>OZ018319.1:223427902-226044152 GCA_963969495.1 Ceratothoa steindachneri
GGAAGGTTGTGATGGTTCCTAAGTTTTGTATATATTAATATTGTTTGTATATATCTATAGCTGCATGATTTAGTTCTTGACAAGCCTTGATTGGTGATACCCTTGTTTCTGGATGCAATCCTCTGGATGTAGTTTTCCTGGGAGTTTGGGTGCCTTGAAAAAGAGGCCGCTTGACTCGGATGACCTATGATGAGCCCTTGTGGCTTTTGTCATCTGTTATATTATATTGTGGGGGACTTTGATTTTCTCTTCCCCTGGTGATGGTGCTTTTTGTGGGTGGGTTTTGATGGAGGCGGATGACCTTTGATAGGCCCTTGTGGCTTTTGTCATCCATGTAATTATGTTATGTTAAATTATGTTATTCAGAACCTTCACTCTTCATATCCCCATTCATCAGCTCCTCACTCACAGCTCTCATCCAACTCAAGGTACACTCTTGCGAAACAGACAAATCACTTCTGGTTCCCACCAGAAGCCAGAAAAGCCAGTGTCACCTCTTCATTCTCCATATAAAACTCACCTCTACCCTTACCATTCGCAAAACCAGAAAAATCAGCCTCACTAGGTTCATTTTTCCCAAACACACTATCATTCATACTGTTGACAAAACCAGAAAAATAAGCCACAGGCAGCTCACTCACTAGTCTACTTACACCAACCAAATCGCTCACCTGCTTATGCAAACACTCAGTCTTTCTCTCAAGTTCCCCCATACCAGAAAGACTCTGCTCAGACTTACTTTCATTCATACTTGCATTCTTCTTTGTACGCTTTCTACTCCTCAAGACCAAGACAAGCTCTTTCCCAGACAGATCCATACTATCACACTCCATCTCATCACCATGCACCTTATCACTCTCTCTGCACAGTTCATACACCGGATGACTCACCAGGTAGTCAGGAGATTTTTTCCACCTCCTCAACTGACTCTGATGTGCTCGCACTCTCTCAGTCATACCTTCATTCAAATTCTCCAAAATATACGTCACACCATTCTCCCAGACTCTCACAACCCTATATGGTCCTTCAAACTTTTCACTCATCTTTGACACATTCAATCTACCTTTTACTTCTTTTACCTTCAATACTTTTGCACCTATTTCAAATGAACGAAACCTTTCATGCGCCTCACACCATACACTCTACTCACTTTCACTCAAATGAAACCTATCTTTCATTCACCTTTCAAAATTCATAACAAACTGACATGGGGACACCTCAGTTGCACTATGCACCGTTGAATTATACACCCATAACACTCTACTCAACCATTCATCTCAGTCATTCAAAGTTGTACTCATCATTCTCAACACCTAACACAAGGTCCTAATTGTATATTCAGTCAACCCATTCAAAGACAGTACATACAGAGTCATCCTCACATGCTCTACACCATTCTCTCTCAACATTCACTCACAAACTCAGGCACATTATCACTCAGACATCTCCTAGGTTTCCATACACACATAGGAAAAAATACTGCTCAACCACATGCGCAACAGTCACACTCCTTTTATCTCTCACAGGCACCGCATACACAAACTTACTTTTATGATTAACCATACCAACATTCCCAGCACTTGTACACAATAACAACACACAATCAATTACTACCAACTCAAACAGTTCTTTCCCATCAACTTTCAACACTGGCAGTTTCACTTGCACACCTTGCACCTTTTGCTTCTGATACCTTTCACATGTAGTCGCAACATCATTCACAACAGTTCTCAGAAACTGATGGAACACACGCTCCTTCATACACTCCCACAACTTAAACTTACCCATATGCCCATAATTATCATGCACAACTTTCACCAGACCAATTATACCAACCAAGGACATCACAGGTACATACATATCATCCCTATCCTTCATTTGCCTCACAAAATATACAACATCCATACAAACAACAAAATCCTTAGCATACCTTTTAAAATCACTCAAACATTCAGGCCATTCATTCAAATCAACACGCATCATTACACACCTCTTCAACTCACTGACAAAAGGACACATCTCTTGCATCTCTAGAATATCATCACTTAAAATCTCATTCTCATCATCCATGACCAATTCAATCATACCGCAAAATTTTACAACATTCTTTGCATACTCATTCAACCTCACCTCATTCACCTTTCATAACAATCCTTATCAGCATCCAAAGACAAATCATTCAATCTCATAAGGTCTACACCAAGCAAGAAACAACACAGCATTTACTCATCTTTCAGAATCACAGTCATGCTTCACATTCATACCACTGACCAAACTCACTCTCAGACTAACCTGTTCCCATGACACTATCATTCCATTCCCCAATCCACTTATCTGTAACTTCACAGGCTTACGCTCGCAAAATCTAAACTCATCATATTTACTCAGAATCCTCTCGTTCACTAATGAGACTTGCGGACCAGTATCAATCAAACCACAGAAGAACCTTTCATCAACTTTCACTCTCGCTTCCATCATATCAGGTCCATCATGTTCGCAATACACAGAAGCAAAAACCACACTAACATTAGCACTGACATCCACATCTTACCTATTTGATATTAGTGGAAGAATAAGAGTGTCTTGTTTGGGTTCCACCTCAACTTATTTTACAAAGTATTGGACATTAGTAGTTTAAATTATCGCAGTTTTAACTGTTACAGGTCCACTTCCTTCAGATACTTAAATTAAATGTCGAATTTCCTTTTCATCGGTTACGTTGATCCTAGTTATTATCATTATATAATGATTGTTTCTGTATAGAAACAAAAATAGAAAAATATTTCTCGCTCTGCTCACATATCACTAAATCAAGACAAATTTTTATAGGGGAGATTACGATAAATTACGCAGCATGCTAAATCAGATTAGGTGGGATATAGAATTCCATGGAAAGAATACTTAGGAGATGTGGGATATTTTTAAGACTATATTAAACATGGTTCAGGAACAGTGTATTCCAATGAAGTCTATTAGGAAGAAATGTAGGAAACAATTATGGTGGAATCAAGAAATAACTAATAAAGTTTCAGAGAAAAAAAGGGCATACCAGAGATTACAAAGTGAGAGTAGTTTAGATAATTTAAACCATTATAGGTCAACCAGAAATGAACTAAATAAGATTATTAAGAAGACCAAAAGGACAGCAGAAATTAATTTAGCTAAAAATAATAATAAAGATCAGACAAAATTCTTTAGCTATTATAGAATCAATAAATCTAAGTGATAAAACAGGGCCTATTAAATATGAAGGGGTTTTGAAAGAATCTGATGAGGAAATAGTAGAGGTCCTTAATGATCATTTTGCTTCAGTATTCACAGAAGAGAAACCAGTTAGATTAATTGATGATAATTCTAGGTCAAGGGAAGTAGTGATAAATTCTATTAATATAGACAGAGAAGAAATTAAAGGGCTTATAATGCAGTTAAATACTAGTAAGGTATCTGGCCCTGACAACATTCATTCTAGGATACTCAAAGAAGGTGTAGAAAGTATTGCAGTAGCTCTTGAGAAGATATTCATTAGATCACTAGTCTGGAGAAATACCAAATGATTGGAAATTGGCAAATGTAGTGCCAATTAATAAAAAGGGAAGCAAAAAGGACCCAAATAACTTTAGACCGGTAAGCTTAACTTCTATAGTCTGTAAAATTCTTGAGAAGATGGTTAAGAAGGGAATTTCTGATCATCTAGAGAGTAGCAGGTTTGTCAGTTGGCTGTCTGGATTTGTTCTGGAAGGTTGTCTTACAGGAAATTCCTGATTCTCATTGTAAGAGTGGGATATAATACTGATTTGGGTGTGTAGTTTTTCTTGTATTTATTTAATACATCAATCACTGTGTAATAAATACATTAGTGATTAATACTTTTGGGGAAGATAACTGGCAGCAATCCTGAGCAAGAATTTTTTTGGTGAGTGTTAACTTTTTCCTTAGTAAATTTCTGAGAGTATGGCTGTTTGTATAGATGGTGAGAGCATACCGTTTGAAAGTAGTGTGTATGTGGTGTGTGATGCATGTGGAGTTGAAAGGAGAGTGAATGTAACACAATGCCGTGTGTTTTCTGGAAGGGGAGGTTAGGAGGTTGAGTGGGGAATGTAAGAGGTTGAATGATTTGGTGTTTGAGGTGAGAAGAGATGCAAGTGTGCGATTGAAGGGTGAGATTAGTGCTAAGAGGGTGGAAGATAGGGCTAGGACTGGAAACAGTGTGGAAGTTGTGAGTGATGATGAATGGTGGGTGAAAATGGATAGGATAGATAAGTTAGGACAGATTAGGTGTTTGAAAAGGAAGGACATAGAACCTGTTAGGTTGACTAACAGATTCAATGTCCTGAGAGAGGAAGAGTGTGAAAGTGATTTGCCTGGTGTGATTGTGGATGAAAGCAGGATGGGTGGTAGTGTGACTGAGAGCAGGAGGGAGGGTAATGTTAGGCCAAGACAGAATAGGAGAATGACTGAGGTGCTAGTGATGGGTGACTCTCAGATTAGGTATTTAGATAGGAAGTTGAGTGATAGCAAGTGTGTTGACTGGAACAGGAGCTGCCAAGTGTAGGCCATGAATGGTCTTTTGCAGTCTCCTTCTAATCTTATGTTCTTAAGTGGAAGGGAATGAGAGTTTGTCTGCCGGGTGCTGGTGTAAGTGATGTTTGTGAGAGGTATGATAGGCTGGTTTCTGGGTGTGAGAGGGATGCAGTTGTGATTACGCATGTGGGAGTGAATGATGTAAAGAAGGTGGGTACATGTGAGTTACGTGAGCAGTATAAAGGGTTAGTTGAAAGGATGAGCAAAAGCAGGGTAAAAGGTGTTGTTTCTGGTGTGCTTCCGAGATTGGATGTGGGGGTAGAATGGTTGTCGCGTGCAATTGGTTTGAATGAATTTGTGAAAGGACTGTGTGAGGAGTTAGGATTGGTGTTTGTGGATGTCTGGGGTGGGTTTTACGGGAATAGGAGGTTGTATGCGATGGATGGGCTCCATCTTAGTCGGGCAGGTGTTGAGGTTCTATGGGGGGGAGCTGGATAGTGTGATTAGGTCCTTACGGGTGGGAAACTAGAAGCTGTTAGAGGTAAAGGAATAACAGGAATAGAGGGCAGGTGTAGGAAATGGAAGGGATGCAAAGATAGAGGAATAGCTAGGGGGGAGGGCATACTGATGCGTTATAGGGGGACTAATGCACAAGTGAATGAGCAGATAACTAGGAATAAAGAAGCACAATGCAATGAAGATAGGAATAATAAAAAAACCTTAAAAATATACTACACAAATGGTCGGAGTATAAGGAATAAGATAGATCTCTTAAGAGCATTAGCGAGTGAAGAGAATTTTGATATAATTGCGATAACAGAGTCATGGCTTGATTTGGCAGGTAATCACTTTAAACCTGAGGTTGAGATTGAGGGCTTTAACATGTTCCATACAGATAGGAATAGGTAGACAGGAGGAGGGGTTATTATTTATATTAAAGATAATCTCCAGTGTTGTGTAAACAGTACAATTAAATTAGATGATAACACAGAGTCATTATGGCTAAATGTAAAGGAAGGTAAAAACAAGCTTGTCATAGGATTATTATACAGACCACCAAATCTTAGTAAGGAAGCTTCAAATCTTCTGTGGCAGGAGATAGAACAGGCATGTAGAAATAAGCATGTGTGTATAATGGGCGATTTTAATTACAGAAATATAGACTGGGAAACTCTTGTGGGTGATCAGGAGGCTGAGGAATTTTTGAATGTTGTCCAAGATAATTTTCTCAGGCAGATTATTAACGAACCCACTAGAGGTAATAATATACTGGATTTAGTTCTGACAAATAGAGAAGAAGTTAAGGATACTGAGATTGGAGGAAATTTGGGTAATAGTGACCATTGTGAAATTAGATTCAAGGTGAAATGGAATGGTATTGATAGTAGCATGAACAATGTTAAAATTCCTGACTTTAGAAGAGCAAATTATAATGGGCTAAGGACTTACCTGGAGGCAGTTGTACAGAAACCAGGCAATGAAATCAAATCAGGAATAGATTCAATGATATCAGTTAGTGGAGACAATAATCACCAGGAGGAAGAGATTACAATTGAAGAGGAGTATGAAAGAATAATTGAGCAATTAATTACAGGTCAGATCATTAACATTCCATATAAGGAGATTAGGACTAAAAATAATGACCCAAAATGGATGACAGATAAAATTAAGCATTATATTGGCATTAAAAAGGGCATTTATAGGAAAATAAAAAATGGAGAGGATCACTTAAGGCAGAGATATAATGAACTAGCAAGAGATGTTAAAAAGTTAATTAGAGTAGCAAGGAGAAATTATGAAATTAAAGGGGCAAATAGGGCAAAGGAAGATTCTAAAAGTTTTTAGCAATTATACAAAACTAAGGTTAGAGATAAAATAGGCCCACTTATAGATTCCAATGGAGAATTAGTGAGTGATAGGGACTCAATGGCTGGAATGCTAAATGACTTTTTTCTCTCAGTATTTACACAGGAGGATACTGTAAATATACCTGAGGTGTCAATGATCTTTCGGGGTAATGATGAAGAGAAATTAAAGGATATCTTGATCACAGAGGAGATAGTGACAAAGGAAATTGATAAAATCAAAAGTAGTAAAGCACCCGGTCCTGATGAGGTCTTTCCTAGAATTTTGAAAGAATGTAAGGATGTGTTAAGTGAGCCCCTAACATGCATCTTTAGAAAATCATTGGAGAGTGGCAATTGTGCCAGTGGCATGGAAGAAAGCCAATGTGATACCTATATTTAAGAAAGGGGATAAAACAAATATGTCTCATTACAGACCAGTAAGTTTGACATCAGTGGTATGGAAAATGATGGAATCTATTATAGCAAGGAATATTAGAGATCACTTGGATAAGCATAAGTTGATAAAAGAATCACAGCATGGCTTTAGTAAGGGTAAATCCTGTCTGACTAATTTGCTGTCTTTTTATAGTAAGGTGTATGAAGCAGCAGATAATGATGAAAACTATGATATTTTATACTTGAACTTTAGTAAGGCTTTTGATCGAGTGCCACACTTACGGCTTCTAAGCAAAGTTAAAGCACACAGGATCGATGGCAGTATATTTAGGTGGATTCAGTCATGGCTTGGTGACAGACAGCAAAGAGTTAGTAAAGATAGAGTTAAATTTGAGTGTGGGTGTATTAGCAGTGAAGTTCCGCAAGGATCTGTTTTGGGTCCCTTGCTATTCTTAATTTATATTAATGATCTTGAAATAGGCATAAGTAGTGACCTGAGTAAATTTGCTGATGATACTAAGCTAGGTAGGGCCATTAGGGCTGATTCTGATGCTGTTGTAATGCAGGAGGAATTGACCATTCTGTCCAATTGGGCAGAGAAATGGCAAATGAAGTTTAACATAGACAAATGTAGTGTACTTAGTATAGGTAGAAATAATCCATTGAATAGTTATAAATTAAATGGGAGAATTTTGGGGAGGACCGATTGTGAGAGGGACTTGGGTATTTTGGTAAGTTCAGACCTTCGTCCTAGAAAGCAATGCCTAAATGCTAAGAATAAAGCTAATAGGATATTGGGATTCATTAGGAGGAGTGTAAGCAATAAGAGTGCTGAAGTCATTCTAAAACTGTATCTGGCGCTAGTTAGGCCTCATCTAGACTATGCAGTACAATTTTGGTCACCATATTATAGGAAGGATATTGATTTGCTTGAGTCTGTGCAGAGAAGGATGGCAAAGATGATTGGCGGGCTAAGGAACTTACCTTATGGTGAAAGGCTCAGAAAAATAAATCTACATACATTGGAAAGGAGAAGAGTCAGAGGGGAATTGATTGAAGTCTTCAAATGGGTAAAAGGATATAATAAAGGGGATCTGGGTAAGGTTCTTATACTTAGTGAACATGACAGGACACGTAGCAATGGGTTTAAGCTTGATAAGTATAGGTTTAGGAAGGAGATTGGGAGGAATTGGTTTACAAATCATGCGGTAGATGAATGGAATAGGCTCACTAGACATATGATAGAAGCCTCCTCTCTGGGTACGTAACTAATTTGCCATCTTCCATCATGAAAAATGAAAAACGATTTTTATCTTCCTCATTTGACAATTGAATTTGCAAAAATGCTTGTTTTATATCACTAAGCATGGTCTACCTATTAGATCTAAATTGTAACATTAGTTGGGTGAGGTTATTCATTAAATTTATTCCAGCATATGCTGCTTCATTTAAAGATGGCTTGTTGAGCCCTTGTGGCTTTTGTCATCTGTTATATTATATTGTGGGGGACTTTGATTTTGTCTTCCCCTGGTGATGGTGCTTTTTGTGGGTGGGTTTTGACTGAGGCGGATGACCTTTGATAGGCCCTTGTGGCTTTTGTCATCCGTGTAATTATGTTATGTTATGTTTGCTGCCTTCCTTTGTACTGACTAGCAGGTTGATGTCATGTCTAAAATGTGGTGACCATGGTTGTATACAGTTGAAGATTTTAAGGATGACCTCCTTACTCTTGTAGCTAACATTTCTTTTAATGTAACCTAGCACCCTATTTGCTCTATTTTTTGCCTCAATACACTGCTTTGAAAACTTAAGTGACCTATCTACTACTACGCCTAAGTCCTCATCAACTGAATTCTGCTACAAAAAAAAAGAAATCATAATAAAAGGGACGCAGTGGTGGAACGTCATGGTTGTGAGGGCGTGGACTCTGAACATCAAGTATACATGGTATTTTATGTTAAACTCTCCGATCTGTCAGCGGCGAAGGAAAGGAATTAATTGTGAACACGAACTCAAGGACCTCGAGCTCAAACGTAGCGCCTTTTGGCATCCTTTATTTTTGTTGTTGTTATAATAATTACGAGTATCGTAACTAATCTGTGTCTTTCAGTGATATCTGTTATTACTCGAGATAATATTTATATTTTTTTCATATCCTAAAGAGTAATTATCGATAAAAATATAACTACACGTATTAAATAAAATAAGCAAAAGTTATTAATATATTTTGGTTTAACGAGTCGGAATCGGTGTTTACTATTTTCTTTAATTCTTTATGCCATATTTATTTTGAATTAGGCGGGAAGAGTTGAACTAGTTCTTTTTTTTTGTATTTTCACATTCAACATTTATTCGTAGGTTTAAATATACTAACAACTTTAATGACGAAAAAAACACTAGTGCCTATCAAACACACTAAGAGAGTGGCGAGTGAGATTTGACAGAACTAATCTTATCTAGAAAGATTTGTATTTTCCATTCGTCGTTTTTGTTTTTTTCTACATCTTTACCTATACCTATCTATATCCTCTTTTTCTTCCGAAATTTTAGCTCTTTGTTTAACTTGTATTTACCATATTTGATAACACCTTAACTGATGACATTGTAATGGCAAATTCCTTTATTGAAGCTTTTTCTTCTGTGTTTGTAAACACTACCTTACCAAATCCTTCTCATCAACAATGGACTGGTTCCATATCAACTGTAAATATAACCTTCACCCTGTTCTCTTGAAACAGTGTTCTGCATCCTTATCCCACCCCTTCTACCTTATCTTCACCAAATCTTTAACCTCTGGCTCTGTTCCTATGCTATGGAAACACTCCCATGTCCTACCTATATTCAAGAAGATCTCGTACGGATCCCTTGAATTACAGACATAACATAACATAATCACACGGATGACAAAAGCCACAAGGGCCTATCAAAGGTCATCCGCCTCCGTCAAAACCCACCCACAAAAAGCACCATCACCAGGGGAAGGGAAAATCAAAGTCCCCCACAATATAATATAACAGATGACAAAAGCCACAAGGGCTCATCATAGGTCATCCGAGTCAAACGGCCTCTTTTTCAAGGCACCCAAACTCCCAGGAAAACTACATCCAGAAACAAGGGTATCACCAATCAAGGCTTGTCAAGAACTAAATCATGCAGCTATAGATATATACAAACAATATTAATATATACAAAACTTAGGAACCATCACAACCTTCCCTTCCCATAAACTCATCCAACCTACTCTTAAATTCATTTAGATTTGGACTACCTACTACCCTCTGCGGCAATTTGTTCCAGAAGTCTACCACTCTATTGGTGAAAAAATATTTTCTTAAATCCAACCTACACCCTTGCTTTTTAATTTTCAAGTGGTGACCTCTAGTCCGATTTCCATCATCTAACTCAAAAAACTTGCTAACATCCAATTTATCTATCCCGGAAAAAATTTTAAACAGCTCAATCATATCCCCTCTCACACACCTCCTTTCGAACGAGAACATATTTAATACCCTCAGTCTATCTTCATATTCAAGGTGCCTCAGGGAAGGAATAACCTTTGTTGCCCTCTGTTGCACTGACTCAAGAAGGTTAATATCGTGTCTAAAATGTGGGGACCATGCCTATATACAGTACTCTAGATGTGGCCTAACATAAGAGTTATAGAGTTTAAGAATAACCTCCTTACTTTTGTAACTGACATTTCTCTTAATAAAACCCAGCACTCTATTTGCCCTATTTCTTGCTTCAATACACTGCTTAGAAAATGAATGGAGAAGACATACTGGAATCCACCCAGGAAGAGAATGACCTGGGGGTTTTAATTGACTATAATTTAAAATTTGAAAGATACATTGAATGCATTATTACCAAAACCCTGCATAGCTTCCTTGATGACCACCCGATATAACCAGTTTGGCTTCCATTAACACAGATCAGTGACTGACCAGCTATTATTAACTTACAACAAAATTATATATTGGTACGATAACAGCTTGGTAAATATGTAGATTGGTGGCGTGAATGATGGGACGTAAATTATTTTTCCTGTGTTCCAATATGTTTCACATTTTTGGAGTAAATTTAAGGGGACTGCTCGTGTGGGGGTAAATACTGTAGGGGTCTCCCCCTTACGATGATCCTGAATTTTAATCAATTGGGAGGGCTCCACACACTCTGAGCATATTTAACATTGGGTCTGACCATTGCCTTATACAGAGTTTTAAACATGTTAATATCCAGATATTTGAAGGATCTTCTGATTATACCCATTAATTGGTTTGCCTTGTTTATTTTAGTCTGAATGTATCTTTCAAATTTTAAATTATAGTCAATTAAAACCCCCAGGTCATTCTCTTCCTGGGTGGTCTACTTCTCTATTATTCATCCCTGGTATCACTAAATCTTCATTTTTAGTGAATACTGTCGCAAGATATTCTGACAGTGATTGTGATTTTTCCTTGTCAATAGATACTATTCTCACTTCTCCATCTACTTCCACAAGATCTATGTATCTTTGCCAACATCTATGTTTCTTCCTAATGGCCTCTCTCGTCTCTTTATCCATGTTATTTAATTTGGTTTTCCACAGGTTGTAGTTGTCTATATTCTTGCTTGGTATGTGTTTTCTCTCCTCCTCTTTCAGTTTGTCTCTGAATAGTTTCCATTTTGCTTCCACACAATCTTCTTTCTGTATCTGTTCCACCCAAGTTTATCTTATTGGATAAACTTGCATGTCTTGGTATTGGTGGTAATTTGCTTGCATGGATTCAGAGTTTCATCACCCACAGAATAATAAGTGTTGTTCTGTGGGTGACCAGAGGGTAACCAGAGTAAATCTCTCCCAGTTACCAGTGGGTTCCCTCAAGGCTCAGTTCTGGGCCCCATTCTTTTCCTACTCTTCATTAATCATCTTGGGAGAAGTAAGAGTATTACTTGTGATTATAAACTTTTAGCTGATGACCTCAAACTTTACCTCCATCATCCTAGTAATATTAGCCAGCTTGCCTCATGTGACTTACAACGCAACATCAATACCCTCTTAGACATAATGAGATCCTGGAGTTTATCCTTTGCCCCTAATAAATGTGTCCGTCTTCTCTTCAAGCGTGGTCAGACAGAGGACTGGGATCACAATTACTTGCTTGGTAATGTTCCCATATCTTCTGTTTCTTCTCATAGTGATCTTGGTGCTCTGGTTGACACATGGCTGAGATTCCATGTAGTCATATCTCAAATACAGTCCATAAAGCCAGTGGACTTTCCACTAATCTCCTTAAATCTACCCTATGTCGTTCTCCCTCCTTTATGACCTCGCTTTTGATTTCCAACATACGACCCATCCTTGACTTCTCTGTTATTTGGAATACTGGATTCTTGCAGGACCTCACACTGCTAGAAAAAGTTCAATGCCACTGGACCAAGCATATATTTAAGTTATCATCCCTATCTTACTCTGCCAGACTTTCTCAGTTAAATTTTTTTTCTGTCAAAGGTAGACTCTTGCGTGCTGACCTCCTACAGTGTTATAAAATATTCCATAACCTTTCTATAAAACTATCTGACTTGTTCATACCAGCTCCCAGGGATAATAGAGGCCATCAATACAAAGTTTTTGTCCCTCATTCCTCAACTGAAGCACAAAAGTGATTCTTTACCTGCTGTATCATATCTACTTGGAACTCTCTTCCTTCTGAAGTTGTTGATGCCCATTCAATCAACTCCTTCAAGTCCAGGCTAACTAATTTTCTTGGGCCTAATCTTTTTTAACCTTAGACCTCCACCCGCCTTGTATCGTATCCACTTGTACTTGATTGATTCTTTTCATACAACTGAGCCCAACTCCTTGAATGACACATAATACCGGCCCTCTAGCTTTTCTGCCTTACTTCTATTTCCAATTCTGGGCTGGTCTGTTATTGCATACAATACTGGGCTGCTCTGTCAGTGCCTCATGTTAGGGAGAGTGGCCCTACCAGGTGAGTATGGCCTTTCGCCTGGTTAGTCTAAGGCCCAAATTGGAAGCTTGGCCTAACAACATAATTTCACAGATGACAAAAGCCACAAGGTCATATCAAAGGTCATCCACATCTGTCAAAACCCACCCACAAAATGCATTCATGGGAGAAGAAGGATGTGTTTTACTTAGCTCACAACTTTAGATGTTATACAAAGTTTTCCAAATCTGACTGGTAGGTTATACCATACTGATCATGACTTGAGGTAAGGGAAAAGATAATTGAGAATTTAACTATGAAATGGATGGGCATTGGCTGAGCTCAGTAGAGGATGAGAAAGATCTAGGAGTAGTAATAGATAAGTCATTAAGGTTTTCTAAGCAGTGTATTGAAGCAAGAAATAGGGCAAATAGAGTGCTGGGTTTCATTAAGAGAAATGTCATTTACAAAAGTAAGGAGGTTATTCTTAAACTCTATAACTCTTATGTTAGGCCACATCTAGAGTACTGTATACAGGCATGGTCCCCACATTTTAGACACGATATTAACCTTCTCGAGTCAGTGCAACGGAGGGCAACAAAGATTATTCCTTCCCTGAGGCACCTTGAATATATAGATAGACTGAGGGTATTAAATATGTTCTCGTTCGAAAGGAGGTGTGTGAGAGGGGATATGATTGAGCTCTTTAAAAAATTTTCCCGGGATAGATAAATTGGATGTTAGCAAGTTAGATGATGGAAATTGGACTAGAGGTCACCACTTGAAAATTAAAAAGCAAGGGTGTAGGCTGGATTTAAGAAAATATTTTTTCACCAATAGAGTGGTAGACTTCTGGAACAAATTGCCGCGGAGGGTAGTAGGTAGTCCAAATTTAAATGTATTTAAGAGTAGGTTGGATGAGTTTATGGGGAGGGAAGGTTGTGATGGTTCCTAAGTTTTGTATATATTAATATTGTTTGTATATATCTATAGCTGCATGATTTAGTTCTTGACAAGCCTTGATTGGTGATACCCTTGTTTCTGGGTGTAGTTTTCCTGGGAGTTTGGGTGCCTTAAAAAAAGAGGCCGTTTGACTCGGATGACCTATGATGAGCCCTTGTGGCTTTTGTCATCTGTTATATTATATTGTGGGGCACTTTGATTTTGTCTTCCCCTGGTGATGGTGCTTTTTGTGGGTGGGTTTTGACGGATGCGGATGACCTTTGATAGGCCCTTGTGGCTTTTGTCATCCATGAAATTATGTTATGTTATGTTAAGGCAGAGGTCTTGGTGGTATTGCTATCCAGTTTCCTTCTCTAGCTACCAACACTACTGATGTGTCACCAGCCAACAATCACTCACCCATAAACAACTCAGATATTTCATTGCCCACTTCCTTGACCCTTATTCCATCCAATAATCCTGCTTCCATCCTATGTGGTGCATGTAACTCTCCTGTTGGCAATGAGGCTATAGGCTGTGATAGATTTGATAGCTGGTTTCACACTACAGCTATGTGCTTGGGACTTCCAGCAAGGTACATTGCAGATATCATTAGGCTGGAGGGTGATGGAATCTTGTTTGGATGACTTAAATGTCAAATAAGTACCCACAGCAGTTCCAGCTCTCACTCTGATACTGTAAATGGGGGTGCATTTAAAAAGTTGTCTGAGATAGTACTTGCACAGACAAAACTCCCTCATAATAAGGGGCCTTCCTAATGCAACCCATGAAACTGTCTAATAAATTCAAAGATATCACTCGTCATTTGCTCAATAAAGAATTAACGCTGAATCCTATATTTACCATTGACTTGGCTAGAGGTATATTCAGAGGTGACTTACTAAATCCTGATAGGCAGTTGCTGCTTACCAAGGTCAAACACTAAAAGACACTAATTTTAAGGACATATTTATACATAAAGACTTTATCTACAGACAAAGGCAGGACCTATTACATAGACAAAACTTAACCACTAGACAGTCATCTAACAATACCACTATTACTAATAGTTCTGGAGCAGCTTCAGGTCGAGTAACTACCCACACTCAACCTACTGTTTTTCCTCTCTACACTCCTCTGGGATCTGCACCTACCAGTAATGGTAACGATCATTTAAAACTCCCTGCTCACTACTTGAGAGTAATCAACTGCTATTACTCTCTCTACATAGTTAATGTAAACTCAATAGTAAATAAGATTAATTATATTTTCTTCCTTCTGCATGAAAATAATGTTTCAGTATTGGGTGTGGGTGAGACTTTGCTGTTGCCTTCAGTGCCCTCTTCCATAATTAACATTACTAATTACTCAATAATTAGAAAGGACACAGGAGGCAACACAGCTAAGCATGGTGTTTGCATATATGTTAAGTCAAATTTAAGTTACACTGAGATAGACACCAAAGTGCCCAATACTTTAGCTATCCATTTGATTGGTTACAATGCCTACCTTGTCACTCTTTATCACCCTCCCTCTAACACTTTTTTGGATAACCAGCTTCTACTTGATTTTATTAATAAATTCTGTCCGAATAAGGAAATTATCCTCACAGGCGATTTTAACCTTCCCTCAATCAAGTGGGCTCAGGTGCTTCCTAATACAGGCATATCCTACACTGATCCCCAATTCCTAAACTGTTTTACCTCATTTGGTCTCACCCAGTTAGTATCGGAACCAACTTTTTATTCCTTAGGAAATGCACTGGATCTAATTCTTGTTTCTGAGTCTGATAGGACAGGTGAGACTGAAGTTCCGCCCCCTTTCCCTAACTGTGGCCACAGTCCAATCATTACTGAATACATGTTTCAATTCCTAAATAGTACTGATCACTCCCCAGCTATTAATTGTAGCGACATGGAAATTATAAGGAAATCAATTACCATCTCAGCTTAGTCGACCAGGATTTTGAATTTGACTGCATGAGTCCAGACCAGATGTTCACCCGCTTCACTAAAATTTTAGATCCCCTCATAAATAGATTTGTCCTGATTAGTCACTTATCATCTGCGACTCCAAAACACCCTTGGCCTGTCAGACCACCAGCGACACTCAAATGACGTAGGGCTGACTTATGGAAAGATTATATGGAAATTTATTTGGTAAAACTTCCCCTGAGGCAGAAACAACTCTCACTTCCTATCTCAATGCAAATTATCAATATCAAAATTTTGCTATAACCAGTCAATCCAACTACAAAAAATCAATTACTGACCTTCTTGCTAGCAACATTAAAGTATTCCATGCTTACATCTTGAGGAAAAAAGTTGGTTCTCCATCCGTGGGTCCTCTAAAATCCCTAACTGGCCAGGTCATAAATGATCCTACAGCTATGTCAGAGCTTTTTCCAGCATGCTTTGTGTCAGTCTATTCCACTAGAAATCTCACTTCTCCCTCTCCCCACCAGACGCACAACCTCTGTATCCCTGATTTGGATATCTCTCTTAATATTATTATTTTGGCTTTAAATCAACTGGACCCAACATCTTCCATGGGACCAGATGAAATTCATCCTTTTTTGCTAAAGCCGTGTGTGTGTATTGCTTACCCACTTTTACTTATTTTTAGACATTTTCTTGAGTGTGATTTCCTCCCTCAAATTTGGAAAAAATCCCTGGTGATTTGTATCTTTAAGAAGGGTTCAAGATATGATCCTTTAATGTACAGACCTATTTCCCATATTTCTACATGTGTCAAAACCATGGAATGCATTTTGGCTAAATATATATATATATGAATATTTTGAATCTAATAATATACTAACCAAAGATGAATTTGGATTTAGGTCTGGTCGCTCTACGGAAGACCAACTTATCCTAACTTACAACAAAATCACATACTGGTTAGACCAGAGTTATAATACTGACTTAATCCTCTTCGATTTTTCCAAAGCCTTTGATGTAGTTAACCACTCAGGCATTACCTCATTAAGTATTGGAAAATCTTTTGTGGTAAATTCTCCCTAACACCAATCAAACTATTCTCTAACCCTTGATACCTAGGTACTAGAGGTCATCAGTTTAAGGTGGATCATTCCCGATGTCAACTAGAAATAGACAAAAAAAATTACCTTAAGGTGTATTCCAGTATGGAACTCTTTACTAGGATCGCTTGTGTCTACACTTGACCTTTGATTTGAAAGATTAAAAGGGGGAAGGGTGGTCCGTTGCCTGAAAATAATTACATATGATAAATACTGGTATACAATAAAATTCCACCACAGAAGGTAGAGAACTTTAGGAAATCAACATTTTACAATTGTCTCTCATACCTTATGGCTTCTCTACCGATTGATATCAGTTGTGTACAGGCAGACCAGGAATTGTAATTACGAAAGCCCCAGGAGCTACTAGCAAAGGGCTAATGAACTGAGATCGGCTACAAGAAACGAGTTTGTCACTTACTTTTTTAGTCATTTTGTATTAACTTTGCCCTTTCAATATTATTTCAGCACTAAGTAAAACTTATACTAGAGCAATTTGTTTTTGTTATACCATCTTTATAACTCGCTTTTAATATTTTTAAGGCCATGCATGCACCACTAGCTATATTGACCTCACCAACTAAGGTTTTGTTTTTATTTTGTGACAATTTATTTTACATTTAAGTAGTCACCAGAACATGCCGCAACGTTTTTCACTTACCAGGGTATCAGGATACTCAATAATTCGTTGTTTTGATTTTTTTTTTTTTAAATGAAGAATTGCAAGTGTTTTCCCCAGTTGATTACAAGGCTAAAATCAAGGTATTTTACAATGATAGTAGCCTTTAAACCTTATGACCAAAACTTTCCTGCGCTCACGTTAACAGAGTTTTTAATTTTTGCATTTGGCCTGTAATATTAATAAGGAATCGCCGTATGCTAACTATTTTTATTTTTAACACTTGCATGTAAAAAAACAAAGCTTATTTATATATACTTATTTCATTACTTTAACCTTTGGAATAAAAAAAAAAAGGAAAGAGTTGAACTTTGGTCTCTTATCACAATTTCTATTCAGAAATAGGTTCCCAGTGTCTGGTAAGGAATCTGCTCTGAGAGGCATTCAGACTTTTTTCCTAACGACTTAGCTTTGCAGCATACGATTTGTCAATCAACTACTACATTATTGGTCCTAACCCTCGGTTCCTCTCATACTCAGTGGGGTTACCATTCACTAGTTATTTATTAAACAATGTATGATAAAACTAACCTGTCTCATGATGGTCTATACCAAGCTCACATGTCCTTTATATGGGTGAACAATCCAACATTTAACGCCAAATTTACCCAGCAACTGACAGAATGTTCGTTGCTGGGTATTTGTCCATTGAGATTTTGTGGTCCATTAAATAGAGGGCCGAGTATATTGCTGATTTAGCCTCATTCAAGACAGCCCTTGCTCACCTAGTATTTTTATATGATTTAAGTGCTAGTAGTTTTAACACTACTTTATTGCCTATACAACTAGCTACAATGATGCAGCCTCCAACCATTGTAAAGTATTTGCCTATCCATGTAATTCCTAACCCTGAGTGTTAGCGCATCAGTAGTGTGTGGCTTCTGTGGTCCCTACCCAAACTGGTTAGGTTTGGGAAACCGATCAGGTGAGAATATTGTATCAGATCATGCATTTACAATATACAATTAAAACCATCCACAGGAATGTGTGACACAAAACATCATTATCAAGCCTCATCAAAATCCAAATCAATCATAATATACAATAATAAAAAACTGCATCCACAGGAGTGAGTCCAGAATACCCTTCGCCACAAAGAGTTAACCCTCTTTCCCGATATAATCATCTAATCTGTGTTTGAAATCATTCAAGTTTGTACTGTCTACTGTCTCAGATGGCAAACTATTCCATTAATGTACCACTCTATTGGTGAAAAAATATTATCTAACATCCAACCTGCACCTCTGTTCTTTAATTTTTAAGTGGTGACCCCTAGTCCTATTACTACCTTCAAACTTAGATAACTTGCTAAAATCCAACTTATCCATCCCAGAATAGATTTTAAAAAGCTCAATCATATCTCCCTTCACACATCTTTCAAATGAGAACATATTTAATACCCTCAGTCTATCTTCATATTCAAGGTGCTTCAGGGAAGGTATTATTTTTGTTGCCCTCCTTTGTACTGACTAGCAGGTTGATGTCGTGTCTAAAATGTGGTGACCATGCTTGTATACAGTATTCTAAATGTGGCCTAACATATTTTTGGCCTCAATACACTGCTTTGAAAACTTCAGCGACCCATCTACTAAGTACTACGCCTAATTCCCTATTATCCCCTCCCATGTCAAGAACTTTGCATTTTTTAAGGTTAAAAAGTCATCTGCCACTTCTTTGATTACAGCTGCCAATTTAGTGTCATCAGCAAATATTGACACTTTGCTATTTATTCCCCTCCCTCTCTGGGATCTTTTCTTCAAAGGTTGTTCCCAGAGAGGCTCTGGCCTTCTCGTGGTGAGGGGAGTCAACCCTGGGCCCCTTAGGGGTCCCATGGTGCTGCCAACAAGACTTTTAACTTGCCCCTCTTTCTTTCCTTCACCTATCTAGTGGCCCTTATAGATACCAGACCTCTGCTCGTCTTATGGATTGATTCCAAATTGTTCTTTCATGAAGATGGAAGAGGCTGGGCATCTCCACCGCCTTTGTCTACCGAATGCCCAAGGAGAAACCCATTGTTGGCCCCCTTTCTCTGTTGGTAGGAGAACTCGGGCAGCCTCTTAAGTTTCTAAAGATGGTGTGGTGGATCCGTATCCATTCTTTAAGAGGACATACCAGACGTAACTGATTGTAGAGTTGCAGTAGTGCCAGGCCCTTGTAGGCCTCCATGACGGGGAGTCCCGAAGGAGAATGTGAAGTTTTTTTCTTTTTGCAATGGCTAGCCATAAACCAAAAACCTCCCCTTCTCGTAAGAGTTCTTGTGCCAAACGTTCCTTAGCTCCCCTTTCAGCCTTCCTTCACTCATTGGACCCCTATTCCAACAAAGTAGACCCAGATCTAGATTATCCTCGCTTTTTTTTCATGAACTCATCATCCAATACCCCACTTGCAAAAGTTGGTATGTTTGATGTCAATGGATCTTTTGAGTCCCGCTATGGTGAACCCCGCCGGATGTGGTCAAGAGGTAGTGGTGATGTCGTAGTCGAGGTCTCATCCCACTTTCAACCCAACCTTATACAAAATCTATCTTTGATAGCTGAAATTCCAATAACTGTCTCGCCCCATCCACGTCTGAATTTTGTTAAAGGTGTCGTCCATTCAAACAAACTAAGGGACTACAACCTCACCTGCCTTCAGAGCAAGCTTAGTACCCAACATGTCACACACGTACACAGGGTGACTAAAACATTAGGCTCCACTAGAGTCCCAACCGCCACACTGACTTTAACATTCGAACGACAAGAACTGCCGCAGTATATTAAAGCTGGGTACCTTCATGTCCCGGTTAAGTTCCTACATCGAACTACCCAGACGCTTTTTCAATTGCAATCAATTTGGACATGTTGGCTGTGCTTGTTGTCATCCTCGCTCCTGCGCAAATTGTAGCTCTGACTACCATGGCCCCGAATGCACCAAAACACCCCACTGTGCCAACTGCGGAGGTACCCACAGTGCTGCGTCAAAACTCTGCTCCATATTTTTATATGAGAAGGGGGTGCTCGCTTTGCGTGACTCCCTACGTCTAGATATAAGAGAGGCCCACCAGCGTGCTCGAGCACAAACCTCACCACTCGCCATCTCTTCTCTGACCTTTTACGTGATGCTGGACGAAACTGACTATCACGCTCCAGTTCTGACCAGCCTGAAGCACTTCATCCTACATCTACTCGCAGCGGCAGAAACATTCAAGATATGCAGTCAAAGCATCGCTCTCACACCGAGATAACCAATGTAGCGCCCCTCTCTACAGCAGCTCTAGCTGGGAGAGACGCTCAGGGTGAGACACTTGAAGACATCAGACGCTATTTGAAAGAATCCTCAACATCGACCAATGAAGGTTCATCCACCTGGCCCCGAGACCCAAAGCCCAGTGGTAAGAGGAAGGACTCCTCACCTGGGTCAGCGACCACCAATAAGCGGGCAGCCTCTGGAGCTGACTCAGCTGAACCCTGAGAATCTTCAATGGACTCTTTCCCTATGGCTGAACATTCTATGCCCTTAAGTCCGTCCCAACCTTCACGGGACTTAAGCCCCATCTTGATCCAAATGATGGCAGATATACACCTAGCTCCGCACACCTCGCGCAGATCGCCTGTTCGTTCCACGCCCTTATACCTATGATCCGATGGAAGCAGTCGATACTCCAACATCACCATTTGCAGTGGTTGGACCAACCCCTCGGTCAGTTCTCCAAAACCCTTGAAAAAGGCCCCAGTTACTGCTCCATCTAGGATCTTTACTCCTACAAAAGCAGGCTCCTCAAAATCTGCTCTGTCTCCCAAGCTCTTTGGGACGACCCTCAAGAACAATATTGATGATAAAAGAGAAAAAGATATCCACAGTGGTATCTAACCGTCCCACATAATATCATCCATTTTACAGTGGAGTTGTCAAGGAGTTCTTCCAAAGTGGAAAGAACTCAAAATTCTTTCGACCAGTATCCACCCCACTGTTATTTGTCTTCAGGAGAATAAACTGGGTATACGGCCCTTTCTGCTGATACCCAGCTTTCTCACTTTCAACTCTATTGCTCCTGCTGGAAGCTCCTCTCATAGGGGGGGGGGGGTGTCAATCATGGTATCTTCATCCCACCATGTTTCTCCCATATCCCTACATACTACCCTCCAAGCTATTGCCGTGAGGGTTTTTCATACTAAGCTTTTTACCATTTGCTCTATTTACTTACCGCCTTATTTATCATTGTCAAGACCCGACCTTTTAGAACTTATAGACTAGTTGCCCTCCCCATTCTTATTACTAGGAGATTTCAACACCCGTCACCCATACTGGGGTGACATCACTCGAAATGCCAAAGGCAGTGTTTTAGAGTCTCTTTTAGTATGTGACTTTCTTTGCGTTTTAAACACTGGCGATTTTACCTCTTCTCATGTCCAGACAGACTCTTTTAGCTGTGTTGACCTGTCTATTTGTTCCCCTGATTGCTTCACGGAATTTCGATGGTCAATTCCTGATGCCCTATTATCTTATTGGCCCTTTAAGTTAACCCTCATAAAAACCATGCCCCTTAAGTGGGACTTAGGTCATGCAGATTGGGAAGGTTTCCAAGAGCCATCCTTCACAAATGCATCTTAGGGACCTTTAATGGAGTGGACGCGGCAGTAGAATACTTTACATCGACTATCCACAATGCAGCAACACAGACCATCCCATGGAGGCGACCTGCCATGGGCAGCTCAACCGTGTCCTGGTGGACCTTGACGTGTGCAACAGCTATCAAAAACTACAAGTTGGCCTATACCTGATTCCGAAAGAACCCAACTTTGTGCAACAAGGTCGACTGAAACCGAGCTTGTGCGCTTCACCAAAGAACCCTGCGTCAGGCTCGCCGAAATTCATGGCACAGATACGTTTCATCAATTTCCTCTATGACACCTACTGCTAAGATCTGGAAAAGAATTAATAAGATCAGGGGCTGTTATGCTTATCATCATACCCCCACATTCAACTTACACGGTTCCTTGGAGAATGACAGCCTGGCGGTCAGCAATGCTTTTGCCGACCATTTCCATGCCATCAGCAGTGTTAGCCATTATGATAAGGCTTTTCTACCTTACAACTCAAAGGAAGAGTCTCATTCTCAACTTCACAACAAAATCTAACCTTCCATATAACGCTCTATTCAGCATCCATGAGCTGCATAGCGCTTTGTCCCTCTGCAGATCTACTTCCCTTGGCGTTGATGAGATCCATTTTGATATGATTCAGCACCTACATCCACACTCTACTCTCTTCTTACTTAATTTGTACAACCTTATATGGGTAGGGGTTTTTCCCCCTCATCATGGCGCATTGGGATCATCCTACCTTTTGTCAAAGCGGGCAGGGATGGGTTGGATGCAGATCACTACCGCCCCATAGCTCTCATGAGCTGTTTAAGTTGCTGAAAAAAATGGTGTTGGAGCGCCAAGTTCTGGCCATATTTTTCGATATCGAGAAAGCCTACGACACAACATGGAGATACAGCATCTTGAAGCAGCTCTATGTCTGGGGGATGAGATGCCTTTTACCATCACTTATTCAGAGCTTTTTAGCATCTCGATCCTTCAAGGTACGTGTTGGAGATGCATACTCTGACCTGCAACCCCAAGAGGAGGGAGTTCCTCAGTGCAGTGTTTTAAGTGTCTTGTGTTGTTTTATAATTGCCATCAATGATATTATTTCGTCTCTCCCAGAGGGTGTATCGGCAACTCTGTTTGTCGATGATTTAGCACTATACTGTTCCTCACCTCGCTTTCCTTCAGTAGCAAGTTGACTACAACTGGCAGTCGATGTTATCTCCAAAAGAGCACAACTTAAGGGATTCCACGTTTCCACGAACAAAACTAAAGCAACGTATTTCCACCGGGGCAGAAGAGTTCTTGTCCCGCCATCTATCTCCCTGCAAGGCGAAGATATAGAGTTTATCTCAGAGTTTCGGTTTCTTGGCATAACTCTTGATACAAAGTTATCCTGGTTACCACACCTACACCGACTTCGAATGGGCTGTCGCTCTAGACATTTTGAAAGTCCTCTCACACACTTCGTGGGGCAGCAACCAACTAACATTGTGGACATTATACACAGCCCTCGTCGAATCCAAATTGGATTCTGGCTGTCAAATTTACTCATCGGCTTCCCCTTCAGCCCTTAAAATGCTGAACTCCATTTGAAACCTCAGAGTTTGCCTTTCCAGTGGAGCCTTCCGTACTTCTGTCAACAGCTTTTACTGCGAGAGTGGAGTACTCCTTTTGCCCTACCATAGACTTCAAATCTGCATGCAATACCTCTGCTGAGTACAGCAAGCCCCTGCATCACATATCTGATCTACAGATGCCTATATGCTGCTGAATCAACGGCGGCATATGATAAGTTGCCATCTTTACCCCACCCCTTGAACCTTCGCATAGATCATCTCTCTAACCTGGATGCACCAAGGGTCCTTACCCTTCCATCCTTACTGACCCCTAGTTGGCGTGCTCCTTTCCCCACACTATGTACCAACATGCGGAGCCTGGAGAAGTCTTCTATGGACCCTTGCATCATTAAGAGCCTGTTCTTAGAGCATTCAACCTCACACAATAATGCTGCCCATTATACACGGATGGCTCTAAATCGGATGGTGGTGTGAGCGCCACAGCCATCTACCTAGGAGGAGAATTCTTAATTTAATCTTTGCCGCCAGCAGCATCCATTTTTACTGCTGAACTTTCAGCAATCTTTTTAGACTCATCCAAATTTTACCTTTTATTGATTTTGTCATTTTTTTCCACTCAAGGAGTGTTTTACAGTCAATTAGATCTTTTAATGTGTCCCATCCCCTAGTCACAGAAATTTACAACTGGCTGATCCAAAATGCATCCCGCTATAGAATTTTTTTTTGCTGGGGCCCTGGGCAATGAGATGGCTGATCGGCTGGCCCGATCAGCACACTCTGTGTCCCCTGAGAACATGGCTCTGCCATTTAGGGACTACTTTCCTTCAATAGAAAAATATATTTTTCAACTGTGGCAGAATGAATGGGATGAATGTTCATCATCCAAATTATACAAAATTAAAAATTCTATTCATCCTTGGCCCTTGAGCTGTCATAGAATGCGGTTGGTGGAAGTGGCCCTTTGCCCAGTTTGCATTGGCCACACGAGACTTACTCATGGACATCTTGTTTCACGTGGTGTCCATACCAGCCCTTGCTGTCATTTTTTGCGGTGGGGACCAATTGGTTGCCCACCTTTTTTTGGATTGCACGCATTTCACCATTCTCCAGTTGTCCTGTTTCCCCGACCCTTTTAACTATCCCTCAACACATCCGTTTTTGATTCATATTGGCGGAAGATTCTTTTACCATTCATTCCTTAAATTTTTGTCACAAAGTGGTCTCCTCCACCTTTTATAGATGATTTGCCTCGTTTTATCTTAGCTGCCATATAGAATCCACTTGGATTGGGCAGCAACCCACTGGTTCCTTACCTTAAACCTTTGCTATTTACAGCCTCCCCAAGATCATTTATATAAACTATGAATAATAAAGGGCCTAGAACGGATCCCTGAGGTATGCCACTGATAACATCCCTCCACTGTGACCTCACCCCATTCTGCACAACTTTGTTTCCTGTCTTTCCGCTATTCAGCTATCCAATTCAAAACCTTACCACATATCCCATGCATTTTTAATTTGTGAACTAGTCTCCTATGTGGAACCTTATCAAAAGCTTTGCTAAAATCTAAGTAAATTACATCAACATTCTCTCCCTTATCTAATTGTTTAGTAACATAATCCATAAAATCCAGTAAATTTGTTAAAGATGATCTACCTCTTCTAAACCCATGCTGGGCATCATTTATTAACCTACCACACTCTAGATAGTCAGAAACCCCCTTCTTAACTATCTTCTCAAGAATTTTACAAACGATAAAAGTTAAGCTTACTATCCTAAAGTTATTTGGGTCCTCTTTACTTCCCTTTTTAAAAAGTGGAACTACATTCGCAAATCTCCAGTCATTAGGTATTTCTCCAAACTCTAGTGATCTAGTATATATCTTCTCAAAAGCTACTGCAATACTATCTACACCTTCTTTGAGTAACCTATAATGAATGTTGTCTGGGCCAGAGGACTTACTAGTATTTGACTCCAATATAAGCCCTTTAATTACTTCCCTGTTCACATTAACGGTATTCAACACTACTTCCTTTGACCTAGAATTATCATCAATTAATCTATCTTTATTCTCTTGTGCAAATACTGAAGAAAAATGATCATTAAGAACCTCTACTATTTCCTCATCAGATTCATTCAAAACTGCTTCATATCAAATAGGCCCTATTTTATCACTTAGATTTGTTATTAATTCTATAATAGCTAAAGAATTTTCTTGGATTTTTATTATCTATCATTTAAGCACTCCTCATTAAAGGATTTAATGAAAATATATAGTTGCCCCAAAGTATGACCTGCCCTACTCTATTAATCTCACAGCTTTTTCAATAGATAATTTGGTAATCTCAAATAAAGTGAATTACAGTAATCTAGTTTATACATAGTTGTACACTAATATCTTAATCATCTTGTCTAAATATTTCCTAATGAAAGCAATATTCCTCAAGTGGTAACCCACTCCTTTCACTACCTGACTAATTTGGGCTTTAAAAGACAAATTCTGGTCAATTGTTACTCTCAAGTCTTTAATTTTTTCTTTGATTTCAATGTTGCTGCCATTTATTTGTATAGAAGCAATATCAAACCTCCCAAGGTCACTATTTTTCCTGACAATTATACATTCTATTTTATCCTGGTTCAATTTCAATTGTTTAGATTTCATCCAATTAGCTACATCCTCCATGACCATGTTCAACCTTTTTTCTATAGAATCCATATTATTCACTGTCAAATAAAACTGAATATCATTAGCAAACGGTTTAAAATTGACACCACGCCTTTTAATTTAAGCACATGTGATAATTCATTAGTATAAATGCAGAATAAAACTGGACCTAATACACTCCCCTGTGGCACTCCTCTTCCCAAACACTTCTTGGTAGAGAAGGTTCTTCATATCCGTATGCAGTAAGTCCTGTTTTCAAGATAACTCTTTAGTGTTACTTCCAACGCCTAGCTTGAAAGGCGCGAAACCAATGTATTAAGGTTGTAAACAAGAGTAGAGTGGTTGAAGGCCAGGAAAAAGAGAAACCAATAAATGAGAGTAAGGTTTTGAAAAGATAAAGGTGGTCTTTTCAGGAGAGATTCTCTAAGCGATGTAAGTTCAGAGAACCCTCGTTAGTTCACAGTTTAAAAGAAACGGTGGAGAGATGAGGTAAAGTTTGAAGGACTTGTTCCTTCCGCCCAGGAGATGAGAAATTGTGTATTTAGCTTGAGTAGCTTCAGAATCGGGACCTTACCATCAAAAACCACTGGACCGTACTTTGAAGGAGAGAGATGGAACGAGTCTGGAATTTTGAGAAGGGAGATGTTTGCAAGGTAAGATCGAGCACAATTGTCTCAGACAATCTTGCAGCTTGCAAGGACCAGGGGGGGGGGGAAGCTCCATTCCCCCGTGTCCTAGGGATTTTGGGGGCAATAAGCTCAACGCATGTGTGTGAGTGTAATGGTACGAATAAAGGTCCATTTTTCTTACATCAGGTAGCTTAGTGCATTATCTTCAATACCAACAGCCTTGCAATCTTTCCTTCATCTATCATTACAATTAAATCATTAATCATTGAACACAATGCTGTTTCAGTTGAATAAAATCATCTATAAGCTGACTGATCATTCGATATCTCATTTATCTCTTGGAAGTGTTCAACCATTTGATCTAAAATAATCTCAATTATCTTTGATAGGAATGTCAAGTTTGATGCCGGTTGAAAGGAACTAAACAACTGTGAGTCAAGTTTCCTCTTGACTATAGGTTTCACAACTGCTTCCTTCTCACTCTTCGGAAAACATTTTCAAAACTAGTATTAACAATCTCTTGGAACACTACAAAGAATCTCATTAAAATTTTTACTTTTAATAACATCACTTTTAGGGACTGGATCATTCTCACAGTATGTCAGGTTTACCCTGTATACAATTCTTTAAAATAACATCAAAGTTCACCTGCTCAAAGCATGATAACTTCTTTTCTTAAATGTGCATAGGTTGCATCACTAATCTTGGTTCATCATCACTAAAGTTTCTAACAGCAATTTTAATTTTCTTTTCAAAAGAGTAAAAACTTATTTGCATCTGTCAATCCCTCAGGCAATTTGTTCTTTTCTTTTTTTTCGGTCAAGTTGTCAAGTATCCTATATAACTTATTAATGCTCGACTTCGCTTCTAATGTTTTTGTCTATAGTATTCACACTTTCTGTCCTGTATGAGTCTTGTTTAATTTGTTTCTTGCCTCAGTGTATTTTTTCCTTGCTTCATCAGTTCTAAGTCGATGCCATAATTTTTCTTTCTCTTTTCTCATTTTGCTTTTGCAGTGTCACCATTATATCAAGGTGCATGGTAGCTATAATTTCTTTTTAAATAACAAGACATATCATATCGTATTCACTTTTTGCAATATTATTAGGTATATAAGCCAGATAAACAGGTGGCATATACCTCATATTTCATATTACTATGTTCACAGGTCTCATGTCTTTTCAAATTAATTTTCCTAATCACTGAGTTTATGAAGAACTCTGGTGCAAACTCAGTTTTCAGTAATACTTAAGTTTATGGGCACTGTTTTGGGGCTACAAGTTAGCCCTTATGACATCAGATGGTAGTTTTGAATGTGGCCAATCACAGCATTGTATTGGTGCGTCTCTTCTTTATTATTTAGTAAGTGACCACTTCTACTTGATTTTATTAATTAGTATTGTAATGAATTTTTCTTTGCTTCGTTCAAAGATAAAATTGCACAGCTTTTCTTAATTTTAAAATCAACCATTATTCTCACATAGGGGCAACTTTAATTCGACCTTATTTCAAACATTGGTAATCTGGAGCCAAATAGTTAAAAGAGCGTGAATCATGATCATTCGGTTTGTTCGCCTTTAATACGACTATTGGTCAATTTAATACTTTTGTATAGATCATGACCTCACTTTAAAAGAAGATTTATCTTGTAAGCTTCCTCCTATTTGGCACCCTGACCAGTAATACTAGTTCGGTTGTATTCTAACTTATCTTCATATGTTTGTGAAGGTTGGAACTTACACTTTTGGAAGCTGATATACCAACATCACAGTGCTTGCAGACTGCCTTAAAATTACCAGTCAAATCTCCAGGTAATTTGAAGTGGCTCCATATGCCAGAGTCCTTAGGTGATGCCACAATGCCACTCGTAGTGATATAAATGGTGGCCACTGAAAGACTAAACTACAGTAATAGTAGTGATGAGGTTGCAGACAAGAAGAAAGTGTGTCAAGTATTGTTGTGTTATCTGAGAGTGGATTGTTTTTATGTTTTGCTTGATTGTGTTAGGGTCTGTGTCTAAGTTGATGGTATAGTTATTGTTATCAAAAATGGCCTGTTTTTTGTATTGGGGATTGGGAGGTTGTCTGGTGATGTGCATCACCTCCAACCATACACAACTTAGAACAAACACTCACAAAGCAAATCAGAAGAACACTAGTACATATATGAACAAACAAATCACCATTCCTGACATCATACATGCTCAAAATATCTCACCATCCATACAACACCAAACTGCCCCAAATGCCTAACATAGATACACGATACCACAATCTCTTCAACTGCCCACAGATACACACAGACCTAGGCACGGTGGATCTCTGGGAGAGACCCCGGGAGGCAGTGGGTCTGCTCCTGCGATGTTCCGGGGAGCTGGGGGTGGGGCCCCAACCCACTGTCAGGCCGGAGATTGGGTCACCACCACCACCACCAGAAGAAGAAAGTAAACATGTTCAGCCTTGATGTGTGCATGAGAGTTGCCAGATAGTACAATTACTTTTGTACATTTGTCAGTAGTAGCAATTGAGATATATTAAATATGATTATAATTATTATTGGAATGTTTAGGTGCATACATACTGTACTGCTTATTAAAACAAGCAGTGGAAGGAAAATAACTCATTATCTCTTATAATGCCACTGTAAAGCAGTTATTGTTATTTAATTAGTAACACAATGTATGTAAAGTATATGATTATTTATTCAATATTTATGTACTGTACCTGAAAAGTACTTAAAAGTACTTGATTTTTTTCAAGTACTTGTACTTGGATCCAAGCGTTAAAAAGAATGGTTCTACAAATTCTTACTTGCTGCAGCAAAACTTTACCCACTGGTCTAACATAAGTAAATGCATTTATAGAAAGTTTAACTAAAAATAAACACAAAAAATTAATAAAAACTATTCAAACAAATAACAGGATCAAACAAAACAAAAAATCTATTAAAAAAATAACAGGAACATAAACAAAAACTTACAAACCAACCACTACAAAGAAACATAAGCCATACATATAAAACATTTGAAAACTGGTAAAAGGGGAGTTTATCTAGATGTTGATAATAGGCTTCAGAAAAACAAAAAAATATTTAAAAATTTGGATAATAATAATAATAAATTTCTTATAATGCGCTCTTCAAGGCCAGAGGCCTTCACAGAGTGCACATTCGGCTGTGGGCTAAGATCAGGTGGGTGAGTAGGCAATCATGAACAGATGCGTTTTCAGGAGTCGCTTGAAAGTGGTAAGTGAGGCAGCAGATCTAATTTTGGCTGGAACAGCATTCTAAAGCTTGAGGGCACAGACTGAGAAGGAGCGGCCGCCCATTGAGCAGAGGGACGAGCGAGGAGTATTCAGGAGAAGAGCATGAGATGACCGAAGGGCCCGAGGAGCGAGACGTTGGGAAAGAGCAGAGGAAAGGTAGGTTGGGGCCTTTTGATGAAGGACCTTGAAGGTGAAGAGAAGAATCTTGAAATGAGAATATCTGACAGGTAACCAGTGTAGTTCCTGAAACAGGGGCTTAGAAGGGGAGAAGCGAGAGTGACGGAGGAGTAGTCAGGCAGCGTAATTCTGAACTAGCTGAAGGGGGCGTAGAGAGGAAGATGGTAGATTTACAAGAAGAGAGTTACCATAATCAAGGCGGGAGGTAATGAAGGCATGGAGAGCAGTCTAAAGACTTTGGCGATCGAAGTGAGAGTGAATGCAGGAGAAGTTACAGAGGAAACAAAGGGAAGATTTACTAATATTGTGGATGTGGGGCTTGAAGGAGAGATGCTCATCAAACACAATGCCCAGATTTCTAACAGTCAGAGAAAGTTGTATGGGGCCGAAAATATATCTCTAATCCCAATCGATCCAACCCGCTTCCTACACTGTCTGGACGTGAGAAATTGAGGGAGAATGAAACGGATTGTATATACAGTCCCTTTACTTACAAAAGAATACAGTTATATTTACAGCAATTTATATTTACAAGGGAAGTGTGCACACTTCAAAATGAGGCCAAATTCCCAAATCCAAATAGGATACCAAAAGAATTTTCTAACAGGCGAATACAACAAATTTACTTATATATCTACACAACAACAACCGAACGAAAAGGGGCACACGCTATCACTTGTGTGATGGAGGTGGGTGGTAGTAGGCTAACATAAAAGGAGGCAGGATTGTCAGCCAATGCGGGTATGGTGGTCCAGGTGTTTAGCGAGGTATGAAAGCCCTCCGTCTCAGGGCTGGGCGGAGCACTCGTCTAGAGAACCCTTCTTGCCGTCAGTCCACGCTTCCACTCTCTGTAGAAGAGAGATATCCTCCGTTTATGACCCATTTACTTATACATGGAAGGGAAACTAATAAGTGGGCATTACCCGAGTAAATTTATTGACTAGCTTACCTCTAAATGTATATCCAAACAATCCTCAAAATATAATCTTTTGATAAAAGATTATTTTAAACAAAGTACTATTTTGTTTTAATTATAGTGATATATCAAAACTAGCTACTATCTTTCCAGAATATGGCGCCTAGAAAGAAAGAAAAACATGGTAATCATTTTATACAAAATAAACAAAAACAAAACAAACCCATTCCCATTCACACACATTCTTACAGAGGGAGGGAGAGGGTACTGAGAAAAGGGGTTGGAGAATGGCCCTTTTGCACACACTCACATTCGCTCCACCACAAAGTGACCAGAGTTTCCACCCAGAGGGAAAGAGGGATTTAACTTTGTGTACTAGAGTGGGGGTACCAACCAGAAGAACTTCAGTTTTGGAGTGGTTAAGTTTGAGGAAGTTAGCTGATAGCCAGTCCGAGATAGAAGAATAGCCAGATAGTTCACAGATTGAGTGGGCAATGGTCGAGAGAGAAGAGGAAATAAAGATTTGAGTGTCATCAGCATAGAGGTGGAAGGATAGACCGAGATTACGTAGGAGGGAGCTAAGAGGGAATAAGTAGATACGAAATAGGAGAGGGCCGAGGACAGAGCCTTGAGGGACACCAAAGTGAATGGGAGTGGGGTCAGAGGAGACATCATTAATCACTACAGATTTGGTGCGAGACGAAAGTAAGAGCGGAACCAGTCGAAAGCAACACCAGAAATGCCAAGGAAAGAGTGGAGGCGATTGAGCAAGACGGAATGGTCAATAGTATCAAAGGCAGATGAGAGGTCAAGTAGAATGAGGATGGAGGCACAACCCCGGTCAGCAGCTCTACATAAGCAATCAGTAACATTGAGTAGAGCTGTTTTGGTAGAGTGCCCAGCTTTAAAACCTGATTGGTAAGTCTCATCAATATTACAGGCAACGATGTGGGAATTAATGCACAAAACAACTACTCTCTCAAGAACCTTAGAGAGGAAGGGAAGTTGCGAAATCGGACAATAGCTAGATGGGTGGGAAGGGTTAAGCTTCGTTTTTTTAAGGATCGGACAGATTTTGGCACATTTGAAGGAACGGACAACACCAGTAGCAAGGGAGGTATTGAACAGGTGGAGGAGTATGATGGGCAATATTTTGATTAATAGCTTAGGGGAGAATGAGTCCTGAGGGGAGCCAGATTTTTTAGAGCACGAGAGTAAGGCAGACAGCTCAGAAGTGGTCACAGCAGGAAACATGGTGAGTGGCTAGGGAGGGGGCGAGATCAGGAAAATGTGAAAGGCCTGGTCAGGCAGTCATGGGAGGGAGGCATGAAGGTTGATGACCTTATCAGCAAAGAATTTCAAGAGGATGGTGGGGCTGATGATGCACAATTTTGTTAGTGATTTTTGCTGTTTTACTATTTTTTTAGTGTTTTTCAGCTAGCCCACTGGCCAATCAGCGATCTGTTTTAAACACCATCATTGGCCAATTATAAGCGGGGTTTGTTTTTTTTCAGCCTGCTTTTGTGCTTTTAACCCCTTTAAGGGTTCACTTTGCCTTTCCATAAGAATTTTGGAAAATGTTCTTAGGATGTTAAACTATAGGCAAATACAAGATATTTTTACTCCTGTGCATTTTTAAAAATTCTTTGATCTTTGTGTATAAATGAAATGTCCCACATGGAGCTCTCGAACGACTTGCGATGGACCATGCTCATTCCAGTTGGGCTCTCACAGGCAAGTCTATCTGGCCCACATTCATCCCAGTTAGGTTCTCGTGGGTGAAGAAAGCAAATTAGCCCTACTCCCATAAATCCTTTGGTAGCATATTCATCCTTATTGGATATTGGCATAGACACCAAAAATTCATCACCCAACTCTTCATAATTTTGATAGTAAATTCGCCCTTTTTGCATCCAACTAAGATGCATAAGGTCTTGTGCATTTCATGTTTATCTAGAAAATTCAAACTATGCATGAAAAACATAACTCATCTGAACCATGACTAAAATCAACCTTATATGCACATAAGTGTTAAAATAGAAGTTTGACTTTGCAAGTGGGTACAAAGTTACTTCTTCCAATACTTTGTTAGTAAATTGGACCTTATTCCTATTTGAGCTAAGACTTAAGCCAAGGCAGACAACTATGGCAAGGTACTTTTTTTATATATATAACACTTGTTTCAGGAGACAATTGACTGACGAACAAAGTTTTGCACTGTAAATACAAACCATTCAATCCTGTGTGTAGTTGGAAACTTTATTTGATGTTATTGCTTTCAAATAACCAACTGTAACTTCTAAGCAGCCCAAATTTAAAGGGTCATGTGCGAAACCAAATTTAAAAGGCCAGGAATTTAAAGAAATGACAAGCTGTAGTGATTGATACTATCAAGTGTCTCTCTAGATGTAGGAGATGAAAGGTCATCATCTTCATCTAGTTCGTCTTCCAAAAGTGTGCCTATGTCAACATCAGGGTTGGAAACATCATCTTCATAATACATTTCTTCAAGCTCGGCATCACTGTCAGCTCCTTGAAACGGGGCAATCTATGGTTGATGTTTGCTTCCCTCTTACCCTGCCAAGTGGCCAAAGAACATCTTTGTATTAAACTGAAAATATAGAAACGTATATTAATCATTATATATATTCTTCCTCAGTCACATAATATTGCTATCACTTAATGCTATATAATGTATAATATAATAACCCTATAAAAAATAAGCTAAATAATATTTTTTAAAAATTACAAATATTAGCAAACTGGATGTAGGCCTACCTGAAAATTATATTAAAATTAATAAATATCAATGAACCTCTTCATATCAAAGAAAAAACAGAGGGATAGTTCAAATCTTATTTCCCTGAAAGCCTAAGTGGTGGTGAAAATTAAACCACTAAAGCTAAAGAGAGCCCATTTGGGCGAAGTGTGGTCCATCATTAGCTGTCTAGAGTAGCCCATTTGGGATCTACCATATTGCAAACTCATTTTGCACTAATTTCAAATTATCACACCCCAAAAATCTTTCAGCATTTACCCAAGGCCGCTAAATTCTGTGTTCTAGTGCCGCAAGGCAGGGAACAATACTGCAACCTGGGTGGTTGGATTTGAAAGACGATGAGTTTTTGCTGAGAGAGCAGAAAATCAACCATCCTTGCATTACAAAAATTTTGCCGGTCATTTAAAAATGGTGCAATTAAGTATCCCATTTGGGATATTTAGACGCTAAAGGGTCTATTCTTTTGATTAGGTTTTCCTTTGTTTTTTTAATAAATGAAATCACTTTCTGTTTCCAATGATGTGTGTTCACTGAGTGAATGCAAAATCAAACTAGAAAGGGTCATCTTTTTTTATATTAATTTCCGTTATTTTTTTGTACAAACTATTTTGTATTGCACTATTTCGTATTATCATTGCAAAACAATCCATTTGGTATAGGCTGGTTTATCACAAAAAGTTTGACATACAAAAAACACACTTGCTTGTTGTTTTTGACTTGAAATTGATGCTTCTTTTCCATCTGTGTGGGTAGTATAAATACTCAAGTGTAAACCTAGTCATGCACATTTTCAAAATTGCAAGTGCATGTAATGTGTGCTCATCCTCTGTCCACCATCTAAGTTCTGTTTTATCCGACAACGATAAAACTTTCAATTTTTTAGTGAACTATCTGCTAATAAACACCAACCTCTAAGTCAAAACTAAGTGTTATCAAAGATCTTCTTTTCCGGTGTGATATGGATGGAGAGAGACACATATGGATGAGTATCTTGCAACCGCTCTTTTTATCAAAAAGTTTCCATGCATAAAAGAGAGGTTCCATGAATTCTGGATCAATACAGCAAAACTTTACCTGCCAGCCTGAAGTAAGTAAATTCTAAATATAAAAAGACTTTAGGTTAGGTTGTTTGTTCTTTTTACCTTAATAAGTAACATAAACTTAAAAAGACAACCTTAAAAAAAAGTAGATTTCATTGGCTCAAAACAATAAAGCAAGTGGGTAAAAAAAAAGTAGCTTGAAAATTGTGCACCACTAAAGTTAACAATTACCAAAACTAGTTTATACCCATGTTTAAAAGCAAAAAAGTAACCTAAAAAAATTAGCACTTATGATTGCTCAATACCGGTGAATGATGTACATTACTGACTGGCCAGTGGGCATAACATAATTTCACCCAGATGACAAAAGCTGCAAGAGCCTATCATAAGTGATCAGCATCCATCAAAACCCTCCCACAAACTGCATCCATAGGATTGTAGCAGATCATGCATCTACAATACACAATTTAAATCATCCACAGGAATGTATCAAAAACAAAAGGCATCACCATCAAGGCTGGTCAAAATCTAAATCACCCATAATATACAATAATAAACAAGGTCTGATGACCAAAAAGTGGCGTGTCTCTCTTATTCTGATTTATGACTTTACAACCTTTAAAACTTTCAATGATTCCCGGACTAATCTTGGGAGGGCCTTGACAATTCTATCATTTGAAAGAGAATGTAAAACAACATGAGGGTTTCAAATTTCGTTAGAATCGGCTGAATAGTTATGATGTTATTGCCAAAACAAAATAATTCCTGGGTTAAACTTGAGACGACTTATATTATTCGAAAGAGAATGTAAAACAAAGAGTTTAAAATTTTGTTTGAATCGGCCAAATAGTTATGATGTTATTGTCAAAACAAGATCATTCCTGAGCTAACCTTGGGACAACTTTGTGAATTATATTATTCAAAAGAGAGTGTAAAACAACATAAGGGTTTCAATTATATCATTCAAAAGAGAATGTAAAGCAACATAAAGGTTTCAAACTTCGTTAGAATCTGCCAAGTAGTTACAATGTTATTAAAAAGAAAAAATGGGACTGACCGACATAGTGAGATGTTGAGTCACGCACAACTGGACTTGCATGCGACTAAAAACTGCATCCAGTGGAATGATTCCAAAATAACCTCCCACATATAATCATCCAATCTGCACTTGAAAACATTTAAGTTTGGACTATCTACTATCTCAGGTTGCAAACTATTCCAGTAATCTACCACTCTGATAGTGAAAAATACTTTCTAACATCCAACCTCCACTTCTGATTTTTAATTTTCAAGTGGTGACTCAAATAACTTGCCAAAATCCAATATATCCATCCCAGAACAGATTTTCAAAAGCTTAATCATATCTCCCCTCACACACCTTCTTTCAAATGAGAACATATTTAGTACCCTCAATCTATCTTCATATTCAAGGTGCTTCAGGGAAGGTATTATTTTTTTAGTCTTCTTTTGTACTGACTCTAGGAGGTTGATGTTTGCAAAATGTGGTGACCATTCTTGTATACAGTACTCTAAATGGGACCTGCCATATGAGTTGTGGAGTTTAAGGATTATCTCTACATTACCTCTACTTTTTTAGCTAACATTCCTCTTAATGTAGGTATCCTAGCACCCTATTTTTTCTATTTTTTTCCTCAATACACTACTTTAACTTCAGTGACCTATCTACTACTACACCTAAGTCCTTCTCATCCTCAACTGAATTCAGCCAATGCCCATCCATCTCATAGCTAAATTCCCTATTATCTCCTCCCATATTAATACTGCATTCTTTAAGGTTAAAAGTCATCTGCCACCTCTGAGCCCATGCTAATAACTTATTTAAGTCACTCTGCACTTTAAAGCTACCCTCAACTTCTTTGACTACAGCTGCCAATTTAGTGTGATCAGCATATATTGACACTGCTATTTACAGCCTCCTCAAGTCATTTATATAAACTATAATAATAATAGGCCTAGAAACTGATGCCTGAGGTACACCACTGATAAAGTCCCTCCACTGTGACCTCACCCCATTCAGTATCACTATGTTTCCTGTCTTTCAGCCATTCAGCTATCCAATTCAAAACTTTCCCACATATCCCATACATTTTTAATTTGTGAACTAGTCTCCTATGTGGAACCTTATCAAAAGTTTTGTTAACAAAATTACGTGCCACTAATCTTAACATTACCTGATTGAGCTTTTTAAAATCTGTTCTGGAATGGATAAGTTTGATTCTAACAAGTTATTTGAGTTGGAAGGTAGTAATTGGACTAGGGGTTAGCACTGGAAAATTAAAAAATAGAGGTGGAGGTTGGATGTTAAGTATTTTTTCACTAACGGAGTGGTAGATTATGGGAAAAGCTTGCCTGTTGCGTTTGTTCACCTCACTCACAAAATTAAGAAAGTGTTTGAGAGAAAACACTTTCAAAATTTGTGTACAATAAAAAAAAATCATTTGAGAATTTTTTTTTTCAAATGCACAGACTAATGCATACATGCTAGGATCTTTATAATAAGGTAGGTGATTTGGATTTTGACAAGCCTTGATGGTGATGCTATTTGTTCTTTGTGCATTCCTCTGGATGGTTTAAATTGTATATTCAAGATGCATGATCTGACAATCCTATGGATGCAGTTTGTGGGAGGGTTTTGATGGATGTAGATGACCTTTATAGGCCCTTGTGGCTTTTATCATCCATAAAATTATGTCATGTTAAGCCAAGCACATCTAGTAAATGCTTAAAGTTGCAGTGTACACATTCACCCAAGAATAGATCAAATAATTTCTCAACTACCACATAACATAATTCAACAGATGAGAAAAGCCATACAATCCTATCAGAGGTCATCCGAGACAACCACAATCCATAAACTGCATCTAAAAGATTGTCTGAACTGCTTAAAAAGGCATCACCATCATAGCTTATCAAAAACTTAATTATGCAATACATATATCATTAATATAATATATACACAAATTGATATAATATGTAATTTGCCCCAATACAACTTAGAAACAATCGTAACCTACCCTCATATATTTATCTAACCTGCGCTTGAAAATATTTCGGTTTGGACTGCTTATTGTCTCCTATGGTAAACTATTCCAATAATAAACCACTCTATTGGTGAAGAAAAATACTTTCTCACATCCAACCTACACTTATGTTTTTTTTTTATTTTCAAGTGGTGGCCCCTAGTCCTATTACTACCTTCCAACTCAAAGTACTTGCTAAAATCCAACTTATTTATCCCAGAACAAAATTTTAAAAAGCTCAATTATATCCCCTCTTACACACTTTCAAATGAGAACATATTTAGCACCCCCAACCTATCTACATATTCAAGGTGCTTTAGAGAAGGTATCATCTTTGTTGCCTTCCTTTGCACTGACCATATGCCTACGCTCTTTCTTTTCAATTCGTTTCTTTCCAAGAAGTGGGGCCTTGCATAGCCTGTTTTGTTGCAATGTGCATTTTGCAGCAATGTTCTTAGATCATTTTTCAGAAGAGGGATTGTTTCTAAGAACTGCTCACACATTGCTAGCTATACATTCAGTCCATGATGCATTTTTCTATTAGTATTTGTTCACATGTCTCTGCATAAGAATTTGATACCAGTTGGATTATGACATCAGAGGATTTAGACCATTATTCTCTCTGATCAGCCAATCTGTTGCATCGTAATAATAATAGAATGATGACAATCATTTTTATGTTCACTGGAGAGAGATTTTTGATGGGCATATAATTTGCTTTATTGAGAAATCCTCATTCCATTCTGAATGCCAAACAGGTCCAGGCATTATGTAGAGTTTTCCACACTATTTGATTCAAAGGTCAGTTTCATTATCAAAGTATGTTGACATATTAATAACTTGTCAATTATAATCGACTTTGTGTTTTTTCTTTGAACATGATTGGTCTAGATTTTGGCTATTATATAAGACTGTCCTTTTTCATTTGGTAAAATATTTGCCAACAATATTCTTCTTGGTAAATGATCAAAATTGCCTGTTACTTCATTATCTGATGCATCAGTCATGATCTGAATCACTTTTAAGCTCCTCCTCCAAAGGTGGGTCAGTTCATTTCAATAGAAGTTTGTGGATATGTCTTTGTTATGACTCGCACTGTATTGCTACTTCACTGATGTGGCAAATTATTTTTTATTAATCTATTTCATTTTAACCAAAGGTTTTTCAAATTTTCCTTGATTTTCTGTAGTAGATTTGTCTAATAACAGTATTTTTGCCAAGATGGGTTTTGTTGTCTTCCTGGTAAGGCTGCTGTAGGTCGCAAAGCTCCTCTCTTATTTCATTGTTTACAGTACAGTACAGTAAAAAGTGTTCTTGGTTATTTTTCCTCACCACCTTTAAATCTATTTGTCCAGTTAAGGCTTAACGTGTCCCTCCTGGCTTTCATCATTAATTTGCTCCCCAAGCTGTTATTCATCCAAATTTCTTCTTTTCTTTCCAGTTTGAATCTTTTATATATCTTCAGTATTGTTCTTTCTTGCATACTTTTTCTCCAATCTTCCAAATTCCCTTTTCTATTTGCTTTATGATTTCATTTGGCTTCATCTTTTCAGCCTGTTTAAGATTAATTCCTACTGTGTTCACATATTTCTAAGTTTTGCTATCCATTTGTTTTTTCCTTCATAAGTTCATTTCTGTTTTCCTGTAGAATGTGATTTACAAATATGATTTTGGATTTAATGTCTCTTGTTTTTGCTGATGAGGCTCCTATTTCTGCTCTTAAAGCTTCTCTGGCTAAATATGTTGATAGCTGTAATATTCCTCAGTAGACATTATTTTCAATCCTCTGTAGCTTGTTTAATTCCTCTTCTGTGAAGTCGAGCACTTCTGATCCATGGAGAAAACCAGGAAGAGCAACCCCTTTCCAGTATGTTTTACCTATCAGTAGTCTGTTACAGCATCTTCCTAGTATTGAACCCCGTCCGGTCCCAGCTTAGCCTCTCTTGCTTCCTTCAAAACACTTGTTTCCTATCTTTTCATACAACCTCTCCCACAACTTTCTCTGGTCAGCCTCTAATTTCACAGGGTAGATGCTGACCTTCTTCTCGGACAACCGTCCTGGTTCGGGGCTGAGGGGGGAGGGGCCAATGTTCCCTAACCCCTGAGCTCCGGTCTGGGGTGGTTGATTTTTAACAACCTGCTTCATCTCCACCCATACCTTCCTCACATCCCTTTTCCTCTCCTCTTCACATTCTATCTGTTTTACGCTGTGTCTAAGGTGGAGCCGCCATGCCGATGGACTGCCAGGCCACCAGGCGGGAGGGGTGGTCCCAAATGGCGGCGCTGGGCTTGTAAGCACCTCTCGCAGTGCGGGCTACTGCGAGAGGTGATGTGCGATTGCGTCCCGTATAAAAAAGAGGGTCACCATGCCCATGTATATACAACAACAAAAAAACAACCCTCAACTTCCCCTGTTCCATCGACGGAGCCGCCCTCGGGCAGCTCCAGCAAAAAAATGGAGGTCCCCTCCCTGTGCTTGCGCAGGGGACCCTCCATATTTCTCTAACCGGAGAGCAAGCTTAGACCTCTCCTTCGCCTACGGGTGCAGGGGACTCCCCTCACCCCCTTCTCTGGAGGTGCTTTTGGGCGCCTCCCTTTTTCCAGTGGCAGTCCCCTCTTTTCTTTCCAAGGGGACTGCCAAGAAAGCCAGCAGGCAGCCCTTAGCCAGCCGCTCCCCATCGAAGCGGCTCGGTAGGGCAAACCCCCTTAGGGGGGAGAGGGAAGCAAGGCCCTTTCGGTCGCTTCCCTCAAAGGACCTGCTGGCAAGGATATTGAACCCTGCTGGGGTTAAGGCCTGTGCCTCCCCACAAAAGACTAGTGACAATACTGCCAATGGGACCTGCGATGTCTTAGGAGGGGATGGCCAACTGGAGGCCCCTCCTGTGACATACATGGTCCTTGAGGAGCCCCAGCCTCAGACGATAGGGCCTTCCATGGGGGGGAATCTGGGCTCGGCACCAAGCACCGAACCCGAATCCGCCCCTATGCACGGTCCTCCTCAAACGGCTGAGGGCTCTGAGGCAGTACAAGGAGGGGAGGGATCTCCTCCAACAGGTGCCCCTACGACTATCAGGACCTTCTCCATTTTTGAGAGGGACCTGGCTGAGGCCGGTCCATCTGGTATGGGGGCTTATGCCGGTGGAGGTGAGAAGCGGGTTCATTTCCCGCCCTCCTCTCCTAAAAAGAAGAATAAAAAGACAAGAAAGACAAAGAAGACTCGGGGCTCCTCTCCATCTGCGGATGGGTCTGCTGCCACTTTGGTAGGCGACCAAGCTAAGATCGGCACATCTGGCCCCTCTACTCCCCCGTGTGCGGAGCGCCTGACTAAGACCAAGAGTGCACTGGGTGGAGCCTCGATGACATCGGGGCCCCTCATTCAGAGGTTACCTGGCGTTTTCAAGCACTTCCTCTTATTCGCTCCACTGATTGCAGCATGTTGTCCAAGGTCAACATGATCCATCAGAGGAGAGGATTAGCTAGTGCAATTAATAGAGAGCCAAAGGTGACCCGTTTCTCGGACAGGAGCCTTCTGGCGAATGCGGCGAATCCCGCCGAGGCGGCCAAGATAAGTGCTCTTCGGACACTTCATGGCACCCCGGTGAGTGTGACGCCGCACTCTACCATGAACTTTGTGAAAGGAGTAGTTTATGCGAGGGAACTCGTTGACTACTCCATTGAGGACATCACCCTAGAGCTGGCCGACCATGGGGCGGTCAAGGTCGAACGTGTGATGAGAAAACAGGGAGGGGCCTCGAGACCCACCCCTACACTTTTCGTCACATTCAACTGTGACAAGCTCCCTGAGTCGGTGTGTGCTGGTTGGTACCGCTACCGCGGGAAAGCATTCGTGCCACTGCCGCGACGGTGCTATTACTGTCAGCGCTTCGGCTATACGAATCGATCATGTAGACGTGCAAAGTCGGGGTCACCTGAAGTCTGTGTAAATTGCTCCAAGGTCGCACACGATAAGTCCAAATCGTGCGTGGCCAAGTGTGTCAATTGCGGAGAGGAGAGCCGAACCCGGCTTCTTCGAAGCAATGTGGTGCATATCTCCTTGAGAAAGAAATCCTGGGCGTTCAGGCCCAGGATAGACTCTCATTCCGCGAGGCTAAGGACTTGATCCTGGTGCGCCCGGCTCTGCCTGGGACGTCATATGCCTCAATAGTTAGAAAGGCACCCTCTGCTCCTGGCCCATCCAGGCCAACGCCCCTGAAGATGGTCACTAGGCCATCTTCCGGGGTTCCTAAAGCTGTCCCCCGAAAGGAGGACAGCAACAAAAGAGCTTCGGCTCCTTCGCCCACGCCCCAAGGTGAAGCGAGTGGCTCCGAGACCGTGGTTCCTCGAAAAGAGGGCCCCCCGCCTCCGAAGCCGGAATGCTCGCCTAAGGTTTCGAGGCGGAGGAAGGAAAAGACTCGCATGGCGAGCCCAACCTCCCCCAATAAGTCCTCGAAGGCGACAGCGCTTTGCCCGGCCAACAGCGCCCGGGGTTCTGCCCCCGGGAAGCGTACGGCCATTCCTGTGAGGGTCTTCAGTTCGAGGAAGGCCCCTGGGTCTCCTCGAGCTAGGCCTGGAGGGCATATTCCCTAAATGCAATTGCCGTGGACTCCGGGCCAACTGGGAGGAGCTGCGGAGGCTCGGCTCATCTCGTCCCATTCCCTGTTAGCTATCTTTTTGCAGGAGACCATGCTAGGCGCGTGCCCACTGCCCGCCCTCCCGGGGTATAAGGGTCTTGCGACCCCACCACTGCGGGATGGCCGGGTTGGGGGATTCGCGGTTTACACCCGGCATGATGTCTCCGTTCTTCCTTTCTCTTGAGATACCTCCTTTCAGGCAGTGGCTGTATAACTGCACCTGGATAGGAGGTACCCCATCATTTCTGCATACATTCCACCGTCAGCTGACTTTGACGTGTGGAACTTCCGCCGCGTCGTGGCACGGTTGCCGAGGCCCTATCTCCTGCTTGGAGATCTGAACAGCATGCATCCTCTCTGGGGAGATTACTACATAAATCCCAGGAGACAAGTCCTTGCTGATCTGATCGAAGAGCTTGAGATGGGTGTCCTAAATGTGGATGAGTTTACGCATCACTGTCTGAGAACCGCTTCATTTTCTTGCCTTGACCTATCTTTGTGCTCTTCGGATGCTCAGCCTGATTTTGATTGGGGGGTGGTCAGAGACCTCCGTGGTAGTGATCACTTTCCCATTCAAATATCATTTTCAGGGCAACTTCCGCCTGAGAGCCCACCTCGGGGGTGCTTGGCGCGGTGGCCTGCATTCCAGGAAATGTCTGAATTCTCTATCTCAGTCAAGGAGTTTAGGTCGGTAGATGAGGCCGTTGAGTTCTTCTCCGGCAACCCCATCGCCATGGGCCTGACTACTATTCCTAGGACGTCTGGCCGTTTTGCACGCCGACCACTCCCATGGTGGTCGGCCGAGTGTGAGACGGCCCTCAAACAGAAGCGTTATGCCTATATGCGCAATAAGCGCCGCCCGAACGATTTCACTGTCGCTGAATTTCTTTGGGCTAGTGCTAGGTTCCGGTATATTTCGAAGCACGCCCGCCGCTCTTCTTGGCGGGCATACGTGTCTTCACTTAACGGGAAGACCCCTTTAGCTGAGGTGTGGAAGCGAGTCAAAAGGATTCGGGGCAAGTTCTCGCAGGACCCCCCTCCCGTTCTCCAGGAGAATGGGGCCGCAATCTCGGACCCCGCGTCCGTGGTGGAATCCTTAGCGACCGCTTTTTCCGCATTGTCTAGCCGTGATGCTGCTCCGCCAGCATTCAATGCACGTCGTGATGTCGCGGAAGGCCGCCGGCTGGACTTTACCTCCAGAGGCGGAGAACCCTTCAACGACAAGTTTACTGTGAGTGAGTTGCGTTCCGCTCTCGCTTCGTGCGCGGACACCGCCCATGGTCCGGACGATGTCCCGTACGCCATGCTTCGACACCTGGGTGAGCGAGGCATGGCATATCTGTTAGATTTGTTCAACAGGATCTGGGTGGAAGATCTTCTCCCAGACTCCTGGCGAATCGCTACTGTGCTCGCCTTTCGCAAACCGGGGAGAGATCACTCTACTCCGACCGGTTTCCGCCCAATCTCTCTAACCTCTTGCGTGTGCAAGTTGATGGAGAAATTGGTAAATGTTAGATTAGCCTTTTACCTGGACGGCGGAGGCCATCTGTCAACTGCACAGTGCGGCTTCCGCAAGTTCCACTCGACGTTGGTTGCTCTGCTCCGAAAATGCCGTCTGCGAGGCTTTCCTTCGTAGACAGCACTACGCTACGGTGTTTTTCGATCTGGAGAAGGCCTATGATACCGCATGGCGATACGGTATCATGGAGACTCTCCACACGATGGGGGCGAGGGGACGCCTCCCGATGTTTATATCTGACTTTTTGCGAGATCGTCGATTCCGCGTACGGGTGGGGGGAGCCGTCTCCGGCCCAAAGGAGCAGGAAGAGGTTGTTCCGCAGGGAAGTGTCCTCAGTGTCACACTCTTTGCCCTGAGCATCAACGGCATCACCTCGGTGCTGCCGGAAGATTTTCTCGCTACGCTCTACGTGGACGACCTTTCGATCTCTTTTGGCGCGGCCCAGATGCCAACTCTGGAGCGTCGACTCCAACAGGCATTGAACCGCGTCTCTCGCTATGCCGAAGCGCACAGGTTTCGGTTTTCTTTGGCCAAGACTAAGGTGGTGCACTTCTGCCGCCATCCACGGCTTCACCCCCACCCAGATTTTTTTCTTAATGGGGTGCGCCTGGATGTGGTTGAGTCGCACCGTTTTCTTGGTCTTGTATTCGACCGACGCCTCACCTGGGAGTCTCATATTCGCAGCCTTAGGGTCTCTTGTACCCGCGCCATGGACATTCTCCGTTCCGTGACGTTCAGCGCTTGGGGCGCTGATAGGGCTACTGCCTAACTTTTTTATCGATCCTTTGTTCGTTCGAAGCTCGACTACGGATGCGAGTTTTATGCATCTGCAGCCGAGCGTTTATTGCGGAAGGTTGATTCGATCCACCACACCGACCTTCGCCTTGCGACCGGTGCCTTCCGCACTTCCCCCATTGAGAGCCTGTTGGTCGATGCTGGGGAGATGGCACTCGCTCTGCGCCGCGTGCAGTGCATCACTCGCCTGTACGTGCGAGCCCGGCGCCTCCCTCAGTCACCAACAGCTCGCACTGCATCCGCAGCTGATCTCGATGGTGCCTATGCCGCCGAGAGACGCCAGTCATACCCTAAGTCATTTGGGTTTAGGGCCAGGAAACTCCTTCGAGAGGTAGATATAGCTCTCGGGCCGGTGGCGCCCCTGGTTCTGCCCAGGACGCCACCCTGGAGGGTACCACATTTGGCTATTTTTCGCCACGCCTCTGCTCCCAAAGCTTGTACTGCGCCGGGAGTATTGCGTTCGACCTTTTTGGAGCACACATCGTGTCACGCTGGAACCGTGCCAGTGTATACGGATGGCTCCAAGTCCCAAGAGGGAGTCGGCTTCCACGCCGTATCCCCTCCGTTTGAAGTCACCGGGGCTCTACCAGGCGCTGCGTCTGTCTTCACGGCCGAGCTGGTGGCAATACACCACTCGGTACGGGAGATTACGCGACGTGCCCGGTTCGGAGACCGGATTGTGATCTATAGCGACTCACAAAGCGCCCTGAGTGCTCTCAGGGCATTGGAATCTCCGCATCCCCTGGTTCGCGATATCCGTGACGCCACGGTTTTTGTGAGCTGGGCAGATGTCAAGATTGTCTTCTGCCGGGTTCCTGGACATGTAGGAATTGCGGGGAATGAGGGCGCCCTAGAGTCCGCGAGGACTCTGCGACCGGACCAGCGTTTCGCTCTTCCTCACACCGACTACATTGCAGGAATACGGGCAGCTCTTCGGACTGCTTGGCAAAGAAGATGGGAGACGGTCGAAGGGAACTTAAAGTTGCGTGCCATTGCGCCGCGACTGTTCCCATGGACCTATCCCCCAATGCCGCGGCGGCTTCAGGTTGCTTTCTGTCGTCTCTGAATCAGGCACACTCGTGTGACGCATCGCTATTTGATGGAGCGCTCGCCTGCGCCCTATTGCAACGACTGCGTCGTCCTCCAGACTGTTCGGCACATTCTTGTTGAATGTCCCAGTCTGGGTGATCTTCGCGCACGATGCCTGTCAGGGTACCGGGATGGGCGGGGTCGCTACCGCCTGTCCCTTGTACTCGGAACGGATTTGTGCACATTGACTTCTGGACTTGTTTATTTTGGGGGGGAGGCCGGGCTTCTCCCCTTTATTTAAGGTTCTTTTTGTTGTTTTGTAGGTTGCACTCCTGCACCGGGGTGAGGGGGACCTCCCCCTGCTGCCAGAGATTGCTTCCTGGTTGTTAAGTTTTTCAAATTTATATCATTGTTACGTTCTCATATTTTTATTTTAAAGTAGCCTAGTTCTAGGCTGTCGTGTTTTTCGGCGACTTATGCCCAAGTGAGCAGTTGCTAGATGGGCTCTGTAAAAAAAAAAAAAAAAAAAATCCTAGTATTGAGTGGGATGCATTGGCTAGTTTATTTGCTTCAGTGAGGCAGTTCGTTCCGTGTTCCTTAAAGCACTGTCTTTTGTTGGTAATTTTTATGCCTAAATATTTGATGCTTGCATAGACTTTGATGTTTTTTATGTGTTCAGGTGTGTCTTCACTGTTATATATTATTATTTGGCTTTTTTCTTTATTTATCTCTAGTGCACATTCTCTAGCAACGTCTGTCACTGTATGTATTAGTGTTTTTGTTTCCTCTGTAGATAGCTTAAAATGAGACCGTCGTCAGCATAGAACAATGCTGGTATTTTGAAGTTCCCTTTCAAACCTAAATCTAGTTCTTGTAGTCTCTAGATAATGATATATGTTATAAAAATAAAATAAAACTTGAACCGTTAGATCCTTTCCTTATTCTGCTTGTTATACTGATGTTTGCTTGCTTCTGTCCATTTATTAGTAGGTTGGCTTTGTCTTCTGAGTAGATGTTAACAATAGCATTGATGATCTTCGGATGTACACTGTGATTCATTAAGGCTGTAATAAGATTTAATCTATCTACTGAATCAAAAGCCATGTTGAAGTCTATGGATATTACAATTAAAGGCTTTTTCATCCTGAAATTTTCATCTATGCAGTACCTTAACATATACAAGTTATCATTAATTCATCTATGTTTGGTGTAACTTGCCTGCAAATCACTTCTGCCCCCTGTGGTCTTAATATGGTTTTCAATTTTATTTTTTATAATTCAAATGAAAGATTTTGTAAGAAACATTTGCTATTCACTTACGGCATCTACCATTTCATCTTCTTCTCAGACAAAGTTCAACATTTCATTGAATCTCAACCTATGAGATAATTTCCATCAGTTCTATATCACATATACACCTGTGCATAAGAAATGAATAACTAATGGCAGCTATGGATCATTCATTCTCCTGTGGACTGGCAGGATTTCCTGCTATTCCATGAATTTTGTGTAAGCTAACTGTAATTCATAACTGTCTACATAATATGAAAGTTACATCGTATATAACAATATTGAGGAGACAACATTTTGATATATAACATGAAATTATGAAACACGTACCCTTTTCTATGAGAAGATGCAGCCATGATGTAAGTTGTCTTGAAACTACCCCGTTTCAAGGACAACTGAGAAGCAGCATGTCACTTGCTCTTCGATGCAATACTTCCAATTGTTGGAAATATGGGAAATATTGTGGTTGAATGAACTTGTCTCTCATCCAGGCAATCACTGGTATGATTGTGCATCTATATCCATCTGCTCTGACCTCTGACTATATAACCTGATTAACTATTGGGTGTGACCTTTTGCTTAGAATAGACTGGCATGTCCTTGGGATTATAAGTCTACCCAGAAATATCATGAAGTGAGTAGTTAGGTATATGTACATTTAATATTATACATAGGTATATATTGGGAGGGGGATCATTTCTTTCTACTAAATGAGCCTATCCTGCACCCCCCTTTCTGGCATAACAAGAGGTCATTTGCCATTTAGTATAAAAATTTAATTTTGCAGTTTTTATGAATTTATTCATAAACCTGTCCCTATGATTAAAAACAAAGAATTTGAATAATTTGCAATTTTTTTCAGACACCTTTTAATCTTAAAAGTGACTTAAAATGAAAGTCTTTAATATTTAAAAGTTTGGATAAAATAAAGAAAGATATCCTGATTTATGTTCTCAAAGTGAGCTCAAAATGTCTTCAGAGTTGGAAAATATAAAAAATACCCTTGATTCAAAAGATCCTTTAGAGGCTCAAAAAGATCCTGCCTTTTATACTGATGCAGCTGCATATTGGGAGAAAGTTCCCCCAACTATCAATGGGGTACTTGGAGGCTTTGCAAGCATATCCTCTACTGACATTGCAGGTTCAGAATCATTTTTAAAGGGGATCTTCAAGATGAAGAATCATCCAGGACATGGAAGGGCTATTGATTGTGGTGCTGGCATTGGAAGGATAACAAAACATCTACTCCAGAAACATTTTGAAAAGGTTGACTTAGTTGAACAGTGTCAACAATTTTTAGATAAAGCTAAAGATACGTTTAGACTATCTAAGAAAGTAGGTGATTACTACTGCATTGGATTACAACATTTTTCACCCATTCCAAACTTTTATGATGTCATATGGTGTCAATGGGTTCTCGGGCATCTAAATGATGAGGATTTAGAGGCCCTATTTAAGAGGTTAATTGGTGGTCTTAAACCAAACGGTGTCATTGTCGTGAAGGAGAATATTTCTGGGAGTGGGGAAGTTGAGTTAGATACGGAAGATTCTTCTGTTACTCGACCACAATCATTACTTCTGGACATTCTTAATAGAGCAGGATTAAAAGTAATAAAGAACATTCAACAACGGAATTTTCCTAGAGGGTTATTTGAAGTTCGTATGATTTGTCTGAAACCAAACCTTTAAATGTAAATGCATGAGTCTGTTAATTATAAATATACTATCATTTACCATAAATTGTGATATGTATTGTCTGTTCATTTTGTTCCACAAGCTCATTTAATATTAAGAATTGATATTATAACGAGGTAATAGTAGAGGCTATCCCTTTGGACCATAGATGATTGGTTTTCATTCTGTTGGCTGACCCACAAAAAAAAATGTTTGTGAATCATAGACAAGGTCCTTCATAAATAACTGATTTCTTCTATCAAGGAAACCAAGATTTTGTTAGTCATTGAATAGGGACTTGATTCAAAACAGGTTTCCATTGGTAGCTGTAGGTACTTCTTGGGAAGATTGCTACTGGATGAAGCCAAATCAATAGTTGAACAACCAAAAACATTTCTATTCCTCGCATTCTTCTTCACTGATTGAACTTGCCTCTTGGAAAATAAATTTCCTTTTTTATTATGATTTATAAACAAATTTAAGTTGTATTATTTTTTAACTCAATTTAAGAAAGGTCTTAAAACTACTAAAATAAAACAGTAAAGCCTAGCTTTCTCAGTAATTTTCAAAAATAAATTATTCTATGTGAAAATTATCCCATTAAAAATTAATAGCTCCAATATTTATGATATAAATTGATGTTAAAAAGAAATGTTTTTGTTTCAGTAATAATTTTGAAAATAAATGGTTTCAAGCTTCATAATTCATTTTTTTCCTATACTTTCATTGTTTCTATATTTTCTCTTCATTTATACTTAGTTTTTTAATTGTATTTCACTAAAAATGTGTTGTTTTTTTACAATAGTATTTCTTTGTTACCTTAGATTTGTTGTATTAATTTCCTTTCTCCAAGTGTCGGCTTTCAATAGTATCTTACATCATCATTGTTTTTCTTAATTAGAACATTACATTTCTCTTAAAATGCCAGTTTGCTCTTTTAAGTACATTGTGTCAAAATTTTAGCCATCTATAATGTTGTTGCTAATTGATCACCAGGAGCAGATGACCTCTGCTTTCTCTGGCCTGGTCTGTTGCATACTGTGAGAATTTTATAGTACCCCCTTGCACTAGCAGTCCCAATCCAACTATAGGATTGCATCGAGGTAGGGTGGTTATGTCATATTCACTTGGAAATGATCCAACCATTCTACAGCTCATGCCCTACGGGGTGGCTGAGTTTTAAAATCAGCCTTCCCTGCTGGGTGTGCTACCAGCCATAAGTAGTATGGCCTTATGCACCTGAGAATGAGCTGACCACCTCCCCACAGCCATTCTATAATTAGCTCTATTGATCTATTTAAAAAAAAAAATGATGGAGGGAATATTATTTCATATGATTGTAATTTCTTCTAGGTTCTTGATGATTTATAGGTAGTGTAACCTTGTTAAAGTTATCATAGTTTCTCTTGGTAAGTTTTTATGCTGTATTTAGTAAGATATAACACTTCATTTCCTTTGATATACTGCAAAGTTTTCTCTTTTAATTCATTATTGTAAACTCTTAAATATTGTTTACATGGACATTAAACCTAAGTATTCTGGGGAGGGGGGCATACTTTGAATTCCCTAATCCAAAATTGTTTCCTGATACAAAACTGTATTGAAAATCTAAGAAAGACAAAAAAAAATATTTATACCCAGACTCAGGAGCTGCTGCCTAGTTTTTACCATTTGTTGCTATTTGTACAAATTATTAATTATTAGTTAATAGTAGCCTTAATTGACACATGCAGTATTGTTTTATTACTAAATTTTCAATGTACCTTTAACTCTTTATTAAATTTTATGTCATGCATATTCATATTATAAGCTTTTATTAACAAGGAAGTAGCTATGATATATTTTTCACTTCTTTTGCATCAATGTTTCCCAGTAGTGAAAGTTTCTTTTGTTTATAAAAAGTAATGAATTTTGTTACTTAATAATTATTAAACAAGTGGAGCAAATAAATATAGTTTGTTATAGACCAGGGAAAGTTATTAATAAAATAAGATTAATTGGGAAGATGCCTTATTAGTCTCATTGTTGTATAAATGAATTTATTTATAACTTAATACACACTCATTTAAACTAAAATTAATTTTTATATCTAAAACAATTAATACTTTATTCATTTCTCCTCTTTTTCTTGGTATATTTTTTACTTCAATATTGAATAAAGCAAAAGTTATCAGTTAAATTGCAATGTATGCAGCAGTAGTATGTGATTACTCTAGCAATGGATAACCACTTTACACTGCCGTAGGCACCTCACTTGTGGTCCTTTTCCACACCAATCTAAAAGCCCCAAAGAACAGTTTCAGTTGGTTATTTTAACTTTCACTTTTGCCATTACAGTACATGAGGGTTTATCACCCACTCATAGTGCACCCACAAATTGTAAAAACCCCTATGTACTGTGAAGTTAAAGTAGCTAATTGAAACTGTTCTTTGGGGGAGGCTTTAAGATGGTCTATTAGATAGCCACTTAATTGGTGTGAATAAAGAGCATGTGATAATTGCTAACCATTTGTATAGTAAGATCAAAGGAGTTATTGAGTAACTTACATGGTTTTCTCTTTATTTATACTTAAATGATTTTTAATTGCATTTTGCTGCCATCAGGCAGCTCCACCAAAAAAATGGAGGTCCCCCCTCCTCCCCTGTGCTTGCACAGCGGACCCTCCATATTTCTCTAACGGGAGAGGAGGCTTACTCCTCTTGTACAACTACGGGTGTAGGGGACACCCCCTCACCCCCTTCTCTGGAGGTGCTTTCAGGCCCCTCCCTGTTTCCAGCAGGAGTCCGTCCCTTTTTTTCCAAGGGGACTGACAAGAAAGCCAGCAGGCAGCTCATAGCTAACCGCTCCCCAGTGAAGTGGCTCAGTAGGGCAAACTCCCTTAGGGGGGAGAGGGAAGCCAGGCCCCAACGGTCGCTTCCTTCAAAAGACCTGCTGGCCAGAATTCTCAACCTTGCCAGGGTCAAGGTCTGTGCCTCCGCACACATGACTGGTGACACTGCCAACAGGACCTGCGATGTCCTGAGAGGGGATGGCCAACTGGAGACCCCTCCTGTGATAGACATGGTCCTTGAGGCAACCCAGCCTCAAATGGTAGGGCCTTCCATTTCGGAGAAGGACCTTGCTGAGGCCGGTCCATCTGGTCTGGGGGCTCTTGCCGGCCGAGGGTAGAAGCGGGTTCATTCCCAACCCTCCTCACCTAAAAGGAAAAAGAAGAGGAAACAGACTCAGAGCTCCTCTCCATCCGCCGGGGCTGTGGGGATGGATGGGTCTGCCACCACTTTGGTAAGCGACCAAGCCAAGATCGGCACATCCGATCTTGGCTTCTGGGGGTGCCTTCGGGCGCCTCCCTTTTACCAGCGGCAGTCTCCTCTGTTCTTTCCAAGGGGACTGCCAAGAAAGCCAGCAGGCAGCCCTTAGACAGCCGCTCCACATTGAAGCGGCTCGGTAGGGCAAACCCCCTTAGGGGGGAGAGGGAAGCCAGGCCCCTGACGGGACTCAGCACCCCGTCCGGCCCCAGCTTAGAATCTCTTCCTTCCTTCAAAACACTTGTTTCCTCTCTTTTCATACAACCTCTCCCACAACTTTCTCTGGTCAGCCTCTAATTTCACAGGGTAGATGCTGACCTTCTCGGCCAACCGTCCTGGATCGGGGCTGAGGGGGAAGGGGCCAATGTTCCCTAACCCCTGAGCTCCGGTCTGGGGTGGTTGATTTTTAACAACCTGCTTCATCCCCACCCATACCTTCCTCACATCCCTTTTCCTCTCCTCTTCACATTCTATCTGTTTTACGCCGTGTCTAAGGTGGAGCCGCCATGCCGATGGACTGCCAGGCCACCAGGCGGGAGGGGTGGTCTTAAATGGCGGCGCCTGGCTCTGCTGGGCTTGTAAGCACTTCTTGCAGTGCGGGCTACTGCGAGAGGTGATGCGCGATTGCATCCCGTAAAACAAAGAGGGTCAACATGCCCAATGATGAGTATAAAAAAAAAACCCCAACTTCCCCTATAACATCGACGGAGCCGCCCTTGGGCAGCTCCAGCAAAAAAATGGAGGTTCCATCTCCCCCTGTGCTTGCTCAGGGCACCCTCCATATATCTCTAACCGGAGAGGAGGCTTACTCCTCTCCTTCGCTTACGGGTGTAGGGGACTAGGGGACTCCCCCTCACCCCCTTCTCTGGAGGAGCCTTCGGGCGCCTCCCTTTTACCAGCGGCAGTCTCCTCTGTTCTTTCCAAGGGGACTGCCAAGAAAGCCAGCCGCTCCACATCGAAGCAGCTCGGTAGAGCAAACCCCCTTAGGGGAAAGAGGGAAGCCAGGCCCCTTCGGTCGCTTTCCTCAAAAGACCTGCTGGCAAAAATATTCAACCTTGCCGCGGTCAAGGCCCATGCCTCCCCAAAGAAGACTAGTGACGATACTGCCAACGGGACCTGCGATGTCTTGGGGGGGCATGGACAACTGGAGGCCCCCCATGAGATAGACATGGTCCTTGAGGAAACCCAGCCTCAGACGGTAGGGCCTTCCATGGGGGGGAATCCTGGCTCAGCGCCAAGCACCGAACCCGAATCCGCCCCGATGCAAGGTCCTCCTCAAATGGCTGTGGTTTCCGAAGCAGTACAAGGAGGGGACAGATTTCCTCCGCCTGGTGCCCCCATGACTACCAGGACCTTATCCATTTCGGAGAATGACCTGGCTGAGGCCGGTCCATCTGGCCTGGGGGCTTCTTCCGGCGGAGGTGAGAAGGGGTGCGGCGATTTGCCATCCTGGCCGCCATGCTGACGGGATCCAGCGTCCGTCCCCAGCTTAGCCTCTCTTCCTTCTTTCAGATTTCGCGATTTCTCCCCTACCTCATCGCTTTTCATACAACCTCTCCCACAACTTTCTCTGGTCAGCCTCTAATTTCACAGGGTAGATGCTGACCTTCTTCTCAAGCCAACCACCCCGGATCGGGGCTGAGGAGGAAGGGGACATTGTTCCCTAACCCCTCAGCTCCGGTTCGGGATGGTTTTTTTTTTTAACAACCTGCTTCATCCCCACCCATACCTTCCTCACATCCCTTTTCCTCTCCTCTTCAAAATCTATCTTTTGAGCGCCGTGTTCAAGGTGGAGCCGCCATGCTGAAGGACTGCCAGGCCACCAGGCGGTAGGGGTGGTCCCAAATGGCGGCGCCTGGCTCTGCCAGGCCTGTAAGCACCTGTTGCAGTGCAGGCTACTGCAAGAGGTGGTGAGCGATTGCGTCCCGTAAAACAAAGAGGGTCAACATGCCCAATGATGAAAAAAAAACACGTCTCCCCTTAATTCCTCCTAAAACAATGGAGCCACCCTCGTGCAGCTCCACAGAAAAGATGGAGGTCCCCCCCCCCCTGTGCTTGCGCAGGGGACCCTCCATACCTCTTTAACCGGAGAGGAGGCTTACTCCTCTCCTACGCCTACGGGTGTAGGGGACTCCCCCTCACCCCCTTCTCCCCCGTAAGGGGCGCGGCGATTTGCCATCCTGGCCGCCGTGCTGACGGGATCCAGCGCTCCGTCCGGCCCCAGCTTAGCCTCTCTTCCTTCCTTCAGATAGCCCGATTTCTTCCCTACCTCGTCGCTTTTCATACAACCTCTCCCACAACTTTCTCTGGTCAGCCTCTAATTTCACAGGGTAGATGCTGACCTTCTTCTCAAGCCAAACACCCCGGATCGGGGCTGGGGGGGGAGGGGACATTGTTCCCTAACCCCTGAGCTCCGGTTCGGGATGGGGGTTTTTTAACAACCTGCTTCATCCCCACCCATACCTTCCTCACATCCCTTTTCCTCTCCTCTTCAAAATCTATCTTTTTTACGCCGTGCCCAAGGGGGAGCCGCCATGCCGATGGACTGCCAGGCCACCAGGCGGGAGGGGTGGTCCCGAATGGCGGCGCCTGGCTCTGCCGGGCTTGTAAGCACCTCTCGCAGTGCGGGCTACTGCGAGGGGTGATGAGCTATTGCGTCCCGTGGCAAAAATAGGGTCACCATGCCCATAGATGAACAAACAAAAAAAAACCCAAACCCCTTTAACTCCCCCTTGCTCATCGACGGAGCCGCCCTTGGGCAGCTCCACCGAAAAAATGGAGGTCCCCCCCCCTGTGCTTGCACAGGGGACCCTCCATATTTCTCTAACCGGAGAGGAGGCTTACTCCTCTCCTTCGCCTACGGGCGCAGGGGACTCCCCCTCACCCCCTTCTCTGGAGGTGCTTTCGGGCACCTCCCTTTTCCCAGCGGCAGTCCCATTTTTTCTTTTCAAGGGGACTGCCAAGAAAGCCAGCAGGCAGCCCTTAGCCAGCCGCTCCCCATCAGGGCGGCTCGGTAGGGCAAACCCCCTTAGGGGGGAGAGGGAAGCCAGGCCCCTTCGGTCGCTTCCCTCAAAAGACCTGCTGGCAAGAATATTAAACCTTGCCGGGGTCAAGGCCTGTGCCTCCCCATACAAGACTGGCGACACTGCCAAGGGGACCTGCGATGTCCTGGGAGGGGATGGCCAACTGGAGGCCCCTCCTGTGATAGACATGGTCCTTGAGGAGACCCAGCCCCAGACGGTAGGGCCTTCCATGGGGGCGAATGCGGCGAATCCCGCCGAGGCGGCTAAGATTAGTGCTCTTCGGACACTTCATGGCACCCCGGTGAGTGTGACGCCGCACTCTACCATGAACTTTGTGAAAGGAGTAGTTTATGCGAGGGAACTCGTTGACTACTCCATTGAGGACATCACCTTAGAGCTGGCCGACCATGGGGCGGTCAAGGTCGAACGTGTGATGAGAAAACAGGGAGGGGAATCCGCCCCTATGCAAGGTCCTCCTCAAATGGCTGAGGGCTCCGAGGCAGTAGAAGGAGGGGAGGGATCTCCTCCGACAGGTGCCCCTACGACAACCAGGACCTTCTCCATTTCGGAGAGGGACCTGGCTGAGGCTGGTCCATCTGGCCTGGGGGCTTCTGCCAGCGGAGGTTAAAAGCGGGTTCAATCCCCGCCCTCCTCTCCGAAAAAGAAAAAGAAAAAGACAAAAAAGACTCGGGGCTCCTCTCCATCCGCGGGGGCTGCGGGGATAGATGGGTCTGCTGCCACTCTGGCAAGCGACCAAGCACAGATCGGCACATCCGCCCCCTCTGCCCCCCCGGTTGCGGAGCCCCTGACAAAGAAGACTAATACCAAGAGTGCACAGGGCGGAGCCTCGATGACATCGGGGCCCCTCATTCAGAGGTTACCTGGCGTTTTCGAGCCCGCTGGCTTCAAACGCTTCCTCGTTATTCGCTCCACTGATGGCACCATGTTGTCCAAGGGCAACATGATCCATCAGAGGAGAGGATTAGCTAGTGCAATTGGTAGAGAGCCGAAGGTAACCCGTTTCTCGGACGGGAGCCTTCTGGCGAATGCGGCGAATCCCGCCGAGGCGGCTAAGATTAGTGCTCTTCGGACACTTCATGGCACCCCGGTGAGTGTGACGCCGCACTCTACCATGAACTTTGTGAAAGGAGTAGTTTATGCGAGGGAACTCGTTGACTACTCCATTGAGGACATCACCTTAGAGCTGGCCGACCATGGGGCGGTCAAGGTCGAACGTGTGATGAGAAAACAGGGAGGGGCCTCGAGACCCACCCCTACACTCTTCGTCACGTTCGACTGTGACAAGCTCCCTGAGTCGGTGCGTGCCGGTTGGTACCGCTACCGCGTGAAGGCATTCGTGCCACTTCCGCGGCGGTGCTATTACTGTCACCGCTTCGGCCATACGAATCGCTCATGTAGACGTGCAAAGTCGGAGTCACCCGAAGTCTGTGTAAATTGCTCCAAGGTCGCACACGATAAGTCCAAATCGTGTGTGGCCAAGTGTGTCAATTGCGGAGAGCCGCACCCTGCTTCTTCGAAGCAATGTGGTGCATATCTCCTTGAGAAAGAAATCCTGGCCGTTCAGGCCCAGGATCGACTCTCATTCCGCGAAGCAAAGGACTTGGTCCTGGCGCGCCTGGCTCTGCCTGGGACGTCATATGCCTCAATAGTTAGGAAGGCACCCTCTGCTCCCGGCCCATCCAGGCCAACGAGCACGGTTGTTTCCGCGCCCATTCGGAGCCCTTCTGCGGGCTCTACCCAACCCGGGCGCTCCCCTGGTAAAGCTGGCGGCAAAAAGGGCTTTTACCCTGCCCCGGCTAAAACCAGGGCTCCCCCCTCTTCCCCCAGCGTGACCGTTTCCCGTAAGGCGAAACGGCCACGCGCCTCCACCGAGTCGTTAGACTCACAGGAGTCAACACCCCTGAAGATGGTCGCTAGGCCATCTTCCGGGGTTCCTAAAGCTGCCCCCCGAAAGGAGGACAGCATCAAAGGAGCTTCGGCTCCTTCGCCCACGCCCCGAGGTGGAGCGAGTGGCTCGGAGATGGTGGTTCCTCGAAAAGAGGGCCCTCCGCCTCCGAAGCTGCAACGCCCGCCTAAGGTTTCGAGGCGGAGGGAGGAAAAGACTCGCATGGCGAGCCCAACCTCCCCCAATAAGTCCTCGAAGGCGACAGCGCCTTCAGCGCTTTGTCCGGCCAACAGCGCCCGGGGTTCTGCCCCCGGGAAGCGTACGGCCATTCCCGTGAGGGTCTTCAATTCGAGGAGGGCCCCCGCGTCTCCTCCGAGCTAGGCCTGGAGGGCATATTCCTTCAATGGAATTGCCGTGGACTCCGGGCCAGCTGGGAGGAGCTGCGGAGGCTCGTCTCGTCCCGTTCCCCGTTAGCTATTTTTTTGCAGGAGACCATGCTAGGCGCGTGCCCCCTCCCTGCCCTCCCGGGGTATAAGGGTCTTGCGACCCCACCACCGCGGGATGGCCGGGCTGGGGGATGCGCAGTTTACACCCGGCATGATGTCTCCGTTCTTCCTTTCTCTTTAGATACCTCCTTTCAGGCAGTGGCTGTGCAGCTGCACCTGGATAGGAGGTATACTATCATTTCTGCGTACATTCCACCGTCAGCTGACTTCGACGCGGGGGACTTCCGCCGCGTCGTTGCACGGTTGCCGAGGCCCTATCTCTTGCTTGGAGATCTGAACGGCAGGCATCCTCTCTGGGGAGATTACTCCATAAATCCCAGGGGACAAGTCCTTGCCGATCTGATCGAAGAGCTTGAGATGGGTGTCCTAAACGTGGATGAGTTTACGCATCACTGTCCGAGAACCGCTTCATTTTCTTGCCTTGACCTATCTTTGTGCTCTTCGGATGCACAGCCTGATTTTGATTGGGGGGTGGTCGATGACCTCCATGGTAGTGATCACTTTCCCATTCAAATATCATTTTCAGGGCAACTGCCGCCTGAGAGACCACCTCGGTGGTGCTTGGCGCGGGCGCGGTGGCCTGCATTTCAGGAAATGACTGAATTCTCTATCTCAGTCGAGGAGTTTAGGTCGGTAGATGAGGCCGTTGAGTTCTTCTCCGGCAACCTCATCGCCGTGGGCCTGACTACTATTCCTAGGACGTCTGGCCGTTTTGCACGCCGACCACTCCCATGGTGGTCGGCCGAGTGTGAGACGGCCCTCAAACAGAAGCGTTATGCCTACATGCGCTATAAGCGCCGCCCGAACGATTTCACTGTCGCTGAATTTCGTCGGGCTAGGGCTAGGTTCCGGTATATTTCGAAGCACGCCCGCCGCTCTTCTTGGCGGGCATACGTGTCTTCACTTAACGGGAAGACCCCTTTAGCTGAGGTGTGGAAGCGAGTCAAAAGGATTCGGGGCAATTTCTCGCAGGACCCCCCTCCCGTTCTCCAGGAGAATGGGACCGCAATCTCAGACCCCGCGTCCGTGGCGGAATCCTTAGCGACCGCTTTTTCCGCATTCTCTAGCCGTGATGCTGCTCCGCCAGCATTCAATGCACGTCGTGATGTCGCGGAAGGCCGCCGGCTGGACTTTACCTCCAGTGGCGGAGAACCCTTCAACGACAAGTTTACTGTGAGTGAGTTGCGTTCCGCTCTCGCTTCGTGCGCGGACACCGCCCATGGTCCGGACGATGTCCCGTACGCCATGCTTCGACACCTGGGTGAGCGAGGCATGGCCTTTCTGTTAGATCTGTTCAACAGGATCTGGGTGGAAGGTCTTCTCCCAGACTCCTGGCGAATCGCTACTGTGCTCGCATTTCGCAAGCCGGGGAGAGATCACTCTACTCCGACCGGTTTCCGCCCAATCTCTCTAACCTCTTGCGTGTGCAAGTTGATGGAGAAATTGGTAAACGTTAGATTAGCTTTTTTCCTGGACAGCGGAGGCCATCTGTCTTCCGCACAGTGCGGCTTCCGCAAGTTCCACTCCACGTCGGATGCTCTGCTCCGACTGGAAAATGCCGTCTGCGAGGCTTTCCTTCGTAGACAGCACTACGCCACGGTGTTTTTCGATCTGGAGAAGGCCTATGATACCGCATGGCGATACGGTATCATGGAGACTCTCTACACGATGGGGGCGAGGGGACGCCTCCCAATGTTTATATCTGAATTTTTGCGAGATCGTCGATTCCGCGTACGGGTGGGGGGAGCTCTCTCCGGCCCAAAGGAGCAGGAAGAGGGTGTCCCGCAGGGAAGTGTCCTCAGTGTCACACTCTTTGCCCTGAGCATCAACGGCATCACCTCGGTGCTGCCGGAAGATGTTCTCGCTACGCTCTACGTGGACGACCTTTCGATCTCTTTTTGGCGCGGCCCAGATGCCAACTCTGGAGCGTCGACCTATGCCGAAGCGCACAGGTTTCGGTTTTCTTTGGCCAAGACTAAGGTGGTGCACTTCTGCCGCCATCCACGGCTTCACCCCGACCCAGATTTGTTTCTTAATGGGGTGCGCCTGGATGTGGTTGAGTCGCACCGTTTCCTTGGTCTTGTATTCGACCGACGCCTCACCTGGGAGGCTCATATTCGCAGCCTTAGGGTCTCTTGTACCCGCGCCATGGACATTCTCCGTTCCGTGACGTTCAGCGCTTGGGGCGCTGATAGGGCTACCGCCTTACTTTTTTATCGATCCTTTGTTCGCTCGAAGCTCGACTACGGATGCGAGTTTTATGCATCCGCAGCCGAGCGTTTATTGCGGAAGGTGGATTCGATCCACCACACCGGCCTTCGCCTTGCGACCGGTGCCTTCCACACTTTCCCCATTGAGAGCCTGTTGGTCGATGCTGGGGAGATGCCACTCGCTCTGCGCCGCGTGCAGTGCATCACTCGCCTGTACGCGCGAGCCCGGCGCCTCCCTCAGTCGCCAACAGCTCTCACTGCATCCGCAGCTGATCTCGATGGTGCCTATGCCGCCGAGAGACGCCAGTCATACCCTAAGCCCTTTGGGTTTAGGGCCAGGAAACTCCTTCGAGAGGTAGATATAGCTCTCGGGCCGGTGGCGCCCCTGGTTCTGCCCAGGACGCCACCCTGGAGGGTACCACATTTGGCTATTTGTCGCCACGCCTCTGCTCCCAAAGCTTGTACTGCGCCGGGAGTATTGCGTTCGACCTTTTTGGAGCACACATCGTGTCACGCTGGAACCGTGCCAGTGTATACGGATGGCTCCAAGTCCCAAGAGGGGGTCGGCTTCCACGCCGTATCCCCTCTGTTTGAAGTCAGCGGGGCTCTACCAGGCGCTGCGTCTGTCTTCACGGCCGAGCTGGTGGCAATACACCACTCGGTACGGGAGATTACGCGACGTGCCCGGTTCGGAGACCGGATTGTGATCTATAGCGACTCACAAAGCGCCCTGAGTGCTCTCGGGGCATTGGAATCTCCGCATCCCCTGGTTCGCGAAATCCGTGACGCCACGGTTTTGGCGAGCCGGGCAGATGTCGAGATTATCTTCTGCTGGCTTCCTGGACATGTAGGAATTGCGGGGAATGAGCGCGCCGATGAGTCCGCGAGGACTCTGCGACCGGACCAGCGTTTCGCTCTTCCTCACACTGACTACATGGCAGGAATACGGGCAGCTCTTCGGACTGCTTGGCAAAGAAGATGGGAGACGGTCGAGGGGAACTTAAAGTTGCGTGCCATTGCGCCGCGACTGTTCCCATGGACCTATCCCCCCAATGCCGCGGCGGCTTCAGGTTGCTTTCTCTCGTCTTCGAATCGGACACACTCGTGTGACGCATCGCTACTTGATGGAGCGCTCGCCTGCGCCCTATTGCAACGACTGCGTCGTCCCCCAGACTGTTCGGCACATTCTTGTCGAATGTCCCAGTCTGGGTGATCTTCGCGCACGATACCTGTCCCGGTACCGGGATGGGCGGGGTCGCTACCGCCTGTCCCTTGTACTCGGGACGAATGCGTGCACCATGACTAGTGGACTTCTTGGGGGAGGCCGGCCTTCTCCCTATTATTTAAGCAAGGTTTGTTTGTTTTGTTGTTTTTTTTGTTTTTGTTTTTTTTGTGTTTTTTTTTTTCCTTTAGTTGCACGCTCCTGCGCCGGGGGGACCTCTCCCCGACGCACCAGCTTGCTTCCTTTTCCCCTTTTGGGGTGTTGTTTTTTTTTCTCTCTTTAATTTTATTTTAAAGTAGCCTACAACTAGGCCAGTTTTAATACGGCGACTAATGCCCAAGTAGGCAGTCGCCAGATGAGCTCTTAAAAAAAAAAAAAAAATCGATGCTGGGGAGATGCCACTCGATCTGCGCCGCGTGCAGTGCATCACTCGCCTGTACGCGCGAGCCAGGCGCCTCCCTCAGTCGCCAACAGCTCTCACTGCATCCGCAGCTGATTTCGATGGTGCCTATGCCGCCGAGAGACGCCAGTCACACCCTAAGCCCTTTGGGTTTAGGGCCAGGAAACTCCTTCGAGAGGTAGATATAGCTCTCGGGCCGGTGGCGCCCCTGGTTCTGCCCAGGACGCCACCCTGGAGGGTACCCCATTTTGCTATTTGTCGCCACGCCTCTGCTCTGAAAGCTTGTACTGCGCCGGGAGTATTGCGTTCGACCTTTTTGGAGCACACATCTTGTCACGCTGGTACCGTGCCAGTGTATACGGATGGCTCCAAGTCCCAAGAGGGGGTCGGCTTCCAAGCCGTATCCCCTCTGTTTGAAATCAGCGGGGCTCTACCAGGCGCTGCGTCTGTCCTCACGGCCGAGCTGGTGGCAATACACCACTCGGTACGGGAGATTACGCGACGTGCCCGGTTCGGAGACCGGATTGTGATCTATAGCGAGTCACAATTCTTCGCGAAATCCGTGACGCCACGGTTTTGGCGAGCCGGGCAGATGTCGAGATTATCTTCTGCTGGCTTCCTGGACATGTAGGAATTGCGGTGAATGAGCGCGCCAAAGAATCCGCGAGGACTCTGCGACCGGACCAGCGTTTCGCTCTTCCTCACACTGACTACATGGCAGGAATACGGGCAGCTCTTCGGACTGCTTGGCAAAGAAGATGGGAGACGGTCGAGGGGAACTTAAAGTTGCGTGCCATTGCACCGCGACTGTTCCCATGGACCTATCCCCCAATGCCGCGGCGGCTTCAGGTTGCTTTCTGTCGTCTTCGAATCGGACACACTCGTGTGACGCATCGCTACTTGATGGAGCGCTCGCCTGCGCCCTATTGCAACGCGTTCATCGTCCCCCAGACTGTTCGGCACATTCTTGTCGAATGTCCCAGTCTGGGTGATCTTCGCGCACGATACCTGTCCCGGTACCGGGATGGGCGGGGTCGCTACCGCCTGTCCCTTGTACTCGGGACGAGTGCGTGCACCATGACTAGTGGACTTATTGACTTTTTGGGGGAGGCTGGCCTTCTCCCTTTCATTTAACCCAGTTTAATTGTTGGTGTTTTTGTTATTGCTTTTTTATTGTTATTGTTCTCTTTTTATTGTTTCCTGTTTAATTTTTAAAGTAGCCTAGAACTAGGCTGTTTGTTTACGGCGACTAATGCCTAAGTCGGCAGTCGCCAGATAGCCCCTTAATTAAAAAAAAAAAAAAAAATAGCGACTCACAAAGCACCCTGAGTGCTCTCGGGACATTGGAATCTCTGCATTCCCTGGTTCGCGATATCCGTGACGCCATGGTTTTGGCGAGCCGGGCAGATGTCGAGATTATCTTCTGCTGGGTTCCTGGACATGAGGGAATTGCGGGGAATGAGGGCGCCAAAGAGTCCGCGAGGACTTTGCGACCGGACCAGCGTTTCGCTCTTCCTCACACCGACTACATGGCAGGAATACGGGCAGCTCTTCGGACTGCTTGGCAAAGAAGATGGGAGACGGTCGAAGGGAACTTAAAGCTTCGTGCCATTGCGCCGCGACTGTTCCCATGGACCTATCCCCCAATGCCGCGGTGGCTTCAGGTTGCTTTCTGTCGTCTCCGAATCGGACACACTCGTGTGACGCATCGCTATTTGATGGAGCGCTTGCCTGCGCCATATTGCAACCACTGCGTCGTCCCCCAGACTGTTCGGCACATTCTTGTCGAATGTCCCAGTCTGGGTGATCTTCGTGCACGATACCTGTCCTGGTACCGGGATGGGCGGGGTCGCTACCGCCTGTCCCTTGTACTCGGGACAGATTCGTGCACATTGTCTTGTTGACTTTTAGGGGGAGGCCTGGGCTTCTCCCCTCTATTTAAGGTTCTTTTTTTGTTATTGTTTTGTTTGTAGGTTGCACTCTCCTGCACCGGGGTGAGGGGGACCTCCCCCCGCTGCCCGGAGATTGCTTCCTGATTGTTAAGTTTTTCCAATTTATATCGATTGTTAAGTTTTCATATTTCTATTTTAAAGTAGCCTAGTTCTAGGCTGTCATGTTTTTCGGCGATTTATGCCCAAGTGGGTAGTTGCCATATGGGCTCTATAAAATTTTTTTAAAAAAATTGTGCCGCCATCCACGGCTTCACCCCGACCCAGATTTTTTTCTTAATGGGGTGCGCCTGGATGTGGTTGAGTCGCACCGTTTCCTTGATCTTGTATTCGACCGACGCCTAAAACATTAGGCTCCACTAGAGCCCCAACCGCCACACTGATTTTAACATTCGAACGACAATAACTGCCGCAATATATTAAACCCCGTAAGGGGCGCGGCGATTTGCCATCCTGGCCGCCGTGCTGACGGGATCCAGCGCCCCGTCCGGCCCCAGCTTAGCCTCTCTTCCTTCCTTCAGATAGCCTGTATTCCTATCCTACCTCGTCGCTTTTCATACAACCTCTCCCACAACTTTCTCTGGTCAGCCTCTAATTTCACAGGGTAGAAGCTGACCTTCTTCTCAGCCAATCGTCCCGGATCGGGGCTGAGGGGGGAGGGGACAATGTCCCCTAACCCCTGAGCTCCGGTCTGGGGTGGTTGGCTTTTAACAACCTGCTTCATCCCCACCCATACCTTCCTCACATCCCTTTTCCTCTCGTCTTCAAAATCTATCCGTTTTACGCCGTGTTCAAGGTGGAGCCGCCATGCCGAAGGACTGCCAGGCCACCAGGCGGGAGGGGTGGTCCCAAATGGCGGCGCCTGGCTCTGCCGGGCCTGTAAGCACCTCTTGCAGTGCGGGCTACTGCAAGAGGTGGTGAGCGATTGCGTCCCGTAAAACAAAGAGGGTCACCATGCCCAATGATGAAACAAAAAAACATCTCCCCTTAATTCCCCCTATAACAACAACAGAGCCGCCCTCGTGCAGCTCCACAGAAAAGATGGAGGTCCCCCCCCCTGTGCTTGCGCAGGGGACCCTCCATACCTCTTTAACCGGAGAGGAGGCTTACTCCTCTCCTACGCCTACGGGTGTAGGGGACTCCCCCTCACCCCCTTCTCTGGAGGTGCTTTCGGGCACCTCCCTATCTCCAGCGGCAGTCCCTCCTATGCTTTCTAAGGGGACTGCCAAGAAAGCCAGCAGGCAGCCCATTGCCGACCGCCCCTCGTACAAGCGGCTCGGTAGGGCAAACCCCCTTAGGGGGGAGAGGGAAGCCAGGCCCCTTTGGTCGCTTCCCTCAAAAGACCTGCTGGCAAAAATATTAAACCTTGCCGGGGTCAAGGCCTGTGCCTCCCCACTAAAGACTTATGACGCTGCCAAGGGGACCTGCGATGTCCTGGGAGGGGATGGCCAACTGGAGGCCCCTCCTGTGATAGACATGGTCCTTGAGGAAAACCAGCCTCAGACGGTAGGGCCTTCCATAGGGGGGAATCCGGGCTTGGCGCCAAGCACCGAACCCGAATCCGCCCCTATGCAAGGTCCTCATCAAACGGCTGTGGATTCTCAGGCAGGACAAGGAGGGGAGGGATCTCCTCCGGATGTATTCCCTGCGCCCACCGGGACCTTCTCCATTTCAGAGAAGGACCTGGCTGAGGCCGGTCCATCTGGCCTGGGGGCTTCTACCGGCGGGGGTGAGAAGCGGGTTCATTCCCCGCCCTCCTCTCATAAAAAGAAGAAAAAGACAAGAAAGACGAAAAAGACTCGGGGATCCTCTCCATCCGCGGGGACGGATGGGTCTGTTGCCACTTTGGTAGGCGACCAAGCCAAGATCGGCAAATCCGGCCCCTTTACCCCCTCGTGTGCGGAGCTCCTGACCAAGACTAAGACGAAGAATGCACAGGGCGGAGCCTCGATGACATCGGGGCCCCTCATTCAGAGGTTACCTGGCGTTTTCGAGCCCGCTGGCTTCAAACGCTTCCTCGTTATTCGCTCCACTGATGGCACCATGTTGTCTAAGGGCAACATGATCCATCAGAGGAGAGGATTAGCTAGTGCAATTGGTAGAGAGCCGAAGGTGACCCGTTTCTCGGACGGCAGCCTTCTGGCGAATCCCGCCGAGGCGGCCAAGATAAGTGCTCTTCGGACACTTCATGGCACCCCGGTGAGTGTGACGCCGCACTCTACCATGAACTTTGTGAAAGGAGTAGTTTATGCGAGGGAACTCGTTGACTACTCCATTGAGGACATCACCCTAGAGCTGGCCGACCATGGGGCGGTCAAGGTCGAACGTGTGATGAGAAAACAGGGAGGGGCTTCGAGACCCACCCCTACACTCTTCGTCACGTTCGACTGTGACAAGCTCCCTGAGTCGGTGCGTGCCGGTTGGTACCGCTACCGCGTGAAGGCCTAAGTGCCACTGCCGCGGCGGTGCTATTACTGTCACCGCTTCGGCCATACGAATCGCTCATGTAGACGTGCAAAGTCGGGGTCACCCGAAGTCTGTGTAAATTGCTCCAAGGTCGCACACGATAAGTCCAAATCGTGTGTGGCCAAGTGTGTCAATTGCGGAGAGCCGCACCCTGCTTCTTCGAAGCAATGTGGTGCATATCTCCTGGAGAAAGAAATCCTGGCCGTTCAGGCCCAGGATAGACTCTCATTCCGCGAGGCTAAGGACTTGGTCCTGTCGCGCCCAGCTCTGCCTGGGACGTCATATGCCTCAGTAGTTCGAAAGGCACCCTCTGCTCCTGGCCCATCCAGGCCAACGAGCACGGTTGTTTCCGCGCCCATTCGGAGCCCTTCTGCGAGCTCTACTACACCCGGGCGCTCCCCTGGTAGAGCTGGCGGCAAAAAGGGTTCACACCCAGCCCCGGCTAAAACCAGGGCTCCCCCCTCTTCCCCCAGCGTGACCGTTTCCCGTAAGGCGAAACGGCCACGCGCCTCCACCGAGTCGTTAGACTCACAGGAGGCAACACCCCTGAAGATGGTCGCTAGGCCATCTTCGGGGGTTTTTAAAGCTGTCACCCGAAAGGAGGACAGCAACAAAGGAGCTTCGGCTCCTTCGCCCACGCCACGAGGTGGAGCGAGTGGCTCGGAGACGGTGGTTCCTCGAAAAGAGGGCCCCCCGCCTCCGAAGCCGCAGCGCCCGCCTAAGGTTTCGAGGCGGAGGGAGGAAAAGACTCGCATGGCGAGGTCAACCTCCCCCAATAAGTCCTCGAAGGCGACAGCGCTTTGTCCGGCCAACAGCGCCCGGGGTTCTGCCCCCGGGAAGCGTACGGCCATTCCCGTGAGGGTCTTCAATTCGAGGAGGGCCCCCGCGTCTCCTCCGAGCTAGGCCTGGAGGGCATATTCCTTCAATGGAATTGCCGTGGACTCCGGGCCAACTGGGAGGAGCTGCGGAGGCTCGCCTCGTCCCGTTCCCCGTTAGCTATTTTTTTGCAGGAGACCATGCTAGGCGCGTGCCCACTGCCTGCCCTCCCGGGGTATAAGGGTCTTGCAACCCCACCACCGTGGGACGGCCGGGCTGGGGGATGCGCGGTTTACACCCGGCATGATGTCTCCGTTCTTCCTTTCTCTTTAGATACCTCCTTACAGGCAGTGGCTGTGCAGCTGCACCTGGATAGGAGGTATACTATCATTTCTGCGTACATTCCACCGTCAGCTGACTTCGACGCGGGGGACTTCCGCCGCGTCGTGGCACGGTTGCCGAGGCCCTATCTCTTGCTTGGAGATCTGAACGGCAGGCATCCTCTCTGGGGAGATTACACCATAAATCCCAGGGGACAAGTCCTTGCCGATCTGATCGAAGAGCTTGAGATGGGTGTCCTAAACGTGGATGAGTTTACGCATCACTGTCCGAGAACCGCTTCATTTTCTTGCCTTGACCTATCTTTGTGCTCTTCGGATGCACAGCTTGATTTTGATTGGGGGGTGGTCGATGACCTCCATGGTAGTGATCACTTTCCCATTCAAATATCATTTTCAGGGCAACTGCCGCCTGAGAGACCACCTCGGTGGTGCTTGGTACGGGCGCGGTGGCCTGCATTTCAGGAAATGACTGAATTCTCTATCTCAGTCGAGGAGTTTAGGTCGGTAGATGAGGCCGTTGAGTTCTTCTCCGGCAACCTTATCGCCGTGGGCCTGACTACTATTCCTAGGACGTCTGGCTCTTTTGCACGCCGACCACTCCCATGGTGGTCGGCCGAGTGTGAGACGGCCCTCAAACAGAAGCGTTATGCCTACATGCGCTATAAGCGCCGCCCGAACGATTTCACTGTCGCTGAATTTCGTCGGGCTAGGGCTAGGTTCCGGTATATTTCGAAGGACGCCCGCCGCTCTTCTTGGCGGGCATACGTGTCTTCACTTAACGGGAAGACCCCTTTAGCTGAGGTGTGGAAGCGAGTCAAAAGGATTCGGGGCAAGTTCTCGCAGGACCCCCCTCCCGTTCTCCAGGAGAATGGGACCGCAATCTCGGACCCCGCGTCCGTGGCGGAATCCTTAGCGACCGCTTTCTCTGCATTCTCTAGCCGTGATGCTGCTCCGCCAGCATTCAATGCACGTCGTGATGTCGCGGAAGGCCGCCGGCTGGACTTTACCTCCAGAGGCGGAGAACCCTTCAACGACAAGTTTACTGTGAGTGAGTTGCGTTCCGCTCTCGCTTCGTGCGCGAACACCGCCCATGGTCCGGACGATGTCCCGTACGCCATGCTTCGACACCTGGGTGAGCGAGGCATGGCCTTTCTGTTAGATCTGTTCAACAGGATCTGGGTGGAAGGTCTTCTCCCAGACTCCTGGCGAATCGCTACTGTGCTCACCTTTCGCAAGCCGGGGAGAGATCACTCTACTCCGACCGGTTTCCGCCCAATCTCTCTAACCTCTTGCGTGTGCAAGTTGATGGAGAAATTGGTAAATGTTAGATTAGCCCATTTCCTGGACAGCGGAGGCCATCTGTCTTCTGCACAGTGCGGCTTCCGTAAGTTTCACTCCACGTCGGATGCTCTGCTCCGACTGGTAAATGCCGTCTGCGAGGCTTTCCTTCGTAGACAGCACTACGCCACGGTGTTTTTTGATCTGGAGAAGGCCTATGATACCGCATGGCGATACGGTATCATGGAGACTCTCCACACGATGGGGGCGAGGGGACGCCTCCCAATGTTTATATCTGAATTTTTGCGAGATCGTCGATTCCGCGTACGGGTGGGGGGAGCCCTCTCTGCCCCAAAGGAGCAGGAAGAGGGTGTCCCGCAGGGAAGTGTCCTCAGTGTCACACTCTTTGCCCTGAGCATCAACGGCATCACCTCGGTGCTACCGGAAGATGTTCTCGCTACGCTCTACGTGGACGACCTTTCGATCTCTTTTGGCGCGGCCCAGATGCCAACTCTGGAGCGTCAACTCCAACAGGCATTAAACCGCGTCTCTCGCTATGCCGAAGCGCACAGGTTTCGGTTTTCTTTGGCCAAGACTAAGGTGGTGCACTTCTGCCGCCATCCACGGCTTCACCCTGACCCAGATTTGTTTCTTAATGGGGAACGCCTGGATGTGGTTGAGTCGCACCGTTTCCTTGGTCTTGTATTCGACCGACGCCTCACCTGGGAGGCTCATATTCGCAGCCTTAGGGTCTCTTGTACCCGCGCCATGGACATTCTCCGTTCCGTGACGTTCAGCGCTTGGGGCGCTGATAGGGCTACTGCCTTACTTTTTTATCGATCCTTTGTTCGCTCGAAGCTCGACTACGGATGCGAGTTTTATGCATCCGCAGCCGAGCGTTTATTGCGGAAGGTGGATTCAATCCACCACACCGGCCTTCGCCTTGCGACCGGTGCCTTCCGCACTTCCCCCATTGAGAGCCTGTTGGTCGATGCTGGGGAGATGCCACTCGCTCTGCGCCGCGTGCAGTGCATCACTCGCCTGTATGCGCGAGCCCGGCGCCTCCCTCAGTCGCCAACAGCTCTCACTGCATCCGCAGCTGATCTCGATGGTGCCTATGCCGCCGAGAGACGCCAGTCATACCCTAATCCCTTTGGGTTTAGGGCCAGGAAACTCCTTCGAGAGGTAGATATAGCTCTCGGGCCGGTGGCGCCCCTGGTTCTGCCCAGGACGCCACCCTGGAGGGTACCACATTTGGCTATTTGTCGCCACGCCTCTGCTCCCAAAGCTTGTACTGCGCCGGGAGTATTGCGTTCGACCTTTTTGGAGCACACATCGTGTCACGCTGGTACCGTGCCAGTGTATACGGATGGCTCCAAGTCCCAAGAGGGGGTCGGCTTCCACGCCGTATCCCCTCTGTTTGAAGTCAGCGGGGCTCTACCAGGCGCTGCGTCTGTCTTCACGGCCGAGCTGGTGGCAATACACCACTCGGTACGGGAGATTACGCGACGTGCCCGGTTCGGAGACCGGATTGTGATCTATAGCGACTCACAAAGCGCCCTGAGTGCTCTCGGGGCATTGGAATCTCCGCATCCCCTGGTTCGCGATATCCGTGACGCCACGGTTTTGGCGAGCCGGGCAGATGTCGAGATTATCTTCTGCTGGGTTCCTGGACATATAGGAATTGCGGGGAATGAGCGCGCCGATGAGTCCGCGAGGACTCTGCGACCGGACCAGCGTTTCGCTCTTCCTCACACCGACTACATGGCAGGAATACGGGCAGCTCTTCGGACTGCTTGGCAAAGAAGATGGGAGACGGTCGAGGGGAACTTAAAGTTGCGTGCCATTGCGCCGCGACTGTTCCCATGGACCTATCCCCCAATGCCGCGGCGGCTTCAGGTTGCTTTCTGTCGTCTCCGAATCGGACACACTCGTGTGACGCATCGCTATCTGATGGAGCGCTCGCCTGCGCCCTATTGCAACGACTGCGTCGTCCCCCAGACTGTTCGGCACATTCTTGTCGAATGTCCCAGTCTGGGACATCTTCGCGCACGATACCTGTCCCAGTACCGGGATGGGTGGGGTCGCTACCGCCTGTCCCTTGTGCTCGGGACAGATTCGTGCACACTGACTTGTGGACTTGTTGACTTCTTGGGGGAGGCCGGCCTTCTCCCTATTATTTAAGCAAGGTTTGTTTGTTTTGTTTTTTGTTGTTGCTTTTTGTTGTTTTTTTGCATTTTTTGTTTTTTGTTTGTTTTGTTTTTTCTTTAGTTGCACGCTCCTGCGCCGGGGGGACCTCTCCCCGACGCACCAGCTTGCTTCCTTTCCCCCTTTTGGGGTGTTGTTTTTTTTTTTTCTCTTTAATTTCATTTTAAAGTAGCCTAGAACTAGGCCAGTTTTATTACGGCGACTAATGCCCAAGTAGGCAGTCGCCAGATGAGCTCTACAAAAAAAAACAAAAAAAAAACGCAATATATTAAAGCTGGGTACCTTCGTGTCCCGTTAAGTCCCTACATCGAACTACCCAGACGCTGCTTCAATTGCAATCAATTTGGCCGTTTGGCCGTGCCTGTCGTCACCCTCGCTCCTGCGTGAATTGTAGCTCTGACTACCATGGCCCTGAATGCACCAAAACAGCCCGCTGTGCCAACTGCGGATGTACCCACAGTGCTGCGTCAAAACTCTTGTCTATATTTTTATATGAAAAGGAAGTGCTCGCTTTGCGCGCAACTCCCTACGTCTAGATATAAGAGAGGCCCGCCAGCTTGCCCGAGCACAAACCTCGCCACTCGGCCGGCTCTTCTCGGACGTTTTCCGTGACGCTGGACGGAACCGACCATCACGCGCGAGTTCCGACCAGCCTGAAGCACTTCACCCTAGATCTACTTGCAGCGTCGAAAACATTCAGAATATGCAGTCGAAGCATCGCTCTCACACCGAGATAACCAATGTAGCGCCCCTCTCTACAGGAGCTCCAGCTGGGAGAGGCGCTCAGGGTGAGACACTTGAAGACATCAGACGCTATTTGAAAGAATCCTCAACATCGACCAATGAAGGTTCATCCACCTTGCCCCAAGACCCAAAGCCCAGTGGTATGAGGAAGGATTCCTCACCTGGGTCATCGACCACCAATAAGTGGGCAGCCTCTGGAGCTGACTCGGCCGTACCCCGAGAATCTTCAATGGACTCCTTCCCTATGGCTGAACATTCTATGCCCTTAAGTCCGTCCCGCCCTTCACAGGATTTAGGCCCCATCCTGATCCAAAATGATGGCAGATATACACCCAGCTCCACACACCTTGCTCAGATCACCTGTTCGTTCCGCTCACCCTTCAACCCATGATCCGATGGAAGCAGTTGATACTCCAACATCACCAATCGCGGTGGTTGGACCAACTCCTCAGAGACCGAAAATACCCTCGACCCATGAATCCGGATATAACGGCTGAAAATCCCTTCTTGATCTTCCTTTTTCGCCAGGTTGTGAGCCCGAATTACAATCAAGGGCCTGGGTTGGTTCTCCAAAACCCACGAAAAAAAAAAGTTACTGCTCCTTCTAGGATCTCTCCCCCTGCAAAAGCAGGCTCCTCAAAATCAGCTCTCCGTCTCCCAAGCTCTTTGGGACGAATCTCAAATACAATATCGACCACAAAAGAGAAAAAGATATCCACAGTGGTATCTAATCGTCCCACATCATATCTTCCATTTTACAAGGCAATTGTTAAGGCGTTCTTCCAAAGTGGGAAGAACTCAAAATTCTTTTGACGACTATCCAACCCGCTGTTATTTGTCTCCAGGAGAATAGACTGGGTATACAGCCCTTTCTGCCGGTACCCGGTTTTTTCACTTTCAACTCTATTGCTCCTGCTGGAAGCCCCTCTCATGGGGGGGGGGGGGTCAATCATGGTATCTTCATCACACCATGTTTCTCCCATCCCTCTACATACTACCCTCTAAGCTGTTGCCGTGAGGGTTTTTCTTACTAAGCTTTTAACCGTTTGCTCTATTTACCTACCCCCTTGTTTATCATTGTCAAGACCTGACCTTTTAGAACTTTTAGACCAGTTGCCCTCCCCCTTCTTATTACTAGGAGATTTCAACGCCTGTCACCCATACTGGGGTGACATCACTCAAAATGCCAAAGGCAGCGTTTTAGAGTCTCTTATTATCTGACCTTCTTTGTGTTTTAAATACTGGCGATTTTACCTCTTATCAAGTCCAGACAGACTCTTTTAGCTGTGTTGACCTGTCTTGTTTGTTTCCCTGATTGCTTCACGGAATTTCGATGGTCAATTCTTGACGATCTCCATGGGAGTGACCACTTCCCTATTGTCTTGTCGGTCCTTCAAGTTAGCCTTCATACAACCATGCCCCTTAAGTAGGACTTAGGTCATGCAGATTGGGAAGGTTTCCAAGAGGCGTCCTTCACAAGTGCATCTTTGGGGACCTTCAATGGAGTGGACGCGGCAGTAGAATACTTTACATCGACTATTGACCATCCCACAGAGGCGACCTGTCACGGGCCGCTCAACCGTGCCCTGGTGGACCTCGACGTGTGCAACAGCTATCAAAAATTACAAGTTAGCCCATGCCTGATTCCGAAAGAACCCAACTTTGTTCAACAAGGTCGTCCGAAACCGAGCTTAAAGCGCTTCACCAAAGAACTCTTCATCAGGCTCGCCGAAATACATGGCGCAGATACGTTTCATCGATTTCCTCTATGACACCTACTGCTAAGATCTGGAAGAGGATTAATAAGATCAGGGGCTGTTATGCTAATTAATCATCATACCCCCACACTCAACTTAGACGGTTCCTTGGAAAATGACGGCCTGGCGGTCAGCAATGCTTTTGCTGGCCATTTCCGCACCGTCAGCCGTTACAATAAGGCTTTTCAATCCTACAAATCAAAGGAAGAATCTCATTCTCTCAACTTCACAACAAAATCTAACCTTCCGTATAACGCTCTATTCAGCATCTATGAGCTGCATAGTGCTTTGTTCCTTTGCAGATCTAATTCCCCTGGTCTTGATGAGATCCATTTCGATATGATTCGGCACCTACATCCACACTCTACTCTCTTCTTTCTTGATTTGTACAACCTTATATGGGTGAAGGGTTTTTACCCATCATCATGGCGCATTGGGATCATCCTTCCCTTCGTCAAACCGGGCAGGGACGGGTTGGATGCAGATCACTACCGCCCTATAGCTCTCACCAGCTGTTTGAGTAAGTTGCTGGAAAAAATGATATTGGAGCGCCTAAACTGGTTCCTAGAAGCCTTCTCTCCCCATTTCAATGTGGCTTCCGCAAAGGTCATATTACCCTTGACCTACTAGTACGTTTCGAGGGATCAGTCCGGAAAGCTTTCTCATTAAAGCACCGAGTCCTAGTTTTTTAGCATCTCGGTCCTTCAAGGTACGTGTTGGAGATGCATACTCTGACCTGCAACCCCAAGAGGAGGGAGTTCCTCAGCGCAGTGTTTTAAGTGTCTTATGTTTTATAAATCCCATCAATGAGCGCGGCGATTTGCCATCCTGGCCGCCGTGCTGACGGGACTCAGCACCCCGTCCGGCCCCCCCAGCTTAGCCTCTCTTCCTTCCTTCAAAACACTTGTTTCCTCTCTTTTCACACAACCTCTCCCACAACTTTCTCTGGTCAGCCTCTAATTTCACAGGGTAGATGCTGACCTTCTTCTCAAGCCAACCGTCCCAGATCGGGGCTGAGGGGGGAGGGGACAATGTTCCCTAACCCCTGAGCTCCGGTTCGGGATGGGGGTTTTTTAACAACCTGCTTCATCCCCAACCATACCTTCCTCACATCCCTTTTCCTCTCCTCTTCACATTCTATCCATTTTTACACCGTGTCTAAGGTGGAGCCGCCATGCCGATGGACTGCCAGGCCACCAGGCGGGAGGGGTGGTCTGAAATGGCGGCGCCTGGCTCTGCCAGGCCTGTAAGCACCTCTTGCAGTGCGGGCAACTGCAAGAGGTGATGAGCTATTGCATGCTGTATAAAAAGAGGGTCACCATGCCCATTTATGAAAAAAAAAACCCAACCCCAAACTTTCCCTGAAACAGCGACGGAGCTGCCCTCGGCCAGCTCCAGCAAAAAAAAATAGAGGTCCCCCCTCCCCCTGTGCTTGCACAGGGAACCCTGCATATCTCTTACGCCTTTGGGTGAAGGGGACTCCCCCTCACCCACTTCTCTGGAGGTGCTTTCGGGCACCTCCCTCTTACCAGCGGCAGTCCCCTCTGTTCTTTCCAAGGGGACTGCCAAGAAAGCCAGTAGGCAGCCGCTCCACATCGAAGCGGCTCGGTAGGGCAAACCCCCTTAGGGGGGAGAGGGAAGCCAGGCCCCTTCGGTCGCTTTCCTCAAAAGACCTGCTGGCAAGAATATTGAACCTTGCCGGGGTCAAGGCCCATGCCTCCCCACACAAGACTAGTGACGATACTGCCAACGGGACCTGCGATGTCTTGGGGGGCGGGATGGCCAACTGGAGGCTCCCCCTGAGATAGACATGGTCCTTGAGGAAACCCAGCCTCAGACGGTAGGGCCTTCCATGGGGGGGGGAATCTGGGCTCGGCGCCAAGCACCGAACCCGAATCCGCCCCTATGCAGGGTCCTCCTCAAAGGGCTGTGGTTTCCGAAGCAGTACAAGGAGGGGAGGGATCTCCTCCGACCAGTGCCCCCACGACTACCAGGACCTTCTCCATTTCGGAGAATGATCTGGCCTGGGGGCTCCTTCCGGCGGAGGTGAGAAGCGGGTTCATTCCACGCCCTCCTCTCCAAAAAGAAAAAAAGACTCGGGGCTCCTCTCCATTCGCGGGGGCTACGGGGACGGATGGGTCTGCAACCACTTTGGCAAGCGACCAAGCTAAGATCGTCACATCCGGCCCCTCTGCCTCCCCGGTTGTGGAGCCCCGGACTAAGACCAAAAGTGCACAGGGCGGAGCCTCGATGACATCGGGGCCCTTGATTCAGAGATTACCTGGCGTTTTCGAGCCCGCTGGCTTCAAACACTTTCTCATTATTCGCTCCACTGATGGCACCATGTTGTCCAAGGACAACAGGATCCATCAGAGGAGAGGATTAGCTAGTGCAATTGGTAGAGAGCCGAAGGTGACCCGTTTCTCGGACGGGAGCCTTCTGGCGAATGGCACCCCGGTGAGTGTGACGCCGCACTCTACCATGAACTTTGTGAAAGGAGTAGTTTATGCGAGGGAACTCGTTGACTACTCCATTGAGGACATCACCCTAGAGCTGGCCGACCATGGGACGGTCAAGGTCGAACGTGTGATAAGAAAACAGGGAGGGGCCTCGAGGCCCACCCCTACACTCTTCGTCACGTTCGACTGTGACAAGCTCCCTGAGTCGGTGCGTGCCGGTTGGTACCGCTACCGCGTGAAGGCATTCGTTCCACTGCCGTGGCGTGCTATTACTGTCACCGCTTCGGCCATACGAATCGCTCATGTAGACGTGCAAAGTCGGGGTCACCCGAAGTCTGTGTAAATTTCTCCAAGGTCGCACACGATAAGTCCAAAGTGTGTCAATTGCGGAGAGTCACACCCCGCTTCTTCGAAGCAATGTGGTGCATATCTCCTTGAGAAAGAAATCCTGGCCGTTCAGGCCCAGGATCGACTCTCATTCCGCGAGGCTAAGGACTTGGTCCTGGCGCGCCCGGCTCTGCCTGGGACGTCATATGCCTCAATAGTTAGAAAGGCACCCTCTGCTCCTGGCCCATCCAGGCCAACGAGCACGGTTGTTTCCGCGCCCATTCGGAGCTCCTCTGCGGGCTCTACCTAACCTGGGCGCTCCCCTGGTAAAGCTTGCGGCAAAAAGGGTTCATACCCAGCCCCGCCTAAAACCAGGGCTCCCCCCTCTTTCCCCAGCATGACCGTTTCCCGTAAGGCGAAACGGCCACGCGCCTCTACCGAGTCGTTAGACTCACAGGAGGCAACACTCCTGAAGATGGTCGCTAGGCCATCTCCGGGGGTTCCTAAAGCTGTCCCCCGAAAGGAGAACAGCAACAAAGGAGCTTCGGCTCCTTCGCCCACGCCCAAAGTTGGAGCGAGTGGCTCGGAACGGTGGTTCCTCGAACAGAGGGCCCTTCGCCTCCGAAGCCGCAACGCCCGCCTAAGGTTTCGAGGCGGAGGGAGGAAAGACTCGCATGGCGAGCCCAACCTCCCCCAATAAGTCCTCGAAGGCGACAGCGCCTTCAGCGCTTTGTCCGGCCAACAGCGCCCGGGGTTCTGCCCCCGGGAAGCGTACGGCCATTTCCGTGAGGGTCTTCAATTCGAGGAGGGCCCCCGCGTCTCCTCCGAACTAGGCCTGAAGGGCATATTCCTTCAATGGAATTGCCTTGGACTCCGGGCCAACTGGGAGGAGCTGCGGAGGATCGTCTCGTCCCGTTCCCCGTTAGCTATTTTTTTGCAGGAGACCATGCTAGGCGCGTGCCCGCTGCCTGCCCTCCCGGGGTATAAGGGTCTTGCGACCCCACCACCGCGGGATGGCCGGGCTGGGGGATGCGCGGTTTACACCTGGCATGATGTCTCCGTTTTTCCTTGCTCTTTAGATACCTCCTTTCAGGCAGTGGCTGTGCAGCTGCACCTGGATAGGAGGTATACTATCATTTCTGCGTACATTCCACCGTCAGCTGACTTCGACGCGGGGGACTTCCGCCGCGTCGTGGCACGGTTGCCGAGGCCCTATCTCTTGCATGGAGATCTGAACGGCAGGCATCCTCTCTGGGGAGATTACTCCATAAATCCCAGGGGACAAGTCCTTGCCGATCTGATCGAAGAGCTTGAGATGAGTGTCCTAAACGTGGATGAGTTTACGCATCACTGTCCGAGAACCGCCCTCAAACAGAAGCGTTATGCCTACATGCGCTATAAGCGCCGCCCGAACGATTTCACTGTCGCTGAATTTCGTCGGGCTAGGGCTAGGTTCCGGTATATTTCGAAGCACGCCCGCCGCTCTTCTTGGCGGGCATACGTGTCTTCACTTAACGGGAAGACCCCTTTAGCTGAGGTGTGGAAGCGAGTCAAAAGGATTCGGGGCAAGTTCTCCAGGAGAATGGGACCGCAATCTCGGACCCCGCGTCCGTGGCGGAATCCTTAGCGACCGCTTTTTCCGCATTCTCTAGCCGGGATGCTGCTCCGCCAGCATTCAATGCACGTCGTGATGTCGCGGAAGGCCGCCGGCTGGACTGTACCTCCAGAGGCGGAGAACCCTTCAACGACAAGTTTACTGTGAGTGAGTTGCGTTCCGCTCTCGCTTCGTGCGCGGACACCGCCCATGGTCTGGACGATGTCCCCTACGCCATGCTTCGACACCTGGGTGAGCGAGGTATGGCCTTTCTGTTAGATTTGTAAAACAGGATCTGGGTGGAGAGTCTTCTTCCGGACTCCTGGCGAATCGCTACTGTGCTCGCCTTTCGAAAACTGGGGAGAGATCACTCTACTCCGACCGGTTTCCGCCCAATCTCTCTAACCTCTTGCGTGTGCAAGTTGATGGAGAAATTGGTAAATGTTAGATTAGCCTATTTCCTGGACAGCGGAGGCCATCTGTCTTCTGCACAGTGCGGCTTCCGTAAGTTCCACTCCACGTCGGATGCTCTGCTCCGACTGGAAAATGCCGTCTGCGAGGCTTTCCTTCGTAGACAGCACTACGCCACGGTGTTTTTTAATCTGGAGAAGGCCTATGATACCGCATGGCGATACGGTATCATGGAGACTCTTCACACGATGGGGGCGAGGGGACGCCTCCCAATGTTTATATCTGAATTTTTGCGAGATCGTCGATTCCGCGTACGGGTGGGAGGAGCCGTCTCCCGCCCAAAGGAGCAGGAAGAGGGTGTCCCGCAGGGAAATGTCCTCAGTGTCTCATTCTTTGCCCTGAGCATCAACGGCATCACCTCGGTGCTGCTGGAAGATGTTCTCGCTACGCTCTACGTGGACGACCTTTCGATCTCTTTTGGCGCGGCCCGGATGCCAACTCTGGAGCGTCAACTCCAACAGGCATTGAACCGCGTCTCTCGCTATGCCGAAGCGCACAGGTTTCGGTTTTCTTTGGCCAAGACTAAGGTGGTGCACTTGTGCCGCCATCCACGGCTTCACCCCGACCCAGATTTGTTTCTTAATGGGGTGCGCCTGGATGTGGTTGAGTCGCACCGTTTCCTTGGTCTTGTATTCGACCGACGCCTCACCTGGGAGGCTCATATTCGCAGCCTTAGGGTCTCTTGTACCCGCGCCATGGACATTCTCCGTTCCGTGACGTTCAGCGCTTGGGGCCCTGATAGGGTTACCGCCTTACTTTTTTATCGATCCTTTGTTAGCTCGAAGCTCGACTACGGATGCGAGTTTTATGCATCCGCAGCCGAGCGTTTATTGCGGAAGGTGGATTCAATCCACCACACCGGCCTTCACCTTGCGACCGGTGCCTTCCGCACTTCCCCCATTGAGAGCCTGTTGGTCGATGCTGGGGAGATGCCACTCGCTCTGCGCCGCGTGCAGTGCATCACTCGCCTTTACGCGCGAGCCTGGCGCCTCCCTCAGTCGCCAACAGCTCTCACTGCATCCGCAGCTGATCTCGTTGTGCCTATGCCGCCGAGAGACGCCAGTCATACCCTAAGCCCTTTGGGTTTAGGGCCAGGAAACTCCTTCGAGAGGTAGATATAGCTCTCGGGCCGGTGGCGCCCCTGGTTCTGCCCAGGACGCCACCCTGGAGGGTACCACATTTGGCTATTTGTCGCCACGCCTCTGCTCCCAAAGCTTGTACTGCGCCGGGAGTATTGCGTTCGACCTTTTTGGAGCACACATCGTGTCACGCTGGTACCGTGCCAGTGTATACGGATGGCTCCAAGTCCCAAGAGGGGGTCGGCTTCCACGCCGTATCCCCTCTGTTTGAAGTCAGCGGGGCTCTACCAGGCGCTGCGTCTGTCTTCACGGCCGAGCTGGTGGCAATACACCACTCGTTACGGGAGATTACGCGACGTGCCCGGTTCGGAGACCGGATTGTGATCTATAGCGACTCACAAAGCGCCCTGAGTGCTCTCGGGGCATTGGAATCTCCGCATCCCCTGGTTCGCGATATCCGTGACGCCACGGTTTTGGCGAGCCGGGCAGATGTCGAGATTATCTTCTGCTGGGTTCCTGGACATGTAGGAATTGCGGGGAATGAGGGCGCCAAAGAGTCCGCGAGGACTCTGCGACCGGACCAGCGTTTCGCTCTTCCTCACACCGACTACATGGCAGGAATACGGGCAGCTCTTCGGACTGCTTGGCAAAGAAGATGGGAGACGGTCGAAGGGAACTTAAAGTTGCGTGCCATTGCGCCGCGACTGTTCCCATGGACCTATCCCCCAATGCAGCGGGGGCTTCAGGTTGCTTTCTGTCGTCTCCGAATCGGACACACTCGTGTGACGCATTGCTATCTGATGGAGCGCTCGCCTGCGCCCTATTGCAACGACTGCGTCGTCCCCCAGACTGTTCGGCACATTCTTGTCGAATGTCCCAGTCTGGGTGATCTTCGCGCACGACACCTGTCCCGGTACCGGGATGGGCGGGGTCGCTACCGCCTGTCCCTTGTGCTCGGGACGAGTGCGTGTACTTTGACTGGTGGACTTATTGACTTTTTGGGGGAGGCCGGCCTTCTCCCTTTTATTTAACCCGATTTAATTGTTGTTGTTTTTGTAATTGTTTTGTTATTGCTTTGTTATTGTTATTGTTATTTCTTTTTATTGTTTTCTGTTTAATTTTTTAAAGTAGCCTAAAACTAGGCTGTTTGTTTACGGCAACTTATGCCTTAGTCGGCAGTCGCCAGATAGCCCCTTAATTAAAAAAAAAAAAATGCCGCGGCGGCTTTAGGTTGCTTTCTGTAGTCTCCGAATCGGGCACACTCGTGTGACGCATCGCTATTTGATGGAGCGCTCGCCTGCGCCCTATTGCAACGACTGCGTCGTCCCCCAGACTGTTTTGCACATTCTTGTCGAATGTCCCAGTCTGGGTGATCTTCGCACACGACACCTGACCCGGTACCGGGATGGGCGGGGTCGCTACCGCCTGTCCCTGTACTCGGGACGAGTGCGTGTACTTTGACTGGTGGACTTATTGACTTTTTGGGGGAGGATGGCCTTCTTCCTTTCATTTAACCCGGTTTAATTGTTGTTTTTGTTATTGCTTTGTTATTGTTATTTCTTTTTATTGTTTCCTGTTCAATTGTTTAAAGTAGCCTGGAACTAGGCTGTTTGTTTACGGCAACTTATGCCTAAGTCGGCAGTCGCCAGATAGCCTCTAAAAAAAAATGCACGCCAACCACTCCCATGGTGGTCGGCCGAGTGTGAGACGGCCCTCAAACAGAAGCGTTATGCCTACATGCGCTATAAGCGCCGCCCGAACGATTTCACTGCCGCTGAATTTCGTCGGGCTAGGGCTAGGTTCCGGTATATTTCGAAGCACGCCCGCCGCTCTTCTTGGCGGGCATACGTGTCTTCACTTAACGGGAAGACCCCTTTAGCTGAGGTGTGGAAGCGAGTCAAAAGGATTCGGGGCATGTTCTCGCAGGACCCCCCTTCTCCAGGAGAATGGGACCGCAATCTCGGACCCAGCGTCCGTGGCGGAATCCTTAGGGACCGCTTTTTCCGCATTCTCTAGCCGGGATGCTGCTTCGCCAGCATTCAATGCACGTCGTGATGTCGCGGAAGGCCGCCAGAGGTGGTGAAGCCTTCAACGACAAGTTTACTGTCAGTGAGTTGCGCTCCGCTCTCACTTCGTGCGCGGACACAGCCCATGGTCCGGACGATGTCCCGTACGCCATGCTTCGACACCTGGGTGAGCTAGGCATGGCCTTTCTTTTACATTTGTTCAACAGGATCTGGGTGGAGAGTCTTCTCCCAGCCTCCTGTCGAATCGCTACTGTGCTCGCCTTTCGCAAACCGGGAAGAGATCACTCTACTCCGACTGGTTTCCGCCCAATCTCTCTAACCTCTTGCGTGTGCAAGTTGATGGAGAAATTGGTAAATGTTAGATTAGCCTTTTTCCTGGACAGCGGAGGCCATCGGTCTTCTGCACAATGCGGCTTCCGCAAGTTCCACTCCACGTCGGATGCTCTGCTCCGACTGGAAAATGCCGTCTGCGAGGCTTTCCTTCGTAGACAGCACTACGCCACGGTGTTTTTCGATCTGGAGAAGGCCTATGATACCGCATGGCGATACGGTATCATGGAGACTCCACACGATGGGGGCGAGGGGACGCCTCCCAATGTTTATATGTGAAGTTTTGCGAGATCGTCGATTCCGCGTACGGGTGGGAGGAGCCCTCTCCGGCCCAAAGGAGCAGGTAGAGGGTGTCCCGCAGGGAAGTGTCCTCAGTGTCTCACTCTTTGCCCTAAGCATCAACGGCATCACCTCGGTGCTGCCGGAAGAAGTTCTCGCTACGCTCTACGTGGACGACCTTTCGATCTCTTTTAGCGCGGCCCAGATGCCAACTCGAGCGTCGACTCCAACAGGCATTGAACCGCGTCTCTCGCTATGCCGAAGCGCATAGGTTTCGGTTTTCTTTGGCCAAGACTAATGTGGTGCACTTGTGCCGCCATCCACGGCTTCACCCCGACCCAGATTTGTTTTTCAATGCGGTGCTCCTGGAAGTGGTTGAATCACACTGTTTCTTTGGTCTTGTATTTGACCGACGCCTCACCTGGGAGGCTCATATTCGCAGCCTTAGGTCTCTTGTACCTGCGCCATGGATATTCTGCGTTCCGTGACGTTCACGGCTTGGGGCGCTGATAGGGCTACTACCTTACTTTTTTATCGATCCTTTGTTGGTTCGAAGCTCGACTACGGATGCGAGTTTTATGCATCCGCAGCCGAGCGTTTATTGCGGAAGGTGGACTCGATCCACCACACTGGCCTTCGCCTTGCGACCGGTGCCTTCCGCACTTGCCCCATTGAGAGCCTACTAGTCGATGCTGGAGAGATGCCACTCGCCCTACGCCGTGTACTGTGCATCATTCGCCTGTACGCGCGAGCCCGGCGCCTCCCTCAGTCGCCAACAGCTCTCACTGCATTCGCAGCTGACTTCGACGGTGACTATGCCGCCGAGAGACGCCAATCATACCCTAAGCTATTTGGGTTTAGGGCCAGGAAACTTCTTAAAGAGCTAGGTATAGCTCTTGGGCCGATGGCGCCCCTGGTTCTGGCCAGGACGCCAACCTGGAGGGTACCACATTTGGTTATTTGTCTCCACGCCTCTGCTCCCAAAGCTTGTACAGCGCCGGGAGTATTTCGTTCGACCTTTTTGGAGCACCTCGTGTCACGCTGGAACCGTGCCAATGTATACGGATTGTTCCAAGTCCGAAGAGGGAGTCGGCTTCCACGCCGTATCCCATCTGTTTGAATTTAGCGGGGCTCTGCCAGGCACTGTGTCTGTCTTCACGGCCGAGCTGGTGGCAATACACCACTCGGTACGGGAGATTACGCGACGTGCCCGGTTCGGAGACCGGATTGTGATCTATAGCGACTCACAAAGCGCCCTGAGTGCTCTCGGGGCATTGGAATCTCCGCATTCCCTGGTTCGTGATATCCGTGACGCCACGGTTTTGGCGAGCCGGTGGATGTCGAGATTATCTAGTGCTTGCTTCCAGGACATGTAGGAATTGCGGGGAGTGAGCGCGCCAACGAGTCCGCGAGGTCTCTGCGGCCAGACCAGCGTTTCGCTCTTCCTCACACCAACTACATGGCAGGAATACGGGCTGCTTGGCAAAGAAGATGGGAGACGGTCGAAGGGAACTTTAAGTTGCGTCCCATGAACCTACCCCACAATGCCGCGAAGGCTTCAGGCTGCTTTCTCACGTCTCCGAATTGGGCATACTCGCGGGACGCACCTCCATTTGATGGAGCGCTCGCCAACGCCCTACTGTGATGACTGCGTTGTCCCCCAGACTCTTTGGCATATTCTTGTTGAATGTCCCAGTATGAGCGATCTCCGCGTACGTTACCTGTCCCGGGATGGGTGGGGTCGCTACCGCTTGTCCTTTGTACTCTGGATTAGTTCGTGCACATTGACCGGTGGACTTATACATTTTGGGGGGAAGGCCGGCCTTCTCCCCTTTAATTAGTTTGGTTTTGTTATTGTTGTTTTCTTTGTAGGTCGCACGCTCCTGCGCCGGGGTGAAGGGGACCTCCCCCAACGCCGGAGCTTGCTTCTTGACTTGCCATCTTCCCTTTTTATCGTTGTTGTGTTTTCATATTCTTATTTTAAAGAAGCCTAGTGCTAGCTAGGCTATCTTAATTCCGGCGACCTATGCCCAAGTGGGCAGTTGCCAGATAGGCTCCTAAAAATTTTTAAAAAAATTAACCTGACATTCTCTTAACCACCAATGATTTTCCCTACAATTATTTTATACAATCTGGACCGCCGCCATCTATTCACTAATCATTAATTTTAATCCTGATTTCAAACTATTTCAACTCAAATTAAAGAAAAGAAAAGTTAAACTAGGGTTGACTGGGGTAAAACCCACGATATTTTCAGTCCTTATGTTCATACTACCCTCGAAGAAGCTATCTCAAAAGAAATAAGCGAGAGATGGACAGACTTTTCCCCTCAGAGCATCGACCAACAAGTTGTTCCAGTATTAAATATAAAGCCATTCTTGCTACCGTTTAGAGCCCAAAATGATTGAACTATAAATGCACTATCTAAACAGGTTCATTATAGGGGTAATGGAATATACAATTACAAACGTTTAAGATTTATAACAACTTGAAAGACTTAATATCACAACAACCAAATGAGTTGCGAAACATCATAATTGAACAGTTGGGCATTGAATAAGATCCGGAAACCTATCAAGCATTCAAACGGTTGTGAGTCCTCCCCACCCCCACCCCTTAAATGCACCGAATGTGTACTCTGACGAACAACAGCCATTATACGCTTTAGATAAGTTTGAAATACTTTTAGGCGTCACCGGGCAAAGATTTTGTTTACAACTTAAGAGGAAACTGAAAACTAATTTGAAAATACTATATTTAATCACTTAAATACAATGAGAGAATATTTCCAGATAATAACTTATCTCCGGACAGGCTCATGAACGACATGGGTCGTCCGACACTACCTGCTTCAACTGACAGAATATAAAATATCCTAATCAAGACTTAATATCACAACCAAATGAGTTGCGAAACAGCATAATTGAACAGTTGGGCATTGAATAAGATCCGGAAACCTATCAAGCATTCAAACGGTTGTGAGTCCTCCCCACCCCCACCCCTTAAATGCACCGAATGTGTACTCTGACGAACAATAGCCATTATACGCTTTAGATAAGTTTGAAATACTTTTAGGCGTCACCGGGCAAAGATTTTGTTTACAACGTAAGAGGAAACTGAAAACTAATTTGAAAATACTATATTTAATCACTTAAATACAATGAGAGAATATTTCCAGATAATAACTTATCCGAACAGGCCCATGAACGACATGGGTAGTCCGACACTACCTGCTTCAACTGACAGAATATAAAATATCCTAATCAAACCAACTTCAAGGCTCCGCTTAACTGCTTATAAGGCCTACTAAAAAAAAATTCAGTTCATCAATAAACGCTGGATACTTCCAGATTTCTTAAAAGTGACTATGATGATATTTTCTCAGGAAAATTTTCAAAATTTCATGGCAAATAGACCATATGTTTATGTATGCGAATCTCCTACAAAATGCGCACCTACATGATTTCTACAAACAATCATGGAAAATTTAGCAAATGGGAAAAAAAAATACACAGATTTAGTACTGGGGTATGTGCAAGAGGCCTTCGATGAAGTAAAGCGTCAGGAGGCTCCAATTTAAAATACTTAAAATATGATTTCACTTTTATTTTTGAAAAGATTCTCTACGACTATTTAATGAACTGTCGTGCCTTTATCTCCAACCCTCAATACAAGGAGCATGAATTTGAACTAAATGCAGGAGTTCCCAGTTCCCAAAGTAAGTTATCTCAGCTACCTACTCTATATAATCTGCACCAGTGACCTCCATCGACCACTATTAAAAGTTGCGTTCTATGTCCAGTTTATGGCCGATAAATATCTCGCAGATAGTTGCCTCTCATTACAAAATAAATCAGAGGTTCATGACCATACAAACAACTGAAGAGATAGAAAACATTAATCTTTATAAAAACATGGTAAATCTAGACAAATATCCCAAAGTTTAAAATAATCCCTTTAATAAGAAATTGGAGGCTGTAAAGCTCAACGAAGAGAAATACACATAGAATAGCAAAATCACAGTCTTACGACCACATCAGAGGATGCGGGTATATGAAACTAACATGTAAAAAGTGATTTGAGCCAAAGCTTATTCCGAGCATTATAACAAAAAAAAAATTTAAATGTCTACATAGCCTGCATTTCACCAACATTGTTGTACCCATTCTTACTTCTATGCCTGACGTTAAGAACACACGCGTTTCAGGTATAGATACTAAGTTAAAAAGTCTTACTAAGGGCTAATGACCGCACCAATGTAGGTAACTTGACCCTGAACAAGCTCAGTAAGTTTAACTCATACGGGTAAGAATATACGTGGTTTTCTTCTGATAATGCCAGCTCAAATCAAAACGGTATGCCATAATTGCGGACGTTTCGACGGTGCTGCATTAGCAGTTTGAAGAGACCTTTCCTTTAATAAAAGTTTACCAATCTTAGACGAATCATACATAGCGCTTAAATTGAAACCACTTTTGTTCTTTTAGTAGCGGCTACTGGATACCAGCCTTATTTTTCCATGTCTAGCTTCCTTTAGTTCTTTAATTCATGGCTAGGCAGTGATATTTTCTAGAGATTTAGATTTAAAGTGAAAACCAACGTAAGTATCGCCCACAGAAATTTTATGAGGAGATACTCGTATGTCAAAAAGAATTGCTGAATATAGAAAATGAAAATGTGATGAGACATATACTTATAGATTTTCGGCGGGAAATGTGGCGCGATTGTCCAGATGGCAACTACGGCATGCTGGCCCATGCTACAACTGACAGCCCACTACAGGATAGACTGGGGCCGGGTGGGTATTCCATTCAGTTTGTATCAGAAAGGAAGGATTTGGGCCTCGTTTAAAGAGATGTCCACAAGACGTTTGATGAGTTTTGGCGTCGATACCTTCGGTACAAAGATCCTCAGAAGATGACTTATTCCATCTTGAAAAAATACTATGCGACTACGTCAAGGATATCCGTGCGTGGCTTTTTATCGTGAACTTCATAGGGCAAGAATTCGGCCTGGAAGTGGGAGTCCCCCAAGTGCTTAAGACCGGCCAATAAATTCAGAATATTTATTGCCTATATCCAACCCAATTTGCTCAACGTGCCAATTCCTTATAGTTGCGTGCTAAAAAAAAATAATCATTTACTTATCCAAGCTAGAGAAGAAAGTTATATTTATCATTTTCAGCGCGATACAGAGAAAAAGAACTCTAAGAGAGAACTAGGGGGGGGGGGCATTTATATTATATGTTTATTAATTTGTCCTTTTGATTTTATTTGCTTCTTGGGTTGCTTTCCACTCGATTTTTCTTTTCTGCAGGTTGCTTCCTCGAATTTTCTTTTTTAGTTGGTCCTTTAAGCGTTTTCTTCCGTTTTCCTTGGGATTCCGTATTCTTCTTGAGTTGGTCCTTCATCTTCGTTTTCTTTATTGACATTATTTCATAAAAGTTTTTGGACTCTTGAGTTTCGAACGAGATACCTCTGGATTTCGTTTCCGATACGCTTAGTCCGTTCTATTGTATGGGAAGTTTTCCTGCTTTTTATATTATCGAGTTTGAAGGAATTTCTTCTCATACATTTCACCTCCCTACAGAACTATACAAAATGATGAGTCTTTCACCACTCAAAAGGTGGCATGCAGTCCCGGGCAAACGATATCAGGAAAAAACTTCACCAGACAACTAGACAATCCACAATCCAGGCCATGCACCTAAGAAAGAGGAATTCGAAATAGCAAAAGCTTACTGGAATAAGAATATATTCTCTTTAAGCATATATTCAGAGGTGGGCGGTCTGATTAATCGGACTCGCATTTTCGAATCGGATAATCGCAATCAGACTTCCGAAAATTTAATGCGATTAATCCAGGTCGACGTCGTCTTTGTTTTTTCGCAATAGCAGTTTCTTAATAAATTTTTCTAAAGTAAATATTTTTTCGTTTTATTCTATTGACAGTCATATTTTCTCTATCATGATTAATATCATGATGAATTATAAAATCATAGATAATAAAAGGCCCTCGTCTTCATGAAGTGCAACCTCCACCTCCTCAAGAAGACCCACGAGGGGAGAGGAAGACGAGGAGTAAAGCTGGCGGGCTTAGAGTAGAGTAAAGTGGAAAACTTTAAATATTATGAGGTATATATGGAACAAAGTTGTTAGTTGACCCTATCTTTTTTTCTGAGAGAATATATTAGTATTACTGTGTGTATTTTGTGTAATATGTACTGTATAGTTTAATTTTTTTGTTATATTATATTTTAATTAAAATAAAATGTTTATTTTTTATCTTAAGAGCTTGGTTTCTCTTTGTATTAGTTAGAAATGGCTGATTTGGTGTAAAAAAAAACAACATTAAATTCACTCTAGAAACATTGAATCGCTTTTAAATATATCGAATCGCATTTAAAAAATTCAATCGAATCGGATAATCGCTAATCGGACTTAGATTTTTTGGCGCCCGAATCAGACTTGACGAGCTGGCGAATCAGTAATCGTTAATCGGACTTCAATTTTTTCGAATCGCGCCCACCTCTGCATAAGTTGAAACAAGGAGCCATAATTCAAGTAGCGATAATGCACTTGAAATTTGTAATAACCATGGATTATCTCGGTTAACTGCATCGTTATACTGAGTCTTCTCTTGTTTCCGATTTTTGAGTTTCCCTTAGCATTGTTGGGTCATCTTCGTAATCTCCTTCTTCCAGTTCCGGTTCAAGTGAAGGATTGTGAAAGCTTGTCGTCTGACTATCTAGTCCTCTTGCCTGCATCAACATATTTAGGACCTTTTCCAAAACAGAATGAGTTTTAATACACGGCGTCTTTGTGCAGGGCTGCCTTCGTAACTCGATATAAGACGCTTGTCGAGGCTTCGCGTTTGGCTTTTCGCATGGTAGATTTGGCAGTGGAACTCCTTTCACGTTCGGATTGCTTTCCTGCCTTGAGCGCCGGTCAAGAGACAAAACCAAGTTGTAAGTTTCATACCAATGTTCACATGTGAGCTTCCTCAAGCTATATATCGACACTAATACTGCAATGATCAGAGATACGATGACGGCGCTGAAGACAACTACTAAACTAGGCGTCAGCTGGTCCTTTTCTCCGGGAGAAACTGTAAAAGAAATAAGCAGAATATCAACTTCGGGGGCATGCGAGCGAGCACAAAGGGTTATTTACATGGAAAATTTAAAGTAACATACTCTTTCCTTATCAAAACCATGAAAATAAATAGGAATTTGAGTGTGGTTACTTTCTTGAGAAAATTCACATACGCTCATAAGAAAAAAAAATTTAATTATTTCCTCAAGTATTTATCGGTGAAATGTAGAAAAAATGAAGTTAGGGTAGCTGCCATTTATCGGGTTCCGCAACAAAATTGACTGGTAGTATAGCGTACGAGAAGTGCAGGCGAGAGGCTAGAAGCTTAGTTTGAATGAGGCATTTTACGAGTCAGGATGGCCGAGTTGATTCGCCGCTGGCTAAGAGTGGTCCAGCGACGCACGAAGCTTTCGCAACTCATTTACCCTATTATTTTTTCTTTGCCCACCTCCTACTCTCCTTTATCTAAAGTAGTATTAAGATAATGATGAAATGGCATTCCAACTTTCAAATTATCCTCAACTTTTGTTCTAAAGAACAAGTATGAGGCCATAAAGACAAATTATAATCTTAGTAAACACTGGAATTATAAAACAATCATTATATGAGCAAATATCTTTGTTACTTGATTTTTCCCTTCGTTAATAGGCATTTTTATTAAAATAAAATAAAAGTGAGAACCCAATTAATAGCTGAAAACACTATATATTAATCTACTCAATGCCCTTAAGCCCATTGTTTTGATCCTACTCTCCAAAATAACTTAATAGCGGTGTAACCCTTTGAAATTTTATGAATAATAGCTCGGCAAATAAATCTTTTAAATATAAGACTTGGTTGCATTTAACCTCGCCCCAAATTAAGCACTATGAATTTATCGAAATGTATGTATTAAAGTGTATATTCTCAAAGTAGGTATCCATCGTTCAAACCAAAACATTGATGAATGGCACTTAAATCTTAATTATGAACGACTTAAAGCACTAGTGACTAGCATTTAAATCTCAATCATGAGCGATCTAATTTTTGTATTTTTTATTTTAGGAGCCAATCTGGAAACTACCTACTTGGGCATAAGTCGTCGTACTCACTATAGCCTACGACCAGGCTATATTAAAAAAACAAATAACTATAAAAATTACAAAGCATTTTCTTGCCTTTAACTATGATCCAATATCATTCACCTAATTTATTTTGCATTTCACTCGAGTGATCTTCATTGGCTGCAACTTCATCTTTTTTCCTATTCTTTGTGCATATAGCAATGGAGAACAAAATTTTGTTGCATTCATACTGGCACTTGTTCTTACTTAATTTGGGTATGCTGAATTAAAATCTGAAGTCAGATTTTCTCTATAACCAACTTATTTATTTATTTTGGGGGCAAATTAGCTTTTTCATTTTTTTTCAAAATTTTGACACCTTTCGCATAATGTCATGTTCTATCTAATCAATTTATTATAATGCATACTAGAATATGAAATAAAGGCAAAAGAAATCAAATATGCAACATAAAAATATTATTACTAATAGTAAAAATTTAAGCTTGTATCCATTACACCCAAATATCAGTGTGCACCGATGCGATTCGAAAAGACGAATGAAATAAAGAAACTCAAATTGTTCCTCTTATGGCAAGAATTTGCGCTTTTAGCTCTTGCGTTTGAAGACTTTGTTGGGGTCATCGCATTTGATACTCCAGCAGCAGGCTGCCGTCACATCGCCCTTGATAGCGCTTTCCATCGTCATGAGGTCTTGGTGGAAGCGCTCTCTCCCTGTTCATCACTTACTACTCCAACGTTCTCGGGTAAATGGTGAAGGTCACTATTCAGGAAATGGAGCTTGACACTCATGTTGTCTCAAAGATGACAAAAAGCCAACAACATTCTACCAAACAAATCCTCATAGATATCGGTCTTTTCGTTATCAAGAAAGTTATGTATAGCCTCCACGAATGACAGCTATGCTGTCTTCTTCTTGCCATTCGTCTTTGTGAGGAATTCCATATCACCTAAAAGGGCACGAATTTGAGGTACATCAAATGCGCCTGCCTTGATTTTCTCAAAAGACAAAGCAGGAAAAGCAAAAACTAATGTGTTGAAAGCATTTCCTGTCAGTACTCAATGCCTTCACAAACTGCTTCTTCAAGACAAGCTTGAGATGGAGAAGGGAGAATATGATTTTCTCTCGACTGACCATCGAGTCACTCACAATGTCTGGCATGCCAGATTCCAGAATTTCACGAATGGCCCAGTGTTTGTCTCGAGCTCGACTGGCCTACATGCAAAGATAGGGGGGGGGGGGAACTTATTGAAACCTTCCTGTTGGCTAAAGGAGCAAGCTAACTATTTTTAGGCCCGGACAAATGATCCAGTGTGCTCTTGATATTTGAATAAGTCAATGACAATTTTTATGTCGTCATAAGTTTCTCGCAAATGCATGAAAGGCCAACTGGAACACACCAAAAGCATTATCATATGCAAGAGAAAACATACGGCTGCGCTTAGAACTATCCCCCCCAAAGTTTCCATTCTGTAAGGTTATAGGGGGCAACACCTAACTATACTAAACAAATTGCTTGTCTTGCAAAAAAGTCACAAAACTTGTCCCGTGTTCTGAAATCTGAGACTTTTGCAAAGCTGCCAGCAAGTTGTTTTTTTGTTTTTTTCATTTAACCTGGAAGCTAATAAACAGCTAGCCAAGATGTTCTATCATATTGGCCTACATTGTATTTGCGAGTGCAACAATGTTTTTGATGACAGATCTAGTATTAGCGTAGGCCTACCTGTTTTACTAATAGTTTCTCTTTAATTATAAGTCATCGCACTGAACTTCCTTTTTAATAATTTTTCAATACTGCAATCGCATTTTCTCCCAACTTCATGTAACCAGTGGCGTGCGGTGACTTTTGAAGATGAGGAAGTAACTCAAGTTTTACAGAAATAAATATGTTAATTGAAGTAAATATGTTGTTCATTAAAAATAACTATAAAATTGTAAGCTACTCACTTTATTTAAATGTTATTTTTTTTTAACTTTATTTGAATTTTAAAATAGCTTCTGTAGGCATGAACCACCGGCTAGCAAAGATATTTTATCATATCGGCCTACATGGGATTTGCGAGTGCAACGCTGTTTTGGATGACAGATTGAGTGTTAACGTAGGCCTACCTGTTTCAATAATAGTTTCTGTTTCAGTATAAATCATCGCACTGAACTTCCTTTTTAATATTTTTTCAAGTTAACACCTCAGTTTAGGGGCCTCACGGTAGGTGGCGCTGTTTATAGGCTATAATTCGGGGCTACAATATATGTCTTATGACGTCAGACGGTAACGTCAGAATTTTTTAAAAGCTTCAGAGCATAATAATAGTTACGTCAATGTCTCTTAGACATTTTTTGCTTTGTCCTAGATTCTGGCAACCCGGCAGACTTGCCAGATGCAAGCTAATGACTGCAAAGCTAAATTTACTTCCTTTTTTGTATACAAATAGGTTATTTATTTCTTAATTCTAACACGGCGTTGAAATATCAGAATAAAAATCATAAATCTCTAATGAGTGTATATTATTGCGAAGAAAATCAAAACATCTTTTAAACTATTCATTCCAAAGCACCAAAACGCACAGCTATTATTGAAATTAAGAGAGAGAGAAAAAAAAGAGTAAAAAATCTTGACGAAAAGGATGCATTTCTTCAACTGCAGTCGGTCTCATCAGGGTCTAACGCCAATTCGATTGCCAGTGAACGGTACCGTATGGCGTATACAAGTATAGACAAACATAAATGTGAGAATGAAGTTGATTCTGCTGTCATATTAATAGTTGGGGTGTAATTTCTTTTTATTTTCTTCTTAAATAAGGAAAGCATTGCTTTCATTGACTGCACGCCACTTCATGTAACAATCCAAAGATCAACCTTTGTTAGTGAACTCTGTAGTGAGAGAACCTGTTCTTACAATTTTTTAATCTCACCACTGGATTATAGGAGATATTATGTTGGTTTTACTTGCCAATATCTTTAGTGTTGACCAGGCAAAAATAACCCTGTTATGTGGTCCTATGGCTCTCACCAAACAAAGGGGACTCCAAAAGGTAAACCTTTTCATTTTCCTTTAGTCAAATCGCGAAGACTTTCCTCAGAGTTATGACACACAGTCTGTGGAGCACACTCCCTGTCTTGGTCACCAAAGAGAACGTCAAAATAGGCCTTATGGGCTCGACACACAAACCTTGTTATATTACGCCTTTGACGAACAAGTGTGCAGCAGTCACAGATGTAGCAGAATGAATGCATTAGGATCATTTATACATTTATGTATACTTGAAGAAGCCATCATTAGATCCGAAAATAACATGAATACGGTTAATTTCAGGAAAAAAATCATATATTTCAAAAAGCAAGAAAACTAGAGCATGCAGACAAAAGCCGATTTTAAATTTGAAATAAGCGTTGAAAAATTAATTAGATTCAGTTGTAAAATCTAATGCAACAAAAATGAGAAAAAGTGTTCCCTAGTGTAATTATTCATTTCACTCACATACATATTTTTATTTTAAATTAAATAAGCCAGTAAAACAATAGTGTCTCGTCATTCACCTTAGAGCAATCACACGTTCCATTGTTTGTCATCACATTCATCGTAACAGATTTAATGCCGTTTCCCTTTATAATGTATTTTATAGATTTTGCCTCCAGTTGACTAAATGTATTTATTTTAAAGTCCGCAGAATTTCTTGAGTATGGTTCTTGATAAAAAACATACACGACATTTAATAATATATTTATCCATAGTGCACTAACGTTTCGTAATTCCAACGGATCACATCTTCAGAGTGGCACAGAATTAGGTTCACCTGGCTTTTCAGGGTCACCCCCTAAAACGGGCCTGCACACACTTTTTGTGATATATGCTTCATTCATTCAGTCACTAATAACCTTTACTTTGCAGGACATGGCAGAAGCAACACTTATTAGCACAACTAGATCTCAATGAGAGCTCCAGCAAAGAATATACTGCGTCAAACATTACCATAGGTGGGCGCGATAACAAAAAAATGTATCACGATAACCGATAAATCGATAACCTTATCGGTGATAATCGATAACTGGCGATAAATTTATCGTCCGATAAGGTGATAACAGATAAATCTATAAATCCAAAATTAATTTACAATATTGATTATTGACTATATATAGCGTCATTTTACAAAACAATAGTAAGAATATTTGAATAGTTTCTTAGTTTCTTACCTGGCGAGGCTCTTTTTCATCCTCTCATAGGTTTTGAGGATCCTCCTCCCAGCTCGGCCCTACCTATTTTTGCCTCCAAGGCACGCGCGGGTCGCCCCTGTGCTAAACTAGAACTAAAACTTAAATTATCGATTATCGCTAGTTTGGAACCAAAAGTATCGGCGATACCGATGAATCGATAACGCGGGGAAAAAAACAGATAACCCGATATCGTTATCGCGATAACACAACCTATGAACATTACTACAAGACATGCTCGTTCAAGAAAGTGCAGCACACTTTCGAGCATCAGTTCGAATGGGAAAAAGCCCCCTCCAAGAGCAGAATTCAGGATTGCGTGGACCACTTCGAGGACTATGGGACAGTGGAAAACCTTAATGCAGCCAGTGACAACCGTCCAAACCATTCAAGACGTCCCAGGAAGCGTACAGCTGAGCTGGTCGAGAGCGTGAGAGAGTCAGTTCAGCAGTGTCAAAAACGCTCTGTGCGCAAGCGAAGTCAGTCCCTCCGTATATCTCATGAGACTTGCAGGAGTTCTAGTAATGGATGTAAAAGCCTACTCGTACAGAATACAGACGAAGCAGACCCTTACAGCCTCAGACAAGGAGCAGAGAAAGGCTATGGCAGTCAAGATACTGGAAAAGATTCAGGAGACCCCAACTTTTCTTAACCTCCTTTGGACCTCAGTTGAAACTCACTTCCATCTTGAAGAACAGGTAAACTCGAAGACAAATGTCTTCTGGGGAACCTCAAGACAAAATGAGGCAGCCACCAAAGCCCTTACACTCCCCTAAGTTCACGGTATGGAATGCAATCTCAGCCAGAGGCATCATCGGAGCATTTTTCTTTGAGGAATCTGGCGCGATAGTGAGAGTCACCAAGAAGCGGTATGTTGAGGTCCTCAAAACCTTCAAGAGGGAGCTGCAGACCCTGCTCCCGTCGCTTATGGGAAAGTTCTGGTTCTAGCGAGATGGATCAAGCTCTCACACCTCAAAGCTGTCCCGAGAGTGACTGAAAGAGAACTTTGGTGGCCGCGTGATCAGTCTCAAGACTGATTTTGAGTGGGCACCTCACAGCCCACACCTTAGCCTTCTTAGATTTCTTTCTCTGGGGCTACCTTAAAGACAGTGTGCGAAGGGAGATCCATGATCATCACAGAACTTAAGGAAGCCATCAGAGAGGAGATCAGATCCACTAGTCGGTCGGTTTGTAAGGACGTCATGGACAATTTTGTGCTGCACCTCAAGAAATGCACAGAGCTGAATGGAGGTCATCTCGAACACGTGCTTTAGAATAAAGAAGAAAAGTCCAAAGACTCTCATGTTTTGATATGATGTTTTTAAACAAACACAATAAACTAGTTATTACCAAAGTTTCATTTAATCCTTGCAGAAAATTAAGAAATCAGGCCTATCGAGAGTTGGGTTCCGTTTTTGGTGGGTGTCCGTATGTGTATATATATATATATATATATATATATATATATATATATATATATATATATATATATATATATATATATATATATGTATATATATATATATATATATATATATATATATATATATATATATATATATATATATATATATATATATATATGCAGGGTGTCCACAAAGTCTGGGTACATAGGAATTTTAATATTTTATTTATTTATGTTATTTTTCCTCCCCAGATCGAATGATGGCTCTGTCTAAAGAAGAAAGAATCGAGTTGGTACTCTTAAGTGGACGAGAAGGATGGTCTTATCGCAAAATCGCCGATGAATTTAACCTTCGACACCCTGATCGGCAACCTATTTATTTTACTGCCGTCGGGAAATTGGTCACGAAGTTTAAAGAAACAGGCAGTGTCTTGGACAAACCCCGTTCCGGGCGACCAAAGACTTCAGACGAAACGAAAGAGGTTGTCATGGCCAAGATTGCTGCTAGCCCAAAGAAATCATTTCGTCGGACATCCATGGAGTTGGGTGTTCCAAGGTCAACTATCCACAAAATCCTGGTAGAGCAGAAGTTCCATCCGTACAAATTACAGATATTGCATCACTTAAATGAATACGACCCCGATAGACGAATGCAGATGTGCGAATGGTTTTCAGATAAATTGGATGAAAATATCAATTTTACTAAAGACCTTTTGTTGTTCAGTGATGAAGCTTTGTTTTATGTTAATGGTGAAATCAACAGACAGAATCTTCGATACTGGTCTCAAGACAATCCACATTGGATGGATCCACCCAAACAGCAAGGCTGCCAAAAGGTGATGGTGTGGTGTGGTTTGTGGAAAGCTCATGTGCTAGGACCCTTCTTCTTTGATGAATATGTAACCGGTGAGACTTATCTGAACATGTTGAGAGACAAATTAATGCCTCAAATTGAGCGCCTAGGCGAGGGACTTCCGGACTGGTTTCAGCAGGATGGAGCCCCTGCCCATTTTGCTACAAATGTTAGAGATTGGCTGAATGGCACTTTTCCTCACTGGATTGGAAGAAGAGGTCATGTGGAGTGGTCCCCTCGTTCACCAGACCTTTCTCCCCTTGATTTCTTTTTCTGGGGTATGTTAAAAGAGAAAGTTTACTCAATGAAGATTGCAAATCTAAACCACTTGAGAGAACGCATTATCAGTCAGTGTGCTGAAATCGACGGCAATGTACACCTATTCAATCGAGTTCACCAGAATTTAGCAAGGCGCATCGAATTATGCATTGCAAATAATGGAAATCATATTGAAAATATAATTTCTTAACATTATAATTAAATAAAATTGTTTTGTTCTAAAAGTATGTATTTATCCCCTATGTACCCAGACTTTGTGGACACCCTGTGTGTATATATATATATATATATATATATATATATATATGTGTGTGTGTGTGTGTGTGTGTGTGTGTGTGAATTATGAATTTGGGCCTTATATTTTCATTATGGCAGGATTTATTGAAAGCGACCGCTAGTCTCGTGTTAATAATTTTCTTTTCAGTCTTCTCACTTTGTCTTATATTTGCCTTTTCGTGGTTCAACCCATGAATAAGCCTACCGAAGTTCATTAAAGCCTGATATTTATTAAATACATCGGCAGCACTGTAAACACCCTTGAGACTGGGGTTTGCTCCCAAATGAGAATCAGCCTTAGAAAAGGTAAAATTCTTAAGCAAGAGGACTTTCTGCCATTACATAGCATTCTATAAAATGTAATAGTAATTTAACTACGGAAGACTTAAAGAATATATACCAATAAATGCCCAATTATGCTACGTTTATCCTTATCTCTCTACATAAAATCTGTAAACCCAAGTCTCAACTCTGATCAGAGCTCTAGTGCGTTTGTAATCTCATAACCACTACTAAGTAATCCCTAACATCCTCTAACGTAATCCTCTTGCTTAAAGTCCCTAACTATATGATCCGATGTACTTCTCTAAAGGTTAGTTAGTGTATCAATTACTGTGTTGTTCAAATTCTTGATTCATCTGCGTCTGTGTTTTAAATGGCTTGCCTTATCATATCTCCCCTCGTCTGTCTTGATTTAAATATTGCTAATTAATATTATTGTTTATTATGCATTTTTAAAGTAAGTTACATTTATTATTATTATTATTATTATTATTATTATTATTATTATTATTATTATTATTATTATTATTATACCAGGGAATGGCTTCGCTACTAAGATTAAAATTTAAAATAAAAAAAAAGCAGCCATGGTTAAATTTTAATAAATTTTCTCAACTTCGCCAATTATAATAATTTTAAAAAAGAACTAATTTTCCCCTTTCAAAATATCACGTTGCTAAAATGTAGAGTTATAGAAGGTATATAAAAATAAATTTTCTGAACTTCACCATTTGTAATTCTTTGGGTTTTAAAAATTTCACAAAATTTCGATACTTATATTTATTTCTGAACTTCACCATTTTGTTTTTTGATATTATAAAAGAATTATAAGAAATAACTTTGATATAAAAACATAAAGTCATAACCAAACTAAGATGAAATTATTATTCAAATACTTAAAAAATCCCCTTCTTAAATTATAGAGTTAGTGATAATGATGATGATGATGATTAGGTGTTTTACCACCGTAGACACCATAGGGTGATGACAGTGAATTTCGAGTAGAATTATGTATCTAAAGTTCGGGAATCTAAGAAGCAATCTGGAGTATAAAAAGGGTACACGAGAATAAGATATATTTATTATCGTGAGATCAGAAGCTTTCAGTAAAGAGACATAAAAATAAAATTTAAGTCATATTTAAAATCATAAATCTCTATTGAAAGCATAAATATCTAACTAAATAACAATATAATAGTAATTTGGATAAAAGCTTCGAGACCTATGTCTGTTAAATATCGATACAGGGGGTCATGTAGATTACTTTACTTGTTCCCCAATAATAAGTCCAGCCTATAAGGAACTGGACCAAAATATCGTTGAAGATATTCCAGATATGATGGGCACTCGATCAAGATATGGTATATAGTCAAATTGACTAAACAGTCATCACATGAGGGTCGGTGGTGTCGTTCCATTTAGTAGCTGCATGTAAGTTTTGTGTGGCCAATGCGCAATGTACATCCCAGGACCTATTCGATGATAGTGCAGAAGCCAGTAGCAAAATAGAACTGCTGACTTGTCGATATTTATTATCAAGTCCAACGTTTTGCCAAGTCCACTTCCATCGAGCCGTCTCATATTTCTTGATGTGACATTTAAAGTCACTCTGGGGCAGATCGATTGCTGAAAGATGTCCAGTGGTTGCACATTGGCGAGCCAATGTGTCCACCGCTTCATTACCTGGCTCACCCACATGTGCAGGGACCCAACATAGACAAACTAGACGTTGTAGAGTATATATTCTGCATTGTATTAACTGAACCAGCGGATTCCTAGTAGGATATTGCTGGATAGCCATTATAGCACTTCTAGAGTCAGTATGAATAGTGACAGGTTGGTCATTATGAAGTGATGCAGCATAATTAAAGATATAATAAATGGTGTAGAGTTCTGCCGAAAATACGGTAGCATGAGATTGAATGCATCGTGTATATGTGAAATTCAAATGTTTATATGCAAATGCCACTCCGTCTTCAACTTTGGACCCATCTGTATATATTATAAGAGACCCATTATGTGCAACACTATGTCTAGTGAAAAATGGGCGAAGTACGTCGGGAGCAACTGCAGTCTTGGGGGTATTGTTTAAGTCTTTACAAGTCTTCAAGTTTGTTAAGGACCACAAATGGTACATGGGAGGTGATACTGCCATAATATGTGTAAGTGAGATTCCACACAGACTCTTCAATGCTTTCGTCAGTTGAAACAAACAAGTGAGAATAAGATTAGGGATGTGCACATCCTCTTGGCTAGGCTCATCTTCATCATCCATCAGTGTTATGCGTTCATGGAGAGGATGGATCGGATTGCACTTGATTCGTAGATACGTATTGAGCAGCTTTATATTTCGGTATGTTTCCAGTGGTTTAATTCCTGATACAGCATAAAGACTATTTAATGGGGATGATCGAAAAGCTCCAGTTGCAGTCCGGATGGCTGCATGATGTATTGGTCTTATTCTGTTTAATTCTGTATGAGAAGCCGATGAGGATGCATCACAACCATAGTCTAATTGAGGCTTCAGAAGTATGATGTACAGCCGCAGCAGCGATGTCCGATCTTTTCCCCAGCTTCTCTGTGAAATATGTTTGAGGAGAGTTAGGGTTTATATGCATTTAACTTTTAGATGGGTAATTTGTGGTTTCCAAGTTAGTTTATCATCTCATCAATGTACATCCCAAGAAATTTGTAGACCGGCACATTAGTGATTGGTCTACCATAAAGGTAGAGTTTGCTGCCATCCTAGGGCATCTTCGATTCCTGCAGATGTGCATAGATGCAGTTTTCACGGTAGAAAAGTAAAACCAGTCTTATTACTCCACTCCTCAAGGTTGCATAGAGCAACTTGAAGACGATGTTCAAGTAGATAGGGGATTGTACCAGATGCATATATTGCAAGTCATCAACATACAAAGTAGATGCCAGACTGTTAGGAAGAGACCTAGTGATTCCATTAATTACCAAAATGAAACAGTTACAAGACAAAACACTGCCTTGAGGGACTCCCTGGTTTGACAACTTAGGGTCGGAGGTGGCGCGGCCAATTCGTACTGGATACTTTTATTATTTAAGAAGTTCTGAATGAAGATGGTCAGATTTCCCTTGAACCCCAAATCATATATTGTCTGAAGAATACCTCTCATCAATGTGGTATCGTAGGCTTTCTGTAGATCAGAGAATATTAATATGGTATGTAAACGAGAGTTGAAGGCTGATATGATATCTGTCTGCAATTGAATCAGGTGGTCTGTGGTACTGCGTCCACGACGGAAACCTGATTACGCTCGAGTTAAATGGCCTTCCCGTTCAAGGACAGTCATAAATCGACTGTTAACCATTTTTTTACCTTAACTTACACGTACAGTTGGTCAGTGTGATGGGTCTGTAATTCCCTCGAATATATAAATCCTTCCCCGGCTTGGGAATGGGCAATACAGATCCCACACCCCAGCTCCATGGGTAAATTCCCTCTGCATATATTCTGGTATATGCTCCCAAGAGCAAGTCTCTTAGGTATGGGTGAGCATGTTTGATGAAGGTATATGTAATACCATCAGGGTCAGGACTACTGTCATGCGTCATTGACAAAGCAGATGCGAATTCACAATAAGTGAAAGTAGATTGTAATGTTTTTGAGCAAAAGTTCGTGAATGGAAGGAAAGTGGAGTAGACTCAACAGTTTATTTATGTCATTTAAAGGCGTCAGAGTAATTATGATCACCAAATATACTGCGAAAATGATGTGCAAAGTAATTTGCCACAGCGGCATGATTTTGTATGAGTTTTCCATCAGGAGAACGTAGTACTGGAGTAGGATTTGGAGTAAATTTACCAGATATTTTGCTAATACGTTTTCATACTTGATGCAATGACAATCCGGACTTAATTGAGGACACATAATTTTTCCAGGATTGTTACTGAGCTTCCTTAAAAACTTTACGACAATGTGCTTTGGCTCTAGTATAGAAAATTTTAGTTTGCACTTAGTGGTTCCTTTTCATAGCCCTCTCTGCTCTTAGGCGAACACGAAGTGCTTGTTTACATTTATCCGTAAACCAGGGCACTGGAGTTCGTCCCTTCAATAGCGACTTTAGAGGGATTTCTTGTGTAGCAGCTGAAATGAAGATTGTAACTATGGTATCAACGAGGACATTTATATCCAGAATATCCTCTGCTTTCAGGACTCTATGTGTTGCAGCAGAAAATTTATTCCAATCAGCTTTTTCAATATTACAGCGATCAGGGCTGTCAGCTATGTTTGCATGGTTTGTGAGGTTCAATTTAATCGGTTAATGATCACTACCATGAAATTAGGCAATAATTGAGTATTCAAAATCAAGAATACTATCTACTGAACAAATAGCCAGGTCTATCGTTGAAGAAGTATTGGTTTGGATGTGGAAGTGAGTGTGAGTATTCTCATTTAAGAGTGCAATCGGAAGTGTAGTCAATAGTTGTTCAAATGATCGCCCACGATCATTATAAGTCATTTGCATTCATATCTCCAAAAAGGAGGAAAGGTGCTGGTAATTGGCTTATTAGGTGTTCAATGTCAGCTGTAGCAACGTCGACATGTGATAAGTAGAGTGAACAGACAGTATAGGTCTTATTTAGATGAACTTGTACTGCTACTGCTTGGAGAGTATTATTCAGCACTAGTGGAGCGAATGATATTCTGTTGTGCACCAATATTGCTGCACCAAGTTCATGACCATCATTACGCACCGGTGCCGAAATAATTAACTTGTAACCAGATGGCGGATGAATCCGCGCATCTGTAATACATGTTTCCTGTAGACAAATACAGGCCGGTAGAGTTTCCTGTATAAGCAGTTTTAAGTCTTGAAACCTGGTGCGAAATGATCCCAAGTTCCATTGCAGAATGGACACCTTGGTCCATTGAAGAATGGTGAAGGCATTATTTTGGTAGGTAGGAGAACCTACCTTTCTGGGAGAGGGACGGAAGTTGAGTCTCTTGAGTGCCAATAACAGGGATCTTTTGCGAATTACTCTCTGGTAGACGAGGTTCAACATGATATTATTTTTGGTTGTGGTGGTTTTTGTAGGCGAGGTAAGGAGACGGGGTTTTTTTGTACTGTGAGCAGTAGGAGTCTTCAGTTGTAGGGCAGTCTCAGAAGTCTCACTAAGCTGGATTTTGGTGTTTCCAGTCTTGAAGTTGCATGCTGTTGTGTTCCAGGCGAGCTTGGATATGTGACTGTCTTAGGTTGCTGTTGTTCTTTAGGTGGAATAGAGGTAGCTGGTCTTTTAAGAGCTTTTCTGTTTGTTATGCTTTCTTCAAAATAGGAGATGCATCCATTTTATTTGCAGACTGTACTTTTGGAGGAGATCCCCTAATTTTCACAAGAGGAGTAGGTCTTGTTTCACGCTCCATATCCACATCCATGATATCATCAGAGTGATAATGCCATCTCTGTGGCGTGGATGTGGAAAGAGTATATGCAGTGGTCGACGTTGTAGGAAGATTAGGTGTGGTCATTGCTGAGGCAAATGTACTGTAAATTGTGACATTGCTCTCTTGGGCAGGAGCAGAGTATAAAGGATCATAGATAGGATGTTGGTCTAAAATTCTTTGGAGAGCTACAAAACGAGAAATTCGCTCTCTCATCTGTAGGTCCAAGACATCTTTCTCACATTTGTATTTTAGACATTGTCTATCATTTCTGTAGTGAGGGCCCTTACGATGGAAGCCGGACACCTTACTTGTGCATGCATCCTTGCGATGACCTCCACCACTACTTCGGGCACATGTGTCTACCTCTCCACGGCAATATTTTGCTGCATGGCCAGAGCGCTGACATTTGTAACACTGCTGCGGGCATTAGTGGCACTGGTTCACCCCAATCGATACCCAGTGAGTGATACGAAGCACTAGCGAACAGGAGTGGAGGTTAAAAGTGAGGATATAAGTGTCGTTTGGTACTAATTGTCTATCTCATCTCTGTTGTACTCTACGGACATCTGTGTCACCTTGGTCCTTCAGATGTTCATGTATTTCCTTCTCTGATGACTGCCGTAGTGTAGGGGTGCGAATTACACCCTTAACAGTGTTATCGTGGCGGGGTGCAGTAACAGTGATTTGCTTTCCTTCTAGAGACTTCAATGATCTGATCTTGGCGGCCTGCACATTAGTTTGGGCCTTCACCAGTAGAGAACTTTTTGTAGCCTTGACAATTTTTAAAGTCTGGTCAACTTTAGACTGGATGTCTTGATCCAGTTTAATGTTATTTACATCTGTAGCTAACTCTAATCCAGGAAACTGGATGAGGAAGTATTTCTCAAAGTAAGGAGTCGGAGCTGTGACTGCACAACTAAAATAAAATTAGCTTGCAGTTGATGCTGTCTCAGTCGTCCCTTTCTACGCCTCACTACTGGAATCCAAGGATTCTCAGATGTGGACATACCTGGACTATGAGTGGAACGTGGTACGTAAGGTTCCATTGTTACAACATCTGAGTCTCTAGTGTCTTGGGTAGTAGTGGGCGGAGCCACTGCCTCAGCATCAGATTGTCGTTTGGGAACCTCCCTAAAGCCTTTATTGTCATTTTTATTTATAGTTTCAGCATGGTTGTCTGTATTGTTCTCGTCTGTGGAAACCACGGGAGAGTATTCAGTTTCAGTGATTAATTCATAGGTTCTGCTGCGATATTCTGCATAGAAGTGTGTAGTGCGAAGTTTTTAGGCTTGTCAGCAGCAAGACCAGATTAATGAGGAGCAACCACCTCATCTGGCTTGTCTGCTGTAGCTCCACTATTAGTAATAACAGGAGCTATTACTAATCAAAATCCTTAAGACGGTCCAGGTTAGTCAGAGACTCAGTCCCTGTGCCAGAGAGATCAGTCCGAAAATGAGATTTAGGTTTTTTAAGATTCTTATTGGTGGGCATGGAGACCCTGTTGTGAGTTTTGGATACAAACGCTAATCACCCCCTGCAGTAGCCCGCTTTGCAAGGGGTGAATAAGAGGCCGGCTGCCACCATTCGAGGCCACACCTCCCGCCCAGTGGCCAGACAGCCCATCAGCATGGCGGCCATACCTTAAGCTCGGGGTAAAATTAATAGGCTAGAGAAATGAAGAAAAGGGATACGAGGAGGATGGTGGGGGAAGAAGGAGGTAGTTAAAACTCACCGCCCCAAACTGGATCTCAGGGGTGAGTGGACAACGTCCCTTTCCCCCTCAGCCCCGGTCCAGGATGGTTGAGTGAGAGAAAACTGGTCTGCATCTTCCCTGTGAAATTAGAGGCCGACCAGAGAAAGTTGTGGGAGAGATTGTAGGGAAAATGAGGAAGCAAGGTGCAGAAAGAAGAAGAGAGTAAGCTTGGGCAGGACGGGGCGTTGAGTCCCGTCAGCACGGCGGCCAGGAAGGCAAATTAACGCACCCCTTACGGAGGTAAGTTACCTTTAAATTTATAACTACATTGTCTGTATTTCTCATAGTAGAATTTTTTCATAGAATGAGCGTGTTACCTCGAAACCTAGAAAATAAATCATTCAATGAATGAAATTTGATATATATATATATATATATATATATATATATATATATATATATATATATATATATATATATATATGCAAATTTTATTGAAAACCACTGTGTATTTCACCTTAATTAATTTTCTTTGGCAACTTTCTCTTCTTATAACTATCTTTTTTATTCCATCTTGTAGATGGTGGATCACTTGTCCAGTATTCATCTCTTTTTTAAATGTGTTTGGTAAAAACCAAACTAAATTGCAGAGCTTTCGATCTTATTCGATCATCTTCGGAGCGTTTTGATATGTTCTTGCCTCCTTTACCGATGTAATGAGTGGAGTGAGGATCTGACAGAATGAAAGAATTTGAATGAATTGTTGTAAGAGTAGGTGTGAGTAGGGAAAATAGTTAGGGTGTGTGGACAAATAGCGGAAAATAGACAAGTGGTGAAAAGAGAAAGAAGTGTGGTAGGGTGCAAGGAGATGCTAGTGCCTGGTGATCAGGCCTATCGCTTTTAAGTATTTATGGTTTTGTGGTTCCTTTGTTGTCTTTGAGTAAGTTTATATATATATATATATATATATATATATATATATATATATATATATATATATATATATATATATCAGTCGCGCAACGGAAGTCTGGACCTTTGGTCATATTATATGCATTGATATAGGTCCAATAATTGTTGCGGTGAAAATTCTATAATTGATTAATATTTTGTTGCGGTTTCTGGCAACGTCTGTTAGGTATATATGCACATTGTGCCCGCTGTATTATTCAGTATGCTCTCAGACTTGGTCGTGAGGGAAAGCTCATTTTTTGCGATGTGACTTTCATTTTGGTGGTTTGTTGAAGATATTTGGCTGATCATATATATTTTAACTAGCATTCCAACCATGGGTCCAAAGCCTCTCAGAAATGAGGAAAAGGTCCGTATTCTCACTTTGAGGGAAGATAATGTTAAGATAAGTGAAATATGCCTGCGAACAGGGCGGGCAAAATCTACCGTTATGGCACTCCTCTCTGCTGCCCGTGAGCTTCCCCCAAACACCATACCCCAACATAAAAAGCACTAGGGACCAGAGAAAAAGACTACACCGGGGACAGATCGCTTGCTAAAGAAGGCTGTTAAGAAGAAACATAGGATAACAGCCAGACAACTCTGGGAAATGTACCCTAACCTCTTCCAAAATGTCTCGAAACGGACCGTACAGCATCGTCTTCTGAAAGATTTGAACCTCCCCAGACGTACTGCTGCGCTCAAACTGCTGTTAAATGACCGCATGAGGAAGAAGAGGCTTCATTTTTCAAAGCGGCACAAGGGATGGACAGTCGAACAGTGGTCAGAGGTCATGTGGCAGGTGAAAGCCCATTTCAGGTCAAAAGGTCACACAGAGTAAAGGTGAGGAGGCCAGTTGGGCCAAACAGGTACAGCCCCCAGTACACAGTGAAGACTGTAAAACACAGTCCCTCAGTTATGGTTTGGGGTTGTTTGAGGGCCAAGTTAGGGAGAGGTGGTTTATATTTCCTGCTCAAGACTGTGACCATGAATGGTCAACGCTACACGGAAGATTTGGAAGGTCATCTATTTAATCATATGGAACTTCATGGAACATCCATCTTTATGCATGATTCAGCTCCTTGTCACAAGGCTAATTTGATCAAGCAATTGATACAGAGAAAGCGCATCAACGTGTTGGACTGGCCTGGAAACAGTCCCGATCTCAACCCCATTGAAAACGCATGGAAAGTCATCAAAGACAAGGTTAATGGGGCCAATGTGTCATCAGTGCAGGACCTTCAGGAGGCCATCAAGAAAGTGTGGTGCACCAACATGGACTTGAATTACTTCAAAAATCTTGTTGCAAGTATGCCCAAAAGGATGCAGGGTGTCATAAAGGCCAGGGGGAAGATGATAAAGTATTTAAAGTATCAACAAAAGTGTTTTCATTATATTAATCTAACCTAATAGAGGTAAATAATATAAAAATAACATAAAATAGCGAGGGTCCAAACTTCCATTTCGGCGACTGTATATATATATATATATATATATATATATATATATATATATATATATATATATATATATATATATATATATATATATATATGGCGTTCAAGCCATTTGTCTTCAAAAAACAATTAATGTCCTTGGGTATGATATGCGCATTAATTACTTTATTAATTACTTTAGTGTTGTGCTTAGTGTCTTTGTTTTTTTTCGTATATCTTGTAGTGAGTGTAATTCGTGTTTTTTGTTTTTTTCGTGGATATCTTCTTCGGTAAATTTGGGTCTTCATCGGTGAATGTGGGTCTTCATCGGTAAATGTGGGTCTTCATCGGTGAATTCATAGAAATCGGTGAGGTTTCACAATTAGGTAATCTTTTTCTTGGTCGGTTTTTTTAAAAAAGGTTTAGGGTAAAAAAAAAAATTATATTCTGTGGAGAACGGCACTTCTGCTCCGCCAGCTAAAACCCCGGCGGAACTCGGAAATCTGGCGCGACTTATTCCTCTTCTGTTCTGGTCAATCATTTAGACGATATCATCGTCTAATTCACGATTAACCAGTTCCTGCATATTCCTTGCCCGTTCTTCTATGACAATGTTAATGAGACTTAACTCCGTCTCCCGGTGCAGCTCTTCCGGCGTCTTCTCTCATGTCTGTATGTACCTGTAATTAGGTACATACATTTATTCTGCACCGCATGTAGTTTCCTCTTTTGTGTCTTCAAGACATACGAAAGGGCGGAAGCGGGGTATAACAGCGTCGATCTTACAAGTACATTATAGATCTTTTTCTTATTGCTTTGACGAAGATTTCTGAACCTGTATAGAGTTTCGACTGCAGCAGTGGCCTTGGTGATTCTTTCTTGGACGTGCTTCTTTTCCCGGATGAGGTAATCTTCATTCTTAGTAAATTGCACTCCGTGGTGTAGGGATAACGTCTATCCCCCACCCTGACGTCGTAAAGTAGTCTCCTGCCTATGGGGACTACTTTGAACTTTTCCTAGTTGGTGCGGATCTTCCACCGGGCCTGGTAGGTGTTAAGATTTTCAATTTCTGCTGCTGTCATACGAGCTTGCTAAGACGCATTCCTTCATGGACAAGTGATTATCTGGGTGAAATCATCGGCGAATCGAATGTTGAGGCAAGTGGGCTTACAAGGGCTGGGACATCAGCGGTGTAAATCAAGTAGAGAGTGGGGGACAGGCACCCCCCCCCTTGCGGAAGGCCCGCAGTGAGCGGAAACTTTGATCCGTCCGTGCACCCTAAACTGATGTACGCCTCTCCCTCCATGACATAGTCACAGAAAGTCCTTTCTAAGTTTTCACTTAGGTCAAGTCGTAAGATCTTGCACTGCATTCCTCGTTGCTACACCTTATCAAACGCCTTTGATACATCCCGACAAACAATGTCCACGTAACTTCTTTCCCGTTTTGCTTGGGCTAGCTTTTCCGTGATGACATTACTCGCCATCTCCGTACTTCGCTTCCTCCTAAACCCGAATTGATGTGGGTTGAAGAGGGAGTTCTCCTCCAGGTGAGACACCAGTCTTCCGTTGAGGATCTTCTCGAAGAGCTTTCCACCAAATTCTAGAAGTAAAATTGGCCGGTAGCTCTCCTTCAACGTTAAGTCATTTCCGTGCTTAGGCAAGAAAATCATCTTAGCCGTTTTATAAACATCTGGAAAGTATACCGTGTTCAGACAGGCGTTATATATTCTTCTCATCCCTCCGATGACATTGGCTGGTGCTTTTTAAAAGTTTAACTTTGTAAGCCTCGATTGTCCTGGGGCTTTGTGTTGGAATGAGCGGATCGCGCCGAGTAGTTCTCCATCAGTAATCTCGGCGTCTCCGTCGCGCTGTCTATCCACCTCGTGGTGAGGGTGCGTCATATGTATTTGTTCGTTAAGCTCGTCGATGATGTTGCTTTCAAACTCTAAGTCATAGTCTTCGTTTTCCTCCTCAGTTGTACTGAAGATTTTTTCCCAATAACTTCGGAATAGCTATTCAATTCTTCCTTCTTCCGTTTAGATGTTTCTATCTTACTTTTGTAGCTCGATCTTCTGCTTCTTCCCAGTCGGTCCTTTGAGATTTCTGATCTTTTTTCAAAAAGTCTGTGGGAGTTGCTTCGTGATCGAGGCTATCGGTCGCATCATCCCATCGTCTCCATTGTTGTTCGAGGATCAACTGGTTCAGTTCTTCTTTGACTTCTTTACTTCGCTGTATTGAGTGAACTGACGCATTCCTGATGTTGATTTTATACAATAACTTCTGCTCACGGTATAAATCATTCATGTATTCGGTCCATCTGTAGGTAGAGATGGTCCTATACAAGCCCTATCTGCGCTGATGAGATGGTTATTGAGGTCGTCGAGTGCCTCGTCAATCTCCTCGAGAATTGCCTCGTCCAAGTTGGGCGGATCGTAGGCCTCGAGAAGGCGCGCGTACCGTGTCCAGTCTGCTCTTTTGTAGTTCTTTCTGACTACAGCTGGAATTTGTATATGGTTCCTGTTGATAGTGAGTAGAATCCCTATATGGTCACTACATGGTACCTGGACTGATTCCATGTAGTAATTGAGCGGCAGCTGACGATTCGCCAGACAGATGTCTGGTTTTGTGGCACTTCCTGTTCTGACAAGGGTGGGGAAATCAGGGCCTATTCGCTGGTCAATATTTCTGTCCAGCAATAGGTCCAGGCTTCTTCTTATACCGTTGAAGGTCCTGTAATCGGATTCTCGGCATCTGGCGTTTATATCCCCCATTAATATAAGGGGGGCTCTTCTTATAAATAGGCCAGTGAGAGTGTGAATTGGTAACATGTCTCTCCTTGGTGGTTGATATCCGGTAGCAATGACTAATTTTCCTATCTCGAGTTCGATCTCAATCGCGAGGTAGGATTCTTCTGGATTTCTTATTTGCTTGTATTTAATCCCTTCCTTTATTGCAATAACGGCTCCGTCGAACCCCTCCTGCGAATAATTTGTGATCAACACATCGTAGTTCCAGATTTTCATTTCTGCACTACGCGTGTCGATCCCGTGTTCCGAAATAAAGATGATGTCCGCATCAATTTCCCTGAATACATTTCCGTAAAGAAGTATTTTCGTCGTCCAGCCGTTGGTATTAATTTCCAATATCTTAAGTGCGTTCTGTAACATGATGAATTGTTTTTACCTATGCTTATTCTTATTCTTCTGGGGGTTGGCGGGTGGTTTTACTGTGCCCAGGGTTTTCCTTTTTCGGAGGGGGACTCGGTGTTTTGGACCTGCTCTTCGTAGCTCGTGTAAGGGTGCAGGGGCCCTCTTTGTCGTCAGAAGAGGAGGACCCCTCCTCACTTTCCGCCCTTTCTTCCTGTTCTTCGTCCTCTTCGGATTCCTCCAATGAGGGAGCTTCGACACTCTCCTCCAGTCCAGACTTGACGGTGTTGTTCCTTATGACTGAATCTTTGAATGCCTTGGAGCATTTAGGGTCTGCAGGCATAATTACTGAAGGGAGATTGTTCACTTTCAGGAGAGCATTAAGTACCTGGTTATAGCAGCCAGGCTTCACTGCATTAGCCATATTTGCGTGGGTAATACAGATCAGTATTTTTGCACTTAGATCTCCTGTCATGTTAATATGTGCAAGTGCAGGTGCAGGCTTTATTTCCACATTCTTCTTGGCGGCGTTCGCGTAGGTCGTTTCCTTAGCTTTCCTCTCTTCTTCTTGCTTTCTTTTGATGATCTCGCTGCGTTTGGGGCAGTTCAGGGCCATTGTCCTATGTTCCCCTTTGCAGGTAAGACATTTCTTCTTAGTGCTCTGGCACTTATCAAATCGATGTCCTTCTGTGGCGCATTCACTGCACCACAGTTTGTTTTTATCCTTATCCGGGCATGTCGTCATAGTATGGTCCTCGAGTTTATAGCATACAAAGCACATTTTTATGCTATTAAATTTCTATTGTTGTATGTTTTCGCCTGGTATTCTCATATTAAATACTAGTATTCAATTCTGCGTCGATTTCTTGACCATTTCAGTGGTAGCGAAAGTTATCTTAAACACGTGGGTATGTTCGCAAAATTGTAGGATGGTGGTACATGTTTTTTTTATAATGATGTCGATGGTCTGAGCGATAGGCACGTTCGTAAACAGGCTTTCCACGTTAAGGGATGATATTATTCCGGCCAGTCTTGTAGAGTAGAGTATATCAATGAATTCCTCCGTGGATTTTATGCTATATTTCAAAGGGATGTACGGTTTTATTACTGCATTTAGGGTGTACCACCACCCTATAATGTCTCCTCCAAATCTTGACCCAAACATCTTAAGGAGCATGTTACGTTCATGCACATCAGAGGCTCCGTTCAGGACACCGGACGGTAATCTATACACACAAGTGGATGGAGTGGCTATGGGGTCACCTTTAGGGCCGACTTTCGCCAACTATTATATGGGTCAACTTGAAGGTATTATTGGACATCATGGAAAATAAACCACACACATATTACCGATACGTCAACAACATCTAAATCAACGTCCAAAACGAAGAACATCTGATCATAGGTGGGTGCGATAACGAAAAAATGTATCACGATAACCGATAAATCGATAACGATGACCTTATCGGCGATAACCGATCATCGATAACTGGCGATAAATTTATCGCCCGATAAGGTGATAACCGATAAATCGATATTGATTATTGACTATATATAGCGTTATTTGATAATACAATAGTAAGAATATTTGAATAGTTTCTTAGTTTCTTACCTGGTGAGGCTCTTCTTCATCTCCTCATAGGTTTTGAGGATCCTCCTCCCAGCTCAGACCTACCTATTTCTGCCTCCAAGGCACGCGCGACTCGCCCCTGTGCTAAACTGGAACCAAAAACTGAAATTATCAATTATCGCTAATTTGGAACCAAAAGTATCGGCGATACCGATGAATCGTTAATGCGGGAAAAAATCGGATAACCGATAACCCGATATCGTTATCATCGCGATAACGCCCACCTATGCATCTGATAAACATCAAGCAGAAATTTAAGGAGAATTGAGTACGGGCAATGAACTCCCTTTCTTGGACGTTGAGGTTCAAAACATCAATGGTAGCTACATCACTAAAGTACATAAAAAAGTACGGACATGGGAAGATGCCTCAATGCGGAGAGTGAATGCCCAAAAAGCGTAATCGGCTCATACATCCGCCGCCGGGCACATAAATGCCGCTCTACGTGGGAACCTTTCCACCAAGAGATAGCACGAGTAAAACAAACACGTGAACAACGGTTTCTCAAACAGCATGATTGACAAACAACTCCAATTATTTTTAAATAATCATTGCAAGGATACGGATAAAACTGAAAGTAATCAGGGAAAGTCAGCAACATCAAAGTGTATTACAGAAATCACATGTCCACGGCCTATAAAATAGATGAAAAAAACATCAAGGAGATTATTAACCGTAACAACAAGGTTAAAAATCAAATGGATAGAATTCAACTAATCATTATAAAACAACAAAAGCTAGCAATCTCCTGATGAAAAACAACAGCTGCCTAAACTCATCGAATCTCAAGTCAACCAACATAGTTTTCGAGTTCACCTTCCCTGGTAAAGACTGTAAGCTTTATAACAACTCAAAATATATTGGCATGGCAACTACTACACTTTCGAGACGTTTAACTATGCATCTGCAAAGCGGAGGGCCTGAAAATCATATGGAGTGCTCATAACATTAACCTAACGTGAAATATGCTAATTGACAACACCGTTATTAAACGAAAAGAGGTTAATAAAGCTAGGCTGAACACCTTAGAAACCATATTAATAAATGAAGCTAAGCCGGCCATCAACAGTCAAGCGACAAGCGGAAACCGAACATTAAAATTATTTTTTAATTCCAATCACCGGACTGGCCCGTTTCCTCTAACGTTATGCTCAACCTAGGCGGAATAAATACCCCTTAAAAATCGTTTTGTTTCATTCTGTCAGATCCTCACTCCACTCATTACATCGGTAAAGGAGGCAAGAACATATCAAAACGCTCCGAAAATTATCGAATAAGATCGAAAGCTCAGCAATTTAGTTTGTTTTTTTACCAAACACATTCATTTAAGAGATAAATACAGGACAAGTGATCCACCATTTACAAGATGGAATAAAAAAGATAGAAGGAGAGAAGGTTGCCAAAGGAAATTAATTAAGGTGAAATACACAATGGTCTTCAACAAAATTTGCATTCGAAAAAGAATGCTACCCAACCACACTAATATATATATATATATATATATATATATATATATATATATATATATATATATATATATATATATATATATATATATATATATATATTGCCCGCGAAAAGTATCTAATCACCCTAAAAATTTATATTATTTTCAATGATATTCACAGACGCATAATTCACTTTCTATTTGTTTTAGCAACATCTGGTAGCTTTCATATAACGCTCTGATATGACCGCTTTCTAATGCAATCTTAAGTTAGTATTGTTGTAGTGTTTATTGTGTGTGGGTGTTTATTAAATTTGTCCGATTTCATGTTTTTTTCTATTTCATTATTTTGTGATTTTTTATAGAAAGTATAGTCTAAAAAATATTTATTTCTAATGTGCATTAAGAAACAACTCGAGAATCATTGTCTAGGTGCCATTGTTGCTATTCATAAATGTGGGAAATTTCAGAGACAGATAGCTAATGAATTAAACATAGCCCAAAGTACTGTTAATTTATGGGTTTCACGTGCTAAAAAACAATGTTAGCCTATCTACGCCAGTACCTAAAAAACGATCTGGCAGACCGAGAAAAACAAATTTGCGAACAGACATGCCTATGGAAAGTTTAGTAATGAATAATCCAACAATAACTGCGAAAGAACTAATGAATAATTTATTTTCTGATGTTTCTGAACGAACTATCCAGGATTGGCTACAAAAAGAATTCGGATTACCATCTCGCCATGCTGCAAAGAAACCATTCATCAATGAAAAAATGTGTAAAAATGTGTCGCATTTTGTAAAAAAAAATACATTCATTGGACTGTTGATGAGTGGAAAAAAGTTTTATTCAGCGATAAATCAACATTTTTAACATTCAAAATTTGTCCTAAAAAGGTTCGTCAGTCCATTGGCTCAAATAGAATGGACCCTAAATACACCCAAAAGACAATGAAACACCCTCCAAGGGTGATGATTTGCTCTTGTTTTAGTTTCAAAGGGAGATGAAGCATATATTTCCGTCCTAAGAACACAACTATGAATGGCGCACAGTATTTAACAATTATACAGGAGAAACTCCCAGTGGTAATGACAATCCATGAGACAGAAACATTCATGCATGATGGGGCACCTTGTCACGAGGTTAAAATTGTTACAAAATGGTTTACTGACAATAAATTTAAAATTTTGGATTGGCCTCGTAATAGCCCAGATTTCAATATCATAGAAAATGTATGGCTAATAATGAAAAAATAAGGTTGAAAGCCAAGACACTGGCTCCATCGAAAAATTAAAAGAGACCATCATAAAGGTTTGGTGCAACGAAATATCAGTGGAAGTTTGTCAAAACTTGATCAAATCCAAAGGAAAGATGACAAAATACTAATATAAGGTTAGTTAATATTAAACATTGTTTTTTTATATTAAAAATTCAAATTTCGAGGATGATCAGATACCTTTCGCGGGCACTGTATATAATCAGTGGTGTGCGGTGACTTTTGAAGATGCAGAAGTAATTTAAGTTTTACAAAAATAAATATGTTAATTGAAGTAAATATGTTGTTCATTAAAAATAATTATAAAATTCTAAGCTACTCACTTTATTTAAATGCTATTTTTTTAAACTTTATTTAAATTTTGAAATAGCTTCTGTAATTATGCACAACCAGCTAGCCAAGATGTTCTATCACATTAGCCTACATTGTATTTGCGAGTGCAGAAGCCTACCTGTTTTAATAATAGTTTCTCTTTCATTATAAGTCATCGCACGGAATTTCCTTTTTAATAATTTTTCAATAATGCAATTGCATTTTCTCCCTACTTCATTGGCATCCATTTTGTTTAAAAAGAGAATTATCACTTTAAAAAAATTAATCACCAATACGCTACACTTATCTAAGCACTGCCTCAGGGCTACTGATCTCAAAGATACGAAGGGTGACTATGGTAGTAGGCCCGACAGAATCTCGAAAATATATACAAAAAAAAAATGGGTAAACAATACGATCGGCGGCGCGAACGATGGGACGTAAGCTATTTCGTCCGTGTTCCAATATGTTTCACCTTTTTGGAGTAAATTCAAGGTGACTGCTCGTGGGGGGTTTAAACACTGCGGGGGGCCCCCTCTACGATGATCCTGAGTTTAAATCAATTGGGAGGGGGTCTGTGGGGCATAGCCCTCAGTATATAATCGTAATTGTTTATAGAATAATGTTCTAACGTTTTTATTTAACTAAACGCGCATGAATATGCATGCGCGGATGAACGAAACATACACGCAAAAGAAAAAGGTTTTCGGGCGCGCCGCCGATCTTTATGTTTACCAAAAAATGCTTAAGATATAAAAGCTTAACCATACTAGAGTTTTGCTATTTAGCTGCTCTCTTTCTCAGAACCAGTATTTAAATATAACCTAAAAATTTGTTTAAACTTCAGAGCATAACAATAGTTACGTCAATGTGTTCCTAGATTCTGGCAATCTGATAGGGTTGCCAGATGCAAGCAGATGACTGCAAAGCTAAATTTGCTTCCTTTTGCGAAGTATACAAATAGGTTATTTTTGTCTTAATTCTAACAAGACGTTGAAATATCTAGATAAAAATCATAAAACTCTAATGACTGTATGTTATTGCTAAGAAGAGCAAAATATCTTTTAAACTATTCATTTCAAAGCACCAAAAAGCAGAACTATTATTGAAATTAAGAGAGAAAAAAAAAGTAGAAATCTCGACGAAAGGGATGTATTTCTTCAACTGCAGTCGGGCTCACCAGGGTGTAACGCCAATTCGATGAAAGTGAATGGTACCATATCCGATATACAAGTATAGGCAAGCATAAATGTGAGAATAAAATTGATTATGATGTCATATTAATTGTTGGGGTGTAATTTCATTTTCTTTTCTTTTTAAATAGGGGAAGCATTGCTTCCATTGACTGCACGCAACTTATATATATATATATATATATATATATATATATATATATATATATATATATATATATATATATATATATATATATATGATCAAAAGTTTAAACAGTGCAAAGCGAAGGGGAGAAATAATAGATGATTATGAGAGCTATTTATAAAGTTAGGGCAGATGTGTCATAAGTAGAAAACGGCCAAAACAGTTAATAAAAATTGAATTGATCAGTTTAAAATTACAAACAATGCAAAAAGTATGTATATCCATCCACGCATTAACGATTCTATTTTCCTATGCTCGGTCGTTTGGTTTATTTGCTTAATTCTATTTATTCTGTTTAGTGGTTTTTACCTAGCTCACCTTTCCCAATCTAAATGCTTTGTGTTCATAGTTGATTTCGTTTGGTAAATATTTACTTGGGTGTAAATTTGGTGTTAAGTGTAAATATAAAGTGTACACCAAGTGAGATAAGGTGTGTAAATATAAGGCGTACACAAAATTGATTGAGGTTTGTAAATCTATTATTAATGTTTATGTTTTATTGATCTCCCTCTGCAGCTTTTTCTCCTTGTTGAATTTGTGTCTGTGGGATATTTGCCCTAATTTCCCCACTAATGGTGCACCTTCGTCATAGGTATTCCAAACCCGAAAAGTGTAGGTAGAAAGGCCCCGTCGGAAAAGAAAAAAGCATGAAAGCGGTTAGGAAATTTGAACCCCCCCTGACTCTGTGTCGCTGAGATACAGGGAAATTTATTCAATTGGCTAATCCTAACCCCCCAAAAATACTCAGTTCGTACCCAGCTTATAAACCGCCTAATTCGCATTCTCCAATATACTTTATCATTTGATTAAGTTCGTTAAACATCTATGATTAATGGAAAAGCTATTTATTTTGTTTCGGGCGTCAAGTTTCCAGATGTTTGTTCAAGGGAGGCTGATCGCCGCTACCTCTGTTGACAGAACTGAAAACTGATATATCCCGAATGATATTTTTTTTTTCTTAATTGTAGGTAGGTAATCAACTTTATTTTATTATTTTCCATATCTGTCTGTTATATATATATATATATATATATATATATATATATATATATATATATATATATATATATATATATATATATATATATATATGGAAAACTCACAAAGTATCGCGTGATTAAGCAATAAATGCAACAAAGCCCACAGGGACAAGTACTTTCGAGCTTTATTTCGAGTTCTTTATCAAGGCCATTCTTGATAAAGAACTCGAAATAAAGTTCGAAAGTACTTGGAATCCTCGTATTAATTTTCCATGTGGGCTTTGTTGCATATATATATATATATATATATATATATATATATATATATATATATATATATATATATATATATATATATACCTTTACTTTTCCTTAATTATATTTAAAAGGTTCGGTTCTACTCTGTTGTCCGATCACAGACCGGATATCCTATGATGAATTCGATCCTATCTCTGCATATCAAGTCGACATATGCAGGTATAAGGCCAAATTGCAAGAGCCACTTTAACCGCGCAAATGGCTTCCCGATCGCTGCTGTCAGATCTCTCGTCGTATTCGAGAAAAAAAAAATCACTGTTATTATCACGATTGCGTCTCCTCCTCCCACCGCTATACCCACACATCACGCAGGCGCGGATCCAGGAAGGGGGATGTGGGGGGGATGAAGCCTTCAACAAATTTTAGACCCGTTTATTTATATTTTTTTTTAAGTCATACTTGTTCTCTGCTATTCAGAAATGACGTCCAAAATCTACAATTCATAATTTTCTGGTTTGGAAAAAAATTCGGATCTGATAGTTAGAGCTCATTCCCGTTTGCTGTTATTTATTATCAATGCTGTGTAAGGTAACTATTATTAATCATCAATGCCCTTTACTCAGACACCTCAGAGGAAGGAACTCAGGTTATCTCCCTCCCCAATCATTTATTTATTCCACCGTTCTCTCTCTCTGGGGTAGGCTACCAGCAAAGTCTTCGCTACTCACTACTAATACTCTCTCTCTCTGGGGTAGGCTACCAGCAAATTCTTCGCTACTCACTACTAATACTCTCTCTCTGGGGTTGGCTACCAGCAAAGTCTTCGCTACTCACTACTAATACTCTCTCTCTGGGGTTGGCTACCAGCAAAGTCTTCGCTATTCACTACTAATACTCTCTCTCTGTGGTTGGCTACCAGCAAAGTCTTCGCTACTCCCTACTAATATGCTAAGAAACATTTTTCAAAATGTTTCGGACAAAGATAAATTAACTAGGATATAATTATTTATATGTTCTAAAAATCCTTGAATACTTTTGGAATGACTGCAGTTAGACTTTGCTGTGCTGTGCTTCAAAGTAATAATTTTCATAACACGTTAGGTCATAAAATTAATTATAGGGCTAAAATAAAATAAGGGAATGTTAATGCGAATATGTTTGTGATAAGAGATAATTAAAAAATAATTACCTTAAGATAATTAAGTTGGAAAAAGGGGAAAATTTAGCACCTCTATTTTGAAACAAATCCGTTTCAAAATGTTTCGACAGTGCTGCTTAAAATACCGCAATAACCTATAAAATAATTAAATTTAATGTATCGTTAATGTCCTGTCTAGTTTATTTCTAACTGAATATACCGTGACCAGACTCTTCGTCGCAGGAGTTTCGTTGCACGACCGTTTGGGAGTCTACCGGTTCGTCGCCCAACGTTTTATTTTCCTTTATGGACTTTATTTTGGAATAAAATGAATTTGTTTAAAGAACTAGGCTATTTTCTTTAAACAATGAATGATATTCTGCAAGATTATCCACTCCCACATTCTCACCCACTAGATGGCAGAAGAGCCGTTGTACTCAGTCGTGATAGTACAAAGATGAAGGCAAGAGCATCCGATGCGGAAGATGGCTTCTTTAGACCAGTAAACCGATCATTTCTTAGGGGAATTTATCGTATAATTTGCGAGTACTTGGTTAGGCGTTGTGCAAAAGGGAAGGCGAAGACACCCACAAATTGATATACCTTTGTAGAGTATAAGAGAAAAGACCTCGACCAAATTATTTATTTTGTTGAAGATTAGCCCCGCGCATTTCACCTACGACAATTATCAATCATTATTTTAAACTTAGCTCGCGTAATTACAAAATTGAAAAGTGAACAAAATGATTGGGAACTGACAATACAACATGATTTAGCTGTTATTATTCTACGGATAGAAAAAAAAACAACTAAGAATAAAATACATCTTACTATACATGTGAGGGAATCCCCACGGGGAAAATCTTTAGCAGAAAGGAACTCCCATGTGCAGCAGAAGGCCCGGCTAGGCCTAAAGTGGTAAGCCTACCCCCCCCCCCCCTTCCACAAGCGGTAGCTTCGAATCGAGTCCCCCACGATTCACCTCTATGCGGGCTAAAATAGCTCTGCCAGAAGATTCGAGGCCCTTCGAGAGTAGAGCTGTTTCTCGCTAACCCCCAACTCCGGGAAGAGCCTCGGACATAAATAACGCTCAACTCCCCGGAAGAGACACAGAGTTGAGAAGTCTCGCGCAGAACCCAGAAGATTTTCCCATGGTTCCAAGTCAAGGGCTAGCAACAAAGCAAAGTGACAGCTGGACTATTTTGTGTATTTGGAATTAGCCCCAGCCAGGAGGTAATTCCACTGAACGATCGCCCCGAGTGATTTTCCCGACTTCTTTCATCAACTCGTGTCGAAGCCCTCCTCATTTCGGGTAGCCGAAATACTCTCCCCTGGACCGGAAGTTACCCTTCCCCTCTTGCTTTTGGAGAACCGTCATCACTCCAACGGCCTCACTTCAAGTGCAGAAGACATCCGTAAGCCAACCCCTCTCCCCCTTTTAGTAACCCATTTGAGTTAATCCCCCCTCCTCCCCGCATTTGAATAGTCCCCTCCGGGAATACCTTAAGTTCTCACTTCATAGCCTGATTTATAACTACAATTCCCCCTTTCATTTACTGATGTGATTTTGCCCGTTAATTCTATGAGGTAATTTTACCTATCAATTCTCTCATTATTTTTGTGTAAATAAAATTATATTTTTATACATGCCTCTTTAAATAACCTTGAGCTTTGCCATTGTTCATAATTTACCTGACCTCGTTGCACTCTTTCGCTACTCAGCCCGTCTGAACTCGTGGTTTTCCGTCCCTTTTGTCGGTTTGCTTTCAAGTTATTGGTCCCTCGCTGATAGATATAATATGGTATTGATGTAATGTAATGTCATACCACGATAATACATAATAGGTATTGCCCATAATTTGTAAGGATATAGGGGCACATATTTTAAGTTTCTTTCTTCCGAAAATTAAATCAACTAATAAATGCTTTTAAACCAATTTTAAATAAAAGCTTTTAGACAAGTGCATTTTTATTCCAAAATAAAGTCCATACAAGAAAATAAAACGTTCAGCGACGTCCGGCGACGAAACGTCCTAGCATCAAATATACCCCAAACACTCCACCTCATCAAATAATAATATATTAAATAGTCATTCTGAAGGAAATTCAGCGTAAAGGTTTAGGTTTTCGTATCTGTAACCTTGAATCATCATGGAAAAAGCCTAGTATTTGGCTATAATATGATTATGGAGACTTTTGCCCTAGTAAGCAGTCGCCAGATGGGCTCTTTAAAAAAAAATAGAAATAAACTTACTTATTTCTTCTGGTAGGCGTTGGCATATGAGTTCTCCATTTAGGTAAATTTCATCTATTACAACAGGATCTTCTAAATGTATTTTTATATCAAATTGAACGACGTCGATAGGAGTTGGATAATTTTTAGCCACGAACCATAAATTCTTGCTAATTTTGTAAGAGATTCGTTGATTGTAAGCCTGTAGGAAAATGACAAAAGTTAAATATTTCAAAGCGTTAATTATTGTTAGACTATATACCAGAAAGGACATCGCTGTTTCTAGCATGAATTTGATTTTTCTCAGGATATTTATTGTTTTGGAGTGGTGTATCTTCTAGACTGGGTTACTCCAAAGTACAACCCTCGAATCCAGCGCAAGATTTTATCCGATCTGCAGCAACTTGAAATAGAGATTTTTTTTTTCTTCAATTCCGAAATATTTCCAAGAGCAAAGGGACCCATAGAGGATGGGGGGTAGTATTTGGTCTAATGATATTTACGTAAGAAATGGAAAAGAATTATTACTTTTGTAGCAGCTCTGCAGATACAAATAAATAAAAATATATATATATATATATATATATATATATATATATATATATATATATATATATATATATATATATATATATATATATATATATATAAATAAAATTTTATATCCTTTTTTTTTTTTTGTAAAAAGTCTTCAAAAACAATTGGCAACATTTTTGGCAACATTTACACGCACGACTAACTCTTCCAAATATTCCGCATGCGAGACTAAATTATTCACTTGTGCCCTCGCCTTCTCCAACTCAAGGTCAGTTGAATTATTTCTCCATATAATCCTTAGAATTTACAAACAAAAGACTGTCTAATTCCTTACATTTCCTTTTCCAGACTCTCATACATTTCTCCTTTTAACCATCATGATTTTAATAGTTACAATTACATTTCAATTATTTTAATTTCATTTCAATTATTCCAATTACATTTACCCACAATTCTTGATTTCAATTACATTTACCCACAATTCGTGATATCAATTTCATTTACCCACAATTCGTGATTTCAATTATTTTAATTACATATAAATTAGTTACAATTACATTTTAATTAATTACCTATCTACCTTACGCCAAGTTTAGTCACGACAAAAATTCAGTGTTAAACTCATGTTCGTTTTGTATAATTAAATTCAAATTCAATCAATATAATTTCAAATATGTTCCATTCTTGTTAATCTATAATATATATTTTGTTGTATCCTCGTTGTATTTCTTCCATTCCTTAACGATTTTGTGTCCAACCATTAAGCCTAACTTCGCCATAAGATTAGCCGCTCGAGCCATCTTTTATGATTCAATAACTCTCCTCAAAAACTTATAGATATAGGTTTGTTGTGAAGTTTCTATCTAGGTTCATGCCACGATGGCCCTATATCTATACTTTTTTTTACTAACCCAGAAGTGTCTCAATCTTTGAAGTGTAACTTAAAAGAATGTCCCTGAATTTTGTATGTAGTCTGTATAGCCTATTGGACCTTGAATTTTTAAAATGTTTGTGTCAAACTTTGTTCAAATATTAATGCTAATCTTTTCAAGTTCAGATATATGTACTTGGTTTCTTCACCCTACAGTAAGTTTAAGGCAAATGAAGAGAAGAGTGAATTGTAACGACTATTTAACCAAAGTTAGAACGTGAAGCTCTTCTTCGTGGAAGCACATGATAAATGACTCCAAAGAAACTGTTGCTGTAATTTTGAGGGAACTGCAAGCTAAGACTGGAGTAAAAGATGGAGTAAGTCATACAAGATTCACGGGAATGCAATATTACGAACAATTGAAAACATTTAATATTATCTGCATTTTCAACTGGCTATTTTTACAAATGAAAACCCAAAATGAAACCTAAAGTTAAAATGAAGCTTGTTTTAGGTAGGAGAGACTATTAAAGCCATTCACCAAAGAACTCATCAACGAGTCTATAATAGTAGTAAATGCAGGAATTAATGTAAATTATCAGTAAAAAAAAATAAAATGAGACTCGTTTAATAAAGGCAAAGTGCTCGGAATATTTTTATCTCCTTTTCACGCAGGTTATTTACATCCTTGGTCTCATGCGATTGAAGTAATAGTGAATTTCATTAAATTGAAGACACCAGGAATAGTTATTTCCATGGCATTGTCTCGCATCGATCAATTAAATGGTACATATGTGCAACACAACATGAGTAGAATTCATCTGATGGTATTGATATTTAATTGAAATCATCTGAGAATTAGATAAACCAGTACAACAGTGGATTTTATCAGGTGCCCGAAAATTTTCGGCTGTTTTTTGTACGTTTTCATTTGGCATTCGTAATTGCAATTAATACTTTGAGTGATAACAATTGGTACTCATTTCCTGAAACATGAATCCGACGCCATGTAATCACCGTTATGAGGTGCTGGCATGAGAAACAAGTAAAAACAAATTGTTTTCTTAAAAAAGCTGCGAGAGCCTCTTGCGGACGAATTTAAAGCGAGAATTAAAGAAGCAAATCGGTCGCATGATACAAGCGCCGTCTGGTGGCTATGAAGTTAGTGACCACATGACTCATGAGCGGGATAGCAGTTTTCAACCGGAAGAGCCCTATTTGCAGAGTTACGAAGTAATGAAGTAAAATTAATTAAGTACTGTACTCAAGTAACTTTGCTCTAGTTTTTACTTCCTAAAAAGTACTCAATTATTTGACTACTTTCTCTTCTACTTGCGTATTTTTCTTAGGTTACTTTACTTTCTTACACTTGAAAAGCATAAAAGTATTCGTTACTTCTCAGTTAATTTGGGCCAATAACAGACGTAGAAGCAAAAGTCAGACGGTGACCAATCAAAAGCGTGTAGTCTGGCTTGAACCAATCATAAGCGCTTCTTTATATTTGGACCAATCACATGCATCCTTTCATACCCGATAGACAATTCGTTTGTCTCTCCCGCCTTCTCGCCTGAGAGAGGGTGTCAGTTTATTAAATTATTCCCCATTGTCCTAGACTACTAGCGTGCTGTCGCCCCATCACTGGACCATTGAAAGTAAAAATTGTGGCGATTCCCACCCATGACCATCACTGGAATCATTTTTCAAGTACAAACTAGACTTTCTGATCAATAGAGGGATATTTACAGCTTGACTGTTAAGTCCAGTTCAACTGAATTCAAATATAGAAGGGTCGGTACAGTGGGTATAAAAGGGTTTACTGTACAGTATAATGAATAGTGTCTGAGGTGATGTGTACTTTACTATTTGCCGCTAAATTTTACTTTCACTACTTGAGTACCTTATGAATAAGATACTTTTACTTAAGTGCATTTAAGTTTGGGTACTTTTACTCGTACTTTGAGTAAAATGTTGTCAGGTTAACAATGCTTTTACTTAAGTATCAAAGCAGGGCATTTTTTTTTTATAATGCATTTCCTACAAGACGTCCAGGAAGCGTGAACTGAAGTTTGGTGACGAATTAAATCTAGTCCCGAAAACGCAAGAAATCTTTTCGGTTACTGATACAATTTCATAATAATTGAAAAAAAAAACAAGGCGGTCAAATCACAAAACTGTCACGTATTTCTTCCATTCTAAGCCACACCAAGCAAGCCTCAACTTCCAAATCATAATCGACTATTCAATTCTTCGGAACACTCACCCCTCCCTTCACACACACATACCAGTACCACTTTTCCCCCTGGAAATTAAAATATATTTCCTTCTGACTGAAAATTTATTTAGGAGGCCCCTTTTCTCGATCCGGCCCTAGAGTGAAGTTATTTTTAGTAAATATAATGAAATAACAAATCAGAAAAGATTTTATTTTTTATTTTACTAACCTATTTCGATATTAGTCATATTTGCAAAACCAGAAAAGTTATAAAACCTTAATCTTATTTCAGCTTAATTTTTATTAAATGTACTACTAAGAGACTACCATAACAGAAACGGGGACACCTAAAGCAGGGAGTTTAGAACGTTATTGGAAGGCAAGAAAAATTATATACGAACCCAGAACCAGATTGTTTGGACGAAGAGGAAAGGAAGGTTGAAAGGCTAAAATACAGCTATAAGAGAGTGATTTTATCCCTCCTAATATTTCCAGCAATCACCTTTGCTGCTTTTGCCATAAGATAGGATAAGGAATATAGAAGATGGGGTCGATTTGTTTCTATCCTTGAATGCGGATTAAATCCGTATGACTCACCCTCTTTTGAATTTAAAGTGGTTGAAATCTCATACTTTAAAAGAATGGCGGCATTTTAATTTTTCCAGCACCAAATTTACCTGTAAATTTTTAATGGGTCCAGAAAATTTGAAACCAACCACGTAGCCATAGATTTCACCTGAATTGCTGAGTTGCATTGCAAAATTGATATCATATTCCTCGGTATATTTATTGATGTATTTTAGATTCTCTTCGCACTTCCTCTTCATTTCGGACGACTTTTCTAAAAATAAAAATAAAATGTTATTTTTTTAACCAGATAATCTTTTTGTTCCATGAACGGACGGTAACAGTTGGGGGCTGGATGTGTGTGTGTGTGGGGGCGGGGGTTCTGAGGGCCTATGATAAATCAACGTCGCCACCTCACTGTAGTCAGATACGTTGAGGTAGCTATTAATCTACCATATTTAGAAGAAAATTTTAAAGCTCTAAACACCTAACAAGTTGCCCCCCTCCCTTTCATAACTTTTAATCGAATCTCGATGAGGAAAGTTCCCCCGAAGAGAAAAATTGGTATCGTAATTCCGCCATTTAGTATAATTTATCCTTTGATAGAAAATAATCGACTGGTTTCTCTGCCTCCTTTATCTAAGTCAACGAATTCATTCTTCCCCCTCCCCCAAGGGTGGGATGGAGGTCGTACCTTTGAAAGTCTCTGCTCATTGTACGAACGTGATCCTCATGCTTTATAAAATATCCCCTATTTAAGATTAACGACATTTGTTATTGTAGTCCTTGTTATTCTTAACATCTATCACCATTCTCTTTTCTATTGATTGACCTCTTTCCTTCGTGCATCCTCCCATCTTTATTTATCACTCATCGAAAATACACTCGTTTGTTGCACCGGTTTTATTTTTCAAAGTTAAAAGACATCGCTCTATCCCTATATATCTGCAGTATTGGATATACCTGCTCTCATAAAGACCCACATCTAAACAAGACTAATCCTCGCAAAAAAAACTGATGACATACCAGTATATGTATACATTTTAAAATATTAAATAGTATCTTAAAGACGAAAAAAAAAACCTAGGAAATTTACTTTTATCATATCACCTAAATTAAGTGCAATGAATGAACTAACAAGATTTGAATCGTCAAATTACAAAAGGTTTGCAACAACTCAGTAGATTGGGAAGAAAGAAGCGGTAGCTTGTTTATAGGCTTTGCTTAAATTCAGGAATAGAAAAAAAACGATTGATCTGTACTTAGTAATAAAGAATATGAGGTGGATTGCCTATGATGTGAAAGCGGTAAGAAGTATGGGGCTATCCAAACTCACGATTGTGCATAGATTAGAAAACGAGACGAAAGTGAAAATTAAGGTATAATCAAAGGTGAAAGCTTGTTGAATCGAAGGGAGAGGGTGGAGTACTTGAGAATAAGAATAAGGTGCGTGTGAAATATGCAGTAGGCATCGAAAGGGAGGCGTACTTGCAAATGCTTAATATTGCAGAAGAGAATGCCAGGAAGATGCGGCGAATGAAGGCAAAAAGAAAAGTTAAAAGAATGATTAATCAAAGAAAAAAAGAAACATTTGGAGAGGAAATAAATGAGGATTCTGATGGTAACCGGAAGTTCTTCTGGACGGAAGTAAAAAAGGTGAGAAGCGAAGAGAAGAAAGGCTGTGTGACGATCAAGGGTAAGAAACATAGAGTACTTGTGAGCAATGGTGTCAATAGTAGATGCCAATAGCATTTTGATGAGTTGTATTATATGAGTATGGAAGATGTTACGAATTTAAATAAGATTGGCTTCGTGGATGTGAACCTGGTGCATTATCAGTGTATGGAAGAGATAATCATGCAAGAAGCTGTTAGTGGTACAAGAGGATTGAACAATGAAAATTAGATTAAATAGCTGATATAGTGGATAAAATGCTGAAATGTTTGATAATTGTGTTGCCTAATGGGTCTAGTAGTTGTGATGTGTGGCAGTTAAAAGTAAAAGAGTTCCTGAGAACTGGAAGAATGCTGTGACAGTATCGTTGTCTAAGGATATAAAAGCGAAGAAAGGTGATTGCAAAAACTATAATGAAATAAGCCTGTTAATTGTTTTAGGCAAGGCGTGTGTGGTGGCACTGGGGTCGGAAGGGCATGGTACCCTATTGCGGGGAGCTTCATGGGAGTTTGCTAAAGACATCATTGGCATATAAGGATGACTCTATGGTATAGAAGATGAAGGAAAAAATGTGAGTGAGAGCAGTGCAAATTGAGATGGATGTTCGGTGTGGGAAAGCTAGATAGAGCTAGGAACGGATAGGATAGAGGTATTTATGGTGTTAAGAAGGTTGTGGCAAACATTGTTCAGAGGTGGTGTGGACATGTAAGAAGAATGGGTGGACATTGGACCTAGACTTGTAAAGAGAATATACGAGAGTGAGTGTAAGGGTGTGATGATGGTTGGAAGAGCGCGTAAAAGGTTAGTTGAGTGTGAATGTGCGTTTGAGAGAGAAAAGGCTGACCAAACAAGTGGATGGTATTGAGTGTGGTAGGTGTAAATGTAGAGGATTTGTGAGGGATGAACCCTAACTGGAAGAGATGCTACAGCATCTCATCGCTATGGAGGCCTCAAGTGGTATGGAAACAAATGTTGGGTGGGCATGATAGGTCATAAAGGGGAGGGGCAGTTTTGAGTGGGGCTGATACGCGCAAACTCCACCTTGTGGAAAAACGGTTGATGATAAGTATTATCATCTTTAATAGTATTAGTAATTGGGATAAGAAGTGGCAGAGCTACCTTCCTCTCTATGCCCAAGGATACCCACAAATAAGGGCAAAATTATTTGGCAAGGAAACAATTTTTTGTGGTTCATGATCGTTCCTGCTTCAAATTGGCAACCAAGCTTTACCTTTTACAAGATTTTAATATCAGGGCAACCAAAATAATATGTATAAGTTTCGAAAGTTTAATAAACTAAATTAAAAATTATTCGTAAAGTTAGTATTTATAGTGATGCATCTTTATGGCTTCTTAATTTCGCCCTCTCATGGTGGATATCAACCTCTGCTAACAATTATGAGTAATTGCGTTCCATTCTTGCCTTAACAGCGATCCCAAGTTGCAGCAGTTTGTTAGCTTTTTCTTCTAGGTCCGATTTTTTAGTATTTCTTACAGATTCAGGGGCGTATACAGGAGGGTTCGAGGGTTTTAACCTCCCTTAAGCCTGAAAATAAATTTATTTCAGATAAAAAATCGGTGTTAATTTAAGATTTATGCCGTTCGTCTAGCAATATGCGTTGGCAATTTCCATTTCAGAACTTTGATTCTTTTTATTAGGGGGAAGGGGTGCACATGGCCTGAAAATGTCTTTGTAATTCGATGAAATTAAAAAAAAACCTCAGTGTGGTGCTTACAGTCTCTTTAGCCCCCATACTGGATAAATTCTGGATCCGCCCCTAAGATTCTTAATCAGATTGAAGTTTGGGGTTTCCAGGCTAGAGACTTGATATTTTAACAACTTTGTTATCATTTGTGCTCTATGACGTTGGTGATCAATGCAACTGAAAAATGTAAGGATTTTAATTAAACAGCGTTTGTACTGTTGGTAGGAGGTACTCTCAGAGGACATTCTCATACCATTCTTTGTTCATATGGGTGTTTTGGTGAAGAAATATTAGAGCCGATTGTCGTGAACGAGAAACAGCCCCGTACGGGGGAGGTCTTAGGATACTTCAATGGTGGCATAATGCAGAAAATATGGTAGCATTCACCCTCTTTTTACTCTGGACAGTCTATTTCTCAAGAGCCCCAAACAGTGAAAATGGTGCTTCATCAGAAAAAAATCTCGGTTTCCTTCTTCCACCATCTAATCCTAGGACCTTTTACAGAATGTCAGCCTGCCTTGGATGTCTTTCTTGTGAGTAGTGAGTTATTGCCAGGATACGGGGCAACGCAATTATACCCACGGGTTTGTTGACACTTACTGGACAATCTTGGGCGCCCTGAGGCCACCAACAGTGGAGCACTTGCACGTGTCTCATCAAAAGTGTTAGCTACCAACTACGCATTTTTTTTACAAACTTATTAGTTCTAGCAGCAATTTCTGCTGTGCCTTTTGGCGATGGTTCGACGAGAATGATATCATTCAACTTTTTAACACTACGGTAGCCAAGTGGTTAGTATGTGCGAGGGTAAAGTACTCTATTTCATATTTCAAATACAACTTTCTTTTATACGCCCCAGACAATATTTTGGGGTAGTTTAGGCCTTAAACATGCAGCAAGTGAATCATATGAGAAAATACATTACATATATATATATATATATATATATATATATATATATATATATATATATATATATATATATATATGAAAATTAACCAACAGGAAAATGAAAAGAAATCCAAACACTTTCGAACTATATTTGCAAGTTCATTTTCAAGGAATAGCATGAAAATGGAGAAAACAACCTTATATAGTACAAACCAATGGAAAAAAACACAAAAACAGGACAGAAAAATCCCAAGAAAAAGAACAATAAGCAACTAATAACAGACATATGCATCCCTAAAACGATATACGCACAACAACGACATGTATATGAATGGAATATGGTGGGTAAAAAACAAAACAAAAACATTTTAAAGGATTATCACTAGAGCCAAAACATTTAGGGCTAAAGTTAATCTAAGGTCACAACAGAGACACGTGGTGGGGGAGGCAATGCGAAAGATATTACACTAATAAAGAGTGATAACAGGCTGCATTATGAAGTTATTTGATTTAGTACAAGTTTTTTTAAAAAAACAGGGTCGAGTTTAAATAAGCCAGGGAAAAAGTTTATATTGGGTAAGATACCAATTAAGGAACACTCGACAATATTTCATTTTGTGAAATCAGTGGAAAGATAAAGGAATTTTGCAGAATTCCAGTCAATTTGTACATTTATCTGAAAATAACCACAGCATTGCCTGGAATTCTGCAAAATTCCTTTATCATTCCGCTGATTTCACAAAAGGAAATATTGTCGAGTGCTCCTTAATTGGCATCTTACCCAATATAAACATTTTCCCTGGCTAATTTAAACTCGACCCTGTTTAAAAAAAAAACTTGTAGTAAATTCATAATGCAGCCTGTTGTCACTCTTTATTAGTGTAATATGTAATATTATATTATTGCTTTTCCGACGTGCCATTTGTGAGTGTTTTCAATATATATATATATATATATATATATATATATATATATATATATATATATATATATATATATATATATATATATATATATATATATTACAAAAATAAATATGTTAATTGAAGTAAATATGTTGTTAATTAAAAATAACTATAAAATTATAAGCTACGCACTTTATTTAAATGTTATTTTTTTATGTTAGTGTTTTTAAACTTTACTTAAATTTTAAAATAGCTTCTGTAAGTATGTACAACCAGCTAGCCAAGATGTTCTATCATATTAGCCTACATTGTATTTGCGCGTGCAACACTGTTTTGAGATATAAGAGCTTAACCATACAAGAGTTTTTGCTATTTAGCTGCTTTCTTTCCTAGAATCAGTATCTAAAAAAACCTAAATATTGGTTTAAGCTTCAGAGTATAATAATAATTAGGTCAATGTGTCTTAGATATTTTGCTGCTTTTTTTCCTCGGTAGGGTTGCCAAAGCAAGCTGATGTCTGCAGAGCCAAATTTGCTTCCTTTTCAGTATACAAATAGGTTATTTTTTTCTTAATTCTAACACGGCGTTGAAATATCTAGATATAAATCATAAAACTCTAATGACTGTATATTATTGCTACGAAAAGCAAAAAATCTTTTAAACTATTCATTCCAAAGCACCAAAAAGCAGAACTATTATTGAAATTAAGAGAGAAAAAAAAGAAGAGTAGAAATCTCAACGAAAAGGATGCATTTCTTGAACTGCAGTCGGTCTCATCAGGGTCTAACGCCAATTCGATTGCCAGTGAACGGTACGGTATGGCGTATACAAGTATAGACAAACATAAATTTTAGAATAAAATTGATTATACTTTCATATTAATTGTTGGGGTGTAATTTCTTTTTTCTTTTCTTCTTAAATACCCGGGCTTCCATTGACCGCATGTCTCTGATATATATATATATATATATATATATATATATATATATATATATATATATATATATATATATATATATATATATATACATAATAAAAAAACTCACAAAGTGGCACGTGAGGAAAGCAATAATATGAAAATCAACGCACAGGAAAATGAAAAGATGAATCCAAGCACTTTCGAACTATATTTTCAAGTTCATTTTCAAGGAATAGCATAAAAATGGAGAAGACAACCTTATATAGGGTACGAAGATACGAAGGGAACGACCATCACATACTACAAACCAATGGAAAAACACAATAACAAGACAGAGAAATAACAAAAAAAAAGATCATTAGGCAACTAATAACAGACATATGCATCCCCAAAACGATATACACACAACAACGCCGTGTATATGAATGGAAATGGTGAGTGAAAAGAACAAAAACATTTTAAAGGATTATCATTAGAACGAAAACATTTAGGGCTAAGAGTTAATCCACAGTCACAACAGAGACACGTGGTGTGGCAGGCAATGCGAATGATATTACACTAATAAAAAGTGACAACAGGCTGCATTATGTAGTTATTTCATTTATGTAGTACAACTTTTTTAAAAACAGGGTCGAGTTTAAATAAGCCAGGGAATATATTTATATTAGGCAACATGCCAATTAATGAACACTCGACAATATTTCTTTTTGTCAAATCAGCGGAATGATAAAGTAATTTTGCAGAGTTCCAGTCAATGGGGTGGTTATTTTCGGATAAATGTAAAAATAAAGCGCTGTTTAGTTCACCTCTTCTAATATTATACTTATGTTGGTAAATTCTACTAGATAAAGATTTACCAGTTTGCCCGAAGTAAGGTAAATTGCAAATAGAACATTCTATAGAATATACTCCACCTTTTTTACTTGTATTATTGTGGACTAACATTTTATATAAAGTGGATTCATATCTAAAATTTACAGAGATATTAAGTTGCTTAAAAATACGGGTGAGACCAAAAAATTGTTCAAAGTATGGCAAGATAAGACAATTTTTGTAATTGAAACCGGTGTGTTATCAGTTCTATAAAAAGTTCTCTTAGCAAAGTTTAATGAAGTGTGCAAAAATTGACGAGGGTAACAAAGTTTTTTACCTATTTCAAAAACTTTGTTACCCTCGTTAATTTTTGCACATTTCATTAAACTTTGCTAAGAGAACTTTTTATAGAACTGATAACACACCGGTTTCAATTACAAAAATTGTCTTATCTTGCCATACTTTGAACAATTTTTTGGTCTCACCCGTATTTTTAAGCAACTTAATATCTCTGTAAATTTAGAAGAGGTGAACTAAACAGCGCTTTATTTTTACATTTATCCGAAAATAACCACCCTATTGACTGGAACTCTGCAAAATTACTTTATCATTCCGCTGATTTCACAAAAAGAAATATTGTCGAGTGTTCATTAATTGGCCTCTTGCCTAATATAAATATCGCCCCTGGCTTATTTAAACTCGACCCTGTTTTTAAAAAAAGTTGTACTAAATGAAATAACTTCATAATGCAGCCTGTTGTCACTCTTTATTAGTGTAATATCATTCGCATTGCCTGCCACACCACGTGTCTCTGTTGTGACTGTGGATTAACTCTTAGCCCTAAATGTTTTCGTTCTAATGATAATCCTTTAAAATGTTTTTGTTCTTTTCACCCACCATTTCCATTCATATACACGGCGTTGTTGTGTGTATATCGTTTTGGGGATGCATATGTCTGTTATTAGTTGCCTAATGATCTTTTTTTTTTATTTCTCTGTCTTGTTATTGTTTTTCCATTGGTTTGTAGTATGTGATGGTCGTTCCCTTCGTATCTTTGTACTCTATATAAGGTTGTCTTCTCCATTTTCATGCTATTCCTTGAAAATGAACTTGAAAATATAGTTCGAAAGTGCTTGGATTCATCTTTTCATTTTCCTGTGGATTAATTTTCATATATATATATATATATATATATAAATATATATATATATATATATATATAAATATATATATATATATATATAAATATATATATATATATATATATATATATATATATATATATATATATATATATATATATATATATATATATATATATATATATATATATATATATATATATATATATATATATATATATATATATATATTATTTCTTCCTCTCTCCTTGTCCTTCTTCCCTTCGTTTCAATTTACTTCAGGTGTCTCTCCTAATCTCCTTCTTTAGACTATCGCTTTATCCGTTAATCGTTTTAACCCTTTTGGCTCTGTTGTTTACTCTTTCTGCCTCTCGGTTTGACCTTGCTACCTTTGTTATAGCTAAATCTTCATGTGAATTTACTCATCTCTCTCCTACTTCCTCATTGGCGATTTCTTGTCTTAGAGGCGGTCCTTTATCTTTTACTAGCTTATATATTCCCTTATTATATTATTTTCTCTGAAATCGCTAGCCTTTCACAACTAAGCATCCACTATAAAGACTAAATCATGGAAAGGTTATTACTAAGAGAATAGTCAAACGTTTAAAGACTATATATAATATATACCCTTTATAATTATTTTTTTTACATAAATGATTTTAAATCAAGACAAAAGGTTGTTTTTTTATTTCAATAACCTCATAATTCAATCTATTTTCTGGGTGATTAAGACTACCTCGATGGGTAGCTGATGAGTCAGCTAAATTTCCAAGTTGTCAAGTATAGATCTGATATAAGTGATAAAACATGATAAAAAACTGCAGTTGGTGGGGGGGGAGGGGGGGCTGTAGAACTTGTTATGGCGGTGAGTGAGTGATCTATGATAGGACCAGTCAGTAGGGAATAATTGTGGGATAATTGTACTGATGGGACCGAATGACTCGTTTGGAAAGAAGAAGGAATGTTTCGAAGTTTACTCATCGAGATACGATGCTGATGACGTAAGGCTTTATAGGAGAAAATAGGAGGGAAAAGTAGGACATTTTTTGTACTTTTACGATGTGGAAAACCGAGGTGAGAGCATTTTTAAGTGATAACAAACTATACGGAGAGGAAACCACGCCCTGTAGAATAGTTATAGGTTCTGCACCAATTTTTGTTGGCAACACTGCCATTCAAATGTATGCCAGTAGGGTCTATTTGATTTTTTTCTTGATCAACATACGAAACCAACGAAGGCATTGACTTCTGGGAGAGAATTTTGAGGACATTGAAGGTATACTCTTTCCTCTGGAGGATTGCACAAAAAACTATATTTTATCCAAAATGTAAATACACAATAAATAATTAATGAAACTATATTAATTAAATAGCTAAAAAAAGGGGGAGGGCTAAACCTACCTAAGAAATCGACCAGGGCATTGATTTCTGAGAGGAAATTTTGAGGACAATGAAGCTATACTCTACTCTGGAGGATTGCACCAAAGAATTTTGATTTTATTTTATATTTATATAAACAATAAATAATTAATCAAACTATATTAATTGAATAGGCAAAAAAAATGTTGACACATAATTAAATTGTTCATTTCAACGGAACTAACATAATTAATTTATTATTAACGCATTGAATATATCGCTTTAATTAAACACGATGAAAATACTGAAAATAAATACGATTTGATAACTATGATTTTTACCGTCTGTCAAAATTAGCGATAACACATTTTTACTAATTAATTAAACATATGCATTAAGGGTGCAACAATGGCTCTGGTATATTTCTTGTGGATTTTTTTTTTATTCTTGTCTTGTGATTCACCACACGCCTCTATCTATCGTATAGCATCTATTTTGACCCCCCTTCTCAAATTTCTTTAAAAAATGGATCCCTATTCTGTCTCACGGCAGCACAGACTTAAAGACGATTAAATTTATGAATTTCAATCGAGTCATTTGGAATCCACCTTTTTTTCATTTTTAACCCCTATTGCCTTGAGATGACATGATAGGGGGGATACTTAAGTCATAAAGTCTTCAGCAAGTGCATGAACTACTGTTCGTGCCGATAGTTTTTCACCATTAAGAGCAAGTAAGGGCGCCCTTTGATGCCCTAACTCGTTAGTGTTATCAGAAGATTGAACAACAGTACCTCCAGATTCGTACTTGAAAAATCACTCTAATTTCTTAGGTAGATACATTGCTGTTGAAAAGGGTAGAGAGTTCAAAAATATTATTTACATACTATTTACAATGAATATGCAAAAAAAAAATGCAATTGCAGTGTTAAATCATTTATTTTTTGTATTTTCTTTCATGATGTAGCAAACAAGATTTCGAGTGATATAACTTATTTTTTATGAATGCAAAAAGAGGATTTATGCGAACACAAAAGTGTGAGAAAAATAGGGCGCGAAAATAGTAAAAAAACAAAAAAAAAAATCACAGCCAAGGCGATTCTTCTCTAGGTTAAATGAATCTAGCCGAACCTACAGTAAATCCAGTCCAACCCAACCGTAGAATAGCTGATTTTTTTAAGTGTGTGTGTGTGGGAGGGGGATAGTAAGATGGAAAGATTCTTTGCCGGCACAGACAACTCTCCGCCCTCCTCTCCTCCTCCTCAAAGGCTCCGAGTGTACCCAGATGGAGATGGGTCGGGAGGAGGAGCCGGTGAAGGTAGAGATGAGTAGGAAGAGTAGAAAAAATGATGTAAGAAAAGGAGTAATAAAGTCAAAGTTGATCTATTTTGACCTTCTTCTTATAGCGGAGAGATTTGATAAAACCTTTTTTTTACAGAAACTACCAATTGGGTGTCATGGGAAAAGTTGGCACTTTGCTATTAACTGCCTCCTCGAGGTCACTTATATAGATTACAAATAATAATAGACCCAGAACTGAACCCTGATTTACCCGACTGACAACATACCTCCACTGAGACTTTACTCCATTTGACACTAACTACTCTCTGCTTTTAGCCATTCGGCTATCCAATTCAACAGTCTACACATATCCCAAGCATTTTTAATTTATTAATTAGTCTCTTATGTGGAACCTTGTCAAAGGCTTTGCTAAAATATAAGTAAACCAGGCAATGGCTTCGCCACTCCAACCTATGGGGGGAGCTTGCGCTTCGCTACTAAGATTAAAATTTAAAATCTAAAAAAAAGCAGCCATGGTTAAATTTTTAAATTTTTTCTGAACTTCGCCAATTATAATAATTTTAAAAAGGAACTAAATTTCCCCCCTTTCAAAATATCACGTTGCTAAAATATAGTTATAGAAGAAGATATATATATATATATATATATATATATATATATATATATATATATATATATATATATATATATATATATAAATAAATTTTCTGAACTTCACCATTTGTAATTATTTCGGTTTTAAAAAAATTCACAAAATTTCGATACTTATATTTATTTCTGAACTTCACCATTTTGTTTTTTGATATTATAAAAGAATTATTAGAAATAACTGATAAAAAAAACATAAGTCATAACCAAACTAAGATGAAATTATTATCAAATACTCAAAAAAAATCCCCTTCTTAAATTATAGAGTTAGTGATGATGATGATGATTACATCTACAATATCTCCTTTTATCCAATTGTTCTGTTACATAATCGATAAATTCCGGTAAGTTTGTTGAACATGATCAAACTGTTCTAAATCTATGCTGAGCATCATTGATTAACCAACTTACCATCTCTAAATGCTTAGAAATACCCCTTTTAACTACCTTGAAGAATTGTAAAAACTATAGAAGTTAAACTTACTTGTCTAAATTTATTCGGAACCCCTTGACTGCTCTTCTTAAAAATGGGCACTACATTCGCTATTTTAGGCGCGGGCGACTCTACATCTCACTAGGTCGGTCGGTCGGTCTAGGAGGGTCATTTGGGGAGGGGCACTTGCCCCCCCCCCCCAGCCTTTGATATAATAATAATAAACAGTAAAAATCACTCCAAGGTGTGCGTGTGTGTGGTTGGGGAGTGGCCTCTGGTTGAAATGAACGAGACTTGATCGCGTTCCAGCTTGTCACGAGCGCGTGAGGTAGAAATGCAGCCTCATTTGTCTGCCAGGTATGGTTATGTATAGTACACTATATACTTGCCTACCATCATGCGAAGGAGCGGTAATAATGTAATATATAGTATACACTGTTTAGATTGTAATTTATTCTATGTAGGTCGAACTTCTAAAAATATCTGTAAGAACTAAGCAACATCAAAATGCAGTATCTAAGGGATATCCCAATAGTGCTTTGGCCGTCCACAGGCTTAAGATGGGTCACCAGATTAACTGGTCAAAAGCAGATACCATAATGCATATAAATGATTTTATTAGCAGAAATAAGCTCACCGTTCAAAAGATTAGTCACCTAGGGAGAAAAAAACATAATTTAACATCTGAAGCGTGTATACACGCTTAGTTTACGTCGAAAAGTTATTTAGGCTTTATTTGTGTTGCGGACGGCGTGAAGATCTATACATAGTCAATCAGCTCTACTTAAAATGGGCCGAAAATGTCAAAAAGGTGTGATTGCATTTGTCAGCGCCAAAGGTCATCATGTGAAGGAGGTGGCGAAATTTGGCAGTATTTCAACGAGTACGGTCATCCGGATTTACAAGCAATGGCAGAACTCCCAAAATGCCAAACCCCCTCCCATAGAATTGCGGACGGAAGAAGGTGTTGACAGACAGGGACCGTCGTAGAATCTCCAGGCTTGTAATTGCAAATCGAATTGCTTCGAGGCAGGAATTGCTACATAACGTCAATTCTGGTCCTTCACCACCCATTTCAAAAGGAACATTACACAGGGAATTCCATGGCATGAACATATGGAGCAAAGTAGCGTGCAAGAGGCCCTTACTATGGTTACAAATGACTAATATTTTGTCTGGTGAGCTTATCTTTGAATCGTTCCTAATCTCCAGCACAAAGGAGAGAAATGTAAATATTAGCCACCAGTTTATTTTCTTTAGATCCAGTCCTATCTTTCTTCCTCAAATCAAACTTATCAGAGATCATAAAAAATCTGACCTTATAGGGAAAACATTGCTTTGTATAAATACGGTAGCTCTATATTTTATAAGCCATTGTGAGTTTGAAAATGTTAAGATAACGAAAGTACTAACTACAATCAATCTTTCCTTTTCCTTACGTGGTATATACAAATATTTATACTTATTACGTGTTACCTCTCGTGATTTTTACCCATATATATATATATATATATATATATATATATATATATATATATATATATATATATATATATATATACCCCGGCCTAAACCTATATCTAGAGATAAGACAACAAACTTACTTTTTTTCCCCCTGAAAACAAGAAGCCACCCCCAATTTACCCATCGGAGATGTCAGTTGCTTCCTAGCTTAGGTCAGATTGGTTTGGGTCCATTGATTTTATTACATAAATTGTTGTAATTTGTTTCGTAGGTTAGGTCAGGGGGAGCTTTGATTTATTGAATTTACTGGACAATAAAGAGTTTCATTTGGTAGGTTTGGTTATGGGTTCTTTTGTATATCTATTTTTAGTAGACGATGAAGAGGTTTGTGTTTTGTTGATGGGTATGTTTTTTTTAAAATATTTGAACGGTTAGATAATTGTTTGTTTGTATTTTTTGCTCTACCTAACCTAACCTCAACTAAATCCTTCCCACCCTTCCAACAGCTCTGAGCTCCTCTCTCGAAACCTACACCTAAAGATAAGCCCCCCTTCGAAATCTTTGTGAGGTATATCTTCATCCGATCCATTTAAAGAGATTCAATGTCATTTATTTATAATTTTGCTTTAACTCTTTTGAAACGCGACGAACCACTAATTCTATAATTTAAGAACGTGATTTTTTTAGTATTTGAATAATGATTTCATCTTAGTTTGGTTATGACTTATTTTTTTTTATCAAAGTTCAGAAATAAATATAAGTATCGAAATTTTGTGAATTTTTAAAACCTAAATAATTACAAATGGTGAAGTTAAGAAAATTTATTTTTATATATCTTTTTCTATAACTATTTTGAAAGGGGGAAATAGTTTAGAGTTCCTTTTTAAAATTATTATAATTGGCGAAGTTCGCAAAATTTATTAAAATTTAACCATGGCTGCACTTTTTGAGATTTTAAAATTTAATCTTAGTAGCAAAGCGCAAGCTCCCCCCTCCCCCCTACAGGGGAGGGGCGAAGCCATTGCCTAAAAATTCTCGTATCGATGTTTTTTTAAAGAATTTTTGCTGTACTTCTTACCCGACATGGAAGTATCCAAAAAGGCAAAACAGAATAAAACAAGTCTAATCTCCATCACAATCTACGGACAATTATCTTCATTTTCTTTCTTATCACGTCACTTAATTTCATATTAGTTGTCTTTGTCCCCTGCACTTCTCATTTAAGTTTTTTCATCTTTAAAAAATCTAACCATTAGTGCTATATTCTAAACACGCGTCAACTGCTTTGAGTATCCAAATATTTTCGCTACTCCACTGTGCCGACGATAGCATCAAATCAACCACACAACTTCCCGATTAAATTTGGATAGCAACTGAACTTTGCTCAGAACCATGAACTGAAACATACCCGACGCTTCTATAAGTAAACTGAGAAAGAAAATGCCAGACGACCCAAGAAAATGCGGATATTTTTAGTTTTTACAAAAGCCTCAAGGCCGAACGGCCATCCTCAGTCAGAGATAAAATGGCTTACCACAGCCAGGTAGCTTAGCTTGCCTTCATGCCATCCTACGAACCCATTTGACTGTGGCAGTTAAGCCTTGCCAAGCTCTATTCTGTGAAGTGGTTTCTTATTTACTCTCAAATTTGAGATACAAAACACGGAAATTTTTGTTTCATATAAATTATAATTGTTTTCCCCCCAAAATATTGCACTGCATATCTATTTTAAATGAGTTTCTGAGGTAAGTCAAAACTAGTCCAGAGTATAATGTAAGTAAAGCCATTTTATTCTGTCAAAACGCTTTTTTTATGGGCATACGAATTAAATACAAGTAAGAAATTCCAAAAAGCGAGTAACATTCTAAAAGGAAAGAGATTAGAATGACCTCCATGCAACTTAGCATTCAATGGCAACTCTACTACTTCCTTATTCTTCTCTCTACATTTTTTTCTTCTATCCTTCACACCTAAAGGGCTAAACGCAGAATATTTGGGACAGGGGCACTATAGTAAGAATGAATAATTAAAGGATATAATACACACCGTGGTTCGGATTCCACGTAAAGCTGTAAGGCCACCGACCAACTTGGTCTCTTTCAAGTCTACTACGCTACTTCAAACTTTGCTATCTCTAACCTTTCCTCTTCCTCTACCTCTCCTTCTCCTGGTCTCCTTCTACCCCTTCCAAGACTACGGAGAGGAGGCCGGGTTCCCTTACCCTCCCCCTCCGGTCATCTCAGGATGGCCGGAGTAGGGAGGGGAGGGGCTGGCAATCTTTTTCTATCTCTCCTTCCACATCTTTTCCCCTAAAAAAATAAGTAAATATATTTTGTTAAATTTATTAGACGCTTCTCTTTAAACATAATTGACAGAGGATAGATAAATGATAGGCTTTCGAGGTTGTTTCTTATACTTGATTCAACTTGAAATTCGGTCTCATGATAAAATTCCAATTAAGTTATTTTTCAAATTTTGACCATCATTAGTTTGTTTATTAGGGGGTGCATGGGTGACAATAATTTAAGGTGAACATCCTTAATTAGAGAGGGGGAGAACAAAATTCAGTCAATCTAGAAAAAAATTAGACAAAATAATGTATGGCTAAATAAAAGCGAATCTTTCAACCCGGGACACCGGAAGGATACATTTAGTCGCTTAAAACAAGTTCGTACAAAGAACCCTGATTCTTAAATCCCTTTGCCTTCGAAGAAAGTAAAAAACAAGCAAAATAATGATGGCATTTGGACAAACTTGGAGTTAAATAAGCGGAACGGATATAAAAAAAAGGAAATCAAATTGAGATTACAAACGATACAATAAGCACCGGGTGGACTGGACGGGACGCGTGAATATTAAACTGAAGGAAATCCTGGCAATGAGACCTGACTCACGGGAAGCTCGACTGGTAGACCTCTTATGAGTATTGAAAGTAGGCCCCTTTTTGGTACAAGCAATTTGACCCCGTTGTAACATCTGGTAAGCACCGTGCGGGACCTTGTTACTGCAGGGGACACCACGCTGGGGCACTCAGTAAGTGGTGAGGAGGGGTGTTGCCTTTTCGTATAGTTTCTATTGCTGGATCTTTACTTGAATATTTTCTTTGTTCTTGCTTATATTTATCAGTAGTTTAGGGTACGGGGAACTTGAGAATGTATGACTATGGGGCTCTCTTGTATTCCGAAATATAAATATTCTGACTTGGCGACGAAGTGGTCCATCTGTCATTGGTAGTTTCTCCAGTCTCCACCTTTTATTATGCATGGAGACCCGTCAGCTTGCCAGTGTGTAAGTCATTGACCTTTCACATCCTGCTGTCAGCTATGAATGAAGTCCCCAGTGTGTAGAAATTCCGTGGGTATCTTGAGAGAGCTTGTTATTTCCTTGGTATCTTCACTGACCTATATGTGTTAGGCCGTTCATCTGCCATTGCTCCAACCTGTCAATATGCCTTAATCATTAGTATTCTTAGAGGTAGTGACCCTTAAATTCAGCTCCCGAGAATTTTGCAGGAGAAAAAATCAGGACATTTCCTGGCTCGGACGAGAAGGAAGGGAATGAGACACGTTATTCATTGATACAACCTACTATAAATAATTAGCAAACAGCTAACGAGTAGAAATTTCCATAGAGGGGAACAGGTAACAGAGGCTCCGGGAGACTTGAATATCAGAAATACAAGATATTTTTACATTGTTTCTATCGTTACGCGAAGGAGTATGATTCTGAATCTGTGGGAAAGTGGTGAAGTAAGTGTGTGTAAGAGATAGGTGGTGTACAAGAGTGTTGGGGGGCGGGGATAGTGGTGAAATGAGAAGGAAGCATCAGATGTGTAGGATTTGCAAAGTTACATAGAGTTACATAGATGAACAGGCCACAACAGACATTGCAGTCCAAACTAGGTTGCCTGAGATAAAAGATAATGAGGAAGATAGTAACTACCTTTAGAGACCGTTCAGTCCATTACAATGGAAGTACCTTTATTTCTATCCTAAACTCTAACTATATACAATAGTTCGTGTAAGGCATAACAAAGATGAAGTCTCTCCCCACCCACCTCTCCCACCCGGTTCCGGGCTTGGAATAGTAAAAATATATACCTGGTAGTATTAGAAAATAGACGCACCCAAGAAATTTTAACAGGAGAGCAGGAACACATTAATATATACAAAAAATTAAAGAAAATATGACTTATCTTAATAATCTTATATTAGAACATGCTCTTTTTTCCTTCTTTTTAACATGCAAATTTTTATATTTTTGACGCTTATTATCTATTAGTGGACAGCAACGGCTGCATTGTTTACTTTTGGCTGCAGCTTTTTTATAGCTTAGACTCTAGTCTCAACCGATGGCTCTAGGCGAGGAAAATTGCGAGGAAGAGGCATAACTTCATTGGCCTAGACGTCTTTCGACCAAACAGTAGGGCATCTTCGATTTGGTTGATGTAACAAGTGAGGGAAATGTGTTGTAGGTGTAATAGTGGTGAAGAATATTTATAGTTTGTCCTGGTGTAGAGGGCATCTCAAGCTTCTTCCTTATTCTACTTCCTTTTTTCTTCAGGTAAAACAACGATGGTGTCGTTGTTTTAGCTGACTCTTCTGTGCGGTCACTCTGGCGACCTTGTGTTTCGTTCCTATTTTCTCATTTACCTTTCCTTACTTTTATTTATTTTATCTCTTCTTTTTTCTTAAATATATATATATATATATATATATATATATATATATATATATATATATATATATATATATATATATAAATATAAAATCTATGTCCTCCGTCTTTAGGCATTCGAGCCTTTCGAATATGTATCTGCTAACTCGTTAGCTTTCATTTTTATTTTTAATTAGGTGATAAGATAAAATGTATTAATAAAAGAGTTACAATGAGTATTGTTACAAACACATGAGTAAAAATAATTAGGTTAATATTGGTGAAGAACACAAACACAAAAGGAGAGTAGAGAAGGAAAAGTTACATCGATAAGTAAGAAGAACGAAGCTCCATGAACGGTGGAGGACACTCATAACTTTTAAAGTTCACATATTTAATTTATAGACATGGTTAGAGTTTATAATAATTTGTTGGATTATTTTTTTTACTTTTTTGCTACATTCTTTAAGTTAACAGATTGATTATATTCTTTTCTATATATCACATTTTGAATTTCCAGATTAATTACTATATTTCACCTGTTATCATCCTTACTTTGTTTTATTCGTAATTACTTTGTTCCTTTTTTCTTTTATTTTACAATATTATATTATTCTATCAAATTAATTTTACTTATCCTGGTTTGTCCAGTATTTAACACTTCATTTATTCTATTTTTATCATCGTATTCGCTTTAATTCCACATTTTTCATTATTTAGGTTGTTTAGTTACTTTTGGTTATGCGCTTAGTCACTTTATTTATCTTCAATTTACTTATCACTTGTTAATTTATTTCTTCACTCGTTATTTGTTTATTCACTTATTAATTTGGTTATGCACTTAGTCAAATTATTAATTTGTTTACTTGATAATTTTAAATGCATCAATTTTGAACACCGTATCTATTAACTATTAACATTTTAACACTTTCTTTCACTTCTGTTAGTTTTGGAGGAAGTTTAATTGCCCCGCTGACGTTGTTATTCTTTGTCCGGTTCTAACTTTGTTAAAAGAGTTCTTTACTCACCACACGGAAGCGCGAATCCGGGATGCAGAGCGCGTTGTCCGCCAGCGTTCCTTCGATTTCCCATGACGTTGTTATTTTTTATCCCGTTCTAACTTTGTTAAAAGAGTTCTTACTCACCACACGGAAGCACAAATCCTTGATGTAGAGCGTGTTGACGCCAGCGTTCCTTCGATCTTCCACGGTGGGTATGATCCATCGAAGATCACCTTAAACTTCCCATCACGGATTTCTTGGCGCAGTTTCGTCTGGTCTCTTATTGGGAGTTTGCGCGTTGGTGTCCCAAGGACCTAGAAGTTCAGGACCCTGGCGTCGTAGAAGCATCTTTCCTCCAGGATGTAATTCTCCTCCGTGAGGGGCACCTCCTGGTACTTCGGGCTTCTTCTTCCTCTTCTTCGGTTGTTTCCTCTTATTCCGGTGTTTGGTGACTTGGACTTGGACATAAAAAGTGGTGAAATTTAGGGAGAAAAAGAGAGAGGTAATGAGAGAGTAAAGTGGTGAAATTGAGTGAGGTTAAAGAATAGAAATGGTATGGGAGACAGAATAAATAGATCCCTGGTGAAAGGGTAGCTCTGTTTGTTTAAGTCTTTCATTTTGGATGTATTTTGTATTTGTTTGTTTGTTTTTGTTTTGTTTTTTTTATAAACTATAAAATCTATAGTTTATTCTAACTAAATTAAACATGTTAATTTAATTATAGTTCGTATATGATCTTATTGGCATTCAAGCCTTTATTTGGGTGGGGTTTTTGTTCTCGCTATGGGTTTTCGAAAAAATTATTCTAATTGCATTTTAGATTTAGATATTTTTTCGCAAAGTTTTCTAAAAATAGGTAATGTTAATGATGGTATATGAATTTATACTAAAGAAACCTGAGCAATTACACTAGTCGTTTTTTGTGATTTGTCAATTTTGTCATGTGTATTTTGGGGACACGTCGTCTGTATTCTCTTCTTCGGGTGTTTGTGATGATAAGCACCGCTTTGTTCTGGATCGTTTGTAGTTTCGCAATGTGGGTTTCGGCGCTCTCGTTCATTGGCACCAGGGGGTACAGGAGTCTGGAGCGAATGCACGCATTGAATATCTTGAGTTTATTTGAGGGATTTAGGTCATGGAACCTATAAAATTCCTTGAAATCTCTCTTGCTATTCACGACTGTTCGCTCAATAAGACTCGTGTAGCCCCTGGTGGTGATTTTGAGCCCCAGGACCGTCCCTTCAGGGGCAGTAGGGGATTCGCTCCCCTTCTCCACGTATATCGTTGAAGGTCTTGCGAAACATGGGAATTATTTGGAATTTGGGGGCATTGGTTGATATCTTCCATCTCCTCTCGAAAGAGTTGATGTTGGATATCTCCCTAGTCGTATTCCTCACCATAAATTCCCTGTGAACATAAGCGGCGGTACAAATTTGTGATATATCATCAGCGAACTGTACGTATAGCGTACCCCAGGAGAGAGGTTGTGGTAGGTCACGTGTATAAAGGTTGTATAAAAGGGGAGTGAGACAGCCCCCTTGAGGGACCCCTGCTCCGAGTTCGAAATCGGGGCCTTTATGTTCTCTGATTTGAATGTATGCTCTCTTCTCCATTATGTAGTCGCACAAAATCCTCTCAAGAATGGGGTTGAGGCCTACTTGAAGGATCTTAAATTACAGTCCTCTCTTCCAAACCTTGCCAAAAACTTTTTTGACATCGCGGAACACCAGGTCGGCATGCCTTTTGTCTGCCTTGGTCTTCGCAAGCTCTTCGGTAACGACGGCTATTGCCGTGTCAGTCCCTTTTTTCCTTCTGAAACCGTGTTGCTGCTCGTTATGCAAGTTGGCTTCATCGAGAAAAGAGTTGACTCTGTTAGCCAATATCTTCTCGAAGACTTTGCCAATAAATTCTAGGAGAGATATCGGTCGAAAGCTGGCAGAGCAGTCTAGGAGCTTCCCCGCTTTAGGGATGAAAATCATCATGGCCACTTTCCACTGATCGGGGAAATAGCCCGTGTTCAGAGCGGCGTTCATGATGTTGAGAAGGCCACTCCGAAAGTTAGGTGGGGCCTGGATGAAATTCTCGCGGGTCAGACCCGTAATACCCGGGGCTCTTTGGCGAAAGGATTTTAGAGTAACAGAGAGTTCTAGGGCATTCATTTTACTGCCATAACACTCCATCAGTCTCTCCTGCAACACACAGTGGTGAAGAGAGGTTTTGTGTGTTTAACTGTTGGATTACGTCAGTTTCGAATTCGAGGTCGTAATTGTCATTTTCTTCCGGGGTAATTTTGAAGATTTAAGACTAGAAAATTCTAAAATTTGCTTCAATCTCTTCAGTCTCAATAATCTTTCAGCCATTGTGAGTAATTGTCATTGTTGTTTGTGGAGGTTTTACTTTAAGACGTTTAACCGTCTGCCAGAACGTGTGTGTCTTTTTCTATGTCGAGTCTGTCTATTAGTATGTCCCATATTAGCATTTGCTGGTACGTAATTAGTGTCTGGAGTTCATCCTTAATTTGTCTTAGTCTTATGTAGTCATTGTGTTTGGGGCCTATCAGCGCTACTACATTGGACAGATCCCTATATTCTTGGGCCACGGCTCTCATGGGAGGGGTCCAGGAGGATGCTGGAAGGGTTTTATAATTGATACGAGGATTAATATTTTGATCGACTTTGATTAGGTAATCAGTAATTTTATCCAGTTCTTCATCTATTTCTTCTAAATTGGCATCCAATAAGGGGTCGGGGATATAATTTAAAAGATAATTTCAATAATTTTCCCAGTTCGCTTGCTTGTAGCTTTTGCGTTCTGGGATTTCAATTTAAATAAGATTTACTCCTACTGTAATTTTGATAACCTGGTAGTCGCTCGGAATGATCGGGCCCGATTCAATGTAATAATTGTAAGGAAACCTGATACTAGATAGGACTATATCGGGTTTCGTGGCTGATGTCCCAGATATGTACGTCGGGAATTCTGTTTCGATCCTTGTCATGTATTGTCTATCAGGAAGTAGTTAGATGTTTCTACCTGCATTGTTGTAGGAGGCATATCCTGCCGCAACGCATCTTGCGTTTAGATCTCCGGCGAAGATAATATTCTTTTGGTGGCTAAATGCCTGCAAGTGGTTGTGCATGAGCACATAGCCGCGTCTTGGGGGTTGGTACCCCGTGGCTACGATCAGTCCCCCAAGGAAAGTACTCACTTCAATAGCAAGGTAGTATTCATCTAAGTACTCCAGGGTCCTGTATTTTAGTCCTTTTTGACGGCTATTGCGCAGCCGTCATACCGTTCCTGACGGTGATTTTTGCTAATAACATTGTATTGAAATATTTTGAATGTTTTTGCTCGGTCAGTCTGTGTTGGAAGATCATAACTGCCTCGGCCATTCGGATTCTTCGACGGTCAGGACCTCCATCATCTTCCGTGATCCTGGCCGCCGAAGAATCCGAATGGCGAGGCAGTTATGATCTCCCAACACAGACCTTCAATCAATACATCTCCCAGTCAATCATAAATGGATGCTATAAGCCTTGAGCTTTCTTTTTTGTATTAAGCTCGAATTTTATATTTAGGATATATTTATACAATACCTCCTTATGGACCTCCCAACCTTGAGGCAATATTTCAAGTGGTTTGAAAACTAAAACCTCTTCCCCTCTTTCATTCATGGGGAATCGGAATGCCAATCCCTTAAATTGAACCTTGTTTGAATTATGATCCTCCTCGAAACGTTATAAAATCCTGACCTTAGTTTTCTGAACCGAAAGAACAAATTCATTTATCTACGAAAAGAAATTGGCTAAAAATTCAGGAAACAAAGAATTCACTCCGATATTTATAAGTCCTTACGGAAGTAATGATGGAGCGGGATTTATCCAGCCGGGGCGTCGTGGAGGATCCTATCTTATCCGTGCCAGACTAAATAATGCACCTTTGCCCTGGCATTTAGCTGCTGGACTAGCGCAAAGTCCATTGGGCAGGCGTATCCAGCAGCCCGGATGCCGTTGTATGTAGATCGTCTGAAATCGCTGCTGCAGGATGATCCTCTCCTGTGTTGGGCGAGTCAGGATTAGGATCTTGTGCCTTGTGTTCGGGATTACGTTGTCCGCTGTGGCAAAGTCATAAAGGATGCTGGACAACTCCTCGTTAATTTGTTCTTGTGTGGCACCATCCATCTCGGAAATTACCTCCTGTAGGCTTCCCAGTCTGCAGCCGAAAAGTTTTTCCTCAGCGGTGAGGGTATGGGTATGGGAACGCTGCCTACCGTGATGACCATAGGGATATGAGGTGTAAGGTGACCAGGCTGCACATGGTGATGGATACATAAACGTCGGGAAGTCCGGCCCAATCCTGTTAGCTGCGCCTCTACTTATGAATAATTTGAGTTCTTACCTCGCCCGTCTGCTCGAGCGTAGCCAGGAATACTTGATCTGGAGTTAAGTTCGCCGGCGAGGATAACGGGGTGGGCCTTCCCGAAAAAGGGTGAAAATATCGTGGATGGGAAGGTACCTTCTGCTTGGAGGATGGTACCCTGATCCTACCTCAATCTTTCCCAAGGATGTCTTTAGAGTGACGGACAAGAACGACTCCTCCATTTCTCTACCCTTGACAAACTGCAGTCCACATCGCACTGCTATTGTTTCATCATCAAATCTTTCACCACTCAGGGTTTATTAATGACGTCGTAACCGTAGATCTTAATGGGGTCTTTGTCTTTTATTCCAGTCTTCGAGAGAAGTAGGAGATCTCGGTGATTTCAGCCAGATAATCGTATCTCCATGGAGGAATGCGCCGTGGCAAGCTCGCATGACAGCGATGGAAATCGCGAACTTGAACAACTACGAGGCTCAGTGGAAGATAAGAACAAACCAAGAGAAGTTCAAGGTGGTCCCCATTGGACGCAGCCTAAGAGCAGACGTGCGTGTGGGGGATACGCGATATCCCTACACCAACGAATGCAATGTACTCGGTATGAAAATCACCTCTACCGGGTACAAGAAGCACGCCGAAGAAAGAATTTCTCGAGCCTCGGCCGCTGTCAGAACTCTATATACATTTAAAAATCTACGTGAAAGCAACAAGAAGAAGATCTACAATGCCCTTGTAAGATCTATGTTGCTTTACCCCGCCTTCACCCTCTCTTGTGTCTCAAAAACACAAAAGAGGCGACTTCAAGTGGTGCAAAATAAATGCATGTACCTAATCACGGGTACACGCAGGGAAGAAGATCTGCACAGAGAAGCGGGGATAATTCCCATTAACGAGGTTTTCGAAAAACGGACCCGGAAAATGCAGGAACTAGTTAATCGGAAACTGAGTGACGAAATCACCCAGATGATTAACCAGAACAGAAGAGCAGACTGTCGCGCCAGATTTCCCAGCTCCGCCAACCAAGTGGCTGGCGGGGACGAAGTGCCGTTCTACACATAATGAGATATATTACCTGAAAACAAACAAAGAAGAAGACAACCGAAGAAGATAAATGAACTCACAACTACGACAATTCACCGATGAAGACAACCGCAAACCAAGATTATGAAAAAAACCCGATTTCGACGATAATCAACCAACTTTGAAGAAACAAGAAAACTAAAAAACTCACGCACACAAAAAAATACCAAAAGATTAAGCACGCACTTAAATGTATTAAAAAACACAAACAAATAAGCAATGCATAACATACACAAAAATAAATTAAAAATTATTAAGACAAATGGCTTGAACGCCATAAATAATTATTTATAATTATTAAAATCTACAGAAACAACAAAGGATACACGCTACCAAAAAAAATAATAAAAGTGATAGGTCTGATCACCAGGCTCTAGGCATCTCTTTGCACCCTACCACACTTCTTTCTCTTTTCTCCGCTTGTCTATTTTCTCTATCAACCCACACACCCTATCGTCCTCCCTTACATGCACCTAATTTAACGTAATCATAATCATAATCATAATCATCATCCTCATTCTGAGCCGGATAGAAGACTTCATTATATAAACAACGCAAACACGCTATTGATCTCTGACCTGATAAAGGAGGCAAAGAAAAGGGTGCCAGCTGAAAATCGTGAAGGTTTTCTTTACTCTCCCTACGTGGATTTTTTGAGAAAGATTCTTCTAAGCTGCCACTAGGCGACTTTATTTCAGCCTCCCCCCCCCTCCGATCTCCTCGACGGAGTAACAAGGCAGAAATGAACTGGACTGCCTTTCATCTTGCATAGACTCAACTATGTCGTTCTTTGTGATAGATATAAATGAGGGCGCCAAGGAAAGCTGGTTTGAGGAGTAGCTCACAGGCAGTGGAACTCGAGGTCAGGGGCACCTGCACCAGAGGCAGGACTGCAACTACCGGGTAAGGATGCGGGGGCCCGCTCCCACTCCTCCACCCCTGGGGGCCAGCCAGGACCAGAGAAGGAAGCAACACCCATCTCTATGTATGCCGGCTGCAGTTCTGATACCCAAACTCGGCGACGAAGAGGGAGTCTCCCCATACAACCAAGCACTAGGGGAATATCATTTAAGGAGAGGGGGCACAAACATTAACTCAGAATAAAGACTACTTAGACCAGTAAATAGAGAGAATAAGGATATCACTGCCCCGAGGGGCCAATATCTCGAAGAGATAGCCCAAGAAAACACTACCAGAATTCCGCTGCGTGCTATAGATGGACAACCCAAGCCCAGCAGGGAAAAGGTTTTCGAGGTAGTATACGGAAAACTGAGCATAACCATGGTTAGACTCCTGGAATTGTCTTCAGTGCACGTCGCTATCTGCGAAAAGGAGAGAGACATCGAAGCCATTACTAAAGAAAAGGCTGTTGAGGTCCTTCATGGAATCGGACTGCAGCCGGCCATACTACCACAAATCCTGGCCCACAGGAGTGTGGTATGCCAGCGTCTCGACCCATGGATCGGCAGCAGGCCAAAGAAGAAATTAAGGAAGAAATACAACTTCGAAAATCCTGGGCTAAAGTAGTGAAGGTGATTAAATTAAAAAATATAAGGGAGAATAGTGACTACTCACATGTCTGCAAAGTAGTCTTCTCAGAGACTACAATGGCCCAGGAGGCCAAGGAACATGGACTCCTCATGTTCAACGCTAAAGTTAGCTGAGAACAAATCGAGAGAAAATCTTCCAAGGCATTAAATCAAAAATATACAAGTTGGAATTCGATGCCGACATTGACACAGAAACAGTAGAAGAAGCATTGCTCTGCCACAGATTCGTTCTGCATGATGATACGTGCGAGCAGGTCTCAAGGGCTGAATTCAGGAAGAAAAGGAACGGGAGAAAGAAAAGACTAAAAGGAAAATGTGGAGAGAGTAAGCAATAGAATGAGGATTCTGACACTTAATGTAGACGGATGGGAGGGAAAAGTAGCGTCATATGGAAACATATTTCGTGTGCTTGACCCCAACATCATATTAATAACAGAACACGGTATTGACACTACATCTGGTCAAATTAAAATACCGAGCTACAGAGTTGTCATGAAAAATCATTCACAAGAAAGGTTTAATGGTGCTACTATAGCTGTCAAAGAGAATATCTCCTTCAAACTCCTACCAGAGCTGGACGAATCCTTTGTGGCGGTTTAACACCACACATTGGTAGGAGACCTCGTGATACTGCAGCTTATTAACCTCCTCGACGAGTCTACTGCCCATAAATAATTTCTACACGCTGTTTAGGCATCGCCGAATGTCAATCTTAGAGGGCAATCTCATTGCCAGATGCCGTGCGGCGGGCTATGGTAGAACTAACGAAAGAGTCCAAAACTTGGAATTAATTATGAGAAGAAAACACATCCAAAGAATAGGGCCGGACTTTCCGACCTATATCACTTCTACATCAGCCACCAAACCTGACATAATCTTAACAAGTGAAGGCTTCTCCTTCAACTACCATAGCGAGTCTGGTCCAGCAGTCCCTAGTGATCACATAACGATCCTCACCACAATCTCACTCGCGCCGATCCAGCTACCAACCACTCTCCGAAAAAACTATGCCTTGGCCAATTGGGAACGTTACAAGAGACAACTCAGTCTATTCGCCCCAGCTGACCTGATTGACGCAACCTTGGAGGATATAGATGAAGAGCTGGAGAGGATAACTGCGACTATTCTAGAAGCAGGCCGCAAGTGTGTACCCAAGACAGGGTACAGAACTTCTCCTCAACCTAGATGGACAGAGGAAATGAGGGCAATCGCTCGTGATCACAGGGAAGTGTAGGAAGAGATAAGACGGGCAGGTCCAAACTGGGAGAGAAGCTCGCTAATACGGTGCCTAAGCGCCGAGCTTAAAGACGCTATCACCTCCAACAATAGGAAATATGGAACAACTTAATAGATAGAGTCGATAGCGAGTAGAACCCGGCTAAATTCTGGCGACAACTCAGAAAACTAAAAGGACAAACAGGAAAAGCGAAGGCTCGAATTAAAGAGAAGGGGGATTATATAGAGGAACCGTCGGTTCTGGAAGAAAGATTTCGAACATACTGAAAAAAATGTCTTCAGCATCACTCCAGAAGACAATGAAGAGTTCGACCAATACTTTGAGGGCCAACTGATAGAAGATCTTAATCAGATCATACATCGAACGTACCCACATCACCAAGTAGACAAAGGCAGGGAGATGGCGGACCAAGGCCGACACATAACACCTGGGGAGGTCATGACCACTGTAAAGTCCTTTGAACAAAGGGCGCCAAGCTGGACAGGCATCACTAAATGCAACTTAGTAAATGCCTCATAGAAGATCATTCAAGGAATTACTAACATTTTCAATGCTTCCCTGAATACGGGTTACTTCTCAGATGGATTAACGATTGCTAAAATAATCTTTATACCTAAGTTAGGTAAACCCCCTGACCAAATGGTGAATTACAGGCCAATCTCACTGCTTGAGTTTGTGGCGAAGATCCACGAGAAGCTCCTGGCTAACTGGCTTCAAGACCAGTTAGCCGAGCAAGGAGCCCATAACCCTCAGAAGCACGGGTTCCGTAGGAGACGGGGAACGGAAACTGCCCTCGCCCTCCTAAGGAAAAAACTCGCGAGCAGCAAAGTAAAGGTGGTACTGCGAGATGTTCAAAAGCCCTTCGATAAGGTTTGGTTGAGCGGTCTACAATACAAGATCTTGAACCTTCGGCTAAACCCGATCCTGGAAAGGGTTCTCTGTGACTATATCATAGAAAGGAGCGCTCAAATTTCGATCGAGGGCTACACAGACCCGAATTCGAACTCGAGGCGGGTGTTCCACAAGGCAGCTGCCTGAGTCCGTTGCTGTACCTCGTGTACACAATAGACCTCCATGCTCCAGTGCGGGACGATACGATGTATCTTTAGTTCGCAGATGGCATCACTCAAATCGTCTCAAGTCCCATCAGGAACCCTTGAGTTCAAGCAAGGATGACAGCTGCTGAGATCGAAAATATCAACAGATTTGACAAAAGTGGAAAATTAAGACGAATCGCCAGAAATTCGAGGTAATTCCAATGAATCGCCAGAAAGGAGACGACATCCTCGTAGATGACGAACACTACCCGTACTTTAAAGAGGGAAAAGTCCTGGGCTTATGACTCACAAAATCAGGATATAGAACCCACATTAACAACAGAGTCTCCCTAGCTAAAAGAGTGCTGAAGAAACTATACAGATTCCGAAGCCTCAATGTGCCGAACAAAAAGAAACTCTACACTGCCTTGGTACGCTGCGTCCTGGTGTACCCAGCAGTGGTCACGCACCTCTCTCAGGACGTTGCAGAGGGTGCAGAATAAAGCCACACTGCTTATTGACAGCGCAAGAAGGATCAACCGTATCAGGCACAGTCCTACACGAAAGAGTGGGCCTTAAGCCAATTAATACGGAGATCCAGAGGTTAGGGAGAAATACCAGGGATAAGGTGGAGGAAGAAATACTCCCAAATATCAACAATAATGGCGACATACATCAACGCGTACGTCACAAAGTAGAAAAAACATCACTGTTCCCCAGCGGAAGAAACTCTGCGTGGGAAGAAATAAGACCGATCTCTACCTAAGAATGTAAACCCCCAAAATAATTTAATAAAAAGGAGATGGTAAAAATAAACAAAAAGACAATAAGGATATTAAAAAGAGGAAAAGTGCGCAAGTTATTATGACACAAAAAATGAAATAAAATAAACAAACAACAAAAGTTAATCATTAATAAAAAGAGGCGAAGTGCCCAAGTTAAATTATAAATGAAATAAAAATTAACAACAAAAGTTAAAAGCATAGATCAAAAAGAAGCGAAGTGCCCAAATGTAATTTTAAATTAAAATAAGTAAGAGAATAATTAAACAGCAAACATAAAAAACTTTAATAAATAATAAAAACAATAAAGAACATAGATAAAAAGAGGCAAGTGCCCCAAATAATATTTAAATTATATTAAGATAAAGATTAAAGGAACAACAAATATAAAAAGCTTAAATAAAAGAGGCGAAATGCCCAACGCTAAGATAGCAAACAAAAACATAAATTAACGAAGAGAAAACTTACAAATTAGCAAAATATGACTTGAAAGGCTTGAAAGCCACGACGGAGGAACCAATTTAAGAGTTAGCAAAATATTTTACCAAAAGGAAGAACCTGACCGTCAATGGCGGTCAGCAAAACTATAGAAGGATGAGACGTAAAAAACTAAAAGTAAAAAAGAGAGAAATGCTAATGATATCCTCAACACCAGGGCAAACTAGTAAACAATTTCATACCTATGAAAACCTAGCACACATTTCATCACTTTCATTGACTTGAACTTTAACTTGAACTTGAACTTCACCATTCTGCCCCGAAGATGCTCTACTGTTAGGTCGAAAAACGTCTAGGCAAATAAAGTTAGGCCTCTTCCTCGCCTAGAGCCATCGGTTGAGACTAGAGTCAAAGCTATAAGAAAGCTGCAGCCAAAAGTAAACAATGCAGCCGTTACTGTCCACTTCAATGAATCCTGCATATATATATATATATATATATATATATATATATATATATATATATATATATATTGATGGGTGTCTTTGACAACAAATGAAGAGGGAAAATGAGAAACCACAAGTGGTACAAGGTTCTTCAACAGACCAGACCAACGAACAACAAAGAAAGAACGGACAGGTGGAGAGTGAGTATAAAATAGGAAGCCAAACACTAGGGAGATAAAAAGATAATAACAAGCTTTAGATCTACCAGAGAAATCTGGCTCTACCCGACCCCTATCCCACTCTCCCCGCCCCTTCTTTGGGTAGACCAACTAGGGTCAGCTATTAACCTCCAGCACACTTCAAAATTTTCACTTCTTATTTTTCCTTGTCTATCCGTCTCTCTCTCTCTCTCTCTCTCTCTCTCTCTCTCTCTCTCTCTCTCTCTCTCTCTCTCTCTCTCAAACCTCTCCCATCTCTTGCCTGAATCATCCTTGCAATCGGCCAAAATATAGCCGATGTTGAGAAGAGAGATCCTGCGGAGAGGTCGGCCTGTGTCAGCCGGCCCCTTCCTACCTTTCCTAACTCAGATAGGACGGAAAGGGGGGTAGGATCCCATGAGGCCGTACTGTGTCTTCTCCCACAAAAAAGTCTTGTCATAGGAGGGCCCCATTATTCCGAATGATAACCAGGCTATTAAAAATAGAGTACCATTCAAATACCAATCCCAGAACGCAAGAGCTATGTGTAATCAAGCGAAGTGCCAAAATTACAAAGCCTACCTTTCTGAATACATCCCCGCTTCGTTGCGCGAAGCCTCTTTAGAATAAATAGACGAGGAGCCGGATAAACTAACTAATTACAAAATTGAAGCTGATTTACGTAGTATTTCCCGAATCAAATATAAAACCCTCCCATCACACCCCCTGGACCCCGCCCATGAGAACTTTGGCCCAAGAATATAGGGACCCGTTCAATGTAGTAGCGCTGATAGGCCCCAACCACATTGCCCACAGACGACAAACTGACCACAGACACTGATCACGGACCAACAGACAATACTGTGGGACAGAATAATAAGCAGACTAGAAATTTTTTCGTATACCCTGATACCCGTGAAAAAAGTGAGTGATATGTTGTGTGTGTAATAAGGAACTGAAAGGAAGAGAGGGAGTCTTCCGCAGTAGTGTGGCCCCATACTCCCGCGAACCCGAACTGCCGATGATGGGATTGTGGTTGGATGAATGATGAAAGGATGGGCACGGAAAGGAATCCTCTCGAGGGATGACTCATGGCGTACTTGATGATGGGTGAAGGCTGAATCAACTGCCGCCCCCCGGGGGCCACCGCCTTTTTTTTTTTAATTCGCGATTGCTTCCTCCATGTATAGAGACGGTTGTGATGTCCCTCTGTGGGTCTGGGCGGGCCCCCATTGATATAGCTATAAGCTATTTCAATAGGGGTTGCAGTCCGTCCCTATTGTCGAGAAGCCTCTGGAATTGAATTCGGCTGTGGGCTATTCCTCAAACCAGTTTCCTTCAATTACCTCAATTATGCCGTATCGCAGTTGACTGGCATAGTTGGGACCAGGGTTATGAGAAAGTCCTGGTTCATGGTGACATGTTGTTCGGAGGTGGGGGGCGGTGAAGGGAGCTTAAGCATTCAGGTCAGTTTTTACGTGAGCGAGAAAAATGGTATTATCTATCTTTTTTAAAAGCACCCGAAATCGTCGGCGCTTTCAGCCAGGATGGTAGAAGCTGGCTCGGGTAGAATAGTCCTTACTTCGGGTGTAAGAATAAAGAAATAGTATATTATTCGTTGTGTTACTTTACGTATGCACGTCAAGTAGATTACTAATAACGTCCTTCACGAAGGAATCCGAATTGGGTACCGATTTGTATATACGAGTCTGCATCGTTATGAAGTCGGTACCGAGTCTCTGCTAAAACCCAGATTACATAATTTATTTAATTCTTAAAACCGAAAGACAAAAAAATATTTTTCAAAATTGAATAAAACTACTGAAAGTCTCTTGCAACGCAATTGCAAGCGCATTCCTCACCTAAGTTAGCCTCCCCCCCCCCCCACACAGACATGATGCCCAAAGAGGCAAACAACCTTCATTGCATCTTTGCTTACCATTTGAGGGTTAATGAGATTCTTGCGACATTCCTCATCATTTTTTTTATCAATATTACTTTTTTATTCACTTCTTTTTTTATTATGTTTGCTCTTTTTTTCCATTAAGAGCCAACATCGCTAAGTCGCAGTTTCCATCTTGTTTTCAATACAGCTCTTCCCCACACCTTCCTAACTCACAATGTTGTATTTGTGCAACACACGAGATATGTGCTGTAACTACCCAAACTTTTCCCTTTTCTTATTTCTTAGGGATACCCGTGGGACTACAACTGACAGAACGCAATACGAAATAAAAAATGTCCAAATGCCATGGTTGTGTAAAAATGGCTAATGCAATTATTTCATTTTATAATTTCATTTCAGAAAATCCCTCATCGACTTGGGTGTCATTTTTCAACTTACAAAAAGAAGAGCCACTATTTAACCAACGATGAAATTCGTCTTTGTGCCGCTTGTTCTCGCATTCATGGTCTCAGGTAATTTCAATTTTCGGGATTTTTCTCTCGAATTGCCAATACATAGGCGTAGAAACAACATATGAATATTACAACTCAATTCATGTAAAACAACTCCATGGGGTCTTGATTCAACAATTTATTCCCTTTTTAATTTTAAAAATATTGTCATCACTTAAATAAAATATAGGTTGTGTATTCATGTAAATACTTATGAGACTTTTAACTACGAGGGAATTGTCCTCTTGCTCCAAAATTTAGCTTTAATGCTAAATTTTTCTTTGTAGGCTTTTTCTTCCCAATGTTTTGTTTTGAAATGGTTTATTTTTCAAATAGTTATAAAATTCACGAAGTAAAAATCTGACAGAAAAAAATCCGTGAAATAAGGTGAATTAAAGCAAAACTTCAATTTTTGTAGCGCAAGATTATTAGTGTAATGGGGTCCTCTCGGTTGATCAGATCTAATTGCATTTAATATTGACAATATTTGCTGATAACGCTAATGGCAGTGTTGGTAGTCTTGTAAGATCAATGCTACAAAAGCAAAGTGCAATTTACTACAATAAAGGCTGCCAAAATTAGGTTGTTTGATTATATAGATTGAATAGGGGGTACTTGGTGCTGGTTTATATGACGCGAACATGTGCTTCTTAGAGAGGGGAGGGGCAGATTGAGACCGAGTATGAAAGAAAAACGTGAACACATCTAACAAAATATATACCCCCCCCCCCCTCTCTCCTGGACACCAGTGTCTGATTTTTATAGTCACTTTCCGATTGCATGAGTTTTAATACTGAGCTTAGGTATGCAACAAAATGGAGTAAAAAGCCAGGTGATGTTCATCACACTGTTACTATGATCTATTTGGGGCTTTCGAAAGTGCTTAAATAACAATCCACAAGAACAAATTGCGGCTATAGATTGGCCTTTAAATGTTATAGCTCTCAAAGCCGGTCGTAATTTCTGAATAACTTAATCAGGTCAACACTATTGGTCAATCACCCAAATTTAGTCATGGTAACAGTTGACGGAATCAGCAGTTAAACATTACGTTTTAAAATAACTCACATGTCCCTCTTTACCAAACAAAATTCTGTATTCAATTGGATTTATGGATTTAACTCATGTTTTCGTTGGATACATTTAAATTCCTCCAAAGCATTCATTAAATGGGGTTTAAGTTAGGGTTTAAGAGGTTAGTTTCCCTTGGACGAAATCTGTTATTTGTTCAATGGGAATTTTAGTTGCAATCTACCTCATAACACAACATAATTTAAAGGATGACAAAGCCACAAGGGCCTATCATAGGTCATTCGAATCACTCAAAGCGCTATGCAAGAAATCCTCCCAATACTTCATCCATAGGATAAGAATAATGGAGGACTCAAGTCAGTTTTCCTTCACGCTCAATACCCTCGGGTAAAGCTACTCATTGCAAAAGGAGGCAAAGACGATTAAAAGAGAGGCGAAAAACGCGATTTGCTTCTAAAGCTCGAATTGAACAGATAATTTGCACTTATTTTCATGTTTTTCTAAGTTAGTCAATTGGAACACAGAACCCCTTTGTCAAGCGAAGTTCCCCGACCGGATAATGAAATTAAGTGATTGGCTGAATGGTGACCCAAGTAGCCAGAGCAGTCTACGCGTATACCTCAATCTCTTCACACTGCCTTAGTGGCGGCAGCTCCCTACGAACGCTAACATTTTTTGTCCACTCCTCTAACCGGGACCGACCCCTATATATAGGCATGGAAATGCAAAGCCTTATCCAATAAGTTAGCGAGAGCTCTTTCATCTTTTCATCCAATAATTTCTATACAATATATATATATATATATATATATATATATATATATATATATATATATATATATATATATATATATATATATATATATATATATATATATATAGGTAACACTTCAGATTCGTGGCGCACGGTAGATGGCGCTGTTAGTCGGCTACAATTTTGGGCTACAGCATATCTCTTATGACGTCAGACGGTAGCGTCAGATGTGAACAATATCGGCGTAATATTTTTTGGTATATGAGTATATACTGGGGGGCTGCGCCCCCCAGACCCCCCCAATTGATTGAAACTCAGGGTCATCGTAGGGTGGTCTCCCTGCAGTGCTTACTACCCCACGAGCAGCTTTTTACTGGCAGAAAAAACGTAACCTAAAGACAAACAATACTAACTTTAAGCGGGCGGGTATAATTCTGCTATGGCTAGCAGAACTTCGTGGAATCGCTCTTTGATACTGGAAAATTTCTTCACGAAAAGAGCGGTTGCGAGATAGCCAGCAAAATGTTTACCGTTTTCGTTTAAATAGAACTTATCACAACGAAACAGTAAATTTTCCGAAAAATGTAAATTCGCACTGTATTTTGGGCATTTTATAGTTTTCTTAATTAATTTATGAGCCTCTAGATAATCTAAAAGTTTTTCGCGGTTATGCAAAGGGTCATAGTTATAAGCTACGACGTTGCCAGTAAGAAGCTGTTATCGTTCGTAGCAATACAAAATATACGAAAACAAAAAAAAACAACAATAAAAGACATCAAGAAACCTTACCTAACTTAGAAAAAACTATAAACAAGCAGAGGCACAGATATTTAGTAAATAATAAAAACTAAAAGTTACAAATCCCCAAAACAACAAAACAATATAACGCCGTGATTGGTCATATCTGAGGCTACCGTCTGACGTCATAAGAGATATGCTGTAGCCCAAAATTGTAGCCGACTAACAGCGCCATCTACCGTGTGCCACGAATCTGAAGTATTACATATATATATATATATATATATATATATATATATATATATATATATATATATATATATATATATATATATATATATATATATATATATATATATATATATATATATATATATATATATATATGTATATGGTCATTCTACAGATGAACAACTCCAACGTTTTTTAAAAACAAAACAAAACCTTTTAATCTGTTCAATAAGCCTATCTGAATTGTCAGTTCCTATTTTTAGAAGCGCAAAGCATAAAGCTATTATTTGCTGCCGCTATGACGTCTTAAGCCTCGGAGGAAATGAGTTTCATTGGATTGCACCGATCCAAGAAATGGATATTACCACCGATAATACTAATTTAACTACTATGCATAAGGTTAGGGGTAGTAGATTATTTAAACAAATTTAGTTTTACTCTCGAATTACCAAAACTGGAAAAGTCTATACCTCTGTGTGTCCCTTCATGCGGGAAAAACAGCACAGGAAACCTAACAACTTACTAAAATAAATTAAACGAACACACAAAAAGTAACCTAGCGTAACCTAGCCTAAAAAAAACTAAAACTACTAACCTACCTAACCCAAACATTACTTTGGGGGTCGAAACAAGCTATCTATGACAATATATGTAGCTATTAATCTATTTTTCGTCATAACATTATAATTATAATTTTTTTTTAATAGAAATATTTATAACAAAGCGTCTTCGATTGCGTTGGAGTTGTTCATCTGTAGAATTATCTTATTTTCTTATTGTTACTATTTTCTTACTTACCTTTGCACTCAACCTTTTTTTTTCAGATTAAGGCCAATAATTGTTTTTCATATTAAGAACAGTTTCATTATACTTTTGAAATCCATGACTCAAAGTTTCCAAAATCACCTCAAATTTCTCGAATATTACTGAAATAATGTATTCTACTTAAACACAGGGATTTTTCATGTCGCAAGTCACAATTTGTGTTCGGAATACACAACTGACGTGTCTCTTTCTGAAGATGAGAAGTCATTTTCGCTTATTAAAGAAACTGGATGGACATTTCCATTAACAGTTTCCTTCAGCGCTTCAGTTTTTGATATTAAGGTAAGTAATAGTTTCGGTGCTTTTCTATTAAAAGTGTGATTAAATAATGGTTGTGTATGAATGTCTGAGTTCTATGAATATTAGAGTAAACTTCCAGTTTGATTTACAATGGGAGGACGTCGTTGTATAGTGTAATAGAGTCGGTAATTATCGAAGTGCGGAAGGGAAAGATTTTCTAGAATGGTTTGGAATGGGTGGTGGATGGAATTCAGAAATTATGTTAATTGATGGTTGTAAGATATGAATGAATAAAATGGGTGTCAGGATGAGAGATGGATTAATTAGGGCTTTAGTTACAACTGAATAGAATGAAAATGGAGAGAGGGGGGAGTTGGGTTCGGTGCAGATAGAAACTTTCGTGCTAAACGTTCTTTCAGTGCGAAGATGTTCATGAATATGCCTGTGTTGGGCAAAGAAGAGAGGAGGAATGCAGAAGTGTAAGTGATCTTCTCTCTTGGATGTTGATATGAAAGAGGTGAGGCATGAATTTGGAATTATCTGACCGGATGAATGTTCTCTGCAAGTTTAAATTGATTTGTGTGTGGAAGTGACATGGGAGAAGTGGAAAATCAAAAGTGAAAGGCTGTTGGATCAGGCAGATCGAGGGAGACTGAGAATATGAAATAGGAAGTAAATGTGAACATGAAGTTAGAACAAATGTGGAAGAATTTAAGAAAGTGATAGTAGGTAGCATAAGGGATATACGTGAATGTGATAGAAAGGGAGAAAGAAAGTAGAATAACGATGTGAAACGTGCAGTGGAGAGCTAAGGAGAGACGCATGTGCAGATGCATAGTAGTACAGATGCGGATGAATGCATGGAAGAGATGAAAAAAAGAAGAAGTAAAATGAGTGATTAATAAAGAATAAAAGCATCAAACAAAACATATTGACAGATGAACGATGATCCCGATTGTAAACGGAAGTGATTCCTGAATTGTAAACGGAAGTTACTCCGGAAGGAAGTGAGGCAAGGGCCGGAACAAAAAAAAAGAATAGTTGAGCAAACATCGAGGATAAGAATAGCAGGGAACTTGTAACCAACTAAGAGGTCAAAACCAGATATCGAGAATGCTTTGATGACTTGTAGATATGGAAAGAGAAAAGAAGGTGAATATGAATGGCTTTAAGAGTGCAAACTTAGGACTGTGTCAGGGTTGAAACTGATAAGTATGCAATAGGTTATTATTACTTTGAAAGGTCTGGAAAATGTGACGATAGCTGGACTAGATGATATAGCGACATAAATGCTAAAATTTTGTGGCGATTCTATTCTGAAATGGGACTAGTGGTTATATTGTGATGTATTTAGTAGTGAAAGAGTGCCTGAAGACTGGAAGAAGAAGAGGATGAATGCAAGAGTTAGAAAAATAAGTATGTTGAGTCTTGTAAGCAAGATGTATGAAATATATATATATATATATATATATATATATATATATATATATATATATATATATATATATATATATATATATATATATGTATGTATATATAATATATATATATATATATATATATATATATATATATATATATATATATATATATATATATATATATATATATATATATATATATATATAATGGAATGTGCAAGAGAGATAATTATTTAGATTGATAGGGGATGCACAAAATGGGGGTTCAGCTCGTAGGGGTGTGTGTAGACGAGGTTGTGTAAGTGTTCTGAGGTGGTATGAGCAGGAGGGATGGGTGGAAATATACTTGTAAAGATAATATGCGAAAGTGAGTGTGAGGTTGTGCGAAGGTTTGGAAGAGTGTGTAAAGGATGGGTTGATCATGTCGAAGTGTGTTTGAGAGAGAAAGGGTTGACTGAAGAGGAAGTGGATGGTATTGTGTATTGACAGGTGTGCGTGGAGCACATCGTATCCCATCACTACGAAATGAAAATTTAGCGTGAAAGAAATGTGTGGTTGCTTTGTGCTTCATAAGGCAAGAAATGGTGGAACGGGATGCCTAATTTTTAGTGTTATTGATCCCTGACCACCCCCGACTTTGTGGGGTAATAGTGATATATTTACCACTCTTCCCTGCGCATTCACACCTTTTTTATCTTTTCTCGATGTAGTCTTCCTCCGTGAGAGGAGAGATGATAACTCCGGACGAGTGGGTTTTGGAGGTTGTGGAAGAAAACTCCTCGAATGCCACCTCTCTCGTTTACTCTCTTCTCTTCCGAGTTGTTCACAATTCCACTAAAATCAGAATTACCCAAATAGAAGGTGGCGGGCGGACGCTATGCGAGAGCTTTGAAGTTGTCCGGGGACGATGCGGACTCACAGGTAAATAAAGGCGGTATTTCCACACACGCATTAAGGACCTTGCCAAGATTCGCCGCTCTACCCCGATCCCAAGTCGAGTTATCTTTAGAAATGTTTCTTTGAAACGAGATTTTGAGATTTATATTTTAGAAAGGTGATTCTCAACGTTTCGCTCGTTAAGTGCCCCCTGAGTGATCAGCTTACCGCCCCCTCACCCATTAATCTGACCCCTGCACCCATTAATCTGACACCGAAAATAGAATGGATATTATCAAATCGTTAAAATTGTATTGACTTTTTTAGGAGTTAAGCACTAACGTCGCAAGTGATGTACAGTGGCCACAATTAGTCATGTCGTACATTTTGCGCTGAATTCGTTCAGTAATAATTTAATCGATTATTATTTGATCCTAAATGGAGTGTTTGGGGTGTATTTAGTTATAAATAAACTAAGATAAGGCATTTAGCAATGATAGACATTAATTGTAGTGAATTTTCTTTTACGTTATTGCGGTATTCCAAGCAATGCTCTCGAAACATTTTTAAATGGTTTTTCTTTGAAAATAGGATTGACAAATTTCCCCCAATTTTCCGTAGTCCAGCTTAATTAACTTTATATCAGTATTTAATTTTTAATAATCGATATCACAAAACTAGTCGCATTAACATTTGACTATTTTTTTAAAATTTATATCCCTATAATCAATTTTCCAACCTAAAGTGTTATGAAAAATATTATTTGTCAAGATAGCACAGCAAAGCCTAGGAGTAGGTGTCCACCTACCTCTCCCCCTCTCTTTCCGTACCCTCCTACTCTCTTTCTTTTCCCTCTTCCCATTTATTTCCCTTTATCTACCTTCCATCTCTCTCCGCCCCCCTCTTGATCCCCCTCTCTCTCTTACCTGGGCAATTTCTTTCCAGTTTCTCTAGGTCCAACTACCCAAATAGCGTATCGTTGTTTATCCACCTATTCTGTTTCTTCCTTCCTTTTTCTTTACTGAAATTCCAAGTTTCCTTCCACTTTATTAACTTAATTAACCATATCTCCTAAAGTCAGTTGATTGCTTTCTTTAATTCCTTGCAATCGATCACAATTATCCTCAAGGACGATTAAGATGTGTATGCATTATAAATAACGCCCTAATTCTATTTTCCCCGTTGGAATATACTAATGTCGTAAAATCCTGTTTTGAGTTAGTTTAATAATGTAACTCCTTCACTGTGCCCCAACGATGCTTTATATGCAATTGCCACCTGGCTATTTTAGCCCACTACAAAAATTATAATGGCCCCACGAATGGGGTGGTGCCAAAATGTAGCGAGAAAGATGAGGAAAATAACAAGAACAAAGAAAACTTAAATTCAGCTTAAAAATGTAAACACAAAGAGTACTCAAGAGCATAGAACTTTGAACAAACTACATCCATTGTATTAATTTTAGTGGTAGTTAATAATTACGAGTGTTTCCAAATTTGTATGTTTTCTTTGATGCACATTTAAATAATAATAATATTAATAATAATATTAATAATAGGAAAACTAGATCTCAGCGCCGAGAATATTTTGCTTCGCAAAGCTGCTTGGAATAGCGGGAGAAATTTCCACATCATGATTCCGAGCAAGCCTACATTCGTCGGATATGTAGTTGATCTGTTCTTCACAAAACCTGTCACCAAAATCACTGTAAGTAGAATTTATCAAATTAACGCCCACGACATTCCAAAATAAAAATATGACCAAATGCAGCAAAGAGTTAGGTCTTGTCAGCACGTACACAGGTATTGTCTTGTCAGCACGTACACAGGTATCGTCTATTTCTCTAGGTTGCAAACCCGTCCATTCGAGTCGTGAATCTGTCACCAATTCACTGGGCTTTTGCGAAGAACTGGACTGAGCCCACATGCATCAAGTTAATAGACATCTTCTTCACCATCAACTACAAAGAATGGAGTGACGTGGAGGCTATGTTGCTGAATAACCACTATGTGTACCCATTAGATGGACACGGAAAGACCTCGCAAACTATTTTTGAAAATAGAAACCTGCAGAACGGTAATATAAATTTGATCAATCTTTTGTTGCTCGGCTTCATCTTGTGAATGAACAGGGTTGTCGCCATTCAGGAACAAAATCCTAACACTACTAAAATTCGCTAAAGACTAGTCTGAACTTTATCTTATCATCATCATCACTTCACTAACTCTATAATTTAAGAACGGGTTTTTTTTAGTATTTGAATAATAATTTCAGCTTAGTTTGGTTATGACATGTTTTTTATATCAAAGTTATTTCTACTAATTCTTTAATAATATCAAAAAACAAAGTGGTGAAGTTCAGAAATAACTATAAGTATCGAAATTTTGTGAATTTTTTAAAACCCAAAGAATTACAAATGGTGAAGTTCAGAAAATATATTTTTATATATCTTCTTCTATAACTATATTTTAGCAACGTGATATTTCGAAAGGGTTGAAATTTAGTTCCTTTTTAAAATTATTATAATTGGCGAAGTTCAGAAAATTTATAAAAATTTAACCATGGCTGCTTTATTTAGATTTTAAATTTTAATCTTAGTAGCGAAGCGCAAGCTCCTCCCCTTGGGGAGAGTGGCGAAGCCATTGCCTGGTATCTTATTGTCACGGTATACCTTTTAGATCGTTATATACTTCTTTTTTTGAAGTATACTTTTGTCGAGGAGTGCTAATTTTGTTGTTTTTAAGGAAGAGCCGATTCAACGCGTAAGTATATAAAGAAACGCACAGGAATTATCCCAAAATAAACATATATTTTAAATTTAACACTTAACTATGACAAAAAAACAGTAAACACATTTATATCTTCCTCCTACGCTAACCGAGACCAACCCGGTTGGCAACTGGGCCTATTACAATATCTCTCAAAGACAAAAATAAACAAATAGGCTACACGTAAACACACCAATTGCCGATTAGTATTTTTATCGTGACCCTTTTAGATTAGCGTTAAACATTAAATTAAATTACTCTCTTCTACTAGTAAATATGGCAGGGGTTCACGCACAATTGATTCTACTTCCGTTAAATCGTGAAACATAATAAACTAATACTATCGCAATATGAATATAAATTTTCTTTCTAACTTACATGACAGAAGGGAATAGGGGTTGACGGATGTCGCTGGAGGGCTTATCTCGCGCTTCGGAGATTTGGAGTGGTCGATGTTAGAATTTCGTCGAGATGGGATTGAGGAAAAGAGGTTGGGTGATGTCAACTTCTTATTGCCCCTTTGCCTCCTCTTCTGGATAATCTTGAAGCCTCTTTGTGTTTTATTCTTTAACGCCGGGTGCCCAACTAGTTTTGGGGTATACGGGGGGATTTCTACCGTAATTAACGAATGGAACCTCGTTGGGGCTTGGTTCTTCTCCTCTCACTTTTACGGAGCTTGAGCTGTGAGAGTCTCTCGAGTGTAAGCGGGTTTTCTTTTCTCCAGTCAGACTTCTTCTAAGTCTGTAAAGGATTCTTCGGTATGGCACCGATACAAAACTTGACGATTTATGTTAATTCGGCACTGGGGAGAAGGATCGATCTTTTCAATCTGATCCTTTATCGTCTCTCCTCGAATAATCTTGACTGGCTGAAGGATCGATCTTCACAAACTGATCCTATGTCGTTCTCCCTGAATAATAATCCTTTCTTTTTCCTTCAGGGGCTTATTTATAGGCCGACCACCGCCCTATGTAAGGGGGAAGGGGCGAGGCCGCAGAGGGGAGCGCGAGTAGTGAAGTCACATCTGGGAGAGCAAGAAGTGCAGAGGTTGGCAATGAGGTGCCCAAGTCGGCTTGTTAATTATCAGGTCGCCATCTGCCATGGCGAAGGCAAATGGTGAACTACTAACTACTACATGGTACAACACACTAGTGAGTTAATCTAGAGTCTCACATTCGTAGTCAGTCACACATTGCGCATCGTTCTACACACCTATTGGTTTTAACGGCTCGATCTCTCTTAAATTAAGTTTCATTCCAATTTTAACTTTGTTACTTTCTTAATACCAACTTTGATTCTTTTCCTTCTTTGTCCATGTTTTTAGAAAAAAAATCTTGGTAGTTTATTATAATAAAACCAGGCAATGACTTCGCCACTCCCTTGCGCTTCGCTACTAAGATTAAAATTTAAAATCTCAAAATGTGCAGCCATGGTTAATTTTTTATAAATTTAGTGAACTTCGCCAATTATAATAATTTTAAAAAAGAACTAAATTTTCCCCCTTTCAAAATATCACGTTGCTAAAATATAGTTATAGAAGATATATAAAAATAAATTTAATGAACTTCACCATTTGTAATTCTTTGGGTTTTAAAAATTTCATAAAATTTCGATACTTATATTTATTTCTGAACTTCACCATTTTGTTTTTTGATATTATAAAAGAATTATTAGAAATAACTTTGATAAAAAAATACATAAGTCATAACCAAACTAAGATGAAATTATTATTCAAATACTCAAAAAAATCCCCTTCTCAAATTATAGAGTTAGTGATGATGATGATGATGATGATGATAATGATAAAAGAAAAGAGAATAGGCTTCTTTTTTTTAAGCTATTTTTATTGATTCCCGCAATGACCTCTTATTTTAAAGTCAGAACTAGTAACAAATTCATATATCCTTTTTCCGTTTAGTATTTATTAAAGCGCTTAGTAGAAAAATAAAGAGAAATTTTTGAGAGAAAATATTTTCTGAACTAAGCTTCCTTTAGGTAATTCAACCGAGCTTCTTTTATTTTAAGCGACGAAAGTCAGTTGTAGTTCTTTCTTCGTGGAGAGGGGCCTACCATGGTTTGGAGAGACAATAGGCCGCTCTCTATGGTTTGAGGCCCGAATCAAACCGCAATACCACGTGGGATTGGTGATAGACTTGATTTTTGAGGAACAAATCGAAGAATTTAGGGTAAGAAACACCTTTAGTATTCCTATCTATATAAGTATTTTTTTTCTATCTGCCAAATAGCAATTTGCACCTGATGTCTGATGCAACATTTCATCGCCACAGTCTGACTCCCTTCCGACCACTAACCAAAGCCAATGTTTAACTTTGCTCATTATACAAACAAAGCTCCTATGCATGTAATGCTCTAATATTATATATATATATATATATATATATATATATATATATATATATATATATATATATATATATATATATATATATATATATATATATATGAAATGAATAACTTATAAAGTAGCACGTTGTTTGCAATGAATAAGGGTATATATGTATATATAAGCTAGTAAAAGATAAAGGACCGCCTCTAAGACAAGAAATCACCAATGAGGAAGTAAGAGAGGGATGTGTAAATTCGCATTAAGATTTAGCTATAACAGGTAACAAGGTCAAACCGAGAGGGGAGAAGGAGTCAAGAACAGAGCCAAAAGGGTTAAAACGATTAACGGATAAAGCCATAGTCTGAAGAGAGAGATTAGGAGAGACACGAGAAGTAAATTGAAACGAAGGGGAGAGGAAGAGAAATAAAATAATGTTATTAAAAAACCAATGCAATAATTAAATTGACACATCGAGTTCTCATAAAAATGAAAATTGACCCCCCCAAAAAAAAAAATTAGGAATATAAATCAAAGCTAATTTCTTTAAGAATGAGTTTTTTCATAACAACATCAATTTTAAAAGGCGAGGGGAAATTTAAAGTTATTAAATTGGCTTATACATGAACATTCAACAAGGTTTCTTTTAATTGAGTCATTTGAGCGAAAAACAAATTATGCTGAATTCCAATTAATTAAGTGGTTATTTTCGGACATATGCACAAAAAACGCACTATTATTTACAGCTCTCCTAACATGTACTTACGCTAATTAATACGGACAGCTAATTGCTTTCCTGTCTGTCCAAAATATTTACTTGAATAAACAGAACATTCGACCGAATAGACTTCCCCAATATTATTACAATTATTGTGAACTAGAATGTTTTTATAGTTGACTCGTATTTGAAAGCAACTCAAATGTTAAAGTTTTTTTAAAGACGGGGAAGGTCAATGAAACAAACAGAGAAGGGTAAAACTAAAATGTTTTTAACATTAAAAGGTTAGCAGGAGCTGTATTATAGAACGTGTTTTTTTGCAGAAGAACGACAGTTTAGAAGAAAGGTATAAGGGTAACATAGTTTATAGTCAATTTCAAAGATATTGGAGAATTCAGAATCCATATATTCAGGACTAAGTCTCGTAAAGCCCGTAAAAACATAGAGGAAAAAACGGAATGTTTGACTTTGGGACGATGCTAAAAGGAAAAATTAATATAAAAGTTTGGATTAGTCATGTTCTCTCTAACTTATATGTGGAGTTCTTTGAAAAAAGACTCCTCCCTACTATCCTTGACTTCCCTATATATATATATATATATATATATATATATATATATATATATATATATATATATATATATATATATATATATATATATATATATATATATATATATATATATATATATTCGTTGAGGGGATTATTCTATATTTCGAGTTCGCCCGCCCAAGGTAGTCATGTGCTAACGCAAATTTTTCGTGGTTAGAGTCTACTGGGGGAAGAAGCTCGTCGGACACGATGAAACAAGTGCACCCTGTGTCCCTGACGAGGGTAGATACACGGCAGCCGTTCACGCTGCCCTCCACAAATTTTAAAGTTCCTGGGGAACTTTTATCAAAAATAAAATTTACCTGGTGGCCTGACGGAGGGGGAGAAGTTGATGCTTGGGTCTGCACCACCAGAGAAGCCGGGCTGGCATTAATATGGTGAACTTAGGGGGCTGGTCCGTTTTTAAGCCTAGAATTTTGGGGGCAATTCCAGCTCATGTGGTTTTCTACACCGCAGGTGAAAAATATGATCGGTCGCTTCGGGAAGAGTGATGGTGGAGAAATCTTAACGGGAGGTTTGATGTCCCGTTGTTGGTTTAGGGGGAAGAAGTTTAGGGGTTTTACGGGGCCTGGAAACTTCGTCGGCTTTCCTGGGAAGGAGCGTGAATCCTTCCTTCTTTCCTGGTAGGGGGATTAGTGAGAATTTCGATTCTCCTTGGGTATAAATTATGGCTTGCGGCATAGACATCCGCTTCTTCGGTACATTCTTTAAAGGTCTGGCACCGACGATCCTTGACGAACGCGCGGATCTCCGTCGGGAGAGACGCCAAAAATTGATCCCGCAACACGAAGTCTGTTAAGGATTTGTAGTCAGGATCAACCTTTGAGGACCCTAACCAGAACTTAAAATTCCTCTGTAAAATGACTCCAAATTGACGGAACGTCTGTCCGGGTTTAATACGACCTCCTCGAAATTCCTGTCTATAGAAATCGGGATTCATATTATGAGCGGCCAATAACTTAGCTTTTAAGGTACTGCAGTCAGTTGTACACTCATATGGTAATGAAATGGAGATGTCGCGCATTTTAGAATTTCAAGGATCTTTTCGAAGTGTGATAAAAATGCTCCGAAATCCTCTCCATCCCTGAAATTGGGGAGCTTAAGTCGGGGATTGGACGGGGCTTCTGAACGTGCACTAACTGATTGTGTTTCAGTTTGTACGCGTGCCATTTCAAGCTCATGGTGAAGCTCGGCTTGCCTTTTTCCGTTCCTCTCTTTCTCTTTCTTCTCGTTGAATTTCTCTTTCTCTTTCTTTTCGTTGAATTTCTCTTTCTCTCTCTTCTCTTAACTTTTCTGCTTCTCTTTGCCTCTCTTCTCTTAACTTTTCTCTTTCTGTTCGTTGCTCCTCTTGGATGTACTCAATCAATTCTCTTCCGGAAGGCCCAAGGATTCTCCTTGCGCTTTAGGGATTTCAAACTGAGTCATATTTGCACTTGGTAGGCAATAGTCAACCAACTAAATTCGTTTGCGATAAGAAGTATGCCTTCTAAAGAATTCGCCTACCTAAATATGAGGACTGACCTATTCGTGATTGGTTTCTCGACCTAGATAACCAATGACTAAAATAACACAAAAAAAACACACGAACGAATTATTATACCACTTCCTTGAGCTACTCCAGCTTCTTAAGTTTTCACAAGGGAATAGCAATCGTTAAAACAAAATGGAATTAATATACTCTATTCTTATAACGAATAACACTATGCTTCACTCGACTGAGACCAGTGTTCGCAAAGATATTTACACACTTGACACCAAATTTAAATAGTATATATATATATATATATATATATATATATATATATATATATATATATATATATATATATACATATATATATATATATATATATATATATATATATATATATATATATATATATATATATATATGACGTAGAATAGGCTCCTGATGATATACTATATATATATTCGTTGAGGCGATTATTCTATATTTCGAGTGCGTGGTAATCAGATGCCGAGAATGGTTCAAAAGGGAGCCTGGAGAGGGTTTATTTATCTTCAATATACTTAAGAAGTGGAACGGAGCCCAAGGATAAATAATATTGCAAACATTAATAAAATAGAGTTTTATTAATTAATTTATCAAAACAACACACGGAAAATATTTCCATGACCCGGGATTAAAATGGGAGAGACACAGGAAACGAAAAAGGTCATGGGAATATTTAACTTAGCGGAGGATTAAGATTTGGAGGGATTTAAAACGACAAAACAAACAAGAAGGGGGAATGCTTGGCTAATATCCCTTTAAAGCACAGAGTTGCGTTAACACACAGTTAAATGGTTAAATGTAATGCATAGCTTACGTAATTATAAGGTTGTCGTGGCAGAGGAAGACGATGGGAAGGAATCTTCGGTCCAACTGGCGATTTCTTTTCCAGGAGAAGGGTTCTTTCGGGGGGGTTGTCCTTAACAAGGGGGAAGGACTGACTTCGAGGAGTGAGAGCGAAGTGGAGTTCGGAAGTACGAGCGATCCTTGAGACAGTATATCGGAGATGTTCTAGATGAACAATGGAGGTGATTGGTATAACCAAGCGTTCTCTTGAAGAACGTTAAAAAGGTGGGGAATTAAATTACCACTGACGTGATATCTTGGGAACGAGAACCGTTTCTTGTCAAACGGGCTTGAAGAACAATGGCTGTTCTAAAGTTGTTCTCTTTCTGAACAACAGGGCGGCCCTGTTGACTTGGCGTCTCGAGGGGCACGAACCTTGGCACTCAAGGGATATTGTCCTCTTCTGGACAATAAGGGGGTTTCTCGGGGTAGAGTTCCTGGGTGCACAAGGGAGACCGGATCGGCGTGATGCCTCGCGAAGATAATCAGGATCTGCTTCAAACGCAAAATGCTATCGCATAAATAGCCGGAGCCAGCCCCTCGGCGTAGGGGACAATAGGGGTGGGGGGGACTTCGATGGAATGTCCCGGTGGTGCTTGGGAAAATATCTTATCTTCCCATAAGCCTAATTCAATCTGGCGAGATCGATGCATGGAAGCAAACGGGGAATTGAACCTCCTTGATTAAACTTGGGAATGGTGGGCGATAACGCGCCTTCTACTCTCTCTCGCAGGATGCACGTGGGAAGCATGCGTTTCGACATGTGATAGGGGCTGAAGCATGGCAGCCTCAGACCGTTCTATCACAATATATATATATATATATATATATATATATATATATATATATATATATATATATATATATATATATATATATATATACACTCTGAGTCTCTCTCCCTACGATTATGGGGGTAAGAATGCTACCGCTATAGAAACAGTATCACCTAGCGACTAAATGTAACCTTCCTCCACAGGAGGGAAATGGACGGGGGAGATGCTGGATTGTAAACCCGTTCTTGTATAATAATCCGATGACTTAATACAATAGAGTAAGATCGGATTGTGGACTTAACGGTCACGACGGATCTTCGAACGGTTCATTCCATCGTAATCTTTTTTGCCTTATCCGTTCATTGTTTTCTTCTCTTTTTTTTCAGGTCATAACATTTACGTATGTCAACTCCTTGTGTTTGGGGGGGTTATGTTATTATGATACTATTATTACTATAGTTATTTTATTCTTTAAATATAGGTATGGAAACTTCATTCCGAGAAAATCGAGGGAAACCACTGGCGGTTACATAACGCGGGTTGGACAATCCCCGCCGACGGCTTGATACGTTTCGACTTCCTGATTATTTATGTCGAACACTACTATGTGAAACCTGTGGGGATCAAAATCAATAATGAAATCATATGTGGTTTAGGCATCTCCCCCAATTTACTTCTACATGAGAATGATGACAAGGGTTAGTAAACTAATTTTGTTATTAGAGTATTTTCCCCCACGAGACGAGTGTGTTTATTGAGAGGAAATTATTTTGTATGTTTTTAAGGAGAAATGTTTTTGATTTTGTTAACTTTCGTAATGGACAAAAAGCTTTGGACTTCATCGTATTTGTTCTTTCGGTGGGTTTATCTTGGCTCCTTTTCGAAACCTTTGTTTATTTTCTTCTTCCTTTGCCACCCGTGTCACAGGATTCTCAGAAACTTCACAAATTTCTTTTTATTTTGCCCCCGTAATTGGACTTCGTTGTGGAACCAAGAAGGCTTATGATAATTACCTCACAGCTAACCCTTATCGTTTTAGTTTGATTAGTAGATATATATATATATATATATATATATATATATATATATATATATATATCGGGTACCCCCCTAAAAAAAAGAAAATGACGCATGTTTAAAAAATTAATATCTCAGTAACCTGTTTTCGATTCCTGACAATTTTTCTATGCAAGATACTTTCAATCTTCCTTTTCCGAATGCGAAAACGGAATTTAGATACCTTTTATAGTTTTCTCGCACTTCACAAAAAAAACATGAGTAAAATAAAAGAATATCGAGTGTAAAGAAATAAATAATCAGAAATATGATCGATTGGACCACCACTTTGATGAATCACTAATCTGAGTCTGTTCCACACACACAAACTTTTTCTTACTTCATTAATGCTAATTTCTTGCCAAAATTTAACGTATTTTGCTTTTCACTTCTGGTTCAGTGGATTTTTCTCTCCAACCTCGGTAAACCTCTTCTTTAATAACTCCCAAATTGAGTAATCCATGGGGGTACAATCTGGACTTTGCTGTGGCCACTCATTTTTCGTTATTAATATTGGCGTGTTGCTAATTAGAAACGACTATGTGGCGTGGTTTGTATGTGAAGGTGCTCCATGTTGTTGCAAAATAAAGTCATTTTCTTGAACAGGCCACAACAATTAGGCAGCAACTTTGTTTTCAGGAGTTAATGAAATTAGCAGGATTCACTTATGTCTTTTCAGTATCAATAAAATGAACACTTGTTTTGCCATTCCAAGAGACCCCTGCAGATATCATAACCTTTTTGGAAAATCTTTTAAGTTGCATGATAAAATCTGTTTATCGGAATGTCACACTTTTTACCACGCCCGCAGACAACATCATTTTGGCGTTTTTGCGGAATTTTTCAAGTGAAATCTTTTTCATCCGTGTAGACAATACTTTTAACATCAGCGACAGAGAAGTTAACAAGTAACTGTCTGCATCTTCTTTTTCTTTTATCCTTAACAGTCCCACTTTTTCTAAAAGATACTATTCTTTTGAAGGCTTTTAGCTTTTGTGTTTTAGTTATTCGTTGTACAGAACTCCTTCCAATATTCAAGTTTTTAGCGATTGTTCTTTGCGATACATGACTTCCCGGTTTATCTTCTCGAGAGCGGATGTTATCATTAATGTAATTCACATTTCCCGGTTCTGAGGCTGTTTTAGGTCTTCCGCTTCCTGGTATTCTGTTAGCGCTTCCGGTTTCGCGAATCTTTTTTAAGAGTCTTTCCACAGGACGTCTTTTCCACATTTTCCCAGGAAATTCTCACAATACTTTTCAATTCTTCCATCTCTTTTCACAGTAACAAGCTTTAATGAGAATGCAATCTTCTGACAAAGTCATTATGGGTACTGAGGAACTGTAAATAAAGATATCCATAATACTCGTATGACAGGTTCATCTCTGTAAGCTTTTGTAAGAACGAGAACATTCCTGTATGACATAGCACAATAAAATAATATTTTATCTCGATATTGGTTTTTTTTTTACCCATGTTGTTATTTTTTTGAAGTGCAAGAAAACTATAAAAGATATCTAAATTCCGTTCTTTGCATTCGAAAAAGGAAGATCGAAAGTATGTTGCATATGCAAATTATCCTGAATACGAAGGAGGTTACTGCGATGTTAATTTTCTAAAAATGCGTCATTTGGGGAAGCCACCCGATATATATTTATATATATATATATATATATATATATATATATATATATATATATATATATATATATAGAGAGAGAGAGAGAGAGAGAGAGAGAGAGAGAGAGAGAGATAGATACTTTAATTTCATTTCCTCTAACTTCACCACTTTCGATTTTCGCCCATCAAGCCAGATTCATTTTTGATTTATGATGAATAAATAATAAAAATCCATAATTAATAACTATCTACAAACAATCTGTGGGGTGGCGCTGACGGGAAAAACAAATTTGACTAAGGCATAGCGTCAAGAAGGAAAACTTCAATCTAAATTCATTCAGTGAAATAAACCAATGGTGAGTAGAACCTTCACCTTTTTATTGAAATTCTTCAATGAATTGTACATTATCATCCCCATAAGACTGGTAGGTGAAACCCAAGTGCATCCTCCACCTTCAACTAGGATCAACTTCGGTTAAACACCGTTCGGAAACAGTTTGCTTTTCGATTTCCTCCTTAGATGGACCACAAATTAAATGACCAAGATGAGTTCTCCTTTTCCATGTTCAGAGAGATTCAAAGTGAGGAGATAGCGTTGCTTTTATCGCTACTTCCCATCTCTTACCTTCTCAAACTAATCAACTCCCCGTACATATTTGAAGTTCTTCCTGTCCCATTGGTTCTGGAACCAATGGTTTATTTACCAATTGCCGTCACACAACTACTTCGACGATTTGGGTGAATTCCTAAATCTTGCCCCTTCTACATACCTATACCTCAACGTTGCTTATCGTCGGTGACATGAACATCACGTGACATATTCCATCATGCCTCCGACTTCTGGCCATATTCTAGCTTTACTCATTCTCATAATTCATCTCCCCCCCTCCCCCCCACACGCTTTCTAGCCTCACTGTAACGGCCCCTTCGACGCAAATTTCTGACCAGTTTCTTATCCAGTTCCGGTGTTCTCTCTCTCCCCTTACAAACAACCTTAGATTACCTCCTACCTCCCGTCTTGTCATCGCCGATTTACCACTATTGACTATGAAATATGATCCTAGATCTTGCCTCACTTGTTCCAGTAATGAAAACCAATTCTTATAAGATTGACCTTAATGACTCAATTATCTTTCTTTTCTGGATCCTCTCATCTAACTTTGATCTCCTTGTGTCCCTTCTTTTTCATAATCGGTGTGCTACTTGCTATTACGGTTCTATTCAGAGAGCTAAATAGCACATGCGAGCCTGCGAGAGGCGTCTTAGGATTGCTTTAGCTTTTGGTATCAAGAAAGCTGTAGGTAGTCTCATCACCTTCCTTCTTGCCACTCACTCCCACTTGTGCCTTCAGAAATCTTCCCATGTAGCTCACACCCACCCTATCCACTTGATAATGCTCGATCTTAAGCGGGATTATTTGGTCTGAGAGAATAGTTACTTCGCCTTCTTACAGTAAGCCGATCGGGTGGCCGATCTTTGGATGAACTCTGGACAAAATGACGTCCAATCTGTCCAATCGGTCCAATCTTCTGCAACGAACGTGCTTGAACAACTTCGAGGTACCGTCTTTGTATTGAGATAGCAGCCTTGCTGTCACTGTTGAGTTGTTTGCAAAGGTCTTCCCTCAACTGTGGATAAGTTGTATGTGAGATGAAATGTAACTGACTTGGCCGTTATCAAGTTTGTTTGACTTGTTGCATTCGGGTTTCTGTTGGTCTCCTGATCTTGTCGTCCATGGAACCATGTAGATCTACTACATATGACTGATCTTGGCAAGATTCAGCTCCCATATATATAAATACAAACATGAAGATCACTGAATATATGAATAGTTTGCAAGGTTAAGTCCCCATAAAGGGGGTGTCATATTAGGTATGGGAAATCTTGCTGCAGTTAATGTATGGGGGATTGAGAGACCTCCCACCTCCACCTTCTGCAGGAGGATGTGCCACTATATATCTGCCACACATTTTCACTCGCTTTATCTTTACTTCTTTGTAAGTCTCTCTTTGTAATCTTTCTGTCGGAGATGTTCTCGTTCGTCTCCGATTCATATTTTAAGTAACTAAAAAAAACGCCTTCAAAGTTAAATGGTTCCGTTTGCAGGTCAGCGTCTGACCAAAGAGAGGAAGATCTACGTTGAGATCATCGGATCAGTCACCCTCGTCGGGTTCACTATTTTGACCTTGATCATTATTCTCGGATCTCTCGCCATAGGGAGGATGAAGGTCTCCCCTGCTTCCCGCCAGTACTTGTACAATCCGGCCGAGGGGTCGGGGCCGGGCTCTGAGCGATCGGACCCCACTTACCTCTCCGTTCTGAGCGATTCCGTAGCCAGCGAAGAAACTTGTACCTCTCATATTTGATCCATTTAGGGCGAATGAGGTCGCCTCCGACACACCTGTAGGAAACACGAAAAAAGTACATGTGGTGAGAAAGGAAGAAGGGCCGAACCAGACCCAGAAGTTGCTTTCGAGTCCCTCGTTGTTCAGTGTGGAGAATACATTCGGGAGTAGTTTCCAGGAATTCATGGAGTGCGTTTACGTGAAAATGCTTCCCAAATAATATTGGATTGGTAATTTTGCTTTGGACAGTGAAAAAAATAGGATCTAAAAATACTTTTAGTTTTCCTATTTACATTTTCGCAGATTTCAAATCTTATTTTCCCACATACACGCAGGGTTTGTTGGAACGACACAGCTTCACGAACTGGATAAAGTGAGATAATGATTATACAGTGTCCCCCGAAAGACTATATACTTTTTAGGTATAGCATCATATATTTTATAATGCCAAAAATAAACACTATTGCGATAGAAATTGTTAACCAAATACTTGGAGTCGTTAATTAAATTCTATATTCAAAGAGTAAAAATAGTTTGATCGCTTACGTAAGTAATTTGCGTTTTATTAAAGAGCTCTCATGAGCCCAATGATGAGGCGTTGGATTTCTGTCGTCGAGGCGGGGGTTCAAAGGCCTTCCGCACAAAGGGAGTCACGATCTGGCAGCCCATTGGACGGATACGCAGATACTCACCCCCGCAGGGGTAAGTATCTCCACACGCATCACCATGCACATAGCCAATCACAAGACCGCTATATTTCCTCAGCCTGTATTCACGGCACAACATAATATCTCTCCTCAGTTCCAGAACCATGCTGATGGAGTCTTTATATCCGCCAAAGAAGTACTCAGTTCCACATACCTCGCATGCCGAAGGGGTGCCCACGCGCTGGTGTCACGAAAGAATCTACTTTCCCTGGTTGACGTAAAAACACAATACGACCCCAGACCTCCCCCCCCCCGAAGATTAAAGTACACTGAAGATTGAACAATCGCATGAGAGCCAGTGAGTCTGGTACATCAGGTAGTAGGGGAAGATCACGGGACAATGTATCCGTAGGTTAGCGGGCTTTGGCCCAGCTGGATGCGGGCGAACACTACTTCTTTATAGCAGAAACGATGATAGAATAAGGCTCAGTATCCGAGAAGGGCCTTAATGCGATGAAGTTTAGTGAGGGGTTGAGTTTGTCAGGCAGCTAGCCAGTGTCAGTCTATCAGTGAATGCAAGGGGGACTGGTCGTAGTTTTGCGGATGTTAAAATGATCAACTAACGTGATACTACGCCGCGAGAATCCCTCTCAGACGTCGTGGCTGAAGGGTAAAGGGGGAGTTAGAACTTTGCCAGCCTGGTAGACAAGAAATGGAATTGGATTCATCAATGAAGGAAAAGCGCGAGGCTACCATCTTCTCCACGATCTGGCATAACCAATTAGGTTATGGTTATGTGTCGGTAGGGTTAAACATCCATGTCTTTGAGTCTGCCTTAAGGACGCGCATCACGATCGCCTTAAGCTAGGGAAACGTCCCTCCAGCCAGATCGGGTTATAACGAACCAGATGGAAGGGTAGCGACAACACGTGAGGCTGTTGGATTTAGTAGTAGGGAATTTCGTTAGGTCCACGGGCAGTGGACCGAGAGGACGAAAGGGTATATTGTATGTAGCTCTATTGAGAAGAGGCAGTTGTAATCGTATCTAGCGAAAGAGACTGGAGAAGAGAATAGGTCATCTGATGAAAACTTTGAGATCGGGAGTGTCAGGTTCTCAAAAACTGTCCCTACAATGAATAATAATAAGTCATCGTCATCATCGAAATGAATAGAAATAACAGAAGAGGAATCAGTACCGAGGACCCGAGGAGAAGAGGAAAAGGTTCAGAATAAAACTAGAGGGGGTAAGATGAGTTGACACGTCGGTGGCTCGGCACCGGTAGGTGGTGTTTTGTGCGTGTAGGTAGTGGTATTGAGTACAACTGGAGTGGCGAGAGGATATGGGGTAGAACGAGAGGCGGGTGTTCATGGAAACCCGCTGTCCATGTTACCGTTAACTTATTTGTGGATAGGTATTAGCTGGGGTGGTTAAGGGCTGCGGGGTATCTTAACCCTCGACCACTAACCATGGGTAGGAGGTACCCAGAGCAACGACGTCATTGTCAGTTTTTCTTAATGTTAAGTCAAAGTTCAAAGTTCAAGTGCATTCATGTAAATCTATTCCATTAAAACTTTACATTTAATATTTTTTTTTCAAGTCGGGTATGATATACCTATGGTTAGTAGTGGTGTGTAGTGAACTGATGGTTAGTGTTCGAGGGTTAATGCCATAGCAGCGTATTGTCTTGGGTGTATGTATGTGGAGTCTCTTGCGAGTTTCCCAAGTTGTCTCACGCTAAGCCCATGTGGGTGTGTGTTGAGTGGTGTTAGTTTGTTGTTTTCATGAAGTGTAGCTATTCATGTGTACATAGGAGAGCGACATGCGCATTTCAGAGCAGAGTTCTGAATACGTTGTGCTTCCCTATGCATTGTATGATTCAGCTACGAGTGTGATTTGAGAGTATGTGAGGAGTGGTCTAATTAGTGTTTTGTATCATTGTAGTTGTAGTTTGCGGCTAGCAGGATATGCAAAGCTTCTTTTTGGTGTTGTTGACCCTTGTTTGTATGATCTTAGCAGCTTGTGGAATGTTGCCCCTAAGATTTTGGTGTGAGGTAGGTATGTTAGTTTTGTTGGCTCCGGATGGTTGAGTTTGATATGTGTGCGTATGTGTGTATATTTTTATGTTGTGCACGTTGTGATCGCATGCACCGTATAGAGTATCACCTGTCTCTTCTGAGTATTCGTAGCTATGAGTCATTTATCCCCATACACTGTCTTCTCGTCCATGATTATCTGTGAGTGACCCGTTTCTGAGGACAGGTGAGTGAGATGGGGGAGAATTCTCTGCGGATCCGTAGCTAGACGTCATTAGGTGAAGATGAGGTGGGTATTTTAGAGACAAGCTTTCCACGAAGAGTGGCACGCTTCTTTAATATACCAACGTACCCCTGCTATGGCCTAGTTCATCTGAATTTTATGTATGGAAGACAGGTGCGGTAGTATCAACGAGTTGCGCGCTGCTTATACCAAACTTCTTCACTACATTCAAGAAACCACCCAGGAGGGACTGTAGCAGAATACAATGATACACTATATGGAAGCAGCCTGTAACCCTAGAGTAACCGGCCCAGTCTGCCCTGTGGAAGAGTCAGCTCTGGCGCATGGTAGTTAGGCTAGGATGGAAAAGTGAGATAAACTGGAAAATGGTCACTGACAAAGTTCTACTGAAAACAGCGCAAAGAGACGTCCAGCAGTACTTCATCAGAGAAGATGGAGAGTTTCGTTGGAGGGTTGCGATAGATGGGTAAACAGGAGCTCATGAAGGAGAAGGCCAGCTTGTTGATGAGTAATAGGAGATTGAGTGTGAGAAAATTCGAGCAACGATCGTCCGAGACAAAGTCTATAGTGTTGAAATCTTCTAAAAGAATTAAGAGATGGGAGAGCGAGATGATTAAATTCCGGTTAGAGTCAGAGGAAGAACGGCCTTGAGGAAGAATTTAGACCGAGTATAGTTTATTGCCGTGCTAGGAAAAGGCGGATAGCCACAGCTTGAAGGACAGCATAGATACAAAGAGAGAGACATAAAAAATCGTCCCGAGGGGATGATTTATTTTATAGCACCCGTCTGGCGAGTGTCTTCAAGGGAACAGGTATCAAAAATATAACTCATCAAAACAATCAAAATCAAAAGCAAAAGAAGAAACAAGAATCAAAGCAAAAAGTAAGAAGAAGAAGGAATCACACCTCCAGCGTCTGGAGAAGGCACTCCTCACTCCAGCGCAGGAGGATGACACCAAAAACAGTCAAATAAAATTAAGGAGGCCATCCTCCTCCAAATAGTCCAAAGTTCTGTGTGCAGGATCTCATTCCGAATACAAAGGACAATTGGCAGCGACTCCGCACTTCCAGTTATTGGGGCAGATAATGTTTGCTAAGATTCAACATACTAGAACATTTGTAAAGAATCTGCCGAACGGTCTGGGGGACAACATAGTCGTAGCAAGAAGGTATAGGCGAACGCTCCATCAAATGACGGCGCGTCCAGCGAGTGTCCAATTCGAAGACGACAGAAAGCGAATTAAAAACTGTTGTCGAGGCATTGGGGTGGGGGGTGAAGGGTGGGTCCACAGGAACCGTCATAGTGCGATGGTGCGCAACGTTAAGTTCCGATCGGCCCTCACCCATCTTCTTTACCAGCCAGCTTGGAGGATTGACCTAATTTTTATGATATAGTCAGTGTGAGGATAAGCAAAATGCTGCTATGTTCTCCCACTCCTCGCAAACTCTTTGGCACCCACATTCCCCGCAATTTCTACATGTCCAGGAACCAATCAGAAGATAATCTTTAAATCCTACTGGATCACGCCCCTGTGGTGTCATTGATACCGAGAACCAGAAAGTGCGGAGAGTCGAATGCCCCGAGTGGACTCAAGTCGCTTTATGAGTCGCTAAAGATTTCAATCGGGTCTCCGAACCGGGCACGAGCGTTATCTCCCATACAGAGCAGTGTATTGCAACCAGCAAGGCTGTGAAGACAGACGCTTAGCCTGGTAGAGCCTCGTTGACTTCAAAAATAGGAAATAAGGTGTGAAAGCCGGAATCTTCCTGTGACTTGGAGCCATCCGTGAACACTGGCACGGTTCCAGCGTGACACGAAGTGTGCTCCAAAAACCAGAGGCTTCACAAGCTCGAGAGCCACATAGAGCTCTCGAAGGAGTTTCCTTGCCCTAAAAAAGTAGGCTCTCAAATAGAGACGTGCGGTAGTCACCCGTCGCCAGACGGATACGGTTGCGGTGGATCGAGTCAACCTTCTGCACTGCATGTTCCTCTCAGGGTGCGTAAAACTCGCATCCGTAGTCAAACTTCAAACAAACAGAGGATCGATAAAAAAGCAAACCATCTCAAAAGCTGAACGTCACGAAATGAAGAATGTTCATGGCATGGGTACAAAAGACACTAAGACAGTAAATATGGCCTCCCGGGTGAGGCATCGGTTGAAAACAAGACCAAGAAAAAGGGGAGAATCCACCAATTCCCGGCGAACTACGTTTAGGAACATGTTTGGATGGAACCGTGCATGGTGGAAGAAGTGCGCTACTTTAGTGTTGGGCAAGGAAAACTGCCATTTGTGTGCTTCGGCATAGCGAGAGATACGGTTGTATACCTGTTGGACTCGGTGCTCCAGAATTGGCATTTAGTCCGCATCCTAAGAAATTTAAAGTTCGTCTATGTAGACTGTAGTAAGAACATTTTACGGCAGCACAGAGGTGATAACCTTAATGCTCAGGACAAAGAGTGTGATACTAAGGACACTTCCTTGAGTGACGCCTTCTTCCTGCCCCATGGGGCTGGAGAGAGATTCCCACCACCGTACGCAGAATCGACGATCTCGCATAAATTCAGAAATGAAAATTGGTAAACGTCCCTTCCCCCCATCGTGTGGAAGGTCTCAATGATACTGTGTCGTTTTGCGGTACCATAGACTTTCTACATATCGACAAAACACAATCGCGTAGTGCTATGAACGAAAGAAGGCATTGCACACAGTAGTTTCCATTCGGAGCAGAGCACCCCACGTAGAGTGGAACTTGTGGAGGTCGTACTATGCAAAAGACAGGTTGTTTCCGCTGTCCAGGAAAAAGATTAATCTTACATTTACAAATTTCTCCATCAAATTGTCCACGCAGGAAGTTAGAGAAATTGGACGGAAACTGGCCGGGGTAGAGGGATCTCTTCCTGGTTTCCAAAAAGGGGGCACAATAGCGATTCGCCAGGAGTATGGGAGATACTCTCTGCCCATACCCTGTTGAACAAATCTAGCAGAAATATCATACCTTGTTCACCGAGGTGTCGAATCATATCATACGTTGAAAGGTTTTCCGGCCTCTGGATGTAAAGTGCAGTCGACGGCCTTTAGCCATATCATGAGGTGCATTGAATGTTGGCGGAGCAGCATCTCCACTAGAGAATGTGGAGAAAGCTGCGACGAAAGACTCCGCCACGCAGTGGGCGTCCGAGATTGCAGTCTAGTTCTTCTAGACAACGGGAGGGGCGTCCTGCCAGAACGCGTCCTTAATTCTTTTCATTCGCTCCCACGTCCCTGCAAGAAGGGTCTTCACGTTAAGTAAAGCCACCAATGCCCTCCAGGAAGAGCGGCGGGCCTGCTTCAAAAAACACTGTAACTAATCCTAGCTCGACGAAATTCACCGATGGTGAAATCGTTTGAAAGCCACCTCCCACTCGGTCGACCACCAAAGAAGCGGACGGAGTACATGACCACAAGATGTTCCTAGGAATAGTAGTTAGGCCTATGACGATGAGCTTGCCGGAGAGCTCAACAGCCTCATCTACTCACCTAAACTCCTCGACTGGGACAGAGAAATCAGTCATTTCTCCAAAGAAGTTCCACATTGTTTCTTCCACTTAAATGGATAGGTCGATCTAGGGTGGTGGACCAGGTAGTGCATGCGCATTCGCCAACTTCACACTGCCAATGGGTGTAAGAGGACATTATGTAGGCGACATGGGTGTGTGAGGGCCTGAGATACTGGTATAATGGCCTCACTCTCCAAGGATAGCGCTGAGCTTCTGCCAACGATTGTCCTTAGGTTGAGGTCTATAAATGAGTTCAAATGACACAATACGACCGAGGTTACCAAAGTAAGACGACTTTCGGTATGTTTGATTTGAAACCACCTTAAAAGTGAAGGAGGGGAGGGAGCGATGAAATCTACAGTACGATCAGAGAATGTTTCTGCGTGCATTAATGTATGAGTCCAGACGCCGTGGTGGAAGAGCTCTTGCCTCTCAGTTTCTCTAGCATTTAGGAAAGCAAAATAACAGAAAGACTGAGCTCTGATTCAATCCTGAAAGTCTGGCGGTCGTGAGTATTCTGGGTGCTCTCCAGATAAGTTAGAGCAATGAAATTTTACTTGTCAGTGCTGAATGGGAAATTTAGAGACACAGTTCGGGTATATGTTGACCTTTGGTAACTCTTGAAAAGAATACTCACCCCAACCCGAATTAAAATGTCTCAAGGAAGCGAATAAAACGCAAATCTTGACCCATGTTACCGTTCAAAACGAATTCAAGCCCCTTTTAGAAATTCAAAAGGTTTGGGACTTAAATAAACCTTATCACTTGCCGTCTTAAAATTTAGTTTTTGAAAGAATGTATAGCTTTAAGTTATTTTAAGCTTAGCATCATTATTTTATAGCGGAGTAACCTTGTACTGTCAAATAACTTGCGTTGCAGGTAACTTTGATTCACTTCTACGTACTGTCAAATGAGTTAAATCGCTTTCAGATTGCATCGTACAGCCTTTTTTCAAATTGATTCTTCTTATCAAACTTTAACACTTTATTTTCAAATATTCAATTCATTTTTCATCCCTTTCTATAACTAATTGCCAACTAACGAGAGAATTTGGGACTCAACTCGTATTAAAGCATCTGTGAAAAGACATTTTACTTCTCCAAAAACTATCAATTCGAGTTAAATGCCTACCTTAACCCCCTTTATTAACCTCTTAGACTAGCTCCCCTTTACATCAGGCAAGGTTGATACTAACACTATATTTTACAGTTAGTCGCAGCAATTTTGGCTATACCATACAATACACTTCCCTCAAGAATAAGGAAAATAAAGATAACTGGAAAGTAGAAATAGAAAAGAACCGGGGAAATTCAGGTATGGTGAAAACCACCATGCGAAAAAAACTCCCAGCCTCGACCAGGGATGAATGGAGGAAAGCCGGTCGGCGACTAGCCTACGAAATTAACCGTCTCCTCCCCACTGAAAAGGGTAATAAGAGGCTTGTAAAGAAAGTAGCTACAAAAGAAGAGTGTAAAATAGAAATGCATAGAACAAATAAATCCAAGGTAGTCTCAATCTAGTTAGAGATTGCCGTGGTCAGTGAGGCCGGTAGTGCGTGGTGTTCCTTCAAGTACTAGGTGTAACACACTACATGGGGCATTCCCGCCCGTCCCCTATTGTGGGGGGCAAATCTGGGTAGCTGGAAAACGACTCGTTCAAGGTCAATTAAACAGGAAATGATCCTAAGCATTGTGCAAAAAATGGTCTTAAGCCTTTGATGCCCAAATGGATTATATATATAATATAATAACCCTAAAATCATTATATATTAAGAGTTAAAATAACTTGAAATTAAGGGTTTATACGCCCTCAAAAGATGTTAGATCAAAGGTCGATGAGGCAACTGCGCATGCGTCGTCTTCTCTGAAGGGCTCGTTGATTATTGGGATTCAAGGTCACCGTTAAGTTTCCTGTCGGATCAATGAACTGATACAGACGTGTGTCAGTTGAGAGGAAATGACTTTCACAAGGCACGCAATCAACTGAAATTCACTGTTAGATTTAACAATCTTAATTAAATACGTAACAATTTCGAAGATTGCACAAGTAAAAAAAAAAAAATGAGATAAGCGTGTGCTAATAAGTAAATGTGCATAATTTTATGCTGAATCGTATGCAACTGGAATTTTTTGGGGGAGTGGTATTAATAATCGTCTGGTTTTGTTAGTCAATTTCATAATTGCCTATCTCTTCATCCATATCATCAGCATTATGCACTCCACTTTTACACAATATTTTTTACGTCCTATCTTATCCTCCTACACCAGTGGTTTTCAATAGCGGAGCCGCGGGAGCGACCAGGAAATCATTTTGAAAATGCCTAAATTGCCCAAAATTATGTATTTCAAACATTTATTAAAAGATCTAACGACACTTAAAAGTATTATGAAACTAGCTTATCTGCATTATACAACATAATAACAACGAAAAGAGAAAAATTGCAGACAGTGAAGGAAGAATCATATGAAAGTTGCCTTGTCAATTATACATCCCAATATTAAAGAATTATGTGATATTTATCAAGCTGAAATTTCCTATTAAACTTTTAAACGTAAGATTTATTTATTTTCAAATTTTTGTCTTATTTCGATTCAATTAATTTAAATGTCAATCGTGGTTAAAATTGAAGTGCTTTCCACGTAATTAAGTATTTATAGGTAAATTATTTTATATTGGGGTGCCACGGCTATTCTACATATATAACAATTTGAGTGCCACTAAAGAGAATTTTGAAAACCACTGTCCTACACCTTCAGCTCTTTTGCTATCCATTTGCAGTTGGTAATTCTACAGATGAACAATTCTAACCTTTAAAAAAAATTATTTCCAAGCTAATCTATAGGCCTATCAGAATTGTCTGTTGCTATTTATTCGGCGTGCAAAGCACTATTTTCGAATTTTTATCACTTGAAAGTAGTATTTTCCAGTGCATAAGAAAACTATTATTTACCGCTGCCAAGACGTCATACGCCTCGGGAGAGGGAAGGGGGGGTCATTGCTCCGATTCAAGAAATATATATTAACAACAATGATGGTAATTTAACTAGGATATAGAAGGTTAGGGGTCGTAGGTTATTTAAACATGTTTATTTTTATTTAACTACGATGTATAAGGTTAAGGATAGTAGGTTTAATTTTACTATCGAATTACCAAAATTGAAAAAAGCTATGACATGGCGTGTCGCTAGAATAGGCCTCTTGTTTGGTTCCTTTCCGGCGAGAAAAACAGCACACAAAACCTAACAACTTACTAAAAACAAACTAAACGAACCCACAAAATGTATCCTTGCCCCCAAAACAAACTAAAAATAATAACCTAACTAACACCCTTCCCCCCTTAACCCAAACATTACTTTTGGGGTCCAAAACAAGCTATCAATTATAAGATGGCTACTAATCTTTTTTTCATCATAACATCATAATTAGAAAATTCCGTGCCTTAATTAGTGAAGGTGTTATATAGCGTACATCTATTTATTTTGCGTATTTTTTTTAAATATAAATATTTATAACTAAGCGACTTCCAATGCGTTGGAGTTGTTCATCTGTAGAATTACCGTTAGAGTATTCTAACAGTGCTACGTTTATATGCGATCTACATGCCAAGAAACTACTTTGGTATGCGATTTACTTTTCAAAGTATATGTTATCTACAACAAAAATCCATGTTAGGTGAGGTTAGGACGTTGGCCACAGACGGCCAACGTTCTATCCGTCTTTGGCTACGGCCTATTAGTCTAAAAGTGTTTTAAAAGTTTCCAATACATAGATATCACTTCATGACTAACTCGATATTTTAAAAACTGGATTTTTTGAGAGAACTAAAAATAATAGTAATTTTTTTTGCTTAGTTAATGAATGACTTCGTATTAAAATTAAAAATTTATTTTAGATGTAAGTTCGATAAAAATTTCGAATACGATAAAATAATAAAAGCAGCCATACTTAAATTTTAATTAGGCATTTATGAACTTCACGATCTGTATTTTTTTTTAATCCCCAAACATTGGATAATCCTCCTTCATAACTCTATATTTTTTAGAACGAGATTTTGGGGGAAAAGAAGCGAAAAAATCAGTTTCTAAAATCAAGATATTATTATTATTATATCATTCTTCTTCATGGGTGCTTTTTATTTTATTTTTTTGTATATTTGAATTTTTTATCGGTTATTTCTAAAATAGATTTTAAATTTTAATTTTTATCTGGAGGCAATGGCTAATGGCACCTAAAAACAAGTAGAGCTAAATGAGGAGTGGAGAAGCTGCTACTTTTCTCCCTGACAATATATTTTAAGAACGGGAATTTGGGGATGGGTTAAATACTATATAGCAGTTTCAGTACTTTATGTGGGCAAATCTCTAATTATCATGTTATGACGAAAAATAGATTGGCCGCCATCTTCGAATTGAAAGAATCTAGTTAGTTTATTTTTTTATTTTTGTAAAGTCTTCGCCTCAAAAGAATCGGTTACATAGGTGTTTATATAGTTTTGTTTTTTACTTTTTTAAAACACTTTAAATATTTCTTTTTTAATGAAGATGCTATAATTGTGTACATATTGTTGCGAACGGGTGACGTAACACTCTATAAGCAAATAGAGGCCTAACGAGATATGGCAGGGCGCCTTTTGATTCAAAACTAAGGATAGGCTTTTTCGAATTAGGAATATTTACGAGTTTTTTTTTATATTTGCGGAGGGGTGAGCAACACAATTAAGGGAAGTGTATGGGGAGCGGAGCCCCCATTTCTAAATTAAGTTAAAAATTATATATAATACAATATGATACTATTGCAATAGTCTGACAACAACACCCCCCACGAAAAGCACTTTTTTTATTTTCCCAAGAAAAAGCATTGTCTACAACAAAAAACAATTGTTTTTAAACATATATATTGGGTTGAGGAATAAGTTCTTGCGGTTTTATCAAATTTATTCATTACCATTAACAATTTTAGAAATATTTCATTTTTAATTGATAACAATATGCAATTTAATCAATAATGTATTCTCCGTTGTTATTTACGACTTCTTCCCAACGTTCAACTAGTTTTTCGATGCCTCTGCAATAAAAATCTCTGGATTTTGACTCGAAGAATTTGTCTAACCAGGTTATTAATTCCACGTCAGTATTGAACGAAACGCCGCGCAAACTGTTAGAGAGCGATCGGAACAGATGGAAATCCGATGGAGCCAAGTCTGGCGAATATGGAGGAAGCGACAGGATTTCCTAATTAATCGTTTGAATGGCGTCTTTTGTCATATTGGCAATGTGAGGACGAGCATTGTCGTGTTGCAGAAGGACTCCATAACGTTGATGAGGTCGCTTTTCACGAATAGCTTCGGCGAGTCGATACATTTGTTGAACGTAGAGTTCTGCATTGACAATCTCGTTGTTCGCAAGGAGCTCATAAAGAATGATGCCTTCACAATCCCACCACATACACAGCATCGTCTTTCGTGGATGAAGTCCTTGCTTTAATCGTGGAAGTGTTTTTTTATTGGGGCTAAGCCATTGTTTTCGATAGTTCATGTTGACATAAGCACACCACTTTTCGTTGCCAGTGATGATACGGTGAAGAAATCTGCCCTTATATCCACGAGTAGCCTTGTGACGAGCAAGCAAACCTGCGGCAATCGTGGAGCGTTGAAGTTTGTTGCTTTCGCTCAAAGCGTGCGGAAACCATGCACCGTGTTTTTGAACTTTTCCCATTGAATAAAGGTGATTTCTCTACAGTTTTCTGATCACATGCCAATTATACAGCCAATTCTCTAGTCGATTGACGAGGATTTTCATGAAGAAGGTCGTTCAATCGATCTTCATCCAAGTTAATGGGGCGACCAGAACGTTCTTCGTCATTAAGATTGAAATGACCGTTTTTGAAACGTGAAAACCACCATTGAGCTGTCCTTTCTGATAAAGCATTTTCTCCGTACACAGCACAAATATCGCGACGAGCTTTGGCTGCGTTTACCCTGTTCCCGTCTCGATTGTAAATGAATAACAACAAGTGTCGAAAATGTGCCTTTCTTTCAACTTGACATTACATTTTGAGGGTACAGAAAAAAAATTAAATTAACACAACTTTTAAATAAACCGCAATGACTTATTACTCAACTTCAAGACGTATCCTAAGCAAAAGCCTAATAGTCTATGCTGTTAAGAGACGTACCTAACCTTTGCAAATTTTGCTCTCATTATTTATTATTGTTTCTTAATATGTGCCCAAATCACGTCAACAAAACTTAAATCAATGCATTAAAAAAAACGCAAGAAATTATTCATCAACTTAATATATATATATATATATATATGTATATATATATATAAGAGTAAAAGAACTCAATGGCGAGTTATGGTATATAATAGTGAAACCACTGTATATGATTAAAAATACTGGATGTGGTACTGCCTCGTCTGACATCACCTTTATGTTCATAGGTAATATCAGAGGAGGCAGTACGACATCCAGTATTTTTAATCATATTAGCAATTTCAACCACCAAATTGACTATTCAAAGGTACATATCATATATAATTGTAAAGATTTCCATAAAAGAAAAATAGTAGAATCTATATTAATAGGAGAAATTCCCAATTATAATATATATATATATATATATATATATATATATATATATATATATATATATATATATATATATATATATATATATCGCTTTATACGTTAATCGTTTTAACCCTTTTGGCTCTCTGTTCTTAACTCTTTCTTGCTTATAGGTTTGACCTTGCTGCCTGTTATAGCTAAATCTTAATGTAAATTTACCCATAGGTGGGCGAGATAACAAAAAAAAATGTATCACGATAACCGATAAATCGATAACGATAACTTTATCGGTGATAAGCGATAATCGATGACTGGCGATAAATTTATCGACGAATTAGGTGATAACCGATAAATCGATAAATCCAAAATTATAATACAATATTGATTATTGACTATATATAGCGTTATTTTATAATACAATAGTAAGAATATTTGAATACTGTTTCTTAGTTTCTTACCTGGTGAGGCTCTCCTTCATCTCATCATAGGTTTTGAGGATCCTCCTTCCCAGCTCGGACCTACCTATTTCTGGCTTCAAGGCACGCGCGGTTCGCCCCTGTGCTAAACTGGAACCAAAAATCGAAATTATCGATTATCGCTAGTTTTGAACCAAAAGTATCGGCAATACCGATGAATCGATAACGCAGGAAAAAAATATCGGATAACAGATAACCCGATATCGTTATCGCGATAACGCTCACCTATGAATTTACGCATCCCTCTCCTACTTCATCTTTGGTGATTTCTTGTCTTAGAGGCGGTCCTTTATCTTTTACTAGCTTATATATACATATATACCCTTATTCATTGCAAACAACGTGCTACTTTATAAGTTATTCATTTCATATATATATATATATATATATATATATATATATATATATATATATATATATATATATATATATATATATATATATATATATATATATATATATATATCTTCAGAGAGCAGAGGGATTGCGCGTTTCCAGGCGTGTACGTAGTTTTAGGATAAATAAGCAGGCTAAATTTAGGAAGTTCATTATTATATATTAACTTTTTGGTACCGACGTTTCGGGTAGGAACCCATTCTCGAGGATATGAGAATATAAATATATACAAACATAACATTTTTTAGAGAAGTTATCACATATTTATAAATTAATTATATGGGAAATGGGAAGCAGCAGAGGTGGTAATATTCAAATTATAAAAATGCAGGGCTTTTAACTATTAGGGAATGGGAAATATGTTTTTGTTTTTAAAATAAAACTGAAATTAATTATTTGTAAAAAAGGGAGATAATAGAAATATTTGAAAAATAGAGGTTGTTTTGGGTGGGGGAGTGGATTTTGGCGTGGGTAATTATAGTTGTAGTAAAAGTGGAAATGAGCCTGTGTCGGAGTTTAAAGTGGGGTTTTTAAATCTAATATAAAGAGATTTCAGTGTACGTAGTTGGTTTTCCGTGTTTGTGTATCTTTAATTGAAAAGTTATTTAAGTTGTGTTATGGTGTGGATGTCTGTTTTCGTAGTGCGCAAATACGGGTATGTAGTATGTGCTGGATTGATCCCAAATACACCTCCGAATTACATATATATATATATATATATATATATATATATATATATATATATATATATATATATATATATATATATATATATATATTTTTGCCTTTTCAAACTCAAAAGGAACTCTTATAAAGAACTTGAGGGGGAAGGGGGTAATACCAAGATCATAACAGAACTAAAAAAAAAAAAATCTATTAATATTCAAACTCTGCCAAAAATCCCGTTCTAAAAATATAGTGTTATGGATAAATATACGCAAGTTTGCATTTTATTGTGCTCCTAATTCCTAAATAAATAAAAAAATATATACACTTGTTTCATTCATTCCAAAATTGCTAAAAAAAAAATACCACGTAAATCACAACCTCAAATCGAATTTGTGCGTTATAGATCACATTGGATTGTGGATCGCATACCATACAGCACCCCTGGTGCTGTATGAGTTTTTATAGATTCATGGATTTAGAGGTAGATTAGGCATCGCGTCTACTGATTTTATCGATGATAAGTTCTATAAAATAGCAACGAGTAGATTTATGTCCTCTAATTTCAAGCGCAATAGCAACGAGGATGATTTGTGTCATTCAATTTAAAGCGCAATATCAACGAGGACATTCCTTTCCTCTAGTTTAAAATAGCAATAGCAACGAGGACGACTTCCCTCTTTCAATTTAAAGCGCAAAAACAACGAGGACACTTCTTTCGTCTAATTTAAAGTGCAATAACAGTGAGGACGATTTTATCCTCCAATTTAATGCGGAATGGCAACGAGGAAGATTTTGCCTTCCAATTTAACGCACAATAAGAAACAAGGACGATTTCTTCCCCACAATTTAAAGTGCAATAGCAAAGGGCGATTTTGTCATCAAATTTAAAGCGCAAGAGCAGAGAGGATGATTTCTGCCCTCCAAATTAAAGCGCAATGGCAAAGAGAACATTTATGTCCTATAATTTAAAGCGAAATCGCAAAGATACGATTTTATCCTCGAATTTAACAACGAGGACGATTTTTATCCTTAATTTAGGGCACAATAGCAACGAGGGCAATGTATGTCCTCTAATTTACATCGCAATGACAAAGAGGACGACTTCTGTCTCTAATTTAAAGCGCAATAGCAAAGAAGACATTTATATCTAATTTAAAGCGAAATGGCAAAGAGGACCATTCCCCGCCCCCTAATTTAAAGCGCAGGGCTAACGAGGACGATTTTGTCCTCCAATTTAAAGCACAATAGCAATGAGGATGATTTTGTCCTCCAATTTAAAGCGCAATAGCAATGAGGGCGATTTCTTTCCTCCAATTTAAAGCGAATGACAAGGAGGACGATTTGTGTCCTACAATTTAGAGCGCAATAGCATCGAGGACGATTTTTCCTCCAATATAAAGCGCAATAGCAACGAAGAAGAGTTATGTCTCTCATTTTAAAGCGCAATGGCAACGATGACGATTTCTGTCTTCTAAGTTTAAGCGCAATGACAACAAGGAAGCGTTATGTCTTCCAATTTAAAGCGCAATAGTAACAAGGAAGTTTTTGTCGTCCAATATAAATTGCAATAACAGCGAGGACGATTTTGTCCTCCAATTTAACCCTTTCGACACTGCTGGGACAGCAAAATCCTAGTTCTTGTTCCATGTTATCTGCTGAGATTTTTAAGCTTAAAATTTCCTAACTACAATATTCAGCCAACGACTCAAATATCACTCGGTCGCGATTGTTGAATATGATTGAGGGTTGTTGAATATGATTGAGGGTTGCATGTGTTTATTTATTTTTATGTGATTTTATGAGTTTTTCGGTCAGTAGCTAATTTTGAGTATCAAATATTCACTATAATAAAGTTTAATTTATATAATTATGTCGAGAAAATTATTTCAGAAGTTATATTTTACAAAATAAAATACTCATTATATTCAGTCTGGGATAATTATATTCCAACAGATCCAAAGAGAGTAGGTTTCAATATTGGCTTATTTCTCTCTTTACCCCCTTCTATCTTTGTTCTTTCAATGTCTTGTTGGCCTTTTCATGGTTTCTTCAAATGTATTAACTTTAGTAAACTTATTCTAGCCTGAAGGTGAAAACTTGTAGTTTTCGAAACGTAGTAAGAAATTAAAAGATGTTGCATCCGTTTCTGGTGATCTGGGATTTATCTTCAATATTAAATGCAGGCTTCACGGCCGAGCTTTATATATATATATATATATATATATATATATATATATATATATATATATATATATATATATATATATAATTTATATTTTTCAGAAGATCTAATCAAAGGCCACTCGGAACAAGACTTCTCATTCTCAGGATAGTGATGATTCCGATACTGTTCCTGACTACAGTAAATCTTCAGAATTATCAGACTCAGAGAGTGAAATGATGATGAAGAGACTACCACCATTACCATAAGTATTGGAAACAACGTTATTTGGTCACATTCTAAGAATTTTACGCCACGAATGAAGATCACTGAAAACCGCTGCTGCAACGTTTTATCCAGTTTAACGTTTTATCCTTTTAATTGTACTGATGAAAGATTAAAAATGTTTGAGGAACAAAAAAAAAGGTAAAATCACTAAGACTATTCAATATGAAAAAATGTATGCTTATGGATGTATTTTTGTTGTGTTTAACAGGCTTCCATCAATAAATTGCTATTAGTCTTCAAGGACAGGTATGGGTAACAGTTTGATAAAATCACCAATCTAAAAGGATAAATTAAAATTTTCAAAATTATATGTTAACATCCAGACAAACCAGGTGATGCTGGAAACTATTATGTGGAAGAAGTATTATCACGCCTAAAGCCTACATTTCGGAGATGTAGGCAAGACTCCATTTCAAAGTATCGAGGAGTCGATGACTAAGTTCAATCACTATATTCACAACAAACCAGAAAAATCGGTAATAAAAATATGGAATGGATGTGATGCAGAGATTTATATTTATGATATAAATGTGTATGCAGGGAATGAGGTAACAACATAGGAGCAAACTTTGGGATCTGAGAGAGAGTTGTTAAAAGTTTGGGCTCAACAATCAAAGAAAAGGATGTCACACTAATATTTGACAGTTATTTGTTGATTTTTACTTGAGTGTATTTGATGGACACTCGAGTTTCCCAGCAGTAGGAAAATGCCGAATTTCTAGAAAAAAAATTCTTCGGGTCCAGAGGAAATTTCCCAAGAGGGATGCTGAATTTTAAGGCACTGTAAATGAGACTCTTGCTGTAACATGGCATAGCAGAAAAGAAATAAGCCTATTGAGCAACTCCCATACAAAATGCCATTGTCCAAATATAAAAGAAACAAAAAATATGGTGGATGAATTTCTATTGATTGTCCTGAAGCAATAAGGCTTTACAGAAATATGATGGGAGGTGTCGATTTAGCAGATCAAATTGCAAAATTATATGACTTAGGAAATCACAGAAGAGCTGGAAAAAGTTATTTTTAGAACCCTCAGTTTTTTGTGCTGTAAATCATTAGGTTATCTATAAAGAGGCAAAGAGGTAGACGCTCCAAGCGAGCAAAGCTAATGGCAAGTGAAGGAATATATTTGTCCTATTACCATAATTTTCAATGAAAGGGTTAAAGCGCAATAGCAACGAAGACGATTTTCTGCCATACAATTTAAAGCGCAATAGCAATGAGGTCGGTTCTGTCCTGTAATTTAAAGCGTAAAACAACTAGGACCATTTGTCCTCCAATTTAAACCGCAATAGCAACGAAGTCTATTTTATCCTCCAATTTAAAACGGAATTACAACGACGACGATTTTGTCACCTAATAGAATCGCAATAACAACTAGGACGTGAGAGAGATGTAGGAAGAGTAGTGAAACTAGAGAAAGTGAGTGTATGGCAGATATATAGCCGCAGGTCCTTCAGCAGTCAATGAATGGGACAGGGAAGATGCACAATTGCAGGCACGGTGTCGGGAGGGCGTGTCCCTTCTCAAGGACACCTCTTTATGAGTTCGTTGTGGAAAGGGTATTATATAGATAGCCGAGATACCCATACGGAAGCTGGTGCCGGAAAAGCACGCGATCCTCTCCGAGCTGGCAGGGGTTAAGTTGATGTTTCTGTCGGGCAGGTACAAGTTTAGTGCTAATGAATATTATTGGAGTTGTATCATTCCGTTTCACCTTTTCATATACTAGTAAACATTTTTCTATATTATTTTTTTTTCCTTTTCCATTCGAGTGTGTATTAGTTTAATCCATCTTTTTCTAATCCATGTAAATTCCATTCCTATTCATGGCATAATAATAATGACAGGCTAAAAAAAAGAAAATCTGGCAACTCTTTCCATAAGATTTCCGACTTAGGCTTAGCTCGAACTCATCCAAACTATCACCGTACTACACACTATGGAGTCAGTTTAGTCTTGCTTTGACTTGATGCCATTTCTTTCATTCGTTTTAATTTGCTTTATGTTTTCATTCACTACCATTTTCTAGTTTAATAGTGCAATACAAGATGAACAAATATATAATCACTTTCTTTTGGTTAATTTTAAGATTAGGTTTGACACAATCAACGAATTCATCAGGTACAGTGGAATTTTTCTTGTTTTCGAGCGGTTAAAATGATTCCAAAAATACCCTACCCCCCAACACCCCTCCCTCCCCTGACTTATGTTAAATAGGCCTCTTTTTTCTCGTAAATTCGTTTGTTGCAAAATTAAGAAGATCCTAGCTTTATTTCCTCAAGGCTTTAAGAATTATTTGGTAATCTTGTACATTAGCGATTCGGATGTTTTTGTTGTGTTTTTTCCCCCTATTGAATGATATCATTGTTTCATCTTTCGTTCATCCACACATGAATATCCGTTCGAATTTGAAGGCGTCATTTTTTGTACTAGTGAACATTTAATTACAAAAAATTAAGTAATTAAAAAAGATAGAAGAGAAAAGAGAATGAAAGATTCTGGGACGTAAAAAAAAACCACCTAAAAAAAACGTAAACCAAAATAAAAAAAGTTACTTAGGGAAAGATGAAGTCACGATAGGCGTCTAGCCCATTATGATTTTCATGTTTACCAAATAAAATATTAATTGTTGGGGTCACTATACTAGCCTCCTAGTGGTTAGTGCTATTGCCCGGCAATCGCTGGGTCTGCAGTTCGAATCTCCGTCCGGATTCTTTTAAGCTGACACTATTTACTGGGCATCACGTTGGGGCTTGCCCTGGCTGACGTCCGCCTGAGAAGCAACATAGCTTGATAGGAGGACTGAAACCAGCAAACTTTAAACTATATGTGTTTGGTTATTCGTAGAGTTACCATGTGACGAAGAATCAATTACCGAACTAGGTGAAGGGGTATACCTTCTTCTGGAAAGGTTTACTTAAAGAATATCCCAGAATTCTTGGAGTGGAGTTTGCAATTAAAAACAAACTTCTCGCAAACCTCCCTGAAGGACCCTCTGACATCAATGAGAGGCTGATGACATGGCGCATTCCACTAGTTAAAGGGCGCTTTCTAACCTTAATCAGTGCCTACGCTCCAACATTGGGCGCTGAGGCAAAGACCAACGATGCCTTTTACAGTGCCCTCGATACGGTCCTGCAGAACATCAGCAGAACAGATAAAGTTGTCTTACTTGGAGACTTAAATGCCCGTGTTGGTAGAAACAGAGAACTCTGGGGAGGAGTCATTGGACACTACGGCACTGGCAGCTTGAATCCCAACGACCTCAAACTGCTTTTCCTGTGCTCTGAACATGAACTTGTCATCACCAACACCATTTTTCAGCTCAAGGACAGGTTAAAAAAAACATGAATGCACCCTAGGTCCAGACACTGGCACATGCTGGAGTACGCAATAACAAGAAAAGACAACATCAACGACGTTACCATTACCAGAGTAATTCGAGGGGCTGATTGTTCGACAGATCTAATGAGATCGCTGTTCAAATTCCAAGTACGACCTCCTGCCCGAAAGCAAGCGGCAACTAAAACATTGAACTGCTCAGCCTTAAAAAAAAGCCAGAAACTCGGGAACTCTTCCAGCCTCAGATGGCAGAGGCCTCACCCTCTATAAACAACACCAAAGAGGAGGAAGACCTAGATTTTTCATGGGAGATGCTGAGCAAAATTCTTCGTTCCACCGCTCAAGCAACAATCGGTTTCACCAAACGTGGCATTGCAGATTGGTTCGACAAAAATGTGGAGGCTATTCATCAGATTTTGCAACAAAAACAAATGCTCATGATACATTCCTTGACAAACCAAATTCTCCCCCACATAGCCCAGAGGTGGAAACTCCTAAATGCGGAAGCACACAGTAAGATTTGTGGACTAGAAAATGACTGGTGGATCAACAAAGCCCACGAAATTCAAGGATTTGCCCACTCTAACAACGCAAGGATTCCACAGTGCTATCAAGACCATGTATGGCTCTAAAAGAAATACCCTATCACCTGTTGCCTCAAGTGATGGCTCTATCATCCATAAAGAGCGAGAGGATATTCTGAACCGCTAGGCAGAACACTTTCAAGCTTTGTTTAATCATCTCAACATCACGGATGACACAGTTATTGATGCTCTGTCAGATCTTCCACCCATCCAGGCTGTCGAAAGGCCTCCCGAGCTCCATGAGGACCTGGGGAGGCAAAACCTGTGGCCCGGGGGAACTACTGAAATATGGTGGCTATCTGCTAAAGAGGCAATTGCCTAAAACCATCTGTGCTTTATGGAATGGCGAACATCTGCCTAAATCATGGATAGACCCCATAATCACGCCTATATATAAGAACAAGGACGAAAGAAAGAACTGTAACTAACAAAAGCCGCGGAATCATTCTCCTCAAATGCGTGCAAAATACTAGCCAGAATCATGTTGGCACGTTTAATAACACACAACTTATATATAGTGTTTATTGTCCCAACCAAGGCTTTCGACACTGTACCTCGGGAACTTCGGTTGCGTGTCATCTCAAAATATCGAGTCCTCAACATACTTAATACCTTCCATACCGACATGGAAGCAAAGGTGCGCATCGGGGAATCGGAATCAACATCATTTCCGGTTAATAGGGGAGTGAAGCAAGGAGAAGTTCTAGCTCCTGTATTAACCTTTTTATCTCCCTAATTCAGAATTCACTGAGAGCAGAGGATGGCATACAATTGGAATATCGCCTTGGTGGCATTCTTTTTAACATCAGGCGATTACAAGCACACACTAAAACGACATTAAAACAATAAGTTGACCTGCAGTATGCAGATGCTGCTGCCTCGATATCACATACACCAAAATTCATGCAACGTGTACTCAACGCCATTTCCTCCTTATATCAAGCTATTAGCCTGCAAATCAACACTAGAACGACCGAAGTCATAGGGCAGCATGTCTGCCCAACCTCTACCTTCCCACCTCTACAATCAACAATACACAACTTCAAACATTCCCACTTTTCAGGCACGTGGGTAGCATTGTAGCCCCATCTACCAACATTGATGAAAAGGTGCTGGACCGAATCAACAAGGCTTCAAATTCGTTCTGCAAACTGCGCTCAAAAGTTTTCCAGAACAAACACCTCAGACTATCAACCAAAGTCCAGATATACTCAGCTGTGTGCATATCGACCCCTTATGGAGCTGAGACGTGGACCATATACAGAAGACACCTGAACCAATTAGAAAAATTCCATATTTACAGCCTCCAGAAAATCCTTTGTCTCACTTGGAAAGACCATGTCCCTCATGTACAAACCCTAGAGAGAACTGGCTGCACAAGTATTGAAGATTTGGTCACCAAGCGTCAACTATGGCGGCTGGGGCATGTGATCCGTATGGCAGAAGACCGACTTCCTAGGCAAGTTCTCTACGGATCTGGTGGCCCTAAATGATTATTTAAAGATCAAGCTAAGACGTCTCTGAAGAAGGGCAATATCCATCCTGCAAACTCTAGCCATTAACCGTGCAACCTGGAGATCTAAAATCACCAAAGGAGTAGAGATCCTAGAGCAAGAACGCACATCCCAACGTGACCTAAAACGGCAGCAGCAACATGCTAGAAGAGAAACTCCAGCAGACCCCGTTCCTCAGCAGATCTGCCCAGCCTGTGACAAAGTCTGCAGGTCCAGAATAGGACTTTAGAGACATACTCGTAAATGCTCACAGGCGGAGATGACAAATTCCCCGATGTTGACTACCTTACTTACTCATCCATCATTCATCACCCTGGGACATCGAATGTCGTCGTCGGCTTACGATGGACTGCAATAAGCAAGCAAGCATGGTGGGACATCTGCCAGCCATATGACATCACAAAATAAAGGATGAAAAAAAACCAGGACCTATCAAAGATATCCTATTCAAATCATCCTTAAGCCCATAGAGCCACTACCATGGTATAATATGCATCATTTTGATTTCGTTCAGTCGTCAACCATTAGGATCGTCATATTTGGGATTTAAAACAAAACTCCAAACATGCAAGTACAAATGACAATTTGCCTATAATACATATTTACCTGTAAACCTGAAAAATCAATTCTTTAAATATGCTCATCCCCATATATCATAATCATCTAGCTTTTCTTTGAATGGTAACAAGGATTAACAAGGAAATGAAGTACCCTAGCAGACCTTACGGTCCATTCAAAGAGGGTACTTTTGGACTAGCAATCGAGCGGGCACATGGCTGCTCAATTGTTTTTCGTCCCTAAACGGCCACTTTTCAAGACTTTGTCTAGCCTTGACTTGAACTAGTCAACAGATTCGCTGTTGACAACTTCCACTAGAAGTGCGTTCCACTTACCGCAGATACTGTAAGTGAAAAAATGTCCACACAGATTGCGGTTGTAACGCTTCAGTTCAAGTTTGAAGCCGTGATTGCGCGTTCTGTTCTCACTCAGTGTGAAAATATCCCGGTAGTCAACATTGTCGAACCCTCGAAGTATTTTGAAAACTTCGATGAGCTGACCACGCAGTCTACGGGTTTCCAGCGAGAACAGATCTAATTTCCTTAGTCTATCCTCATAACTTTTATGTCGGATAGAGGGAATCAGCTTGGTTGCCCTGGCTTGTACGCGTTCCAACCTTGCGATATCCTTTCGAAACGAAGGACTCCAAAATTGCACGGCATACTCCAGGTGCGGCCGAACAAGGGAGTTGTACAGACAAAGTACTATCTCCTTGTTACGGTATCCAAACTGGCGCTTTATGTAGCCTAACATCCTTTGGGCTTTCTTCTCTGCCTCGATGCACTGTTTCGAGAACTTGAGGTTGCTAGTGATTGTTACACCCAAGTCCTTCTCAGTCTCGGTGGATTCAATAGCAGTGCCCTTAAGGATGTACTGAGATTTGGGGTTTCGGTGGCCGATATGCATTACTTTGCATTTCCCCACGTTGAAAGGCATTTGCCACGTGTCCGACCACTCCCCAATCCTTTGAAGGTCCTCTTGGAGGCGGGCAGTGTTCCACTCCTTTGCCACACTGATACCAAGCTTGGTGTCGGCAAATTTGGAGATTTTGGCAACCATGTCTCCGTCCATGTCGTTGACATAGATAATAAACAGTAGTGGTCTCAGGACGGAATCTTAAGGGACACCGCTAGATACGGGTGCCCATTCAGAGGCCCGTCCATTCACCACTACTCGTTGCCGTCTGTCACTTAGCCAGCTCTCTATCCAACCTGCTACCTTGCCGTCTATGCCCTGCGCACGCACTTTTCGGAGAAGGCAGCGGTGTGGTACCTTGTCAAAGGCCTCTTGGAAGTCAAAGTACACAACATCCACCTCTTTATCCCGATCATGCTCACTGAACACGAAGTGGAAGAATTCCACAAGGTTCGTCAGGCATGACCGTTGCCTTCGGAAGCCGTGCTGGGGACTCTTCAGTAGCAGGTTTGACTCTAAATAAGACGTTATCTTTTCCACTATCATGCTTTCCATGAGTTGACCGACTATCGAAGTCAAACTGATGGGTCCGTAGTTTGACGGATGGCTAGGGTCTCCTTTCTTGAAGATCGGAGTCACCTCCGCCTCACGCCAGTCTCTAGGAACGCATCCGGTCCGGATTGACATGTTAAAGATAGCGCACAGATGTCGTGATACTTCATCGCACACTTCCTTCAACACCTTGGATAGAAACCTGTCCGGTCCGGGGGGCTTATTCGTCTTTAGGTCAGCGATCCTATGAATTAATGACAATAGCGGAGATTAGGGCCATAATCGCTTTCAAGGAAAAATAATCTTTTCTTATGTATTTTAATGCCCTAAAAATTAATATCTCCTTAATTTCCAGGTAATTTTACAGATGAACAACAATTTTTTTTTTTAATACTTTCAATCTATTCTATAGGCCTATTTGAATTGTTTGTTGCTATTTATTTGGCACGCAAAGCATTATTTTTCGACTTTTTAGCACTCGGGATAAAAAGTGTTTCATTGCACCTATTCAAGAAATGTATATTACCAACGATGATATTAATTTAACTACGATATAGAAGGTTAGGGGTAGTAGGTTATTTAAAAACGCTTAATTTCGTGTTTTTTAAAAATGATTACGACGTTACATTTCTTTTTGTTTTGTCTTTGAATCTTCAAATTTCTTTGGCATCTCCATGTCCTTGTTAAATCTAATTCCAGCACCAAACACAAACATTTCATTTCGTATTTGGCCGTGTATTTGACAAAAATCAATTACAGCTTCGAAACGACCATAATATCCACGCGAGAATGCAAGTACGGTTATTTCACAACCATCACAAAGAGCAGTCATTTGCCGCTATAGGCTATGCCACGGCGTGTCACTGGGATATGACTCTTGTTTGGTTCCTTTCCGACGGTAAAACAACACAAAAATTAACAACTTATTGAAAACAAACTAATCTCTCAAATTAACCTAACCTAACTACCTAAACCCCCCAACTAACCTATTCTTTTGGTCGTTCAAAATAAGCTATCAATGATAAGATGGCTGCCAATCTATTTCTCGTCATAACATCATAATTGGAATTGTTCATCTTTAAAATTACCACTTTCCGTAGCAAATGAAACATTACCGAGATAGACCTAATCTAACCCCTCCTAAAATAATCAACACCTCCTAACCTAACCAACTTAACCTTAAAGTAGCATAAACCTTTGGAAGTATCTGGACAGCAAAACACGTGATTATTCCTAATTTTCAAAATCAGATTCAGTGTCATAGAAACTGAAATATCGGTGTTTTACCGCGTCTAAGATGTTATTCCTTTCATAACATTTCCGCAACAGCATTTCTTAAAAACAAACTATTATTTTCGTAATTTTCAAAACAGTCACTCTATTATTCCAACTCGAAGGTTGTAAACGACCGAAGTCGATAGAGGAGAGAAGAAGAAACAACAAGCACAACTTCAATATTTAAATGAACGAAATCGGAAGAAACAAATATGAACGAATCCGAGTGACTACAATTACATGACAAAGTCAGATAGAAAAACATAAACAAATGTCAACTTTTGTTTACTTTATAGCAGCTTAAATATACATAGATATGCGAACCAAATGCAATATATATATATATATATATATATATATATATATATATATATATATATATATATATATATATATATGAATCCATTAAACCACATTGAAAGAGAAAACGGAATAATTTTTCCTTGCAGTAATATTTTTATTACCTTTTTTCGAAAAAATCCGTGCAGGAAAGCGATTCGAACCAGGCACACTGAGGCAGCGAGCACCGCTTTGATCAGAATTAAAAGTAAGCCTTTAGTTAACTATGCTACCCGTACGCGTAGTGTACTAAAAGCTTACTTTTAATTCTGATCAAAGCGGTGCTCGCTGCCTCAGTGTGCCTGGTTCGAATCGCTTTCCTGCACGGATTTTTTCGAAAAAGGTAATAAAAATATTACTGCAAGGGAAAATTATTACGTTTTCTCTTTCAATGTGGTTTAATGGATTCATTTTCATCATTCTCTCGCGCTACTTTGAGATATATATATATATATATATATATATATATATATATATATATATATATATATATATATATATATATATATATATATATATATATATATATATATATATATATAATATCCCGCCGGAAAAATGAAAAAGGTGCTTCTAAGTACTTTCGAACTTTATTCTGTTCATTCTCAAGGAATACATAAAGAATTACTTAACAAGAATGGTATATAAATTATATAGGATAAAACTAAGCGACGCTCCGCCTACGTACAACGAAAGGATACAAAAAGGAGAGGGATTGAAAAATATAAATAAATTATCAGAAAAGAAGGATTAAAAGGTGGTACAAAAGAGGTAAAGACATAGATAAAATCTCTACCAAAATATCTACGTGTGAGTGTGTGTGAAATGTAGAAATATAAGTCACATAACTATGAATTCATACATATGAAAATATAAATACATGTTCAATAAACAACAAAAAAAGCAAATTAAATAAAACAAAGGGTTAAGAAAGAGCATTCGACAATATTTCTTTTAATATAGTAGTTTGAATAGTAAATAAACTTAGCCGAATTCCAATTGATAGGATGATCATGTTCAGATTAGTGATCAAAGAAAGCACTATTGCGTTCACCTTTTCTAATATTATACTTGTGTGGGGAGAAACGAACATTTAATGATTTTCCAGTTTGCCCAAAGTATCGCTTAGGCAAACTACACAATCGACAGCATAAACTCCACCCTTCTATTCTTGGTATTATTGTAAACCAACATTTTGTACATAGTAGACTCATACTTATATATGACTGAAATATTTAAACATTTCAAGAGAAGGGGAAGAAAGAAAAAGGCCTCGGAAAACGGTAAAGTTATGGTATTGGAACCACATCAAAGTAAAACTTAAATATCTCTTAATGTTTCATAATTTAAACACCAGTTCAAATATTTCAAATGTTTCTGTTTTACTTAAAGTTTTAGATATTAGTGATTAAAATAAAATAATTTTACTTTAAAATAAAGTTATTGTGAGTAGAAGGAATCAATTTAATATTATGGGAACTAATTAAATGTATAAAAATGAATTCGAGGGAGAAGTCAAAATACCGCATGTCCGCGGTTCGTATATGTAAGGATGAATTCTTTCATAAAGAAACGACCATCTGAAGACGATTCCAAGCTCCCGCGGAATAAAAAATATTGAATCCAGCTCCAAGATTCCTTTCACCTTTTGAGGAAGTCTCCAATCACCAAGTTACCAAGCTTACTAAGCAAGAAGAGAGCTTTCTATTTTGGAGTCGTAGCCTTGTGAATACAAGGCATTCACTAAGTAAGCAACTAGGCAACCACCCAATCGAATCAAGAAACACAATTGGCTGCCCCAAGAGTGGTATCGAAATTTGGTGACAAATTATCCCTTGGTAATCACATCACCCTTGAAGAGACATCCCTCAGTTACCTTCTGAGTATCACTTATAAATCAAGGGAATTCTTAAAATTGAATGCGGTAGGGATATCAATTCTGTAAAAGGTCTTTTTAGCCGAATTTAGGCACCTGGTAAGAAAGTTGTGAGGGTAACAGAGGTTATTATTACCCTTTTCAAAGAGCTTAGAGATCTCCTTATTCAAGAATTCCTGGCTGGCACTCGGAACCCTCGGAGAAACATTGAAGTGAATGCCGATAAAGTCAACGTTTATTTTTTACCTGCGACGCAGTGTGACATCACGTTAAATTTACCTAATACTGCAATACAATTAAACTTGTTTTATGGCTAAATTCAAGTATTTCCTTTACTTTTCTTCACGTCCGGAAATTGTCTATTTTTAATTTATTTTCGAAATTAATCCCTCCCCCCCTATGATTGAGGATATTTAATTACCACACTTAGGAAAGGAATGTTCAAATGAATAATTGTGTGGGTGTTTAAGTTATCCAAATAAATATTAATTATATTTAATCTTTTAGTAATCAAAGTTTTCATCTAATTAATAAGACACAACAATTGTTTTAAAATAATAATGAAGTCTCCCTAAAATACAGAATTGAAAGAAAATGCACACGTCAGGGTAACCTGTCCATTCCTGACTTCGACATCAAATCACCTTATTTTTTCTTATGCTATGGATCCGAAGGACCTGGGATATTCGGTGGAACTGATTTTTAGTGACTCTGTTAATATCAATGAGGTAAGAAGTATTATTTTCTTTATAATTAATACCTTAACTACCGGGATATCCAGCAATGCTCGAGTTTGATTGCGTCTCTAAGCTATACGAAAGTGTTCTGAGGAATTTGCTGTTTCCTAGATAGTATTTACAGTACGAGGAATTGGCAAAAACCCTTGGGTCCCCACGAGGACAGCCCATAAGAAGGAAGGTTACATTGTCATCACTCGTAACAGTTAGACCCCGATGCATATTCTTAATTTGATGTAACCTCAAATACTACATATTATTGTAGCAGGCAAGCAGTGGCGGCTCGTAGTTAAAATTTATGGGGGTGCTGCATCAGATTTTTTTTAGCATTGTTTTTATATTGTGTAAAATTAAATAAACATATAAAAAGAAAAAATATATATAAACTTTATCAAATCCTAAACAGAACAAAATCAAACAATTTTTTACTTATTAATAGCCTAAATTGTTACAGTTCAAGCTTGATCCATTCATTTAAAAACGAAATCCATTCTTCTTGTTTTAATATGCGCGAAAAGATTAATCATTTTACCTTGATCTCTGGATGACTACTGAGAAATTTTTCTCCATTAAAAGCGCTGCAAGTGCATTTAGTCTTTCATAATTCATAAAATAGAAGAGCAAAAAAATAAATAAATTCTACACTTTATCACATTCAAGAATTTAAACACGTTTCTAAGCACAACACACTGGAGTCAAATGAAATACTACCTTCCACCAGCACACCAGAGTCTGCACTGCGTGAGCCCCATACTCTCTCTCCCTATCTCGGAACTGTGAGCATGATAATGTACAAGTATAAAGAAAGAATTAAAGAAAAATGGACTCATTATATTAAATGTTATCGATAATATCGAGTGGAAATAGGGAGTGGTGCAGTTCCGCAGTGCCTATATACACGAGCCGCTACTGAAGGCAAGCTATCCAAATCAGGGCGAGCCGACCTCTTTTTCCACCCCCCTCTCCCCCCACACTTCTATGAGGCCAAGTGACCCCAGAGAATACGGGTACTGCCGGAAGTCGGTGTAGGAGAGAAAAAGAGACAGGTCAGAAAGTGAAAATATTTATCGAAGTAATGAAGCCGGCCATAGTTGGTCTGACTCGGGAGGTTAGGCGAAGAAAAATATGAGGCTTTCTATGAGGCCAAATGAACCTAGAGAATACGGGTACTGCCGGAAGTCGGTGTAGGAGAGAAAAAGAGACAGGTCAGAAAGTGAAAATATTTATCGAAGTAATGAAGCCGGCCATAGTTGGTCTGACTCGAGAGGTTAGGCGAAGAAGAATATGGGGCTTTCTGTGAGCCAAGCCCTTGTTTATGTACAGTTAGACTGTACATTGCCGTGGAATCCGAACCACGGGCTTATCCTGGGGACTTCTATTCTTCTTCCAGTCTATATTCCTTTTGTTTAAATCCTTCTATTCGGTGTCAATCCGTTTCATCCCTATCTCGTGCTTGGAGAACAAGCTAATCTCTTTCATTAGTTACTTTTATTTACTTACCTGTTTGATTACCTTTGTTAAAAAGGCGTTCAAACCGTTATTAATGCTGTGTAGTATTCTAACTCGGGTATTGGAGAGCTCTTGGGTTAGTGTCATACTCACAAACTGTATCCACCGTTCCACCTCCCGTTCATCAATTTGGTTAGTTATTGTTTCAAATCCAGTTTTTGTTCCATAATTGGGTTTGGAGATAACATCTCCTAGTAAGGTCAATTATTGGTCCGATTTACGTTTTTGCTTTTGTTTTTTTTATCTAACTTGTCTTATTTTCCTCTATAATTTTCACATTTGAATCAGCATTTTTATGCATAATTTTCTACATTGTTTTCTTGTTCTAGATTATAGAAGAAACTTGAGTATCTTTGTTTCGGTTTTCTTGTTTTGTTATTTTCAAGTATATCAGTAATATTTGCTCGGAGTTTATCTAATATTTTCTCTTTCATCTTGCGTCTCCTGTTCTCTAGTATATTATATATTCCTTGCATGTTGATTCTTCTATGTAGGTCTTTCTGTTTTCTTCTTTCGATTCTTCTTGTGTTTGTAATAAGGTACTATGTTTTGTTTTGTACTTTCTGTAGCATTTTTTTTGTTCTTTTGGTATGCCGTGCAATAATACTTCAGCTGAATATAGCAATATTGATTGTACTAATGCATTATATAGCTTCTTTTTTTATACTTGGTTCTTTGAATCTATACATCATCTTTAGACCTGCTACCGTTTTTTGTACTCGTTCCTTGACATGTTTCATGCATCCGTTGGTAGTTATTTTCATTCCTAGGACGGTACATGCGGTTGAGTAAGGGTATCTGATTCGTTCGATTACCACATCTGCTAGTAAGCGTCTTCCTATAGAACTATCTTCTTTTTTTTTTGTATCTTCCATTTTCTTTCGTATTTATTTGATATGGGGCATTATGGCATGGGATTTCCACCACTTGAGTCAAATCATCCGCGTACTGTATATTAATACTGAATGCTTGATATTGGTGGGATATCCGCCGTATAAATTCAGTATAGGATGGAACTAAAACATCCTCCTTGAGGCAACCATGTTCTTAATTCAGATCATGGGCCTTTTAGTCGCATAGGATCCTATCTAAGATTTCGCTTAAACCCACTTGCATGATCTTGTACTGCATCCCTTTTTGCCAAACTTTGTCGAAGGCCTTTGAGACGTCTCTGCATACTATATCTATATAGTTCCTTTTTCTTTTTGCCTGCGATATCTTTTCTGTGATAACACTTAATGCCATTTCTGTACTCCGAATTTTCCGAAATCCATACTGCTGATATAAATTATTTTCTTCAAGGTGTTCTGTCAGCTTTCTATTCTATATTTTTTTTTAGTAATTTCCCTCCGAATTCCAAAAGTGAAATCGGTCTATAGTTTTCTTTTACATCCGGAGGATTTCCTCGTCTCGGGATGAAGTTATCTTTGCTACATTGAATTGGTTAGGGCCTGTCTCCAGGCATGCGTTAAATATGTTCTTCAATCCCTGGATTTAAGTTCGCTTTCAAATTCTTCTGAGTTCTTTGTGTTATTGGTTGCTGCACTACCGTCATAGGCATTAGTGTTTTCCTCTACCTGATGTGTTGTGTGCGTTCTATCCAGGTTTTCGTTTATTTGGTCAACAACAAATTCTTTAAATTCGGTGTCGAAATCGGCATTATCCTCACCGCCGATGTTAAATATGTTCCTCCAATATTCTCTTAGGATCTCTTTAACTTCTTGTTCCTTTTCTTTGATGATCCCTTGGCTGGTTTTTAATTTTATTTTCGGCTAAGGTGAGAAGCCTCTTATTGATTTGACTCTTTGGCACAATTCTTTGGGTGAGGCTTGGCTGTCAACTTGCGCTATTGCCTCATCCCATTTAATCCTTTATTGTTCTATAATTTTGTTTGAAAGTTCCTGCTTACATGCCGTTATTCTGGTAATTCTGTTTCTGGATGTCCCAAAAGTTCTCATCCTTTCTTGTTCTATTTTTAGTTCCCAGTAAACTATTTTTAAATCCAGTCATGGTTGTGCAATCGTTTTATATTGGGTTCTTGGAATCGTTTCTTCATCCGTTTTTCTTTTATAGTATGTTAGTCAGTCAAGTTCTTCATCAATTTCTTCCAGATTTGCATCCTCTAGTTCTTTTGGAATATTTTGTTCCATACTATTTTTATATTTGTGCCAGTCTGGCTATCATACGCTTTTCTTATCTCAGCTAGGATTTGAATCGGATTCTTGTTGATGACGATTAGAATTCCTGTGTGATCACTACAAGGGATCATAATAGGTTCCATGTAATAATTGAATGGATGATTATTCCCAGCTAGGGAGATGTCTGTTTTTCGTGGCCTCTCATCCTGTTCTATACGTAGGAAAATCAGGGCCGAGTCGTTGGACGATGTGTCTGCCTAACAGCATCCATAGACATCGCCCGGTCCCGTTGGTCGATCTGTAGCCTGATTTCCTACACCGAACGTTAATATCCCCGAGGAAGAAAATGGGACTTATTCCGTTAAACAACTTGGTAAATTTAGGGATGAGGAAAAAGTCCCGCCCCAGCGGTTGATATGCGGTAGCGATTGTTAATTCCACAAAGTCCATGGCTTTATTCAGTGTCATATACGATTCTTTAAATACATGTATTTCCTTGTATTTTATATTTCTCTTTATGGCTATTGCCGCCCCATTCCATCTTTCTTGGGTATGGTTGGTGGCTAATAGTTGCTAGTTCCAAATTTTAATCTTTTCATTTTCTGTATTAATTCCATGTCCTGATATTAGGATTATATCGGCATCAATTTCTCTGAATATATTTCCATATTGTATTCGTTTTCCAGTCCATTCGTCCGTGTTAATGTGCCGGATTCTAAAATTTTCCGTCAGATATTTTGCTGCTTGTTGGTTACTCTTTTTTTCTTCTTTTTAACTTTTTCTTTTCCCTGTCTGGTGCTTGTTTGGTCTCTCTGGGCGTGGTTCCGGCAGGGCTTCTTTTTTCCTGGTTTAGTAATTCTGCTTGCTGCTGGAGGATTTCTCGTTTCTGTTTGGGAATTTTGGCCTTCTTTACGTTTTTTCCGGGTTTTTTTTCTGCTGATTCTTCTTCGGATTCTGTGATTGTTGTATCTTCGTTGTTTATGTGACTCAGAAGGATGGTTTGCGAAAGCTCTGTCGTATATTGCTGCAGGGTTCAGGTCGTGGGGGATTTCATTGTAGGTATTCCATTATATTTTTAGCATTGAGTTTAGTTATGTTGCGTATCTGTTAGGCTGTTAGGGATTGTAAGTTTTATTTGATGGTTGTGAACCGTTTGACTTGTGGTAAAGTGTAGGTCAGGCTGTTACGGTTTGGTAGTTTTATTTGATGGTTGTGAACCGTTTGACTTGTGGTAAAGTGTAGGTCAGGCTGTTACGGTTTGGTAGTTTTATTTGATGGTTGTGAACCGTTTGACTTGTGGTAAAGTGTAGGTCAGGCTGTTACGGTTTGGTAGTTTTATTTGATGGTTGTGAACCGTTTGACTTGTGGTAAAGTGTAGGTCAGGCTGTGATAGAACGAGTTGACTGCGTTAATTTCAACTCCTATCCCATATTATTTAAAACCATGATGCTGCCCACGTGCATCTTCGATTCGAGGCTTGGAGTCTTATCTCAGCTACCGGATGCCAATGTTTAAACAAGGAGGTTATCGTCCCCCCGTTCGCCCCCATACGCCGACCTCGCCAGATCGAGTTGGGCTTATGAGCAGATAAGGCATTGTTCTCCGGCCCGGCTGTGCGTTCCCTCCAAGCTTTCACTCCATTTTCCCCCACGCCAAGGAGATGTCCTGGCTATTTATATGGAAACTTTACCACTAAGATCAGATTGGAGATCCAGATTTTCGTCGCGAAACATCACCACGACCCTCTCTCCCTTTGTGCGCCAAGGGACCTCGACCTCGAGATTCACCATCACTTGTCCAGAAGGAGGACAATATTCCCTGAGTGCCAAAGGTTCGAGCCTTTCCGACGCCAAGTCCCCAAGGCTTCCCCCCCTTTGTTCAGAAGAGAACAACCTAGAACAGCCATTGTTCGTTTTGAGCCCTTCGCCAAGAAACGGTTCTCACCCCCCCTGTTGTTCAAAGGAGAACAACATTAGAACAGCCATTGTTCTTGAGCCCATAGACAAGAGACGGTTCTCATCCCCCCTTTGTTCAGAAGAGAACAACCTAGAACAGCCATTGTTCTTCCAGCCGTTCGTCGAGAAACGGTTCTCCTTCCCAAGACGCCTCGTCAGGATCCTTTTATCCCCCCCCTTCGGCTGGAACTCGCCAGCGGACCGAAACTCCTTTGCGCCACCTTCCACTGCACCACTAGTGCAAGTTACGTAAGCCAAACGTCAACTTTGAGTACTTAACCCTTTTTGTCAATTCTATCCTGTGCTTTAAATGGTTTATCGAACCATCCCATCTCTTTAACTCGATATTTGTTTTACCTTTTTTTAAATCCTTTAAATCCTCGGATTAGCCGAGCCCCCACGACCCTTTTCATTCTCTGTTTATGTCAATATTTTCCGTCTTGTGTTTATTGGTAGTTATTATTAATAAAACTCTATTTTATTAATGATAGCAATATTATTATCCTTGAGCTCAGTTCCACTTCTTAAGCATTTCGAAGATGCATAATATCGGCCGCCAGACAGTAACGCACTCTAAAGATAATTAAGGAAGTTCCCTCAACGAATAGTGATATATGGTATATCGTCGGGAGTCATTCTACGACACAGGCTGTTACGGTTTGGTAGTTTTATTTGATGGTTGTGAACCGTTTGACTTGTGGTAAAGTGTAGGTCAGGCTGTTTCGGTTTGGTAGTTTTATTTGATGGTTGTGAACCGTTTGACTTGTGGTAAAGTGTAGGTCAGGCTGTTACGGTTTGGTAGTTTTATTTGATGGTTGTGAACCGTTTGACTTGTGGTAAAGTGTAGGTCAGGCTGTTACGGTTTGGTAGATTTATTTGATGGTTGTGAACCGTTTGACTTGTGGTAAAGTGGAGGTCAGGCTGTTACGGTTTGTTAGTTTTATTTGATGGTTGTGAACCGTTTGACTTGTGGTAAAGTGTAGGTCAGGCTGTTACAGTTTGGTAGTTTTATTTGATGGTTGTGAACCGTTTGACTTGTGGTAAAGTGTAGGTCAGGCTGTTACGGTTTGGTAGTTTTATTTGATGGTTGTGAACCGTTTGACTTGTGGTAAAGTGTAGGTCAGGCTGTTACGGTTTGGTAGTTTTATTTGATGGTTGTGAACCGTTTGACTTGTGGTAAAGTGTAGGTCAGGCTGTTACGGTTTGGTAGATTTATTTGATGGTTGTGAACCGTTTGACTTGTGGTGTAAAGTTTAGGTCAGGCTGTTACGGTTTGGTAGTTTTTTTTTATGGTTGTGAACCGTTTGACTTGTGGTAAAGTGTAGGTCAGGCTGTTACGGTTTGGTAGTTTTATTTGATGGTTGTGAACCGTTTGACTTGTGGTAAAGTGTAGGTCAGGCTGTTACGGTTTGGTAGTTTTATTTTATGATTATTAATTGATTACTATGTTATTAAGGTTCTGTCAGATTGTTTGGGTTTGTTGGTTTTATTTAAGGTTATGAGTTGTTTGATTTTTCACGAAAGTTTGGTGAGATTATTTTGCGTTTGTAGGCAGGTAGGGTAATGCCGTCCGTCTCTTGGTCAAGACGGATCACCTCTAACGGATAATGAAACCAACATAAAGATCAACATAGCAATCGCTGGTGATCCCGAGAGCACCAAAGGTCCGTCCTTGTTTTGGGGGTGGGGTGAGGGTAAGGTATCGAAATGTATTTTGTGTTTTTGACACCAGCCAGCGATCAGGTAGGAACCTTCGTCACCCCGTTGGACCCAGGTCAGGGGTAGTGGCTTCACACCAGGGATATGAGGATATAACTACCCATCGGCAGGATTTCTTCGAACTGAGGAGAAAAGTGAGTGTTCTCCGTTGAAGACGGGAGAGGATGACATCGGTGTTGTGATTAGCTGTGTGTGAGGATCTGCGGAATATCTACCTACCCTCCACGGTGGGTAACCACAACACGTCCACAAATCAGTGGCCGGACCTCTGCGTGCCTTGACTTTTGTCTCTCTTCTCGCATGGGCTTAAACCCGACACCTCGACGCTATAAAACCAAAGCCGTATTGTATCCACTAGGTCAGCGAAAGCTCTTGTTTGGGTTTATTCATTTTATTAGATGATTGAGTTGGTTGTTCCGTTGTGATTCTTTTTATTTTGATAACTACTGCCCTATCTCTGTAGGATCCCTAGTTCCTACTCTTTTGCGTCCGAAAAAATAGACCGAGAGACCGGGTCTTAAAAAAGGACATTTCGTCCGTAAACATAAAAATCTGCCAGACCTGCCTCATATAGGTAGTCTTAGCCCTGCCTTCAAGTGTGACGTCATACTGATTTTTATATACGCTTAGATTTTATTAGTCACAAAATTGGTATAAATTTTAGGGTGTAATTTTTTTTTAATTATATACAAGAAGCAACGAGGGCATCATCCATTTGTAATGAGGATCAAGAAAGTGGCGAAGATAGAGAGAGAGAGAGACCAATTTGCCTAGATGATCGAGAAATCCCGATGATAAATTTGAACGAATAAAAGGAAATTTATAACATAACAAAAATAATGATGAAAAAAGCCACCAGGACTTATCAAAGTCCCCACTGAAGAAAAATAAATGAATAAGTATGAAACCAAAGATACAATAGCGTGTGTGTAGGTGAGGGCAGATAAATGAATAGGAGCAAGACAAAATGATAAACACATTTATAAATAGATTTTACCTATTTATCACAGAGATTAGAATTCAATGTAGTGAAAATGGTATACAATGCTTGGCTAATTAATTGGTTTAATAAATAATTCCTAACAGATCGGAAGCTAGAGTCTGTTGGACAGAATAAAATATCAAATAATGATTAACAATGAAATAATAATAAACATGAAATAATACCTAACGCAGCCCAACTCTCCTCGGGACTAAAATTGTGAAACTACATTTAACGATGAGAGAAAAAGAAGAATACGTGAAACACGTGACCATATTTCCTATACATAGTGGGCCTTAATATTTATATTAATTTCACACCGTATTTACTTAATATAAACACAAATGAATTAATAAAATAAAAAAATATTAATTGTGTACTTATAACTATCGATTCTTAATAATACAGAGCGCGCACCGAACACACTACTCTGGACGGAAAGCCATATGGGCAAAATTTTGCTCTGCCGGTGATGAAACACCGAGGCTTTGCCCAGGGTTGCCAATTCAGCTGAATTTCGGCTAGATTCAGCGGATTCAAGCCCCATCTATCCACTAAAACTTTTCTTCTAGCCGATTGCAATGCATTTATAGCCGAATTCTAGCCATTTTAAATAAAAAAAAAACAATATAAAATGTATACAAATGTCATTAAGTTGAATGTCTGACTTTTTTTTTATATATAATTTCACAAATGATTAAAAACTTCATAGCCATTTTACAGGATTGCAACATGTTTTGAAAAATTCTCTATGTTACTTTTTCTTGCGCGTAAATATTGCAACATGCTTAGAACTTGTTCAAAAAACCTGGAATTCATTATTTCTGAAACGTATATGTAAGTGGTTAGTTAGTTAGTCGACGCCAACCCTTCCTTTATCCAGGAGGATCCCCCGACCGGATAATGAAATCTACATAAAGCTCAGTATGACAATCGCTGGTCGACCTGAGGGCACCAGGAGCCGGTCCTCTTTGGGGGAGAGGTGCCGGGAAGTTGGTAAAGTTAAAGATTAGCTGCTCGGCTACTTGCTCCTGAGGGCGAGCAAGGGGGTATGGGGGGCAGAGCCCCCCTCATATAGTAATTCATAGCCCGGCTCGAAACCAGCTTCCATTAACCAAACACATATACGAATAACCAAACATATATACGAATAACCAAACACATATACGAATAACCAAATGCATATACGAATAACCAAATGCATATACGTATAATGTATAAATATAAAATAACGGCCGAGCAGCTTATCTTCAACTTTACCAGGAAGTATTATGCTTTTGATACCAAGCAGCGTTCAGGTGGAAGCCTTCGTCACCTCGGGGGAGAGAGACCTGTTCCGCGTCAGAGGTACGTGGATATAGATACCCGTCGGCATGATTCCTTGGAACAGTGTGTGTTATGTTGCGAAGACAGGAGATGAAAGAAAGCTGTGTTGTAATTGGTTATGTGTGTGATGAGAAGTGCAAGATCTACCCACCCGAATACAGGGGTGAGCACAGCGCGTCCACCGGTCGGTAGCCAGATCTCAACGCGCCCTATGTAAGTGGTTCTCTGTGTCATCAATGAGGCAGCTCTCTTATAAATTATTGTATTTCGAAACTATTAATGATGGTAAATCACTACTGAAAATTACACTCGATTGCAAGACAAAATGGCTTTCCAGTGAGCCAGCTGTTGGTCGTATCTCTGTGGATTGTATTTAGGACCCACTTTGATTCAAGGCCCGATGAAAATTATACATCAGAAATATTGGCGGAAAAATGTATAAAGATGAAAATAATTTAGTATTTATTTTGCTTCTACAACCTATTCTTGGAGAGATACAAAAAAAATAAATAAAATATATGAATCAAACACGGTCGACAAAGTAAAATTATTAAATGTTTTAAATTTGCTCTTTAAATCGATTGCAAACCTATAATTCCAATCGCTAGAGTCGATCCTCGTGCTATTAATATCGAGGAATATTTGGATCCTAGGACATATTTAGGATACATTTGAAAATAAAGTCCAGGAACTAAAAGATAACCTGAGAATTACAAAAGAGGAGGAAAGGTGCTTAAGAGAAAGATTTCAATTTTGTTTCTGTTTATTCTATCAATTAAAGCAAAGGATGTCCAATATCTTAAAAATATTGGCAAATGTATCACTATTAGCTGTGGAAAAAATTCTGCATCCAAACAAGGAATCCATTACTAAACTAATGGAATTTATGAATGTCGACGAATCTCGTATATCTGCTGCTCAAGTTCAGTAGAATAAAATTCACCAATTAACTCTAACTCTACAAAAGATACCGAAGAATTTTGGAATGACGTTATCCAATATAAGGATTCAGCAGATTTAAATCCATTCAAGAAATTAGTAGAGTTTGCTATTTCTACACTTATTTTATCTCACTCAAATGCTGAGGTTGAGACGGTGTTAATCAGCAAGATTAAGAAATAAAACACAATTGCAAATGATTACCTCAATACTAACCATGAAATCTGGTTTAAAACGGCACAACTAATCCAAACTACGAATTGCCAAAATCGGTGACCAATGGCATCTGCTCAATCCAAAGAGTCGCAACTTCATCGGCTTTGCTTTAAGATATTCTTCATCCCTTACAATGAATAAAGTGACTTTTATAAAGTTTCTAATAAAATAAAATGTAGCTATAAATCTAGCCATATATGGTAAAAATATATCGGATTCTAGCTGTTTTTCAGCTGTGCTCTAGCCGAAATTGGTCATTTTGATTTGGCAACCCTAGGCCTTTGCCTAACGCTCAGTAGGAGTTTAGCTTTCATGCCTGAAACAACATATACCGTTTCTTCTGAGAATGCCAACTGAAATTGAAAAACGGTACGTCAGATTCGAGGCACTCGTGATTCCCCCGGCGCTTAGGGATGCGAGTATGGCGTACCCTTTTTCGATTTCAGCCTCCATTCTAAGAAAAACAAAACAAAGACCGCGTATGCTGGTAGCCGCATGGAAGCGAAACTCTTACTGAGCGTGTCCAAGTGTGTGTGTATATATATATATATATATATATATATATATGTGGTATTTGTATATTAGTGGGATTTATTTTAGTTAATAAATTAGCCTAAATAGTTATTTGAAAACCATTACAATAAATTTGTTGAATTTGGATGGAATAATCGTCTGCTAATATTTAGGCCTAAACGACTGACGTGAAATGAATTCAGAAAACTTCTGAACTAGGTTTGTAAGAAAACAGAAAATATAAAAAATAAATATATTTACAAAATCAACGAATGCACAATGAGGGAATTGAATAAGGGATACAACGTAATGCAATGTATGGAAGTAATGAAAAGTAGAATGAAAGTAAGATGTAAAGTAACTAAGATGTGGTAAAGTAACTATGATGTAAAGTGACTAAGATGTAAAGTGACTATGATGGACTGTGGATTGGGATCTGCAATTAGAGAAGTAACGAGAATTAGGACCTACTCTCGTATGGCAGTTTGCAGAGAATAAGTGTGAGAGGATTTATAACTGACCTTGATTCGAAGTAACGTCGAACACGAATGGATGGGGACGCGAACACAAATGAGAGAGTCAATTCGCGTTATTTCACAAGTGGTGAAATGCGCGTGTTTGTATGTGCGTGTATTTCTAAGAGATGTTGTTTGTACCAGTGCGTTAAATGAAATCAGTTTCTCGTCACGGGATAATTGAATTATTAAAGGTTACATACAATAAATGAATTGCAAAAAGTTATGCATAAAATGATTGAATTGACAAAAGTTAAATAAAATAATTGAATGGTTTGAATTTTATACATAATATATATATTTAAGTTTTCCAGCAGGATTTTATTATAGGAATGCCCAGAGGGCATTGCTATATATATATATATATATATATATATTATATAACGGGTGGCCCAAAAGTTACTTCACATTTTAAAAAATTAATAACTAATTAAGTTATAAAAGTGGGTGATATATAAAATGGAAGGTGAGATCTTGGGGTTTTATTGTGGTACAAAAGTTACATTTTTATTGTGCATCTATAATACGTATATAAAGAATATAATACACAATAATACCCGACTAATTATTAACCCAGAATGGCAAGATACAGCAAAGAACAGCGAGCAAGAATTGTGACTACTTATTTAAAACATAATGGATAAATTGTTACTGTGCAGAGGGACTTTAGAACAGCATTTAATCAACGAAACAGTCCCTCGAGGCATTGCATTCTTGCAATGGTATCAAGGTTCAGAGAATCTGGGTCTCCAGGTGATAAAGAACGCTCAGGTAGACCGAGATCTGTGCGAAATGCAGGTGTCATTCAGCGTGTGTTAACCAGTGTTCAACAACAGCCACCGTCAAATAGGGATTTCTCGAACATCATTGCAACGCATCGTAACAAAAGAATTGAAACGTCATCCATACAAAATTCAAATAACTCAACAATTAAATATTGCAGACCATCAAAAAAGAATAAACTTTGCACCCGCATATTTGGGACTAACCAATTATCCGACCTTTACCTCGCACCTAATCATGTCCGATGAAGCCCATTTTCACATTACTGGATATGTTAATAAACAAAATTACATATTCTGGTGTCCTGGAAACCTCATGATAATTCATGAGCAGCCTCTTCGTGCACAGAAAGTTACGGTTTGGTGCTGCATAACCAGTTCGAAAATCATTGGTCCCTACTTCTTCGAGGATGCTGATGGAAAAACAGTGACAGTAACAGGGGACACTTACAGAGAAATGATACAAGATTATTTATTGCCAGAACTGGAAGATTTGGCTATGCACGATATGTGCATATCCACAGCGAGAGAAACCCTGGCAACACTAAGAGCAGCCTTTCCTGGTCGGTTAATTTCACGTTTAGGTGACGTTTCTTGGCCACCACGATCACCTGATTTTACCCCTCCAGATTTTTTCCCTTTGGGGATACCTTAAAGAAAAGGTATACGTAAATAAACCTAATAATCTTCAAGAATTGAAACAAACATCGTTGAAGAAATCAACAAAATCACTCGTGATGTTTTGGAAAATGTCATGGAAAATATGGTGCAAAGAATCCGCCTTTGTTTTAACAATAATGGAGAACATTTGAAGGATATTATATTGAAATAATAAAAATCCAAGATCTCCTCTTTCATTTTGTATATCACCCACTTCTATAACTTAATTAGTTTTTGTGTTATTAATTTTTTAAAATTTTAAGTAACTTTTGGGCCACCCGTTATATATATATATATATATATATATATATATATATATATATATATATATATATATATATATATATATATATATGAATGCAATATCCCGCAGGAAAAAATGAAAAGGTGTTTCCAAGTACTTTCGAACTTTATTAAGTTCCTTATCAAGGATAACTACAAGAAATAGTATTATATTAGAGGTATATATACGAAAGAAAAATATGAAAGACCGCCTCAAAAACAAGAAATCACCAATGAGGAAGAGGGAAGGGGGAAGGTAAAAAACACATTAAGGATTACAAGAAGCAGGTAGTAAGGTCAAACTAAGTCGAAGGAAAGGGTAACAGATTCAAAGAAATGGAGATAGCCTAACGAGGGAGATTATAAGACACGCTGAGCAAAAGGGGGAAAAATATAAAGTACAAAACAGAGCAGTGACAATTAAAAAATAAAAATGAATAAAAAAAAAAATAAATAAAATAGGGGCCACATAACTAAAGAATGTATATAAACAAACCCCACTAGGAACGCAAGACAAAACTAATTTCTTTGAGTATTAATCTTTTAATTATAGCATCTATTTTATATAAACCAGGGGAAAGGTTAAAATTATCACATTGGTTTATATAAAATAGATGCTATAATTAAAAGATTAATACTCAAAGAAATTAGTTTTGTCTTGCGTTCCTAGTGTTGTTTTTTTATATACATTCTTTAGTTATGTGGCCCCTATTTTATTTATTTTTTTTTTTTATTCATTTTTATTTTTTAATTGTCACTGCTCTGTTTTGTACTTTATATTTTTCCCCCTTTTGCTCATCGTGTCTTATAATCTCCCTCGTTAGGCTATCTCCATTTCTTTGAATCTGTTACCCTTTCCTTCGACTTAGTTTGACCTTACTACCTGCTTCTTGTAATCCTTAATGTGTTTTTTACCTTCCCCCTTCCCTCTTCCTCATTGGTGATTTCTTGTTTTTGAGGCGGTCTTTCATATTTTTCTTTCGTATATATACCTCTAATATAATACTATTTCTTGTAGTTATCCTTGATAAGGAACTTAATAAATTTCGAAAGTACTTGGAAACACCTTTTCATTTTTTCCTGCGGGATATTGCATTCATTTGCCACCCTCACGTGATACTTTGTGAGTTTTTCATATATATATATATATATATATATATATATATATATATATACACCCAACCAACAACCCACTTTGCCAGACATCACTACTGCAACAAACACCCTTCGAACACGACACACGCTCTCTCCTCTGACCATCTCCCCATCTTAATCACATTAAACACAAAAACAAACTTCAGGCTACAACAACCCTTGAAAACATACACAAATTATCACAAGGCAAACTCGACAGAATACACAAAAGAAATTGAACAAGCACTCTCCAACATCCAACTCCTTAAAGATGCACACACGGCAAACAAAATACTAACTAACACTATTTTACAAGCAGACGAACACAACATCCCACGTGGGAAAATACACAACACACAAAAACTACTCCCTGAACCAATCAGAAGCCTCATAGCACAACGGAACAACACTAAAAAACAAAACCCATCAGACCCCAACATTATAGAACAAAACAAACAAATAGATCGCGCCATACAAGAACACAAACAAGAATTATGGAAACATCACCTAGACCAGCAATGGGACCACAAAACAAATACACACAAACTCTGGAAAACCATTGCTGGCTTCACAAAAAAAAACCCAACACAGCCACAAAACAACACCATCACCTTCGGGAACAAAGAAGCCACAACACCCATACAAAAAGCAGAACACTTCAACAAACAGTTCACAAACCCAACCATACACCAAACGGAAAATGAAAACAGAAAAATAGACAGACATACACAAAAACTCCCCAAACCGTAATTCACAACAGAACAGATTAACAGAGCCATAAAACAAGCAAGAGACAACAACTCCACCGGGCCCGATGACATAAACATCAAATACCTCAAACACCTTGGTCAAAACGCCATAAATCTCCTCACGCACACTTACAATCTCGCCATAAACACAAACAACATACCTAAACAATGAAAAGTAGCAAAAATAATTCCAATATCCAAACCAAACAAAGACATAAACAAGGGAGACTCCTACAGACCAATAGCGCTGCTTTGCCCCATAGCCAAAACACTAGAAAAAATCATCCTACCCTACATCACATCCAACATTTAAAACACACCACACCAACATGAGTTCAAACCCATGCGCTCAACCACCACAGTATTACACACAATAAACAACATAATCACAAATGGATTCAACAAGAAAATTCCACCGCATAGAACCATAGCAGTCGCCCTTGACATGTCCAAAGCATTCGACACAGTAGACCTACACAAACTAATCAACAAGATCCACAAACTCACCATACCCACCACTCTCATCAAGTAAATAGCAAACTACATCAAGGGACGACTCCAATACACACAAATACAAATCACAAAATCCAAACACAAACACACAAAATCCGGAGTTCCCCAAGGAGGAGTACTTCCCCTCAACACTTCAACATCTACACCTCAGATATATCAATCCCCCACAAACAGTAAAAATTGTCACCTACACAGACATCACAATACTCTCCTCACACAGCTAACCAGAAACCGCTGCACAACAGATACAACCTTACCTCAATAAAATACACACATGGACAATAAAGAACTCACTAAAGCTAAATGCGACCAAAATAATGACCACTCTCTTCACACCAGACTCTGCAGAATACAACACAACCCTAAATCTAAACATACAAACCATAACACTACCAACCACAAAAGAACCGAAGATCCTTGGCCTCACTTTTGACCCCAAACTCACATACTCAAAGCATACAAAACACAATACTCAAGGCCACGAAAACACTCAAAGAAGTCATCAAGGCACTCACAACTACACATTGGGGGAAAACCAAGGAAATGCTCATTAATACATACAAGACAATCAGAAGACCAGTACTAGAATACGCCAACACAATCTGGTCTTCAATCATTTCAGAAACTAACACCCAAAAACTACAGACAATACAAAACACAGCCCTCCGCACTGCCACAGGATGCACTCTTGTCACAAACACCCAACATCTACACGACGAGACGAACATCCTACCAATCAAAAATCACCTAAAACTACATGCATCATAACTCAGGCAGAAAACGCAACATCCAAATCATATTCACCACATCACCAGACAACCTCCCAATCACCGAAATAAGGAAAAGACCATTTTCGATAACAACAACAACAACTACACCACCAACTTAGACACAGACCCTAACACAACATCAGAAGACACAATCAAGCAAAACATGAAAACAATCCACACTCAGATCACACGACAATACTTGACAAACAGAACCCACAACAAAGTATTAAGTGATCCACCTCCAGCCATACAAAACTCAAAAGAAACACTCACAAAACAGATCAGAAGAACACTAGCACAGATTCGAACAAGCAAATCTCCAATCCTGACATCATACATGCACAAAATATCTCCCACCACCCATACAACACCAAACTGCCCCAAATGCCTAACACAGATACACGACACCACACATCTCTTCAACTGCCCACAGATACACACAGACCTGTGCCCGGTGGATCTGTGGGAGAGACCCCTGGAGGCGGCGGGTCTGCTCTTGCGATGGTCCGGGGAGCTGGGGCCCGGAATAGGTCGCCACCAACACCACCACCGGATCTATACCTTGATTCTTCAAGGCTGCTATGATCGCTGGTGTTTCTATTGGGTCAAATGCTTTCTGTTAGTCTACAAATGCCAATAGAGGGATATTATACTTGGAAGTTTTCTCACAGAGCTCGTTGATAGTATGTGGCTGGTGAATCGTTGGGAAACCTTTTCTGAAGCTAGCTTCTTCTCTCAGATTTTGGTCGTATAGCTAATTTTGCACTCTGTTTGGTAATGACTGTTTTTGCAGAGTTTATAGACACCCAAGAATAGGCTGATTTGTTCTGTAGTTTGTAAGGTCCGTTTGATCGTCTTTTTGTGTAGAAGGATTATTGTGGTTTTGTTCTAGTCCTCCAGACCACAATGACCTCTTCAGCATTTTTCATCAAGTCCGAAGTGATGTTGTCAGGACCTGATGCTTTGTGCCTCTTCATTTGTTTTATTGATTTTTGAATTTCTGATCTGAGAACGGCTGGGGCATTATTGAGTGTTGTTGGTTGCTTGTGGTTCTGGATGTTGCTTGAGTACAACTTTTCACAGTACTCTTTTGTTTTTTTACTTATGGTTTCTCAATCTTTGATGATGGCACCGTCTTCCTCTCTTATATCAACACTCGCAATGCGGCCGGATCTTGAAACATTTGGTGTCACGCAAAATCAGCTTAGATGGAAAGTTAGCTCGTTCATCAGCTATATCAAGAAGAACAGTGCATTCTATACCAATTCCCTATAGGAAGATGATTGCTTGAAACCAGAGAAAGTAGATAGGAAAACTAACCGAAAAATTACTAGTGGAAGAAGACAGCGAAAGTGGCTGATCCAAGTTTCGCTAGCCCAACCCTATAAAAGGTGTTACCAAAAACGTTATTAGAGGTTTTTGTGAAAACAAAATAAAAATAAACATTAAATTTAAGAACTCCATCGCAACTGTTGAGGTTTGCTCTAATTCTTCATGTCGAGCTCTTGGATCTCTCCTATCTTTTTTTTCGCGATGGCTGGATCGTTTCCTCCATATCTCCTGCTCCATAAATGCAAGGAGAGGATTTTTAAAATGATTAAGGCTGACAATTTTCTGTTTCCCCTTCAATTGGATGTTGCTTTGATACGATTGAATTCACCGGTTTGCACTATCTAATGTAGGCCTACAGTTTAACGTGGGATCCGAACCACGGTCCGCTATAACATGTGGCAGCTGCCCCCAAATCGACCCGAATCGGGATTCCATGCCTTGAATAAATATTTTCTGCGGCTTAATTTGGTCAATGTGTGAATTGGTGTTTTTACTCAGCGAGATCCTGGTCCTTCACCCCCATCTTATTTAATAGGGCTCGAAATTGGTGCGTTTCCTTTAGGCGCTATGCGAGTGCTTAGTGCTCTTAAGCGTCCCAGTTGGTTTCCCAGCGCGGGAGCGTGTCTCCTTCTTCTTGCTTCTTTTTGTTTGTTTGTTCTTTGGTTTTTTTTTTTTTTTAATTTAGGCTATAAGATAGACACTAGAAAATAAGCTTACAATACAAATGTATTATTATTATTGCAATCATTGATTATTATTGAATTTAGTGTTATCATCCCTTTCCCCGACACGCACCCTGGTGATCCATCTTTCCATCTTGGACGGCATTAATCTGTACCAGTAACCTGCACACCGGACTATGGTGTGGTGTGGTTGGAAGTGGGTTTCCTCATAATATTTAGTTGCTTGGATCAATGGTTGCATGTTCGGGCCCCTGGGGGAAGCGGTCCTCCCCCAGGTAACCTTAAAATAGGCTTATTTGTGATTTCGTTAGCTGTGCCCTTGCTGTTGGTCGCCAGATAAACACACTTTATTTAATAAAAACAGCAACCATAATATGTGCATTGGATGCAGTCACTGGCTTGGCCTGGAAGGGAAGTGTCCCCCGGCCGGGCTCGATGCAGTGTGAAGGTGACTACTCATTGCTGTACTAAACCGCCTACCATCACTGCCTAGATTTCAGTTTTCCTTCCTATAACTTCTTCCTTTCCTTGCGCAGGCAAATAATAGCAAAGCGGTGCAGGTTGGTGTGTATGAAGTTTCCAACAAACATTGGATCATTTCTGAACAAGTTGTTAAAGGGACGAAATACGAGAGGAAAGCAACATTCACGGCCGCATACCACATGGACGAGTCGAAAGCATATATAGACGTGTATGGAGTGATATACAACGGCGATGTTTTGTGCGGTGCAGGAAAGTCGCATGTATTTACTCCCCAAAATGATGAATATGACGGTAAGTTTCCGAAGCAAGAAATTCCCTTGGATGATTACGAAGCCAGTCACTTCCTAAACCTGTCTCTTAAGTATAAAATTTTATAATTATATATCATCATCATCATCATCATCATCATCATCATCACTAACTCTATAATTTAATAAGGGTTTTTTTTGAGTATTTGAATAATAATTTCATCTTAGTTTGGTTATGACTTATGTTTTTTATCAAAGTTATTTCTAATAATTATTTTATAATATAAAAAAAAAACAAAATGATGAAGTTCAGAAATAAATATAAGTATCGAAAGTTTGTGAATTTTTTAAAACCCAAAGAATTACAAATGGTGAAGTTCAGAAAATTTATGTTTATATATCTTCCCTAACTATATTTTAGCAACGTGATATTTTGAAAGGGGGGAAATTTAGTTTAGAGTTTCTTTTTAAAATTATTATAATTGGCCAAGTTAAAAAATTTATACAAATTTAACCATAGCTGTTTTTTTTTATATTTTAAATTTTAATCTTAGTAGCGAAGCGCAAGCTCCCCACGTAGGTGGGAGTGGCGAAGCCATTGCCTGGTCGTTTTATACAAAATGGAAACCAAAACAAGAGCTGGGCGCGACTTTAATTTTTTCAGGTGCGACTTTGCCGCCGGATCTGGTGCGACTGCGACCTTTTTTCCCCGGTGTGACTCCGCTAAATTACAAAGTAAACGTTTAGCGCACATGCTTTTATAAGGCAGAAAAACACATATAAAACAGCCGCTGCAATTTCTTCAAAAAAGTCGTCTTTGTTCCTGTTCAAAGTCGCGGAAATTTGGCGGTGCAACTTTGCTTAATCCGACTTTTTCAAAACGTTGTCGCAACTCGTTGCCGCAACGCCCAGCTCTGACCAAAACCAACTAAGAGAGAAAAAACCCTTCCAATTTATACAATTACTTCTCAATTTACGGAAGTTTGAACTACGCGAGTTCAAAATAATATTTTTTAATTTTTAGAAATATTTAAGGTCATTTGGTTCAAAAGTTGCACGAGTTGGTTTAAAAGTTGACCACGAAGACCACCTTTGTAAAAAAATAAATTGAATCCTTTAGATACCGTATGTAGGTACAGTATTCTATTCTTTATTCGTTTAGTCTAAGAAAACTCAACTGTTTTTGGTCTTTATATAAAAACGTAACATGCTATGATTTTCATATTTTATTTATATTAAGCGCTGTTTTGTAGCATAACTGCTTTTTCCACTCTAAATTTTCTCTCATTTCGTTAATTGTGCTTGAATTTATAACTTCATGCAAAGAAAACGACGAAAACTTATGTTTTGCCATTGTTGTCAACTAAAGCTGTCTAGCAACACAGTCATCCTATTTGCCATTATTTCTTATGTAAATAATTCATTTTTTGTTAATCAGTTTTGTGTGCGTGCAACCATTAATGATTATTTACACCCGTGTTTAGTTTTACGGCTGAGGTATCTTCACCCCCTGAACAAACCCTCCTTAATACTCAAGGGTAAATAATTATTCATTTAAATTCACATTCCCGCGGTGCTGGATTCTCTCGACTTAAAACTGATCCCCGGAGCGTTTCTAACCTTTGATTCCTCTCGTTATCTCTTCTTATCAGTTACAATTTTCTTTCTTGTTACCTACAAGGGGAGAGAGGGGTGACTGATACATCTGGTACCTGAAGGAGCGGAACGCCCTCTCGGCTCCACTTCTCTCGGAAGTCTCAAACTAGTTTGAGTCTACCTGGGCTTTATTCCTTCTAGATATATCTATTCGACTTTTTTGTCAATTCTTTGCAAGCTCCTTTTCAGCCATTTTCTTGGCTGGTGGCGAATCTTGCAGACTAGTCGCCAACTCTCTTTCGTCTATTCCTCTCTAGGAGGGGGTGAAGGGACTGGCTCACCCCCTCCTCTTGGCTCCCGTTGGGGTGGTTTTGACATGTGTGCATTTTTTATTACCCTTTTCCCTACTGACTCCCTCTCCGCCCCCTTTTTTTCATATCTATCATTTTACGCACCCGCAAAAGGAGGTGTAAAGTGACATTAGTAGGTTTGCGTGCCCTCCAAGCGCTGATGTGAGCGCCAAAGAGCCCACAAGGACTGGGCCACCACACCAGCGTTTCGCTCTTCCTCACACCGATTACATGGCCGGAATCAGGGTAACGCTCCGGGCTGCTTGGCAAAGAAGATGGGAGACGGCCGAGGGAAATTTAAAGTATTGTACCAGTGCCCCGGGACTGTTCCCACAAACCTACACGCCAATGCCTCGACGGCTTTAGGTTGATTTCTGTCGTCTTCGAATTGGGTACACTCGCGGGGGCACCGCCATTTGATGCAGTGCCCGCCTGCACTTTATCGCGATGACTATGTTGTCCCAGAGACTGCTCGCCACATTCTTGTTGAATGTTCCAGTCTGGGCGATCTTCGCGCACGTTACTTGTCCCGGTACCGGGACGAGCGGGTCGCTATCGCTTGTCCCTTGTACTCGGGACGAGTTCGTGCACACTGACTTGAGGACTATCTAACTTTTTGGAAGAGGCTGGCCTTCCTTCGACGTCGGGACGTGCTTCTTTCTTCTTACTTTTTTGGATTCTTGTATTTTTTGCTTGTTTATTTGCCTCGGTTTTTGTCTTATTTTATCTATTCCTGTTATTTGTGGTTTGCCTGTTTTGTTTTTATTTAATCTAGCTTAGTATTAGGGTGTAACTTGAGTACGGTGAATTTTGTTGTGTTGAGAGGTACGAGTTGAAGTGTTGAGGGGGACTAGTAGTGTTTTGGGGTACGAGTCGTCATGTTTAAAGGTACGAGTTGTTCAGTTGAAAGGTATGAGTTGTGTTGAGGGGTACGATTTGTGGTGTTAAGGGGTGTGACATATTATTTAGAGGGATACGAGTTGTTGTTTCGAGGGGTACGAGTTGTGTTAAGGTATACAAGTTGTATTTAGAGGTACGAGTTGTTTAGTGGTACGAGTTTTGTTTAACAATACGTGTTGTATGGAATGGGTACATGTTGTTGTTTATAGGGGGTACGAGTTGTTGTATTGAGGTGTACGAGTTGTGTTTAGGGTGATGAGTTGTTCCTTGGAGGGATGCGAGTTGTTTTGTTTGTAGAGGTACGAGTTGTCGTTGTTGAGGGGTACGATTTGTGTTAATTGCAGTACCTTCAATTTCGTACTTTTAAATCCCTGTGATCTTTGATTTGTTTCTTCTTTTTTTTGCTGCAGTCATCTAATGTAGCGAGCCAGGCCCACCCTTTGGAGGGTGAAGAGTTTTGCTGTAGTAAGGCATTTTCGTCATTAATTTTGTGCATGCATGTTTCTTTCATCTCCTGATCTTCTTAAAGTAAAAGGATCGCGTCATTTTAATCTTCCTGTTACTTCCCAGATCGGCGCCAATGTAAGCCTTTCAAGATGCTACGGTATGAAAATGCGACCACGTTTTTCCTCAATGAGAATTTCCACTCGGATGAAATGGGTCTTGTGGTCGACATTTACTTCTCGTCCGACGTTTCTAAAGTGGAAGAGGTGAGAAGTGGGTGTGACTGATGTAGGGGTCCCAAGGTATCCTTAGGATCAGTTCTTCCTTTCTATTTTTGTGAGGGATGGGGGTGAGAGAAAATAGAAGTGCTAAAAGGCGAAGCAGGCATGAATAGCAAAAATGGGAGTAGTAGAGAGAAACGTATAAATAGGAAGGATAGAAGTAGGTCCCTCCCCCCTCCTAGACAAAAGAAAAATGTTATTGTGTCTATTTTAAACCTTCGAGAGCTAACCCAAAAATACGAACATGATCTTAATGTGTATAGATTGCTTCTGTCAAAGGGGCATTGCCACTTAAAAAGCTTCATGGTGCCGGAGAGGCCCCTAAACGCATTAATTCTTGGATGACAAAGTAGAGTGATGCATTTGAAGAACAACTCGGGGGAAAAGAAAATAAGGGTTAAAACACACGAGTATGCACAAAGAAATACCAAAATGGATAATATAAGAAATGCACCTTCCTCAAATACACGTAGAGCGTCTTAGAGAGTGGTGTATAAACCCTAAGGATTGGAAGAATGGTATATATTCGTACGACTCTTCCTTAACATTATTTCCATGTTCTGGCCGAGTTTACGTCTGGACGACGCCTGGAAAAGCTTATGATCCCGATTATCTCATCCTGATGGTTAAATATGGAAATGAATCATTGATGATCTGGGCGGTCATATCATGGAATTCCCTTGGGAAACCTCAACTCCCAAGATTATCTGTCAATTTGGGCTGTCCAACTGCAGCCCATGGTTCAAATACCACGCTCCAATGCCACCACTATTTTTCAGGGCGATACCGCACTCCTTCGCAACGTTAAAGTAATTAAAGACTGGTTTGAAATCCAAGTAAATGACGTTGAACACCTGGACTGATCCCTACAATCACCGGATCTTAATCGAGCCTTTGTGATGTCAATGGAATCAACAACTAAGGACTGGATTTCTTCCATCCGCGTATGAAAAAAGAGCTGGAGCAAGTTTTGCTCCAGGAAGGAGTTAAAATGCCTCTAGATAACGTCCAAAAATTGCAAGAATCAATTCTTAGACGTATTAAAGGTGTTATCACTGCTAAATGAGCGCCAATTACATATTTAGAATAATTAGTGATTCAAAGCGTTTCATTATTTTGCCCAAACCATCAATGTACATCCGAGCTCATCCCAACATGATCCCTAATGTCCAGGCTAGCGAGCGCTCGGAACAGGCCAGGAATGGGATAAAAATGCATCCACAACGAGCAAAGCTAATTATCGTATGGGGGCGCAGACCCCTAACAGAAGAGAACCCTAGATGGGGCCTCAGCAAGCATATGATTTGCCTCCCTTGTGGAGCAGAGACGGCTTAAAAAAAAAGTACTCCACCCCCCATCGTGCTCTTAGTTGTTTACCCCACCTACAACTTTCGCTAGCCTCGAGGATATGGCGTTAGATTTCTGACGTCGAGGCGGGGGTTCGATTAAAGCGATGAGCACACAAACCTTTTCAGTGTCCGCGGACACGCTGATATCCTATAGGGGTAAGTAGCCCCCCACGTATCATCATGCAAATACCCAATCATAACACCGCTATCATTTCCCTTCCTGTTTTCACATAACATACCCACTCGTCCGTTCCGAAACCCTGCCGATAAAATGCTTGTGAACCCCATAAGGTCACTCATACCCACATACCCTTGACGCAGAACGGGTGCCCCCCCCCCGTGGTCAAAAAGGGGTCCATCATCGTTGGTAGGCATCAAAAAACGGCATACGATCCGGACCTGCCTCTGGGTTCACCAGTGTTTGTCATTCTTATCTTTATGTGCATTTCAGTATCTTATCGCGTGGTCTCGTCTACAATGCCAGGAACGAATAGTGCTACCTACCTAGCTAACTACCGACTATCCCCACCTTCACTCCTTTACCTACGAACAACTCTGTCGGAGATAACCTCGTTGGTTTTCGCTTAATTAAAAAAAATCTTCAGAAAATTCATTGATGAAATCGGTCAAAGAAGAAATTGACATAAGGGATGGGGGGGGGGTGTCTCCTTGGATCACTAGTGGCTCCTCCCTCCGTGGTTGGTAGCAAAAACAGCTACCGCCCTTCAACGCCAAATAGTACCAGCCTCTGCTGACTTCGTGAATGTCAGTGATTGTCATACTGATCTTTATGCGAGTTTCATTATATGATCGGGCCACCCATAAATAAGAAAGGGATGTGTAGCTCAATTTCATAATAACGAGTGGCACTTTGATTACTGGATAGACAACCCCCCCCAACCCCCATTCATATCACCAACGCACTTTTTGCGCAGTGTTTCCCCCCCTCCTCCCCCACTTTTGAAACTCGCCGTCACATTATTTTCACAAAAGTCTATTTCTCGCATGGCCATACCATCTCACGGCACCCTGATCAGAACCTGATTCACACACTTCACAGCTTATATTCAACTTACACAGTCGTTGCGTTACCTTCACAAATAAAAAAAAAATCCCTTGTTTATTTGTCCTGCTCCCACTCGAGATCTTTTCTTCCCCCATCTCTTAGTCAACACCCACATAACAACATATCACTAACCTTTAATTGCAGTCTCGTATTTAATCCTCAAATTGTGCAATATCTTCTTTTACCAAAAGCGAGACTTCCAAAATATTCTAAGTTCGAGCCTTGGCAGCGAGACCCAGTAAGGAGCACGGCGATTTGCTTCCCTGGCCGCCGTGCTGACGGGACTCAGCACCCCCTCCTACACCAGCTTAGCCTCTTCTCGTTCTTTCTGACAGCCAGTGTTTTTACCCTACTTCATCACTCTCCCTATAACCTCTCCTTCAACTTTCTCTGGTGGGCCTCTAATTTCACAGGGTAGACGCCGACCAGCTTCCTCTCACCCAACTATCCCGGATCGGGGCTGAGGGAAAGGGGAAAACGTTCCCTCACCCCTAAGCTCCGGTCTGGAGTGGTGGGCTTTTAACAACCTCCTTCATCCCTACCTACACCTTCCTCACATCCCCTTTCTTTCTCCTTTCAATCTCAATTGATTTTATGCCGAGCCTAAGGTGAAGGCGCCATGCCGATGAGCTGCCAGGCCACTAGGTGGGAGGAGTGGCCTCAAATGGCGGCAGTGAGTTCTTTCGGCCCCATATTCACCCCTTGCACAGCGGGCAACTGCGTGGGGGTGATTAGCGTTTGCGTCCCGCAAAAAGACCAGGGTCACCATGCCCATGTATGCAAAAAAAATCAATCTCCTCCTTCACCAGCGACGGAGCCACCTTCGGGCAGCTCCAAGGAAAGAATGGAGCCCCCACCCCCTCGTTCTTCTGCAGGGAACCCTCCAAACTACTTCTACGGAGAGGAGCCTTACTCTTCTCCTCTTCATAGTGGCAGCCCCCCCCCCCATCTCCTTTTGCTTTCCAAGGGGACTACCAAGAGAACAGGCAGGCAGCCCATAATTGACCGCTCCAGGTGGGAGTGGCACGATAGGACCAACCCCCATAGGGGGCGAGGGAAGATAGGGCCCATCGGCCCATGCCCTCTAAAGACCTGCGGGCGCGAATAATGAGCTTACAGGGGGTCACCGTACGTGCCCCCCTTTCTTCCCTAAAGGATGCCGGTTCGCTGGCCATAGACGATATGACCAAAGGTACCTCGAATGGGACCTGTGGTGTCTTGGTTGGGGTGGGGGTGGGGGGTGGCACGGAGGCCCCCTTTAAGATAGACATGGTCCTTGAAGTGACCCAGCCCCAGACGGTAGGATCCTCCATGGGATCGAACCCGGGTTCAGTCCCAAGCACAGAACCCGTGTTCGCCCCTATGCAGGCTCCTCCTCAGACGTCCGGGTTCCCGAGGGCTCACAAGGAGAGGAGGATCTCCTTCGCCGGCTGGTGCTCCTGTGACAGGCAGGAGTTCTCCATTTCGGAGAAGGATCTTGCCGAGGCCGGCTCATCTGGCCTAGGAGCTCCTGCCGCTGGAGGGGAGAAGCGGGTTCATTCCCCTCCCTCCTCTCCTAAAAAGAAAAGAAATAGAAACAAAACTAAAAATACTCGGGGCTCCTCTCCCTACGCGGTTGCCGTGGCAACAGACGGGAGGGTGCCATTTCAGTATGCGACCAAGCTAAAATCGGCACGTCCGGCCCCGGTGCTCCCTCAGTTAAGGAATCCCAGACTAAGAGCAAAAGTGCGCAGAGCGGAGCCTCGATTACGTCGGGGCACCTCATTCAGAGGTTACCTGGCGTCTTCGAGCCCGCTGACTTCAAACGCTTCCTTGTTTATTTGCTCTACTGATGGCAACATGATCCATCAAAGGGGAGCTCTAGCTAGTGTGATTGGTAAAGAGACAAAGTTGACCCGTTTCACGGACGAGAGCCCTCTAGCGAATGCCTCGAATCCCTCCGAGGCGGCCATGGTTAACGGCATCACCTCGGTGCTCCCGGAAGATGTTCTCGCTACGTTCTACGTGGATGACCGTTCGATCTATTTTGCCGCGGCCCAGATGCCAACTCTGTAGCGTCGACTTCAACAGGTATTGAACCGCATCTTTCGTTATGCCGAAGGGCACAGGCTTCCGTTTACTTAGCCAGGACTCCCGTACCGCTCGGTACGGGAGATAACGCGCGTGCCCGGTTCGGAGAACTGATTGTGATTTATAGCGACTCACAAAGCGCCCTGAGTGCTCTCGTGGCATTGGAATCTCCGCATCCCCTGGTTCGCGATATTCGTGATGCCACGGTTTTGGCGAGCTGGGCAGATGTCGATATTATCTTACGCTGGGTTCCTGGACATATAGAAATTGCGGTTGCGGGAAATGAGAACGCCGATAAGGGCGCCAAAGTGTCCGCGAGGGCTGGGCGAGCAGACCAGCCTTTCGCTCTTCCTCACATGATTACATCGCACGAATACGGGCTGCCCCCCGGGCATCTTGGCAAAGAAGATCGGAGATGGTCGAGGGCAACTTAAAGTTACATGCCATTGCGCCGCGACTGTTCCCATGGACCTACTCCCAATGCCGTGAAGATTTCAGGTTGCTTTAATTATAAACCTTTTTAATATCATCAGAGATCAATGGTTTTGCGCTGTTTTAAATAAAGACAATTTAGACTAAATCTTAAAAGGACTCTATTCAATATTTTTAGCATTCAACTCATTCAAACTAATCCTAATTAATTTTTAGGATGAGTAAAAGTGGAAATAAGGTAAAAGTCTTGGAATTGTGGAACCCAAGTCGTATAACTTGTAAAAGGTACGAACCACTTCCCTAACTCCATGTTTACTATCTTTTGGACAGGTTTCCAACGTGATGAGTCAGAAGCGAGGCGAGAGGCACTACACGTTTTACAACAGTGGGTTCATCACGTCAGAGGAGCAACCCATCGAGCTATCGTTCACAGCTCATCACGAAGGAACGTCGCCGCCGCGATTCTCGGCCCTTGTCATAAATGACAAAGTCATTTGTGGGTTCGCCACTTTTCTGGACGTGTCGAAATTAGGTGCGTTGATTTCCGTGTATGCGGTTTGTGTGCTTGAAATGGATTTGTGAGGGGGAAGGGGGGCTTGGGTCCTCCTTCCCAGGGATAAACCCTGATTAGATAAGGGCGCCATCGCTATTAACCAAATGGTGGGGGGATTTGTGTACTCGATACCGCATAGTGGTGGCGATGAGCTCCGATCCCACTTTGTGAGAAAGTGGTTACAGATGGTTTCGTAGGTCTCAGTTTGCACGTAAACTAAGAACCGAAGGAATATGAAAGAGAGAAAACAAAAGGAAGAAACTGACGGAAAGGGGAAATGAAAAAAAATGCCAACCGAAGAAATATTTTCAATTTTATTTTAAATAATGAAAGAAAACTATAAACTTTTCAGACAGTGGGAAAATAAAGGATAAACAGACATGAGGATAGCTTCGCCACTCCTTACAGAAGGAACTTGCGCTTCGCTGGCAGACTTTCGGTCTCTGGCCTACGGCCTATCATGAGTCTTTTTTTTCTCTATCTAAATATGCTCTAATAACTTCCATGCCAAAATTTTAATAAATTTTCTGAACTTCATCATTTGTAATTCTTTTAGTTTTAAAAAATTCACAAAAAAATCGATACTTATATTTATTTCTGAACTTCATTTTATTTTTTTTATATTACAAAGGAATTATTAGAAAGTTAGTTAGTTAGTGAGCGCCAATCCTTCCATGATACTGGGAGGATTCTCGACCGTATAATTAAATTTTTATGTAAGGTCACTATGACAATCGCTGGTCGGCCCGAGGGCTCCAGGATCCGATCCTCTTTGGGTGACAACTGACAACCAAACTAAAAGAAAAAATCTTATTCAAACCTTCAAAAAATCTCGTTCTTAAAATATGGGATTATGTAGGATAAATGATATAAAGGATGCTTGGATAGGAATAAAAATAGCATAAATGATAGAAAGGATGCGTGGATAGGAATAAAAATATCATAAATGATATAAAGGATGCGTGGATGGGAATAAAAATATCATAAATGATAGAAAGGATGCTTGGATAGGAATAAAAATAGCATAAATGATAGAAAGGATGCGTGGATAGGAATAAAAATAGCATAAATGATAGAAAGGATGCGTGGATAGGAATAAAAATAGCATAAATGATAGAAAGGATGCGTGGATAGGAATAAAAATAGCATAAATGATAGAAAGGATGCGTGGATAGGAATAAAAATAGCATAAATGATAGAAAGGATGCGTGGATAGGAATAAAAAGAGCATAAATGATAGAAAGGATGCGTGGATAGGAATAAAAATAGCACAAGGAGTATCTGCCCTTAACCATACAGGGCGCCTTTGGCACGAAGCACTGCAATGGCAAACTCATAAACCCTAAAAACAGTCGACGAGGCTTCATTTCAAACCTTCGGTGACAGCCTTGTACATCCCCCCCCCCACCCCTTAAAAATACGAGCCTACATCAGTCTACCCCTTTTTTGTATTCCCTCCTTCACTTCTTTTACCTTCCTTTTATCTTCCCTTTGTTTCTGATTCGTTTTCTCTAACTTGGTCAGAGCATCATCTGTGCCTCTCCAATCAAGCCCATAGTCCGCAAAACCCCTCAAATGGGGGTCCCGGGTAGACCTTTACACCTTGGATTTCGAGGAGCGGCACGCACTCTCGGCCTCACTTCCCCCGACAGCCTCTAACTAGATTGAGACTACCTGAGCTACACTCCTTCTAGACATTTCCATTTGGCCCCTTTTTTTGCCCCTTTGTTTACAAGGTTTTTGAAGGGTTAGTCGCCAACCAGCCTTCGTCTATTCATCCCCGGTAGCGGGGGTGGTTGGCACCGTTAGGGTGGTGGGTTTTTAACACGTTTTCATTTTTCAGCCACTTTTCTCTGCCACACTCACTTTTTCTTCCTTCACTACTTTCTTTACCGCTCTTTCCTTACTAACTTTCTGGGTGCTACGGCCTCGTTGCTATTGCGCTTTAAATTTAAGGGGGGGTGGTAGCTCCTCAAGAACTTGTTTATTGCAAATACCCTTCCGTCCTCTAACGGAGTTCTATGTTTATGGTAAAATTGGTACAATTTGGTAATATATAGGGAGTATGATTTTGATTTGGATACAATTTAATGCAATATTTTGGTTCAATTTCTTGAGTCTGATTTGGTATAAATTATTGGATAAAATTGGAGGGAATTTGTTGACCAAGATTCGGTGCCATTTTCTTTAGTACAATTTCTCGAACACATTTGGTACAATTTCTTGATCATAATATGGTACCAGTTCTGGATCACAATTTGGTACCATTTCTTGGTCACAATATGGTATCAGTTCTTGATCATAATATGGTACCAGTTCTTGATCGCAATTTGGTACCAGTTCTTGGTCGCAGTTTGATAACATTTCCTTGAACGCAATTTGCTACCAGTTTACGTTCGCAATTTGGTACCAGTTTAGCACAATTTCGTGCAACTTTGAGGACATAGTTTCTGGGGGGCAATTTCTTGGGCCTAATTCTGTACAATTACTTGGGTAAATTCAAGTCCACTTTCCTATTCGCTATTTAATTTAGCGTCTTCGACACAGCTTTGGTGGATACAATTTTATGCAATTTTCGCGTTGACAATTCGTTCTTCAGAGTTGAATGTCTTCCCTCGCCCTTTCAACAGATATGGTTGGCAATTTAAAATAAAGACCAAAAACAACCAAAAAGAAACTCACCCAAAACTTACAAATTATGGTTGGAGATCTTTGGCAATCCGATCGTCGCCATCTTTATTTTATCGCCATCCGGTACCTCAAACCTAGAGGATTGGCAGTCCCTCCTTGTCCTAGTACCCAACACAGAGGGTGTCAGTAGTACGGGCCACTATGCTGCAGCTGACATTTGAGGATTACATTCCCTCCACCCCAACTACCTGCAAGAATATCTGCAGCCACACATCTTCACATCCTCTAAACCACGTTCTTGACACCTTACAAACGTTCTACGCGAGATGCCCTCGTTGGTTTCACCTTAAGTAAAAATAATCGCTATTTTGCGCTTTCATTACTTATTATTTATCCTTTTGTCTTTCCCCGTCGGTTCCTTTCCATATTAAAAAAGCGAAACCAACGAGGGCCGGTCAGAAATTTGTTATATCTCGAAGTGGTGAGGTAGGGGAATGTAAGAATGCGTGAATGATACTTGTTTCAAGTAACAAATTACGTTGACGGTGTGACATTGTTCAGTCGGGAAAGGAATATTTTTATTTAAATCGAAAACCAACGAGGGCAATATGTAGCAGAATGTAGCGGGAGATCTCTTAAGAAGGTGGTGAAATGGAGAGGGCATTGGGGCCTGCAGGGCACGCGATCATACAGATGTCAGCTGCAGTGGAGTTGTCCATGCTACTCCTCACACCTCCTTGCTGGTTGGAAAGGCAGGGAAAAGAGAAAGAGGGAATAGTCAAATTTACTTGTATATGTCGAGGATGACAAGTACTTTAACACCAGGTCCATACCTGGTAAAGATGAATTAAAACTTCGCAAACAAAGCTCATGTGCAGAAGAGTTCTGAAGCTGAAACTATTAATACACTCTTGAAGTTTCCTTTATCATCAATTATATTATTTGTTGGTTTTCAAACGACACTACGCATTTCCTAAACTTCCTGGTTATTTTGTTTTATTTTCCCGCGTATTCTTTGTTTCCCGCCAGATCGAAGCGAGAATCTCCTGGACTCGATTGACGTGTTATCCATCGCATCCGACATAATCTCCGCTTGCGGACTGCTCGTAACCATAGTAACGGGCGTCTTTGCGTGGAAACTCGCTTTTCAGATACGACCCAATTCAAGTATCTCTGATCCAATCTACTCCGTCCCTAAGAAGCTTTAGCGAGTTATAAGTATTCTACCTTCATCACTTTGTCCATTCATTTATAAATGGTTTTGTTTTTTTTAGTATTAGAATATTTTATTTTTAGAACGATTTTCGCAATTGTTATCACCGCAGTGTTTTTTTATACAATATTTTATTTATTGCGCCTTTTAATGCCTATTTTTGGACGAATTCCTTTTTACTTTTTTATTAGTTATTTAAAGAGCTGCCACTCTCATTCATCTGTTCGCCCCTGCCACGCTTTGTGTAAAAATAAAAGGAGGAACTACTGAACCTGAGGATGGGTTATATGTTATAGAAAATGAATGCATAAACCAGGGACGTCCAACCCGCGGCCCGCGGGCCGCATTGCAGCCCACTGCTTACTCAGATTTTATTTTTACTTGGTATTTTTTAGGAATTTTTATTTACTTTGAAAACCAGATATTGAGAATATCATAAAAGGACGGCAATCCCCCAAATCACATTGATTTTATTTTATTTTGTATTAGTCTAATTTAATTTTCTCCTCTTAATATACAGTAATTTGTTTGTAATATATATATATATATATATATATATATATATATATATATATATATATATATATATATATATATATATATATATATCTTTGAACTTTTAAAATTTATATTTAAGTACCTCTGTGGCCCGGTGAATATACTTAAATTTCTAATTTGGCCCGCTGGGAAAAAAGGTTGGACAACCCTGGCATAAACAAAGGACTATTTATCGCAGAAACTATCGGCCATAGCGAGGATTGGTCAATTCTTGCTGAGGTGTTGAACAATGGCCAAGGTGTAGTTAAGGGTCAAAGGTTAATCACTTCTACCCAACTAAAGGTCACAGAGGAAGAAAATGAAACACAAATACGACTGGTACAATCAATCACTAGACGAGCGAGGCATCGTTGATAAAAGCAAATTACGGAAAAAATACAACTCCTGCCTAACTGATAACTTCAAATCTTACGTTATCAGAGACAAGCACGTACGATAGGCTAGTCGATCTCTTAATATCTAATCTAGATGTTAGCGCTTTATCCAGACATAGGTTAGAGCGAACTAAACTAGTGCCTTTTGAAATCAAATTGAAACCCAGAACAACTCATATATACACATCCTTATAGGTTCCCCCATTCGCAGTTGGATACTGTAAAAGAGCGAGTCCAAGACATGCTACAGCAAGGCATCGTCGAGCCTCCGGCTAGTCTGTGCTCTTCCTCCATGATTTTAATGTTGATAGAAGACGGAGGAATAAGACCATGTATAAAATTTAGCCGCTTAAACGGTGTCAGAATTTTGGATCACTTTCCTATACCGAACATGACCTAAACGATTCAAAATGTAGGAGACTTGAGGTAATTCTCATTAGAAATGGCCACTGGGTATTGGTAATTCCGGAGTGCAGACCTTAAACAGCTTTTACCACAAATTTCGGTCACTACCATTTCAACGTTCTACCTTTCGATGTCCTAAATGAACCTGCTATTTTTTATAAGCTAATGAAACTAGTCCTTTCAGACCTACTGGGTGTAGAAGCCTTTGCCTATCTAGATAACATCCTAAATTTTAGTAAGGATCTACCAACCCACTTTACCAGGCTCCAGCATGTACTCGATAGATTGCGAAGGGCAAACTTAAAAGTAAAACTAGCAAAATACAATTTCCTCCAAGAATCGCTTCTATACCTTGGATACTTACTTTCCTCGCAAGGGATCAAACCCGACCCAGCGAAGACAGACTGACTTCAAAAGTATCCCTCACCAAAATCGATCGAAGAACCTCAATCCTTTCTTGGCTTTGTAACTTCATCACCAATTTTTCAGAGATTGCCAAATCCCTCATTGACCTATTTGCAAAACATTCCACCTTCACATGGGATCCCCAACAACAACAAGTCTCCCGGCTAGTATAGTGGTTAGCGCGCTTGCCCGACAATCGCTGGGTTGGCAGTTCGAATCTCCGTTGGGATTCTTTTTAAGCTGACACTATTTACTAAGGGAGGTTACCGCCGTGACTGGGCACCACGGTGGGGAGTTGGTGCTTGCCGTGGCTGACGTCCGCCTGAGAAGTAGCATAGCTTGGTAGGAGGTCTGAAACCAGCAAACTTTAAATATCTTATAGAACATTTTATCCATGAACCAATTTTGCATTAACCTGACTACAAGCAACCCTTTATTCTAGCCACTGACGCAAGTTCTTTCGACATGGGTGTTGTTTTGCTGGAAGAAAAAATGGAAAAAGACATGCCAATTTGTTGTGGTGTGACATTATATTATATCAATACCATATTTTATCTATGGGGAAGGGACTAATAACTTAAAGGCGAACCGACAAAGGGGCGGAACGCCACGAGTTTCGACGCGCGGAGCAGCGAGAATAGAGTGCAAAACGAGGTCAGGTGAAATTTGGGCAATGGCACAGCTCAAGGTTATTCAAAGAGGCATGTACAAAAATATAATTTATTTACATAAAATAAGAGAATCAATGGGCAAAATTAAATTGGTAAATGAGGGGGAATTGCAGAGTTATGCATCAGACTCTGAAGTTAGAAATTAATGCGTTACAGAAGGAGACTATTCCAATGGGGAGGATTAACTCAAATGGGTTGCTAAAGGGGGGGAAGGGGTTGGCTTACGGAGGATTCCGGGTGAGACGCCAGGGTAAGGTTTCACGGATGTCTTCTGCAGGCAATAAACGTGAGGGCGAGGGCACTCGGAGCTTCTGAGCGGGGAGTTGACGTGATGACGGTTCTCCAAGGGAAATGGGGCGGTAACGTCCGGTCCAGGGGAGAGTATTTCGGCCACCCGAAGACCAGGAGGGCTTCTACAGGAGTTGATGAGCGGAGTCGGAAAAATCGCTCGGTGGCGATCGTCAAAATGGAAATACCTCACTGACTGGGCTAATTCCAACGACACGAAAAGTTCAGCCGTCACTTTGCTTCGTTGTTAATCACCTGACTTGGAACTAGGGGGAATGCTTCTTGGATCCTGGCGGGACTCCTCAACTCTGTGTCTCCCACCTGGAAGACGAGCCCTATATTTCCGAGGCTCCCCCCGCAGGGGTGGGGGAAACATGGGGTGTTTGGCCAGCGCTACTCTCGAATGGCCTCGAACCTTCACGCCCAGGCGATTCTAACCCGCGAAAAGGTGGTCCGGGGTGGACGCGGTTCGAGGCTACCGCTTGTGGATGGGGAGGGGAGGCTTACCAATTTTAGCCTAACCAAATTCTAGAATTTTCTTTAACGCATGGACGTCACTTCCGTGCTGGAAAAGAAATTCCACGTGGAATTCTCCCACACACTTGCATACACTAGTAAACTATTGAATGCAGCGCAAAGAAATTACACCACTACGGACAGTAAAACGCTAGCTGTAGGCTTGGCTTTAAAAAAGTTCAGAAACATAATATACGGGTATGATATTATTGTGAGAACTGATCACTACCCCTTATGTGCTTGTTTAAAGACAAATTACTAGAAGGTAAAATAAGTTGTTAGGCGTTATAAATACAAGACTACCACCCGGAAATATTAGATAGACCAGGAAAACTCGAAAGCATCCTAGATGGCCTATCACGCATAAAACAAGTTAAGAAAATACATGCATCAGTACCATTCGACAATCAGTTGCTTCTGGATGCACAACAAAAAAAATGAACGAGTTGGAGACATCTTCGCCCAATTAATGTCAACGCCCAGCTCACCACTAACAAAGGAATACCAAATCCACGACAAACTAGTTGCTATAAAGATGCGACTATTAATCGAAATCCCAGACGATCTAGTTGACATGTGTATCGCTTTAGGCCATTCCATTCCATATTCAGCCACATGCTCGCGGAAAGAACAGGAGAACCCCTGAAGGAAAGGTACCATTTACCAAATATTGTTACCAGGACTCAACAATACACCCAGGAATGCCTTCTCTGTCTTAAACATAAATGAAGTCCCAAACCAACGTATAAGAACAAGTATCCACTTCCCCAACAACCCTGGAAAAGGACCAGGATCAAGAATTTACAAAAAATTGAAGAGATTGCCTTTAATCTATGTTACCAGAAATATTTTTTGGGAAAACTGCATGAATAAAGCTAAAAAAACATTCTATAACCGCAAGTTAAGGAAAACAGAACCTTTACACAACATATTACTTTAACCTTACCATAATAATTTCTTGTATGTAGTACCAAAGTTAAAACAACTTGATATAAATATGATTTTTAAATACAATTATACATTAAAAAAATATTATAATAAAACACAGCCCAAGGACCGATAATAATGCAATATTTACTATACCTTGTTTAGATTGTAATTTATCTATGTAGGTCAAACTTCTAAAGATAGCTCGGTAAGAATTATTAAGCAACATCACAAGGGATATTCAAATAGTGGTTTGGCCGTCCACTAGCTTAAGATGGGTAACCAGATTGACTGTTCAAAAGCAGATACCACAATTCATATAAATGATTTTATTAGCAGAAATATCTTTGAATCGTTCCTAATCTCCAGCACAAAGGAGAGAAATGTAAATATTAGCCCCGGTTTGTTTTCCTTAGATCCAGTCCTATCTTTCTTGCTCAAATCAGACTTATCAGAGGTCATAAAAAATCTGACCTCATAGGGAAAACATTGCTTTGTATAAATACGGTGTCTCTCTATTTTATAAGCCATTGTGAGTTTGAAAATGTTAAGATAACGAAAGTACTAACTACAATCAATCTTTCCTTTTCCCTACGTGGTATAACCAAATATTTATACTTATTCACGTGTTACCTCTCGTGATTTTTACCCATATATATATATATATATATATATATATATATATATATATATATATATATATATATATATATATATGAAATAAATAACTCGCAAAGTAGCACGTGAAGCTCGCAATGAATGAAATGTCACGCAGGAAAAATGAAAAGATTCTTCCAAGTACTTTCGAACTTTATTCAGTTCATTCTCAAGAATAAATACAAGAGAAAATAATATAATAAGGGAATATATAAGCTAGTAAAAGATAAAGGACCGCCTCTAAGACAAGAAATCACCAATGAGGAAGTAAGAGAGGGATGCGTAAATTCGCATTAAGATTTAGCTATAACAGGTAACAAGGTCAAACCGAGAGGCAAGAATGAGTCAAGAACAGAGCCAAAAGGGTTAAAAAGATTAACGGATAAAGCCATAGTCTAAAGAGGGAGATTAGGAGAGACACGAGAAGTAAATTGAAACGAAGGGGAGAGGAAGAGAAATAAAATAATGTTAATGCAAAATCAATGCAATAATTAAATTGACACATCGGGTTCCCATAAATATGAAAATTGCCCTCCCCCTCCCAAAAAAAAATTAGGAATATAAGTCAAAGCTAATTTCTTTAAGAATGAGTTTTTTCATAACAACATCAATTTTAAAAAGGCCAGGGAAAATGTTAAAGTTATTAAATTGGCTTATACATGAACATTCAACAAGATTTCTTTTAATTGAGTCATTTGAGCGAAAAATAAATTTTGCTGAATTCCAATTAATTAAGTGGTTATTTTCAGACATATGCACAAAAAACGTACTATTATTTAAAGCTCTCCTAACATTGTATTTATGCTGATTAATACGGACAGATAATTGCTTTCCTGTCTGTTCAAAATATTTACTTGGACAAACAGAACATTGCAATTTTTCATTAAGGAAATTAAAAGATCTTTAACTGGGACCTTGGTAAATAATGAGCAGACATCGAAACTAACAAGGGTGAAATTATTCGAATACTCAATCGCATTGAGTTTAGAAATAAGGTCGTAGCTATTGGTAACATGCGAATGAGAAATGGCCCCAATTAGAGGTGTAAGAAAAGAGCATAATAAACAGAACCAACAGAACTTATAATAGGGCGTAAAGGGAAGATTGGTTTGTGCGTTTTTACAAGTCCATACAAATAAGGAAATTTGAAACTGATTCAGGGAAGTTTTTAAGTAATAGCCGAACATTTTTATGGAAATCACTATTAACTTATAGAGTGGGATCTTTCAATACTGGGAGGTAAGTAGCTTGATCACTTAATAAATCGTTCATTTTGGTAATATATGGATTTTTATCTATAATCACAACAGTTCCAGACTTATCGGCCTTAGCAATATGTAGGGACGGATTTTTACGAAGAGTCGATAAAGCACGACGAAAACGAAGGGGGTAATTAAGGTGGACAGGCTTAGCTAGACATTGATAAACACAACCTTTCACAATAGAAATTGAATCACTCGGGATATTACCGAATTTATCTAAATTGGCCAAACTTTTAGCAATGGAAACAATAGAGGGGTGGGATGGGATAAATATATTCAGACCAGATCGTAAGGTTGTAATAGTATTTTCATCCAAAGCTTCGGGTGAACATCGACTGGTTTTAAATACTCCATCTTTCGCAAACCTACTTGTTGCAGGTACCTTGTGGTTGTGATGTACTTCTTTGATGAAGTAGGCTTTGATCTAAGAGTGCGAATTTTGTTGTTTTAAGGAAGAGCCGCTTCAACACGTAAGGATATAAGGAAACACTCAGGAATTATCCCAAAATAAACATATATTTTAAATTTAACACTTAACTATGAAAAACAAGCCGTACTCACATTTATATCATTGTCCTACGCTAACCTAGACTATCCCGGTTGGCAACTAGGCCTATTACAATATCTTCAATGACAAAAGTAAACAAATAGGCTCCAGGTAAACACACCAATTGCCGATTAGTATTTTTATCGTGACCCTTTTAGATTAGCGTTAAACATTAAATTAAAGTACTCTCTTCTACCAACAAATATGACAGGGGTTCACCCACAATTGTTTTTACTTCTATTAAATCGTGAAAGGTACTAACCTCATACTATCGCAATATGAATATAAATGTTCTTGCTAACTCACATGACAGGCGGGATCAGGGATTGCCGGAGGTCGTTGGAGGGCTTATCTCGCACTTCTGGGAATTGGAGTGCCGATGATAAAATTTCGCCGAGATGTGATGGAGGAGAGAGGTAGGGCGCTGTCAACTTCTTATTGCAACCTTGCCTCTGGTTAAGTTAAGAAAACGGAGAGAGTTATGGTGCTCTTCGCTCCAAGAGTCCTCTTCTGAATAATCTTGAAGCCTCTTGGTGTCTTATTCTTCAACGTAGAGTGCCCAACTAAATTTGGGGGTATTCGGGGGGATTTTTACCGTAATTAAAGAACGGAACCTATTTGGGGCTGGGTTCTTCTCCTCTCACTCTTACGGAGCTTGAGATGTGAGAGTCACTCGAGTGTGAGCGGGTTTTCTTTTCTCCAGTCAGACTTCTTCTAAGTCTGTAAAGGATTCTTCGGTATGGCACCGATACAAAACTGGACAATTTATATTAATTCGGCCGGTAGGGGAAGTATCGATCTTCTCAATCTGATGCTTTATCGTTTCTCACGGAAATCGTCTTGTCTGGCTGAAGGATCGATCTTCACGAACTGATCCTTCGTCTTTCTTACCGAATCCTAATCCTGACTGGTTGAAGGATCGATCTTCACCAACTGATCCTACTTCGTTCTCACCGAATAATCTTGACTGGCTAAAGGATCGATCTTCACGAACTGATCCTCCGTCGTTCTCACCGAATAATGATCATTTCTCTTTCTTTCAGGGGCTTATTTATAGGCGGACCACCGCCCCATCTAAGGGAAAAGGGGCGAGGCCGTAGAGGGGAGCGCGAGGGGTGAGTTCGCATCTGGGAGAGCGAGAAGTGCATAGGTTGGCACTGAGGTGCCCAAGTCGGCTAGTTAATTAGCGAGACCCTCAACCGCCACACTCCTTGGCGTGCCTTTTGACTGGCCCTGCCTTTTGGTGACATAACCACTGGTTTATGGATCGTTAGAGCGTCGTTTAAGGGCCTTTGGTGGTTGCCTTAACACAGATGGTCGCTCCACCTACCTATGCGGCGGGGAGACCAAACAGGGTAGGCAGTTACTGTTATTCGCCGGCTACCGTTCCCACAAGTTTCCTCATGGGGCTCGCTTCTCCGGCTTTCTCCACAAGGGGGTGGGGGCTTTAAGGTATATGTACGCCTGGCCCCCCGGGAGGATTTATGTAGCCATTTCTCTACACTACTAATTCAAACTCTTATATTCATTTTTACTCTTCGCATAGTTCCAAAGTCAAACGTTCCGTTTTTTCCTCTATGATTTTACGGGCTTTACGAGTTCTTAGTTCTGAATATATGGATTCTGAATTCTCCAATATCTTTGAAATTGGCCATAAACTATGTTACCTTTATCCCTTTCTTCTAAACTGTCGTTCTTCTGAAAAAAATGCGTTCTATAATACAGCTCCTGCTATCCTTTTTAATGCTAAAAACATCATGGTTTTACTCTTCTCTGTTTGTTTCATTGACCTTCCCCGTCTTTTAAAAAACTTCAACATTTCAGTTGCTTTCAAATACGAGGCCACTATAAAAAACATTCTAGTTCACAATAATTGTAATAATATTGGGGAAGTCTATTCAGTCGAATGTTCTGTTTGTCCAAGTAAGTATTTTGGACAGACAGGAAAGCAATTATCTGTCCGTATTAATCAGCATAAATACAATGTTAGGAGAGTTTTAAATAATAGTGCGTTTTTTGTGCATATGTCCGAAAATAACCACTTAATTAATTGGAATTCAGAAAAATTTATATTTCGCTCAAATGACTCAATTAAAAGAAACCTTGTTGAATGTTCATGTATAAGCCAATTTAATAACTTTAATATTTTCCCTGGCCTTTTTAAAATTGATGTTTTTTATGAAAAAACTCATTCTTAAAGAAATTAGCTTTGACTTACGAGTATATTCCTAAATTTTGGGGGGGCAATTTTCATTTTTATGGGAACCCGATGTGTCAATTTAATTATTGCATTGATTTTGCATTAACATTATTTTATTTCTCTTCCTCTCCCCTTCGTTTCAATTTACTTCTCGTGTCTCTCCTAATCTCTCTCTTCAGACTATGGCTTTATCCGTTAATCGTTTTAACCCTTTTGGCTCTGTTCTTGACTCTTTCTTGCCTCTCGGTTTGACCTTGTTACCTGTTATAGCTAAATCTTAATGCGAATTTACACATCCCTCTCTTACTTCCTCATTGGTGATTTCTTGTCTTAGACGTCGTCATTTATCTTTTACTAGCCTATATATACCCTTATTATATTATTTTCTCTTGTAGTTATCCTTGAGAATGAAATGAATAAAGTTCGAAAGTACTTGGAATCACCTTTTCATTTTTCCTGCGGGACATTGCATTCATATATATATATATATATATATATATATATATATATATATATATGATGTGGGTGGGTATGGCACACCTGCTTGCAGTTTTATTTAACTCAATACAGCTCTTATATGGCTTCAAAATGCTCCAAAATAGGCTCGCTTCGCTCGCCACCCCACCTATATCATAAGTTCTAGACCTCCCCCACTCAAGGAAAACCTGAAATGACGCCAATGCCGCCAGACTAGCCAAATGGAGCTGCAGCAACACCGAAAAACTTCACCCCCACGTGCCATCTTCGTCGGGATGCGATGCTATATTAAAAGCATCGTACCCTCAAACACTAATGCAAAACTATACCCCAGATGGGATGGACCTTATAGAATAATGAAAGACTTCGGCAGAAACAGGTTCGAAATCCTCGACCTTAGGAACCTAAAACTCACAAAACTAGTGAATGGAGATCATATAAAAAATAGCCGCAGAAGAGACCATTTCCAAAAGGGGAGCCCCAATGCTTGATCTGCATATCCCTAACGATGTTCGCATTCAGTAAAATAACCCACGATGGAACCTACCCCATCAGAAGCAAACCTACCTGTTGACCCAATCGACACGTCAAAATCCTGGCACCTCAAATCAATAGATAACCATACACTCCCAGTCCAGCCACTCAGTCCGGAGATAGTAAGACTAACCCCTTTACAGGAAGAACCTCTTGGAGCAGTCGGTCTAACGCCAATTGAAATATGCCGCGAACGCCTAAACCTCTTGAAGTTCGAAACATGTCTCCCTCATCACCTTTATCCCCGATTGACAACCGAAAAGCTGACCCCACATGCAAACTATCATTATCCACTCAGACTTGTAACCCCCCCTCCCCCATATGTTCTCCGAAGCCATAAACCCTATTAAGATAACTGTCATTATTTTATTCTTAATTTTAAATGTTTCACCCCCATCAATCCTCTCAATCGGTGAGTTATTTGAAAAACCAGGAGACGGAAAATTAGTCGAATGTTTTTGTAGACATTAGCCCCCCGCTACAATTATTAGAAGCCAACTTACACACTTCTTCAAGAACATCTATACTTTAAAATGATCAATGATACTCATCAAGGACGATCTTACTCAAGAATTAAGCTGAAACTTTAAGACAACTACTCCCATAAATTTCTATATTACAACTTATCATTAGGCTTGGATTACCTAGACCCTCAACAGATGACACCCACCTTGGAATACCTCCGACTCGTCGAAAACGAAATTCTCCACATAGCTCAACAACCCTGGATTAAAAACGTCTATCGGAAGACTAGAGAAAACGTGCTTTAAGAGACAAATGGAAAAATACTAAAAGAATTGTTTGGAACCGCTACTACCAAGGACGTGCAAAAATTCAACTCGTCATACAAGTCATCGCAAGCGAACAGCTTCAAATAGAACACGCAGTGAATAATTTAGAAAATTACACAATTAGACAAGGAGTGTATCTCCCAAACATCAGTAGAGACCTAGTGAACATGACAAATCTTGTACAAAACTACCTTACCAACGAGCTGCAAGCACAATTTACCAGTATTATCCATCTTACAGTGATAAGTAATCAAATACCTAAAAAATTTAAAATTTCTTCAGGGAAAAGTTCTACAAGCTAAACCGTTTACATCGCAACAACTTCCTCTCGCCAACATTCTCCCCCTTACTACCATTTTAGCTTGGTCGCTGCAGCTTCTAACATGCTCAAACTGGATCCTGTGTTTTCTCTCACAATAGAAAACTTACCCTGGTTTTTAGAGTACACTTGGACCTTCGATGGAAATGAACCTTACACATTCCTTCTCATCATCCTCTTCCTCAACAATCCCGCTTACCTAGCCTATCACCTGAGACCGCTTCCTAAACCCTTCTCAAATGATACTTGCAATAGTCGCTTATACTATTCTAAATCGCTCACCTACGGATTTGTTTCAAGTGATTACCTTTTGTATTCAGAGGTTATGGAGGCAGAGACCTCATCCTGTAAGTACCCTACTAAGAGCAACCTTTGCTTGTTAGAGTTAATCGAAAATCGTTATCTTCCCGTTTGGTGAATTTTGGGGTACCCATCAAACCGATCCATATATGCACAGCTATCTGGATTTCCTTCCCTATACCTACCCCGGCAAGCTTAAACTATCCCTCGAATCGAACCACAGTCATACTACCATTTATCACTCAAATTCCTCCATAGATATACAAAATGTGAATTTCCACATTCTTCAAACCGAACTCTCATTTTTCACCATTCACCCGTTTCCAGCCATAGATTTGAGAATTGAAGAGCTTGCCAACTCTTAACCATTATCCAAACCATCTTGCAATATATATATATATATATATATATATATATATATATATATATATATATATATATATATATATATATATATATATATATATAAGAAAAAAAACTTTTGGAGCATAAAGTTTATTAAAACGGTAAAACGGGACTAGTTTCGATATGTAGTTTTCCATATCATCTTCAGCCATTAACTAAGAGAAATTGACAAAGAAAACAAATATTGGAATATATAATAACAGGAAATAACATTCCAAATTTCAATTTGTCAGAAGGGCAGCATAAATGTAGTCCCTATGCAGGTACACCCACGAAGGAAAAGTGAGAAACGATTCCGAGCGCTTTCGTCTTTTTTCTTAAAGACCTTTTCAAGGAATGAACAGGCGGCTGGACATACATTGCCTTAAATAATGTAAGGGGGGATTAGACTACCCACCTTTGAACCTTAATTAGGGGGTACAAAATCCTGAAACAACTTTATTTGAGATTTTAAGTATGTAGTGATAATGGGGTCTAACGTGAAGAAACCAGGGCTAAGATTGAAATTTGGGAGCGCGTTAATGGAGATACATTCTAATATATTTCTCGAAATATAATTACTGCATTTTATGACTGGTTTGGCACTGTTCCAGTTAATGCTATGGTTAAGATTGTACATATGTAGAAAAAGCGCAAATTGTTCACTGTGATTACGTACATTGGCTTGATGTTGCTTAACCCGGACATCTAGTTCTTTCCCGGTTTGTCCATAATAACACTTTTGGCAGTTGACTCACGTGCACTTTGTGAGCTTTTTCATCATTTCGTAGCCCCTATGTATCAAACCTCATTTTAAAGGATATTGTAAATCATCTAAAGCTAACGCCTCCAGAATAATGTCAGTTGCCTGTTATTATATATTCCTGTATTTCAGTTTTATTTGTCAATTTCTCTTAGTAAACGGCCAAAGATGATATGTGAAACTACATATAGAAACTATTCCCGTTTAATAAATGTTATGCTCAAAAGCATTGTTTTTTCTTGTACATTTAATTTACTCGTTATTGAGTGAAACAGTGCTTTTATAATTTTACCATCACATTTTTAAAAGATTGTATTATGGAAAAAGTCGTCCCCAAATATCTCAGTTTGCCAAACAGTATTATGACTCGTGAAACTCCCTTTTCAAAAATAGACGAATTAACGTGAATGTGATCTCCGCTTTAAAGTTCAACGTGAATCGTTTCGTCACTTCAAATCAAATACGGATGGATTGTCAACAAACTCTCAAACGAGCGCAAGTGAAGTGACAACGGCTAATGGAGAAGAAATTAGAATGGCTTTTTAAAAATAGCCTCCAACCCGAATAAAAACGTTCTCAATCCTCATCACATAATCTTACGCCCGACCAAGAAACCATGCTTGGTTAAGTTCTTTCACGTGCGTTCAAATACTGTGATTCATTTTCTCTTGATCACTTAGTTCCATTAATAAGTCTTGCGAAAGTAATAATTCTGATTCTGAGTTCATAAATGGTCTGGTGGCGGGAGCCTTATCCCATAGTGATAACGAACAAAAATTAGAAATTCCTAGGCGCCTAAAGGTTGCCCTTAAATTACTTAATTCAAACAAAAATATTGTAATTACAAAATCAGATAAAACTAATCAGATAGTTATCCTTGATAAAATTTCATATTCCGAAAAGTTACTGATTTACTTAGTGACTTAAACACATATGAGAAATTAACTTCAAATCCATTAAGTGATAAAACGAGTTCTTTCAACAAATCTATAACACAAATTTTAAAACGAACAAATCCTGATCTCCTTCATCGTTTCAAACGTTTTTTCTTGTCCATTTAATTTACTCGTTGTCGTGGTATACGGCCGAGTATGTATGTATATTTGTTCCGTACATGAATAACTCCGTTCCTTTTTCTCTAAGAGTGCTATATGACTTTATTTATCTTTTGATTTGATTCTTTAACCAGGGAGGATTCGTAATATTATATATCTCTTGCCATATCAGGCGTTTCGAGGATTTAATTAAACAACTCGGGCAAAAATATACTTTTAATTACATAAAGAAATGACATAATAAAACTTTAAATATACTAAGGCTATATATAATCAGAGGATTTAAATAAAAATTATCACTACCAATGAGTACTACGTGATGGTTGACGCAAAAATTCACTTTAGTACGGAATGTTAACGGAAGAACATAAAAAGTTGGAATCCTTTTATCTTTAAACTAAGTGCGAGGTAGGCGTGAGATGACCTTGAACGAGAACTCGTTTAGTAGGTGAGGCGAGGCGTGAGGCTGAGTCGGATGCACAGCTGTTCGTCTCGCTGTGCGAAGGATAACGTTGTTGGAAGTTATTCGGGATAACAGCTGACTTCGAGGTAAGTGAGGTGCGTGCGGCGATGCTTCTTGACTTGAAGATATAAGCGAGAGGATAGTGGATGTATGATTATCCCAATCTTTGGGTTACACTTGTTGGGCTTCTCGATGATGAGACTTGACCGAGAGGGGAATATTCTTTCTCGAGTGGAACTTTACTTTGTTATTCCTCAATGGTGACGGATATCTCTGGTTTTATTAAAAAACTGAGATAGGGGGTTTCTCTGACGAGATTGGTATGAGAGTGATTCTCTATACCGATGGTCTAGTCTTCGATGTGACCAAAAGGAACAGCCTCGGGAATAAAAATCCCGCTCGGTTCCACTTCTTCTTCTTAATTCGCGGATTGACTCCGGTACTCGTCTTTTCTCGATCGCTAACTCGATTCCCCTTCTTGTCTCCAGATCGATGTATATATACCTCAATTATCTCCTGGGGGGAGGGGGGAGGAGGGGAGATGAGTGCCCACCTTTAAGCCTCTCTCCTAGGGCATCACTTTTCAATGTTGTGACCCTTAGCCCTTTTGGTCTCTTCTGGTTTACGTTGAAAAAAAGTAAAATTCCGTCTATTTGGCGAAACTAGACCTAAACAATAGGGGGGGACAGTGAGCCTGTTCATGGATATTTATTCTAAAGGCTCTCCCACCCTCCTTTGTTTATACTAACGGGCTACGAAATCTGCTGATTATAATCTTTCCTTGCGAGCGATATCGAGGATTGTTGTGCCAGCGGGGAAAAAGGGGAGGGGGGGTTAAAGTATCTACCCATATGCCACCTAGCTGTTGACGCTGCGTAACCGAACTAGCGTCTGTTTGGTCCTCGCGATATTGATTTCCCCACACTCGTTATTGAGTGAAACAGTGTTTTCATAATTTCACCACGATGGAGCAGAGAAATTGTCTATTTACTCCTTGTATATATATATATATATATATATATATATATATATATATATATATATATATATATATATATATATATATATATATATATATATATAGGAATTGCCAAAAACACACAAACCTGGAAACCCCCTCCGTCTTATTATATCGAACATTAGCTCACATGAATACAAACTCTCCAAAAGGTTGGCGTCTATTCTCTCTGACAGAGTTGGATTAATGTCTTCTCCCCACATACTTCATTCCTCCGATTTTATTGAGAAATTTAGGGAAATCAATATAAAAAATAGTCGCCTTGTCAGTTTCGATGAAGATAGCCTTTTTACCAACGTTCTTATTGATGAAGCTCTTCGAGTGTTAGTAAACGTATTAGATAACCCCAAATTAAACCCCCCATTACCCAAAACAAAAATTGCAAAACTAGTTAAACTGTGTATTACGGATAATGTATTTAACAGCAACATGGGATTTTTTCGACAAAAATATGGCCTTAGTATGGGCAACCCGTTATCCCCCATTCTTTGTAATCTGTTCATGGAACGTTTTGAAACTTTCCTACTCACGAATATTAAACCCAACAAAAATTTTGTATGGTATAGGCATGTATATGATATGATTTCCACATGGCCATTAAGCAGAAAAGACTCCTTTGATTATTTTCGGACAAAGCTTAACAACCTCTATCCCACTATAAAATCTAAAGTTGAATGGGAAAAGGACGATTGCTTACATTTTCTTGATGTAAAAGTCTTAAGAATTAATGATAAATCATCTTTTACTGTATACCGTAAACTTACTAATTCTAATTCCTATATACACTTTTTTCATGTCATGATCTTAAAATTTAAAAAAAGCAATCGTAATATCTATGTATTTAAGATCCTTTCCAATTCGTGACCAGTGTTTTTTTACAAGATGAGATCACCTTCATAACATTCATGTTCATTGAGTTACAATATCCACTCTATTGTATAGATGAAAGCCTATCTAAAGTTAGGGCAATATTCTACCGTCCTCAAGAAAAAAATCTTACATGTAAAAAGAACTGCTTATCACTTAACTCTATAATTGTACCAGGCAATGACTTCGCCACTTCCCTCTACGGGGGAAGCTTGCGCTTCGCTCCTAAGATTAAAATTTAAAATCTAAAAAAAAGCAGCCATGGTTAAATTTTTATCAATTTGATGAACTTTGCCAATTATAATCCATAACCCTATATTTTAAGAACGAGATTTTTTGAAGGTTTGAATAAGATTTTTTCATTTAGTTCGGTTGTAACCTAAGTAGATTTAATTTTTTTATCAAAGTTATTTCTAATAATTCCTTTAGAAGAAGAAGAAGAAGAAGAAGAAGAAGAAGAAGAAGAAGAAGAAAAGGGTGTTCAGGGTGTTAAAATAAAGAGTCTATAAAGGGGATTAAAAAAGGCAGTTGAGATTAGCAAATAAGGCCGTAGGCCACACCCCGCAGGGGTGCCTGTGTAACCAAGCTCTTCCTGTTAAGGAAGAGAACAGCGGCTTGTAATTTTAAGAAGCAACTCTAAACTAAATTTCCCCCCTTTCAAAATATCACGTTGCTAAAATATAGAGGTATAGAAGAAGATATATAAAAATAAATTTTCTGAACTTCGTCATTTGTAATTCTTTGGGTTTTAAAAATTTCACAAAATTTCGATACTTATATTTATTTCTGAACTTCACCATTTTGTTTTTTGATATTATAAAAGAATTATTAGAAATAACTTTGAAAAAAAAACATAAGTCATAACCAAACTAAGATGAAATTTTTATTCAAATACTCAAAAAAATCCCCTTCTTAAATTATAGAATTAGTGATGATGATGATGATGATGATGATAACGGGATTTTTGAAGATGGGTGGAAATTAATTTAGGTTTTTTTTCCTGGGTTAAACGCACAGGAGTGACTCATTTCTTCTAACGTGACGTTTAACCAAGGCGGAATAAATACCCCTTAAAAATCATTTTCTTTCACTTTACTTTCTGTCAAATCCTCACTCCACTCATTACATCGGTAAAGGAGGCAAGAACATTTCAAAACGCTCCGAAGATGATCGAATAAGATTGAAAGCTTAGCAATTTAGTTTGGTTTTTACCAAACACATTCATTTAAAAAATAGATGAATACTGAACAAGTAATCCACCATCTACAAGATGGAATAAAAAAGATAAGTTAGAAGAGAAAGTTGCCAAAGGAAATTAATTAAGGCAAAGTACACAATGGTTTTCAACAATATATATATATATATATATATATATATATATATATATATATATATATATATATATAAACAGAATGACTAGTACAGAGCCGTAGATGCCTCGTAACATTTATTTCAAACGTTTCAGGATAATAACTAATCCCATCATCAGTGCTAGAGAAAGTGCTAGTGAAGTCATTGTTCTCATTAATGACTTCAGACTAGGATCATTATTTAAGTTCAAAGATCAACCACCCACCAATTTGCAATCTAAAATTATATACGTTTTTCGTTGTACGTGCAGTAGCACTGTATCATATGTGGGGGCAACAAGGCGTACGCTTTACTCCCGCTTCCTGCAGCATATGTGTAGATCTGAAAGAACTGGACTACACCTTTCAAAACCTGATCCATCCCCAATTCGAAACCATCTGTCACACTGTGGCTCAAGGGCTACACTCGAGAACCTCACGATACTTAATGTGGAAAGAAACATCTCGGACCTTTACCTGCTAGAGTCAATTTATATTACAAAACTTCAACCCAGTCTAAATAATAACTCATTATTTGTCCCATTAAATATAGTGACTCATTAAAAAACATGCTAATTTGTTAAATTTGACATTGTATTTTTTTAGGAAGGGTGCAAGAATAAAATCAACTGTCAATTATTTCCCTTCCTATTTTTTTTAGAAATTCACTCGTTGGTTTAGTTTGTTTTTTCCTCCATATTTCTAATGTAAATAATTAGTCTCAAATTTAATATTCATGTTTCACAATTTTATTACATGCGTTAACTTTTTATGTATACATTTACACTCTGTATTTTGTATTCTTTCTTTAGCACTGATGATGGGATTAGTTATAATCCTGAAACATTTGAAATAAATGGTACGAAACATCTACGGCTCTGTCCTGGTCATCCTGTTTTTACTTCGTTTGAAGTTTGGCGTCCATCAATTCGTTTGCCACTTATATATATATATATATATATATATATATATATATATATATATATATATATATATATATATATATATATATATTATATATATATACGAGGTAATCCCAAAGGTAAGGTCTCCAAAATATTTAGAAATCACAGAAACGTTTATTGTCAATAATGTTTACATCATTTTAAAATTTGAACATTTGAACATCTATTTTTCTACATAATCACCATTTCGATCGATGCATTTATTTAGGCGTTGTGGCAGTTTTTGTATGCCCATGTCATACCAGCTCGCTCCCATGTCTTCGAGGAAGCGTTGAACCACTTTCACCTCGTTGCCGTTGCTGAAGGGCGTTCCGGCCAAATGTTCTTTTAACTTAGGGAACAGGTGGTAGTCACTGGGTGCCAAGTCCGGACTATAAGGTGGGTGGGTGATGATGTCACATCTAAACTGTGCAGGAGAGCGACGGTTTGGTGGGCAACGTAGCGGCGAACGTTGTCGTGGAGAATAATAATAATAAGTATTTATAATGCGCACTTCAGGGCTGTTAGCCCTCCCAGAGTACATGTTGTGTAGCGAGTGTAGAGAAAGTTTACAGGGGAGAGAAGGCAATTCTGAAGAGATGAGTCTTCAGGAGACGTTTAAAAGTAGCAAGGGAGGGAGAGGATCGGACTTCGTCAGGAAGAGCATTCCAGTGTCTAGGAGCACAAACTGATAAGTAACGGTCACCCATCGAGCAGAGGACAGAACGAGGAGTGTTCCGGATGGGAGCGAGGTTAGACCGGAGTGCCCAAGGAATTTGATGACGGGAGAGGGCAGACGAGAGATAAGGTAGAGCCTCGAGGTTTAGGGCTTTGTAGGTGATGAGAAGAATTTTATAGTGGGTACGGAAGCGAATAGGTAACCAGTGTAGCTCTTGTAACAGAGGCATTGAAGGAGAGAACTGGGGACGGCGAAGGAGAAGCCGGGCAGCATAGTTTTGAACTAGTTGTAGGGGGCGAAGTGACGAAGAAAGGAGATTCACTAGAAGAGAATTGCAGTAGTCTAAGCGTGAGGTGACGAAGGCATGAATAGCAGTCTCAAGGCTTCGTCAATCAAAATGGGATCGAACACGTGGAAAGTTGCGGAGGAAACCGAGGGAAGACTTACAGATACGATGGATGTGCGGTTTAAACGAGAGTTGCTCGTCGAAAATAACACTAAGATTACTGACAGTAACAGAGAAGGCGACATTGGTTTCCCCAAGGTTAAGAGAGGGGAAGAGAGCTTTAGATTTTTCTACCATCAAACTGGTACCAAAAAGGAGAACTTCAGTTTTATCGTGGTTAAGTTTGAGAAAGTTGACAGACAGCCATTCGTTTATGGAGGTGTAGGCTGAAAGTAGCTTAATAATTGATTGAGAGAAGGACACAGGGGATAGGGAAAGGTATATCTGAGTGTCATCAGCATAGAGGTGGAAGGACAGTCCCAAATCGCGAAGAAGGGAGCCAAGAGGAAGTAACTAGATGCTAAAGAGGAGAGGACCAACGACTGAGCCCTGAGGCACCCCGAAATGAATGGGCGCGGGCTCGGAGGAGAGGTTACCGAGCGCGACCGACTGAGAGCAGGAGGAGAGGTATGAGTGGAACCAAGCAAGTGCAGTGCCCGAGAGACCAAGGAAAGTTTGAAGACGATCAAGGAGGACAGTGTGGTTGATTGTGTCGAAAGCAGAGGAGAGGTCTATGAGGACTAGAATGGATGTACAACCCCTATCGGCAGCTCTACGTAAACCGTCTGAAACATTAAGAAGAGCGGTTTCAGCAGAGTGCTTAGCTTTGAACCACGATTGGTGCGTTTCATCGATATTGCATATAAAAATATGGTCATTAAGGCGAGAGAAAACCACTCTCTCGAGGATCTTAGAGAGGAATGGAAGCTGTGAGATAGGACGATAGCTAGATGGTTCAGAGGGGTTAAGATGCGGTTTTTAAAGGATAGGACGAATTGAGGCATGTTTGAAAGAAGAGGGAACTACCCCTGTGGCAAGAGAAGTGTTAAAGAGATGAAGAATTAGTGGAAAGACAGCAGGGAGAATTTGTTGGAGGAGTTTGGGTGGAAAGACGTCCTTAGGGGAGCCAGATTTGTTAGAGCGTGAGATCAGGGTAGTTACTTCCTCAGAGGAGGCCTGAGTGAGGACGTTAAGCGGCAATGGATTATGGTCGGGGAGAGCAGCATGGGCTTATTCATAAGACTGGGGTAGTATGGCGCGAAGGTTAATAATTTTATCAGAGAAAAATTTAGAAATGGTAGAGGGGTTGATGGGAGGAGAGGTGGGGGAAATTGGGCTAGGCGAAGAAAGACGACAGAGGAGACGAAAGATAGTCCGAGGGTCATTCTTGCTCTCAGACAAAAGTTTGCGTGAATGAGCCTCACGCGCTGATTTTAATTTGGAAGAATAAGTCGCCTTTGCCCAGCATTCCTCTTCTGCGGTTCTGAATCGCCCGTCTGAGCTTTTTCGGTGTCTCACAGTACCTGTCATAATTTATTTTGGTCCTCGAAGCCATGAAGTCGACCAACAATACCCCCTTTCGATCTTAAAACACAGTTGCCATGACTTTACCTGCAGACTGTGTTTGTTTGAATTTTTGCGGCTTGGGCGAAGAGGAATGTCACCACTCACGTGATTGTTGTTTGGTTTCAGGTGTGAAGTGGAACGCCCAGGTTTCGTCACCTGTGACAATCGAATCGAAAAAGCTGCCATTTTCGTCTGCATAGCGGCAAAGTAATTCGCGGAAGAGTCAACTCGTTACCGTGAGTGATCTTCTGTGAGCATTCGCGGGACCCATCTTAATCTTGAACACACCTTCCGATATTGCAACTCTTCCGTCAAAACATTATAAATGATGCTTCGAGAAACCACAGGAACTAAAATGCGCAGATCATCCAGAGTGATCCGCTGATTTTCACGTAGGATTTGCTCAACTTTCGCGACTGTCTCGTCAGAAATTAATGGTTGCCGGCCTCTTTCTTCGTCGTGAATTTCAGTACGACCAGCTGCAAACTCCCTACACCATTTGCAGACGCTTTTGATATCCATGCATGACTCGCAATACACTTTCGTTAATTGGCGATGAATTTCAATCGGTTTAATGCCCTTTGCGTTCAAAAACCGAATAACTGCGCGAACTTCGCACTTGGTGGTAGCATCAATCGAGAACTCTATCACAAATGGCTGCCAAACCAAGACTGAGCGTGGCAGCGAGGTGCGCGCAGGGGCAGGCGCAAAAAAACACAACAGTGTTGCCAACAGCCACACGAACAGCTTCCCTGCGTCCCCAGCAATTTGGAGACCTTACCTTTGGGACTCTCTCTCTCTCTCTCTCTCTCTCTCTCTATATATATATATATATATATATATATATATATATATATATATATATATATATATATATATATATATATATATATATATATATATATATAAGCGATGGCTAAGCTGCGCTTGCTACCAGCCTTTGGGGCAGTTGACTTCTGGCCTCTGTAACCTTTCAAACCGTTTCTTTCAATCCACTTGCATAAGGGTTTTAACTATTTGTTTAAACCCCCCCCTTAATCTCATAAAAATAACGAAAATACATAATATACTAAAAATTAAATATAATAATAATAATAATAATAATAATCGCAGTAATAATATATCTCGCCGATGGTCTTGACCAGTGTTTCCCAACCTTTTTTTGGACTAACCCCCCCTCGGACACTAAATCTTTTGATATCGCCCCCTCTGCCAAAGAAATTTCATCGTTCTTAAGTTACAAGACATATTATTTAAATATAAAAATTAGAAGAATCTCAGTGAAAACTTACCTCAATATATTTTAATGAGATGTTTGACTTTGATACTTTGTAGCTAACTCTTGCACCCTAGGTTCCATCCTACTAAGAAGTAACCTTAAATATATTCTTTTTGTGATTTGCAGGTGGTTTCTTTGTTTTGTGAGAAGTCGAGTAACTACACTAAACCCGCGTTCAGCCATATATGAAGATGGGAAAGCTATGAAATATAGTTTAATTGCTTCCCACAGCTTTGGATACTTTTCAGGAATTTCTTTTTGTAACCAAAATTCCTGGTATGATTGCTTGAATAGAGGCTTCAATTCGAAGTCATTTTTTAAACCAATTAACTCTTCTTGCATTACAAGATTAGTTGCATTTGTATAATCATCTGTAAATGGGTTTATCAGCCAGTCAGGTATTTTCATATCTATGAGATCTTGATATATACAGCTCATGTCTTCGTGTAACGTCTTCAAATGTTCGCAATAAATCAAGAGGTCACCATCCAATATGGAATTATTAGTCTCATCATATTCCAGTTCATTTAGATTTGGAAACAGAGACGGATTCGTACGACCAATATTATTCTTGAAAAAAGAAAGCTTGTTTAAGAATGCGCAAATTTTAGATTTTGCTTTGATAAGAGTTACATCACAGCCTTGCATTGCAAATTCAGATCGTTGAATATGCTGAAGATATCTGTTAAATAGGCAATGTCCTTCTTGCAAGCTAAGAGTTCATCACTCAAATGACCACATTTATTCTCTCGGAAAAATTTAATTATGCTGTTGAAGAGTGAATAAAATCGCTTTAAACAGTTTCCTTTCGATAACCACCTCACTTCCATATGTAAAAGAAGGTGATCAAATTCTTCATCATTGTTATCACAGAGCTGTCGAAATATTCGGGAATTGAGGGGATGACATTTTATTTTATTTACTGATTTAATAACAACGTTAAGAGATTTATGAGATCGATCACTCAAGTTCCTGCCAATCAGATGTTGTCGATGAATTACGCAATGTATTGTAAAAACACCGGGCACAATTTTGTTAAAAAATGCAAGAAAACCTTTATATCGTCATGTTAATGCTGGAGCTCCGTCAGTCTTCTCCAATTGTATGAGGCTTCCCAGATATGACAATCATTTGGGAGATATTATATGAACAAACAAGTCCATCGTCGCATTTTGGAGATCGTTTTGTTATAAAGGAGCTAATGGTTTTTCTGTTCTTAAATCTGTCGTAAAGTTTGAAAATATGATGAATTCTCTTTTTCTTTATCAGGATGAATCATCTTTTAGTGATCAGAAAGTCGGGATGGTTTCATGGCCTCGCTAGAGAACACTCTCACAGAGAAGGCACATTGGCAGTTGGTTGTTATTAGGAGAACTAATAAATCCAAACTTCAAATATTCAACACTATATTGTCTGCACTTTGGTTTTGATGAGTTTTCAGACACGGTTATGGGTATTTAAACACAGTTATTATAATTCAAATAGATCAGTAAATGGCAAACACAGAATTTCACCACCAATAATGATTACAGTGAACGCGCCTAATTCACAACTGAAATAATTGGACACAGCAAAGATAAAACTGGATAAAGGGAAATCAGCAAAAATATGTGTTAGCAAGACGCTGAGTAAGTTTATATACAGTTATTAAAGTTATACAAAAATCACCATTACTACTACTTGCATTTGTTACAATATGGGTAAATGTTATGAAAAAGATTACAACATGAAAGCTTATGTGAAAACTATTGCAAAAAATCACTAAATAACTAATATCACGCAAAGGAACAGAACTTACGCGGAAACTAAGAGCAATCCAAAACAGACGTGGACCCAAGAGAGTGTGGCTGTTACGTACATATTTTATACAATTTTAAAGCAACAATAACGAGTGGAAGCTTTGTGTCCTTATTTTATACAAGTACAGATCGAACCTCAAGCATGTTTGGCATTATTGAAGACGTTATAGCACACTATAAGTCAGCTATCAGAGGTTTATTACAACGTCATGAAATAAACTTTTTCAGTAACAGTTTGCATCAAACACGTCACCGCAAACCAAATGTTGTGTGAGGAAGTATTAACAACTAGTTGTACAATACCGTTAATACACTTCGTTTATAATATTAAACTATGCAAGTAATAATGCATATAATTTTAAATCTGTATAACAGTAAAATTTACAATTGCACTTACATAAGTATCGACATTAATTTTTTCATTGCCACAGAGTTAAAAGGTAATCAATTTTCACGAATTATGACTACGAGATTGCCAATTTGGCAACCCTGAGGTGTAAGACCAACTGAGCAAGAAAACAAACACACTAACACACATCACTGGCATCCAGTAGAATTTTCTAAAGAATTCTATAAAATTTCTGCAGATTTTGTGCTTTGAATAGAATTACTGTATTTCTATAGATTTCTAGAGGTCCAACAATTAAGTATGCTGTAATAATTGAGTAATATTTAAACTTGATATGGCTAACATCGAATAAATGCCGAACGCCCCAGTGTACATTCAACGCCCCCTAAGTGAAGCAACATCTTACAGCGTCCCCCTGTATCTCAACAACGCCCACGTTGGGAATCATTGGTCTAGACCAAGGGTGAGCAATCTCCGGCCTGCGAAGGCCTAGCATCTGACCCGTCACCTTTTCTCTGCTGTCCTTCTTCTGCTACCTTGTCCTCCCATCAAACAATTTTCTAAAATACATTACGCATGTTCAACGCATCTGGCCATGTTTGGCAGCACCTACTGTTACGAACAGCTCTTCTCCAAAATGAAATACAGGAAGTCTCGGCTTCGCTCCCAACTCTCGGTCCACCACCTCAATGAAATTCTTCTGTTATCTACCTCATCCATCGAAACATATCTTCATGGCAAGCAGCACCAGCCGTCGCACTGATTTGTATGTTTCAATAAAATTCTGGTATAAGGTATTCTATATATATATATATATATATATATATATATATATTGTAAAGGGACCCTCTAAAATAGTAGTATTTCCTCACCTCCTAAGATATTACCTCGTGAGAGAAAGCGAGCCATTACTCTCCCCTTCCCCCTCCAACTTCGCCCTTTTTGGACGTTCCGCCAGGTCACTGCGAATTTTCACACCGAGGCATGACGTTGAGATTGAAGGCTACCTCCCCGCCGTCTCAATTCCCCCCCCCCCCTCCCGATCGAGAAATTACTCGTCTATTTGTAGGTTTGCCTCGAACAACTTTTATAGCTCCAGCCGCTGGTCATTCCGCCAGACCCTCTGATCCCGGCCTCTTACACTTTCCCGTAAGGACGCGCTCGGTTGTCTCAGCCGATAATGAAGGTTCGAGAAGGCCCCTCTCTCTATCCCTGTTTTGGAGAAATCCGGGTATATATGCACCCTCCCAAAGATTACCCACAGATTCGGTTAGATGACGCTTACCCTAACGGAGGTTCGATTCAACGACGCTCTCTTCCGAGAAGTGTTTAGTGACGGTCGCAGGCCACGGAAGAGCTGACCATCACACTTGTATCTTCAGGTCAGGGAGAAGAGTCTCTTGAGGCAACATCAGCCTTTCTCAACCGCCTTCGGATCAAGGATTGGAGAAGCCGTCGTCCGAAGTTCTTCTGATGACCTCTTGAGGAAAAGAGGCCCAGTAGCTTGCTCAATCCGAGTTTGGAGAAGTCATCTCCCCCTCTCACTTCGAAGTTCGACCGGTGACCTCTTGAGGACAAGAGGCCCAATAGTTCGCTCAATCCGAGTTTGGAGAAGCCACTTCCTCCCCTCCCCCTCTGAAGTTCGTCCGGTGACCTCTTAAGGACAAGAGGCCCGCATCTCACTAAATCAAATTTTGGAGAAAGTAGCATCACCCTCTTCGGCTTCCCGGCTACACCCGTGAGTAACCAAGGTCACCAAGTTCGCCCCGCTTTACTCTCGAGGTTCAAAGGAACTAAATCGCTCACTACCCTAACTCTCCCATTATAACCATTTAATAACCCTGGTTATCCAATTAGTATTCGGAACCTAATTCCGGCTTATTCATGTACTTATACATCCATATTTATTGTGTACCTTTTATTTAGTGTGTATTAAAATCTATTTTTGTCGTTCTGTTTGGAATATTCCTTGGTCACGCAGCTACAGCTAACTATTCAAATCGCATCTAGAACAATAACAATTGTTGCCTTACTTAGCCTACCTTAGAGCCTGTGTGCGTATATTCACGTAAACTTGGCCATACTTCGATATATACGAGGAGCGGTCAATAAGTTTTGCGAATCAGTAGGGCAAAACAGAGGAAGAGGGATGGCTGGTTGTGGGGGTGTTAGGACAAGTTATGACAAGTCAGGACCTGCAGCCGCACGCTCCTGCCTCGTCTATTTAAGAAGCAGTAGCTGATCGCAGATCGTCAGTCACAAAATTTTCAACAATGGAGAAGGTTGAGCACCGCGCAGTAATCAAATTTTTGACCAAGGAAGGCAAGAATGCAAAAGAGATCCATGAACGCATGGTTGCAGTGTACACTGACACCGCCCCTTCCTATGCAACCATTGTTCGCTGGAATAGGGAGTTCCACCATGGTCGTGAGTCCCTTGAAGATGACCCCCGTCCAGGACGCCCGTCAGACGTGACCAACGAGGACAATGTGGCCCGTGTGGAGAGGATGATCCTCGAAAATTGACGGGTGAAGGTCGAAGAAATCGAGCGAGAACTTGGAATATCACATGGAAGTGTTATCAACATCATCCACGATAATTTGGCCATGATCAAGGTCTCTGCCCGTTGCGTCCCTAGAAACCTCACACCCCATGATCGACTTCAACGCCATCAAAGTCCACAAGGCCAGAGTTGCACAAGCTGCCCTGCGCGAGTGCGGATTCGATGAGTTCAACCATCCCCCCTGCAGTCTAGATCTCGCCCTTAGCGACTACTTTTTATTCCGCCAGATCAAGGCTGCACTGCGTGGACGCCGTTTTGGGGACGATGAAGATGTCCAGCTCGCCGTCCAGGAGTGGAATGAACAGTAGTCGGGAGATTTTTGGTTGTCAGGAATTCGAAGCCTCAGGGACAAGTGGCGCAAGTGCATTGAAGTCCAGGGTAGTTATATTGAAAAATAATAAAACCCTTTTTCTCATATCTCGTTTCTTTATATCCCAATTGCAAAAATTATTGACCGCCCCTCGTATATATATATGGTCACTTTGGAGATTTCGTTTGTCACTCCAGCCCGCTGCCTACTCCCAAAAGTCTCATCTGGCCCTCACTAGGAAAAGGTTGCCCGCCCCTGGTCTAGACCCAGCTCACGTTCTCCCGGTAGAACAGACGACGAACAGATTATATAGAGATAGATAATTTAATAATTGATCTCGCGACGGTTTAAACCAAGCTCACATTCTCCCTGACATCCAAACCAACAGAATTTTTTTTTTAAATCCCCTTCTAAAAATACAGAATTAGGGAATATATATATATATATATATATATATATATATATCTCGCTCTCTCATTTTCTCTATCTATCATAGTTTATTAAGTTTTTAGCTATGTATATCTTATTTTTGTGTTTTTCTGTGTATTCGAACTATAGTGGAATTTGGAGGCGGTATACTAAAATAATCCACTTTTTACTACAACATTTTTATTCATCTACGGTTTATTCTTGGTTAATTTCGAAAGCTTTTTGTTTATTTACTGAAAGGGAATAAGATTAACTTGGGATTTTTAATAAATGTTGAATCCATGGCACACCTGCCTCGTGCATGCGTTACCATAATACAATCATTAATTGGGCTCAACATTGTTTATTCCTTGAATGGGTTGAAGTTCCTTTTAAGACTCTGCCAGCACTTGTAATAATCCTCATCTATTTTCTTCTTCTCACTTGCCCATGGGGTTAGAGCAAGACCCAGACTTGTTTCGAACATAAAAGACTGAAACAAAAAAAATGCTTTTAAATACGGAGTTTTATTTTGACCTTTGAATAAATTTATATTATTTTTTAAATTAATAGGAAGCAAAGTAATTTATTGTAGAAAATGCGGGTGATGAATGAGAGAACGATGTAAAAAAACGTGAATAGGAATGACAGTAGTAGCGAAAGAAGGACAACGTTGAATGCTCCAGTCAGAAAGACTTTTAAAATCTATTGGAAGAAGTTTAAACAAAAGAGAAAATAAATTACTCATGCAATCTTGAACATCTCTTTATCAGGTATTTAAGAAAGTTTGCTCGTTTTTTTAATCCACTTAGATTAATTAAAAAGTTAAAACAATATAATAAAAGCTACAAAATGATTTCCATCCGTTTCAGGATCTTTTCCCAACAAAAGAGTGTCCGACCCGGGGGTGGGGGGGTGGGGGGCAGGGACAATTTTGTGGGTGTAAAGGTAGGAATCAATATATTTTTTACAATGAAGTAGATGGTAACTTGGCAACCAACGAGTAGATATATCAGGTGAAAATTGGTTCAGTGGCTGATTCAGCTCAGTTGCGTCGCTTCAACTTGCTTGTCGTTGCGATGGGGTAATGAATCAATAAATATTTTGTTCAAAATAAAAGGTACCATTATGTGGGTATGTGACAAGGTTGAAAGGAAATACCCAAACAATGCTACACCAGCGAGAGAAATTTGTATTCATTTCACCTCGTCTTATTTGGTTAAATTTGGCTTCAGCTTTGTTGACGATTTGCTCCGAGCCAAAAGAAACAGACTTGAAATTACAACTCGTGAATAAAATTGTCTCCTTGAATCAGGAATAATCTGTCGTAAGTGCCAAGCACAAGTTTCTTACTAAACTAATTCACTTATCCTTAAGTGATCAATAAATATGTTAGATTCTTTTTGTACTCAATAATTAAGATTGTAGTTTAATATTAAAAAGAGTTATTTTTATACTTTTTTAACGACCGGTGAGCATCCGTTTTTTTTTTCTGGACAGTTATAGTGGGACCTTCGTGGGAAAGAGGTTGGGAAGCACTGCTGTGAAATTCATAATTTCTAGGATGGACCTCGCTTTAGTTTTTGAATCCTCCCTATTTTTGAGGTCTTAAGGTTGACAAGTAACCCCCACCCCCACTTTGATCATAAAGGGTGATGGGAGGAATTTCTGGTGGTCGGCGATGACTTATGGAAGAGGAGACATTTGGTTTTTGGAGTCGACAAGTAGAAAGCGCTGATGGTTGACTACCGGCCTACTTAGTTGATTGCGAGTTGGGCTTGCTGGTACACTACACTGGGATCATGTGGTGGTGACAGTGCGGGTTTAACCCAGTAGTACATGTAGCATGTGCTACGGGCCCAGCGCTGCAGAGGGCCCCGCGGGGATGTAAAAAATTAGTAATAATTAAGTTTTTGCAGCAGAAATAAACATATATATATATATATATATATATATATATATATATATATATATATATATATATATATATATATATATATATATATATATATATATATATAAAATTGAATAACATGAAGGTCCTGGCGATGGATTCTTAAATGTGTATTTCCTTGACTGACCTTAGGATAAGTTAGGGGTGTATTATACTTAACCTATTAATGCAGATAAAAGTTTAGTATAGTTTATATTAAATATCAATAAAAGAAAATGGGACAAATCAGCTGAGTGGTGATACTGATGAGAAATGTTGAGATCGTGGCTCAGGGAAGAGTCCTGTTTTGCCAGATCTACCGAAATATCATAAGATTTACTGAAATTTTGATGAATCTCAGAAATAATTTATTAATATCATGAATAATTCGTATATTGTTTTTCCAAATTATCACCTTATAGTTATAAAAAATACTGATAGAATGCTTTTTAACTTAATTTTATCTGCATAACATATATCACAAGAACCACTACATATATATTTAAGTGGGTTTGCCGAATTTTTACCTACCTAGTGATTTTTCTCGCAATAATCTACTGAAATTTCCTCTACACTATTTGGCAACACTGGACTGAAGACGCGGTTTAATGTCGGTTGAGGCGCAGCTGAATCTAAGCGTGAGTTTTGTTGCTTTTGACATGTCAAATGGTAGTTTTGGGCCTCTTATCAATAGTATTCATGAATAAGCCAGGAGTACGTTGATGGGGTATTGAGTATAATAATATATCGTGATGCGATGAGCTAAAGGGGTAAAATAGTTTTCCATCTTCAACCGATCGCTCTGCTAGTGTATATTCATTAGGTCACGTGTACGTGAAATTGCGGCGTTGCCAATTCATTTACAGACCAATATTCGAAGGGTTATCATAACATTAAATAAAGATGAATCTGCAGTGAATGTGTAGCCTGTGAATATACTACAAACTTGATGTACCTTAACTTATTTGGGGAAATATTGGATCAATGCTGTTGCGGTCTGGCGACACGTATTACCATTACTATCAATATTTTAGCTACTATCATTATTAATAACAAGGTAAAATATAATATTTGTTTATGTTAATATTATTGCAATGTTCCTGTTATACTGAGTGAACAGCCGCACTTTCTTTAACGGTGTATGTGTCAACATGAGAGAACTGTATCTTTGTTCATTCATTTAATCTTGAGTGAAAATCAAGTTAAAGCGTGGGTTAACACCCATCGCATGCGGTAAACACAATATATACACATAAAATGACACCTCTACTTCAATATACAGTAAACATAATGAATTGGAAATGATACACAGCGTCAGTCGAACTTAGTAATTTTGCATGTTTTTTTTCAGAAATAATCAATGGCGAATCGTGAGCAAGATTTGGGGCGCAGTTACCCGTCTGGTCGTGCTAAAAGGAAAGCAAATGTGGACAAATTGAAGAAGGAGAGAGTAGCTGTGTCCAAAATTCCAAAGTTGATGACTACTTTCTTCAAAATACAACCTAGTGACACTGACACATCCCAACTTCATGGTGCACCTTCTCATCCTTCAACATCAGCCGATGAAGGTTTAGTTGAACTTGAAGCTGAGGTCAACAAACCACCCAAGCATGATGAGGATAAGAGTCTCAAGGCTGATAATTTGGAAGAAACTAAAACAATATACACAGTAGAGCAAAATATAAATACAATTGATGTAACATCAGTGTCAAAAGATGAGGATGTCGAGAACAAAAGTGGCCACCAAAATTTGATTAGGTTTTGAAAGAATACTGAATTGCTAAAGGAAGCCAGGACTGCCAAAATAAAGGCTCTGCGTTTACTTCTTCCAAAACACACTACAAATCGAAAGTAAAACAAGATTTTGTCAGAAATCTTACTTTAACAGGGTTCACAAACTTACAAATTGTAAACAAGAAAGAAGTTGGCTCTACTACTAGCCGGGCCAAGGAGGCCCATTTTGCTTTCCTTGCAAAGTCATGAGCCAAGAGTTCCCTTCTAAGTTTGCCGAGGAAGGTTTTGATGATTGGAAGAATGCTAACACTGGATTGATTCGACACGAAGAAAGTACTGTGCACAAGAAAGCTATTGTTGCCTTGTTAGCTCGGAAGAAGAATGGTGAACGTGTTGATTCTGTACTTGTCAAACAGATGGAAACTATACAATAATACTGGCGAGAAGCGCTTGAGCGTGTAGTCGAAGTTATAACGAGGTCTCCCTTTCCGTGGAAGTGATGAAACTGTTGGCTCTTCAAAGAATGGTAATTACCTTGGACTGTTAGAACTGCTGGCCAAGTTTGACCCATTTCTGTCTGAGCACATAAATGCTCATGGTAACAAAGATGTGTGCTAAGAGTTTATTAGTCTGATCGGAGCCAGGATGTTTGACCAAATTAGTGAAATTAAAAAGTCCATTATAATTACCTTGGACTGTTAGAACTGCCGGCCAAGTTTGACCCATTTCTGTCTGAGCACATAAAAGCTCATAGTAACAAATGAAAAGTTCATACTTCACATGTGTCCAAAGATGTGTGTGAAGAGTTTTTTAGTCTGATCGGGGCCAGGATGTTTGACCAAATAATCAGTGAAATTAAAAAGTCCAAGTATTATTCAATTCCACTGGATTCCACACCAGATTTAGCACACATTGACCAACTTACTTTGATTGTGCGATATGTGTTGCCTTCTGGACCTGTAGAAAGATTTATCAAGTTTTTAGAGATGGCAGGGCATAGGTCTGCAAAACTTGCTAACAGGTTACTGGATTTATTTAATGAAAGGAAAATCAACATCAAAGATTGTAGAGGACAGAGTTACGACAATGCTAGTAACATGACTGCAAAATACAATGGACTACAGGCCATCATCAAAGAGAAGTGTAATTTTGCGTAGTATATTCCATGTTTTGAGCATTCCCTCAATGTGATGGGAAAATTTGCTGCAGAATGTTGTCCAGAAGCCGTCAATTCTTTTGCTTTTGTTGAAAATATGTACACATTCTTTTTTGTTTCTACTCGTCGATAGGGACTCCTCGCAAAGGCATTGTCAAATAGTAAATCTCTACTTCCTCTTCCCAAAAGAATGTCTGCTCGAGCAGATGCGACTTCAGTACTCCACAAAGGCTATTCTATTATTATGAATGTGTTGGAAGACATTGCTGAGGATACTGATGTCAAGCCTGAATGCAGACAACAGGTTAAAGGACCCTTGGTAACCATGAATACATTGGAGACAGGACTTATGGTCATACTGTGGGATTAGATTCATCAAAGATTTCAGAAAACCAGTGTTTCATTGCAGTCATCAGATCAAAACTTGAATTCTGCTTGTTCGCTGTACGAAGCTTTGCAAGGTTATGTTGAAGCTCTTCGACCAACTTTCACAGCTATTAAAGATAAGGCCAAAATTCTTACTGATTGCCATCAATACCGCAACGACGTTACACGACATAGAGGGAGAGGTGACGCCCCCTTGTCGCGGGAAGAGAACTTGTGTTGACCTTGGACTTTTCGAGCTATGTCGGCGGGGGTACCTCTTCTGGGTACCGCTGGTAGGGCTTCCCTTGTCGATTTGGTCGGAAACGAGGTTCCAGACTAAGTGCGTCATTCTTTCCTTTTTGTACTCTATCCTTCTCCTTTTTTTACTTTTATCCTATCTCCCACTTATACAAAAAGAAAAAACAAAAAAAGCCTACTCCTATCATGTCACTCTTTCCCTTTTTTCTCTCTATCTACATATAAGGACCTGGCAGCTACCTCACGCGTCAGAAGAGAGGCTTTGAAACCTCTATAAACAACGCCAATCGACGCTCACTGGTTTCAAGAGACTAGGACTAGAGGTGTCCTAGGCGTTGGGGTACGATAAATGGGATGAGGGTAGTGCCCCGTTAACCTCTTCCCTGGCGCGTAATTATTGACCGCTCCCAGTGCCCGTTGACGGGTGCCTTTGGTAGCATTGGTCCGAGGTGACGGCCCTTTGTTCCCATGTTGGTTGCCAGGCCAATAAAAAGCCTTGGGTCGAGTTCCTTGGTGTGGCGGGATATCCATTGAACGCTACTCCGAGATCCTGGCCGTTGTGAAGGGAACTAGTAGGAGTTTAGTAAGGGACGTGCTTCGTTGTTGTTCACCTGGTGACAAATCGATGGTCCCTTCGGGGACCGTCTGTGCTGCTTGGTTGGGAGCCACGGCACGCCGAGGCTTGACGACTCGGTCGGACGAACAGCAGCACATGGAGCGTGCCTTCTGGAAAACTTCGAAACAACTCCGATCAATAGGCGGGAGCGACTCACGAGGGAATATCTCACCAAACCCCCCTTTTTATATATTGATTGGTCACAACCATAAGAAATATAGTGTTCAAAATGGCAGGCAAGAAAGATCCAGCAGCGCTAAAATTCACGTGTGCCACATGTAATAAGGACAAGTGGTGCGTTGACTTCCCGGAAGGCTGCTATGCGAAATGCCACCCAGGTAGTGTATGCACCACTTGCATCTTAAAGAAGGAAGTGGAAGAAGTAGTGGCCTACTACAGGGAAAGGACTACAGACCTCGAAAAGAAAATCGAGAGGCTCAAGGAGCAACACTCCCACCAGATCCGCAGGCTCGAAGAGAAGTTAAACGAGCTCTCGAGTCCTGTGGCAAACAACACCTCTGCAGAGAGGCCGGGCCCGAATGTGGCAGAAACGCCAAAAGAAAAAAATAAAAAGAGAAAAAAGACGAAAAAGGGAAAGAAGAAAGAGGAAGAGAGAGAAATAGAAGAAGAAAAGGTAGAAGAAGTTATTGAAAAGGATGACAAGGGGGAAAAGATGATAGAGAAGAAGAAGAAGAGGAAGAAGAAAGAAAAGACTGAAAATACCATGACGGAGAAGAGAGAGGAATCGGAGAGCTTGCCTCAGAAAATAAAGACTCCGAGCTCAGCAGGCAAATGTGCCAGGGTCAGCCTTGTGGGTGATTCCCAGGCACGGGGCTTGCAGCCCCTGCTAGCGGCCCGCCTTCGACAAGCGTTAAGGTGAGCTGCCTCCCAGGCTGTGGGAATAAGCAGGTAAGAGCTGAGGCCGAGAAGTCTCAGATTTCTGAGACTTCAGTCGTTGCCCTTATGGTAAGTGGCAACGACCTCTACCTCAGAGGAGGTAGGGTAGGCCCTACAGGCGAGATTACGAAGACGGTTATGGGCGCTGTCGACGACTGTGGATTGAAAACCCGCAGACGCGTCGTGGTATGGATGCTCCCGAGGTGGGGTCCAAGCCGTACTGCACACGTGAGGAACATGTCGCTAAACCGGCGACTTGCAGACCTCTGTACGGCGGAGGGGGTCTTTTTTATCCACCCGTACGCCGTATTCTATGGTAGAAAAGACCTCTACCAAATGGATGGGGTGCACCTCTCCTTTAAGGGCAAGGCTTCCCTAGCCAACCTCATCCAGGATGTCGTGGAGCGCACCCAAAGGAGTGTCCGGCCCATTGGGAAGGCGGACGTACGCCAGTACACCCGAGTCACTCCCCAAACAACCTTCTCGGAGGTTGTCAAAAATGGTGCCAGCGCGACAACTAAAAAGCCGGGAGACGGAAGAGTATAGGGGGTCCTACATTAGGGGACTCCCTGAAAGTTCTTCTGTTCAATGCGAGGTCAATTAGGAACAAGTTTCCTGAGCTCCGTGCCCTCGTAGCGACGGAAGAACCCGAAATGGTAGCCATAACATAATCGTGGATAAAAACCTCAAACCGAGACTTTGAAGGCGAATTCACGGTTCCTGGCTACCAACTCTTCCACAAAGATATGCCAGACAGAGAGGGTGGTGGTGTAATGTTGTATGTCAAGGATACAATCAAATCTACGAACTCCAACATTATATCCGATCACGAGCTCATAGGCGTTGACCTAGAGATAGGTCCTGTCAGATACAGGACCCTGCTGCTTTACAGACCCCCTTCCCAACCCGTTGAGAAGGACAGGGAACTGTACCAGCTGCTGGGTGAGCTTGTTCAAGGCAGAGTGTGCATCGTTATGGGCGACTTCAACAGACAAGTTGACTGGGAAACCAGAGCAGCCTGTGGCGAGAGCGCGCTACTCCTGGAGTTCGCCAACAACGAGTTTCTCACTCAAGAGGTCAGAGAACCGACGAGAGGAGACAATATCCTCGACTTGGTCTTCACCTCTGAGAATGATATCGTTGAGGATGTCTCTGTAGGCGAAGAGCTCGGTGGCAGTGATCACCAGCTAGTTAGATTTAGCGTCAAGATCCCGAAGGTAAGGTCTGTTGCAAATCACTCAAGGAAACTTGACTTGAGAAGAGCAGACTATGCAAGCATTCGTGCTGGGTTGACTGATGTAAGGCCAGCGGTATGCGAAGAGGTTGAGGATTCGTGGAACTATTTCAAAAATAAGTTCACGAGTCTTCAATCAAGTTGCATCCCTCTGAAATGCCTCCGTCGGTCTTCTGTTCAACCAAAGTGGTTTAATCGAGAAATCGACCAACTGATAATGGAGAAGAGAAATGCGTACCGGCGATCGAAGATCTCCGGTGCCTTTGACGAGTACCGGAGGCTAGCCAGGAGAGTGGAGTCCAGCATAAGGGCGGCTAAGCGTACTGAGGAACTCCGAGTGGCGAGACTGCAAGGAAAATCCCAAGGAGTTCTTCGGCTATGTAAATAGCCGTAAACCAATCCATCGTAGGATATGGCCCTTAGTGGACGAGGAGGTTGCATTAACTCACTCAGATGCAAAAAATGCTAACCTTCTCAATGACTACTTCTCTTCAGTGTTTACTAAAGAGGGTGGTCCCATCCCCCAGCCCACGGATTCCTACTCGGGGAAAAAGCTGGAGGCAATGGACTTCACCGAAGGAGAAATAAAGAAAAAGATCGCTGATCTAAAGACGAATAAGTCCCTTGGACCGCACGGGTTTCTATCCAAGGTGTTGAAGGAAGTGTGCGATGAAGTATCACGACATATGTGCGCTATGTTTAACATGTCAATCCGGACCGGATGCGTTCCTAGAAACTGGCGTGAGGCGGAGGTGACTCCGATCTTCAAGAAAGGAGACCCCAGCCATCCGTCAAACTACCGACCTATCAGTCTGACTTCGATAGTCGGTAAACTCATGGAAAGCATCATGGTGGACAAAATGACGTCGTATTTAGAGTCAAACCTGCTACTGAAGAGTTCCCAGCACGGCTTCCGAAGGCAACGGTCATGCCTGACGAACCTTGTGGAATTCTTCCACTTCATCTTCAGTGAGCACGATCGGGACAAGGCGGTGGATGCGGTGTACTTAGACTTTCAGAAAGCCTTTGATAAGGTACCACATCGCCGCCTTCTCCGGAAAGTGCGATCGCTGGGCATAGACGGAAAAGTAGCCGGCTGGATCGAGAACTGGCTAAGTGGCAGACGGCAACGGGTGGTGGTGAATGGACAGGCTTCTGAGTGGGTGCCCGTTACTAGCGGGGTGCCTCAATGTTCTGTTCTGGGATCACTACTATTCATCATCTACGTCAACGACATGGACGGTGACATGGTTGCCAAGATTTCCAAATTTGCCGACGATACCAAGCTTGTATGAACGTTACAAATAATGGAAATACTGCCCGCCTGCAGGAAGATCTTCGGAAGATTGGGGAGTGGTCGGACACGTGGCAAATGCCTTTTAACGTGGGGAAATGCAAAGTAATGTATATCGAGAACAGAAACCCCCATAATCTCAGTATATCCTTAAGGGCACTGCTCTTGAATCGAGTGACACTGAGAAAGACTTGGGTGTAACTATCACTAGCGACCTCAAGTTCTCGAAACAGTGCATCGAGGCAGAGAAGAAAGCCCAAAGGATGCTAGGCTATATTAAGCGCCAGTTTGGATATCGGAACCAGGAGATTGTACTGTGCTTGTACAACTCACTTGTCCGACCGCACTTGGAGTATGCCGTACAATTTTGGAGTCTTTCATTGCGAAAGAACATCGCGAGATTGGAACGCGTACAAGCCAGGGGAACCAAGCTGATTCCCTCTATCCGACATAAAAGTTATGAGGATAGACTAAGGGAATTAGATCTGTTCTCGCTGGAAACCCGTAGACTGCGTGGTCAGCTCATCGAAGTTTTCAAAATACTTCGAGGGTTCGACAATGTTGACTACCGGGATATTTTCACACTCAGTGAGAACAGAACGCGCAATCACGGCTTCAAACTTGAACTGAAGCGTTACAACCGCTATCTGTGTGTAAATCTTTTCACTTACAGTATCTGCGGTAAGTGGAACGCACTTCCAGTGGAAGTTGTCAACAGGGAATCTGTTGACCAGTTCAAGTCAAGACTAGACAAGGTCTTGAAAAGTGGCCGTTTAGGGACGCAAAACAATTGAGCAGCCATGTGCCTGCTCGATTGCTAGTCCAAAGGTACCCTCCTTGAATGGGCCGTATGGTCTCCTAGGGTACCTTCTTTCCTTGTTGTTGTTGTTGTTACCATGGTTCTACCTCAAATGATAGCAGCATAGAATCCATCCAGCCATCTGAATCATTCAGAATTAGAGCTTTTCTGGTTATTGTGGACAGTTTGGTTGCTGCTCTCTCAAAAGGGCAGATGGCAACTATGAAGTTGAAAGGTATATTTGGGTTTCTTCGAAAGCTGCCAAAGCCTACTCCAGATGAAGTCAAGGCTGGTGCAACAAAACTGATTCACGCTTACCCTGAAGATTTGGAAAAGGAGTTCGAAGAGGAATTGATCCAGCCTAGTGAACTTTTGAAAACTGACCTAGCTGATATTGTTGCTGGATCTCAACAAGACCTTCACGAATTGACATTGTATCGTATGATAGTTGATCATTCTTTTGGGTCTTGTTTTCCTAATGTCGAGATCGCGTTGAAGATTTATTTAACTCTAATGGTTACCAACTGCAGTGGTGAACGCTCCTTTTTAAAATTAAATAGAGTCAAGAACGAAGTAAGAGTCAGTATGGGTCAAACAAGATTGAACCATCTCTCTCTAATGAGTATTGAGCACAAGTTACTGAAGGAAATTAACACGTCGACGATAATTGAAGAGTTTTCTGTTGCTAAGTCTCGTAAGTGCTTCATGCGAGCCACGTAACTAGTTGGTGTGCACTCAGTTAGGCAAATGGTTTCAAGATTCTCTAAGGCAGCACAAATAGTCTACTGGCTAAGCTACTGGTATGGACGGTGTTGTTCTTTAAAAAGGAATAAAAAGTGTACAAAATAACACCCTCTTTTTTCAGTTGAGGCTTCCCATCTATACGAGCAGTTCTTTTAAATTCCTCAGATAATTTTTTTCCCTCTCTGCAAAGGAAAATAGGAGGTGGGGGTGATATATATATATATATATATATATATATATATATATATATATATATATATATATATGGATGGGGGCCCAACTGTTCTTTGTGCTACGGGCCCCGCAGCTCCTTAAACCGGCCTTGGGTGCCTGGGTAGTGGTATGGAGGAGTCACTTCGATAATTGTGCCTGATGATACCTCACTCTCTATCATGCTGGAAAACACAGGGATCACCACCATGTTTATAAAGCGTTTGTAAGATTTGCTGTTGAGGGACATTTGGGTACCATTCTTTGTTTATCTGCGTTATTTGTTTTTGTTAAGGTTTTACCCAGGACTGCATAAAAAAATATCGTTTTTTTAATGTAGTTCTTTATAACTTTTTCCATAAGCAAACTTTGTCAAATTATCGTAAATAAGTGTGTCAATCTAGTTATCGCCCCTCACAATACCTGATGTTTTATACTACATAACTTGGTTACTCACAAATGACCAACACTATTCTGTAATACATTTCCTCGCCACACCTCTAATATGAATATACTACCAAATGTTATCATCCTCCAACATAATTAGTCAGTGTCTCCTATGTTAGGAGGTATCTCCAATGTAGCCATAAGAGTTTCTGTTTGTTCCCTTGTGCACCAACCAATCAAAACTGATGCACTAAACATTTTGGGCATTATCGTGAAACTCTATGGTACGAGAACCATTAGTCGGTGTTAACACTTACAAATGAATGTAATCTGCGTCATTTTCAAGGTTGTTACAAAAACCTTACCAATCCCAAATATACAAAACAATATTTTCCAAGTAATTTTGCATACAAAGAAAGAAAAACCTTTAACCCTAAAATCAGTCCTGGTAATTGCAAGCAATGTATTGCCCTTTCGTGCAATATCTTTCATATCTAGTATTTACCTGTGTGCCATCCGCTACCCTCTCTGGAGCCATTTTTTCACTTGAGGCTTTGTCGAAGCATTTAGCATCCGGCCCGTGAGGGGTCATCATGGAATGAAGTGTAGCTCCACCAGGCAGAAGCCCCTCTTCCTTTGCTTCATATCGACCGTGAATCAAGCCCATAAATTCACTCATGCAATTTCCTAGTGAATAAATGGTTTAAAATATTATTTAGTACTCAAGTAAATTCCCTGATTTTTAAATTTAACTAGCCGCAAATTAAGATATTCTAGACAAAATGGGAATTCTCTGAAGCTTATATAAGTGAGCTCAAATATAATAAAGTCTTGTAATGAAATCAGATATTCTTTGGCTTAGTTATACAATTGGAAACGAGTGTCATTTATAGTATGCAAGATCTAGCCCGAGCTCCTGAATAGATCCATTCATCGCGTCTCCATATTAAAAGTTACCTGAGTATGTACTCGCCTACTGAATTTTATAAGTGTCTAGCTTTCTGTCTCGAGTGATCAAGGGTTGGGTATAAATAATGTTGTCTCTAAATATGTCCTCGGGTTAATTTAAGGGGTAGAGCAAGGAAGATGTTGAGGCTTACTTACGGTGATAATAGGGAGGCCTAAAGGTATGTTCTTGGACTGCCCAACGGGGAGGAAAGATAACGAAATCGGCAATGGCAACTCCAGGTTTATTGCTAGGGCACGTCAAAACAGTGAAGATACTGGGATCCTGAAAAGGGAGTGGAGTTAATAATTCTCCTATGTCTTAAAACAAAAATAATTATTACTGTAGCTAATATCGCTTTGTCTCCACTCATTCGCTTTGTAGTAGTACAGGGTGTAGGAGATAATTTGTCGCCTAAGTTCAATACAAAAGAAAATAACAGATAGTTCATTTATACAGCTATATTTACTAAAGCTACACGTTAAAGACTTAAAGGATTCTACTATTCATTTTATTCAATGAAATCGCCGTCGCCCTCAACCACGACCTACAGGCGGCGTCGGAACTGCTGCAAGCCCCTGTTTAACTGGGAGAAAACTGTGGTGATACTGGACCTAAACTCCACCTTGGTTCTGTACGGGGAATTGTTGGTCTCTTTCTCAGTCATAGCTCACACATAATAGTCCAGGGAATGGCAGTCTGGGGAGTTAAGAGGACAGGTGTTCGGAGTCATGTGATCAAAACATTGCCTGCCCGTCAAGAGTGGGTCTCCCTGCTTCTGTGGTATGGTGCAGAGTCCTTCTGCCACACGTACGGCCTTTCAACGACCACCTCCTGGATCCATAGCAGCACGAACCTATCCAGGCACTTGATGTAGCCCCCCTAGGGAAGATAAATGGAGGCCTGACGTGGTCCTCACTACTGATCACCCCAAACACCATGATGTGGATCGAGAACTTGGTCTTCGTGATTCTCGTCCATCGTTGGAGAACACAGCAAACCAGTGGTTATTTTGAGAGTTTACTACCTGTTCCTGACATAAAGTCTTCTCATCTGAGAAGAACCAAAGCGTGTCAGACTTGAGGGAATGTTTCAGTTTGTTCACAAGCTTCTAAGTAGGCACGTCCTTTTCGCTTGACCTTCATCTTCTGCCACAGAAGCTGGCCCTTTCTCATCTTGCATGAGCAGTAGCGGATATCTTCATGGACTAACTGCCTGATGAGAGACTGACACTCCTTTGTCCTTGGCTATGGACGTCATTGACTTGCTGGAATAGTTGTCAATGATGGCCTGGATCTCCACGAAAAGCTTTGGGACGTTTCCGAGCCGCCGTACCTCGTAATCACAGCCTGACTCATTCAATTATTTTCCGATCTTTTGCACTGTCCTCAGATTCACATCCAAACACTCGAATATCCTGCATTGGGGCCCGTGGCGTGAATCTCAAGGATCACAGCTTTCCTTTTCCAAATTTTTGGAAGATTGATTTCAGTCACTTACTCACAAACATTTCCATTTCTTCTATCTTTACCTTATTCTTAACAGATTTGTCCTTTCATAATTTAAGCAGGATATGCTCTCGTTGGTTTTCGCTTTAAATTTGATTAATCAAAGGAGAGCAAAACTACTAATAAAAAGAACAAACCCACTGAAACGTGAGACCAAAAGTAAAATAAAAAACTTCAAAGTTGCATCAGCTCCCCAAAAGTCATAATTAAAAAACATAAAAATATAACAAACTATGCAAATCTAGTAGACATCATGATAATGTGTTTTTTTAACACAAAAATAAATGAAATAACAAAAGCGTTTAGTGAGAGGCCCCAAAATAAGAGGGAAAGGAATAATCAGACAAAATATCGAATATACCAAACTCAACGAGCCTATTTAAAAACAACCCCGGAAAGATCATATACAGAAATACAAACCTAATGGAAAATATCAATAGGGACAAACATCAGCAAAAACGACGAAATAACTAGTAATCGACAATCAAGAAAGGACAACATTCAAGGAAAAACTAAACCAATAAACCACAAAAAGAAGGAAAATATTACTAAAAGAGTCAAGTAGATTGAAAAGCACACAAGATAGTCGACCGTTAGGCTGATATGCCAAATTTCGCAATGTGCGGGCATTCCATATTGAGAGAGAGAGAGAGTGAGTGGGGGAAGTAAAGTTAACACTTCTAAATTAACTTGTTTCCTTTATGTAAAATTCTGTAATCATCATAAATAAGATCAAAGTAAATAAAATGTTTTTTTATAATTGAAAGGATTTGATGTTATAATGCAATAGTCTTCTAGGAATAAACTTCTTTCAATGATTAAATTACTTTATTTTGGGAAAACGTTTAGGAAATGCTGAAATTACTCATATCCGTTGGATATTCATTCAATTCAAACAACAACAACAATAAAATGTTATTATGTAAATATAACCCTTGAACTTACGCAATGATCAAAAGCCGTGGCATTGATCACCATGAAGTTTTTCAAGTCATATTTGTATGGAACATAATTCCCATGCCAAGCGACAACGTCGAAACACGAGTGCTTCTGTACAGCTTCAAAGAGTTTTCCCTGAAAAAGTTATAAGGTCAAAATTGCGCATCTTTTCTTACAATTGGGTAGAAGAAGGTTCTCAACAGATGGGATTTGTCTCAAAGAAGGGAAATTCAGGGTTTCAAATGAGGAATTGAAGACACCGATTTGGCAGACTGAACCCGCTGAAATATTAATATCTATACAGTATAAATAACCTACAAAACACACTTAATTGTATATCGCAGATTAAGTAAAGATAAGGATAAATACATATTTTACTTGTTTGTCTAAAATATTCCATTGATAGTTATTTGAATGCAGCCTTTGAATCAGACAGTTTGGGAAATGAGGTATACTGACCAAAAAGTCGCGTGCTCTCACTTATTCTGATTTATGACTTTACGACCTTTAAGACTTTCGATAATTCCTGAACTAACCTTGGGAGGACCTTGACAATTATATTATCCGGAAGAGAATGTAAAACAATATAAGGGTTTCAAATTTCGTTAGAATCGGCCGAATAGTTATGATGTTATTACCAAAACAAAATAATTCCAGGGCTAACCTTGGGAAGACTTTGCAATTATATCATCCGAAAGATAATGTAAAAACTACATAAGGGTTTCAAATTTCGTTAGAATTCGCCGAATAGTTACAATGTTATTACAAAAACAAAAAAAGCAAAACGGGGACCGACCGACATAGTGAGATGTAGAGTCGTTCGCGACTAAAAATGGTTGAGAATCATTGTGCTGAGCTGGATGAAAAGTGCCCCTAGCTCACCAAATATTTTAATGCCATACGAGTATCACAATTATTTTATAGACCTGTTTTAGTGAGAATTCGTTGCAGATACAACTTTAGGTTCGTTTGAATGAATATATCATTTATACCTAACTTCTGTATGCAAAATTATCCACTTACACATGCCACCGCTGATATTCCATTGCATTGGGGACAGGAGATCGTTTGCAATCTCGATCAAACTTATCCTAAAATGTATCTGAATTTTAACCGTCACATACCATTAATCTTTAGAGCTAAAATAATGAAATGAGGAGTGAATAAAGAAGGTAATTATTAACTTTTAGAACAGAACATAAGGTAATCTGTCTAACCTAGGATGAACTTCTTCCAGGATCGAGCAAGAAAGAACTTTGCTCGCAGTGAACATTATTGGTCGTGCGCCAGCCTCCCACAGGGTAAGTGGATTAAATGTTAACTAACGAATCCTATCTATGAGTGGGATTAGTGCCAAATGCATACATTATTTACCTACTTCACATGCGCGAAAATTGAACGCAACAAATATCCCAATAACTCTTAGAAAATGGCAACTGAACAAGATTAAGAACATGAATAAAGACAACTCCCGGTACAAGAGAACCACACCTACTGATTCGAACATCGATCAGTTTTCTAATATCTAAACTCAAGCTGTCAATGTGAATAGATTTTAACTGCACAATTGTAGAATTCTTGGAAAGAACTCAAATCTATGACGACAATCATATTTTGAAAGTTCCTGGAAGCATTAATTTTGGTACTGCTTTAGGTTGAGTTCAAATATTAGGAATTTTCTTATGCTTCTCTTTTTATATTTGTCTCTGCAGCTATATATTACTGATCAATGTTGGGTGTTAATAATATTGAACCAAAGATAACACCGTGTTATCATTGATTCGATGTTCGAATCAGTAGGCGTGGTTCTCTTGTACCCGGAGTTGCCTGTATTTATGTTCTTAATCTTGTTCAGTTGCCATTTTCTAAGAGTTATTGGGATATTTGTTACATTCAATTTTCGCGCATATGAAGTAGGTAAATAATGTATGCCTTTGGCACTAATCCCACTCATAGATAGGATTCGTTAGTTAACATTTAATCCACCCACCCTGTGGGAGGCTGGCGCTCGACCAATAATGTTCACTGCGAGCAAAGTTCTTTCTTGCTTGATCCTGGAAGAAGTTCATCCTAGGTTAGACAGATTACCTTATGTTCTGTTCTTCAATGTTCATTTTATTCTTTTAGATTTAAGGGTTAATGAGATATGTCAGTTCAAAATCAGACATATTTGTAGTGGTCACCCTGTATATGAATTATAATTTTTAGAAAAACTTACTTAATCCATAGATTTACTAATTAAAAAGACTTAATAATCAAACGAACAAATCAATAGTCATAGGAATAAAACATGTTGTATTGAAGCCGGATTACGAATAAATAAATAAATATGATATAATTTTTGCTTAGAAAATTAAGTTTGGGGGCAAATGGGAATTATAAAAATTTACTTATGTAATTACGTTTGGATAAATGTGATAAAATGAATATTAGAAATAATTGCCAGTAATTGTGCATAATTACCAGTATGTTTGGAAAATATGATAAGCTTTAGCAAATTATTCAAATGGACCGATAAATTTTCAAAATTACTAAGTTTTCTTGGCTAAGAGTAATAAATTTAACGAGACACTAAATTTGGTGGGGAATTTGGGTAAATATGTAAAATTACGGGTAAACTCGATTAATATACTCAAATATATCGCATTTACCAAGTAAGTTTTGTAACTATTTTAAAATTACCTGCTAATTTGAATAATTTATTCGTTTAATTAGCATAACTATAGTATCCATTTTATCACATTGCCCTCCATATACATTTATTTCTTTCTTGGACTATAGGGGAGTTTGCAATAATCCTTACTTGATATTTGGAAATAATCCGGAAAACTTCAACTTCCTTGTCCTCATACCACGCAATTGGAGTTAAGAAATCTCTAGGGTTCGCTAAACCGTTTGCTCCTAGAATGAGAATGATGAGTCAGAAGCAGTCGTAAACCAGGACAATTTCATACTTGATATTCAATGGCCTGTTTGTTATATTTGACTTCGCACTTAACCGTGTAATTTAGTTATAAGTATTGCCTCATTACTCATTATTAAATCGTATAATTGATATGGGAAGATACCTCCGAGATAGCCATTGTTACTAAGAAATGTGAAAGAGAAACCGTCAAGAGAGAAAAAAAAATATCTAAGAGATCAAAAGGGCTGTATGAAATATTGACGGGGAAGCATAAACTAGCAAATATACGATGGATAAGAAAGAATTGAAAAGAGGTAGAGTGATACACACCATGAGAGCAGGGTTCCTCAACTCATTGTATCCTGGGCACAGTACAACGCCTAGGACAAATGAAACTCAAAGGAAAGACTTAGTGCCATTTTCAGAGGCTACAGAGAAAGAAAGAAAAATTGAACAATGAATGAACAAATGTGATCCGATCGAGAGGATTAGCACGAACTTCAATTTATGCAGTTTATTACTCAAACTATTCATTTGCACCCCCTTGCAATAGAGATAGAATTTACTAATAAATAACAAAGGTGGTATAGTAAATCCCTTACCTATAGGGCCTAGATTTGGAAGAACGAAGTGACCGTCGTAAATCTCCAACATATACCCGCGACACGGCCCCTCCACCTCGACGGCAAATCGCATTCCTTGCTGTATCACTGCTATCTCATTCGGGCTGACGTCCATCTTGCCAAACTCGGTGGTAATTTTCAGGCTTCCTTGCTGGGGAACTGCAACAATCACGTGCAACTAATTTCAATTTGTCCTAACCACTTCGGTCATGGGCAAATCCAGGGTGGGTATTTTAACTCTGACTGTTTTAATAGCCCCCAAACTTCGTTTTTTACCGAAATCAAATCAAATTTAGACACCTAGATTCATGAGTTGATAAGGCTTACTTTATGGTGGAAGGCTTAGATTAAATCTACATAGGTTAAAAAGGAGAAGAGTTAGAGAGGACTTGATTGAGGTCTTCAAGTGGGTAAAAGGTTATAATGGTAGGAGACCTAGGTAAAGTTCTAATTTTAGTGAACAGGATATGACACGTAGCAATGAGTTTAAGCTGGACAAGCTTTGGTTTAGGAAAGAGATTTGTATAAATTGGTTTACAAATCGAGTGGTAGATGAATGAAATAGGCTCACTAGTCATGTGATAGTCTTCCTGGGGAGTTTAAAGAATAGATTGGCTAGATTTATCGATGAGGATGGGAACAGGAGCTGTATCGTATAGGCTATTCATTAGCCTTTTGCAGACTCCTTTTCTTATGTTCTTAAGGTACATAATTTCTAGGTTTAGCAAAGTCTAATATCGCGTCTCATTTGGGCATAGTCTGCGCATTACCGAAGCCTACTTCTTGTGTAAGTTTTTTCTCGGTTTTTGCATAACTTAATAATAATTAGTAAGCGTTAAGGAGTTTTAAGAAAGTTAGAGAGCCAAATGTGCATTGTGGCTTGAATGGAAATAAACAGCGTCATAACAGTTCAGCGCAAAATCAGTATAGAATTCTGAAAAAAGCCTTGGCGCAGCCAGCGACCAATGGCGACATCTGACAATCTTACGCCGCTTGAGGACTACTTGATCTGGATGCACGGAAAAGGCACATGGAATGTCATACACAACGTTCGTTGCCACCTTCGCTCCACGCCAAGTGCTAGCTTTCACTCAACCTCCAAGAAGCTCTACATCCACGAGCTGCGAACCACCTGACTAGAGGCAACCAAGAACAATTCCTAAATGACTGTATATGATATAAACTGTGAGCGTGTTTGTATAACTAACCGCTCCATTGGTGACCTCGTCGACAAGCTACTCTCTCTCAAGCCTTCATCAAGTAACATCATCGCTGAACAGAATTCTCCACGCACTTGTCATGGTTATTCAAGAACAAAAGAAACAGCAGTCCTATACCACGAACACGGAATTTGTTTCAGCGATTCAAGTGCCTCAGTATTTGACAGGTAGGCCGAAACACTGGCATATGACGCAAAAATTTCTCGTCCATCAAGACGAAATTCTGGCTAGCCTTCTCCCATTTACCAGCATACCACATGGAAGCAGCGGACTCGTTATTTGATTTGTCATCATAGCAGAGGACCTACGAGGCTCTCAATGTCATCTTTCTGCGGCACCACGAGTCATATGACCAGGAACGATGGTAGAAACTCACCAGGAACATCACCCTAGTGCGGCAGAAGCCCACAAGTCTCCTTCGGCTGCTCAGGGAAGCCGCAGGTGCCGACTTCCCGGTGGCACAGCTGAGACAAGCCTTCATCAGCCGTCTCACCAATTCATGTAACACACATCTGGAATTGCTGAGGAAGGTTCACTTCCTTGATAGCTTGGCAGAGATTGACAATCGCACGTTAGCTCGGGATGCCGCCCTCAATGGTCCGACTTACCCAGGTTCGCGCAGCTCTCCCGTTTCCCAGGATCGTCCATCGCTAGAATACAAGATGGACAAACTCGTTGAGGTGTTCAGGAATCTGGCCAAACTGCTGCTATTTCCTCCGACAATGAATTAAGGTATCGATTGCAGGACACCCCATTTCGTATTTTGGATGATGCACGTGCGATGGGGAAGGGGTACTTCAGAACAACATCAGAAGGGAACGTGGGCTCCTTAAGTTTTTTTATAAAGCAGTTGTCTCGAGTCATTGCATGCGACGCCCAAACGCATCCTGCTTGCAGGTTCTCCACCTGATCAATGTACAATAAATTACTATGATAGTTTCTTAGCCACCACTCTCAAACCAAGGAGGACTCTGGTACATAACCCGCACATGCATTATATGGTTGCAATACCCGTCTTCCCTCTACACGTTCATATCTATTAGATTCCTCCATTTCCCTCAGTGAATTCACGGAGGCCCTAGAAACTAACATGGGAGAATTACACCCCATGTCATGCTGCAAGCTCCCTCCCGATCAGAAGGTGCAGATTCCTAACGATCTCCAAACTTACACCCATGTGTTCGTTAGAAACATGAAAAATTCCCCTAAATTCATCAACAAATTTAATGGCCTTTTCCGTTAAAGTGTGCAGACGACACATTTCTGATATAAGTAGAAATGATCTAAGGACTGTAGCCGTCCTCAATCTGAAGCCGGCACGGATCCCACCGAATCTCCAAAAGACCGCGAATTCCATTCTGAGACGTGCCTCTCCGTTAACCCCGAAACCCGTTACCCTCTGTGTCCAGAAAGGGCGTCAGATTTCTCTTAAACGACATTTGAGTTTGGTGTATGCTAGGGAGCTGCATGAGAAGATTTAGATGCCCACATTGCTATATGAGTGTGTGACTATGGCAGGGCCTGCTCTGCCCATAAGCCACACAGGCGGCTGCCTAGGGTGCCAAATTACAATTTTTTTAAATAAATAAACATTAAAAAATAAATAAATAAAAATATACGCATAATAAACTTGAAATACACCCTTTACACTTCGGCTACTTGACACGTTTTCTCTTATATACATTTTCTTGATGCGAGGTAGCGCATCAGGCCATCACGGGTTCTCAAATTGATACAGAAGGACGTCGCCGTGTTGTCATTTTTGTCAAAGAGTCAATTGCTTATCTTTTGTAATGAAAAGGTCATCCAAGCCGTCAGGAGTTGCTTTCAGGAAGCGAAGAAAGGAGGAGGAGGAGAAATCGGCCCAAAGCAGAGGTATGTAAATTTAGTTAATTAACTTTTAAAGCGTTACCGTGTCGACTTTTCATTTTACTAGGCTAAGAGCAACAGCTAAGCTACGATAACTGCGATAAATACCAATATACAGTCGTAGTAATTTCTGTAAAACTTCGTCATTGAATGACGAAGTTTTGCATAAAATATGACGGCCATTCAACAAGTAGCCTACCACCTCTTATTGTAATGAACGTATGTCAGAAATTCAGGTAATTAAAGTTAGGTTAGGTTATGTTTTTAGGTTAGAATAATACCTATTTTTGGTATTATACTAACCTAACACAACACCAGAAATGCATAGAAGGTGAAATAGTTGGCAACCAAGTTTACTTTTAAGCTTGGCTATTGGCGTCAATTTAACCAACCTATTATCCAATGTATACTATTTTCTGATTTCTCAGAAGCACTGAGAAAATATTTGCAGCCACGACAGACACCTGCGGAAGCTGCTGCAGAGAAGGCATTGCTGTCTTCACCTGAGCCTCTCAGTGAAAAAGAGTGTAAGTTTAATCAAATTTGGAGTATGATTGCAGCACAATTACTTTTAAATAACAATGTTTTGTTTATAAATACAATATGAATTTCATATTTATATCAAACTATAATGAAGTATTTTGGAGGTACAATGAATGCGGAGATGCCATTGTATGCCATGTTGTGTTTTACAGAGCGGCATTTATTCAGGCTGAGGCTGCAAGCAGCAGCAGCACATCGGCTAATGAGACACAGCTTCAACACTTAATTCCAGGTGAGTATTTATGCTGTTTGTTACAGTAGTTGCATTTGTTGATCTATGTATTATCTATCAATGATTACAATACTATAAATATTATTTGTATTATGCTATAATGAAGTACTTAAAAGGGACAATGAATGCAGAGGCCAGAGATGCGATTGTATCTAGGTATTTTGCGTTTATCACAGGTTGTAATTGAACTAAAATCATTATTATCAATTGATCTACAGATGTCTTTCTAAGTTGCTGTGTGTATGTTTCATTCGAATGATTCTCTTAACAGGAGAAGGAACCAGTACCAACAGACTCAATGTTACAATCCAACATCCTGAAGACACATCTTCAGCTTCAACAGATGTCTGTGAATCTGTCAAAGCTGCCTCCATTGATCCTGCTGATTGGCCCCCCTACCTGTCTGATACAGTGAGGACAGAGTTAGCTAGTCGAGGACCTTATGAGGTAAAATCAGACTTCACATTCCCTAGAAGAGAGGATGGAAGAAGTTGCCGTCACCAGATGCCCCTGGCTACGTTGACTACCTGCAAAAGCTTTTCCCATTGTTTTCTGCCTCATCCCAAAGGTGGCCATTTTTAGAAAGCATGTGGACACAACATTAAAATTTTGGGCAGACCCTCGATGGGACAGTCGAATTAATAGTGTGGTGGCTGTAAGGTTTCAGCAAAGGTTAGAGATGCTCTCGTAGAGGTGAGAGACAGCACTGCTGATCCAACCATAAAAGTTGAAGCACTGTCTTTAGCTGAAGAGGTTGATTCATACCGCTTATGCATCTGCACTATTGTCTGGTATGGCATTCTAACAAAAGTTCAGAATATTAATAAACTGCTGCAGTCAGTAAGCATGCACATGGATGTAACTGTGCTGAGGTCTCCCTAACCAGCTACAGAAACCTGGCTTTTTTGATGTCCAATCCCCTTTAAAAGAAATGTGCGAGGGCATGAATGTGGTTGCTGCCCTAAAGCAGAAGAGACTCAGAACTATCAAAGGCAGTTTTCATATGAGCTTCTTGGTTAGCAGCTCAATGATGCACTGAAGAGAATGGAAGTTTCCTTTTTTCAATGCAGTTGTTGATGTGTGCATTTCATCCCTATGAGAGATAACAGAAATGATAAGTGACATTGGCAATAAATTTAGTGTTCTCATAAACTTCTGACCTAAACCCTGACCTTTGGAGATAAGTCGGAATTAGTTATGAAAGAACTGATTGTGAAAATGCGATCTTTTCCAGCTTGGCCCAAATACAAGATGACAACAATTGGACTTTTGTTTTTTTCTGAAGAACAATCTACAAGAAGTATATCCCGATAAGTCGAAAGAACTGAGAATCGCTGTCACCACTCCAGTGACTGTGACCACTGCTGAGAGAAGCTTCTCCAAAGTCAAGCTAATTAAAACTTATTTGAGTTCAACAATGTCTCAGGAATGCCTCAATGGACTGGCATTAATAAGCATTAATCAGGAAGTGTCGCAAACAAATTTCATTGGAGGAAACCAAAGATGCCTTTGCTGTTAGGAAGTCCAGACGTGTGAAGTTTTAAAGAACATTGGAGATGTTAGTGCTCTTTATCGTTTAAGATGGCTTGGTTTGCACATTGTGTTCATTGTTTTAAAGAGTTTTGTTACTGAATACTGATTTTTACTTTTGATTGAACTGTTTTACATTGTTTTGTTTTTTATTTCGCACCTTTTTTCCAGAACATTTGCACTACACCTGGAGATGTTACTTATTATATTATTATTAATATAATTATTAAAATAGTTTGTATATTTTCTTCAGGTTGTTGTGTTGCATTTAAAATAAATAATAAATGTGTACATGCTCCAGGAGTTGGGTTTTTTTTTGGCGGGGGGCGGCAACAAAGTACACTCTCCTCGCCTAGGGCACTAAATGACCTAGAGCCGGCCCTGGAGAGTCGATATTGTTGTTTCTAGTTCCCCAGAAAAAATAGGGAAATAAGAAGGAAGGGGAAAGATGAATTATCAATAACAGGTCCCCAAGGTGTTCCTTACAATGTGCGCTGAAGTCTTCCCCAGTAGAAGACCTGCTTCCTGTTGGGAAACGGGAACATGTTCAGGAGTATTCTCCTCTTTTGTCTCTAGCCTGCCACACATTTTCATTTCCCCTAACTTCACCACTTTCTTTATGGTTCTATTTTCCAATATTTTCAGGCCCAGCCTCGTTAGTTTCCATTATCTGCATATGAAAAAGGTAATGAATAAATAATTTTTTAAACATATTTTAATTACAAAACACGCTGAACATTAAGAAGCCTACCAAATTCTAAACCTTAAGGAGCCTACCAAATTCTTCTTATTTTTTTTTTCCTTTTTAAATGGTTTAAATTTAATTCGATGTTTAGGCTACAGGGAACATATGTAGAACCATAGAATGCTTCTAAATCTAAAAAACACGCTATTAGTCCACTCCTAGAAGAAATCACGTCCAAAATTATTACAGGTCCGTCTAAGACGATCAGAACGCCTGTATTTCCATTACATCTTTCATAACCCTTTGCCAGAGAAAATCCAAAGTTTTCAAAATTGGTGAACGTTAACCTACAGTCAGAAACTAAGTATAGGTGAAGGTTAAACAAATTTGAATGAATAAAACGAAAGTTATGAACAGATAAGCAATTTGCAATAAAAATTGAAGTGTCCAAAATGATCCGAACGCTTATGTGTTTTGTAAAGAGAACCGTCATCATCTGCCTAACAACTAACTTCATTTCAATCTCCTGTCGTCCAGGTAACATGCCTAAGAAATCTGCCACGCCTCTGTTTGTCCGTGAACTGATCGTAAATCGGCGCCGCCAAGATGATCTTTCAATTGGAGCCACTGCAGAGACTGTCAAGCGCACCAAGATGGAAGTCCATAATATTCTGTCAACCTGTGACTTAAAAGGTTTATGCAAGCTTGGTAAATCAAGTTGGTAGGCAAAGGAAGGCCTCAAAAAGAAAGAACGAGCCATTACCCAAATTGTGAAGAAGGATCTTTACAAGAAAGCAGCAGCAGTTTCTCGAGAGATTAATGATATTTTTTTCCATCAATGTATCCATGCAGACTGCGCAATGTCAGCTGGAGGAAGATTATCTTCACACTCGCACACCCGCGATCGAGCCATTGATCAGTCCATGGAATAAGAAGGCTCGTCTTGCATTCGTCACTGGACACGTTACATGGATGGACGACTAATGGAGTCAAGTCCACTTCAGTGACGAATATGTTTAGTTTATTCGGATCCGATGGTAGGAGGTTGGTTCGTAGCAGAGCAGGCGAAAGAGTGGCTGTCAATTGCACAAAAAAGTGCTGGTTGGTGGAGGAGGTGTCATGGTTTGGACCGTCATTTGAGTAGGAGGCACTGTGCCACTTGTGAACTTACGGGAAACAATGAGTGCACATATGTACAAGCAATTGCTGCCACAGCATGCTTTGCCCTATCTGCGATCCTCCGAAACTCAAACTGTAAATTTCATGCAGGATACCGGCCCCTGTCAGACGGCCAAGTCGGTAAAAACGTTCCTGCACGAGGAGCACTTCACTGCTATGAACTGCCTTGCACCGATTCCGGACCTGAATCCCATTAAAACTGTTTGGGAGACACTCGGAGACAGTTCTAAAGAGGGGAATCAGAAAACAGTTCAAGAACTCTGGGAAATTCTTCAAGATGAATGGAACAAGATTTCTGCGCGCGTCAATAGTTGGTTTGTTCTTGTGGCAAGAGACCTAAAAGCATAATAAAAGCATCCCCACTCAATATTAATTACTTATAACTTGTACATAATTATTTCCACTGATAAATTAATCGTTATATTCCAATTTAAATTTGTTTCCGATCATTTCTGACACTTCAATTTTTATAATAAATTGCTTATCTGCCGATAATTTTCGTTTTATTCATCGAGATTTGTATAACCTTGACCCATATGTACAGGGTGGACCGAAAGTCTTTCTCACCCTTACCGAAAATTAATAAGAACAATCGAGAAACAATAAAAAAATATCAAACACACTACTGGTTTTCGTGTATTCACTTTCAATAGAGGAACGATATAATAATATCAAACACATGTGAAATTTAAAATTAAAACTATATTTACAGGGGGTGACAAGACTTTGGGAACCTCCTGTGGTTTATACCATTAAGTAATGGTACACCAATTTTGGAAACGTTGGATTTTCTCTGGCAAAATTTATGGAAATTATTGTGATAGAAATACAGGCGTTTTGGTCTTTGGGGACGTTCTTGTATTTGGGGTTATTACTTGGGAGGGGGGGGGGCGCTTTCGATTGCAGCGAAGTTAAGTTACACCACAATGGGTGTGGTTAGCTACTGGATTGTATTTCCGAAACGGGGGGTCGCCACACGCCGAAAATACCCATGGTTCGGATCCCACGTTAACTGTAGGTCGGCCTCAGTGAGAAATAAAATACATTTTCTGAACTTTACGATTTGTAATTATTTTTGTTTTAAATTTCCTGATTTTGGTACCGCAATGAAGGTAGGTCCAGTCACCCATTTGTGATGGACTGAAAGGAGAAATTTACAATGTTAGGCGTTCTCCCCCAAGGAGATTCCAAGCATATTTCGGAGTTTCAAGAATATCCGTTTGTATGTGAGGTCACTGGGGGTTGCGGACTGATCCTTCGCCCCCACCCTCAACCCAAGACTATCACGGTTTTTAGTCTTTTTTCTAGGAATTGTTTATACCCTCAAGGCTGTTGCGTGTTTTTTACTTTCTCTCGCATCCGCCCATTACTCATTTGTTTGTGTCCAGGGAGAGCAAACAGGAGAGCCATCGTCCTGAAACTTACGTAGGTCCACTTTGCATCACATGTCAGACGTCAAAAGTTACTTCTTAACTTCATGCGCCATCAATGACTAATTGAATTTTAAGCTAAAGTTGATGAGTGGTGGGAAAGATTAAATGGTTTTATTTAGAAACATTTCCGGTGAACAATGTTTTCCTTTTCGCCGGTTTATTATCGTTTGAGGATCAATTTATCGGTTTTAATTCACCGAGGTGTCAGCTTCGAAGCCAGTATCGATCTATAAGCATCTATTTGTAACCAATCAAGATAAGCAGTGTTGTTTTATTATCTTTAGGATGTGGATCATTATACTAGAAACTTAGAAGTATCCTAAACTTGTCTAGATGCTATTTCTGGCACGCTTTAAGATACAATTTATTCTCCATTAAATTAGGAACTATGGTTTGGCATTTCTGTACCAGGTAGGTAGCAATAAATAAATTCATGCATTTAATTGAATATATAATAACAAATGATCGTGATTAATGGAATTAACTAGTAAGGTTCTCGGGGATAATCATATTCAAATGTTTGTATCTTGTTCATTATTTTTAATTATTATTGTTTCAACCTGTGTAGAAGGCAGAACTAAGCTTATTTTTACCTGAGATAACTGGTACCAGACAATCTGAAATGGGATATTATTAAACCTTTATAAGGAAAATGTTAGCTATTAGTTACAGAGATTAATCTTACGAATTAGACATCTTAGTTTTACTTTACGTTTTTCTTTAGACTAATTTTATAAGTGTAATATTGTGGTTTATAACTCCGCCGTGGCAGATGGCATCTCTGTTCCCTCCAACCGCTTGGGAGATTAGGGGAGAAAGCTTCGGTCCTATAGCCTGTGCTCAAGACCTCGCCAACGTTACCACAACTAAGTGGGGTCGCGCCATCTGTGAGGGTGTTTTGGGGGGACCAGGTTAGAGGGAATGAGGCTGTTGCATGCTGTGGGAATTTTATAGCAACCTCTTGTGCTAGCTGTCCATGAAGCAGCTAGGAAGTGGAAGTTCTACTACAGCTTAACTTCGCGTGTAATACATCGAAATGGAGTTGTCAGTCATCTCCACTTGGGAATAACTTACAACTCTACGCGCCCTGGTGGGCGCGTATCAGTGTAACTTTAGATCATGTCAAGATGGGCGGACCCAATTTTACTATGTTAAAAATAGCAAACCGAAAGTAAATATGGAATGGAAAAGTTGAAAATATGTAATTAACATTTTAGTGATGAAAGAATAGGTTAGATGGATCACTTTAACATCCTATCCCCTAAGGTAACCATTTTAACATCGGATATCTTGTAGATCCTTCCCTCCCCCGGTGGTTTTCATCTTTCTTCAAGAAAGATGAATTTCTTAGACTTACTTAGGTTCGTTTGGGCAGTACTACACTATAGGCAACAAATCTTGACTATTTTAACCTACTAAACTGATCCCAATTGAAGAAGAGGCAACTCCGGGGGGGGGGGGGAATCTACAAGAGATCAATAACAACCTTCCTCAAAGTCCCTTATTGGGGCGGGATCCCTCGGTCTGATAATGAAACCAGCATAAAGATTAGAATCACAATTACTTGTAATCCCCATAGAGACAGTGACCGGGGTCGTTGAGGATAAGGCACATGCACTACGGTAGTACTATGTATTTACCCCTACTAGGCAGAGGGTTTAACGCCAAGGAAGGAAAAGTGATGTGTTGTGTGCGTTGTCTAATGAAAGAAATAGAAGTGTGTCTATGTACGGTATGACGTTTACGGGGGAAATTGCCTACACGCCCCGCCGTGATTGTTGGGAGTTCCCTACCAGCACCGATATTTTTTTTGTGCCTGCTCTCGCCAGGAATCGAACCGGACACCCAAACGTGAGAATCCAACGCTTTACCCACTCAGCCACGAGTCTCGTGTGATCCAGGAGTGGGGGAGGATGGAGAGCGTGGGAGAGTGGAGCAAGAAATCCGGCTAAGGTGATGAAATTGAAAGAGGTGAGAATTGAGCAGGAAATGACACCTGTGTAATCTAACGAGGAACATGGCGTTCATAGGAGAAAAGTGAACAGAGAGAACAAAAAATAATAATAACGACAAAACAGCGTGATTTTGGAAACCATTAATGATAAGAGGATTTGTTATTTTATAAATAAAGAAGAAAACTAACGAGGAAATCCGTCAGATTTTTTAAGAGGTTCATAGATAAAATGAAAATAGGTTAAATTGAATAATTATCATAATAATAGTAATAATAATGATATTAATAATACTATAATATATTATTATTATTATTCAACTAGTAAATAAACCTACATGATTCATAAATAAAGTGAAACAGATAAAATTGAATAATTATAATAATAGTAATAAAATTATATTAATAATGCTCTAATAATGATAGTAATAACACTATAATATTATTATTCAACTAGTAAAGAAACGTACATGATTCAGACATCGGAAGCAGAAGAAATACAGAAGACGCGAACTGACGCGAGAAGAAAGCGACGAAAAATTTAGAAACTCATTTTCATGTCAGACTTACGAGAAATGTGGCGATGTGGAGTAGATAGATAGAGAGTAGATGTGAACGTTCGCCAAGCACCGAACCGTCAAAGCGTTTGAGCCATGAATAGATAGATGCAAGAATAACAGCACTAAAACAATCTGTAATACGGAGGGTGCGAGGCGGATAATTTATAAGTCCAGGTTGATCTGAGTCTTTTTTTTAAACTCAAGGGTTGGCCGAGAGAGCTAAAGTGCCCCTTCAATGATCTCAGCGACGCGTAATTTGTCGTTTCGCATCTCGCCTTTTTTTTCGACTGTCCTTTTCTTTCTACTTTCGCGTTTAAATATTATTTTACGAATGAAGTGTCGTGTTTACTTATATGAACGCAGTTCCACATGAACCACGCCGAGGGCACGAAGGAATCATTTACATATGTGCATGCAGTTCCACATGAACCACGCCGAGGGCACGAAGGAATCATTTACATATGTACATGCAGTTCCACATGAACCACGCCGAGGGCACGAAGGAATCATTTACATATGTACATGCAGTTCCACATGAACCACGCCGAGGGCACGAAGGAATCATTTACATATGTACATGCAGTTCCACATGAACCACGCCGAGGGCACGAAGGAATCATTTACATATGTACATGCAGTTCCACATGAACCACCCCGAGGGCACGAAGGAATCATTTACATATGTGCATGCAGTTCCACATGAACCACGCCGAGGGCACGAAGGAATCATTTACATATGTACATGCAGTTCCACATGAACCACGCCGAGGGCACGAAGGAATCATTTACATATGTACATGCAGTTCCACATGAACCACCCCGAGGGCACGAAGGAATCATTTACATATGTGCATGCAGTTCCACATGAACCACGCCGAGGGCACGAAGGAATCATTTACATATGTACATGCAGTTCCACATGAACCACGCCGAGGGCACGAAGGAATCATTTACATATGTACATGCAGTTCCACATGAACCACGCCGAGGGCACGAAGGAATCATTTACATATGTGCATGCAGTTCCACATGAACCACGCCGAGGGCACGAAGGAATCATTTACATATGTGCATGCAGTTCCACATGAACCACGCCGAGGGCACGAAGGAATCATTTACATATGTGCATGCAGTTCCACATGAACCACGCCGAGGGCACGAAGGAATCATTTACATATGTACATGCAGTTCCACATGAACCACGCCGAGGGCACGAAGGAATCATTTACATATGTACATGCAGTTCCACATGAACCACGCCGAGGGCAGGAAGGAATCATTTACATATGTACATGCAGTTCCACATGAAACACGCCGAGGGCACGAAGGAATCATCTCGTAATGATTAGATGGCAACTCATTCCTACCATGTATCTCCCAAGCCTCAGGCAGAGCCGTCATGTACATGACAAACCTAATATTTTTTTTCCTGCAAACTCCTTGTGATCATCAAACACGCTGAAGGAAGTCGATCGAAAAATGGCCATCGGTGTTAATGACCTCCTATATTTACTCTCTTTGGGGCGGGGGGGAGGGGGGTAACAAGAAGATTATGACCCTCTTACCGATAAGAAAATCTCCATCGGCGTTGTAAAAGGCAGAGTCTCTCATGCTCTTGTTGCAGACGTAAACGTGGATGGCTGCCCCATTTCGAGAGAGCGGGTCTCCGGAGCCGCAAATAGTCCTTAAACCTTCAACGAAATTCAAAGATGCTTCTGGAATTTCAAATGGACGCCAACGAAGCTGAAATGTAAATATTTATACTATACCGAGTTGTTTCAAGTGATCTACTATTTATTATTTCATTTTGAAAGAATTAAAAAAGATGCAGAATATGACCCGAGAGAGAGAACACCAGGTTCTCACGGGGCTCTGGGTCGGGGAGGGGGGTACCCTTCCAAGTTTCAGTTGTAGCAGGGACATTACCCCCTTGCTACACCAACCCCTACCCAGCAACCTACCCCTTGCGCGGTAGGGGTTTATGAGACTCCTTGAATTCAAGTGCATAGGCCTACTTTATTGAGAGGATAAATGAAGTTACTTGATTTGGCTCGGGGGTGTCCTTAATTAAATCATAACATAAATGTCTATGATTTAGAGGCTCGAAGGGAGTGTGCTGAACGGAAGGTAAAATCCTGTAGAACCAAGATCGTTTGTTCGTTTCTCTTGGGGCTGAAAAAAATAGAGTGTTCCAAACTTCTCTGTTGTTAGTTCAATTTATTTTACAATGTTTATGCGAGTTCTTGTCTACTTAAGTAGATGAGAAGACTCCCCAGTCACAAAAAAAAAGTGAAGAAGACAAATCTATCGGAAAGAAATAACAAGAAAAGAATAACTTTGCCTCTAACCTGTAAATGCTGTTCCTGATAGTTGCTCAGCGTAGAGGCCGTAAGGACACACCTGGGGAGAATTTTGTCCTTTGGGCAGAGCATTGGGAAGAGCCTCAGATTGGAATTCAGAGCCAAAACCACTTAAATACTGGCGAAGAAAAAAACAAATCAAATAAGACCGAAAGCTTTCCCTAAAACCCTAGTCTGTGGAATTGTGTATTTTTCTAATGCTGTTTGAAATATGATTTTATGTTTAATTCCGCATATATTAATTTACATTCCTTCTCATGTCTAGACCGGAATGGGAATAATAAAAATGAAATTAGATTATTGGATGAAGGCATAATAAAACCTGTTAGTTGCAGGTTTTATTACGCCTAAAACCATTAATTCAAAATCGAATATAAGAGTGTGGTTGATCGCCCCCCCCCCCCGAAATCAATAAGAATCGCATGTCAATAGCAATTTAAAATACGCGTCACTTGACCATTAAAAATAATACTAATCCTATTTCCCGGCAATAATGCTGCTATTAACAATGAAATATCTTCATAAAATTTTAATGATTAAATAGAATTAGAAACAGGTCACAGTGACGTCGTTAATGTACCCTTAACTCGTTTCCTTACAAGAATTATGCCTAGAGTTTGCAGCGCTCCTTAATATTACAGATAATTGCTAAGCTCTACTTTTGTATGCATTTTAAAGATAGTTTACAAGTTAGTTAAGTATTCTGGGGACCTATATTCCGGGTTCCAATCAGATTTTTTTCTTCATATTCTCGGTAACGAATTATATGCGCTATTGCGAGACTCGTCAACAAAGGAAACCAAGCTCGGCGCTTGAGCCCTCCGAAAAGCAAGGCCTAGCCTAGAGCCAGATCAACGCGAACAAACTCATGGTGGAATCAGAATATGCCCGACTATGGGTGGGAGTTGGTGGGATCCACTAAGTTCCAGTATCTGGGTTTCTAAAGGGGGTTTAACACCATTTCAAATGAAGTAAAGTATACCCAAACGGTAAGTGGGGAAGAATATACGCGTAAAGAATATAATAAACTGACCTGGTGAAAAAAACCAGCTGAAAAGAATGTCATAGCACCCTTAGTCAATCCTAAATCTTTCAGCAACAAGTTAGTAAAAATGATAACAAGAAGTCGGGGGGTATGAACTTGATACTCCGCCCAAGGCGGGGATCAGAGCTGTTATCGGTATTATCTGGTTTCTCGACGTTTGAACCAATACGGTAGAGTATTTGTCATTTCTTCTTTGTTTCTATGCGTCTCTCAAATTTCTCTCCACTTTCTGCATGCATCCATTAACTAGTAGAGTGGTTCACAACCTTTTTATATTCAGTGCCCCTCCTCCCCCACACACACACTTTAAAAGATGGTGTAACTCAAAAAAGTGCATTTCAAATATAAACTGCATGATTTTACAGTTTAAAAAGTGAAATATTATTTTTAATTTAATCTATAGCATTCAATCAGTGCAATGTCCTGTAGATTCTGTACACACTGTAGAATTGTAGTTTGCAATCAATATTTCAAGTTTTAAGAGTCAATGTATGGTACTAAATTCTCCCCCACTTATATGGAGGGAGGGTACTTCTCCCCTGCTGAGAACTCCTAGGCATAGTACAAACTATTGATTGATTGATTGATATTAAAGAGATAAATTGGTGTGGGGATAGTTAAAAGAAAATAGATAGAAGTATGTGTAATTAAGAGAGGGAGAAATATGTGCCTGGTCGTCTGGCAAACTCAGTAGTTATGATCCTTTATGATATATTTTGTGTTAAAAGGTTTTAGCAGTTGGATTATTTTTGGATAATTTGCCAATGCATTTATTCTTCTTGGGTTTCTTTCTTTACATTTTAATGATTTAATAAATTTTAATTAATGTGTCCACTTCGGATCTTTTTTGTGTTAATTTATTTAAATATTTAATTTTCTCCACTTCGGATTTTTCATTATATTGGTTTTATTTCAATATCTACCCGTTTTTTCCCCCAGAAATCTTCAACATGATAACGATTGCCACCTACAAACCTCCATCTCCTTATTTACTTTTTCGTTTCTTTCGGTTATTTTTTCATTATCGACGACTGAGAGCCTAACTAAAAATCATATCTCCGGTTTCTATTATTATTTTGGGCGATATTTAAGTTCCCACTTTTGAGGATTTGTTGTTTTTGTTCAGTTTCTAGAATATTATAATATACCTTCTTCGGTAATTAGGAGAGTTTTGCTATGTAAATTTCCGCTACCCTTAATAATTTTTCACTTTTTTAGTTCTTTGTTTTTATTCTCTAAGAAAATGTATTCTCCGTGGTTGTGCAATTTCATTTGTAGAAATATGACACTCAATAAAGTTAGGGCCATTTTGCGCATTCTTATATGATATATACTCGTATGTAAATGCTATCAATTTAATCTTCTCCTGATGCGATGCAGAAGCAGATAAATGGGTTTACAACTAGTGTTAACTTTTGATGTTATCATTTAACACCTTTGGAGTGGATTTAGGTGAACACAAAACGTCAATTCATCCTCGTTAATGCTTTCTGGGCTTACTGCAGGGGCTGCATATCTAGAGTGATTCATTTTCAGTTGAAAATCGGTACCAGTGTTGCCAACTGAAAATCTTTAAATGCGAGATTGTAGTTGAAAAAAATGCTTTAAAATGCTAAAAACGTGCTATATAGAAATAAATAAATGCTAAACAAGTATTTTACTTACCAATTACTATTTTAATTATATATCCAATAAAATTTCATCTAAAAAGCTTGAGGAATCAAGTTGTGCTTCTTCTTCTGGAGCTTTTTTGGGATCATAGGATTGTAGTGTTCCAATTTTATTTAGTACATTCTTTGGTAATTCATAGTTTTTGCAGCATTTGCTGTCTCTCTTTAAGCCATATTTTACTGCAAGAAGAGCTGAAAGCATTGGCAGTGTATTTTATATCTTAGCTTATTTTACAATATATTCATTATGCTGAATAGCCTTTCAACCTCAGCATTATAATTTGGTAAAATTAAAAGACTCAGACCAAATTCTGCAACTTTTAAATGGGTTTCCTCCAAAATAATCTTCATCAACATCATCATCATTACTAGCTCTTAATTTAAGAAGGGGATTTTTTTGAGTATTTGAATAATAATTTCATCTTAGTTTGGTTACGACTTATGTTTGTTTATCAGTTATTTCTAATAATTCTTTTATATTATCATAAAACAAAATGGTGAAGTTCAGAAATAAATATAAGTATCGAAATTTTGTTAATCTTTTAAAATCCAAAGAATTACAAATGGTGAAGTTCAGAAATTTATTTTTATATATCTTCTTCTATCTATAACTATATTTTAGCAACGTGATATTTGGAAAGGGGGTAAATTTAGTTCCTTTTTTAAATTATTATAATTTGTGAAGTTCAGAAAATTTATAAAAATTTAACCATGGCTGCTTTTTTTTAGATTTTAAATAGTAATCTTAGTAGCGAAGCGCAAGCTCCTCCCAGTGGCGAAGCCATTGACTGGTGCTGCTTGTTTAGCAACTGATTGGAGTAGATGCGATAGGTCAGAAAGCACTTTCGTTTTGTCAACAGTGTTCGAATCAAAGTGTTTATTTAATTTTTGAACTTGTACTAGAAATGGATGCAAAAATAAAATGAAAAGCTCATTCATAGGATCGCAAATACATTTCGTAAAGTAGCTGAGCAGTGATGCATCTAACCCTATACAGTAGTTTCACTATCATATACCGTAACTCGCCATTGAGTTCTTTTACTTATATATATATATATATATATATATATATATATATATATATATATATATATATATATATATATATATATATATATAAGGGCGAAAAAGTTCGGCACCCCCATATAAAGTCATTTTCTCGCCTCTGAGCCCTGCACCATTGGTCGATGCTCCGCGCTCGCTCGATTGTCATCCCAGAAAAGTGGCGCGCGCATGAGTCTATTACGTCACGCTGGTCACGTCCACCCGTATAAAAAGACGCTTCCTTCTCTCGAAAGGGGAGAACCCGTTCAGGTCCGTACTGCGAGGACCCTTGCCTTATCTCCTGCCAGTTTTGACGCTGATTTTCCAACCTGCTGTACGTGTGCTGCTAATCTTGGACGTTTGACAGTTCTCCATTGGAAAATCTGAAAACCGTGGGCTCGTTTGGCTCTCCCCCTCCTCCCCTACCCTTGTTGTCACGCCACCACCTTCCGCTTTTGGAGTTTCGTCACTCAAGATTATCCCCGTGGGGTACGCGGGTTGCTCTGCCGCACCGCACCACCTTTGGAATCCCTCATCACCGTGATCATCTTCAATTCCATTTGGTTCCATCATCACCTTCGCCGTCGCCATCCGTGGATTCGTCCTCCATTGGAATACCATCATCCAAGGTGTCCCTCCACTTCTTCAGTATCAGGGACTTTGGAATAGTTCTTTCATCTTGCGCCCTTACTAGGCCTCCGAGTAAGTCTCGAGTCTCCCTCCACATCGTAGGAAAGGGCGTAAGACGGGGAAATTATTCCGTGTGTACCTCGTACCCGAGGAGTGAAGCCTATTATTTCCCGCTTTCTTTATACGACGTAAATTCTTTGTAAGGGTCCTCCCCTTTTATATAACGACTTGGGTCGTTTGTGGCCGATGTGACATTGATTTGTTATAAATCTTATTTTTGTTATTTAATAGATATATTTCGTATTTGTAATCAAGAATTTCCTCTCTTTAAATTATAAGGTTAGAATTTTTCTTGTTTCGTTTTTTTTCCTCGCTGATACTCTATGACCTACCTGGTAACCAACAGTAACCTACTTAGTGTAGCCTCGGCGCGACCTTTTGGCTGCTTCGAAGTGAACTTGGTTTCTTTCTGAATAAATATTCTGGCGACCTTTTTAGTTTGTGAAAGTATTATAGTGCCGTGTGAACTGGGTTCCGCGTTTGCACTTACAATATATATAAATATATATATATATATATATATATATATATATATATATATATATATATATATATATATATATATATATTATATGTCGAGGAATAGGACGAGGGGTGGTTGGAGTTTTCCCCGACTCTTATATATATATATATATATATATATATATATATCCTATTATCCCGAATTTGGAGGAGTCGTCGTACTACTCCTTATACTTCGTTCGGCCCGTGTCCTGAATGGGTTTATTGACTCAGAGTGCTTAGAGGTTGGCTACGGAGGGATTGGAATGAACTTTGCCAGCAAGTGACCCAAAGGAAGTTAGATACACAACATTATGAAAATAAAGTTTTAATGAACACTAAACAAGAATATATATATATATATATATATATATATATATATATATATATACAAATAATGTGCTTTGAGAGATAAATTAATAAGTGAATCTCGGATATCTCACTTGGCTTGTAAATAACTATTCACTATGTAAATCCCTATACACTTATAATGCTGGTAAGCTTCGCGGTGAAGTCGGGGAATGTGAAAGGGAAGGGTTACCTCGGAACCTGATGTTCGGGTGGCGCTGGTGAGTGAAGGTGGTGAGGTAAGGGGTGGAGACGATGAGGTAGGTTCTCCAGGGACCGACCTGATCCCACAATTCCGTCACGATACTGCTGGAAGAAGGCGGTGACGGGAGCTTCTTGTTACAGAGGGCCCCACGCTCGTGAACTCCGAGGAATCTTGGGTGCCTCTGTGAGGGGGAGGGGGGGCGCGAAGTGACCTATCGACGCGTAAGGTCACGGAGAAAAGACGAGATGTAGTTTTTTTGCTTAGGGAACCAGAGTGAGGCTGTTTGTAGCTTCGGCTCGGAACGTGAGTAAGAGCTTGGGACCGCACTGACTTGCAGACCAACGGGATAAGGAGCCTTCCTAACTGAGACCGATCTCCTCTCTGAAGACTTGATGCTTCGACGAATTACCACTACACCGATAGAGAGCAATTCCTGCCTCGCCAGACGCTGTGCAAGCTCTACTACTGAGGGTTAAAAGAATTCGTCTTTTATACTCGAAACTCGGGAGAGGTCCTCAGGGTACCAGAAGTAGATTAGATGTCAAGCTACTCCATTTCGTCCTTTATAAACTTCCGGCAACTATCGGAAGCGAAGATGGGCTCCCATTTATCGATAAACAGTCCGGGAAGGAACTCGGTGGTTAGCTGAAATGACCGGCGGTTTCTTCCGGCTGAAGACCACCAGATATTGGGCCGGAAGGGGAAGGGTTGATAAGCGGCCTGCCCGGAAGGGAGATAGGCAAAACTTGGGAGCATTATACTATTATCCTACAATATATATATATATATATATATATATATATATATATATATATATATATATATATATATGATAGTGAAACCACTGTATAGGAGCCAAAAGTTTAATTTACGAGACTAGTTTCGGTATGTAGTTCATCATACCCTCTTCAGTCGTATACTAAGAATGTGATTGTTACAAAAGTCTAAAACTAGGGTAAAATAAGGAAAAAAAGAAAAACACAAACACGAAACGGGGGAAAAAATGTCATTAATCAGTGAGTGTGAGTCTAAACTAAGATCGTTGATTATGCTTTTTACGATGAGGTTACGGGAATGGAGGCTGCATTTCAATTACCCATCTGACAAATTAAAATTGGGAATTTCTCCTATTAATATAGATTCTACTATTTTTCTTTTATGGAAATCTTTACAATTATATATGATTTGTGCCTTTGAATAGTCAATTTGATGGTTGAAATTGCTAATATGATTAAAAATACTGGATGTGGTACTGCCTCGTCTGACATAACCTGTATGTTCATAGATTAGTTTTGTTAAGGTTCTTCCGGTCTCTCCTATGTAAAATGAGGGACAGTTTGTAGAGTCACACGGGATTAAATATACACTTGCTTCATTTGGTTGATCCACTGGCTTGGTCGAAGGGAAAGATTTAAGGATAGAAAAAGGGTATTTAAATGTGGTTAGGCCTGGAGAAATAACTTTGTTCACTCCTTTGAGGAGGGGAGAAAAAGGGAGGGATAGACACTTCTTATTACTAAATTTGTTTTTATCCTTGTGACGGTAAAGAGTAGATTTTGCTTTAGATAAACTTTCATTGATGACGTGGAAGGGATAATTTAATTCAATGAAACTGCAGGTTATATATGCAATCTCGTCTTCTAGAAAGCAAGGGTCACATATCCTAAGTGCTCTCAAAAACATACCTGATGCAACGGCTCGCTTAATGTTAATATCATGATGAGAAAAGAAATGGATATAAGAGTTAGAATGGGTTGGTTTTCGGTACACAGTGAAGTTAATTTTGTCAGTGACTCTAACAATTTTTACATCAAGAAAGGACATACAATTATCTTTTTCCCACTCTACTTTAAAATTGATAGTGGGATGGAGGTAGTTAAGATTTTGTGTTCTTGTCATCTTTTTTTCTTATTTGTACGCTATTTATAGACTTTTTTTAACAATCGCATTCTCAGTATACGACTGGAGAGGGTATGATAAACTCCATACTGAAACTAGTCTAGTAAACTAAACTTTTAGCTCCTATACAGTGGTTTCACTATCATATACCATAACTCGCCATTGAGTTCTTTTACATATATATATATATATATATATATATATATATATATATATATATATATATATATATATATATATATATATATATATATATATATATATATATATATATATATATATATATATATCCCCCAAAAAATCATGATCAAAGATGTTTGAAATATCCCAAAGGAAAATAATACACAGAATAAGCTCAAGCGCCTTCGTGTTTACATCATCAGGGGCAGAAGTACAATGAAATAAAGAAACAGTTAATAAACAGAGAAATGTGACATCATTCAAACGTACCGACGAACAAAGACAATCGTTTAGGGAAAAAAAACAACAACCAAGTGACGAACAAATGAATAGCCCACCCGCGGAACCTCAATAAACGGTAAACATTAGGCGGCGCGAACGATGGGACGTAAACTATTTCGTCCGTGTTCCAATATGTTTCACCTTTTTTGAGTAAATTCAAGGGGACTGCTAGTGGGGGGTTTAAACACTGCAAGGGGGGCCCCCTCTACGATGATCCTGAGTTTCAATCAATTGGGGGTCTGGGGGCACAGCCCCCCAGTATATAATCATAATTGTTTATAGAATAATGTTCTAACGTTTTTATTTAACCAAACGCACATGAATATGGATGCGCGGGTGAACGAAACATACACGACAAAAAAAATACACTTTTTCGGGCGCGCCGCCGATCTTCATTGTTTACCCAATAAACAAATCAATTCAACAAATTAAATTTATATTGCAAATAAATAAGTAGGGAAATCGGACTAAAACTTGAAACTAAGTGGTTTGGTTTCCCCTGCTTCAGCAGGAAGACCATTTTAGCTGTCTTAAATTTTTCTGGATAAGTTCCTATGTTCAGATATGCGTTGAACAGATCAACAATTGCCTTGGTTATATTCTCTGGGACATTCTCATATTTTGTGAGGCCTGTGCTCCCGAGAGCCTTCTGCTTAAACGATCTTATGGCACTTTTCAGCTCTTCTTCTGTGATATGTACTCCTAGATCTACGTTTTCTTGTGTGGTGTAGTCGACTCTACTTTCTGTGGTAATTCTGTGCCTATTTGTTATCTCCGTTATCTTCTTCTTCTATGGATATATTCTACCCCAGTGTTCTCTAAATTTATTAGCAGTTTCATCTTGTTCATTTTTTATTTGGATCTTCTTTCTTGGGGGTTTATTTTTTTTATTAAATTTATCAATTTCCAGGCCTTTCTTGGTTCTTCCGTGTTTTCCACTTTGCTTATGAATTCATTTCATTGGTCTCTTTGTTGTTCTTCAATGAGAAATATCATGTCACTCTTTAGTTGCCTTAGCTCCTTAGCCTTTATACGACTTGTGCCGGTTTCTCTAATTTCCGTGAACTTTTGCTTAATGCTTCTCGCCTTTCTTCTCATCTCCTCAGTCCATTTCGGGTGAGGGAGCGTTTTGTACTTCATTTTTGGAACGCATTTTTCATCTGCATCTGTGATGCACTTTATTAATGCGTCTGTTACCTCACCTACCTCTTCGATGTTTTTGCCTTCCAGTTCTGGTTGAGCATAACCCTCCAGCATAGTCGTATATGCATCCCAGTTTGCTCTTTTGTAGGATTTTCTTGGTGGTATTTGGATCTTTATTGGGTTCTGGTTAATGGTCACCAGAATTTCAATATGGTTACTAATGGGACAGGGATTGGTTCCATATGCATGTTATAGGGGAACTTATTACTAGTTAGTAGTATATATGGTTTGGTTGATGCTCTTTTATTTATGAAGGTCGGGAACTCTGAGCCAGCACGTGTTAGGATGTTCCTTTCTACCAAGAGTTCTAAGTTTCGTCCTGCATTTTGTAACCAGATCCCAACAGTCTCGCATTTAGGTCTCCCACCAGTACTGTTGGATTGTTTTTATTAAATATTTCCATTACCGAGTGAATTAGTATGTATGAGCGGCGGGATGGTTGGTAAGCTGCTGCTATCGTGAGTGGAGAGAATTCCATCTGCACAGTCACAGCAGCGTATGCCTCATCGACCTCTCTTTCTTGGGTAAAAAATAACCCTTTTTAACCGCGATTGCTGTGCCGCCATACCTTTCTCCAGGGGGGTTCTTCTTAATGATGCCATAGTTGAATAGTTTCATTTGTTCGTCGTGTTTGATCCCGTGTTCGGAAATTGTAATTATATCCGGATCTATTTGGCAAAAGAAGTTGCCGTATTGAATGTTTTTATTTTTCCACCCGTCTGTATTTAGGTGGAGCATTTTTTATTTTCTGTTAGTGTGGTCCAGGATCTATAGCGTTAAGTTTTCTAATGTTTAATTTACTCCTTGTTTTGTTTTGGCGTTCTTCCACTTTCCGCTGGTCACTTTTTCGAAAGTCTCTTTTTTAAGTATTCTGACGTCATTGGGGTAAAACCTAATTTTGTTCTCCCAGAATAATTTTTTGATGGGGGACTCCTCGTGGTCAGTGACGTAGGTCAATTGGCATGTCTCTCTTTCTATGCCTTTTTTGAGGTCTGATGGTTTGAGACCTTTAGGCAAAGGATATGCCTCGTGTACGAAGACTTTGAGTTTAAAGTCTCTTGCTTCGTACTGGCATCCCTCGGTTTCGTTCTCTACTTTGGAATCCGTTGTGGTTTCTGTCTTTGTGGTAATTCTTTTGGTTTGTTTCTTCGTTTTCTTGTCGGTTTTCTTTTTCGACATGGTTTTGGGTCCCTTTTCTGTGTCAGCGATTCCATTTCTTCTTCATTTGTTTCTCCAGATTCTTCGTGTTGTTCTTTTTCTTTTTCTGCTAGCGTGGCTCCAACTTCCAGCATGTCCTTGACTTGCAGAGTTTTCCCCCGCGGTAACGCCGTAAATGAGTGCCGAGGGAGGGTTGGAGGGAAACCACATCTTACGAACGCCGTTGTTTTCGAGCAGAAGATTCAGGGTTTCTGCAAATGTCCCCGGTTGAGCTATATTGTGCACGTGAGCGAACATTATGCACGCCAGTATGTCGGGGCCGGTGCCCTCATTTACGTTAATATTAATTTTTTGTTCTTGTGACTCCTTTACTTCTCTTAATTGAGCTTTTGCTACGCTGGCGTAGGTTTGATTACTTTTCTTTTGAATTTCATCCTTTTTCCTCTTGTTCCTTCTTTTCTATTATGGCTTTCCTTTTGGGGCAATTGATGGCCATGGCTCTGTGCGAGCCCTGGCAGTTTATGCATTTTTTAAATTGTTCCGTACATTCACGGAAGTTGTGGCCGATATTGCTGCATTCAGAGCAGATTTTAATGTATTTTCGGAGACAGATTCTGGTAACGTGGTCCTCTATTGCATAACACTGAAAGCAGGTTTGCACATTTATGAACTTCTCCACTTCGAGATTTTCGGGTGGAATTCGCACGCCGAACGCCAATACTCCGTTGGTTATGGCTCTGTTGGCCATCTCAGATGTGGTGCACACTACTTTAAAGACGTGTGCGTGGTGGCCAAATTTGATGAGCTCCGAGATTTTGAGAAACTGGTTTTCCCTCTCCAGCTCCTCTTTTAGTTCCTCCTTAGTGTGCGATCCGACATACAGGTCCACTTTGCGGCATATTAAGGAGCGATTGGCCATTAGTTGTGGAGGTAGTTTTGGGAATAGGCCAATTTTGCTCAGGGCAGTTAGCTCGTTCGTTGCCACCAACCGCTCGACGTCTTCTTGTTTATGACAGAGCGCGACGTACCCGTTTGGCACATCTATCACTTTTTCAAAGGCGATTTTTAGGTCCGTATATAGGGTCCTAATCAATACTCCTCTTTCCGGTTTGGTTTTCCCTTGTTCCGTCCTTAGTGGTAATCTTCTGTATTCCATGTTCATTTATGTGAAATGGGGGCCCTCCCCCAACTATCCCACAGCCTCACCCCTGCCAATTTGGCTGATATGATGAATAGGGTGAATGAATGAAAGAATGGACCTGGGTGGGTTCCTCTCAAGGGGTGAATAGTGACGGACTTTTTGTTGGGTAGCGCGGAATCAACCATCGCTTGCCGGGAGTGCCGCCGCCTCGAGGGAATTAGAAACCGCGGTTGCTTCCTACCATACACTGCGACGGTTGTATGTCCCTCAGCGATTCTGGTGGCCCCTCACAGGCGGAGTGATTAAGCTCCCCTGCGAAGGTTGCAACCCGGCCCATTGTCCGGGGCTCCTCAGATACGGGTATTTGGCAGTGGGCTAGTCCTCAGACCTCCCTCCTCCCGCGCCCCAAATTATACAGTTGCCACTGTAATGTATTGTTGGGACGAGGTCGAAATATCAGCTTCCACTAGCTAAGGCATTGGGCCATGGGTGGGGGGTGGGGGTGGGGGAATTAGGCAGTCATGATGCTTATGCTAACCGACCTAAAAAGTATTATCTCTTTTTTAGTACCTCCCTGAACGGGAGGATTTTTGGTGTGGGAGTGTAAACGGTGCTGGAGACGATAGATGAAAATGAAAAGTAAGATGAGATTGAGATGAACGGCTTCTTCTTTTCCAGATCTTCTTAAACAGGCAGCTAATTTGCGTCTATTTTCTTCCAAATTTTAAGAGACGTAAATTTTCTCCATTGAAAATTATTGTATTTCCAATTTCTTGAGTGAGAAAATCTCTTCAATGAATAAATACGACTGGCTAGTTTTCCGAGTGTCTGCGTTACTAAGCTGAATGTGAGCGGTGTGTAGACAGGCCAAGCGGCCAATTCTTGTTCGCCGGTACGTTTTCGTCGGTACGTTTGAATGACGTCACATTTCTCTGTTTATTAACTGTTTCTTTATTTCATTGTACTTCTGCCCCTGATGATGTAAACACGAAAGCGCTTGGGCTTATTCTGTGTATTATTTTCCTTTGGAATATTTCAAGCATATATATATATATATATATATATATATATATATATATATATATATATATATATATATATATATATATACGAACACAGAGGAGACATTAGACGGGGAAACAGAGCCTCTAGTCCTTTCACGCATAGTAACAACTTTAATTACCCGATAGACTTCCCACAGGCCAAACTAATCTACCCGTGTAAGGACTTCCGCAAAAGAAAGGTCATTGAATCCACCCTTATAGATGAAATTCCCAACTTTAACCTTTCGGAGGGGCAATCTAGATGCAACCCCTACGTCAAAGATCTAATCTTAAAAGATATCCTTAATGAACTTAAATTCACGACCCCTGATTAGGAACTTCAATTGGATCTCTGTAAACTATATATATATATATATATATATATATATATATATATATATATATATATATATATATATATATATATACAAATATATATATATATATAAATATATATATAAATATATATATATATATAAATATATATATATAAATATATATATATATATATATATATATATATATATATATATATATACATATATATATATATATATATTGTGCGCTTAGTGTGACTGCATGTATTCTTAGTGTTCGACTAAGGCTAGCATGACAAACTCCATGCCGAAACTGGTCTCGAGATAATAAATACTACGCTCCTCCACAGTGGTTTTATTTAAATATTTGAAATCTGTCATTGGATTTAACAATTGTTCTGTTATATATATATATATATATATATATATATATATATATATATATATATATATATATATATATATATATATATATATATATATATATATATATATATATGAAAATTAACCCACAGGAAAATGAAAAGATGAACCCAAGCACTTTCTAACTATATTTGCAAGTTCATTTTCAAGGAATAGCATGAAAATGGAGAAGACAACCTTATATAGGGTACAAAGATACGAAGGGAACGCCCATCACATAGTACAAACCAATGGAAAAACACAAAAAAGACAGAAAAATACCAATAAAAAGAAAAATAGTCAACTAATAACAGACATATGCATCCCTAAGACGATATACACACAACAACGCCGTGTATATGAATGGAATGTGGTCGGTGAAAAAAATAAAAAGCATTTAAAAGGATTATCATTAGATCGAAAACATTTACAGCTAAGATATATATATATATATATATATATATATATATATATATATATATATATATATATATATATATATATATATATATATATATATATATATATATATATATATATATATATACTTTTATGCATATTTTTTTATTCTCTTTCACGATAAATACTAATGTAATATCGATAGGTATTAATAAAAACAAAATGTATAAAACTCACTATAAACAAACGCTAATCATGTTTTTGAAATCAGTCGTATTTTTCGCTGCCATGAATCTTTGTCAGCATTTTTTTTCAATCCCCCCGCCCCCCATGTCAGCTCATTATTCACTTTGCAATAGAGTAGAGTCTTTATAGTTTATTCAGCCATTCGGCCTCTTTCCTGCGACCACATATTGTTGATAATGTAAAATTCCCTCTCAAATGGAATCGATGTGAAGTTTTCACTTTTCCAAAATTCACACTTTGAAGACCAAAATGCCTTGGCAACCACTACTTCATCAAAAATGTCTTCTAAATTTATTACATTACTTCCGATTGTTTCATTAATTTTACCAGCAGATGTTTCTATTTCAGGCTAGGTAATACTTGTATTATTTATCTAAACAAAGAATTCAGCTACGCCAATGCTATTCTCGCCCACTTCAATGTAAGCAAGGCAGCGATCATAAAAATTCGTAAATTCTAGCATGAATGTAGCAGAATTGATATTTCCATTCTCCTCAAGTGTCCTGTGCAGTTTTGGGGGCTCCTTGGGGTAGAAATTTATTATCGTCTTTCTTCTAAATTTGTTTTGTTTTTCAAATTTGTTTTCTGAATAGACAAGATAGTTTTCTTAAACAGATTTAGCTGTCCATGAATGAACCACAAATATGTTTCCCCACAGTTAGCCTCAATTAGTTTTTATCATCACAGGGCTACTTTAATGGCTACTACGTCAACAGCAGTTTGAATACAGTTTTGAACAACATGAGCACCACAGGCAACATCTACAATATTTTTCCCATTTCTCTTTTTAGCCGGCTGTAAGAGTTATTTACGCCTTTCTGTTTTACACCTCCACACTTTGTTACACTTATCCCTACAAATTCCCCAAACATTTTTGATAACTTATGGTCTTTAATAACTGACAACAAAGATTCTGTGAATATTCCAAATGTTTTAGCAGAAACAAATTGAAAGTCTAAAAGTTTAACTTTTAACAACTTCCTCTGCTACAAAATAGCGAACAACGAAAACACTCATTTTAATATTTTTCCTATTAAAAGCATCAATTGTTATGGTCACAAAATTTGAGTTATTCAAATCTTCACGAAGTTCTTGAATTGCCAGTGGTGCAATTGCATTTAGAATGAGAGCTTCAGTCTTAGTTCTAGCAAGACTAAACTTTGATTCAAAGAACTTAGAGATCAGTTGAGAACAACAAGCAGCCGTTTTGAAGCTTAAATCATAAACAGCTGTATGGGAAGCAAATGTTCTCTCTTTGGCATTTATTAATAGGTCTTTATGTAACTTAAGCAAGTTCAGGAGACTTGCCCGGTACCCCAGTAGTCTCCTCTTCTGATGGCAGATTCAAGAGAGCGCCCCTCCCCACTCCTTCCAGCTTCCCATGTAGTTTCATCTCTGTTTACTCGACCTGGCAAAGAGGCTCCCCTAATGGACTGTTAAACCTGGGACCTACCTGAAGGGGTGACACGCCCTCCCGCCCCTAGCCCCCCTGGAAGTCTCAAACTAGATTGAAACTACCTGAGCTTAATTATTTTTAGACATTTCATTTTACTCCGTTTTCGCCACTTTCTTTATCAGCATCTTATCGCCTGATTACTTGACTTGCAGCTAATGTCGCAAGCTAATCGCCGACCAGCTTGCGTCCATTCATCCCTGTTCGCGGCCGTGCGTGGTTAGTGGGTGATGGGGTGCACTCCTCTTGTTTTTTCTCCAGTTGGGCCGGGATATTTTAACATATCTCTATTCTTTCCCGCCTTTTCTCACTCTACTATCTTCTATGTTTATTTTCCTTATCCATCACCCCCAACGAGCAACCTTGCTGCAGCTGACATCTGCAAGATTATGTGCTCTCTTGCCCATCCGGCCCCAATGTCAGCGGGTGATTTTGTGGTTATATATCTTCCACACGGTTTCATCCTCTCTAGCTTCACCCCTTTTTATACATATTTCTTCTTATAAACATTCTGCGCGATACAGCCTCGTTGCTATTTCGCTTTAAATCCAAGAACAAGTCTGAATACTCGAACCAGACACCTTCTACACATCTTCACTTCGCCGCGGCTATATACAACTTGATTAACTATTCAAGTTCTAATGGTAGCTACTAGGTTCCTCTCGCCCTGTGCCTCAGCGATGGAAAGTGGCGAATCTCAGCGACCCAGAAGTGAGAGACTTGAAATAGCTCTCGGTCTGGAAGCGATCCCTTATCCTTATTATGTATTTGGTTGTGGCACAGTTTAAAAGTGCCATTGTTTTAAGGATGAGCGGAACGCAGCTCTGCTTTTACCACGGATGAGAGATCGTGAACAGCATGGACTCTATTATTTCTAAAAGACAGTTCTCTATTATCCGTTCTAAAATGGAAAACTCTATCTCTCTTTCCTTCCAAATCCTTAAAAGTGAAAAAAATAAAAAGCTCCTTTTACCCTCATACAACTGGTATTTATGACTGATTAATTGGGAAAATAGGCCTAGCTCAAAACAAACAAACAAGATATTCGCAGGCAAATTGTCCTCCTTGCAACTGAGAATGGAATCCATGAACTAATGATACTATCTCAAAATTATCGTCGTCCTTCATCCAAGCATCAAAGAAGAGGCGAGTTTATTTTTTTGATGGTTCTAACTTCTTTCACACAGTAGGTTCCCTCCGGGCGCACATGGATTGGGTTGGACGTGAGATAAACGAAAATAAAGCTAATAAACAGGAAGAGAACGAAGGACACAGGCTGTCCTTTAACATAGATTACTCAGGGGAGGCTCTGAATAACAAGATACTGCGTGTTAAGGCTAGATATCCTGAATGGAAATGTGAGTAGAGTCAACTAATTATGGCTCTTCGGAGAATACTCAGGAAATGTCCACAAACAATTATATAATTTTAAAATTCCTTGGTACGTGCAAGCTATTGATAATGATGATAAAATACAATAATGTAAACGCCAAAAATACAGTGTAAAAAATAGCATAAGATGGTGGAGAAAGGATTTGGTTGAAGAGGTCGGAAGATATCAAGCAATCTTTTTATTCTATGAAGTGAGTTCATATTCATGCCCCATTACCAATTAGGCTCGCTTCAGCAACTGCCAACGTGAAAACTCATAATAATGAACACAAACCCAAGGGATTAAATAGATCCTATCACGTCATATATAAGGTCCTTCGTGCGGAGTTTGGGTTATTGTGTCAATAAAAAAAAAACAACAGTATTTTCTACCCAAAGTAAGCTACATGAAGAGGGAACGGTACAAGAGGCAATTCGCATAATATTGTTTCTATTTTACAACGAAGGCAGCCCCCACCCCCTATGAGGTGTATTTGGGAGATTAGTATTTTTGCTGTCCTCGAGAGCTCAAAAATATGCCTTCCAGTCATATTTGGAGGTGTTATTAAGGTCCGTGTCTTTTTGTTATTTCATGTTTGCTGTCGCCTCGGAACACACCAATGCAAATGATATAGACCAGAATTCAAATGCGTAGTGGACGTCCTTGTGTGTTAGTCAAGTAACAATGATTCAGTCCAGTGCCAAGAATTTAACCAACAACAGATACATATATCATTTCTGACTTACGATCATCAGAAAGGCAATATTTATCATCAGTTTTCATCTAGTATCTGCTTTTGCTTAGATTTTAGACCAACATTTCACTTAATGGATGCGTGGAAGCCTCTACTAACCTGATTCTCACTACCAAGCCCAAACCGGATCTCCCTAGAGCTAGGAGTTTTTTTTGCCTCAATATTAAATCTACAGGGTGTGCCTAAAGTCTGGACACAGAGGAAATATCACAATGGTCTCCTCGTTCACCAGACCTTATACCCTTTGACTTCTTTTTCTAGGGTATGCTAAGGAAGGGGTATTCAAATAAAAATTAGAGATCCGAGACACCTGATGGAACAGCGAATCATAAAAGAATGTGTTCAAATAGACGGAAATTTGGACTTAATGCATCGGGTTCATCAGGTGAATCTCGCAAAGCAAATTGAACTTTGCGACGCAGATCACATCCATGATATTATCATGATCATCATCACTTCATAATCATCATCACTAACTCTATAATTTAAGAAGGGGATTTTTTTGAGTATTTGAATAAAAATTTCATCTAGTTTAGTTATGACTTATGTTTTTTTATCAAAGTTATTTCTAATAATTCTTTTATAATATAAAAAAAATAAAATGGTGAAGTTCAGAAATAAATATAAGTATCGAAATTTTGTGAATTTTTTAAAACCCAAAGAATTACAAATGGTGAAGTTCATTAAATTTATTTTTATATATCTTCTCCTCTATATCTCTATATTTTAGCAACGTGATATTTTGAAAGCGGGGAAATTTAGTTTAGAGTTCCTTTTTAAAATGATTATAATTGACGAAGTTCAGAAAATTTATACAAATTTAACCATGGTTGCTTTTTTTTAGATTTTAAATTTTAATCTTAGTAGTGAAGAGCAAGCTGGGAGGAGTGGCGAATCCATTGCCTGGTTTATTAATATTTCAATTATATAAAATGAAGTTCAAATTTTATTATTGAGGTAATTCTACAGATTGGCAGCCATTTTGTCATTGATATTTTGTTTTGAACAACCAAAGGAATGGGTTATGTGGGAGTTTAGGTACGTTATTTATTATTATTATTTTTAGGTTATGTTAATTTGGTAGGGAGGAGGGTAGTTTTTTATTAAATTTTTATTATTTATTTTGACCGTTGCAAAGGAAAAACTCATGCTTTGCGCGCCGGAAAAATAGCAAAAGATTATTCAGATAAACCTTTAGAATAAATTGAATGCATTAAATGAATAAAAAAAAAAATGAGAATTGGAGTTGTTAATCTGTAGATTGAAAATACGCACCGCATAGTCAACATGGGGCCTAACTAATACCAAGTACAGTTTCAGAATGACATCAGAACTCCTATTACTTACACTCTTCTCAATAAACCCCAATAGCCTATTCGCTTTATTTTTAGCACTTATGCACTGCTTTCTAGGCCTAGGGTTTGAACTTACCTGGACACCTAAGTCTCTTTAGGATTCTGATCTTCTTAAAACTTTGCCATTCACCTTATAAATATTAAATGGATGACACCTACTCTATGTTTACTTATGTTAGATTCCATTTGCCAATTCTCTGCCCATTGAGATACTATGGTCAATTCATCTTGCAATACCTCAACATTAGATTCGGACCTTATTATAATCCTACCTAACTTAGTATCATCGGAAAACTTGCTCAGGTCGCTACCTATACCAATGTCAAGATCATTAATATAAATCAAGAACAACAACGACCCCAACACCGACCATTAAGGAACCCCTTTGATAGCATTCCCCTCACTCATTTAATCCCCTCTATAATAACTCTTTGCAGACTTTTATCACCCCTTTTAAACTGTTTCAAAACTTATAGCAGAGTGGAGACTTACAGTTTAATGTGGAATCCGAACCACGATTTGCACTTCTCCATCATGTGATCATTACCCAGGAGCCAGGCATCTCCCATCCAAGTACTAACTGGAAATACTGCCCGCCTGCAGGAAGATCTTGGGAAGATTGGGGAGTGGTCGGACACGTGGCAAATGCCTTTTAACGTGAACAAATGCAAAGTGATGCATATCGGCCACAGAAACCCTCAATCTCAGTATATCCTTAAGGGCACTGCTATTGAATCCACCGACACTGAGAAGGACTTGGGTGTAACAATCACTAGTGACCTCAAGTTCTCGAAACAGTGCATCGAGGCAGAGAAAAAGGCCCAAAGGATGCTAGGCTATATTAAGCGCCAGTTTGGTTATCGGAACCAGGAGATTGTACTGTGCCTGTACAACTCACTTGTCCGACCGCACCTGGAGTATGCCGTAGAATTTTGGAGTCCTTCATTGCGAAAGGACATCGCGAGATTGGAACGCGTACAAGCCAGGGCAACCAAGCTGATTCCCTCTATCCGACCTAAAAGTTATGAGGATAGACATAGGGAATTAGATCTGTTCTCGCTGGAAACCCGTTGACTGCGTGGTCAGCTCATCGAAGTTTTCAAAATACTTCGAGGGTTCGACAATGTTGACTACCGGGATATTTTCACACTGAGTGAGAACAGAACGCGCAATCACGGCTTCAAACTTAAACTGAAGCGTTACAACCGCAATCTGTGTGGAAACTTTTTCACCTACAGTATCTGCGGTAAGTGGAACGCACTTCCAGTGGAAGTTGTCAACAGTGAATCTGTTGACCAGTTCAAGTCAAGACTAGACAAGGTCTTGAAAAGTGGCCGTTTAGGGACGCAAAACAATTGAGCAGCCATGTGCCCGCTCGATTGCTAGTCCAAAGGTACCCTCCTTGAATGGACCGTAAGGTCTCCTAGGGTACCTTCTTTCCTTGTTGTTACTCCTTGTTGTTGTTGTAACCACAGTCAATATAGCTTAACGTCCGCGCGCGAAAGGAAGGGTTTTGATAAAGGTAATGAGAATAAGTATAAAGTATCGTATTTTTTTAAGAACGATTTATCTTCGAATAGAATATATTTTAAAATGACATTTAAGAATATAGCATTTAAAAAAAAATAATGAGATGAGATTTAGGCAAAATGTTCATTAATTAATTTTCAATATTTTATCGAATTGTAAAATTAAACGCAGGCCACATAAAAAAGCTTCGCGGGCCGCCATATGCCCATCTCTATCTACTCTAAGCTACCCAGCAATTGTGGGTGGATTTAGTTTCTAACACATTCACCTAGCAATTCTGTCAGGGTTAGTTCCCAAAACGTTAAACTAACAACAATTGTGGGAGTTTAGTTCGAAATGCGTAAGATGTGGTCGAAAGACTCCAAGAGACCGCTTGAACTCACTAGTTAATTGAGGCATCGAACTTCGTATTTAATATTGGTAAGTGAAACGAAATTTGAGAAATTGGAAAAAAGAAGAGAGTGTTGCTAGGCAACGTTCTCACAGCGAAGAATACCAGAAGGGATGATAAATCAATGGAAGGGGTAGATAAATAGAATAAGCAAGAAAGAGGGGGGGGGGTGGAAACGTCCAGATACCCATTTTATTTCGTAAAAAAAAATCCAACGAGAGACGTACATGACCGAACGTTTGGGGAAAAATGTTTCCTAAAGTGGAGTAAATAATTGTGTAAAGTACATAGAACACATACAAAGGAGACTAGTTGGAGCACTTTAGACATAGTTAGGACGGAACTCTCCCTGAATAGGGAGATGCACAGGAGAGTTGCGTGAACACACACTCAATCACTATCGAGTGACTACTACCCTTTCCACATATTTTGTCTTCGCCTAATTTTACAATTTATTTGATTTTTAATAAATAATAACAATAATTCTAAAAATAAATTCCACAGTGAAATGTTTATAACATGCCCTACGGGCCCCAGGAGAAAAGTTTTATGTGGTGTGCTTTATCAGTCTTTATATTTCCTGTTCCCTTTTTATTATTCGTCTTCTTTCTATTTATTCACCGTTTTTTTTTCATGTCTCTCCCCTCTCCGGTGAGTAAAGATTCCCTCGCTAGTTACCGAGTTTCATTTTTTTCCTGATAAATAAATGTTATTTTAATATTTACCGAAGGAAAATTGTATTTTTTTCTCAATTTTATTTGATTACAAAAATTCCGTCCCAAAGTCAAGTCACTAAGAATTTTATTCTAAAAGTTAATTTATCAAAAATTCTTTTTCAAAAGTCAATTGAACATAAATTTTCTTTCTAAAAGTTAATTCACAAAAAAAAATTCAAAAAACGAATTTAAAATACACAAAAGTTAATTCACCCGAAATTTTCTTTCCAAATGTCAATCTACTCAGCCGCCTTCCCAAAGTCAAGAAAATAATTCACCAAAATTTTCTTCCCCAAAATCAATTTAGTAAAAAAATTATTTTCAATAGGTAATTCCGTAACAAAAAAATATTTAGAAAAATCACCACCAATAATTTTCTTTCCAAACGTTGTTAATTCACGATTTTTGTACAAAAGTCAATTTACCAAAATATATCTCGCCAGAACACAATTCCTAAAACAAATTCTTTTCTAAAGTAATCACTTCGCCAAAAATATATATGAAAAAGTTAATTCACAAAAAAATTATTTCCAAAAGTCAATTCACGGGTGATTTTTTTTTTACCAATTAATTCAGCAAAAGATTTCTTTCAAGAAGTCAATTTCTCCCAATTTTCTTTCCAAAAATCAATTCAAGCAAAATTTTCTTTCCAAAGGTATTGTCATCCAAATATTTCTTTCCTATAGTCATTTCACCAAAACATTTATTTCTAAAAGTCAATTCACCTCCCTCCAAAAAAAAATAAATAAATATATATAAAACTCAATTCACCCAAAATGTTCTTTCCAAAAGACAATCCATTTCCGTAAGTCAATTCACCCAAACTTTTCGTATTATCTCAAGAATAGCGAACCCGATATTACAATCACAAGAATTACGAACCCATGGCAAGAATAATGACTCCAATATAAATGTCATGTAAAAGGAAAAAATAAACATACATTATCTTAATTTTTCTGAAAATACCGGTAGACTAATAAAGAAATTGAGTGTCAATTGCGTTACAGAAATGAATTGACCTGTTTGTTTTATATGTATTTTTTCATCCAATGAATTGGACATAACCTGGAAGAAATTCGCGTTTGTATCTTCGCACACTGTCCAGTTTTGCCTTTTGACTTACCCAATACGATTTAATATGTTGTGTATGAATGTCTGTGTGTGAATTAAGGAAATGCAAAGACTGGTTGAGGATTCTGCGCTGGTTATTTAGATTATTGGCGAGATTTCTCGCCATTCATCACTTTAGATAATTGATCCAACTTTCATCACTTTTTCGATTATTGGAAAGAGTGGTTCTTGATCTCAGGGTTCAACTACTTGACCAAAACACACAAAATAGACTTATAGGGCCCCGGCCACGAAGATGTTTTGGTTAAGTTAACACGAGATATCCTAAACTTAATTACTGCCTGAGGTTATGGAAACGTCCTTGAGGACTTCCCATGCCAAAAATAACGAAGCCAATTTTGATGGGAGAAAAATGGAACCAAACTTATTTGATAGGTTTACACTTTCTATAAACAATTCACGCTAGAGGTAAAGCTACTTTTTATTATTATCTTACGTTGGCTATCTTAGATTAAATATGTTAATTTATGTTAGGTTATAGTATTTAAATTAAAATTAGTATTTTTTTATGTCATTTTGACTGCTTTTCGTGAAAATACATTTATTTTCCTTGGGAATGACCTAGTTCTGAGATATACTTAAAGCAGTATATATATATATATATATATATATATATATATATATATATATATATATATATATATATATATATATATATAAGGTTGTCTTATCCATTTTCATGCTATTCCTTGAAAATGAACTTGCAAATATAGTTCGAAAGTGCTTGGATTCATCTTTTCATTTTTCTGTGGGTTAACAATTTTCATATTATTGCTTTCCTCGCGTACCACTTTGTGAGTTTTTTCATTGTATATATATATATATATATATACTGGTAAAATTGCATTGCATAGGTAAACATTAATGTTGGATCAAACTTCGTGGTAACTAAATTCCAAAATAACCGGAAAAATTATTGATTGTATTGAATGTTTTATCCAATAAATACCATTTTTTCAAGAAACAAAAGTATAATTAAGCTTTATTTATTTATTTATGGAGAAAGATGGTGAAAAGGTGAGGGACTCCCTTCTTGTTTTCGTAGGGAGGGGACAGGAGAAGAGGAGAAAAGTGGTGAAACTTAAATACAAGGGGATGTAGAAAGTGTGTCCGGGAAACGGCGGGCCCTCTCAGTATTTACATTATTTAGTATATATACATTGGAACTTAATAAATTGTTGCTGAAACAGCAAAATAATAACTAGGCAAATTAAGTAAATGACGTGAAGTAGTAGAGTAAATAATAATGTCACTACTGATCTCTGCTCTTTTTTGTTACACTAAGGGATTAGTAGGATGGTATAACGAGTAATTTGGTTATAATTTGATCACTTTTTACATTTTGTAATCCCAAAAGAGTTGATTATAAGGTTACTTAGCAGGTGTGGTCACAGACCTTGAGGGAGGCATATACGACTTGGATCTCTCCAGGTTCTGTAGCCTGAACAAGTCTAAAGTACCTGGTGGAAGAATTGCCACCAGACTGTCCTTAATAGCGGTGCTTCGCAAATGGAGGAAGGCATTAACTGTCTCGATCCCGGTTCTTCTGTGAAGTTCCCTTCACGTGACATAATCGTCCGATTTTGTGTTGCGAATGAAGCCCAGAGCTTGATTTTGTACCCTTTGCATTTTGGTCATTTTGCTTCTCGAGGATGTGTTGAGTAGAGCCGCTGGGTCCAGCAGTTTCGTTCTCACTAGGGAAGTGTACAGCTTTTTCTTGTTAGTTACGTTTAGGTTTCAAAATCGGTGTAGTTTAATAAGTTCCAGTTTCGCAACTTGAACTGTGGAGTTGATATAGCCTCATGTACCCTGCTTGGAGATCCTGAAACCTAGAATGCTCGTGCTTAGGGAAATAATCGAGTATCGTGTTTCCAATAGGATGGGCTTCGTCTTCTCTCTGCCCACCGCTACTGCGGTGAATTAGGTCTTGTTCGTCTGGATTTTCCATTCTCCTCGAACCTGGAGATTTTGGGTGCCTCGGCTGCAGTCACCCTCGACATCACCCCGTCAGATCTGGTTTGGCGAGTCACAATCTGGGTGATGTCTTCCGCATACTGTACGTTAAGGGTTTGGATGAACAGCAATTTTGGAATGTCCCTGGTGTATACAATTAATCTTCAGTTATATAAAGACCATATATGGCAGGTTCTAGCCTACGCATATCGTTAAAAGACAACGAAATTTCTGTTGTCATTGATACCACATAGTCTAGGCAAAGCGTAATATAAATCCACCGATTTTCGGTTGCCTGAGAGAGCTTATAATTCGAAGAGAAACTGCATTTATTCACCGGACAAAACTCAGTAATTAACACAGTAGAAGCCTGTAGTTGGTCTGTTTTTTAACCTTGGAATAAAGTCAGACATTTTCTTCTGAACAAAGTGTTGTTTATATCCATACCTTTCAACCTCCATCATCAGTGAGAAAGGACCTACAGTTTAACTGAAGAACCGAAGTACGGGGCGCTCTACTACGTCTGGGGACTAGCCACACCCGATGTGGTTTAACTTAGCATAAGTGAGAGGTTTGCTTTGTTTATTTTTAACTTAATTTTTCACGTCTTTATTCATTCAATTTATTCGCTTTTTTCTTAAGTTTTCCATCAGTCATCACCTCTTTTGCCACCAGCCTTCGTTGGATTATACATGATTTATTTAATTCTCTACCATTTTAAAAAAAAAAATAGGGGTGAGTAGGGCAGGTTCAGGAGAGGTGCATGCCCCAAGTAGTCCACTCGGGGGACTTACCTTATACAAGATTTCACTCTCCCTAACGTCACCAATTCTTCGAACTTCTATCTTAGATGAGCTCGTTGGTCGCCCTACGAGAGTAAACGATGTTAAGCCACATCGGGTGGGGTAAGTGGCCGGATGGAGCACTGTTTGGGGGTCTAGTTTGCTCGGGTGGTGGGCATGTAGCAGCCGCGGTTCGAATCCCGCGATATGTTCCAGGGTTGCGATGAGAAATAGACTCAGGAAAGAGTGTGTATGGTTTTTAGGACCCCACCTCAAACAAATGCCCTCGTTGATTTTCCTGTCTTTTCACTATTTCAAAATATCAAGGACGAAATAGTCAACTAACAACGGAGAGTCAACGGAGGAAGGAAGGCCAATCCAGCGGGGTATAACTTGGGCCCAATCCAGCTAGGTAGAACCTAGAACCGTCCAGCTGAATAGATCATGGAACCATCCAGCTGGGTAGAACTTGTATCAATACAGCTGGTTAGAACTTAAACCCATCCTGCTGGGTAGAATTTGAACCCATTCCGCTGGGTTAGCAGAGGACCCATCCAGCAGGGTATAACTTGGACCAATCCAACTGGGTAGAACTTGAACTCATTCAGCTGGGTAGAACTTGGAACCATCCAGCTGGGTAGAATTTGGAGCATCAAGCTAGGTAGAACATACAATTAATACCAGCACTCAGCGCATACAGTAGGAGTATTTTGTCTATTCTAACCTCCACCATTTTATTTGACTCTCTTTGTTGTTGGGTGCGTGCTCATGCGCAGGGTGGAGGCGGGGCTTCGCGTGACGCAGGAGCTTGCTTCCTTGTTCATCTTGCTTTTGCTTTGTTTCTTGTTTTGTTATACTTTGGTTTGTTTTTGTATGTCTTGTTGTTGTGGGTTTGGGGGTGGGTTTATTTTTTTTTTCTTTTAATGTAGCCTATTATTAGGATTGAAATTAAATACCACGATTTATACCCTTGTAAGCAGTCGCCAGAGGGGCGCTTAAAAAAAAAAGCCATACTACATTCGCGCGCATACATTGATGAAAGGCGATATTCGTACGCTCATGCATTTGTTGTCATTGAGAATATTGATAGAGCACGATTCCGTGTTGAGCAAAGGACTTAAGAGCCACGCCACCCACAAAACAGTAATCCCCAACACACACGGGATTTAAGCTCGCAAAAAATGATATTAACTGTAATTTCTAAAAGATAATCGATAAGAACAGATGGGAACTTAACCCCCTCTCCCCCATCTCTCCCGCCATGAACTATTAAGTGAACCCAATGGGTAAGCTGCCACTCATAAGCCTCCTTCAAACTATGCCGGTCAATTTACAAGGGCATACATAATTAGAGACCCTGGTGGAAACTGGTTGGATGATTAGCCTACAGCGGATACCAGGGTCAGAAACTTTTACGGGATGGGAGTGGGTTGAAGCCCTTAGGAACCGGGATCAAACCCCGCTTCTGAGGACCCAGGCAGAATCACAAAGGGACACATAACCGCCTATGTGTATGCTGGAGGTAACCTTGATATCGAACCAATCCAGGTACCATGCAGTGACCATATATGGGTTCTACTTATAATTAATACGAACTCCATGCAAGTCCCAGTGAATAGTAAAAGAACTACCAGGGAGCAGACTGGCTGCAGTACGAGAAACCCTTTCCAAATTGCCAACCTACGATACTAGATGAGGCAACTCTCGAGGGAATTGACTAGGCACTCGACGAGATAAATAAACAGCCTAATCGACGCTAATAGAGAATTTATCTCGAAATCCTTGTAAAAGTTTATCTCGACCCACAGATGGATCGATTACATGAAATATTTGTACCATGAACTAGAAGTATTATACCAGATAGCCACCAGAAGAACACCACTAGATACCATACAAAGAAGTAAAGAAATAAAAGAAGAAAGGAACCAATTGTTCCTGGAACAGCAATGGAAAAGATGGGACGATACGATCGAAAATCTCGATCAAGACGACTTCTCCAAAGAAATCTGGCGGAAAATAAGACTAAAGAGAACAATACACAAGAAGAAAAGAATAGAAATAAAAACAAAAAAGGGAGAAACGAAAACAGAGGGAAAAAACCCTGAGGAAATATTCGCTGAATACTGGAAAAATATATTCAGTATAACTGATGAGGAAAATGAGGACTACAAAATAGAGTTTGAGCACAAAGTAATAGAAGAGCACTCACATCACCATGTGGTCTGAGTGAGGAACAGACAGCGTAATGGAGACGCCGAAATAACAACAGAGGAACTACTAGGTGCGCTATGCTCATTCCGCCAGAAAGCCCTGGGAAAATCGGGCTAACTAAATTAAATTACGAAAAAGCATCAACAAAAATCATAGAAGGAATTAAAAGAATATTTAACGCTTGTCTTAATCTTAATACAAGATACTTCCCCGATCCTTTCAAGACAGCTGAAATGATCTTTATAGCCAAATCGAGGACATTGTATGCCAAGATGTATCAAAAGGATTTGATAAAGTGTGGCAAATGGGAATGCAGTATAAGATTCTACAGCTCGGACTAAATGAAAACTTAGCGAGAACTATCTATGACTATGTCATGGAGAGAACGGCGTACGTCAGTCTAGGAACAGTGGACATACCAAAATTACACCTAAGAACAGGACTTCCCTTAAGAGGGGATGCTTGAGTCAAAACCTGTACTCAGTGTACACCGCAGACGTTCCAGCACCAGGCAACCCCACTTGCCTCAACACTCAGTACGCGGATGATATCAGCCAGATAATACAGCCCTTACCGTAATGTGCCTATGCAAGCTCGCATGACTGCTGCAGACATAGAGAGTGTTAACAACTACGAGGCCAGATGGAAAATAAGAATCAATTATAAGAAATTTAAGGTGGTCCCGATCGGAAAGATACTACTATTAAAAGTCAAGATGGGGGATAGAGGCTATCCCTAAGCCACAGAGTGCAATGTAATGGTGATGAAGATTACTTCAAACGGGTACAGGAAGCACGTCTAGGATAGAATTTCAAAGGCCACTGCCTAGTCAGAACTCTATATACATTCCGAAACCTCAGAGAAAGCAACAATAAGAAGACTTATACACGGCTCCTGTACCCGATCTCCGCATTCTCCTGTGCCCCCAAAACACAGAAAACAGACTTAAGACAGTGCAGAATAAATGCGTGTACCTAATTATAGCTACACGCAGAAGAGAAAGGAAAAGACAAGAAGAATTGCAGAGGAAGGCGGGATTGAAACCCATAAATAAAGTCATAGAAGACCAGATAAAGAAAATGGAAGACAAAAATATTAGAGGACGTGAATGAAGAAATAAGAGAAATGATCAACAATAACAGAAGGGCAAGGAACCATGCAACATTCCCGAACTTCGCAAATCTTCTGGAGAATGGAGAAATGCCATTTTATGTAAAAAAAGAAGTGTGAAAATATACCAAATTAAAAGTAAAGAACCCGATAAAGAAAGTAGCCGAAATTTAAAACACTAAAAGATTAAGACTTAAATCTGATTATGGAAAAATAAACCCGATAATATCCATTAAAACCCCCGATTACGACAACTGGATAAATAAAAAATAAGAAACACGAAAACAAAGACATAAAGAAACTAAGCAATAAATAAATAAATAACAATAAACACAAAACAATAACAAATGCAGACATAACCCCAAACAAAATTAAGAATTACATAAAGACTTGAACGCCACCCCCAAAACCCAAACCAACCAACTACATTCCACTCACCATTAACAAAATACAGAAAAAAATATTATGTTAGGCCTGATCACTAGGTACCTTAGATCCCTTTGCAAATCTTCTACTTTTTCTCACTATTTTTCTTTCTATCTACTCCACACATATTCTAACCCCCTCCCCCCCACACACACATAGACACGCACACACATTATCACTTACACTAAAGCAAACACATGTTGATTATGGACTTAAAATTGGCCTTCTATCAGTGATGGAGGAAAGGAGGAATGTCCAGTTTGGAAGCAGAATCTCGTCGTGGGGGGGAGGGGATACAATCAGACAGGGGAGAGAGAAACCTGCGGAAACAGGTTTTTAAAGACACTCCCACAGAGTACGCCGCCAAAACCTACTTGAACGGTCAAATGCCACATTTATTTGATTGCCATAATATAAAACGGCCTAAGCTTAGATTGCCATAATATAAAACGGCCTAAGCTTAGATTGCCTCCACCTACATAACTCTAATAAAGGAAGACCTCCTCAAAAAGACCAATTAAATAACACCATACGAAAATACTTTGAACCTAAAGACGTAAAGGACTCATTTGAATACTAATTCAATATTTATAAATGTTTCTCAATACCGGCAAACTACAACTCAGAAACCTCGCACGTACGAAGAGTTCGCAAATTTTAAGGAAAATAAAGGAATTAGCGATTTACCATAGATCTGCGCTCGTTTAAGATGTTTTCCCTTTCTCATTTTTATACTTACTGAGTAACGTAGGATCCGAACCTTGGGTGTCTACAGAGTATGTTCCCCGCCGGGAAGTCGACCTGAAGTGGGTCTCCCATCGGGCGACTAATCATACCCGCTGTGGCTTAACTTCGCTGCCATCGGAAGCGTGATTTTTAAGGGAAACACAAATTTGTCACTGGTTGTCTGAGGCAATAGGATGAATTACTACCGAGATGGGGTCGTGGGGCGGGAGTTTATCGAGGGGGTTCATTCTTATGACCCCCTTCCAGAATGACGTAATTGGGATAGAAAATGGGATATTTGCCTTAACAGATACAAAACACCATTTCAATCACCCATACGTAGTTAATTGTTAGGATATACATATTAGTTAAAATAATACGTTTATTCCTTTAATACAGGTTTGGCACCAAATCACCTAACTAAAACAAAAATCAAATGTTTTTGTTTACCTTTAATTTATCGCCAGACATTTTGTAGAAAAATCAAAACAAACTTCCGAGTACACTTGTTCTCTAATCACTGAAATTTCCTACGAACCAAGGACCACAATAATCCTCGTCCAATCTTTCTCCTTAACTAATAATTCTTTTGTTCCCGCTGAGCTAAGTCGAATGAGAGATGAGTGACTCACCAAAGACCTGGAAGACGTCTCTAGCAAAGTATTTATGCCAGTCGCGGTAACCTTATCTGGTCTAAAGATTCTGGGTGCTCATGAACAAATAAACATGTACGTTTTTTTTTAGGTCGTGTAGAATACGAATGCTGTGCGAAACATGTTTATTTAGATGAATCTGACACTAATAACAGACATGTCTTAAACGTACTATTTTAACTTTAAAATGTGGCGATCAAGGACAGATCTTGGGTCATTGTTTCTTATCTACGATTCTCAGATGTTTACAAAATTTCGCAAGGCATCTGATAGAATGAGATTTAAATAGCATACAACTATTACAGAAACTATTTATCCCTAAGATTTTAAGTCCAATTGATAGAATTATACCTACAAACTTTACTTGTCTCAATATAGTCATAGCTTACCGAAAAGAATTTCAAAGGGCAAACCATTTGGACATTTAACTAGAAAGTTCTGAAATAATTAACGACGTAAAAGTGTTTGAAAGTAATATAGGCGGGGGAGGGGAGGGGGGGAGATGTGATTAATTGTTATGATACGAGATATCAATTGGAAACTTCTATAACAAAAGTCTAGTGGATGATCAAGTCTAGTGGATGATCAAGTCTAGTGGATGATCAGGAGATCAATAAGGCTTCGAATGATGAATCTCCTGAAGATGTTTCCTTGGGCTTGTAAACATTTAAAGGAGACAGTGTTACTAATTGTTACCCCATGAGTTTATTTAGTTTTTCTTTTATTCTTCGTCAATGAGCCTTGCAGCTTCGTAATCAAATTCTCGCTTCAAGTAAGAGTGAGATGTCGGAGTAGTAGAGTGTGCGAGAGAATACAATTTGGGGTAGAAATGTAGTATTCGTACACAGGCGGGCAGAAGGTTCGCTGGTGTGACGTGTTTATTCATCTTAACTTCTTGAGTGGCGAGATGGCGCGCCGGCTCCGGCCTTGAATTAGGATACATGGACACCTATTTTTTAAACCAATCAGATGTCGCTCGTAGCAAGTCAGCCAATCAGAAATGAGACTCGCTGCTCACGAGGGCCTTGCCAACAAAGTAAGCGGTTTATATCTTTTGCCTATTTAGACTCATTATAATCTCGATAAATATATATATATATATATATATATATATATATATATATATATATATATATATATATATATATATATATATAATATATGCAGGTTTTATTGAAGTCCACAGCTGTGGCAGTGTTATTAATTTTAACTTGCATTTTCTTTTAAAAAAATCTTGTAAGAAATATTAAGAAAATACAAGTTAAAATTAATAACACTGCCACAGCTGTGGACTTCAATAGAACCTGCATACAACATGGCCTTTTACTTAATATATATATATATATATATATATATATATATATATATATATATATATATATATATATATATATATATATATATAGAGAGAGAGAGAGAGAGAGAGAGAGAAAGAGAGAGATTGATGGATTGGTTTATTGATTTAAAGTGACGCGACTACATGGTCATTGTCACCAGTCAGTTTCACAAATCATACATCTATACATAACAACATATATACATATCAACTACGTAGTCATTAACACATTTCACATTTAATCCTAACCAAGTAGACAAAGAGAAATAAAAAGGGAATGAGGAAGAGGGGAGAAGGAGAGAGAGAGAAGAAAAAAAATAACTAAGATAATATAAAAATAAAACAATAAAACAAGACGTAAACAAACTAAAGAATACAACATTGAGGCTATCAATGATTTCTTTTAAAATGAGTTTTTTGTGTATTTATATAAAATGATAAATTTTAATATTTCTTCCCCACTTTTTAAAACTGGTAAATTTTAAAAAGTCAGTCAGAAAAATTATAATTGATCATTTTGTTACAAAGGACAAGGCTAAAATATTGTTACCATGGCTAAACCCTCCATCGACCATGTGTTAGCTTGGAAATGTCAATAATAAAGGAAGAACATATTTAAATAAGTTGAGGTAATTTTTAACAATATTTTTACTATCCTCAAATCCACTGAAACTTTCTTTTGAGTTCAGGAATCCATCTTCTAGGTCCAGGATTCATTCGAATAATTTCATCTTTCAAATCCTCATCCAATTCTATTCTATCAAATTTTGAATAGAATTAACTCTTCTTAAAAGCTGAAAATAATTGTATATATTATATAATTATAATGTTTTCACCTCGCAGGGTTCTTTAATGCTTCATTGAATTTTAAAAAAAATATGAATATCAACAAGGTAAAAGAGCTGGTTTTCCACTGTAAATTTATTAGCAAATGAATGATCTTGTTTGGACAAAAACCCCACCACAGATTTATAAAGTTCTATAAGCCATTGCAAACTAAAACTCTTTTTTACACTCATCTTCGTTCTTTATGAGCGAATGGTTGAATTTTCTGTCATCTTCTTCACATAGCCTAGCAAGTAGTTTACTGCTAGGGACATTTCCTCTTATTTTGTTCACCTTAATATAAATTTACAAGACAGCTTGAGATTCTTCAGTTAATATTTTTGAAACAAGGTGTTTGTGTAAAACACAATATACTATTTTTACTTCAGGGTTTTATTTTTTAGTTAAAACTAAAATTCCTCTGTCCTTATCAAACCTAGATACAGACCCATCGGTGGCAATTGCGGATACATTACTTAGAAAAATATCGTGTTTCTAAAAATGCTCCTGTACACATCTAAAAGAACATTGATTTATAAATTATAGAAATATTGATTTGGCGATAAGAATTCATATATCACTGCTATATTACTGGTATTAAACAGAGACTTGTGTCCGACCCACCGGAGTGACTGCTTTCATGGAAGACGCGAGCTAGACATAATACCAAACAAGGAGGCAAGAAAAATAAAAAGCATCTTTAAATATCTCAATAAAATATATTTTCCTTCACTAAATTTCCCTGCCATCCGTTTTCTCCTTTTTCAGCATGGGTTGTTCGGGCAATATTAAAAAAAAATATTTGAAAAACCACTTAAATAATGTTACTGATTCCCTTGGCTTTATAAAGAATTCAAAAACCCCGCATGAGTTTTCAAAAACCCACGGAGGTCGCTACCGACCACTTTGGGAACCCTTATCGAAGAACGACACTAGATGAATAAGCCGTCTTGAGCCTTTCCCCCGATGTTCTCAGCCAACAACAAAGGCGTGGCAACGCAAATTTCCATCCCAGAGAACAGTTGTCCCAAGAAGTCCCAGACGGGATCCCTGAACAGTTACGGAGCTGTCAGGGGTGACCGTGTGCGGATGAATGGGGGTTTTCTGAGTAGGTGAGTGCTGATTGGCATCACTATTAAGTGAAGGCATTCGTGGCGTTATCACAGAGATGTTAAAATTGTTACCACTTCGGTCATACAAATAGATCTTGTCAGCTTGCAAAGAAGAGCAAACCCCAAATATGCTGAACTTGCGCCTATACCATGCACGATAAATCTGTTAGGTGCACATCCAAGTCAAGTACGCAAATTATGATGGATCGCACTCTGCTTCCTTTAAACATTACGATACGTATAGGCTTTTAAAAAATGTTCTTAGTCCTCCATGCTATGGACCGTATTTTGTTGCGAGATGCTAAGGGAGCTAAGGGTCTCATGTACATGCGCTATGGAGATTCTACGGTCTGCCCACTTTCCGGAAATACAAGGGTTTGGCGACTCTCCCACCGCGGAAATGGTGCAAGCCTGGCAGGTTTGCAATTTACACCCGAAGTAATTCCTTCGTTTTATTTAGTGCAACTCCACCTGGATAGGAGGCTTTCTCTTGTGTCAATATACCTTCCACCACTTCGATGAAGTGGAGTACTTCCATGTCGTATACTGGTTGTTGAAACCATTTATCCCTTATGGAGACTTGAAATAGGTAGATACTCCAGTTGAGAGATACCAAGGTCAGTCCAAAGACCGCATCCAAGAGGAATTGGTGGAAGAGTAGGATATGGGTACCATTATTGTGGAAGAACCTGCTCATTTATCCCATAGAACTGCTTCGTTTTCCTGTCATGGTGTGTCTATGTGCTCTTATGAAGCACAAGTGGATGGACTTTGATTAGCAAATGTTCGATGACCTCCATTGTAAAGATAATTTTTTTATTCAAATTTTTTTCGCTAGTCCGCCGCTCAAAGGTCATCTCGGTGGTGTATAGATCGAGCATGCCTATAAACGGTGTCCTTTCTATTTTACCCTATGTAAATTTATCTCTTTGATTTCGAAACAAAGTTACCTCTCTTTTTTGCACTTATACGTGTGTTCACTTAATGGGAGGAGGCTGAGGTGTGGAGGCTTGTCAAAATGATGAGGGGTAAGCTCTCTATTGATCCTATTTCTGTTTCCCAGTAAGACAGGGCCACCATTTCGAACACTATCTATTTCGGAATCCTTCGTGACCACTTTCTCCATGTTATCCTCAACGGATGCTCCTCTGCCAGCATTCCAATCACAGCACACTGTGCCAAAGGTTGCCAATTGAACTTCTCCTCTAGAAGAGGAGAACCATTCAATTACCTATCTTTGCTGAGCGAGCTGGATTCTACTGTCTCTTCTTGGGCGGATACCGCTCATGGTATAAATGGTAAGGCGAACGCCATACTCCGATACTTAGGTGGAAGAGGCTTGGCCTTTCTGATAGATTTATTCAACCAAAAATAGTTAGGGGTATCTTCCAAAATTTATTGGTAAATGGCGTCCGTGGTTGCCTTTCGGAAAGCGAGCAGAGATCATTCAATCATGCCTGGTTTCCATCCAATCTTATTAAAGTTTTGTGCGTTCAAGTTGATCGAAAAATTGGTAAATGTTAAATTAGTTTATATCTTGGACAGCGGAGGTCACCTATCTTCTGATCGCCATTACTTTCGTAAGTTCTCCTCTAATTCGGATTTTCTGCTTCGGCTCAAGAGATTTATCTACAAAGTCTTCTATCTCGGGTAGTATCACTCCAGGTTATTTTTCGATCTGAAAAACAAATATGATACGGCATGGTAATACGGTTTCATAGAAACTCTAAATTCTCTAAGGGCATAACATAACATTGACATAATTTCACGGATGACAAAAGCCACAAGGGCCTATCAAAGGTCATCCGAATCTGTCAAAACCCACTCACAAAATGCATCCATAGGATGTGTCAGATCATGCATCTACAATATACAATTTAAACAATCCATAGGATTGTGTCAGATCATGCAACTACAATATATAAAGGAATGTGTCAAAAACAAAAAACATCAATATCAAGACTCGTTAAAATCCAAATCAATCATAATATACAATAGTAAAAAAACTGCAGCCACAGGAATGAGTCCAGAATACCTCCCAAAGTTAACCCTCCCTCCCCATATAATCATCTAATCTGCGTTTGAATACCTTCAAGTTTTAACTGTCTACCGTCTCAGATGGCAAACTATTCCAGTAATCTACCACTCTATGAACAAAATATTTTCTAACATCCAACCTGTACCTTTGTTTTTTAATTTTTAAGTGGTGACCCCTAGTCCTATTACCACCTGCCAACTCAAATAATTTGCTAAAATCTAACTTATCCATTCCAGAACAGATTTTAAAAAGTTCAATCATATCTCCCCTCACACATCTTCTCTCAAATGAGAACATATTTAGTACCCTTAGTCTATCTTCATATTCAAGGGGCTTCAGGAAAGGTATTATTTTTGTTGTTTGTCTGACTCTAGCAGGTTGATGTTATGTCTAAAATGTGGTGACCATGTTTGTATACAGTACTCTAAATGTGGCCTAACATACGAGTTGTAGAGTTTAAGAATAACCTTTTTACTCTTGTAGCTAACATTCTCCCTAATGTATCCTAGCACCCTATTTGCTCTATTTCTTTGCCTCAATACAGTGCTTTAAAAAATTCAGTGACCTATCTACTACTACGCCTAAGTCCTTCTCATCCTCAACTGAATTCAACCAATGCCCATCCATTTCATAGCTAAATTCCCTATTATGCTTCCCATGTTAAGAACTTTGCGAGGGCTTGTAGGCAAGAGGATGGTGTCCACCAAGGGAATGTCCTCAGAATCCCTCTCTTTGCCATCCGACCTCGGTACGGCCCGAAGTTGTTCTTGCCACTAACTGGGTAAACAACTTTTCAATCTCTTATGGTGTGATTCAAATGCAATGCTTGTTACGACCGACTTTAACATACTCTGAACGACATTTCTCGCTATGACTAAACTAAAGTGTTTCGGTTTTCTTTGTCCAAAACCTGGGTAGGCCACTTTTCTTCTTTTTTTGACGTCGCGGGCATTAAGCAAATCAGAACTTGTCACTAAATGGAGCTCACTTATACTTGGTGGACTGGCATCAATTCATATGCCTTGAATTAGATCGAAGCCTCGCCTGGGAGGCGCACATTCATTGCTTTATGGTCTCATGCACTCACACCATTGAGATTTCATACTTTGTGGTGTTCAACACATGGGATACTAATATAACTACCCTACTTCTTTTTGTTGCTTTGTTTGTTCGAAATTTGACTATTAGTGCGAAATTTACTCCTCAGCAGATGGTGGATGAGACTCACTAACCCAGTTTCCATTCGAGTACTGGTACCTTCAGGTCGTTCCATATAGAGTTTTTTTTTGTCACTGCGAGGGAGATAACACTCCTTTTATATCGTGCCCAGTACATGATGCCCTTATACGGACCAGTTCAGCGTTTTTTCATGTTACCAAATGCTCTCATTACTTACAAGGACAACCTCGTGGAACACTAATCATTTCCTAAACCTTGCTGGTTAATTGTCAGGAAACTCCTTCCAGAGCTTGGTGTGACTATCGATCCGTTGATGAGCCCAACACATCATTCAAGATAATACTACTATTAAATATTGATAACATAATAACATAATTTCACGGATGACTATAGTCACGCCTCTTCTTCTAGTGCGTCTACAGTACCGGCAGTATTTTACTCGAGTTTTTGGAACATGCATCTTGTCACACTGGACCTGTGCGGCTCTATACAGCTGGCGCCAAGTTCTAAGTTAGGGGAGGGGGGCCTTGCATGCTACCTACCCGTTGTTTGACGCCGACGATACTCTTTTTAAAGTTCCATCTGTCTTCACGGCCGAACAGGTTACAAATATGCAGTTCGGCAGGATGGATTATGGGCCGCCCGGCTCGAAGGTTTTTAAATCCATGGCGACTCATAAAACGCGCTAAATGCCCTTGAGGCATTAAAAATTCTACAGATCTTTGTTCGCAGTATTTTTGACTCCATTGCTTTTACGAGAGGGGTGGATGTGAAATCATATTCTGCTAAAATTCCTGTACATGCAGTGGCTGCTGTGGCAACTAGATCGACGTTTTGCTATTCCACACTCTGCCTACACAGTAGGGATAGGGTCAACTTTTCGAGCAATATGGCAAAGAGATGAGAGACGGTGCTTGGTAATTTCAAGTTGAATGCAATGTGCCCAGACTTTTCCTATTATAATATCATCTATATTTCGAAGGTATCATGTCATTTTCTATCGTTTCTGAGTCTGACGAATTCACAGGGCAGTGCCATTTGATGGATGGCTTCCCTAAACCTTTCTGCGGAGACTGTTTGGTAACACAGATTGGACGCCAGATTTGGTTAAATGTCCTACTCGGGGAGAGCTTAGTGCGTAGTACTTATCTCGGTACTGTGAGGAGCAGCGACGCCACAACTTGTTGCTGGTACTGGCGGCTGGTTTCTGCAGACCTGATTATAGTTTTTTAGAGGGATTTAAAAGACACGGGCATCTTCCATAGTATTAGAACTGATTTAAATTGTTCTCCACACATTGTGTTTCTCAGGTAGCATTCTTCTTTTTTTAGTTGCTTTTTAGTTGTTGGAGACGGTGTCTACAAGTTTCTTTTCATTCTGTCTTTCTTTTGATCATTCGCTCTCTCCATATCGATGAATCAAGCATTCACGTTACATCTCTTATTCTTTGTTTTCTAAACCAACTCTCTCAATGAAATATCGATCCGTACTCCCTTTACCCTCTCTAAACCCAGCTTGCCCACTCCCTATTTAGCCCTAAATTAGCATTCCAACCTGCCCAATTAGAATATTTACCATACACCTTGCTGGGTAGAAATACACATTCAGATAACCTCGAAGTTAGGCAATATCGGGTGTTGTTAGTCGTTGGATGAAGTCGCGATTTGGGTCGTCTTCGTGGTGGCTGTCATATGCTGTAGATGCCGATGGTTTGTACCTTACGTTAAAGTAGATGTCCCCAACGAAGAAAAAAAACACCCAATCGAGTGCAAATGGATGTTAAAACACCAGATAAATTATTTTTATAGCAATGAGTAATGTGCTGTAGGGGACCCTAATATGGAACCAAGGCGGTCTCACCCTAGATTGTAGGGTTCACGACCCTAGAGTTGAAAAGAATAACTACGTAATGTTTGCTATTTTGTGAGCGAGTGTATAGTTGCATGATCGACTGGAGAGGGACGAGAGATTTACGTGCCTGAAATTGATGAATTGAATCCAGAGACAAACATTAACTGAAGCGTGCACAAATGAAATGCTACGAGCCGAAAAGGCACCAATCAAAGGCTTGTAGTCATTAAAAATGGTAAATTCACGTCCTTCGATATGCGAACTGCGCCGTACATACCAAGCAGTTATGTAGAGAACGAGATGTACTTTTGTTGAAGATCAGCAAGAGAGCAAGATAAGAAGGCAAGAGGTTAATAAATGGCACTAACCTTCTGATGTAGGTTTGCTACCACATGAGTTACGGAAATGTCTGAAGCAACATTAATGACGACTCGGGATAAGGATGGACCATATAGACTATGGAAGCAATAACCTTTTTGGAGCAAGAAAATGCTTCGCAAGCTTCAGGTAACCCCTGGAGAGGAAGCTTTCTGATGAATGTCGACACAAGAACGTTCAACAGATGCATAACCTGGACATAATTAGAAACGAATCTATGGTAGAAATTAATTACCTGAAAGAAAATTTGAAGAGCGAAGAAGGCACTTCACTTTGTTCATCAAAATGATGAATTCCTTCAAGAGAAACAAGATGTCTCATAATGGAGAGTTGTAAGAAACATAAGAATCACTTAGCACTTCGAAGTCTTGAGTAAGATACCATACTCTTTCAGACGGGAAAACCTGACAAAGAGAAGAATGATATCCTTCGGGAGACTAGGACGCTATCGTGATTTCACCTAATTAGCAAAAGATGAAGGGAATACCCCTCGGAACTTTGATCCATGAACTGTTGGAAGATCTGACTACTACTACGAAGGTTATAATGAATTCAAAGCGTCTCGTGAGAGCCTAATGGATTGGTGATAGCAGTCTTTCGAATATAATGGGGATGAACATATTAAGACGATAAAAGAAAGAACCACTGAAGAGCGACAAGGTGAAATCGGATAGGTACTCGTAGGTAAAGTATATCTACCCTGTGCAGTTGGAGCGTTCATGGCCCTGTTATCGCCGACAGCCCTTAAATCGCCAGGTGTAGAATTTGGCACTAGGTAGAGTGGAGAGGCTCAATGAGATGTTGACAAGCGGACAATGTCAGCATCTAGCTGATACTCAAACTCTTTAGGCTTTACAAAAAATCTAGAAGGGGCTAGACGACTGGTAGGAGTGAAAACAGGTTTGTTGTTGTCTTTATCAGATTAACCGAACTGTTTAATCGGCATTCCCTTCGAATAGAGAATGGAAAGAGCAGTAAACCTTTCCAGAAAACTTTGAAAATAGAGTTCTGCTGATAGACAGACAGGATAGAACTTTTAGACGGGGAAAAGACTCAAAGAAAGTGAGAGAGTTTGTACGGCCAACAAACTTTGCGGTTCTAAGAATCGACCAAGTGTTCCTGGCCAGGAAAGAAGAACAGGCTAAAAATAGGACTGTCTATCCGGGCAATAATGAAAGTGCATTGAAAAACTTGACGAAAGACGCGGGAAACCTCAAAGTTACGTCTTCCATATTTCTTATTATCAGAGGAATTGCCCTCAAAGTGGACATCGATCCATACAATGTAACTCCGTTATTAACGGAGTTGGTTTTGAACCATGGAATAACTTTCGTTACATTGTTCCTTAACAGGCCAAGTAACTAAATGACATTTTGGTTGGTTAGTCCGCTACTTTTTGCTATGTAACTTTATTTTTTCTCCGTTCGGCTTAATTTGTATCGGCCACGCTATTGGTATATTGAATAGCCAAGAACTAATAGCGTGCACTGGTACATATAAACGCACGCTATCCGCGTAAGCCGTTTGAAATATCAGCATCCACTTACCTTCCCTAAGCTGCTGCGACAGCTCATTTACATTTTCGCTTAATGTTCAGTTGTACAATGTTCCTTCCAACAGCGACATCGTTTCTTTATCGTCCACATCAACTCGTCTTGGCTCTTGCTAAAAGTTACTTAACCTTTACAATGTCCAGCCAAGATCAAGACGTGTTCACGTCGCTGCTGGATTTCGCGAACACTGACAGTGTAGCCTCCGAGGTTGAGGACCATCTTTATCATCCTGGGATCATTCGTATTCCCAAAGGATTGTTGCTGTTTTTTTCTAAACGTGAATAATGCCAATGTGGTGGTTAATAAATACTACGTTTATTTCAATGTGTACATTAATTATAGACGCCTGGGAAATGCTCACTTGGTGGACACCACCGAGGTCTGCTTGTTGGCAAACAACAAAGCCTATTTTGGGATGACACCGCAATAGATGAACTCCCACTCCACTTCAGACAGTACACCACCCAAGCCTGCTATCGATTTCGAGGTTATTACACCTTTGAAGTCTTCACCCAGGCCATGATATACATGAATATCAAGTTTAAAATCCATGGCGATTTGACGACGACGACGACAGAAGCAACTTCATCAAGGCGTTCGTCGACTTTGCCTCTGAGAGTGGTGTTGTGTCAAAGCTTCATGCCAACGACTCTAACGACGTCTCCAACATGGAGGGCCAGGTCTCAGTGGACAAGGAGATACTAATTAGCGCTACTTTTGCTAAGAACTTCACGCAGTCCTCGTCCAATAGCAAAGACGGGTACGAGTATGACCTTCCCAAACACATGAGGTGCCCTACCCACGTTCAACTTGGTGGGGACTACTAATGCTGACAAAGGGATCAAACCTCAGTCTACCTTCAGCTACACGTACAGGATTTTTCTGGTGAACGCCAGGACCTATTCAACAAGCGGAGCCGCAGCATACTGGCAGCGGATGCCAACCAGAAGAAGCTGGGGGAGGGAGACCGAAAATACAGAAAGGAGGAATAAACTTAAGAGAAGAAGACACGCCATGGGCAATTACCCTGGAACAGTGATTCCAAACGCGGGGCGCACACCTCATAGGGGAAAGCAATTTGAAGTTTTAGTTTATAAAAACAAATTTCAGGTTTATTCTTTTAAATTTTTACATATATACAACTTTGCGTATCATCACTGCCGGAAAACTCCCATAATCTCACTTCTACAGGTCATCGTGTGTCTGGCAAAGCTTATGTTACAATATGACAGTCACACTTTGCAGCAGTGGTTCACCTTTTTGCAATGGCTGTAGCGTATTAGACTTTGTGACGTGAATCTTACAAAAAAATATTTGACATGATTTTTAGGTATTTCCTGTAAAGTAAGTAGATTTTTCCCAAATTTTAATTTAAGTCCTGGTTTATATAAACTCGATGGTTATTTTTAAAAATTATATCCACAATGCACTGTCGAAGCTTTTAATTTTAGACTAAATATTTATATTAATCTTAATAAACTATTTAATTTTATTTTTTGTGCATCTATGTAACCTTATGTTTATGTCTGTGTATTTATTTCCATTTGACTCAAGTCTTTAGAACATTTGTATTTATTCTACCTTGGTTTATATATCCTGACCTCTGAGGTTAATCTCACTCAGATTTTCTCCCTCCCTAATTGCTAAGGCGGTATTTTAATCCTCTTGTCAACTTCTAGTCTTTTGAATTTACCTGATTTAATGATCTTAGTTTGTATTTATCTCCGCTCCTCCTAAGGTTTTCATTTCATATTACTTCATTTTGTTGATTGGTTTTTTTTTGTGAGTGTTCCCTCTCCTCTATATCATCCTTATAAATATTAAAATTTTCAATACTTTTGTTGTTCCTTGATAAAGAACTCGAAATAAAGTTCGAAAGTACTTGAAATCCTCGTATTAATTTTCCCTGTGGGCTTTGTTGCATATATATATATATATATATATATATATATATATATATATATATATATATATATATATATATATATATATATATATATATAAAGCTTAAAAATATTTAGATAAACACCAGATATCAATGGAAAACATTACATCTTGTGCAGCAGATGGTTCTCCATTTATAATGGACCAGAAAAGTGGCTGCTTAAAATTAATGAAGGAAGACAGTCCAGAATTGCTGCTTGTGCATTGTGTTATTCACCCACAAAATTCAGTGGCCAAAACAATATCACCTGTTCTGCATGGCATCTTTAAAATCAGTAGTAAAGTGTGTCAACTACATAAAAACCAATGATAAATGTTAATGTCTGCTGAAGCAGTTTTATAAGCATATGAATGCATATCATGTAAGACTTGTTTCACACTGAGGTACGGTAGTTATCTAAGGAACTGTTCGATATTCGTAGCGACTATTTACATGACAAACCGGAAATGAATCTCATTGCAATTAGTGATGGTAAAACATATCTCAGCTATTTACTGACAGAGGATCTTCTGGAAGAGGCAAATTATGTCTGTGGCTGTAGGGTTTTGAAATCAGATCATTCTCTTAGGGGGACTGCCTGTCATGGCTACGAGTTCCACCTACCCGTCCCTACCACCGTGAGGCCCAGCCACAGAGGTAACCTCCCTAGTAAATAGTGTCAGCTTCTTTTCTTTTCTTTCTTTATTTGAGAATCCGGACGGAGATTTGAACTGCCGACCCAACGATTGTCGGGCAATTGCCTAACCACTATACTAGATATATTTGATAAAATGAATTTATTAAACCAGGGGTCGCCGAACCTTTTTCAAGCTGGGCCAGATAACAGAGAATAACGAGCGCGGGCCGCATAACCATTTTGTTCAATACAATATAGTGAATACACAAAATATAAAGACAACCAACATATTTATTTACCAATACAAAAAAAATAAAGACAAAGACATTTATTTACCAAAACGTTATCAAAGGCGTCGCTAGCAATAAGATAGTGGTATCACACCCAGTGCGCACATATCCGAGCTTCACAAACTAAGTAGCAAAAAAGGTTAGTGAGATTTGTGAAACTGGCGTTTAGCTTTTAAGATATCCTCAATATTTGCTTTGTATTAGGTTGAGGAATAAGTTCTTGTGGGTTTTTTTTAATGTTGTGTTGATTTAAGTTTTGTTGACGTGATTTGTGCACATATTAAGAAACAATAATAAATAATGAAAGCAAAATTTGCAAAAGTTAGGCTACGTCTCTTAACAGTGTAGACTATTAGGCTTTTGCTTAGGCTACGTCTTGAAGTTGAGTAATAAGTCATTGCGGTTTATTTAAAAGTTGTGTTAATTTAATTTTTGTTCTGTACCCTCAAAATGGAATGTCAAGTTGAAAGAAAGGCGCATTTTCGACACTGTTGTTATTCATTTTCAATCGAGACGGGAACAATGCAAACGCAGCCAAAGCTCGTCGCGATATTTGTGCTGTGTACGGAGAAAATGCTTTATCAGAAAGGACAGCTCAATGGTAGTTTTCACGTTTCAAAAACGGTCATTTCAATCTTAATCACGAAGAACGTTCTGGTCGCCCCATTAACTTGGATGAAGATCGATTGAACGACCTTCTTCATGAAAATCCTCGTCAATCGACTAGAGAATTGGCTGTGCAATTGACGTGTAATCAAAAAACTGTAGTGAATCACCTTCATTCGATGGGGAAAGTTAAAAAACTCGGTGCATGAGTTCCGCACGTTTTGAGCGAAAGCAACAAACTTCAACGCTCCACGGTTGCCGCAGGTTTGCTTGCTCGTCACAAGGCTACTCGTGGATATAAGGACAGATTTCTTCACCGCATCATCACTGGCGACGAAAAGAGGTGTGCTTACGTCAACATGAACCATCGAAAACAATGGCTTAGCCCCAATATAAAACCATTTCCGCGATTAAAGCAAGGACTTCATCCACGAAAGACGATGCTGTGTATGTGGTGGGATTGTGAAGGCATCATTCTTTATGAGCTCCTTGCGAACAACGAGTTGTAAATGCAGAGCTCTACGTTCAACAAATGTATCGACTCGCCGAAGCTATTCGTGAAAAGCGACCTCATTGACGTTATGGAGTCCTTCTGCAACACGACAATGCTCGTTCTCACATTGCCAATATGATAAAAGACGCCATCCAAACGCTTAATTGGGAAATCTTGCCGCATCCTCCATATTCACCACACTTGGCTCCATCAGATTTCCATCTGTTCCGATCGCTCTCCAACAATTTTCGCAGAGGCACCGAAAAACTAGTTGAACGTTGGGAAGAAGAAGTAAATAATAACGGAGAATACATTTTTGATTAAATTGAATATTGTTATCAATTAAAAATGAAGTTTTCTAAAGTTTTTAATGGTAATGAATAAATTTGATAAAACCGCAAGAACTTATTCCTCAACCCAATAATTGCTGCACCTAATCAAGAGAATTGCTTTCAAATGTTCATTTGTGGTACAGTGCAGCGCCAGACCGGATGAACTGACCTCGCGGGCCGTAGTTTGGAGACCCTTGTATTAACTAAACAGCTACAAGGAAAAAATATGACACTGGTAGATTCAAAGGCCAATATATTTGGTTTCATCACATTTTTTGGAATTATCACCAGCAGCATCAAGTAAGTGATGCTGCTGGTATTATTATTGTAAATCATTTGAAAACACTAGTATGTGATTTCGAGTACAGATTTACCGACCTAAAAAAAAAGAAGAATTTTCTATCTTGGATAACTCAACCATTACTAATGGACCTCTGATGTAGCCATGGATTTATAAGAAGAGCTGCCTGAAATCCAAAATAATGATTCTGTTAAAACTCTCTTGAAAATAAAAGGGACTATGATGTGGCTCTATAATGAGATGGAGACGAAATACCCAAATGCAACAAGTTTAGCAAGAAAACTACTATTTCCATTTCCGTCCTCATATTTGGTAGAATATGGTTTCAGTGCTCTAACTGACTTGTTACCGAAAAAAAAGAAATAGATTTGATATAAACAAACAAGGATAAAAAAACAAGGAGATTTAAGATTAAAATTAACAAATTTCATGCTTGAAAAAAGGCCCTTTGCGCTAAACATCAAGCATAGGCCTTTCATTAAAATGATTATTTATTTAAGCTTTATATATTATGATTATATATATATATATATATATATATATATATATATATATATATATATATATATATATATATATATATATATATATATATATATATATATATATATATATATATATATTTGGATAGTAGATTTTAATTTGTTTCAATTATTTGATTTTTTTAAATTATATTATTTTGTTTGAAGGATTGTCTATTTTTTTTTTTCGACGGATTTACTTTTACCGATTATAGTTTAATTTCTTACATCAGGATGGACATAGCAAATTTTAAGAAGCTGAGGTGGGGCATGGAGCAAAAAAGGCTGGGAAACACTGCCCTAGAATCACTTGCCTTCAATTGCCTTTTCAGTTTAAATGGTTAGATTAAGAGAAAGATAGCGAAGAATACGAAGATTTCGACGAAGAGGTCGATGACGAGGGCGGAGAAGAACCACAATAGCAATATCGACATGATTGTTTACATTTTATTGCTTTATTGCTTTATTTTCTATGGTACAAGCAAATATAGAACGATTGAGATTGGGAAGTGTGAGGAATAACAGAAAAATATTTGTTACACTTCCCATTCACACCTCCTTTGATTATTCGGTCGTTGGGAGTACGATCCGGACCTCTCTTGATGCCTGCCAGTACCAAGCAAGAATCCTTCCATGCCACAACTTGAGGTCACAGGGCTCCCTCAGGATCTCCATGAGGGTGCTACTGCCCGACGAGAGATGGATCTTTCCGCTATTGCACTCTGGTATAGTGCTCGGAAGCTCCGCCAGTTTCTGGACATGATTTAGATATGGAGTTAGGCTTCATGGGAATACTACTTGAAGCATTTTAACTCTAGAACGGTTACCCGCTATTTTGCTAACGTAGAAGGTTAACTCGGGAGAATTTTTCCCAAAATGAAAAATTGAAAAAATTATACTTATGAACAAAAAACATTTATTTTGAAAGTACACAATGAAAATATAACTCTTTTCCTTTCATTTATGTTATTTTACATTCAAATAGCAGTTTAAAAAGTGCATGTTTTTTATTTAAAAAAAAAGAAACTAAAAAGTGCATTTTTATCAAAAAGCTTCATAATTAAATATGCAAAAAAAATGAAATTGGTCCGATCTTCTTATCCTCCTGTTTGTGTAGTCTTGAGTGATGGGAGCATGCCCTGGCCGAGTCTCATTCCTCTATCTTCGCCACACACTGTATGGGAGACACAGAAATAAAGGGTATTTTTTTAGGTGGCAAATAATCGATATTACTTTCTATATATTCTTCCCACACTTATCCTATGGCAAACTATGCTTAAAATGACACTAAGTATTACTGAAAACAATATTTTACAATCCTATACACTCACTAGCTACATGCAATTACCCCAGACAGTGTACAGTTGGCGAGGGCACTTCGCCTTGGCGCACTTGTTGCATCTGTGCCGCGTCTTCCTATCATTCCTGCTGGGGCACTCGACACAGCGCACCAAAGCACCATTGCTGTCTGAGAATGATGTCCCTGGCGAGTGTGCAGCACTGCCCAGTGATGGTATATCGCACACGGTGGTGATCAGCATTTGCAAGGTAGCGGGGAAGAGGTAAACGCAGCCGTGTTTGTGCCCAGGGAGTGATGAGTGCCTTCCCCAGCTGTATCAAAAACTTCGTACGTGCCATGACTTTTCCCCTTTTCTTCTGCAAATTCTCCTTGTGTATGATGTAGGAATTGACACTGGCAGCATTCACAAGTCCACACATGATGCAGAGTGGCCAACGTTTGGTCTTGCGGGAGCAGGAGGTGACGGAACACATTTGATCGTAGGTATCGGTCCCTCCTTTAGTTGAGTTATAGAACTCGATAACCTCCGGCTTGCCAGTGGTGCCAATGGTGGGCTGAGTGTGCTGAGATGATAACAGGAGCACCGGTTTCTTCATGGTCCTTGAAGCGTTGGCCATATATGACACCAGTGTCATTTCATCGGTATACAAGAAGGCACTTTTTCCTGGCTCTCGTGTCTTTTTGCCCTTCATTTCGTTAGGTATCTCCTTTTTGTTGGTACGTTTTTTACTCTTTCCACCCGATACCTCCTCCCCATCATCATCACTGCTGTCTTCACCCAGTATAGGAGTATATTTTACATCATTATCCCTGTCATATAATATGTCACCTTCAATTTCATCAATTTCACCCTCAGATTTATTCTGAATATATTTCATCACTATCATTTTCTGATAAGGCACCAGTTGTGTTCAATAGTTTTGCAAATTCATCATCTGGATATACATTTAGTTTTGACATGGCTCATTTATATTCAATATATCTTATCTGAAAAAGAAAAAGTATTAGAATAAGAGATCACATATTATAACAAATACGGTAACACCAGGAGAAAACACAACACACGTGAATGATAACTGTGGGAGAAATTCTCCCGAAATGTGCCAGGGCGCCAAAATTGACGGAGTCAGCTGGACCGCATACCCACCATTAATCAAGTCAAGCTAAAAACTGAAGCTACTGGGCGTAGCAAGCCGAAGCCACGCTGACAAGCGTATGAGTTCCTAAACCATGTCGAAAGCCCGGGAGAATTTCACCACTGGTAACCGTTCTAGGGTAATAACCATGGCCATATAGCTCATTGGGCATTTTCCTCTGGTGACGAAGTATTCGGACTGTCAACATGGGACGAATGTGCCCAGGTAAGCCAGTAAGCATGTGTGTTTTCCATACCTTAGGAACTGAGTGCTTAGTATCTCACGTACTCTTTATATCTGTGACTTACAAAATTCAGAGATTAAAGTTGCCATTGAGTCACCTAATTTTTCTACGCGCCTATAGTACCTCACTATCTCCTTACAAATAGAAAGAAAAACTTTCGGGGAGGGGAAGACTTTGGGCAATTTATAGGGGTTTCTACTGATCCCGAAGGCTTGGGCGTCCATTAATATGTCCATCAAGTCGAGCCATTTATATTATGAATGAAAATAAGATCTTGAAATTCCTCAACTATTTAGAATTCTACGTTTGTAAAAGGACTTACGAATAATAGTTTTTTTTTCCTATATACTAAGTTTGATTTTGCCAAACTTAAAATTTTAAGTTGCTATGATAGCAATCGCTCGCCCCATTTATTCTGCATCGGGCACACTTGGGGACGCCCTTAATCCATGGCAAACAAGTGGGCGCATCCAATAAACTAATCTAACGGATCCCCAAAATACACTCTGAATTGGCCTATTTAAATCTTCACTTTTGCCATTACAGACACGAATTCGCTTTCACTCATCCGTGGCACGTGATGGTTTTCATCCACCCATAGACAACGCTATGCATATTTTTTAATAGGCTGAACTGGCACAGTTAGGATATGAGTTTACGATAGCAATCTCTCACCACGGGTGAGTGAAACCCACATATTCTAACTGCGTCAGTGCAACTTATATGTAAAAAAAATGTTTTCATTATTTGTTTCACTAAATTAAAGCCAGACTTTGAAACCTTTCCATGTTCCTGGTCACTATAAATTAAATCACTGATTGAAGAATGGAACGAGGTCTGCACCCCGAGTGCTTTGATGGGCTCCCAACGGGAACAGGTTCGGCACGTAAATTTAAGCACTGGTTTTTCGTCTTTACACGATATAAAGCGTTAGTCGAGTGCATAGGCAATTTGTCCGTAGGGACAAATTGCGTGATAATCTCAGCATTTTTGCTTTTGCTACTCTCAAAGATGCTTTCATTTGGCTGGCGTGACACATCCTCAAAACCCCAAAAAGGTTAGCCGCTGAATCAATCGACTAGTGTGGAGGTTCTCATCAGAACGTATTTAGACTGTAATTTCAAAAATATAACGAAAGAAACGTAACCGAAACGAGTAAATCCGAGACGCTCTCATTACTGGACTCTCTTCCCCTGAAATCAGAACTTGTCTTGTTGAAAACGAAACGCTTACATTATTCTCAGCAGTAAATCAAGCAAAACTGCTAAAAAATGGCAAATAAAGTTTCTAATATTTTCGCTTGTGTTAATCCTAGTGTTATGATCCTTTAATCCGGAAAATGAAGAACGCTCCAATTCTGATCATCCATCGTTATACTGCAGCTCCACAGTGTCCTGCACGTTATGTTACTTTCTTCAAATGCAAAGTCGTCCATAAATTATTGTTTCCGCATCCGCCTCAAATTCTACGCTTGCTTGTGTGCCATCTTCTTCTTTTTTTTAAATAATTCGTCTATCGAAGTAGAAGTAAATGGCTTCGTTCTCAAAGTTCTTCTAGACGGGAAGTTCTAACAAAATTATTTCAAATTACAGTATGTCGCGACTTCTCTTAGTTTACCCGTTAAAGCATTACAATAGCACTATTTCAATGGGTTATGTAATTTCGACTTCGCCTATCAAAGAATGCTGTGAGGTAAAAATAAAAGCCAAAGAGCGTGAATAGCGTAAAGTACGTTTGTTGGATTTGTTCGCATGCTGTGCCGATGTTATTTTAGCTGTAGATAAAGGGGTGTAGGAAAAGGGCGAGGAAGAAATGAGTAACGAAACTCTCGTGAGGCGAGTTGCGAAATGCTTCTTGCGTCGTTGGAACACAGTTAGTGAACGCCATGTCGACTACGCCATCCTGAGTGTAGAGACTCATTCAAACGAAGCTTTTAAACCTCCAGTTTTCACTTCTCGGTAAGCTACACAGCTCCCTCCTAGGAGCGGAGCGTATTTTGACGAAATGAAGACGACGAACGCCTCTTGGAAACGTCATCCATAGTGTAACGCTCCACTCCTATTTCTCGACATCATTGTAGATAGAGGGGTGTAGGAAAAGAGGCGATACAAAAATAAAGAATGAAAGTAGCACGAGGCGATTTTAAAACGGCCTTTTGCATTGCCGGATTACCGTTGGCGAGTAGTGTATCGATTTGTAAAGCTGAAATTGGTAGTTCACCAGTCAGACGCTTATATGATTATTGATCCAGCAAGAGCCTTCCGCAATTTATCGTCCAATTACTGATCAATTATTATTGATCCACACGGATTCAAAGCTTCTTACTCTCAGTTTATTCATTCTGGGGTAGAAAAGGCTAGTAAGTGACTATTTAAATGACTATTAACAAGTTACTTATTCAGATGTTTACCCTTCGTCCAGTTTAGATAACTTAGTTAATAATATATACAGGTTGTTTACTATCAATGATATACGCAGTGCTTAACATTGTGTTCCTTTGAATCCTAAAATTCAAATTAAAACTATTTTTGAAGCCGATGATAGACTTTTGTCTATCTACATCTTGGTCTAACCAACGGCATGGCCTGATTTCAGAGAATTTTTAATGATTTTATTCGTAAAAACAAGCTATAAGGTGGATTAAGATCAACAATGAAACCTTACAAATGAGTGTCATGTGAATCCAATGAAGGCTTGAAATGAGCACACATAATTATGCTCATGCAAGTAATCTAAACATGTATAACAGTTTGTCATGCAAATAACAATATACAATGGTACCTCGTTATACGTTCTTAATCCATTCCAGATCTTTGGACGTATAGCAAACAAATTTTTCCCATAAAAATAAAAGGAAAATGATTAATCCGTTCCCACGAAAAAAAATCCTATTGCTCTTGATGATGTATAAAACAATTTAAACACTGCTTCATACTAAAATATATAAATCCAAAAGCAATTAGATGAAATAAATTAAAATTTAACCTCACTTTACCATGCCAAAAATAGTCGAGTGCCTACTAGGATGGTGCTGAGAAGGGAGAAGGAAGAGATTATATTGTTTGGAAAGAGAGTCTGCTTCAAATAAAACTTCAAGAATTTGAATTTCCGGTATTTTTTCTGTTTACTTTTCCATAATTGGACCTGGCTGAGGCTCGCCAGATTTGACTTTTACTAAAAATCTCTCCAAAGAACTTTGCTTCTTCCTTCTTCTAAAGATGTTTAGGAAATTCGACATTGTCTGGTCATTCCAGACAATGCTATTACTGCTTGTTTAGACTTAGTTAGGATGGTACATCTCCGCAAAGTTTTTGACATCCATCCATTTGGCAAAGATTTCCTTGATTAATGAACTAAGGGCTTCCTCTATATCCTCCTCCTCCGACTCTGAAGAGAGTGCATCCATCTCAGCGCGTATTGTTCAATGAATGTAGCAATTAACCTACTGACGCTCGTGGGCTGTCGTGGCTTTGTCTAAAGAGAGGTTAGTACGCAGTGTCTCGACTTATTTTTGACATATAATTTCTAGCACCGAGTCGTATTCGGAACAAAGGTCGTATTCCAAGGAAATTCTTTCGCATCTAAACAGGACGTATACCAAGTTGGATTTATTCCAAAGCGGACGTATACTGAGGGACCATTGTATAACACTCTGTCATGTAAATAATAATATATAACATTTTGTTATGTAAATAATAATATATAACATTTTGTCATGTAAATAATAACATGTAACATTTGGTCAGGTAAATAATAATATATTATGTTCTTGTAAGAGCTATAGGCAAAATAAATTCAAGAATCTTTGACACGCTCACACACTCGCACATATATACACTTACACGCGCACACGCGGTCACACACAGAAGGCACCTCTCGCGATATCTTTCCAGGCCTTATTTTGGGGGGTGGGGGCTAAACTAAGGTTCTAGGAGGCGCCCCAAACAGCTGCATTAACACGTTTATCAAAACGCACCGAGCTGGCAAATGGGAAGAGGCAGGTTTTTTTATTCCCACAAGGCCATGAAACACGAAATCTTATTCTCGAATTTTGAGATAAAGAGTGTCTGGCGGAAGCTTGACTACCTGCTTACCTTCTCTCTAAACCTGTATACACATAAATAAACATCGAGTCGAATAAGCTCCGACCAAACCGCATCATTGGCTAACAGTGGGCCACGCCCACAATTTTCAAGACATTAAATACCATTTTAAGTAGACTATCAAAGTCAGTCAGTCAGATAGAGAGTCAAAAAGAGAAACGACAGTAAGACAGTACCCAGTTTCTAGGAAGCGTAAGCCAAAGTAAACCTCCTGGCACTAATACCTCCTATAATTGGTGACCCCTTTTGGATCAAACGAGGAGAGGCATCGAAAAATGGACTCACAAAACGAGCAGCGAGCGGAGCTTAGAGAAACAGAAGTCGCCAACGCATTCACCATCCAGCATAGTGTCAGTTCAAGACTAAGAAGACCTGGCGAACTCCATCCCCATCGGCCTCCCCTTTCAACGAAACATCCGTTAGAATGGTAGAGGAGCTCATTTCTACGCACCGGACTACTGCAGTCAACCTGGATGAGCTACGATGAACCGCTACAAGTGGACATAGGTTGAGTCCTAACTTAACAAAAGTTTGTCTAGTCTCTACTCACGAACATAACATCCCTCTTCATTCCTCCATTACTCATAAAGGAAAGCACCGAATTAAGATGAAACTAAACGGACGAAGTCACGCCATACGTTTGCGCAGCGTTTTTATTTTGAATTTAAAAAAAAGTCGTAAAAAGTGTTCCGAATACCAATAAAGTATATAAAAAAGAATTTCCAGTGCAAATCAGCTTAACAGAGTAAATTCAGTGCTTATTTTTTTTAAAGTGTAAAATCCAGTTTCCGGTGGTAAGAAGAACAATATTAATTTTATTGGAACAAATTTAGTGTACATAATCCGTTAAATTATTAATTTAAAGTTAACCCCGTATAGCTTATGAAAAGTGGTGTGGTGCATACGCGCAAATTAATGTATATAAAAAAGGAAGCTTCGTTCGCGATTAGGAACTGCAGCTCGGACATCCTAACGCTCAAATGTTAAACGTTCGGCATTATACATGATTAAACAAAGAATCTCAGGATTGCTGACACCATGCAAATTTATGTTTTGCAATCAAGTATAACAAAAATGAAATAAGAAAGTAAATATAATGTTGTGGTGCACGCGCACAAATCTGTGGTACTATTTAATCTGACTATGACAGGAATTTATCCAAATTTCTAGAAGCTGCTGAAAAGGAGAAAATGACATTTGCATTTTAGGTTATCAAGTTTGACAAACAAGGTTCGTTTGGATCCTTCAAGCCTTAATCTTCTTAAGGACATGCCTTACTAAGTTCCAAGTAATCCTTATCTACTTTAACCGACCTATTTGCCTATTACTCAAGTTTGGGTCCTATATTTTTTCAAAGGATTTGGTCATTACTTAACTGTCAATTTCCACTTCCCGAAGCAGCTCAAAATGCAATTGATGGTTTAAAATAAGTTATTATTAATTTAGATGAAAACATACCAATGTAGTAGAGAGTGGGTGGTCAACTGCATACATTGGAGCCACTCTAAACAAAAATGGAAGATCAGAGGCTTCACTTTCAAGATCATTGAACTCTGCAGAAAAAAAAAATCATTATTGTGATGAGAAGGAAGGTTATAGTATTGTTGAAGCGGTTAACAGGTAGCGGCATTTCATTCTCGGTCGGGTGTTTACCTTGGTTTCATACCAGAATTCTGTGTCTTACATATTTCATTTGCGTCATGAGAATAAAATAAAAAAAAAAAAAATATTACTAGGGGCTTAGAATTAATGGCTTTTTGTTACAAAAGTGGTGTATTGTACTGATTCTCTTAGTGCTGCATCTGACGCTTTATCACGTGGATATTGCGTTATTATAAACTCACAATACTCTTGTAGAAATTCATAGGTATGGTTTTACTGTTGTAAATGGTTTGATTTCTAAGGGGTATTTGTCATTGAGTATTGGTAATACTCCTGGGTAGCCAGATAGGTTTCTTGGTTCGGCTTAGTAGTTACCGGATCGATTCTTCTAGGAGTGACTTTTACGGGAGGCACTGACTCCAGAGGGTAGACTTATCTTCTTTCTTGATTGAAGGCGATATTTCTTGATTGTATGCTGGTTAAATGTGATCAGGGATTTCTTTAAGTGTAAAAAAGATATCTTTGGTGTTGAATTCAGTATTATTTATTCAATGGGAACTTGGAAACTCTTCAGCTGTATCTCTCTCTTCTTTTGTATATCTTTTCTTGGCTATTATTCTTCTTCTGAGGCGCTTTCAAATTTCCCTTCATGTAAACCGTCGGCATACACAGCAGTATTTAATATGTTAAAAATGGAATTAATTTTTGCACAGTAAATATGAGTTCTAAATAAGATTGAATTTGTACATTATAGTTACATTAATAAAATTCTACAATGTTTTACATTATTATAGAATCTTAGAATTGGTATTTGATTATCTATAAGTAATTAATATGATAGTTTTCTTTCAAATTAATTTGATAAAATAAATTCATATTTAGAGCGTATAATACATTCAAATAGAAGTTTTGTGAGTTCAATTTTATTGTATATGGTTTGTCTTTAACTAAAATATATATTAATTTTTACAGAAAAAACAAAACCATTATATTATTTTTTAATAAGATTAAAATAATTTAAGGGCAAGTTTCGATATTTAATTAACAGACATGGTGACGTCTGGAAACTATCCCTTCAATAGTTGGCAAATGCCACCATATTTCTCATTTTTGCGCTTAAAATTAATTTCATTTCATTTAAATTATATATATATATATATATATATATATATATATATATATATATATATATATATATATATATATATATATATATATATATATATATCCAAAGAAGTACAGTAACTACATGTAAATGCAGGAAAAAACTACATTGTTAGGATCAATTTATTTGAGGAAAAAGTTTTCGACGGAGCCCCCGGTCAACTTCAATCACTGATGAACTAAAAAATACAGAAAAATAATCAACTTAGAGACACACAAATTTATAAGTTTGAATGATATTAAGGGTGGCAGTATGGGGGGAGGGTGGCTTTTTTTGAGTGGAGGAAATATAAATTTCTTACTTATCAATGGATTAGTGTTGAATTACATTCCAACTTGAAAATTTGTGTGCTCCGTCGAAACCTGGTTTCGCACAAATAAATTGATCTTAACACTGGTTTTTTTTTGGCATATATATATATATATATATATATATATATATATATATATATATATATATATATATATATATATATATATATATATATATATATATATATATATATATATATATATATATATCAGGAATATGAAGACCCAGGTGATTACACTAATCATTTATTGGCCGGACGTTTCGAACCTTTACTAGGACCATCTTCAGCGACTATGTCGACTAATGAGAAGGGGAAGGAACATTAATTGATAACAGTTAAAAGAATGCATTAAAGAAAAGCGGAAGAAGGCAAGTTAAAATAATAAAATTGACAATTATTAAAATTAAAGTGAAAACACTAATAACAATATATAGAATTAATTAATATTACCCAGTGTGATTTAAAAAAAAAATAATACCAGATTCCAAAGGAACAAATTATTTACCAGTATATATATATATATATATATATATATATATATATATATATATATATATATATATATATATATATATATATATATATATATATATATATATATATATATATGGTTAAGGTAATGTAATTATTAGACAACTGCTCTGCTTCAGGTCTAGCGGGAGATCCTATCCTCTTCGAACTGGAAGACTACATTTACAGGATAGCTCATCTGCCAGTCCCCCAAACTGGTTTCAAAGTTACCCCTTTATGTCACCTCTCTTACCGTCACAGAAAACTGTTATTATTAATATATTAACAGCGTTGACTTAGCCAAAACGGTAGAAAGATGGAAAAATATCCAAGTTCGAGGAGGATAGGATCTTCCGCTGGACCTGAAGCAGAGCAGTTTCTAATAATGCCATTACCTTAACCGTACCAATTTGTCTTGGATATTTTCCCATCTCTCCAGTGTTTTGGCTGAGTCGACGCTGTTAATATATTAATAATAACAGTTTTCTGTGACGGTAAGAGAGACTGGCGGATGAGCTTTCCTGTAAATGTAGTCTTCCAGTTCGAGGAGGATAGGATCTCCCGCTAATTAAATATTGAAACTTAGGCCTTAAATGACTAAATTTTCTCGAGTTCACGTAAAAAAATGATTTAGCTACCGGTACAAATAAGGAACTACGAAAAAGACTAATTTAGAAAAATAAAATGATTAAGCTCTTTTTCTTTTTATGTTAGGAGATATATAAATTATGAAGTTGACGATATTAAATATTATAAAATTTACTAATTGTTTTTCAGGCTGAACTTTAACCTTCAGGAGCGCAGTGATTTTAGTCTCGTCTTTCAAAGCTCCTAAAATTCCGCACGAGCTCTCCTCATTTCTTTAAGGGGTCTGGCAGTATCTCTATGCGATTGATATTATTTTGTAGTTTTGTATATTTAGGATTTTTTGTCTGCACCGCTTTCACAGATCCTACCAGCTTAGGGACCCCACTCACGGGCCATTATACGACTGTTCATTCTGACTTTTCCAGAAGAGAAGTATTTACAATACGAGAACAGTGTTATTTTTAAGTCTACTTAACCATTCGGATTACCCATACGTCAACTGTTATTTTGTTTCGACCTGAACCCATTGTAAAATTTCGTAAAAAAACCCCTTCAAAGTGCTCATTTTTGAGACTTCATTAATCTTATTTTACAATGCTTTACATTATTACAAAATACTGCAATTGGTATGTATTATACATAAGTAATTAATAAGATAGTTTTCTTTCATATTTCTTCGATAAAAAGAGCTTATATTTAGAGCGGTTTATACATTCAAATAGAAGTTTTTGGAGTTAACTTTTATTGTACTCATTTGTATTAATTAAAGATACATTATTTTTTACAGAAATTAAACAAAATCATTATACTATTTTTTTTTATAAGATTAAAGTTATTCAAGACCTAAGTTTCAATATTTTATTAGCGATATGGTGACGTCCGTGAACCAAATTCTCTTTTAGATCATCGATTAATTTGATTTAAATTAAATATATATATAAGCTATTGAATTGTAATTAAGAGTATTATCTACACTCAGTGGTGGATCGTGAATTGGCACTGAAGAACTGCACCACCCCCTATTTCCACTCGATATTATCGATAACATTAAATATAATAAGTCCTTTTCTTTAATTATTTCTTTATACTTGTATTTTATATAATCTTTAAGCTTAATGTCAGTAGCCATCCCTAGTTTATGAAAAAAATACAAAAAGCCTTGTATTTGGCTGCAGTGCGCATGCTTATATGTCCGAGATAGGAAGCTGCACGCTAGGGAGAGAGCGCACTGTAGCTCACGCAGTGCCAACCCAGGTGCACTAGTGGACGGTAGTGTTCTTTTTTTACCTCGCGTGTGTTGTGCTTAAAGATGTATTTATATTCTTGAATGTGATAAAATGTAGAATTTAATTTTTGTTTTTTTGCAGTTTTTAGATTAATTAGTTGAGCGGCTGAAATTTATCTTAGAAAATAATCTAGATGATGTTCTTAATGAAATTACGAAACTGATGAAAATCCTAAAAGAATAAAAACTTTTCTAAGGAGCACTATGAATTCTGAAAGTCTACATGCACTTGCAGTTCTTTCAATGGAGGAGAAATTGCTTAGCAGTCATCCAGAGATCAAGGAGAAAATAATTAATCTTTTCGCGCAAATTAAAACAAGAAGAATAGATTTTGTTTTTAAATGAATCGATCAAGCTTGAACGGTAATAAGTTAGGCTATTAATAAGTAAAAAATATATATGATTTGGTTCTCTTTAGGATTTATTTAAGTTTATCTAGAAATTTTCTTTTCATATGTTTATTTCTTTTTGCACAATATCAAAGCAATGCTAAAAAAATTCTGATGCAGCACCCCCACAAATTTTAGCTACAGCCCCTTTGCCTACACTCCCCTACCCTTTACACAGATTTTTATAGAAAGCATAAAATCATTTAGATTAAGGTACAAATTATATATATATATATATATATATATATATATATATATATATATATATATATATATATATATATATATATATATATATATTATAATGTTGATGGTATTTATTGTTATAAAATTTACTAATTGCTTTTTAGGCTACGAACTTTTTTCTCTATTAAAACTTACACTTACCGGACCTACAACTTATAAAAGGGACAGTGGACCTCTCCGAAATAATGAATAGAATAAGATAAAAAATACTCATTATGGTTCAAATCCCACGTTTAGCTGTAATGCAAATGACTGCCTATGTCACCTATATTATCATACTATTTCTCGCTATTCTCTCCTTAACTTTCCTCTCCCTCTCATCACCACCCCTGAGTTCTACCCACTCCGTATCCAAGAATCGGGTGGAGGGAGCTTGGAGGAATACATGGAAGTAAGTACCAGGCCCTCGCCGCCTTTCTTTCCCTGGCACTTAATAGAGTGCCAAGGGGGGGGGGGGAGTGGGATCTGCCGATATCTTTCCTTCTCTCCCACTTTCCTTTTTATTTCATTTCAAATTCAGGAGAAGGGTCATTTTAGTATCAAGTTTCAAAGCTCCTTGCCTGGTACTCAATGGAGTGCCAGGGTGCCTAGGTCACCTATATTATCTCAAACTCTATTTCTCGCTGTTTTATCCTTAACTTTTCGCCTCTTCCCCCTCTCACTCCCACCCCTGAGTTCTCCTCACTCCGAGTCTCAGAATCGGGTGGGTGGAGCTCGGAGGATTACAAGAAAGTACCAGGCCCTTGCCTCCTTCCTTTCCCTGGCACTTAATGGAGTGCCAAGGAGGGGGGGTGAGAGTGGGATCTGCCGATCTGTTTCCTTCTCTCCCACTTTCCTTTTCATTTCATTTCAAATTTCAAATTCAGGAGAAGGGTTATTTTAGTATTAAATTTCAAAGCTCTTAACATTCAACACGAACTCTCTTCATTTATTTAAGGGATTTGGCTTATCTTTAGGCGCTCATAGTTTTGCACCGCTTGCACAGATCCCACCAGCTTAGGGAACACACAAAACTCGATCATTTGATCCTCATCCATTTGGACTTTTCCCTAAGAGAGGCACATTGTATGGGAACAGTGCTCTTTTCAGAGTGCTCATCCATTCGAACTCCCTCACATCAAATGTTACTCTGGTTCGACGTGAACCTATTATATGATTTCCTAAAACACTTCCATGTGCTCATTAAGTTTATTTGAATCACTTATTCCATCTCAACATGCGGTCCCTACAACTTCAGAAAACCATAGGTTACTCGCTTTACTGACTTCGTTCTTTAGATGGCATTAAGTTTTGTCAGTCTCGTAATTGTTTAGGTTAAAACTCCATAATTATTATCTTGAAAAGCTCAGCAGAATCCACAGGCATCTCCTGCTCATGAAGCTGCTTCTTCGAGTCAGTCTCATCCTCTAAATGGCACATTCGGATGGAGCGTTAAGCATTGGATAACGTTTCCAATCGACGTTCGGTTTTATTTCAATACGCCCGGCTTCTTGGAAGGGGGTTGTGTAGCGTGGTGAGATTGTAAGCGAGTGGCTTATAAGTTCTGCTTGATTGAGCCTTTTGGGGACTTGGGCTCAGAAGTGGCAGATGACTTTTAACCTTCAAAAATTCAAAGTTCTCAACATGGGAAGGGAAAATAGGGAATTTAGCTATGCAATGGATGGGCATTGACTGAATTCAGTTAAGGATGAGAAGGTCTTAGGCGTAGTAGTAGATAGGTCACTGAAATTTTCAAAGCAATGTATTGAAGCAAGGAATAGAGCAAATATGGTGCTAGGATACATTAAGAGGAATATTAGCTACAAGAGTAAAGAGGTTATCCTTAAACTCTATAACTCGTATGTTAGGCCACATTTAGAGTACTGTATACAAGCATAGTCACCATATTTTAATATTTTAGACATGACATTAACATGCTAGAGTCAGTACCAAGGAGAGCAACAAAAATAATACCCTCCCTGAAGCACCTTGAATATGAAGATAGACTGAGGATACTAAATATGTTTTAATTTGAGAGAAGTTGTATCATAGGAAATATGATTGAGCTCTTTAAAATCTGCTATGGGATGGATAAGATGAGTTTTAGTAAGTTACTTGAGTTGGAAGGTAGTAATAGGAATTGGGGTCACCACTTAAAAATGAAAAAAACCAAACAGATGTGCAGGTTGGATGTTAGAAAATATTTTTCACCAATAGAGTGGTAGATTACTGGAATAGTTGTCCATCTGAGACGGTAGAAAGTCCAAACATCAATGTTTTCAAACGCAGATTAGATGATTTTATGCGGGGATGGGGGGTATTCTGGACTCATCCTTTGGATGCATGCAGTTTTTTATTATTGTATATTACGATTGATTTCTATTTTGACGAGTCTTGACGATGATGGTTTTTGTTTTTGACACATTTCTGTGTATCGTTCTAATTGTATATTGTAGATGCATGATCGGACACAATCGTATGGACTGTTTAAATTGTATATTGTAGATGCATGATCTGGCACAATCCTATGGATGCATTTTGTGGGTGGGTTTTGACAGATGCGGATGACCTTTGATAGGCACTTGTGGCTTTTGTCATCCATGAAATTATGTTATGTTATGTTAAACTCGACTACGTGACGTGTACACTAGCCGCAACAACGTGGGAAAGGTGTTCGTTACTCGCCGCACACTCTGTTCGTGCTTTATTTTTTAATAGTTTTTTTTCCTACACCCATTTATTTACACAACTATATAAATAACTTAAAAAATAATAATAATAAAGTTCGTACTTCCTCATATGTTTCATGTTTGTACTGTTCGTAATTTGAGGAATCAAAATCTCTAAGAATCTAAACTGCGAAGCATAATAATTTTGCCTACAAAATATTTGGGTTGCTATGGTTTCCGTACGCGTAACTCTATCTTAACACTTAAAGAAATCTGTAATCTATTTCGGGCATAGTCTGTACATGAGAGTAATTTTCCTGATATGGCAAATTTGTCGTTAATATTTATATTTTGCTCCCTCTCCCCAACTTTCCCCTCTACCATATATTATCGTTTTAGTTCCTGACTAGATGCTATTTTTCTCATCCTCGTTCCCTGTAAAATCCTAGAACAATTAGAAAGTACAGGAGGTAACCAACAAAGTTAGTGAATGATATAAGGCATCTTTCATACGAGAAGATTGGAGAAGTTAAGATTGTTTAGAGGAGGCGATCTTATTGAGGTATTTACAGAATGAATGGTATTACAAAATTAGACAAAGAGGACTCTTACCCCGGGTGTTATGGATAATTTAACAGGTCATTCTCATAAGCTACTGGTAAATTATTCAAGGACTGAGTTGAGAAAGAACTATTTTTCAAATAGAGTAATAGCCATTTGGAATAAACTATGGGAAAATATTATTAAAAGTAAGAATATAAGTGACACAATCCTATGGATGCATTTTGTGGGTGGGTTTTGACAGATGCGGATTACCTTTGATGGACCTTGTGGCTTTTGTCATCCGTGAAGTTATTTTATGTCATAGCACTAGTTTGGTAGCTCTTCTCTGTACCTTTTCCAGGGTATTTATGTCTCCTCAGTTTTGTGCAGACCAGGCCTGTACTGAGAACTGCATAAGAGGTCAGACCAGGGCCAGGTAACAACAGGTCCTAAACATTTTGATGTCCATATATGTGAAAGTATGTTTGATCCTCCCAACATCTGGTTGGCTCCAGCAGCTACTTTAGAGATATGAGTTGTGGGTTTTAGGTTTGTTGTAGCATGCACCCCAAGGTCTTTCTCAATGTTGGTGGTAGCTAGTTGCACTCCACCCATGGAATAGGTATTCCTTTGGTTTCCTCGTTCAAGATGCATCACTTTACATTTATCCTTGTTAAAACTCAAAAGCCATTTGTTACTTTATTCATGCAGTATGTCCAGGTCATCTTGAAGTCTTGCGTTGTCATCTGCCATCTTTATTTGTCTGTACACCTTGGCATCATTGGCAAACAGTTTTCCTGTGGACTCCAGATTTTTGAAAATGTCATTTATAAAGGTGAGGAATAGAACTGGACCAGGAACACTACCCTGTGGGACTCCACTCCATATCTCCATCCAACTTGAGTGCATATCTTTTACTGACACCCGCTGTTTCCTATTTCTAAGGAAAGCTTTGATCCAGTAGTGCACCTTTCCTCTGATCCCAACTGCCTGGAGCTTGGCAAGCAATCTTTTGTGAGGAACTGTATCAAAAGCTTTTTTGCAATTGAGCTAGATGACATCCACAGTCCAGGTTTTCTAAGAACACCAGTAACTGGGTGAGGCATGATCTTCTCACTCTGGAACCATGCTGGTGTCTCATGAAGAGGTTGTTCTGCTCCAGGTTATCATCTACTTCTTTTCTTATCAGTTTCTTAAGCTTGAGGGTATTGAAGTCAGGCTCACTGGGCAGTAGTTTAGGGGATCAGCTTTGTTTCCTTTTTTGTAGATTGGTGTCATGTTTGCTGATCTCCAGTCCATGGGGACAATGCCTGTTTCTATGATTTATTGAATATCATCCACAGTGGTTCAGCCAGACTGGAGCTGCATTCCTTCAGGACAGTAGGGTGCACCCCATCAGGTCCTGGGGCAGAAGCTGGCTTAAGGTTATCCACAAGTTCCCTCATGTCCTCTATTGTGAAAGTGCATGTCCTCAGTCCTTTCCCTCAAAAACCCTTGCAATCTTCGGGACATTGTCATCCTCTGTTTGGAAACCTTTTAAAATTCTTCATTTAGGAGTTCACAGGCATCTAAGTTTGTTGTGGTTAGAGACCCATCTGTTCTCCTCAGCTGTGCCACCTCTTCTCTGATGCTAGTTTTGCTCCATCAGTAGGCGTAAAATGCTCTTGGGTTAGTCTTGTCTTCTTGAGCAAGACTTTGCTCAGTGATAGGTCATACCTACTCTATATATCACCCTGTCACCAGAGGTCTCCCACAAGGTTCCCCTCTCAGCCTTCTCCTCTTCAACATCTTACTCTCTGACTTTCCTTCTTTGCCACACACACCCCAACATTCCCCTATGTTGACGACCTCTCCCTGCTCTGCTCTCACTTTCTAAGAGGCTCAGATCAATCTTCAGCATGGGCTTGATGATGTCCACTCCTGGACAATGCGCTGGGGTCTGACAGTGAATGCCCAGAAATCTAGCCTCCTGTGCTTCACCCGAAGATGCATCCCCAACATCCCAGTAGTTACCTTTAATGAGACCTCAATCCCCTTCAAAATTCACCACAAATTCCTTGGTTTAATATTAGATGGCCCCTTCCTAACCTGGGGCCACCATATACAATACCTGAAGACCTCATGCCTCAAGTGGCTTAACCTCATGAAGTCCCTTGCAAGTGTCAAGTGGGGTATGGACAGGAATACCCTCCTCCGCTTTTATTGTTCTTACATCCGAAGCTGCTTGGGCTATGGATGTGAGGTCTATGGAGCAGCCTCAGCATCCATACTAAAAAAATTGGAGGTAATCCAAAATACAGCACTCCTTATAACTTTTGGAGCTTTCAGATCCTCCCCAGTCACAGCCCTTCAGGCAGAATCCTCCTTACCCTCACTATCACACCGACACTCCACCCTCCTTGTCCGTACCTACACCAAACTTGCAGCCACCCCAAGTGGACATGCCCTCCACTCACTTCTCCTCCAACAGTGTAGGAAATCACTACATGGCCCCCTACCATATCAAGCCCACATGCCCTTTGTTGACAGAGCCCTCTCCTTTTTTGCCATCCTCCTTCCACACACTAGAGAAAACCTCCCCACTGACTCTTTGGTTCCCTCTTTCCTCAATAGTCTCTTAGGGATTTCACACACATACCATGGTCCAAGGCTGACTGCCCGGCACTGGGCAGGACCCTATTCCTAAATCTCCTACACACACAGTACAGACACTCCCTACATATATATACTGATGGTTCACACCTTTCATCTTCCCCATCAGTTGGAGCAGCTATATTCATGCCATCACTCCATCACCACTGCCTGGAGGTTGCCAACCACTGCATCTATCTTTACAGCAGAACTCTTTGCCATTAAGCAGGGACTCAAGGCTGCTAAAAGCCACACTCCTTCTTCCATAACACTTCACAGATTCCCTCACAACCCTCCAACTCATCCAACGCCATTTCCCCAAATCACACCACTCCATCTGCCCCCAAATACACCACCTACTACATAAACTGTTAACTTCAAATATTGACATTCACCTTCAGTGGGTCCCCTCCCACATGAGCATTGCGGGCAACACTGTGGCTGATGGAGCGGCAAATAGGGCCCATTCTCATCCCTCTCCCATAGACCTTCCCACAGACCAGACAGACTCACTGATCAACATGCAAAAGGACTGCAACCTTCATTGGAAAAGATGCCTTACAATATACGACACTTGGACGCATCAGACAGGACACAGGTCACCATTGGTGGACCCACTCCCCAACCGTGCCCTAGACACTGCCATTACCAGACTCAGGATAGGACACAGTCGCCTCAATGCCCACATGCACAGGCTGGGTCTGACTGACTCCCCACACTGCCCATGGTGCCCCACACAACCAGACATTCCAGACCATCTGCTACTTGACTGTCTCTGCCACCACTCCCACCACACTGCTCTCCTCCAATCATTGGCATCACTCCACATCCACAGGCTAACAGTAGCAGACCTACTTGGAGGCTCCCAAGACCCCAGCCTGGCCCTCATGATATTAAGTACACCAGAGTTTTCCTGCAGAGGACCGGGACAGATCGGTAGAATTTAAATATGCAACCGCCTAATACTGGCACTTTCGGGGCACCAGAGGCTGTGGAACCACAACCAGAAAGGCTCCAAATCCCCAAGAAGAAGAAGATTTTGCTCAAATCTTTGCTTGGCGGTCCTCACAGCTGCTGTGGAGAGATTTCTTCTTCTGCACTAGGCCTGGTATTGAGTTCTGTTCTTTCTTATCCTGTATCTTTTCCTTTGCCTCTATTTTACCTTGTACTGAGCCTGTCATCCACTTTGGCTTCCGGGTGTTTTCCTGTTGGATGTTTGTTTAACAAGGCACATATTCAGAGACTGCTGAGTTGTAAGTGGATAAAAAGAATACCCACATTTCCTCCACTGATTTTTGATTAAAGTGTTCGGTCCAGTCAATCTGGTCTAGGTATTGATTCACGCTCACATAGTCACCTTTAAAGAAGTTGTATTTCCATGAAGCAGCATTGTTTACACTGTTGTTGCCTTCTAACTTAAAATTAAAGACCAGCACCGCATGGTCACTTGACCCTATTGGTGACTTGTACTCTATCTCGTCCACCTCCAATTCTTTTTTTGTGAAGACAACGTCATGGGTGGAAGGAGTGTCACTTCCTCGAGCTCAAGTAAACTGGTTTACATGCTGGTGGAGGAACAGATCCTGCTAGGTGTTGTAGAACAGGATCTGTTGACTTTCAGGTCCTCCAGTGACTATATGTTCAGGCCAGTCAATTTCTCTGAAGTTGAAATCACCACAGGTCAAGAATTGACCCATTTCTTGGTTTGCCATTGCTGTGATTGCCTCTCTTATGTTTGTGTTGTATTTCTCTGAGTCTGAGGAGGCTGGTGGCCTGTAGATACAGCTGATTAGTACTGTACTGGTGTCTGTGCGAAGTGTGGTGACAACTGCTTCAACTTCCCTCTCAACAGCGAGCGATGTAAGGGATTTGAGAACAAGGATAGCTACACCAGTGTCATTTGTACCCCTGTCCCTTCATATATTGTAACTTGCAATATTAAGGAAGGTGGATGAGATAGCAGTGAGCTTAAGCTTAGTTTCTGTTATAAAAATGATATGTGGCTTCTCTTTTGCTATAACTATATATACATTTTAAGTTGTCTAATACCTCCTGGGAGGCCTGTTCTCCTCTATCTGGACTACCTTTCCTCTTATTATCACCCTCTTTTTCCTTTTACCTGTTGTTACTTGTTTTTTTCATCTCACATTTTCATTAAGCCAGTCCAGTTCTTCCTTTCATTGAAAGTCCTGTCTGGCATGATGATGATTTTCCTAAGATTCTGATCTTCATGGTTCATGAGTCTTGGGCTAGCCTTCATAAAGTTCCACTTGGTTTCTTCTTTCTCAAAGACAACTTTGAGGACTCTTGGGCCTTGGGCAACAGTTTCTGGATTACTTCTTCTTGGTTTCTTCAGCCTCGTCATGGATTTAATTTTGATAGGTTCCATTACCTCTATGGCTGCAGCTATATTTTTCACTGCCTGCTCATCCTTTGCAAATTTTTTGGAGTAATCTATTCCTGTCGGTTCTACTATGCCCTGGATAATAATGTTGGGCTTTCTGTAAGCTTTTTCTTCTTCCTTGTATATTTCTAGTTGCTCCCACACTGTCTATCTCCACTTTCTCCTTCATTTCTTTCAGTTCATCTTTTAGCAATTGTACTTTTCCATCCAAGTCCTTGAGAAAGCCTTTGGCCTTAAACAAATCTGGTACATCTGATGAGCATTTAACACATAAGTACACTGCCTGCTTTTCCAAAAAACTTTAAGTCATCTTTAGACATTCCTTGACAGGCAGAGTGAAACCACTGTTCACATCCATCCCATTTTATACAATCATTGTTTCTGAATTCTTTTCCACATACCTTATTTGGCGCTCCTGGACAGGTTTTGTTATCACTACCTCCGTTGTTTGTCAATGTAGCAGGTGATTTTGCCATCACAGAAGGGGATTGAGTGCCCCCCTACAGCTACTTGGTCATTCTGAGTTGTTGTGCCTCTGTTGTTTACATTGTGTAGTGATGTGCGCAAAGTATGAGACCCAGGCAGTTGTGTGCTCCTTCCCATATTTTGCTTTTAAGAGCAGTACACTATTCAGCTTAACCCACTAGTATACCTTACTATGAGCCCAATCCCACCTCAAAATAAACACTGATAAGCTCTAAAATGCTGTTGACGATGTTGGCAGAAGGGTTGATTGGAGACCTTTCAAGTTTGTGGGAGTTTGATGGTTATGGTACTACTACACCAGTATAACCTTTGGATCGGCACTGGGTTTGTTTTTAATATAATGATATATCAAAACTTTAATACATTATTCGCTAATTTTACTTAAAATTAAGTAATATCTGACTGGTAAGTACAAACTGTTTGCAAATGACCAGAAACTTTATCTGCACCACCAATGCACCTCTTCATCAGGCATCTCTCATGACCTTCAAGCAATGTAAACATCCTCTCAAATGTCGCATCATCTTGGGGTCTCTCCTTTGCTCTCAATAAATTTGCCCACCTCCAGTTCAAGAGAGGCTGAGTCGACTATCATGACCAATACCCTCTCTCCAGATCTGTCATTGTATTGGCTTCCACTCATTGGCTTCATTTGTGACTTAACCTTACTGGAATATGCGCAATGTCGTTGGACCAGGCAAATCACCAACATATCTCACCTCCTCTATCCAGAAAGACTACTATTCTTAACCTATACTCAACTAAAGGGAGGCTACAGCGAATGGATCTGGTGCAGTGCTACAAAATATTCCATAATTATATTGTAGGGGTACAACCCCCACAATTAAGTGCAGCCCCCATTTAAAAAAATACCCTAAAAGATGCCAATAGCACTGAATACTTTAGACTATTTCTGCCAGAAAATTAACATTATTTGGTACTTTTAAAATGGGGGGCTTTGCCTCCCATTGGCTGGCCAATTCAGGAGTGCTGTTGAGGATAGTGGTGATTTTGATCCTTTCGATTACAATGGACTTATTTGCCAATCACAAATTACTCAACCTATTATTAAAAGAACAGATTAAAAAGCTATTGAAATCCCTTAATGTATACAAAGCTACAGGACCTGATAATATTCACCCCAAAATACTGAGTTTGTGTGCCAAGGAGTTGTTGTTGCCATTAACTATATGTATTGTTTAATGAGTCAATTAATTTTGCTTCAGTTCCTGAGGATTGGACTTCTGCGATTGTTACACCAATCTATAAGAAAGGTATTAGAAAGAGCACTGATAACTACAGGCCAGTGTCCCTGACTTCCCAGGTATCAAGGTTGTTGGAGAAGTGTTTGAGGGAGCGAATTGTTGGGCACCTTTCAGAGAACCAATTCATCTTGGAACATCAGCATGGATTTGTGAAAGGGAGATCATGCCTGACCAACTTACTGGAGTGTTTGGAGTATTGGACTGACTGTTTTGATAATGGTAACCCAGTTGATGCAATTTATCTGGACTTGAGAAAGGCCTTTGACAGTGTGCCAGTGCAAAGACTATTGTTCAAATTATCTAAAGCTGGAATTAGTGGTGGTTTGCCGTCATGGATTGAGTGCTTTCTAAGGAAGTGAAGACAGTGTGTTGTTGTAAATGGTAGTGTGTCAGGGTGGAGCGAGATATGTAGGGGGTGCCACAGGGGACTGTACTTGGACCAGTGCTTTTCGCCATTTACATGTAGTAATAATTAAATTAATGGAGCTGAAATTGCTTCTTCTGATGTTGAGAAAGACTTTGGAGTGCTGGTCTCATCTGGTTTGAAGTTTGAGAAGCAGATTTCAGAGTGTGTGAAGAAAGCTAATTTTGTATTGAAGCAGGTTAAGCAGAACTTTCACTTCTTGAATGTTGAGTCTGTAAGAATATTATATAAAGCTTATGTTAGACCACAACTTGAGTATGCTGCTCAGGCATGGTCTCCTTACCTGCAAAAGGATATAAAAAGAATGGATGATGTTCAGAGAATAGCTTCTAAGCTGGTACCAGGATTTGGAGCATTGACCTATGAAGATAGACTGGAGAGACTTGGGTGGACTACCCTTGAGGATAGAAGAAAGAGGAGAGATGTGATAGAGATCTTCAAGATCATAGGAGGCTATGACTTTGTGTCTGAGCCTGAGGAGTTTTTCCAGCCTGCACAAGGGATTACTAGATGTCATAACAGAAAACTGTTTTAAGAAGAGATGCAACAGAACTCTAAGGCAGAAGTTCTTCACTCAAATGGTCATAGACCCATGGAATGATTTGCCAGGTGATGTTGTGAACTCCACCAGTGTAAACTCTTTTAAAATTAAATATGATAAACATATAAGAGAACTAAATAATGACTAGTGGGGTGAGTTTTTAAAGCACAGAGTGCATATTTCTTATTCTCTCAAGAATTCAAATGGTGAGTTCAATCATATTTCCCCTCACACATCTTCTTTCAAATGAGAATATATTTAATACCCTTAGTCTATTTTCATATTCAAGGTGCTTCAGGGAAGGTATTATTTTTGTTGCCCTCCTTTGTACTAACTCTAGCTGGTTGATATCATGTCTAAAATGCGATGACCATGCCTGTATACATTACTCTAAATGTGGCCTGACATATGAGCTGTAGAGTTTAAGGATAACCTCTTTACTCTTGTACCTAACATTCCTCTTAATGTATCCTAGCACCCTATTTGCTCTATTTTTTGCCTCAATATACTCCTTTGAAAATTTCAGCGACCTATCTACTACTACGCCTAGATCCTTCTCACGCTCACCTTGACTGGTGGACTTCTAGACTTTTGGGGGGAGGCCGGCCTTCTCCCTTTTATTTAACTAGTTTTATGGTTTTGGTTTTGTTTTTTTGTTTTTTTACCCTTATAGGTTGCACATTCCTGTTGGGTTTGGGTTTTTTTGTGCGTGTGTGTTTTTTAATTTGATTTTAAAGTAGCCTAGTACTAGGCAAGTTTTTAATACGGCGACTAATGCCCAAGTAGGCAGTTGCCAGATGAGCTATAAAAAAAAAAAATCTCACTTCATTACCAACTCACTTAATCTCTTGCACTCATCACACAACTGACTCACCTCCTCTACAAAACCCACATTTGCAAGAGTCACTACACAATGGGCATTCAGGTACATTTGCTCTTCTTTTGACCCCACAAAAATAATAAACTACATACACACTACTTACAGAAATTAAATATATTACACCGGAAAAAAAAAAGGCCACTGAATCGAGAGCTTGCTGAGAATATATCTGATCATTACCAATGTTGGTACCCAAAGCCACCCAAAAGACTAAACCAACACCAATAAAGAAAGGTGTCTGGCAAGACAAAAATAAAATATCTATATAAAGCAACATAAGTCACAAAATTGAGTACCCTGAAATACGTTAATCATCAGCTAATGTGACTTAAGATTTGAGTTTTAATGTACTATCTCTTCTGTTCATAAAATAGTATCTTTTAAGATTCTGTTACCAAAGTCTAGGTTTACTAAAAAGATTTACTTTAGAATGAAATCAGATTTTTCTCCAGAAATATTCATTGTTGAGTTTGTTCAGAAAATTAGGGAAGGACTTTCTCATCCATGTATACATAATGAACAATTGTTAAAGTTGGATTGTGCTGACTGTCTAGTAAGTAGTTATAATCAAGTAATCAAAGATGAATATGATGCAAGGTGTCCCTTTCAAGAAAAAATATATCAATCAAGGACAGATCTCGATGGTTTGATGGAGAGATACTATATGAGAGTAAATGGTCTTAGGTTAGGTATTGAAAATGCTAAACTTGAATTTAAGAATGTAAAAAATCAGTATAATTATCTAATAAGAAGAACGAAAAGTTTGTATTATAAGAAAAAAATTCAATAGGCTTTACAGGATATTAAAAAATTTAAGTGGGAATACAAAAAAGAAGGTACTTCCAGATGGTTCTAGTGCTAATGATTTAGCAACTGCCTTTCTTGATATTTTTAAGTACAAGATTGTTACCATAACTGATAGTTTTGTTGTGGTAGTGGCTCAACCAAGTACTGTACATTAGCTGAAGGGTTTTTGTACTATTGGAAAAGATTGTCTTATTCAGGTAATTGGGAGAGCAAAAAAATGACACATTGTGGCTTGGATCCAATGCCAATATCTGATATATTGGATCCCAATAATTTCTCAAATATGCTAGATATTATTCTCATGATTGTAAACACTAGTATTTTAACATGTAAGTTTCCAGCATTGGAGAAGAATGCCATTGTAAAACCGGTGTTAAAGGGTGTGCTTGATCAACAGATGTTAAGCTCATACCAACCATTTTCAAATTTATCTTTTTTATCCAAAATATTACAAGTACATAATTCTAGATCAATTAAAAGATCATTTACAACTAGTTAAAGCTTTGCCGGATAGCCAGAGGCCTACAGACATAATTATTCTACTGAAACAGCAATTTGCTCACTAGTCAGTGACCTATTGGGAATAATTGATGATGGTAAATGTGCCATCCTAGTCCTACTCAATCTGAGTGCTACTTTTGACACTGCTGCATAATTTACTTTTTGATGACTTGAGGTCTCTGGGAGTTATTGATGGGGCTCTGGATTTTATAAAAAATTACTTAACTGATAGGAAAAATTATGTTCAAATTGCCAATTCATTTTCATCATTTAAAAGACGATAGAAGTGTCCCACAAGAGTGTGTGTTGGGCCCTGTTCTTTTCTGTGTATATACAATAGGTTTATCAAGGGTTCTAGAGGCATATGGTCTTTGTGTAAAGTTTTTCGCTGATGATACTCATTTTTTTGTGCCCAGAAGTGATCCCTGAGGTACTCCATTAATAACATCTCCCTTCACTGACTTTACTCCATTACCCCCTACTGCTTCCAATCCTTGAGTTATTCAATTATCCAATTTAAAACACTTGCATATCTCAAGCCTTTTTAATTTGTAAAGTAGTGTTCTATGTGGCATGTTCAAAGGTTTTGCTAAAATTTAACTAAATTACATTTCCATTATCTAATTGTTTTGTTATAAAATAAAAATTCTAGTAAATTTGTTAGATATGATCTACCTGTACAAACCCATGCTGTGTATCATTGATTAATTGCCCTCTCTAGATGTTCCCAAATCCCTTTTTAACTATTTTCTATAGAATTTTACAGACTATAGGAGTTAAGCCCCTAACCACACCAGTCCTCCCAACAACTTAAGCCAGAATAAGCTTAAGCTGTTTCGCCATCGTCTGTAAGGGGTTAAATACAATAATGCTTAATAAGTCAGTTAAGAAGGTTCCAGCAATTTAGCAAGTTTTGTTTTCATTCCCTGTAGAACATTTTCTATCATAGCAATGAGAAACCAATGAATAAGTATACTTTTATTTTCCAAATTTAGTCAAGGCACATTATAATACATACATCTTTGTGGTTAATGCTATTATAACGCTTCACATAACAACATAGTATGTCCATTGTCCATGTCACAACTTTTAAAAAGAAAGCACTAAAGCTTAACAGTTGGTTACCTATATCTAATTTTATTTTAGGTTTGCTTGTCTTTACAGGCTGTTGAGGTTTGAGTAAGAGAAAAAGAAATAAGCAAGACACTTTTCATGCTTTCTTTAGGATGGTTTCTATTTAATATAAATTTAACTAAATTTTTGATAAAATTATTTTTATTTAATAGTGTTAGCCTATTGTCATATTATTTTATTTTGGGGTCTATCTATCATTTTTACATTGTCCAATAATTATTTAGTCAGAGATTAGCCAGGCCTGGTTGTGATCTGCTTCGTGCATGTGCATTTCCTTTGAAACTAGTTGAGAAGCAAACAAGTAAATCAGCTAGGGATTCTTACAAATTCACTATTGTTTTATCACTGTATTTAAAATTATCTTCTTTTTTTGCAGGTGACCTTGATTAGTTGCACAATGTAGAAACCTTATATTACTTTATTATTGGTAAACCATGAGTCTTTCAGATTCGAGAGAAAGAATTACTGACTCCTATGGGAGTCGAAGTGATCATTCTGGACAATCGGTTATTCTGTCAGGATCAAGACCCAAAATGGATGTTGTATGTGTCATTGATTTGATTCAGATCGAGATGCTAAACAGTAGGAAGAAAGCCTTTGAAGAAATAAAAGCTGCTTGTCATTCAGTTCTTGCAGCTTGTCATCATGTTCAGGTTGGTTTAAACTATTTACCTAATTTATTGTCCCTTTGAATAACTTCAAACCTAGTGAACCATTATATTTGGTCTTTTAAATTCTAGTTTATCAGTGATGTTAAGTCTTTGCAATACCTAAGACTACAATCTCAATGCAAAAGAATAGTTAGTATTTTATGGCATCTCTAACAATTATCAAATTTAAGTCTTATTGGGTCTGTTTAGTTGTGTGATGCATTACGATTCCAGTCATTTTTGCAGTAGCTCCTATATGCTGTTGTGACTCTTGGTTTGGATCAAAAAGATTAAAGGAGTACTAGAGAAGATAAAAGTACCAATAATGGCTTTTTGGCAGTGTTTCCAAAGAAAATGGAACCTGACTCAATCCTTCAAGAGGGAATTGCTGAACTAGTTAGCAGTTGAAAGACCCATAGTCAGATAAGATTTTTTGTAAAGGGAAAAAATGGTGCCAGAAATAATTAAATAACCAACTTACATAAGAGCTTAGGTGGAATGGGAATGAGAGTTTTTAAGGTAGAAAAAACACTAATTTTCCATCTATGGTAAAATGTCAGGTATGTCAGATGTATATAGATAAATAACTAGATGGTGAAAAGAACAATGAAATGAATGATTAGTCAAAGTTAGGAAAGGGCTTGATCATTTGTAAATACAACTTATGCTGGGAGCAGAAAGTTAATTTGGAAAGATGTGAAAACCAAGAGAAGAATAACTGAAGAGTTCAGATCTGCAAAACCATCTAAATCCATTTGACCACTTTTCTGTTAAATTAACTTTTTTAATCAGGCTTCTGTGTTCAAGTTCAGTAATTTCATTTTAAAGGCAATGATAAGGTTATTAGTTAGTGGCTAAAATATTTGACATTTTCAAAAATGTCAAATGGTTTATTTATTTACTGTTTTTTTAACAAATTAAATTTTTGGCATCAAAACCAGTTAAATCTAAAGGTCCTTTTTTTGTAAAAGCCTCTAAATCCACGTCTTTGTACAAAACAACAAAGCATTGCAAAATCACTTAAGATGCATTAGAAAAGACTGAAAATGGGTAAAGCTCACACATTCAATAAGAAATTGATCATTTTTAAAGGGGGGGGGGGGTGTTGTGGGTATGGTAGTACATCTATCCATTTTACATGCCCACTTTCGGATAAGACCTACAGTCATGCTAGTCCTCCCTATTTCTCTGCAGTCACTAAATAAAGGCAAAAGACCCAAATATAGGATAAAAAACACAGACAGTATAACCACAATTGCACAAAATAGCAACACATTTATTTTAATAACAGAACAGATGTTAAACAAACCAAACATTCAAAATAAATTCAAAAACTATATTAAATTCTAATTAAAAATCTAATGTATAAATAAATAGAAATGATTTATAAAAAAATATAAAACATGACTAAAAAATATGCAGGTGAAAAAGTGAAAAGTGGTCAAGTAAGGATCTTTTCTTTAATTTGGTCATCAGATTTAAGTATAGCAAGTATAAAGAAGTTTAAAAATTCCAAGGCTTACATTACAACATTCAAAAGATATTTGCCATATAACCATGTATATATATGTATCTAGTATAAAGCTTATTAGATAGTGTAGTATATATACAAGTATGTAAACAAAGTGCAAAACATTCTGATAAAGACTCAAGTATGCAAGGACATTTCAAAATGATCCTATAAGAACTCTGGTATAAAAAGCTTATTAGATTGATATATTGTAGTGTACAAGCAAGTATGTAAACAAAGTGAAAAACATTATGAAGACTCAAGTATAAAAAAACTACATTCAAATACTGTAGTGTGTAATCAAGTTTGTGAGAACATTTTAAAATGATCCTATAAAAACTGATATAAAAGCTTATTAGATTAATATTTTGTAATGTAAAAACAAAGTAACAGCAGTGCAAGACAAACTATTATGCTGCTACATTTCCACTATATCTATTCTCTTTTGCCTTACTACCGACAGAGTTGAGAGGCAGGTGACATTTTTTCCTTCCATTTAGAGTCACTAGGACAGGTTCATCCATTTCATCATACTCCATGACTAAAATGATCTGAATTATCAAATCCTACTAATCTCCAAAAGCAAAACACTGTTTACAAAAAAGCTAGCTCCTCAGCACATAGCCATCTTGCAACTGGTTGAAGTTGAGCGATTCCATGCTGCATTATGATTGGTTCTTGGAAGATAGTGGCCTTTGCTGCCAAAGGGAAGTGGCATTTAAAGGCTTTTGCCTACAAATTGAGATTTCAGACCAGGAAAAGAGTGGGATTTAGCAGGTTTTGAAGCAAAATGATTTGATTAACCTATTTTAGATGCAGAGACCATTCACTCACGATCATTATTTTATTTTTGATGGAGGTGGCGTTTAGTGAGTTTTGCATCTGAACTTTTCAACTGTTTAAGTATGAAAAAGACTACTTATGCCTAATAAGGTTAAAAATATGTGATGAAATTATTTTGATTACCTGTATGATGTTATGCGAGAGGACCTAAATGTGAATGTTATTAGCTTTAACTGGGCAAACATATTGTTTGTATCTTCAAAGCCAATAATATTTAAAATCCTGCATTACCCTCTTCACAAACCACAAATAAGTACAACAAGCACCCTGCATGATCCTATCAAATACCCCACTCCCATTAAATACAACACCTACAGTAGGGGGGGAATGAAATCAGACTATTTTAAAGATAAAAGGTTGTAATAAAAAAAATCAGTTACACAATAATTAATATATTGTAAAATGAAAAAAGAAATAACCTACATCCGGCCAATTCAACCATAGTAATATATTTTCATATTTAGGAATCCAATCAATATCCTACATTTTGATTGGTCATCATTGGTCATGTGTGACTGTAATCAAAGCCGCTTATTGGATACAGGCTTCAAAAAACTAGAATCTTTACCTTTTTCCCACTTAATCCTATTATCTCTAAATTAAGTTTTGATAATATAATTAAATTCAAGCAAGGAACAAGTTTTTTTTTAATGGAACATCAAATCAAATGAATGCAAGAAGGACAAAATATGAGAAATGCATATCATCGCTGTCACTATGAGAAATAGAAGGATTATAACTAACTAATCATTTTCACATAATCTTTTTTTGTGTTTGCTTTCTGAAAAAAAATTCTATGGAAACCATTCTCGCACAAATATACCCATCTCTTTCATCATGACCAGCAATTTTACCACATGCACTTAATAATACGTGAATCAGGTGCTCCACCGATTGAGAGTGGGTTGGAAAGATGGCAATTCAAATCTTGAAGTTCGGCGATGGTGAGATCGCAAGAGGTTAGACTTATAAATCATAACTGAATCTCAACCGATGAGTTCAGCAGTGTTGTTTGCATTGGAGTTAAGGGGAGAAGGAACAAATTTTCTCACCGACTTGTCACCAACATCGCTCCCTTGGCGAAGGTCCATCCATAATCTTGCCAACGACAAAGGTGCAGAGATTTAGATAGTCGGCGCAGAGGAGAGACACCATATCTCGCATTGATTGAGGAAGAAGGCAGAGACATTTGATTTGGAAAAGAATGTGATTGGCAGCATCAGAAATATGTGGTTGAGTTTTGATTGCAAACCAACAATGAATGTAGTTGGTGATGATGTAGAAGATGAGAAAGTGTAGGTTTTTCTTAACTTTACCTTTAAAAGGATGCTTGGAGAGGTAAGTTCTGCCAAGGTGACAGGCTAAAGTCAACCGCTTGAAGTGGGAAATGGGTCCTGGCTTCAAAGTTTTCCGTTGCGGATCAATTTTTCCTGTTGTGAATGGATATGGGGATGAGGAAAAGGTACTTTTGGTTAGAGGACAAATACGATAACACTTCATTTGTCATTGGAATTTCTGGTCCATCTGTGATCGGAGTGAACACTTCATCCCATTGTAACTCTTCCACCTTTAACAAAGACTTCACTATTGGTGCCTTGAAAAAATTATTGCCTGTGGTATGTCTGTCAATGGTTTGGAATTGATGATGAAGACCAAGTTCATTTCAATGCAGCTCACAAATTGATCAATGAACTTTTTCACCTCGTTGATCCTCAATCTTTATCAAGATCCCACCATCTCTCTCTCTCTCAGACAAATACATGTAATTTACTGCCACTCACCTCAAGAAGAGAAATATAGGCTAAATTATCTTGTTGTATTGGGAGATCTGAGAGTGGCAATGGCTTAGACAGTTCGACAACATTATTTGAGCCACTTCGAGAATTAGTGTTTGTTTGCTTTAGGCATTTTTGACAATATATACAATTAATTTTGAATGATGCAATGGATTTACATATGTCAGTTGTTCAGTCTTCGCACTTTTTAAAAATTATGGAGTGATAAAATGTGTGGTAGGTTTGATAGGGGTGAAATAGGTTTGTGGTATACCCATTACCCAAACAAAGGCAACACGCAGTTGAGAGAACATCATTATTCCCAAGTGGAAGAAACTGCAAGAAGAAACATACAACCAATTTGCACTTAAAAACATTACAAGGAACATGCTACAAAATCAAGACCATAAAACCAGATATGGAAACTAAAAACAAAAGAGGGGAAATGCCTAGATTAAGATCAACAAGATGTTACAAAAATAAAGAAGTAAACAAAAGAGGTGAAGTGTGCCAAACTAAAATATGAAAGAAAATAACAAAATAAGAAAAGCTTAAATAAAAGCAGCAAAGTGCCCCAAAATAACAAACGAAGGAAAAAACAAAATGAAAATTGTAAATAAAAGAGGCGAAATGCCCCAAACTGAAAAAATGAAGGAAAACAAGAAAAACATTTATATGTAAAAGGCAAAGTGCCCAAAACTAAAAAAAAATAAAACAAAACAAAAGCATAAAAAATGAGACGAGTTGCCCCAAACTAAAAAACAAGGAAAACAAGAAAAGTGTAAATAAAAGAGATGAAGTGCCCCAAACTAAAAAATGAAGGAAAAAACAAAACAAGAAAATGCCCAAGAAAAAACCTAGCTATAACATAGATATATGAAAGAAAATGAAAGTCTTGGTCTGTGCCACAAAACTCATTACTGATTGGCCTGGCTCACTCAAATTTCAGGATTCCCACCCTCCAATCAGAGCTTGAGTTTAAGATAACTGGGAGTGAATACAACATTTTTAAACGTAGCGAGAATCTTTGAGCCAATCCTAGCAATGTTACTTTTAATTGCCTCTATGTTTATAATTACTTTATATTCTCTTTTTTTTTTCTCACTTTCGATATTACAAGTGTTCATTCTATTGATTATATATGACAACTCACAGTTCAGACTTTGGCCCCCCTTAGCCTACAGTGCTCATTGTCACATTAGACACAGGACTAACCACCAACATATAAACACCAAACAAAGCACATACCAAAATGAGGATAATCTGAGCATTCAGAGGAACCACTTTTAGGCACTCTAAGGAATCTATTGTCCATACTTAACAAGCAGTATATCTATCCCTCATTGGTCTATGTCTCTGTCCTCACCCCTCAATCTCGTGCCTAGTCTCCTGAGCACAATACAGACACAAAATAAAGCTCTGTATAATATAGAGGCTATCAATTATAGTTAGACTGTGAATAAGAATAATTAACAACACTCACGATGAATGATGTGATGTGTTAAATTTGGGTAATAAGTGTCATGATAAAAGTGTTAGTAAATATAGCCTCGATAAATGTTAGTAGTATAAGTACAATATATTCACTTAGGTTATGATAGGAACAGGTAGGGTGCAATTGTTGTGCCCATAGTCTTGTCTTGCGTAGGTTGTATACCTTCTTGGAATGTGGGTAGACTGACTAGATATTTCTATAGGACCTTGAGAGGCCACCTAGTATTGATGACAAGACTATATTCACACCTAGTATTGATGACAAGACTATATTCAACCGCAACAATGGATCAGGTCATTACACTCTACAACTACAGCAAGGTTGCTAAATGCAACTTAGCCATCATTATGAAACTCATCTACCACCACATATGCCAAAACTTCAAGGACACACTATACAGACATAGTCCAAGAAATCTCACCTCCCTGAAACCAAGCCACCATTACCTCTACAAATCCAAATCCATACACATGCACACTCAACACAGCATACCATCCAATCATTGGGTCCAAATCACCTAATTGCCATTCTACAAGATATCAAGCCAGAACAAATATCGCTCCCACTTCATACATAGTTTTGTTTGGCAAGGCTCTGGGGCATTCATCCCCTACATGTCCAACACAGCTGCAACTGACAAAACCTACAAATTTTATACTGGATTTAAAATTTGGGCGAACCTTATCCATCAGTGTAGTTCTTTGGCCTGGGATAACTTAAGTATATGTATAAACTGGGGTCTGTAACTTAAGTATATGTACAGACTGGGTTCTATAACATAAGTATAGGTACAAACTGGGTTCTATAACATGAGTATAGGTACAAACTGGGTTCTGTATCAGAGTATGGAACCTAAAGAATCCAAAGGATTTTTACGACTGAGGTTTTAAAAATGCGAATATAGATTGTTTACATATGATAGTAGCTGAGATGCTAAAGAATGATAATTATTAATAATTAAATTTATTGGTTGTGTTTAAAAGTGGAAGAATGCAGTAATATTACTTTTGTTTTAGGCAAAAAGGAAAAAAAGTGAATGCATGAACTACATGGGAATAAGTCTGAGGTGTAGGAAAATTGATTGTGCATGTATAAAGGATGACAGAAGGATGAATAAGGTGAGTTTAGAGCGAGTATAGAATGTGTGGATTGGTTATATTAAGACAGCTGGCTAAGAACACAATGATTAAGAGGTATAAACTATATACTGGCTTTGTCTCTGGAGAAAGCTTATGATTATGGCAATTTATTTTTTTTTTCTTGAATTTAAAGCAGGCATTGGGGCCAGGGAAATAGATGGTGAGGGATGGGTACTGTTTCTGTTTGGGGCATACTCATGACCTGTTGGTAGTGGGTGAGAGAGATTTAGACATGTTGATTGAAGATGATGGCATTTGAGGTGAATATTTGGTTTGGTTGTGGTATGAAATTAGTCTGTGTTGTGGCTTTTAACCAAAATAGATGATTTTTCACATCTTGAGCATTTCATAGAACATACAGAGTAATCCTATCTCAACTCAGGTCAGGCCATTCCACTATACTCCAACAATACAAACACAGAATTAACCTTGCCCTGAGACCATCATGCAGAAGATGTAACCAAAGCTCAGACAACATAGAACACCTACTCATAGACTGTCCAAACCTCATACAAGCTCACACTACACATCATCATCTCTCTTAGGGACCTGTCAATCTACTCAGGGAACCCTCCTCGGGGTCGCCCACCTCACAAAAGAGAACTACAGAAATAGGAACCAGCAAAGACCCTAAGGTCCGCTCAAGGCCAGTCCGCTTACACATTCTAACGTTAGTGTATCATGCTCTTTTTTTCATGCTCTTTTTTTGTTATATATATATATATATTTTTTTTAACTATTTCAACTCTACGGTACACACTTATCTACATGTGTACCCTTGACATGCAGGTTTAGCTATCCCTCAAATACACTAACATAACACACTTTTTCGAACCAGGGGGGGGGGGGGTGATAGGACAATACTCTCTTCTCTCGCAGGCATCGCCTGCTAGTGATGAAAATTATATACTTATAGGACAGACAGAAAAGGAAAAGGGGAATTCATATTCACTCCATGCATGGAGGCGTCGCTGGTATCTTTCTATTCATCATTTCATTTTAATCCTCAACTCCTTATAATATATGTCGTTTTAATCTGTGCTCCTACTACGTTATATTTACGCTATTGAAGTACTCATCCAGTCGGTTTTTGAACATATTAACTGACGTGCTTTCAACTACACGGTTGAGAAGGCCATTCCACGTTTGCGTTATTTTAAATGTGAAGTAATTTGGGGCTATAGTAGAGTTAAAACGCTTGTTCACTAATTTTAAACCATTTTGGCGTGTGTTGGCAAGTAAGTTCATGATTGTACTACAGATGAGGTAGATATAAGGTTTTGAATGGTAAGAAGTTCTCAGGTGCAATCAAGGCTGTAGTAAATGATAATGGTTTAAGGGTAGAGTGTTAAAAGGTTGCATTGAAGTAGGCTGGTATCTATGTTGGTATATGGAAGGAAAATGAAATATTAAAAGTAGTATTAATGGAGAGTTGGAGAGAGATGCTGTATGTGAGCAAGGTAAATGGAGGACTGAGTGTAGACTTATGATTGAGTTTGTGGGAGACATCATTCTGAGGTGGTGTGGGCGTGTAAGAACAATTTAGGAGAATAGACTTGCAAATAGAATATATGAGTCTTCTGGTATGTGGGGGCTCTGGAAGATTATAAATGATAGATTGAGGGTGAATGTTTGAAGGAAAGGAACTAGGTGATGGATAAGTAGATGATATTGTGTACATAGTGATAGTTTATGAGGGAGTGTAGTTATGGTGTTTCACCACGGGATGAATGCTGCCTGGATGAGATGGTATGGAACATTGTACCCCATTGGTGCCAATATCATGGACAATGTTGTTTAAAACAGTCGGGGGAGGAATTTGTTCTGACATTGATGCACACTGACCTCTTTTTGTCAAAAAATTATTAATGTTGATGATTTTTAATTTTTTTTATCTTGCACTGACCACAACTTCAAACAGCCATGCAGAAAAACTGTTTTGATTAGAGCAAAGTTATGCCATATCAAATGTATTAGTTTCTGGGTTGACACCTGATTCGGTTTGACCACATATGTTGTGCCGGCCGGTGGTTTGGATCCCATGTTAAACACTATTCCCCCATAGAAATAAAATACCTCAAAAAAGGTGTCATAAAATCCTAAAAGAGATTGCTGATTGGTGTTAAAAATCATATTAAATTTTTATTGGTTGAAGCTTAAACTAATGTTTTACATGTTTTTTGAATAGTAAATTGAATATTGGATTAAAAAAAATACTAGTGAATAATCAAAATATTATCCATTTGCATCAATATCCCATTTTTATAAAATTCTTTCTCTTGCTCACATTCAGTAAAAAAAAGTCCTGCCTTTTCTTGTAATAATGAAGTTCAATGTGTTTGAAAGGATATTAATCAGTAGGAAAAATGTCAGGTGAATGTGGAAGATGTTGCAAAACTTCATATCCCAATTATCTAAACTTATACACACCCATCTACAAGATATGTGTCTTGGCATTGTCATGAAACAGTATTGGTCCATGTCTATTTACCAATGCAAGCTGGTTGACAATTGGATCTTTATTGTTCCCTAGGGCTCCCAAACTAAAAATAGATGATTCCATTATTATTCTACCAAACTGTAACTATAACTTCTTATGAGGGCAACAATGGAGTTTGCATATAACTGAGTTTTTCATTCTTGTCTATTTGTTCACCAGACCTTTTCCTGTTATATAGGACCAATTTTTTATCAGCGGTCACAATTCTTTTCATAATGGATCTCTATTCTCTCTCTCATGTGATAAAGAGACTTCAAGACGTTCAATTATTATGATATTCACTTCCCTATTCTTGTGTAGGAGCTATTGTTGTTGAGTGGATAAAGAATTAAAAAAAATTCACTCGTACTCTTATTTACATTGAATCTGCAAAGAAAAGATTCAATCACATTAGTAAATCATTCATTTTAGCATTTTCCTTAATGCTGCCAAAGAAACATCCAACATTTCATGTGAAATAAACTAATATAAGATTGCTCGATAGGAATGACTATCTGACTACTCTATATTTCATTCAATATTAGTCAACTCTCTATGGACATTGTTACTTGTAGCTTTTTAACAATTTTTATTTAATTTTTTTCGTTACAGTTTGAGAAGCTGGATTTTGGAGAGACAAATGTGTTGGATCAATTCTATAATGCTGATGTTGCTGTGGTGGATCTGTCAATATTAATGCAGCAGCGTGCTCTCTTTTATCAGTTGGGTGTTCGAGAGAGCTTTAACATGAAGGAAAACATAATTCTCTATAATGATTGTGACTCTGAAGCTACTATACCCCTGCAGGTGAGCTGCACAATTGAAAGCTGTGCATATCATAAATTAGAGCAAATAATTGTGGTGCTAGATCTAACCCATGAATAGCTCTCAGCTACCCCCTAGTTCGGTTAAAAATTTGTCTATACCTCTCACTGAAGCTTTGCAAATATATCCTCTTGACTTTATCATGCATAAGTTTGAATATCATTAACCAATTACAATGATTCTCAATCTTGATCAGTTTGAGCATTTCCTGACAGTTTGTTTTGTTACTGTTAGATTAGGTCACCAAACTAGTCGCTAGTATGTATCAATGCCCTATGATGGGGGGGAGGATGTAGGTGGTATAATTTAGAAAAGGAGCAGAAAAAAAGGTTGTTTTAAAATGTTAGAATAGGCAGTGTTACACATAGCTCTTCATAGTAGAAGACACCCATGCCACTATATGCAAGACCCATACCACCATCCACATAGCATATGCCAAACTCCAAGGATCCACTACATTAAGACTCTCCAAGAAATCCCTACACCCAAAAAACATTCCCCCAGAAAAGTCTCCTGGAGTTCCTCAATCCTCTTCAGGAGTGCCACCCATATGACTAGGCAACCATCCATTTCTCTAAAAAGAGAAATTTCAAGAAGCCTTTACTTTAACAGAAAATGAGAATTCAAATGTTCCCACAGTTCTTCACCATCTAATTTTTTTATAATTGAACAATAACGTTCAAGTCAATGAATGCTGTTAGGTAAAGGTAATAGTAAGAATAGCTTAATCTGCTAGAAAAGTCTCCTGGAGTTCCTCAACCCTCTTTAACAACACCACCAATATGACTGGGCAACTATCGATTAGATGGGTGAAGAACCGCAGGAACATTAATATTCTCATTTTCTGTTAAAGTAAATGCTATCTCTTAATTAAAGAGGGTTGATGAATTACAGGAGACTTTTCTAGCAGATTAAAGAGTGTGCCAAAGGTTACACGGAAACAGGAAAACAGAGATCTTACAGGAGATGAGCCGGAGAAAAGCCATGAGAAATAAAAAACATCATCCCAGCAAGGACTTGAACCTCAGACCTCTGGTTATTTAGACCAATGCTTTACCGACTGAGTTAATGGGATCAATGCTGATAGCAACACACTCTCCTGCGTCTGTGTAACCTTTGGCACACATTTCCTTTATCATGCATCATAAGCTGCATGAGAGACATCTGTCCCTCATATATATACTAGCTTTGTAAATTTTTTTGGTATTCCTTGATAATGAACTCAACAAGTTTGAAAGTACTTGGAATCCGCCTTTCATTTTCCTGTGTGATTTTTGCATATATATATATATATATATATATATAACATTGAAAGGCATATACAAGCTCTGGGTTCAAACCACCACCTAAATGCCATTCCACTAGACCAACCAACCACTAATGGATCACCCTAGCAAGGTTCTGATAGTCACCACCCAAAACTAAACACATAGAAATAAAACACCGGCCTGACTGACACAGACATCTGTCCCCAGACACAGTTCAACACATTCACAACATGCCCAACACAAACACAACTGATGCAAAATGAGATATGCAAATTGTAAGGTCTCTGGGAGGACCCCCCATCTGGTTGCTATTTTAATGGAGGTATCCTAGCCATTGGTGACTTAACTAAGGCATTGTTACATTTTCTTTCACCACTATTCTGGTATTTACACTTCCTCTTGTAGTCAGTGATGATTTTTTTTCCATTCATAAAATTTGATGCCTTTTAAATCCGTTATATTTTCATAACAGTTGTGTATATATTTTGGACTCAAACCTAGCCGAGTGGAAGCGTGGTTTATGATTACAGCAAAGTTAAACATGTTGGGTGTAGTTTGTTGTTGTATGGAGTCCCAATTCTAGTCACTTTCAGAACAGCTGCTCATATGCTGTAGATATCTAAGGTTTGGACCCCACCTTAAGGTGCAGGGTTGTACCTAGAAATAAAAGGCATCTTAAATAAGTGCAGATTTGTGGTAAAACTCTCCTACCATTTTTTGCAGTGGGCTATATTCTAGGTCACACAGCCCCTAATATTTGTGGCTCACATCCTACTTTAAATTTTAGGTCCCCAATGAAGTATGCATCAAATGGTGAAAATTGGTGATAGAAGCTATCCCTGGTTTGCCAGAGATCGTCATTTTGATCTTTATATTAATTTTATTATTTGGTCTGGGAATCTCACCCAGAAATGAAAAGGGATGGGAGTCAAAATGAACTTGGTTATTGAGTAAGAAGAATCATTGCGCTGGTTTTAAAGATTTTACTACCAATCTTCATTGTTTTTTTGGGGGGGTGAGGGTATCTTATTTCTGTGAGGACCTATAATCGAATGTATAAAGCAACTCCCCATAAGGGGTGCAGCGATTTGCCTTCCTGGCCGCTGTCCTGATGGCACTCAGCACACCATCCAGCCCCAACTTAGCCTTTTCTTTCTGACAGTCTGCATTTTTCACCCTACTTTCTCACTCTTCCTACAACCTATCCCACAACTTTCTCTGGTCAGCTGCTAATTTCACAGGGTAGACGCCGACCAGCTTCCTCCCCCCCAGCTAGCCCGGATTGGGGCTGAGGGGGAGGGGACAGTATCCCTTCACCCCTGAGGTCTGGTTTAGTATGGTGGGTTTTTAACTACCTGCTTCAACCCCACTCACACCTCCCTTAAATCCCCTTTTTTTCTCCTCTCAATGTCTATCGATTTTTGCCGAGGCCAAGGCAGAGCCTCCATGCTGATGGGGCTGCCAGGCCACTATGTAGGAGGAGTGGCCTCAAATGGCAGCAGCTGGCTTTGCCAACCCTGTATTCACCCCTCGCAGAGGGAGCTACTGCATGGGGTGATTAGTGTTTGCATCCGACGAAAAGACCAGGGTCACCATGCCCATGAATGAAAAAAAAGAAGTCAATCTCCCCCCTTTACTACCCATTCACCAGTGACGGACCCGCCTTCAGGCATATCCAAGGAAAAAATGGAAGCTCCTTTCCCTGTGCTTTCGCATGGACCCTCCAAACTACTTCTACCGGAGAGAGCCTTTCTCCTCCTATGTCTACAGTCTACAGGTGCAGGCTCCTCTTCAGACAGCACAGATCCCTGAGGACTCACAAGGACATTAGTGCCCTTTGGACACTTGATGGCATGCCTGTGAGTTGTCGCCATGAACTTTGTGAAAGGAGTAGTTTGTGCGAGGGAACTCATGGACTACCTCCTTAGAATTGGTCGACCATGGGGCGGTTGAGGTCGTACGTGTGATGAGAAAAGATGGAGGGGCCTCAAGACCCACTCCTACACTTTTTGTCACGTTTGACTGTGACAAGCTCTCTGAGTCAGTACGTGCAGGTTGGTATCACTACCGCATTAAGGCATTCTGCCACTGCTGTGGAGGTGCTACTACTGTCACTGCTTCCACCATGTTAATCACTCATCTAAATATGCAAAGTCAGGGTTACCCGAAGTCTGTATGTTGCTCCAAGGTCGCACATCGTGTGTGGCCAAGTGTGTCACTTCTTGGAAGCAATATGGTTCGTATCTCCCTGAGAAGGAAATCCTGGCCTTTCAGGCACAGGATCATCTCATTCTGCAAGGATAAGGAGTTGGTACTGGCATGCCCAGCGCTGCCTGCTACATCCTCTGCCTCAATATTAAGAAAGACACCCTCTGCTCCTGGCCCCTCCATGCCTACGAGCATCGTCATTTCCACCCCCATTCGGAACGCTTGTGCAGGTTCTACTCACCCCGGTGCTCCCCTGGTACAACTGGCAGCACAAAGTGTTCACACCCAGACCCAGCTAAAACCAGGGCTCCCATCCCTTCCCCCAGTGTGACTGTTTCCTATAAGGTGAAATGGACATGTGCCTCCACCAAGTCGCTAGACTCACAGGAGGAACACCCCTGAAGTTGGTTGTGAGGCCATCTTCCGAGGTTCCAAAGGGTGCTCCCCGAAAGGAGGACAGCACTAAAGGAGATTCGGTCCATTTGCTCACACCCAGTGGTCAGTTGGGTGGCTCCTCCAAAAGATGGAGCCCGGCTTGCCTAAGGTTTCCAGGCTGAAAGAGGAAAAGACTTGCATGGCGATCCCAGCCTCCCCCAATAAGTCCTTGAAGGAGACAGCACCTTCAGCGGTTTGTCCGGCCAACAGCACCTGGCGTTTTGCATCTGGGAAGCATACAGCCATTCCTGTGAGGATCTCGTGTGGTCTCCGGATGCACAGTCTGATTTTGATTTGGGGTAGTCGATGACGTCCATGGTAGTGATCACTTTCCCATTCCAATATAATTTTCTGGGCTACTACCACCTGAGAGCCAACCTCAGTTGTGCTTGTCGGTGGGGTCCGCATTTCAGGAAATGACTGATTTCTCTATCTCAGTCGAGGAGTTTTGGTTGGTTGATGAGGCCGTTGAGTTCTTCTCCGGCAACCTCATCGCCTAGGGCCTAACTACTATTCTGAGAACATCTGGTGAACCACTAATGTGATGGTCAACTGAATGTGAGATGGCCATCAAATGGAAGCATTATGCTTACATGCACCATAAGCACCGCCTGAACGATTTCACTGCAGGTGAATTTTGTTGGACTAGGGCTAGCTTCGGGTATATTTCGAAGCACGCTTGTGGCTCTTCTTGGTGGGCATACATGTCTTCACTTAACGGGAAATATCCCTCTAGCAGAGGTGTGGAAGTGAGTCAAAAGGATTCATGGCAAGTTCTCCAGGAAAATGGGACTGCAATCTCTTCCCTGTGTCTGTGGCGGAATCCTTCGCGACTGCTTTCTCCGCATTTTCTAGCTGGGATGCTGCTCTGCCAGCATTCAATGCACATCATGATGTCGCAGAAGGCCACTGGCTGGACTTTACCTCCAGAGGCGGAGAACCCTTCAACGATAAGTTTACTGTGAGTGAGTTGCGCTCCGCTCTCGCTTTGTGCGCGGACACCGCCCATTGTCCGGACGATGTCCCGTACTCCATACTTCTACACCTGGGTGAGCGAGGCATGGCCTTTCTGTTAGATTTGTTCAACAGGATCTGGGTTGAGGGTATCCTCCCAGATTCCCAGTGAATCGCTACTGTCCTCGCTTTTTGCAAACTGGGGAGAGAGATCACTCTACCCCGGCCAGTTTTTCCCCAATCATTCTAACCTCCTGCGTGTGCAAGTTGCTGTAGAAATTGGTATATGTTAGATTAGCCATTTTTTATGGACAGCGGAGGCCATCATCCTTCTGCACAGTGCGGCTTCTGCAAGTTCCACTCCACGTTAGATGCTCTGCTCCGACTGGAAAATGCCGTCTGTGAGGCCTTCCTTCATAGACAGCACTATGCCACGGTGTTTTTTTATTTGTAGAAGGCCTCTGATACCCGCATGGAAACTCTCCACACGATGGGACGCCTCCCAATGTTTATATCTGAATTTTTGCGAGATCATCGATTCCGTGTAAGGGTGGGGGAAGCCTTTTCCATCCCAATGGAGCAGGAAGAGGGTGTCCTGCAGGGAAGTGTCATCAGTGTCACACTCTTTGCCCGAGTATCAACTGCATCACCTCGGCACTGCCGGAAGATGTTCTCGCTACGCTTTATGTGGATGACCTTTCGATCTCCTTTGGCATGGCCCAGATGCCAACTCTGGAGCGTCTCATCCAACAGGCATTGAACTGTGTCTCTCGCTATGCCAAAGCGCACAGGTTTCAGTTTTCTTTGGTCAAGACTAAAGTGGTGCACTTCTGCCGCCATTCTCGGCTCCACCCAGATTTGTTTCTAATTGTAGTTTGCCTGGGATTGGTAGACTCACACTGTTTCCTTGGTCTTGTATTTGACCTTCGTCTTACTCAGGAAGCTCATACCCGCGCCATGGACATTCTTCGTTCTGTGACGTTCAGTGCCTGGGGCGCTGATAGGGCTACCGCCTTACCTTTATTTGTTTGAAGCTCAACTACAGATGAGAGTTTTATGCATCTGCAGCTGAGCTTGTATTGCGGAAGGTAGATCCAATCCACCACACAGGCCTTCGCCTAGTGACCAGTGTCTTCTGCACTTTCCCCATTGAGAGCCTACTTGTTGTTGCTGGGGAGATGCCACTCACTATTTGCCATGCACAGTGCATTATTCGCCTGTATGCGCCAGCCCGGCGCCTCCCTCATTTGCCAACAGCTCTCACTGCATCCACAGCTGATCTCGATGGTACTTATGCCGCCAAGAGAGGCCAGTCATACCCTAAGCCCTTTGGGTTTAGGGCTAGGAAACTCCTTCGAGAGTTGGGTATTGCTCTTGGGCCGGTGGTGCCCCTGGTTCTGCCCAGGATGCCACCCTGCTGGGTACCACCTTTGACCTTTGTTCCTACACCTCTGCTTCCAAAGCTTCTACAGTGCCGGGAGTATTGCATTTGGCCTTTTTGGAGTACACTTATATCATGCTGTAACCACACCAGTGTATACGGATAGCTCCAAGTCCCAAGAGGGGGTCGGTTCCACGCCGTATCCCCTCTGTTTGAAGTCAGCGGGGCTCTGCGTCTGTATTCATGGCCGAGCTGGTTGCACTACACTGCTCGGTACAGCACCCTGAGTACTCTCGGGGCATTGGAATCTCCACATCCCCTGGTTCGTGATATTTGTGGCATCATGGTTTTTGGCCATCCCGGCAGATGTCGAGGTTATCTTCTGCTGAGTTCCTGGACATGTAGGAAGTGCAGGGAATGAGGGCGCCAAAGAGTCTGTGAAACTTGCGCAACCGGACCAGCATTTCGCTCTTCCTTACATCGATTACATGACAGGAATACAGGCAGCTCTCCCGGCTGCTTGGCAAAAAAGATGGGAGATGGTTCCCATGGACCTACCCCTCCAATTGCCGTGATGGGTTCAGGTTTCTTTCTGTTGTCTCCGAATTAGACACACTAGTGGGACACACCGCATTTGATAGAGCGCTCACCTGCACCATATTGTGATGACTGCATTGTCCCCCAGACCGTTTGGCACATTTTTGTTTGATGTGGCAGTGTGGGTGATCTTCGTGCAAGTTACCTGTCCAGTACCTGGATAAGTGGGGTTACTCTGACTTTTTGCCCAGCTTCCACTTTATTTAACTGGTTTTTTTTTGTTGTTATTTTTGGTAAGTTGCACATTTCTGCACCGGGGTAAGGCAGGCCTCCCCACGATGCTGGAGCGTGTTTCCTGCTTGTCACCCCCTTTTTTGCTTTTTTTTATTGTTTTTTGTTTTGTTTTACATAGTTATTTTAATTTAGCCTAGTACTAGGCTGTCATGAGTATGGTGACTTATGCCCAAATAGGCAGTCGCCAGATGGACTCCTAAAATAAAAAAAAGGAAAAAGTATAACGCAACTGCACCCATGTATTAATTAGGTATAGATGCTCGACTGGGAATCCACTCTCCTCTCATTCCACAAAGGAATTTGGCGCTGTATTGGGTCAGGAAAGGCACTGATACCCACTTGCCTTTTCATAGTTATTCTGTAATTTGATTTTGTTTTATCCTCGGGCCTTGATGTTTAGACCTATTATATGACAGTGAGGAATGTTTTATTGCACTTGCATGACACTATCCAGGCTTAGTTACATTTTATGACATACACTGGCTTACAGGATGGGTCTTATTCCTGCTCTTTGAGGCAAATGATGGTGGTTTTGTGCTTCATAGGGCATGCAGCACGCAGGCTGGGGATGGAGGTGAATTTTAGTAGCACTGATGTGCACTTACTTCACTTTGTGAGAAAACAGTAGATGTTGATGGATGTTAATGTTTTATGCAGCTCTCCTGTATGAACTATGTGTTCATTTCGTATCGGGTTGCGGAAAATGGCTTGTGTATTGTAACAGATCCTTCTATGAGGATAGGCTCTGAAGAAGCATTGTCAGAAGAATCTGACACCCGAATTACCCTTTCTCATCGCCTCAGAAGACAACTACAAGATGTGGAAATCCAGACCAAGTATGTTACATGTCTAGACTTAGCATTTATATTCATTAGCCAGTTTTATTGGGAATGGAATGCATCACTGTTTGCCTCTTGGCAGACATGGTTATTATACAGAAGGTACTGATGGGTCGGGTGGGGCATAAAGTAAAGGTATAATTACAGTGATACCTTGACTTATGAGTTTAATTCGTTCTGTGACTCAGCTCATAACTCACTTTGCTCAGATATCAAATGCAGTTTCCCCCCCATTGAAATTAATGGAAAGGCCATTAATCGGTTCTAACCCCCAAAAGACCACACTAGTATTTTTTAGTAGGTACAAGTTTTTAAATAAGAAAAATATACTTTATAAATAAAAAATAATGCATAAGAAAATAAAACATAATAAAAGAGAATGTATGAAAATAATCTGGTTTTATTAACACCTTGACTACAATTTGGGCCATATATGGTACACTGGTAGTCTCAAATCATTTATCCTTACCATTTTTTTTTTATACTGCGCTTTAAGCATTAACACATACCGGCGCTGTTCCTAACATGTAATACCTGTATAACTTACTCTTAGCTCTTTGGAAGCCTTCGCAGTCAACATGTTAAGCATATATTACCTTGAAGATTAGATGGAGATGCTGATTGAGGAGGTTGGCGGTAGTCTTTCATTTTGTGTTCTATCGCTTAACTTACTTGCTAAATTTAACTTATTCACTACACACTTGATGCTACACTTTATCTCTATTAATTAAAAGCTATTCTTTTTTCTATTTTTATTTTTTTCACTTCTTAATTTTTATTTTTCTCCTTAACCACTGACTTTTGTCTTTTTGACCACACTTTCCTCGCTTTCACTTGCAGGGTGTTTCAATAAAAATCTGTCCAATGAGGTTTATTTGTTTCTCCCGTTCAAAATGTCTTGAAAATGAATGAGGCAAGTGTTGTTACATAGCACCAATGCATGACCTTTTGCAACTTTTTCAGTGTTTCTTTTCAATAAAGTTTGAAAGTTTCTCACATTCCCAACATTTCCTTAATCTCACTTGTAAGGATAACCTCCTCCTACATTAATTTCCACCCAAACCTCTGTATGCTGCTCTTGCTCCTTTAACTCCTCTGTTTTCAGTTCTTCATTCCACTCCTCAATGGGGTTGTTATTTTCTCTTTAATCCACCTCCAGGCTCATGGATTTTCCAGGGATTCACAATCTCCTCCACCATTATTACTTCAAGTTCAAATCTTTCAAAGTACCTTTCATACACAGTCTTGGACCACAGCTTCTTCCATGCATAGTTTAAGGTCTTCCTTCTAACACCCTTGCCAGGCCATGTCGATAATTCGAAGGCAGCTCATGATATTGTAGTTCTTCCAGAACTCTTGAAGGGCGAGGTTTGTGCTCTCCATAACCTCAAAGCAGTGGAAGAACAGGTGCTTGGTGAAGAGCTTCTTGAAATTTAAAATCACCTGCTGGTCCATGGGCTGTAGGATAGGGGTGGTGTTGGCTAAAAGGTAGAGGACTTTAATAAACTTGAATTCTTCCCGGATGTCATCTTCAAGGTTCAGTGGGTGCCAGGGAGCATTGTCAACGATGAGAAGGTCTTGCAGGGGCAGGTTATTCTTCAAGAAATGCAGAACTGCCTGATGACCCCTGCCTTTGGGTTTACCCTCAACATAACTTGCAATTTATCTTTAACTATCTTATGAGACTTAAAGGTTCTGAGGTTTTCTGAGTGATATATGAGTAGTGGCTTAATGTTGCAGTCGCCACTCGCATTCACGCACAGTGCAAGGGTTAACCTGTTCTTTATGGGTTTGTGGCCTGGCATGCTCTTCTCCTCTGCCATTATATACGCCTTCCTTGGCATCTTTTTCCCAGAAGAGCCCTGTCTCATCACAATTAAAGATTTGCTGGGGGATGTATCCTTTGGCTTCTAGCAGTTTGGCCAAAGTTTAAATAAAATCCTCAGCTACCTTCACATCTGATCTTGCTGCCTCACCATTCCTGATGACGGAGTGAATGCCAGTCCTTTTTTTTAAATTATTGAACCATCCCCGACTGGCTTTGGATGATTCTTCTGATGCCTCATCTGTTAATGTTCCTGCTGTCTGCTTCACCAAATCCTTGTAAATGGCTTGTGCCTTCTCTCAGATGATGCTCTCGGTCATGGTATCTCCTGCAAGCTGCTTCTCTGTCAACCACACCAACAGCAACCTCTCCATCTCATCATGGACAGAGATTTGTAATTATCTTAACGCCTTTGGCTGGTGTTATAGCCTTAATTGAATCCTTCTGTTTCAAAATCATGCATATCATAGATGTACTACACTCGTACTGCCTCGCCAAGTTGACAACATGCACACCTCGCTCATGTTTATCCATGATTTTGTGTTTTAATTCCAAAGACATCATCCTTTTCTTCTCACCACTGGCCTTGACACTTACTTTCTTAGGACTCATGGTTAATACTGTACAGTACAATGAAATACTACACAAAAAGCACAAAACACATGGAAAAGGCAACAGCAATAGGACTGAAATGCTTGCACAGCAAGGTGACTGAACGAGGCTTGGCAAATGTGGAGGCTCGCTCACTGCGCTACCTAGTGGCGTTTTATGTGAAGCTCGGCCGCTCACTTGTAACTCATACCTCAAAGCAGAAAATCAATGGAACAACAGCTTGTATCTCGGAAAACTCGTAAGTTGGTTCTCTCGCAAGTCAAGGTACCACTGTAGTCCTCTCCTTTACATGGATTCCTTCCAGGCCCAGGTAAATGTCAAACCTGGTTTGAGATTTTCATCGTGTTCCCTGTTAGGAATATGATACATAATTTTTCCCTTCTGAGACATACTGGTAGTAGAATGGCACTTAAATTCTTTATTACCCTTTGTTTCCTCTGCCTCTAATTCTATCTCATTTTTTCACCTCTTTTTTCATAGTTTTCATTTAACCTTGAGTAATGGAAATGACTAGTTCCATCCCAGGGGTAAGGCATTTCATTCTCTAGGGGATGTTGACTATTTTTTATTTTGCATGTTGCCTCAGTATTCCTAAACCTTCAGTGCATAATATGAGTCCATTTAGTGATATTTAACTACTCTTATTATTGTTTTTGCCCCTGCCTAGGGTCATGTCCTCAGGTTAGCCGACTCAATAATCTCTACTGACTGGTCTGTGTTCTCCTAAAGATCCACCATGTAAGGGGTATAGAGATATGTTTACATGGCCACTGTGCTGATGGAACTCATTCTCCCCCAGCTTAGCCTCCTCTCCACTTTCTGCTAACACCTTTCTGTAACACCTCTCCTCCTCTCCCTCAAAGCATTTGGTTCAACTAGATAAGAGCTATTCCTCTGGGTCTCGTGGTGTAACTAGTTTTGAGGAGCTTGATCCTTTATGATGCCTTGGTCCCCCCCCCCTTAGTGATCACAGTGGTAGGGGGCCTCTCGTTAATGCTGGAGTGTGCTTCCTTCTTCTTCTTGCCTTTGTTCTGTTTCTTATTTTTTGTTTCTTCTTACCTTTTTTTTTGTTAATTTTTGTGAATTTTAAATTAGCCTAGTACTAGGCTGAAAATTTAAGTGTGGCGATTTATGCCCCCCCCCCCAAAAAAAAAGAGGAAAAAGGAGAATGAGACAGGATCCTAAGATCCAACACTCCAGGGATCTGTAGATTTCGTCAGAGAAATGGAACTGTTGAGTATCTTGTGAATCTGTTGTGAAAAGAATGTTTCTCCTGGGGTGATGTCTAGTGGAAGGGTTTTGATTTATGGATTATATAACCTCTTGTTTTGTGTGGGATTTGTGCATGAGGAAGGCATTTATCTACGGTAGTAGATAAGTTCTGCAAGATGGTATGGGTCTTGCCTATGGTGGGATTGTTTTGTTTTTTATACTTCAAGAATTCTGGTCATTTGTGCTGGAAAATTAATTGAAGCCTTTTTGGAAGCCAATTGATGAAATTGGTGCAATTAAGCCTTGTTCCTTTCATATGTGAATTGACTGGGTGTGTGGGATGTAAAGGGAATCCAAAAAGTTTCAGGATAATTCAAATTAACAATAAACCCAAATGAATTTGATTCTTGCCCTAAGATAATAAAGCTTTATGGCCATGTTAGGATGTGTATAAAAAAGTGATTTTATGAATTGCAAAGGGAGAAATGGCAGTTTAAATAGAGCCCCCTTCCCCCATTTGAACAACATGACATCTGCCTAAATGGAAGCATTGGCATATCCTGGCAAGACAAATTGATCAATGGCTCTCTTGTTTCATGCTGGTCTTTCCAGTATGTTTGCCCTGCTCAGACAATGCAGGTTTTAAGGCTGGCTCATGGAGGGGAGTTGCATCCCCAAAGATATCCTCTATGGACATTTTTCATCTGAGAGATCTACTGGTAATCCTCAACTGTGCTACAATGATATCTGCAAGAGAGAGAGAAAAAGGTGCTGAACATTGACTCTGCTTCCAGGGAAGGCATTGCAGCAAACTGGACAAGGTGGAGGAGTGGTCTTAGGTGAGACCTTAAGGCAAGTGAAGAATAACTGATATGCACCCTGTGGAAAAGGTGGCATGCAGAAAGGAGTACAGCATCTGGAATGGTCTAAAAATTGGACTCACATGTGGCTTCTGCAGCAGTTTTCTCTCCACTCACAGCAGAAGTTTTTGTATAATAAACAAGTTTGATGCATCATCCATAGTCACCCCAAAATGATGGTGCCCCCTCCCTAAGTGTTACCATTGAACTAGTACAATGTTGTAGCTAGGATCTATCATGAATGATAATGATACATTTTGATCACAAGGTTTTGAATTGTAAGTCTCAGGGGTGATAAAAGCATTAGTGAATGCTAAGGCTTTGAGCGTATATTTTTACCAGGAGGCTGCATGAGAGTATGTTTGTGCCAATGTTAGTGTTTGAGAGTGAGCCTATATTGTTATGAAAGAAGAGTGAGAGCTGTTAAAATAGACAATTTGAACATGATGCTGGGTGTGTGAAAGGTGGATAGATGCGAGGAGAAAATGGGTAAGAGTTATAGTGCATGTAAATGTCAGTGAAAGTTTTTGGATGTGCTATTGTGGTGGAAAAGCTAATTTGATCAGAGAATGCAAGAAGGCAGTATGGTATGAATGGCAGAGGTTCATTGATAGGTATGTATGCAGTAACTGGAAAGAGCGAGCATTTTGCAAGGATGTGTACTACTGTACACATTTATTCCAGAGGTCTTCTAGAGAGGTTGTATTGAAACTGATGTTTGGTGCTAATATTACTTTTTAACTCACACAGGGCTCACATGAAAGAGAAGTTTCTGGCAGACTTGCGGAAGACCCGTGACATGTATTTTGGGGAGGAATTGAAGCAGCAATTGCACAATTTGTGGAAACGTTTGGATGATCCCAACGTCCTTTCAGGAGATGTTGTCTTCAATATGCTCCTTTCTCTTAGGGATGTTCAGGTATATCTGTAAAAAATGTTACTACCCTTGAGCACAACTCCTTTGGTGTTTTGTTTGTAGACTGCAATAAAAATGTTCATTTTAGTCTCTTAAGCCATTATTTCTTTTTGAGTCAATTAATAAGTACTTTTATTTGTCTATTTTTACATTATATTTTTCTTCTTGGGTCGTTTTGTTCAATTTTTGTATATACTTTGCAGCTTTTATTAGGAGCTATATTAGTGTAATTAAATATTGCATTTTGCTCACACTTGTGCTTGACTTCGTGTTTAGCAAATGTATTATACACCTCACTTCTACCTTCATTTCTCAAGGATTATGATGCAATGGTCAAATTGGTAGAGGACCTTAAAACAGTACCAAATAAGAAGGTTCACACGACCACACCAGCTATTAAGTTTCTATATGGCTTTGCCCTCAATAGGTGAGATAACTGTTTTGTCTGTCCTTTGAGGTATACACACTTTCATATTCTTATCTGAACCAATATGAAGTGGGTGATGGTTTTTAACTTAATATCATAATATTTTTATTCAAGGCGTAACAAACCTGGAGATCGCGAAAGAGCGCTCTCAGTCATTACCAAAGCTCTAGAAAAAAAGGAAAATCAGGTGCCGGATATAGTGTGTCTCTGTGGCAGAATTTACAAGGTGAGGTTTTTTTTATAATCTTTATCATCTTAAATTTTATACAAATTAGCAAGTTTGTGAACCCAATAAGACTTGGGTATGATGCCATGGTATGTTATCTTTTTTTGCACTGGTTTCCTAGAGAGGTTATATTGAAAGATGTTCTGAGATAGTCAAGTAAAGGGCAGCAGTGTTTTCAGGTTTCTTGGATGGGCATAATTTTTCTTTTCAGCATGCAGGTGGTGTATATGGGTGGGGTTTTTTTATGCAGCTAGTTGTGATGTGGATATTAGTGTTTAGGGCTGTATCTTGGCTCCAGTTGGGGTAGTTGTTTTTTTAATATTCTTGCCCTCTACTGTGCCCTTATCTATCTTTTCTCCTAATATCTTAGCCCTTCTACTGTGCCCTTATCTATCTTTTTATGTCCAAGTCCTGGTGGGGTGCATGTTGCAGGATATTTGGTCACTAGGCTGAAAAAGTTGGCATGAGTGGTTCCAGCAATGACTAATTAGAACCCTATGCTAGGGCACCACTTTCCCTGAGTTTTTCCCTTTGTTGGGGGTATCATGTGACCCCAGGTGCTCCCACTTAGTGGCATATAAGCTCAAATTGACTTTCCCCAGGATTAGCTGTGCAGGGAAGTTCCATATGGGCTCATCTAGGCCTCAAGTGGCCTGTCTTGATTGAGGTCCATACCAAAGGAATTGGAGACCCCATTACAAAGACTTAGGTGACCTCACCCCTACAAGGTAGAGTCCTTCCTGGGAAGTGATCATGGTGTGGTGGTGCCAACCTCCAACTGATTCCATTGTTGACAAGGGATCTCCCAGTGTGAGTGAGGTTCTTAAACAAAAATATTCAAAAGAAAGATAAGTTCTCCTCTTTTGGAGTGGTCTTGGTGGAGGCAGGTGGTTCCTTGCTCATTTCAGCAAACAACATGGTTTTAAGAGAATCCATCTGTCCTTTTAGCCCTCATGAAGGGGCTAGTAAAAAATAGTGAAACACCTGCCCTCCCAACCCCAAAAGATGAAAAACAGAAAACAAAACTTGAAGAAGTTTTGCATCATTGAAAAACTTCTGTGTGTCTTTGAATCCACCAGCTTCAAACCGTTATTTGCTCAGCTGATGGAACAAGGTTGTTTGATAAACACTGCTCCCTCCATCAGTGTCAGTCTAGCTTAATTTCTGGATGCTAATTTGAGTGAGCTTTGTATACTCGATGGCACATGAGTGCAGGTAGCTCCACATGCTACCTTGAACCTTGTAAAAGGGGTAGTCTATGCTAGAGAAGTGCCAGAATGCTCCCTTGAAGACTTTACTGGAAAGCTGAAAAACTGGTGAATGGTCAGGATTTTGACCTAGATAGGCTCCCCGAGTCGGAGCATGCTTGCTGATATCGCTACTAGATGAAAGCATTCATGCCATTAGCGCGTTATTATCATGACCATTGTTTCGGGCCATGTAAGTAAGTCTGTCAATGTACAAAGAAGGATCAATCCCAAATTTGCTTAACCTGCTCTAAGGCTCTGCACGATAACATGTTTCGTGCACAACCAAGTGTGTGAATTATGGCGGGTCACAATTCCGAGAGGTTAGGTAAATACTCCTGTCTCAGTCTATGCGACTGCCACCTATGCTTCCCATTTAAGAAAAGGCTCCCTTGCTCCTGACCCTTCAAAGTCTACAATTACGGTAACTCCCTCGCCTATCATTCTACCTTCCCTGGCAGTAGCCCCAGGCAAGCTGGCAGCCAATAAGGCCTCGAGGGCTCCTCTGTTCAACACCAGGTTCAATCGAGCTGCTAGATTTGGAGGTAAAGCCCAGACAGGAGGGAGTGAAACGACCCCTGGTCATTTCTAAGCCTACCCCCGGAAGGAGAGTAGCAATAAGAGAGTCGCAACTTCCTAGCCCTGCCAAAGGTTGAATGGATTGGATGGTTTCCTCCAAAGATTGAGCCCAAACTGTGCTGCTTGCCGAAGCACTCTAGGAAAGGGAAAGCTTGCATGCCAAACCTGAGCTTTACCCATTAAGAGCTCGAAGGCAGCAGCGCCAACAGCTCTTTCCACAGCAAATGAACCTCGGAGGTCTGTATCCGACCTGCCTATAGCCAGCCCTGTAAGCATCTCCTTAAAGGGGGCCCAACACCTTCAAGATAGATCCGGCAGGCAATAGTGGAATCTCTTTAGACATGTTAGATGCGTCCTACCTTGCCTTACCCCCCCCTTCCTACTGGGCTATGTGGGTTTTATAACCCTAATCATGAGGTTGGGATGATGGGTTCTCAATTTACTCATGATTCATTTTCCACTCTCTCACTCAATACCTCCCTTCAGGAGATTGATTGTAAGAAAAAGAAATTGGTAGAGGTTTTACCACTGATTTGCACTCATTAAGATGCCTTTTATTTCTGTGGTTACCTACTCTTTAACATGACATCTCAACCACAGGTATTTACAGTGTATGGCAGCTGCTGGAAAGTCAACCCAAATCAGACCTCATCCACTGACTAACCATACCTGATGTGGTAGTAGTTCAGTTCTGAATTGATAGGTTTTCTGTTGTATCCATATACCATCCACTGTTAGTTGGCTTTGGTGAGGCAGAGTTCTGCCATGTCTTAGGCCAGTTGCCAAGACCCTTTCTTCTTCCTTCAACCTGAACAGACTAAACAGTCAGTCACAGGGGCTAGCTCCTAGCAGAACTAGTTGGAGATTGTTGTGCTTAATGGATATGAATTCATGCATCATTGCACTAGAACTGCCACAGTTACCTGTCTTGCTTTTTCCTCTCTGCTTTCTTGATATTCAAACTGACTTTGGCTGGGAGGTAATTGATGGATGATTGCTATGAAATGAATGTTTCCCACTTTAATCTTTATTTGTTCGCTGCCCTTTAGTTCTTCTCTGGTACTCTCATCGCTATGGGCCTGGCTTCTGTTCTTCGAAGGTTCTCCCTTAGAGAGAAGTGATATGCCTACAAGCACCATTCATGTGATTTCACCATATGCAAATTTTGTGGGACAAGGAGGATTTCATTTCGTATCATAGCACGATCCTTACTCTTCAAGGCGATTATATGTGTCTTCACTCTTGCAAAGTTGTGAAATTGTGTCAAAAGGATTCAGCCAACTTCACCCAAGACTCCTGTCCCTTTGTTCATGTTGATTTTTCACAACCACTTTCTCCACACTCTCCAGCTAGGATGCTGCTACACCAGCATTCCAAGCTTCATGCACGATCACTGAATCCCGCTAACTGGACCTCACCTCCAGAGGCGTGGAATCTTTCAATGCTCTGTTTTCAGTGAGAGAGCTGTGTTGAGCTCTCACTTCTTACACTAAAACCGCCCATGGTCTGGAGGATGTCCCATATGCCATGCTCTGAAACCTAGGGGAATGAAGCTTGGCCTTTCTTTTAGCTTTGTTCACAATATCTAAGCCTGGGTGGGTTGGCAATGACTACTGTGCTATTTGCACACCTAGAAGAGATCATTTCACCATGGATGTTCTCTCACCAATTTCTCTAACCTTGTATGTGTGCAAATTGATGGAGAAATTGGTAAGTTGGCTTATGTCTTGGACATCTAGGTTAAGAACTTCCACTTCCTCTCTGTTGTGTGGACTGCTAGCACAGTAGGGTGCTATAAAATTCTTTAGCCTACAACAGCCTCCCTCCACTGTAACCTGGACCCTTAGGACATTCCCATAGTAGGTGTGGCTTCACATTCTTTGCAGTACCGGTAGTTGGTGGGGCCTACAGCTCCCTCCCAAGCAGTTGGGAGGGAGCTAGGACATCTTCTCCTGGGGAGCTATAAACAACAATAACTAGGTTACCTGTGTTACGAGTCGTCTATCCTGCATATGAGGGGTTCTTCTTTTCTTCAAATTTAAAGCGCAATAGCAACAAGGCTATATCATGCAGAAAGATTGTAAGGAGAGAGATCAATAAAGAAAGGGGTGAAGAGAAAGTGAAAATGTGTGGAAGATATATAGTTGCAGAGCCTTCTGTAGGCATTGTGGCTGGAGGAGCAAACTGGGGTGTAGGAGCCGAGAGGGCACACAAGCCTCTAGATGTCAGCAGCATGCCTTTCCGGCCCCAGTGACCCCTGCTCTTTCAAACTAGATTAAAACCGTGGGATTTATCCCGTAAGAGGCACGGCGATTTGCTTTCCTGGCCGCTCTGCTGACGGCTCCCGTCCGAGAAACGGGGCACTTTTGGCTCTCTACCAATCACGCTAGCTAGAGCTCTCCTCTGATGCGTCGAATCCCTCCGAAGCGGCCATGATTAGTGCACTTCAGACACTTGATGGCACGCCTGTGAGTGTGACGCCACACTTTTCCATGAACTTCCTGAAAGGAATGGTTTATTCTAGGGAACACATGGACTACTCCATAGATGACATCACCTTAGAGCTGGCCAACCATGGAGTGGTCAAAGTCGAACGTAAGTCCACACAGACGTATAGACATGATGCGTTGCTGGTGGATTGGTTTGTGTCTGTCAGAATTAAAGAGTATGAGTTAATTTGGGGGAAGGGAGGGCAGTCAATATTCCTTTTAATGCGAACCAGCTTGTCAGGTGTGGTAGGTACGCGTTTAGGATTCCTAAAGGTGTTTATTGAGATGGGATCTATTGGTCATCTGTGTAGATGTTGAGGTAGACTGATTGGGCATTAGGTAGAGGTCATACATGAAAAAAATGCAGAGTATGATGACTTGAAGCCTTTGTTAAGTTATTTTTGGATTGGCCACTGTGTTGGAAGATTTGGTCCTGTCAGTTGGGAGGAAATTTTTTTTGTTGTTGTCATTAGTGTGGTAGTGTGTGTTCATTATTTTTTGTATGGGGATGTGACATGGCACAGGGTCTAAAGCCTAGCTTTTGTCTATTGTAGCCATGACTGTGCATTGCAGCGGACAGTTTTGGTTAAAGCTTTTGAAGATGTGTCTTGTCAGGGTGGTTGCGGGTGTTTTGTTTTGAATCCTATTGGTCAAGATAGATGTGATGGTTGAGCAGCATGAGAAGAGTCTGTAGGAAGGGGGGGGGGGATATTTAGAGTGTTTGTTTGGCTATTGAAGTGGATGATATATGTGCAGTTCCAGATAGGGGTAAGGGGGTATATGACCAGGAGTGATTAGAGATGTCTGCAAATATGGTATGGGCAGAGAAGTTTCAAATGTATGTTTGAAATGTGGTGGTCTGGGTGTTCAGTTTTTGAGAAATTTGATTGTGAGTGCATTCTCTGGTCGGGGGGGGGGGGGGGTAAAAGGTGGTTTAGAGTGAGGGGGCTGTGTATAGTTTGCATGTTTTTTTCTATTGTTACATCTGGTGGGTAGTTTGCTTATTTTGGAATACAAGGTCATGAGCAAATTGCATTGGTCTGTTGGGCTGGGTTTTTGTTGACTCTGGTGAGTGGAGGGTCGTGGTATCATTTTTATTGTTTGCCATTGTTAAGATGTTTAAAGATCTTGTTTGATGGTGACAAGAGTTGATATTTGTTCGAGTTACTTGGCAGTAGGTGCTCTGTTTCTTCATTTTATGAGGTGCTAGATTTCAGATGTGAAACGGGTTTGGCTGAAGAGAATTATGGTGAAACTGGTTTGATTTAAGAGAATCAGGGCATAACTAAGGTTTGATTAAATAGAAGTAGGAGTGTACAAAGTATATATAGATTTGTAACGTTCATTTACATTAAAATATATAGCTGCTGTATATGTCGCAAATCCCCACAAGGGGGCTATCATGTACAGCGAGAAGATCTGCCTTAAATGTTGAGGTTCTGAAGTTTTGCACGCTGCCAAGTAGTTACCTCCACCATTTTCAGCAATTTTTTCATCAACCTTTCGGCTGTACATGTCTTCATTGGTTTCCACTTAGCTTTTAGTAAATAATAATGATTAATATACCTCACTAGGAGACCTACCTTTGTTGCAGAAGCTTAGTATCTTTAGGGGAATTATGCCGCCTATATGAAAATGATTTTCATCCATCTTTAGAATGAATTAATATATGTTGAATTTACAGGATAAATTCATTGAGTCGCAGCATACTGATAAGGAGAGTCTGAATAATGCTATTTACTGGTACCGGAAGGGATACAATGTTCAGCCAAATGAATATGCCGCAATCAATTTAGCGACACTCCTCGTCATTGCTGGAAATGATTTCTCAAAGTCCACTGAACTCCAGTCGATTGGTGAGCTGCTCCTGTTTCTTAGGCTTTTCCTCACCCTACACATTCCAGTAACACGAGGTCCATGTCCAAAACCCTTTGTTTATGCTCTTATTTTTTACATTCGCATCAAGTGGGATCAAACTCTTATTTTTAAGTATCAGCCCTGAAGACTAACGAGATTTTCCAGAAGTTTGGAACACAACTTTCTCATCCACTCACCAATGAAATTTTGCTTGACACATCTTAGTATTATGGTCCTTTTCACTCTTACTTCATTTTCACAAACTTCTCTTTTGTTCTTTCTTTATCAGAACCACAATGGCCATTGGCATGCATCAACGCTATAGAGTGAAAGGTTTAGGAAAAATAGGATTAAAAAAAGGAGTAGGGGATAGGATTTCTAAAGATGGGATAATTGTCCTTAAACCCCATTAATGCATTGTGTCCCCAGAATAGGACAGCCCAAAATTTAGGCAATACAAAATAGTTTATTAGGTATAATCTGAATTTTATTAATCTTGAAGATAGTTTCTACCGATATTGTTGCCAGATAGGCTCTTAAAAAAAAAAAAATAATATTGATTGAAGGCTAGTCTGGCTGGGATATTTTATTATTTCCAAGATTTTGCAATCATCATCAAACACCAAAACAAAGCTTTCTCTACAAAAACTACCCCTTTACAATACCACCGCATTGAAACCAAAATTCTCTTCATTAAAGACCACCTAAATATGAAAAGCACACATTTTTTTTAGCAGGCTGTGCTTCCCGTCACAGCCACTACTCATTCTCTCCATTCTCACTCCTATAGAGCCCCAAAATGACCACCACCACTCACTACATCCAATTATTCGAGAATCTTTCCTTAACTCCATTGAACCAGAACCACATGCACACCAACTTCACCCCTGCATAGCACTCCAAAACAAGTCGCACAATGCCCTACTCCAAAGCGCCTCATCTGAATCAACCCTGGATCGTCGAACCAGACATTCTCTGGACCAGCTACTGTCAGGTTACTACACCCCCCTTCACCATTAAAAAAAAAATAAATAAACCCCTACTTCCTTCGATGCGAGCTTCGAGAAACTAGAAAACACTACACCTCTTATCCTTCCCTTCCCTCGAAGATCTCCGAAGATAACCTTTTCACGAAAGACCGCAGGCTGTGGAATCATTCTTGAGTCCTGCGCAACTTGCTCACATTCTCTCTCGCTCTTGTGTATGCATTACTCTATTCTACTCTCATTGAGTTCGTATTCTCTCTCTCACTTCATTACAAGAGTACCAGTCAGGAGTAACTTAGTAGCCATCATAACTTGGAATAATTATTAAACTGTACATAAGCGCGGTCTTATTTTCCTTGAGCTCCCACGACAGTGACATGTAGGAATTTGAATTTGCCTGCCATTGTGTCCAAACTATTGCCCTGGGCCTACCTCTCCCAAAGGCCTCGACAAGTATTAGGTCATTTTTTGTCGCCTCCGATTCGGAGGCGGGGCAGAGCGTCATTTGATGCAATGCTACCCTGAACCTGTCCCAAGATTGCTTGGTTCCCCAGAATGAGACACCATTTGGTTTAATGTCTTAATCTACTGGTTTTGTGATGTATACCTCTCCCAGAATAGCAATAAGGGCGCTCTTTACCACCCTTCCGAGTCATTGGCTCCCAGAAGAGCCTAAAATTAAAAAATATATATATAAAAGTCATTCCCTAACCTCTTTATCAGTTTCCAATCATTATAGGGTCCATACACTACAATATATAATTCTCGAGCTCACACGTTCATACCCAACCCTTGCTTTAATCAACTTCACTTAAAAGCATTGCCACACCCTTTTTACCCCATACCACCATGATTCGCACCTGATCGTACTCCATCCTATGCACCCTTGTTACCTCTCATGTTTGTCTCACCTAGATTTTCAAGATGTCTGGCCTTGCAACCCTGAGGAAGAGTTTTCACACAACTCTCAATGGGTGTATATTCTGTTGTTGGCGTGTGTGATTATGTGCGGTGCAGTCTTCTATTATGTATTTGAATGCGTGGGGTACGTTGCTGCATTCTGGACAGGCATCCGCGATGGACTGGGTGATGTCCAGCCTGGTCAGATGGACACTGTCTTCGCGAGGGAGGGAGGACAGAAAAGCGTGATCATTTGCTGACTATTATATTCCTTTTGCTCTATTCCACTCCACTTGAGCCCTTCACCCTCATCCCTTGATGGCCACTTAGATTCGCTTCATACTGGAGTCAATCACGTCTCTATTTCTGTGAGTGGCTCCGAGAAAGCAAGCCTCCCCCCATTCACACCACTACTGTCTTGTTCAATCCCTCCAACACAGAATAATTTGCCTTTGGTTTTAATTGGGTGAATAGTGGCGGCAATTAATTAGTCCTTAACCCCGGAGTAGGACAATTACTGGAATTTTTAATTAGGTAATTTGTTTTGCATGGCACAGCGATGGGGTTGAACAACCTAATTGGAAAGAAGGGCTCTCTGGCGTCCCTGCAGGACTACTGGGACGTGGCAACCTTCTTCGAAATTTCAGTCCTCGCTAATGACTACAGCAAAGCGATCCACGCCGCCGAGTACATGTTCAAACTCAAGCCACCCGATTGGTAGGTACCAGTCACCACCCACCACAAATGTTTAGATGGGGTAGATTTTTTTTATTTACTGAAATCCTGAATGTATGTAGTATCTTGGTAACATTTACTGACTCTTTATTTCAATTTTTAATGCGTTTCCCGTCCTAATTTTCAACATGCTATGCTGTTGCATTGCTCCCTTCGACCGTTTGTGATATTAAGAGAGAAACGGTGTGATCTTACACCCTGTGCTGTAGGCCCTGTCAACATTACCACAATTAAGTGAGGCCGCGCTTATTAATGTGAGGCTGTCGAGAGGGCACCAGGTTCGAGTGGAGAGAGGCTGTTGCATGCTGCGGAAATTTTATAGCACCAAACCTGTGCTAGTGGTCCATGCAACAGCTAGGGAGTGGTACTCTTTTTACTGCTTATGGCAGGCAGCATACCTAGCAAGCATGGCCCTTTTTTTTTTCCAACTCTAACCACCCTCTGTAGCGCAAGAGAAAATGCATTTGTAGAGGGGTCAGTCATTCCCAAGTGGAAGTGGCTGATAAGAGCTCTTGCTAGCCGAGTGGATACGGCGTTGGTCTCCCAACGGGGTTCGATCTGGCAAGAGCGGACACAAATCTCAGCGCACGTCGAGATCTGGCTACCGATTGGTGGATGCGCTGTGCTCAACCCTGTATTCGGGTGGGTAGATCTTACACCTCTCACCTCGCACATAGCCAATCACAACACTGCTTTCTTTCCTCTCCCGCCTTCACAGCACAACACACCCACACTCTCTGTTCCAAGGAATCCTGCCGATGGGCACCTATATCCACGTACCTCTGTCAAAAACATAATACTTCCTGGCACCTCTCCCAAAAGAGGACCGGCCCCTGGTACCCTCGGGCTCACCAGCGAGTGTCATACTGATCTTTATGTATAATTCATTATCCGGACGGGGATCCTCCTAGATGAACGAAGGTTGGTGAACTATTACTTAATTGTCATACTGACCTTTATGTGTATTTCATTATCCGGACCGGGATCCTCCTAGATGAATGAAGGTTGGTGAACCATTACTTAATTACTCCAACCTGGCCCTTTCCCGACAGCCTCGCAGAAAGCTTGACCCCACTTAATTGTGGTAACGTTGACAGGGCCTACAGCACATGCTGTAAGATTACACCCTTTCTCCCTTAATGTATCGGAGAGATCAGAGAAGCCATCTGCTCCTGGGGAGGTATTAATAACATTATATTCACTTATTCCTTTGAAATCTTATTTTTACTACCAAATGAAGAGGAAAATTGTTATTTCACCGTTAGATGTCTCCCATCTAATAAAGCACGTTTTCTTACCCTATATGAAATGTGGAGGAGATTGTCAGAAAATTCCTCGTAGAATTATCAAAATTTGTTGTTATTCAAAGGAATAATTGCCAAAGGCGAACTATTTCCAAATTGTTGTTTGTGGTTGATTATGTCAACAGTTCTGGACATATTTTATCCAAGGAAAAGATTTTGCCTGCTGCTCATTTTTGCTCATCGGTCATTTTAGTTAATTATGCTACTCATCCCTTTTGTTGAAAAGGTCCCTCAACCTGATTATAAAATTCACATAATGATCAGAATGACACTCCCTGGTAAGCCTAAGACAGTTAGGTAGCAGGATCACCGAAGTTCTGCATTAAAAAATACAATTCTACCCCCAGAAAAAAACCCTACTTAAAAAAAAACGGCTAAGTCGTCTTTGGGGAGTTTTTAAAAAAATATATTTTACATAGAAAAATTTACCTTTATATCCTATTGATAAAATAAGGTCTATATATGTATATAAAGTAAAAGATGTAAAATCCATAAAAATCTTGCAGAAAAAAATTATAAATAACATCAAACGTGTGTTTTATTTTAATCTTGATTGAAAGTTCTTTGTCTCATTTGCTCGTGTTCTATTTTTTGCTTTGATATCAAGAATAATGATACAACACATTAAATTTTAATCCAGCCCAACTTTTTAATTCTTAAATAAATAAACACCTTTCCTACATAATTATATAAAAGGTAAAAAAAAACCCAACAGAAACTTACCTCTGTTAATACAAAAAGAAGCCTTGTTAACTTTTACTATCAGACATCATTTACCATTCTGTATCTTGGTCTCTTTTTAAGTGTTTGTAGATTTTCACTAGTTTCTCCGCTTTTTCACTCCTTATCTGTTTCTCGTTCTATTCCATATAAGTGCAAATGATGAAAATAACCTCTCTATTGCAGCTGAACTAGCTGTACATGAATGTATGGACTCTCGTTGCTATTGCGCTTTAAATTCAAGAACAAGAAAAAAAAGAAACTTCTTTCCAAATGTTTTTTCTCAAGATTTCAGTGATGGGTTTTTACGGCCCCAGCTTTTAAAAAAAATAACCAAATAATTTGGTAGCTTTTCCCTCTTTGGGTTTCCTTTTTAATTCATCGTTCTTTGTTATTATAATTGATTGTTTTTTTTGTGTCAGGTATCTCAAATCAACGATCGGAAACATCAGTTTGATTCAGCGATTTAGGAAACGACCTGAGGGGTTTGAGCCTTCTCACGAGGAGGTGATCTTCAACTTCTGGATGGACTTTTTCATGGAAGCCACCAAGAATGAAAACGAGCTCCGCGACAGCATCAGATTTCCGGTTAGTTTCTTCCCTTCTTCCGTCGCTTGTTAACTTTTACTATCAGACATCATTTACCATTCTGTATCTTGGTCTCTTTTTAAGTGTTTGTAGATTTTCACTAGTTTCTCCGCTTTTTCACTCCTTATCTGTTTCTCGTGACTGAATTTAGGGGGGGGTTTTATACACAATTTGGGAACATATTCTCCAACCAGAACCTATTGAACTAAGCTAAAATAAGCTTCACTTACCTAGGTGTGGAAACATGGCAGACGATTTGCTATTTTATTATTTCCTACATTAATATGAATTATTAAAGGAAGCTAAGAAAGAGGTTTGGGAATTATATTTGAGCAGAGTGGTGGGTGGGATTGTTAATTTGTATCGGTTGATGGGTCTAGGAGATATAAATGGACAAATAAATTCACATGGTTTGGGCATAGGAGATGTTAAAGAGTATGGCTGATTTGTGCTGAGTTAAAGAGAATTTGATGCAAAACCTGTAAGAGGTATTAGGGAGGAACTATAATGAATCGTTAAGAAGACTTGGAGGAAGGGAGAATGAAAAGGAGTCTCTGGAGGTCATCAGAGCATTACTGAATGGTATAGATTTGAGCGTGGAATGGACCAGGAAGCTGCATGAAAGTATGCTGGTTGGTGTATCAGAGTGAGGTTATTGTATGGAAGAAGGAAAGAGAGAGAGAGCGTGTTAAATGGGTAATTTGAGAAGGATGCTTGGTGTGTGAATGGTAGTGACGTAGGATTGGGCAAGAGAGGATTCGGACGCGGATGAGTGTGAGGTGGAATGGGTATGTAAGAAGACTGGGTGAATATAATATTCAAGAGAATATAGGTGAGTGGATGTTAGGGTGCGCGAATGGTTTAGAAGACCGGCTAAAAGGGGCGTTAATTATACAGGTTGATCAAAATAATGGGCCCTAACTTTCAATAGACTTCATTTCTAAAAAGGTTGTCGAATTAAGAAATAAAGCCTATTGAAAGTTGGGGTCCATTTTTGGGGTGGTTCACCCTGTATGATTGAGGGTTTGAAAGAGAGAGGTCTGACCGAGGATCAGATTGTATATGATAGGTGTAAAGGGTGGAGGTTGTGAAGGAGTGCGATTAGGATCTTCTGCCAATAGATGATCCCTGACTGGATGAGATGCTCCCGCGCACTACACCCTATCACTATTTTCATAGAGGGTGGGTAGGTTTAATGGCATTGATGCACGCCAGCCCCACTGTGGGAATATGGTAAAATGATTTTATTTGAACGTTTTCGAAATGGAGTTCGTCTGGTCAGTTTGTGATGAGTCCGGACGAGTGGATGGGGCAGTCCGTAGCCGCGGGCAGCTCTCCACCCTTCTGTTGGAGGTGCCCACACCCTCGCTTTTTCAGAGTCTGATCCCAGATCCTTCTGGCGGAGAGGGGGTTTCTCCCCCTCTCGAAATCATACAGGTTCGGGGGTTCCCCCTTGCTCCCTTTAGGAGAACTGCCTACAGGCGACTCTCCATTGCTGCGGCTCCTCCTTTTCTTTCTCAGGTGCCCCTCCCCAAAGACCATGGTGTGGCAGAGGACGTACCGCCTCAGTGTCTGACCCCTCCCCTCATTATGGACAGGTGAATCACCCCAACCCCCTTAAAGGAGTAAGGGATCGCGTCGTCACCTGTGCCCTGCATAGACACCTCGTAGACCCGAAGTTTGTCATCTTGATGGGAGCCAGTATGCCTGCTCCCCATTCTTCCCAATGGAGGTCGGCATGCCGGCCCCAGTTACTTATCAGTGTCAGGTTACCTGACACTTTGGGCCTCCATAGCTATTTGGAGGTCCCTCTCGAGGTGGAGGTGCCCCCACCCCAGATGGTAGTCTTACTTGGGGGCGAACTTGGGTTCAGTGTCAGATAACACGGAACCCGAGTCCTTCCCTGTGCAAGGTCCTCTTGAGGTGACACGGGCCCCCCAAAGAACAACAAGGAGAGGAGGGGGGTCCTTCTTCCCAGTTGGTACCCCTTGATGGCTAAAACCTTCTCCATCTCGGTGAAGGATCTGGCTGAGGCCAGTCCGTCCGGCCTCGGTGCCTCTTCTGGAGGCGGGGAGAAGTGGGTTCGCTCCCCTCCCTCCTCTCAATAAAAGAAAGAAAGAGTAAGAACAAAAATGACTAAGGGTTCCTCTCCTTCCGCTGGGCCTCCTGGGACAGACTGGTTCGCTGCCTTTTGGGGCAAGCGACCAGGCCAAAACCGGCACGTCTGGCCCTGATACGCCCTCGGGCGAGGATACCCAGAATAAAACCAAGAAGACTTATGTTAGTGTGGTGTGGTGAGCGGCCCCACATTGAGACCCTACCTAGCGTTTTGTTACCCCGCCGGCTTCAAACCATTTTTAGTTATTCGCTCCACCGATGGTAGCATGTTGACCGAAGGTCACTCTTTTCTCGGACGGGCTACTTCTGCCAAATGCGGCAGACTCTTCCGAGCCGGTCATTATTAGTACTCTTTGGACACTCAATGGTTCGCCAGCATAGCTATTATAGCTAACACCGCACTCTTCCATGAATTTCGGGAAAGGGGTGGTTTATGTGAGGAAACTCATAGACTACGTTGAAGACATCAGTGAAGAGCTGGCCAACCAATGAGCGGTCAATGTTGAACGTGTGATGAGAAAGTAGGTGGTGGGGGCCTTGAGACACACCCTTACACTCCCATCACTTTCGATCGTGATAGGCTCCCTTACCTTAGTCGGTGCGTGCTGGTTGGTGTCGTTACTGCGTCGAGGCATTGGTGGCACTGCCGCTCAGGTACTACTACTGTCACCGCTTCAAACACACATCGCTCGTGTAGACCTACAAAGTCAGGTTTATCTGAAACCTGTGTGAGTTGCTTCCAGACCCTATACGATAATTCCTTATTCTTTACGGCTAGGTGTGCCAATTGCGGAAAGCCGCACCCTGCTTCCTTCAAAGCATTGTTGCGAGTATCTCCAGGGGACCTACTATGCCTCAATTTTAAAAAAGGCAGACTCACAGGAGGCAAACCCCAAGAAAGTAGTCGTGAGACCGTCTTCGCGTGCTCTTAATGCTATCTCCCTATAGGAAAGCCGGAGGAAGGAAAAGATTAACATAGTGAGCCCAAGAGTCCCCAGAGTTCTGCCTCCAGGAAGCGTATGGCCATTCCAGTGAAGGTTTTCTCTTCGAGGAAGGCCCCCGCATCTCCTGTGAGCTAGACCTGCAGGTCATATTCCTTCAATGGATTTGCCACCGACTCCTGGCCAACTGGGAGGAACTGCGGAACCCCCTCTCCTTCCGTTCCTCATTAGTTATCTTTTTGCAGGAGACCATGCTGGGCGTAAGGTTTTTGCGACCTCACCACCACATGATGGGGCCCGGGTAGGAGGAGGATCAATGTACATCCGGCATGATGTCTCTGTTCTAGAGGCTATAAATACCTCCTTTCAGGTACTGGTAGTTGGTAAGAGATATAATTATTTCTGCGTCTATTCAACCGTCAGCTGACTTCCGCCCTGTCGGAGCAAGCTTCCCAATGTCCTTCCATTCTCCTCCAGGAGGGCTGCATGATCAATCCCAAAGGTCATGTCCTTGTCAACCCAATCGACTAGCTGGAGATGGTTGTCCTAAGAGTGGGTGATTTTATGCATCACTGCCTGAAAACCGCTTCATTTTCCTGTTTTGATCTATCCTTTTGCTCTCTAGATGCACAACCTGATTTTGGATGGGAGGTAGTCAGGGTTTTTTAACCTTTTTAGCTTTTTTTTCTGATTTTCTAATCCATTATTATTTTACTATTGTGTATATTTTAATTTGATACATAAGTAAACTGAAGTCCAAAGTTTCTGACTGCAACGGGGTATTATTGTACTGTACAGTATGCAGTATGTACATACATTATAAAATATCAGGAATAAAAGAAAATCCAGTATTTATGATTTTCTATTCAAAAGTATTGTAATTAATTATACAAAACTAGCTTCAATGAATACTGTAGGCCTACAGACAAACTTGGCATTGGTACATTAAATACTGTATGCCTACAGACAAAAAAAAACTTGGCATTAGTACATTGAATATTGTAGGCATATAGACAAATAAACTTGTAGATCTAGAAGTTTCTTCTCTTCTTCTGTTGTTTTGTGAACAAATTTTTCAATCCTTTGGACCATAGAGCAAGAAGACACCTCACTGTGACTATCATTTGATTTTGTAGAAGTATTTGACATTGAGCTTGAAAGGTGGTGAAGGTGGACCAACTGTAGATGTCTCTGCTAGATTAATTATTTCAGTTGGTAAATCATCAGAGTCTGACTTTGAGTGCACATTTTTACCATATTCAGTACACCGTTTCAGGTGTCCTCTAAGTCTCTCAATTTTTGAACTGAATTTCTGATCACAATGTACACACTTTTGATTTTATTTCCTTTATCATCTGTTGTTTCCTCAAATTCCTTTCATGCAGTTCCTTTGTATCTTCCGTTGCTTGTCATGATGGACTCACTGTTCTATATAATTAGCTTGATCCTACAGTGCTACAAAGTAAACTAAATGCCCTTCTCTCATTGCAGTACTAATATACTGTATATTACAAGTTTCAACAGCCTGTTTTCCTCATCTTATTTTTATATTTTTATTTCATTTTCCAAGGATTATAAGTAGCTAGCTGAAATAAAAATGAAACTGAGGACATATAGATATTAATAGGTTTAAATACCAAAAAATATATGAAATTAGTAAATTGTAGAAAACCAGCATTTTCCCCCCAAAACCTGCATTTTCCCCAATAAAACCTGGGTGGGCTGTATTTAAAAAAAAAAAAAAAATGCGGATTTTTTGCCAACCCTGGAGGTAGTCGATGTCCTCCATGGTAATGATCACTTTCCCATTCAAATATCATTTTCTGGACCACTGCCGCCTGAGAGACCTCCTCCTGTGGTGGTTGGTGCGGGCACTGTGGTCCAAGTCTGAGGAGTTTAGGTCAGTGGATGAGGCTGTTGACTTCTTCTCGGGTAACCTCATCGCCGTGGGCGAGCCTAGTTACTATTCCTAGAACGTTTGACCGTTTTGCACGTCGACAGCTTCCGTGGTGGTCAGCCGATTGTGAGACGGCCTTCAAACATAAAGTTATGCCTACATGCCCTAAAAGCGCCGCCAGAACCATTTCACTGTATGTGAATTTCGTGGAGCTAGGGGTAGGTTCCGGTATGTTTCGAAGCACCCACGTCGCTCTTCCTGGCTGGCATACGTGTCTTCACTTAATGGGACGACCTCTCTAGCAGAGGTGTGAAAGCGAGTCAAAAGGATTTGGGACAAGTTCTCGCAAGACTCCACTCCAGTTCTCCAGCAAAATGGAGTCTTTCGCGACCCCTTTTTCCCATTTTCTAGCCAAGATGCTGCTCCGCCAGCATTCACTGCAAGTTGTAATATCGCTGAAGGCCGCCGACTGGACTTTACCTCCAAAAGCGGAGAACCCTTCAACAACATGTTTACTTTGAGTGAGTTTCCTTCCGCTCTCGCTTCGTGCGCGGACACCACCCATGGTCTGGACGATGTCTCCTATGCCAAGCTTTGACATCTAGGTGAGCTAGGCATGGTATTTTTGATAGATTTATTTAACCTGATCAAGACATAGGGTATCCTCCCAGACTCCTAACAAATAGCTACTTTGCTCGCTTTTCGCAAACCAGGGAGAGATCACTCTACCCAAGATGGTTTCCGTTCAATCTCTCTAACCTCCTGCGTGTGCAAGTTGATGGAAATATTGATAAATGTTAGACTTGCCTTTTCCCTGACCATGGAGGCCACCTATCTTCTGTGCAGTGCGGCTTCCCCAAGTTCCACTGCACGTCAGATGCTCTGCTCCGGCTGGAAAATTCTATCTGTGGGGCTTCCTTCATAGCATTATGCCACTGTGTTTTTATATCTATGGGAGGTCTATGATACTGTATCATGGAAACCGTCCAAAAGATTGGGGTGATGAGACGCCTCCCAATTTTCATATCTGAATATTAGCGTCGATTCCGTGTACGGGTATGGTAAGCTCTCTCAGGCCAATAGTGCAGGAAGAAGGCGTCTCGCAGGGAAGTGTCCAAGTGTCACTTTTTGCCATGCGCATCAAGTTTATCACCTCGGTGCTGCCGTAAGCTGTTCTCGCTACACTTAAGTAGACGACTTTTTGATCTCTCTCGTTACGACCCAGATGCCAACTCTGGATCGTCGACTCCAACAGACATTGAACTGCATCTCTTGCTATGCCCAAGCGACAGGTTTCGGTTTTCCTTGACCAAGACTAAGGTGGTGCACTTCTGCCGCCATCCACGACCCGCACATGTTCTAAACAGTTTTCGCTTTCAAGTGGTGTACTCGCACTGTTTCCTTGATCTTGTTTTTGACTGCCTACTCACCTGAGAGGTCCATATTTGAAGCCTTAGTGTCTTTTGTTCCCACGCCATGGATATTCTACGTTCCATGACATTCAGCATTTGAGGTGCTGATTGGCGTACCACATTGCTGATTTATCGTTTCTTTTTTACGTATGCGCCGGCTAACGTGTATTGCGGAATACTGGGAAGATGCACCCCCTGGTTCGCGGTAGCCCTGATATCACCGTCGCCGCGTGTCGGGTGAATGTTGACATTATCTTCTACTTGGTTCCTAGACATGAATGGATTGCCGGGAATGATGGCACCAAAGTGCCCGCGAGGACTGGGCTGCCAGACCAACTTTTCGCTCTTCCTCACATGACTACTTAGCAGAATCAGGCTAACCCTCCGGCCTACCTGTCAAAGAAGATGGGAGACAGCCGAGATTATTATCGCGGACCTACCCTCCAATGCCGCGGCTGTTTCAGGTCACTTTCTGTAATCTTCAAATTGAACACACACGTAAATCACCACCATTTGACGGAGCTCTTCCCTGACCTTACTGCGACGACTGCGTTGTCCTCCCGACTGTTCGGTACATTTTTGTTGAATGTCCCAGTCTGGGGGATCTTCGCGCACATTACATGTACCAGTATGTGATGCGCTGGGTCGCTACCCCTTGTCCCTTGTACTCGAGTTTGTGCACACGTGCTTGTGAACTGTCTTCTCTTTTTTCTTTTTTTTTTACTCTTTGTTGTAGGTCGCATCCTCAGGTATCGGTGAGAGGCAGGCATCCCCCCAATGTTGGACCATGCTTCTTTTTCTTTTGTGTTGTTTTGTTTTACTTTGCTTTCATTTGTTTTAGTCTTTTTGCTGTATGCATTTTGTTACTTTTTTGTTGTTAAAGTTGCCTAATAATAGGGTAATTTTGATTACAGTGTCATGCCTTTGTGTGCAGTTGCCAGTTGGGCGCCAATAAAGGAAGAAAAAAAAAATTCATTCCTCGTGAATTTTCTTGCCATTGTAGAAATTTTATTTGTAATTTCTTCAGATATGATTACACTCAAACTTCTCAATTTTGTCCAGCAAGTATAGATTGCCCTTGTTCATACTTAACTGCCAATTAATAAAATGCTTCACAAACTTGCATAATTCGAAAGTCATTTTTATATACGTATTCTGTTAAAGGCTATTTCTCGGTATTTCAAAATAATGCTGATTTTAATTATCCCCAAGACTCGATGGATCTTTCTCTGCCCCCTGAATGAAACATTTTCTCCACTCGTTTGTTTCTGCCATTTTTATGTACTGCCAGACTGAAGAATATGTCTAGTTTGTGTCATCATATCATATTTTATTCTATAACATTCAGTCCGCATTTTCTGGTCCAGAACAACAAGAATCAATCACTAATAAAAACCTGACGCATTTTAAATATTTCGATTTTCACCTAACGAATATTGCCTTTTCTTTGTTAAATCTCCTATAATTTTGACCGTTTATGGTTGCCTTTTCTTGTCTTGCAGGTTTTAACACTGGAGCCGCCTCGGATGTACCAACCGAGCTATTATCAACCCAGTTATGTCACCGTCAACTTGGGAGCCGAAGAGAAGAGCGTTCAGTTGTCTGACATCTGTTTAAACCACATGAAAGGAATGTGCAGCAAAGTCCACGAATGGCTCTTTACCTCAGACAGCATCAAAAGCATAACGTGAGGAAATAAATGTAACTTTAATAGTGTCAGTAAAAAAAATGCAACACAATGTAAGAATTACAAAATTATGAAACACCGAAGATAGATCCTATGACTCCCTAGTCGGGATGCTCATCGCCTGGTGGGAGGGGGGGGCGCTTGGAGTCGCATCCTGAGATGGAGATGGTCCTGGAGGGGCCCCCTGCGCAGATAACAGGGTATACCTTGGGGGCGAACCTGGGCTCTGTGCCAGACACCGAACCTGAGTCTGTCCCTGTGCAAGGTCCTCCAAAGATTCACGAGGAGAGGAAGGACCCCCCATTCTCGGCCATTTGACCGCCAAACTTTTTTCTCTTCGGAGAAAGATCTGGATGAGGCTGGTCCATCCAGCCTTGGGGCCCCTTCCATGGGTGGCCCTAAGATTCACATGAAGCTAGGTTAATCGAGAAATGAAAGGGTGAAAACCAGAGGTGAGGGACAGCATAATGAATTAGTTTTATTAAGTTCTGTAAATTTATATTTTAGAAGTAATATTTTCAATTCTATTCTTAAAAATGTTCACGAGGCTTTGAAGAGCATTCTCTTACAAGATCGTCCATTTGGCATAAGATTGGGTAGATCTCTCAAGAGCCCATTTGGTAAGAGGAGGGTATCCTGCAGGAAAATTTCCTCAGCGTCCCTCTCTTTTTCCTTTGTATCAGCAGTATCATCTCGAGGGTTGGGGGTCTTTTACACGTTGGCTTGTTTTTTTTTTAATCTCGCCCAGCATTAGGCTGTGAAGTGACGTGCCCCAGTGGGCACTCGCTAGATGGGCACTGAAAAAAATGTCTTGCTGTTTCTTTGGCTCGTCAGTTGGGAACTGCGACCTGTGGGGAAGAACGGGTCACTGGGCAACTTCTGGTCTGTGGGGATCGCTTGTACAGGTAGCGAACACCATCGTTAACGCCCCCAGGGTGGAACCCTGAAAAGTCCGAAAACCCGAGACCGGTAAGTCGGGATCGGTGTGATACACCCCACCAACCCTTTCTTTTTTTTTTTTTTAGTGGTCCCAAGTGTAGTAGCTCCCTTGTGTTGGCAAGTCAATATAAGTTTTTCTTCAACATTTCGTTGCACCTCGTCCCTCTTTCTAAATCCTCGTCCCACTTTGGTGTTTGTGTGGACGAGGGGATTAAAGTCAGCATCACTGACCAGTAGAGTGGCTCCCTCAAACCTTTTGATTACGGCAAAGGGGTCTTTCCCTTGCCATCTTCGGAGCTGCACTCGAGCAGCTCATCCTCTGTGATGGAGGTGGCCCCCTGTGCTTTCTCAGAGGCACCTCCAACACTCTTGTAGCGGAGAGAACCGTTTCTCCTTCTCCATTATTAACTGGGTTTCTAGAATTATCTCCAGGCGGGTCTCCCTTTGCTCTCTCAAGGGTCCGCCAAGAACACGACAAAACAAAGGATGCATCGCCTCGGTTCCCGCCCCGCCCCTTGGGATCAAGTGAGCCATCATAACTCCCTTAGATTAGTAAGAGACGGCATTGTCCCCTGGGCCTACCCTTTCTTCCCTATGCAGGTTTGTATGTCGGCCCCAGTGACGGGCCATGTGCCTTATAAGTCCCCCTTGGCGGTGAAAGGATGTGCAGTTGGAGGCCGCTCCTGAGGTGGAGATATCCGGGGTCTTCCTCTGTGTCGAATTTGATTCCGCCTCTGTGCAAGGTCGTCCTCAAGCGGTACGAGCTCCCGAGAAATCACAAGGGGGAGGGACTCCCTGCCCCGCCTGGTGTCCCCTTGACGGGCAAAGTTCTTATTCATCCTACGGATCTGCGCCCATTCGCAACCGTTTTGTGGGTTCTGCCCCACTGGTAGAGCTGGCGGCACAAAGGGCTCGCACCCAACGTAGCCCTAAACCAGGGTTCCCTCCCCCAAAGTATTACCGTTTTCCTTAAGGCGAAACGGCCGCGTGCCTCTACCGGGTCGTTAGACTCAAGAGGCAAACCTCTGAAGGTGGTGGTTAGACTGTCATCGGGGACTCAGAGAGGAACTTAAAGTTGCCGGCCATTGTTCTGTGACTGTTCCCATTGACCTACCCCACCAATCCTGCGACGGCTTCAGGTTGCTTTCTGTCGTCTCAGAATTGGACGTAACGCCATTTGATGGACGCCGGAGCGCACTTCCTTCTTGTTGCCTTTTGCTGATCTCGTTTTGTTTTTTTAGCTTGTTTCTTAGCCTTTGTTCCTTTTTATCTTTGTTATTTACATGTTGTTACTTGTTTTTAATCTAGCTTCGTATTAGGCTGTAGCGTGAGTACGGCGATTTTTGCCCTAGTAGGCAATCGCCACATGGGCTCTTAAAATAATTAAAAAAAACAAACATCGGGACCTCATAATGCTGCTCCCTAAAAAAAAGAACAACACCAAAGGACCCTCCGCTCCTACGCCCCCACCCAAAGCTGGACCGGGCGACTCTGAGACGCGGGATCCTGCAAAAGAAGGACCCCCCGACTCCGAAGCCAGGGCCTCTCCCACCAATGGTTTCAAGGCTGATGGAGGGAAAGACTCGAATAGCGATCCCAACCGCCCCCTTTAAGTCCTCGAAGGCGACAGACAGTTCTCCCTCCGGGAGGCATAATACCATTCCCGTGAGGCTTTTCTTATCGAAGAGGGCCTCCCGTATCTTCTCCCGAACTGGGCTTAGGGGCATATTCCTTCATTGGAATTGACGTGAACTCCGGGCCAACTGGGAGAAGCTGCGTTGGTTTGTCTCCTCTCCTTCCCTGTTAGCTATCTTTTGAGGGAGTTCCTGCTAGGCGCTTACCCTCAGGAGAATTCACGATTTACACCCAGCATGTCTGCGTTCTTCTATTTGCTATAAATAACTTCCAGGCAGTGCAGCTACACCTCAATAGTAGATATACTGTTTTTTATGCATACATTCGACCCACAGCCGACGCCGAGTAATTCCGCCGCGTCTTGACACCTCTTTTCCACGCCCTTTCTCCTGCTCGGGGATTTGAAAGGTAGATACCCACTGGGAACAACTACATGATCAATCCTATGGGTCAGGTCCTTACCGACCTTATCGACGAACTGGAAATGGTTGTCCTAAATGTTGATGAGTTTACGCATCAGTCCCCGAGAACCAATTCATTTTCCTTTCTTTACCTATCTTTGTGCTCTCCAGATGCACAGCCTGATTTTGGGTGGGAGGTGGTCGATGATCTCCATCCAGCGTAATGATCAGTTTCCTATTCAAATATAATTTTCTGGACCGCTGCCGTCTGAGAGACCGACCCAGTGGTGGTTGGCGCGGGCGCAGTGGCCCGAATCTCCACCCTGCGGCTTCCGTTAATTTGAATCCATGTTGCAGCCCATATGCCAACTCTGCACTATCGACTCCAGCAGGCATTGAACCGCATCTCTCGCTATGCCGAAGCGCTCAGGTTTCCGTTTTCTTTGGGCAAGACTAAGGTAGTGCATTTCTGTCGCCATTCACTGCTCCACTCCTTTCCAGAGTAGTTCGTAAACTGGGCTCGCTTGTAATTGGTGGATTTGCACCCTTTCTTTGCTCTTATTTTCGACCGGCAACTCATCTGGGAGGCTCATATTCGCAGCCTTAGGGTCCCATGTACCTGCGCCATGGACATTCTTCGTTCCGTAACATTCAGCATTTGGGGTGCTGATGGGCCTACCACCTTACTTTTCTATCGATTCTTTGTTCGTTCGAAGCTTAATTACAGATGCGAGTTTTACGCCTCCACAGCTGAGCTTGTATTTTGGAATGTAGACTCGATCCACCACACCATTCTTCGTCTGGTGATCATTACCTTTCGCCCCCCACCCCTCCCCCATTGAGACCGAATTGTCGATGGCAGGGAGATGCCACTCGCACTGCGCGTTACACTGCATTATGTGTTTGTGCTCGCTGCTCCTACACGTCCCTCAATCGCCAACGGTTCTCACTGCATCCGCGGTTGACTTCGACTGTGCCTATGTCCTGAGAGGTACCACCTTTGACGATTTGTTGCTTTCTGCTTCTACTCCCAAAGTTACACAGTGCCGTCATTATTGCATTCTACCTTATGGGAGCACATTTCGTGTCATGCTGGATAAGTGCAAGTGTACACGAATTGCTCACAGTTGCATGAGGGAGGTCGGCTTCCACAGTGATGGTAGCAATTGCCATCAGCAAAGCCTTCGACACAGTACTCCACCTCATCCTCATACCCAAAATACTCGACACTCCACTAAGTACAACACAAACGACAAGAAATGGATAGCCAACCTCCTCTCAAACAGACATGGTCAAGTACTATAGCATGGCTCACAGTCCAGGACCCCCAAACTCCACAATGGCATCGCCCAGGGCGCCATTCCCACCCCTCCCCATAGGCAGTCGCCAGATGGTCTCCTAAAATAAAAATCCCCATAACCCACTCGGTCTGCCTGAACATTTACGCTGACGACCTAACCATCACATCCCATGTCACCACCACACACGCAGCCTTCAAATAACTAAACATATGCCTCCAACAACTCAAAATTGGCTGACACTAAACAGAATGTCCACCTCTATCCCTAAATCAACAGTCACCCTCCTTACCCCCCACATGGATGAATACATTAAACGCTCCAAGGCCAGCTCCTCTCACTAAACTGTAACCCCACCCTACTGGGCACACACATACACATCATCACTATCAAGACCACAACAAAAGTAATCACCCTCAGCACACTCACAAACACCAGCTTCACCCAACAGAAAGAAACGCTTGACCTACTATACAAACCATTCATCCGCACCACCCTAAAGTACTCATACCCAGCCTGAAGAAAATATAAATAACCCCAAAAGCACTCCAATACCCCACCTACACACACACAACCCAAAAGACTACCCATCAGTGACCACTTAGACACAGTGGACAGAATTCTTCTACAAGTTCCGCCTCCTCACACACCCACTACACACCCTCTCCATTCCTGCGTCCACCTCCAGATTCCTTAGGACTACCCCCTCTTCCCACCACTCCCAACTACTCGGAAAGTTCCGCAAACACCACCAAACCAGAACACAATAAAACACCTTCACACTCGCTTCCCTCAAGTAACACTCGGAGGTGGGGGCAAGCAACACCGTACTTCAACGTTTCCCACCTGACTTTCACCCCCCCCCCCCCCTGAACCGCCGAACCAGTCTTACTGGCTCATCTACGCTCAAGACACCACATCTCACTACACGAATACAAAAACAGACTTAGATCCCCCCACCCCCCTACTGCAACCGCCAACTGACAAATGACACCACTCATCTCATCTTCACCTGCCCTTCCCTCGAACACCTCAGAGCTGACTATCATGTCACCTCACTTGGGGACTGCTCGTCGTGGCGGCATTCCTGATTGCTGCCGGGTTTGCTTGGTTGCAGAGAACCCGGGGGGCCAAAAAGTAAAAAGTATCCTTTTCCATAACTGCAATACTAAAACCTTCCCTTCATGATCTTGTTCCTCAAACTACGTACCTTTGTCTAAAGACATGACCAAGTTTCATTTCGGTTTTCCAGAACTTAGATTATTACATTGTTCCAACCCTTAGTCGGAGAGGGAGGATCGTTATGTATTTTTTCCCCCAATTGTAAATCAGTTGGTTTTCGAAACCTGTTTATCCTAAAATGTGCTGCATAGATATAATTTACATTGAAGAATGGATGAGATTTGTGAAGAAAATGAGTGCGCTATTGTATGAAGGGATGAAATCTGTTATAATAAAAAAGGATTATGTGAGTGTTTGTGAGAAGATGATAGGCATACATGAATTTAGTTTTTAAGACTGCATTCTTAAGACTTTAGCCAGAAATGAAATGCAACTCGACTCTAACATTACATAGTACTCCAATGATATGAAAGGCCAGTGGGATGAAAGAGAGGATGGGTTAATATTTGCTTAATAGGGTATAAAAGCGTGAGATGAATAATAAACTTTTAGTAGTGTTAATTTCCAGCCACTCTGTGAGAGTGTGGCTTACAACGATGTTTCTCTATACCAGATTATACAAGAGGGACGAAAGGGCAGTCTTCTTATATGTTCAAGAGAACTCGGACGACTTCCAGATGTTTTTCCCGTCCAAGCAGTGTCGTTCGGTGTTCCACCGGTTGGTTCAGGAGCTCACTGCGGATCAGGAAGGGGGCTTGATGGATCTGGAGTCTGACCTCTCCGCATCAGACTCTATTCAGGTAGGCTGCTAAGGTACCGCAAAGGAGCAGTTTTTTGTATACTCGTCAGTTATGAAGTCTCTTGGATCGATCAGGTGCCTGCAAGAAAGAATCGGATCAGAGGGAACAAGTAATATAAGCGATAAGTGATTCAGCAGTAGCTAACATCTACTACTATTACACACACTGCCCCATGCCCAGTTGGCAAGCTTCTTTTTTTTAAACTAGCCACCCATTAGAGCAAAAGGAAGAAAGTTGAGTCATTCCCAAGTGGATCCGACACGACCACCCCACCTGGATGCAATCTTGGTGGAGAGGTTAAGTTGCAATTGAACTTCCACTTCTTAGCTCTGCTAGCACGGAGGGGGGGCTATAAAATTTCCAGAGCATGCAACAGCCTCTCTCCACTCTATCCCGGTTCCCTCAGGACAGTCTCACCGAAGGTTCGACCCTACTTAACTGTGGTAACGTTGGCGGGGCCTTCAGCGCAGGTTGTAGGATCAAAGCTTTCTCCCTTAATCTCTCATAAGTGGTCGGAGGGAGCAGAGATGCCATCTGCTCCTGGAGAGTTACAAACAACAACAACAACAACCGTGTTAAAAATTCCAGTCAGAATCATTGATGCTTATAACCATGATCTATTTTTTTTTCTTTGCCAACCAAGCTCTTTTATGTTGATTTGGAATCTCGTGAAACGAGGCCTATTCCAATGAAATAGGCCTCGTGAAACGAGTAGGGATCCATGACGCAAAATTCTGCTCCGAAGATACTAAAGTGCCTTATTTTTCTTTCATAGTATGAGTACGAATTGGATGAGAATGGCAAGAAGATCATCCTCGGCAAAGGGACCTACGGGATTGTGTACGCTGCTCGTGATGTCAACAAGCAGGTGCGAATAGCCGTGAAGGAAGTGCCCGAGAAGAATATTGGGTAAGGTGACCACGCTAAGTTCTCATCAGGCATGAAGTCATTATTTTAAAAACGTTTGGATTTTCCTAGAGCCGATTGTTGCTTTCATCACCGCATTCGAGTTTACAAAGCATTAATTGCATTGAAGCTGTAAATAAACGTACTTTATACATGCCTGTATGTGGGTCAGGAAGACTCCAAACCACAAAAACATAGCAAGAAATTCTGGAGAACGAATAAGAGACTTGTCAACTTGAACAGTGAGTAACGAGAAACGTATGAAGCTATCGACTCCAGCATAGATTCATCTTCACCAAACAGGCAAACACCCGCATCCCCAAATATCGGTAACAGAACACCTGAACTCTCACATTGGGCCACAAACTTAACACCTACACTCGAGGGGACCTTGACATGCTCTCACTATTCACCGCAAATATTGTATCTCAGGTAATCCGACAGGCAAAATCCTCCCCAGACCCTGGCCTTGACACCATATAGAACCTATACTTAAAACACGTAGGTCCAAGAGGCATCAACGCCCTCACACGAATCTTCAACCCGCTCTATTCCAAATCTGGAAATTTGAGCCAACTGAACCACCCACTGACCCCGCATCATACTGCCGTTTCCCACCTTTGCAACTGCTCAAAAATCATGGAACGTCTCGTACTAAACACACTTACACATCTCACTAGTTGCTTCCCAACACGGATTCCAGTCCCACTCCCCTTAAATAGGCTAGCTACACTGCCTGTCGTTTTCCTGGATATGGGACTAACTTTCTGACAGTGCAAGAAACAAAGTAACACAAAATTCAACACACTCCCAGCACTCACAGTAACCATATTCAGGCAATGCAAGGAATCTATTGTCCACACGAGTAATATATTCGTCCCAACTCGCTCTATGGCTTGGGCACCCTCTCTCGCATCCAATCACCTCAGCACACCTCGAAGACAAATCTCAGCACTTCACCTGGGCCGTGAGATGTACCCACAGCACACCAATAAAGCACTAATACTGGAACAAAATTCATGGCCATGAAACATTATCCTGACCGTGCAATGCAATTTCCCACTACAACATCAACCATACTGTCCTGATCGACCCAGATATCTGCTCCCGTTGCCACCAGGAACCACACGGTTCAACATACATTTACAACACAAGTACACCTGACGCAAAACAGGGAGCGAGTGAATGCTACCCCTTTCTAATGGATAGACCATAACCGGGCACATGTTAAGTAGACAAGTTCATTCGATATTATATTTACAATATTTTGTGCAATCAATGCTCAGTAATATCTCTACTCCTGGAGTGACCATGCTTGCATTCGATTATACATGTTAGCTTAATGGGACCAACATATAAGATTTTGTATGTTTTGCTGTAGCGGCTGTTTAGAAATTTTCCCCATTGGCCTCATCCATCGTTCCTCCATAGCTGGTTTCTGTATACCAGTCTTTTCCGCGCAGAGAAGTCCAGCCACTTCATGAAGAGATAAAGTTGCATTCTGAGCTACGCCATCGCAACATTGTACAATATCTGGGCACAGCCTCTGAAGATGGCTACTTCAAGATCTTCATGGAGCAGGTCCCCGGAGGCAGTCTCTCCGCCCTGCTTAGATCCAAGTGGGGTCCTCTCAAGGAGAATGAACCCGTCATCGCCCATTACACGAAACAGATCCTCGAAGGGCTCAAGTATTTGCACGACCAGAAGATCGTTCACAGAGACATTAAAGGTACGTTTGTGGATACAAACTTCCACCCCCATACCACACATACACGCCCAAACCAAACTCCTACTATTTAGAGTACACCTTAGCATAATACTTTAGCAAAGCACTAAACCAATCCCACCCCAACCACCGCTACAAGCCAGATTTAAAAAAATATCCTATCACATTACTACCAACTCCAGTGCAATAACCTACCACTTCCCCCCTCCATACCACAACCTGATTAAACACATCCACACTACCCTCACCCACAGCCACTGAAACAACATCATAAATGAACTACTTTCCCAAATAGGCAACTCAGAGAAATCACTTCACAGAACACACAGTACTTCTATGTGCTGTAACATCTCATCCAGTTACGGTTCATCCCTGGGTACAAGCCCACTCCATTCACACCTACCATACGCAATATCATCCACTTCCTCTTCGGTCGGCCATTTCTCTCAAACACTCATTTTCACAACCCACTTTTTATGTGTTTTTCTAACCCTGACACACACACACATACATACATACACACTCGTATATTTTCTTTACAAGTCTATTTCCATCCATTCTTATATGACCATATCACCTCAGAACACTTTGTCACAACATTCTACCTTTTGCACACTATACTTCCCTTTCAAATCGTCCATTTGCACTGCTCTCACTCGAGAACTTTATTTTTCCTTCTAACCTACCAACATTGGCACCAGTATACTCTCATGCAGCTTCCTGGCACCTTTACTCAAACCCTTCTTACATTTCACTAATGCTCTAATCACCCCAGGCGTTCTCACCATTAAAAACGTACTATGCTCCATCTGTCCCGGTATCATTTACAGTGCATCCTAGATACTTAAAACTTCGCACTTTTTCAAGGATGACGCCACAGACTCGGATATCACACCCCCACCCCCATTTTCACCCTCTAAATACCATTACCTTACTTTTTTATGCGTTCCCTTTTAGACCCCAACTCTCTCTCTCACTCTTTCAAAAGCTAGAATCAGCATTTCCAAATCTTTCTCTTGCCCACCGATACCAGGTCTTCCAACATATACGAGTATCAACAGAGAACCCATCTCTCATCAGTCTCACACCCTTTTTCCTCATTCCCATATGTACCTCTCTCACTACTACATATATAAAGATATTAAACAGCGATTGCTACATAACAACCTTACCTTACACCTCCACGTATCTAATCCTCTTACTTGGGCTATCCCCTAGCTTTACTTCTAACATAAATTCTCTTCATACCATCCGATAGTTTATCCCTCACTCCATCCATTCTTAGCACCTGCCATAAGGCTTCTCTTTCTACACCATCCTGAGCTTTCTCCAGATCCATGAACTCAGCATAAACTTTACATCTCTTATCCCTCGTTTTTTTTAGCTAGCTACCATTACAAATACCTGATCCGCAACTTGCTACAGCCTCTAAACCCCCATTGTTCATGCCCTATCAATCCCTCAAATTATCCTTATAAACCCAATCAGAATTCTTCCCTATATTTTACCTACAACATTTAACAACACAGCCGAAATGCACCATGTTCATACCCTTCAGAAGCATTTCCACAGTGGGCAGCCCTGTTCCTATTGGCATTGGCATTCCACCTGTCGGAAACTGTCGGTTCTTCATGACGAATGGATAAAACGAGTAATCATCTCACTAACTCTTATAATTTAAGAAGGGGATTTTTTTGAGTATTTGAATAATAATTTCATCTTAGTTTGTTTATGACTTGTTTTTTTTTATCAAAGTTATTTCTAATAATTCTTTTATAATATCAAAAAACAAAATGGTGAAGTTCAGAAATAAATATAACGGCTGTATGCTAAAGCAAATGTGAAATGCACTTTTATCAGATTTAGTGTAGCTGCACAATTATTTATAAATTTATTATATGCAAAAGGCTAAAATGTAAAATAAATAAAAAAAAAAGTTTTTTTTGCTCAAATGTGCATTTCACATTTGTTTTAGCATACGGCCGTAAGTGTCAAAATTTTGTGAATTTTTTAAAACCCAAAGAATTACAAATGGTGAAGTTCAGAATATTTAATTTTATATATCTTCTTCGATAATTCTATATTTTAGCAACGTGATATTTTGAAAGTAGGGAAATTTAGTTTAGAGTTCCCTTTTAAAATGATTATAATTGGCGAAGTTCAGTAAATTTATAAAAATTTAACCATGGCTGCTTTTTTTTAGATTTTAAATTTTAATCTTAGTAGCAAAGCGCAAGCTCGTGGCGAAGCTATTGCCTGGTAATCAAATTATTCAATTCTTGCACCAAGTGTTTATGTGTAGTACAAGTAAAATGCATTTGTTAGCCCTCCTAAATGTGAGTCATCACCTTTTAGAGGTTTTATATTAAGACGTCATTTTATCATATTTATACACTGTATACACTTCATCACCATGTCTCTGATCATATGTACTTCTACTCCTGCATAACATTATGGGTGTAACTGCCCATATTCTACCATTCATTTTGCAGTAGTGTCTGGTCAAAACGGTCTTTGGCAGACACACTGTCCAATGTAGTTCTTACATTCACCTTTCTCCTTTTTAACGTTATAGAATGGCACTATTACTGCATTCTTACAGTCTTCAGGCACTGTTCCATTCACAAATGCTTTGCAACATACCCACCAGACCCATTTAGTAACGCAATCACCACCTCTTTGTAGAATCTCATTAAATATATTATCTACTCCAGCTGCCTTACCATTTTTTAGACCTAACAACTTCTTGTATGCTCATTTCTTTCATAGCCCAATACAACACCTGATTCATTCTCATGAAACTTCACACTTTCATTTTCTTTCCTACCCACATTATACAATTCATCCAAGTACTCTCACCATCTTCCTTTGACTTCCTCCATTGCTCACAAGTACTCTGTCATTCTTGCCCTTGATGTTCACACAGCTTTTCCTTCTCCAGTTCCTCACCTTTCTTCATTTCTCCCAGGACAGCTTCCTGTCCCCATCTTGATCCTCATTCATGTTCTTTTCAAATTGATGTCACATGCAGTAAAAAAGGTTAACCTCCTTTGGCAAATCATTCTGTATTTATGCACATCTCCTCTCAATGCTGAAATAACATGTTGGTCAACATATGCGTCTTTCAACACAGAACCTTACAACCCCTTTTTTCATTCTCTCCAGGTATACCAAAAGCTCCAGTTCTCCCATCTCTAATCCTCTCTCCTATTCATCCATTCAAATCTTTTATAATCAACCGATACTCGTTGTGAATTTCATTCACCCCTTTAATTCATTCCTGAACCTCTTTTTCTACTTCTATCATTACAGGTTTGATACACTACAACCATATAGAGTTTTACTCATGCAAACATCAGATTGACTCACCTAATTCTTGAACTCACACATTCAAACCCAACCATTCATCCCTCCACCTTTCACTCAAAATCTATTCCACTCCCTCTCTATACTTTTAGGTAATATTTGTTTGAATTTGAATCATAACCATAATATTCCACTCTTTCTCTTTCAGGAGACAACGTTTTAGTGAACACCTACACCGGTGTCATTAAGATATCTGATTTTGGCACTTCAAAGCGATTGGCTGGCGTCTGTTTGAGTGCAGAGACGTTTACTGGCACTCTTCAGTACATGGCACCTGAAGTAATTGACAAAGGTGCCAGAGGATATGGCGCTCCTGTAAGTTTTTATTTTCCACTTTCCTTTTCATTATGATGAGTAACCAATGCCCAAAAGTGTGGCTGACATGCACCAACACCAGTAAAGTGTACCCAGCTCTTTATGCCCTATCAAGTAGAAATCCACCCATAATATTTTAGGTTACCTTCATTTTTAAAGTGGCAGTCGAATGAAGTATCGAAAGACTTTGTACTCCCCTCCTGACATCACACCTCTTTTCCAATAAGAGTACACACTGTAACAAACTGAAGGATTGCATCATTTTCCTTCTTCATTCATACACTGAAGATGGAAATCACATAGATTCAAGTAGTTTCAATATTTTTTTTAATAAGACAATTATTACAAATGTATTGAAATCCAAAATTAGTTACATTAAGTTCCACAACATTCAAACTAAAATGGTGGTGTAAATAATCAACATTTCAGCAAATATGTGATAGACATATTTACTCATCTTTAGGGGTGGGCTTAGTGTGAAAGATTGTCAATCAACATTCATGCATGTATATAAGTAGTTTAAAATTAGTCACATTGAGCAATACCATGAAAAATCAGTCAATATGATATATTCCTGCATGAAAGTTATAAATTGAGTAAAGCTAACGATCTAACAAAAACTTATGTTTTGTTGTTCTTACTGTCACTTGTTCAAGTTGCCAACTCGTAGTATGTTTGAATTAAAAAAAAAAGAGCATTGATTGGCCCACAAAACTCTACTCTTAAATAACATTTTATAATTGTGAAGGTTCCGACAGAGAAATCAGTAATTTCCTGGAATGCGGAGCAGCGCGCCCGCGTCAAGCACCACCGAGGTGATCTTTCAGGCAGCAGATGTCCAGAAAATGCTATTTGAATGGGAAAGTGATACACCGCAAGGGCCACGGCGATTTGCTTTCCTGGCCGCCGTGCTGACGGGACTCACCGCTCCGTCCAGCCCCAGCTTAGCCTCTTCTCCTTATTTCTGACGGCCTGGGGTTTTACCGTACTTCCTCACTCTCCCTACAACCTCTCCCACAACTTTCTCTGGTCGACCTCTAATTTCACAGGGTAGACGCCCACCAGCTTCCTCTCACCCAACCATCCCGGATCGGGGCTGACGGGGAAGGGGACAACGCCCTCACCCCTGAGCTCCGGTTTGAGGTGGTGGGTTTTTAACAACCTGCCTCACCCCCACTCCCACCCCTACCTTCCTCATATTCCCTTTCTTTCTCCTTTCACGGTCTATCGATTTTACGCCGAGCCTAAGGTGGAGCAACCATGCTGATGAGCTGCCAGGTCACTAGACGGGAAGAGTGGCCTCGCATGGTGGTAGCTGGTTCTGCTGACCCTGTGTTCACCCATCGGAGAGTGGGTTATTGCCTGGGGGTGATGAGCGTGTGCATCCCGTGAAATACATAGGGTCACCATGCCCAACGATGAGTTTATAGGGAAAAAACCCCTCTCCCTTTAACTTCCCCTCTACCATCGACGGAGAGGCCTTCGGGCAACTCCACTGAAAAAATTGAGGTCCCTTTCCCGCCCCGCGCTCTCTCAGGGAACCCTCCAAATTTCTTCAACCGCAGAGGAGGCTTACTCTTCTCCTAGGCCTACGGGTGTAGGAACTCCTCTTCACCCACTTCTCTGGAGGCGCCCTTGGCCTCCTCCCTCCCTCCAGCGTCATTTCCTCCTTTTCTCTCAGAGGGGACTGCCAAGAAAGCACACAGGCGGCCAAATATTAATCATAGGGCCAACCCTCTTAGAGGGGCAAGGGATCCCCATCGGTCCGTACCCCCTAACGTCCTGCACTCGTGCGTTGAGTCTAGGGGGGGGGTCACTGTACCCCCCCCCCCATCTCCTTCCCGGCCCACAACAAGACAAAAGGTTGCTCTAATGGTATCCGTGATGTTTCGGGGGGTGGGGCACATGGAGGCGTCCCTGAGGTGACAGCCCCAGACGGTAAGATCCCCCATGAGGTCGAACCTGGGCTTGGTGCCAAGCACAGAACCCGAGTCCGCCCCTAGGCAAACTCCTCCTCAGACGGCTCGGATCCCCGAGTCCTCAAAAGGAGAGGAGGGATCTCCCCCGGCTGGTGCCCCTGTTAGAGCCAAGAACTTCTCCATTTCAGAGAAGGATCTTGTCGAGTCCGGTCCATCTGGCCTAGGCTGCTCCAGCCGGCGTAGGAGAGAAGCGGGTTCATTCCCCGCCCTCCTCTGCTAAAAAGTACAAGAAAAAGACGAAGAAGACTAGGGGCTCCTCTTCCTCCTCGGGGACGGACGGGTCTCCTGTCGCTTTGGCAAACGACCAAGCCAAGATCGGCACGTCCGGTCCGGTTGTTCCTCCGGGTGGGGACTCTCAGACAAAGACCAGAACTGCGTAGAGCAGAGCATCGATTACGTCGGGGCCCGTCATTCAGAAGCTACCTGGCGTTTTCGAGCCAGCTGGCTTCAAACGGTTACTTGTTATTCACTCCACTGATGGCAACATGATCCATCAGAGGAAAGCTTTAGCTAGTGTGATTGGTAAATAGATGAAGGTGACTCGTTTCTCGGACGGGAGCCTTTTGGCGAATGCGTCGAATCCTTCCGAGTCGGCCCTGATTAGTACCCTTCGGACACTTGATAGCACGCCTATAGCCGCACTCTACCATGAACTTGGTGAAAGTAGTTTATGCGAGGGAACTCGTGGACTATTCCCTTAAAGCTGGCTGACCATGGGGCGGTCAAGGTCGAACGTGTGATGAGAAAACAGGGAGGGGCCTTAAGACCCACCCCTACACTCTTCGTCACGTTCGACTGTAACACGCTCCCTGAGTCGGTGCAAGCCGGTTGGTATCGCTACCGCGTGAAGGCATTCGTGCCACTGCCGCGGAGGTGCTACTACTGTCACCGCTTCGGCCATAACAATCGCTCCTGTAGACGCGCAAAGTCGGGGTTACCCAATCTCTGTAAGTTGCTCCAAGGCCGCACACAATAAGTCCAAATCGTGTGTGGCCAAGTGTGTCAATTGCGGAGAGCCGCACCCAACTTCTTCGAAGCAATGTGGTGCGTATTTCCTTGAAAAGGAAATCCTAGCCGCTTAGGCCCAGGATCGTCTCTCATATCGCAAAGCCAAGGACTTGGTCCTGGCGCGCCCAGCGCTGCCAGTGACGTCCTACACCCTCTGCTCCTGACCTCTCCAGGACTACGAGCCCGATCGTTTACGCGCCCATTCGCAACCCTTTTGCGGGTTCTACCTACCCAGCGCGCTCCGCTGGTAAAGCTGGCGGCACAAAGGGTTCACACCCAGCCCCGGCTAAAACCAGGGCTCCCCTCCTTTCCCCCAGCGTGACCGTTTCCTGTAAGGCGAAAAGGCCGCGCGCCTCAACCGATTCGTTAGACTCACAGGAGGGGCTAAACCCCTGAAATGGTCGCGAGGCCATCTTCCGGGATTCCTAAGCCTGCCCCGCGAAAAAAGGACAGCACTAAAGGAGATTCGCCTTCTTCATCCACACCCAGTGGTAGGTTGGGTGGCTCTGAGACGGTGGATCCTCCAAAAGATGTACCCCCGACTTCGCAGCCACCCCACCTGCTTAAGGTTTCGAGGCGGAGGGAGGATGCATGATTTACACCCAGCTTTAGATACCTCCTTTCAGGCATTAGCTGTGCGGCTGGGTACATTCCACCATCAACCGATTTCGACGCGGGGAACTTTCACCGCGTCGTGTTACGGTTGCCGAGGCCCTTACTCTTGATAGGAGATCTGAACGGTAGAAACCCCCTCTGAGGAGACTACTCGATTAATCCCAGGGGTCAAGTCCTTCCCGACCTGATCAACGAGCTGGAGAATAGGTGTCCTAAATGTGGATGAGTTTACGCATCGCTGCCCGAGAACCGCTTCATTTTCTTGCCTTGATCTATCTCTTTGCTCTCCGGATGCACAGCCTGATTTTGATTGGGGGGTGGTCGATGACCTCCATGATAGTGATCACTTTCCCATTCAAATATCATTATCAGGGCAACTGCGGCCTGAGAGCCCGCCCCGGTGGTGCCGGGCGCCGGCGCGGTGGTCTTCATTTCAAGAAATGACTGATTTCTCTGTCTCAGTCCAGGAGTTTAGGACGGTAGATGAGGCCGTTGAGTTCTCCGGCAACCTCATCGTCGTGGGCCTAACTACTATTCCTAGAAGGTCTGCCCGTTTTGCACGCCGACCACTCCCGTTGTGGTCAGCCGAGTGTGAGACGGCCCTCAAACAAAAGTATTATGCCTACATGCGCTATAAGCTCCGCCCGAACGATTTCACTGTCAGTGATTTTCGTCGAACTAGGGCTAGGTTCCGATATATTTCGAAGCACGCCCGCCGCTCTTCTTGCCCGGCATACGTGTCTTCACTTAACGGGAAGACCCTTCTAGCAGAGGTGTGAAAGCGAGTCAAAAGGATTCGGGGCAAGTTCTCGCAGGATGCCCTTTTCGTTCTCCAGGAGAATGGGACTGCAATCTCGGACCCTGCGTCCTTGGCGGAATCCTTTGCGGGCGCTTTTTCCGCAATCTCTAGCTGGGATGCTGCTCCGCCAGCATTCATTGCGCGTTGTAATGTTGCCGAAGTTCGCTGACTGGACTTTACCTCCAGAGGCGGAGAAGTCTTCAACGACAGGTTTACTTTGAGTGAGTTTCCTTCCGTTCTCGCTTAGTGCGCGGACACCGGCCCTGGTCCAGACGATCTCCCATATGCCATACGTCGACACCTGGGTGAGCGAGGCATGGCCTTTGTGTTAGATTTGTTCAACAGAATCTGGGTAGAGGGTATCCTCCCAAATTCCTGGCGAATCGCTAATTTGCTCGCTTTTCGCAAGCCGGGAGAGATCACTATATCCCGGCCGGTTTCCACCCAATATCTCTAACCTCCTGCGTGGTCAAGTTGATGTAGAACTTGTTAAATGTTAGATTAGCCTTCTTTCTGCACAGCGGAGGCCATCTGTCTTCTGCACAGTGCGGCTTCCGCAAGTTCTACTCCACTTCGGATGCTCTGCTCAGAATGGAAAATGACGTCTGCGATACCTTCCTTCGTGGACAGCACTAGGCCATGGTGTTTCTCGATCTGGAGAAGCCCTATGATATCGCATGGCGATACCGTATCATGCAGACTCTCCTCACGATGGGTGCAAAGGGACGCCTCCGGATCTTATATCTGAATTTTTGCGAGATGGTCTATTTCGCGTACGGGTGGGGGGGAGCCTTCTCCGGCCTAATGGAACAGGAAGAATGGCCCACATGGAAGAGTCCTCAGTGTCGCTCCAAGTCCAAAGAGGGTCGGTTTCCACGCCATATCCCCTCTGTTTGAAGTCAGCGAGGCTCTGCCAGGCGATGCGTCTGTATTCATGGCCGAGCTGGTTGCAATACACCCCTCGGTACGGGAGATAACGCGACGTACCGTATTCCATGTTTCGACATCTGGGTGAGAGAAGCATGGCCTTTCTCTTAAATTTGTTCAACAGGATCTGGACAGATTCCTGGCCATTGTTACTGTGCTTGCCTTTCCCAAACGTGGGAGCGAGCAGTCTACCCAGGCCGTTTCCTGCCCAATCTCTCTAGCCTCCTCCGTGTCCATGTTATTGGAGAAATTGGTAAATGTTAGAGTTGGACAGCGGAGGCCGCCTGTCTTCGGCGCAGTTCGGCTTCCGCTACTTTCACGCCACGTCGGACGCTCTGCTCCGCCTAGAAAATGCCGCGTGCGAGGCCTTCCTTCGTAGACAGCACTACGCCACGGTGTTTTTCGATCTGGAGGAGGCCTATGATACCGCATGGCTATACGGTATCATTGAGACTCTTCACACGATTGGGGTGAGGGGACGCTTCCTAATCATTATTTCTGATTTTTTGCTATATCATTGATTCCGCCTACGGGTAAGGGATGGTGAGCCCCTCACCCTCCCACTGGAGCAGGAAGAGGGTGTCCCGTCCGTCTTCACGGCCGATAATGGTAGATAACGCGTCGTGCCCGGTTGGGAGACCAGATTGGAATCTATAACGACTCACAAAGCGCCCTGAGTACTCGGTGTGCATTGGAATCTTCACATCCCCTGGTTCGTGATATCCGTTACGCCACGGTTTTAGGGAGTCCAGCGGATGCCGAGATTATCTTCTGCTGTGTTCCTGGATATTTGAGAATTGCGGGTAATGAGCGCGCCAAAGAGTCCGCAAGGACTGGGTGACCAGCGTTTCGCTTTTCCTCACACCGATCACATGACGGGACCTGGGCTGCTCGCCAAAGAAGATGGAAACGACCAGGGGAACTTAAAGTTACGTGTCATAGTGCTGCGACGGTTCCGATGGCCCTACCCCCCAGTGCCACGACGGCTTCTGGGCGCTGCAGCAGCATTTGATGGAGCGCTCAATTTAACTTATTGCGACGAGGCGTTGTTCCCTAGACTGTCCAGCACATTCTTGTCAAGTGTCTCAGTATCAGGATCTTCGCGCACGCTACCTGACCCGGTACTGGGACGCGCGAGGTCGTTCCCACCTGTCTATGTTGTTTTACATTCTCTTTCGAATGATATAATTGCCAAAGTCCTCCCAAGGTTAGCCGGGGAATTATTTTGTTTTGGTAATGACATCATAACTATTCGGCCAATTCTAACGAAATTTGAAACCCTTATGTTGTTTTACATTCTCTTTCGAATGATATAATTGGCAAAGTCTTCCCAAGGTTAGCCCGGGAATGATTTTTTTTAGCATAATATTATAACTATTCGGCCGATACTCTGCTAAACTAGGTTATAATATGCTATACTCTGCTAGGAAAGCCTAGAATAGGCTATACTATGCTAAGATATAATGTACATGGGTAAGATATACTATGCTAATTTAGGTTATAAAATGTTATGCTAGGATAGGATATATTATGTTAGGCTATACTTGTCTAGGATAGTTAAGGCTAGGCTAGTCAGGGCTATGCTATGCTAGGGTAGGCTAAAGTATAATATGCTAGGTAATACTATGTTAGGCTACGATAGGCTAGCTAACCAAGGCTATAATAGGTTACGCTATGCAAGGTTATTCTAGTCTAGGGTATGATATGCTATACTAGTCTATGTTATAATATGTTACGCTTGGCTATATTATGTTGTGTGTGGTTATGCTAGGATAGGCTATACCAAGCTATCCTATAGTAATCTAGGCTAGGCTATCGTATGCAAGGATATATTGGTTAGGATAGTAGCCTATTATAGCTTGGCTATACTAGGCCAGGCTACTCCAGGCTATATTATAATATGCTAGGTTAGACTAGGGTCTACTAAGCTAGGATAAGCTATACTAAGATACGATAGGCTAGGACATACTAAGCTAAGGTAGGATAAAGTAGGTTATACTAGGCTAGATAGATTATACTAAGCTAGGCTTGGCTATACTAGGCTAAAACAGGGTAGGTTATACTATGCTCTACTACACTAGGCAAGTTTAGACTATGCTAGGGTAAGCTATTCAGAATAAGTGATGGCCCGCGACATTTTGGTGAGCAGACCTTGTTTATTGGTGGTTTACTTTATATTGTAGCCTGAAAATTAGGCTTAATGTATTTTCGACGAGAAATGCCCTCAGTTGCAGTCTCAGACAAACGCTCTTTGAAAAAATATATATTATTAGGGCTATGTCCCTTGCATTCGTTTTCTCTTCTCCTAACTTCACCTCTCTCCCCAAGCCCCCCCCCCCCCTCATATTTTGTCCCGGATATGTTGCCGTTGTCCATAAATTTAAATAAACGGACCTATCTAAAGGTTTGTATCCGCCAATGTTTAGCTGGCCAAAATCTTGCATCCGCCACACCCAAAACATTCCTTTCACTCTCTGTGGCCTTGTGGATGCCTGACCAGGATGGTTTCATCGACCCGCCACCTTCGAGCTGAATTCACGTTCACTAATGCCAATGGCTGGAAGAAGGTCGTGTAATGGCGAACTCGTCGCCGAAAGGGTAACTGAAGTCATACGACCGGATTCGAACATGATGAGTTTACTAAAAAAAAATAATACTTCCCCTCGACCATCCCTGGAGCCGCCTTCGGACAGCTCCACTGAAAAAACGGAGGTTCCCCCGCCCCCTGTGCTTTCGAGGACGACCCTCCAAAACTCTTCGACCGGAGAGGAGTCTTACTCCTCTCTTAGGCCTAAGAGTGTAGGGGACTTCCCCTCACCCCCCCTCTTTCCAGCAGTAGTCCCTACTTTTCTTTCACAGGGGACTACCAACAAAGCACACAGGCGGTACAAATTGACAGAGAGGGGGAGCGGCTTGATTAGACCAACCCCCTTAAGGGGGCAAGGGATGGCAGGGCCCGTCGGTCCGTGCCCCCCCTCTCTTTCCCGACGGATGCTGGTTCGCCGGCGGACAGCGAGAGAAAAGGTACCTCGAGGGGGATCCAGGATATCTTGGAGGGGGTGGGGATGGCTATATGGATCCCCCACCCCTCTCAGGTGACCAAGCCCCAGATGGTAGGATATTCCATGGGGTCGAACCTGGGCTCGGTGCCAAGCACAGAACCCGAGTCCGCCCCTATGCAGGCTCCTCCTCAGACGGCTGAGGTCTCCTAGTCCTCACAAGGAGAGTAGGGATCTCCTCCCCTGGCCGATGCTCCTGTGACAGGAAACACCTCTATTTAAGGGAAGGATCTTGCCGAGTCCGGTCCATCTGGCCTAGGGGCTCCTACCGGCGGATGAGAGAAATGGGATCATTCCCCGCCCTCCTCTCATAAGACATAAGAAGAAAAAGACAAATAGGATTCGGGGCTCCTCTCTCTTCGCGGGAGCCGCGGGAACTGACGGAGCCGCTGCCGTTTCGGTATGCGACTAAGCCAAGATCGGTACGTCCGACCCCCGGTGCTGCCCCGCGTGAGGAGTCTTAGACTAAGACCAGAACTGTGCAGAGCTGAACCTCGATTACGTCGGACCCCCTCATTCAGAGGCTACCTGGCGTTTTCGAACCCGCTAGCATCAAACGGTTACTTGTTATTCGCTACACTGATGGCAGCATGTTGACTAAGGGCAACATGATCCATCAGAGGAGAGCTCTAGCTAGTGTGATTGGTAGAGAGCCGAAGGTGACCCGTTTCTTGGACGGGAGCCTTTTAGCGAATGCGTCGAATCCTTCTGAGGCGACCATGATTAATGCCCTTCGGACACTTGATGGCACGCCTGTGTGTGACTTTGCACTCTACCATAAACTTCGTGAAATGAGGAGTTTATGCGAGGGAACTCGTGGACTGTCCCTTAGACCTGGCCGACCATGGGTCGGTCAAGGACGAACGTGTGATGAGAAAATAGGGAGGTGCCTCGAGACCACCTCTACACTCTTCGTCATGTTCGACTATGACAAGCATTCGTGCCACTGCCAGGTAGGTGCTACTACTGTCACCGTTTCGGCCATACTAATCGCTCCTGTCGACGTGCAAACCAGGGGTTACCCGAAGTATGTGTATGTTGCTCCAAGGCCACACACGATAAGTCCAAATTGTGTGTGGCTAAGTGTGTCAATTGCAGAGAGCCGCACCCAACTTCTTCGAAGCAATGTGGTGCGTATCTCCTTAAGGAAATCTTGGTTGTTCAGGCCCAGAATCATCTCTCATTTCGCGAGGCTAAAGACTTAGTCCTGGGACGTCATATGCGTTACTTTTGAGAAAGACGCACTTTGCTCCAGGCCTACGAGCACGGTCGCTTCCGCGCCCATTCAGAACCCTTCTGCGGGTTCTACCCACCCCGGGTGCTCACCTGGTAGAACTGGTGGCATAAAGTGTTCACACCCAGCCCCGGCTAAATCTAGGGCTCCCTATCCTCCCCCCAACGTGACTGTTTTCCGTAAGGCGAAACGGCAGGCGCCTCCACCGAGTTGTTACACTCACAGGAGGCAACACCCCTGAAGTTGCTTGTAAGGCCATCTTCTTGGGTTTCTAAAGCTGCCTCCTGAAAGTAGTTTCGGCTTCTACGCCTACATCGAGTGCTATGCTGGGTGACTCGAAAGGGGCGGATCCTCCAAAGGAGGGACTCCCGCCTGCCTAAGGTTTCGAGGCAGAGGGAGGAAAAGACTCGCATGGCGGGTCCGACCTCCCACGATAAGTCCTTGAAGGCGTCAGCGGCTTAAGCGCATTGTCCGGCCAGGCACTGCCTTTGTCACGGCCGAGATATCGCGACGTTCCCGGTTCGGTAACCTGATTGTGATTTCTAGCGACTCACAAAGCTCCCTGAGTGCTCTCGGGTCATTGGAATCCTCGCATTCCCTGGATCCGTGATGCCACGGTTTTTGGCGAGCCGGGGGCGATGTCGAGATTATCTTCTGCTGGGTTCCTGGACATGTAGGAATTGCGGGGAATGTGTACGCCGATGAGGGCGCCAAAGAGTCCGCCAAGACTGGTCTACCAGACGAGCGTTTCGCTCTTCCTCAAACCGACTACATCGCAGGAATACGGGCGGCTTGGCAAAGAAGATGGGAGACGGTCGAGGGGAACTTAAAGTTACGTGACATTGCGCCGTGTCTGTTCCCATGGACCTACCCTCCAATGCCGCAACGGCTTCAAGTTGCTTTCTGTCGTCTCCGGATCGGACGCACCGCCATTTGATGGAGCGCTCGTCCGCACCTTATTGCAACGACTGCGTTTTATCCCAGACTTCCCGGCACATTCTTGTTGAATGTCCCAGTCTAGGTGATCTCCGCTCACGTCGTTACCTAGCCCGGTACCGGGACGAGCGGGGTCGCTACCGCTTGCCCATTGTACTCGGGACGGGTTCGCTCACACAACCTTGTAGACCCTACCTACTAAAAGTCCAAATAAAGTGGAGGAGGCTGACCTCCTCCACTTTATTTGACTTTTTTTTTAGGTCGCCTGTTCCTTCGCCGGTGAGAGGAGGCCTACCCCCGATACAGGAGCGTGCTTCCTTCTTGCCTTAGTTTTTTTTATATTAGCTCTTGTCCTTTTTTATCGGTGTTATTTGTTATTTACATATTTTGATTTGTTTTTTTTTAATATAGTATAGTAGTAGGCCGTGTCTCTTCTGGCGACTTATACCAAGTATGCAGTCGCCAGATAGGCTCCTAAACAAATATAAAAACAATGCATAACTAGTGCCGGCTGGTCAGAGATGCGCGGAGTGAAGTTATAATATTGTTGTACGAGGTTTAGGTACACATTCGCATTTACCTTTCCAATTATTTGCCCTAGTGGACCGACTCCTTCAGACCAAAACATCCCCCATACCCTGACGCTGTCTCTCTCCTCCATGCTTGACAGACTTTTTAACATGCTTAAGGTTAAGTCTGTCACCCGCAGCGCGTCTAACGAAGCGTCTGCCATCAGATCCAACTAAATTAAATTTACTTTCGTCGCTGAAGTAAATTCTGTGCCAATCTTCATCCCTCCAAACAACATGAGCTTCAGCATATTCGAGTCTAGCCTTCTGGTTCTTCTTACTGATGATTGGTTTGGTTGCTGGAGATTTAGATTTTAAACCAGATGCATTGTAGCGAATGGAGACTGCGAAACAGCTCACTTCTTTGCCACTATTGCTTTTAATTTATCAAGAAATTCCTTCTGCAGCCTCGAAGTGATCCTTCATAGAGAAGAGCTTAATATCTTTGTCTCTTCAAACGGTGGTTATACGGGGTCGATCGACTTTGGCAGGAGATTTATAGGACTTGTTTTCATTGAATAACTTCAGAACGGGCGAAATCACACTCTTGACCTTCCTGGTGGCAATACACCACTCGGTACGGGAGATTACGCGACGTGCCCGGTTCGTAGACCGGATTGTGATATATAGTGACTCACAAAGCGCCCCGAGAGCATTGGAATCTCTGCGTTGTCCCCCAGACTGTTCGGCACATTCTTGTTGAATATCCCAGTTTGGGCTATCTTCGCGCATGTTACCTGTCCCGGTACCGGATGGGTGGGGTCGCTACCGCCTCTCCCTTGTACTCAGGACGAGTTCGTCCACATTGACTGGTGGACTTAGTGACTTTTGGGGGAAGGCCGGCCTTCTTCCCTTTATTTAACTAGTTTTTTTGTGGAGGTTTTTTTTTTTGTAGGTCGCACCAGGGGGAGGCGGACCTCGCCCCGACTCTGGAGCTTGCTTCCTGCCTCTTCCTTTTTTTTACTATTTTAAAGTAGCCTAGTACTAGTCAGTGCTTAGTACGGCAAATTATGCCCAAGTAGGCAGTCGCCAGATGAGCTCTTAAAATTAGACATCCACGAAGTCTTAAAGTGAACGATTCTCTGACGGAGCTCAGGAGTCACTTGCACGTGTGGTGGCATCTCTGCAGAGTGATTATGACAACAATGGCGGTTGTACAGTTCTTACCAAACTGAGCAAAATGTTGCCAGATGATTTCAAGAAACTTCTAGGATGTTCTTTGAATATTCGTTCTCTTATTTTTCACATGTCAATATTTTATTTTGTTAATTTAGTATAATTTCTTGAATATACGATTGAATTATATGATATCTCCATAAAATATATAAAATTCATGCCTTTATATACCATGAAAATTTCACTTACCTAATTGTATTTTTGAAAATCTTTTAAGAGGAAAATGGTTCTCTTAATTTGCTCTGTACGGTACATTTATGTATTTTTCTCTAATTCCTTTAGAGCATCGCGCGAAATAAATGCACATTGGTCATTAGATTAGTAATAGTAATTCTGATTGGTCTTCCATTTGGCTAAATATTTTGGTCAGGTGTTTTTAATAGCGGACGACTACATCGTCGGTCGGGTCCGTTTTGCTTTTTTTTTTCCTTTCTTTGTAATAACATTGTAACTATTCGGCCTAATCTAACGAAATTTTAAATCCTCATGTTGTTTCACATTCTCTTTCGAATGATATAATTGCCAAAGTCCTCCCAAGATTAGCCCGAGAATTATTTTGTTTTAGCAATAACATTATAACTATTTTGCCCATTCTAATGAAATTTGAAACCCATATGTTGCTTTACATTCTCTTTCGAAAGATATATTTGCCAAAGTCCTCTCAAGGTTAGCCAGGGAAGCATTTTGTTTTATCAATAACATCATAACTATTCGGCTTATTCTAATGAAACTGAAAGCTGTTATGTTGTTTTACATTCTCTTTCGAATGATAAACGAGGAGCGGTCAATAACTTTTGCAATTCGGATATAAGGAAACGTGATATGAGGAAAAGTGTTTTATTATTTTTCAATATAACTACCCTCGACTTCTAAGCACTTGCGCCACTTGTCCCTGAGGCTTCGAATTCCCGACAACCAGAAATCTCCCGACCGCTGTTCAATCCACTCCTGGACGGCGAGCTGGACATCTTCATCGTCCCCAAACCGGCGTCCACGCAGTGCAGCCTTGAGCTGGCGGAATAAAAAAGTAGTCGCTAGGGGCCAGATCTGGACTGTAGGGAGGGTAGTTGAGCTCCTCGAATCCGCACTCGCGCAGGGCAGCTTGTGCAACCCTGGCCTTGTGGACTTTGACGACGTTGAAGTCTATCATGGGGCGTGAGGTTTCTAGGGACCCAACGGTCAGAGACCTTGGTCATGGCCAAATTGTCGTGGATGATGTTGATAACACTTCCATGTGATATTCCAAGTTCTTGCTCGATTTCTTCGACCTTCACCCCTCTATTTTCGAGGATCATCCTCTCCACACGGGCCACATTGTTCTCGTTGGTCACGTCTGACGGGCGTCCTGGACGGGGGTCATCTTCAAGGGACTTACGACCATGGCGAAACTCCCTATTCCAGCGAACAATGGTTGCATAGGAAGGGGCGGTGTCGGTGTACACTGCAACCATGCGTTCATGGATCTCTTTTGCATTCTTGCCTTCTTTGGTCAAAAAATTGATCACTGCGCGGTGCTCAACCTCCTCCATTGTTGAAAAATTTGTGACTGATGATCTGCGATCAGGTACTGCTTCTTAAATAGACGAGGCAGGAGCGTGCGGTTGCAGGGCCTTTCCTTATCATAACTTGTCCTAACATCCACACAAACAGCTATCCCCCTTCCTCTCTTTTGCCCTATCGATTCGCAAAACTTATTGACCGCCCCTCGTAATTGCCAAAGTCTTTCTAAGGTTAGCCCGCGAATTATTTTGTTTTAGCGATAACATCATAACTATTCTGCCGATTCTAACAAAATTTGAAACCCATATGTTGTTTTGCATTCTCTTTTTAATGATATAATTGCCAAAGTCCTCCCAAGGTTAGCACGATAATTATTTTGTTTTGGCAATAACATCATAACTATTCGGCTGATTCCAACGAAATTTGAAACCCTTATGTTGTTTTACATTCTCTTTGGAACGATAAAATTGTCAAGGTCGTCCCATGGTTATTCCGGGAATTATTGAAAGTTTTTAAGGTTGTAAGGTCATAAAAAAGAATAAGTGAGAGCACGCGACTTTTTAGTCAGCAGCCTTGTTTTTTAAGATTCTTAATTAACGAAGAATTTGCAACTGCATTTATATTGCTCGGGTATTCTTTTCGTAGTGCTCCTTTCCCGACTCCATCGCTATTTCTCTCTCTCTTTTCACTCTTTCTTAATCTATGTTTAATCCTTGATTGGTCTTATAAAAAGACTATTTCGTGCATCATTTTTCCTGATTTCCTCGCGTCTACCGTGTCGCGGGTTATTGTGATTTCCAGTTTATATATCTTTACCTTCCCCCTTCCGTCTTCCTCATTGGTGATTTCTTGTTTTTGAGGCTCTTTCATACTTTTATTTCGTATATATATATACATCGAATATAATATTACTTCTTGTAGTTATCCTTGATAAGGAACTTAATAAAGATCGAAGGTACTTGGAAACACCATTTCATTTTTTCCTGCGGGACATTGCATTCATTTGCTACCCTCACGTGATACTTTGTGAGTTTTTCATTTCATATGTATATATATATATATATATATATATATATATATATATATATATATATATATATATATATATATATATATATAAGGAGTTTCTTTAATCTTTCTGATCTGTTGTCCTACCAAACTCATCCGCCCTGAAGATAGGCTAATCGATAAATGCCTGGGGGACGGGGGTATCTACAAACAAGAGAGCCGCTCTCTCCTTACAAACTCTGCCCTCTAAGGCCTTTTTGCTCATGCGTTTGAAATTCAAAGGAAAAAAATGCCGTCTTCATTAGACGCTGGACTTTCATAAATTAATAGGCCATTCTGTACATAAATATTCATCTAGTTTTATGTCATATTTTTATATTTTATTAAAAGGGACGTATTCGAATTTCTAATAATCACAAGCACTTAATGATCGATTCTGGCACTTAATATATTACTCGATTATGACTTGCAGTATTAAAAATGCGTACGGATCAAAAACAAAGTAATAAATAATTAGAGACTAATTACAAACATTTCACTCTACTTGGTATAGTTATTAGCACAACGAAAACATTACCATCCCGGCGTTGTCCTTATATGTACGTTTTTTTTATTTTTCAACTTTGCAAGTGCATACGTTTCTTGAACGGGGTGACACTTCTCCTAGCACTAATCAAACCTGAACTCCAAATGTAGATTTCTTTATTTCTACGGTGATTGCTCGCATCTGAATTCCTCCTACCTCCTTTATAAAGTTCGTATAGTTCCTCCACGGTATTGGAGCTGTGGAGCGTTGGTGCGGTTAGTTCCTGGAGTATAATCCCCTCTCCCCCCACCTTTCCAATTACCAGCTGAGGTTATTTTTGGCCCTACCGTGGGATCTTTTGTTTAGGCAAGAGTCGCTGCCTTTTGTTTATTTGGTGTTTATCTACGTCAAGGGCAACATTTGTCCGTTCGTTTGTGGCCAGATTCGCTTAGGAAACGAAAACACCGATGGCGTCATCGCCACGGCGTGCGAATGACACCCCCTGTCCTCGAGCTACCAACGGTAAAAAAAAACTGTCCGACTCCCCCTCCTTGTTCGAGAGTGGTTTGTTTACTCCCCCCCCCCCTCCCTCTCCACTAGAAGATCATCTTTGGTTTAAGTTCATGCTCTTTTTAGTTAGGCCCGTTTTCTACTACAGTTTGGGTTCCTGGGTTTATATTCCGTTCACACATTCATACCATGTAATTTCAGCTCTTTTTCTTCACGAGGCATTTTTAAAAACATTTTGGTGACGACATCCATTACATGTGCAATTCCCCTCCCCCTTATCCCGCTGCGCGTACATAACTCTAAACCAGGGTGTTTGGTGGGTGTCGTGAGTAATTTTCCCTGCATCTCGAATGCCTATGTCTCTATAATGGACGGGCGGGTTTGATTTATTCCCCGTGTGGAAATTTGGTGATTCTTCAAGCGAAGTCGTGGCGTTGCCTTAGATTCTCACGATGGCCCGGCCGGGATTCGGTTTTAAGTGTTTGACGTCTGCGGGTTCATGTTTACAGGCCATTCAAACGCTTCTTTCACATTCACACATTGAAATTGCAGTTGTTTCTCATGGTAGTCCTTCGCGTTCATAACCCCGTTTTCACTTATATCCACCATCCAGTTTCTTTACATCATTTGTTCAACTTTTATTTTCTTAGTTTGCTTTTCCCCATTCATCGACGGGGTCGCTATTGCGTGTCCCTTGTTTTCGGAATGGGTTCGTTCACACCAGACTGGGAAATGGTGGAGTTTAGGGAGGATGCAAGCCTCCATTGTATACATTTTGGGGAGGGGTCCCCTGAGGAAACGAATATCTATCCGGCACCTAACTATGGGGGGGGGGGGATTTTTCTTAGCCGTAGTGGGATTTGTTTAGTTTTAGGTTTGTGTTTCCTTTTAATTTTTAATGGCCTAAAATAGGCAAAGTAAGAACGATAATGATTTATTATATCAGTGGTGGCAGTCGCCAAAAGAAAGAACCTTAAAAAATAGGCTTTTCGCCATGGCTTGAGTTCACTATTCTGTTATGAGTTCCCGATCACCTCTCCTTCTGGCGGGCGGCGCTTTGTCTCGTTTCGAGAACTCTTCGCCACGGCCGAAACGAGGTAATATTTCCGGTTTGCGTTGTGCTTGCGCGCGGTCAGTGCATTCACATGTGCCTTGGAAGGGTTTTTGCCATCTTCGTCGGAGATAATTGACTTCTTTTTTTGCTTCTATTTTGTAGGCGGATATTTGGTCGGTGGGTTGCACGATTGTCGAAATGGCTACCGGCAAGACACCTTTCATGGATCTCGGAAGCCCCACAGCAGCCATGTTCAAAGTAAGTGACGGTCCGCTACATGATTGCAACGTGCACGGTGTCAGTCTGTAAGAGTGGAGATGAGAGGAGTGATATTTCTAATAATGACGTCAGTGTTTGGTAACAAAGGGGTGTTTTTAAAGTTTCCTTAGTTTTGTGTGTGTTTTTTCACGGGCTCTATTCGTCCGAATGGGCACCACTTTTATTATTATCGTTTTATATTTAAATGTTGACTTTTAAACAGTGACGAGTATTATTTGCATGTATTTATGTTTGGTCCTGGCGGTTCGCTTTCATTTCCGTCGTTACGTTCGTTGCCTTGGATCTGTGAAGGTTGACCGCCCTTCATCGAGTGAGTGAGGTTTAGCCCCGCCTCCCTTAACTAGAGAAGGAGTGGTAAGAAAACGCTTGGGCAAGTCTGGTTCGGGCTACCAGTGTAATTAATTAAATGGGTGCCCGAGACTGTCCGTGCCTATATCGCAGGCGCTCTCTTCTCCCCCCTCGGGCTCGGTTCAGATGGCGTCATCATCTGGTTCAATGGTCTGACATCACCGCTCTATCGTTGGCTTTTTACACCCCCCCACCCCACCCCCGCCCCGCCCCGCCCTGTAGGATTTCTTTCACCAGCCGTATCCTGCGACGATTTTAAAAAGCGAGTTTCCTGTATTGCGAGTGACTTCCCCGCGTGCTAATGTGTGATAGATGCCTGGGCTCGAGGCATCTTCCCCCCCCATCCTCGTGCCACTTATGGGAGAATGAAAGTTCTGTGGTTATTTAATTCTTTGAGTGCCCGTGGTACATCGCGTCTTAGTTGGGGGGGGTACCTTTATCTTGATTGCTGGGATGCCGTATCTTATCAATCCATGATTACCCCCAAGGGCAGCTTCTGTAAGTTTTTTCCCGCTTGTTTCCGTCTTACGCAATTATAACCTTAACTTGACACCCTAACGTAGGTATAGCTCCCGAAGAAGCGTCCAGACTTTATTGATTTGTTTCACTTGTACCCTCGGGATCGGTGGTTCGTTCTTCCCATGGGCATCCTTGGCTACGCACTCGCGGTCATATATTGACGTAGTCATTTATTTTCATTGTCAGTGATGACCTGGATTAACGTCCCTCGTTTGACCCGCAGGTGGGGCTCTATAAGATGCACCCTGATATCCCCGAAGAACTGTCTGAAGAAGGGAGAACGTTCATTCTTCGCTGCTTCGAGGCTGACCCCCAAAAGCGCGCGACTGCTACGCAGCTCCTTGAGGATTCTTACCTCTCTAAGTAATATCCGATGTCTATCCTTAAGTTAATTAATTCGGGCCTGAAATCCTCATCTCTCAGTCCCACCATTCGGAAAAGATGAGAGCAGATTTTGAGTTCAATTTATCTCTTCTTGTCGCCTCTGTTTTCTTTTATCTCCTCTCGGCCGCATTCTCCTCACTAGGCGGCAGGACTTCATTTGACATTTCTCTATCGATTACTTTGAGTTTGGGCCCACCAAAGATATCCCAGTAAAGGAGTCCAAATTCGTACTTTTGATTCTTTCAACTTTGTACCAATTTTTCCTGAAGGCTTCAAATACACCCTCCCGAAATCAATAGGGTTGGAGTGGTTTGATAAGGCCATCCTTTTATACTACTACTGTTTTCATCTCTAACATTATATTTTTTACCTGTTTTTTTTCCCTCGTTCTTTCTCACATCTGGATAGACAAATCCTCAAGAAAAAGGGGTTATTAAATCTCTAAAAACTCAACCTTAATTTTAGTCATGCCTCTTAACCTGACCACTCTTAAAATAATCCGCAAAAGAAGTTCCAATTTTTAATTTGGAGTTTTTCTACAATCTTGTTTGACTTCTCAATGTGCGATCCGTATTTTCCTCCACTCGAACCCGGTCCCCTCATGACAGCTTCACAGAAAGCGCGGCCCCACTTAATTGTGGTAACGTTGACGGGGCCTATACTAGGGTTGTAGGATCAAAGGTCTTTTCTCCCTTAATCTCCCAAGGGCTCGGAGGGACCAGAGGTCATCTGCTCCTGGGGAGCCATTGACAACAAAAACATCCTTTCCATCCATTCTCTCAGGAATGGAAACTGATTTTCTCCTTTTGATTCAGGAAACGGAAGAAAAAACAAGTCCGGCTGCCAAACTCGAACCCCCAGGAATTCTCCCGCAGCATCTCGATGCCCGTCGATAAGACTACAATCAAACCCAGTCCAGAGAAGTCCAGGCTCGCTAGTTCCCCCGACGATGGGTATGTGGGCATCTCGCTGAGCCTCGTCGCAGTTCATTGTATCGTTGTTGCATTAAGCTAAGGGCATTTTGCGATGTTCCTGCATGGGGAAAAGGCGGATTTCAAGGGTATAAACTTTCCTTTTAACTGAAGCTTTCTGGCTCTTGCGACACCCCAAAGTTAGCGCACTGCTTCAAGAAAATGTATGGTAAATAAACATAGAATCTTCCGATTCTAGTATTTTCGTTCTCTACTTTTGAGTGCTTGTATCCTTCGGTGCTGACGTGGTTTGCGTTCTTGGCGCCCTTGCCCCCTCTATTTGTGATGAATGGCGTTTTGTGCCCTAGTTTGGGTATCCTCTATTCATCTGCAGTACAACACTCACTCACTTTCCTTCTGCTGTAATTCTTTATTCCGCCCAACTCCTTCGTCATTTTCAATAGTCCCAAAGTGCTCTCTACGAATTTGCTTCTGAACATTCTTGAAAATATCCCATTTTTATTTAACGCATGACTATAAATATCTTTGTCACTGGTGACCTTTCTTTTTTATATTTATTCTTTGATGTCCCCCCATTGGCTTAGGTGATACTATTCTCTCACCCAGCCCACTTTTTTTTTCTGCGGACAGCTCATCTCCCTTCTCACATTACACCCATTATCATAAGGTTTTTCACTAACCATTCTAGATCTATAAACAGGCACTTACGACCACTCAATATCCTAGTTTCTAGTCTCAGCAGACTGATTCTCGAATAATTTTTCCAACCGCGCTCTACCAGTTTGCTGTTCACACTTCCCCCCTCACATATTTGCACACCTACATGATGTATATTATTAGGTGGCTTTTTTTCTAAATTCATCGCCCTTGCGCTCTTCTATAGACCTCAAGGAAATTTGACTAATTTACCCGCGACTGTACGTTCCTATGAATGAAATCGGTTTGAAGGCAATTCCGCTCTGGGTCTGGGTGGGGTCTGATAACACTTGTGAAAACTCCAAAATGGGATTCTTTGTAAGAACTTGTTCCTTAAGGTTTATAAGGCTCCTTGAATCCAGTATTTAGAGTTGACGATGTTTGTCATTAGGGCGTCATTTTCAAGCCTTTTCACTGCTCTAGTTCGTTTTATCCTCCATTTTTATCCCTCCCATCGTTTCTTCATTTTCTTATTATTAAAAAAAAAATGATATGGAGAGACTGTATGAAGGAAGCGAACTAGTGCCATTTTGACAAACTTAGGATCTTAATTACAAAGAACTTCATCTTGGCTAAATCTCGATTTTATTTCGCCTTTTGCCTATCATTCTATGCTTTGCTTGTTCATGTGGGCTAGTGGCAGCCAAAACGAGAATGCGGCTCTCGACCCTCTCCTCTCACCGAGCACAGCGCAGGGAGGGGGGGGGGTATTCTAGCCCCACGCCATGATCATTTCTATTCCCAGGAAATATTTAATTCCATTTTATGAGTCTGGAACTTAAAGTGGCCTCCAGTAGCAATTGGAGAATTTGGGGAATAATATTGCGGTCCTTCCTTTTTTTTGGTCGTATCATTCCATCTTGATTCCTTTTAGGTGCGACTATAGTAACACCCAACCTGCTGGGCTGGGAATTGGGGCTGTGAGTCGTTCTTCCTCTGTCACTACACCCACTCTATCCCCTGCGTCTCCATGTTCCTTCGTTTCCACCCTCTCCTACAACAGGTAAGAGAATTAACAGCTGGGTAGCAGTTTCAGGCTTTATTGAGCTTCTGTCATCATGGTGCTATCTGTAACTATGAAAGCGCACACACATCCTATCCAGAAGATCCTCGATTTCTATTGCATCTCACTCTTCACTGTCCTTTCTTTCTTATCGTCATTTATTACTAACGTGTGTGTGTATTTCGAAACATATATTCTGGTCTTAAGATGCATTTTCTCTGATTTTAGTTTCGTTTATTCATAAGATTTAAACTTTGATTGTTGGCTTCGCTTTATTAAATGTGCCTGTTTGTAGATGCTTTTCACGGTTCATTTCTGTTTTTTTTATGTTGATCCGAACCCTAAGCATGTTTCACTCCTTGCATGACCAGCATTACTCCTCCCCCTCCTTTACTAGATAATAGCCGAGATCCTTTTTTTTTACATTTCCCACATCATTTCCCTGCTAAAGTGATGTTCACAGTTTTTCCAATTTATTTTTCCTTCTTAATATTGAGAAATTGGCATGTTTTTTTTTTTTGTCCCTAAGGAATTTAAATGTTGATTTGGTAGTCTGTGCAGGCATGCCTTTACAAATTGCCATATGCTAGCGTTTTTGGCTGCAGAATTCCGCTAGATTTGTCTTGAAAATTATTTCCCTTTTCCATTATGATCAATTCTAGGCTGCCTCGGTGATTAAAGACGACAAGTTTCTTCTAACATGATATTATTTGCATTGCAGTGGAGGTGTGGAAGCGGACGAGTCGCTCTTGTCTCGAAGGTCGTCGAGTGGGGCACCTCTCTCGCCAGAAACCGATTCTCCGAGAACCGGGGTAAGAGGACACAGTCCCTTCTGTTAGTTACGCCGCCCCCTCCGGTTTCAATCGGGGACTAGATCCCCCGAAGGGGGGATGAAATTTGCACGAAGGTCAGAATGACAAGCCTTAGGGCACCAGTGTCTGGTCTTCGTTGGGGGAGTAGGGAAATATGCATGCGAGTATTGTGGGGAGGGGGTTAGACCAACAACCCAGGAGAAACCCTCGGTGACTCGGGGGAGGGGGTTACCACCCGCTCCACGATTGTGTCGAATAGATAAAGGTTTGTCTATTAATGGTTATACAAATTAAAGGTGATCCCAAATTTTATCATGCAGGAGCAAGAAGGATTTTACCTGCTCAAGAAGGACTCCCAGCGAAGGCTCACCTTGACCAAGGTTCTGCAGGAGGACGAAGCCACGATCGTGCACTTGTGGTACGACCGATTGGGCAAAGACATCGGCCCCAACAATGCGATTGTGCTCAATAAGGTAAAGGAATACCCGTACCCTCTTCCGGCTAGGTTCATAGGGGAGGTTGGTGGAGACCCCGCCCACTACTGCTGGCACTAGTGCTGATGAGTGCCAACCCCACCGTGGGGAAAAGCAACTGGGGGGAGGGGGCAGGATTTAGAAAGAACATCTACCAGTTTATCACAGTGTGTGGTCGGCCGAGCTTCAACCACACTCCCCCTCCCCATCCATTTATATCCTATTAAGCACAAGGACCCTCATCATTTTGTCCACACAGAAGGCTCTTCATAGTGATGGGGTGCTATGCTCACTAGCATTTCGCCCTGTCTGGGTTGGTTCCTGGGCAGAAGGCCCCCATACACAATACCATCCCCTTCCTCCTCGGTCACCCTTTTCTCTCTCAAACACTCATACAATCGACCCTTTACGCAATTTTCCAACCTTGTCACCCCCCTGATACCTAATCTTATAGTCTTTTACAAGTCTTAACTCGATCCATTCTCCTTATATGCCCATACCACCTCGTGACGCTCAATCACAACCTCTTTCATACCACACAGCGCTGGGCGGAGGGTGTTACCATGTGTATACTATTGCACCTGGTTGATATCCGGAAGATACCAGGTGTGGATGGGGAAGGCCGACCTCACACCCTGTTGACTCGAACTCTAATAGGTCCTTGGGAAGCTGGCGCAGTCTCCATTTCCTTTCATCCACCCACTTCTCTTTAATTTTCCTCCGAGGATTAAGGCCCGGCAGTGGGGTAGGCTTTCTAGTTCGCTACACACGGTACCGGAAGTGATTACACGTCCTCCCGCTTCCACCCAATGCCAGGTGGTATTATAATAGGTGAACACTCATCCCACTCCTTTTAGACCCGCCTATCTCTATTCTTCATTATTACATATCCTTGTCTAACCCCTTCCAACTTTCGTTCTTACTATCCAAGAAGGTTTTGGTAGCGCGGCGCACTTTCCTCCTCTTAACATAACTAAGCCGAGTGCCATGTTCTACCGATGACCTTATCTGGTGGCAGGGCCGAAAATCCGCTGGCTAGGGTAGTTTTAGGTAGGGTTGCGCTGTGTTGCCGACTCTTCCCCGCTTCCATTGCGCATAGGTGGCTACACCTGCATTTCCCTTTATAGTTCAAAGCCTCAGGAAAAAGTCGCCATTACGGCTGGTCGTGTTGACAAGGCCCATCTTAGCTTGAATCTGCAGGCTGAGTATGCGTAAATGACCACATTCAGGAATTTAGTGATTCTATGGGGAATCGAAGCATTGGTTGGTAATAACCTAGTAGTTGCGCCACTTAAAACCAATCAATCCCAAAGCATTGGGAGTTTAAGGGAATCCGCTGGTGCATGGAAAGCTGCCTCCAAGCGCTGCCTCGTCCCCCTTCCCTATGTACCGGGGAGGGGGGAGATCACCCGAGGCACCACTCCTACCGCTGGAAGGGCTCCCTACAACCATCCAGGTTCGGTAAAGGGATTTATGCTTAACCACTACAGCAGCCGAACTGTTGTTTCTCAGGGCCCCTCCAAGTCTCTCCTGTACGAGTAAGGGGGTTTACCTCTCACCCCTTTTTCAGAATCGTCTTTGCCGCCTGGAATTTCACCCCCGAGAGGGCCAACTCGACCAACTGAACCTCCTTAATGAGCTAAAGGGCGGTGTTGCCCAATGGCCCCTACCCCTCTACTTAATAGATTTAGGAGTTGCGGGGGGGGGGGAGTGTCCTTCGCCATCATGACAGGAACAGGCTCCTCGGGGGAGGGGGGAAAAGAGTGACAACCATGTCCTCACCCCCACCCACCCTAAAAGAAAAGAAAGAGCTGAGGTAGTTCTTCCCGGAGGGGCTCCAGAGATGGGCGGGTCTCCCCCATCCCGAGCCGTCAAGGGACCAGACCAAGGCTTGTCCCTCCGACGGAGGAGAGAAGTAGGCCAAGTCCCCAGCTTCTAAATATGAAAAACGTAAGTGAAACCTCAGCTATGTCAGCGCCTATCATCAAGAGGCTACCCGTCGTCGAGCCCGCCGGTTTCAATGCGATTGATGGAGCAAGACGGTCCAACGGACACATACGCCATCAGCGTCGAGCATTAGTTAAGCTTCTCGATGTAGAACCGAAGGCTTCCCGTTTCTTTGATGAGAGACTTCTAATTAACGCGGCTAATCCTGGTCGGGGGCCATACTGAGCGATCTACAAATAATTACTTGACTATTCCATAGAAGACAACACAAGAATTGGCCGACCAATGGACGTTCAAGGTCGAATGTGTGACGAGAATATGACGCGTGGGGAGGGTGTCTCAAGACACACCCTTACCCTGAGTCGGCGCTTGCTGGATAGTATCGCTACCTAGTAAATGCATTCATCCCGTTACCGCGGAGGTGTTGCCACTGTCACCGTCGTCCCTTCACAAATAAGAACTGCCAATGCGCAAAGAAGGGTCGAACCCCAATTTTCCATACTTGTCCAAAGGCTGTACACACAAACCGTCTCATGTGCAGCCAAATGAGTGAACTGCGGCGGATCGCACCGTGCTTCCTCCAAACAATGCGATTCGAACTCGAAAGATCGTCTTAGTAGCTCGAACATCTTCCGGAATCACTCATGTGATACTATTGCTGCAAAGATAGTCACACTGAGGGTCAAAGCAGGGCCTTTTACTACCTACTATCACTTCTTTAAATTTGTTCTACATTTTCTCTATCTCCATACTCACACTTATTTCCTCTTTTCTCCGCCTTTACTTCGGATTCTCCCTTCCTTTCCACTTTCTTCACATCCATTCTCCAGCACAATCATGTGATTGGATAGGCTCATACTCATACCTGTTACAGCCTTCACCACAAATACGTTCTTTCTTACCACAGACCAATCATACTCTCATTTTCTCCTCCTCTCCTTTGCCCAACCCATGTGTATTGACGTGGAGTAGGGCTTAGCTGAGTGGAAATACCGCTTCCCATTTTAGCGAAGTGAAGCCACATCGGGTGTGGTTAGTCGCCGGATGGAGTCCCGGTTCGGATTCCACGTTAATCAGTAGGTCCCCACTGAGAAACACAGGCATCTTAATTGAGTGCAAATCGCTGGTAAATCCTCTACCATTAAAAAAAATTATTCACATCATTGTGCTGAAAGAGCCCCCTTCTCCCCTCCCAGGGGTTGTCTGGTGAAATCTGGAGGCTTACGTGTCCTCCTGGCCCCATTGTTTACAGTAGGATCTTGCAGCTATAGATCTTCCTCACATTTTCACTTTATCTTCACCACTTTCTTTACTGATCTCCCTCCTTACAATCTTTCGGAATGGTATGGCTTCGTTGCTATTGCGCTGAAAGGAAATAAAGAGTAAAAACGAAATGGGGCTGGAGGGATGTCAAGAGAATTGTGTAGGATAAATGACAGACAGAAGAGAGAGAGAGACAACCAGGCTAATGAAATAATGGAAGCAATAAAAGTAAATGGCTCCACATTTGTAGCAAAGTTAATCTAAATTAGGTGTGGTTAGTTTTGGGAAGGGTCTTCAATTTTAATCGGATCGACATCGCGGATTATATATATATATATATATATATATATATATATATATATATATATATATATATAGTCTCGATCTTTGGTTGGGATTCCTCGTTGAACTGTGGGTTCTCAGTGAGATTTGGTCATGCAGTGGGAATCTGGGTTTACCCCTGAGTGTTTATTATGGCCGGGAAATTGGGGCTTCAGCGGTTGGCCGAACCTACAAGTCTCTGACTTAGGATATGTTGTGTATGTGGGGGTTTAAGGTTTTGGCATGTTATTAGTTTTTTTTTTTTTTGCTTTATGAGGTGGCTTCACAGCATGAGCAGCTTTGACTGTTTGGTTTATGTAGTGTTTGTATTACTGCTTGCATAGAGTAGAATGTCGGATGGAAATTGTATTGTGAGTGTTCATCTGTCATCCACAGGAACACCTCACCATAATGTTGGTTGGCCTCAGAAAGTACATCCCCGACCAGTCCAAGAAGGAGATCGAGGAAGCAATCCATAATCTAAGTGCAACTTTGCCTTTTGATGAGACCTCTCTCCATCAGATCAACCTCTCTCTGTACACTCTTCAGTATGCGGTGAGTACGAGCCGTTCCCAACTGGGTTTAAGGTCATACTTTACTGTGTTTTTTGTAGGAACTTCTTGGGGTGGGGGGTGGGGTATAATATGCCTTCCCGGCTCCGCTAATAAGGTTTGCCTTTGTAAGTTTTGCTAAACTTATTTTTTCACTTTTTATCATTCATTCCTTTCATCCCTTCTCGTTTTTTCCCACAAAATAAAAATAACCTCGTTGGTCACAGCCTTCTTTTCCCAAAGCGAAAAATATTTTCAACTTTGGCCATCATGTTTGTTCTTCAGGTGAACGACGTACTCAGGACTCATAGCATCAAGCCCCACTGGATGTTTGCCCTGGATGACCTTTTACGGCGAGCAGTTCACACAGCCATCACGATTCTAGTTCCAGGTGCGTAGGTCGATTTTGGCTCCAAAGAGAGTCGACAAAGCAGGTTCTTCGAAAATCGATTTATTAGTCTGCTTTTCAATATATGTGATTGTGGCGTAAGAATACCCCCCTCCCCCTCCCTCTCCTTTTCCCGTATTATTTTTTTAAATGGATATAAATTCATTCATTTAAACACCTCCCAAAGTGCTTGAGGAATTGTCCACAAAGAAAGCGAATTTAGAGGAAGGCACCAATCCCTCCCCCCGCAAAGAACTAAACGGAAATTCCCCAGATCTTTTACCTCTCTTGCATGGTCATGGTGTTCGTTCCAAATCTTCTACAGTTCCACCCTGATCCTGCGCCCGAGCGTGCTTCCTTCTTGCTATTTTGCTGCTTCTTTTGTTTTTTGTGCCTTGTTTTTAATCTTGCCTAGCATTAGGCTATGGATGATTACGGCGACTTATGCCCAAGTTAGCAGTCGCCAGATTAGTGCTGAAAAAAAAAACACAGCTGGGAGATCTTCGCGCGCATTACCTGTCCCCGTACCGGAACGAGCCGGTTCGCTACCGCTTGTGCTCAGGACGAGTTCCTGTAGATAGACCGGACCCTCTGATCGTTTGGAACGTCTGTTCGGCTTGACCCTGTGACTACCTCTTTTGGGGGTGTTGATGTGCTTGCCTGGGCGCCGAGGGAGGCATGCCTCTCTCCCACACTGCAGTATGGTTTTTGTTTTGTAGTTGGTTGTGTGATCTTGTTCGTTTTAACGAAATAACCTAATTTTGGGGCCAAAGGCAGCATTATTGGGATACGCCAAAAGGGGGTGATAAGAGGAAGAAGACGAAGTAGTTATGTTATTCATACTTCCTTACCGACCGACGTCCTAACCGATCGTTTCGTTGTTGGTTTGAAATCTGTGAAAAGGGCCTCTTTTTTTCGCACGAGTCTTTTATGCTTTTTAGGAACGTCTTCTATATGGTGGCCAATTTGATTAGGAAAATGAAACTAACTCGCGTTTTTTTCCGGTTTCTATAGCTTGGGCAAAGGATTTGAGGTTGTGTTCTTGGTGTTAGAATGGTTTAGTGTTTTTTTCTTGGTTGTTCTGGGTACCTGAAGGAGGCGAGGCGTCTGGGCATGACTTTTTTTTATTAGGCTTAGTCGGATTTTGTTTAGTTTTGTAATTTTGGCGGCATTGCCCTTGCTAGAGGTCGCCAGATTAGAACATTAGAAATTAATGTAGAGGTTAAAAATGTGCCTTCCCTTCACAACCTTTAGGGTTGTTATTGCATTCTTTCAACTTTGTCATCTTTGAATTATTTCCCTTTATTCTGTCTCTTCTCCTTCTGAAGAAACTTGATCCCTTTGGATTATTCCGATTCCCCGTTCTCTCTCAAGCGACTATGGTCTTTCTTATTCCACAGAAAATGCGTTGTTGGAAGGTCCCCAAGGGGCCGTTGGTCCCCTCGGGTTGGGTGAGCGGGACTTGGAGGAAGGAAGTACTTCCGGCGTTTCCACCAACTCCGTCAAGTCTGCCAAGGCACTGCACGAGGCCAGGTGTTGCCAAATGCATGAGACACTCCAGTCCGCAAAAGCCGTCAATCTCAAGTGAGGATTCCCCACAGAATTATTTCGAGGATAAAACTATATTAAAATAATTAATTTGATAGTTTAACCATTTACCGTATAAGTTTTCTCTAAGAGTAGTGATCAAAATGTCTTCCCGTTCGTTTACCATGCGTCTTTATCGCCTCCCAGACTTCTCGAAGAATTAACCCAAGCGGAACAGCGCTACACAGATCTGCTCCGTTTGATGATCTCCGAACGGCGACAACAACTCCATCATTTCGAACATGAGCACCACCGTTCTGCTCGGCCATCTAATCACTCTAGCGCCACTGCATCTCCCCCATCTGTATCTAGTATAGAAGCGGGTAAAGATAATAACAGCACCGCCACAAATACACCTACTAGACTTTCGGTTGAGAAGGGGGAAGTGAGTATTTTTACGTAATCTAATGTTCGAAAGAAAGATTGGGCTCAGGAGATTCGTTCTTAAATGAATGATAATTGAAAATAAATTATAAAGGGGCAAATATCAAACATGACAAATAATGATGTTGGGGTAGTACGCAAGAACTCAGTCCAGGTGTTTATATCCGCTAACAGGTAGTGTGTGGTTTTATCCGACACCAGCGACTGGTGCCTTCAAGCTTGTCAGCAATTGTCATTCTGATTGTATTTAATTTATTTTCGTGTTGGGGATCTCGTTCACGACGTGAGGGACGGGTTGCACTACTTACTACTACGACAAGAAATTCTACCACTTGTTGTTATTATCTCCCCAGGAGCAGATGAGCAAAGCTCCGACAGACTGACTGCTCATACTCATATACAAAAATAAGGTTTCCACCCCAATGTCTCCTCTACCCCTTTTATTCGCGGGTGCTGTCACATTTAGTCGCTTTTTAATACGCCCACCTGACCACAGTGGTGTAAACTTACCTCCAAAAGTTCCAAAGGTAGAGTGAATGGTTTTAATAGCCTTCATAAACGTGAATCCGTCCATCCTTTACAATATTAATTGTCTTCATAAATGTGAATCCGTACATCCCTTACACTATTAATTGCCTTCATAAATGTGAATCCGTCCATCCCTTACACTATTTTCCCATTCTAAAGCATTAAAAAGTGAGTGCATTTGACCTATCAGCTTGAGAGATGTCTTGATTTCTCTTCTTTTCAGACATCACAAACCATTAGAGCCGAAGGTGCATTAGGGGCCATTTCGTTAAGCCCGAGAGAAATAGAACTGGTCCGGGTTTCGTCGAGAAGAGGGAACCTAGATCTAGCTGACTGGCTCAAAAGTCGGGATTTTGATTCAAAAGTTATTGACAAAGTAAGTTATTTGTGTGTGTGTGGGGGTGGTGCATCCCTTTTTTTGGTACATTGTTTTTTTTTTGCTATCTGCTTAACGTCGTGACTTTCCCAGTAATATTAAAGGGAAACGTTTTGATTTTAAGAAAATTATCATTTGGTTTTTGCAGTTTATGGAGGAAGAGTATGACAAAGAGGATGTTCTTACATGGATGTCCAAAGAAGATCTTCGGAGAATGAGATTTCGGTATGTAAAGAACATAGTCTTTATTATGCACTCTTTGCCTTCATTTTCGCTTGCCACTTCTTCCATTATGATGAAGAATATTACAGATGGAATAATCATTATGATCCCATCATTATCATCACCACCACCACTACCCTCGCTCCCCGCGGGGGGTATACCGTGCGTAACCTGTTACACTTGGAACTTAGACGAGCAGCGCGTCCTCCCATCCCTCTCAGCACCCCTTTTCTCTATGACTATTCCCTCTACCCGCAGGAAGGTGGGTGGTGTGGCCGGGGCTACCACCTCTGCAACAACTGAAACCCGGAAGACCAACACGGCCTCATATTCCGAGTACCTAGGGTAGGGTTGGGTACCCTGTGTATACTGTTACACTCGATATTCAGAGAGGACCTGAACGTCCTCCCGGTCCGACTGAAAATAGGAAAGGCCCCCAGTTACCTCGGTTGACTTGAACTCTGCCGAATCCTGGGGGAAGCTGGTTCGTTTTTCCCCCTTGTCCCCTTCAGCGCCTTTTTTATCTACGACTATCCCCTCAATTCTTTGTCTACTCGCGAGGTGGTCGGTGTAGCTCGGGGCCCCGAAACCCGCCTGAAGGAGCAGCACGTCTTCCCGACCCCAGTGCCCGCAAGGATGGACCGGACCACAGAAGAAACCTCCACTCTAGTTCCAGGTGTTGTGAAGTTGGTGCGTTTCCCTGCTCCCTTTATGCATCCTTTCCAATCTGAGTATTCCTTTCATGGATCCTCATCTCCTACCGCCCTCCTTTTAAATTGGTCCCTGGTTCCTCTTTCATTCAAGGATGTCGAGGAGTGGTGATCCCTACCTCTCTGAGGCCTGTCACCAAGCCAGATACGCCACTCCAGCCTGCCTACCGCGCCATCGGTAGGATTTGGCTTGGTGTTCCCAAGGAGTGGCGGTGCTGGCGTATACTGCCCGTCCCCGCAGCCTCGGGAGGGGGGGGGCGTGAGGCCCCACTTGCCCGAGCCCTTGTTGGGGTCAGAGTAGGACCTCGCTAACAGGGGCTGTAGATTTTACTGAAAGGCAATGAGCGACTCTGCCCCGGCTTAATAAAACTTCGCCTAACCTTTGTGGAGGGGTTCACCTCTTACCACTCTCCCCTATCTCTAAAGGAGTTTCCGCTTTACCTCTTTTTACGAGGTACCCAACCTACCTTTTGTGCTCTCTCAGGAGCCTCTCCACGAATCTCTTAGTGGGAAGAGAGCTTACCCCTCTCCTTTTCCCTTTAACCACTTTTAGAGTTGCTTTCTTGCAGCTCCATCTGTTTTGAATAGGTTGCCCCCCTTCCCCCGTGGCTCTTCCAAATATCTACCTTCGGAAAGAGCCTAGTACTAAGCTCTGGCGACTTATTCCCAAGTAGGCAGTCGCAAGATGGGCTCCTAAAATTTATAAAAAAATCCTTGCAGAAAAGGTGATTTTCCCCTCTGCTTACGAGTCTGGCCATTTCCCCCTTACCACTTTTTGTAGAGTTGCCTCCGGGAGACTTCCTACTTGTGGCGGGTCCCCCTTGGCTTTTTTCAAGGGCCAGCCGGCATGCACCCCCCATCCCTTTTCCCTGCAGAGGTCGGTATGCCGGATCCAGACACCGAACTTGAGTTCGTCCCTGTGTAAGGTTCTCAAACGGCACAGTTCCTCGAATTCTCTCAAGGAGAGGAAGGACCTCCTCCCCCACCTGGAGCCGCCTTGCCGGCCAAGATATTGTCCATTTCAGAGAAGGATCTGGCTGAGGCTAGTCCGTCCGGCCTTGGAGCTCCTTCTGGAGAAATCAAAGAGCAAATGGTATTCCTCTCCCTCTGCGGGCACTCCAGAGACGGACGGGTACTCTGTCGTTTGAAAAGCGACCAGTCTAAGACGAACACTTCCGGCCCCGAGGTGCCACCGTGCATTGAGACCAAGGGTAAAACCTAGGTTGCAAGTGTGGTGAGTGGGGCCTCGATTACCTCGGGGCCCCTTATTGAGAAACCACCTGGCTTCAATCACTTCCAAGGTGTCCCTTTCACGGATGGCAGTATGCTGGTCAAATGCCACATGTTCCATCAAAGAACAGCATTAGCTAAACTGGCTGGTACTGAGGCAACGGGCACCCGTTTCTCGGACGGGAGCCTTCTGGCGATTACGGCAGACTCCTCCGAAGTGGCTATTATTAGTGTTGTTCGGTCACTCAATGACTCGCGGTGAAGGTGACACCGCACACTACCATGAATTTCGTGAAGGTGTTTGTTTAGGCGAAGAAACTCGTCATGATAAACCCAACCTCCCCCAATATGTCCGCGAAGCAGACAGCGCCTGTCGCCCCCCCCCCCCTCCTCTCCAAGTTCTGCCTTCCGGAAGCGTATGGCCGTTCCAGCGAGGGTCCCTGCATCTCCTCCCAGCTAGGCCGGGATGGCATACTCCTTAAATATAAGTGCCATAGACTCCGGGCCAACTGTGAGGGGCTGCGTAGGTTCATCTCCTCTCGTTCCCCGTTAGTTGCCTGTTAACATCCTACCGAGTTATAAAGGTCTTGCGAGCTACCACCAAAGGGATGTGGTCGGGCAGGAAGATGCGCGATTTATACCCTGCATGATATTTGCGTTCTCTTATTCACTGTAAATGTCTCATTTTGGGGAGTGGGAGTGCAGCGACTCCTGGATAGGAGGTATACTGTAATTCCTGTGTACATTCCACCGTCAGCACACTTCGAAGTGGGGGACTTCTTCCGTGTCCTGGCACGGTTGCTGAGGCCATTTCTCCTGCTCAGCGATTTTATCTCAGGATGCACAGCCTGATTTGGGGTAGCAAGTGGTCTATGACATGACTTTCCTGATAGTGACCACTTTCAAATTCAACTATCATTTTCCGGGAAACCGTCTCGGTGGTGCTTGAAGCGGACGCGGTGGTCCGCAATTCAGGAAATGACTAATTTCTCTCTCCCAGTCGTTAATGAGGCCGTTAAGTTTTCTGACAACCTCAGCGACGTAAGCCTAAATACTATACTTAGAACGTCTGCCCGTTTGACACACCGTTCGCTTCCTTGGTGGTTGACCCAGTGTGAGTCTACCCTCAGACCAGCAATACGCCTACATGCGATATAAGCGCCACCCAAACGGTTACCCCGTTGGTTAATTTTGTCGAGCTAGGACTAGGTTCCGGTATGTTTCGAAGCATGCATGCCTCTCCTCCTGGCGGGCATTGAATTAAACATAAGCACTCACCTGTTCTTTTTATTCTTCTCTTGTTTTGTTTTTATAGTAGACCACCTTAGCATTAATATTTCGGTTCCCCCACCCTTTTCCCCTATTCTACCAATTGCAATCGATACTAAGCACAAAGGATGTTACCCCCAAAACATTAATCCCAGTTGATCTGACTAGTTCTTCAATAGTTCTCCTTAGTACTTTATATATTTTTGTCCTTATTCTTTGTTTCTTTTTTTTTCTGAACTCTCACTGATGGTTCATTTTTACTCTTAATTTCTTTTATCTTAACACATTAAAGGCACTGGGTAAAGTTTCTTCATTCCTATATCACCTTATTTAATTTCTGCAAAGAACAAAAACAAATTATTATTCTTTCTCTGTGACCCTTTACGTCTATTCCTCTCTTCTGAACTCCCTTCCCATTATCCTTCACCGCCATCACCACCTGAAACAAACAATAAATAAAACAATCAGGCATAAGTGTCTTCACTTAACGAGAAGAGCCCTCGTGCAGAGGTCTAAAGCCATTCAAAAGGATTCGGAGATGGTTTTCCCAGGACCCCCATCCCGTTCTCCAGTAGAACAGGACCCCGCAATCTCGGACCCTGCGACTAGACTAGAGTTTCTCTCTTCCTCACACCGATTACATGGCAGGAATCAAGCAAACCCTCCGAGTGGCTTGGCAAAGAAGATGGGAGACGGCCAATGGGAACTTAGTTATTACCATCGAGCCGCAACTATTTCCGTTGACCTACCCCACAATTCCTCGGTGTCCTCAGGTTGCTTTCTGTCGTCTCCGAGTTGGGGACACTCGCGGGACGCACCGCCATTTGATGGAGCGCTCGCCGGCGCCCTACTGTGAAGACTGCGTTGTCCCCCAGACTGTTCGGCACATTCTTTTTGAATGTCCCAGTCTGGGCGATCTTCGCGCACGTTACCTCGGGACGAGCGGGGTCGCTACCGCTTGTCCCTTGTACCCGGGACGAGTTCGTGCACACCGACGTAGACTTTACGACTTTATTTCACCTTATTTGTGTTTGTTTTTTGTAGGCCGCATGTTCCTGCACCGGGGGAAGGGGGGCCTATCCCCGACGCCGGAGCACGCTTCCTTCTTGCTTTTTCTCGTTATTTTTTTTAGCCTTTGTCCTTTTTTATCGTTGTTGTGTTATTTAGCTATTATTGGGTTTTTTTTTAAATATAACCTAATAGTAGGTTGTGTACAACGACTTATGCCCAAGTAGGCAGTCGCCAGATGGGCTACCACAATACCAAAAAAAAGCTAGACTTCTTCCCCTTATATAATGTCGCATTCCTTCTCCTCCCTCTCCCCCCACTTTCCTTTCCATACCCTTTGGCAATGAAAATCCTCGCCTAGTAGGCTGCATAGGCGCCATTTGGCGTTCAAACCATTAAAAACAACCCTTCCAACTACCACTTAACTAAACACAGAAGCGAAAGTCAACGAGGAGAGATCGGTAAAGAACCCGCAGATCCACCTGCGGGTTTAGAGGCCGAGAAAGCACACAATCCTCGAGATGTCAGCCGCAGCTGAGGGAGGGAACGTTTGCTTTCATTAATTCAATGAGAGAAAAGCTGCATGTAGGTAGGAAACGCCATCCGTTCCTTGGCCAGGATCTAACCATAAATATCAGCGTGACCCGAAGGGCACCGGGATCAGGTGGGAATTTTCGTCACCCGGGGAAAAGGGATTACTTGTTCCGAGACCTGGGTATGTGGATAAAACCACCCATTAGCAGAATTCCTCAGAACATTGTGTTGTGAAGTGAATATGGGAGAGGGAAAACAGCGGTGTTATGATTGGCTATGTGTATGTGATGTTATGTATAATATCTACCTAACCCCGTGGGAGGGGGGGGGGCAGGCACAGCGCGTCCACCAAATTGGTGGCGGCCACACCTCGATCATAGAAAGCCAACCCCGTGTCTACTAGTCTAGCGCGAGATCCTGTTGCCGCTGTTGTCAATTTTCTATGTATAAATTCTCTTTTCCTCCATTTTCTTCCAGAGGTGGAGTTGAACTTCGTTTATGGAGGAAGATCTTGGAACATCGTTTGGCTCACGGTTTGAAATTACACCCCGAAGATTGGGACCCGTGCCCGAATCCCTCGGCAGAAAATCATTATCAAGATAAGGATCTCCAGAGATAATCTCTGGCTTAATCCGGGCTTGGATTGGCCTCTAAGAACTCTGATAATTACTTAGTTGCGCCAATATTGTGATGAAAGCGTGACAAATCGATGTAATTTGTGAGTTGTAGAATTGAGAGTTATTTTGGCATATTTTCTTATTCAAAAGTGTTATTGTTAAGAAAAGTTGTGGTGTCGAACTGTGTTACGTTTATATACGGTGCCTTCGTGATTTTCCTTAAAGGAAAAAAAAATGTTATCAAATTTGAAATATTTAATATAAATGTATTATGATGAATGTTGGCAGTTATGATAGTGTCATAGTTTAATACATAATGGGTGAAGTGATATCAAATTAGTGTATTTTAAATCTTATCGACTCTGTAAAGCCCTTGAGATTTTATATTTTGAGTAAATGAGTCTATTTTTACCTCTAGAATATCATCCTTTGTTCGCATGATGTTTTGAAGGGAGCAATTTCATTGATATGTTCCAAATTAATGTTTCTCAAATAAGTTTTTTAAGTTGTTGTTCAGTTAAAGTCGAAACCCAACTCCTTTCTACTGGATTTGTCTAAATTCTCATTGGTGGTCAGAACGTTTGGGCTTTTATCTGTATTCTTGTACTAATAAAATTGGAGGGAGTTAGATGATTCATGTTAAATACTATAATTTTAACTTCTTTTTTCAACAGTAGGTGAATTTTTTCATCTTCAGCGGGAATGGTGTAGGAATTTATCCTTTTAAATCCCTTCTCCTGGCATGAGAAGTCGGACCAGTATGGCGCCGGAAATTAAAGTTTCAGATGTGGTCCGGATAGCCATCATTCCTACTTTACCCGTTGAGGGTAAGTAGGGAGTCTCAACAAGATACGATATTCATAGGTGTCTCGCAACGACATCGTTCTAAGAGACTCTCAGCAGTTAAGTCAGGACCTGAGTCTTCAGTGTCGTTTACCCGACTCTTAAAACGTTGGAGAAAATCTCGAATAGAATAACAATCAGTTAAGGACTAGTTCTCAGGTTTGAAAAGACAATAACCTGACCCGGCTGGGTACCATGGGAGAAAACACTCGTGTAGATGAGATTTAAGATCAAGCAAATGTATTTTTAAATCTTCACCTAAAATTTTTAGGTTTGTTTACTGTTTCCTTTCGTGAAATTTGTTTCCATCTTTTCGTTATTATTTCCCATTGCCCTTTGAATACTCATTAAATTTGAACACACTTGTTTTCTTTGTTTCCATATTTCACTTTAACATGTGGAATTTTTTTTCTTAATTAATAGAATGAAGTTTTTAGTCTCTCTACGCCTCTACCAAGAAAGTAAAACTATTATTTACTTTACTTCGGTTAGCTCTTATTTTTTTGCATCTAACTCCATTTGATTCTCAAATGTACCGTTGTTGCCTGGGCTATCAAATACTTAGACTGGTTCCTTCTCGATGAATTCACGAATTTATGATTATACTAACCAACATCCTTCATTTCTTTAAACTTGACCTTACATCGTCCACGTTTGATCCTGATTCAAGACCCTGAGTTCTCCATTAATAATCTCTTTTCCTTGTTGGTTGAGTTGCACTTATATTGCCCCTTCTATCCGTTGCTACTTTCCCTGTCTCCCCAACCTTCCCGTAGACCCTCTTTTGCATGAAAAAAAAAACATGCTGTTGAACCTTTAGCTTCGAAGCGAAAGCATTGGTTTTTCATGTTCCTTTATCATATGCGTTCGAATGTGCTTAGGAACTAAAACTCATATGGGCCTATTATTTGCTCTTTGGGAAGAAATGCCCACTCGCACAGCCTTTATTCTCCAATCTGACATTGTTCAAATTTCTCGATTTCCATTCTAAAAGAGAGATCTCTCATTGCCTTTACTGCTATTAGCCTTTCAGTAGTCCCAGTGTCAATCACCCCAATTCTATTTATTTACCCGGGCAATGTTCAGGAAGCAATCTAAAACGTCAAATTCGACCAATTGATGTTTAAGGTTTCTTGTTCTTGATAGTGTTTGATATTGCCATAATTATGTAACTTGTAAATAGTAAGGTTCCATGTATGTTGTTTACATGTACACAATTTTAGTAATGGTAGTTTTTTTTTCAGAGTAATGAAAGTCATTAGGATTAAATGTCAGTTGAGTGATGAGTGTAGATCTGATGTTAAAGTGTCAATATTTTTTATACCTTTGACTGTAGACTTTTTGGCGTTTGTATATTTTAATTTGTTTACGATTTCTTTGAACGTTTATATTGGTGCAATAATTAACGTGAAGTTGGTAAAAGTTGTTTGTCAAAATTATAGTACAAATTTATAGTCATAATATACAGGATGTGTGGGGTGGATATAAATCCTGAATTTTGTTTTCTGGATTGTTTGTGATTTGTTATTGTGCTTAAACTAAACGGTCTATATTTTTCACAAAGGCATCCTTTAGATCAACATTTGCTTTCCCAAATGAATTCTAAATTGTTGAGTTATGAGACGGTGCTATATTCTTTGTATTCCGCTAATATAAGACACATTCCCAAGTAAGTCGTGATTAATATTTAATCTGGTGCCATTGGGGTTAATTTAGAATTTTAATTGAAAATGTTTGAATGAAAACTCATAAAATTGAATTTCAGTGACTAATTTCATTAAGCTTGTTTTGTTGGTTATTTTTTCTTCACTTTTTAGCATCAACCCTTGTTAAGATATTGTTGAAACTCATGTTCGGTCTTAACTAATCCGTACTTGTCTTTGGGCTTTATCCTTTTCGTCCTGGTTCGCATCTTGGCTTGTATCTTTGTTCCTTATTCGATTTCTCATTATTTAGAATGAAGAAGATTTGTTTTTCGCATAATTTAGATGCTCAACGTACCTCTTTTTATTCGGGTTAGAATAATTGCCTTTTATTACTATCGCTAGAAAAAGGCCTTTTATTGTCCATTCCTTGTGTCAGCGTTTATTAACAGATTTTAGTCGCTTTAATTAATGCATTCAAAGGTCGCTTGACGTTGAAATGAGTCTTGTAGTAAAAACTGTTTTTCTTTTCTCAACGTTTGAACAAGATGTCACATTTTTCACATTGAACAACTTTACACAATACCTTTTGTTCCATATTAAAAACTTCCACATTGTCACTTTATTAAGGTCGGAGAAGAGTATCAAATTATATCTTCCTTATATGCACTGCCCCAGAATGCTATTGGTCAAGTCACCAATTAAGCAAATATGACAATAAGAGCAGATATCGCTCAATTGACCATTGACTAAAGTGACCGCAAGATATAACAACAATTGAGAGTGTCTATGTATGAATTGTAAAACCGTGCAAAGTCAAGGAATTTAAAAGGATACATAGTATAATAAGAATCCTTTATTTATGTTTGGATTCCTTTCTTGTGGAAGTCAATATATCGTTCATTCTCACACAAATCCATCGTAATTTCACGTGTCTTGTTTGGATGAGTTATCATCTTCCTTTAGCTATACTTTCATTGAGGAATAAGTATTCTGGGTCTTCCTATTTTTCTTCCCCCAGACAATAACATTAGGAGAATAGGAAAAGTGTATTAATTAAGAAAAAGTAGATTTAAAAGGTGCTCTCTGGCTATACCCTCTCTCTCAGTGCTATCATGGCTTAGGAAGAGAAGGGGTCAGTAAGATTTTAGACCCAATAGAGTTGAAGAGAGATTGGATCTTACAAGGGACAAAATGATTAGCAAGTATACGAGTCATTGAATCTAACCCGAGTTCCTGTTTTCTTTGGCAAATATTTGTTCCGGAACTTTGGTGCTCAATTGGAATTGTTACTTTCTTTTTTCGTTTTTCCTTCATGGCACTGTTGCCATGTCGACTCTGCTGATCTACAGCTTCCTTTTTTCAGTAAATCATGAACTGGTGCCTTGTTAATTATACGACGTAAAATGTTATCAATGTCTAGTTTTCTATTATTAGTGGTTAGTAATCTAATTTCGAATTGGCAATATTATTGATGTACGCCTTTTTTTACCATCAATTCGCACCCGTCGTCCAGGCCTACTTTCCAACTTGAGTTTCGAACCAGTGGCCCCGAAATGGGTTCCATCAGACAAGTGCAATATGGTTTGACTTCGCTTATAGTTGGAAGAGGTATTTTCTTCGAGACTTGGTCATAAATAATCTTTTTACACAAATTGTAGTAGAGTGCTCAATAGTTTTCATTTAACATTTTTAAGACCGATAGAATTATACACAGATCGAAGTCACAATCATTCGTCTTTCCCGTTATTTGCTAAAATTTATTCTCTCTAAAAAAATTTTTTAAGCAACTCGAGACCTTTTTTAACATGCGGGACTCAGTTTGAGGTTAACCTTTTTTAACATGCGGGACTCAGTTTGAGGTTATCTTACACATTGTGTATTCTCTCTCTTGCTTTTCCTTCATTTATCTTTAGGCCATACAAATCATACTGGTACGAAAGAGGAGAGCTTTCACAGAATCGTGTTTCATTTACTGTATCATTTTCGAGAAAACGATGTAATGTGAATTTATATAACTTACGTTCGGTCAATGACAGAGAATCTAAATAAAATTAACTTTAGAAGTCAAGAATGGAGGATTGTTAAATCTGATAATTATTATATTACTAAAGAAACATCGATTCACTGTAAGCAAATCCTCCTGCTGACATTGAGGCTGGTATGGCATGCAATACTGTAGATGTTAGCTACAGCACGGTTGCCCATGAGGCTCCTAACACACCCTTTGTGGAGCCAAAATTCTTAAAAGCATTTTGTCATCTACCATCGTTAAAGGTTTCAACTTTTGCCCTCATGCAGTTGTCATTTTAATTATTTTTTAAGAGTTGATATCAAATTCAATTAATTATAAGATAATTTTTTTCTATTATCCTTTGGAGATTGTTTATTTGGGTAACAAAGATGAAAATCTGAAGTAAGTCGCCTTTAAGAAAATTCGCCGTCTAGTTTATAGTTACGTAAGAAGTATGATTCCATTGTTGAACTTTGTTAATGCGTAAATAACCAAATCCATGTCTCCAATTCAGGCACACAATACCTTGGAATGTTTAATGACTGTTACTAATCATAGGTTATACTTAATTGTTGCTGACTCAAATTTTTAGTAAGGAATACTAATACACTTTTTTATGTTTGAGAGTTTTTCTCCCGCCCCGCTCAATTGGCTATGCCCCGTAAGGGGCGCGGCGATTTGCCATCCTGGCCGCCGTGCTGACGGGATCCAGCGCTCCGTCCGGCCCCAGCTTAGCCTCTCTTCCTTCCTTCAGATAGCCCGATTTCTCCCCTACCTCGTCGCTTTTCATACAACCTCCCACAACTTTCTCTGGTTAGCCTCTAATTTCACAGGGTAGAATGCTGACCTTCTTCTCAAGCCAGCCACCCCGGATGGGGGCTGAGGGGGGAGGGGACATTGTTCCCTAACCCCTCAGCTCCGGTTTGGGATGGGGGTTTTTTAACAACCTGTTTCATCCCCACCCATACCTTCCTCACATCCCTTTTCCTCTCCTCTTCACATTCTATCTGTTTTACGCCGTGTCTAAGGTGGAGCCGCCATGCCGAAGGACTGCCAGGCCACCAGGCGGGAGGGGTGGTCCGAAATGGCGGGGCCTGGCTCTGCCGGGCCTGTAAGCACCTCTTGCAGTGCGGGCTACTGCAAGAGGTGGTGAGCGATTGCGTCCCGTAAAACAAAGAGGGTCACCATGCCCAATGATGAAAAAAAAACATCTCCCCTTAATTCCCCCTAACAACGGAGCCGCCCTCGTGCAGCTCCACAGAAAAGATGGAGGTCGCCCCCCCCCCCTGTGCTTGCGCAGGGGACCCTCCATACCTCTTTAACCGGAGAGGAGGCTTACTCCTCTCCTACGCCTACGGATGTAGGGGACTCCCCCTCACCCCCTTCTCTGGAGGTGCTTTCGGGCACCTCCCTATCTCCAGCGGCAGTCCCTCCTTTGCTTTCTAAGGGGACTGCCAAGAAAGCCAGCAGGCAGACCATTGCCGACCGCCCCTCGTACAAGCGGCTCGGTAGGGCAAACCCCCTTAGGGGGGAGAGGGAAGCCAGGCCCCTTCGGTCGCTTCCCTCAAAAGACCTGCTGGCAAAAATATTAAACCTTGCCGGGGTCAAGGCCTCTGCCTCCCCACTAAAGACTTATGACGCTGCCAAGGGGACCTGCGATGCCCTGGGAGGGGATGGCCAACTGGAGGCCCCTCATGTGATAGACATGGTCCTTGAGGAAAACCAGCCTCAGAAGGTAGGGCCTTCCATGGGGGGGAATCCGAGCTCGGCGCCAAGCACCGAACCCGAATCCGCCCCTATGCAAGGTCCTCATCAAACGGCTGTGGATTCTCAGACAGTACAAGGAGGGGAGGGATCTCCTCCGGATGATGCCCCTGCGACCACCATACCTTCTCCATTTCGGAGAAGGACCTGGCTGAGGCCGGTCCATCTGGCCTGGGGGCTTATACCGACGGGGGTGAGAAGCGGGTTCATTCCCCGCCCTCCTCTCCAAAAAAGAAAAGGACGAAGAAGACTCGGGGCTCCTCTCAATCCACGGGGACGGATGGGTCTGCTGCCACTTTGGCAAGCAACCAAGCCAAGATCGGCACATCCGAGCCCTCTGCTTCCCCGGGTACGGAGCTCCTGACGATGACAAAGACGAAAAGTGCACAGGGCGGAGCCTCGATGACATCGGGGCCCCTCATTCAGAGGTTACCTGTCGTTTTTGAGCCCGCTGGCTTAAAACGCTTAATAGTTATTCGCTCCACTGATGGCACCATGTTGTCCAAGGGCAACATGATCCACCAGAGGAGAGGATTAGCTAGTGCAATTGGTAGAGAGCCGAAGGTAACCCGTTTCTCGGACGGGAGCCTTCTGGCGAATCCCGCCGAGGCGGCCAAGATAAGTGCTCTTCGGACACTTCATGGCACCCCGGTGAGTGTGACGCCGCTCTCTACCATGAACTTTGTGAAAGGAGTAGTTTATGCGAGGGAACTCGTTGACTACTCCATTGAGGACATCACCCTAGAGCTGGCCGACCATGGGGCGGTCAAGGTCGAACGTGTGATGAGAAAACAGGGAGGGGCCTCGAGACCCACCCCTACACTCTTCGTCACGTTCGACTGTGACAAGCTCGGTGAGTCGGTGCGTGCCGGTTGGTACCGTTACCGCGTGAAGGCATTCGTGCCACTGCCGCGGCAGTGCTATTACTGTCACCGCTTCGGCCATACGAATCGCTCATGTAGACGTGCAAATTCGGGGTCACCCGAAGTATGTGTAAATTGCTCCAAGGTCGAACACGATAAGTCCAAATCGTGTGTGGCCAAGTGTGTCATTTGCGGAGAGCCGCACCCTGCTTCTTCGAAGCAATGTGGTGCATATCTCCTTGAGAAAGAAATCCTGGCCGTTCAGGCCCAGGATCGACTCTCATTCCGCGAGGCAAAGGACTTGGTCCTGGCGCGCCCGGCTCTGCTTGGGACGTCATATGCCTCAATAGTTAGAAAGGCACCCTCTGCTCCTGGCCCATCCAGGCCAACGAGCACGGTTGTTTCCGCGCCCATTCGGAGCTCTTCTGCGGGCTCTACCCAACCTGGGCGCTCCCCTGGTAAAGCTGGCGGCAAAAAGGGTTCATACCCTGCCCCGGCTAAAACCAGGGCTCCCCCCTCTTCCCCCAGCGTGACCGTTTCCCGTAAAGCGAAACGGCCACGCGCCTCCACCGAGTCGTTAGACTCACAGGAGGCAACACCCCTGAAGATGGTCGCTAGGCCATCTTCCGGGGTTCCTAAAGCTGTTCCCCGAAAGGAGGACAGCCCCTTCGCCCACGCCCCGAGGTGGAGCGAGTGGCTCGGAGACGGTGGTTCCTCGAAAAGAGGGCCCCCCGCCTAAGGTTTCGAGGCGGAGGGAGGAAAAGACTCGCATGGCGAGCCCAACCTCCCCCAATAAGTCCTCGAAGGCTACAGCGCCCGGGGTTCTGCCCCCGGGAAGCGTACGGCCATTCCCGTGAGGGCCCCCGCGTCTCCGAGCTAGGCCTGGACGGCATATTCCTTCAATGGAATTGCCGTGGACTCCGGGCGAACTGGGAGGAGCTGCGGAAGCTCGTCTCGTCCCGTTCCCCGTTAGCTATTTTTCTGCAGGAGACCATGCTAGGCGCGTGCCCGCTGCCTGCCCTCCCGGGGTATAAGGGTCTTGCGACCCCACCACCGCGGGATGGCCGGGCTGGGGGATGCGCAGTTTACACCCGGCATGATGTCTCCGTTCTTCCTTTCTCTTTAGATACCTCCTTTCAGGCAGTGGCTGTGCAGCTGCACCTGGATAGGAGGTATACTATCATTTCTGCCTACATTCCACCGTCAGCTGACTTCGACGCGGGGGACTTCCGCCGCGTCGTGGCACGGTTGCCGAGGCCCTATCTCTTGCTTGGATATCTGAACGGCAGGCATCCTCTATGGGGAGATTACTCCATAAATCCCAGGGGACAAGTCCTTGCCGATCTGATCGAAGAGCTTGAGATGGGCGTTCTAAACGTGGATGAGTTTACGCATCACTGTCCGAGAACCGCTTCATTTTCTTGCCTTGACCTATCTTTGTGCTCTTCGGATGCACAGCCTGATTTTGATTGGGGGGTGGTCGATGACCTCCATGATAGTGATCACTTTTCCATTCAAATATCATTTTCAGGGCAACTGCCGCCTGAGAGACCACCTCGGTGGTGCTTGGCGCGGGCGCGGTGGCCTGCATTTCAGGAAAGAGATCACTCTACTCCGACCGGTTTCCGCCCAATCTCTCTAACCTCTTGCGTGTGCAAGTTGATGGAGAAATTGGTAAATGTTAGATTAGCCTATTTCCTGGACAGCGGAGGCCATCTGTCTTCTGCACAGTGCGGCTTCCGTAAGTTTCACTCCACGTCGGATGCTCTGCTCCGACTGGAAAATGCCGTCTGCGAGGGTTTCCTTCGTAGACAGCACTACGCCACGCTGTTTTTGATCTGAAGAAGGCCTATGATACCGCATGGCGATACGGTATCATGGAGACTCTCCACACGATGGGGGCGAAGGGACGCCTCCCAATGTTTATATCTGAATTTTTGCGAGATCGTGGATTCCGCGTACGGGTGGGGGGAGCCCTCTCTGCCCCAAAGGAGCAGGAAGAGGGTGTCCCGCAGGGAAGTGTCCTCAGTGTCACACTCTTTGCCCTGAGCATCAACGGCATCACCTCGGTGCTGCCGGAAGATGTTCTCGCTACGCTCTACGTGGACGACCTTTCGATCTCTTTTGGCGCGGCCCAGATGCCAACTCTGGAGCGTCGACTCCAACAGGCATTGAACCGCGTCTCTCACTATGCCGAAGCGCACAGGTTTCGGTTTTCTTTGGCCAAGACTAAGGTGGTGCACTTGTGCCGCCATCCACGGCTTCACCCCGACCCAGATTTGTTTCTTAATGGTGTGCGCCTGGATGTGGTTGAGTCGCACCGTTTCCTTGGTCTTGTATTCGACCGACGCCTCACCTGGGAGGCTCATATTCGCAGCCTTAGGGTTTCTTGTACCCGCGCCATGGACATTCTCCGTTCCGTGACGTTCAGCGCTTGGGGCGCTGATAGGGCTACCGCCTTACTTTTTCATCGATCCCTTGTTCGCTCGAAGCTCGACTACGGATGCGAGTTTTATGCATCCGCAGCCGAGCGTTTATTGCGGAAGGTGGATTCAATCCACCACACCGGCCTTCGCCTTGCGACCGGTGCCTTCCGCACTTCCCCCATTGAGAGCTTGTTGGTCGATGCTGGGGAGATGCCACTCGCTCTGCGCCGCGTGCAGTGCATCACTCGCCTGTACGCGCGAGCCCGGTGCCTCCCTCAGTTGCCAACAGCTCTCACTGCATCCGCAGCTGATCTCGATGGTGCCGATGCCGCCGAGAGACGCCAGTCATACCCTAAGCCCTTTGGGTTTAGGGCCAGGAAACTCCTTCGAGAGGTAGATATAGCTCTCGGGCCGGTGGCGCCCCTGGTTCTGCCCAGGACGCCACCCTGGAGGGTACCACATTTGGCTATTTGTCGCCACGCCTCTGCTCCCAAAGCTTGTACTGCGCCGGGAGTATTGCGTTCGACCTTTTTGGAGCACACATCGTGTCACGCTGGTACCGTGCCAGTGTATACGGATGGCTCCAAGTCCCAAGAGGGGGTCGGCTTCCACGCCGTATCCCCTCTGTTTGAAGTCAGCGGGGCTCTACCAGGCGCTGCGTCTGTCTTCACGGCCGAGCTGGTGGTAATACACCACTCGGTACGGGAGATTACGCGACGTGCCCGGTTCGGAGACCGGATTGTGATCTATAGCGACTCACAAAGCGCCCTGAGTGCTCTCGGGGCATTGGAATCTCCGCATCCCCTGGTTCGCGATATCCGTGACGCCACGGTTTTGGCGAGCCGGGCAGATGTCGAGATTATCTTCTGCTGGGTTCCTGGACATGTAGGAATTGCGGGGAATGAGCGCGCCAAAGAGTCCGCGAGGACTCTGCGACCGGACCAGCGTTTCGCTCTTCCTCACACCGACTACATGGCAGGAATACGGGCAGCTCTTCGGACTGCTTGGCAAAGAAGATGGGAGACGGTCGAAGGGAACTTAAAGTTACGTGCCATTGCGCCGCGACTGTTCCCATGGACCTATCCCCCAATGCCGCGGCGGCTTCAGGTTGCTTTCTGTCGTCTCCGAATTGGACACACTCGTGTGACGCATCGCTATCTGATGGAGCGCTCGCCTGCGCCCTATTGCAACGACTGCGTCGTTCCATAAACTATTCGGCACATTCTTGTCGAATGTCCCAGTCTGGGTGATCTTCGCGCACGATACCTGTCCCAGTACCGGGATGGGCGGGGTCGCTACCGCCTGTCCCTTATGCTCGGGACAGATTCGTGCACATTGACTTGTTGACTTCTTGGGGGAGGCCGGCCTTATCCCTATTATTTAAGCAAGGTTTGTTTGTTTTTTTTGTTTTGTTTTGTTGTTTTTGTGCATTTGTTTTTTTTTGTTTTGTTTTTTGTTTGTTTGTTTTTTTTTTAGTTGCACGCTCCTGCGCCAGGGGGACCTCTCCCCGACGCACCAGCTTGCTTCCTTTTCCCCTTTTGGGGTGTTGTTTTTTTTTTCTCTCTCTTTAATTTTATTTTAAAGTAGCCTAGAACTAGGCCAGTTTTAATACAGCGACTAATGCCCAAGTAGGCAGTCGCCAGATGAGCTCTTAAAAAAAAAAAAAAAAAAAAATCAATTGGCTATGGAAATTGAAGAGTACAAACGCATTTATCCAATGCCCCGTTTATTGGTTCTTTAGGCATTTGCCATCCTGGCCGCCGTGCTGACGGGATCCAGCGCTCCGTCCGGCCCCCGATTAGCCTCTCTTCCTTCCTTCAGATAGCCCGATTTCTCCCCTACCTCGTCGCTTTTCATACAACCTCTCCCACAACTTTCTCTGGTCAGCCTCTAATTTCACAGGGTAGATGCTGACCTTCCTCTCAGCCAACCGTCGGGGCTGAGGGGGGGAGGGGACAATGTTCCCTAGCCTCTGAGCTCCGGTCTGGGGTGGCTGGTTTTTAACAACCTGCTTCATCCCCACCCATACCTTCCTCACATCCCTTTTCCTCTCCTCTTCACATTCTATCAATTTTACGCCGTGTCCAAGGTGGAGCCGCTATGCCGATGGACTGCCAGGCCACCAGGCGGGAGGGGTGGTCTTAAATGGTGGCCCCTGGCTCTTGCGGGCTTGTAAGCACCTCTCGCAGTGCGGGCTACTGCGAGAGGTGATGCGCGATTGCATCCCGTGTTAAAAAGAGGGTCACCATGCCCAATGATGAGTATAAAAAAAAACAACCCCCAACTTCGCCTATAACATCGACGGAGCCGCCCTTGGGCAGCTCCAGCAAAAAAATGGAGGTCCGCCCCCCCCCTGTGCTTGCTCAGGGGACCCTCCATATATCTCTAACCAGAGAGGAGGCTTACTCCTCTCCTTCGCTTACGGGTGTAGGGGACTCCCCCTTACCCCCTTCTCTGAAGGTGCTTTCGGGCGCCTCCCTTTTGCCAGTGGCAGTCCCCTCTGTTCTTTCCAAGGGGGCTGCCAAGAAAGCCAGCAGGCAGCCATTAGCCATCCGCTCAGCATCGAAGCCGTTCGGTAGGGCTAACCCCCCTTAGGGGGGAGAGGGAAGACAGGCCCCTTCGGTCGCTTCCCTCAAAAGACCTGCTGGCAAGAATATTGAACCTTGCCTGGGTCAAGCCCCATGCCTCCCCAAAGAAGACTAGTGACGATACTGCCAACGGGACCTGCGATGTCTTGGGGGGGGGGATGGCCAACTGGAGGCCCACCTCCTGAGATAGACATGGTCCTTGAGGAAACCCAGCCTCAGACGGTAGGGCCTTCCATGGGGGGAAATCCGGGCTCGGCGCTAAGCACAGAACCCGAATCCGCCCCGATGCAAGGTCCTCCTCAAACGGCTGTGGTTTCCGAAGCAGTACAAGGAGGGGAGGGATCTCCCCCGACCGGTGCCCCGGAGACTATCAGGACCTTCTCCATTTCGGAGAGGGACCTGCCTGAGGCCGGTCCATCTGGCCTGGGGGATTCTTCCGGCGGAGGTGAGAAGCGGGTTCATTCCCCGGCCTCCTCTCCAAAAAAGAAAGAGACTCGGGGCTCCTCTCAGTCCGCGGAGGCTGCGGGGACGGATGGGTCTGCTGCCACTCTGGCAAGCGACTAAGCCAAGCTCGGCACATCCGCCCCCCCCCAACCCCCGGTTGCGGAGCCCCTGACTAAGAACAAAAGTGCACAGGGCTGAGCCTCGATGACATCGGGGCCCCTCATTCAGAGGTTACCTGGCGTTTTCGAGCCCGCTGGCTTCAAACGCTTAATAGTTATTCGCTCCACTGATGGCACCATGTTGTCCAAGGGCAACATGATCCATCAGAGGAGAGGATTAGCTAGTGCAATTGGTAGAGAGCCGAAGGTGACCCGTTTCTCGGACGGGAGCCTTCTGGCGAATCCCGCCGAGGCGGCCAAGATAAGTGCTCTTCGGACACTTCATGGCACCCCGGTGAGTGTGACGCCGCACTCTACCATGAACTTTGTGAAAGGAGTAGTTTATGCGAGGGAACTCGTTGACTACTCCATTGAGGACATCACCCTAGAGCTGGCCGACCATGGGGCGGTCAAGGTCGAACGTGTGATGAGAAAACAGGGAGGGGCCTCGAGACCCACCCCTACACTCTTCGTCACGTTCGAATGTGACAAGCTCCCTGAGTCGGTGCGTGCCAGTGGGTACCGCTACAGCGTAAAGGCATTCGTGCCACTGCGGCAGCGGTGCTATTACTGTCACCGCTTCGGCCATACGAATCGCTCATGTAGACGTGCAAAGTCGGGGTCACCCGAAGTCTGTGTAAATTACTCTAAGGTCGCACACGATAAGTCCAAATCGTGTGTGGCCAAGTGTGTCAATTGCGGAGAGCCGCACCCTGCTTCTTCGAAGCAATGTGGTGCATATCTCTTTGAGAAATAAATCCTGGCCGTTTAGGCCCAGGATCGAATCTCATTCCGCGAGGCAAAGGACTTGGTCCTGGCGCGCACGGCTCTGCCGGGGACGTCATATGCCTCAATAGTTAGAAAGGCACCCTCTGCTCCTGGCCCATCCAGGCCAACGAGCACGGTTGTTTCCGCGCCCATTCGGAGCCCTTCTGCGGGCTCTACCCAACCTGGGCGCTCCCCTGGTAAAGCGGGCGGAAAAAAGGGTTCATACCCTGCCCCTGCTAAAACCAAGGCTCCCCCCTCTTCCCCCAGTGTTAACGTTTCCCGTAATGCGAAACGGCCACGCGCCGACACCGAGTCGTTAGACTCACAGGAGGCAACACCCCTGAAGATGGTCGCTAGGCCATCTTCCAGGGTTCCTAAAGCTGTTCCCCGAAAGGAGGACAGCAAAAAAGAAGCTGCGGCCCCTTCGCCCACGCCCCGAGGTGGGCGTGGGACGTCTGTCCGTTTTGCACACCGACCACTCCCATGGTAGTCGGCCGAGTGTGAGACGGCCCTCAAACAGAAGCGATGTGCCTACATGCGCTATAAGACCCGCCCGAACGATTTCACTGTCGCTGAATTTCATCGAGCTAGGTTCCGGTATATTTCGAAGCACGCCCGCTGCTCTTCTTGGCGGGCATACGTGTCTTTACTTAACGGGAAGACCCCTTTAACTGAGGTGTGGAAGCGAGTCAAAAGAATTCGGGGCAAGTTCTCGCAGAACCCTCCCGTTCTGCAGGAGAATGGGACCGCAATCTCGGACCCCGCGTCCGTGGCGGAATCCTTAGCGACCGCTTTTTCCGCATTCTCTAGCCGTGATGCTGCTCCGCCTGCATTCAATGCACGTCGTGATGTTGCAGAAGGCCGCCGTCTGGACTTTACCTCCAGAGGCGGAGAACTCTTCAACGACAAATTTACTGTGAGTTAGTTGCGTTCCGCTCTCGCTTCGTGCGCGGACACCGCCCATTGTCCGGACGATGTCCCGTAGGCCATGCTTCGACACCTGGGTGAGCGAGGCATGGCCTTTCTGTTAGATTTGTTCAACATGATCTGGGTGGAAGGTCTTTTCCCAGACTCCTGGCGAATCGCTACTGTGCTCGCCTTTTGCAAACCGGCGAGTGATCACTCTACTCCGACCCGTTCCCGCCCAATCTCTCTAACCTCTCGCGTGTGCAAGTTGATGGAGAAATTGGTAAATGTTAGACTAGGCCTTTTCCTGGACAGTTGAGGCCATCTATCTTCCGCAAAGTGCGGCTTCCGCAAGTTCCACTCCACGTCGGATGCTCTGCTCCGACTGGAAAATGCGGTCTGCGAGGCTTTCCTTCCTAGACAGCACTACGCCACGGTGTTTTTCGATTTGGAAAAGGCCTATGATACCACATGGCGATACGGTATCATGGAGACTCTTCACACGATGGGGGCGAGGGGACGCCTCCCAATGTTGAAATCTGAATTTTAGCGAGATCGTCGATTCCGCGTATGGGTGGGGGGGGAGCCCTCTCCGGCCCAAAGGAGTAGGAAGAGGGTGTCCCGCATGGAAGTGTCCTCAGTGTCACACTCTTTGCTCTGAGCATCAACGGCTTCACCTCAGTGCTGCCGAAAGATGTTCTCGCTACGCTCTACGTGGACGACCTTTCGATCTCTTTTGGCGCGGCCCAGATGCCAACTCTGGAGCGTTGACTCCAACAGGCATTGAACCGCGTCTCTCGCTATGCCGAAGCCTCACCTGGGATTCTCATATTCGCAGTCTAGGGTCTCCTGTACCCACGCCATGGACATTCTCCGTTCCGTGACGTTCAGCGCTTGGGGCGCTGATAGGACTATTGCCCTACTTTTTTTATCGATCCTTTGTTCGTTCGAAGCTCGACTACGGAGGCGAGTTTTATGCATTCGCAGCCGAGCGTTTATTGCGGAAGGTGGATTCGATCCACCACGCCGGCCTTCGCCTTGCGACCGGTGCCTTTCGCACTTCCCCCATTGAGAGCCTGTTGGTCGATGCTGGGGAGATGCCACTCGATCTGCGCCGCGTGCAGTGCATCACCCGCCTGTACGCGCGAGCCCGGTGCCTCCCTCAGTCGCCTCCCTCAGTCGATGGTGCCTATGCCTCCGAGAGACGCCAGTCATACCCTAAGCCCTTTGAGTTTAGGGCCAGGAAACTTCTTCGAGAGGTAGATATAGCTCTCGGGCCGGTGGCGCCCCTGGTTCTGCCCAGGACGCCACCCTGGAGGGTACCACATTTGGCTATTTGTCGCCACACCTCTGCTCCCAAAGCTTATACGGCCCTGGGAGTATTGCGTTCGACCTTTTTTGAGCACCTTTCGTGTCACGCTGGAACCGTGCCAGTGTATACGGGTGGCTCCAAGTCCCAAAAGGGGGTCGGCTTTCACGCCGTATCCCCTCTGTTTGAAGTCAGCGGGGCTCTACCAGGCGCTGCGTCTGTCTTCACGGCCGTGCTGGTGGCAATACACCACTCGGTACTGGAGACTACGCGATGACCGGTTTGGAGACCGGATTGTGATCTATAGCGACTCACAAAGCGCCCGGAGTGCTCTCTGGGCATTGAAATCTCCGCATCCCCTGGTTTGCGATATCCGTGACGCCACGGTTTAGGCGAGCTGGGTGGATGTCGAGATTATCTTCTGCTTGGTTCCTGGACATGTAGGAATTGCGGGGAATGAGGGTGCCAAAGAGTCCGCGAGGACTCTGCGACCGGACCAGCGTTTCGCTCTTCCTCACACCGACTCCATGGCAGGAATACGGGCAGCTCTTCGGACTGATTGGCAAAGAAGATGGCAGACGGTCGAAGGGAACTTGAAGTTGCGTGCCATTTGCGCCGCGACTGTTCCCATGGACCTATCCCATAATGCTGCGGCGGCTTCAGGTTGCTTTCTGTCGTCTCCGAATCGGAAACACTCGTGTGACGCATTGCTATTTTATGGAGCGCTCGCCTGCGCCCTATTGCAACGGCTGCTTAGTCTCCCAGACTGTTCGGCACATTCTTGTCAAATGTGCTAGTCTGGGTGATCTTCGCGCCCGATACCTGTCCCCGTACCGGGATGGGCGGGGTCTCTACCGCCTGTCCCTTGTACTCGGGACGAGCGCGTGCACATTGACTTGTGGACTTGTTGACTTCTTGGGGGAGGCCGGCCTTCTCCCTATTATTTTAGCAAGGTTTTTTTTTGTTTTGTTTTTTTGTTTTTTGCATTTGTTTTGTTTTTTTCTTCCCTTTGGTTTCACGCTCCTGCGCCGCGGGGACCTCTCCCCGACGCACCAGCTTGCTTCCTTTCCCCCTTTTGGGGGTGTTTTTTTTCTCTAATTTTATTTTAAATTAGCCTAGAACTAGGCCAGTTTTAATACGGCTATTAATGCCCAGGTAGGCAGTCGCCAGATGAGCTCTTAAAAAAAAAAAATTGCCCCGGGGGAAAGCGGACCACTCACCGACGCCTAAGCTTGCTACCTGCTCATTAGTTCTTTCTATGTTTTATTTTATTGATATTTTTTATGTTTTTTTAGCATCCTCTTTTAAAGATGCCTAATTTTAGGCAATGTTGAATATAGCCACTAATGCAAGAGTAGGCAGTCGCCAGATGAGCTCTTCACAAAACGAAAATAGAATTGGCTCTGCCTGGTCAATCGAGTGACTTTGGGCACCTCGTGTCCGGGGCCGTCGTTTGAGCCCCTTGTGCTGGTTACTAGAGTATAGCGGGTGTGGTTTGACAGAGACCGCTTAGAGATTAGCCTTTCCTCGTCGGTACAGTTCTTCTCCATGTAGAGCCTCGTAGTGAGTAGTGATCCTCACCTGGTGTTTATTGTTACTAACTTTATGAATAAATCTTTCCAATCCCCCCCCTCCTTCAGTCTAATCCTCGAGTACTCTCCAACAATGGTTTTTCTTGATAAGCTCGTCTATTCTCGCTTACTATTAAATTATAAGTGTGACTCTTGCTTTCCAAACTCAATTTGAACTATGCCTTTGACTCTCGTTACGGTGAACCTCGTCGTATGTGGGCTCGTGGCGAAGGAGATATTGTGGTGACCTCTTCCTGCATTCCAACAAGATGTAGATCGAAATAGGTCTTTCGTTTGAGAAGTTTCAGTGTTTGTTATCCCCATTTCAGGCTCAACTTTGTAAAAGTTGTAATAATATCAAACGACTACGAAACAAGCTTGCAGCTCAGCTTGTTACCAATGTTTTTAGAGTAACCAAGCCATTCGTTTCTACCCATATTAACACTTTATTAATTATGGCGCTTTAGAGGCAGGAACCCCACAATTTAATATGGCCGGATATTTCAGAATCCAAGTAAGCCAAAGCTACACCAATGCTAGACAGGACCGGGCTGAGGACTCGTCACCCTAATACACAAGACCATTAATTTCCCTAAATCTAGTGCATACACTAAATTTCTATTACCCTCACATGGCACCACCACTGAAATAGTCAATTCGAATACACACTGGAACCTAGTCACAACAATCGCAAACGTATACATCTTACCACAATTATCCACAATATTACCACAACACTACTCACCTGAATTAAACCAAATCACAAACATACCTATGTGGATAGAGGGGAGTAGGAAAAGGGGCAAAGAAAAAATAATAGCGTAGGCGAGTTGCGAACAGCTTCCTGCGTCGCTGGACCACTGTTAGCCAGCGGCGAATCCACTCCGCCATCCTGAGTCTCAAAAAAGACTCATTCAAACGAAGCTTTTAAGCCGCTCGCCTGCACTTCTCGTACGCTATACCTAACATCATCCTTGGTGGTGACTTAAAGGACTAGACACCAGCCTGGGATATAAACAGAGATACAAACAGAGGGACACTGATCCAATCCCAGACCAAATACCTCACTATTCTAAACAACAGACACATATGTATCACCAAGCCCTCTTCCTCTTATCATCACCAGACATCACTTACATACTGCTCACCTAATCTTGCCCCCCACAACATTGACTAGTAGTCAAAACTTAAGCTCTGATTATCTCCCAATCATAATCGCTCGCCAAACAAGACACCTCCCAGTTGGCTACAGACGCACATACACTAATTACAAAAGAGCCACCTGGAAGGCTTTCACAAATAAACGGAAAAGCACATGGAATCAGTGAACAATGCATCAATCGCATCACTAACATCAACACAGCGGTCCACACTTTTAACACAATTATATTTACAAAATGAAGACAAGAGAGACCCCCACAAGCAACAGGAAATCATACAACCATAATTTCACCCCTGAAATCCAAATCCCCATCAGACAACGAGACACACTACATCACCATACGACACCTCACTGTCAAGATATATAATCCAAGCAGTAAACGCCCAAATAAACAACAAAATATCCAAACAACAAACACTAAACTGGAACATTTTTTTACAAACACAAACAAACTTTTACAAAACTATTAACAGCATCACACTATCAAACACCGACGGTATACAATTGCACGCTGCCATCACAACAACAAACACCGCGCTCTCCAACAAACAACACGCGTAACAGCCTTCTTCTGCTCTAACCTGGTCCCTCAGGGCAGTCTCACAAAAAGTGCAGCCCCAGTTGTTTGTGGTAATGTTGGCGGGGCCCTCAGCACAGGTTGTATGATCAAAGTTTTCTCCCTTAATCTCCCAAGCGGGCGGATGGAGTAAAGATCATTGCTCCTGGGGAGCTATTAACAACAACAATAGCAAACACACTGATCAATCACTTCTCGAAAGTAAGCCACCTACACACCCATAGAAATGACAGAAAAGTCATCAGATGCAAGTTGCAATTCCCCACCGATCCTGACGATGCTCCATTCACCGACAGGCAGACGACACACACCCTCAATAAGCAACATACACCTAAAACACTTTGGACCACAAGGCACACGAGCCCTCACCAACATATCGAATTTTAGCTACTCTCGCAACATCACACCCTAAATCCGGAAACACAGTGCCATAATCACTATCCCTAACCTCAACAAAGACCCCGCGCTACCCTCCTCGCAGACCAATTATCAGTATCTCCTTCAAAAGTCAGCAGAACGACTCTTACTAAAACTAATCCCACTAGCCACAACACATGATTTCAGACCCCTACATTCCACAATCACCCTTCTGATAGACCTCACACAAAAATCATTTCATGATATGAATTTAAAGAGGCCAACACATAGAACACTCTTAATAACACTAAATATCTGTAAAGCCTTTGATGTTATCCCCTGACACAACTCCGCAAACAAAATATACAACACGAAAATATAGCTGGCCTACTACTTATCTGGTGCACAGGTATCAAAACAAGAAACTTCATGAACGGAGTACACCAAGATTCCATTCTATCCCCCACCCCTTTCGATCTATACATGTATGACATACCCATCCACCACAAATACACAGAGCCTCTTATTCAGGTGACATAACCCTCACATTAAGCACCAAAATGTAAACACAACCACCCAACTCCTACAGCCCTACCTAGAGACCTTTCACGACTGGTTTACCACTACCAGACCCACAATCACACCGACCAAATCCGCATTTACCCTACTTACCAGTTACAATGCAGAACGCCGTTTCAAACCACATCTTACTATAAACTGACCAACCCCTCACCACCACCAAAAACTTTCCATGTAACATACACACGTCAATATCATTCAAACAGCGCATATCAAACTTAATAGAGACTAACACTAGGACTTCAACACGTTAAGGACACTTGAACATACAATATTTGTACAACAAAGAAACCAGTACCCTAGTATAGAAGCAATACATACGGTCAGTGATGGAATATGCCAAATTTAAAGAGCCGCTATCATTTCCCTTCCTGCCTTCATAGCACAACATACCCACCCTCTCCTCGGTTCTGGAACCCAGCTGATGAAGTACTATCACCCCTCCTAAAGAAGCGCTCATATGCACATAATTCTGACGTGGAAATGGTGCCCATCCTTCTGGTGTCACGAGGGGTTCTTATATCACTGATTGGTGTAAAAACACACCAGTGATTGCCATTATGATATGTACGTGTATTTCATTATTCGGTCGCTGAGCTCACCCATGACGCAAGAGATGATTGGAACTCCCTACCTACATAGAACAAATCGAAATTAAGTTATATTAATATTTTCTTTTTCAATGAATTGGGAGTAGCAAAATTGAGAAATAGAGAGGACAATAATACGAGTTGTATGAATATTTGAACATATTATCTAGATACACTTAAGTAGATTCGAGGATGGGAAGTTATTTACTAAAACGCATTCTTTGGTGAAGTGAATTTATAATATAGGATTATATATACATTTTTCCTGATAAATAACATCATTGATGAAAATAAACATAATTAATTTTCAGTTGTACAAAGTCTATATACGAGATTTAATAAAAAAAAATACCCGGGCTGTTGGTCTAACTCGAAATCAACTCAAGCAAAGGTACAAATAAATACATGTTTAGGTTGGCCACCAGTCTATGGTAGTTGGAATGAATGGTAGGATTTGGCCTAGGGGCTATCAGCTGCTGTTGGTTATGCCGTAGAAATTCAATCTGACTCCAATGGAAAGTTCCAAATGCCCTCTGAATATCCACCTGTAGGCTGGGTTTACGGTAACCGGATAATTACTTGGTAGAAGTAAGGAAATTAGAAGAAAATAGCGGTTTTATAGGTTTTAATCTTGGTCTTATAACTACCTCAATTCTGGTAAGTGAAATCACTGAGTTCCTGGTTCGTAGTGTACTTAAGTCGTTATAGCTAGCTATCGGTGTTAACAGACTCAGTGTTTTTTGTATTTCTCTTTCTGTCCTACTGTCCTTGTGTGTCATTTATAAGTGATTTTATTATAACGGAAGATTAGGGGTGTGTCTCCACTTCTCCAATCTAAGAACTGGTCGGAGCCAACTTGACCCGAGTGTGTGTGCGTGCATGTATTTATTGTGGGCGCGTGTGCTCTAAGAGAGTGTTCGAATTTGGAAGTCCGGCTGAACTTTATCAGGCCGATATCCGTAGCAAAATAAGATTTCGTCTTTCATGGGTTCATGTCAAAGCTGGTGCGTCCGAATTCCCTATATGTCAGACTCATTCTTTGTGTGCACAGCTGTTTCAATTGTTTGTGATAGCCACGGTTGAAGCCGTTGGCTTGCACCTGTCTTCTAACGTGTGCGAATGTTTGTGTGAGAGCCCAACGATTCCAATGCCTTGCGGTTCTACATTAATTGGTGACTGGCGGTTTAACATTATTTACAAGTATATAGGTTGCTTTGCATTAATTAATTATTAACAATTTGCATATTATTTTAGTGTTTGGTTTGTGTGTCCATTTCAAGATTTCATAGGGCCAACGGGGTGCTCAGTTTGTGAGGTTCTTGGTTCGCTCTACTCCACCTTGTAATTGAGCACTAAACATGAAATTACTTAGACAGCATTTATGAATGTGAACCATTGATTTAATTTAAATAACTCAATAGTATAAAAAATAGTATTATTTTATTAAGTGCTACGATTTCGTCGAAGAGCTTTTGTGAAATTTAGAAACTAAGGGAAACTTTTAAATTTACATCGTAACTGAGGACGAAATTTGATTTATGACTGATGTATATGCAAACGTTGAATACTATATCGTTGACCTAGATAGTGTATGATATAATATTCTTCACGCATAAATTTTGACTGGTTGAAGGGATTTTTGAATTATGAATAATGTAGGCCAAAGGAAACGCTTCTCACGTGGGATGGAAAATAAATGCAACGAATTTTTAAAGAAAATAATATATATATATATATATATATATATATATATATATATATATATATATATATATATATATATATATATATATATATATTAGAGATTAATAAAACAGATTATAATAAGTTGAATTACGTTACATTAGGCAAGGTTGAACTTGAGTAGAAAATAACTTCGCGTGACAAGTGAGGTGTGACGTATAAATTTTGTAAATGGATGTTGAATGTGGAAATAATTTTGATGTAGAAATGTAATCGTTTTTTTTTGCTGTAGCGACTATAATTAGTGAATTGGGGCTGTAATGAAAGTGTAAATGGGAATTAGGATCTCTCTCTAGTATGGGGTGATTTCAGAGAATAAGTGAAGAGGGAAGTTTTTAATATACCTTAATATGACGGCTACGCGAACACAAATGAGTCTTTTCGCGTTATTTCACAAGTGGTGAAATGTGTGTGTTTGTATGTGCGTGAAATTCTAATAGATGTTGTTTGTATCAGTGCGTTAAATGAAATCAGTTTCTCGTCACGGAATGATTGAATTGATAAAAGTTACCTAAAATAAATGGATTGAATTGCAAAAAGTTATGCATAAATAATTGAATGATTGAAATGACAAAGGTTAAGCAAAATAAATGAATGAATTATTCAGTTGTACATACATTACATAAATGATTTAATTGACAGAAGTAAGTAAAATGAATGATTTTAATTTTATATTAGGTTGAGGAATAAGTTCCTGCGTTATTTTAATGTTGTGTTGATTTAAGTTTTGTTGACGTGATTTGTGCACATATTAAGAAACAATAATAAATAATGAGAGCAAAATTTGCGAAGGTTAGGCTACGTACGTCTCATGGCAGCGTAGACTATTAGGCTTTTGCTTAGGCTACGTCTTGAAGTTGAGGAATAAGTCATTGCGGTTTATTTAAAAGTTGTGTTAATTTAATTTTTGTTCTGTACCCTCAAAATGGAATGTCAAGTTGAAAGAAAGGCGCATTTTCGACACATGTTATTCATTTTCAATCGAAACTGGAAAAATGCAAACGCAGCCAAAGCTCGTCGCGATATTTGTGCTGTGTACGGAGAAAATGCTTTATCAGAAAGGACAGTTCAATGGTGGATCTCACGTTTAAAAAACGGTCATTTCAATCTTAATGACGAAGAACGTTCTGGTCGCCCCATTAAGTTGGATGAAGATCGATTTAACGACCTTCTTCATAAAAATCCTCGTCAATCCACTAGAGAATTGGCTGTACAATTGGCGTGTGATCAGAAAACTGTAGTGAATCACCTTCATTCGATGATGAAAGTTCAAAAACTCGGCGCATGGGTTCCGCACGCTTTGAGCGAAAGCAACAAACTTCAACGCTCCACGATTGCCGCAGGTTTGCTTGCTCGTCACAAGGCTACTCGTGGATATAAGGACAGATTTCTCAACGCATCATCACTGGCTTCAAAAAATTGTGTGTTTATGTCAACCTGAACCATCGAAAACAATGGCTTAGCCGAGATAAAAAAAAACACTTCCGCCATTAAAGCAAGGACTTTGTCCACGAAAGACGATGCTGTGTGGGTGCTGGGCTTATAAAGGCATCATTCTTTATGAGCTCCTTGCGAACAACGAGATTGTTAATGCAGAACTCTACGTTCAACAAATGTGTCGACTCGCCGAAGCTATTCGCGAAAAGCGACCTCATCGACGTTATGGAGTCCTTCTGCAACACGACAATGCTCGTCCTCACATACCAATATGACAAATGTCGCCATCCAAACGCTTAATTGAGAAATCCTGCCGCATCCTCCATATTCGCCAGACTTGGCTCCATCAGATTTCCATCTTTTCTGATCGCTCTCCAACAATTTGCGCGGCGTTTCGTTCAATACTGATGTGGAATTAACAACCTGGTTAGACGAATTCTTCGAGTCAAAATCCAGAGATTTTTATTGCAGAGGCATTGAAAAACTAGTTGAACGTTGGGAAGAAGTCGTAAATAACAACGGAGAATACATTATTGATTAAATTGCATATTGTTATCAATTAAAAATGAAGTTTTTCTAAAATTGGTAAAGGTATGGAATAAATTTGATAAAACCAGGGGAATTTATTCCTCATCCAAATACATAATAAATATTTAAATTTCCAAGGAGGATTTTATTATAACAATTTTATTATAGCAGAGGACATTGCTATAACACTCTGGGTTTGGATAATGGTTGAGTTAGGTGAAGTGATAAAACTTGATAATTTGAGGAATGAATATTTGATTGAGGATTTGGAGTTTGGTGATGAAAAGTGAAGGTTAGAGGAGTTTTGAGATGAAGATATATATGCGAGGCGTGGAGAGTTGAGATTAGGTGGAGTTACTGGTTGTAAATATGTGCAAGGCTGTAAAGAATTACGGCTTGTGCGCCATATGTGTTATGATACCAGCACCACTGAGTTGGTTGATATGGAAAAGGAAACGTTATGTTTCGGGAGACTACTTAACGCAGTATGTGAAAAAAAGAAGCACAACGGCGGTTACAAGGCTGTGTACAGTGTACAGCCTTGTGCCTGTATCTTTGGTGTTACTAGCATAGGCCCTGATGGAGTGGAAGATGGTGAGAATAGTTGGAATAAGTTTGAAAATATTGCTGTCTCTCACCTTTTTCATCGGGGTGCCATCGTTGGTTTCGCTTTTGTGAACCAGAACGGGACCTGCGCCTTTGATTCCCAAATCTCTGCCTGTGCTCGCTCTGTGATGCCTGGTACAGCATTAACCTTTTGATGTCGGCCGTCATCCTCCGTTTTGAGGACACGAGTGACCTCGATAAAAATGATGGAACCTCTAAACGCTCGACTAGGTCGTCAGAGGAGCTCGACGTACCTCGAACCTTAGAAATAGTAATATTATCAGATGGGCTGTTGCCCCAATTCATGTAGGGATTCATAAATAACCTATCGGCGGCTATGGCTATCTCCTCTATATCCGAGGGGTTTGAATGTAAAATAAGCGGCCTGATTCCCTCAGGACTCCACCTCATGACAATATCGGTGAGGAGAGGGCTAAAAAGGTCGGTTTGCCCACCTTTTACCCTGATATGGTCCTTTAGGTGCTTTAAGAAAGCCAAAGGACTCTTATCTCCCATTTCCGGAGTGTTCCGGAGCTGCCTTAGGTTGTCTACTTGGGATCTGCTGTACTTCGTATGAAATGCCTTTCTCAGGCGGTCCAGAACGCCACCCTGTTCCTCGTTAATCAAAATCTCCCCAAATTCAATGAATATACTCATGGGGAACTCTGTATGATTGCAGCAGTCTTTTCTTCTTCTGTAATGCGCTGTGAAAAAAGTGTGAATAGGAGTTAGGATCTCTCTCTAGTATGGGGGTATTTTAAAAAAAATAAGTGAAGAGAGAAGTTTTTTAACATACCTTCATATGACGGTGACGCGAACACAAATGAGAAAGTCTTTTCGCGTTATTTCACAAGTGGTGTAATGCGTGTGTTTGTATGTGCGTGAAATTCTAAGAGATGATGTTTGTATCAGTGCGTTAAATGAAATGAGTTTCTCGTCACTGAATGATTGAATTATTAAAGGTTACATAAAATAAATGGATTGAATTGACAAAAGTTCAAGTAAAATAAATGAATGAATTATTAAGTTTACATAAATTACGTGAATGATTTAATTGACAAAAGTTGAGTAAAATAAGTGAATGATTTTAATTTTATATATAATATATATTTATGTTTCCCAGGAGGATTTTATTATAGGAATGCCCAGTGGTATAGAACGCTACACTGCTATTAATAAAGAGTTATGTAGTAATAGTACGGTATTGGTTAAAAGTGGGATTGATTTTAGTTAAATAAATCAGCCTAGATAATTATTTGAAAACCATTACCATAATTTTTTTTAATTGAATGGAATAGTTGTCTGCTAATATTTAGGCTTAACGATTGGCGTGAACTGAATTTGGAAAACTTCGAAGACTAGGGTTATAAGAAAACGAACGATAACAAAATATATATTTATAAAATCAACGAATGCACAATGAAAAAAATGAATTAGGAATTAACAAGTGAGCGGTAATTGCAATTATACGAATGAATGATATAATTAAATTGGTAAGGAAAACAACGTAAATATAATTAAAATATTGATTACAGGATGAGAATATAGGATGGTATTACAGGTATACTTCACTTGTAAAAAGGATGGGAAGTGTAGGATAGTATGGTTGACTTGTGTGGAAAGCAGTGAAATATAACGCAATCTATTGAAATGTATGGAGTGAAATGTAACGTGAAGTGAGGTAAGGTATGGTAACTATGATGGACTGTGAATTGGGATCTGCAATGAGAGAAGTAACCAGAATTTGGACCTTTCTCGAATGACAGTTTGCAGAGAATAAGTGTGAGAGGATTTATAACTGACCTTTATGCTGAGAATGACGAGAGACGAGTGAGGAATATTTGTGTACAATGTGAAGAGCTGAAAGCGTGTTAGTTTGTGTGTTTGACTAAAGTAAGTGTTGCCAGAAAGAATGAATCTTAGCCACGATTTTTGGATGGCAATTATATATTACAAAAAATATATTGAAAATACATATACAAAATATTTGAAATTTTTGATTGATGCATTAAGAATTGAATTATTTAAGATGATTGATAATTTATACATAACTAAGTTGAGATTTTACATAAGATTTAATAGAAATTGTAGAAATTAAATGGAAAAATAAATAGATATTTTTACATTGAATTTAAAAAGGAAAGTATGCTAATATTTATACACAAGGTACATTACGTTAAAATGATATTAGGTAATGGTAATATTTAAATTGATGCAATGGAATATTGATACAGGTAATATTTTATAGGAATGCCAGAGAGCATTGCTATAATAGAGAATATATATATATATATATATATATATATATATATATATATATATATATATATATATATATATATATATATATATATATATATATATATATATATATATATATATATATATATATATATATATATATATATATATAATATTTTAGCCGTTGCGATCGAATCTATTGCATTTGATACATGTCTAAAATACAGTCAAATCTCAAAAAGGTCTGCTGACCAAAAAGTCGCATGCTGTAACTTATTCTGATTTATGATCTTACGACCTTCAAAACTTTCAATAATTCTCGGACTATCTTGGGAAGACTTTGGCAATTGTATCATTCGAAAGAGAATGTTAAACAACATAAGGGTTTCAAATTTCGTTAGAATCTACAGAATAGTTACAATGTTATTACAAAAATAAGAAAAACAACAACAACAAAACGGGGACCGCCCTCCGATCTAGTGACATGTACCGTCGCCCGCGACTAGACTCGCAAAGTTCGAATTTGAGAGAGTTAATGCTCATTCTGTATGAGATACTGTCATAAGAACATAAGAAAAGAAGGAGACTGCAAAAGACCATTCATGGCCTACACTTGGCAGCTCCTGTTCCAGTCAACACACAAATGATTTCTTACCAGAGAAAAGTCCAACATTGTCACCCTTTACAGGAGTTCGTCAGATCTAATATACATAAAATGCATCCAGAGGATTATGTCCATTCATGCAACCGCAAAATATAATCTCCCCACTCCTTAGAAAAATATATACATAAAAAAAAGTCAGTCCCATCTAGCAGCTTCATCCATATATTTATCCAATCTATTCTTAAAACTACCCAGAGAGGAGGCTTCTATCATATGTCTAGTGAGCCTATTCCATTCATCTACCACACGATTTGTAACCAATTCCTCCCAATCTCCTTCCTAAACCTATACTTATAAAGCTTAAACCCATTGCTACGTGTCCTGTCATGTTCACTAAGTATAAGAACCTTACCCAGATCCCCTTTATTATATTCTTTACCCATTTGAAGACTTCAATCAATTCCCCTCTGACTCTTCTCCTTTCCAATGTATGTAGATTTAGTTTTCTGAGCCTTTCACCATAAGGTAAGTTCCTTAGCCCACCAATCATCTTTGTCATCCTTCTCTGCACAGACTCAAGCAAATCAATATCCTTCCTATAATATGGTGTCCAAAATTGTACTGCATAGTCTAGATGAGGCCTAACTAGCGCCAGATACAGTTTTAGAATGACTTCAGCACTCTTATTGCTTACACTCCTCCTAATGAATCCTAATATCCTATTAGCTTTATTCTTAGCATTTAGGCATTGCTTTCTAGGACGAAGGTCTGAACTTACCAAAATACCCGAGTCCCTCTCACAATCGGTCCTCCCTAAAATTCTCCCATTTAATTTATAACTATTCAATGGATTATTTCTACCTATACTAAGTACACTACCCTATACTAAGTACACTAAAGATGACCATTATTAATGATCAATGGCTTTTAAAATATTTTCGTTCACCCCTACTGGAATATTCATGCACATTTGAGTAATCTGATGTCAGCCTCCCCCTCATTGTAATTCGCAAAATGATTAAAGGCGCTGACATGATTTGGTTAAATCATTGGTAACACTTCAGATTCGGGGCGCAGGTAGATGGCGCTGTTAGTCGGCTACAATTTTGGGCTACAGCATCTCTTATGACATCAGACGGTAGCGTCAGATGTGAACAATATCGGCGTAATATTTTTTTGTATATGAGTATATACTGGGGGGCTGCCCCCCCAGACCCCTCCCCCAATTGATTGAAACTCATGATCATCGCAGGGTGGTCCCCCTGCAGTGATATCTCCCCCATGAGCAGTCCCCTTGAATTTACTGGGGGGTTTTTCTCCCCAACAGCTTTTTACTGGCAGAAAAACCTAACCTAATAACAAACAATTCTTACTTTTATAGGTTTCTTGATTAGTTTATCGCCTCTAGATAATTTAAAAGTTTTTCGCGATTATACAAAGTAAAGCCGAATTCGAATGACGAAGAAGCACATGGAGAGCACGAAAACACAATAACGAAAGAAAAACATTTGCAAAACGGGTCCTATTTATAAGCTACGATGTTGCCAGTAAGAAGCTGTTTTTGTTCGCAGTAAACAAAAAATACGAAAACAAAACAAAAAACAATAAAAGACATCAAGAAACCTTACCTAACTTAGAAAAGAACTATAAATGAGCAGAGCGCAGATATTTAGTAAATAATAGACTAAAAGTTACAAATCTCCAAAACAACAAAAAAATATAACGCAGTGATGGTCACATCTGACGCTACTGCCTGACATCATAAGAGATATGCTGTAGCCCAAAATTGTAGCCGACTAACAGCGCCATCTACCGTGCGCCCCGAATCTGAAGTATTACCAAATCATTCACCTCTGTAAACGTTAGCACAGTAGTCTATAAACAATTAGGATTATAGGTAAACATGTAGACGAGCGGCCCGGCCGGAATTTTTTTTTGGGTGTAAATATTATTGTCACCCGTGTCTGAATATTCATGCGCATTGAGTTGTGTGACATCATACCCCATTCCCAACCCCTATTATAATTCACAAAATGATTAAAGGCGCTGACATGATATAGTTAAAGCATTCACCTCTGTAAACGTCAGAACATTATAAAAATTAGGATTATATACTGAGGGGCTATGCCCCCCAGACCCCCCCAATTTAATGAAACTCAGGATCATTGTAGTGCGGTCCACGCATCGTGTTTACCCCCCCCCCCCATGAGCCGTCCCCTATAAATGTACTCCAAAAACGTGAAACATTTTGGAACACAGACGAAATAGTACATCTTATCGGCCCGGCCGCTCATCTACATATTTACCGGATTATATACTGGGGGGCTGTGCCCCTAAATGAAACTCAGGATCATTGTAGTGTGGTCGCCCCATTGTGTTTACTCCCAAATGAGCCGTCCCCTTTAATGTACTCCAAAAACGTGAATCATTTTATATTGTGGGGTACTTTGATTTTGTCTTTCCCTGCTGAGGGTGCTTTTTGTGGGTGGGTTTTGACGGAGGTGGATGACCTTTGATAGGCCCTTGTGACTTTTGTCATCCGTGAAATTATGTTATGAAATAGTATGTCCCATCATTCAAGTCGCTAATCTACATATTTACCTTTATTCCACCTACCAACATGTTTTCACCCAACTGTGCGATTAACTTGTTTTATTACTTGTTCCTGAGGGTGTTTCAAATTGGATAGACTTTCTGGAGTTTGTAACAGATCAAGTAGATAATGGAGAGAATGTAGATATAATTTACTTAGATTTTAGTAAAGCATTTGATAAGGTACCACACAGGAGACTAGTTCATAAATTAAAAATGATTGGGATATGTGGGGGTGTTTCAAATTGGATAGCTGAGTGGCTGAAAGACAGGAAGCAAAGGGTAGTGCTAAATGGTGTAAAGTCAGAGTGGAGGGATGTTATCAGTGGGGTTCCTCAGGGATCAGTTCTCGGTCCATTATTATTTGTCATCTATATAAACGATCTTGGGGAGGCAGTTAATAATAAAGTGTCAATTTTTGCCGATGATACCAAATTAGCAGCTGTAGTTAAAGATATTGATGATAATTTTAAAGTGCAGGGGGACTTAAATAAATTGTTATCCTGGGCACATAAGTGGCAAATGACTTTCAACCTTGATAAGTGCAAAGTTATTAACATGGGAAAAGATAATAGAGAATTTAACTATGAAATGGATGGGCATTGGCTGAGCTCAGTAGAGGATGAGAAAGATCTAGGAGTAGTAATAGATAAGTCATTAAGGTTTTCTAAGCAGTGTATTGAAGCAAGAAATAGGGCAAATAGAGTGCTGGGTTTTATTAAGAGAAATGTCAGTTACAAAAGTAAGGAGGTTATTCTTAAACTCTATAACTCTTATGTTAGGCCACATCTAGAGTACTGTATACAGGCATGGTCCCCACATTTTAGACACGATATTAACCTTCTTGAGTCAGTGCAACAGAGGGCAACAAAGATTATTCCTTCCCTGAGGCACCTTGAATATGAAGATAGACTGAGGGTATTAAATATGTTCTCGTTTGAAAGGAGGTGTGTGAGAGGGGATATGATTGAGCTCTTTAAAATTTTTTCCGGGATAGATAAATTGGATGTTAGCAAGTTTTTTGAGTTAGATGATAGAAATCGGACTAGAGGTCACCACTTGAAAATTAAAAAGCAAGGGTGTAGGTTGGATTTAAGAAAATATTTTTTCACCAATAGAGTGGTAGACTTCTGGAACAAATTGCCGCAGAGGGTAGTAGGTAGTCCAAATCTAAATGTATTTAAGAGTAGGTTGGATGAGTTTATGGGAAGGGAAGGTTGTGATGGTTCCTAAGTTTTGTATATATTAATATTGTTTGTATATATCTATAGCTGCATGATTTAGTTCTTGACAAGCCTTGATTGGTGATACCCTTGTTTCTGGATGCAATCCTCTGGATGTAGTTTTCCTGGGAGTTTGGGTGCCTTGAAAAAGAGGCCGCTTAACTCGGATGACCTTTGATAGGCCCTTGTGGCTTTTGTCATCCGTGTAATTATGTTATGTTATTGTGGGGGACTTTGATTTTGTCTTTCCCTGGTGATGGTGCTTTTTGTGGGTGGGTTTTGACGGAGGCGGATGACCTTTGATAGGCCCTTGTGGCTTTTGTCATCCGTGTAATTATGTTATGTTATGTTATGTTATGGATAGCTGAGTGGCTGAAAGACAGGAAGCAAAGGGTAGTGCTAAATGGTATAAAAAAGGTTTTGCTCATGATGTGATCCACCTCTCTTCCACTCTTAATGTAGCCAGCCAGGCATCATAACATAACATAATTTCACGGATGACAAAAGCCACAAGGGCCTATCAAAGGTCATCCGTATACATCAAATCCCACCCACATAATGCATCCATAGGATTTTGTTAGATCATGCATCTACAATATACAATTTAACAATCCATAGGAATGTCCAATCATGCATCTACAATATATAATTTATAGCCTCCATAGGAGTCTGTCAAAAACAAAATCAAAGTCCCCCAAAATATACAATAAAAAGAAACCATCCACAGGAATGAGTCAAGAAACATATCCACATACCAAAAAGTAAGAAGTTAACCCTCCATCCCCATATAATCATCCAATCTGCGCTTGAAAACATTCAAGTTTGGGCTCTCTACAGTCTCAAGTGGCAAACTATTCCAATAATCCATCACTCTGTTAGTGAAAAATATTTTCTAACATCCAGTCTACACCTCTGTTTTTTAATCTTTAAGTGGTGGCCTCTAGTTCTATTACTACCTTCTAACTCAAATAACTTGCTGAAATCCAATTTATCCATCACAGAAAAGATTTTAAAAAGCTCAATCATATCTCCCCTCACACACCTTCTTTCAAATGAAAACATATTTAATACCCTCAGTCTATCTTCATATTCAAGGTGCTTCAGGGATGGTATTATTTTTGTTGCCCTCCTTTGTACTGACTTTAATAAGTTTATATCAAGTCTAAAATTTGGAGACCATGCCTGTATACAGTACTCTAAATGTGGCCTGACATAAGAGTTGTATAGTTTAAGGATGACCTTTACTCTTGTAGCTAACATTTCTGTTAATGTATCCTAACACCTTATTTGCTAAATTTTTTGCCTCAATATACTGCTTTGAAAATTTCCTTGACCTATCTACTACTACTCCTAAGTCCTTCTCATCTTCAACTGAATTAAGCCAATACCCATCCATCTCATAGCTAAGGGTTATTTATTGGTTTTGATGGGTACACTAATATTCTATGTTGTACCTTCTGATTGAGAATTGCAGTAAAGATTAGTTAGATTTGGAATATGAACCCCCCAGTTTCTAATAAGGCTGGGCAAAGCATCCATATTGTACTCTCAAAATTAATTTGCCTAATAATGTTTATTTTTCAGCTTTGTAACTGGCAAATGAGTTATCTATACCTGAATTATTTTTAGTTTTTGTAGCATGATAAAATTATTTAACCTCAAATTAAATATAAAGCCATGTTTTTATATATTGAAATATCATTTTCATGTTTCTTCCCCCAAACAATTAAATTGTTACCGAGCATCTTTGGGGAAAATTGGTAGAAAAATTTATCCAAGAATGTACCCCACATTTCTTGTTTTTAGTGATGGTTCCTCTATAAGTTTCCGTTATCATGAGCCTCGGCAAATCATAAAGGTAGGTATTTTATATATAATTATACTTTTAGGAAAAACCTCATAATATGGAGTTTGCGCTGTATTTAAGCTTCCTACTGCAATATAATCATTACACTAGTCAACACACATTTTGCTGACATGTTTTGTGGTTATTTTTAACTAATTTTGATCTGCTGATTTAAAAAATAGCATCCACCTTTTTTGTAACATCAAGTTTTCATTTTACAGCATATTCCTATTTTATAACATACTGCAGGTATTTACTTGGTAAGGATAGTTTTCTTAGTATTATAGCTTCACCTATTACTAACTACATACAGGTTATTTTTCTAATATAATGGAGAAAACACAAGCAATCGTACACATACCTATACATTCATGGAAGAAATTTTCACTTGCGAGAGTGTCTGGAGTGTTTGATATATATACAGTCTCATTGAATACTCCAACAGTAGTTTGCCATCATGTTTGTGTTCCATCGGTCTTGATAACTCTCCTACATAATCTTGATGAAAACGCTCTCCGTGTTGATTACTCACATTGCCAAGATTAGCAGGAAATTCATCAGGATGGCTCTTGAGGAAATGAACCTTTATGCTCATGTTACAGCCTAAACCATGAAAGCTATCAAGTAATGTGTCTACCAGATCCTTGTAGTTAGCAGCCTTTTTGTTTCCAAGAAATCCTTTCACAACAGCCATAAATGAATCCCATGCTCCTTTTTTCATTCACTTGGATCATACTCTGAAATACCCATCGCATTTAACAGTCCCACGACATCACAACAGTAAACAAAATCTTATTCAGTTTTAAAGAATGCAAAGAGATCTCCCTCCCTGTTCCAATAACGTTATATTTGTTTTTTCCTGCAACCAATTCTTCTCTTTAAGTCTAGAAGCTAACACTTCTGCTAACTCTTTTGACAGGCCTAGATCTCTTAACTAAATCATTCAGTTCTAATTGGCTGAAGCTTCCACATTCTTGGGTTGATGTATATACAAAGTTCATTGCTTACATCAGATTCACATATATCACTTAATCATCCAGTGAAAGAAGTTCCTTGAATACAGGTACTGGAATTTAATCTGAATGAAGCACTGGACAAATTGCTGAATCAAGATTTAGGTAACTTATTTCATATCACATTTTCTTGCTATAACCAGAAGTCTTTGTGAAACAAAACTAGCAATCTGTTACATGGTTTTTTGGCTCCTGCCACACCATAGGTTGCCAAATCCTAGTTGTTTCCTTGTGCCCTTTGTCCACTGGTGTAGATTTCCGACACATGGTTTACAAACTTTGTGCAGGGCTTACAGTTTATCCTGATCAGCATAAAGAGAAGTTTAAATTCATAGATAAAATAAAATAAGAATACCAATGCCTCCACTTCTGTTCACTTGGTCATAAGATAGCTTGCTACTATGAGTGGGACCAATATGGTCCAGTCCATAATTAAAAAAACTTGATGTGATAGAAGAAAACTATTGCCATTTTTAAACTCGGTGACCCCGAATTTCCCACGAACGGGTCTCAAAATTAAGTCAGCAGAAAAAAAGTTAAAATTTGTTGCCCAGTGTTATTATTAGCTATTTAATTATGAATTTACTAATATATTCTGCATTTATTAGTATTGTTCCTTCAGTGGAGTATTTCCTACAGCTCTCAGGTTAAGAACGTGCCATCTGCTCCAGGACCCCCAGGTCTAAGAGCACAGTAGCTACCACTGCCTTTAGGAACCCAACTGAGCACAAGTGTAGTAAAGCTGGCAGCAATACATGATTGCTCCGCAGCTAAATACATCCCTCCCCACACATACAACCCATTCATTAGTCTCACATAAGGCAAATCCCCAAATGGTAGTCTTGAGGCCATTAGTGGGGCCTCTTAAATTTTCCCCCTGAAAGGAGGGCAGCAAAAAGGGCCCCAGTCTGAGGCTGGATGGGGCACTTGGGAAAGTTGTAGCCCTCCACAGGATGAGCCTCCTCCCTATCCTCTAATGGAGACTCCATGTGAGGGGATGCCTACCAATCTTTATTTCTGAATTTTGCAAGATTGTCGATTCTGTGTACAGGTGGGGGGAAGCCCTATGGAGCAGGAATAGGGTGTCCCACATGGAAGTGTCCTCAGTGTCACACTCTTTGCCCTGAGCATCAATGGCATCACCTCGAGGCTGCAGGAAATGCACAGGTTTCAGTTTTCCTTGGCCAAGACTAAGGTGGTGCACTTCTGCCACTATTCACACCGTTTCCTTGGTTATGTATTTGACTGATGCCTCACCCGGGAGGCTCATATTTGCAGCCTTAGGGTCTCTTGTACTCACATTATGGACATTCTTCATGCTGTGATGTTCAGCACCTGGGGTGCTGATAGGGCTACTACCTTTGTTCGTTCAAAGCTTGACTACAGATGCAAGTTTTATTCATCTGCAGCTGAGCATGTATTGGGGAAGGTGGATTCAATTCACTATACCAGCCTCCACCTGGCGACCTGTACCTTCTGCACATCCTTCATGAGTGCCTATTTATCGATTCTGGGGAGATGCCACTCGCTTTGTGACATGCACATTGCACTAATCGCCTGTACATGCAAGCATAGCGCCTACTTCAGTGGCCAGCAGCTCTTACTGCATCCACAGTCGATCTTTACAGTGCCTAAGCCGTTGAGAGATGCCAGTCATACCTAAACCCCTTTGGGTTTAGGGCTTGGGCCGGTGGCACCCCTGGTTCTGCCCAGGATGCCACCCTGGAGGATACCACCTTTGACTATTTGTTACCATGCCTCTGCTCTCAAAGCTTCAACAGCGCTGGGAGTATTGTGTTTGGCCTTTTTGGAGCATAGTTCGTGTCATGCTGGAACCATACTGTTGTATATGGATGACTAAGTCCCAAGAGAGGGTCTGTATCCTCTCTGTTGGAAGTCTGTGGGGCTCTGCCAGGCACTGTGTCTGTCTTCACAACCATGCTGGTGGCAATACACCACTCAGTATGGAAGATAACTAGTGATGGCATGAGTAATTGGACTCTGTAATTGCAAGTATTGGTACTTTTTAGTGGTATTGGAATCGGAGAATGTTATCTGATTTCCAATTCCTAATACTGATTCCTTGAAATTTATATGCTTAAAATTTAATATTTCTTTCCAGATAATAATTAATATTTTTCAGGAAATATTTGTCTGTAAAACCTCTCATTTGAGCTCTGGTTTCAGCACTAATAGCTTAAAATTTGTAGCTCTAGCAGAGTAGCAGTAGCAACCTTAAAATACTTCATTAGGTAGATCCTTGTTAATGAGCTCTAGCTAAGTTTTATAAAGATTAGATGGAATTCAGCCTCACTTTAATAAAATTCACTGGAAAGTAGAAAGTGAGAAAACTGCTATAGAAGAAAACCCTATTTTACAGAAGAGACCCCTCTATTTATATAGCTAATCATTAATCTTCATATTAGCTAGGTCAAAAGCCAGGCAAATGGAGTGAGGAAATGCACCAAATGATTTACTTTTTGTGGGACAAATCATGACATAAAACTGTTATTGAGCTAAAATATTGAAATTATTTATTTCAATATCCCGTTATAAAACATTAATTTTAAAGCTAACCTGAAATTTAAAAATAACAATATAATGCATGAGTCAACACTATTCCGCTGGTAGCAAGTGTTCTCATATTTAAATTTAAATGCCCTAGCAACGAAAATTGTCAATTTCAGTCATTTCTCCAGTCATATGCCACAGGTATAAGCAATTATCCTCAAGGGAAAAAATGAAACACAAGTCCAAAGACAACTACCAACATTTCGCCCTCCAACAGGCCTTATCAAGGGTAGCCTTCAGAATACCTTTAGGAAGGCTTTTGGAGGGTGAAACATTGGGAATTATCTTCGTACTTGTTTCATTGTATCTTTATGAATAATTATTCATTTGATAAAGGTGTGTGATTTTGGAGCTTACTCATGCCACAGGTATGCATGTACCTATTGCAGAGAATGATTTATTTAGCTAATGAAAATTATTCTTTTCTTTTAATCATTTAATTCATTTCATTTTGAACAGATATATTTAAGTAAAAATTTATTGCATCTAATTGTTAATGGATAGATATTATATTTCCCTAAAGATTAATTAATAAATGCACTTGTTCATAAAGTATTTCTTTTCCCTCAAGCTAACTGCCAATTGGAAAAAAACATGAATATTATAATTATTACAGGAATCAGAATTGGTAGACATTTTTGTATTGTCCCATCACTAGAGATAATGTGTCATTCCTGGTTCAGAGACTGGATTGTGATCTATAGCGACTCACAAAGCGCCCTGAGTGCTCTTGGGGCATTGAAATCTCCACATCTCCTGGTTTGTGATATTTGTGATATCACGGTTTCAGTGAGCTGGGTGGATGTTGAGATTCTCTTCTGCTGGGTTCCTGTACATGTGGGGAATGAGGTTGTCAAAGAGTCTGTAAGAACTGTGCAGCTGATCAGCATTTCGCTCCTCATCACACTGATTACATGGCAGGATTCTGGGCTGCCCGGAAGTGAAAGCAGGCAGTCTCGAGCCTGCTGCTTCAAGCTGACCTCAATATGTTGGAATTCTATCCTGGAGAGTGGAGGCAACATGTCTTCTGCATGTTGCAGCTTCCACAAGTTCCACTCCACATTGAATATTCTGCTCCAACTAGAAAATGCCATCTGCGATGCCTTTCCTCATAGATAGCAAGCACTAAGCCACAGTACTTTTAAATCTGGAGAAGGCCTATGATATAGCTTGGCGCTACAGTATCATGGAGACTCACCACATGATGAAGGCAAGTGGATGCCTCACAATCTTTATTTCTGAGTTTTTGTGAGATTGTTGAGTTTGTGTACGGATTGGGGGAAGCCCTCTTTTGCCTAATTGAACAGGAAGTGGGCTTCCTGCAGGGAACTGTCCTCGGTATCACTTTGGTGCTCCCAGAAGATGTTCTCGCTGCACTCTATATGGACATCCTTTCAATCTCTTGGTGCAGCAGCACAGATGGTAACTCTGGAGCATCGACTCCTACAGGCATTGAACTGCATCACTCACCAATGCCAAAGAACATAGGTTTTGGTTTTCTTTGGTCAAGGCTAAGGTGATGCACTTCTGCCACCATCTATGGCTTCACCTCAACACAGACTTGTCCCTAAACAGGGTTTGCCTGCAAGTGGATAGTTTGCACCATTTCCTTGGTCTTGTTTTCAACCTGCATCATGGACATTCTTCATTCCATGATATTCAGCACTTGGGGTGCTAATTGGGCTACTGGCTTACTTTCTACCAATCCTTTGTTCATTTGAAACTTGACCTACATATGTAAGTTTTAGTATCCACAGCCAAGCAAGTTTTTCAGAATGTGGACTATCCACCACACTAGTCTCCGCCTGCCAACTGGTGCCTTCTGCACATCCCCCATTTAGAGCCTACTTGTCGATGCCCAGAAGATACCACTCACTCTGTGCCATACACAATGCATTATGTGTTTGTATGTGTGAGCCCGGCACCTCTCTCAGTCATCAATGGCCGAGAGATGCCAGTCATACCCTATGCCCATTGGGTTTAGGTATAGGAAACTCCTTCAAGAGCTCGGTGTAACCCACAAACTTCCCTCTTATATTTCCTTGACACTTCTCAAACTAAGCCTCCTTCATCCTCTTCCTTTTTGCTAAGATTCTGTCACTACAACCAACCCTGCCTTCTGCTCCTCCTTTAAACCACAAGCAACCATTTTAGCTATTCTATTTCCACGTTACTATGGATGTCCAGCCCCACTCACACTGGTATTTTACGTTTCAAGTCCCGTTCTAAATACTTGCTTGCATCCTGTTAGCATACCTTGTATCCACAGGCCCTTAGGAATATCTCTATGGTAAACCTTTACTAGGAGTCACAAAGTACCACTGATTCCTCCCAAAGGTTGGTAAAGCAGCTCTTCCCACCCACTGCATTATCCTAACCTTTAACCTCCTGGTTCTTACCTTCACATCCTCAGTATTTTTCCTTTATAAGATTTGAAATAGAAATTCATTTTAATTTTTCCAATTCTCTTTGCTCTTCATTCCCCCTTTTTTTTCTCTCTCTTGTCATTTTCCCTATGCCTGTGTACTACAAAATATGGGGTATGGGGGAGAAAATGACATTAAACTCTTTTCTAAAAAATTTAGGCCATTAGTGTTTATAGCTTATGTAGTAATATCGGTGCATGTCAAGCCTGTTTTCATGCTTATAGTAATTGCTGAGTATATTTATGATAGGCACACACACAATTACTTCAAGTTATGCTTTACTAATTTGTAATTATTATTATTATTCTGAGAGCTACCAAAGCCTCCCTCCAGGGTGCAAAAACAACTGCTAAATTGATTGCACATAAAATACCAAAATGGTATTGAAGAGAGGTAAAGACAGCCATTAAGAAAGTGGATGACTAATAGTAAACCCAGATGAATAAGAAATATTAGAAGATGAGAAAAAGCTACTGTTTCAAGAATACATTTACATGGGACGTAAATGAAGAAATATCCCTTGAGTGTACAATCTTGCTGGGTGAAGCATTCCACGTTTTAATTAACGATGGTATAAAACACCGTGAAAACTGTGTCATACTAACATTTATAAAATTCATAGCCAAGTCATTAAGATTAAGAGCATAATTTTTTTGTGTGTGACCATACCTTTCACTATTGTATTTTAACAGTTACCAGTGGATGTCACACAGCTGACTGAGGAAGAAAGACAGAAAAGAATTCAGCGGCGGAAACCAAAAACAAAGGTAGCAAATTCTATATTTTTTATTTCTTTATTTTTCCCCCTGCAGGGGATGTACCCAGTGTAGCCTGTTACACTTGGTACCCGGAGGAGCTGCGCATCCTCTCAGCCTGAATGCAAATTAGGGAGGCCCTGTCACTGAGTTGATGTGAACTCACTAATGTATCATAGAAAAGTTATTGGTGCACTTCCCCTCAAGTGGTACTTTATCCTTATTTATTATTATTAATTAACATGGCTATACCCTCAACCTTTTCTACCCACACTTTGTACCAGGAGAACTATTCCTACCTGGACAGAGTTTGGCCCACTAGACTATGATAATAATAGGTGATCACCCACCCTACTCATTATGGACTTGACTATCTCAACTTCTCTTTATTATATACTGACCTACCCCTTCCAAACCTACTCGTTCTAGCTGCCTGGTGCACTCCCTGTAAGGGGCACGGTGATTTGCCATCCTGGCCACCTGCTGACAGGACTCCGCACCTCGTCTGACCCCAGCTTAGCCTCTTCTCCTTCCTTCAGAACACTTGCGTTTCCCCCCTGTTTCCTCGCTTTTCATACCTCTCCCACAACTTTCTGTGGTCAGCCTCTAATTTCACAGGGTAAATGCTGACCTTCTTCTCAGCCAACTATCCCAGATCGGGGCTGGGGGGGAGGGGGCAATGTTCCCTAACCCCTGAGTTCCGGTTTGGTATGGTGGGTTTTTAACAACCTGCTTCATTCCCACCCATACCTTCCTCAATCCCTTTTCCTTCTCTCTTCACACTCTTATCCATTTTATGCCAGATCCAAGGTGGAGCCGCCATGCTGAGGGACTGCCAGGCCACCATGCAGGAGGGGTGGTCCAAAATGGCAGCACCTGGCTCTGCCAGGCCTATACTCACCCTTCGCAGAGCGGGCCACTGCAGGTGGGGGGATTAGCGTTTGCGTCCCATACAAAAAAAAATGGGTCACCATTTTTTTTGTATAAGAACAATAGAGCCACCCTCAAGCAGCTTCACAGACAAAATGGAGGTACCCATCCTGTGGTTTCCCAGGGGACCCTCCATAACTCTTCAACCAAAGAGGAGGCTTACTCCTCGCCAGTGCCTATGGGTGCAGGGGGCTCCCTCTTAATCCTCCATCTCAAATCTGGCAGTCTCACATTTACTTTCACAGGGGCCTGCCAGGAAAGCCAGCAGGCAGCCCATAACCGGCCGCTCTCCGTTGAAGTGGCTCGGTAGGGCAAATCCCCTTAGGGGGGAGAGGGAAGAAAGGTCCCATGGGCCGCTTGCCTCTAAAGACCTGCTGGCCCAAATATTAAATCTAGCGGGGGTAAAGGCCTATGCCCCCCCCAAAGAACAAGGACAAAACTGACATGACCTGTAATGTCAAGGGGGAGATGGCCATATGGAGGCCCCCCCTGAGATAGACATGCTTCCTGAGGCAGCCCAGCCTCAGAAGGTGGGGCCTTCCATGGGAGCAGATTCGGGCTCAGCATCAAACACCGAGCCCGATTCTGCTCCTATGGGGGGCCTTCGCCAGAAGGGGCAGGCTGCTAAGACATCATAATAAGTGGAGGGATCTCCTCCTCTGGCCAGTGCCCCCAAGACTGCTGGGACCTTCACCATCTCAGCAAAGGACCTTGCAGAGGCCGGCCCATCTGGCCTGGTGGCTCCTGCTAGAGTAAGGGGAGAAGCAGGTCCATTCCCCGCCCTCCTCTCCTAAAAAGAAAAGGACTAATAATAAAAAAAGACTGGGGGGGGGCTCTTCTCCCTCCACAGGGGCTGCAGGGATAGACAAGGCCGCTAGCATCCTTGAACGCGACCAAGTCAAGATCGGCCTGTCTTGCCCCGGTGCTCGCCTGGGCGGGGAATCCCAAAATAAGACCAAAAGTGCGCGGAGCGGAGCCTCAATTACGCCGGGGGACCCTCATTCAGAGATTACCTGGCATTTTTTAGCCCGCTGGCTTCAAACACTTCTTACTTATTCGCTCCACTGATGGCAGCATGTTGGCCAAGGGCAACATGATCTATCAGAGGAGAGCTTTAGCTGGTATAATTGGTAGAGAGCTGAAGGTGACCCGTTTCTCGGATGGGAGCCTTCTGGCAAATGCAGTGGATCCCTCCAAGGCAGCCAAGATAAGTGCTGTTCAGACACTTGATGGCACCCTGGTGAGTGTGATGCCGCACTCTACCATGAACTTTGTGAAAGGAGTAGTTTATGTGAGGCAACTCGTGGATTACTCCATAGAATATATCACTCTAGAACTGGCCGACCCAGGATGATCAATGAGTGATCAAGGGTGATCAAGGAGGGGTCTCGAGACCCATCCCTACACTCTTCGTCACGTTCTACTGTGACAAGCTCCCTGAGTTGGTGCGTGCTGGTTGGTACCGCTACCGCGTGAAGGCATTCGTGCCACTGCCACAGAGGTGCTATTACTGTCACCACTTCAGCCATAGAATCGCTCATAGAGACATGCAAAGTTTGGGTCACCTGAAGTCTGTGTAAATTTCTCCAAGGCCGCACACGAAAAGTCCAAATCGTGTGTGGCCAAGTGTGTCAATTTCAGAGAGCCACACCCCGGTTCTTCGAAGCAATGTGGTGCATATCTCCTGGAGAAAAATCCTGGCCATTCAGGGCTACTGCAAGGGGTAATGAGCGTGTGCATCCCATGAAAAAATTAGGGTCCCATGCTCAATGATAGAAATTTAAAAAAATGCCTTTCCCTTTTTTCCTCATAATCAACGGAGCTGCCTTCTGTCAGCTCCACAGAAAAAAAATGTAGCCTTCCCCCCTGTGCTTGCGCACGGGACCCTCCAAATTTTTCTAGCCAGAGAGGAGGCTTACTCCTCTCATTTGCCTACGGGTGTAGGGGACTCCCCCTCACCCCCTTGTCTGGAGGTGCCTTCAGGCACCTCCCTATTTCCAGAGCCAGTCCCTCCTATACTTTCCAAAGGGACTGCCTAAGAAAGCCAGCAGGAAGCCCATAGCTGACTGCTCACCATTGAAGCGGCTCGGTAGTGCAAACCCCCATAAGGGAAGAGAGGGAAGTCAGGCCCCTTTGGTCGCTTCCCTCAAAAGACCTGCTGGATAGTAAACCTAGCGGGGAGATCAAGGCCTGTGCCTCCCGAGATAAGACTAAAGACACTGCTGCCAATAGGACCTCTGATGTCCCAGGGGGGATGGCCAAATGGAGGCCCCACCCAAATAGATATGGTCCTTGAGGCAACCCAACCTCAGAAGGTAGGGCCTTCCATGGGAGCGAATCTGGGCTCGGCACCAAGCACCGAACTCGAGTCCACTCCTATGCAAGGTCCTCCTCAAACGGTTAGGGTTTCCAAGGCAGTACAAGGAGGGGAGGGATCTCCATCTCGGAGAAGGACCTTGCTGAGGCCGGTCCATCTGGCCTGGGAGCTCCTGTCGGTGGAAGGGAGAAGAGGGTTCATTCCCCGCCATCCTCTCCTAAAAAGAAAAAAATAAATAAAAAGACTCAGGGCTGCGGGGACAGATGGGTCTGCTGCCATTTCGGTAAGCGACCAAGCCAAGATTGGTACATCCGGCCCCTCAGACATTTCCTTGGTGCAGAACCACTGACTATGACAAAAAGTGCGCAGGGAGGAGCCTCGATAACATCAAGGCCTCTCATTCAGAGATTACCTGGCATTTTTGAGCCCGCTGGCTTCAAACGCTTCTTACTTATTCGCTCCACTGATGGCAGCATGTTGGCTAAGGGCAACATGATCCATCAGAGGAGAGCTTTAGCTACTGTGATTGGTAGAGAGCCGAAGGTGACCCGTTTCTCGGACGGGAGCCTTTTGGCAATGCGTCGAACCGATCGGAGGCAGCCATGATTAGTGCCCTTCGGACACCTGATGGCACGCCTGTGAGTGTGACGCCACACTCTACCATGAATTTTGTGAAAGGAACCCATTGACTACTCCATAGAGGACATCACCTTAGAGCTGGCCGACCATGGGGCGGTCAAGGTCGAACGTGTGATGAGAAAACAGGGAGGGGCCTTGAGACCCACCCCTACACTCCTCATCACATTCGACTGTAACAAGCTCTCTGTGTCGGTGCAGGCCGGTTGGTACCGCTAGTGCGTGAAGGCATTTGTGCCACTGCCGCGGCGGTGCTATTACTGTCACCGCTTCACCATACGAATCACTCATGTAGGTGTGCAAAGTTGGGGTCACCCGAAGTCTGTGTAAATTGCTTCAAGGCCGCACACGATAAGTCCAAATCGTGTGTGGCCAAGTGTGTCAATTGCGGAGAGCCGTACCCCACTTCTTCGAAGCAATGTGGTGCATATCTCCTTGAGAAAGAAATCCTGCCTGTTCAGGCTCAGGATTGACTCTCATTCCGCGAGGTTAAGGACTTGGTGCTGGCGCGCCAGGCAGAGCCAAGCAGGCCAACGAGCACGGTTGTTTCCGTGCCCATTTGGAGCCTTTCTGCAGGCTCTATTCAGCCCAGGTGCTCCCCTGGTAAAGCTGGTGGTACAAAGGGTTCACACCCAGCCCCAGCTAAAACCAGGGCTTTCCCGAGCGTGACCGCTCATAGTAGGAGCGACTCGATAGGGCCAACCCCATTAGACGGGCAAGGGAGAGTGGGACCCATTGGGCTGTGCCCCCTGCAGTTCAGCAGGCCTGTATATTGAGTTTGCAGGCGTCCCTGTCCCCCTTTCTTCCCCAATGAAGGTTGGCCCACCAGCCAAGACGAAAATGAAGTCCTCGGGGAGGTAGGGGATCGCTACATGTAGCCTCTCCCCCATCTCAGCCGAACATGGTCCAGGAGGTAACCCTGTCCCAGGTGGCAGGTTTTTCCATGGGTCGAACCCGGACTCGGTGCCAAACGCGGAACTTGAGTCCGCCCTTATGCAAGATGCTCCTTAGGCGGCTTGGGCCCCGAGGAGGGATCTATGCCCTTCTCCATCTCTGAGAAGAATCTTACTGAGGGCGGTCCATCCGGCTTAGGGGCGCCTTCTGGGGGTGGAGACAACCGAGTTTACACGCGGCCCTCCTCTCCCCACAAGAAAAAGAAGAGGAAGAACAAGACAAAGAGGACTAAGGGTTCCTCTCCCTCTGCAGGGGCTCCGGGAAAGGACGGGTCCGCTGCCGTTTCGGTAAGCGACCAGGCTAAAATCGGCCTGTCCTGCCCCAAGGGGTCCAGACCAAGACTAAAGTCGCATGTGCGACGAGCGGAGACTCGTATTATGTCGGGGCCCCTCATTGAGACACTACCTGGCGTTTTCGTGCTCGCTGGCTTCAAAGCCTTTCTAGTTATTCGCTCCACTGATGGATCATGTTGGCCAAGATCAACATGATCCATCAGAGGAGAGCATTAGCTAGTTTGATGGGTAGAGAACCGAAGGTGACCCGTTTCTCGGACTGGAGCCTTCTGGCGAATGCGTCGAAGCCCTCCGAGGCGGCTATGATTAGTGCCCTTCGGATACTTAATGGCTCGCCGGTGAGTGTGATGCCGCACTCTCCATGAACTTCGTGAAAGGAGTGGTTTACGCGAGGGAAATCGTGGACTACTCCATAGATGACATTCCTTAGAGCTGGCCGACCATGGAGCGGTCAAAGTCAAACGGGTAGGGGCCTCGAGACGCACCCCTACATGCTCCCTGACAATGAATTCACGCTACCATGTGAAGGCATTCGTTCCGCTGCTGCGGAGATGCTACAACTGCCAATGCTTCAGCCATACGAATTGCTCATGTAGACGCGCAAATTCGGGTTTACTCGAACTATGTGTATGGTCAAGTCTGTCATAGAGAGAGCCTCATCCCGCTTCTTCGAGGCAAGACGGTGCATATCTCCTGGAGGAAGAAATCCTGGCCGTTCTGGCTATGGATCGTCTCATTTTGCGAAACTAAGGACTTGGTCATGGCGCACCCTTTGCTCCAGGCTTATTTGGAACCCGTCTGCGAATTCTGCTTAGCTTGGGCGCTCCCCGGTAGAGCTGGTGGCACAAAAGGCTCGTACCCAGCCTCAGCTAAAACCAGCCCCTCCCCCCCTCGTCTACTAGCCTAACCGTTTCTTGTAAGGTGGTCGTGAGGCCCTCTTCCCGGATTCCTAATGCTGCCCCCCCGAGAGGAGGACAGCACCAAAAAGAGCATCGGCTTCTATACCCTCACCCAAGGCTGAACTAGGTTGCTCGGAGACGGTGGATCATCCAAAGGAGGGCCCCGCCTGCCCAACGTTTCGAGGCGGAGGTAGGAAAAGACTCGCATGCCGAGCCCAACCTCCCACGTTAAGTCCTCGAAGGCAACAGCGCCCGGAGTTCTGCCTCCGGGAACCCGTGAGGGTCTTCTCTGAGCCAGGTCTGGAGGGCATATTCCTTCAATAGAATTGCCGCTGACTCCGGGCCAACTGCTACTCCTCATTTTAGGGAGTAGCAGTGAAGCTCCACCTGGATAGAAGGTATACTGTTATCTCTGCGTATATTCCACTGTCAGCCGACTTCGACGTTGGGGGGGGGGGGGACTTTCGCCGCAGCATGGCACGGTTGCCGACGCCCTTTCTACTGCTCGGGGATTTGAACGGTAGACACCCCCTCTGGTGAGACTACTCTATCAATCCCAGGGGTCAGGTCCTTGCCGACTTGATGGAGGTGCTGGATGTGTCCTAACTGTGGATGAGTTTACCCATCACTGCCTGAGAACCGCCTCATTTTCCTGTCTTGATCTATCCTTGTGCTCTCCGGATGCAGAGCCTGGCGTGCGAGGTTGTCCATGACCTCCATGGACCGCTGTCGTCTGAGAGCTCCCTAGTGGTGCTTGGCCAAGGCGTTGTCGAAATGCGTGGGTTTCTTTTTTTTCTTGGCAAGACTAAAGTAATGCACTTTTGTCTATTTACTGCTTCACCCCAAATCGGACTTGTTATTAAGCCGGGTTTGCCTCGAATTGGCGAGCTCGCACCGTTTCCGTGGCTTTATTTTCGACCGACGCCTCACCTGAGAAGCCGATATTTGCAGCCTCACGGTCTCATGTACCTGTGCCATAGACCTTCCTCGTTCTGTCATGTTCAGCGCTTGGGAGACTGAAGACCTCTCTGCTTTTTTATCCTTCCTTCGTTCGCTCAAAATTTGATAACCGATATGAGTTTTACTCCTCCGCATCCCAGCGTGAATTGCGCAAGATGTACGCGATCCGCCACATCGGTATCTGTCTGGCGACTGGTGAATTTCGCACCTCCCCCATTAAGAGCCTGCTTGTCGATGCTGGTGAGATGCTACTTGTCGTGCACATAGTATTATGCGCTGTGCGATCGGGCCCAGCGTCTCCACCAGTCGTCGATGGCTCTCATTGCACCCGCGGTCAATTTCCACGCTGATTATGTCGTCGAGAGACGGCACGCCTCTGCTCGCAAAGCTTCAACAGTGCCTGGAGGATTGCGTTCGGCTCTTTTAGAGTACACTTCGTGTCACGCTGGATCCGTGTCACTGTACACAGATGGCTCCAAGTACGAAGGGGGGGGGGGGCTTCCACCACGTATCCCCTTGGTTTCAAGTCAGTGGAGTTCTACCAGTTGCGGCGTCTGTCTTCACGGTCGAGTTGCTTGCACTACACCGGTTGTACCAGGTTCGGAGACAGGATCGTGATCTATAGCGACTCACAAGGCGCCATGAGTGCTCTCGGGGCATTGGAATATCCGCAACCCCTGTTCGCGCATCCGTTGACACGGTTACCGCGAGTCGTGCTGATATCGAGATTATCTTCTGCTTCGTTCCTGGACTTGTGGTGATTTCGATCTATGAGACCAGCGTTTCGCTCTTCATCGCGTATAGGTATATGGCAGGATTCGTGCCAAGCCATCCGTGCTGCCTGACACAGAAGTTGGAAAACGGACGATTGAATTTAAAGTTGCGCCGCGACTGTTCTCATAGGGATACTTGTGGGACGCACCGCCAGTTGATAGAGCCCTCCCTGCTCCTAAATTAACTGCAACGACTGTGTGGTCCCCCAGACTGTTCGGGGATTCTCTTTGAGTGTCCCAGTCTGCTGGGATATTATCGCACGTTATCTGTCATTTTTGTACAGAGACCTGTGGACTTAATCACGTTTTTAAGGAGGCTGGATTACTACATTTTATTTGACTCTCTTTGCTATTGGGCACATGCTCCTACGCAGAGTGAGGCGGGCCTCCCTTCGACGCCTAAGCCTGCATCTTATTTTTGCATTTCTTCTGGTTTGTGTTGTTTTTTGGTGTTTCCTTGTATTTTTTATTTACGTTATTTTTTTAGGCATCCCTAGATTAGGCTACCTTTTGTTCTTGTTTTTCGAAAACACCGCTCAAACTAATAATTAAGAGCACTCAACTCCTATGACTAAAGTCAAGACCATATTTCTACACCTCTAAAGAAAATTTCGACATCAAGGAGACCTGAAAAGAAGTAGGGATCGAGCAATCTCTTATTAGTGGGGAGCTGGTAATTAGGCCACACTAAGCCACTGCTTGGAATTAACCTCCTTACCAGAAGTTAGTGAGCACAAGCAAACCGATCAAGTTACCGCGAATCCCATACATGTCTAGCTCCCCACAACACACATAGCACCTTGTGTCCCTAGTCATGTCACTACCGGAGGATAAAGAACAATCCACAAAACCGACGAAACTTTCACTGAATAGATTACGAATGTGAATTTTGTGATGAAATAAACCATATGCAACTAATACCATTACCATCATTGTACCACCCAACCTGTATGCTTGTCCTTGACTAGGACTACCCCGTTTGGATGTATTCCGCATGAGGTTAAGTTGCATTGGAACTTCCACTTCCTAGGTGTTGCTATAAAATTCCCACATGTAACAGCTTCCCAACTCTAACCTGGCCCATCAGGACAGCCTCACACAAAGTGCGACCCCACTTAATTGTGGTAATGTTGATGGGAGACTACAGGAGAAGGTGTAGTATCAAAGGTCTTGTCCCTTAATCTCCCAACAAGCGGTCGGAGGGAACAAAGAAGACATCTGCCCCCGGGAGCTATAAACAACAGCAGCGACTCAGTTGCCTGTGTTTGTGTAGCCATTCATCCTAGATTGCGACATTTATAGCATTGTGCTCTGCCAATTTCCCTCAACTTTTTAATAACCATTTGATTCTCGTCTTAACTCTATTTGATCTCAAGGATATTGATCTTCGCGCACGTTACCTGTCCCGGTACCGGGATGGGCGGGATCGCTACCGCCTCTCCCTTGTACTCGGGACGAGTGCGTGCACATTGACTGGTGGACTTATAGACTTTGGGGGGGAGGCCGGCCTTCTCCCTTTTATTTAACTAGGTTTTTTGTTGTTGTTTTCTTTGTAGGGCGCACGTTCCTGCGCCGGGGAGACTTTCCCCCGACGCCGGAGCTTGCTTGTTATTGTTTTTCATTCTTATTTTAAAGTAGCCCAGTGCTAGGCTGTCGTGAGTGCGGCGACTTGTGCCCAAGTGGGTAGTCGCCAGATAGGCTCTTAAAATAAAAAAATGAACTCTTGCATAACTGTTACCATATTTGTAATCCTTTCTTTACCTCTGCGACATAAAGTCTGTATGGCCATACGAACCGAAACCTGCCCCCTTTTAATAATAATTACACAAAATATATATATACCTAATAGACTTTTATCTTTAATTATGTTTGCTGACATTTTCATCCAAACTATTATGCTAATATTTTCCTGAAAGAAAACTTTTCATTTTCAGATTGTGATTGAAGAAGAATTAGAAGAGGACTTCTCAATACATACCTATGAACATTTATGGAAAAAGTAGTATAGGAATTTTTTTTAATTGTGTTATCTGTAAATGCTTTTAAATAGTTGATTTTTTTTCACTTGCCGACTTTAATTACCTTTATGAAGTGGAATGTGCATTTCTGACACCCAGCCTACATCTTATGAGGTGGATTTTAGGGGCAACATCCTACAAAAGGTTCATTTATTCCTCCTCATTCTCAGTAAGTGCTTTCACACAAACTAGAATCGGTACACATCATTTCCACTACACCCCCCCCCCCCCCCCGTGTTGCCTACGGAGACTTTTGGGTCTCCTGCTTTTTCGTCTTGTGTTGCCAATGAACTTCATTTGTCCTTGATATTTGTGTATTTATTACTCTGCTTACTCGTATGTCATTTATGTCCTATTGCTTTCCTTACCCTGTTCCTTCTTTCCGCTACCCTTCCCCCCGGAAAGGGGGGAAAACTCTGTAAAATTCCCTGTGACCCCCCCGTCTGGAAATTAATCATTCCTCTTGAATTGCGACCTTAAGGTGGGAACTCATTTCTTTGAGTTTAAAGAAAACGACCTCAAAAGGCTGAGATTGGAGCGTGCAGATAAGAGTGTTATCGATGTCCAAAGGAAACTCCAATCTGTCCATGGTGTTCGGATCATTACTGCTGCGCTATTCCAATTTTTTTTTTACTGACAGCAGTTACCTACCCACGTAAAGGCAGAATACCTTCCCATCCCTGTAAGTCGATGCGTTAATAATCCCCGAATATGCTTCAACTGTCCCTTGTTTGGCCAGATGAGCCAGAATTGGCAACATGGACGTGTTTAGGTCGATTGCGAATTCCCTTATCATGACAAATCTTGGGACACCCCAAAATGTACACCGACTGTGGAGAAGCACACAAGGCATGATTAATCTTCTTGTGCCGTCTGCCTCTGAAAAGGTTCCCATTCGTGAAGTGCTTCTCGGACGTCCCGAGTGTCATATGCTCTCGCCACCGACAGCCAGTCCTTACACCTTCGACGGTCTCCCGGACTTGGTCCCTCTGCAGCTTATTTGCCTAACCTGCCACTGTTTTTGAGGATGTGGTCATATTTGGAATTGTCTTGGGGACGTCTCCAAATGAGAGAGCTCCACTGATGCCGCTCACATGCAATCACGGTCCGCCAAACAAGGTTCAACTGTCTCCTCTCACACACTTACGAAAATTTTTACCAGTACTTGTGATTCAGCATCCCAGAAAGACCAACTTCTTTGTAAGAAGATGTCTCTTCCATTCTTGATATCCAAGCATATGAGGAAGTCCATCAGATCCCGTCTGGCCTACCACCTACTCCCGTTCCCTTGTCTCATGACCCTTCTCCTCTTACGGCGTCTCCAGGGCGAGCGAGGGTGAGGGCAACGATGCCGGAATGGCACCTTCCCTCCCGCCCTGCTCTGAGACTGATACCATTACCTCGAGGTGGCAACTCGTAACTTCGCCCACAGCCAAAAGATACTAATTCTTTACAACCTTAGTCCATTAACCATTAAAATTCTCTCTTGGTGCTCCATTTCCCCCGAGGTTATGCCCAGGGAGACATCAACATGCGCCACGCTCAGACTAGTGTTCCTCTACCATCCCGTCCTTCCCGCTCTCTTGACAGTGATAGAAAAACCTTTCCTTTCTGGCAAAGTCTTTACCACTTCTAAGTTTTGCCGACGTGCCCACACAGCCTGTTTATGAAGGATTCTCTCACATCAACCTCTAGTGGCTCCACTTCCTGTCAAATTGACTCTCGTCACGTCGATCCATGTGATGGAGAACGTTCTTCAGTGGAATTGTCAGGGGATTCTTACCAAATAGAAAGAATTATCCACAATACTATTATAGCCACCTGACCCAAATATTTACATTTGGTTCAGTGGCTCTAAATTGTAATGAAATATTGATATTTACCCCACTGAGAGGGTTTACTATACTTCTCATCAGATGTAACAATATATTATGTATACAGCCCTGGCCAAAGGTATTAGGCCACCCCACTGTTTCTGGTTTCTGCTATCTCAATGTTAATGAAACTCGTGGACATGGTGGTTTACGGTATATTTCACAATATACATTAGTTTTAATATTTGGTTGACTCTCCTTTAGCTCTAATTACCGCTTTTATACGGTTAGGCATAGAATCAACTAGTTTTTTGCAGGTGCTAGACGCATTTTTTTTTTTTTTTTAAGAGCTCATCTGGCGACTGCCTACTTGGGCATTAGTCGCCGTATTAAAACTGGCCTAGTTCTAGGCTACTTTAAAATAAAATTAAAGAGAAAAAAAAACAACACCCCAAAAAGGGGGAAAGGAAGCAAGCTGGTGCGCTGGGGAGAGGTCCCCCCGGCGCAGGAGCGTGCAACTAAAGGAAAAAAAACAAAAACAAACCTTGCTTAAATAATAGGGAGAAGGCCGGCCTTCCCCAACAAGTCCACAAGTCAATGTGCACGAATCTGTCCCGAGTACAAGGGACAGGCGGTAGCGACCCCGCCCATCCCGGTACCGGGACAGGTATCGTGCGCGAAGATCACCCAGACTGGGACATTCGACAAGAATGTGCCAAACAGTCTGGGGGACGACGCAGTCGTTGCAATAGGGCGCAGGCGAGCGCTCCATCAAATAGCGATGCGTCACACGAGTGTGTCCGATTCGGAGACGACAGAAAGCAACCTGAAGCCGCCACTGCATTGGGGGATATGTCCATGGGAACAGTCGCGGCGCAATGGCAAGGCAACTTTAAGTTCCCTTCGACCGTCTCCCATCTTCTTTGCCAAGCAGTCCGAAGAGCTGCCCGTATTCCTGCCATGTAGTCGGTGTGAGGAAGAGCGAAACGCTGGTCCGGTTGCAGAGTCCTCGCGGACTCTTTGGCGCCCCCATCGGCGCGCTCATTCCCCGCAATTCCTACATGTCCAGGAACCCAGCAGAAGATAATCTCGACATCTGCCCGGCTCGCCAAAACCGTGGCGTCACGGATATCGCGAACCAGGGAATGCGGAGATTCGAATGCCCCGAGAGCACTCAGGGCACTTTGTGAGTCGCTATAGATCACAATCCGGTCTCCTAACCGGGCACGTCGCGTAATCTCCCGTACCGAGTGGTGTATTGCCACCAGCTCGGCCGTGAAGACAGACGCAGTGCCTGGTAGAGCCCCGCTGACTTCAAACAGAGGGGATACGGCGTGGAAGCCAACCCCCTCTTGGGACTTGGAGCCATCCGTATACACTGGCACGGTTCCAGCGTGACACGATGTGTGCTCCAAAAAGGTCGAACGCAATACTCCCGGCGCAGTACAAGCTTTGGGAGCAGAGGCGTGGCGACAAGTAGCCAAATGTGGTACCCTCCAGGGTGGCGTCTTGGGCAGAACCAGGGGCGCCACCGGCCCGAGAGCTATATCTACCTCTCGAAGGAGTTTCCTGGCCCTAAACCCAAAGGGCTTAGGGTATGACGGGTCTCGGCGGCATATGCACCATCGAGATCAGCTGCGGATGCAGTGAGAGCTGTTGGCGACTGAGGGAGGCACCGGGCTCGCGTGTACAGGCGAGTGATGCACTGCACGCGGCGCAGAGCGAGTGGCATCACCCCAGCATCCACCAACAGGCTCTCAATGGGGGAAGTGCGGAAGGAACCGGTCGCAAGGCGAAGGCCGGTGTGGTGGATCGAATCCACCTTCCGCAATAAAGGCTCGGCTGCGGATGCATAAAACTCGCATCCGTAGTCGAGCTTCGAACGAACAAAGGATCGATAAAAAAGTAAGGCGGTAGCCCTATCAGCGCCCCAAGCGCTGAACGTCACGGAACGGAGAATGTCCATGGCGCGGGTACAAGAGACCCTAAGGCTGCGAATATGAGCCGCCTAGGTGAGGCGTCGGTCGAATACAAGACCAAGGAAACGGTGCGACTCAACCACATCCAGGCACACCCCATTAAGAAATAAATCTGGGTCGGGGTGAAGCAGTAGATGGCGGCAGAAGTGCACCACCTTAGTCTTAGCCAAAGAAAACCAAAACCTGTGCGCTTCGGCATAGCGAGAGACGCCGTTCAATGCCTGTTGGAGTCGACGCTCCAGAGTTGGCATCTGGGCCACGCCAAAGGAGATCGAAAGGTCGTCCACGTAGAGCATAGCGAGAACATCTTCCCGCAGCACCGAGGTGATGCCGTTGATAGTCAGGGCAAAGAGTGTGACACTGAGGACACTTCCCTGCGGGACACCCTCTTCCTGCTCCTTTGGGCCAGAGAGGGCTTCCCCCACGCGTACGCTGAATCGACGATCTCGCAAAAATTCAGATATAAACATTGGGAGGCGTCCCATCGTGTGGAGAGTCTCCATGATACCGTATCGCCATGCGGTATCATTGGCCTTCTCCAGATCGAAAAACACCGTGGCGTAGTGCTGTCTACGAAGGAAAGCCTCGCAGACGGCATTTTCCAGTCGGAGCAGAGCATCCGACGTGGAGTAGAACTTGCGGAAGACAGATGGCCTCCACTGTCCAGAAAAAAGGCTAATCTAACATTTACCAATTTCTCCATCAACTTGCACACTCAAGAGGTTAGAGAGATTGGGCGAAAACCGGTCGGAGTAGAGTGATCTCTCCCCGGTTTGCGAAAGGCGAGCACAGTAGCGATTCGCCAGGAGTCTGGAAGAAGACCTTCCACCCAGATCCTGCTGAACAAATCTAACAGAAAAGCCATGCCTCGCTCACCCAGGTGTCGAAGCATGGCGTACGGGACATCGTCCGGACCATGGGCGGTGTCCGCCCACGAAGCGAGAGCGGAGCGCAACTCACTCACACTAAACTTGTCGTTGAAGGGTTCTCCGCCTCTGGAGGTAAAGTCCAGCCGGCGGCCTTCCGCAACATCACAACGTGCATTGAATGCTGGCGGAGCAGCATCACGGCTAGAGAATGCGAAAAAAGCAGGCGCTAAGGATTCCGCCACGGACGCGGGGTCCGAGATTGCGGTCCCATTCTCCTGGAGAACGAGAGGGGGGTCCTGCGAGAACTTGCCCCGAATCCTTTTGACTCGCTTCCACACCTCAGCTAAAGGGGTCTTCCCGTTAAGTGAAGACACGTATGCCCGCCAAGAAGAGCGGCGACGTGCTTCGAAATATACCGGAACCTAGCCCTAGCCCGACGAAATTCAGCGACAGTCAAATCGTTCGGGTGGCGCTTATAGCGCATGTAGGCATAACGCTTCTGTTTGAGGGCCGTCTCACACTCGGCCGACCACCATGGGAGTGGTCGGCGTGCAAAACGGCCAGACGTCCTAGGAATAGTAGTCAGGCCCACGGCGATGAGGTTGCCGGAAAAGAACTCAACGGCCTCATCTACCGACCTAAACTCCTCGACTGAGATAGAGAATTCAGTCATTTCCTGAAAGCAGGCCACTGCGCCCGCGTTAGCACTGTAGCGGGCCGAAAATATATCTCTAATCCCATTTGATAATCAACCCAACCCGTTTCCTACACTGTCCGGACGTGAGAAATCGAGGGAGAATGAAACGGATTGTATGTACAGTCCTTTACTAACAAAAAATACAATATTTACAAAAAATATGGATAAATATGCACAAAATATCTACAATAGAGAGGGGCGATTATATTGGAGATCTTACTTTTCACCAAAAAATACAAAAAGAAAATCCTATATATATGAATACTATTTAATCTATCCTAATAAACATAAAAAATCAAACAACCAAAAAAATCCTGACTACAACAGTCAATATATAAACAACAAACAAGGCCTCACTTTATACAAAGAGGATGGGGAGATGTCCAGCCACCTGCCACTCGAGCGAGTAAAATGCCTAGGACTTACAACAAGTGTGGCGCCTCTGCGCTTGATGGAAGATAATGACCTTAAAAAGCTTGCGTGGCTATTATAAGCCCTCCTTCATTAAGCTATACTATTGGCCTTTATTTATTAACAATAATAATATATAGCTTTCCAGGATATAACGCTTTGTTTGTAATATAAGGATATACGAAACTAAGTCCTATCTTTCCAGAATATGGCGCCTGGAAAGAAAGAAAAAAAACATGGTAATCATTTTCATACATAAAATAAACAAAAAACAACAAACCCATTCCCATTCAGACACACACACATTTTTACAGAGGAAGGGATAGGGTACTGAGAAAAGGGGTGGGAGAATGGCCCTTTTACACACACTCACATTCACTCCACCACACCCCTCCTTCCTTAAGCCATTCGACCAGTCACTCACAAAACCCCTTCAATCACTCTTCACGGTACCACTTGTGCTCAATCGCACCCTTCTGCACCCATTCACACTCTTCTACTGGTCCCTGGCTACGCGTAGCAATTAGTCGGGGTTGTTTGTCAGTCGTCCTGTCAGTCTCATCGTCACTATTGATCATCTCATCAACCATACTCTTAGCCCTCATTACCAGTTCTCCCATCTCACGACAGAATTCTTTCATACTCTTCCGTTCAGAACCTTCACTCTTCATACCCCCATTCATCAGCTCCTCACTCACAGCTCTCATCCAACTCAAGGTACATTCTTGCGAAACAGACAGGTCACTCACATCCCCTGTATTCTCAACAGGCATACCAGAAACCCCTTCGACTGGTTCCCACCAGAAACCTGAAAAATCAGCCACTTCATCATTCACTACATCAAACTCACCCCTACTATTACCATTCATAAAATCCGAAAAATCAGCCACACTAGGTTCATTCTGCCCAAACACACTATCATTCATACTGTTCCCAAAACCAGAAAAATCAGGTACAGGCAACTCACTCACTCGTCTACTTATACCAGCCAAATCACTCACCTGTTTACGCAAAAACTCAATCTCCCTTTCAAGATCCCCCATACCAGAAACACTCTGCTCAGACTTACTTTCATTTGCACTTGCATTCTTCCTTTCACTCTTCTTTGTACGCTTTCTACTCCTCGAGACTAACACTAGCTCTTTCCCAGACAGATCCATACTATCACATTCAATCTCATCATCATGCACTTTACCTCTCTCTCTACACAGTCCATACACCGGATGGCTCACCAGGTAGTCAGGAGGCTCTCTCCATCTCCTTAACTGACTCTGATGAGCCCGCACTCTCTCATTCATACCGTCATTCAAACTCTCCAAAACATACGTCACTCCATTTTCCCAAACCCTCACAACTCTATAAGGTCCATCAAACTTCTCACTCATCTTTGACACATTCAACCTACCCTTCACTTCTTTCACCTTCAATACTTTTGCACCTAATTCAAATGAATGGAACCTTTTATGTGCCTCACGCCATACACTCTGCTCACTTTCACTCAAACGAAACCTATCTTTCACTCGCCTTTCAAAATTCATCACAAACTGACATGGGGACATTCCAGTTGCACTATGCACAGTTGAATTATACGCCCACAACACTCGCCCTAGACACACATCCCAGTCATTCACTGCCGTACTCATCATTCTCAACATCTCACACAAGGTTCTTATAGTCCGTTCAGCCAATCCATTTGAAGACGGTACATACGGAGTTGTTCTCACATGCTCCGCACCATTCTCTCTCAACATTTGCTCAAACACTTCCCCTACAAATTCAGGCCCATTATCACTCAGACATCTTCTAGGCTTCCATACACACATAGGAAAAAACAACTGCTCAACCACACGCGCAACAGTCACATTCCTTTTATCTCTCACAGGCGCTGCATACACAAACTTACTTTTATGATCAACCATCACAACCATACCAACATTCCCAGCACTCGTACGCGGCAAAGACACACAATCAATCACTACCAATTCAAACGGTTCTTTCGCATCAACTTTCAACATCGGTGGTTTCACTTGCACACCTTGCACCTTTCGCTTCTGACACCTTTCACACGTAGTTGCAATATCATTCACAACAGTTCTCAGAAACGGGTGGAACACACGCTCCTTCATACACTCCCACAGCTTAAACTTACCCATATGCCCATAATTATCATGCACAACCTTCACCAGACCAATCATACCAACTAAGGACATCACAGGTACATACATATCATCACCACCCTTCACATGCCTCACAAAATATACAACATCCATACAAACAACAAAATCCTTAGCATACCTTTTAAAATCACTTAAACACTCTGGCGATTCATTCAAATCAACACGCGTCATTACACACCTCTTCAACTCACTAACAAAAGGACACATCTCTTGCATCTCTAGAATATCATCATCACTTAAAATCTCATTCTCATCATCCATGACCAACTCAATCATGCCACAAAATTTGACAACATTCTTTGCACACTCATTCAACCTCATCACCTCACATTCACCTTTCATAAGACAATCCTTATCAGCATCCAAAGACAAATCATTCAATCTCATAAAGTCTACACCAAGCAAGAAACAACACGGCATTTGCTCATCCTTCAGAATCACAAAGTCATGCTTCACATTCACACCATTACCCAAACTCACTTTCAGACTAACCTGTTCCCATGCCACTATCATGCCATTCCCTAATCCAATTATCCGTAACTTCACAGGTTTATGCTCGCAACATTTAGACTCATCATACTTACTCAGAATCTTCTCATTCACTAAAGACACCTGCGCTCCAGTATCAATCAAACCACAGAACAACCTTTCACCAACTTTCACTCTCGCTTCCATCATATCAGGTCCACCATGTTCGCAATAAACCGAAGGAACAAGCACACCAACATCAGCACTGATATCCACACTGTCATTAACTCCCATATCATCACTCACCACACACTCATCTTCATCCAGACAATCATTCTTCTCTCTTATATATGAACACTTTTCAATCACCCAATTGTAGTGCACACCGCTCAAACATTGCAGATGTACCACATTAGGATTCAAACCCTTCATCTTCTCATCCTTGTACACAATCGGCCTCTCACACCAAAGTGCACATAAACAATCACTCCATACAAACGACTCACTACAATCAACACTTCCTGAAATGGCGGGACCCCTTGCATACACATCGCTCTCAATTCTTTCATGAAGTTCCGCACCTTTGCCATACCAATGCTTTCAGGCTTCCTACACACTTCATTCATTACCTCCTTCCTTAAATCATCTACACTATCGGGCACTCTCACATCTACTCCATCACTTTTCAAATCTTGCAAACCATTCCATACACTCTCAAACAAGGAATCACCACCACCCTTACTCTCTTTTCCATTCATAATCCCTTTCGTCAAATACTCAGGATCACTCACTCCACACACATTTTCATCATTCGTACCAGGATACCTTGACATCAAATCAGCCACTCCATTCCGTTCACCAGGCACATACTCAATCACATAGTCAAAGTCACTCAAATCTTCCAAAGTCCTTGCAATCCTACTATCAGCCCACTTCATACGCTGCAGATACACAAGAGGTTGATGATCGGTTTTTATCACAAACCTCACACCATACAAAAATGGACGCAACACTTTCAAACAATATCTTATCGCAGCCAGCTCTCGTTCCACAGTCGAATACTTTCGTTCTGCAACATTCATACCTTGGATACATACGCAATTATTCGCCTGACATTCTCTCCATTCAAACGCTGCTCTTGCATCAGAAAACCTCCCATACAATACCCACTCGCATCTGTATACAGTTCAAGCATTTTAGCATTTACACTATAATCTGGGTAAGCCAATTCAACATCTTCAGCCGCTGCCTCTTTCAGTCTCTTATACGCCTCATTCATCTTATCATTCCACTTGACAACCGTACTACCTTTCTTGCCCATCCACTCAGTCAGAGGCTTACTCACACCAGAACAATCACGTATAAACTTTCGCTGAAACTCAATCAAACCCCAAAACGACTTCAGTTGCTTCACAGTCACCGGTTTAGGAAACATTCGCACCTTCTCAACATACTTCGGTGATTTTCGCAACCCATTCTCACTCACCATATGCCCAAGGAATTCCACTTCTTTCGCAAACCATTCACACTTCGCCACTTTCACCTTCACACCAACACTCTCCAACGTTCTCAACACATCATTCACCAATCTCATATGCTCCTCAAAAGTCTCAGTCATAATCAAAATATCATCTATAAACGCAATCACATTCTTACTCGCAAACTTACTCAACACAACATTCATTGCCCGCTGGAAGGCTCCGGGAGCATTAGCCAACCCAAAGCTGAGGTTCCGGAACTGGTAATGCCTCTTTGAGGAAGAGAAGGCAGTTACTGGCCGGCTCTCCTCAGCAATGGGCATCTGGTAATACCCCCGTACCAGATCCAGCTTCGTAAACCACTCCATCCCATGCATACTATACACACACTCAGATACCACACACATCGGAAACCTTTCTTTCACAGTCCTTTCATTCACCTTTCGATAATCCACACATAGACGCAATCTTCCATCCGGCTTACGTACAGGTACAATTGGACTATTCCATGCACTCTCGCTCTCTTCAATCACCCCCAATTGCTCCAATTCCAAACACTGCTCCTCAATCTCATCAGCAACTGGACGTGGGAAATGCCTCGGCCGCTGATAGATTGGAGAGTCTTCCTTCAGGACAATCTTGAATTCCGGGAGCTTTGCAACCCCAAAATCCAGATCACCCTTACTGAGGGCTCCCTTTCGCTCAATTATCATTCGATACACATCCTCCCTTTCATACTCAGTCAAACATCCATCCAATTTCACCATGTCCTTCACCTCATTATACATCCATTCGCATGTCTTTTCATTCGCAACATTCACCCTGATATCCGTACTATCATCCATACCTACCTCATTGACAGTGGAGAGGTGGCCCAGTACATCTCTGACTTGGATTCCCCTCACCTGCCCTTTCACACTTGGGTCCGCCTGCACACATACAAAAGGATCATTCATTCTCATCAAGCCATCAAACACACAAGCAACACGCCTTACCTTATAACATGCATCCTTTCCATCCAATATCACAGTGTTCTCACTCACATTCAAACTAACATCCTTACTCCAACTCACTCTAACAGACACCCTTTCACCCTTCACAAGCCTTACATTCTCCATAGCAGTCACCTCAATACCATTAAACACACTCCTCAAAACGCTACCATCTTTCCCTACATACAACTTATAGACCACATTTTTACCAATCTTTCTCTCAATCTGATCACTCGCAGGATGCACAACCATACGATTCATTTTCATAAAATCATACCCCCAAATCACACCATACTCACTACTCACCTTATCAATCACAGAAAATTCACATTCATTCATCATCATACCATGCATTCGAACAGCTGACCTTATCATTCCAATCACAGGCACTCTCCTATTACCAATACCTACTAAACTACCCTTGCACTCAGACAGGAGGGCTTTCTCGCTAACCTTGTCATACACATCTTTATACACCAAGCTCGCCTTGCATCCAGAATCTATTAAAGCCAAACACTCAATTCCATTCAATTCCACCTTCACACTCAGACACTCATACTTCCTACCAGACAGCACTTTCACACTAGACAGACTTACTAACACATTACTCACACTCATGCACCCAGATGATACTTCAGCAGGTACCCTCTTACCATTCAGTTTCCCGCTTCAGACTTTCCATTCACACCTTGCGCTCTCAGTCTAATCCAACACTTTTCACTTGAATGTCCTTCCATCGCACAATAGCTACATACATTCCTCTGGTCACGACACATCCTTGCATAATGACCGGCCTTTCCACAATTACCACATGCATATTTCATACTTTCCCCACCAGTTGCTCCACCATTCAACCTCGGACAATCTTTCTTCAAATGGCCTATTTCTTTACACTCGAAGCACTCTTTCACACTTTCCTGGCAATCCTTTATCATATGCCCTTTCTTACCACACCCAAAACATGCACCAGATGTCCACCTACAATCTGCCAACATATGACCTTTCCTTCCACACCGACGACATTCCACAATCTTTCTCCCACCATTCGGTCTCTCGTTTGCTGGGACATACCTCGGCTTCTCTCTCATATATCCGTTCCCACGCTTGAAATTCATCTGCCCCCTTCCATTCGATCACCCTCCATTTGCCCATCCATTCTGCCGGCCCAAGAAGTTTGACATCACTCCAGCTGGTGCATCCTTCAGGGCATCCCTGTAGCTGACAAACTGCTGGGGTGGATGAAAGCTCCTGGGCTTCTTACCTACAACATTCACACTGTACCATCCATCCTCTTCTAGATCGCTTTCATCATCAAATCGTCCATCTTCTAACAGTTCCAACACATCCTCCCACATCAACCGTTCACCTGTCAGCCTCACTCTCTCCTTTCTCTTTCCACTCAGCCATTCACTCACCTTTCGCGGGATCGTGTCCAAAAACTTCCTCATGAGTGGTTTACATTCATTTACATCATCATCACCATACCTCATTCTTGCCATACTCTCAAGCCTATGTGCATACATATTCACACTTTCACTCTTCCCCATTCGAGCCTTCTCAAATTCATTCACCCTTTTATACTTCACACTCTCTTTCATTCGTTTCACCTGCCCAATCAATCTCTTCTTCACTACATCGTACTTTGGCTCCCCCACACTTGTGATCACACGGAAAAACTCCAATACTTTTCCCTCCAAACATTCCCCCAAAACATTCATCCACTATCCCTTATTCTCCTGGTACTTGAGCTTACAATAACGCTCAAATTCCCCGAAGAATTCTTCCATACTTTTCCCACCATGTAACCTAAATCGATCTATCTTTGGCACTTCCCTTATCAAAATACCTTTCCCCACATTCACTTCACTCTCCGAAGAGCTACTCTCGGTCTCACTCATTCCAATCATACCATCACTTTCTCCTTCATCCGAGTACAATGAGTCCACACTCTTGCCTCTTACCTTCCTATCCTTCCCCTTTGCACCACTCTTCCTTCTCTTGCGTTCAACTCCCTTCCATTCTCCGTCATTCCTACCACTCACCGTATCTTCTTTAGACTCAATCCTACTGCCATCCATTCCTTTTAGCGGAGTCCCTTCAGTAAGAGCAGGGGTCAAGGTTGTAGGTCCTGGGGCTGATCCAGCCCCTGTCATCATGTTATACAGGTTCTGCATCCGTCGGTCCGTCTGATCCTGTCAGTCTCCCATTTCCTTCTTCATCCTATCAGTCTTTTCATTCATCCCTTTTATTTTATTCTCCATTCCCTCCATCATTCCCCGCAAAATTTCACACTCCTCTTCTTTCTTTCTCAACTCCAGTCTCAATCGCACTACTTCTTCATTCAATGTTTCCGCTACAGCTATTGTTCCCAAGTTAGTAAAAAGATAGGAGGAGGAAAAAATCAATCAAACTACTTGTCACACTAATTGGGTATGGACTGCAATCCAATCCAGCCACTCTCCTAGTTTCGAAGTCTCACGTCCCTATTCGGGCGCCAAATGTAGCGAGCCGAAAATATATCTCTAATCCCAATCGATAATCAATCCAACCCGCTTCCTACACTGTCCGGACGTGAGAAATCGAGGGAGAATGAAACGGATTGTATGTACAGTCCTTTACTAACAAAAAATACAATATTTACAAAAAATATGGATAAATATGCACAAAATATCTACAATAGAGAGGGGCGATTATATTGGAGATCTTACTTTTCACCAAAAAATACAAAAAGAAAATCCTATATATATGAATACTATTTAATCTATCCTAATAAACATAAAAAATCAAACAACCAAAAAAATCCTGACTACAACAGTCAATATATAAACAACAAACAAGGCCTCACTTTATACAAAGAGGATGGGGAGATGTCCAGCCACCTGCCACTCGAGCGAGCAAAATGCCTAGGACTTACAACAAGTGTGGCGCCTCTGCGCTTGATGGAAGATAATGACCTTAAAAAGCTTGCGTGGCTATTATAAGCCCTCCTTCATTAAGCTATACTATTGGCCTTTATTTATTAACAATAATAATATATAGCTTTCCAGGATATAACGCTTTGTTTGTAATATAAGGATATACGAAACTAAGTCCTATCTTTCCAGAATATGGCGCCTGGAAAGAAAGAAAAAAAAACATGGTAATCATTTTCATACATAAAATAAACAAAAAACAACAAACCCATTCCCATTCAGAAAACACACACATTTTTACAGAGGAAGGGATAGGGTACTGAGAAAAGGGGTGGGAGAATGGCCCATTTACACACACTCACATTCGCTCCACCACAGCTCCACCGAGGTGGTCTCTCAGGCGGCAGTTGCCCTGAAAATGATATTTCAATGGGAAAGTGATCACTACCATGGAGGTCATCGACCACCCCCCAATCAAAATCAGGCTGTGCATCCGAAGAGCACAAAGATAGGTCAAGGCAAGAAAATGAAGCGGTTCTCGGACAGTGATGTGTAAACTCATCCAAGTTTAGGACACCCATCTCAAGTTCTTCGATCAGATTGGCAAGGACTTGTCCCCTGGGATTTATGGAGTAATCTCCCCAGAGAGGATGCCTGCCGTTCAGATCTCCAAGCAAGAGATAGGGCCTCGGCAACCATGCCACGACGCGGTATAAGTCCCCCGCGTCGAAGTCAGCTGACGGTGGAATGTACGCAGAAATGATAGTATACCTCCTATCCAGGTGCAGCTGCACAACCACTGCCTGGAAGGGGGTATCTAAAGAGACAAGAAGAACGGAGACATCATGCCAGGTGTAAACCGCGCATCCCCCAGCCCAGCCATCCCGCGGTGGTGGGGTCACAAGACCCTTATACCTTAGGAGGGCGGGCAGGGGGCACGCGGCTAGCATGGTCTCCTGCAAAAAGATAGCTAACGGGGAACGGGACGAGACGAGCCTCCGCAGCTCCTTCCAGTTGGCCCGGAGTCCACGGCAATTCCATTGAAGGAATATGCCCTCCAGGCCTAGCTCGGAGGAGACGCGGGGGCCCTCCTCGAACTGAAGACCCTCACGGAAATGGCCGTACGCTTCCCGGGGGCAGAACCCCGGGCGCTGTTGGCCGGACAAAGCGCTGAAGGCGCTGTCGCCTTCGAGGACTTATTGGGGAAGGTTGGGCTCGACATGCGAGTCTTTTCCTCCCTCCGCCTCAAAACCTTAGGCGGGCGTTGTGGCTTCGGAGGCAGGGGGGCCCTCTTTTCGAGGAACCACCGTCTCCGAGCCACTCGCTCCACCTCGCGGCAGGGGCGAAGGAGTCGAAGCTCCTTTGTTGCTGTCCGCCTTTCTGGGGACAGCTTTAGGAACCCCGGAAGATGGCCTAGCGACCATCTTCAGGGGTGTTGCCTCCTGTGAGTCTAACGACTCGGTGGAGGCGCGTGGCCGTTTCGCCTTACGGGAAACGGTCACGCTGGGGGAAGAGGGGGGAGCCCTGGTTTTAGCCGGGGCTGGGTATAAGCCTTTTTTTCCGCCAGCTTTACCAAGGAGCGCATGGGTTGGGTTGAGCCCGCAGGAGGGCTCAAAATGGGCGCGGAAACAACCGTGCTCGTTGGCCTGGATGGGCCAGGAGCAGAGGGTGCCTTTCTAACTATTGAGGCATATGACGTCCCAGGCAGAGCCGGGCGTGAAAGGACCAAGTCCTTAGCCTCGCGGAATGAGAGTCGATCCTGGTCCTGAACGGCCAGGATTTTTTTCTCAAGGAGATATGCACCACATTGCTTCGAAGAAGCAGGGTGCGGCTCTCCGCAATTGACACACTTGGCCACACACGATTTGGACTTATCGTGTGCGACCTTGGAGCAATTTACACAGACTTCGGGTGACCCTGACTTTGCACGTCTACATCAACGATTCGTATGACCGAAGCGGTGACAGTAATAGCACCGCCGCAGCAGTGCACGAATGCCTTTACGCGGTAGCGGTACCAACCGGCACGCACTGACTCAGGGAGCTTGTCACAGTCGAAAGTGACGAAGAGTGTAGGGGTGGATCTCGAGGCCCCTCCCTGTTTTCTCATCACACGTTCGACCTTGACCACCCCATGGTCGGCCAACTCTAGGGTGATATCCTCAATGGAGTAGTCAACGAGTTCCCTCGCATAAACTACTCCTTTAACAAAGTTCATGGTAGAGTGCGGCGTCACACTCACCGGGGTGCCATGAAGTGTCCGAAGAGCACTTATCTTGGCCACCTCGGCGGGATTCGCCGCATTCGCGAGAAGGTTCCCGTCCGAGAAACGGGTCACCTTCGGCTCTCTACCAATTGCACTAGCTAATCCTCTCCTCTGATGGATCAGGTTGCCCTTGGACAACATGGTGCCATCAGTTAAGCGAATAACTAGGAAACGTTTGAAGCCAGCGGGCTCGAAAACGCCAGGTAACCTCTGAATGAGGGGCCCCGATGTCATCGAGGTTCCGTCCTGTGCACTCTTGATGTTAGTCTTAGTCAGGGGCTCCGCACACGGGGGGGGGGGGTAGAGGAGCCGGATGTGTCGATCTTGGCTTGGTCGCCTACGAAAGTGGCAGTAGACCCATCCATCCCCGCAGCCCCCGCGGATGGAGAGGAGCCCCGAGTCTTCTTTGTCTTTTTAGTCCTTTTAGTCTTTTTCTTTTTTGGAGAGGCGGGCGGAAAATGAACCCGCTTCTCACCTCCGCTTGCAGAAGCCCCTATGCCAGATGGGCCGGCCTCAGCCAGGTCCCTCTCCGAAATGGAGAAGTTCCTGGTAGTCGTGGGGGCACCTGTCGGAGGAGATCCCTCCCCTCCTTGTACTGCCTCGGAGCCCTCAGCCATTTGAGGGTGACCTTGCATAGGGGCGGATTCGGGTTCGGTGCTTGGCGCCGAGCCCGGATTCCCCCCATGGAAGGCCCTATCGTCTGAGGCTGGGTCTCCTTAAGGACCATGTCTATCACAGGAGGGACCTCCAGTTGGCCATCCCCTCCCAGGACATCGCAGGTCCCCTTGGCAGCGTCAAGAGTCTTTTGTAAGGATGCACAGGTCTTAACCCCGGCAAGGTTCAATATTCTTGCCAGCAGGTCTTTTGAGGGAAGCGACCGAAGGGGCCTGGCTTCCCTCTCCCCCCTTAGAGGGTTTGCCCTACCGAGCCGCTTCGATGGGGAGCGGCTGGCTAAGGGCTGCCTGCTGGCTTTCTTGGCAGTCCCCGAGGAAAGAAAAGAGGGGACTGCCGCTGGAAAAAGGGAGGTGCCCGAAAGCACCTCCAGAGAAGGGGGTGAGGGGGAGTCCCCTACACCCGTAGGCGTAGGAGAGGAGTAAGCCTCCTCTCCGGTTAAAGAGGCATGGAGGGTCCCCTGCGCAAGCACAGGGATGGGGGGCGACCTCCATCTTTTCTGTGGAGCTGCACGAGGGCGGCTCCGTTGTTTTAGTGGAAATTAAGAAAAGATGGTTTTTTTTTTGCATCATTAGGCATGGTGACCCTCTTTGTTTTACGGGACGCAATCGCTCACCACCTCTCGCAGTAGCCCGCACTGCAAGAGGTTCTTACAGGCCCAGCAGAGCCAGGTGCCGCTATTTGGGACCACCCCTTCCGCCTGGTGGCCCGGCAGTCCCTCGGCATGGCGGCTCCACCCTGAACACGGCGTAAAAAAGATAGATTTTGGAGACGAGAGGAAAAGGGATGTGAGGAAGGTATGGGTGGTGATGAAGCAGGTTGTTAAAAGCCAACCACCCCAGAGCGGAGCTTAGGGGTTAGGGAACGATTTTCCCCTCCCCCCTCAGCCCCGATTCGGGACGATTGGCTGAGAAGAAGGTCAGCATCTAGCCTGTGAAATTAGAGGCTGACCAGAGAAAGTTGTGGGAGAGGTTGTATGAAAAGCGACGAGGTAGGAGAGAAATACAGGCTATCTGAAGGAAGGAAGAGAGGCTAAGCTGGGGCCGGCGGAGCGCTGGATCCCGTCAGCACGGTAACCAGGATGGCAAATCGCCGCGCCCCTTACGGGGGTGCTAGACGCAATCTTACTCCATTCTTATCTAAGTTTTTGGTACAAATGCTCTTTATTTTTAATTGTCGTGTTCTTGGTAGCTTTACCAAGAGTTCCTCGTAGGTGTTCGATCGGATTTAGATCGGGGCTTTGAGCTGGCCAGTCCATAGGAACAATACCCTGTGCCTCAAACCATTGACGAATATTCTTAGCTGCATGACATGGAGCGTTGTCCTGTTGAAAGATAACTGTTTTTCGACACTCCTGGATGTAATTTAGCAATTGATGGCTCTTAAACATCCGATAACATGGAAACATAGGTAGCTGAATTCATCCTTCTCTGACATAAAAACATTTCTCTGGGTCCTGTGGCAGACATGCAGGCCCACAACATGATAGAACCACACCCATGTTTTTTTCGGTTGGTACCAGACATTCAGCATTAAATGCTTCCCCAACTCTGCGACGCACGAAAGTTGCACCAGATGTGCCGAAAGCCTGAGTTAAATACATGAACGGTATTATCCTTATGTTGGATATTTCAAGACGTTTATTCATATTCGCTTCAGAAATCCATGGCCTCTTCCTGGCTTTACAGCCTTTCAGACCGTACTCTACAAGCCTTTTTCTAAAAGTTCTGGTTGATATTTGTGATGTACCTGCCTCGTTGAAGTCCACACAGAGTTCGACGATGTTTTTCTCCTGCTTCTGAGCGACTGACGGATGATGGATCTGTCATTACGAGGCGTTGTAACCTTTTTTCTACATGTTATTTGCATTGTATTCACATCTTTTGTCTCTCTGAAGCGCTCGAGAGTCGTTTGCACCACACATCGAGAACATTTCCTCTTCTGAGCAATTTGCCCTTGAGACATTCCATCTTTATGATGAGCTACGATTTGACCTCGCTCACACTCACTCAACTCCCTTGCTTTAGGCATTTTACTGTTTATTAACTCTATCTACAACGTATTTTAGCATAAAACACTGGAATAATCAAGGGAAAATAAGTTAATTGTGGACGTTGGTTTTACACAAAATTGGTTACATACGTACAGTACAGTATAAAAGCGGTAGTTGAAGCTAAAGGAGGGTCAACCAGATATTAAACTAATGTATATTGTGTAATATACCATAAACCACCATGTACACGTGTTTCATTAATATTGAAATAGCAGAACCCAGAAACACTAGGGTGGCCTAATAATTTTGGCCAAGGCTGTATATATTTAAATTAAAGCCACTAAATTAGAAATTTTTGTCAGAAATTAAAATGTTCTTGTAAGGAACCGAACTCCATTATTTAAAGCGATAAGAGTCCTTTATGACGTCACCACGTGACTTAAACCGGCCAATCAGAGCGCAACAATGAGACACGAATAACCAGCGACAGTCATATTTTACTCCCAGCAAATCCCATTAAAAGTATTTCTTATACAAATTCAATTAACATTTCATCCCAATATTTTACTTGCGTTCATTGTAGCCTTATATATTTCCGGTGAAATATTCTCCATTCTACACGTGACGCATTTATCTAATCTTAATTATATTTTCATGCATAAATATTTCCCGTTATATAATCTACATTATATGCCAAATTAATATCATCTTATGTATTTCCATCTCGCATTTCCGCGATATTTTCTATCTTCAAATGTATTTTGGCGTCTCATAGCATATACGTAAATTTGTTGATAGATGCATTCAAATTATTCATTTACCAATTTATATTTCTATAGTATCGCCCAAGCGAAATATTAGTTATTTCAACTATATATATATATATATATATATATATATATATATATATATATATATATATATATATATATATATATATATATATATGTGTATATATATATATATATATATATATATATATATATATATATATATATATATATATATATATATATATATATATATATAGCCTTAATTCATTTTCTTTGGAAACTTTCTATTTTCCTTATCATCTTCTTTTATACATCTTGCAGATGGTAAATTACCACTACAAGATGGATAAAAGAAAATACATAATAAGGAAATAGAACTTTTCCAAAGAAAATTAATAAAGGTTAAATACACAATCGTTTTTAACAAAATATGCACTCAAAAAACCTGCCACCCATTTATAGGGTGATGCGGTTAGTATGACCGGCTGCCAATTAAGACCAATTCCGAAGGTCCCGATTCATACATATTTTATTGCGTAAAATTTACGTCGCTTAATATGACCAGCTGCCAACTAAGACCATACAAAAATCATCATTAATGCTGATTTACCCTATGCCATATTCCAGCAATTATGATCAGTCACTTCAAGGCTGCCATTGAGAATTTACCTTAAAAAAATTCCAAGATTAAACAAAAGATCTCAAAGCTTCAAAAAGTAACAAAAGGCAAAGAAAATAGAGTACATGTTAGAGGTTCACTTTTATTGAGATCAAAGTGGTTGCTTGATTTGAATCCCACCCCAATGTAGATAGAGGGGAGTAGGAAAAAATAATAGCGTAGGCGAGTTGCAAACAGGTTCCCGCGTCGCTGGACCACTGTTAGCCAGCGGCGAATCCACTCCGCCATCCTGAGTCTCAAAAAAGACTCATTCAAACGAAGCTTTTAAGCCGCTTGTCTGCACTTCTCGTACGCCTATACAACCCCCTTCCTAGAAGCGGAGCGTATTTTGAAGAAATGAAGAGCCCATTTGGAAATGGTATCCAAGGGCTAACGCTTCCCCTTCCGGTTCTGGGCACCATTGTAGATGGAGAGGGGTAGGAAAAGGGGCAAAGAAAAAATAATAGCGTAGGCGAGTTGCGAACAGCTTCCGCGTCGCTGGACCACTGTTAGCCAGCGGTGGATCCACTCCGCCATCCTGAATCTTAAAATACTCATTCAAACGAAGCTTTTAACCCGCTCGCCTGTACTTCTCGTACGCTAAACCAGCACGGATTTTTTTCGAAGTAGGAAATAACTAGTTCCTAAGAAAAATTATTCCGTTTTCTCTTTCTTGAGGTGTGTTGTATATATATATATATATATGCGTGCTGTGGATAAGCGTACCGAAGTTCATCGGAGACTGATGTTTGTTATTTTGCCAAAGGTAGAAATAAATTAATGTAATTTAGCACTTTCTTTAATATAACTGACGCGTTTCGATATATCAAGTATCATCTTCAGAGTTACAATGGGCAATTATTACAAAGTATTCAGTTTATATATGTTAAAAAATGTATTAACAAAATTACGAACGAAACTATACACGTATAGGCAGCTTGGATCCAGGTGATAAAAGGTCGGAGAAGTAGGTAGCCAAAGGGAGGGGGGGATTAAGCTTCTTGCTAGATAGGATTAGTGGCTAGGGGCAGCTCTAAGTACACCTGTCCCTCTGTTCGCTTTTTTTTGCGCTGGGTAGGATTTCATTAGAGTTAAACTGTATGTTTAAATACGGTTGCTTCTCTTGGATATATATAGCTTCAAGGAAGAGCAGTTGGCGCCTGTTTGGAGCATAGTCTAAAATTTTGGTGTTTTCTTCTATCATTTTTCGGTTGAGGCATGTTCTGTGTACTTCATGTGTATGTTTTTTAGGTGCACCGTTGTTCAGATGGTATGACAGAGAGGATGGTTTCGGTCATGCCGATATACGAGTTAGGTAAGAGCTCACAGTCTCCTATAACCACCACAGGGCTTTGGCCATATTTATTTTCTGCCTTTCAAAACAATTTTGAAGACAGAAATAAAGGTGCAGAAACTGTGCTTTGCAGACTATAATAACAATATAGTACAAGAGAAAGAGAAATTGGACGCGAATGAGCAATGAGACACGAAACAGGAGTTTTTTAGATGTAAGAGAAAGGGACATTAGGAGAAGACTAGAATCAAAGAGAGCCTTTAAATTGTGAGCGGGTAAGAAGATGTGGTATAAAAATTCCTTGGAGGTTCCTAGCTTAGAGAGATACTGGGTTTGATGGTGTAACGCTTTGGGCGAACTAGAGTCGCTCTGCCTGGTAGCTCAGCGGTAGAGCATCTGACCGGCAATCAGCAGACCCAGGTTCGAGTCCCGTCCAGGAATTTCAAACTTTTTTCCCTGGCGCTATCTCTGTCTCCTCGGTAAAGGATTGCCTTCATTGTGCCGCCCTCTGCTCTCTATGATTCTAGTCTTCTTCTAATGTCCCTTTCTCTTACCTCAAAAAAAACTCCTGTTTCTTGTCTCATTGCTCATTCGCGCCCAATTTCTCTTTCTTATATATATATATATATATATATATATATATATATATATATATATATATATATATATATATATATATATATATATATATATATATATATATATATATATATATATATATATATATATATATATATATATATATATATATATATGCGACAAAATGATGTAATTAAATCAATCAAAACGCAAGGAAAGAGAAGATAAATGGAATCTTTTTCTTTTCTTCGGAAAAATTAATTTTCTCAATTGCGAAAAAATCCGAGCACAGGTGCCGTCTATGAAATTCTCAGGAACCCCACACCTATTCAAAGGAGGTATGCCTTCCACTTCCACACTGTATCCCCTCTGTTTGAAGTCAGCGGGACTCTACATATTAACGATGCGTCTGTCTTTACTGTCGAGCTAATTTAAATACATGACTATGTGCGTGGGAACTCGTCGTGCCCGATTCAGAGATTTGATTGTGATTTGTAGCGACTCACAGAGCGCCCTAGGTGTTCTCGGATCATTAGAATCTCTGCACATAATGGTTCCCTGTATCATCTGTAACGCCACGGTTACCACAAGCCAGGTGGATGTCGCGATTGTCTTCTGCATGTTTCCTGGACATGAAGGAGTTGTGAGGAATGAGGGCACCAAATAGCCCCCGAGGACTGGGCGACCAGACCAGAGTTTCACTCTTCCTCACACTGACTACAATGTGCCTAATTATTTGAAGATTTAAATATACAACAATTTAGGGACTAATTCGTTTTAGCATGCTGGACACTTATGTAATATGTCTTAATATATTTACTAATACTGGTCCATTTTTGCTCAATAATCGCCAGCGAGTGCTCGTAATTGGTTGGCTTTTGTTTATCAATCGCCAGTTTGATTATCGGCCAGAAATTCTCTATTGTGTTCAAATTAGGTGAATTCCAGTGCTAAGGTACCAAAGATTCGATATTATTTTCAGCCAAGAACTTTATTGCTTAAGCTTTGAGACAAGGTAAGCCATAATGCTGAAAAATACAGTCATCATTCCCAAATTGGTCCTGAAATGTTGTGAAAAGGTGATTAAGCACGTTTTTGGTACCATTTTGAGTTCTTGGGCAAAATTGTTGGGTGCTCCAATTCCCTTAGGTGAGAACCAATCCCAGACATGGAGAGTGTCCAGATGTTCAAAATGGCGAAGTATCAGGAAATATAAAGGTTAAGCGATCGGTAAAAGATGCAAGGTAAATTGTAAAGCGTTTTATGAGTAAATCCAGTTGGCATTAAGAATGCAAATGGTGTGCAAGCTGGTTTCAGGCTCGAGCTAGATGTTTATTGTTGGTTTTTGTTTCCATATGGTACGACATGGAGTGGAGTGGCCCAAGGTGAGTTAGATGGGCGAGCTATGCGGGCTTCCAACATATACTTAAACTCCCATTTCATAACAGAGAGTCTATCTGGGGCTAGATGTCTAGGACAAACGAAAAAAGATGCTTCTCTCGTTTCAATCCGGTGAACCACACTGTGTTCACCGGCGTATTATTGTAAGAAGGAAGGGTAATCTCAGGATAATCCTTCCTAAGTCACTGGAAGTGACGCCCATCTGAAGCAAAAAAGATAAACAGGAGAGAACTTTGCGAAAGAAAGAAGAACCAGAGACAGTACGAGATATCTTGCAGCGACGAAAATCGACCAAAAGGTCGGGTGCAGAAAGAAACTCAATGTCCAATATCTTGGCATAGACGAAAGTCCATCGAAAGACTCGAGAGATGTCGCGCATTATTTCGACTCTACAATGCAGTTATCCACTCTAAACTCGACTTTGCCTGTGAGGTATACAACTCCGCATCACCATTAACTTTATCCCGCCTTGATACAAGTCTGAACCGGGGTCTTCGAATGGCTACAGTGCCTTTTTTTTCCTTGCCAGTAGCTAGCGTGTACACAGAATTCAATGTATCTACTCTCTCGGGCAGTCACAACTTCCTCTTTGTAAGGACTTTCCTCCACTTCAGTCGGATGCCCACATCCCCATTTTTCCTGCTGGTGCCCATTGCCAGGTCCAGTGAAAACCACTGACCTGTATCACCGGCCGTACCAAACTCACCTCACCACACGTGATCTCTAAGTGCCCCGTGTTATCCATCTCTCGTCAATGTTTCTTTCATGTTATCTCTTTCAACGCTAATTCTGAACACTTGTGCTTCATCCCGCCCGATAGACCATTGTTTTCTTTAAACACTCCTTTCATTCATCTCTCTCAATAAACTTCTCCCCCCGTGATTTTCCGAGTGCGGGCGATGTTCGTTTGCATGATGACTGTCTCAGGAAAATAAAAAGGTTTTTAGGAGATCTTTCGTCAAATTTGGGTCAGTCTGTCTTTATGAGATGTTCTGTCGACTTCACTCAATGAACCCGCCTGTGACCTCGATAACAGCTTCCAGGTGACTTCGGAATAGACCACAGGTTTTCGCCACTATCTCCTGTTTTAGGCTCCTGAAGGCCCTAGTAATCCTGACTCTCAGCTCGCACTCCGTGTTGCAGCTGGATTTGTTAGTCTCTCGTTCCAACGCACCCCACACAAAGAAGTCGAGAGGGTTGCAGTCAGGCGGATTGGGAGGCCAAATGTCAGATACTGTGTGATAGAAAAAATCTACGACAGCCATGCCTGGGTCTTCTGGCTGGTGAGGTAGGATGCAGAGTCTTGCTGCCACACGTAAGGCTTCCCTGCAGCTATCGGTCTATTCAGCGCTTCACCATCTCGCTCAGAACACAGATATAGCCGTTGGTGTTCAGCTTGATGCCCTCAGGAAAGAAGTGGGTGGCATAACATCACTTTCATTGTTGACAACACCGAAGACCATAAATATCCCTGGAAATTTCATTTGCACGAATCTGGGAACGTCCTTGGGTGCGCCAGCGAGCCACCTGTTATTCTAGGAGATGATCTTCTGGTCTTGGTCGAAATTCTTTTCTTCGGAGAAGAATCAGATCGACAGATCGTTGACCATGGGTTTTCCTCTCTGTTGTTGCCTCATAGTCGAATTCTGAATCTTCTAGCTCCTTTCTAACCTTTTCTACCATCCTTCTGTTGGCGTTAAGGAAGTCTGAAATCTCCTTGTTTGTCCTTCCGTCCAAGGATGACTCCATGCCTCCTCCACAAATTGGGGGGTTTCAAATTTTCCAGTCAATTATTTCGAAAAAATTAAAGATATTTTGTTTATTGTTTTTAAGAAGAAAAAGACCGACAACGAACGTATCCCTCCCCGTAAAATTATGAGTGGAAAATTGCGAACGAATGCCATCCGCACCCAGTAATTGCCCATTTTTTCTCCTCCCACTCTCCCGCCCCCACTTACTTCAGTGAAAATTCTTGCTGAGTAAGACGTATATGCGTCATTCGGCGATCAAATCCCCCCACCATTATCAAGAAACTATTTAATTACTTAAATTGTTGGTTGCGCACTCAGGCGCCTTATGCAGGCGGGCCTCGTTCTCGCATCTGAGTATGCCTTTTAGATATTTCTTGTGATTGTTGTATATTGTTGCTATCCTTTTGTTTTTACTAAGCCTAAAAATTGCCATTTTGTCATTTCTCTGGTGGTCCCCTCCTGCCGGCCGTCAGAAGTGCGTAAAAAAATTAAATGTTACCCCAAATTGGACAAGCAAGTGATCTCATATCAGCTAATTACATATTTACTTGTGACATGGTCGGTGCCAAGTTCTAAGGAAATTCGTGCGTACATTCGTACATGCCCGTATTTACTTATATTTGTAACTGTGCCAAGAAGCCAAAATCATATTGCCAACTTTCTCTGAATCAGAGGATCTTTCTTTTGTATATATGATCTAAATATGTATGAGGACGGTTAATCTGCGATCTGATATTGTTCATTTTCACCCTAGTTTGCTATCCTGCAAGATAGGTACATTTTTAAATGTTATTACGCCTTATAAAAAGATACTGTATTTTGCATTGTTGATATTTGATTAGTGCATTCAGTAATGTAATATGCTTGTTCTTAAATGTACTTTCTGGTTGTTCTTTATTCAATAATCCCCTTTTTTTTTTTAGAAAAGTGAGTATTGTCTTTAAAAATACTGGTGTATAGAACTTTTCTAAATTTTATGAATCAAATTCTTACGCTTTATATTTCCTATGAGAACATGAGTTAGTCATTTTAAGCTTAGGCTGTTAATCGAAGCACATTCTTATCACATGTGATCATCTTTAACATTATGAATGAACAAATCTAAAATTGGAATAAAACTCTTCAGTCCCATAATGATAAAAGGTGATTTTAAATGTTTGGTACAAGCAAACTCTGGTCGTAAGTTTAAAAGATTAGCTGGGGCGGTTTCAACCCAGGTATTCCCGCTGAAATCCAGAAATACTTTAGATAAGGTTTCTAAGTCACTCCGGTTGACTTGCCTCTTTTTGGTGTTCTGATTCATCCTCTATGTATGTTTGCAGGGCAGCCATGATTAACAAATTAATACTTTGAATGGTATTATTTATGATATTGGCTGTTGTCGCCGAAAACTTTGCCAGTTGAGAGGTTTATTTTTATTTTTCTGTTATTGGTTGTGTTTTGAATAGTTTTATTCATTTTTAGTCGCGGGCGACTCTACATCTCACTATGTCGGTCGGTGTCCGTTTTGCGTTTTTTTGTTTGGACAATAACATCATAACTATTCGGCCGATTATAACGAAATTTGAAATCCTTATGTTGTTTTACATTTTCTTTCGAAGGATATAATTGCCAAAGTCCTTCCAAGATTAACAAGAGAATTTTTTTGTTTTAGCAATAACATCATATTCAGCCCATTTTAACGAAATTTGAAATCCTTGTGTTGTTTTACATTCTCTTTCGAAGGATATAATTGAAAAAGTCATCCCAAGATTAGCCCGATAATTATTTTGTTCTGACAATAACATCATAACTATTCTGCCGATTCTAATGAAATTTGAAACCCTTATGTTGTTTTGCATTCACTTTCGAATAATATAATTGCTAAAGTCATCCCAAGGTTAACCGGAGAATTATTTTGTTTTGGCAAAAACATCATAACTATTCAGCCCATTTTAACGAAATTTGAAACCCTTATGTTGTTTTACATTCTCTTTCGAATGGGAGAATTGTTAAGGTCTTCCCAAATTTGTCCGGGAATTATTGAAACTTTTGAAGGTCGTAGGGTCATAAATTCGAATAAGTGAGAGCACGCGACTCTTTGGTCAGCAGACCTTGTTTCTATAGGAAATACTTCGTATTTGAGATCGATACTATCTCCCACACAAGCAGTTTCGAATGAAAAAATAAGCACGCAGATCACTGAAAAATAAACGCAGATTTTTTTTTAGGTAAAATTCAGATTTACCTCTTTTCCTGCAATGAAAGGTGATACAAAATCAGACAAATCGTTACCTTTCAGTCATAAATAAATTGAATAATTAAGAATGGCAACGATAAAAAAATAACAATTACATTAAATTGGGTAACACTGCTATTTTATTGAGAGAAGAAAGAAGAGAGAAAGGATAGGTAGATGAAGCAGAAGGAGGATAAATAGAAAGAACAAGAATAGAAAAGTTAAAGAATGACACAAACTGCAATAACAAAGCCCCTAAGCCTTAAAATTGGCTCGAGAGAGCGTACATATATAAGCGACAACTTGATAAGGAACAGATTTACGCAGGACACAAACATTCAAAGGGTCAAGGTGTGGTCCTCCCGAGGGGGTGTCCTCACTCCATGTCTCCAAATAGAAGAGAGGGCTTCAGAGGCCAGCATTGCAGTACTTCACCACTGTGAATCGGCTCACAGTGAAAGGTACACATATGGGCATAAGAGAAACCGTCCAACACAGGTGGAGTTGAACTGTTACTGCCAGATGGGAAGTAGTAAACAATAGGAATTTGTTTTCCTTCAAAAATTAAAGCGAAAACCAATCAGACCATCTACCACATAAATTTTGTAAAGAGGGACCTGTAAAGAAAACGGTGAAGTTTGAGTAAATGAAAATGTATGGGATATATACATATATAGCCTCAGAACCTCTTTCATGCATTTGAACTGGGAGGGAACGCGAGTGTGTTGGCGTTAGTGCTGAAAGTACACGCAACCTCCAGATGTCAAGTGTGTGTGTGGTGATGGTGTGTGTGTGTGTATGGTGATGGTGTGTATGTATGTGTGTGTGTGGTGATGGTGTGTATGTGTGTGTGTGTGTGTGCAGGGGGCGGGAGGTCATAGTCCAAATTAGGCAATATAGGACGAGAGTTCAGATAGATATGGTGGGAGGTTATTTTTTACAGTGCTCGGAATCTAGTGTAGTAGAATAGGATGGTAGGGCAAGAGTTGTATATGTATCCTTGAACTAAATCAAAACAAAACAAAACCCGAATGCGCTTTGTTATAAATATTTCTATATAGCACTTTCAGTAAATATTTCTATATAGCACTTTCACTAAATATGTCTACATAGCAATTATCTAAATATTTCTATATAGTAATTTCACTAAATCCATAACCCTATATTTTAAGAACGAGATTTTTTGAAGGTTCGAATAAGATTTTTTCTTTTAGTTCGGTTGTCACATAAGTAGATTTAATTTTTTTTATCAAAGTTTTTTCTAATAATTCTTTTGTAATATCAAAAAAATAAAATGGTAAAGTTCAAAAATAAATATAAGTATCGAAATCTTGTGATTTTTTTAAAACTAAAAGAATTACAAATGGTGAAGTTCAGAAAATTTATTAAAATTTTGGCATGGAAATTATTATAGCAAATTTAGATAGAGAAAAGAAAAAGGAATCATGATAGGCCGTAGGACACAGACCGAAGAAGAAGAAGCAGAAGATTTTTTTTTTTTTTTTAAGGGGCTATCTGGCGACTGCCGACTTAGGCATAAGTCACCGTAAACAACAAACAGCCTAGTTCTAGGCTACTTTAAAAAAATTGAACAGGAAACAACAATAAAAAGAAATAACAATAACAATAACAAAACAAAAACAATAACAAAAACAACAATTAAACCTGGTTAAATGAAAGGGAGAAGGCTGGCCTCCCCCCCAAAGTCAACAAGTACACCAGTCATGATGCACGCACTCGTCCCGAGTACAAGGGACAGGCGGTAGCGACCCCGCCCATCCCGGTACCGGAACAGGTATCGTGCGCGAAGATCACCCAGACTGGGACATTCGACAAGAATGTGCCGAACAGTCTGGGGGACGACGCAGTCGTTGCAATAGGGCGCAGGCGAGTGCTCCATCAAATAGTGATGCGTCACACGAGTGTGTCCGATTCGGAGACGACAGAAAGAAACCTGAAGCCGTGGCGGCATTGGAGGATAGGTCCATGGGAACAGTCGCGGCGCAATGGCACGTAACTTTAAGTTCCCTTCGACCGTCTCCCATCTTCTTTGCCAAGCAGTCCAAAGAGCTGCCCGTATTCCTGCCATGTAGTCGGTGTGAGGAAGAGCGAAACGCTGACCCGGTCGCAGAGTCCTCGCGGACTCTTTGGCGCCCTCATCGGCGCGCTCATTCCCCGCAATTCCTACATGTCCAGGAACCCAGCAGAAGATAATCTTGACATCTGCCCGGCTCGCCAAAACCGTGGCGTCACGGATATCGCGAACCAGGATGTGCGGCGATTCCAATGCCCAGAGAGCACTCAGGGCGCTTTGTGAGTCGCTATAGATCACAATCTGGTCTCCGAACCGGGCACGTTGCGTAATCTCCCGTATCGAGTGATGTATTGCCACCAGCTCGGCCGTGAAGACAGACGCAGCGCCTGGTAGAGCCCCCCCGACTTCAAACAGAGGGATACGGCGTGGAAGCCGACCCCCTCTTGGGACTTGGAGCCATCCGTATACACTGGCACGGTTCCAGCGTGACGCGATTTGTGCTCCAAAAAGGTCGAACGCAATACTCCCGGCGTAGTAAAAGCTTTGAGAGCAGAGGCGTCGCGACAAATAGCCAAATATGGTACCCTCCAGGGTGGCGTCCTGGGCAGAACCAGGGGCGCCACCGGCCCGAGAGCTATATCTACCTCTCGAAGAAGTTTCCTGGCCCTAAACCCAAAGGGCTTAGGGTATGACTGGCGTCTCTCGGCGGCATAGGCACCATTGAAATCAGCTGCGGATGCAGTGAGAGCTGTTGGCGACTGAGGGAGGCACCGGGCTCGCGAGTACAGGCGAATGATGCACTACACGCGGCGCAGAGCGAGTGGCATCTCCCCAGCATCGACCAACAGGCTCTCAATGGGGGAAGTGCGGAAGGCACCGGTCACAAGGCGAAGGCCGGTGTGGTGGATCAAGTCCACCTTGCACAATAAACGCTCGGCTGCGGATGCATAAAACTCGCATCCGTAGTTGAGCTTCGAACGAACAAAGGATCGATAAAAAAGTAGGGCAGTAGCCCTATCAGCGCCCCAAGCGCTGAACGTCACGGAACTGACAATGTCCATGGCGCGGGTACAAGAGACCCTAAGGCTGCGAATATGAGCCTCCCAGGTGAGGCGTCGGTCGAATACAAGACCAAGGAAACGGTGCGACTCAACCACATCCAGGCGCATCCCATTAAGAAACAAATCTGGGTCGAGATGAAGCCGTGGATGGCGGCAGAAGTGCACCACCTTAGTCTTGGCCAAAGAAAACCGAAACCTGTGCGCTTCGGCATAACGAGAGACGCGGTTCAATGCCTGTTGGAGTCGACGCTCCAGAGTTGGCATCTGGGCCGCGCCAAAAGAGATCGAAAGGCCGTCCACGTAGAGCGTAGCGAGAACATCTTCCCGCAGCACCGAGGTGATGCCGTTGATGCTCAGGGCAAAGAGTGTGACACTGAGGACACTTCCCTGCGATAGACCCTCTTCCTGCTCCTTTGGGCCGGAGAGGGCTCCCCCCACCCGTACGCGGAATTGACGATCTCGCAAAAATTCAGATATAAAGATTGGGAGGCGTCCCCTCGCCCCCATCGTGTGGAGAGTCTCCATGATACCGTATCGCCATGCGGTATCATAGGCCTTCTCCAGATCGAAAAACACCGTGGCGTAGTGCTGTCTACGAAGGAAAGCCTCGCAGACGGCATTTTCCAGTCGGAGCAGAGCATCCGACGTGGAGTGGAACTTGCGGAAGCCGCACTGTGCAGAAGACAGATGGCCTCCGCTGTCCAGGAAAAAGGCTAATCTAACATTTACCAATTTCTCCATCAACTTGCACACGCAAGAGGTTAGAGAGATTGGGCGGAAACCGGTCGGAGTAGAGTGATCTCTCCCCGGTTTGCGAAAGGCAAGCACAGTAGCGATTCGCCAGGAGTCTGGGAGAAGACCTTCCACCCAGATCCTGTTGAACAAATCTAACACAAAGGCCATGCCTCGCTCACCCAGGTGTCAAAGCATGGCGTATGGGACATCGTCCGGACCATGGGCGGTGTCCGCGCACGAAGCGAGAGCGGAACGCAACTCGCTTACAGTAAACTTGTCGTTGAAGGGTTCTCCGTCTCTGGAGGTAAAGTCCAGCCAGCGGCCTTCCTCGACATCACGACGTGCATTGATTGCTGGCGGAGCAGCATCACGGCCAGAGGATGCGGAAAAAGCGGTCGCGAAGGATTTCGCCACGGACGCAGGGTCCGAGATTGCGGTACCATTCTCCTGGAGAACAGGAGGGGGGTCCTGCGAGAACTTGCCCCGAATCCTTTTAACTCGCTTCCACACCTCAGCTAAAAGGGTCTTCCCGTTAAGTGAAGACACGTATGCCCGCCAAGAAGAGCGGAGGGCGTGCTTCGAACTATACCGGAACCTAGCCCTAGCCCAACGAAATTCAGCGACAGTGAAATCGTTCAGACGGCGCTTATAGCGCATGTAGGCATAACGCCTCTGTTTGAGGGCCGTCTCACACTTGGCGAACTGATATGGGAAAAAGTTCGGGTGCAAAACGGCCAGACGTCCTAGGAATAGTAGTCAGGCCCACGGCGATAAGGTTGCCGGAGAAGAACTCAAAGGCCTCATCTCCGACCTAAACTCCTCGACTGAGAAAGAAAATTCAGTCATTTCCTGAAATGCAGGCCACCGCGCCCGCGCCAAGCACCACCGAGGTGGTCTCTCAGGCAGCAGTTGCCCTGAAAATGATATTTCAATGGGAAAGGGATCACTAATATGGAGGTCATCGAACACCCCCCAATCAAAATCAGGCTGCGCATCCGAAGAGCACAAGGATAGGTCAAGGCAAGAAAATGAAGCGGTTCTCGGACAGTGATGCGTAAACTCATCCACGTTTAGGACACCCATCTCAAGCTCTTCGATCAGATCGGCAAGGACTTGTCCCCTGGGATTTATGGAGTAATCTCCCCAGAGAGAATGCCTGCCGTTCAAATCTCCAAGCAAGAGATAGGGCTTCGGCAACCGTGCCACGACGCGGCGGAAGTCCCTTGCGTCGAAGTCAGCTGACGGTGGAATGTACGCAGAAATGATAGTATACCTCCTATCCAGGTGCAGCTGCACAGCCACTGCCTGAAGGGAGGTATCTAAAGAGAAAGGAAGAACGGAGACAGCATGCCGGGTGTAAACCGCGCATCCCCAAGCCCGGCCATCCCGCGGTGGTGGGGTCACAAGACCCTTATACCCTGGGAGGGCAGGCAGGGGGCACGCGCCTAGCATGGTCTCCTGCAAAAAGATAGCTAACGGGGAACGGGACGAGACGAGCCTCCGCAGCTCCTCCCAGTTGGCCCGGAGTCCACGGCAATTCCATTGAAGGAATATGCCCTCCAGGCCTAGCTCAGAGGAGACGCGGGAGCCCTCCTCGAACTGAAGACCCTCACGGGAATGACCGTACGCTTCCCGGGGGCAGAACCCCGGGCGCTTTTGGCGGACAAAGCGCTGAAGGAGCTGTCGCCTTCGAGGACTTATTGGGGAGGTTGGGCTCGACATGCGAGTCTTTTTCTCCTTCCGCATCGAAACCTTAGGCGGGCGTTGCGGCTTCGGAGGCGGGGGGCCCTCTTTTCGAGAAACCACCGTCTCCGAGCCACTCGCTCCACCTCGGAGCGTGGGCGAGGGAGCCGAAGCTCCTTTGTTGCTGTCTTCCTTTCGGGGGACAGCTTGAGGGAACCCCGGAAGATGGCCTAGCGACCATCTTCATTGGTGTTGCCTCCTGTGAGTTTAACGACTCGGTGGAGGTGCGTGGCCGTTTCGCCTTACGGGAAACGGTCACGCTGGGGGGAGAGGGGGAAGCCTCGGTTTCAGCCGGGGCTGGGTATGAGCCCTTTTTGCCGCTAGCTTTACCAGAAGAGCGTCCGGGTTGGGTAGAGCTCGCAGAAGGGCTCCGAATGGGCGCGGAAACAACCGTGCTCGGTGGCCTGGATGGGCCAGGAGCAGAGGGTGCCTTTCTAACTATTGAGGCATATGACGTCCCAGGCAGAGCCGGGCGCGAAAGGACCAAGTCCTTTGCCTCGCGGAATGAGAGTCGATCCTGGGCCTGAACGGCCAGGATTTCTTTCTCAAGGAGATATGCACCACATTGCTTTGAAGAAGCAGGGTGCGGCTCCCTGCAATTGACACACTTGGCCACACACGATTTGGACTTATCGTGTGCGACCTTGGAGCAATTTACACAGACTTCGGGTGACCCCGACTTTGCACGTCTACATGAGCGATTCGTATGGCCGAAGCGGTGACAGTAATAGCACCGCCGCGGCAGTGGCACTTATGCCTTCACGCGGTAGCGGTACCAACCGGCACGCACCGACTCAGGGAGCTTGTCACAGTCGAAAGTAACGAAGAGTGTAGGGGTGGGTCTCTAGGCCCCTCCCTGTTTTCTCATCACACGTTCGACCTTGACCGCCCCATGGTCGGCCAGCTCCAGGGTGATGTCCTCAATGGAGTAGTCAACGAGTTCCCTCGCATAAACTACTCCTTTTACAAAGTTCATGGTAGAGTGCGGCGTCACACTCACCGGGGGGCCATGAAGTGTCCGAAGAGCACTTATCTTGGCCGCCTCGGCGGGATTCGCCGCATTCACCAGAAGGCTCCTGTCCGAGAAACGGGTCACCTTCGGCTCTCTACCAATTGCACTAGCTAATCCTCTCCTCTAATGGATCATGTTGCCCTTAGACAACATGGTGCCATCAGTTAACCAAATAACGAGGAAGTGTTTGAAGCCAGCGGGCTCGAAAACGCCAGGTAACCTCTGAATGAGAGGCCCTGATTTCATCGAGGCTCCGCCCGGGCACTCTTGGTGTTAGTCTTAGTCCGAGGCTCCACACACGGGGAGGGGGTAGAGGGGTCGGATGTGCCGATCTTGGCTTGGTCGCCTACCAAGGTGGTAGCAGACCCATCCGTCCCCGCAGCCCCCGCGGATAGAGAGGAGCCCTGAGTCTTCTTCCTCTTTTTAATCTTTTTCTTTCTTGGAGAGGAGGGCGGGGAATGAACCCGCTTCTCACCCCCGCCGGCAGAAGCCCCCATGCAAGATGGGCCGGCCTCAGCCAGGTCCCTCTCCGAAATGGAAAAGATCTTGGTAGTCGTTGGGGCACCTCTCGGAGGAGATCCCTTCCCTCCTTTTACTCCCTCGGAGCCCTGGGCCGTTTGAGTGGGACCTTGCATAGGGGCGGATTCGGGTTCGGTGCTTGGCGCCGAGCCCGGATTTTCCCCCATGGAAGGCCCTACCGTCTGAGGCTGGGTCTCTTCAAGGACCATGTCTATCACAAAGATGGGCCTCCAGTTGTCCATCCCCTCCCAGGACATCGCAGGTCCCCTTGGCAGTGTCGCCAGTCTTGTGTGGGGAGGCACAGGCCTTGACCCCGGCAAGGTTTAAAATTCTCGCCAGGAGGTCTTTTGAGGGAAGTGACCGAAGGGGCCTAGATTCCCTCTCCCCCCTAAGGGGGTTTGCCCTACCGAGCCGCTTCGATGGGAAGCGGCTGGCTAAGGGCTGCCTGCTGGCTTTCTTGGCAGTCCCCTTGGAAATAAAAGAGGGGACTGCCGCTGGGAAAAGGGAGGTGCCCGAAAGCACCTCTAGAGAAGGGGGTGAGGGGGAGTCCCCTGCACCCGTAGGCGAAGGAGAGGAGTAAGCCTCCTCTCCGGTTAGAGAAATATGGAGGGTCCCCTGCGCAAGCACAGGGGGGGGGGCCTCCCTTTTTTTCGTGGAGCTGCACGAGGGCGGCTCCGTCGATGAACAAGGGGGAATTAGGGGGAGATTTTTTATTTTCTCATCATTGGGCCTGGTGACCCTATTTGTGCTACGGGACGCAATAGCTCATCACCTCTCGCAGTTGCCCGCACTGCAAGAGGTGCTTACAAGCCCGGCAGAGCCAGGCGCCGCCATTCGGCACCACCCCTTCCGCCTGGGGGTCTGGCAGTCCATCGGCATGGCGGCTCCACCTTGGACACGGCGTAAAATTGATAGAATGTGAAGAGGAGAGGAAAAGGGATGTGAGGAAGGTATGGGTGGGGATGAAGCAGGTTGTTAAAAGAAACCCATCCTGAACCGGAGCTCGGGGGTTAAGGAACAATGTCCCCTTCCCCCCCCCCCCCAGCCCCGATCCGGGGTGGTTGGCTTGAGAAGAAGGTCAGCATCTACCCTGTGAAATTAGAGGCTGACCAGAGAAAGTTGTGGCAGAGGTTGTGTGAAAAGAGAGGAAACAAGTATTTTGAAGGAAGGAAGAGAGGCTAAGCTGGGGCTGGATGGAGCGCTGGATCCCGTCAGCACGGCGGCCAGGATGGCAAATCGCCGCGCCCCTTACGGGCAAGAAGAAGAAGAAAAGGGTGTCCAGGATGTTCAAATAATGAGTCTATAAAGGGGATTAAAAAAGGCGGTTAAGATTAGCAAATAAGTCCGTAGGCCACACCCCGCAGGGGTGCCTGTGTAACCAAGCTCTTCCTGTTAAGGAAGAGAACAGCCGCTTGTATTTCTATATAGCCCTTTCACTAAATATTTCTACATAGCACTTTCACTAAATATTTCTATATAGCCCTTTCACTAAATATTTCTATATAGCACTTTCACTAATTAAGCCGCGGAAATTTTTAATTATACTGTTATAACGAAAATGATTCGCAGCCATCTTGTTATTGAGCATTTGTTTTGAACGGGAAAAAAATGCGAGGGTTAGGTAGGGGCTTGGCGTTGGTTGTGTTTTTTTTTAAAGTTTTTAAAATTTATGTTTAAGTTAGGTTATTTTTTTGTGGGTTCGGTTAGGGGTTTTTTTTTTGTAAAGATTGAATCGATTCAAGATTTTTACCAAGGTATATATAAATTTCTTTCTGGGGGTACATAAAGAACTTTGACTAGTCTCTCCCCTCCCCTATCCGATATTGTAATCCGAAAAAAATAAAAAATCCTGCCTTTACTTATTTTGAATATACGAAGCTGCAACATTCTTCATAAGAGCTATAAATAAGTCTTCATTCAGGGGAGATGGGGCTCCACGTATAATAACAGAGATTGTCTATGTCAGTCTTGTTAGGTAATTTCAGATTAGGTTAGGTTAGGTTAGGTACTGTTGACTATGACGGCAAATATAAAAATCGGGTAAATAGCACCATCATGTGCAAAAAATTAAATAGCGACAGTATATTGATATAATAATGCCTACGAATCTATTTAAGCAATTTACGATCCTAATTTGGCCACTTCCCTTCGATAACGGATTCCTCATTGACGAACCCCGACTTCGAATCCTACTTTCTCCAGGAAAAAAAATTAGGTTAAGGTAGGATCAGAGTAGGTAGTTGTTAATGCAGAATAAACATTGTGTAGAGATCAATGTGAATAACGATGGTATGAAGAGGAAAAATGAAGGAAAAATAGAAATTTCCAGGGGTTTTTTTAAATTTTCTTTTAGAGTTGACCCCCAGAAAATGACTATCTCTCATTTTTTATCAACCCCCATCTTAATGTCACCCTCTTTTAGACTGAACATAGAAACGATTTAGGCGGAGGATAGATTTAGAACTTTTCCTGAACGTAGAACTTTATCGTGAGATGAATGCCAATCAATTTTAGATCTTGTGGTGATGGAATGACAAAGAGAAACTAACAAATCGGAGTGAATGGCATAAAATAAATGAACAGTAAACGAGGAGAATCAGAATATAAAATTGTTCCAATCCCAACAATGTTGCAGATGCATACAGAAACACACATGCAAACACATGTTTCATGTAAGCGTAAAGAAACACAAAGCTTTTTTGGCACGGACAGCTTGTTGATCCGTCCCAGCACACGCTGGGAACGTGACCTAGCTCTTGCGTTAATAACTTCGTTCTAACACTAGTAATTTGGCACCAAAATATAAGGGAAGGGTAGAAGTGGCGTGACTCGATTTATAGTGCAGAAAGAGAAACTAGCGCGCCATCGGACTATCGATTGCGTGGTATAATGAATACAGAAAGGACAAAAGTGAATAGAACTGGCTCCTGAAAAATGTAATGAGAATAGTCTAGAAAACTCTCTGATTCTCCCTGCAGAGGCTGGGAAACCTCTTGGCAAAACATTACAACATCTAGGAAAAAGCGTGGAAAAAAAGTATACCGAGACTCGGAAATCATCAATGCGAACCCATAACCTGCGAAGGTTAGGACGTCAAAGGCGTTATAAAATTATTCTAGTCTGAGAAAATATCCTTAATGAAAATGGAACAATCATTCGGTTGCTAGATTTTATTTTCACATTTCTATCGCCTTTTTCACGTCTAAATTTGAGTTGCTTTTCATATATGGTTATGGGAGATGATCATCGTTTAACATTGTCATTCTTTTATATAATAGGAGGCGCACTTTTGTACATAATTGAACTTTGTATGATTTATGCAAGCTAATGATTAAGAAAGCATATATCCAGGTTTGTATGCATGGCATGGCGGCGTTATTTTTAGCGTCCATCTGAAGACTAACTGCAAGCGGACAAGGTGCTGTATAAGTGGAAGGGCACAGACAGGGTGCGAACGGTATTTTGTACATTTTTAAATATGAAATTTAAAATTTAATCACCAAGATGTGTGATTCTTTTGTAGGGATTACATGAGGGTTTATGAAATGAGGGATGTAATCTGTTACAAATACTCCCTACCGAGGTGAGTTCTGCGGCTTTAAAAATATTTATCTACTTACAAAGTTATAAAAAGATAAGATATTTAAAAAAATTTACATACATAGGGTTCATTCGAGATCGCAAACGTGCGTTCGAGTACGCCGGCCAGAGCGAATTATAATAATGCCTTGTGGCTGACCATCAACTGAAGGTGATTCGTTGGCTCGTTCTCCCGAACTGACGTTTGGACTTTGGACGCTCGATAACTTGCATGTACACGTGCCCCCTCATCTATGCCAGGAAACTCTTTGACTACCAGAAAGCGACCAGAGTCAAGCGCATGATCATAAAACAGACAGAGGACTCGAGGCCCACCACTATACTCTTCGTTACTTTCAACCGTAACAGGATCCCTGAGTCAGTGCGTAGTGGCTAGTATCGCTACCCTGTTAAGAGGCATTCGTGCCATTACCACGGGGGTGTTATCATTTTTACTCCATAGCCACGCAAATATAACTTGTTCGCGTGCAAAGGCGGGGCAATGTAAAATTTGTGTCAACTTCTCTAAGGCCTTACAAGATAAAGCTTTATCGTGTAAGGTCGTGTGTGTGAATTGTAGTGAGCTGCACCCTACTTCCCAGAATTTCTTTAAGAGATGCCAAGGAAATGGTCTTGTTACACTCTGCGCGACCGTGGAACTTCCTACACCTCTAAAGTTAAAAAGCATCCTCTGCTCCTGGCTCCTCATAGCTTACGAGTACGATAACCCCACTGAATAGGAGCCATTTTGCAGATTTTACCTCACCCCAGGCGCCATCCTAGTAGAACTGGTGGAAAATCGGGCTCGCGCCCCGGCTAACCCCTCTCCTTCTCCATGTAAAAAGCGAAGGGAGTGAGCGACTCAACCGAGTCGTTAGATTCACACGAGGCAAAATCCTGGAATGTGATGGCGAGGCCATCCCCGGTGCGTATAAAGTCTGCCTACAGAAAGCTTGGCATATGGGATCTCTCTTCCTTGTCCTAAGGGGTCAGTTGGCTTGGAAAGTCGTGCCTCTCCACAGAATGAGGGACCTCCGAATCTAAAGCAGCCCCACCACAAAGATTTCAAGGCAGGAAGAGGTAAAGGCTCGCACGTAAAGCCACCCCTGCTCCAGTAATACCTCAAAGGCAGCATCGCCTTCAGCTCTTTCTGCGGCCAACATCATCCTGAGATCTGTCTCCAGGAAGGATACGAACTTTCCGATAAGGGTCTCAATTTCAACAAGATCCCAAAAGATCCGGAAGGTTATTTCCTTCACTAGAATTTCCGTGAATTCTGGGAAAATTGTGAGGAGCAGCGGAGACTCGTTTCCTCCCGTTCCTTTTAAGCTGTTGGTCTTCAAGAGACCATGTTGGGCAAGTGTCTCGTGTCCACCCTCCTAGGGTATAGGAGTTTTGAAACCTCATCCCCACGAGATGGTAGCCAGGCAGGTGGATGAACAATTTAACCCCAATGTGATATCTTCTTTGTCTCTTTGGCTTTAAAAATAAAGTGGGATCAACCTAAAGTTTGTATCAACTTCTCCAAGGCCTTACACGATAAAGCTGTATCGTGTTAGGCAGTGCAGATACACTTGGATAGAAAGTATTCTGTCGCTTATATGTATAGACCACCGCCAGCTGACCATGATGGGCGGACTTCCACTGGGTTGTAGCATGGTTGCGAGGGTCTTTATCCTCGTTAGAGCGTTTGAATTTTATGCACCCCCTCTAGAGCAACTACATCACCAATTCCAGGAACCATGTCCTAGTGGAACATTTTAAGGGGCTGTAGATCGGTGTCATTATATGTAGATGAGTTCACGTATCACTGTCTGAAAACTGGCTCACTTTTTTTGTTCTTTAGAGATTGTAGATGACCACAGTAGTGCTTGGAGTGGGCACTGTTATCTGCATTCCTGGAAAATGACTGATTTCCTTATGTCAGTAGGAGTAGTTTAGGTCGGTGGCGAAGTTTTATTTCGTTAATATTACTTCGCCACGGGGCTATTTGATCTGGAGAAGGTTTATGATACTGCCTGCCGATACGGTGCCATGGAGACCTTCCAAACGATTGGAACAAGGGGACCGTCACAAAATGGGGTCAGGTGACATGCCCAGATTCTTTAACCCAAAAAGTTTATAGCCAAGGATAGAAGATGGGTCGACTTAAAATGAAAAAACTTTATTTACAGAAGTTTGATAAATGAATCGACTTGAAAATGCCGATATATTCCAATACTAGATTATCATAAAAAGGACCTAAAAATTAATTACAACCTTGATAGTTCGAGCTAAGGAATGACCTTTTGGAACATGTAAAAATATTTAGAGAATGGAAGACACAAGAACAAATATGTACACAAAAATAACGCACCTATGATATTCCTATCTATGAGACCACGGAGAAAGAAGGTTGAGCCACAGAGGGAAGCACTCACCGGTAACGTAACTACAATGTACCTACGCATACAAAAATAAAGGGGCACTCACGACCACCAATATCAGGCCTAGTATGGGCCACAGAAAACCAAGGACACCACACACGGTTGTCCTACCAAAGATGCACGAGAGGCACAACACTCGCGGTAAACCCGCACTAAAATGCAAAAGGGGTACAACTCTGCCGGTTGTCTTACACTAAGTCAATCAATCACAAAAAACTTAACTCAAGGTAACCTTAACTCACGGTAACCTTAGCTCACGGTAACCTAGCTCACGGTAACCTAACTCACGGTAGCCTTAAATCAGGATGGCCTTAAATTACAATAGCCTTAAATAGCAATAGCCTTCCGAGACGCTCGAAACCGGAAAATAAGTACACGAAATCCACTCTGCTCCCGAACACAACTTTCCTCTCCAAGCACAAAAAAAATGGTCTGTCTTCTGTGAAGAATTTAGGCCTCGACATTGAATTCCACGTAACACTAACAAATATGGATCGTTCAAAATTCCAATGCTACATCAACATACAATGAAAGTTCTTAACTCTAAATATAAAATAACTTTCTTTCATGACAAAATCGTAATAATCTTAATCCAATTTAATATTCAATATAATAATTAGGAGGGAAACTGGCCGATCAAAGTGAACGAAAATTCTAGAATTCCTTTGGATGACGTGTCAGCCTCAATTAAGCGAACGTAGGTCCCACGATATCACGTCACAGCTCTCGTCAGAAAATAAAGGCAAATTATTAGATATTACGTGTGTGACAGGGATGTATCCCAATTTTCTAGCCTGAGTTCCTGCGAGATCATCGATTCCGAATACGGGTGGAGCAGTTCTGTCTGACACAATAAGGCAGGAAGAGGGTGGCCCACGAAGGCGGAATCTTAGTGTAACACTGCCTTGAGCATCAACGATATCACTTCAGTGCTGCCGAGCGATATTCTCGCTACGCTCTACGTAGACGACCCTTCGATCTCTTTTCGTGCAGCCCAGATGGCCATATCGTCAGCGTCGGCTCCAACAGGCTCAGAAACATATCTCTCTCTAGGTCGAGTCCACAGGTTTCGGTTTTCTTTGTCAACACTAAGGGTGTGCAATTATGTCCCCATCTAGGGCTTTGCCCTGAGCTGGGCTTGTTCCTAATTGGGGCAACCATGGATGTGGTTGAGGAACATCGTTTCCTTTGTCTTTCTTTTGACCGCCACCTCACCTGGAAACCGTACACTGTCAGCCTTAGGTCTCTTGTACTGGCGGCATATGCATTCTTTGTTCCGTGACGTTAAGCTCTTGAGGTGCTACTAGTACCAATTTTCTACTATTTTGTCGCTTCTATGTTCCTCCCTAGCTAGACTACAGATGCGAGTTATACGCATCCGCAGCTGAGCGTGAATTGCAAAGATGGACTCGTTCCACCATATTATTCTCAATTTGGCGACGGGTACCTTCCGCACGTCTTGCTGTTGGGCAGATACCGGCAGCTTTACACATTACGAAGTACTTTATGCGCTTGGTTGGGTGAGTCCAGCGTCTGCATCGGTTGCCAACGACTCTCATTTCGTCTGCGGACGATCTCCACTTTTTATGTGCTGAAGAAAGGCGCCAATCAACCCCTAAACCTTTTGAGTTTAGGACAAGGAAGATCTTTCAAAAGCACAACGTAGCTCTTGGACCAGTGGCGTCGCTGGTTCTGCCTAGGACACCACCCTGGATGGTATCAGGTATGAACGTTTGTCTTCTGCTGTAAAAGCTTCTACACCACCGGGAGTATTGTGTGAGTTCTTTTCGGACCATACGTCAGGTCACGCAGGAACCGTGCCAATCTATACAGATGCCTCCAAATCACAAGAGAGAGTCAGTTTTCATTGCTTCTCAAATTTTGTTGACGCCTGTAGGGATATTTGGAGTGCTGCGTCTGTTTTCACGCCCGAGCTGGTTGCAATACATGGTTTGGTACGGGATATTAGGCGCCGTGTCTGGTTCGGAAACCGAAATGTGATTTTTAACGACTTACATACTGCGCTGCCTGCTCTCGAGAGATTATAATCTCCGCATCCGTTGATTCACAGTTTCCGTGATGCCACGGCTGCTGTGAGCCGGGAGAATGACGAGATTGCCTTCTGGTGCGGTCCTTAACATGTAGGAATTGCAGGAAATGGTCCCGTTGATGATGGCAACCGGACCATCGTTTTGCTCTTTCCCACTCTTACTACTTGGCACAAAGCAGGTCATCCTTTCGAGCTACATGGCAAGGAAGATGGGAGACGGCCGACGGGAATTGGAAGTTGTTTGCCATTGCCATTGCGACCGCGACATTTCTCATCGACCTATCTCTAATTGGCTCGATGCCTCCGAATCTGGTACATTCGCGGGACGCAGCGCCATTTGATGGATTGATCCTCTGAATCTTGCTGTCTCGACTGCTTGGTCCCCAGACTGTTCTATACATTCTCGTCGAATCTCCTAGAATAGGGAGGTTCGCGCGCGCTACCTGTCTCGGTACCGAGATGAACGTGGTCCTTATCACTTGCCCCTTGTACTAGGAATGATTTAATGCACTCATTTTAGTGGTATAATGGAGTTTGGGGAGTAGGCGGCCTTTATTTCTCTATTCTTTTCTTTTCGTTAGTTTAAGTTTGTTCTTTTTTGTTGCTTTTGTAGTTTTTTAGAGTAGCCTAGAAATTAGTTTGTTTGTGGTTTGGACGGTTGTGCACTTGCTGGCGCCCACCAGAAGAGAGCCTAAATATAAAAAAAGGTGAGTTACTACATTTCATTTTCGTTCTATTTCATTCTGCTCTGTTGAAAGTACCCCACAAGGAGGTGTAAGGGATAATCTTTGCAATTTTGCTGCAGCTGACATTTGGAGGATTCCTCGTTCACACCCCTCCGGCCTCAGCGCCTCCGACGGTCTAACCTAGATTGAGACTACCTAGGTTTGATCCTACTAAACATTTCTTCTTCTTTTCGACACTTTCTGCACAAACCACTTCATTTTTTACTTGTCGAACGACTGCATTTGCAGGCTAGTCGCTGAACGTCTTTCGCCCGTGCATAAATTTTCAGGACGAAATGAGGGGAGGGGTCACCCCCACACTCTTGATGCGGCTGACATATGGAGAATTTTGTGCCCTCCCTACCCCAATGACTTCAAGAGGATCTGCAGAGACAGGCCTTTATTTGTAAATTCAAAAAATAAAATACATTTTGAACAATTTATTCATTTAAGAGAGTTTAACACCCTCTTTCGCCCTAGGTTGGGCCTAAACAGGTGCGAAAAAGATAGCGGGAGATTTGAAAGAGGAGGGGGGGACGACCCAAGAAAGAGCACCAGTTTCTCTTGGGGCCACTAGGGTCGGAAAACCCTGGTAGAAATCCCTCTTTAACAATGGAAGAGTTAATATCGACAACAGACTCAACCAACGCTGATCTTCCATTATTCTAAATTGCTCGTCACACCATCACAGAAAATCAACCATGTGTTGGTTGTAATCTGTTTATGAAACCCATTTTGGTGCACTATTTGCTGTTCGCAAATTCTAAAGGCTTTGTTACTCATTTATCCCCCCACTCCTCTTCTTAATATTGGTCCATAGTTAAAATATGCTTCCTCCTGGTCTACGTCCATAAGATTCAAGAATGCAGGTAATAACTGCTCTTCTTAGGTTGATTTGGAGTCTTTTTTTGTCAGTTTAGAAACTTTTAAGCGAGGGTCGTTTCTCAATGGAGATCTCCGTGACGCCGTTACACGCCGGGGATTGTTTTTACCATTTTCTTTGAATTGAGCTGTAATTAAGAGGGGTACTCCAAGATTCCGAGCAATTTTGCTTTCATGTTTAGTAATCACAATATTAAACTCTGAAATTATGGAAAGAAATATACTAGTCATAATAATGACAATAAAAATCGGAATAACAAACATTTTATCATAAAAATGTGTCTCTATTTACTTGCTTATCTGTATCTTCCTCACACTTTGACTTCTATTTTCACCGTTTTCTTGACAGATTTCTCCTTACAAACTCTCTGCGGGATATGGCCTAGTTGCTATTGCGTTTTAAATTGGAAAAAAAAATGGTACACCGCAAAGGAGCTAGTCACGAAATGACTAGATCAAAAAAGCCTAGTGGACAAACTAGCGCGACTAAATAATATGTATTGATAGAACTAAAAATAGATGAAAAAATTACTGAAAAGTATAAAAATGATAAAATGGCTACATGTAAGTTAGGTTAGGGTTGATTGAGGGAATAGAACAGCGAACAATTCTAGTGATCCTAACTTTGGGGGTACAACCAGGGCCGTTTTAAGGAGCTGCGGGGCCCGTAGCACAAGGGACTGCTAAGAATTATGTATGTTAACTACGTTTCTCTCGGTACGTAACATTCAGTAAAGGAGGAAACCGTCGAGGGAATTTCGCCTGACGCCTCCTTAGATTTAAATCTAAAAAGTGAATTTCCTATGTGTTGCCCTTAACTCCATTAAACGCTAAAAGTGAATGTGGTACACGAATAAGACCACACACAGTGTCAGGGCCACGATATTCTACGGACTACGGCAAGTTTCCGGACCCCGAATCTGTTTGTCAAAGGTAAGGTGCTGAGTTGAATTTTGGACTTTCTATCCTTTTTTTTTGTATTCCTCTCCCACCTTACACTAAAACAGACGTGATGACTAGCACTAAAAAATGACTGACGACGTTCTCAGGATTAGCCTGAGGACTCTCCCCAAGAGGACTAAACCTGAACGGAGAGATGTCTTCTCCATTGTCTAGGGAAAGCTGGATGTGGCCCTCGTTAGACTAATTGATACTCCATTCGGGTATACGGCCATTTGCCAAAAGGAGACGGACGCCGAGCTCCTGGCCTCAGCTAAGGGAGCCAAAGTATTTGGCTCGATGAATTTAACCCCCCAAATCCCTCCCCAAATACAAGCTCACTGCAGTGTCGTCTGACGTCGGCTCGAATCTTGGGTGGGTCACCATTCTAGTGCGGAAATCTCCGAAGAAATTGGCAGCAATCACTCCTGGGCCAAGGTCTCAGAAGTGATCAAATTCAAGGATTACACGCACGTATTTAAGGTCGTGTTTGCTGAAACAAGCATGGCCCAAAAGGCCAAAGAGGTGGGTCTCCTCCTGTTTCACGTCAGGGTCTGCCCTGAGCAAGTTGAAAGGGAGGAGTTCACGCAGGTGCAAACGTGCTTCAAGTGCTACAAGCCTAATGAGCACACTACCAAAGCTTGCACGAAAACTGAACCCATCTGCTCCATCTGCAGCGCGACCGGTCACATCTGGCGTGACTGCAAGAGCACTGTTAAGCGTTGCATTAACTGCAACGGTGACCACGCCGCCATGGCAATGTCATGCCCGGCTAAAAAGAATGCCATCAGGAAGCAGCAAATGGTGAAGAAAAGTGAGGAAGAAGCTCGGGCAAACCGAACCTATGCTAAAGTGGCGAAGGCCACAGTAGGAGAGGCAGCATCGCAGCGCACCTACCTTAAGGTAGAAAACGAGCAATCTACTAAGATCATGTGCTGCATCTACTATGCGCACATCGCCAATCTCACTAAACCCGGTACGTTCAAACAGGAGCTCAATCAGATGCTCAAGAACAATGGCATGGATGAGATGTGGTTTCCTGAGAACCCACGCTCGGAGGAAGTCCTTCGCATCCAAATGCAATCTCCACCAACTATTACCGCCGCTCAAAAGCCAAAAAATCTTCCGGCTACCCCAAACCCAACCCAAGTAGTTCCCCCCAAAAACGCCCCCTCAAGCGCTCCCGCCACTACTGCTCCCGAAGTGAACTCACCTAAAGGAGCTAAACCCAAGCACAGACAGTGTAGCCGCTCCAGAAAATCACCTCTCCGCCAGAGGGGCAGATCAACATCTTCAACAAAGGAAGGCAAGCATGCCTACCTTGGGAAGAAAATGAACCTCAAAATATACGCTACAAACGACGTCCCATTCCCCCTCCACAGGACTGACAAAGACGTAAGTGATGGAATCACCACCAGGAGATACAAGTGGGAATACTCCGAGGACCTTCCAGAGAAGGTCATCGAAGAGGCCCTCATCCTCGGAATGGTGCGACTTGATCTAGACGCATTTGTTATCATCTCGAACGCAGAATTCAAAAAGAAGAGATCCGGCAGGTGCTGATCTCCCCCAGCTAGCCCCCCCCCCCAAAAAAAAAAATCAAACAATTAGGAACGCATTAAACTGACTAACAACATGGACAGACTAAACAAAGGACTTGACAATACTGCAAATGAACTCTGACGGATGGACCGAAAAGCAAGCGACTTACGGAAACATCATTAGGAATTGTGACCCTGATATCGTTCTGATATCAGAACACGGTATAGATACTACGCAACAGACAATTAAAATATTTAATTACTCCGTGACGACAAAAAAAAACATAGCCAGGGACGTTTTGATGGCGCCGCCATCGCAGTCAAGAAAGGCATCCTCTTCAAACTACTCCCTTCTTTGGACGAGTCCTATTTGGCCATCGAGGTCCAAACCACCCTGGGACCCCTTGTGGTATCAACAGGGTACCAACCCCCAAGACGAGACTATATCCCTATGCACAACTTTCTCCAGCTGTGTGCACGTTGGGGAACAGTCCTGTTTGGGAAGGAGGGGACCTCAACGCCAGATGCCAGGAATCTGGTTGTACCGGAAACCTAAACAAGAAGGGAAAGAACTTGAAGAACCTTATTGGCAGAGGTATCGTTGCCCGCATCGGGCCCGACTTCCCCACCTATGTCACCGACTCCTTCGCAACCAAACCAAATATTGCCCTAACCAGCCCTCAATTCCCCTACAATTATTACATTCAGCCCGGACCTCTAATCCCCAGCGACCACGTCGCACACTTATTAAAATTTCATCGAGCCCAATACAAATACCCGTCAGGGAGCGAAAATGCTACTCTCAAGCAAACTGGGAAGAGTACCGTACTCTTGTCGGTGAATTCAGAGCGCAGCCCCTGGAAGAAGCCACCCTGGAGGAAATCGACCAGGAACTGGAAAGGTTGACGAAGGCAATGGTGGAGGCAACGGTTCCAAAAACCTCGTACAAAACGTTACCAGCACCAAGATGGACACAAAATCTCTAAGACCTATCAGACGAATATAAAAGACTTTTCGAAGAAATTAGACTTACTAGCACTGACAGAATTAAAAAGAGACGTCTACGAGCACTCAGGACTGAAATTAAGACTCTCATCACAGAACAACTACAAGCGCTCTGGAATGACCTAGTCGACAAACTTGACGAAGAGACAGACCCCTGAACATTCTGGAACTCGCTTGCCAGATTGAAGGGTAAGCCACCAGACAAAACCATTCTCCTCAGTAAGGATGATGGAACAAAAATGGACGAGACAGAGACGGAAGAGGAGTTCAGAAGCTACTGGAAGGATGTGTTTTCCATCACTCCAGAAGAAAACGAACTCTTCGACCTGGACTTCGAAGAAGAAATTCATGACGAACTAAGGCCCGTAATCCACAGGACATACCTCTTTAACAACACGACAGCTGACAGAGAAATGACTGGTTACGGAAGAAGAGTAAAAACACAAGAACTCATGACGACACTACGTTCCTTCAAGCAGAGAGCACCAGGAAAAACAGGATTGACCAGACTCAACTGGCTGAACGCCCCCCGTAACATCTTAGAAGGGCTGGTCAATCAAATGAATGCGTGTCTGAACGTCGGCTACTTCCCGGACGAGTGGAAGATCGCCAAAATGATCTTCGTTCCAAAAGCCGGGAAACCGCCTGACAGACCAGCAAACTTCAGACCCATCTTCCTCCTCAAAGTGGCTGGCAAGGTCTTCGAAAAGATCCTTGGTAGCCGCATCCAAAATTTTATGGAGGAAAACAACCTCCATAATCAACAACAGCTCGGATTTAGGAGAGGGAGAGGGGCCGATACGGCTCTAGCAGTCATCACCGAAAAACTGGCGAAGATTGCTAGCCAAAAAAGGTACGCTGACCTGGTGCTCAGAGACGTGAAGAAGGCGTTTGACAAAGTATGGAGAACTGGACTGCAGTTCAAAATACTGAGACTCGGACTAAACACTAGACTGGAAAAAATTACTTGCGACTACGTGACAGACAGAAGAGCTTACTTGCAAATTTACAACCATACTGGACCGAACTTCGAACTGACTGCAGGTGTACCGCAAGGTGGGTGCCTAAGCCCCCTCCTCTACAACATATATATCCTCGACCTATCAGATCCGGTCATGGAGGACACCTTGTATGTTTAGTTCGCGGACGGCATCTCTCAGATTGTGACTGCCCCATTCAAAAATCCCGATCTCATGGCGGAAATTACCGCCAGGGAAATCGACCAGGTTCGAAAGAAGATGGAAGATTGCCACGAACTCCCAAAAGTTCAAGGTTATTCCATTCTTCCGTAAGAGACGGGCGCATATCGAGACCGAAAACGCCCGGATCCCTTACAGCAACGACGGGATGGTACCTGGACTAAAGATAAGTTATAGGGGATACGGTGGCCACGTTGCTCGGGCAGCAGCGCAAGCGCGGGTAGAGCTTTCTAAGCTTTTCAGGTTCAGGAACCTGAGCACAGCTAACAAAAATAAAATCTACAACGCGTTCGTAAGGTCGAAACTACTGTATCCACCTGTACCTATCAATGTTGGTTCCAAGAACCAAATGCGACTCCTTCAAAGAGTACAGAATAAGGCTGTACTCTTGATAACGAACACCAGAAGGGAAGAACGGAAGAGGCATAGGGACCTTCACCAAGGCATCCAGTTGACTCCGATCAACATGGAGCTGCAAGGAAGGGCCCAAAAAATCTGGGAGAAAATCCCAAGGTTACTGACGGACGAGATAAGACAAAGACACATCGACATCCCGCTACATGACATCAACAGAAGAAAACTGGACTTTGTCAGCAGTAAGGCACAGACGGAAAGACAAGAAGACGCAATCTACAAGTAAAAACAAATTTACTTCACACAACGCTGCACGCTAGTCTGAACAGAAGAAGAACACTAATGACACTTTAGCTACACCAAGAGAAACACAGTATCAGCTTACAAAGGCTTGAATGCTACATTACTAATTACTAACAACCACTACAGACTACAAGTTAAATAACGAATGACAACAAAAAACAAACAAAAAAACAACCAACCAAACAAACAAAAATGCTATGCAATAGCAATACAACATCAGAAGAGCAAAGAAAAGCAGAAAAACAGTACGAAGAACAACAACAATATTATAGTAAATAAAGAGACTTATAACATCAACCTCTAACAAAAATGCCTGTGATTCCCTATCACCAGGGAATGTTCTCACCCCCCCCCCCTATCTCTATTCTTTACTCAGGGAAATCTATCCCTACCTATTTATCTACCACTATTACATACATATATGCATATATGATTGCAGTGGCCATCATATGTGTGTGTATGTATTTTTTTTTTCACTACTTCTTATATCCAAAGTCCAAAGTCCAAGTAGCACAAGGGATAGCGGGGCCCCCACCCGTATATATATATATATATATATATATATATATATATATATATATATATATATATATATATTATCTCACCTCCCTCCCCCCATTTTCCTCTGCAGAGAGGTAAAAAAAATTCTGAGGAATTTAAAAGAACTGCGAGTATGACTGGGAGGACTCAACTGAAAAAGCGGGTTTTATTTTGTACACTTTTTATTCCTTTTTAAAGAACAACACCCTGTACTTCTATAACATACTATAACAGTCTGCTCTAGTGAAGTTTTCTATATTTTTCTTATATATAGTAATATTATATATAATAATAATATAAAACATCAGGAAAATGAATAATTATTTTGTCTCAGCCTTCTGTGCCTAAGGGCAAAAACTTAATTATTACTAATTTCTTACATCCCTGCGGCGCCGCCTGAAGCGCGGGGCCCGTAGCACGTGCTACATGTGCTACTAGGTTAAACAGGCACTGGGTACAAGCTATTCAAAACCAGTAATTAGGTCCCACTAGCCGTTTTGTCTCGCTGGCTTTTTTTTTCTATTTCCTGCCCCCTTAATAATTTTTGTGTCACTCCCATGTGCAAATTTCCATTCCTATGCAAAGTTAAATCTCCTCATATCACTACTTCATATTAGAGGGAGCAATCGCCTGTTCTCTCGTTGCCTCTTCCCTTCATATTATCCGTTATGCACTTTTTAAGGCATATTTGTCTGTCCTCTTGTCGTATGTGTGTATGCCTATTTCTCGCATAGTAGACTCCTGTTTTGTTTTGTAAAAATATTGATTTTTTTTTCATAAAGCTAGCTCATGGGTAATGTTAGCCTACCTTATGAGCAATAATAGTAGGTCTGTCCTAGCGGTACGTTTCACTACTGAGTAAAATCTTGACGCATTTTTAGTAAATAAGTATCGGTAATTTGGCTATTTTCTCCCGTTGCCACTAACGGTTCCGTGAGTGGCTTACGGTCACCGAAAATGCTGGAATTTCACCCCTTCTCCCAAATTGCCTGTATACATATATCATCATCATCATCATCATCATCATCATCACTAACTCTATAATTTAAGAAGGGGATTTTGGGGGGTTATGACTTATGTTTTTTTATCAAAGTTATTTCTAATAATTCTTTTAGAATATCAAAAAAATTTTTAAAACCCAAAGAATTACAAATGGTGAAGTTCAGAAAATTTATTTTTATATATCTTCTATAACTACATTTTAGCAACGTGATATTTTGAAAGGGGGGAAATTTAGTTTAGAGTTCCTTTTTAAAATTATTATAATTGGCGAAGCCATTGTCTGGTTTATTATATATATATATATATATATATATATATATATATATATATATATATATATATATATATATATATATATATATATATATATATATATATATATATATATTGAGTCTCATTTTCTCATATGCATTCCTCAATTTCATGCGAGTAAAAGAATGATCACAAAAAACCGCACTATTCTGTAAAGTTCAAAGGAAGACAAATCTTCAAATAAGGAAGTAATGAAAGACTTACGAGCGTTCTTATAAAGGCTCGTGGAAAAATGAGAATTAACAAAAAACTAAACCTCGAATTGCAATTCTTGCCTAATCAAGTAAAACCCCGACTATGTTACGATGCATATAAAATTCGGAAGTTATTTAATAAATTCCCAAAGACGATAGATACAGACAGCAATTTTAAATGAACCTAATTCAAATATGTTAAAATTGTAGTATGAAAAATATCGTATAACTTGTGCAGTTTGGGTGGCAAAATTGTGGAATCATTAATGTTTAGGGGAAGGAATTTTATGATTCCACGCCTCTTTTATCCCGCAACGCCATAAAAGAATTCGATGTTTGTCTTCTTGTTTCCATTTTTAGGTGTTAAGAAGAAGGAAATGGGAGGGGGGATCTCTTCTCTCAATTAATGGAACGCAGCTCCAAGTTCGGTGCAAGTCGCAGTTCCCTTCCTTGTTCTCGTCTGGTTAGCTTAAAAATATTGAAATTGTTTTAATTATTCTTGAAAAACGTGAAATAATCTACCTAGTAAAAAGAATGTGTGAGCGGATTGATTGTGTGCGGTAAGGTTCGTTAAAAAAAAATAAGGAAAACGATAAGAAAAAAAAGGAACGAAATTGGTGGATAAGTGAAAGTAAGGATCCTTAATGAAAGGGCATTAAAAAAACAAAACAAACAAAAACATGAGACAGGATGAAAGAAAAATAAAGAAATATCGGTTGGTTGGTTGGTTTTGAACCTGTCTGATGTTGGATGAATGACAGGTATTTCAACAGCGGTTCATAAGTGAGAAGGGATAAAACTGGAGAGTGAGGGCGTTGCCGCATGCTTACAATCCCACATACATATAAGTGGGAATGAGTCAAGATAAGAGTTCTTTTTTACTGAGAATACATTATAATACCCAAGAATGTATTAGTTTTATGCTTATAAAATATAAAGAGATTATCCCTCTCAGCTAACATCGAAAAATCAAATAGAAATCACACGATTCGAATTTTATTAGTTAGCGATGTAAATGATAGAAAACTTTACTTCGGGATAAATTAACTATGCACTATTTAATGGTAGTGAATAGTCCAAAAGTGTAAAAATTCGGAAAAAATGTCACTATTATTTCAACATTGTACTAAATATGATTATATCATTGTCAAACATTCAACAGTGCTATGTAGTTACAAAAATTTATCTAGCGTTCGTTATACGTACCGTCAATTTCTTAAATACAACCTATATTTTCAACAACCGCTTATAAAATAGAAATTATCAACTGTTTATTTTTCTCTGAAAAAATATTTGCCTTGATATGTCAAAATTTAGTTGACTCGATATAAATTAGAAAGTACACCGAATTTATTCTTGTGGAAGAAAGCACATTACCTCGGCCTCTTCCTCTTATATGGCCAACATGTTTTGTTTTGCAATTAAAGCTGGGAGATTCCTTTAAGCTAGATAAGTTAGTCTATCTACACATTTCTTGTTTATTTACTTCGGTGAATCAGATACTATAAGCCTTTGTATTACAATTACTTTTGATAGGAACTTTAAAAGTGAAAATAAATGCCCTCCAAACGACTAATAAATGTGATAAAATTTTGTTGAAGCCTACAAAGTGCAGTTTGAGGGGTCGTATAATTTTTCATGGAATCTTTTATGATAATTCCGCAACGTAGTTAATTCCAACGCCTATCTTGCGTCAATTAACGTCATGACAGCGTAAATACTTCTCTTTTTTTCACTCTTGGCCTCTGATGAATGAATACATATCGCCTGGTTTTTATATTTATCGTAAGATTTGTCTTAATTGTCCATTTCATAAAGCAGGGACTCCAACGCTTCCATATGTGGTAGAGGGTGGGTTTAGGGGCGCAGGGTTTTTTTTTAGGTACCGTTATGTCGTCATGATGATGATGATCATCATCATCATCACTAACTCTATAATTTAAGAACGGGATTTTTTTGAGTATTTGAATAATAATTTCGTCTTAGTTTGGTTATGACTTATGTTTTTTTATCAAAGTTATTTCTAATAATTCTTTTATAATATCAAACCAGGCAATGGCTCTGCCACTCCCCCTCCCCCTATGGGGGGGAGCTTGTGCTTCGCTACTAAGATTAAAATCTAAAAAAAGCAGCCATGATTAAATTTTTCTAAATTTTCTGAACTTCGCCAATTATAATAATTTGAAAAAGGAACTAAGTTCCCCCCCCCTTTCAAAATATCCCGTTGCTAAAATATAGTTATAGAAGAAGATATATAAAAATAAATTTTCTGAACTTTACCATTTGTAATTCTTTGGGTTTAAAAAAATTTCGCAAAATTTCGATACTTATATTTATTTCTGAACTTCCCCATTTTGTTTTTGATATTATAAAAGAATTATTAAAAATAACTTTGATAAAAAAACATAAGTCATAACCAAACTAAGATGAAATCATTATTCAGATACTCAAAAAATTCCTCTTCTTAAATTATAGAGTTAGCGATGATGATGATGATGATGAAAACAAAATGGTGAAGTTTAGAAATAAATATAAGTATCAAAATTTTGTGAGTCTTTTAAAACCCAAAGAATTACACTTTTTTCCCTCATTTCAGCTGATCGAACTTGAAGTTTGTAACTATATATATAAGAATATGGAGCCATTAACAGAAGATGAATGGAGTTTATGTGGCGAATTGAGTGACATTGATACTAACCAGATTACATAATGGGCTAGATGGTGGAAGTCTTTTACCGTCGATGGTAATCACTCCATCATTACCCCACCTGAATCCCTGCGTATTTTATAGTGGCTGATAAATTACAGATGTAACCCATTTATATTATACTACCCACCAACCGAAGATGCGAAAATCCATTACGTCGACTTTTTCTCCTTATATCCATACTGCATGGACAAAAATCCCTATCCAGTAGGATCACCTCGAAGGTGCGTATCTGTACGAGAAAGTCCGTCTATTCAAGAATTCACCGAGGGTGTGAATAAGACATATTTCGGTATCGTGAAATTTGATTTTCTCTCTCTTAATGATCTTTATATTCCAATTTTCCCTCAATCCATAGATGGTAAACTTACTTTCACACTCTGCACCACATGCACGCAGCACAACTGACGCGAGTGCGACCACTCACACAAGCAACGTATGATTTGCGGAGTGTACACAATCCCGGAACTGAAACTTGCCCTGGAAAAGATGTATAAGATTAAGAAAATTTACGAGCTTTGGGAGTTTGAGAAGAGGGATGGGTTATTCGCAGAGTATATACACACTTTTCTAGAAGAAGAAAAAGAAGTTTCTGGATTCCCGCAAGGAGTGGATGAAGAGAAGGAGAAAATGGCATATGTGAAGAGGGGGAATCAAGCTAGGAGGATAAACGTACAAATAGACAACATAGAAAGGAATCCTAGAAAGCGTTTTAGAGCAAAGCTCTGTCTAAACAGGTAAGGATTTCTTCATGCGACTAATTTTTCTCGATTGATCTTATTTAGTTGATATTGTAAGAAAAATGGACCATGCGGGCCTTACCGCGCTCTCCATGCCGGCCTAGTCGCCCTCACCACCCCCCTTCCCTTTTGGCAGTGTGATTGCCTTCAAACTCCCTAGGACGCGGGGAATGAAGTATCATTTCTCCCACCCTGAGTCCTGTCCTGCGATCGAGTTTGAATGATCACAATCAGAGTTGGGCACTAAATACATTTAATGTATTTAAATACTAAATATTAAATACATGAGTAAAATATATTTAGATATTAAATACATTTTGAAAAATGTATTTAGTATTTAAATACTATATACATTAAATGTATTTAGATACATTTTTAAATACATTTCAAATACATGATATATAATGTCTATCGATAAGGACCATTGGTATCACAACCCAAAAATATCAATTAAAATGAAATTGTATATTATAATTACTAATTTAGGATTTAGTGACAATTGGACTTAGGTACTACAAAAAAAATAGAATGGCATTTCAGTTAGCTATTTATATCAGCATTACATTTAAGTAATATCAGTTGCTGAAATGTTTCGTCAGATAAAGAACTCCCTTTTGGAGATAAGGTCAATCCTCCTAAAGAGAAGAGCCGTTCCACAGGAGCTGACGACGGAAGGGTGGTGTTGTATTTAATGAATAATTTTTTTATGTTTGGATATCTATCTATACTTTGAATGTTTTATTTGAATCCTGAAGGTAACTTAACAATTCTAAATCTGTGGTTGATCGTGTTTGAGTTGGTTTTGTAAATCAAAAATAATCGTCACTGGATGATTCAGCTTCGGGTCTCTCTGCTAAATTCTCAATCACTTGAACGATAATATTTTTAACATAGTCTTGGTGGCTTTGAATGTCCCATGAAATACTGATATCTAACCAGCGGAGTTTGAAGAATGGATGGCTTGTTGATGCAATAATGGCATATGTAACGCTGGCTTCATTTGCCAAGGTCAAATAAGATTGGTAGCGCTTTCCAAAGTAACTGCACTTAAAAGAGGTTGGCAAAATTTCAGAGAACGTCACCGAAGGCTCCTCGCTTTTTCTCCACAGTGAGCAAGGTAGGGAGCAATTCTCCATAAAACAACAGTTTTGTTCTCCCTGTAGGCGATCAATTACCACTGCAATAGTAGCCAAAACTGAGACATTCCCCCCAAGAAATTCAATTTCGTGACTTCTGAACACGGGAAGTTCAAGAGACGTCATTAATTGATGTAATTTTTCTGCCTTATAAAAGCATGTTTCTATTATCGAGCTAAATTTTATTTGATAATTTAGCGGAGTCGCACCGGAAAAAAAGGCGCAATTTTCCGCGACTTTGAACAGGAACTAAGACGACTTTTTGTAAAGAAATTGCCGCAGCTGTTATACGAGGGACGGTCAATAAGTTTTGCGAATCGGTAGGGCAAAACAGAGGAAAGGAGATAGCTGTTTGTGGGGGTCTTAGGACAAGTTATGACAAGTCAGGACCTGCAGCCGCACACTCATGCCTCGTCTATTTAAGAAGCAGTAGCTGATCGCAGATCGTCAGTCACAATTTTTTCAACAATGGAGAAAGTTGAGCACCGCGCAGTGATCAAATTTTTAACCAAGGAAGGCAAGAATGCAAAAGAGATCCATGAAGGCATGGTTGCAGTGTACATCGACACCGCCCCTTCCTATGCAACCATTGCTCTCTGGAATAGGGAGTTTCGCCATGGTCGTGAGTCCCTTGAAGATGACCCCCGTCCAGTACGCCCGTCAGACGTGACCAAAGAGGACAATTTGACTCGTGTGGAGAGGATGATCCTCGAAAATCGACGGGTGAAGGTCGAAGAAATCGAGCGAGAACTTAGAATATCACATGGAAGTGTTATCAACATCATCCACGACAATTTGGCCATGACCAAGGTCTCTGCCCGTTGGGTCCCTAGAAACCTCACGCATCATGATCGACTTCAACGTCGTCAAAGTCCACAAGGCCAGAGTTGCACAAGCTTCCCTGCGCGAGTGCGGATTCGAGGAGCTCAACCATGTCCCCTACAGTCCAGATGTGGCCCCTAGTGACTACTTTTTATTCCGCCAGCTCAAGGCTGCACTGCGTGGACGCCGTTTTGGGGACGATGAAGATGTCCAGCTCGCCGTCCAGGAGTGGATTGAACAGCAATCGGGAGATTTCTGGTTGTCGGGAATTCGAAGCCTCAGGGACAAGTGGCGCAAGTGCAATGAAGCCGAGGATAGTTATATTGAGGATAGTTATATCATTTATGGCAAAATGCCTACAAATTTCAAAAGGGAACTGAGATTAACGACAAGGAGTGATTATCCTTTTCTCTCTGACCTTTTTAGCAATTATTCCTCAACAATTAAGACCCTCGAAAAACTGGAACCAGTCAAAAAGGCTTTTAATCCCCCCCCCCCCTTTCAAAGGCCTCTTACATCAAATTGTCAATGGCAACTATTTCAAAAATGCGAATCCCTCAAATCAAAAAATGTATCTTATAACTCGAATTTTTCAAATAAGCCCAATTATGGTATTAAATCGACCCACTCAAATTGTAACAATCCTATTAATGATCAACCGTGCATCCAAACGGTTAAGACCAACATTTCTTTTGGCCAGGCGGAACCTCCAAGCAAAGGCTCAAATTCAAATTCCCTCCAACTTAAGACTCCTAGGGCCCCTAATCTGTATTGTAAAATGTGTACAGGGACCCATTCAATGTTAAAGTGCCCCGTTTTCAACACTACAGTCTTTAGGCTATGCAAAAGGTGTAGCAGTTCTCGGCACATTTCAGACGCTTGTCCGACTGAGCAGAGAGATTTATCTCATCCTCGTAGTTTCTGCCAAGCGAGAGCCCATATTTCTGTCCTTTGCCCTCAAACTTTAAAACATGGTGAAACCACCTGATTAGGAGAGGGCCGTGTAGTAACGTTGGGGTTGGTGACAAATCTGGCCGAAGGTTCTGGTACGAGTCCCTTTAGTAACTCAAATTTCTTGCTTCCTACTCTTACCGTCGACCTTGGTCTGGGGGGGGGGGAGAATGGAAGTTTCGACCTACCAGAGCCCTACTGGACTTTGCCTCCAAAGGCGGGCGTAAATTGTCTGCTGGGGGTAGACTGCATCCAATCTATGAGAGATTTTCGAAATAAGACGCAGGGCGGGGATGCATTCTTCTCCTGTGGGCTTGGGCTTATCCTATATGGGAGTTTAAGAACTTTCCAAAGCCTTTCAAAGGGAGAGATTGCTACGCCCCCCCCCCCACCTTGGTGTTAGATGCCAGACCTAGCCAGGCGAGGATGGGGACAATTGCAATGCTGCCAGGTGTAAAGGACGTTGAGACGCCGACGGAGGCAAGCGGTCATCCCAAACCCCTTCAAACTCAAACTTACATGAAACTCAACACTCAAATTCAACTTGGAAGCCCTGCCTCGGGAAGCAATCCGCTATGGCCTACTCCACAGTCTTCAAGGTCAATCAAGATTACGGAGTGGAGATTAAATTAAAACCAGCCGTAGGGCTCTCGGATACCGACCCAGAAATGGATGCATCCATCGTCCCCAATCTTAACTCTATTCATTCCCCCCCCCTCCTCAATTTATGTAAGACTGATAAGTAGGGCTTGAACTTCTATTTAGCTGGAAATTTTGGTCATTAAACACGTTGTTGCTGGATCCCTGGGTACGATTAAAATATCCCAATTTATTAATTCCATAGAAAAGAGAGGTGGGAAGTATCATGTAGAACTTCCGTGGTAGGATGAAATTTTGCCTTAGGTTCCCTCAAATTATAAAATAGCTTTGGGTATTTTAAACAAAGTTAAAGCGTCATTGGCTCAAAAGAGGTTAACGTAATCTTATAATGAAATTTTCGAAGGTGAGTTGGAGGAAGGATAATTGAGACCAAAAATGTGTCTCCAGAGAATTATGACCACTACATTTGGATCCTCCATAGACCTGTCATAAAATCGGCTGTCTAAACCACCCCTAAAATAAGGGTCGTCCTCAATTGTAGCTTACGTACGTTTGGATCTCCATCTCTCAATGACGCATCCTATTCTGGGATAGACCTTTCTCACGCCCCTTTTTACCATCTTGTGCCGATTTCGTTCGAACCAATTTGTCATTCTGTGGGACATCGAAAAGGCATTCCTCCAAATCAAATTAAAATTAATAAAAGGCAAAAACCGCTTCTGTTTTTTTCCTGGGTGATAAATGGTGAAATTGTTACCTATCGCTATTCTTCTCTCGTTTTCTGACTTAATTCCTCCCCCTTTATACTTAACTACATCCTCAATTAACGGGACTTTTTCTAACATATACAGAAACTTCTCGAAAGATTAAAAAACGAGTGTAACATCTAAACATGGAGCATAGCTTTTCAGCGTTATTTTGTTTTTTTACTCATTCCCTTTAACATGCCAACACCAAGAGCCCCAAGCTCCCCTAAGTATAAGTATTATTCTACCTGTCCTAAGCTTTGATGTTCAATACATCATCCTCATCATCTTAAACCACATTCCCAAACGTTGGGTTGGCGCTCATCAAAACCACCAAAAGCTTCGTGCGGGCGGCTTCTCAGGTCAGCCACCCTTTATCCAGACTTATTCCTTTTTTATGATACGGACCGGGATAGGATATGGTTAGTCACTATACATCGAGCTTACCCGTCTCCTCGAGACGCCAAACGGCTGGGCAGCGGTATGCTGGAAGAACAAGGACGTGGAAGTCCTTGTTTCTGAAGAAGCAAAAACTCCCCTAAGGGAAATTGGGCTGGAAGCGATTGTCCCCCACGAATTGCTCGTGAGCCGTACCATCATACTGAGGAGAGTCGACCCCTTTTTTTTGGACAACACCACCGAGGACATCAAGGCGGAACTGTTATCCAAGCAGTCCTGGGCCAAGATCTCCAAAGTGGAAAAAATTGGGAAGTCGCTCATCAAAATCATTTTTACCAAAAGTGAAATGGCACAAAAGGCAATGAGAGAAGGCTTTCTGGGGTTCTACCTAAGGGTAGCTCCAGAACAAATTGAGGAAGAAGACTACATCTTCCTGGAGAACTGCCAAAACTGCCTCGCCTTGGAAAGCCATGCGACAATGGACTGTCCCAAAAAAGAACAGACCTGCGCGGCATGCTCTCGAACCGGCCACGGTTGGAGAGAGTGTAAAAAAGAAAGAGAGAGGTGTGCAAACTGCGGAGGGGAACACAGGGCCCTGGCCATGAGATGTCCCCTACGCAAAGAAAAGATCCAAGAAAAGAGAAGAACGTTAAAAAAGGAAAAAGAGGCAAAGTCTAACGCAGGATCTTACGCCACAGCAGCATCTGCTCCTCTAACCGCAACGACTACGGAAAGAGCTTCTCCGAAACTCGTCATGCCGGTGGAGTGTAAGGAAATTATGACCATGGTCATTGTCGCCCACTTGGCGAACCTTGCACGCCCTGGAAGCTTCTCGGAGGAGCTGAACAACATGCTCCAACACAATGGAGTAAAAAAGAAGCTGTGGTTCCCCCCGAACCCAGCATCACAAGATGTGCTCAACATCAAATTTGTGGAAGATCCGGCGGAAACTCCAAAGGAAAAACCTAAACGAAATGAAGAGCAAAAGCAACAACCAGGGAGCACAAAAGAAAATGAAAACGTTAGCCAAGAAATGGAAAAAAGAAAAAAGAGAAGATAGTAAAGAAAGCCCAGCAACCGCCAGAAGCAGCCCGAAGAAGAACAAACGTAAGAAAAAGAACATCAGAGCAGCAGCGAAAGTAGAAGAAGACAAACAAACGGAATCAGACGAATGCTCGGAGGATGACGATAGATATCCAGGAGTGCCTCTCACCGACAAAATCGAAGTCCTTGAAAAAGGACACTTTTTCGACGGGAAGGAAGTCAACTTAAAAATCTTCTGTAGCGTCGGACGGCGTCCGGAAAAGAACAACCAAGTGAAGATAGTTCAGGGAATCCGAAACGGGGACTTCAAGTGGACCTTTGAGGGGCCGTGGTCCCCAAAGGAAATCGAAAGTCTCCTGTGCAGCGGAACGATGTATATACCGGAGTCAAGCTTACACAAAGTCAACGCGGCAACTTTCAAAAACATAAAGTGCGGAATGAGGACTTCGGAGATAAACTAAAAATTAAAAAGTGTTAAACAATTAAAAGTGATATTTGGTAGAATAAATATAAATACATAATCAATTTATAGTAGTGTGAATAATAATAAATCAAAACGGTGCCTAAATGTAGTTACATAAATAACTAAATTATATTAATCAAAATTATTAATGAATAAAACAGTGCATAAATACAAACAAATAAATAACTAAGTTTTATCAATGTGAGTAGTGAATAATAAACCAATGAATAAATATGAATAAATAAATAATAAGTAGCAATATTAATTAGCAGTAATAATAAGCTAATAAGTGGGCATAAGCCAAATATCTAGTAGCGATAACTGGAAGTGTAGTGTGTAGTATAAATTAAGAACAAGTGTAATATATAACAATAAACTAGAATGAGTGTAAAATAATAATATAGTAGACACGAGTAAAAAGCTGTATAATTAAGAACAAGTGTAATATATAGAGATAAACAAGAATAAGTGTAAAATGATAATATAGTGGATATGAATATATATATAAATGGATGAATAAGCAAATCAACCAAAACACTGTAATAGAAATTTGAGTTTAGAGTATATAAACAAATCCCTATTAATGGGGAAAAAATTAAAGTGTAAAAGAAATTTTTTCTATGTAAAAAGCTGAGCTCCTACGTAACATGCTCCAGGAGAACCCCTCTATATGTACCTATGCCTTCTACTAAATCCTTCCCCTTCTCAGCGATAAATTTTTTCCTTTTTTCAACACTATTCCTAATAACATTATATAAATTAATTTATAATAATGTCTTGTGCTTTTTTCAAATAAATATATCAAAATAAAAATATGGTTAGTCTTCAATTCAAAATATAGGCCATAGTAGTCGGCATCTATCCTCAAAATTAGTAAACGGTCAGGAAAAATAGCGAACAAGAGGGTGTAGGGGTCAAGGGCAAAAAAGAAGGTAAACATAAGATCAGATGCTTGGAAGAAATACAGCTCTGTTTGAGATTACCGGCGCCACTGGGGCAAGGATAGCGTCTCAATCCTCCACATGCCAAGTGTAATAGCCTATACATGGCACTCCCTTGTTTGGGCAATGCCTTCCTTCCATTCACATTGCTGAATTTACTGAAAAACTATTGACCGTTGTTTTCGTCTTTGAAATGTTCATTTCTAGTCCAACTTTGAGACTTGGCTTGTGATAATTCTGATATAATTGAAGATAATTTTTCTAGGTTTGATTGTAGATGGTTTGAAAGCACCCTTAATCTAATGGTGCCACGGTTATATATATTGGTGTAACACATTTAACTAACTTAGTACTCCGCCCTCGGGGAACAACGCTGAAGAGAACTTTCGTTCAGTATAGCGTCCCTACCAACGTACTAATGGAGGTTGAACGTGGGTTAGCGGGATTGATAGATATAGGATAGAACGAAGTTTGTCAATGAGATCCAAATGCAACCCACATGGGTAACTCTATCCATACCAACACATCTAGCTCGTTTCCACACGTGGATTTCCAACCTATGATCGAGCTGGGTTTATCAATGAGTTTCAGATGGGACCCGCATGGGTAGACATATGGGCTAGTCCACACGAATTCCATATACGTAACCCAGATAGGTCACACATAGGTCTAATATTTCACTGAGAAACTTAGTTAGGTCTCAGTTGGAATCCAACTAGTAAAATTGGGCGTAGAACCCAGCTACAATCGAACCCAGAAAAAAATATCTTCAATTATAACAGAATTATTACAAACCAATCTCAAAGTTGCCATGGAAATGAACCTTACAAAGACGAAAATAATGGTCAGAAGGGTGGTCTAATAACAAAATTCATTAATTAATATTTGTTTTTTACACGAAAACTACCCATGTGTAGTTATTTTGTAAGCGTTTGAGTCAATTAATACCATGGAATTTAATAAATGCAGTTCAAACTTCAATTGTTTTCAATGTTACTCTAGCAAAACATTTCAGGCAAGTTCAAGTTGTGGTGCTAGGCCCCCAAATCAAGCCGCCATTCAACATAAAACACTTGTGCCTAAAAATAGAGTATTGCTAAAAATGCGTTTAATTTTATTATTATTTACTTATTTTAAACCTCTATCTAATGAGGGGCGAAATTAGGGAGACCTAATTATGTGGTATTGCATTTCTGTTTTATTGAAACTTTATATGACAATGCTAATGAATATGCATTGAACCTCATAAAATGCTGGTAAAAGCTCTAGCAATTTGTGATTACTGTTGTTATTGTATCATAATTATTTTGTAGTGGGTTATAAAATTGCATGCTGTCATCGGCGCCCAAAATGAGATTTATAGAAGTCGGTGGCACGTGTTCGTAAGATCAAGTGAGGCCGATTTTGATAATCTAATTTTACATTCTTCCTTTCAAATAAATCGAAACCAAATTGAGATTTTAGCGACTTATTGTAGTAATCTCCTACTCCATAAATTACTCTTTGTATCTCATATATTAGCAACTTTTATTATTGCTAATTTTTCTTCTTTTTTTTAAATTTACTATTGGATATATTGTATTTCTACCATGCACAAATATTCCCTAAATTGTAAATAATTTTACTTTTGTCCAAAGCCCAAGATTGGTTTTCGTAAATCAATTTTTGTTTCGTCTCGCGTCAGTCCAGGTTCGTTTAATTTCTGTGTGAATTTCCTTGAGTTAATCGTTTATTTATTTAAGTCCATTATTATATTTTCCTCTTTCGTAACATACCTTCATATCGATCATTCCCGTTACACTATAATAATATCAGATAGTATTATGGTATACAGCAGGGGGTCTCCAAACTACGGCCTGCAGGCCAGATCTGGCCCGCGAGGTCAGTTTATCCGGCCCGTCGCTGCACTGTGCCACAAATTAGCTAAAATATAATTATGTGCTTATAACTTGTGCATTGCAACTTGCAACTTTGCATAAAATTATTATTTTTCTAAAACTTTTGGGGTAGAATATTCAATGTGTAAAATTCTAAACACTCATAGGTATTATTGCTTCCCTCCCCAAAATATCTCTCCTCCTATTTCAACACCTCCTACCTCCACTCCTTTATCACTCCGCCTATTCCCCCACCTCACACCTCCATTCCTTTGGCTGGTAGAAAAATTGAGAATAGTGCTTTCATTACGAGAGTTATTCTTACTATAGGTCAGGATAAATAATTAACATTTTTATTTACCCTGGTGGGAGGCCTAACTGTGGCAGCGGCCTATCAGCCACCCCGCCGAAAGTATCTGCCGATTGCCAATTTTTTCAACATCTTTGGGCGAGGAAATATGGCATTGCTTGGTGGAGACCTAAACGTAAGTTGCACAGCTTCTAGTTACGGTAAAACCAACCAAAGGTGAAGGAATCTGGGACTACTCCTCGAAAGAGATAGACTCCAGAGAGTAGGACCGGATTTCCCGACTTACCTAACGCAATGTTCGGCAACCAAACCAGACATAGTGTTGGCGAACCGTAACTTCTCCTTTAACATCAGCAACGAGCCCGGACCTGTGGTACCGAGTGACCATATCCCGATCCTAACAACAATCTCGCTGGCACCAATTCTCAAGCCCGTCCCACTTAGGAAGAGTTATGCGAAATCTAACTGGGATCTATATAGAAAGATACTCAGCGAATATCAACCAACTGACCTGGAAGACGCTAATCTCGAAGAGGTGGATGAGGAGATAAACTCCAACACTAATCTCCTCATCCAAGCCGACGAGAGATGCGTCCCCAGGATCTCCTATAAAATGCTCCCACAGCCTAGGTGGATGAACGAGATGAGGAATATCGCTCGGAAACATAGGGGAATCCTCGAAGAAATATGGAAAGGACAGCCAGAATAAGACAACTAAGCGAGGAGCTAAAACACACAATCACAGAGAAACAGAAGGAAATCAGGAATGACATCATTGGTAGGCTGGATCGGAAGGTCAGTCCAGTAAGTTTTTGGAATACCACCCGAAGAATTAGGGGACTGCCCACCAAAGCCAGAACAATATTAAAAGATGGAGATGAAATCATTAAGGATCCAGAGTCTCTCGAAAAAAGATTCAAGGACACACTGGAAAAGATTTTCGCTATAACCCCTGAGGAGAACGACGACTTCGACCAGGAATTCGAAGACAAACTGCTCGAGGACCTCGGCACAGTGATATATAGAACTCATCCCCACCTGTAAGTATCTCAAGAAAGAGAGATGGTTGGCCACGGGTGCCCAATAACCTTCAAAGTGATCATGAAGACAATAAGGTCCTTCAAGCAAAGGGCACTAGGCTGGTCTGGGATCACGAAGAACAACCTCGTAAATGCCCTGAGGCAAATCATTCAGGGATTGGTTAATACCATGAGTGCCGCCCTGAATATAGGCTACTTTCTGGACTGGTACAAGATGGCTAAAATCATCTTCATCCCAAAAGAAAACAAGCCCCCAGACCAGGTTGCAAACTATCGTCTATCTTTCTTCTGGAGATGCTCGGCAAGATCTTTGAAAATATCCTAGCAAATAGGCTACAAGCTTAACTGAGCGAGCTAGGAGCGCATAACTCTCAACAGCACGGGTTCCGCCAAAAAGGGGGCACAGATACAACCCTAGCGCTTCTAACAGAAAAAGTTGCCTATTGCCGTGCGAATGGGTACTATGCAGACATTGTGCAGAGGGACGTGCAGAAGGCCTTCGATAAAGTCTGGCTGGAAGGACTTCAATACAAGATCCTGAACCTCTAGCTGGACCTTATCCTGGAAAGGATCCTTTGTGACTTTGTCATGGACAAAAGGGCATGTCTCATGATCGAAGGACACAGAGGACACGAATTCGAACTGAAGGCGGGCGTTCCACAGGAAAGTTGCCTGAGCCCATTGATTTACTTGTTCTTTACCATCGACTTCCGAACACCGGTGCACAGGGACACGATGTATCATCTGCAATTTGCAGATGACATCACCCAGATCGTCCCGTGCCCGGTGAAGAAAGCAAGGGATCAGGCAACGCGTACAATAGCGGAAATCAACAACATCAGCCGGTACGAGAGACGCTGGAAGATAAGAACTAACAGGAACAAGTTCAAAATTGTCCCACTGAGCCGCACGTTGACGTGACCCATTATCATCGATGGGAGGAGATACGCTACTCCGCCGAAGACACTGTCCTGGGCCTAAAGATCTCCGACCACAGATACTCGAGACACTACATGGAGAGGCGGAACCTGGCAAAGAGAGAAATCTCCAAGCTATACAGATTTAGAGATCTTAGCTCGGCCAACATTAGGAAAATATACCTGATGTACGTCTGGGCTAAGCTCATCTTTTCCAAAGTAGTGACTCAAGCGGCCAACAAGCCCTTAATGAGAAAACTGCAACGAATACAGAACTCTGCATCCTTACTTATTAATAAAGCTAGAAGGCGTGACAAACGTCGGCAGAGGTATCTCCATACAAGGAAAAAACTGGACCCTATTAACATCTTCACCCAGAAATTGGGAAGAAGGGTCTGGTTAACTCTTACGAACGATGTCATTCCGGAACTACAGGGAACTGGTGGCAGACTTAACATACCTGCCCGACTGCGAGAGAAAGTCTCACGCCGTAACCAGTTCCCAAGTACTAAGTTCTGCACACAAGAAAACATTACATCGATATACACTTAACAGGAACGCAAAAAACCAACGAAGTTCAACCAAAACAAAAAACAGAGAGACCATATAACATAACATTAAACAACACAGTAAATTGCTGAGCTAACAGCTAATAAAGGCTTGAAGGCTAAAAAATTTAACCCCAAAATAAATAAACAAGAATTGAAACACTAACAAAAAGAAGAACACGCTAGCTACACGAAAATAAAAAAAAAATAGAAAAACACTACATACAACGAATAGGACAAAAAGGAAAAAATAAAAAAATAAAATAATGTGATGTCCTCCTACTAGGGCAAAATATCCCCTCCCCACTTTAAATTTCACCCACTTTTATCTACTACTATCCCATCATCTTCTAGAAAAAAATTGAGTATAATATCAAGCTCTACCTCACTGACAAGTACTGTACTTAGTAGAGTACGAGTACTGAGTACTGAGAGTACGAGATTCCTTCACAATGTCTGGTCGTGGTAAAGGAGGGAAAGTCGAGTGGAAATCTTTTCAACGCTCTCCAGACAATTTTATAATTCAAAAACCAAACTCGGAGAGGAAGACATCTCTCACTCCAGGAAGCAAGAGAGTACCAAAATGGGGAAGGGCAGCACTGCCCGAAGGAAAACATGGGACCCTCCGCCCCCAGGACACCAAGCGGATCCCCCTCCGGTTAAAAGCGAGGCATCAAAAACTTGACTGGCAAACCGTCTTCGAGACCGTGTTTGGAAAAGTAAACATCGAGCTCACTCGTCTCATCGAAACAAGGACGTGGAGGTCCTTGTTTCAGAGAAGTCAAAATATCCCCTTCGCAAGATAGGGCTCGAAGCAGTAGCCCCCCACGAATTACTCGTGAGGCGCACCGTTATTCTGAGAAAAGTAGACCCTTTCTTCTCAGATAACTCCACCGAAGATATCAAGGCCGAATTGAACTCAAAACAGCCATGGGCAAAAATAGACAAAGTAGAGAAAATCGGAAAGACGATAATAAAAATCATCTTCAACAGCAGCGAGATGGCTCAGAAAGTGTTAAGGGAGGGCCTCCTGGGGTTCTACCTACTGGTAGCTCCAGAGCAGATCGAGGCAGAGGAGTATATATACTTAGTAAACTGCCAAAACTGCCTCGCACTCGAGAGTCACTCGACTAAAGAATGCCCGTCAAAAGAACAAACTTGTGCGGCATGCTCCAAAACTGGCCACGGTTTGAAAGACTGCCGAGAAGAACGTGAAAAATGTGCGAATTGCGGAGGGGAACATCGGGCTCTGGCCATGAGATGCCCCCTACGCAAAGAAGCGATACGGGCGAAACGTGAAAAGTTAAGAAAGGAAAAGGAGGCAAAGGCCCGAGTAGGTTCCTACGCCACAGCGGCATCGGCACCAGTGAACACACAAATACCGGAAAGAGCGACTCCGAAACTTGCCATGCCGTCCGAGAGTAAGGAAATAATGACAATGGTCATCGTCGCCCACCTGGCGAACCTTGCGCGCCCTGCAGCTTCTCGGAGGAACTGAACAACATGCTCAAACACAATGTAGTCAAGAAGATGTGGTTTCCGCCAAACCCAGCATCTCAAGACGTGTTAAACATCAAGTTCGTCGATGACGCACCGACTGAGAACAACAAAAAACAACGGTGACAAACAAGAAACAACAACTTAAAAGCACGAAAGAAAACGGGAGCCACATACTTTATTTTTTCACAAGACTCCTCTGAGAAGTTGAGGTGCTCGGACGCACGGATATTGAACACTCGAAAGACAGCTTACGCTACTTTCGCCTTCCAACGCCTGAGCTTTTGGAGAAGAAAGAAGATCAGAGTATTACAAGGGAAGTTCCCACATAGGTCTTTATAGAAGAAACCTTCCTCTCTAACGCCATTTTTCCCTTACGGGTGACTTAAAAAAGAGATTTACTACCAGGTGGTCATAATTAACTCTATGGCTACCTAAACTCATCACCCCCTCCGCTCTCGCCTTCTAAGGCGTAGCCGTGTGTGGTGCCATTCATAACCTAGTTCGAACTATGCCCATCGTTAGACAAGGCATAATTCGAGGCGGTTAGGAAAGCAGGTTTGTGGACTAGCCCACTGTAGAACCTTTCGTCATGGGCACCCCGGCCAAGAGGCGATGCTGCAACCGTTGGGGAAGAGTTCTATCTATCCCTGATGGCCCGGCAGTGATCATAGAGGAGCAAAAACCTTCTTTTTTCCGGCTATACTAAGGATTGTGGGGGCGGGAGGATCATTCTCATTTTTCACCTCAAAACTCTTTAACATATTTTTATTCCAGGCGAATTAATAGGTACAAAGAAGAGAAGAAAAAACAAAGAAGGAGGCTTTAACAAGCCAGAAATGGACGACCGTGAAGGAGCGAAGAAGGTCCCCCTTGGCATCCTTTCTGGCCGGGAGAAACCAACTCGCGAATTGGCACTAAGGTCGATCTACGCTGATATTGGGGTCATACTCCTTAGACTAAAAGACCAGCACAACGGGTATGTGGCGCTATGCGACACAGAAAAGGACTTAGATATTCTCATGACCGAAAACGCAGCCAAAAAGCTGGAAAAGATCGGACTCGCACCTCGAACCCCTCCGGACGTACAAACAAAAGATCTGTGATCTACAGACGACTCGACCTCTGGGTCGGTGAGCACACTCCAAATGAAATCAAGGAAGAGCTATAAAAACTTCAGGATTGGGCAAAGGTCGAGGAAATAATCAAATTCAAAAACCAAAATGGAGAAGAGCATAACGACGTATTTAAAGTGGTATTTAGATCGACAGAAATGTCCCCAAAAGCCGCGGAACATGGACTGCTTGCCTTCTACACTAAGATCTCACTCGATCAAATCGAGAGGGAGATATTTGTCTCCGTGCAAGTATGCTTCTCATGCTATGCTCTGGACAAACACCCGACCAAAGACTGCACTTACAAAGGGAATGCATGCTCAGAATGCGAAGCCAAGACCACAGGTGGGGCCAATGCAGGAGCACGGCAAAGAAATGCTTAAACTGTGGTAATGCCCACAGAACACTGGCTATGTCTTGCCCAATAAAGAAGCAGCTCATACGGAAAAAAAATGGAAATAAGCGAAGAAAAAGAAAGAAGAAAAACTACCTCCCTCCTACGCTACATCAACTGCAAATGGAAAACCTGCGACACCACCAACACAAACCACAACGGTGAATATAGAGGGAAGCATGAGGCCAGACTTAATTATCTGCATAATGCACGCACACTTTGTAAACATGGCGAAGCCAGGCTCATATGCAAACGAATTAAACACCATGCTGGAAAAGAACGGGCTTAAAAAAATGTGGTTCCCGGAGAACCCTATTTCGAGCGAGCTATATAGAATTAACATGACCCAAGAAGAGACTCCGAAGACGAAGCCGGTATGGATGCCGATTCTGAAGAAGAATCCACCGACGAAGAAACCTCGAAGACAACCCCAGAAAGCTCAAAACCAAAACCAAAACTCAATACTCAAGATTTGAATATTAAAATTTACGGTTCCTACGCATACCCGTTACCTAAACAAATCAAACAAAAATAAATCGTGAACGGACTAGTTAAGGGAAAGTACGGTGAGAATATGAGGCAGACGCCGATGAGACAGAGGTACACAATGCTCTAAAGCAAGGCATGATACACATCATCCCTGAATCGTGTCAAAACATCTCAAACGGCGAATTTAAGAAAAAACGAAATGGACGCACTCATTTCTCAGGCCGCTCGGAAAAAATGAAGACAGGAAGAGACCTTAACAAATAAATAAAAATGGATACGTACCAACGAAAAATTAAAATCTTTACACTAAATGTAAACGGCTGGCAAGGAAAAAGAATATCATACTTTAACATAATAAGAAAAGAAGACGCAGACATAATCATTATAACCGAACATGGACTAAACACAGAGATCGACACCATAAGAATTATAGATTTATTACCACAAATTACACACAAACAAGGTACGATGGTGTAGCAATTGGCCTAAAAACAGGAATCCACTTTACAGAGGTAAAGGACTTAGAAGAGTTGTATCTGGCTATAAAAATAAAAATGATCACATGAGATCTGCTCATAGCTGGGGTATATCAGCCCCCAAGACGCTCATATTTGCCAACTCCAAATTTCCTGAAACTCTTTCGTAGACAGGCCTCAACCATATTAACAGGAGACCTCAATGCAAGATGTAGAGGCAGACTACACAAGCCAACCGAACGGAGCAGGAAGGACCCTTCAATTATTAATACAAAGGAACCAGCTAAGTATAGAAGGACCAGACTTCCCAACATACTTAGCAACCCAACCCTCGACTACTCCTGACATAATACTGATGAACCCAAACTTCAACTTAAATCACCACACAGAACCAGGCCCCGCAACCCCCTCCGACCATCTAAGTATGATAACGACCATTTCAACTTCACCCATTCAAATTAAAATTCCACAAAGAAGAGTCATCAGCAGAACAAATTGGAATGGTTACAAAGAGCACCTAAGTACACTAGTAACTGGACCCCTAAACAACCACGGACAGAAGAAATAGAAAACTAATTAAAACTAATCACCGAAAATATGATTGAAGCAGACAGAATTTATACCCCAATAATAGAATACAGAACCCTACCTGCTCTCAGATGGAACCACGAAATAAAGGAAATGATGGAAGAATTTCAGAACTTAATAAAAGAAATCACAGAAACGGGCACTAATATGGAGAGATACAGAAGGCTAATTGCTATCAGAAGAGAGATAGATAATCTAATTAAACAACAGTCAAGCCAAGTTTGGAATAATATAATAAGTAAAATGGATGTCGAAGCAGATCCGAGGAAATTCTGGAGAGAGTACAGAAAATTACGAGGATCTCAACCAAAGGAAAATATAAAACTAAAAATACAAGAGAGGCAAGTGCAAAATAACGAAGAACTCCAAATGTACTTCCAAAATCCCTGGAAAAAATATTCTCGATAACCCTAGAGGAGAACCAAGAATATGATATGGAGCACGAAGAGGAAGTCATACAAGCTCTAGAGGCGCAACAAGAACACACTGTACCATACATACACGTCAACGAAGAGAGAAACCACTCCTTGAGGGAAGGAATGCCCTTCTCAATGGCTGAATACAAAACAGTCCTACAATCTTTCAAACAAAAGCACCAGGTCAAAGCGGGATAAGAAAAACACACTTAATAAATGCTCCAGAAAATGTGCATGCATCGATAGTGAAGGTCTTCAATGCCTGGTTTAATATTGGGTATTTTCCCCACACCTTTAAGCAGGCAAAGATGATCTTCCTACCGAAGCCGGGCAAACCAAAACTTCAAGTCGGAAGCTACCGCCCGATCTCGCTCTTGGAATTTCTGGGTAAAGTCCTAGAGAAACTCCTAAATGACAGGTTAATTAAATACCTTAGGATAATAACCTGTACAACCCACAACAACACGGGTTCAGGAGCAAGCAAGGAACGAACACCGCGCTGGAATAATAACCGAAAAAATTGCCACAAAAACAGCGCGAGACAACAGAGTTGATATAGTACTCCGTGACGTTGCTAAAGCCTTCGACAAGGTGTGGTTGCCCGGCTTAAAAGCCAAGATCTGCAGCCTTAACCTGCAAATAAATGTTTGCAAAACATTATGCAACTACCTGGATGAAAGGAAAGCCGTACTTCAAATAAAAGGCCAAACAGGCGACCATATTGACCTGAAAACGGGAGTCCCCAAGCAGGATGCCTCTCTCTGACGCTGTATACTGTTTACACCAGAGACCTTCCACAACCAACTCACGAATGTGCGATGTACATCCAACTGGCGGATGACATCACAGTAAGAGTCGATAGAGAGGCATATCCATACTCCACGGAAGGACGTGTCCTCGGTCTAAAGTTAACAAAAGCAGGGTACAGCGGCCACATAACACAGAAAATTAACGAAACAGAAATTACCATGTCGGCGCTGTACAGATTAAAAAACCTAAGTAATAAAAACAAAAGAAAATTATACATGACCCTAATTCGTCCCAGGCTCCTTTACCCAACAGTACCGCTGAATACAGTAAATAATACACAATTAAAAAAGGCCCAACGCATTCAAAATCAAGCCACAAGGTTCATCACTAACACAAAAAGACAGGACGGCATAACATCCGAGGAACTTCATCGAAGATCTACACTGGAACCCATAAATTTAACCCTAAAAAAACGTTCAACGAAACTGTAGGATAATATTAAAAACATAATTTCCCCAAACGAACTTAACCAAATAGTAGTACCGGAAAACCAAATCCGGCAAATAGACTACAAAAATCGTTTTTGCGGCAGCATGAAAAAAAAAACCCTAAACAACGTCAACCCGATATACAGGTAAAAAAAAAAACAAGATTACTGAAGAAGAAAACTGACTATGGAAACTATATGTTAAACCGAATAAGACAACCGATTATGATAAACCCGATGAGTCAAAATATTACCGAGATTAACAAAGAAGATTACAAATAAAAAGTTTTTAAAAAATGCGAAAGTAGCACAAAAAACTAATATATATAAATAATTAAAGTTAGCATGTGAAATCGAAGTGTTACGTATAATCAAAAGTGCAAATTGGTAAACCATCAATCAAAGATTATAATAATAAACACAAGTTTTAGGGTAAATATAACAACCTTACCAGTGGTGTACAAATTAAATGCAAAAAATGTGGAATGTAAACTACCAAAAATCTGAGCTCCTGTGTAATTCGTTATTCCAGGAGAAGGACCTGGGATAGAACGGTCGGAGGCTGCCATGCTTCAGCCCCTATCACATGTCGAAACGCATGCTTCCCACGTGCATCCTGCGAGAGAGACAGTAGAAGGCGTGTTATCGCCCACCATTCCCAAGTTTAATCAAGGAGGTTCAATCCATCGTTTGCCTCCCTGCGTCGATCTCGCCAGATTGAATTAGGTTTATGGGAAGATAAGATATTTTCCCAAGTGCCACCGGGACATTCCATCGAAGCCCCCTTCCCATTGTCCCCTACGCCGAGGGACTGGCTCCGGCTATTTAAGCGATAGCATTTCGCGTTTGAAGCAGATCCCGATTATCTTCGCGAGACATCACGCCGATCCGGTCTTCCTTGTGCACCCAGGAAATCTACCCCGAGAAATCCCTTGAGTGCCAAGGTTTGTGCCCCTCGAGACGCCAAGTCAACAGGGCCTCCCCTGTTGTTCATAAAGAGAACAACTTTAGAACAGCCATTGTTCTTCAAGCCCGTTCGTCAAGAAACGGTTCTCGTTCCCAAGAAATCAGGTCAGTGGTAATTTAATTCCCCCTTTTTAACGTTCTTCAAGAGAACGCTTGGTTACACCAATAACCTCCATTGTTCATCTAGAACATCTCCGATATCCTGTCTCAAGGATCGCTCGTACTTCCGAGCCCCACTTCGCTCTCACTCCTCGAAGTCAGTCCTTTCCCCTCGTTAAGGACAACCCTCCCAAAGAACCCCTTCTCCTGGAAAAGAAACCGCCAGTTGGACCGAAGATTCCTTCCCATTGCCTTCCTCTGCCACGACAACCTTATAATTATGTAAGCTATGCATTACATTTAACCATTTAACTTTGTGTCAACGCAAATCTGTGCTTTAAACGGATTCTAGCTAACCATTCCCCCTTCTTGTTTGTTTTGTCGTTTTAAATCCCTCCAAATCTTAATTCTCCGCTTAGTCAAATATTCCCATGATCTTTTTCGTTTCCTGTGTCTCTCCCATTTAATCCCCGGTCATGTAAATATTTTCCGTGTGTTGTTTTGATAAATTAATTCCTAAAACTCTATTTTATTCATGTTTGCAATATTATTTATCCTTAGGCTCCGTTCCACTTCTTAAGTATATTGAAGATAAATAAGCTCTCTCCAGGCCCCCTTTTGAACCATTCTTGGCATCTGATTACCACGCACTCGAAATATAGAATAATCCCCTCAACGAATAGATATATATAGTATATCGTCGGGACCCTATTCTACGACAGGACCTGTTTCACTTTTTGTGTAGTTTTGCCTCTCATTATATCTTTTCCCTCTTCAACTATAGTTTCGAATATTATTTCAACACTTTTTGACTATAATATTTTTATTTTACATTATGTGTATAAACTAAACTTTATATAAATGTAAAGGTGAAAAACCTTCTTGTACTCCCTTTTTTCCAATAAATATATCAGAACTCTACCTGATTCTAGGAGAAACACGAAACAACCTACAACAACTCATCATACAACAACAATCGAAAATATGGGATCGACTCATTGAAAAACACGATGAGGAGATGGATCCGAGGACTTTCTGGCAAACGGTAAAAAGGTATCAGGGGAAACCCCTAACAAGGAAGATGATAATAAAAAATCGTAGAGGGGAGAATATCACCAAGCCATACCAACTGGAAACTGAATTTAGAAAGTATTGGAAAAATATCTTCAAGATTACCCAGGAAGAAGAAGAAAACTTCGACACTGAGTTCGGCAATGACATCATTGAACAACTAAACGATGTCTTAGAACGCACGTACTCTTTTAACAACGCCACGGGAGAGAGACCCATGACAGGCTATGGAAGAAAAATTACCTACCAGGAATTAAGCCAAACACTGAAAGGATTTAAACAACGAGCCCCAGGCTACACCGGACTGACAAAGGCAAATTACGCTAACGCCCTACCAAACATTATTCAAGAGCTATTAAATATGATGAATGCGACCCTCAACACAAGATACTACCCCGATGAATGGAAATTATTTAAAATGATATTCATTCCAAAATCGGGAAAGAACCCAACATCTCCGGCTGACTATCGACCAATCTCTCTGCTCAAGTTTGGAGGGAAGATTATGGAAAACCATTGCCGGCAGAGTGCAGACATACCTTGATGCCAACGAACTACATAACCAACAACAACATGGGTTTAGGAGGCAGAGGGGTGCGGACACTGCACTGGCAATGCTCACAGAGAAACTGGCAAAGATAGAGGAGGCAAAGAAATATGCCGACCTAGTGTTGAGGGATGTAAGGAAGGCGTTCCATAAAGTATGGCGCCGGGGCCTACAATATAAGATTCTCTAACTAGGGCTAAGCCCCATACTGGAGAAGATAATTTGCGACTACGTCATGGACCGGAGAGCCTTCATCACAACCTGAGAGCTATAAGGCTTATAATTTATACTGGAAGATGGAGTCCCCCAGGGTGGGTGTTTTAGCCCACTCTTATACTCGATTTTCACCAGAGACCTCCCAAGCCCCAGGCTTCAAGAATCGATGTATATCCAGTTCGCGGATGACGTGTCACAAATAGTAGTATCCCCTTACAAGAATGAGAGAACTATGGCTAGAATGATTGCGTGGGAGATCGGAAATATCAGCGCGTACGAACGTCGCTGGGAGATCGCGACAAACTTCAACAAATTCACCATCATCCCGATTAAAAGAAACAAACAGCTCCAATAGGAATTGGTAACGAAAGATACGCATACAAACCCTCAGGCACAGTTTTAGGATTAAAAATCAATAAATACGGATACTCCGATCAACTCAAAAGCATCACAGCTAGGGGTCGCAATCGATCAAATATTACCGGTAATTTATCGATAAATTAAATTTAATTACCGTGTATTTAACGATACCTTTTTATCGGTAATTTAAAGTAACTATGATTATTTAAGTTTATGGTCAATAAACAATTTCCTTTCGCATTTACGAAAGAAATTAATTGTGATAAAAAACGTTTTAGTTTAAAAAACGAATTAGGACCATGTTTAGTTGGGCTGTGTGTGCTATGTGTTGTTCTTTGAGAATACGAGTGCTATGTATGGATTGACGAAATAAATCACTCTTAATATATTTCGTACTCATTGTACTGTGTGTTGATACTAATAATTATCTTTTAAAACGCTGCAGAAGTTTGCAAACTTCACAAGATTATGTTGTTACATTAATTTACTGGTTGATTCTAAGTAGGCTGGCCCTAATAAATATTAATACCGCCAGGTATTTTCAATTGTTTTTAATTTGTAGGCCCTAAATATCTGCACCAAAGAAAAACAAAAGTAAATAATATCATGTTTTCGAAATGTAATCTTTTTTTTAAATTTAGGATAATATTAGTTTATGCTATAAGTTCTAAATAAAGATGAAACACTTTTATTGGTTATAAAACTCATAATGGCAAAGGATCTCATTAAAACGTTTTATATACATGTGATTTTTAAATTTCTAATACAGTTCATTTAACTATAAATTTATCGGGAATTTACCGGTTATCAAAAATTTTCTCGAGAATTTATCGATAAAAATATTGTCAGTAATTTGCGATCCCTAATCACAGGACGACCCCAAAAAGACCTCAATGAATTTTACAGGTTTAAAAACCTAAGCACAAAAAAAAACAAGAAAAAGATCTACACTGCCTACATATGACCCAAGATTATGTACCCCACTATGCCGCTGATAGCGGTATCAAAGTCTTTGTTCAACAAACTACAAACAAAGCGACACTAATAATTACAAATACTAGAAGAAGAGAAAGAAAACGACAACAAGCGCTTCATGAGGAAATCAAAATAATGAAATTAATTGCGACCTGGGAACAAGAGCACAAAAAATAGGGAGAAAAGTAGAAAGTATTATAGAACCAGATTTCTTAAGAAATCACTTTGAGATCTCTAATCCAAACTAACCACAAGCTAGGCGAAAATTTCCCAGCAGTAGAATAACTGCTAGGAACAATCAATACCCAACATACACAGCGAGATAACACTAAGAGGACAACAGTAAAAACGACATTATGCAGAACATCACATAAAATGAATTTGACATAAGTCACAGCAAAAGCTACCATCAACACAATTCTAAACTAGATTTATACATGTATACATGCACACGTGTATGTACACCTGCATATGTATAAAGAGAGAGAAAAAAAGGAAAGAAACAACAATAAAAGGAAGACGAGAACAACGAAAGTAACAACAAAGTAATAAAAGACGAAATAAATAAACAGATATACCCTTTCACCAGGGACCTAACCTAATACCTCTATATCTATCTTCATTTCAACTTTTCGCCACTACTTCTTCTACAATACTATATATAATTTCAAACTTGTTATGTCCAAGTCATTCCATTTTGGCTGCTCTAGTCGACTGGATATTCTTCACTATTTCGCGTTATGCGGTACAGTCAAAAATTTTGAAAATTTGAACTGAATTTTCAATTCGAATGAAGTGTTTTGTTTTGGTAGACCGCATTGTTGTGTGTGACCTGAAATCTTATCAGTGGTGATACGTTCGAAAGTGGCTATTCTCTCCTCGACTGGCTTCGTCGAAGGCTAGTTGAGGGAAAGGAAGGGGGACTCTTCTTCGCTGGATCAAGGTAAAGTGCTGCTATTGTTCATTGGATACTTTTTCCACCTTCCCCACATAGCTTTTCCTTTTTTTATAACGGACCCCAAAACACACACCCTCACACACAATTACACACACCCAGAAACTCGGTCCTCCCGATTCCCTGAAGCCCTCTGAAGCCCTCACTTTCCCGCATGCCACGAAAGCACTACTAAAAAACCAACCTTAAATCACAAATACTCTCACAAATACGCTCCCATAGGAGCATTATCTGCCGCCGTCTCGACCCCTGCGTTGGAGAACACTCTGCTGCTGAAATAACGGAGAAGATTCTTTGGAATCACTCGTAGGCGAAAGTAGCCGAAGTAGTAAAATTCAAAAGCTACACCCACGTTTTCAAAGTAGTCTTCACAGAAACAAATATGGCGATAAAAGCAAAGGAAACTGGCCTCCTCCTTTTATGCCCGTGTCTGCCCCAAGCAGATTGAATCGGATGAATTTGTTGACCTGCAAATGTGCTCCCGGTGCTACAGGTACAACGAGCACACCACTGTCACTTGCCTAAACTCTGATATTGTAGACTGCTCTGTGTGCGCCTAACAATGCCATTCCTGGCGTGATTGCAACAATACTATCCAGAAATGCCTTAAATGTGGTGGCCCACATAAGTCTATGGCTATGGTGTGTCCCGCCAAAAAGGAACAAATCAAAATAGCAAAAGAAAAGAGCAAAAAGAAGGAAGAGAGGAAAGTTAACGCCACCTTCGCGAAAGTTGCCAAGGCAGCGGTCGCAGAAAGTAGTGTGGCCACAAAGTCTACTATAATGCAAATCGAGAACGAAAAATCAACAAAATAATGTGTTGCATTTACTATGCACACATTGCCAACCTAACCCGGTCTGGTAGCTTCGTGGAGGAGTTGAACACCATGCTCGTAAAATATGGCATGGAGGAAATGTGGTTTCCTGAAAACCCTCCGTCGAATGAGGTCCTAAGAGTAAATCTCCACCGCAGAACGAGAAGAACGGCCAAAAAGCCCAGGCCTTGAGCAATGCCCTTGAACGGGATCCTCGAGTCCAGGCTATGGTTGCCCGGCAGAACGTTCCAAACAAACACACGGACACACACACACAACAGAGAAAACTCAAACAGATTCACGAGTCAAGCGGGAGGAAGCCTTGGCTGTAAGGCCCAAGAAGGTGGAGCATACGCCTCTCCCTCAAAAGGCCTCGCACTCACGTCGCCCAAGTAGGTCCTCTTCATCGAAAACTCGGGAACCCAGGTTCATGTACTACTCGAGGATATTAACTTCAAGGTATATGCTGCCAAAGAGAACCAGTTTCCGGATGAGGCGGGGCCAGATGATATTGTTGATGGCCTAAGGGCCGGACGGTACTAATGAGACTACACACCCGACAAACCAGAAGACCTAGTTAAACAAGCTCTTTTACGAGGACTCGTCAAATTGTCAACAGACACTTATATTGTTCTCTCGGATGCCGAGTTTCGAAAGAAAAGATCCGGCAAGGGGAGAACCCAACCAGGTTCTGCCCTAAGAGAATAAAACACACACCTACTAAATACAACTATGCTACAGTGCGAGCGTAGTATCTAGGACCAGCCCTAAATCGAAGATCTTACTGAAACATAAAGTATACAATTATACAATGCCAGTGATACCCTTTGACCAGGGATCTTAACTAACAACCAACTTACTGACTCTATATGCTATACCTATGTTTGCTGGAGATACCCTCCACCAGGGAAAATAATCTTTCAAACTCATACTAAACTTATTGTGGAGGAATGAATATCACAAGTAAAAGCAGACGGTAGTTTGTTTATACAGCGTCAACCGTTAGCTCCACATGTGACAAGACTTTACCCCCCCCCCCACACTTTCCCCGCTGCCCAAGATGTGAAGTCGCTCGCAAAGAAGGATTTCAGTCAGCATATTTCGTAGTCCGTTAATATAAACATAGGAGGGTGTGAGAGCCTTTAGAATGTAAATCTTGCTGTCTAAGACTTCATCGGCAGAAAATCTATGAACAGGCTCACTGTCCCCCTCCGATTGTTTATGTCTATTTTCGCCAAATAGACGAAATCTCACCTTCCTCGGGCGTCAGCCTGAAGGGGCGAAGTGTAACTGCGTTAAAAATGTATGCCCTAGGAGAGAGGCTTACCTGTGGGTTAGTGAGCCCCCCCCCCCCCCAGTATAATCGACGTGTATACAGTTTGATCTTGAGAAATTTAAAGGATAATCTGCTTAGCAATCGAGAGAAGAAGACGAGTCCCTGAATCAAACAGGGAATCAAGAAGATAAGTGGAACCGAGCGGGACTTTCCCTCCTGAAGCCGTTCGTTTGGTTGCTTAGAGGAGCAGACCTCTGGTATCGAGGGTAACTCTCATACCGTTTTCGTCCAGAGAAAATCCCTTATCTTAGTTTTCTGAATAAAAACAGAGATACCCCTCACCATTGAGGAATACCAACGTGAATTCTCATTCGAGAAAAGATTCACTTCTTGGTTGTCTCATCAGCGAGAAGCCCAAATTTGTAACACAGGGATCGGAATAACTTCCATTCATCTAAGATCCCCTCACTTACATCTTTAAGTCGAGAAGCATCGCCATCCACCCCCACTCCCCGGGAGAAGCATCAGCTGTTTTTCCCAAATCACCTTCCCACGCTCGCTTAACCTCAGCGAGGCAGTCTCCATTCCAACTCGCACCAAATCGCCTCACCGAAGCGAGGAGACTCACTTTCAAGGTCACACAACTCTCTGCTCCCTCTGAGTTTAAGGTAAACGAACCTAAAACTTATTCATTTTGTTGTTATTTCCCATTCCGTGCGAGAGTGTATTTAAAGATTTAATATTTAATTCGTTTATGTAATTAAAAGTATATTTTTTTCTGAGTTGTTTAATTAGATCCTCGAACGCTGCAAATGGCAATAGTTATATCATAACAAGAATCCTCCCTGGTTAAAGAATCAAATTAAAGCACTCGGCCGTAAACCACAACACTTATCTTTACTATCTTTTCCAAAACCCTTTCACCACTATGCCCTCTCACTTTTCTCCTACTAATCTATATTGTTCTGTCTTATTTATGTCCAATGTCATTCCATTTCTGTTCATTCTCTGAAGATGACCGACCACGATCGAAAGACGTCTGGGAATAAAATATGAATTTTGGAAATATTTTTTTTCTCGCCTACAAAACCCAGACAAAAAACTTGTAAGAAAAATAAAGAGAATACAAGTTAAAATCAATAACGCTGCCACTGCTGTGGACTTCAACAGTGCATATATATATATATATATATATATATATATATATATATATATATATATATATATATATATATATATATATATATATATATATATATATATGGATAAAACCACAGTAATAAGACTAATTATATATGCGAAACCAGGTTTCGACGGAGACATCCGTCAGTGTCAATCGCTAATGAACAAGTGAGATACAGAAGTTGCTTAACATACACACACACAAATCAGTGGCGCTAAGGTGGATTATGCGGGAATGTAGCAGCATTTTTGAGAAACGGAAGTATGAATTTCTTGCTTATTAAGTTATTAGTATTGAATTGGTCGTCGGAAGTATTAAAGTTGGGAATTTCTTTTATAAGTGCCGATTCAATTAAGCGTGGATGTATATAATTGTGATATCAATAGCCTTTTCACAACAGAATTTCTCAATACTAATTGGTGTGCGCGAAGGGATAAGATTGAGTTTTTAAAAATTTGTTCTCGGGTAGATAAGTTGGATTTTAGAAAGTTCTTGAGTTTGAAAAAAAAATGCAAGTGGATGTGAGAAAGTATTTTTATACCATCAGATTACTGGAATGGTTTACCACAGGAGACAGTAGAGAGTTCAAACATGAATGTTTTCAAACGCAGATTAGATGATTATATGGGGAGGGAAGGTTAACCTTTTTGAGGGGGGGGGGTATTCTGGGCTCATTCCTGTGGATGCAGTTTATTTTATTATTATATATTATGATTGATTTAGATTTTGACGAGTCTCGATGATGATAATTTTTGTTTTTGACACATTCCTGTGGATAGTCAGTTGTTTATTGTGGATGCATAATCTGACACAATCCTATGGATGCATTTTGTGGGTGGATTTCAATAGGGTCGGATGACCTTTGATAGGCCCTTGTGGCTTTTGTCATCCGTGAAATTAGGTTATGTTATGTTAGTTTTAATCCTAGTATTTATGCATTGCTTTCTAGGCCGGAGGTCGGAACTTACAGGGCACTTCCTAAAACTCTCGCAGTCAGTTTATAATTATCAAGTTTTATTATAATTATCATGTTTTTAAGTTGTATTGGGGAAAATTGCATATTGTAATATCGATATTGTTTTTTAGCTGATGTTCTAAACGCATTCCTGTAGATGCAGATTTTGGAGGGAAAAGGGAAGTGGGTTTTTTTTTTAATATATTGTAGATATCATATCATTTACATTATGTATTGTAACTGCATGATTTAGTTTTCCACGTTCCATGGCGGTGATACCTTTTTAACCAGTGTTTTGGAGGCAATCTTATGGATGCAGTTTATGGGTTGTAGTTGACTCGGATGATCTCTGATAGCCCGTTAAGACTTTTGTCATCCGTTGAATTATGTTATATGTGAGGATGATCATTAAGAAATAACAAGGACCTCATAAATAATAATTAAGGAAGAAGTTCCTTTTATTAGTTGTTTCTTGTTTTGTATGCTACCTTTGTGGATGGATCTTGCCTCGTTGTATTATGCAAGTCCTTATTTGTAGAAATCCGTGGATTCAACTCCGGCGGTCGTTTGTAGCTATATTTGGGTTCATGGCTCAACCCAAGGATAAAAACTCACCGTCGATGGCGAAATACGAATGAGCAAAAATTTAAATTCTTTGAATTTCTCGATTCTTTTAATTCTTAAATTTATTTAATTCCTCATATCCCTTTGATTACTTCATTTTTTTTTTACACTGCGAACGTAGTTACAAGGCAGGAATGATTTTTGCGTGTGTAGAAAAGAAATGATGTAAACCAACGAAACCATTTTCACTAAATGTGGAAAAAAAAAATAGTGAATGGGTAGACAGATGAAGGAAAAATGTATATATAAAAGAAAAGAATAGGAATAGTAAAAATATTAAGGATGACGAATCATGCAATCAGGTCAAATTTGAATAATGTGCCTGGAAGGGCGGTTTATTAGATGCCTCAGGGAACAAGATTTGCGAAAGAGCCAAAAGTTCATAAATGGCCAAGTTTAAAACTCTTTCATGACCTCCTCCTGTGCCCAACGCCAGGAGAGTGAGAACGGCGGATTTTGTGAGATGAAAGAGATGTATGGTAAGTAATGAAGCGAAAAACAGTGTTAGCATAATGCATACGACGTATATGTAAGAAACTGCTTGCGCGCATGCGCTAGATTGTCTCGCATGAGCCTACATTCAGCATTGATTGGCGGGAATTCTTATAACAGACGAAAGCTCCGCGAAAAATTAAAGTGATAAGTCTGATCACCAGACCCTAGGCATCTCTTTGCACCTCTACCACACTTCTTTCTCTCTTCTCCACTTGTCTATTTTCTCTATCCCTCCACACACCCTATCGTCTCCCCTCACATGCACCCCCACTTAAACAAAGTCAAAGTACCTTCAGAAACAACGAGATAAATAGACCTATAATTTGCAAGGATTTTGTCAATATTTTATCATCGGTTTTATTATATTATTAATTATAAACACAATGTTAAAGTACAATTAATAGCTAATAATAAGTGCAAGATTAAAGTTAAATATTCATATCATAACAAATTTATGGGAAAAGATGGATCCTTAATTTCGGAGCAAATCCTGGTTGCAGCCATGATGGGATTTACATTTATGGCTTACAGTTTTAGTAGACATCCTTAGCATTCATAATTCGATACAAAAACTAGTCTTAAGTATTCTTTTTCACTATTCACGTGGTGTTTGTATGATTATATACATTAATCAAAGGAATTTTTTCAGAGATTTCAGATAGCTTTGGTATAAAAGTGAAATTTATCTTTTGATTTTCAGACAAAATTAAATGACAAACCGACCATATTTGATCATCTTATTGCTACAAATTGAAAATTGGGGATAATGGTACTACCCACGGTAGCATGAGGACTTACTTTCATTTCAGAATGTTTGAAAGTTCAGCAGAATTATGCCCAGTCCTGTTTCTTGGACTTTAAGATGTCTACTTGCTCTGCCTTAGACCTACTTTTACTATTCCGACTTCAATAGTTTTTAAATCATCTCTTTTCAACAAGTTTCTCTGGTGGCATTGCCTTCGTTTTTTTTTTCATAATTATAAATAAAAATGAACTACATAATATATGTGACGGAAAGTTGTTCTCCAAAACGTTGGGAAGGTGAAACAGAAAATGTGACATCAGTTTCTGATGTTGTTCACAATTGTGTCTCGTTGGCAAAAAACAATACCTGTCTTCCCTATTATAACCTTTTACCTACTTGAAGAGTTCACTCGTGTCCCCTCGAACTCTTCTCCTTTCTAGCCTAAGGTAAAGTCCTCAACCCGTGAATCATCTTAGTTATCCTTCTTTGCACCCCTCAAGCAAACCAATATCCATCCTATGTATAATACGGTGTCCAAAATTGCACCGCATACTACAGATAAGACTTAACTAATGACAGGTACAACTTGGGAAAGGTATCCGCACTCCAATTACTTACACTCCTCTTAATAAACCCCAATACCCTATTAGCTCTATTCGTAGCACTTAAGCACTAGCTTCTAACCCGGAGGGTTGAACTTACAAGGATACTTAACTCTCTTTCGCATTTTGGCCTTCCTAAAACTCTCCCATTTAATTTATAATTATTCAGCGGATTACACCTGCCTATACTAAAGACACCACACTTTTTATTTTAAATTCCATGGTTTTCCTTGTTCATATGAAATGTCGAGGGGCTATGGAACAAAATGATCAATAGTGCATTTGTTTGTTGTATTATTTACCGTATTTGGCATTATGAAACGTACCATTTTAACTTTAAACGACGCTGCCACGACTGCATAGTTTGGAGTTGGCCGAATGAGCTTTCAATGAGTTTTCTTAATAGTTCGTTGTTGTTTGTGGCCTCCAATCGCTACTTAACATCCCTGTCAGCATCAAGGACGGCCACTCTCATAGAGCCGGGAGTGGGGTGTTTTTAAGTGCGTTCATTTGAAGTGGGAATGAGGCTGAGTAGGTATTACGGTGAGTTCGGGTGCCTTGATTATGTGCTAGGCTTACTCGCTGTCAATATATGTACAGGGCGAGCCCAAAGTCTTTCCGCAATAGGAAATTTTAATATATTGTCCTACAATTAGTTAGTGTTGAAAATTTGGTTCTTTCCTATCTCAGTGAAGGATATGGCTCAGGCTGGCCCATCCGGCCATGGGGCCCCTTCCGAGGGGGAAAAAAAGGAAGAGATTAGATTTCGCACTTTTGCTAGAAAGAAAAAGAAGACCAAGAAATCTATGGGTTTCTCTCCTTTACTGATTTCCTTCTTCATGCTCCTATCAAGAGTCACAAGCTGTTCTAAGTATTATTGTATCTGCTCTAAAATTGGAACGTCAATCCTGATTGCTCTTATTTTCTGCAAACCTTTCGTCTTTGAAAAAAATCATGTTCAGTCTCACTGTGAGATTACATTGTGATAATTCTGCTATAAATGACTGTAATTCTTTAGGATTCGAGGCCAAAAATACTATTTCGTCAGCCAAGCGAAGGTGGATTAGACATCTCCTATAATCTTGGCTCCCTTTTGTTCCATCTCCAAAGTCATGAAAATCTCCCAAATACTACTGTAAATAGTTTAAGATAGTGGCGATCCCTCTATATCACTCTTTGTTTTTGCACTTTATTACGGACCGAATGCAGCTGAAATGACGATGTTGCATTACTAAATGTGAGAGAGTATTTCAATGTAGGTTTTGTTAATGCCTTCTTTCTGTAGTACTCTTAGAACTGAATCGGTACTTAGGGAGTCAAAGGGTTTTATGGAGTCTACAAATGCCATGTAGAGATGTTTTAGGGATTCATTTGTTATTTATGTTAATTGTTGAACACTCTGTAGAGGATCATAAATATTATAGTTACTTCTAGAGCTTCTTCCCTGTCCGGTGTCTGATTGCAGGCGAATGGTTGTGTTAGTCTGTTGGTTATGACTGGGTAATTAATATTTAATTGATAAGAGACTGATAGGCTTGTAGTTCTTTAAGTCTCCTCTGTTGTCTTTTTTTTTGTAAAAAGGCATAATGGAATTATAGAATAAGTTCCTTATCATCCGATCTCCCCCTAAACATTTTGTAAACGTACTAGTAGGTCAGCAAAGACGTTCAGCCACTTTGTTTATAACAGTAGTTCTTAACCTTTTCCCATACTTGTACCCCTTGCAAAGCACCAAGTAGTTCTCTCACAAGCTACCACTGTCATAAATGAATAATAAAATGCGCGCACCTGGTAGCAGACCTGTTTTCGCGCAACTTATGGGGGCAAGTATTACTGCTTGAGAACCTCTGCTTTATAAGATTGAATGAAGCTCCCTTCCTTATTATGCTGTTATCTACGGGTAAATTTCGCCCTTTACTGGTGGGACTTCTTTATTTAGTAAAGGCTTTTTCTGATGCTCTGTGGACATTGTTATCATTTAGTTCTTTAGAGAATGAAACTGAGCTAGCGGCCTGGCATTGATTCAAAGATGTATGCAAAGGACTTCTGGGAAAGCACCAGGGGGCCCAGCGAGAGTGTATAGTGGAGAGCCTATTCAAGTGCTACCAAGATCTCGGATGCGATATGTCACTGAATATACACTTTCCTTATTCCTATCTGTCCTTCTTCACATAAAATGCAGAAGTTGTAAAGGATGAACATGGAGAGAGGTTCCATCAAAATATGGCGTCAATGGAAAACAAGTATAAGGGAAAATGGAGCCCTGCCCTGCTGGCTGACTTCTGCTGGAACCTGAAGCGTGACACAACTGAGACGTCTTACAAACGAACAAGTAGATACTAAAATGGAGGTTAATACATTATATAATGCTACAAAACATGCTGGTTCATTATATATTTATGAATTAATTACAATGGATACATTTAATCTGACTTTGGGACCGAAATACATTTATGGTATCGTGGAAATGGGTATCAATTACATAATTATTAAATCGGCAATTTCCAATAAAATATTACGTGACGGGAAATTTTTGTTATCAAATTCGAATTCAGGACATTCAACTTCACAATAAAATGCACATGAGATCTATGTTGTTTTTTTTTCTTGACACTGAAATTTGTTGTACAATGTTATCAAACCAGCGGTTGATAAATTGAAACAATCCAATTGTGGGTAGTTGCAGGTATTTATTGAGCAAAAACTTTGCAATACGAGTCAAAATATCATCACAAATTTTGTCTCCAGCATGCCAAAACGAATTGAAACGGTCCTGAAGAACAATGAACATCACGCAAATATTGACTGCTCTAATTTTTTTCTATATTTCACATTCAAGTTATGACAAACATACTTAAACCAAAAAACAACGTTTATTTAGTTCTATTAATTTTCTTATATGAAAAAATATAATAGTCTCAAAACTTTTGGCCATATATATATATATATATATATATATATATATATATATATATATATATATATATATATATATATATATATATATATAACGTGGACAAAAAAGAATCTCAAACAAATAAAAAATATCTGTACTAAAACGCTGAATCATACGTTGCAATCACAAGCGACACATAAGACAGTGCCCTGACTGTACACGTTATCTCTTCTCGATGAGTCGCATTTGAGTTTCGAAATATTTCGACTTAAATGGTTTCGATTGTCTCATTGTTTTCCTCTTTTCCAAGCGATCGTTCACACTCTGAGATTTCGGATCTCGCCCCAAAGAGAACAAGACTGATGCAACATCGCTATAAAAAGCGCAACTTGACTTGAGAAAAAAAGAAGTGATGGGTTGCTTTCGTAAGGGGAGAGGGTAGGGGGGATTAGTAGCCTTGAGGTTTGACGACCTCACTTTGTGAGAAATCATTTACATATGATAATATGGGGTTTGTAGTGGAGTGTACGGGTTTTACCCACTATTTGCCCTTGTTTAGGGGAGGTGACTATTTGACGAAGCCAAAGATTTGTATTTATTAAAATAAAAATCAAGCAAAAACCAATGAAGGAATATCCGCTAGAAGATTTTTGTAAAAGAAGTTCGTGTGCAGAATGGTGAAGTTAGAGAAAGTGAATATATATGTGTCTAAAATACTTATCCTAAAAACAACTTAGGGTTAAAGGATGGGGGTGCATTGCTCTCTATCTCTCTCGCCTCGCTTTGCAACGAATGGGGTTAAAGCCAAAGAGCGCCTCAAGGACAAAATGGAGTCGCGATTGTTGAGAGAAAAGGGGATCAGGTAAACATGAGCACTGCTGAAATATGGCAAACTAAAGATGAGCCCCCCCCCCCTCCCCAATTTAACAAATATCAGCACTCTAAATTTTTCAAAGTGAACACAAACCTATTACATTTGCCCAAGATACGCACTTCATAAATTTAGCTAAATAAAAATAAAGGAGGGAAGGAAGAAGGAAAATTCAGGTTCATCAGTTCCTGGTCAATGAAGGAAAACCGAAGATAACGTGACGTGGTGGTAATGGGCCTTCGAAGGCTGGGTAAAAGGGAAAAGAGAATAGAGTTTATTGGGATGAGGGAGGAGACAGATGGAAATCATTAATAAAGGCAATGCTGCCCGTACCCCACAGTGTAGCTCTTAGAACACACAAAAACGAGTACCCATCGGGACAGGCGCAGCATAAATAACTTTCGGGTGGTCATGGAGCCAGGAATCATCCACCCCTAAGATACAATTCCTTCAATAATGTTATAGGTGAGAGAAGAAGGGGTGATAGAGGAATAGCATGAGAGGGGTTTGTTTTTTTGTGTTTGTGTGAGAGTTGATGGGAAGGGGGATGAAGTGTAGATTTGAGTTAGAGTGTGGTTTGCTAAGTTACTGGCTGATCTCTTTATCTTGTTGGTTTTATTCGTCTTCCTTTGATTCTTCTAAGTTTATTTTTTTGGTTACTTCTATTTTCATGCTTTGATCTTTCTTTTTATCCAGTTTATGGTTTATCATTTATGTACCTTTACTGGTAACGTTTTTTTCTAGTTTATTTTGTCTTAATGTGGGTTTTTATTTTCATATTATTACTACATAAGGCATTCATGCCTTTTTCTTGAGTTTGGCTTGGATTTTATGTTCGTTTCGTTATCATCTTGTTTTACCGACAAGATTTGGGGGTTTTCTTGTAGCAGGCGGTGACTCTGCTGCTCGGGAATGATTTACAAACTTGATTCCTTAGTGGTATCATCAGTTCTCTACTCGTTTCTGGATGATTATTCTCAAATTTCCACTAAATATTTCTGGCCCATTTTTCTAGGGTTTTATTGATTGGATCGATATTGGCCGTTTCTATTATTTCCTGAATTCCTCTCCGTTCCATTCTTCTTGTATTTGTAATTAAGTATGCCGCCTTATTTTGAATTCTTTGTGATTTCTTTTTTCAGGATATTAATGTTGAGTGTAACGTAATTAGTGGGTATATCAAGACTGATTCTATGAAGGCTTTGTATAAAGTCTTTTTCTTTGTAAACTGAATGAATCAGTCTTAGTTCCGTGTTTGCCTTAGCAATCCTGGTTTTAATGTGGCTGTGGTAGCCTTTGTCCCTATATGCAGGCCCAGCACACTTCCTTCAGTAGAATATTCATACTCTGTTACGTCTATATTTATCTGGTCTGTTTTTCTTCTGAGAATTGGTATTATTTTGAATTTATTCACATTGGTTTTAATCTTCCATTTCTTTTCAAAGTCATTTACATATATTTTTGATCTCCCGTTCGGCAGTCCTTGCTTGTCGTCTTGGGTTTGTGGATCGTGATGAGATCAACTGGCTGATATCATCCGCATACATGTATATTCATACAGTCCGGTGATAATGGAGACGGAAGGTCTGCCGTGAAGATGGAATATAGGGTGGGGCTCAGATACCCCCCTTGCGGGATCCCGGTCTAAAGATGAAAAGTGGGTCCTTCCTGGTCTTCAATTCTTATAAATGCCTTCCTATTCATTATTTAATCAGCCAGTAACCTCTCCAACCTGATGTCGAGGTTGAGTCAAAGAAGTTTGTATTTTAATCCCTCGACCCAAACCCTGTCGAGGGCCTTTTCGACATCAGCTAGGACCACGTCCACGTAGCCCTTTTCGGCAGAGGCTTGTGCTAACTTTTCTGTGATAATTTTCAGTGCCATGGTTGCATCTCGTTCTTTCTTAAGGCTGTATTGTTGTTTATTGTATTTTCCTGATTCTTGAGGAAAGCATCCAGTCTTCTGTTTAGAACCTTTTCGAAGACATTTCCCAGGAAGTTCAGCAGCAAGATCAGCCTGTAGCTCGATACAAGATTTGTTGGCTTGCCTGGTTTGGGCAGGAATACTATCTTCGCTACTTTGAACTTCTCTGGGAAGGCTCCTATATTTAAGTAGGCATTGAAAAGTTCAGTAATGCACCTGACAATGTTTTCGGGGGCCCTCCGTAATTGTGTTTTGTCAGGCCTATTGTCCCGGGTGCTTTTTGTTTGAAGGTGTTTATAACACTTTTAATTTCCTCGGTCGTTATCGCAGCTCCAGGTCCCTGTTGTTATTCTGTACTATTGTCTACCTGTGCTGCCGGTGTTAGTCTATGTATGTTAGTTTGTATGAACTCGGCGACTCTTCTTTCCGTTTTTCTATCGAATCTTTCATTGTCAGCCTCCTCTTTGTGTAAATTTTGCTCCAGTGTTCCCTGAATTTCTCCTCAGTCTCTTCGTTGCTTCTCAGCTATTCATGGTTGTTGTTGGTAATTTTGATTGGTTTCCTGGGAGGTCTTCCTTTAATTATATTAATTAATCTCTATGCTTCCTTTGGATTTTCTGTTGTTTCGGCTTTCTTTATTAACTCTTTCCACAATCTGTTTTTCTGTTCTTCTATTAGAAAAATCATCTCTCCTTTCATTTGTTTTAAATCTTTATTTCTCTGCCGATTCGTTCCATTATCTCTAATTTCTTGATATTTCTCTTGAAATTATTCTTATTTATATAGAGAGAGCTGCAGTTTAGAAAGCAAGAAGAGATGTGTGGGAGGCTAAGGGAAGAGCTGGTAAGATTGGTCGTTCGTGAAGAAACTGGAAGACAAAGAGATCGGTAATAGTGTGATAAGTGGGAAAGAGGGTGCATTAGTATAGCTGTGAGAGAGCCCCCCCCATCCTTTTTGACGGATGGTGATAATAAATTGAGGGACTTGATATTACGAAAGGTCCGTGACTAAAAAGTTGCAAGGGGTAACAAAGATTTAGGTAACCAATGAAAATTTAACAATTTATACTCAAGTGCCAGATGATAAGATGCGAGAGCAAAAACGTGTGGGAAGTAGAGATAAGTAACATATGTATAAATAACCAAAGTACTACGTCACTACATTAACAGCAATTTAACCGAGAAAAATATGATGATAGGACACTAACTTATTGCTTAACTACGCACTTGTTTACGGTAGTCCATCGTTTTTTGAGGGTGGCAGTGTGCCTCGGTGTAGTGCTCTACGGTGAAAATGACGATGACTTAGTAGTGCAATGCGCGATGCGCATTCCTGTCCACAGTCTGGGCACAGTAGATTAGTTATATGAAGTGGCTGGGCTACTCTACCTTGTCCGATCTACCAGTGGCTGATCCAGGATAAAAATTGGGGGGTGGGGGCTAACCTAAATTCCTCCTTTTGAGTAGTCTGAGCAAAGGGCATTGATGATTAATAAGGGTTATAATAGACAGTATTGATAATAAATAACAGCGTCTCATAAAAGAGTGAGCACTAACTCTCTCAGATCTGAAGTGAGGGGGGGGGGAACACATCAGAAAATTCAGAATTGTAGTTTTTGGAGGTCAGTTAAGGTATAATACTGAATTGAATAATTATTTTTGAGATATATCTGTAATTTAGTCATGTATCATATATGATACATTGAATCGCATCAGTTTTTTTAAAAAACTGTTTTTTATATATATTCTATATTATTACATACTCTTTCTAAATAGCATAATACAAGTTTGGCTTAAAAAAAGAAATATAAATATATACAGGTCTGAAGTTCGATCGCCGCAATTCGTGCTAGGGTGTAACGGAAGAATGAGCAAAGGAAGAGAGAACTTTATGGCGGATTGGTGGAAACGAAAAGTTTAGGTGAAGGGGGGAAATTTGTCAATTTCATGCATTCACTGTTTTTTCTGTTCACCTCGATATCCACAGTGTTTTATTCGAGTTGTATCATCTCTAAATTATTTAGGTTAATACCAAAACTGTTCAAAGTTTGCTTCACATCATCTTTATACCATTTTCTCGGCCTTACAACACTTTTGAAACGTTGCTTTTGGTGCCCATGCATATTTTGCCTAGCGTGCGAATAACAAACCCAGTGCAAAGTATTGTATTTTTTATCAGTATGAACTCAAGACTGGCAATCCCAGTCCACTCCGAGATCCACCAGAGATAACGGATTTATAGTTTATGCTGTAATAAAAAAACAGACCTTGTCTATTCAATATCACCACAGTTCATGTTGGGGATAATAATATTTTCTCGAGAAGATCAGAGGAAATATAGCGCGTTACGAGCAACTACTGAGAAAACTTCAAGATAGAAGTTTATTTTTATAAATGTACTGAAGTGATACAGATCTAATAGCAGTTTTTACTGAAGGACGTCTTACGTAAATAGTGCTTTGGGATATTTTATCAAGATGAGGGACGAATTTTGTCAACTTTTGAGATTACTTTTACGATCGACGTGATCTGTTTCAGCCAGATGGTCTTCCCTTAAATAGCTTAGGAGCGTCTAGGTTTGGCAGTCTTTTTAACAATGGTATGGGTTTTATCGAAGGCCTACCCTAGTCCTCAGAGGTGAGGTAATAACTCATGGAGATAATTCGTTCGCGCAACCACTGCGATTCAAGATCAGAACATCTAAATTATTATTAAATATGAACACGCCCAGTTTAAACAATAATTTCGATGAGTTAAGAGAGAGAGGAGTAAAATAAAGTGTTCTGCGTGTCTGTGTGTTTGGGGGAGAGTTATAATTATAATTTAAACACTTTAAAAATTCTAAAAGCGATAATTAAGGATTTTAATATAGAAAAATCAGATGGTTTAGTTATAGATGACGCGACTAATGGTTGCAAAATTAAATTTATAATTGTCTACAGCCCACCAAAATAAGCGGAAAATACAAATAGTATTCTTTTTTAAACACTTCGAATTTGAGTAGGCAAAGGACATAAATTTCGATAGCAAAGTGAGGAACAAAAAGGAGGACTCGTAAAATTTATAAATCATAATATTTTTATTTAGCGAAAGAGTAGATCAACCAACGCGTGAAAACGTTTGGGATCTAATATTGACGACCAATGAGAGCGTGGTCGAGAAAAAATGAGAAGTAGCGTTCACCAAATTCATTAATTTTAATATAAATATTCCTAACACTAAGAGAAAGCTACAATCTATTCCCAACTTTATAATTTTTATTTTTTTAGCTTTTCACGCCACGACCAGGAAATCTATGTATTATTTTGTCCCTTATTTTTAGCTATTAACAATAAGCTCGGGGTTATAAACAGTTTCCACCTAATCTAGAGAGTTGATGTAACTAAATAATGAAATTAAACAATTTGTATGCGAAAGTAATCGATGCCATATTTTTATTTTTTTTAAATGCAATACTGTTGACAAGCGTTATCATTATTATTGTCATCGTCGGCTTGTTAAACTTAATATAAGGATTTCTAAAAATAAATATGAAAAGGAATTAGCAATGGTTTTTAAAAGCGAACATAAGAGGTTTTATAGATACCCAAATAATCGCAGCAACTCAGAAAATGTATCATTTTCCTTTGAGGATTTCGATGGTCGGTTTAGTGACGACGAGCGCCATCTACTCGTAGTTTCGGCACTAAATAGAAAGTTTGAAAATATCTTCACCGTCGAAGACGACAAATTTAACTACTATTTCGGACGTAATTAATTTTGATAAGGGCAGTTTTTTTCGAATATTAGTGAAACCGAGAAAGAAAAACGCCAGGTAAATATGTAGATTATCGGCGCGAACGATGGGACGTACTATTTCGTCCGTGTTCCAACATGTTTCACGTTTTTGGAGTACATTTAAGTTGACGGCTCGTGTGGGGGTAAACACAATGGGGAGACTACACTACGATGATCCTGAGTTTCATTTAATTGTTTATAGAATAATAATTCGAAAAGGACTCAAACGCGCATGAATATTCCGACACGAGTGAACGATAATATTTACACACAAATTTTTTTTCGGCCGGGCCGCTAATCTACATATTTACCAAACGCCACTATACAGGGTGTCGCAAAAAAAAATGAAACCGACATTTAAATCAATATATTTATGAAATTATTAAAGCTAGATAGTTTCTAAAAACTTAATTTTATTTGTCTATCTTTTGTGCATCTATGTTGAAAAAATTTTAAACTTACATCTATAATTGTGAATTGTGCAATGAAATAGATGAAAAACATAAAAGACGCACAAACAAAATTAAGTTTTTAGATATATTGATTTAAATTCAGTTTCCTTTTTTTTTGCGACACCCTGTATAATAAAATGAGGATATCTAAAGCGCCGAGGTGTGATAAAATCTAGCCAATTCATCTGAAAGAATTAGAAAGCAAATAATAAAACACCTTCGTACCATTTTTAATTGATCTAGTGATTAAGGAAAGGTTCCAAAAGAGTTTAGAGAGGCGAATATGATCCCAATTTATCCGCCAAAAATAATTCAGACTAATCCAGACATTTACCGACCCATTTCATTAACTTCTCTTGCAGTTAAATTACTTGAGTTTATTATTAGAGATCGGATGGTGGAGTATTTATTCTCAAAACTTGATAAATGTTAACCAGCATAGTTTTAGGCATCAGCGCTCGTGTCTCTGCAATTTGCTGGAATTTCTTTTTTCACAAAATGGCCTTAACTTTCGACCATCATAAAAAGATGAATATAGTTCATATTTATTGTCAAAAAGGGCTTGATACTTTACCTCATAAAAGACTTTTGATAAAGTTAAAAGAAAATGGATTAGGGGTCAATGTACTTAAGGGATTGAAACCTGGCGGGGCGACCGCTGAGAGAGACTAGCAAATTATGGGATTAACTCGATCCGGGCATCGATCACTAGTGGTATCCTTCAAGGATCCGTTCTTGTAGCCTTTATAATGTGTTATTGACTGACAATAATTTACTATCCAAAATTTCAAACTTTGGGCATAGGAGAAAATTGGGTGCTAGAGCAAAATGTCGACGCAATTTCGAAAATTTATAAAGCAATTTGGTTAGAATAGTGCAATAGTCTGTAAAGTACCAGATGAGATTTAACGTAGACAAATATAAACTAATGCACCTATCACAAAGAAGAGTCTCCTAATTTCGAGCGACCTAAAAGCTTCTAAACAATGTAGCATCACATAAATAACCTAGTTCTGTGGCAAATAGCCAAAAAATTTTTATCTAAATCAAAAGATATTAATCTCCATTATATTAGGCGGTTGTTAGATCTCATTTAAAGTACGCAGTTCAATTTCGGCTTCTTAATATGCCAAAGGACATAAAGAGTTTGTTCAGCGTAGAGTGAGAAGATTAATTAATCCCTGAGCTTTGAAATCGTCGTTTGCGCGGACAATTAATTGATGTCTTTAAACACTAAACAGCTTAACTAATATAAAGTATGATTTGCTTTATGAGTTTGATAATCAAGCAGTAACTAGAATTAGTGGATTCAAGCTTGTTCACGAGAAATTCAGCAGTACGATAGCAGTTCTTTTTTTTATTGTATATAATTACTCAAATACGGAATAACTAAGTGTCGCAAGTAATTGAAAGCACCTCAGTAAATATGTTCAGGAATAGAATCGATATTATTTCAACATAAAGACGTAATCAAAATGTATAAGCTGATACTTGATTAATACTTTTTTTCAAGCCATTATAATCGTTTCGCTTCTCTCTCTTGCTCTTGTAGTAGGCTTCCCTGCTACTGAACAAAATGTATTAACTTCTAAGGACTACATAAAACCTTGGCCATTGCGTTCCCCATAAATACAAAATTGTAGAAAGAAAGGAAAAATAATTAAAAGGAAAGGAGAAGAAATGCAAGTTATGGAGAACAGCAAAAAACACCAGTAAACATATGAATAAGTCCTAAATTCATCCAACAGTGCCCCAAGGAACATCAACCGAACTACTGACGTGCATCCTATACTCGCACGTCAATAACAGAAAAACCAAGGACCTTCGCAACGACACTCAATACTATGCTAGAGATGAACGGGATGAAGAAAATGTGGTTCGAATAGCCCCCCCCCCTACACCACCTTCTCTTTCTTCAGAAATCCTAAAACTCAACGTAGCAAAAAACTCTAACTACCCAGAACAGCTCAAAAAGGGAAGATATAAGAAAAAACTAAGAAACACCCGAAGAATCAAAAGAAGATGAAAAGAAAAATGAGATCATGGAAGCAACGTACGTCAACTTGAAAATATACATGAACGAAGCAGCCATCCAAAAAAGAGGGGCAATATAAGACATCACCAAGGCCCTGAAGGAAGGCAAATACAGGGTGCGGCAGAACCGATTGAGCAGTTTTAAGGAGTTATAAAAAAGTAGGGGGGGTATATGGAGACGGTACGCCATATTTAGAGGGTACATTCCCAAGGGGAGACCTGGGGGGCTTTTCCCAGGGGAGCGAGACATTCCTCGGAAACCGGCAAGGGATACCTCCCTCCCCCTCCTTCCCTTGAGCATTGACTCCTCAAAACTGCTCAATCGGTTCTGCCGCACCCTGTATAAATGGGCATTTAAAGGAAAGTCAGTTTGTTTTCACACCATTCTGAAACGAACGTTTTCAGGCTAGGGCGACAGCACTAGAAATTAGCAACGTTAACTTTCAAAGGTACTGAAAAATAAGAACTAATAGAAGAGATTTTACAATAGTCCCAATCTCCAGGAACAAGGTAACTAGTATCTTATCAGAGGGCAAGAACTACAGATACTATTCGGAGGGTAAAGTCTTGGAATTAAAAACAGGATATAAAAATCACATGGCAGAGAGAAAAAACATAGGCAACACAAATGCTAAACCTACTATACAGCCTATGGGGATTAAGCATGAAAAATAAAAAGAATATATACATGGCACTATGAAGGGGGGGGAGGTATATGTATACCCTCCTATCCCGATTAAAAGTGAAACAAAAACCCAAAAATTGGAACTACAAAGGACCCAAAACAAGGTTATCAAACGTAATTAATAACACATGAAGAAAAGAGCAAAAATAGTCGGAGAAGTCTATATATTGACCCAGGAATAGAACCACTTAATCTTATATTGACCCAGGAATAGAACCACTCAATCTTAGGATGAAGAAAAGTATGAAGAAAAAAGAACCCAATGACGATACTCATTCAAGTCAGAGAGTCGTGGTTGGCTTCCTGTAGACAGAGAATTTTAAGCCTTCGTCAGTCCAATGTAGTTTGATGTCTAAGAATGGCAGTGTGGCGTCGCCTTCCGCTACCCATCTCTTCATTCATAGCAAATTTAATGGTTGTGTAAGCAGGGGGAATTTTCGGAGTAACCTCATTGTTGAGGGGTCGTGGGACGATCCCGATCGTGTCGTCTACGTACCTGGGCTATTTGATATGTGACCTAAGCACTTCTTTCACTGGACCCACCTCCATCTTCTCCATGTACAGGCAGGCTAAGACAGCGCGCAGGGGTGATCACATGGCCATCCTGAACACCTGTTGGTACTCAGGTTCACCGAAAACAGAAGTGTTTAAACTAAAGCAGAGCTCAGCCAGCTTCAGAAAGTCGCGCGGAGGGAGTAGTAGAGACTCGAACCTGTCCCTGGTGACGATCCTGACGGCTTCCATCGCCGCTTCAATGGGGACATTAGTAAAGAAGGACACAACATCGAAACTAAAAAGTTTCTTGTTTTTAATGCTTACTCCCTGTCGCTCCATGACTCTCGGAATAAAATGGGCATCGTCATTGGGTTCTTTTTGCGCACACGAAGGAGATGATGCCATTAGTTTATCAGATAGAAAAAGCAATATATAGAAGACCCCGTCCATAATTGGAGTACTCTGTTTTATCCATCAGGAAGGCAAGGAGCAAAGCCGTCAGCATCGGCCAGCGTGTGACAGCAGGGGAAGTGAGACAAGAATTAAACTTCATCTCAGCTCCCACCAATCCTCTTTATATCGCAGTGGAGAGAGGGTTTGCGCCATTAACTAGAGTCGCTCTTCAAGCTAGTGTCAAAATCGGTGACATCTGCCGCTGCAAAATATCTAAGAAAGTTAGATAAACTCCGTAATGTACTGGATGACCCTGTGACGAGCGTTCGTAACTACGTCACACTCTTGAACACTAACTCCGGCTTCTTTAACATAAGTCGAAAAGGGGGCGAATAAGTGGTCTTACCCTTTCCTTTGCTTCCTTTGCCTTGAACCGATACAGTGAAAGAGATAGATTAATCGGCCGGTGGCCCTTCACCCCGGCCACCCTTGGTGGGGCAGGATGATGAGAGGACCCCTGGTTGACCCCTCCCGGTCCCTCCTTGTTTGGGGAGCCGTCGGTGAAGGAACGCCGTGGACCAAGGAGACCGAAGAGGAGTGAAAGGAGATGAAAGAGGATTGAGAGTGAAAGTAGAGTAAGGCGTTGTTCTCAGTTGAACTTCTGTTTAGCAGTGGATAAGAGGAGAGAATGGAATAGTTATATTGTTTTATAGTTATCGGGAAAGCCGATTAATCTCTGTCCATTTTTTTTCTCATTCAGGTATGTGTTGTAGCATTCATACCGTTAAGCTACTACCTAACTGTATAATGTTGTGCATGGCTTAGGTGTTTTTACTAAATGTGTAGTTTCCATGGTCTACTTCTGTGTTTAATGTAGGTTGAAAGCCTTATTATTTCCACTTAACTCACTTAGTTCACTAATTACACATTTGTTTTTACTTATTTCAGTCTGAGTTTTTATTACCTCACTTTTTGCACCTACTGTGTTTCATTAAAGGTTTGCAATATTCCACTTATGTCACTATTACTAAACACTTCCAACTAGCAATTTATGTTGGGTTATTGGGTTGCACTGTTGTTTCACTTTTAGTTGGATGTTTACTTTAATAAGTCTTGATTGGGTAGCCACGTTTTTATTCACTTTCTTGGGGTCTCATTGTAGTAGTTGGTTTTGATTGGTTGGGTGGAGTGTTGGGCTCCTTGAGAGCCTATCACTTATTTGATCTTGATTTATTTGTTTCTCTCAAGTGTTTGATGGTGACTCTACCATTTCCTGTTGAATTTGTCCACTGGGGAATCTGGAGTTGAAAGGAGCTTTGCTCTGGTATTGATTCTTTCTGCAAAGATTGCAGGAAGTTTGTTGATTTTCCTCCAAATATTTTCCGCTCTTTTTCTTGGTTTATAGATGTAGGTCTCTCTCTATCTCTCTCTCTCTCTCTCTCTCTCTCTCTCTCTCTCTCTCTATATATATATATATATATATATATATATATATATATATATATATATATATATTTTAAGGCAGAAAGCTTTATTTTCAACTATTTGTAGTTGCCATTTCTATTTTTCTTGATACGTTGTTTAGGGGAATGTGAGGGTAAATGAGCGCCTCCCTTTCTAGTGCAACAAGATAGCCCTTTCTTTTGTTCTTTGTGCTCAAGCCTCTTAAGAAATATAGGATGGTTAGTACTGGTGTAGCTTTCCATATTCTTTCAGATACGAGCCGTATGTAACCTGTCGATATCTTTAATCCCACTACCTTGTTCTTCTACTTCGATGTCTGCTACCTCTAGTCTTTAGATAAGGACTATCTTTCAGTCCTTCTCGAATTTATTGGTATTGTTGATCTCGATGGCTCTCATCCGTGCCTGAAATTCATCATTCCTGTATTGGCTGACAACTAATTGACTGATGACGTCAGCAAGCTGGATATTTAGGCATTCTAGGTGGTAGCATGTTTGGTACATTGGTGATTCTAGTCTTTACACGGGTTTGGACACTATTATCACAAAATGACTTTTAGCGACGAGCTCAGATTTGAGGAAAAAGCATGGTTCAGTCTGAAACGTATATTAGCCGGAATAACTTGAATACATCTTACCAAGGCACAATACAACACGATAGAAACATTAAAGAACATCTATAACGCGTTCCTAAACATCGGTTACTTCCCAGATCGATATTAACTAGTTAAAATGATTTTCGTTCGACAGTCAGGTAAGCCACGTATTCACTTCAGCAGTTACAGGCCTATATCGCTATTGAATTTCATGGGGGAAAAGAATTCTTTATTGTAACTGAAAGATTATCTCGAAGAAATTAATCTATATAATGATTACCAGTTCTGATTCATAAGAGTAAGAGAAACCACTATAGAACTTGGCATAATAGCAGAAACTTTAGCAGAAGCAAAAATATATAAACACTACATCGATCTGGTCCAAAGAAGTGACAAAGTCTGGGTCAGATGAATGCAATATAACATCTTAAATCTCCAGATAAACAACAAGCATACGTGATTAATTACTATAGAGCAGGGGTGGGGAACCTTTGGCACGCGTGCCAAACGTGGCACGCCAACGACTTCTACCGGCACGCGAAGCCAAATGCTTAACTTAAGAAAACTAAATAAATGTATCTCCAATTTATTTTATATAACAACCGCATTGTGTACAACCTGTTATAAATTATGTTATCAGTGAGGCAGCAGCAGAAGTCTCATTAATGGTAAATAAATGAAAAGGTCCACAATTTTTCTTTCTCTAGTTTGGATTTGTTGTTTTCTTCTCGAAATGATAAAGATTCAATTCTGTTTAATATAATATGATAATATGTATATTTCTAGGTAAAATGACTATCTTTTCCTTGTAATTTTTATGCATCATAAAGGGTTGGGATTGATAAAAAAAACATCTTTAATTTTATATCCTTTCATTGTGTTTTAGTCAAGTATTGGCACGTGAAAAAATTTTGTAGCAAAGATTTGGCCAATTTTGGCACACCCACTTAAAAAGGTTGCCCACCCCTGCTATAGAGGATCAGAATTTGAATTGGAAGCTGGACTCCCACAAGGGAAAAATGCCTCAACCCAAGCTGTATTCAATCTATGCAACGAACCTGTTGCCACCATTAATGCCTGATTGTTTAAATATAGAATTCGCGGACGACATAAGCCAGCTCGCAGTTACACTCTACAGGAACGGACGCTTTCAGGCTAGGACTACTTGTATTCTGCTATTCAGAAAAAGTTATGTAATAATATAGAATATAGAGATAAATATTTTTAAGCCTTTGCGATCGAATGTATCTTATATGATCCATGTCTGAAATACAGGTAATCTCAAAAATAATTATTAAATTCAGTATTATACCTTAGCTGACGTCCAAAAACTACAATAAACCACAATTCATAATTTTCTGATGTGGGGAAAAAATTCGGATCTGAGTGAGTTAGTGCCCACTTCTGTGTGAGTTACTGTTATTTATTATCAATGTTGTATAAAATGATCATTATTAATGATCAATTCTGTATAAACTGACCATTATCAGTGATCAATGCCCTTTTCTCAGACACCTCAGGGGAAGGGATTCAGGTTAGCTCCCCCTATTTTTTATCCTGGATCCGCCGCTGGTAGGAGGAGGGGGTAAAAGATTTGAAGTGAGAGAAGAGAGTAAGAGAAGCGAAGTTGATCTATTAGTGGATAGGTGGAACAAATGGAACAACTACATTTTGTGGCTGGTCTACTGTTTTTACCGTGGATTCCGAACAACGCATCGCTCTATTACTCGGTTAGTTCCATCGCTTTTAACCATTTTATACCACTTTTACATAGTTAGAGGGAGAACCGCTTAACCTCTCATAACTTTTTGCAGTTTCTCTTTAATTCATGTATTTATTGTGGCATTTATGCCGTTATTTTTACCTGCGGCGAAGCGCCTGGTTTAGGCCTCGTTTTTTCCCAAAAGGAGTAAAGTTCAATTGTACCCATTTAGAGCCATGAAAATGACCCATATCACCATGGGATATATGGTTATTCACCCTGGAGAGTTCAAATCTGCCATCGGATTTGGCGCTGGGTGGTGCCATCTAGTGGCAGAAGCCTCATTTAGCCATTCAAAGGCACTTGTAAGTGATTTGAACCCTGGGAAACCATCACTGCAATAACCATTTATCATCTTATCACAAGACACTGCAGGTCATTCGAGGGACTTTCCCTCTTGTTGTCTTTAAACTACGACTTGTGCTCTGGTATCACTATGGGCGCATGCTACTATAATATTTAGCATAAACAACACCATATACCATAATATTCTAACAGATTTTTTTATTTTTAGCATATTCTGATATTTAGCTATAAATGTGCATAACAAATATATTGCAAAAAATTATATTTATTTTTCACGGGTTTGTGCCATAATATGTAGTAATTATAGTTAATAATCACTACGATGCCCAGAAATTTTGAGTTGAGTGAAGTTAAGCGAAGACAAATTGTAAATTACCATCAAAATGGGATGTCACAAAGAGAAATAGCTCAGAAAATGGGATGTTCTCAGTAGGCAGTCCAATCGACTCTCAGGCGCTTCAGGAAGACTGAAGGTGTCAAATCAAAACGAAGAACTGGCAGGAAAAGAGTCACATCTCTTCGTGAAGACAGACATCTCATCCGTCAGTCTCTTAAAAATAGGAGAAAAACATCTTCAGAGCTCTTTGCGGACTTCAATGAGATGAAAACCTCACAAGTATCGACTAGAACTGTAAGAAGGAGGCTTATAGATTATAGCCTCAAAGGCTGCAAGGCCAGGAAGAAGCCATGGATCTCTGATACAGACAAGAAGAAACGTCTTCAATGGGCAAAAAATCCTTCCAAATGGAATACTGAGCAGCGGTCAAAAGTCGTATGGTCTGATAAAAATAACTATGAGGTAAGATAGTATGAGGTTGGAACTAACATATTAGCTCATAATATTTGGGTTGAAGCCGAAAATTATGAGACATATACAAAATAATGCATTTGATTATATTTCATGTTATTTGGCTCAGTTTTTCTGCACATCTGGGGAAACTTTCGTCCATCGAAGAGTTGGCGAAGCTTCTCGGCCGGAATGTTTCGTCTCAACAGTAAAACATGGAGGTAAATTTGTCATGGTATGAGCTTGCATGTCTGCCACGGGGCCTAGAGAGATGTTTTTATGCCAAAGAAGAATGAATTCGACTACATATGTTTGTATGTTATCGGATGTTTTAGAGCCATCAATTACTAAATTACATCCAGTTGTGTGTCATAAGTTAATGTTATCATTCAACAGGATCATGCCCCGTGTCATACAGCCAAGAATACTCTCAATTGGTTTAAAACACAGGGCATTATTCCTATGGACTGGCCAGCTCAAAGTCCGGACTTAAACCCCATTTATCACCTATGGGTAGTCCTTGGTAAAGCTCTTAGGAAACGACAGTCAAAAATAAAGACAATTTGTACCAGAAACTGCAGGAGGAATGGGCTAAAATTACACCTGACGTTTGCAAGAAATTGGTTCACTCGGTGCCTAGGAGTACTGCAGCAGTAATAAAGCTAAGGGGGAGGGGTCAACTAGGTATTAGATCAAGTGTATATTCTGAAATATACCCCACAACTACCATTGCAAGCGTTTTATTAACATTCTGAGGGCTAACTAAAAAATGAGGGGTGGCCAAGGGTGCATTTTATTTTTCTTTATGGTGTATTTGTTGCAGTGTTTTATTTGTTAATATTTATTTATTTAATTTCTACTTTTCACTTAAGTGTTTTCATCAGCTTGGTATTTCACTTTTTATTTACTTACTTAACATTACTTAAATTCGGTTATATCATTTCACTTTCTTTTGTTTTTTAATATTTTTTTTACTTTCCACTTTACTTTGAGTCTTTTTGTATTTTATTTTAGTATCTTTACACTGTTCTTACTTATCGGTTATTCATTTATGGGTATTCTTTTTTTCATTTCGGGTTGACTTCTTCTGGTATTCCTCTTTGTCCTTGTCGGTTTTTGTTCATTTTTGGTTAATGATTTCACTTAATTAAACAAAGGTGCTTCTTCAACTCTTAGCTGGTGTCTTCCGCTTGAGAAATCGAGTGTTAAAGGGGGGCGGGGGTCTGCTATGATGGTAGTGTACTCTGCAAACATTGATGGTAGTGCTTCTGCTTTCCTCCATACTTTCTCGGTTCTTTTCTTGATGTTAATATTAAGCGCTTCTATTTCTGCCTCTTGGTGCAAACTCCGCTGACTTCTTTGCTTTCTTTGCGCGTTAGTAATTAAGTAGAGAGTTTTGTTCTGAATCCTCTGTAGTTCCAGTTTTTCGTCTCTGACTCGCGGTTGATTGGGATGGGAAGGTACAAGAAAACCTCCTTCCTAGTGGCGTATTCATTTTCTGTTTGTTCTTCATGATTAAGCCCCTTAAGCTGTATAGAAGTTGTAGCATTGATGTTGCCTTGGTCTTTATATTTGCTATATGTTGTTTATAGCCTCTTGATTTTATTTTTAATCCCAAGACTTTATCCTCTGTATGATATTTGTAATTCTGGTCCTCAACATCGATATCTGCTACCTCGATCTTGGAAATTGTGACTATCATAAATTTGTCCCTATTATTTCTTGTCTTCCAATTCCTTTCGAAATTGTTGGTATTATCATCGACGAATCCAGGATAAAAATGGGGGAGGGGGAGGGGGCTAACCTTAATTCCTCACTATGAGTAGTCTGAGAAAATGGCATTGATAATAGTTATCTTGCACTAATAATAGATAACAGTATCTCAACAGGAGTGAGCACTAACTCACTCAGATCCGAATTTTTTCCACAGATTAGAAATTATAAATTGCGTTTGGATCTCAGCTAAATACGAAATATATTTTCGAAGAATTAAGGTTTAGTAATTAATATATTGTTGAGTTTGCATCAGGTACTGTGAGAGTAGCAACTCCCTTATGCACAGCCTTTACAAATTCTGAAATTGAATTTCAAGAAACTCGCCTAATGCCATTTTGTTATTCCTAACCGCGTCTTCCTTCCTACTAAAATGGCGGAGTCATCTGATGTTCTTCTCTTAACTGAGATTATTTTTGTCACTTAGGAAGCTTTTAAAACACTATTGTTACAAGACTCAGGTCGGACTTTATTATGTGGATAAAATGAAGAAGCCCTTCCGAGACGCTTCCGAATTTATAGCTGGAGTTAACAATCACCCTTAAAGTAACTAACTGAATTGACTAAAAAATCAGAAAAAAAAGTCTGGCATTTTACGTATTATGCTGTTATAGAATTAATGATTGAAATATCAATAAAATGAGATGAATATTATTGATATTAAAACATTGGAAGCATGCATTTTATCATAAAATTATGGGGATAGTTACCCGTTACTTGTTTCGGTACACAGAACACCCGCAAGACAAAGTAGACGAATATGCCAGTCATAAAACCAGCGATCAGACCGAGTAAGTTGAATGTTATGATAAAATAACCAAATTGCCTTAGAATTAGTTCTTTTGTGTTTTTTTCCCTCTGCCGTGGAAGTAATGGTTATTCATGGCGAATCTTTTTATACCATTTACCTTACCAAAGTTACTTTACCACCCTGGCAGAAAGCTCCGATCGTTATTTTTCTCTTTATTGCTAATATTTTTTTTAAGAAATACAAATGCTTCACGTTATTAAGTTGATTCGTTGTTTAATGTCAACTTTCACCTTTCTGTTTAAGCCTGAATTTATTTCTTATGTGCGAGTGTGCGTGTATGTTTGAATATATGAGCAAGAAACTAGTCTTAAAGCGGATGAGATGAAAGGATCTGTTCAATACTCTTCGACATTTTCAAGGTCGCCAAGGGAAATAGACTAAGGCTGTGACGTCACTGTTCGTGACGTTTTCCTCGACCGCGCTGTACTCAAGTATCTATTTTTATTAGTTTTCGGGGTGAATTTTCTCAACTTAAAACCAAAAATTCTACTAATATTTTGTGCCCAGGTTCACAAGGACATAAATTACAGTAAGAAAAGGAACATTCACTTATTATATTTGCGTCGTATGGCAAATGCGTTTCTTCTTTGCATAATCAAATCACACTCACCTCATCTGTCCTTCAAATTGGCCATTGGAAACATCGAGTTGTCACCCATCTGAGACATTCTGCTTGCGCAATTTAACACAACTTTTATTTTCCTCGTTAATTCGATAATATCGGTTATACATTATCTCATTTTCATTAATATTCTCTCCCATCCTAACACCACAAGGGAATCTCAGATGTAAATTTTGATTTCCTCTTTTCATCCCTTTCTTTACAGATCTCTTAACAAATCGCTTCCCCTCTGTATAATCTTAGAAGCCATTTGCTTATCTGAAATTGATTTTATTACTCGCTTATATTATTGATATTGTGTATTGTACAGGGTGGTCCGAAAGACTTGTCACCCCTTACCGAAAAGTAATAAAAACAATAGAGGAATAATATCAAACGCATGTATTGGTTTTAGTGTATTCACTTTCAATGAGTGAAGGGAAATTATGTTATGTTATGTTAAGTCATGTTGCACATCCTCCATGCTCCTGCCAGAATACAAAAGATCATGTGCGCATACACTTGCGATCAGCCTCTCTTCCAAACTGTAGGAGCTCGTGTCAGCCATTTGAAATAGAAAATTAAAACAATATTTACCCGCGGTGGCGAGACTTTCGGGCATCTAAAATATATAATTTAAACAATAAATTCAGCATACTGCAAGAAACAGAAAATCAGGATAATTTTTTCTTCGGAAAAAGTTATTTCCTAATTCGAAAAATTCGGTACTAGGGTGTGATTCGAACCAAGCACACTGAGGCAGCGAGCAACCGCTTTGACCTCAATTAAACCGAGCCTTAGATCACTCGGCTACACGGAAGACCAAAAAATCTTCCGAATAGACATACTTTTAAGGTTCGCTTCACAAGGTCGATCGGGACTGTGAAAGAGAGAGAAATTAATAGGGAATTCAAAGGAGAAAAGAGAAATTGAGCTAAACATGCGGCGAATATACAATATACATCTTTCATGAGCGCGAAAGAATGATGAAATAAATCTAGCATACTGCAAAAAATAGAAAAACACGATAATTTTTTCTTCGGAAAAAGATATTTCCTAATTCGAAAAATTCCGTACTGGGGTGTGATTCGAACCAAGTATACTGAGGCAGCGAGCAACCGCTTTGATCTCAATTAAACCGAGCCTTAGACCACTCGGCTATGCGGAAGACCAAAAAAAAATCTTCCTCCGAATGGACAAACTTTTAAGGCACGCTTCGCAAGGTCGATCGGGACTGTGAAAGAGAGAGAAAAATTAATTAGGAATTCAATTTCTCCTTTGTCCTTTGAATTCCCAATTAATTTCGAATCCCACCCCAGTACGGAATTTTTCGAATTAAGAAATAACTTTTGCCGAAGAAAAAATAATTACCCTGTTTTTCTGTTTCTTGCTGTAATCTGGATTTATTTCATCATTCTTTAGCACTCATGAAATATATATATTGTATATTCACTGCGTCTTTACCTCAATTTCTCCTTGTTCTTTGAATTCCAAATTAATTTCTTTCTCTTTCACAGTCCCGATTGAGCTTGCGAATCGTGCCTTAAAAGCTTGTCTATTCTGAAGGTTTTTGGTCTTACGCGTAGCCGAGTGGTCTAAGGCTCGGTATAATTTAGATAAAAATGGGTGTTCACTGCCTCAGTGTGCTTGGTTCAAATCCCACCCCAGTACATAATTTTTCGAATTAGGAAATAACTTTTTCCAAAGAAAAAAACTATCCTGTTTTTCTGTTTCTTGTGGTATGCTGGATTTATTTCATCAATCTTTCGCGATCATGAAAGATTTACATAATTAAAACAATATTTGAAATAGAAAATTAAAACAATTATTTCCAGAAGATGACAAGACTTTCGGACCACCCTGTAGTAGTTGCATGATTTAGTTTTCAATGAGCCATGATGGTGATGCTTTTTTTAGGCAGTGTTTTGGAAGCAATTTTGTGGATGCAGTTTGTGGGGTTGGAATTGACTCGGGTGACCTCTGATAGGTCCTTGGGGCTTTTGTCCTCTGGAGAGTTATGTCATGTTTCATTCAAGGTCTCGAGGCTGTATACCGGGGTATTATGAAGCTGTGCGTTCCGCATCGGCCATTGCGAGCGCACGGTGTGATCGACGACCTTTCAAGCGTCAATAGTTTAAGCGCAACTCTCGGCAGTGGCTTAATGACCAAGGCGTTGCATTTCCTCGCCAAGGTACCGAGTTCGATTTCAAGCGAGATCGGACACACAAATCAACTTCATATTAAATGCTTTCTTATGTATATTTACATCCTAAAATACTACTGAAAATTGAGCAATAATGAGAGTTGGATATGTTTTTAGCTCAGAATAGTTGGTTATTTCGGCCATTATATGACTCAGATTGAAGGCGGTAATTGGAAACTTTAATCGGATAAAACTCCAATAAACTACGCTCTTTAATATTATTGATCCCTCCTCTTAATAGCTCTCAAGCATTTGTGACTATTTGACTATATTCGTTGGCAGCTCTGCTGTCGGCTTGTTCTTGCGCAAGGTGACATTAGCCTAATCTTATTTGGCCAATTTAAACGGAGAGGCATCGATTAACAATAGCGATCGAAGGTCAGATCAATTTCCATCGATCATTATTAAGTTGGAGAGCTATAATAACCTAACCTAACATAGCATATAACATAATTCAACGGATGACAAAAAGCCGGAAGGGCCTATCAGAGGTCATCCGAGTCAACGCTCAATACACACCTTATAAACTGCATCTACAAGATTGCGTTCATAACACTCCTTAAAAAAGCATCATGGCACGTCGAAAACTAAATCAGGCAGGTACAATACACAATATCAATAGTATATACAATTTATAACAAAACAAAGGTGTATTTATATTATTCTACGCGGAGAGGTTGACCGAAAAGGTGCGAGGAAGAGGGTATACATACGAATGTGTATGTTATGACAAAAGAAAGTTGGGTGGTACGAGGCCAAAAATAGATTGAGTGAAAGGTCGTAAGAGGAAATCGTGTGTGTGAGAGGTAGATGATTTGCAAAGGGGCGTGCTTGAAGTGGAATTGCTCGAACCACGAACATGAAGAGTTAGCTCCTCACCGGTTACCATGACAACGAAACTTTAGTGGAATATGCCTTGTCCAAAATGATTTGCTAGCATGTGTATCGGGATGCTAAAACCCCTACAAATAATATATATATGGTATTTTGATGTTATTTGTAGGAATGTAGAAAAAGATGGATAGCACATCAAAGAAAAGGTGTAATTGAATGAAAATCTGTACAAATAATCTTGAGAATACTTATAACAAGCGTATCCAATAAATCCAGCATTAGCCTCAATGACTGCTTCAATTCGGGGTCTGAAGCGCCGACACGCCTGAATCAGATGATCTTTATCACTTTCGGACGTCTTCGTTATAGCGGACTTGAGAGATCGAATGGTGTTATGGGAGTGTTGATTGACTCCAACTCTTATTTTCTTGTACTATATGTATTTATAGTCAGCTACACCAGGTTTCTGCATCTTTCTTTCTGTCTTCAAATTTTATTTGAAAGAAGGAAGAAAATAAAAATGGCATAGCCCTGTGGTGGTTGTATTATCACCCGCAGATCCTGTAGTTGCTTTCTTTGTATATATATATATATATATATATATATATATATATATATATATATATATATATGGTCTTATTTTTACATGTCCTACTTTTGAAGTTTAATAAAATCAAGAATAATTTTGTGATCATAATGAAACTTTGGGAAGTGGTTGGTAATAGTCGCAAGTCTTTGTCCTTAAAATGACTAATTGAATTATTTATTTTTATAGAAGTTATGCCAGTTTTAGTGAAGCATTGATTTTTAACAAATTTTCGCTGAACTTTCAGATATTTATCGACTATTAAAACCAATTTTATTTTAACTAATTCTATTTGCTTAAAATTAATAAAAAATAAGACTAATAATCACTTAGCATAATTAACGTAATAATTTAATATATTTGAAGATTCTTCTTTTCAAATGCTGACGATTCTTCTCATAACATTCATTTACTCGTGACGAAGTTGCTCTCATCACTTCTTTCAAAAGTTCTTAATCGATGTTATTAATTTTCTTGAGTGACATTATCTTTTAGATGTTTGATTACTTCTAGGATTATTACGGTAAACACGATCTTTTAAATATCTCCATAAAAAAATCCAAAAGTGTTAGATCGGAGGATCTTGGAGGCCACTTAAATTCACTGTTTCGAGAAATGATTTTTTTCTCTGAAGTTTCGTCTTGACAACTGCATTGTTTCATTTGATGTATGTGATGTTGCACCATCTTGCTGGAAAAACAGTTGTCTATTTCGAAGCCTTCGAATGTTCGATAAAAAAATATTCTTCAAGCATGTGTGGGTATCTTTCGCCATTCACAGTTAATGAATGTCCATTTTCATTCTCATAAAAATACGGCCCAATGATCTTCTGACGTGTTATCGCACACCACACAGTTGTTTTTACAGAAGGCAGCTCTTTCTGGTGTATAGCTTCTGGGTTGTGATCCGACCATATTCTGTTGTTCTGCTTATTATTGTATCGCTGAGATGAAAGTGCGTTTCGTCAGACAATTATCAACTTCCCCAAATTTTCGTCTAAATTCTTCTGCATACGATTTTCAGGAAACCGACAAATAATTTATCCTATATCCATTTTTATTCAGGTCATTCTAAAACTATTAAATCATCAGTATTTTCTTCCATGTATCTTCTTAGGGCACTCAGAATATGTACTCCTGACTATATAGACCAAGAATTTACAAAAATTGAAGAGATTGCCTTCAATCTGTGATACCCGAAATATTTTTTTCGAAAACTGCATGTATAAAGCTGAAAAAAAACATTTTATAACCGCAAGTTAAGGAAAACAGAACCTTTACACAACATATTACTTTTACCTTACCATGATAACTTCTTGTATGTAGTACCAATGTTAAAACAACTTGATATTAATGTAATTTTTAAATACAATTATACATTCAAAAAAATGTTAATGAAATAGAGCCCAAGGAACGATAATAATGTAATATATAGTTACCTTGTTTAGATTGTAATTTATTCTATGTAGGTCAAACTTCTAAAAATATCTCTGTAAGAATTAAGCAACATCAAAATGCAGTATCTAAAGGATATAAAAATAATGCTTTGGCCGTCCACAGGCTTAAGATGGGTCACCAGATTAACTGGTCAAAAGCAGATACCACAATTTATATAAATGATCTTATTAGCAGAAATATCTTTGAATCGTTCCTAATCTCCTGCGCAAAGGAGAGAAATATAAGTATTAGCCCCGGTTTGTCTTCTTTAGATCCTGTCATATCTTTCTTCCTCAAATCAAACTTGTCAGAGGTCATAAAAAATTGGACCATTTGATTTTATGGAAAAACCTTGTTTTATATAAATACAGCGTCTCTCTATTTCATAAACCATTGTGAGTTTGAAAATGTTATTAAGATAACGAAAGTACTGCCACTAATCAATCATTCTTTTTCCTTACGTGGTACAACCAAATACTTATTCACGTGTTACCTTTCGTGATCTTTACCCATATATATATATATATATATATATATATATATATATATATATATATATATATATATATTTTAAAACCCAAATTTTTCTTCCATTGCACTATATAAATAAATAATCTCCAATTGCAGGTTTTGTATATTTTCTTGTCTTAAAATGGTTTTGAAAGGCAGTAATAAAAAATGAAAAATTTGTGGTTGTCGTTCACTTCCCACAGACCTGTTGTTGATTCTTCTTCTGGCAAAATTATGACAAGTAAGGGATCCCTGAAGAGGAAGATCCTCCGCCATTCGGCGAAACACCTCTGAGATGAAAAATAGGGTTTGTAGCAACCATAAGGTACTCGGGTCCCAGGCCTACCACTGCCTCCCTAAGAGTAAAAAACGCAAGCACGGAAATTTAAATGGGCCTCCTATTGCTCTCATGAACGTTTGCCGTCACACTAACTCTCCCATCTCGGTCTGGCGATTCTTCATAAACACGGGATCAATTATCCCTTATAATAGGATTCCTGTTCATAAGAAGACAGTCTCTCCAATCGAGACATGGAGAAAGAACCTTAACTCTCTCCTTCAGGCGTGGACGAAATTTTGTGTGGAAATGTCTATCATGTGACGTGAGAACCGCCATTATCCGTGCCAATTTTCTCTCCCATCATCATCTAACAGTGAATTTTAAGCACGCGAAATTAATAGACGGAGAGATTTAAATTGCAAGGAGTGAAGTTTTATGTCGCCCTCTTAGTTTCATTATTAATTTCCAAAGATTTCCCTTTTCGTACCCTCTTCTCAGAAATTTGAACATAAGAACATAAGAAAAGAAGGAGACTGCAAAAGACTATTCATGGCCTACACTTGGCAGCTCCTGTTATGATTTGTATAAGCTGAAAAATGATACTAATGATTTTGGGGTAGTAAACAATCCCAGTGTTCCCTCTAGTAAGAACGAGGAAGAACATTTGCAACACCTGAAGCAGCTCTTGGTACGATTGAGAATGGACGAGTTGCAGATCCACCGCGCAAAGTGTGTCTTTTGTTTTGACTCTGTGGACTTCTTAGGTTACAAGGTAGATGGAAACGGTACCAATCCAGATGATAACAAGATAACAGTATTTAAGCAAGTCACAGGCCCATAAACCTTACCACACTAATAGCAGTTCTCAGGCCTAAATAATTTTCTCTTATGATTTATACAAAAATCAAGAACCATTTTATTCCCTTAGATAATTCTAATTCCAGTTTATCGTGAGACGATGTGGCAGAAAATGCCTTTAACTAAATTAAAAAGGTCGTTGCAGAGGCTATTTTTTAATGCATTCGAAATGAAAATGAACATTGCCCCTCACCGTAGACGCTTCAATCATAGGTTCTGGAGGAGTCCTAGAACAGTTTCATAACGGGAAATGGGAGATCCTGAATTATTTTTGCTATGCATTTAAAGGCACATAACTTAATTATTCCATATTTATTAAGGAATTATTAATTAAATGTTTAGCCATAAAACATTTCAAGTACATGAATGATACGTGTTCAGAGATTATCATGTTATCTTGGAAGCGTTATGTTTGCACTCCAGAAAAAACGGGCGATCGCTCGTGCCCTCTAGTTTCTAGTCAGTATACTAGTCACATTAGACATTTCAGGCGGGCAGAATTTCTGTGACGGGTATCCCCCGTCACAGGAGACGAACTTTCGTCTGATAAATCTTTATCATCCCTTATAATAGGGAACAATCTTTTGACCATATATGATAATACGAGCTCTCTTGTCATTCCAACATATGCAACTATGGATCGTAAAGCTTATATTGGCATTCTGTCCTTCGATGACGAATTTATTTCATTGCAAGCCGATCTTTCACCTTCCGTTAAGTTGAATAAAATCAATCTAGCCTGTTTGCGCCCCCCAGTCGTCTGTGATTTATCCACAATCGCTAATTAGACCCTATCTTGCACCTTAATTTTAGATTGATTTGTCCGGAGAAATATGTGCAGGTATATACGAGATTGGGTCAGAAGCCGCACGGCTTGTCAAAAGTCGAAAAAATCATCACCATACGAAATCACCGTACACAAAGTTCACTTTCGCCAATAGTCGCTTCATACAGTATACATTAACATCCTTAGCTACTTTCCACCACTAGTGAAGGTTTTATGTACCTCTTTACATACATTTAATGATTTATATAATGAGTAGCAGTAATTCCTCTTAAGGAAATAGCGTGAGACTCGATAGCAAAGACCTTTTTTTAATAATTACATATCTCTGGTCGGTTGGCCGATGCAGATAGTCTTAGACAACGCCTTACGATTTAAATCAGGATTATTTTATCAGTTGTTACAGTTGACAGCGACCGAACATACCCATGCCAGCTCAGCCAACTCTCGTGAAATTGGTGTCATCGAACTCATGCACCAAGTTCTTAAATCTTCCCTCTAAGCAAAGAGCAGTCCATTTAAGTGGCTGGAAAACCTACTTTCCCTCTCCTTAGGCTTGCGTAATTCCCCAAGTCAGATAACAATTATTCCATAGCACAAGTGACATGCAGGTGCAGTCTACGTCTCTAAGACGACCTGATTACCACCCGAGAGCGTAATTCTCTCAAGACCTAAAGAGATAGGCAAGAAGTAAATGGACAGCCAGTTAATTACTGAAATACCTTTATTTGTAAATTAAAGAATGAAATTTATTTTTAATAATGGAAGTACATTATTAATACTTTGTGGTCTTCCCTTTAGCAACTTTTAGATCTGTAACTTACCTAAACATAGTTAATAAGTTCTGAGATTACAGCTTGGTGTATTAATGACCATGTTTGATATAAAGCATTCAGCAATTCTGACCATGTTCCTATTTTGTTTGTTTTATACTTTTTCCATAAGGTCTTGTGTAGTATTCTCCAAAGAAGTTGTTCGATGCCTCTTTGGGCCTTTTTCCCATTCTTTTGTCCTTGTGGCAGTATGGCATAGATCCCAATCTTCAATGAATAAATAACTTTCTTTTTCAAACTGATCATTTAAAAACACTGTAAAAGTCTCTGTTTAAGGTAAAAATGTATTTGTTCTATTTATAATTTCTAACACACTTAACTAATTCTGACCTTCCATCACTCTAAATTACTTCCCAACCATAATATATGAGAAGCCATGTGTCATTGTTCGTTTATCCTGTTTATGCCAAACTCTTCAGTGGGTAAACTCAGTCCAGTCTGTAAATTGAGCCAACTTTGATTCGTCAAAAAATATGTTATACCCAAATTCCAAAGGCTTGCTGCTCATTTATTCAGCCAACTCATTCCTCTTCTTAATATTGGTCATAGTTAAAGAAGGCTTCCTCCTGGCTGTACGTCCATAAGATCCAGTAGAGTGCAGGTAATTTAATGCTGGTTTTGGGCTGATTCGGATTCTTTTTGCCAGTTCTGATGCTTTTAACTGAGAGTTGTTCTCAATGGCTCTTCGAACAGCACAAAGACATCTTTCAGAATGCAAAGGACAACTAGGTCTCAAATCCTTTGACGTTTTCCCTTCCCCTTAAAGTTAAATATAATTTGTTAACTCAAGAAAGGGGTATTCCAAGATTTCTAGCAATTTTTCTTTGGGTGAGTAGACCCTCAGATTGACCAACAATTCGTCATCTTTGAAAATCTGAAATTTCATCAAAATTTTGCTTTCTAGGCATATTCACTAGTTACAAAATTAAAATCTGGAAATATGGAAATAAATAATAGTAATAATAATGGCAAAACATCAAAATAAAAATATTTTGTCAGAAAATTGGTGGTATCTGTTTACTCCTTGCATGTCTCTGTAATTCATTCAGGACTCACAGCCAATTATTATCCAGGGAATGAACCCAGCGAAACACCTTCATTCCAAAACACTTTGAAGAATGCACTCATCTCTCTGTGGGGGGCATCTAGGTGTGTGCAAGTTTCTTTCCTTGAACTGGTCTGTACAATGTGATACAGTGGAGCAAACACGTATATTTATTTAAGGGAAACAAGACACATCTTGGAGCGGACATGTGTAACCTCAAAGCAGCCTTAATGTAAAAAAAACACTAGATATGACGACCGACGCACTACTTATCACACAGCCTAAAAAAAAATCCGTATATTCAACAAGTACACTAATTGACACCCTATCACCGAGAACTTAATTATTATTTAGCGGCCACCCTTAGTTCAGCTCCTCTCATAATTATTGACCTTAATGGTCAATAATGTACAACTTCGCCAGAGTGAAGCCTATTCAATCAATTCATCCGTTTTACATTGTTTATATTTTTTGTGGCATTTTATTCATCTCATTTCATGGAGATAATGTTTCTCATTTGTATGCAAGCGACATTCCATGCCTTGCAACACACACACATATATATATATAGTGCGGACGGTATTCGTTCACATGATAACTGTCCCAGGAAAAATAAGACCGTATTTATATTTTTTTAGATATATTCCTCAAATTTGGTTCAGTTTGGCTTCATGGCATGTTCTGTCGATCTCACTCAATGAACTCGCCTGTGACAATTGATGATAGCTTCCAGGTGACCTCAGGACCGGCCACAGGCATTCGTCACTATCTCCCGTTTTAGACCCCTGAATGCCTTGGTAAATTTGGCACTAAGCTCGTCTTTCTTGTTGCAGCTGGATTTGTTGGTATCTTGTTTCACCGTGTCCAATACAAAGAAGTCAAGAAAGTTGAAGTCAGGCGAGTTACTAGGCTAAATGTCAGGTGCTGTGTGATCAAAGAAATTCTCCAACAGCCAGCCCTGCGCCTCCCAGCTTGTTTGGGAGAGTGCACACTTTTGCTACCACATATAAGTCCTCCTTGCAGCTACCCAGTCGTTTCAAGGCTTCACCGCTTCGCTCATAACACAGATGTAGCCTCGGTGTTCAGCCTAGAGCCCTCAGGGAAGAAGTGGGAGGTATGACGTCACCTTCACTTCTAACGACACCAAAGACCATGATTGCCGCAAGAAATTTCCTCCGCATGACTCTAGGCACGTCCTTGGTTGCGACAGCGAGTCATATGTTGCTCTAGGAGTTCATCTTCTGGTCTTGACAGAAATTCTTTTCGTCGAAGAAGAACCACACCATGTCTGGTTCCAACGGATATTTCAACTTGTTTATTAGCTTTTTGTTGTGGTTAAGTCGCTTTTCGTGCATCGCCTTGGACATAAATTATCCCTTCCTCATCTGGTATTAAATGTAGAGAATGTCCTAATGCACTGCCAACTTGAAGAGATTTTCATCCCCACCTTGCTCCCTTGTAATGGCACCCATCGGCACTCTGCAATCATTGTTAATGTTCTCCTGGATTTCAGCGAAAAATTCGGCCGTTCAGTTGGCGTCAAATCTTCGACTATGGGTTTTACTCTGAGCTATTGACTCGTGTTCGAATCCTTAATCTTCTAGTTCCTTTCTGATCTTTTCCACCATCCTCTTCTGACGTTCAGGAAGTCTAAAATCTCTTTGTTTTTCATTTCGGGGCTGATTGCAAGGAGGACTCCATGCCTCTTCAACAAATTATGGGGTTCAAAATTTTACATAGTTAATTATTCTGCGGCGTAAAAAGCAAAAATGGTTATTGTTTCTAAGAAGATAAAGACCAACAACGAAGGTAAAAAAAAATTCTGCGTAAAATTAACAGGGGAAAATTTGGAATGAATACCGTCTGCAACATATATATATATATATATATATATATATATATATATATATATATATATATATATATATATATATATATATATATATATATATATTGCTCATAGCAAGTTTTATTAAAAACGACGGCTAATTTCGTTGAAGTGAGAGAAAGGTGGATGACAGGTTGAGTATAGGGAGGAAAATGAGCGCGAATTTTAGAGTTTTTGTACTACAGGCGGAGGAGTAGGGACTCGTTACATTGTATGTGGACTGAGACAAGAGTATGTATTGGAATTAGAGGAGCGAAAGGCAAATAATTTGGAAAGGATAGCTAGGAGGGAACAGTTAGTTCCCGAGATTAGGAAGGATTCCAGCACTAGGTCCAAGGGGAGTTCTGTCGATCGTAAGGTTAGCCTATTTACATTAGCTAAGAGTAAGACTAGTGGATACAGTAGCTAGTAGAGTGTGGTAAAGAGAGGAGGAAACAAGTAGTTAGTGAGGCATCTCTCGTTTCAGATGGAAGTAGGAATGCCGGTGTTAAGGATGTGGAGACAGTAGGCCCAGGTAGAGAGAGTAGGTCTGCGCCTTTTACTTGTAGTAGTAGGTTTGCTGTCTAGGTAGACCTAGAAGAAAGGGGTGTTGTAAGTGTATTGTGAAGCAGATGAAGTGATTGTGGTGGGTGATTCAGAGGTTAAGTATTTAGAAATAGTTTTCGTTAATGCGAGCGCAAGAGGGAAATGAGTGTTTATTTGCTATGTTCATTTGTAGCGGATGTGAGAGAGAATTGAAAGGATAGCGGCTGGAGTTGAAGGGAATGCATTTGTTGTTTTGGATGTGGGAGTGAATGACATAGAAAAAACTACGTCGGATTAGCTAGTGTCTAGATGTAGGGATTTGTTAGGAAAGTTTCGGGATGGTAGTAGGAGGTGTGTTGTGTCAGGAATTTTACTTAGGCTTAGAATAGGTAGTGAGTGAGTGTCGAATTGGGTTGAGATAAAGGAGAGAGTGAAAGTATTATGTAATAGAATGGAAGTATTGTTTATGGATACATTTTGACCATCATCTGCGGCTATTACAAATGGATATAAGCATTCTAACTTAAAGCATTGCATCTCAACCTGTAGTTGAAGTATTCTTCGACATCTCACGTTTTTACGCACCAGTGCAGATAATCTCTGACAATGGATTGCAGTTATAATCAGTTTTCTTAAGTAGTTACTAAATTTCACCGTTACAGAACACATGCCATCACTTCTCATGCTAACCCACCTGGCAATACAGTTTTAGAAAGATGTCACAAAACTATAAAACCATCTCTCGAGACAAAAGAGCCCCTTAGGGACTGGTTAAGAAACCTCTCAGCAGTATAACAACAAAGAGTCATGCAATTGAAAAACTGTTAACCGTACACATTTTATGTTCACACACGCCAGTCCTCTCCTCAGAAGACTGGGTGTTTGTAGCATTTCTCCTCGCTCCCAAGCGTTAATCGAGGAGGGATACAGGCTTGGATATGTATGTGGCAATGTAAAAACACATAAGCCAAGCAACCCACTCCTACCGATCATCATCCGAAAACCCTCAATCTCCTACCTCCTTGCCAAGAGATTAAATACCCCTCCCCCTTTCTTACTACGTTCCATCGGCACCAGCCTCAAGTCTTCTTCATATTTTTTGTATATTTTCTATTTCCAAACTCGCTGGTGCCATTCACTCGCTCGATTGTGAATCACTTTTCAACAACGTTTCAGTGGATGAAACGATCAGTCTCATATGTAACTACACTGCACCACTTGCCATACCCGAAAACATCCTATGCCCGATTATTGAGGCTAACGTGAAGAAAGTACCCTTCTGGGATCCGATGGAAAAATGTATAGGCAGATGGAACGCCTTTTTGTCAACTTATATATCAATATTCTCGAAGAGAATACGTACACCAATTCCCCTTATGTGAAAGTCTATATATATCCAATTCATTGATGACATTTTTGTTAATGATAGCATTGAACAGCACATGAATAAACTCATGCATGAGCTTAAGAAGCCACTCTTCTCTGAACTTTACCCATCTAGGCGAAAGTAACTGTCTCTGCCGTTTCTCGGTGTCTTTATATGGATTGAAGAACATAGATTCACCACGAAAGTCTAATGTATGTTAAGGCTACTAACTTAAGCATTTCCCTTAATGGGGACTCAAAGTGTCCTGAACGCTATAAGCGCAGCGTGATTACTGCCTATGTCAACAGGGTCCTCTCCTACTCACCCACACGGCCCGTTGTCTCCAATAAGCTCCTACGGATCTCCAAACTTCAGGTGAACAATGAATATAATTAGGCAAAGATTGACAAACCAAACAACCTCCGCCTCTCCTACAAAGCTTCTACGAGTACTAGCTACAAAATAGATGAAAAAATAACAAAATCAATAATGACCAGGAACATCACCTTCACATCACTCATGTCCAAGCTCGATGTTCTCATCTAATACAAAATAGAAAAACATCCAGCCTTATGAAAAGTAGTTGCCTCACCTGATCTGAGATCCTTCAGGAAGTTAATGTCATTCACCAACATAACTGCAGCGTTGGTTTCTGTGAGCATCTCAATTCTCTGTGCATTGGCATGACTACCACTACGCTGCCAAGACGATTAAATACACACTTACCGAGTGGTGCCATCAAGCGTCATACACAGTCATTCCATGGCATTTAGCTCACAAGAATTATGCTCAATGCCAACACCATCATCTTCTGCCTTAAAAGTGATCAAACCCAACTGCGGATTACTTAAGCAGTCACAATATTCCTAAACAGACCAGCTGTTAACATTAAAATCATGCCTGCAACAATTTTCCGACAAGTCGCAAACATGTTTGTTAACTGCCTGCCTAATGTGCCCTTACCTCCCTTTTTCTTTCTTCCTCCAATGCGTTATTTATTTTCTATTTTTAAAGTTGTTCTCGATGTAAATCTTTCTGCATTGTATAGCTAATCTTGTTATTAATGTAATATTTTTGCTTTCCAGAATATCTGGTGTTTAATTTTTCTATGAATTGTTCACTTTTTGTACCTATTTCATTTATTTTATTACTGTTTTCCCTTTTTTTAAATTTGTTAACACTATTTTGAACATTACTACAAGGTTCTGTATACTGCTTCCTGATTGGTCAATCTCTTTAGTTTGCGTTTACTTTTGAGTCTATATAATTCGCCCCATATCTGTCCACTTAGCACCATGTTACAGCACAACGGAATGAAGAAAAAGTTGTGGTTTCCACCAAATCCAGCATCTCAAGACGTGTTGAATATCAAGTTCGCTGATGACACACAGTCTGAGACTGCCAACAAAACCACAAATCAAAAAGAAGAAGAGAAGCAACCAGTAAACAACCAAGAAGATGGGAACCAGGAACATAATAAAGACGAAAGCGTTGTAAACACGAAAAATAACCCTAAGGAGAAGAGACCAAAGAAGAAGAGGAACATCACACCCGCAGCAAAACAAATAGAAGAGGAGAAGCATGACGGAGAATCCGAAGACGATGATTCTTATCCCGGAGTTCCCCTGACCAAAAAAGTTGATGTCCTGGAAAGAGGACATATTTTCGACGGGGAACAATTAAAGTTAAAGATTTGGGGGACTACTGGATGTAGACCTGAAAAAGCAATCAAACGCAGTTAGTGACAGGCATACGAAATGGCGAGTACAAGTGGACCTTTGAGGGGCCGTGGTCCTCAAAGGAAATGGAAAGCCTTCTGTGCAGCGGCACGATGTTCATCCCGAAGTCTAGTCTACATTCAGTTAACGCGGCTACCTATAAAAATATAAAGTGCGGGATGATGACCTCATCAATTAGCTAACCGTAAAAAAAAAAAAGTTTCAAGTGTTAAACAAATAATAAAGCAAAAATGATAAAAGTGGTAAATAAATAAGCGTATAGATAACAGTGTCAAATAAATAATTAAGCGAAAACCAAATAAGCAAGTGTTTAAACACGTCACGTAAGTGAACGTAAACTCTACGCAAGTTGCAGTGTTTATAAGAAATAATAAAATTAAAACGTATCAAACAGTGTAAAAACGAAGTGAGCTGAAAACATAATTCGGTAAATCATAAAAACATAATGAGTACAGTGTAATAAATAAAGAACAACAAATAATAAAGTAATGTTAAAACTGTCAGTGTAATCCAAATGATGAAACGAGCGTAAAGAAGTAAGACACCAATATTAATGTAAATAATAAATAGTAGTGTAAATAATTGTGTAGAATTGTCAGTGAAATCCAAATGATGAAATTAGATATAAGTAAAAGCTAAACAAACAAAAACTTAAACGAGTGTAAAGAAGTAAGTCTTAAATCGATAGACCAATATTAATATAAATAATAATGTAAATAAATCTACCCATTAGTGGGTACAACTTAAACGTAAATGTAGTAAATTAACAAAAAGCTGAGCTCCTGCGTTGTATTTCTCCAGGAGAAACCTCTTTATGTATCTTTGCCTTCGACTAAATCTTTCCTCTCCTCAGCTATAATTTTTATCTCTTTCAACACTTTTTACTATATTTTTTACATTGTATAAATTTATAAATTTATTTATTTATCTAATGTATAAAATATTTGTACTCTTTCGAATAAATATATCATCACTTAGATACTAATTAAATTAATTTGGTCTCTAATATATTAACAAAATATGAGCAGTTTACTTGCACCAGGGGACTCGTAAATCAAAGAATATACAAACATCGAACCTAACCATAAATTACGTAAACAGAAATTAACTGAATTTTTCACTGCCTTGTGTAACGCGCATCCACGGATCAGTGTTGCAAAAATTACATTTTCACTTTAGAGATGCCATCTATATGTTCATAGTTTTATAAAAATTTGCCGCAAATAATGTTCTTCAATTTTCTAGAATATTGGCAAGCTCTAGTGGGTTGCAGAGGATTACTTCGATGACAACTATAAGAAAATATACAATAATAAAAATTTAAACATGCGAATCTGCAACGCCACTCTTCCCACAAGGATTGAGAGTAAAATGTAAAGGTCTTTTAGAAGAAGAAAGTAATTGACTCGGAGGACAAAGCTACGTAGCGCAAATTAATTAGGCAGCAGAGCAGGCAAAAAAATTAAAGGTGAACCCATTTCCAGGAGGATTAGAGGCAGCTGGTCCCCAAGTAATACTTGGTTCAATAGATTGTAGGCTAGGCTTAATGAGGCTGTGGAAACGTTAACTGGAGCCATTGCTCTGAGCATAGTAGCTCGCGGCACGAGTGTGAAATGATCTTATAACTGACATGAGTGCTTGCCGTTGATGGGATAAGTATTGGCACTCATTAACGGTTATAATAGTGGGAGGGCCTCAAAATTCAGAAATTCAGCCCAATTTGAGTAACGGTCATAGTTCAAATATCAGGAATAGCTGCAGACTGACCCCCGCTTAAAGCGATCAATCATAATAAGAGGGTAACTGCAACCACTAGATTAAGGTAATGACCCAACAAGAAATATTCGGAGCGAGTCGACACGTGACGAAAGAAAAGAAAAGGGAGCCAAGGGGGTTAATAGACCATGCGAAGCTGATAAGGCATAAATGAGCGATTCCATTTAGCCACGTCGGGATTCATACTTGGCACTATAAAACGATGTGCATTGAGCTTACTTGTTGCTTGAACATCAGGATTGAAAATGCCGTGAATTTATTTGAAAACATACCCACGGTAATTATGAGGAACAGGGAGACGAGGAGAGTCATGCAAAAGTCCACGAATGCGAGAAAGCGAATGTCGTTCGAAAACTGAAGGATGAAATCCATATAGCATCGACTGCAGACTGAGCGGAAGAGGTGTCACAAGCGGAAAAGGCATCAACCAAGGGCTTGTGGCCTGCGTAAATGGTAACTTGACACCCTATCAAATAAAGGCAGAATTAGAGAACTGTGAGCTAAATTCCAAGCTCTCGAAAAAGTATAGTATACCGTTGGGAATAATCGAAAAGAGAACGATAGAAAGCAGGAGATTGCTACTGGTCATCAATCTTCTGTTGTAAGGTCCCTCTTACCTGGGTTGAGGAAAGGTCTGAAACAACCTTGATGTGGATCTCTTAGGTGCGATCATTCCAGAGAAACCTCTGAGTTGTCTTAGCGAGGAATTTTTAAGAAAATCTCGTATCCAATCACTTTATCCGGAAGATGGGAAAGCCCATCAGGAGAAACATGGTCTTGAGAGAAGAAAGTCATAGGACACAGAGAAGCACTTAGAAGAGTTGAGTACGATACCATACTCTTCCAAGCGAGAAAAGACCTGACCAAAGTGAAAAATATGTTCCTGCAGAAAAGAAGACTATCAGGAGGGCGCCAATTTAGTAAAGCAAGAATGGAAGACATTTAAAACCTAATCAATGAAACGTGTGATCACATTTACGAAGACCATATGGGATTATAATCATCTCAATAGAGCCAAGGGAGTTGTGATAGCGCTCTTTGGAACATCCTCGGGGTGAACAGGGATCTGGTTGAAAGCTCGAATCAGATCGAAGCGAGAGAAGAAAGAACAACTGAAGAGAGACGAAGTCGAATAGGTACGGTAATGGGTACCTGTCCGCGATAGTACGAGAATTCACATGCTGAAGACTTCGGTACTACCTGGAATGGAGAATCCCAAAGAGAGGTTGATTGGTATTCTAATTCCATCATCTAGCATAGACTCGAGCTCACTGATTACAGAAAGTCTATTTGTGACTAGACATCGAAGATGAATGAAAACATAACCTCGACGAGCCTCTATCCGGTGAACTACACTGTTTAATCGACCTTCCATTTGATTGTGCAAGAGACAGGGTAGGAAACGTCTGCATAGCACGTTGAAAGTAGGCTTTAGCCGAATGGAGAGGGGCAGACAGGAGAGAAATGTGAGAAGGAAGAAAGAATCTTAAGCATTTATTTTTACCAAAAATATTACGAAATAGATTATAATTATTAAAAAAAACATTCATTCAACCCATATTTCTCATTATTTTAACCTTTTGGACTGTTTTTCTTAGCAGATGTTACCTGAAAATGCGATAATATACTTTAGAGGACTACAACTGACATGGTATTTGTCACCAGGCAGCTGCGGGAGAAATGCAGGTAGGAAGATCGGGATATGTTTGCGGTGTTTGCAGATCTTATGAAGTCTTCCGACATCATGGACAGACTGATGACTGTCTCACATGATTTCTGGCAGTTCTCATGACATCACATGATTAGGCCAAGGCTCTCGTGCTAAATGCAGGTGGACAGTCTGCCACACTTTCTGTTGAGGTGAGCATGAAGCAAGGATATCCACTGGCCCCTGTTATGTTCAACGTGATCCTAGCAGTGGTAACAAGAGTTGCAGCACGTACCGTGAAAAGGGAAGTCTGACTGCCTCTCACCTATAAGTTGAACGGGATTCTTTTTGACGCAACACGAGTCAAAGATGGAACTCTTAATTCAACTGTTGATATTTTCGAATTTCAAAATGTATTAGTTAGAACACCCTGTAAAAAACTACATATAAAGTTGGATGGAGTGGCTAACGCCTATTCCAAGGCTGGCTGGCTATTAATAGTATCAAAATTGAGGTTCTTGCGCAACTCGATCACTCTCGGAACACAAAGAGGCTGCATATACGTGAATGGATCAGAAATAGAGGATGTAGACCACATCTCGTAACTTGGTTCTATACTCAACAATGATTGTAGCTTTGGAGATGATGTACGCATGTGCATTGGATAGGTGGCGATTTCCTTCGGCAGGCTGTCCAACAAGAATCCACACCGAAGTCAAAGTATACCAGGTATTTTTCCTATTATCTTACTACAGTATATGGATGTAAGGCTTGGGTTCTTTAGAGGTGGAACTTGACAACAATGAAATATTTTCATATGCGCAATCGACAGCGCATGATTGGAGTGAGGTAGTGGCATAAGCTGTCACATAGAGGGATAAAGTGGATGTCAAATATAGAATCGCTAGGTTGCATAATCACATAACGTTAACTGAGGTGGCTCGGTCATGTGTACGGAATTCCGGAACACCGACTTCTGCGCTGCCTTTAACGCTGAATTTCCCTTTAGACGTCGTTCAGTGGGAGGGCAACATAAGCTGAATTACCCTTTAGATGTCGTTCAGTGGGAAGGAAACATAAGCTGAATTACCCTTTAGATGACGTTCAGTGGGAAGGCAACATAAGCTGAATTACCCTTTAGATGTCGTTCAGTGGGAGGGCAACATAAGCTGAATTACCCTTTAGATGTCTTTCAGTGAGAGGGCAACATAATAGATACAGGGTTCATATCAGTTACATACGGAGAATATATGTAATATAGCTACACAAAATTTAGAGGTCCATGTCCAAGATTGAGCTGAGTGGCGAGAAACGTATCGCTCTGGCATTATCCACTACACCGGTAGGGTGGTGTTTGTGGGTTGGGAAGAATTGAGGTACCTCCCTATCTCAATCAGCCCAAGTTGTATACTTGCACCCTGTCCTTTCGACACTTTTTCACTTTCTTTAACTTTGCCTCTTTTATACAAAATCTTTTGCAAGGGTTTATGTAGTAGGTGCCATCGTTGTTTTTCATTTTATCCTTCTCAATATTTATTTTTAATCTCATGAAGAGACGTACCATCACTTTATATTTCCGACAAATTTCGCATATCTATAGATAGCAAATTCGTTCTAAAATTATAGAAAAATTATGATAATTTTTTTATTAGCAAAGGTTCGTTAAATATGAACCTTTCACCTTTGCCACTACTTAAAATAGCTGCATTTTGGTGTCAGGTTCTTTATGGAGTTAGGACAAATCATTGGCTGGAAATGTGAGCATATTGAGCATAAATGGCAGCTCAATCTGGCGAAATGAGAAAGGAGGAAAGGATCGGGGGAAAGGAGTCGGTGATGCCGGGTGATCCAGAGTCCAGCTGTGTGAAAGTGATATTTGATTTCTCTTCGCCCATTTTAGTCTGTAACCCTCCCCATTTTTCTGGGGGTCAATCGCGTTCGTGATATCCAAATAATATCAACATTTTTCACTTCTGAATTATAAAGACTCGCAAAATCTGATTCTAAAGCGTGTTTAGAGATTATATTCAAATATTGAAAATAGTGAAATCTCTCTTAAAAGAGCTGTATTTTTGTATAACGCTTCTTCATGGCGTTAAGACAATCACGAGCAGAAAATGTAATGTGAACATTTTCAACCTAAATGCCATAGGAGAGGAAAATAAGAAAAATTATTGTTGGATTGAATATTTTACTGTCAAAAGATCATTTGCGGATTTATAATTAGCAAGAATAGATGCATTTTTTACCCGAAATATATAAACAAATCATATAATAACAAAATATAACAAGTTTAAGCGACTTCTATGAAATAATTTAAAGAAATTCAATGAAGGGAAATTAGATGAAAAATAATTTTAAGTATTGTAAGAGGAACCTTTCTTCTGAACAGTCTGTTGTCTACTGATGAAGTCAGCAGAAGCATTTTTTGCAGCATCTTGTAAGGGTTCCCAAATGTAGTTTTTGTTGTTAAATTGACTGACATCTGCGTAAAGGTCTGTCTTTAGGATGCTCCGCAAATTTTCTATTGGAGTTCGGTATCAACTATTGGGAGGCAAGTCCATGATTGAGTCTCAAGAAATCATTTTGATTTACATCAATCATTAGAGAACTTGGAGGGGAGACTAAGCTCAGTATCCCAGATGAAGACAAGTGATTTCCTCATCCTCACTGCCGCTCTTGAACCAAGGTAGGGAGTTTTTCTCCAAGAACTCTCAGTATACCTTCGAATCTATTTTGACGCCATCATCCACTTTGAAAGGTCCTACTAACATGTATTCAATAATTGCAGGTCAAATCATCAATCCTACTTCTCCTTGTTGTCGCTTGGGGAATGCTTCACCTGACGTCCATTAACAACTTAGCCTCTTGACAACCCTCCGAACCAGCCAGAAGTGAAGATAACTTTGCTAAAGTGAGTTTCCATGTATGTCTGGACCCGCAACAGACGTTTTTATTTGTAGTTTTATATTTTTGTTTAGCAACGGCCTTTAGGTTTTATTCCTAACAGCAGAAAATTTCCTGAGAGCCATAACGTCGTTTCTCTTGTAACGGAAGAAACCCAACCAGCTCAAAATGGCTTTGTTGCTAGCATGTCTTTTTAAGCCACTTCTTTGATTTAAGAAATATCTCTAGTTGTAAGAGCTTGCAATTGTGGTTAAACTCTTCTTTCTTGGTGGAATACTATTCGCTAGTAGTCTTCTCTTCTTAAAAATAGGTCATCTTTCCTGGCCATTTTATAAGAAGATGCTTCTTTCAAAAGATGTCCGGGTGGTCGTTGTAATCCAAATTCAGAAATTCCACTATAAACTATGTAATTACCAAGCTACATATCTTGTGAATATCAACAAAATTGTGCTTAGTTGATTCCTAAACTTATCTGAAACAAAAATGGTTCATAAACATTTTCTGGAAAATGATGAAACGCTAAAGACGTATTCATAGGTGGGAGTCATCGCGATAAATTATCGCGATAACGATTTCGGATTATTGGTTATCCGATATTTTTTTCGCGTTATCGATTTAGCGGTATCGCCGATACTTTTGGTTCCAAACTAGCGATAATCGATAATTTCAGTTTTTAGTTCCAGTTTAGCACAGGGGCGAGCCGCGCGTGCCTTTGAGGCACAAACAAGTAGGTTCGAGCTGGGAGGAGGATCCTCAAAACCTATGAGGAGATGAAGGAGAGCCTCACCAGGTAAGAAAATAAGAAACAGTATTCAAATATTCTTACTATTGCATTATAAAATAACGCTATATATAGTCAATAATCAATATTATATTATAATTTTGGATTTATCGATTTATCGGTTATCACCTTATCAGGCGATAAGTTTATCGCCAGTTATCGATTCTCAGTTATCGCCGATAAGGTTATCCTTATCGATTTATCGGTTATCGTGCCCACCTATGGACGTATTGCATATAATATCTAGACCCTTTGCCTTGTTTCCTCGTCACTCCCTTTTAACCCTTAGACTACCAGTGGGACAATACGTCTCAATGCATTTTAGTTTATATTTTATTATGTATATTTTTTATATATATTATTCTATTCTATTTTTATACACATACATATATCATTTTATCTTATTTTATACGATACCGGTATTGTATACTTTTCCCCCCCCCCAAAAAAAAACTTTTGGTAGTTAATAGGTTAATTCATTTTGTGTATATTCAAAAGAAAGGATCGAGTAAAGATAACTCATCCTAAGTTAAAAAGATGGCTCATCTTTAAGTTCAAGTTAGAGATGGCTCATCTTTATTAGAGGTTAAGTGACCTAGGTTAATTTTGTTTCTGGACTCTTTGTGTTTCAGTGACCTTTTAATATTAATTATACTTATATGGACTATTTAAAACTAGGTCAATTTAGCAGGGAAAAGTCCATCTCTAAGATAACCCCGTCCATTTGTGTGTGTGTGAGGGAGGGGGGGGGGGCTAAGTCACACGTAAATCTTTTGTCGGTCAATTTCTAGATGGATTATCTTTGCTGGGCTATCTTAGAGATGGCTGATCTTTACCAGCGTAATTTAGATACGGGTTTTCTTTACTATTCTTTACTGTGGTGGATGATCGTTACGAGCTAAATTTTGAGATGGTTTATCTATACTATTCATCACCGCGATGTCTATCTTTACCAGTCCATTTAGAGACGGTTTATCATTACTTGTAATCACTGAAGTGATTTATCTTTATCAGCTCATTTTAGTGATGGTTTATCTTTACTAGTCATCATCTAGATAGCTTATCTTTACTAGTTATCATTGAGATAGCTTATCTTTACTAGTTATCATTGAGATAGCTTATCTTTACTAGTTATCATTGAGATAGCTTATCTTTACTAGTTATCATTGAGATAGCTTATCTTTAATAGATCCAATTATTCTCAATTATGAATATTTTCTTCATCGCAAAAATACCCAGAATTTCGTCTTTCTTAACCGACCTTTTTAATGCCAAAAGATGGGAAAAAAAGGCTCTCATTTATTTGTGCCATTTTTGTTGAGAATCGGAGTCAACAAATTTTATATCTATTGGGATTTTCTAGAATACCTATCTGTGAATGTGCCCGTATATACTCGGGTAAGGTATTTAGAGTCACTCATTCGATTCCCGAGTATATGCATGCAAATTCGTTGAGGGGGGACTTACTGTCTTGACACGAGCGTTCTTTCTAATTTCAATGCTATTCTTTATTTTTACTTTTATATATTATTTATTTCGTTTTTACTCGTCTTTATATGGGGGGTGGAGAATCCTCATATTGCTGGGGGTGGGGATGGGAAAGGCGACTAAACCCGGATATGGGTTGCGGTCTGAGAAGTCGCTTCTATCCGGAACTTCGCCCGGGAACACATCCAGTTAATCCGCGTCAAAGTTGGAATTGAGAGGGTGTTTGTAAAGGGCTTTTTCATAGCCGCCTAAATTCCCCCTTGGGGGTGCTAATCTACAAATAGACATAGCTGAGCGCGACTTTAATTTTTTCAGGTGCGACTTTTCAGCCGGATCTGGTTTAGGTAGTTTCATGTAACGCCACTCTCATAGAATGTGAAGAATTTAATTTATCGTAAAAAGAAAGTTAAAAATCAGATAAAAATTAAGTTAGCTGTTACCAACTCAAATTTGACATTTTTAGCCACATCCGGCTTTAAAAGTCTTAAAACAGCCGCGGCAATTTCTTTTAGAAGTCATCTTTGTTCCTGTTCAAAGTCGCGGAAAATTGGCCGTGTGACTTTGCTTAGTTCGACTTTTTCAAAACGTTTGTGACTTTCGACTGTGCGACTTCGAAATTCATAGTGTGGCAAAGTCGCAACTCGTTGCTGCAACGCCCAGCTCTGCAAATAGACTAATTATTTAAAGACAAACAAACACCCCCCACAATCAACTTAAGACAACAAACAAATAACTAAGACTAAAACAAAAAAACAAAAAAAATGAAAGGCATGATCAGGTGCCGGCAGAGGGCCCACTCCCCCACGGACTTTAATATGCCTCAAACACCCAAAAGCTAAAATAAATTGAGGAGCTCCAGAAACTCAGAAAGTACGCTGTTAAGTGTGCACGAACTCTTGCCATGTACAAAGAACAAGCGGTAACGAGCCCGCACGTCCCGGTGCCGGGACAGGTAACGTGAGCGAAGATCCCCAAGGCTTGTACATTAGAAAGGAATGTGCCGATCATTCTGGGGGACTAATCAGTCGTCGTATAAGGTTCAGGGAAGCACTCCGTCAGATGGCAATGCGTCCCGCAAAGGTGCTTGATTCAGAGACGACAGAAAACGACCGGAAGCCGTCGATGCATTGAGGGTGTGTCCATGTGAAAAGTCGCGCCGCAATGGCGCGTAGCTTTAGGGTCCCGTCGGTTGTCTTCGATGTTCCTTGCCTGTTTGACGACCTCATAAGTGGTCTCATTCCCCGCAATCCCATCCTATGTCCAGGAATACAGCAGAAGATACTCTTGGCCTCCTCCCATCTTGGGCAAGCTGTGGCGTCATAGATAATGCAAACATGGGGATGCGAAGATTCTAACGCTTCGAGGTCAGTCAGGGCGCTCTGTGAGTCGCTATATATCACGACCCGGTCTCTGAACATGGTACGACGCGTAGTCTACCGTACTGGGCGATACATTAGAACCAGTTTGGTCGTGAAGAAATATTCAGCGCCAGGTAGAGCACCGCTGACTTCAAACAAGGGAAAGACGGCGTGAAAGCCGACTCTCTTTCGGATTTGTAACCATACGTGGAGACTGTCACGGCTCCAGCGCGACACGGCGCCTGCTCAAAAAATATCGAACGCAATACTCCTGGCTCTGTTAAAGCTTTGAAAGCAGAGGGGATGTGCAGAAGGCATCGGTCGCACAATGGAGACCAGTGTAGTGGATCGAGGACACTTTCCACACTTTACGCTCAACTGCGGATGCGTAAAACTTGCATCCGCATTCAAGCCTCGAACGAACAAAGGGTCGGGAGAAAAGTAAAGCAGTATTCCTATCAGCACCCCAAATGCTGAAAATCACGGAACTAAGAATGTGTATAGCGCGGATACAAGAGACTCTAAAAGTACGAATCTGCATTAGGGTGTAGCCAAGGGTGGGGATAGAATTGCACCACTTTAATCTTGGGCGCAGAAAACCGAAACCTGTGCGCTTGATATGGAGAGAGATGCGGTTCAGAGCCTGTTAGCGTCGACGTTCCAGAATAAACATCAGGAACGTACCAAAAGATATCGAATAGTCGCTACGTAGAGCGTAGCGAGAACATCTTCCAACTGCATCGAGGTGATACTGTTAACGATCAAGGGAAAGAGAGCTAAAAGGAGTACACTTCATTGCAAGACAACCCTCTCCTGCACTATTTGAGAGGAGTGAACTCTACCCCACCAGTACGAGTAATCGAGGATCTTACAAGGACTCAGATATGAAGATTGGGAGACGCCCTTCCTCTCATGATGTGCAGGGTCTCCATGATACCATTATTGCCATGTGATATCGTAGGATTTCCAGCTTAAGGAATGAAATTTCAGTCTATGGCCTTCAGCAAGCCTTCCGGCTAAAGAATGCGGAGAAAGCTGTGGCGAAGGACTCTCAACGGATGCGGGGTCCGAGGTTGCAGTCCCTTCCTCGTAGAAGAGGGAAGGGATGTCCTGCGAGAACTTGCCCCAAATCTTTTAGTGCCTTTCCACACCTCTACAATATAGGTAATCCCGTTAAGTTACTATACGTATGCCCACCAAACAGAGCGGCGAGCGTGCTTCGAAACATATCAGAAGCTAACCCTCACTAAACGAAATTCATCTACGATGAAATCGTTTGGGTGGTGCTTATAGCACATATAGGCATATCACTTCTCTCTGAGGGACATCTTACACTCGAGTGTTAGCCAAGGAAGCGGACGGCATGCAAAACAGCCAGACGTTCTAGGCATAATATTCAGGGCCATGGCGATGAGGATGCCGGAGAACTCAACAACCTCATCAACTGCTATAAACTCAACTGTGATAGATAAATCAGTAATTTCTTAAAATACGGGCTACCGCACCCTCTCCAACACCACCACGACCGTTTCTCGGGCGTTAGTAGCCCATAAAAAATATTTGGATAAATAAGTGACCATTACCATGAAGCTCATCAACCCTCTCTTTCGCAATGATGTGTGAATTCATCCTCATTCATGACACCGATCTCCAACTCTTCGATCGGATCGGCAAGGACTTAGTGTTTATGAAGTGTGTATGAAGAGGATTGGGAGATGTAGTGAATATGTTTAACAGAGGAGGGATATTGTATATGCATTATGTAAGACCAAGAAAACTAGTGCAAATAGACAATGTGAAAAGGATGAAGTGTATGAGAAAGGTTTGTAATGACTGATACCATTTGTAGCGGCAACTTGGCAATATAATTTAAATTGAAGACGTTGATGAAATTACTTTTTGATCAAGTAGGTGGTGAAGTGTAAAGATAAACGATTATTTTTTGTATTTCACCAGATTCAATTAATCGACTTTAATTGATTCACGCGGAAAATAATACGTTACGATTGATAGAACACGAGTAATTGTCTTGCCGAGAAGTGCAAAGAGTAGTCTACTTGGAGAGTTGTCGGCGGACGCTAGAGTCTTTGCGAAGGGTGTGACTCGCCATCATGTTAAGGGGATTTTAGAGTCTCTTCTTTTTAATGAGCTTGGAAGAGATTACAGACCCCAGGAGCTGGTGTGTTACTTTCGCCTTAGAACCAAGAAGCGAATCGTGAAGAGAGGAGTGACGCCAACAGATTGTATATCGTGGGTCAAACTGAGTGAATGGGTCCGATATTATTTGAGGTTCTGAATATACTCAAATAAATGAGGAACTTAGCAGAATACTTCAGAGAAGGAACCTCACCCCGCGCGTTGAAGCTTTAATTGCTTGAGATATTCTTGAGTGCATGAGAAAGATTCGTTCTTTGCAAAGATTTTTGCATGTGTTGGGTAGGCTTGATGTGGTTTTAATCCTTATAACATCTCACAATAAAATTAGAAATGAGAAAAAATTAGTTTTACGATAAAAATATAAGTTTATCTAGAAGCAGACGACAAAATATTAATTATAGCTCATAAATAGCGCCTCCTAAATTGAAGTATTACCCAAACGCATATACGAATAGTCTATAAATAAATAGTAAGTACGTAAAAATAGTGCTAATGGTGTTTGTCGGCCTTTTAGCCAACCTGTACGGCTTCGTTTTCGCGCGGATAACAGTTATTTTGACGATAGTATCGTTACAAATAGAGTCGTACTCAGAGTGCCAGTATCTTAAAAAATAAGTGCTTTCCGCGCCTAATCGAAGCCGTAATTGATGATTAGAATCCCTAAAAATACCATTAGTACTGTTTTTACTACAAAATACCATTAGTACTGTTTTTACTACAAAATTCACGGCGTAGGTCTTTTGAAGTTTCACCGAAATTTATAATTTTCAACTTTAATATTAATATAGTAATTACAATTGGAAATTTATACGTGAAAAAAACTAAGTTAGATAGTCATTATTATTAAGATTATAAAAATGGCGGTGTTAGGCAATATTGAGTGAGAGGGAATATGTAAAAAAAAAATTAGAAGTTATTTAACGAATGAATAGATAGGTAATCGTAATAAATAATCTTGGAGGATAAATATATTATATATTGTAATTTGAAAAGTTAATGAGAAATTGGAGGATATAGTTAATTCGAAAATGAGATATAAATACTTTCGAGTAGGCTCAAGTACAAACATTATTTAAGAGACTTAGGACAATGGATTATATGTGGATTACTTTAGATTAATTTAGATAAAACTTGATTGATTGGATAAAGGTCAGTTTGGATAAGGATTTGAAATAATTAGAACAAGAACGAATTAAGTAAGAGTGAGATTATTCCATGTCTTCTCGCGTACTTCCTAAGGCTACTCGTGTGGGACTGTTTTTAATGGATCTGTACCGCCACAGGGTGATAGAGAGAATAGATAATTGGTAAGAGGTATAATGGTGTGAGGAAATGGGTGAATGATGCTGCAATGTAAGAAGAATGAAAAGAAATAGTCTTGTGTCAGTGTGTGCATAAAGTTGGAAGACCACTAAAACGTGAGTTGAGAGAGAAATGGTTGACTAAGGAGAAATGGATGATATAGTGAATGCTAGATGTGCATATGGCATGATTGATGATTTATAGTGATAGATGAATGATAGATGTACATATAGCGGTCAACTTACTATAAAATGAAAATCTCAGAAACTTTAAGCCATCGGCAGTATTCATCGAGGTTTCTCTCTCGTTATATCCCCGCGAAGGTGAAGAGATCACAAACACACTTGCAAACACACCTCAACCAACGCTTCAAAAATACCCCCGTCCCCCCTCCTACAAATCTCATCTCCCTCCAACCAAACAGACTCCCTCTATCGTTTGTTTTTTTTTTAATTATTGCAGTTTTATGTTGGAGAAGGCTAATGGCCCCTTCCGAATATTTAGGACCACATCCAGTTTTGATTTTATAGTCCTCTTTCACATAATCATCCCATACACCCTGCTACCAATCCTTATCATCTCGCTGGTTCTCCTCCATTAACCAAGAACAGATGACAAAGGATCCTCCCTCCTTCCCTCCCCCATTCGACTCTGCCTCTACTCACTTCAACGTGGCTCTTCGCTGTTTTTAGTCGCGAGCGACTCTACATCTCACTATGTCGGTCGGTGCCCGGTTTGCTCTTTTTGTTTTTGTAATAACATTGTGACTACACAGCCGATTCTAACGAAATTTGAAACCCTTATGTTGTTTTACATTCTCTTTCGAATCATCACATAAACAAGCTACACTAACACAAGTACAGCCTGCAGCACCTACACTACCAACACCACCTACATTGCCTGCAACACTTACTCCACCTACACCTACACCACTACCACTTATACCACATATACCACCTACACCACCACCACTTACACTACCATCATCTACACCACCTAAACGACCTAAACCACCACCACATACACCATCATTACCTACACCACCACCACCAACTTCACCACCATCTACACCACCTATACCGCCCCCCCCTACACCACCACCACTTGCACCACCACCACCTATACCGCCACCACTTACACCACCATCACTTACACCGTTTAAGCAACCTAAACCAACACTTACACCACCACCCCGCCTACACCAACAACACCTACACCACTACCACCTAAACCATCACCACTTACACCACCTGAACCACCACCAACTACACCTCTACCACCTATATCACCCCAACCTACACCACCACCACCATTTACACCACAACCTACACTACTACCACTTACACCACTATCAGCTACATCACTACCATCTGCAACGCCATCACCACCTATACTACCATCACACACACCACTACCACCTACACCCCATCCGCCTACACCAAAACTACCTACACCACGACAACCTACATCACCACCACCTACATCACCGCCACCTACATCACCACCACCTACACCACTTACACCACCACCACCCTAGGTTATCCCGGGAATTATTTTGTTTTGGCAATAACATCCAAACTATTCGGCCGATTCTAACGAAATTTGAAACCCTTATGTTGTTTTACATTCTCTTCCGAATGATACAATTGTCAATGTCCTCCCAAGGTTAGCCTGGGAATTCTTTGGAAATAACATCATAACTATTCGGCCGATTCTAACAAGATTTGAAACCCTTATGTTGTTTATATTCTCTTTCGAATTATATAATTAGCAAGGTTCCCCCAACGTTAGTCCGTGAATTATTGCAAGTTTTGAAGGCCATAAGGTCATAAATCAGTATAAGTTAGAGCACGCGACTTTTGGTCAGCAGACCTTGTTTCGGATCTTCTCTCTGTGCCTCAACGGCCATGTCTCCTTTTCCCCTCCTGCACTCACCGAGCCTCGTGACAACACAAAACAAGACAAGAATACAAAGAAAAGTGGATGGATTGTTGTAGTCAAGTTACAGCAAACAGCAATCACAGGGGAAAGTTTCGGAAATGACTTAGGAAGGGATAGGAGGAGGGAGATAGGCCGGTGGCTATACACCGGTGCGACCTGTGCTTAATGACGTGTATGCAGGGGTATTTGACTCGCCAGGCTGAAGGGTCAGCAAGGCAGGGAGGGGTCCGGCTAATCGGCAAGTTTGCTAGTACGCTGGGGCGCAGGCGGTGTGCTGGCTTGAATTATGGAAACGTCACGCGTTTCTGATACTTAAGTGTATATAGGTGTGGGTACAGGGTAGTTGAGGGCTGCTGGGTATTTGCGTACCCAAACAGCGTGTTGAATATTATGTATTAGGTTGTATATTGGGTTTCCCTCGAGTTTTCCTAGTTGGCGTGTTAATCGTGCGAAGTTGTATGTGTTTAGTGGTGTGAGTTTGTTTGAGTCGTGTAGTGTAGGCATTTTCCTGTACAAGGGAGAACGACAAGAGGACTTCAGAGCGGAGTTCTGAGTACGTTGTGCGCTCCTCGGCCATGTGGGGCTTGCGGCTGTTAGTGTTATTGGCGCGTATGCGATTAATGGTCTGACAAGTGTTTTGTATAGGTGTAACAACTGCATTTTTTTACTGCTGAGGTGGAATCTATTTAGCATGTTGTTTGTGTGCTTGGCGTTGAATTGTACGTTGTTTTGTGTGTGTGAAAATGTAAGTGTTTATCGAATGCTGCCCCCTGAGTATTTTTGTTGCTAGTTTGTATGTGAGTCTTGTCGGGGCGGGGTATTGCGGGTTAAGTGTGTGTTCGTATATTTGAATGTGGTGCATGTAGTTATCAGAGGCACCGTAGAGTGTCACCGGTCTTCTTTGCCTTGTAGTTTCGAGTCACGAGGATGAAAACCACGAACATGCAAAAGACGACTTCTCGCTATCTCTGTTCGCACCTCTGTAGCCCACTACTCCCCTGCTACTCACTCCTACAGTCCACTCCTAAGTCCGCCTAGGATGCTCACACCATCCGTATCCTTTAAAAAATGAAAACACAACCTGCACGCCCAATTTTAACTTGTTGCTAATATATATATATATATATATATATATATATATATATATATATATATATATATATATATATATATATATATATATATATATATATATCCCCTCCCCCCCCCTCTCTCTCTCTCTTCCAGAAACACCCATCTTCTCTCTTTTTCTCCGTTGTTGTGTTCTTTGCCTTCTTCTCTGAAAAGACCTTATTCCTTCTGGCCTATCCTTATAGCCTATTTCTTATCACCGGGTAGCTCCCAATTTATATTCCTCCGCCCGAACAACTTTTTATCCCCCAAGTTCTCCTGAGGAATAATTTTCCTCTTTCACTCTTCGATAAAGACGTTCTTCAATAGACTCATTTCTTCTTAGTCTTTACGGTCATTTCCTCGTTGCTCTTCTCTCTGTTCTTCACCTAACTGTCGCACACACCTTGCCACCACGCCTTATCATAAAACATGATGTGTTCGCCCTATCCGTTACTTTTAAATAAACATGAAAGTATGAAAGTCTGCTGTCGGCCCAGATTCGAGATCACCTGTACTCTTGCAACTTTGATGAGATTTGTGAGTCTGGTTTTAAGAGGGGGCACATCACTGAATCAGTTCCTCTGCATGTAACGGATCGTCTTCGCTATGCGTCCGGTGCTGGTAAGCCTTCCATTCTAGTAACTCTGGACATCTCAGCACCATTTTACACTGCTGATCCTACTGTTCTTCTCCACCCTCTCCGTGAATTTCTGTGTGTCTTTGGATTGCCCTAAGTGGTTTCTCTCGTATTTGGATCTCTTACTCAATCTATTCATATTGGAAATAATTTATCTCGGCCGGCGAAGGTGCATTTTGGTGTTCCGCAAGGCCTTGTTCTTGATCGCCTCCGTTTACTATCATAAGGCCCTTGGTATTTTTATGTATTGCTATCGTCTATCATAGCATTTCTTTGCTGATGATACACCAATCTCTCTTTATTCTTAACTTCCTTTACTGAGAGACTAAGAAACCTACTCTCTGCTTATATCATTACTGAATTGCTCTCGGCCAATTTTCTGAAACTCAGGACAAAACACAAGTATTATTAGTGGTCACTCCTGTAGATGTGGCTTGCTGCTGAACTATTTCTCCCTATCTTAACTTTGGTGACTACTATGCCCCATTCAGATACATTAAAAATTCTGGCCGTCACATTTCATAGTCAGTTATCTCTTACTAAGACCCGTAAATCCTCTATCTAATTTGACTACGACAGCTTTGAGATTGCCATTCAGGCCTTCGTCGCATCAGGCCTTGCCAACTCCAAATCCCTTTTTGCTGGATCACCACAGGCTTCTTCCATTCTCTTCCCCTTCTAACCGGTTCAAATGTTTCCTGCCTCTATTTCGTGATCTACACTGACTCCCCATTCACTGCACAATCGCCTGCAATGTCCTTCCGTTTGCATATGTATAAGATCCTAAAGGGTAGAGCACCCTCTTACTTACCCTTCTTACTGACCTTATCCCAGCTTCTCCGAACCCTGCGCTCTGGCTCTGCTCCCCTCTCGATTGTTCTTCGTAGTCGTATATCGCGTAGGTGATCGTGCTTTCTCTACATTCGCCTCGAGACTGTGGAATGATCTGCCTGTTGCGATACGCAAACAGGGCCTCTATTAGTGGGTGTGCTTGATGCCTTCTATCCAGGGATTGACTGGACAAAATACTACAGCACGAAATACCACATCGTTTTGACATTTGGCGCAGAAAAAACAGATGGATATCTTTGTGAATGCTATTGCATGAAAGAGTGGGATGTGGTGGATATTATTATAGTGGTATTGATGTGCACAGATCCATCTTTATTCGAGAGTGGTGAGAGAGATGAAAATATTTATTTAGAAGAATACAAATTTTCATTTAATTGTATTTATGTGCAAATTATTCTGATTTCAATATACGGTTGACAATACTAATTCATTCTTTATGTCATGGCAGCCTCTTACGGAAGTAATCACTAGATCCGAGATCAATTCAATGATGATATTACAGAGTGACCACCCCCACCCCCCCCCCTTAAAAAACGGGCCTAAACTTTCAATATGCTTCATTTCTTAATTATTTATCCAATTAAGAAATAAAGCCTATTGAAAGTTGGAGGCGTCACCCTGTATAAGCACATAGTAGGCATGTTAGTCTCTCAGTAGACGAGGTTGAGGAGCAGAAAATAGAATGGCCTACCATCAGTAGAGGAAGGAAATGGTAGGCCAAAGCAACGCATAATAAAATGGCCTATCATCAGCAGAGAAAGGAAATGATAGGCCAAAGCAACGCATAATAGAATGGCCTATCATCAGCAGAGAAAGGAAATGATAGGCTAAAGCAACGCATAATAATACCGAGGGGAAGATATATCCGTCTGTTGTTGGAAGAAGATCCATCTGTAGAGGGTTATTTGTTCTTGTTGTGGGTCTCGCAAGGTGGGGGGGGGGGGCTCCAGGGAAACTGTTACACCTGGTACCTGAAGGAGGGGCAATCCAGGCCCCAGTACCCCCTGTCCCCAAACAAGATTGAGACTACCTGGGTTTTATTCCTTCTAGATATTTGCAGGTTCACCCCTTCTCGACACTTTCTTTACCAGCCTCTTCTCACCTATCTTCTATAGAGGCCGACGGCTAATTTCGCAGACTAGTCGCCGACCAGCGCTCGTCCATTCATCCATGGTCGGGGCCGGTTTGGGGGTATCCCTCTTAGCTCCAGTTGGGGATGTGATGTTTTTTAAGATGCCTACATTCATTCATCCCTTTCTTATTCCCCCCCTCCCCCCCCACACAAATCTTTCTTTTCTTTATTTATCCTTTTACGCCACCGAAGGGGATTTCTGAGATATCATAATCAACCTTGCTGCGGCTGACATCTGGAGGATTGTTGACTTCCCGCCCCCAACAACCGCTTTATTGTCTTCACACATTTTCACTTTCTTCACCACTTTCATTACAGATCGCTACTTACAGACTTTCTGCAGGAGTTGCCCTTGTTGGTTTTCACCTTAAAGAAAGCTAAGTCACCCCAATTCGAACCTCCCCCATCCGGCGACTGACCACACTCAATGTGACTTAACTGCGTTCAACCGGTGTGAAGCGGAGGTGACTCCTATCTTCAAGAAAGGAGACCATAGCCAGCCGTCGAGCTACTGACCTATTAGCTTAACCTCAATAGTCGGTAAACTCATAGAAAGCATCATGGTGGACAAAATGACGTCATATTTAGTCCAACTTGCGATTGCGGAGTTACCAGCACGGGTTCCAAAGGCACCGGTCATGCCTAACGAATCTTGTGGAATTCTTCCACTTCGTTTTCAGTGAGCACGACCAGGATAAGGCGGTGGATGTTATCTACTTAGACTTTCGGAAAGCCTTCGATAAGGTACCACACAGCCGCCTCCTTCGGAAAGTGTGTGCGCTGGGCGTAGGCGGAAATGTAGCAAGTTGGATAGAGAACTGGCTAAGTGTCAGACGGCAACGGGTAGTGTTGAAGGGACAGGCTTCCTAGTGGGTGCCCGTTACTAGCGGTGTTCCTCAAGGTTCTGTCCTTGGACCACTACTATTCATCAACGTCAACGACATGGACGGTGACATGGTTGCGAAGATTTCCAAATTTGCCGACGATACCAAACTTGGTATGAACGTTGCAAAGGAAGGAAATACTGCCCGGCTGCAGGAAGATCTTCGGAAGATTGGGGAGTGGTCGGGCACGTGTCAAATGCCTTTTAACGTGAACAAATGCAAAGTGATGCATATCGGCCACCGAACCCCCAAGCTCATTATATCCTTAAGGGCACTGCTCTTGAATCTACCGACACTGAGAAGGACTTGGGTGTGTCTATAACTAGTGATCTCAAGTTGTCGAGGCAGTGTATTGAGGCGGAGAAGAAAGCCCAAAGGATGCTAGGTTATATAAAGAGACAGTTTGGAAATCAGAACAAGGAAATAGTACTCTGTCTGTACAATTCACTTGTCCGACCGCACCTGGAATATGCCGTACAATTTTGGAGTCCTTCGTTTCGAAAGGATATCGCGAGATTGGAACGTGTGCAAGCCAGGGCAACCAAACTGATTCCTTCTATCAGACATAAAAGTTATGGAGATATTTAAGGGAATTAGATCTGTTCTCGCTGGAAACCCATAGACTGCGTGGTCAGCTCATCGAAGTTTTCAAAATACTTCGAGGGTTCGACAATGTTGACTACAGGGATATTTCCAGCCTTAATGAGAGCAGAACAAGAAATCACGGCTTTAAACTTGAACTGAAGCGTTACAACCGCGATCTGTGTGGGAAATTTTTCACGTACAGTATCTGCGGTAGCTGGAACGCACTTCCGGTGGAGGATGTCAACAGCAATTCTGTTGTCCAGTTCAAGACAAGACTAGACAAAGTCTTGAAAAGTGGCCGTTTAGGGAGTACATAAGGCAATTGAGCGGGAATGTGCCTACTCGACAACTAGTCCAAAGGTACCCTCATTGAGTGGACCGTAAGGTCTTCTAGGGTACTTACTTTCCTTGTAGCTCCTTGTAAATGTGGAGCGGTGTTTCCTCTCGGCTAGGCCATTAGCTCTTATTTAGAGTACCAAAATGAGTACAATAGAGTAAAATAATTTTAGTGATGTAATTAACGGTGGCATTTCCATTCAATTAAAATGCCGAATGAGGTAAGGGGGACAGATAAGAACAATGGGTGGATAAAAAAAGGGTAAAAAAGTAGTTAAGGAGGATGAGACACCAGGAAGGATGAAACCGCCAGGCCGTACCTTAACCTCCACCAACAGTTTGGTGCAAAAGTGCTAAGTTTGGGAGTAGTGGAAACGACGCTTGTCTGTTCTTTCACCCACGACACACTTTCGTCAACCCTCCAACACCTTCACGCGTAACCTCGCGGGACAACGAAGTTGATTGAGGGTTAGGCTTAAAAAAAAGGAAGCGGAGAGTCGGTCCCTATGGACTCGTGTATTGGTGTTTAAAGGAATGAGTCATCTGGGGCAGTGCTCCCTTATGTAATAGGGATGGGTTTGTGCACATCCGATAGTGATTTTTTTCAGTTCTTGGAGGAGGCTGGCTGCATGTTCGGGTGGCGGAGAAAGCGGGTCTCCTCCGACGCTGGAGCATGTTTTTTTTTTTTTTTCTCAGAGGTTTGAATTTTGCTGGGGGGGGGGGTATTATTATTTTTTTAATATAACCTAATTTTAGGAGGGTTTCGCTGGGATTTATGCCCATGCAGGCAGTCGCTTTTAAAAAATGCAGCATTGGCTGGCTCAATTTTGTTAGCGAGTCATTGGGGGTGGGGTGGGGGTGGGGGTAGAAAGCTTAAGAAGTAAACATTCAAATATGAGTCACGTTGCGGATGGACGGGAACAAAGATTTGTGGCTACATCAAAAATACATGACTTGTACATAAGCGTGTCGATTGTGTTGGATTATTTTGTGTGTGCTGGTGTGAGGTAGAAAACTGTTGCGTATTTGAATATCTCTTCCGATGAAATGAGTACATTCTTCTAATTGTTTAGGAACGTGACTTGTCATGTGAGTCCCCTTGAAATTATGGAACCTACAGTATCCATCATGTGTAGATTGAACGTCTAGAATAAATTGTTTCTTAAAGGGATCATTACTCCTGGTAGAAATCAATCGCCAGGAAGCCTCCGGGTACAGTTGTACACCATTAAGTAAAGGGGAATACAGGATATCTGATTTTGGAGAATTAACCATGGCTAAGAGAACAGACGGAGCGTTCTCCAGCCATTTGTTAAGAATTACCTTCTGTTAGGAGCGATAGTTTCATTGTCTTACGTAACTAAGGCATTAGCACGGAGAATCCCTTGTGTAATGTACACATGCCTCGTTGCTGTCAATTGCAGTTTGTGGTTGAATAGTCCTGATTGAAACTGCAATGCATTATCTGTTGCAATTTTTGCCAGCACGCCGAGTGGTCCTATGAAGCCATTGAAGAAGGCTTTAGTGACAGACTCTGAAATCAAGGCATTAAAGGATAAGGTTTTTACCAAGTTCAACAGACACAAAAATCTAGCGTTGGGGTCAGAAATTGTGTGAAAAAGGCGCTTGCATGACGGTGCATTTTCGCCTTCTGGCAGGCAGTGCAAGTCCTGACCTAATCACGGACTTCCTGACGCATCTCTTTCTATATGAAGCAATCTGAGATTGACTTCAGATTGGACCGGGTTCCAAATGCCCCTAAGTTGACAATTGAATATTAATTTGCAAAAATGAAAAGTGATGTAAAGCCATTTAGACCTTGTAAAATACCACAGATACCGGAATTTTCCAATAAAGGACTAGGATATCCAGCGCTGATTAATGATTTCTGTTGGTCAAAATATCTAGTAAATCCAAAAGGATGGACATTCCAACCAGATGCTGGAGGTCTGATTACTCTAGGTCTGTGTCTGGACCGATTCGAGCGTTAGTGACTAACGATGGTTTGAGTATGTAATGTGTCACCAGGTAACTGTGTGAGAGTTTGTAGGTGCTAACGTTGGTGCAAAAGAGTGAGGTTATGATATGGAAGGAGAAGGAAAGACCTAAAGTGAGAGCAATGCAAATAAACAACTTGAGAGGGATGTTTGGTGTGCGAATTTAGATAGAGTAGATAAAAGATGTTTATGGGGCGTAGAAGGGTCTGAATGAGGTTGTGACTAAAGTTGTTCCATGGTGGTATGAGCATGGAAGAAGAAATAGACTTGTGAAGAGAATATACGAGTGTGTTAGGGTGTGAGAAGGTTGCGAAGACCGCGTAAAATGTGGCTTGATAATGTGAAAGTGTTTGAGAGAGAAATTGCTGAGTGAGGAAGAACGGGATGATAGTGTGTATGGTAGGTGTGCATGGAGTCAATAAATTAGGACCCGAGTTATGATATATCTACCCATTGAAAGTGAGCATCTACCGCTACTAAAAGGTATGCCCCACCATCGGACCAGAATAGTCTATGTGGTTACGATGCCACGGGTGGGTCAGCAATTCTCACAGGTATAGCTACCCTTTGGGAGGTTGTGCCCGTAGAGATAGGCATTTAGGACATGAGTTTCACAAGTCCTCCAAATCGCGATAAAGGTTTGGGCACCATAAATGGTTTCCCTCATCATTAAGCATTGATTGCTCTCTGGTCGTTTAACTAAACAGTGGCTACCTTTCTTTAAGGATTCATTCGGTTTTGATGGATTATATGACTCGATATCCTTCTCTACATCCTTCACATCAGAGTAACCTTGATAGTTGCAGTGACATAAACAAATGGTAATCGGATGTTGCAAGGTGGAGTGAATATGGAGGAGGAGGAAGAACTCCTTAACTTAATGCATTATTTCTCGCCATGGGTCAAACGTAACACGTGTGGGTGTGCATTGCCATGGAGGAGGAGGAACATTTTCGGTTGATTAGTGAAGGACGATTTTGTTCAAGAGAGTCATTTCTATGTGGCAATTGTTGAACAGTCGAAATGTTGACAATTGTTGAACATTGAACATTGGATATTCAAACGTTGCAATTATTAAGCATTTAAATGTTGCAATTGTTGAACATTTAAACGTTGCAATTGTTGGTCATTCAAACATTGCAATTATTAAACATTCGAAACGTTGCAATTGTTGAACATTCGAAACATTGCAATTATTGAACATTCAAACATTGCAATTATTGAACATTCGAAACGTTGCAATTGTTGAACATTTAAATGTTGCAATTGTTGAACATTTAAACGTTGCAATTATTGAACATATAGTTTATAGATGAAGCCATATTCACACGTTGTAAACGTTGTCGTTCAGACAGCTTATGTAGCACCCAAACACTATTTTGTAGCTTATAAAAAGGCTTAGACCCACTACAGGATTAAAATGAATAGGCATTTCTACAGCATAAAAGAGGCCTAAACATTACTACAGTTAACTTGAAACAGATTGCAGCAAATACGGAACAATTTGAACAACTTTAAGAAGCTTTTTTTTTTGTCTTTTGAAAACGACATTAATTTGTTGACAACCTGATACATTCATATTGAGATCCTAGTAAATGCTGTACCCCCTAGCAAAAGATTATGTACAACCCTGTATTACGGTGTTTAATCCTATGATCTGTCCGGAAGTGGTAGTTCTAGTAGTAAGTTGTGCCGTCTGTCCCTCGCATTGTATGTGATTCTGACCGGATAATGAAATGCACATAAAGATCCGAATGACGATCGCTGGCAAGCCCGAAGGCACCAGGAACCAGTCCTCGTTTTAGGGAAGGGGGAGTTTATGAGACCATCCAGCGATCATATGTAGATCGCCATTTACGTCCACATACTGAGTCATGTAGGGTATGTGGATATGAATGCACACCATCGGTAGGGTTCAGGAGTGAACGTCTATGTTGCGTTGTGAAGACGGGAAGGGAAAACATCGTTGTGATTGGATATATGCGTGGTGATGCGTATAGAGTTACTTACCTCCAAGGAGGCGGGTATCAGGGTATCCGCCAATGGCGCGGTCAGGTCGTGACGTGCCGCTGAAACTTTCGTGTCCATGCTTACGCTTGCTGGAATCGAACCCGTGCCTCGACGCTAGAAGTCCAATGGAGTATCACCCAGGCTAGCGAGAGCTCCGACCCTATAGGAGTTTCCAAGTGTCTAGACAAGTTCTTTACCCTCGTTTGTTGTCACTTTTTAAAGGAGACATTGCCACCTCAAGACTCGGGCCTTTTTGTATCGCAAGGATTTTGTGCCTGATAAAGTTTTGATGATGATAATAATAATGATAATAAATGGCGTTTTCCAGAGGCGTGCGCCTTCGCACAGCGCATAGCACTGATAAAAGGCTTTACGGTAGGATGTGTCTTTAGGGCGTTTTTAAGGAACTAAGAGAGGGAGAGGAGCGTCTAATCGACCGGCAGTTCATTCCACGTATTAGAAGCGCAGTTTGAGACGTCTCCGTCACTCATGCGGGGGAAGTTCAGAAAAGAAGACGGGTATGACAGAGGGGTGTACAATGTACAACATCCTTCTACTTATTTCTGTGTTCTTTTCCTAGGCGACGACTTACCCGACTGGAAACATCGCTTCTAAATTTAAGCAAGGTTAAGCTAAATTGGGCATGGTTAGTCATCGGATCGGGGTTGGATTCCTGTCGACTTTTCGGGAGCCACCCACTCAGATGGGGAGAATTGGCGGGAAAATCGCGAATAAAAAAAAGACATGAAAATGTGAGGAAGATAACAGAGCCGGAAGAGCGACTAGTTGGGGCTCTCGATAAAGGATGGGGTGCGATTTTCGTAAACCTACACAAGTTCCACAACTCACGATTGAGGCAAATACCCTTGAGAGGTTGTTGATTCTAGGGAAGGGAGCGGGATGGGGGGGATAAATCTGCATGACATGATGAGGCAATTAATTGTTGCTTTCCTTTTCAATTTTATTTTCTAAAAAATAAACCAGAAAGTAATTAATTAATTTTATATAAATAGAAAAATAAAAATACAACCATGAAGTTATTCATATTAAAATTTAATTTTAGAAATCAACCGGAAGAAATAATGACGCACGAGATATAGGCGAAATCCCCGTTTGACGTCAAACATAATGGCGGCCAGCAATGACGTCATCAGGAAGTGCGAACTTTACGGTATTGTGAGGAAACGAATTTTGAAATTTTCTGCCACGAAATTTATATTGAAAAATCATTTGCTATTAAAGAAGTTTAGCAAAGATCTGAATTTTCGAATATTTTCTATGCATTTAGTAGAGTAAGTTGAGATTTGTGAAGGAAGGTGGGTGGAATGATTCTGATACGTTGTGTAATCTTAAAGAATGAATACATTTGGGCTAACTTATTCTGGTGAAGCTGGCCTTGAATGCTGGCTGCCTGGGGTAGCGCTTCATAACCCCCTCCCCACCTCTCTCTCTCTCTCTCTCTCTCTCTCTTTCGCACACACAAAGATTTTTCGCGAATTTTAAAGTGTGAACAACAAGGGGAGATCAAATGTAGTGTGGTCAATCTTGAAGCGTCTAACATCTGGATGATTGGGTGCCCTTTCAGTCCTAATGACTGCAGTAGGATCTGAGGCGGCCTTCCACTCATTTCTACTTCATCTTCACATCTTTCTTTGCAAGCAAACTTTTTGCGGGTTACGTCCTCATTGGTATTTCGCTTTAAGATATCTATAGTGAAATTCCTCCTCGCACAATTATGTTCTTCCTAATTTAAAATTAACGGAAAAAAAGTTAGTCTTACCCGTGCGACAAGAAATGCAACAGCAATATATTGAACTGAAGTTTAGGTATATCTACAGATGATCAACTCCGTTAAAAATATCACTTTATTCTATCGGCCTATTTGAATTGTCTGTTTCTTATTTATTCGGCGCCAGTATTTTCCCATATTTGCCGCTGCTATGGTGTCATCTACCTCGCCGGGGGTGGTGTCACTTCACCGATGCAAGAAATACATATTCTTAATGATGATACTAATTTAACTACTATATAGAATGTTAGGGGTAGTAGGTCATTTAAAAACGCTTAATTTTGTGTTTTTAAAAAAATTATTACGACCAGTTTTTTCTTTGAATCTTTAAATTTCTTTGCCATCTCCATATCTTTCTCCTTAAATCTAATTCACATAGAAGTTCAGACAAATTGAGAACATTTATTAAAATTAAAGTATGCCTGTTGTGTTTTTTTGTTTTTTTCGCATATTTAAAGGTTTTATCGAAGTTCTTTCTAAGTTAGATTGTTCATTTTATTCCTTAGCAGGAGGAAATAGGTACTGGCCCCTAAATACGAGTAAAGCAAAATGAAATTATTATTTTTTCCGTATTTCAAAAGAATTCCGATAAAAAAAACTTCTTGCCTTTGGGCCAAGAAAATGACCATGAATCTGAAAAGGCATAGACCAAGAGTAAATTATAAGGCGATATGTACTGGAAACCTTTTAAAAATTTTTCGACCAAACGCCCGAACCAAAGCCGGAAAGAGCGTAGGCCACAGAGCAAAACGTCTGCCTACGAAGCGCAAGCTACTCACGTAAAGAGGAGTACCGCAGGTTCTGTGCTTGAATCGATCTATTTTACAGAAAAATGCCTACCTTATCTTTCTTATTAGAAGAAACGAATATCTAAGGTTATTTTCTTCTTTATAATGGGGGAAGGGACACACGTCACAGTTTGTTTCCAGTTGGCGATATATGGCAACTGCAGCCCAAGATTTCTCGATCATCTAGATATTTCGTGGATCATCTTGCCCAACTTGAGCATCTATAGCTTCCCTAGGTTGTTTTTTTTTAACCTGAACATCTAGAGCTTTCTTAGCTCTGTATTTCCTCGAGGTGAACATCAAGAACTTTCATTAAAGTTTTTGTTGAACTTGAGCACCTAGAGATTTCAAAATGTTTTTTTTCTCGACTTGAGTTCTAGACATTTTGTAAATTTGGTTTTGTTCCACTTGAACATCTAGATTTTAGGTCTATTCTAGATATGTTGTTTTGTCAATTTGAGCTTTTAGAGCTTTCCAAGATCTGTTTTTAGTGAACTTGAGCATCTAGAGATTTCTTAGATCTGTTTTTGCTCGACTTGAGCACTCAAATCATTACAAGATTAATTATTGTTCTTTCTTCGAGATTCAACCTTTGAAAAGTGAGCTTTTTAGTTTTGTGACATTGTAAAGATTTTAAAAATAAACCAGTACATGAATTACAGTATATGAATTACAGTACATGAATTACAGTACATGAATTACAGTATATGAATTACAGTTCATGAATTAAAGTACATGAATTACAGTACTTTGTTATCTGGTAAATGGTGAGTTAGATAAAGCCTTGCAATAGCTTACAAAACTATGTACTCGTAAGTTAACGTTGACTCTGACACCACCAGTAAGTGCAGGTCCTAGCTTATAAGGTGCCCTGGGCGAAACCCCCTTTCAGTGCCCCCCAACTCGGAATGAGACCCACCTTCCAACATATAGAACTAAAAAATGTATATAAAAAAAAACATTCCAACAATTATGTACAAACCAACTTGTTTATTAAGCGTATGGTCTTCGCATGTAAAACGACAAACATGTGCAATTGTGCGCATATGTGTAATAAATACCTAAATTGAAGCAATACCTATGTAACAAAATAAGCACGAATAGAAAAAAAGGAGGCTATATAAATGAATAAATAAAAAGACATCAAATAAAGAGCGAAACAACTAAATTGGGCAAATCTTTTACTATACAAATAGAACAGAACGTACTTATTACTCCCTCAGGCACTCCATATGACCCTGGGTAGTTGCTCATATTACCCATACCTAAATCCCTCTCTGCTACCAGTGCCTCAATTAGTGGCGGATCAAGGATAAAAATTCTGAAGGGGTTAGCCTGAATTCCTCCCTCTGAGTACTCTGAGAAAAGAGCATTGATCATTAATAATGTTTATCTTACACACGAGTGAGCACTAACTCTCTCAGATCCGATTTCTTTTCCACACATCAGGAAATTATGAATTGTAGTTTTTGAAGTAAACTTGTAGATTGGCGGCGCGCCCGAAAAAGTCGATTTTTGTGTGTTTATATTTCGTTCACCCGTGCCTGAATATTCATGCGCGTTTGAGTCCTAGTTCTGTAAACGTTAGAACATTATTATAGAAACAATTATGATTATATACTGGGGGGCTGTTCCCCCCAGACCCCACTCAATTGATTGAAACTCAGGATCATCGTAGGGGGTCCCCCTGCAGTGTTTACACCCACACGAGCAGTCCCCATAAATTTACTCCAAAAACGTGAAACATATTGGAACACGGACGAAATAATTTACGTCCCATCGTTTGCGCCGCCAATCTACATGTTTACCCTAATGAACGTCAACTAAGGAATAATACTGAATTCAATAATTATCTTTTGAGATTTACCTGATTTTAGCCGTATCATATAAGGTACATTCGATCGCAACGGTTTAAATAACTGTTTATATATATTCTATATTATTACATAACTTTTCTGAATATCAGAATACAAGTATACCTTAAAAAATATATATAAACGTAAACAAATCTGAAAGGGTTAATAACAGCACCTAACATATATAACACTGGTCTGCGTCAAAAATGTTCCTGAGGGTTTCATAGGTGTTTCTTAATGAAATTTGTCTCCTAAATCCAAATCAAGCATTCATATTGCTCAATCAGGTCTAGTTTTTAAGATACAGACCAAGCTCCCTAGATGGCGTTAGAGAGCTCAGTCTCTAGCTGACCGCGAGCGCGAGTGGTTGTGTGTTGCTTGCTCACTCTCCAACTAAGTGTTGGTTTTTTAATCCATGACTTTTCTCATCTATGAACAGTGTTTAAAGTGTATTTCTAAAACTTTATTTATCTTTGTGAATTTTTTTGCAGGCAAATACATTAGCAAAACTCCTTATATTTCATAAAAATGAATAGAAAGTGTAAAAACAGTCCTGATAGATTTTGTTTTGTTTGTGGAAAGGTAACTTTTAGTGACCAGCAATGCACTATAACGCCGTTAGTAAAGTTCCTTTACAATGCATATTTCGGAATAAAGCTAGGTGATCAAGACCAAAACTTTGCTCCACATATGTGCTGCAAAGCCTGTGGCATAGCCTTAAGACGCTGGAGTGAGGGCAGAACGAACTGTTTGTCATTTGGTGTACCTATGGTGTGGAGAGAAGGCAAGGACCACATTACAGACTGCTATTTTTGCATGACAAATCTTAAAGGTGAGATAATTACTTTAACAATATAGTCCTTGACAAATCTAGAAATTTTTATACAAATCTTTTGGTAGCCTATTAAAATTGTAATTGTGTATAAAAATAGTGTATTATGCTGGTAGAAAAATTGTGGTTAAATTGTATATAAAAATTGATTGTATTTAAAAATTGTAAATTTACCTGGTATGAAAAATGTGTATAAAAATGTGGAAACTAGGGTCGAGTGAATTAAAAGTATGTAAATTAAGTATGCGAAACTTTTTTTCAGGTGTCAATAAGAAGAACAAACACACTGTAGTCTATCCTGATGTTCCTTCTGCCATTAAATCACAACCACATGGTCCAGGAGTTCCAGTTCCTTCTTCACCTAAAAATATTGAGCTACAAGACAATATAGAAGATATAGAAGTGGATGACACTAACACCTGAGTACCAATCAGCCTACGTCTACAATGACTTTGCCAAGACCACTCACTCAAGGTCAATTAAATGACTTGACTAGAGATCTTGGTCTTTCTAAAGAGAACGCACAACTTCTTGCATCCCGTCTTAGTGAGAGCAACCTCCTCTCTCAAGAAACTACATACTTTTGGTTCAGAAATAGAGACGAAGAGTTTCGAAAGTTCTTTGCAGTTGATTCTTACAGCTCTTTGGTGTATTGCAATGATGTAAAAGGTTAAATTGAGGCACTTGGCGTTCCTTACCAACCAAGTGAATGGAGGCTCTTTATTGATTCTTCTAGCAGAAGTTTGAAGGCAGTACTCTTAAATATTGGCAATAAAATGGCATCTGTACCTATTGGCCATTCAGTTCAGTTAACAGAAAGCTACGAAAATATGAAAGTATTGATTAATACAATCAAGTACTCTAACCAGAACTGGTTAATATGTGGTGATCTCAAGGTAAGATATATTTTACTTTATTGAACTTGTTAAATATTTCAAGGAATGTTTGTTTCTAAATACCAATGACAGAAGGATATTATACACATATTAGTTTCTCCCTACTCCTAATAAACTTAGTGAAAATTGCCTATGCAAAAAATAGAAGTTCTTAGAAACCATGTACATCAATATGCATCAATATGTTTTCTTTCAGGTTGTGTGCCTTCTTCTTGGGATGCAAGGAGGCTACACAAAATATCCATGCTTCATGTGCTATGGGATAGCCGGGCGGATAGTCTTCACTATAAGCAAAAAGACTGGCCATCTCGAGAGGCATTCCAAATTGGCTGCCACAATGTGGTAGCTCAACCTCTAGTCCCTCCCAAAAATGTTTTACTGCCTCCTCTTCATATAAAGCTTGGCCTGATGAAGAACTTTGTCAAAGCACTGAATAAAGAAGGCCAAGTTTTTAAGTATCTACTGCAAAAATTCCCACAGATCAGTGATGCCAAGCTCCATGCAGGCATATTTGATGGTCCCGAAATTAGAACTCTGTTAAAGGACAAGCATTTTTACACCAATATGGAAGCCAGTGAACAAGAAGCATGGCGAGCGTTTAGTAAAGTAATTGACGGTTTTCTGGGAAATAAAAGAAGCTCAGAATATATCTCACATGTAAATGAGCTTATGAAAAGCTTCGAAAAAATGGGAGCTCGCATGTCGATAAAAATGCATTTTATCCAGTCACATCTTGACTATTTTCCGGGAAACTGTGGAGATTATAGCGAGGAACAAGGAGAAAGATTTCACCAAGACATAAAGACGATGGAGACAAGATATCAAGGACGCTGGGACATCAACATGTTAGCTGACTATTGCTGGTGTCTTAAACGCGACGAACCAACATCGCTTCACAAGCGGAAATCATCAAGGACTTCTTTTCTTGGAAAATAGTTTCTTTGCACTCCTGGGTAAGCTCATAAGTAGTCTGTAAGTTTAAAATTAATTAAAAGAAAGTCGAATTGAGTCGGTATTTTTTTATTACAAGTAATTGTAATTTATTAAATATTAATTTTTTTTCAAACGCAGGCCTGTGTAATTGGTCACGGTATTTCACACGAACATCAACCTCCTGTTCCATTGGGCAAATGCATTGATTACGCTGTCTATTCTAACACCAATCTCGCTGTGAACATCGATCAGCGCCAGGCCGTTGAGACGTTCTTGACCCATGTTATTCTTTAAGTACGTTTTCACTCGTTTTATGTCATAAATGAACACTCCACTTAAGGGTTCGAGAATGCTTAAGTGGAGTGTTGTTAATTTATGGCATGATATCTCGAGGTGGTTCAAGTCTAGCAAAAACATCTAGAAATCTCTAGGCGCTTAAGTTCAATAAAAACATTCTATGAGAGATCTGAATGTTCACCTGAAGAAAAACTGAGCTAAGAAAGATCTAGACGCTCAAGTTGAGAAGCGAACAGATCTATGGAAATTATAGATGTTCAAGTTGAGCAAAAATAGATCTAGAAAAAATTTAGATACTCAAGGCTAGAAAACCTAGGAAAGTTCTAGGTGCTAAAGTCGAAGAAAAGCATCTAAGTAAGCTCTAGATGTTCAAGTCGAGCATTAAACATCTAAAAAGCACTAGATGCCCAAATATGAAAGAATAGGAAATATGTAATTGCTTAAGTCGAGAAAATTTATCTAGGAAATCTCTAGGGCTCAAGATGAGTAAAATCAATTAGGAAAGCTCTAGATGTGACGTCAGGCAAAACCAGATCAAGGAAAGCTCTAGATCTTCTAGTCTAGCAAAAAAAAACTAAGAAAAATCTAAATGTTCAATTGGAGCAAAATAGATCTAGGAAAATTATATGTTCAAGTTGAGAAAATGATAGATCTTATCTTGGAAAGTTCTGGATGCTAGAGTCTAGCAAAAATAGAACAAGGAAAGCTCTACTTATTCTAGTCTAGCAAAAACATATAAAGAAGCTATGAGTGTATAAATCTAGCTATACTAGATCTAGTAAAGCTGTAGGTGTTAAAGTCGAGAAAACAATATACCTAGGTGAGCACTAGATGTTTAAGTTGAGAAAATAATATAACTAGGAGAGCTCTAGCCATTCAAATCGAGCAAAGGCAGATAAAGGAAAACTCCTGAAGTTCAAGTCAACTCTAGATGTTAAAGACGAACAAACATATTTAGGAAAGCTCTAGATCACTGTTTTTCAACTCGTTTCGGGCCCTGAACCAGCAACCTAATTAATAAAATCTTGTGAACCATTTTTTTTATGGATAAATTAACCATACACAACAAACATTTTGGTTCAAAATAGATTTCTTTTTCAAAACAGAATTTCGAGAAATGATATAAAATATAATTTACCTAAACAAATATTTTGATCTAAAATATTTTTTTATAGACATAATTTCCTGGAATTACATGAATGCTTATGGATCATTTTTACATAAAAGCTACTTCTATCAAACAAATTTTTGAAATTATATACAACAAACATATTCCTTTCAAATTCAATTTATATTTCCTTGCTACGACTGACAAGCTTATGTTAGGACCGGTAATTTGATAATGGACCACGGATATCGTTTTCCACTGTCAGTCGATTTCTCTGTTTCCACTTAATGTTGAATAAACATGATAATCCCCTCTAGCACATGTAAGTTGATGCAAATGACAAAAACAATCTTCTAATCGCATATGACAGATGCGGGTAATAACCAATCATTGGTGGGGGTATAACAGTACTGATCCTACGAATGCCTTGTTTAGGTCCAGTTCCGTTTCTGGGTCAGGATTTGTAGGTGGTAGATTAATCGCAATCCTTGATTTGATTTTGTACTAATGGGTAAACTCAGCGTGTTTCTTTTCTGTTTTGTATTGGTAGTTTCTTACTTCTAAGTTTATTGGTTCCTTTTTATTTCTCATTATAGGTATCTTCAAACTTGTGTGTTTTTCTTAATCTTCCAATTTTTTTCATATTTATATTCATTATTTCCATAGCCATTGTTCAGCTTTGGTATCTATGATTGTTATGTGATTGGATAAGTAGCAGCCCCCGATTGGCCATTGTAGATAGAGGAGAGTTTGATAAGGGGCAAAGAAAAAATAATAGAGTAGGCGAGTTGCGAACTGCTTTTCGCGTCGCTGGAGCACTGTTAGCAAGCGGCGAATCTACTCGGCCATCCTGAGACTCAAAAAGACTGATTCAAGCGAAGCTTTTAAGCCGCTCGCCTTTGCACTTATCGTACACTACACAACCCCCTTCCTAGAAGCGGAGCGTATTTTGAAGAAATGAAGAGAACCCGTTTGAAAATGTTATCCAAGGGTTAACGCTCCTTCTCCCGAGTCTGGGAACCATGATAGATAGAGGATAGTATGATAAGGAGCAAAGAAAAAAATAATAGAGTAGGCGAGTTGCGAACAGCTTCCCGCGTCGCTGGACCACTGTTAGCAAGCGGAGAATCCACTCGGCCATTCTGAGTCTTTAAAAATAAGACTCTTTCAAACGAAGCTTTTAAGTCGCTCGCCTGCACTTCTGTACGCTACACCATCTCTTCCAATGGGACTCACAGAGCAGATGAAGCTGGCAAAGGTGGCAAAGGATTTGGAATAAGGAATCAGAAAAGTTAAACCGGAAAAAATCATCCGGATATGATCATGCAAAGGAAAATACAAACTAAATACAAATAATAATGAATCATAAAATAAAATACAAAGCAATGCAGAGTCTAACGTAGGGGCACAAAATGAAGTGGGAGGAGACGATATTCTTGCATCTGGTGAAGGCGGCATTAAGCGTGACATTGAAATAAATCCGTGTTGCGACCCCTATGTTAGACTCCTTCATTGCTTTGATTAAATTGAATAACTCAAATAATTCAGTTTTTAATGTGATATTTTGTACACATTAACTCAAATGCATGCCTTATAATTATTGTAAATTCCATTGATTTTAGTATTAAAGTTTCCTCACAATTTATAGTTTCAAGTCATGTGTCCAAAATTACTTTGCCACTTGTGCGCTTGGTCCAGAAATGGTGTGTGTACAATAAGATCCTAAACTAAGTAGGCTAAAGCATTTTCTAAAAATGTTGTGTTAAAATACCAACGTCATGGTGCTGATTGAAAGCGTAAACATGCTTCAAGGATAAAGATTGAAATGAAACCAGGATTACCCAGAAATTTCCTGCTAAGAATTGGAGTCCTGAAAATGTCTATAAGTTAATTAATAAAATAAAAGCTACAAATTCAATAGCTAGAAAAGATTGACTATTATCGTGAACGTGTCGTACACGGTGGTTCGAATCCTCAGATCACGTCACAATAAAAATAAAAATGAGAAAAAAAGAAATGACAGATGTACGATAATAAAATATTTTCTCTCGAGCGACGACGAAATAACAAATAGTAAAACACCCCAATTAATTTAATAATTGCGAGGTTGTATATAGAAATTGATTAAATTTAAATTAATATATAGAATAATTACAAATGGAATTATATAAATATGAAATAATTAAGTTATATAGCAACTATTATTACAAAGAAAATTACCTAATGGCGGCATTAGGCAATACCTCCGAGTAAAGAGAGAATTAGGCCGGAATAGGTGAAAATATTATTTAACGGATGAAAAATAAAGAAGTGTTATAAATTATATTGGAAGATAAATATATAATTGTGATATATAAATGTTTTTAACGTACGAACTTGCGAATAAAATTAAGGTACAAATTCTATTTAAAATGATATAGGATAATGGGAAAAATATTGGATTGCTTTGAGATTATAGCGTACGAGAAGTGCAGGCGAGCGGCTTAAAAGCTTCGTTTGAATGAGTCTTTTTTGAGACTCAGGATGGCGGAGTGGATTCGCCGCTTGCTAACAGTGGTCCAGCGACGCGGGAAGCTGTTCGCAACTTGCCTACGCTATTATTTATTCTTTGCCCCTTTTCCTGCTCCCCTCTATCTACAAGATAATAATTAATGTGGATATAACTTTGGTGGATGAATAAAGGTCACTATAGGTAAGGATGTGAGATAATTAGAATGAGGGGGAATTGAGTAAGAGTGAGATAATGGAATAATGGTAAGTTGGATTTTGAAACAGTAATGCAAATTTGGTGGTAATAAAATTAGGGAGTAATGAAATTTGACAATAATACAGTATGTATGTAAAAAACCGCTAAAATGGTCTGCAGAAGAATATGTAAATTAATTAAGTCATTTACATTTATATCACGGCATAATTGATGTAGAAATTTCAACACAATTGAAAACAGATCTAAAATTAAGGAGATACCACATTAATTTTTTCAACTTTTTACTACGTTAGATTATCTTATATGAAATTAAAGCTTATTAAAGGCCCTTTTATTCTTGCTAAAATCATAATAACCTACGGCACCGTTTTTGAGATACAGAGGGGCCTTTCATAAGCCCCCCTTAAAACTTGAAATCATATAAATGGCCATAGGATTACTATAAATTAAGCAAGCAAAATCAATTCACGAGCAAAAATGCAAATATGGTTTATTTATCATTTGAAATCAGTTTTCTTTAGTTCCATCAAAATCTGTTTTAATGGTGGACTGAAACAAATATTTTTCGGACATGGTCAACTATAAGCTTTGTTCTCAGTTGGAAAGGGGGGAGTTAGGCGAATAGTAGGGGTGTTCTGAATGCCCTTTAATTTAGTTCAATCTATATTCGAATGATACCCTAAATATAACTAGTTCCCCGGCGTCGTTTTAATTAGCAAATATATATATATATATATATATATATATATATATATATATATATATATATATATATATATATATATATATATATATATATACATACATATATATATTTATATATATATATATATATATATATACACACATATATATATACGTAGGTGAGTCAAAAAGTTCTCAGACAAATGCCAGATTATTGAAATGTTCGATTTTGTACAAGTAAATACAGGGTCAAACACGACTTTCATGTTTTCTGAACAATTCCTACAAAATTCGTCATTCAATTTGTCGAGACTCTTTGTATTAGATGTGCTTCAAAAAGGTTACTTTTTTGAACCCATAAAATGGCAAATTTTGAGATAAGAGCGAACATTAAATTCCTGACTAAACTTGATTGGAAGCCTGTTAAGATTATTGACGCTCTACAACAGGTTTATGGTGACTCTTCGCCATGTAGAGCGGTAGTTTACGACTGGATTAAGCGCTTCAAGGGGGGCAGAGAAGAAGTTGAAGATGATCCACGTGAAGGGAGACCCTCCACCTCCATTAACCCAGAAAATGTCGAGCTTGTGAGGAATCTAGTGGATAAAGATCGCCGTATTACTATTGATGAAGTTGCCAATGCATGTGAAATCTCTCATGGCTCAGCATTTGGAATTCTAACTGAAAATCTTGGCCTGAGCAAGCTTTCAGCACGTTGGGTCCCAAAAGCGTTGCGAGAAGACCAGCTGAATCATAGGGCCAACCTTTCTTTGGCTATTTTGACCAAGATTGAAGCAAACGAGGATAGTTTTTTTGAGCGCCTCGTAACGGGAGATGAAACTTGGGTGTATCAGTTTGATCCTGAAAGTAAAAATCAATCAAAAGAGTGGCACCCAAGGGGGGCAGCAGGGCCTATCAAGTTCAAGACAGAGAGGTCCGTTAAGAAGATAATGGCTACAGTTTTTTGGGATTCGGAGGGAATTATTTTAATAGACTTCTTAGAAGGACAAAAAACTGTTACATCCAGCTATTACGAAGGAGTTTTAAGGAAGCTGAAAACTTCAATAGCCAAAAAACGACGAGGAAAGCTCCACAAGCAAATCTTGTTCCACCATGACAATGCCCCTGCACATTCGTCCAAAGCTGTGAGATCTCAGCTACGGGAATTTCGATGGGAAACTCTTGCTCATCCCCCTTATAGCCCTGATTTAGCACCCTCTGACTTTTTTCTGTTTCCAAATTTAAAGGGACACCTAAAAGGAACCCGGTTTCAATCATTAGATGAAGCAAAAAAGCAGGTCATTACTTGGTGCCAGAGATAACCCCGTGAATTCTACAAAGATGGTCTTTACCGTTGGATTCATAGATTAAGAAAGTGTATAGATGTTAATGGAGCTTATGTAGAAAAATGATTACAGTATTATTACAAATAAAAATTTTATGCCATTTATCTGAGAACTTTTTGACTCCCCCTCGTATATATATATATATATATATATATATATATATATATATATATATATATATATATATATATATATATACACACATACATATATATATATATATATATATATATATATATATATATATATATATATATATATATATATATATATATATATATATATATATATATTGATGAAGAGTAAACTTTTGGATTTAGAAGTTATTTCTCAGTTAATAAGTTGATCCAAGGAATCTTTATAGAAATATGAGTTATACAGAGATTTGCGATGTACGAGGGAAGGTCCAAAAGTTCTCGGTACAAATAGATTAAGAAAATAAAATGTCAAAAGTAATTTTATTTCTTTTCCATATAGTACCCGCAAAAGTTAATACACATATTAGATCTTGAAATAAGCATTTAAATCCCGTTGTAAAAATAGTTTTTGCCTTTGCACAAAAAATATTCAAAAACATCTGACTTGACGTCATCATCGCTCGAAAAAGAATTTCCCCCTCAAATCGGATTTGATTTTGGAAACCAAATAATAATCAGTGGGGGCCAAGTCTGGACTGTTGTAGGGAAGGGGGGGGTCAATTCTGTGAAACCGCAATCAAGAATGGCGCTGTGTGCACTGGAGCATTGCCATGGAGGGCCTCACTCCTCTACTGAGGTCCCCGCGACGTTGCTCTCCAATAGCGTCCCGTAATTTATGCAAAAAAATCCCATAAAACTCACCATTTCCCACCGTATTCATTTCTTTGAAGTCAATCATCAAAATTCCTTCACAGTCCCCCCAAAACAGTTACTATAAGTTTTTTGCTTTAGGGGCCATCCTCGCTTTTATTGGGGGGCTTCTCCTGGAAGAAGCCACTACATTGATTCCTATTTTGATAGAGGATCATAGTATAGGACCATAGTTTCATCTCCACTTACACTGGACCGAATAACTTCTCTTCCATTACCTTGGCAAGCATCTAAAAACTCTCTGCAACATTCCATCCTGCGGTTCCTTCTGGACTGAAGAAAGAAGTGTGGTCTCCCATCTTCCCCTCACCTTCTTCATATGAAGATGATCCTGTAGAATCCTGAGAACAGCTCTTTTGGATACATTCACTCTTGCTCCTATTTCCTTTGCTTCTAAACGTCGGTCATCATTTACTTCTCTTCCACAGGCGCAACTTTTTGAGGGTTATGGCAGCCATTTGGACCTTTCTGGTAGCTTAAGCTACATCGCAAATCTCTGTATAACTCATAGTTCTATAAAGATTCCTTAGATCAACTTATTAACATATATATATATATATATATATATATATATATATATATATATATATATATATATATATATATATATATATATATATATATATATATGAGAACAATTGTTAAATCCAATGACAGATTCCAAATATGTTAATAAAACCACTGTTGAGGAGTGTAGTATTTATTATCTCGAGATCAGTTTCGGCATGGAGTTTATCATGCCATCCTCAGTCGAACATTAAGAATAATAAATACTACGCTCCTCAACAGTGGTTTTATTAACATATATATATATATATATATATATATATATATATATATATATATATATATATATATATATATATATATACGGGTAAAAAACACGAAAGGTAACGCGTGATGCGTATAAATATTTGTGTATACTCCGTAAGGAAAAATGAAAGAATGGTTGGAGTTAGTACTTTCGTCGTCTTGACAATTTCAAACTCGAAATGGTTTACAAGAGAGAGAGAGAGAGACCCCGTATTTATACAGAATAAGGTTCCATACGAGGTCAGATTTAAGGAAGAAGGATAGAACTGGGTAAGGAAAACATACCGGGGCTTATATTTACATTTTTCGCCTTTGTGCTGGAGATTAGGAAGGATTCAAGGATATTTCTGCTAATAAAATCATTTATATGCATTATGGTATCTGCTTTTGACCAGTTAATCTGGTGACCCATCTTAAGCCTCTGGACCGCCAAAGCATTATTTGAATATCCTTTAGATACTGCATTTTGATGTTGCTTAATTATTACAGAGATATTTTTAGAAGTTTGACCTACATAGAATAAATTACAATCCAAACAAGGTTTAATATATATTACATTATTATCGCTCCTTGGACTGTGTTTTATTAACATATTTTTTAATATATAATTGTATTTAAAAACTACACTTATATTAAGTTGTTTTAACAATGACAGTACATACAAAAAATTATCATGGTAAGGTAAAAGTAATATGTGGTAATAAGGTTCTGTTTTCCTTAACTTGCGATTATAGAATGTCTTTTTGTCTTTATTCATGCAATTTTCTAAAGAATATGTCGGGTAACACAGATTGAAGGCAATCTCTTCAATTTTTGTAAACTCTTGATCTCTATAGTCAGGACTACATATTCTGAGTGTCCTAAGATACATGGAAGAAAATGCTGATGATTAAATATTTTTAAAATGACCTGAATAAAAATGGATATAGGATAAGCTATATGTCGGTTTCCTGAAAATAGAAAATTTATACCTATCCGGTTGTCTAATTATTAGAACATATAGGAAAGGAAGGCTATCATTTTCTTCTTTTTTTCAAAGTAAATTAAATTGACGGAACCAATGAATTAATAAATAAAAGAAAACCATCAAGGTCAAAATCTTCCTTTAGAATTTCTAGGACATCGTCGACATAGTGGTACCAAACAATTTGAGTGTACCAAACCGGTGTGATCAACTTAGTTTCAAAATATTCCGTATATATATTTGACAATAAGGGAGATAAGGGATTACCCATAGCCATGTGAAAAAAACACTTGTTCGTAGAACTTGCCATTGAAACTAAATTTACCTTTTTTTTTAATGCATAAACAAATGAGTTGAATGATCGAGTTGGACGGTAAAGGCAAATCCAAGAGTTTAGAATACCAGCTGGGAAATCCAATAAGGCATCAACGAACACTTTAGTGAATAATGAGGTAACATCAAAACTGACTAATCTCAGGTGTGATGCTACCCTCATATTGTCTAACCTATTGCAAAGATCAACTGATTTTTTTATATGTGAGGGTGATATGGATCCTAAGATCAGAGAAAGTAAATTTACTAAATATTTTGATAGTTTATATTGGATTGACCCAGTTGCACTGATGATTGGTCTTATTGGATTGCCTGGCTTATGGGTTTTTATTAGGCCATACAAATAAGGTAATGATGAACCACTAGAAGAAACTGAGTCAATAATTGATTTTATGTCTTTTTGAAATATTTTTTATGTCTCTAATAAAATTCTTAATTACATCATCTAATGGATCGCTTCTTAACGGTACGTATGTATTAGCAACATATAACAAAGTGGCTATTTTTTTCTACGTACAATGTTTTTATTCGTTATTACACACATGCTGGATTTATCAGGCTTTTGTAATATGCAAATCCTCGTCCATTTTTAATGATTTAAGGGCTGTTTTAAATCGTTTTGGAAAATTATGTAAACTCTTAATCATATTATTCACTACTGAACGCAACTGATATTGCCACAGTGAATGTGTGTCCCAGTGCTCGCAGGCAAACCACTGGCACTGTGACACGCTCCGGTCGCGTCACAAGGAGACCTCGGCGTTATCAGAACTAGCAAGACCATATGAAGAGGGGGCAGGGTAACTTTCTTTGGTGGGAAGTATTTGTAGTACTGCCAGATTCTTATAATCTGCAGTACTCCCAAAATAAACAAAATAATGTACGTGTATATAATGACTTATGTAGTACTCCAGAAATAATTAAAATCAATTGTAATCCTTCAAAGTAACCTGGATTTGTATTATAAATCATATATATATATATATATATATATATATATATATATATATATATATATATATATATATATATATATATATATATATATATATATATATATATATATATTCAATTTAGAATTGCCCTATATTTGCTCTCCCTCATTGTGCTTTCGTCTTCCGACTCTCAAGGGTTGTTCAAAATGTTCCACAATTCAGGTTAACAAATTCGTCTCAAACGCGTGAGTACTGTACTTATATTTAAAAAAAAAATCAAATAAAATTTGCTGGTTTCAGTACTATCAAGCTATGTTGGTTCTCAGGCGGACATCAGACAGGGCAAGCCCCAACTACCCAACGTGATGCCCAGACACGGCGCTAACCTCCAGTAAATAGAGTCAGCTTAAAAGAATCCTAACGGAGATTCGAACTGGCAACCCAACGATTGCCAAGCAAGCGTGCTAAGCACTATACTAACCAGGAAGCTACTTATTACCATCGTGATCCTGTTAACATTTAACATCCTATTAGTATTTAATATCTAATTAAAATTTAAGATCCTATTAATATTTAATATCTAATTAACATTTAACATCCTATTAATATTTAATATCCAATTAACATTTAACATCCTATTAATATTTAATATCCTATTAAAATCTATTTTATTTTCTGTTACTACTCATTCGATAACCAATTATTATCTTGGGAATTGCATTTTTAATCATTTTACATATTTGTTAAGCAATAACTCGTATATCAATTTGTAAAAACTTATATTCAATTTATTCTTAGTTTTCATTGTTAATTCTTAAATATAATATATTTTTATACTCGTACCTCGTGTATTCAAACCCCTCGTGTTTATCGCATTCCGTCACATGGCCGAATCTGAAAATTTAACCTTCATTTCCAATCAATCTAATTTATGTGTACAGGATATTGTATTTATAGCTATCAAAGTCAACAATACATATAATAACCAGTACACTTAAAGGTGCTAAACCAGGAAGTGATCAATCTGAAAGATACTCGTAAATTACGCGCGATCTAAGTATTTCTAGTTCATCTAAACAAGCATCTTAAATAGTTTGGAAATTGAAAGCCTACAAGAGAATCTATGTTTCTCAGCGATATCAGAATGTAAGGCAACGTAGAATGACTCGCTTTACGATCGTTACTCGCCTACAAACGTTAAAAATTGTGTTGACGAACGAAAAAGATTTCACTTTGGAAGTGGTCACGAACAGGCAAAATAACAGCGTTTATGACTTGAAGTATGTAAAGGATCATTCAACCTTCTCGACTTTATCATGAAACCAGTCGATTTAGTAAAAAGGTAATGGTTTCAGCAGGAACATATTGGAAAGGATAAACAATAATTCATTTTATTCACACAAATAAAAGTAAACCTTCAGAGCTTCACCAGGCTGTTAGATAGCGTGATGTTACACCGGTTTCAGGCAAGATGGCGTTCTTTCCCTACAAGCTAAGCAACTCAGAAATATTTAGAACAAAATTGTGCTAATTGCATAAAAAAGAACGAATGGCCACCTCAATTGTCTGCCTGTAACCCAATAGAATATTTCATATAGGACTGTCGAGGAGAAAGAAGGTTTACTACAGGTATACAGATAAACTTACTGGAGTTGAACTCAGGGAAGAAATATCATTAGATGATTTCCGAAAGTCAATTGCTTCATGGAAGAAGAGAAAGAATTGAAATTTGAAGTATTTATAAACATACATGTGAGATAATATGGAAACAAATATCATGCGTATATCTAATTGTTTAACTTATTCAACTTTGCATTTAGTTATTTTTTTCTGGGCACCCGACATATCTATCTGAATATAGAAGCAACAACTGAAATCAACAATGCTAATTATAAGATTACTATTGGTTGAATGGAAATGGATAAAATGGTGGATATAGAATTATACTATATAACGCGAGGTAAAGGATGTCCTCTTAAGATGAATAGGGAAGCAAAACACAATTTAACACGAACACAAAATAACATAACATAATTCCACGGGTGACAAAAGATGAAAGGGTCTCTCAAAGGTCATCCGCATCCGTCAAAACCCTCCAAAAACTGCATCAATAGGATTGTGTCAGATCCTGCTTCTATAATATACAATTTAAACCATCTACAGAAATACGTCAAAATAAAAAAGCATTACCATCAAAGCTCATTAAAAATCCAAACCATCCATAATATACAATAATAAAAAAACTGCATTCACAAGAATGAGTCCAGAATACCCCCCCCCCCCCCGCAGATAAAAACTCCCTCCCCATATAATCATCCAATCTGCGCTTGAAAACGTGTAAGTTTGGACTGTCTACCCTCTCAGGTGGCAAACTATTTCACTAATCTACCACTCTGTTGGTTAAAATATATTTTCTAACATCCAACCTGCACCTCTGTTTTTTTAATTTTCAAGTGGGTCACCCCTAGTCCTATTATTGCCTTCCAACTCAAATAACTTGCTAGAATCCAACTTTTCCATCCCAGAACAGATTTTTAAAAGCTCAATCATATCTACCTTCACACAGATTCTTTCAAATGAGAAAATGTTTAGTATCCTAAGTCTATCTCCATATTCAAGGCGCTTCAGGGAAGATATTATTTTTGTTGCAGGTTGATATCATGCCTAAAATGTGGTGACCATGGTTGTATACAGTACTGTAAATGTGGCCTAACATACGAGTTGTAGAGTTTAAGGATACCCTCTTTACTCTTGCAGCTAACATTTCTGTTTATGTATCCTAGCACCCTATTTGCTCAATTTTTGGCCCCAATACACTGCTTTGAAAACTTCAGTGACATATCTACTACTACGCCTAAGTCCTTCTCATCCTCAACTGAATTCAGCCAATGCCCATTCATTTCATAGCTAAATTCCCTATTATCTTTTCCCATGTCAATAACTTTGCATTTATTAAGGTTAAAAGTCATCGGCCACTTCTGAGCCCAAGTTAATAACTTATTTAAGTCACTGTGCACTTTAAAGCTCCCCTCAACTTCTTGGACTACAGCTGTCAATTTAGCGCCATCGACAAAAATTGACACTTTGCTATTTGCAGCCTCCCTAAGATCATTTATATAAATTATGAATAATAATGGGCCTAGAACGGATCCCTGAGGCACGTCACTGATATCGTCGCTCTATTGTGACCTCACCCCATTCAGTACAACTCTGTTTCCTGTCTTTCCGCCATTCAGTTATCCAATTCACAACTTTCCCACATATCCAATGCAATTTTAATTTGTGAACTAATCTCCTATGTGGAACCTTATCAAAAGCTATGCCAAAATATAAGTAAATTACATCAACATTCTCTTCCTTATCTAATTGTTTAGTTACATAATCCATAAAATCTAGTAAATTTGTTAAACACGATCTACCTTTTCTAAACCCAGGCTGAGCATTATTTATTAACCTACCACTCTGTAGATGGTCAGAAATTCCCTTTTTAACTCTCTTCTCAAGAATTTTACAAAATATAGAAGTTAAGCTTACCGGTCTAAAGTTATTCGGGTCCTCTTTACTTCCCTTCTTAAAAATTGGCACTAAATTCGCTAATTTCTCCAAACTCAAGGGATCTAGTATATATCTTTTCAAGTGCTCCTGCAATACTATCTACACCTTATTTGAGTAACCTAGAATGAATGTTGTATGGGTCAGATGCTTTACTAGTATTTAACTCCAATATAAGCACTTTAATTATTTCCCAATCCACATTAATGGTATTCAACACCACTTCCCTTGACATAGAATTATCATCAATTTATCTATCTGGATTCTCTTCTGTGAATACTGAAAAAAAAATGATCATCAAGAATATCTACTATTTCCTCACCAGATTCTTTCAAAACTCCTTTATATTTAATAGGCCCTAAAGGATTTTCTTGTATCTTTATTATTATTTTGAGCTAAATTAATTTCTGCCGCCTTTTTGCTCTTTTTAATAATCTTCTTTAGCTCAATGCTGACAGAGGAAAGGCAATGCGGGCCGAGCAGCGCAAGGCAGCAAAGGGTTGCTAGATGTATTATTTCATATATGCATTATGCATCATCCCGAACGTTTTAAAAAATAAAGATAAACATTTTTTTTGTAACGCAAATAAGGACTGGTAATCTGCTACAATCTCACTGAACATCTAACCATTTCGAGCCCATGGTACTTGAGAGATCCTGATGTAGCCGAGCACCTGATCCTCATACAAAAGCGTAACGAGGTCAGAGAACACTGTAAGGATTCAATTGGATTCTTGCGAATCCCCGCACTAATGTCAGACCCTATTTACTCATGATCTTACCGATGTCATTAGAACGAAGATCCAGTTGTATTGCCACCTGCCAAGAGGTGCAAGCAGGTGGCTTAAAAGCTTCGTTGATTAAGTCTTTTTAGACTAAGGATGGTGTCGATAAACTGCTCGGTGATCCGGTGACCCAGGAAGCTGTCTGCAACTCACTAGTTTCGTTATTTATTTTTTAAATGACCCTTTTCCTACAACCATCTATATACAATGGTGTGCAAACCCGGGAGTGGAACGTTACGACTTGGATAACATTTCCAAGAGGCGTTCGTCGTCTTATTTCTTCAAAATACGCTCCGCTTCTAGAATGGGGCTGTGTAGCGTGCTGAGAAGTGCAAGCGGGCGGTTTAAAAGCTTCGCTTGATTGAGTCTTTCAAGACTTAGAATGTCGCAGTCGATATGCCGATCGCCAAAGATGATCGGGCAACGCAACTCGCTGCACGCCACTTTCGTTCTTTATTTATTTTCCCCCTTTCATACACATCTCTATTTACAATATATGTATATCGGAGTGTTTTGCATCTGGGGCCACAATCCTCTCTTCGGAAGTAGCCACACATTTACAGACTATTGCACTATTAACCAACCACTGCAGCCATAAAGAGATCATCGTCTCCATTCTCCTCGACTAGATATACCGTTCTACTTGTGGGAGACAATTAGAATTAAATTCACTCATAAAAAGAACGTAAAATCTCATATCACGTGTATATCTGAATTGTTTAGTTATTCAAGTTTGAATTTAGTTAACTTTTTTCTGGCTTCCAGATATATATGAATATAGAAGCAACAACGGAAATCAAAACTGCCCATAATGAAATTACTATTGCCGGAATCAAATGGACAAAAGCGAGTGAAATACAATTATACGAGTACTATGTAATGCGAGGTCAAGAGGAAAGTTTGTATGTTCTTGATGTAAATGGACTGTTAAAAAACCGTTTTGTTAGTTTTATATTGTGACTATTTGTAAAATTGTTGTAATTTGTTCGATTAACCCGTTTTACTTTCTTTTATTAGTTATTACTTTGTTTAAGGTAAATTTAGCGAAGTTCGAATATTACCTGAAAATATGATATAGAATTATTGTTGACGATAATGTTTGAAAGTAAAGAACTTTCAGTTCCTTAACTAACTGGACTCCTAGGTTTGTGAAACCAACATTATGCCACTTATACATTGCCATTAATAATTCTTTGTTTGTAAAATGTACATGTGCCTATATTTGTGTGTGTGCTTATGCGAGAATGTGTTTATTATATGTATTATGTTCTTGTATTCTTATGTTCTGTGTTTATTACAGTGAAATAAAGCCAAAGTTCGGAGAATTCTTTTATTTGGGCTCCTTCAAAAGTATAGTGTAATTGCATCCTAACAAAACCTCAAAACATACATAAATTATTACAAGGCAAACTGGATAGAATACACAAAAGAAATTGAACAAGCACTCTCCAACATCCAACTCCCCAAAGATGCACACACGGCAAACAAAATACTAACTAACACTGAATACAAGCAGACGAACACAACATCCCGCGTGGGAAAATACACAACACACAAAAACTACTCCCTGAACCAATCAGAAGCCTCATAGCACAACGGAACAACACTAGAAAACAAAACCCATCAGACCCCAACATTATAGAACAAAACAAACAAATAGATCGTGCCATACAAGAACACAAACAAGAATTATGGAAACACCACCTAGACCAGCAATGGGACCACAAAACAACACACACAAACTCTGGAAAACCATTGCTGGCCTCACAAACAAAAACCAACACAGCCACAAAACAACACCTTCACCTTCGGAAACAAAGAAGCCACAACACCCATACAAAAAGCAGAACACTTCAACAAACAATTCACAAACACAACCATACACCAAACGAAAAATGAAAACAGGAAAATAGACAGACTTACAAAAAAACCTCCCCAAACCACAATTCATAGCCACAACAGAACAGACCATCAGAACCATAAAACAAGCAAGAGACAACAACTCCACCGGCCCTGATGACATAAACATCAAACACCTAGGTAATGTGGTGATCTAAGATTCATGTAACTTTATATGTATAATTGTTTACTTATATTGTTTCTCTTTTATTTTCAGACCGTATTGATGTTTTGTTAGTTAAGTAAAGCCTAGAGAAAGGTATTGACGCTTTATTATGATTACCACAATTTATTCAACTAACAATCCCGCCAGTGCCGATCCAAAGACTATACTGGTGCTTTAAATAATAGTGGGCACCCTATCATAGCTTCATAAAAATAAAAACAAGCTTCGTCTGATCTAAAGATGGATAAATTCCGGAAACCTGAGCGCCTGGATTTATTCCCCAACTCGCCTACTGCTGCACGAGAATGGAATCACTGGAATCGTAGTTTCTCTGCCTTCCTGGAATCCATCGCAAGCCTTAATCCTAACAAGCTGGATACATTGATCAAGCGTATATAGTTACATTGCAGAGTGTACTAATTATGATTCAGCTATAGATCTTCTCAAAGACCTCTATGTCAAGCCAAAAAATGAAGTGTTCCTGAGACATTTATTGGCTACTCGTAAGCAGCATGAAGGGGAGACAATGAATAAGTATCTATAAGAGCTTCAGGTGCTCAGCAAGGATTGTAACTTTAAGGCTGCTACTGCTTCACAGAATCGGGATGACTACATACGAGATTCTTTCATCAACGGCTTGCTCTCTCATACAATCAGGCAACGATTGCTTGAAAGCAAAACTTTGGACCTAAGTACGGCTGTTGATCAAGCCAGGGCACTCGATGTTGCTCAGAAGACCTCAGTCTTATTCTCGTTGTTATACTGTCTCTGGTGTAAGTGCTGCTGAGACATCCGAGCCTGCTCGCACTGATGATGGTACCTGTGCTGCTGCAACATCTGAAACTGCTTATTCTGCTAAAAGGACCTGTGCTGCTGCTAATTTAAAGTTCCGATGCTATTTCTGTGGTGGCACCCGTCACAATCGTGGACAGTGCCCTGCAAGAAACGTCACTTGTCATAGGTGTAATAAGCAGAGACACTTTGCTAAGGTGTGCCGGTCAACTACATTTTCTACTTCTGCATCCACCCAGTCTTCTACACTGGCCGTAATCTCTGCTTCTTTCCCTGAACTACTGTGGCGAGCTACTGTGTATGTTTTGGTTGGTAATAATGAAGCGACCGCTCTTATCGACAGAGGGTGGTCTGAATCTTTTATCTCACATAGCTATGCCAAGAAGCACAAATTGAAGGTTGTTCCAGCGACTGGAAGCGTATCTATGGCCTCTTTATCACTTGCGTCTCCTGTGAAGGGAAGCTGCACAGTTGACATCAATTTGAAGGGTGAATGCTACTACAATACAAGGCTTTCTGTGCTGCCACACTTGTGCTGTGATGTCATTCTTGGTCAAGACTTTATAAGCCAGCACTCTAGTGTTACTGTAGACTTTGGCGGATCCAGGAAAGATCTAAATATCTCCAACCCTGCCACTTTCAGTGTACTGTCTGCTTTGGTGGATACACCTCGTCTCTTTTCAAGTCTTGCTCCTCATTGCAAACCCGTTGCAACAAAATCTCGGAGGTTTGGGGATGATGATAAAAAGTTCATAAGGTCTGAAATTAACAAGATGCTACATGATGGTGTTATTGAGGAGAGCACATCTCCATGGAGGGCGCAAGTTCTTGTTGTATCGAATGAGCGCCACCGAAAGAGATTAGTTGTTGACTATGGACCTACCATTAATAGATTCACTCGTTTGGATGCGTACCCATATCCAAGAATAGACCACCTTGTCATGGAACTGTCTCATTACAAGTACTATAGTTCACTGGACCTGAAAAGTGCTTATTACCAGATACCTATACGGGAAGAGGACAAGCCATGTACTTCTTTTGAAGCAAATGACAAGCTATATCAATTTCGCAGAGTGCCATTCGGGGTTACGAACGGCGTTGCTTGATTCCAAAGGACTATTGACAACATCATCAAGCAACATGATCTGCATGGAACTTATGCTTATGTGGACAATAAAAAAATCAATAGATTCTCTTGGTTACACAATAACCTACGGCTCTCTCAAACCAGATTCTGAACGTTTACGCACATTAAAGGAATTACCGATCCCTAAAGTCCGTACTTCCTTACGCCGTGTTATTGGTATGTTTTCCTATTATTCGCAGTAGATTTCCCGATTCTCTGACAAGATGAGGCTTCTTGTTGCTACTAACACTTTTCCTCTGAGTCCAGAGGCCCTGATAGCCACCGATGATCTCAGAGAAGAGATTGGGAAGGCTGTTGTGCACTCGATTGATGAAACTATTCCTTTGGTAGTTGAGACTGATGCCTACGATACGGCCATTGCTGCTACTCTGAATCAGGCAGACCGTCCAGTTGCCTTTTTCTCTTGCACCCTCACACCTACTGAACGCAAACACTCTGCAGTAGAAAAGGAGGCATGTGCAATTGTGGAATCTGTAAAGAGGGGGCCTCATTACTTGACCGGACGACATTTCACCTTAGTTACAGACCAACAGGCTGTCAGCTTTCTGTTCCGTCCAAATCAGCTTGGAAAAATCAAGAATGAGAAAATTCAACAATGGAGGATCGAGTTAGGGTGCTACAATTATGACATTGTGTACCGTCCTGGTAAATGCAACATCCCAGCAGACACTATCCCACGTGCTCACTGTGGAGCCACTGTCAATAACGAGAAACTGTCTGAGCTCCACGCTTGATTTTGCCATCCTGGTGCAACAAGACTTGCTCATTTTGTCAGAGTGAGAAATCTTCCTTATTCCATGGAAGATGTGAGGAGGGTGTGTTCTGAATGCCCTCAGTGTGCCCGAGTGAAGCATCGGTACTACAAACCGCACCAAACTCCCCTTATCAAGACCACGCAGTCCTTTGAATGTTTTAGTTTGGATTTCAAGGGGCCTCTACCCTCGAACTCCAGAAACCGCTATATGCTCACGGTGGTGGATGAGTATTCTCGTTTACCGTTTCCATTTGCCTGTCAAAACATGACTACTAGTACTATTATCCATTGTCTAAATCAGATTTTTGCGATATTTGGTATGCTTTCCTAGCTGCATTCTGATCGCGGATCCTCGTTTATGGCCAAGGATCTACGTGAATTCTTGCACATTCTAAGCATCGCCACTAATCGAACGACACCTTATAATCCTCGAGGGAATGGGCAGTGTGAGAGGTATAATGCTATAATCTGGAAGCACATAACCCTTGCTCTGGCATCCAAGAACCCTCAAGAATTTCAATGGGAAACAGTGCTGCCTGACGCCCTTCATTCTATTAGATCTCTGCTCTGCACAACTACCAATGCTATGCCACATGAGAGGCTTTTCTTGTACCAGCATCGACCTCCCAGTGGTCATTCGTTGCCAACTTGGTTATCTGTTACTGAACCCGTCTTACTACGACGTCATGTTCGCGCCAGTAAATATGAACCACTCGTTGATGAGGTTCAGTTGTTAGAGGCAAACCCATAATACGCTCATGTAAGATTTGCCTATGGACGCGAATCAACGATATCAGTGCATTACTTGGCTCCGACTGGTAACGTATCATTATATGAGAGACAAGAGGATATCAATGTCGATCCTTCTACAGAGACTAGTTTGGTGGAGATTCTTCCGTTACCTACTGTCGATTCATCTGAGTTGAATTCTTCCAATACTGCAGGTAATCAGAGTATATTCATCAAGGAATGCGATATGAAGGTAGATTCTCTTCTGGCCCGGGTATCCAGTGCTCCAGCTAATCTTCAACGTAGGGATAAACCCTCCACCCCTGCGCATGCTGGCCCGGAACAACTGCGCCGACGCGGGAACGCCACCAGTCTCATCACTATATAGAACAATGATTCTTCAAGATAGGGGAAAATGTGGTGATCTAAGCTTCATGTAACCTTATATGTATAATTGTTTACTTATACAGTCCTGATTATAAGTATAGGACCAGTTGAAAAACTGTAAAAATGGACATTTCTCACCTGCCGATACTTATAAGGTTCAAGTGAAGCTTCGATATACTAAACGCTAAATTGTAGCCAAGACATACAAAGGTAGTTTAAACAAATTAAAGAGAAAAGACATTTTACTCAAATGCGCTGCTCAACAACTGATCAAAAGTTTAAGACCACAGCGCATAATAGTCTAAATTTGCGCAAATTCTCGGCTTCTGTGTCATTTATCGTTTCGAGCTCACGGTGTTAAGGCTCATAATGCCTAGAGCGAGTAAAGTTTCATTATTTGAACGTGGTCGGATCGTTGAACTGCATAAGCAAGGCCTGTCGCAACGTATCATCGCTGACGAGATTGGATGCAGTAAAACAGTGATTTACAATTTTCTCAAAGATCCCGAGGGCTATGTAACAGCGAAGTCAAGTGGTAGACCGAAAGAAATTACACCAGCACTAGGTAGGAGGATCAACAGGGTTGTCCGTCAAGACACGGCACGGTCCTCAAGTCAGGTCAATGCACTTATCGATGCTCATTGCTAAACCCAATTGAAAACATTTGGGGATGGATGGAAAGGGAAGTCTACAAAAATGGACATCAGTTCATGACAGTGGATACCCTTCGCGAGGCCATCTTCACCACCTGGAGTAATGTTCCCCCGTCCCTCTTAGAAACCCTCGTATCAGGCATTCCACGTTGATTTTTTTAAGTTTTAAACAAGAATAGCGGAGCCACTCACTACTTAGTCCTTATTCTAAAGGTTTAATTCTGAGGGGTTTTTTTACATGTTTTGGGGGTATTGGTCTTAAACTTTTGATCAGCTGATGAGTAGCTCATTTGAGTAAACTGTCTTTTCTCTTTAATTTGTTTAAACTACCTTTATTTCCTCAGCTACAATTTAGCTTTTAGTATATCGAAGATTCACTTAGAACCTTATAAAAATCTGAAGGTGCGAAATGTCCAATTTTACAGTTTTTCAACTGGTCCTATACTTATGATCAGGACTGCATTGTTTCTCGTTTATTTTCAGACTGTATTGATATTTTGTTAGTTGAATAAAGCCTAGAGAAAGGTATTGACGCTTTATTATGTTTACCACACAAAACGCCCTAAACCTCCTCACGCACACTTACAACCTCGCCATAAACACAAACAGCATACCTAAACGATGGAAAGTAGCAAAAATAATTCCAATACCCAAACCAAACAAAGACATAAACAAAGGAGACTCCTACAGACCAATAGCGCTGCTTTCCCCCATAGCCAAAACACTAGAAAAAAATAATCCTACCCTACATCACATCCAACATTCCAAACACACCACACCAACATGGGTTCAAACCCATGCACTCAACACCACAGCATTACACACAATAAGCAACATAATCACTAATGGATTCAACAAGAAAATTCCACCACATAGAACCATAGCAGTCGCCCTTGAGATGTCCAAAGCATTCGACACAGTAGACCTACACAAACTAATCAACAAAATCCACAAACTCATCATACCCACCACCCTCATCAAGTACATTGCAAACTACATCAAGGGACGACTCCAATACACCCAAATACAAAATCCAAACACAGACAGACAAAATCCGGAGTTCACCAAGGAGGAGTACTTTCCCCAACATTTTTCAACATCTACACCTCAGATATACCAACTCCCCCACAAACAGTAAAAATTGTCACCTACGCAGACGACGTCACAATACTCTCATCACACAACAAACCAGAAGCCGCTGCACAAGAGATACAACCTTACCTCAACAAAATACACACATGGACAATAGAAAACTCACTAAAGCTAAACGCTACCAAAAAATGACCATTCTCTTCACACCAGACCCTGCAGAATACAATGCAACCCTAAATCTAAACATATAAAACATACCACTACCCACCACAAAAGAACCGAAGATCCTTGGCCTCACTTTTGACCCCAAACTCAAAACACAATAGTCAAAGCCACGAAAACACTCAAAGTCATCAAGGCACTCACAACTAGACAGTGGGGAAAAACCAAGGAACCGCTCATTAACACATACAAGACAATCACAAGCCCAGCACTAGAATACGCCAACACAATCTGGTCTTCAATCATTTCAGAAACCAACACCAAAAACTACAGACAATACAAAACACAGCCCTCCACACTGCCACAGGATGCACTCTTGACACAAACACCCGACATCTACACGACGTGACGAACATCATGCCAATCAAAAATCACCTAAAACTACACGCATCACACCTTAGACGGAAAACATAACATCCAAATCATCCCCTCCACCACATCACCAGACAACCCCCCCCCCCAATCACCGACACAAAAAAACAGATAATTTTCGATAACAACAACTACACCACCAACTTAGTCACATACCCTAAAACAAAGGAAGACAGAATCAAGCAAAACAAGAAAACAATCCACTCTCAGATCACACAATACTTGACATACAGAACCCACAACAAAATATTAAGTGGACCACCTCCAACCATACACAACTCAGAACAAACACTCACAAAGCAGATCGGAAGAACACTAGCACATATCTTCCACCACCCATACAACACCAAACTGCACCAAATGCTTATGCTTAACACAGATAAACGGCACCACACCTCTTCAACTGCCAGCAGATACACAGAGACGTGGGCCCGGTGAATCTCTGGGAGAGACCCCAAGAGACGGCGGTCTGCTCCTGCAGATGGTACGGAAAGCTGGGATAGGGGCTAAAATAGGTATGAGGGGCCCCGGCCCACTGTCGGGCCGGGAACTGGGTCGCCATCACCACCAAAGTGTTTGTTATGAAATATACCTAATAAGATTGTATCTAAGGAACTTTTCAAATATGCTGATGTGCCAATTCTTTATCCATTCACTAATGATTACTAACATACAAAATTAACACAAAAAGATTCAACTAAATTCATATATCCCTTTTCAGTTTAGTAATCATAAATCTTTTTAAGTAATACCTATCCTATTTCGTTATGACCTGTGGCCATAATAACATTAATTAATTTGGAAAGTGAAATTTACTTCCAGAACTACACCACAAAATTTGGTATCTTATTTATCATTGAATATGATAAATAATTGAAATAAGGCTCTAAATAATGTAATGTTAGCTACGGTGTTGTTTTGTACATTTCGTTAACATGATATCGCCATTTAAAAAGAATGGAGGAGAGAGAGCAAAAATAAATTTGGATAGGTTTGCTATTTTTTGATTGGTTATTCCTCGCACTAAATTGTGACGTCATTTCATCTTCCTGCACTGTGTATATACCTCTGCAGCTGCCAGTTATTTCGATAAAATAAACTTCTTTATATAATATGCTATTGAAAAAATAAAATATTATTTAGATGAATTGAATTTTATGGACATTATATTATATATCATTTCATAAGAAAGGTATGTAAAAAAATAAATCAAATAGTTTATATAAAAAAAAATATATCGAAATTGCGTTTTATGAAATGCGCAGACCCAACGACCAGATCACTAGAAAATACATCAACAGCCCGGTTTCATTGGAAAGAGCCAAAGGGGATGTACGTAGTTTCATGTCGCTTAGTGTTAGTGGAACTAATTCACTTTTCAACTGTTTGCTGAATGAAGTCGCCGTTACTGTTTATCATAGTAGATGTCGGTTTTGTTTTGGTAGAAATTGATATTAAGTTGTGAATAGATTCGGAATTCAAACTCTTAGTAATATTCCAGCTGTGAAAGTTTGGCTATCTACAGTTGACTCCTGTCAATTACCGTCGCCATTTTGAATTCCTAGCTTCTTTGTCTTTTTGCAAGACAAAACCTTTCCACGAATTCCCTGCAGCAGCAGTTAGTTCTCATTTATAGTTAGAGGTAATCTTGATAGATGTCAAAGCATTCTTAATTGTTGCCTAATTTTGATTACCCATATCGAGTATTTTCTCCATTCTATAGCAGAGTGGTGAAACTTTTCAAACCCATTAAGATTTGTATAATTGGCTTTCTTAAGTCAAATTTGCTCTAATGCGAGGTTATTCGGTATTATTTTCTATACCAAAATATAACCTTACGGCCTGTAAGTTGTAAGTAACTTAAGGTTAACATATCAATATTTTGTTAGCCTCTTCACAATTCAGAATGACTGCTCCACAGTTCCCCCAAATCTCCAGAGCTGCCTCTTATAGTCCCAAGCTGAAATTTAGTGACAAACCAAACAATACAGAAGCTTCGAAAGGGCCAAGACAACGATATTTTCCTAACATGCAGATGGCGGCTTCATCGAAGGTAAGCTCCCTGAATGGTGAAAGTAATTTTCACAGGTTCAAGCATTTGCTTTTTGGTTATTTTTTTTACTTTAGGGGCAGATGCTATTTCGGTAAACATGTAGATTATCGGCCCGGCCGAAAAAAAATTTGTGTGTAAATATTATTGTTCACTCGTGTTGGAATATTCATACACGTTTGAGTCCTTTTCGAATTATTATTCTATAAACAATTAGGATTATATACTGGGGGGCTGTGCCCCCCAGACCCCCCAATTTAATGAAACTCAGGATCATCGTAGTGTAGTCCCCCCATTGTGTTTACATAAGAACATAAGAAAAGAAGGAGACTGCAAAAGACCATTCATGGCCTACACTTGGCAGCTCCTGTTCCATTCAACACACAAAAGATTTCTTACCAGAGAAAAGTCATCAACATTGTCACCCTTAACAGGAGTTTGTCAGATCTAATCTACAATATACATAAAATGCATCCAGAGGATTATGTCCATTCATGCAACCGCAAAATATAATCTTCCCACTCCTTAGAAAAATATATACATATGTACATAAAAAAAAGTCAGTCCCATCTAGCAGCTTCATCCATATATTTATCTAATCTATTCTTAAAACTACCCAGAGAGGAGGCTTCTATCACATGTCTAGTGAGCCTATTCCATTCATCTACCACACGATTTGTAAACCAATTCCTCCCAATCTCCTTCCTAAACCTATACTTATCAAGCTTAAACCCATTGCTACGTGTTCTGTCATGTTCACTAAGTATAAGAACCTTACCCAGATCCCCTTTATTATATCCTTTTACCCATTTGAAGACTTCAATCAATTCCCCTCTGACTCTTCTCCTTTCCAATGTATGTAGATTTAGTTTTCTGAGCCTTTCACCATAAGGTAAGTTCCTTAGCCCACCAATCATCTTTGTCATCCTTCTCTGCACAGACTCAAGCAAATCAATATCCTTCCTATAATATGGTGACCAAAATTGTACTGCATAGTCTAGATGAGGCCTAACTAGCGCCAGATACAGTTTTAGAATGACTTCAGCACTCTTATTGCTTACACTCCTCCTAATGAATCCCAATATCCTATTAGCTTTATTCTTAGCATTTAGACATTGCTTTCTAGGACGAAGGTCTGAACTTACCAAAATACCCAAGTCTCTCTCACAATCAGTCCTCCCTAAAATTCTGCCATTTAATTTATACACGAGCCATCAACTTAAATGTACTCCAAAAACGTGAAACATTTTGGAACACAGACGAAATAGTACGTCCCATCGTTCGCGCCGATAATCTACATATTTACCGCTATTTCTAACTATTTGGGGGCTAGTTTTTTATTTTTTAGTTATGCCAACTTTCGATTTTTTTATCTTGCTTTTCATTAGACTGAAAGTTACGTTTAATATTGGGTGTTATTTAGGTAATTTGATAAGATGGCACCATCATTTCCAAGGTTTTAGGTCTAATTTAAAAAGTTATAGAAGTAATGTTATTTAGCTCATTGAATTACATCGGAATACTTATTTATTTGCCCTGGGGGAGCTAGCCCCCCACTAAAGGGCTTAAAAAAAACTCGTAAACATGAAGTTCCACGGCACACATTAAGAACATAAGAAAAGGAGACTGCAAAAGACCATTCATGGCCTACACTTGGCAGCTCCTGTTCCATTAGCGACTGATGGGCCGCAAAATATTCTGTCCATGTTCCAATATGGGTAAATATGTAGATTGGCGGTGTGCCCCCAAAAATGGATTTTTGTGTGTTTATCTTTCATTCACCCGTGCATGAATATTCATGCGCATTTGACTCCTAGTTCAAATATACCCGGCGCTATTTTTGTACAAAAATGATTTTTACTTTGTTGCCGTGGGTATACTTCTGAAATAGCGGTGAGGAAAGCGTGGAATCTTTCTTTAATTCCCATTTCGGTTAATTTGAGGGGAAAAAGTCACATTCAAAACTGATTTTTAAAAATAATGGTGTTCACCTGAGTCACATTTAGTTTTTTTACATCAAAATTCATAATTATCTTTAATCTCTAATGCCTGACCACAAACTTCACAATCAATTTTAACTAAGCAAATTATGATCATCCAAAAATGTTAACGTTTCTCAAACTGAAAATAAATAGAAAGTTTGATATTAGACTAAGAGCAAATTGCACAGAACAAAGCCAGGTTAAAGCTAAATTTGCCACCTAAGTATATTTAAGTGTATAAAAAGAGTAAAATGGGGAAAAAATATATTGACAAATAAAAATGACTCCAAATGAGGATAATAAAAAGATTAAGTGAAAAACAAAATAAAAATTCACTTTATTCATTTCTGACATCAGACTTTATTCATTTCTGACATCATTCATTTCTGAAATCTTTTGTGTGTTGAATGGAACAGGAGCTGCCAAGTGTAGGCCATGAATGGTCTTTTGCAGTCTCCTTCTTTTCTTATGTTCTTATCAGACATCCCCCCCACTATAATTTGCAAAACAATTATAGTCACAGAAATGATTTGGTTAAAAAAAAACAAAAATGGTAGAACATTATTCTAGAAACAATTATGATTATATACTGGCAGACTATGTTCCCCAATTGATTGAAATTCAGGATCATCGTAGGGGGTCCCCCCGTAGTGTTTAAACCCCATAAAAGCAGTTCCCTTGCATTTTCTCAAAAAGGTGAAACATATTGAAACACCGATGAAATAGTTTACGTCCCATCATTTGCACCGCCAATCAATCATAATGTTTACCGAATAATGTTCTATCATTTTTATTTAACAAAATCATTTCTGAAAATTATAATGGGGGGGGGTCCTGAGGTCAGAAATGAGTGAATAGTTAATTTTTATTTTGTCTTTCACTTAGTCTTTATTATCTTCATTTGTATTAATTTTTATCAATATATTTTTCCCCATTTTACTAGTAGCTAACATTCCTCTTAATGTATCCCAGCACCGTGTTTGCTCTATTTTTTTCCTCAATACACTGCTTCAAAAACTTCAATGACCTATCTACTACTATGCCTAAGTCCTTCTCATCCTCAACTGAATTCAGCCAATGCCCATCCATTTTATAGCTAAATTCCCTATTATCCCTTTCCATGTTAAGAACTTTTCATTTTTAAGGTTAAAAGTCATCTCCCACCTTTGATCCCAAGCTAATAACTTATTTAAGTCACTGAACTTTAAAGCTACCCTCAACTTTTTGACTACAGCTGCCAATTTAGTGTCACCATCAGCAAAAAATTGACACTTTGTTATTTATAGCCTCCCCGAGATCATTTATATAAGCTATGAATAATAAAGGGCCTAGAACGGATCCCTGAAGTAAGCCACTGATAATGTCCCTCCACTGTGACCTCACCTCATTCAGTACAACTCTTGTTTCCTGTCTTTCAGCCATTCAGCTATCCAATTCAAACCTTTACCACATATCCCTTCCATTTTTCACTTGTGAACTAATTTTAATTTTTTGTTATACTACTTGTTCCTGAGGGCAAGTGTAGTGGTGATATACAGTACCTGCCAACAGTAAGACTTAGTAAATATGCAGTTCTTTGTTTTGACTTGTTCACAGACTATCCTTAGGGTGCAGGAGTATGCATAGAATAAATTGAACTATCACAAAGCTTACAAGGGGAAGATGACTGTTATTCAGAAGAGTGGACTTGGTGAAATTGTTCTCAGAGAAATTGAAAAATATAGGTAACTCGTTAATGTCAACATATGATAAAGTTGTGTGTGTTCCAGTCTATGGAAATAAACAAGCAAGCAATATACTTGTGGATGAACAGAATATTGCAGTATTGCTGATGAGGAAGAAACGTGGGAGAGGTATAGAACCAGAAAAACTGCCAGTAGATGAGAGCAATACTTAATATGACATAAAGTTACAGATGGCAAAAGCCACAAGGCCCTATCAAAGGTCATCCACATCTGTCAAAACCCACCCACAAAATGCATCCATAGATTACAAAAGCCACAAGGGCCTATCAAAGGTCATCCGCCTCCGTCAAAACCCACCCACAAAAAGCACTATCACCAGGGGAAGACATAACATAATTTCACAATATAATATAACAGATGACAAAAGCCACAAGGGCTCATCATAGGTCATCCGAGTCAAACGTCGTCTTTTTAAGGCACCCAAACTCCCAGGAAAACTACATCCAGAGGATTGCGTCCAGAAACAAGGGGTATCACCAATCAAGGCTTGTCAAGAACTAAATCATGCAGCTATAGATATATACAAACAATATTAATATATACAAAACTTAGGAACCATCACAACCTTCCCTCCCCATAAACTCATCCAACCTACTCTTAAATACATTTAAATTTGAACTACCTACTACCCTCAGCGGCAATTTGTTCCAGAAGTCTACCACTCTTTTGGTGAAAAAATATTTTCTTAAATCCAACCTACACCCTTGCTTTTTAATTTTCAAGTGGTGACCTCTAGTCCGATTTCCATCATCTAACTCAAAAAACTTGCTAACATCCAATTTATCTATCCCAGAAATTTTTTTAAAGAGCTCAATCATATCCCCTCTCACACTCCTTTCGAATGAGAACATATTTAATACCCTCAATCTATCTATATATTCAAGGTGCCTCAGGGAAGGAATAATCTTTGTTGCCCTCTGGTGCACTGACTCGAGAAGGTTAATATCATGTCTAAAATGTGGGGACCATGCCTGTATACAGTACTCTAGATGTGGCCTAACATAAGAGTTATAGAGTTTAAGAATAACCTCCTTACTTTTGTAACTGACATTTCTCTTAATGAAACCCAGCACTCTATTTGCCCCATTTCTTGCTTCAATACACTGCTTAGAAAACCTTAATGACTTATCTATTACTACTCCTAGATCTTTCTCTACTGAGCTCAGCCAATGCCCATCCATTTCATAGTTAAATTCTCTATTATCTTTTCCATGTTAATAACTTTGCACTTATCGTTTATATAGATGACAAATAATAATGGACCGAGAACTGATCCCTGAGGAACCCCACTGATAACATCCCTCCACTCAGACTTTACACCATTTAGCACTACCCTTTGCTTCCTGTCTTTCAGCCACTCAGCCATCCAATTTGAAACACACCCACATATCCCAATCATTTTTAATTTATGAACTAATCTCCTATGTGGTACCTTATCAAATGCTTTACTAAAATCTAAGTAAATTATATCTACATTCTCTCCCTTATCTACTTGATGTGTTACAAACTCCAGAAAGTCTAGTAAATTAGTCAAACATGATCTACCTGATCTAAACCCATGGTGAACATCGCTGATTAACCCCTCCCTCTCTAGATGTTGGCAAATGCCTTTTTTAACTATTTTCTCAAGAATTTTACAGACTACAGGAGTTAGGCTAACCGGTCTAAAGTTATTTGGATCCTCTTTACTACCATTCTTGAAAATGGGGACTACATTCGCTCTCTTCCAATCATCGGGTATTTCTTCATATTCCAGTGACCTAGTATATAACTTCTCCAGAGCTATTGAGATGCTTTCTACCTCTTCTTTAAGTATCCTAGAATGAATATTATCAGGGCCGGACGCCTTGGTAGTATCTAACTCACCTATTAGTCCTTTTATCGTCCTCCGATCCACACTAATGGTAGTAAACACCTCTTTCCCTGACCCATGAGTACTATACATAAGACTATTTAGTTTCTCCTTTGTAAATACTGATGCAAAATGACTATTTAGTACCTCAACCATTTCCTCATCAGTTTCTCTCACAACTCCTTCATATTTGATAGGCCCTATTTTAATAACGCTGCCAGACTTTTTATTAATTTTATAGTAACTAAAGAACTTTCTAGGATCTTTGTTGCTATCCTGAGCTAATTTAATTTCTGACTCCCTTTTGTTCTTCTTTATAATCTTATTTAACTCATTCCTAGCCATTCTATAATCACTTAAATTTTGAATATTATTTTCTACCTGTAATTTTTTATATGCCCTTTTCTCTGAAATTTTTCTAGCTATCTCCTGATTCCACCATAATGGTTTCCTACTTTTGTTCCTAATAGCCTTCATTGGGATACATTGTTCTTGGACTACATTTATTATATGCTTGAAAGTATCCCACATTCCATAAGCATTTTTACCTCTGAATTCTACATCCCATAGGATTGTATCATCACCCATCAAAATATACAATTAGAACCATCCACAGGAATGTGTCAAAAGCAAAAAGCATCATTGAGACTAATCAAAATAAATCATAATATAAAGTAATAATAAATTGCATCCACAAAAATGAGTCCAGAATACACCCCCCCCCCTCCTCCCAATTTAATCCTCCCTCCCCATATAATCATCTAATCTGCGTTTGAAAACATTCAAGTTTGGACTCTCTCAGATGGCAAACTATTCCAGTAATCTACTACTCTATTGGTGAAAAATATTTTATAATATCCAACCTGCACCTCTATTTTTGAATTTTTAAGTGGTCACCCCTAGTCCTATTACTAGCTTCCAACTCAAATAACTTGCTAAAATCCAACTTATCCATCCCAGAAGAGATTTTAAAAAGCTCAATCATATCTCCTCTCACATCTTCTCTCAAATGAGAACATATTTAGTACCCTCAGTCTATCTTCATATTCAAGGTGCTTTAAGGAAGGTATTATTTTTGCTGCCTTCCTTTGTACTGACTAGCAGGTTGATGTCATGTCTAAAATGTGGTGACCATGGTTGTATACAGTTGTAGAGTTTAAGGATAACCTCTTTACTCTTGTAGCTAACATTCCTGTTAATGTATCCTAGCGCCCTATTTGCTCTATTTTTTTGCCTCCATATACTGCTTTGAAAACTTCAGTGACCTATCTACTACTACGCCTGACTCCTCATCCTCAACTGAATTCAGCCAATGTCCACCAAGATGGATTCAAATTTTTCTTAGACAGATTCCACAGAGTTACTATAAGAGAGATTGCCTCTGATTGGCTTACAATGAAAACTGGAGTGTCACAGGGATCAGTGTTGGGCCTGGTCCTCTTCCTGTTTTATATAATTGACCCTGTTGCCACCCTAATCAACAGCTAGCCTTTTCCCAGATGATGCTAAGATTTACATACAAGACAGTATAGGAAGACTGGAGTAGAAGCTGGCTTGTGACTTTCAATACCAACAAATGCCATATAATGCCCATAGGCCACAATAATCAAAGGAAAGATTGGTGGGGTTAATTCTTCAGAAGTCATTCAGAAAAGATTTAGGGATCATATCTTATGATCTGAAACCCACTACACACATAGCCAAAATCACTGCTAAGTTAAACAGTCGCCTGGGTATAATCAAGAGAAACTTTACAGTACCACTACCTGTCAGTGGTGAGACTAATTCTTGATTATGCAGTTCAGTGCTGGTCTCCGTACCTGGCTAAAGACATTAAAGCCCTAGAGAGGATTCAGCAAAGATGTATAAAATTTGTATCTGGATTAGATACCTTACCCTACATGCAGAGATGTAAAGGCCTTGATCTACAGTTGCTCAATGAGTGAAGAAGAGGTGTGATATGATTGAGACCTTCAAACTCTTGCAAGGCTTAGAGGACATCCCATACACAAGATTTTTTTAGAGAAATACAAACAACCTAGCCTCTTAGTTCCCCAGCATTTTTCAATAGATAGGCATATACGAATAATGTATAAATAAGCCCACTTTAGTGACCATCACAATTAATGTTTTATTTGGTAAATATGAAAATCAAATTGGGCTGGCTTGCTTATTGTGATGTCATCTATACCCAAACTGGGGAGGGGGGTATTTTTCCCGATGTTCGATGTTCACTCATACAAAAATGGCACCTTCATATGTGGATGATTGAAAGATGAAACACGATATCGTTCAATTTGGAACAAAACACAATAACACCCCAGTCGCTAATGTAAAAAGATTACCATGTCGGGCATATCCACTTTAATTGTAGGGGTTGCATCCCCATCCCCCGAAAAAAAAACCTAATGTAGGGACAATAATAAAAAGGCATTTTATAATTTGATTTATGCTTCATTCCCCGAACACAATTCATTGAATAATACACCACGGAAAATTAAATAAAACAATTAAATAGTGTTTGGCATAGATTATTTAGGAGATCTATAATCACCTTTAGAAAAAAAAAATCAATCAATCTCATATGGTACCCACAGGATGCAAAGGGCTGCAATAAACTCTCCACCAGTACTTATCCTGAGCCATCTCCTCCAATTCATCATCCCAACTATCTCCTGCCCCTCTCTTCATCATCCTTATCCATGTTTCCTTTGGTCTACTTCTTTCCCTTCCAGCTGCCTCCTCCTTTGCTGCATACTCTCGTCTGTAAATATGTCCCATCCATTTCCATAGCAACAATCTCTCATACTTGTCTATCGGTTGTATTTTCATAATTTCTCTCTCTCATTTGTCACTATCCTGCCATCATATACCTAATATTCTTCTCAACATTTTTATTTTCACCATACATTTATAACTTTTTATCTTTGTGTGTATTGAAAAATTATTATTCCACACAGATTTCAACATGCCCACTGCTTGTTTAGCTTTCCTAATTCACTCTTCAAACTCATTTTTTGAAGAACTATCCCTTGATACAATTGTACCCAAGTATTAAAAAAAAATTTCTATTTGTTTTGCACACTATCTGGTTTTCCATATTCATGTTTATTATTTCCGTTTTTGCACAATTTATTGTTAATCCTATTTTTTTCCTTCTCTATTTAAACAATTATTACTCTTTGCATATCTTCACCGCTCTCTGCAATTAAAACAATATCATCTGTGTAATCCAAACAGCCAACTTCATGCCTCTCTACCAAAATATTCCAGTATCAGTTTCTCTTATGACCTTCATTACGAAGTCAATGGTCAAACTAAACAGGAATGGAGAAATAGTTCCACCCTGAATTACTCCTGATTGAACTTCAAAACTTTCACTCAAACTCTCATCTACTAATACTTGGCAGAAGGTATCTTCATGCACACTTTTGACTATCTCAATAAACTTCTGGGGTATTCCAGTCTCATTATTATAAATAGAGCGGCACATTTTACACTCTCAAAAGCTTTGAAAATCCATGAAACAGAGACGCAGTGGCTTTTATTTTTTTTAAGCTTGTTGCATCAGGTGTTTTACAATAAAGATTTGGTCATTGCGTCCACGATGTTTCCTCATCCTACTTGCTCATCTCTCAAGATCTTATCGACTTCTGACTCCATTCTATTCAAAAGAATCTTACTTTTAAAAAAATTGAAACAATAGATGGCAATGTAATACCTCTCCAATTTCCACAATCACTCGGATCTCCTTCTTGGAATTTTTATAATCACATTTTTTTCTAGTCTCTGGCACCTCACCACTATTCCACACTTCATTAAAACCTTCAGCATCTCAATATCCTCAACTTTAAACTTCTCATCAATTCTAGGAGCTTCATCTAGTCGTTTTTCTCCAGTACCTAGAAAATAAAAATAAAAACCCTACCTTTTACTCATCTTGAAAGCACACAAGGATGATGAAAAAAAAATGCTTGGTCAATGACAGAGTTGAATACTGATCAGTAATAATCTAGTAACAAAATTGCGAGTCACTATTCTTCACAATGAGCTTTTTTTCTGTAATTTTTAAGGAGAGCACTGCATGATATTTTGGTACAAAGCTTAACATAATTTTATGGAGGACAAATGCTGCAAGGGCCTATTAAAGGTCATCCACATCCATCAAAACCCTGCCACAAACTTCATCCATAGGAATGTGTTGGATTATGCATCTACAATTTAAACGATTCAGAGGAATGTGGCAAAAACAAAAGGCATCACCGTTGAGGCTTATCAAAATCCAAATCATTCATAATATATTTAAAGGGTGTTCCATTAAGATGGATCGAAGTTAGCAGTAAATAAATGTTATTGGGGAAAATTTATTGATTTCACTATTGGAAATCAATCGTAAAACTACTTTATTATAAAAGAAAAAGGGAAATACATTTTCCAAAGTTGCCTAGTCGATTTCCACCACTTTCAAGGATGAATCCTAATGGGACAAAAGAACCCAAGTAGCTAAGCTGAAGTATTACCAATATTTTAGCTGTTTTTAAGTTAGTTTATACAAGTTTAATATACTTAAGTAAAAGCTTAAAGAAATTAAAATCGAGCCCCCCCCATCCCCCAAAGAAATCCCAGATAAAATAGTATGGTGCTCTCCTTGAAAATTACCTTTTACATCACAAAACTGCAATAAGCCCCAATAATTTTCAAGATTTTTCTTTGCTAGATTTTGGCTATTAGCTTTTTTTCAACTTAAGTATATTAAACTTATATAAACTAACTTAAAAAAAAAATCATGTAATGTTTTCCTTAAATTACTAAAAAAACCTTTAATCATTGTCATTTCTAACTAATGCTACGATGCTAAACTAGTTAAATTAGGTTTTTGCGACTCCACCTACCCCATAGATGGAGTGACTTTGCAGCTAATTTGTAGAATTACCAAATCTATATAGGTTTAAATACTTCATAACTCAAATGTATAATTACATGAAAAATTACCTTAAAAAAAGTTTCCTATGTTCAGTTAATAAAATGCAACCAACTTACATGGTTGGCAATACTCCCCAAATTTTGTAAAGGCCCAATAAAATCACGGGTTTAGTCTGTTTTGTTTTTTAAACAAACACTACAAGCATTAGAATAACATAGGAAAAGAATAGCTATCTCTTTTTTTTATAATATTAATAAATAATAATTAGTTTAATAATTATATTAAAGTAAGAACAGATCACTGATCGAGAATTGTGGGTACCCATGATAGCCATAACCTGTAGAAGGAGAGATGAATTATGAGTCAGTATCAGAGAAGCAATCTTAATTTGATACATATTTATTAAAATTATAACATAATATGCATTTTGAATAAAATCATAAGTAACATTCATTTCTTGAAAAAAAACCCCACTAAAACCCTGGGGTTTTCAAATTTCACTTGAAAAGCCCCCCCCCCCCCAAAAAAAAAGATGAGAATGAAACCCATGTTTTTTAGGGCTGTGTTTTTGATTTGCCAACTTATAACAATCAAACTTAACAAACCCAAATTAATATCACTAACATATCAAATGTCTGAATTATACAAATAACAATAAAACCAAACCATAAATAACCCAAATTTGGTAATGTTAAAAGAATTGGTAATTCTACAGATGAACAACTTCAACACAATCGAAGGCACTTTATTGTTTTTTGTTAATTTTATAGATGAACAACGTTTAAAAAAATAAAAATACTTTCTATTCAGCGGGCTAGTGAGTGTAGAGAATTTTACATGTTTTGCAACGAGTCGTGGCTTGGCAGGAAAGAACTTTAGACTTGAGGTTCAGATTAATGGCTAGAATATTTCATATAGAAAGGAGGAGGTGTGATTATTTATATTAGAGATATTCTCCGGTGTAGTAAAAAACACAATTAAAACCTGCTAATACAAAGTCATTATGGGTAAATGCTAAGGAAAGGATAAACTTGTCATAAGATTAATATATAGAGCACCAAATCTTAGTAAGGAAGCTTTGTGTCCACAGGGTAGATGCTAACCAGCTTCCTCTCACCCAACTATCCCTGATCGGGGCTGAGTTCCAGTCTGGGATGGTGCGTTTTTAACAACCTGCTTCATCCACACGGGTGGTGTGGCCTCAAATGGTGACAGCTGGTTCTGGCAGCCCCGTGTTCACTCCTTGCAGAGTGGGCTACTGCCTGTGCTTTTCCAAGTCCTGCAGGAGCGCTTATCAAGCTTACAGGGGGTCACTGTACATGCTCCCCTCTGTTTTCCGATGGTTGTCAGTTCACCAACCCAAGAAGGAAGATGAGATGAAAGGCTCCTTGAATAGGATCTGTAATGTCTTGGGGGTGGGAAATGGCATGGATCCCCTCGCTGAGATGGCCTTGGTCCCTGGGGTGCCCCAGCCCCAAATGGTAGGACCTTCCATGGGGTCAAACCTGCACTCAGTGCCAAACACTGAACCTGAGTCGCCTCTGTGCAAGGTCCTCAGATGGCTTGCCCCCCCCCCCCCCAGGCCTTCCAAGAACATATTAGGAACAGCCAAATTCTTCCATAATTTGCATTCTAGTCCAAGTTTTGGGGGGGGGGGTGGTAAGGATCATCAGTTGTTCACTGCGGCTTTTGTAGTTTCTTGAAATTTCTCCTTAAGCTGCATTATCTTCACAGACTCTGTCATCTAAGTCACTAAATATAATGAATAGTCTAATGCCAGCTCAAACTTCTTATCTACAGTTTGGGTGATTTTTCTCTTCTTAGAGTACTCTGAACTCCAAGATCCTGATAATCTTGGGGTTTTTTTAAGGTTACATCAAAATTTGCCAGTGCCTCATTTACTGAAGGAGTTCGATCTCCATTCTCGCATCATCCTCACTAGACTCTTCTCCAGAGGATGTTTTGGGACTACCATTGTTCTTTTAAACATCTAGTACAGGCCTTTTGGTTTTCACTCGGATTCAACTCTGTATTCTTGTTGATCAAATATTTTGGCATTTCTTTTTACCCCTCCACACACACTTCTTATGTTTTTGGAAAGGGTCACAGCCAAACTTTGTAACATTTAGGTTCCTCGTAGGGTCCATAATCTGAAAATATAAAAGAAAAACAAGTCAATCAATATCTTCTAAGTTAGATTTTTTCCACCAGACCAACAAATTGTTTACAAAAATTTGCATTGGTCTATCAGAGAGTTAGATGAGGATTTTCTACCCTGTATGTAACCAGATACTTCTGGTTCATCTGGAATCTTTTTGAGTCATTTGACTAAAGCAACTTTAATTTTTTTTTTTTATTCATTTTGGTTATTGGTTATGTTTTAAAATTTTATCTATAATATTGAATAGTTTGTGACCCTAAATTGGAGAGAGAATTTTCTTTTAAATTAATTATTTTGAAGTCGGAATTTCATAGTAATTTAAGGATTTCGCAAGTCGACCTCTTCATGACCTAGTTATTATAATTTTGAATGGGACCACAATCTCGGACCCTGCGTCCGTGGTGGAATCCTTCGCGACCGCTTTTGTCATGCTGTCGCGGAAGGCCGCCGGCTGGACTTTACCTCCAGAGGCGGAGAACCCTTCGACAACAGGTTTACTGTGAGTGAGTGAGTTGCGCTCCGCTTTCGCTTCATGCGTAGACACCGCCCATGGTCGGGACGATGTCCTGTAAACCATGCTTCGACCCCTGGGTGAGCGAGGCATGGCCTTTGTTAGATTTGTTCAACAGGATCTGGGTGGAGGGTCTCCCAGATTACTAGCGAATCGCTACTGTGCTCGCCTTTCACAAACTGGAGAGAGATCACTACTCCGACCGGTTTCCGCCCAATCTCTCTAACCTCTTGCGTGTGCAAGTTGATGGAGAAATTGGTAAATGTTAGATTAGCCTTTTTCCTGGACAGCAGAGACCATCTGTCTTCTGCACAGTGCGGCTTTTGCAAGTTCCACTCCATGTCAGATGCTGTGCTCCAACAGGAAAATGCTGTCTGCGAGGCCTTCCTCCATAGACAGCACTACGCCATGGTGTTTTTCGATCTGGTGAAGGCCTATGATACCGCATGGAGATACGGTATCATGGAGACTCTCCACACGATGGGGGCAAGGGGACGCCTCCCAATCTTTATATCTGGATTTTGGCATGATCGTCGATTCCGCGTACGGGTGGGGGGAGCCCTCTCCGGTCCAATGGAGCAGGAAGAGGGTGTCCCGCAGGGAAGTGTCCTCAGTGTCGCACTCTGCCTTGAGCATCAACGGCTTCTCCTCGGTGCTGCCGGAAGATGTTCTCGCTACGCTCTACATGGACGACCTTTCGATCTCTTTTGGCGCGGCCCAGATGCCAACTCTGGAGCATCTACTCCAACAGGCATTGAACCGCGTTTCTCACAATGCCGGAGCGCGCAGGTTTCGGTTTTCTTTGGCCAAGATTAAGGTGGTGCACTTCTGCCGCCATCCATGGCTCCACCCAAATCCAGACTTGTTTCTTAATGGGGTACGCCTGCAAGTGGTTGAATCGCACCGCTTACTTGGTCTTGTATTTGACCGCTCACACCGACTACATGGCAGGAATACGGGCAGCTCTTCGGACTGCTTGGCAAAGAAGATGGGAGACGGTCGAAGGGAACTTAAAGTTGCATGCCATTGCGCCGTGACTGTTCCCATGGACCTATCCCCCAATGCCGCGACGGCTTCAGGTCGCTTTCTGTAGTCTCCGAATCGGACATACTCGTGTGACGCATCGCTATCTGATGGAGCGCTCGCCGACGCCCTATTGTGACGATTGCGTCGTCCCCCAGACTGTTCGCCACATTCTTGTCGAATGTCCCAGTCTGGGTGATCTTCGCGCACGACACCTGTCCCGGTACCGAGATGGGCGGGGTCGCTACCGCCTGCCCCTTGTACTCAGGATGAGTGCGTGCACATCGACTGGTAGACTTATTGACTTTTGGGGTGAGGCCGGCCTTCTCCCTATTATTTTAGCAGGGTTTGTTTTGTTTTGTTTTTTTGCATTTGTTTTTGTTTTTTTCCTTTAGGTTGCATGCTCCTGCGCCGGGGGACCTCCCCCCGACGCAGGAGCTTGCTTCTTTCCCCCCATTTGGCGTGTTTTTTTTTTCGTTTAATTTTATTTTAAAGTAGTCTAGAACTAGGCCAGTTTTAATACAGCGACTAATACCCATGTAGGCAGTCGCCAGATGAGCTATAAAAAAAATTGTATTTGACCGACGCCTCACCTGGGACGCTCATATTCGCAGCCTTAGGGTCTTGTACCCGCGCCATGGATATTCTACGTTCCGTGACGTTCAGCGCTTGTGGCTCTGATAGGGCTACTGCCCTACTTTTTTATAGATCCTTTGTTCGTTCGAAGCTGGGCGTGTATTGAGGAAGGTGGACTCGATCCACCACCACCGGCCTTCGCCTTGCGACCGGTGCCTTCCGCACTTGCCCCGTTGAGAGCCTACTAGTCGATGCCACTCGTTCTACGTCGTGTACAGTGCATTATTCGCCTGTACGCGCGAGCCCGGCGCCTCCCTCAGTCGCCAACAGCTCTCACTGCATCCGCAGCTGATTTCGACGGTGCCTATGCCGCCGAGAGACGCCAGTCATACCCTAAGCCCTTTTGGTTTAGGGCCAGGCAACTCCGAGCGCTAGGGATAGAGCTTTCGGGCCGGTGGCGCCCCTGGTTCTGCCCAGGACGCCACCCTGGAGGGTACCACATTTGGCTATTTGTCGCCACCCCTCTGTTCCCAAAGTTTGTTCAGCGCCGTGAGTATTGCGTTCGTTTTTTCTGTTTTCACAGCCGAGCTGGTGGAAATACACCACTCGGTACGGGAGATTACGGGACGTGCCCGGTTCGGAGACCGGATTGTGATCTATAGCGACTCACAAAGCGCCCTGAGTGCTCTCGGGGCATTGGAATCTCCGCATCCCCTGGTTCGCCATATCCGTGACGCCACGGTTTTGGCGAGCCGGGCGGATGTCGAGATTATCTTCTGCTGTGTTCCTGGACATGTAGCGTTTCGCTCTTCCTCACACCGACTACATGGCAGGAATACGGGCAGCTCTTCGGACTGCTTGGCAAAGAAGATGGGAGACGGTCGAAGGGAACTTAAAGTTGCGTGCCATTGCGCCGCGACTGTTCCCATGGACCTATCCCCCAATGCCGCGACGGCTTCAGGTCGCTTTCTGTCGTCTCCGAATCGGGCACATCGTATGATGCATCGCCATTTGATGGAGCGCTCGCCTGCGCCCTATTGTAACGACTGCGTCGTCCCCCAGACTGTTCGGCACATTCTTGTTGAATGTCCCAGTCTAGGTGATCTTCGCGCACGTTACCTGTCCCGGTACCGGGATCGGCGGGGTCGCTACCGCCTGTCCTTTGTACTCGGGACGAGTGCGTGCACATTGACTGGTGGACTTGTTGACTTTTGGGCGGAGGCCAGCCTTCTCCCTTTCATTTAACTAGGTTTAGTTGTTGTTTTTGTTATTGTTATTGCTTCCTAATTTTATAAGGAAACGAGATATGAGGAAAAGTGTTTTATTATTTTTCAATATAACTACTCTCAACTTCAATGCACTTGCGCCACTTGTCCCTTACGCTTCGAATTCCCGACAACCAGAAATCTGCCGACTGCTGTTCAATCCACTCCTGGACTGCATGCTGGACATCTTCGTCCCTAAACCGGCGTCCACGCAGTGCAGCCTTAAGCTGGCCGAATAAAAGGTAGTCGCTAGGGGCCAGATCTGGACTGTCTGGGGGAATGATTGAGCTCTTCGAATCCGCACTAGCGCAGGGCAGCTTGTGCAACTCTGGCCTTGTGGAGGAGCAGGACACCGCGTGTCAACTTGACGCGCCGTTTCTGATGGATGCACTTCTTCAACCCAGCCAGTTCCTCGGCGTAATATTGGTCTGTGATCATCCTTCCACGAGGGCATTTTCCACGATCAACACTCCCTCAGAATCCCAGAAGATGGTGGCCATGATATTCCCGGCTGAGGGTTGGGTCTGGAACTTGATGGGGGTTGGAGAGCCCCTGTGCTTCCAGGCCATGCTTTCGAGCTTGGTCTCGGAATCCCAGTGATGGACCCATGTTTCATCACCTGTCACTATGCGTGAATCGAATCTCGCCGGGTCTTGGTTGTACAGGAGCAGCAGCTCCTCCGAACTTTGACGACGTTGAAGTCGATCATGGGGCGTCAGGTTTCTAGGGACCCAACGGACAGAGACCTTGGTCATGGCCAAATTGTCGTGGATGATATTGATAACACTTACATGTGATATTCCAAGTTCTCGGTCGATTTCTTTGATCTTCACCCGTCGATTTTCAAAGATCATCCTCTCCACACGGGCCACATTGTCCTCGTTGGTCACGTCTGACCGGCGGCCTGTTTGGGGGTCATCTTCAAGGGACTCACGACCATGGCGGTACTCCCTATTCCAGAGAGCAATGGTTGCATAGGAAGAGGCAGTGTCGGTGGACACTGCAACCATGCGTTCATGGATCTCTTGCATGCTTGCCTTCCTTGGTAAAAAATTTGATCTGCTCAGTGCTCAAACGTCTCCATTGTGGAAAAATTTGTGACTGACGATCTGCGATCAGCTACTGCTTCTTAAATAGACGAGGCAGGACCTTGCGGCTGCTGGTCCTGACTTGTCATAACTTGTCCTAACACCCCCACAAACAGCCATCCCCCTTCCTCTGTTTTGCCCTACCGATTCGCAAAACTTATTGACCGCCCCTCGTATTTGGAACATTCCTATTGAATGTTCCACTCTGGTTATCTTTGACTATTTGTTGGTCATGTATTCCTGCTCGGGGGGGGGGGCATATATGTGAGCATGATCCCATCTTCTTCCTTTATGGCTGTTTTTGTTATTTGGTCTGATTTTTTTAAAAATCTAGCTGTAATCTGTACGTCTGTGACTTTTGCCCTATTAGGCAGTCATCAGATAGGCTCTTAAAAAAATTAGAGATGGGAACTGTCTGCAGTGTCGCTCTTTGTCCTGAGTATTACGGGTATTGCTACTGTAATTAGATGACCCCCGTAAGGGGTGGGCGATTTGCCTCCTTGGCCACTGTGCTGATGCGGCCCCAGCTTAGCCTCTTCTCCTTTCTGATACCCTGTCTTCTTACCCTGGCTCCTCACTTTCCATACAACTTTTTCTGCTCAGCCTCTAATTTCATAAGGTAGATGCCGACCAGCTTCCTCTCACCCAACCTTTCCAGATCGGAACTGCTGGATGGAGAGGGGATAATATTTCCACCTTCATCTTCACATCCCCTTTCTTTTTAATTTCACCATCTATCTTTTTTTTACGGCATGCCTAAGATAGAGCCACCAGGTCACTATGGTCAAATGGTGGCAGCTTGATCTGCCTGCCCCTTGCACAGCTGGCTACTGCGTGGGGGTGATGAGCGTGTGCATCCTGTGAATTACAAAGGGTCACCATGCCTGGTGAGTCTATATATTTCTGTACCTTTATCTTCCCCTCTGCTCTCTCAGGGGAACCTCCAAATTTCTTCTACTGGAGAGGAGGCTTACTCTTCTCCTTTGCCTGTGTGTGCAGGGGACTTCTCACCCCCTTCTCTCACTTTTCCAGTGGCAGCCCCCCCCCCCATTTACTTTCCAAAGGGACTACCGAGAAAGCAGGCAGGCAGCCCATAATTGACCACTCCCGGTTGTGGTTGCTCTATAGAGCCAGCCCTATTAGTGGAGCAAAGGGGATGCCAGAGCCCATCAGCCCCTGTCCCTCAATGTCCTGTAGGGGAGGGGGGGGGTCAGTGTACCTGCCCCCCTCCCCCTTTCCTCGACCATTGCCGGTTCGCTGGCATTTGAAGATAAAAAAAGAACTCAGCTGAGATTGTGATGTCTTGGGGGTGGGGATGGCCCACATGGAAGGCCTCCTTGAGGTGACCCAGCCTCAGATGGTAGGACCTGGGCTCGGTGGCAAGCCCTGAACCCAAGTCCACCCCTGTACAAGGTCATCCTCAGACGGCTCAGGCCCGCTTCCACCGAGTCATTATATTCACAGGATGCAGCACCCCTGAAGTTGGTCATGAGGCCATCTTCTGGTGTTCCTAAAGCTGTCCCCCAAAAGGAGGACAGCACTAAACGAGCTTCGGCTCCTACGCCTACACCCAGTGGTACTCTGGGTGGCTCGGAGACGGTGGATCCTCGAAAAGAGGGACCTCAGTCTCCGAAGCCCCCCTGCCCCCCTAAGGTTTTGAGGCGGAGGGAGGAAAAGACTCGAATCGCGAACCCAACCCTTCCTGATAACACCTCAAAGGCGACAGCGCCCTGGAGTTCTGCCTCCTACAAGCATACTGCTCTGTACATGAGAATTTATTGTGCCTAGTTAGGAGACCTGATCATGGTCTATATAAAGATTATATTCACAGGATGCAGCACCCCTGAAGTTGGTCATGAGGCCATCTTCTGGTGTTCCTAAAGCTGTCCCCCAAAAGGAGCACAGCACTAAACGAGCTTCTGCTCCTACGCCTACCCCCAGTGGTACTCTGGGTGGCTCGGAGACGGTGGATCCTCGAAAAGAGGGACCTCAGTCTCCGAAGCCCCCCTGCCCCCCTAAGGTTTTGAGGCGGAGGGAGGAAAAGACTCGAATCGCGAACCCAACCCTTCCCGATAACACCTCAAAGGCGACAGCGCCCTGGAGTTCTGCCTCCTACAAGCATACTGCTCTGTACATGAGAATTTATTGTGCCTAGTTAGGAGACCTGATCATGGTCTATATAAAGATTATATTCACAGGATGCAGCTCCCCTGAAGTTGGTTGTGAGGCCATCTTCTGGTGTTCCTAAAGCTGTCCCCCAAAAGGAGGACGGCACTAAACGAGCTTCGGCTCCTACGCCTACACCCAGTGGTACTCTGGGTGGCTCGGAGACGGTGGATCCTTGAAAAGAGGGACCTCAGTCTCTGAAGCCCCCCTGCTCCCCCTAAGGTTTCGAGGCGGAGAGAGGAAAAGACTCGAATCGCGAACCCAACCCTTCCCAATAACACGTCAAAGGCGACAGCGCCCTGGAGTTCTGCCTCCTACAAGCATACTGCTCTTTACATGAGAATTTATTGTGCCTAGTTAGGAGACCTGATCATGGTCTATAGAGATTAATTAGTGCTCTTGGAGGCATTGGAATCTCTGCACCCTATGTTCACACTGTCACACCAGGGTTGCTGTGAGTTGAGATCATCATCTGTTGGGTTCCTGAACAAGCACCATTACAGGGAATGATTTCATGAGAGTTTGCAAGGACTGGATATCCAGACCAGCGTTTCACTCTTCCTAACACTGACTACATGGCAGGAATCAGGTCACCCCTCTGGGCTGCCTGACACAGAACTTGGGAGATGGGTGACAGGAGGGGTGGGGTCTCCCTTCAATGCCTGAGTGTCTTCTTTTACTTCTCTTGTTTTGTTTTTTTAATATTTTAATGAAACTTATTTTTTATAGCAGTGTTACCTTGAGACTTCCCACTAATTTAATTGAAGGTTGTATAACTATTAAGCTTGATCAAATATGACCTTTCAACAATTATTCCAATATAGTTTTGTTTTTTTTAGACCTCAGTCAGTCCTGTGAAGCCTGGTAAGCGTCGTCATCAAGCCATTGTTTCTCCAGTCACTACAAGAAATGAAAGCTCATCCCCAAAGACAAAGTTCAAGCCACCTTCAAGTCCAGTTCAGTGCATAATTACTCCTCCTTTGGTTGCGGCCACACAATTTCCTTTTGAGGATTTCCTACCCAAATCTAACAATGGCTCAAACAGTGTGGGAAACCCTTTTGCTGTGCCCAAGGTATCAGCTGAGCCACCAAGTCCAGCCCTGCTTCCAAGCCCCCCAAAGCATTGGGTTGGAGAAAAGAATGCTCAGTGCCTCGCCCAGAAGCAACAGTGTAGGGCTGTCACACAGTGCCTCGTGAGCCACTTAGCTTTGTCCGGTATCCTTGTCTCTGCTCAGTGACCTGGTGGTTGTAGACTCAAAAGTTGCCTCAGTCTAATTAGGGACCCTACTAAAGCTAAAGGCAGAATCATCTTTACAACTGTTGCCCTACTGGGCTTTGGCCAGTTTCTCTTAAAAATTGTTGTATACAAAAATAGAGCCTCACTCATAAATCTAAATCTACTACTTGTGATACTTGTAGATAATTAATTTACAAGGCTTCATTCTTTGTAGTCAGCAATGAACAATATTATTACTGAAATAATTGAAAGGAAAGATTGGAACTGGCTTGTAATCCATTTTAAAGTTTAGACAGATAGGAATCACGTGCTGTATTGTGGAACTTATATAGTTATAGATTTTACCAGTTTTATTTATTTTTATATTAAATTTATTTCTCATAATTTACAAATTTGATGTTATCCACATTCTTGCAATCATTCTTTAAGAATCAAAATTTAAATACTATTTTGAATGGTCATTTTGGGTCATCAATAGGACAAAGATTGCTTGTAAGATTTCAGCAGTGGTAATGATCCTATTCTGAGCTCTATACTTAGTTTTATGTTGAGTATTTATTTTGTGGACTTTATTTTTCCCCTTCTAAATTTTGATTTAGAATTTACATTTTTGTGCATTTGTTTAATATTACAACTTCCATAAATGTTATTGGATAAACTATGCTGCCATTGTCCACAAAATAAGACTGAAACAGGCATCGGTCAGTGTTTCATGACTTTTGATAAAGTTTTACATTTAATGACTAATGTGGTTGAATAATGTTCCTCTGTGTTAAGGTGCCCATGCATTCTAGTCTTGAGGTCTCTTGCAACCGCATTTACAATCCTTAATACTGTGTATAGATATTTTTTATCGTGCCAGTTTTTGCTGTATCCCCGCCCCCCAAAGCTTTTCTCATGATTGAGGTGTCTAGGTCTATATTATATATCATGGTATAGGTATTGTCTTACGGAAGTAATTGGAAGAGTTCTATCATTTTGGACCAAGGGTTGCTACATGATTAAATTTGTACAATTAGTTTTAAGGGCAGCGATGCATATTTTGTTTAATGCTAGGGAGGAAAAAAAAAAGTTGCAATATTTTGTATGAATGCTTGTACTGAATCTTCAGTGGAAGTTCTCTTTAAGTTAATGTTTGCCATCCTGTATATCTCATTAGCCCTGAAAAGAGCTAAAGAAGAAAACCTTCAAAATCTGACATAAAAAAAAGAGAAGCATTTTGCTCATGAGCTTTTGAAGAGAAGACAATTTGGTAAAATTCACCTTGAGGAATTTCCCATTTAGAAAGAGCTAATTTTTTAATTTCTAGTTATAAGAAAAGTATTTAGGAGATAAAGCTTTATTAAGATTAAAGGTTCCAGTGATGTATGTCTGCAAGTGTTGTAAAATGTCATTGAATTTGCCTAACCCTCAATCATGAGAAAAAAAAAATGAAACACTGACTGCTCCTCCCCCCCCCCCCAACATCATCTTCCCAAGGCCCCTATTTCCATTTATTGCTGTATATTTAGTATTATGGTGTCCATTATGTTGGGGTTAATCACATTGGGCACAGTCTTGAAAAATCTTCCTGTGCACAAGGAGAAATTTACGGCTTGCTTGTCTGTGATACTGCCATCAGCCGCAAACTCCTTCCTTAACTCAATAATAAATACCAAGTATGTCAATGCCAAACTAATGGCAATATTTACCAAATGTTCACATTTTAAACATTTGGTATGGTACAAATTATATTTTCAAAGCTACAAAAATGTTTAAAAAAAAAAAGCAAAAAAAAAAAATCATAGTACCTGAAAAAGGTGTGATTTGGGATCAGCTAAAGGTATCCCATCCCTCTCTCTATCTTAGGGCAGCACTTTAGGGTTTGGTAGATCTCAATTTTTTTTTAAAGGATTTTTTATGTATGTTCATTTTTATTTTTTTTCATCCACTTTGTGGATATATTGACCTGCCCTAATTAATGCTATCAGGAAAATTAATCATCTTTGTAACTACAAAATTTTTATTGATATTTTGTCTTTTCATTGTATTATTGTAAAATTCGGTAACTTGTCCAGATATTTTGAAACTTTAAATTTATATTTTATAAAATGTATGTATACTTCTATCTTCGAATCTATTTCTGTTTCTACTTCAATCTCTTCTACCCATTTCTACTACCTATATTTCTCCCACTATTTTTCTATTTCCTTTTCTTCTCTGGGTTCTTTTTAGAACCCTCAAATTGTTAAAAAAGAGAGATAATACCCAAATTTTCCACTTGGAACACACGGTAAGTGATAAAATTTCAGTTGATATTGTACACTGCTTGGCATGAGGGTTGGTGCATGAGTTCCCACCATATCGGTGACCTTTTCTTAAAGGTTGGGTATCGATGAGTTCCTGCTGCGTTTATAGTTCCCTGAAAGCAGCGCATAACCTCTCATCCCTCCGACCACTCGGGTGATTTGGGTGGAAAGCTTTGGTTCTATAGCCTTCTGTGAGGCTGTCATGAGACGACCAGGTTAGAATGAAGAGAGGCTGTTGCACGCCGTGGGAGTTTTATAGCACCACAACATTCCTTATGCTAGCTGTCCATGCAACAGCTCGGAAGTAGTAGTTGTTTTGCAACTTAACTTCACGTGGGGTAGTATTGTTATATCAACTTGAAACTGATTCTACAACTTTTTCTTGCTTTGCAGGGTAGCCAAGTTAAAAAAGGGCCTTTCTTGCTGCGGAAGTGTCTATGCCAGTCACTGGTCTGATGCATTGGGTTGCAAATGCAGGAGTTAAAAATGGTTTCTTAATTGAAATGTAACTAAGACGACCCTCATAGTGCTTATTTACAAGGTCAGGCTCCTACTCGAGCGACCCGTCTATTCAATAGTGGCGCATGCCTCATCTATCGGATTCACCATCTCCCGACGTAAATCTATTTGAACAACATATGACGGCGATGTCATATTGAACACCCCCTCCACGCTCGCGATGTTTCCAGAGGTCGCCGCGGAAGTGCCCCTGCTTTGGAGCGGGGTCTTACCCCGCATATTAGAGCGGACTGGGAAGTGGAGTTTTACTATGCCTCCCCGTCCTCTCGGATCTTTTCTTTTTTCAGGGGTTGGTCCCTGAGAGGCTAGTGGTCCCCTGGTGCTGCGAACCAGACTTTTAATACACCTCTCTTTCGGAGGTTGGGCGATTCTCAAGGAGAAACCTATCATTACATACCGGACGCAACCGAATCGAGATTTGCAGTAGCTCCGGGCCCTTTTAGGTCTGTGTGGTGGGAGAATGTAAAGTTAATTTTGTTTGCAATGGCTTGCCATAAACGTAAAACTTTCCATTCTCGCAAGTGTTCTAGTGCCAAACGTTCTTCAGCCTTCCCTCGCTCGGTTGATCCCTATAAAGCGATGTGGACCCAGATTTAGATTATCCCTGCTTTCTTGTCTCGAGTCCCTCATCTGAAATCGCACTTGCAAAAGTGGATGCGTTTCACGTTAACGAATCATTTGAGTCCTGCTCTGGTCAAGAGGTGTTATCTTCCGAAATCAGCAACTGCCTCAGTTTATTAAAGCTGGCTACCTTCGTGTCTCGGTAAACCCCCTACGTCTGTAGTAAATTTAGATACGGTCGTGCTTGGCTGCTCCCGTTCCTGCGTGAATTGTAGTTCTGATTACCATGGCCCATTTCGTCCACGTCACTGACTGGTTTGGAAGCGCGTCATGCCATCCCCATTCTGGACATCGGAGGCTTGCTTGCGCCCGATGGCCGGTTGGCCAAGGAAGCTCTGGCTGACCATTTTGCGTCGGTGAGTAGCACTGGTAACTATCCTCGATGGTTTCTCGATCATAAGGTCGCCAATGGAATCTCGCCTTTTAGATTTTACCTCGTGCGCCAACTACTATCATGCTCCTTTTTTTTCATCTATGAGCTGCGGGATGCTTTCTCACTGTGGCTCCACCTCTCCCGGTGATGATTGCATCCACTACAACTTTTTCCGTCCTCTTCATCCCGACTCTAAGTTATTTTTGCTTGATCTACAACCTGCTTTGGTTCAAAGGAATCTATCCGTTCTGGCGTGTTGGGGTTCTACCCTTTATCAAGCCTGGTAGGGACGGTTTGGACCCGAGTCACTATCGCCCCATTGCTCTTACGAGCTGCCTCAGTAAGTTATTCGAGAAGATGGTCCAAGTTTGCCTCACTTGGTTTTTGGGGTCCAACACTCTCCTCTCTCTATTTCAGTGCGGTTCAGTACTCTTGACCACTTGATTCGTTTGGAAGACTGTTTTACAGGTCTTTTCCTCCAGGCATCAGGTGTTACCGGTGTTCTTCGGCATTCAGGGGCTCTTTACTGGTTTTTATTAAAAAAAATTAGGCCTATATTGGGTATGCTTTCTCAGGCTTGCGGATTCAAGAGGAGGGTGTTTCCCAGGGTGTGTTTTGAGTGCGACATGTTTCGCCGTTGCCATCAATAGTCTGGTGTCCTCTCTTCCGGAGGGGGTATTTGGTCCCTCCTTCCCTCTTGGATGGCACGGCGATTGAATGCGTGTCGGTTTTTAAGTTCTGTTTAACGCTTGATGGCATCCTGTTCGAAGGCTATGGATTTGCTTAGGGTTTTTTCCCACACCACTTTGGGTGGTGATAGGTGTACCTTGTGGTCTCTTTATTCGGCACTGGTCCAATCCCGGCTGGACTACTGTTGCCAGGTGTATTCTTCAGCCTTGAAGTTTCTTGATCCTGTTCGTTCGCTTGGGGCCCGTCTTAATAGTGTAGCCTTTCGCACCTCCCCTATTTTTAGCCTCTTTGTTGAGGGTTGCGTGCTTCCGTTGCGATACCGCCGGCTGTAGGTGTGCCTAAGATTCCTGTTTCGTGTTCAGCAATACCCTTCATCCCCAGTCCATGAATGCCTTATTGTCCCGTCCTCTGGCATCTTTTGATCGGCGGCCATCTCTACCTCGGCCTCTGGGGCTCCGGATTGGGGGCTATCTCACCTCCCGTGGTATTGGCCCTCCCATTCCCGCCGGCTCCGTGTTGGAGCGTCCGCCCTCCTGAGGTTTGTACTACTTTTTGGCATTTCGAGAAAGGGTCTGCCGACCCTCGTCTATTAAAGTGCCCGTTTCTTGAACATGCGTGTTCTCATGCTCACCAGCGTCCCATCTATACTGACGGCGCGAAGTCGGACCTCGGTGCTGGGGCAGCTGCGGTGTCTTCTACGGAGTCTCTTCGGTCCGCTCTCCCTCCCTCCTGTAGCATCCGTTTTTACCGCAGAGTTGGCGCCTATTCTTTTAGCTTTTAATTTGATTGTTTTTAGCGATTTCCCGCCTGTTTTAGAGGCAGTTCGTTCTTTTACGTCCACCCCCCCCTTTGGTTTTACGGATTCGCTCCTGGTTGGTCAGAAATGCCTCCCGTTACAGGGTGGAGTTCTGTTTGGGGTTCCGGGCAACGAAGCTGCTGATCGGCTGGCCCTCGATGTGCCGGATGCAGCCCCTGTGCCCTTTTGGGATTCCTACCCCGTAATCAGCGTGTCTTTTGTTTGTTACCCTCCTCTAAGCTGTCCCTTATTAAATGCTCTGTCCGTTCCTGGTCCTCCAGCTCAGCGACTCCGATCTTGGAAGGTTGTGAATTGGGCACACGCGACTCTCCCATGGCTATTTAGTTTCGGGTGGAGGCCGAGTTGCCCCTGGTTGTCCCTTTTGCGTTGGCGAGATGCCTGCTTACGCCCAAGTGGGCAGTCGCCAGATAGCCCCTTAATAATAATAAAAAAAACTTTGGCGTCGACTTCGCTTCGGTTGTCTCTTCCTTACATTTCTCTCATAAAGTGTCATGTTACCCTTTATAAATTCTTTCCAGTTTTGTGTTTAGGTTTGTTTTATCCTGTGCCCTCCCATGCGGTTGGCGCATGTCATTTGTTTATTGCCCCAGCCGCCCTTGTTTTTATAATGTGTGATGTATGCCTGTAATTTAAGTCTGCGTTTCTGTGTCGTACTGTTTTTTCTAATCTTTTGCCTTTGCCTATTTTCATTGAGTGTCTCCCACGCTGCTTCCCCGTTTTAAAAGTGCGACCATTAAGAATCCATTAGGATTGGGCAGCTGCCACCTTGTTTTCACTTAAACCTGTTCCGCGGATTGCCTCACTGATTTTCGATGGTCAGCCCTATTGTCTTATCCTAGCCCTCGTACAACCATTTATTTAGATTCGGACTTAGGCCATGGCGATTGGGAAGGCTTCCGAGAGGCGTATTTCAAAAGTTCCTTCTTGGAGACTTTAAATGGTGTCGACGCCACACGGACCATTCCACTGAGACGACCTATAACGGGTTGCTCAACCGTGCCCTGGTGGGCCTCTGCGAGAGATCTGTAGTGTTGGAGACGCCTACTCTGACTTGCAACCCCAAGAGGTGGGAGTTCTTAATGGCACCATTTTATGTTTCGTAATTGCGAGCAATATCATTTCCTCTCTTCCTCACCCTCCAGTCGATGCGGTCTCGAAAATTGCACAACTTCCTCGCATACCCTCTCTTTATTTCTGCAGACTTTAATTCTACGCCCAGTTCAAGGTGCTGATGGGTAGTCTGGCCACTGGGCGGGAGGTGCGTCTTCAAATGGCAGCAGCCGGCCTCATATTCATCCCTCGCAGTCCGGGCTACTGCAGAGGGCGATAATAACAGGGTCCCCATGCCCATCAATGAAAATTTGATCACGCGACCCTTACTCCTCCATTGGATACGAAAGTTGCTAAGATACCTAAAACAACAAACGCCAATGTTTATAAAATTTGCAGAGACACTTATACGAGTTCAAGAAGAACTGTTCACTCCACTCGAGTGCTGTAACTGCAGCAGATTCATCTACTTCCCTGAATATTGTAAGACCACCGGAAATCCGTGCTTTCGATGTGGACAATTGGGACACTGCCTTAACTGTGGAGGCCCACTCCATGTCCTCCACAAAAAGTGCCCTCACTCCTTCTCACCAGGAAATCAGCGTTCGGTCCCTACGATGCGTTATCTCTAAATGCCAAGCAAAACCAAACTTGCGCGAAGAATGCATCACTGCCAACACTCCTTTTTGGTGGCGACGAGTGGTGCTCCTAGCGTTCATGGCACTCTACCCACGTCTAGCACATTTGGTGCTCAGAACCGACCACTAAACACCAGCCTCTTTTATCTCCAATGGTCGCCCCCTTCCTTGAAACGGTACACTAACGAACCTTTGCGATCACACCCAGCTACGCCTTCGCAACAAGGTGACTTAATATAATAATTAATATCACTCCCAATCTTAATGAAATTCAACCCATCTCCCTCAAAGTATACGTCGTTCACCTATCTTCAAAATGTGAGTACCAAATTGCAGGAACAAGCATCGAAGAGGCAGAGACCGAACTCAATCACCTCGCTCCCCTTATATGTACCAAATCATGAACCCACCTACAACTAAATCCTCAACCATCCCGTACGATGATGGAACTTATAGATCATCCACCTACCATTTGCTCCCCCCACCAAGGGCCCGATGGATGTGAGAGCTGTTCTTGCCCCGAGTAAGCCGATGTCTAGTCCCCTACATCGCAGGGTATCACTGCCCAGTCTCCCCCGATAGTGAATCCCTTAGTCAACCGTGCACCAATCGTCAAGGAGGTGGAGGCAGTAAGCGTTCTCTGCCTTATCTTCGATTCCTCTTTGAGCCCCTGCAACAACAAACACAACATACTATAGAATGACGCCCCACCCTCACCTGGAGCAATGAGCTCTTCAGAAGAAACTTGAATATACGACATAAAATCACACCCCTCGTATACCCCCTTCGCAAAGCATACTATCCGAGAAAATACCTTCACCCGACCAGAGAGCTCTTGTAGACCTTGCTCGCTAAACTACATGGAATCGGTACACCAGATCCCCCTCATTGTACCGATAACCATAACACTGATATCGCCATGCTTAAATAATACCACCGAAACTGACCATCGTCATTCATGTGATCACCTTGCCTTATGCCCCTCGTAACAAATTAGGGCTCGCTGCAAGCCCTCTTAAAACTGTTTCCCTGAAGTGATTTGCCTCAGTGAAACGAAACTTCTATACCCATCTTACTTTTCGCCTGCCGGCTACACCCAGGTCAACCTTCTACAGCCCCAATTTTAGGGTAACCTCGTAGTCCACACGGATATACCATTTATCAGCATCTTCTCTGCACAAACCTTAACGCTCTCGCTGTTCAGCTTCACCGTTCTACGCTCTTAATTATGTGCTCAATATACCTCCCACCTTCCTCGAATGAACTTGTCACCCAACTCCCGAAACCATTCCTTCTAACTGGCAAATTTAATGCTCGCAGTCAGTACTGGTACGATATCATAAACAACAAAGGACATGGTGTACTAGACGTAGTTTTGTAACAAGACCTCAACGACGAAGTTCCTACCCATTATAATCTCCAGACACGCTTTTACCCACATAGATCTGTGTGGAAGTGATCATTGCCCCCTGCTCCTAGATCTACTCCCAGGGCCGTATAAAACCTACCAGAAAGCTGACTGGCAAGCTTTGTAACGTCATCCTCTTCCATATCTTCGTGCGATGAAATTACAGACGGTACATCCCGCTTAAAAAGTTTGGAGCTTTTTTCAGAAACGGCCCACAAATGTGTTCCACTCCGCAACGCTCGACTCAAACCTTTGGTCGCCTGGTGGAACAAAGAGTAGCACCGATATGCACGTACGAATAGGTTCACTGCACCTTTCGAGATAATCCCCGCACGTCTTCTTACATTAACTATACAAGACAATGAGCCCTCGCCCGCCGGACCTTCCGCCAGGCAAAATGTCACTCCTGGATTCAATATACATCCTCAATCTCACTCCGCACCCCTCTAACCAAGATCTGGCGAAGAATACAAAAACTCCGCAGCTCCTTACACCACCCATACCTCCCTATCCTCCGTCATAAGGGCTCCCCAGGTCGTTGTACAGCTAATTGCGAACACGCTCAGCTCAGTCTCCCGAGGATCCCTCCTCGAATTCAACCGACATAAAGCACTAATAGAATCGCAATGTTTGAAACGTCGAGATAACTGCTACAACGAACCCTTCTCGATGAAAGAACTCCAGGAGGCACTCGTCGTGTAAGAACTCCACCACTTCAGATGACTTAATACACACTCATCCAACACGCCTATGTAGATGCCCTTCAGTGCCTCAATAATTTTTACTGATAGTTGCCTCTCGGAACTTTTCCACAAGAATAACGCAACAGCACTATCCTCCCATTCCTCAAACCAGGAAAAGGCTCTCCAATCCAACAAATTACCGGCCAATTGCACTTACCTCGTGCCTATGCAAGTTGCTCAAACGCATGGTGAACGCCCGCCTAATGTGGTATCTTGAACAGGAGCTACTCTCTCGGTCCCAATTTGGGTTTCACCCAAATCGTTCCACATTGGACCCCCTTACTCTCATTGACCAGGGTATTGGCCTTGCTTTCTCTAGAAGAAACTTCGTCACCGCAATCTTCTTCGACTTAGAAAAGGCATATGATACGGTCTGGCGGCGCTCGATTCTACAACAGCTATACGACATGAGAGTTCCTCGACCCTTGACATTGTTTATATGTAACTTCTTAAAAGGTCGATTTTTTGAAGCTCGTACAATAAGAGGGTGTCTTCCAAGGAAACGTGCTTAGCACTACTATATATATATAATTGCGATCAATTCTTTCTCAAAACATATATTACCGCCTGTGCACTGCTCCCTGTATGTAGACTATATTGCTATCTGTGTGAGGAGCTGGTCCGCGGCGATGGCCACCACCCTGCGCCAGCGAGCCGTCGACTCAACCGGATTCACCATTTCCATCCCGGCGCAAATCTTCTGGATCGCCGATCAAATTTGCCGCCCATGCTAATGTAGATAGAGGGGAGTAGGAAATGGGGCAAATAAAAAATAATAGCTTAGGCAAGTTGCGAACAGCTTCCCGCGTCGCTAAACCACTGTTAGCCAACTGCGAATCCACTCGGCCCTCCTGAGTCTAAAAAAAAATAAAACCCATTCAAACGAAGCTTTTGGCCGCTCGTCTGCACTTCTCGTACGCCTATACAACCCCCTTCCTAGAAGCGGAGCGTATTTTGAAGAAATGAAGAGCCCATTTGGAAATGGTATCCAAGGGCTAACGCTCCCCCTTCCGGGTCTGGGCACCATTGTTGATGGAGAGGGGTAGGAAAAGGGGCAAAGAAAAAATAATAGCGTAGGCGAGTTGCGAACAGCTTCCGCGTCCCTGGACCACTGTTAGCCAACGGCGAATCCACTCTGCCATCCTGAGTTTTTTTTACGAAGCTTTTAAGCCGCTCGCCTGCACTTCTCGTATGCTATACTAAATTCCGAGGTCTTATATTGAAGACCTTATGAGAAGATGTGCCCTGTACTTGGCCTGATGGCCTCTTTATCGAAGCTACACTCGGTAGCTGACCGCCGCACCCTCCTCGAGATCCACAGATCACTGCTGTAAAAGCTAGATTAAGGCTGCCACCTGTATGGCTCAGCTTCTAAAAGCATGCTGAATAAACTGAACTCGCTACATCACAGGCCTCCGCATTGCTACAGGAACATTCAAGTTATAGCAATGCCCTCTGAGCATTCCTATTATATAAATCCTCCTGGGAAACATATATATATATAGTCTAAAATTCAAATAATTCACTTATTTTAATTAACTTCAATTAAATCATTAATGTAGTTTATGTATAACTTAATAATTCATTCATTCATTTATTTTACTTAGCATTTTTTGTCAATTCAATTATTTATGCATAACTTTTTGCAATTCAATTCATTTATTTTATGTAACCTTTAATAATTCAATCATTCCGTAACGAGAAACTGATTTTATTTACCGCACTGATACAAACATCATCTCTTAGAATTTCACGCACATACAAACACACGCATTTCACCACTTGTGAAATAACGCGAAAAGACTTTTGTATTCGCATCCTTTAAACTAACAACTCAAGGGATAAACGATAAACGGGTCAACATCTACCACCTACACCTCGCTTCAATTATTCAAGTAGGTGTTCACTTTTGCATTTTGACCCACACTCAATCCTCACTACATATCGTACCAATTCATTCAGCACTCATACAGCTTAAATGGCAACACGCCATCACTTCATTAAGCACTCGTACAGTGTTATGGCAACACGCCATAAATCCATTCAGCACTCAGTGTTATGGCAGCACCATCAATATATTCAGCACTCACACAAACTATCCCAACATGCCATTACGTCACACACAGCTATGACAACAAGTCATCAGTTCTCTCACACTCACATAGTGCTATGTGAACACGCCATTAAACCCGCTTATACCAAAAATGTTCATCTAGAACCACTATCACCTCATTTTCCTCCTACTATACCCCTTTATGGTACAGTAATCCCCCAAAATAACCTCAACCTGACCTTTTAACCACCCCTGCCACTCCAACTTCACCCCCCGTTTTGCTGCCTTCTCCTCTTTTGTTGCAGGAACCCTCGTCGGTAGAAGTGGTCACTTAGGAGCAAATCTTTCCCCTACTGGTCACTCCGTTAGTGGAAAACGACTCAAGACTCACACATCCCGCTTGACGCCATCTCGGAAGGAACCAACTAGCGGATCACCTCTCGTGCCAGTGCCTCGTCCAACGCTACTGGCACTGCCACAGCGAATCTGTGTCCCTGTACCCTCAGCCAAACCAATGGTACTGTCATCACACGCTCTGGCCGCGTCGACAGGAGTCCTTGTCAGTACTCGGACTTGTAATCTCAAAATTGTTACGGGCATGGTTAAGTCCCACAACGCTAAAGAAAATTAATAAGAACCTAATTATGAACACGAGGTTCTAGCACGAGAATTATAGTCTAAGCTGGACTCTATGCCAGCCTTAAGAACCCCCAAATGTGTACAGACAGTTAAGTAATAATGATAAGTTACATTAATAGCTTAAATCAGAGTTCAAATTCTATATAGCATAGCCTAGTATTGGTAAGACAAAACAAAGAAAATATAGAAAATTAATATATTAAGGTTATAAATGAATTTGAGGTTTGGAGAAACATGAATATCATATTTACAGTTTATACAATACGCACAAATAAAAAAAATCTTAATAGTACTTATACGTTGAGAGAGGTCTAAGGTACATAGGCACCAAACTTGACAACTATAAGAGACTTACGTTGTAGTAGTAGTGTACTGAATAATCACAAAACAATAGAGCTGATTAATTAAATAATTGCACAAAATCTAGAGCAAATCAATTCCAGTAGGAGCGCGTTAAGTGGTTGGAGGTGAACTGCTTAAAATTGGGGAACTTTAAACTTAAATAAGTATTGGTGGCAAGTTAGTTGGTTGTGTGGGAGGAGGTTAGTTGATTGTATTATGGGTAATCACTAAAGGAGTTGGAGATTACAAATAAACATTGCAAATAGATACATAATTACATAAATTTACATAATGAATCCTTTTAACTATTAGTATAGATAACAAAATAGAAAAGGGGGGTGAGTGTTATAGCAATGCCCTTTGGGAATTCCTATAATAAAATTCTCCTGGGAAACTTAAATATATATATTATGTATAAAATTCAAATCATTCATTTATTTTACTTAACTTTTTTCAATTAAATCATTCATGTACAACTTAATAATTCATTCATTTATTTTACTTTAACTTTTGTCAATTCAACCGATTTCATTTAACGCACTGATACAAACATCTCTTAAAATTTCAAGCACATACAAACAAACGCAATTCAGCACTTGCGAAATAACGCGAAAAGACACTCATTTGTGTTCGGGTCGCCGTCATATTAAGGTATGTTAAAAACTTCTCTCGTCACTTATTCTCTAAAATCACCTCATATTAGAAAGAGGTCCTAATTCTCATTCACACGTTCATTACACCCCCAATTCGCTAATTATAGTCGCTACATCAAAAATCATTTTCCACATTCAACATCCATTTACAAAATTTATGTCACACTTCATCTCGTTACGCGAAGTCATTTTCAACTCAAGTCAACCTTGTCTAATTTAACGTAATTCAACTTATTATAATCTGTTTTGTTAATCTATAATATATATTATTTTTCTTAAAAACTCGTTGCATTTATTTTCCATCCCACGTGAGAAGCGTTTCCTTTGCCCTACCTTATTCATAATTCAAAAATCCATTCAATCAATCAAAGTTTATGCCTGAAGAATATTGTATCATCATACGCTATCTACTCGTAGGTCAACGATATAGTATTCAACATTTGGATAAAAGTCTTCTCCTCTGATCTTTCTCTATCCTGAAACAGGATTCTTCACTCTCTCATCTCGCTGTGATGAATATTGCCTTCCCACATAAGGAACACGGCGATTTCTCTCCTGGTCACCGTGCTGACGGGACTCAGCGCCCCGTCCGGCCCAAGCTTGGCATCCATTTTCTCCTTCTGCAAACCCCTACTTCGTCTTTTGTACTAATTCTCTTTCCCCCTCTATCGTCCTTCCATCTACGTTTGTTTGTCGATCTCGGTGTATCAGAGCTGTCCGCCCCGTGAGGGGCCCGGCGATTTGCCATCCTGGACGGGAGCTATCTGACCAATGCGGCGAATCCCGCCGAGGCGGCCAAGATAAGTGCTCTTCGGACACTTCATGACACCGGTGAGTGTGACGCCGCACTCTACCATGAACTTTGTGAAAGGAGTAGTTTATGCGAGGGAACTCGTTGACTACTCCATTGAGGACATCACGTTAGAGCTGGCCGACCATGGGGCGATCAAGGTCGAACGTGTGATGAGAAAACATGGAGGGGCCTCGAGACCCTACACTACACTCTTCGTGACGTTCGACTGTGACAAGCTCCCTGAGTCGGTGCGTGCCGGTTGATACCGCTACTGCGTGAAGGCATTCGTGCCACTGCCGCGGCGGTGGTATTACTGTCACCGCTTCGGCCATACGAATCGTTCTAGTAGACGTGCAAAGTCAGGGTCACCTGAAGTCTGTGTAAATTTCTCCAAGGCCGCACACGATAAGTCTGAATCGTGTGTGTCCAAGTGTGTCAATTGCAGAGAGCCGCACCCCGCTTCTTCGAAGCAATGTGTTGCTTATCTCCTTGAGAAAGAAATCCTGGCCGTTCAGGCCCAGGATCGACTCTCAATCCGCGAGGCTAAGGACTTGGTCCTGGCGCGCCCGGCTCTGCCTGGGACGTCATATGCCTCAATAGTTAAAAAGGCACCCTCTGCTCCTGGCCATCCAGGCCAACGAGCACGGTTGTTTCCGCGCCCATTCGGAGCCCTTCTGCGGGCTCTACCCAACCCGGGCGCTTTCCTGGTAAAGCTAGCGGCAAAAAGGGTTCATACCCAGCCCCGGCTAAAACCAGGGCTCCCCCCTCCCCTCTTCTCCAAGCGTGACCGTTTCACGTAAGGCGAAACGGCCACGCGCCTCCACCGAGTCGTTAGACTCACAGGGTGCAACACCCCTGAAGTTGGTCGCCATGCCATCTTCCGGGGTTCCTAAAGCTGTCCCCCGAAAGGAGCTTCGGCAACGCCCACCTAAGGTTTTGAGGCGGAGTGAGGAAAAGACTCGCATGGCGAGCCCAACCTCCCCCAATAAGTCCTCGAATGCAACAGCGCCTTCAGGGCTTTTACCGGCCAGCAGCGCCCGGGGTTCTGCCTCCGGGAAGCGTACGGCCATCCCCGTGAGGGTCTTCTGTTCGAAGAGGGCCCCCGCGTCTCCTCCGAGCTAGGCCTGGAGGGCATATTCCTTCAATGGAATTGCCGTGGACTCCGGGCCAACTGGAAGAAGCTGCGGAGGCTCGTCTCGTCCCGTTCCCCGTTTTCTGCAGGAGACCATGCTAGGCGCGTGCCCCCTGCGTGCCCTCCCGGAAAAAAGGGTCTTGCGACCCCACCACCACGGGATGGCCGGGCTGGGGGATGCGCGGTTTACACCCGGCAGGATGTCTCCGTTCTTCCTTTCTCTTTAGATACCTCTTTTCAGGCAGTGGCTGTGCAGCTGCACCTGGATAGGAAGTATACTATAATTTCTGTGTACATTCCACCCTCAGCTAACTTCGACGCGGGGGACTTCGACCGCGTCGTGGCATGGTTGCCTAGGCCCATTTTTCTTGCTTGGAGATCTGAACGGCAGGCATCCTCTCTGGGGAGATTACTCAATAAATCCCAGGAGACAAGTCCTTGCCGATCTGATCGAAGAGCTTGAGATGGGTGTCTTAAACGTGGGTGAGTTTACGCATCACTGTCCGAGAACCGCTTCATTTTCTTGCCTTGACCTATCTTTGTGCTCTTTGGATGCACAGCCTGATTTTGATGGGGGGGGGGGGTCGATGATCTCCATGTAGTGATCTCTTTCCCATTCAAATATCATTTTCAGGGCAACTGCCGCCTGAGAGCCCACCTCGGTGGTGGTTGGCATCGGCGCGGTGGCCCTGCATTTCAGGAAATGACTGAATTCTCTATCTCAGTCGAGGAGTTTAGTTCGGTAGATGAGGCCGTTGAATTCTTTTCCCAGAACGTCTGGTCCGGACGATGTCCCGTACGCCATGGTTCGACACCTGGGTGAGCAAGGCATGGCCTTTCTCTTAGATTTGTTTAACAGGATCTGGGCGGAGGGTCTTCTTCCATATTCCTGGCGAATTGCTACTGTGCTCGCCTTTCGCAAACCGGGGAGAGATCACTCTACTCCGACCGGTGTTCGCCCAATCTCTCTAACCTCTTGCGTGTGCAAGTTGATGTAGAAATTGGTAAATGTTAAATTAGCATTTTTCCTGGCAGCGGAGGACATCTATCTTCTGCAAAGTGCGGCTTCCGCAAGTTTCACTCCACGTCGGATGCTCTGCTCCGACAGGAAATTGCCGTCTGCAAGGCCTTCCTTCGTAGACAGCACTACGCCACGGTGTTTTTCGATCTGGAGACGGCCTATGATACCGCATGGCGATACGGTATCATGGAGACTCTTCACACGATGGGGGCGAGGGGACACCTCCCAATGTTTATATGTGATTTTTTGCGAGATCGTCGATTCCGCGTACGGGTTGGGGGAGCCCTCTCCGGCCCAAAAGAGCACGAAGAGGGTGTTCCGCATAAAAGTGTCCTCAGTGTCGCACTCTTTGCCCTGAGCATCAACGGCATCACCTCGGTGCTGCCGAAAGATGTTCTCGCTACGCTCTACGTGGACGACCTTTCGATCTCTTTTGCGCGGCCCAGATGCCAACTCTGGATCGTCGTCTCCAACAGGCATTGAACCGCGTCTCTCGCTATGCCAAAGCGCACAGGTTTCGATTTTCTTTTGCCGCCATCCACGGCTCCACCCCGACCCAGATTTGTTTCTTAATGGGGTGCGCCTAGATGTGGTTCAATCGCACCGTTTTCTTGGTGTTGTATTCGACCGACGCCTCACCTGGGAGGCTCATATTCGCAGCCTCAGGGTCTCTTGTACCCGCGCCATGGATATTCTCCTTTCCTTGACGTTCAGCGCTTGGGGCCATGATAGGGCCACTGCTCTACTTTTTTATCGATCTTTTGTTCGTTCGAAGCTCGACTACGGATGCGAGTTTTATGCATCCGCAGCCGAGCGTTTATTGAGGAAGGTGGATTCGATCCACCACACCGGCCTTCGCCTTGCGATCGGTGCCTTCCGCACTTGCCCCATTGAGAGCCTACTAATCGATGTTGGGGAGATGCCACTCGTTCTACTTCGTGTACAGTGCATTATTCGCCTGTACGCGCGAGCCCGGTGCCTCCCTCAGTCGCCAACAGCTTTCACTGCATCCGCAGCTGATCTCGACGGTGCCTATGCCGCCGAGAGACGCCAGTCATACCCTAAGCCCTTTCGGTTTAGGGCCAGGAAACTCCTTCGAGAGCTAGATATAGCTCTCGGGCAGGTGGCACCCCTGATCCTGCCCAGGACGCCACCCTGAATGGTACCACATTTGGCTATTTGTCGCCACGCCTCTGCTCCCAAAGCTTGCTTGTACGGCGCCGGGAGTATTGCGTTCGACCTTTTTGGAGCACACCTCGTGTCACGCTGGAACCGTGCCAGTGTATACGGATGGCTTCAAGTCCCAAGAGGGGGTCGGCTTCCACGCCGTATCCCCTCTGTTTGAAGTCAACGGAGCTCTGCCAGGTGCTGCGTCTGTCTTTACGGCCGAGCTGGTGACAATACACCACTCGGTACGGGAGATTACGCGACGTGCCCGGTTCGGAAACAGGATTGTGATCTATAGCGACTCACAGAGCGCCCTGAGTGATCTCGGGGCATTGGAACCTCCGCATTCCTTGGTTCGTGATATCCGTAACACCACGGTTTTGGCGAGCGGGGCAGATGTCGAGATTATCTTCTGCTGGTTTTCTGGACATGTAGGAATTGTTGGGAATGAGGGCGCCAAAGAGTCCACGAGGACTGTGCGACCGGACCAGCGTTTTGCTCTTCTCACACCGACTACATGGCAGGAATACGGGCAGCTCTTCGGACTGCTTGGCAAAGAAGATGGGAGACGGTCGAAGGGAACTTAAAGTTGCGTGCCATTGCGCCGCGACTGTTTCCATGGACTTATCCCCCAATGCCGCGGCGGCTTCAGGTTGCTTTCTGTCGTCTCCGAATCGGGCACACTCGTGTGACGCATCGCTATTTGATGGAGCGCTCGCCTGCGCCCTATTGTGACGACTGAGTCGCTCCCCAGACTGTTCGGCGCATTCTTGTCGAATGTCCCAGTCTGAATGATCTTCGCGCACGATACCTATCCCGGTACCGAGATGGGCGGGGTCGCTACCGCCTGTCCCTTTTACTCGGGACGAGTTTGTGCACATTGACTTGTGGACTTGTTGACTTTTTTTTTGGGGGGGGGGCGGGCTTCTCCCCTTTATTTAAGAAGGTTCTATTTTGGGTGGTTTGTTATTGTTTTCTTTGTAGGTTGCACGCTCCTGCACCGGGGTGAGGGGGACCTCCCCCTGATGCTGGAGATTGCTTCCTAATTGTTAATTTTTTCCCATTTTTATCATTGTTATGTTTTCATATTTTTATTTTAAAGTGGCCTAGTTCTAGGCTGTCGTGTTTCCGGTGACTTATGCCCAAGTGGGCAGTTGGCAGATGGGCTCTATAAAAAAAAAACAAATCAAAGCTGTCCGTCAGGGGGCGCGACCCTTTAGCTGGTCCTGCCTGTGTTGGTATGTGGGTGCCTGAGCCGCCATGGCGCTCTTGGGGGGTCTTTCGTTCACCAACTGGTAAATTTCCGAGGCTGGCCGGCCATTTTTAAAACGATGGTAAGGTCAGGGGTCGACGGGCTTACCCTCCTGGTTGAATTGGCGCTTCGAGTAGGTGTCTTGACGGTAGACAGTGACTCCGCTGCACGAGTTCGCACCCCACTTTTATATTCTACTTCATATGGGTAATAATTAAAAAGTTCTCTCCCAGCGACTTCTGGTTATCCTACTACGCCTGTCAATAAGTCCTCTTTTCCACCCTTGTTAGATCCCTTCGCAGAAGAGAGAGATCCTGATTTCGATTATCCTCGTTTCCTGGTGCTGAATTCCAGTTCCGGGTCTCCGCTTTCTAAATTGGACGTGTTTGATTCGAATGAGGAGTTTGAGTCCCGTTGTGGTGCGCCCCGCCGTATGTGGGCCCTTGGTAGTGGCGATTTAATGGTTGAGGTATCTTCGCGAGAGCAGTGTGGTGCCGTATGGGATTTGTCCTCCATTTCGGAGGTCCCGGTTTCGCTTTTACCCCACCCTCGCCTTAATTTTGTTAAGGCAGTGATTTGCTCCAACGAATTATTGCAATATGATATTTCGAAACTAAAAGATACACTTTCGTCCCAGAGGGTTACGGATATTTATAGGGTTTCTAAGTTTGTTGGTCCCGCTAAGGTTCCTACGAGTACGCTCCTCGTTACATTTGATCGTCAGGATCTGCTCCAGTTTGTTCGTGTTGGTTATCTTCGTGTCCCTGTGTCCCGTTATTTCGAGCTCCCCAGACAGTTTTAATTGCCACCAGTCTGGCCATATGAGTAGCAATTGTAGACAGGCTCGTCGCTGTGTGGCCTGTGCGTTGGCGTATCATGGCTTCTCTTGTGGGAATCATGAATGTTGCGGCAATTGTGGAGGCTCCCATAGCGCAGCTTTGCGTTCTTGTCCCCCGTAAGGGGCGCGGCGACTTGCCATCCTGGTCGCCGTGCTGACGGGGTTCAGCACCCCGTTGGACTCCAGCTTAGCCTCTTCTCCTTCCTCCAAAACACTTGTGTTTCCCCCCCTGTTTCCTTGGTTTTCATACAACCTCTTCCACAACTTTCTCTGCTCGGCCTATAATTTCACAGGGTAGATGCTGACTTCTTCTCAGCTAACCGTCCCGGATCGGGGCTGATGGGGAAGGGGACAACGTTCCCTAACCCCTGAGCTCTCGGGATGGTGGGTTTTTAACAACCTGCTTCATCCCCACCCATACCTTCCTCACATCCCTTTTCCTTCTCACTTCACAATCTATAAGTTTACGCCGTGTCCAAGGTGGAGCCGCCATGCCGAGGGACTGCCAGGCCACCAGGCGGGAAGGGTGGTCCTGAATGGAGGCACCTGGCTCCACCAGGCCTGTACGCACCCCTCGCATGGCAGCCAAGCTAAGTACTCTTCGGACACTTCATGGCACCCCGGTGAGTGTGACGCCGTACTCTACCATGAACTTTGTGAAAGGAGTAGTTTATGCGAGGGAACTCGTTGACTACTCCATAGAGGACATCATCTTAGAACTGTTCGACTATGGGGCGGTCAAGGTCGAACGTGTGATGAGAAAACAGGGAGGGGCTTCGAGACCCACCACTACACTCTTCGTCACGTTCGACTGTGACAAACTCCCTGAGTCGGTGCGTGCTGGTTGATACCGCTACCGCGTGAAGGCATTCGTGCCACTGCCGCGACGATGCTATTACTGTCACCGCTTTGGCCATACGAATCGTTCATGTAGACGTGCAAAGTCGGAGTCACCCAAAGTATGTGTAAATTGCTCCAAGCCCGCACACGATAAGTCCAAATCATGTGTGTCCAAATGTGTCAATTGCGGAGAGCCGCATCCTGCTCCTTCGAAGCAATGTGGTGCATATCTCCTTGAGAAAGAAATCTTAGCCGTTCAGGCCCAGGATTGACTCTCATCCTGCGAGGCTAAGGACTTGGTCCTGGCGCGCCCGGCTCTGCCTGGGACGTCTTATGCCTCAAAGTTAAAAAGACACCGTCTGCTCCTGGCCCCTCCAGGCCTATAAGAATGGTCGTTTCTGCGATCATTCGGAACCCTTCTGTGGATTATACCCAACCCAGGCACTTCCCTGGTAGAGGTTGCTGCGTAACGGGTTCACACTCAGCCACGGCTAAAACAAGGGTCGCCCGCCCCTGCTTCCCCCAGCGTGGCCGTTTCATGTAAGGCAAAACGGCCGCGCGCCGCTCCACCGAATCGTTAGACTCACAGTAGGCAACACCCCTGAACTTGATCGTGAGGCCATCTTCCGTGGTTTCTAAAGCTGCCCTTTGATAGGAGGACAGCACTATGAGGAGTTTCGCAAGGTTTTGAGGCAGATGAAGGATAAGAATCGCATGGTGATCCTAGCATCCCTAGATAAGTTTTCGAAGGCGACAGCGCCTTCACCGCATTGCCCGGCCAACAGCGCCCGGAGTTTTGCCTCCGAAAAGCGTACGGCCATTCTCATGAGGGTCTTCTCTTCGAAAAAAGGCCCCCGCATCTCCTCCCAGCTAGCTCTGGAGGGCATATTCGTTCAATGGGATTGCCGCGGACTCCGGGGAGTAGCTGCACGGCTCGTCTGCTCTCGTTCCCCGTTATCTATCTCTTTGCAGGAGACCATGCTGGGCGCATGCCTCCTGCCAACTCTCTTAGGGTATGAGGGTTTTTCCACCCCATCACCAAGGGATTGGGTTTGGGCAGGAAGATGCGCCATTTACAACCGACATGATGTCTCCGTTCTTCTCTTCGCTTTAGATACCTCCTTTCAGGCATTACCTTCAGCTACACCTGGATAGGAGATATTCTGTTATTTCCGCGTACATTCCACCGCCAGTCGACCTGACGTGGAGTACTTCCGCCGCGTCATGGCATGGTTGCCGAGGCCCCTTCTCTTGCTCGGAAATCTGAACCGTAGACACCCCTCGGGGGAGACTACTCGATTAATCCCAGGAGACAAGTCCTTGCTGACCTGATCGATGAGCTGGAGAGAGGTGTCCTAAATGTGGATGAGTTTACGCTCCACTGCCTGAGAACCGCTTCATTTTCCTGCCTCGATCAATCTTTGTGCTCTTCAGATCCAGGCTGATTTTGGCTGGGGGTGGTTAAGGCCGCCTAGAGCCCGCTCCGGTGGTGCTTGGCGTGAGCGCGGTGGTCCGCATTTCAGGAAATGACGGATTTACCTGTCTCATGCGAAGAGTTTAGGTCGGTGGGTGAGTCCGTTGAGTTCTTCTCCGGCAACCTCATCGCTGTGAGCCTAACTACTCTTCCTTTTGCAACCTGACCGCTTATGTGAGTCGGCCCTCAAACAGAAGCGTTATGCCTACGTGCGCTATAAGCGCCGCCCGAACGATTTCACTGTCGGTGAATTTCATCGAGCTAGGCTATGACTAGGTTCCGACGGGTAAAATGGTCGATCATGGTGAGAAGATAGGTGTAACCACGAGCACGAGAATAAGGCAGAGGGCATACAAGATCGACGTGAACGGCGTCAAAACGTGACGAAGGGAAAGAAGCGAGAGGAGTTTTTGCATGGTTCTAAACTTTGGCACCCTGACAAGGCAAACATGAACGAGTCCTTTTAGACACGTCGGCATTCATACCAGTTACTCGAAATGTTGTGAGCTTACGTCTTGCTTTAATACCAGGATGAGAAAGACCGTTAGTTTGGTAAAAAAAAATATGCCGACCGTAAGCTATAGGAATATGAGGACGAGGAGAGTCATCAAATGAAAAATCGACCAGGATGCCATTGGGAGGACTGTCTGGCAATTCGACCTGACAAGTGAGGAGTTGAGAAGAGTGACGCAGTGTTTGCGTATCTCATCCTGTTTTTCAGCCAGCAATAATGTTACACAATCGATGGGTGCAGTGTAGAATAGTTGCGTGCCAGAGATCACGGAAATACGAGAAAGTGCGTCCGGTACGAGGTGTTTAGAATTAGGAACATAACAAGCATCGCTTGTAAGCTTCAGGATGAAGTCGAAGTGACGAGAATCGACTGCAGTGTATACGAAAGACGTGTTCCGAGTGGAAAGTGCACCAGCCAAAGGCTTATGATCAGTGAGAACAGTGAATTCATGACTTTCCAAATATTGGCGGAAGCGAGGTACACCTAACAGTTCTTTGTAGGGAATGAGTTAATGATTTAGAGAATAATGTGGAGGGTTGCCAAGAGTTACCAACCTTCTGCTGCAGTGCCGCACCTATATGGATAAGTGACGCATCCAAGGCTACGATTATGTGTGACACAGAGCATGGGTTGACCAATGAAATAGTAGAGGCCATAGCCTCGTACGAGAGAAAGCTTCACACGCCTCGGATGACCATGGCTGAGTAGTTTTCTTTTTTGGTAGTAGATAGTAGTTTGAAGAGGTTGCATAATGCGAGAAACGTCAGGAATAAATATGTGGTAAAAATTTACCATACTACAGAACCGATGAAATTGCTTGTCTGAAGAAAGTCGAGGAAAATTCCAAGAGTACTAATTCCGTTAGAGGAAATGTGGTGTCGAAGAAAGGAGAGTTGCGTGGCACCTAAAAGACACCTAGAATTGTTGAGTACGAAACCATAGTCTTCTAAACAAGTGAAAGTTGTTCATTTAACAATGGAGATGTTATCATGAGGTCGTCTATATAGCAAATGACGAAAGGAAGACCTCTCATAACCTGCTCCAGGAAACGTTAGAAGGTCTGCCACTATTACTTCAACCATAAGACATACAGAGAATTTCAAAGACGCAAAAGGCGTGGTGAGTGTTGTCTTTTGGTTATCATCTGGGTGAATAGGGATCTGATTGAAAGCACGACCAGATCACGTCGAGAAAAGATAGAACAACCGAAAAAACAGTCAAAATCCGAGATGCACGGTAATGGGTATATACTGGGTATAGTCTGAGCGTTCACACTTCTTTAATCCCTCATAGCACGAAATAGACCAGGTGTAAGAACCTACGAAGCGTTGAAGGACGGGCAATGCCAGCACCCACCAGGAAATTATACTCCTACTTCATTGTTGTAAGTATTTGCTGGTCTAATCTTCGCGGAAAGAGATTATAGGTCTTACGGTCGTCTCAATACGATGCACCACGTTGTGATTAATAGGCCTATCCTTCGAAGGTGGAAGGGTGAAATCAGGAAACTCCTGCAGTAGGCGATGGAATTGGAGCTCGGTGGGAGAGAGAAAGACGGACAGAAAGGATAGAACGTTTTGAAGGGAAAAAAGAACCGGAGAAGGTTAAAGAGATTGTACGGTCTATAAGCTTGCGATTTCGAGAGTCAACCAAGAGGTCATGAGAGAAACGAAAATCCAAAGCCAATATTGGAATATTTATCTCGGCCACAATGAAAATCCATTGAAAAACACGACGGACGCCAATGGAAACTGGAACGTTGCGACTTTAAGGACTAGACCGGGGGAAGAACAAGTTTTATCCGTGTCAGACGCCGGGGTGACACTGCATTTACCACCAGTGACAACATGGTAAGAAAAAAAAAAACAAAGTTGGTCAAAAATACAGAAAGGAAGATCAACCTGAGAAAATGAAGAGTAGGCAAAGGAGTTAGATCTATTATCACTTGTTTTTTTTAGTTTAAATTAGTTGAAAGATTTGGGGCATTATAATGAGAATGTGAAGTGGTGGATTAGTGTTAGATAAAGACCTATTGGTTGTAAATATATACAGGTCTGCAAGCATTTTACGGCTCGTTCAACATATTTGTTGTGGTACTAGCACCAATTAGTTATTTGTAGGAAAGTAACAGATGAATCCTAATTATTAGAACGAGGAAATTGAAAAAGATCGATCATTAGATAAAAATGAGAATATAATGATTGGTAAAGTTGACAAGACTGTACAATGTACAGCATTATCACCATATTTTTCATGGTACCAGCACAGACCCTTTGATACTGCTAAAATTTAAGAGTGATGATAGGCGGAAGAATGAGAAAATAAATGCTGCACCTCATGTTTTGTGCTGGAATGCCAAAATTGGTTTTGTCTTCGAGATAATGAACGGCGCCTGTCCCTCTGCCCTGCCTGCTTACGATTGTGCTCTCGATGTGTCCCTTGTCGCAGTTTCAGCTCCTGGATTTGATTTTCAATCCCTCCTCGTAAGGCAGTAAAATCTGACAGCGGAGGGGCTGACAACTGGCTAAGATCCGTCCGGTCGTCAGAAAACTCCGTCAGTCGTTAGGTATTTGAGTAGGGTTACTAGGAACAGCTACGCAGTTTGCATAAGGATTATTATACAATTCACAAGTTGTCTTTGCCATCTGGTTGTTTGAGGAAGCTATTAATATTAGGGGCCTAATATGTTCAGGTATCCCACACATTAATATTTCCGCCAGGAGGAAGTCCAATATGTCAAATTGAACACCATTGGCCCTGGTGAGCTCTTTTAAATGCTCACAGAAACGCATGGACCACCGATGGCCCATTTGTCCTCAACCTATGACCTACCAATTTCCTTCGGAAAACCTCCTTCAATTTTCCTTATGCCCTTTAACCTCCCACAATCAAGAAGAATGTCCCTAAAAAACATTTAAACAGTCATTGGTACATTCTACGTCATATGCAGAATGCGATTTTAATCGGAGAGGACATGATGATTCATGATGATCTCGCACATTTCCAACCAAATGAAGGGATATGTGGAAATCATGTATGGGTTACGATGAGAGGGTATGTGCTCCTTCTGCATCTATTTGGAATCCTTTGGCTGGTTCTAGCCCCCACCCTCAACGGACTCACGCCCCTACCCTAGTTTGGTTTCAATCAGGACTCCCCAAACGTAGGATAGCTTTCTGTAAGGAAAAGCAATGGGGCGTCTAGACTCATCAGACTCACAGGAAACAAACCTTTTGAAAGTGTTGGTGAGACCAACTCCGGGAATCCTAATTCTGTCCACCAAAAGGAGAAGAGCACTAAGGAGGCCTCTGATCCCATGTCACATTCCAATACTGGACAGGGCGCCTAGTGGGAGGTGGACCCTCCAAATAATGAGGAGGGTTTTGAGGCTCGCATTACGAGCCTAACCTCCCCAATTTTTAAGAATGCGACAGCGTCTTCTACGGCGAACAACTCCCAGAGTTCTGTCACCAGAAAGTCTACGGCTATTCCCATGAAGGGTTTCACTTCTAAGATGGCCCCCGCATCTCCTTCGAGCTAGGCCTAAGTCATTTTCCTTCAAAGGAATTGCAGTGGACTTTGAATTAACTGGGAGGAGCTGCATAGGCTCGTCTCTTCCCGTTCCCCGTTAGCTATATGTCTACAAGATATCATGTTTTTGCGTGCCCCCTTTCTAACATCGGTGGTATGAGTTTTGCGACCCCATTATCACAGGATAGAGCCGGGTGGGAGAATGCGCGATTAACACCCGTCAGGATGTGTCCTTTTTCTCGCTTTAAATATTTTCTTTCACGCAGTGGCAGTGTGACTACACCTAGATAAGAGGTATACTTTGATTTCGAAGCGAAGAAATTCCATCGCGTCGTGGCACAGTTTCCAAGACCCTTTCTCCTTCTCGGTGACTTAATCGGTAGGCATCCACTCTGGCGGGACTACATGATAAATCCCAGGGCTAAGGTTATCGCCGACCTGATCGTTGAACTGGAAGACGTGTTTTTATTGTTTTGAATTTTATGCATCACTGAGAACCACTCAATATTTTTGTCTTGGTCTGTCCCTCCGCAGAGCTGATTGTGGGTTGGAGGTGGTCTATGACCTTCAAGGGTATTGACCACTTTTCAATTCAAATATAATTTTCTATGCCACCGCCATAGGGGGCGGTGGATTGCATTTCAGGAAATGATTTTATTTCGCTGTATCAGTCGAATAGTTTACGTCGGTTGATGAGGCCCTTGAGTTCGCAGTATTCGTGATGCCACAGCTGCCAGAGGCAGGAAGATGTCGAGATCGTCTTCGGCATTGTTCCTGGACATCTAGGAATTGCGGGTATAGCAATGCCCTCTAGGGCATTCCTATAATGGTGATACTCCCAGGGTATTTTATTATATTAAAATGTTCTCCAATCAAATAATCAGGATGATTTAATCAATGTATATCTATTCAAATTGTAACCCATCTCAACATAAATGGAAAACCAGTTTTACTCTCAAAATGTATTCCCCAAAAATCCCTCTAGTAAACGAAGATTTTCCCTTACACCAACACACACAAACGAACGCATGCCTTTAGCTGCCCGCTTTGAAGCAGTCGCCCACTCATGCTCCACTTTACTTCGAATCAAGATCCCAATTCACAGTCCATCGTAGTTACCATATCTTACCATACCTTACCTTACCTTACGAGTACCTTATCTTACATCACCTTACATTTCACTCCATACTTTTCACTACTTTCATACATTTCATCACGTTAGGTTATATTTCACTGCCTTCCGCACAAGTCAACCATACTATCCTACACTTCCCATCCTTTTTACAAGTTAATTATACTTGTAATACCATCCTATAATATCATCCTTCAATACCATCATATAATCCATATTTCAATTATATTTACGTTGTATTCCTTAACAATTCTCAATTTAATTATCTCATTCATTCGTATAATTGTAATTACCTCTCACTTGTTATTTCCTAATTCAATTCTCTCATTATGTATTCATTGATTTTATAAATATATATTTTGTTTATCGTCCTCTTTCTTATAACCTTCGCGTTCGAAGTTTTCCAAATTCATTTTACGTCCGTCGTTAGGCCTAAATATTAGCAGACGACTATTTCACTCAATTCAACAAATTTATGGTAATATTTTTCAAATAACTATCAGGCTGATTTATAATTAATATCAATCCCACTAATAACCAATACCATAAAATGGTGCCCATAATTTAATAATCTCCCGGCAATCATTAAATAACTTCAAACATTAAAATAATTTTTCGAACTCCGCGCGTCATTTTCCTGCTATCCTCGTTACAACAGCATTTTGATTCACGTGTTCATTTTTAATATCGCGTGTTATCTTTAGCATCCTTCTTCCAATTATCATAATTCATATCATTTTAATTTGATACTATCCCCTATATACAACAAGTGAACAATTTTCTTTATTTCTCATAATTATTTTTCATTTTTCACATTCCTGTGCTCGTGAATAATTTCCACACACACACACATACACACACACAAACACGTGCACACAACCTCAGCTTCTTCACTCACATCAACACATTCATTTAACCAGCACAAGTTCACATAAAACATAGTGACTATGATGGAACAACCACAACAAATAAGGACATCTGTTAGCGGCCAATCCGATCATCATAACCAGCCGATTGCCTTGAATCCCCAGTCCACGCACAGGCAGCCACATGCGTACCTCTCGCTTCCCGTATATGATCCTGCAAACCCAATTGCATGGTTGGAAGTCTCGTCCCTCCTCCTCAAACCTCAGAGCATCACTGAAGAAGAGAAAATTGCAGCAATAATTTAGCGTTTGCCTATAAGTATATTTATACAATTCATGAAGTTCTAAATAACGGGGAACAGGCTGGCGTTCTAGGACGCATGAAAGAGGCTTTTCCCAACAAATACGACAGGTCCCAAATAGATGACCTGAGAGAGAGCTCCTGAACACTCAGGAAATGGGAGATAAGAGTCCTACTTCTTTCCTAACGCATATGAATAACCTTAGCAGGGTAAAAGGTGCTCAAACCGAACTTTTTAGCCCTTTCCTCACTGAGATTTTCATGAGAGGAGTCCCTGAGGAAATCAGGCCACTGATCTTAGGCTCGAGGCCCACGAGCATTAAGGAGATTGATAAAGCCGCAGACAAATTATACAGGAGTCCTTATGTGAATTTGGGTAAAGGCAAAACTCACGGCCGATTTAACAATAATCTTTCAATTTCTCAGATTCAAGGAACGGCTAGCTCCTCAGACGACCAGCTGGAGCGTACAAGGGTTCCATCTTCTCTATCGAAGGACCTTGAAACTTCAATACTGAGGATCGAAGCCGACATCCAGTGGCTAAAGCTGCAGCAGGAATCAAAGAAAGAGCACGGACATGGGTTTGGCGATCGGAGACACAGATCCCGCTCTGGTTCCCGTACGAGAAACCAACGAGGGCATTCCACTGCAAAGGATGAGAGGCAGCAAAATTTTCAACCTCATTCTTCCGCCTATTCTTATAACCTTCCACACCATCAGGGTCTATGCTGGTATCATCAAAGGTACGGGCACAATGCTGTACGCTGTACACAGCCTTGTAACCACCGTTATGCTTCTTCACATGCTGCGCCAAGTAGTCTCCCGAAGCATAACGTTTCCTCATTCAACTCAGTGATGCTGGTGCCGCAACAAATATGGTGCAGAAGCTCTAAAATGCTTGCAATCATGCACATATTTGCAACCAGTACCTCCTCCTAACCTCAACCATACAGTTTTATCACTTCACCAAACTCAACCACTTTCTCCAAATCCTCAAATTTACAATTCTCAATCTTCAAGTCTCACAATCCTTCAAATTCAGCCTCAACTCTTCAATCGCACCCTTTAAACTGAAAAGGCAAGGAATAAACGGGTCAACATCCTCCACTTCATATCGCATCAATTCATCGCATTCAATTTAATATCACTCGCATACTGATATGGCAACACGCCATCAATCCATTCAGCACTCATACAGTGCTATGGCAACACGCCACCGTCTCATTAGCACTCACACGTGCTATGGCAACACACCATCAATCCATTCAGCACTCATACAGTGCCATGCTAACACGCCATCAAACCGCCTATATAGAAAACGTTAACCTAGAACGCCCTTTACCTCCTATTTCTCCCACTATAACCCTTTATGCTCTAGTAGGGCCCCCCAAACAATCTCCAACCCACACTTTCAACCACCCCTACTACTCAAACCTCCTCTTCCATTTTACTGCCTCGTCATCTGGTGGTGCAAGAACCCTCATCGGCAGCGGTGGTCAATCAGGAGCAAATCTCTCCGCCATCACCCCGTGAGCCGTCAACAGGACTCAAGACTCCCACGTTCCGCTAGACGCCATCTCGGAAGGAACCAGCAAGCGGATCGCCTTCGTTCCATCAACCTTCACACGTGTCGGTGCTTCGTCCAACTCGACTGGCACTGCCATAGCGAATCTGTGCCTCTGCAGCCTAACCAATAGCACTGTCACACGCTTCGGTCGCGTCGTAAAGAGATCTCGGCGTTACTCGGACTGCTAGTACTCTTTTGGAAAGGATGAGGGGGTTATAGCAATGCCCTCTAAGGCATTCCTATAATTTCAAGACTCCCAGAGAATTTTATTATATCAAAATGTTCTCCAATCAAATAATCAGGATGATTTAATCGATGTATATCTATTCAAATTGTAGCCCATCTCAACATAAAATAAACCAATTTTACTCTCAAAATGTATTCCCCAAAAATCCCTCTAGTAAAAGATTTTCCCTTACACCAACACACACAAACGAACGCACGCCTTTATCTGCCCGCTTTGAAGCAGTCACCCACTCACTCGTGCTCCACTTTACTTCGAATCAACATCCCAATTCATAGTCCATCATAGTTACCATACCATACCTTACCTTACCTTACCTTACCTTAACTTAAATTACCTTAGTTACCTGACCTTACATCACCTTACATTTCACTCCATACGTTTCACTACTTTCATATATTTCATAACGTTACGTTATATTTCACTGCCTTCCTCACAATTCAAACATACTATCCTACACTTCCCATCCTTTTTACAAGTCAATTATACCTGTAATACCATCCTATAATATCATCCTTCAATACCATCCTGTAATCCATATTTCAATTATATTTACGTTGTATTCCTTAACAATTCTCAATTTAATTATCTCATTCATTCGTATAATTGTAATTACCTCTCACTTGTTATTTCCTAATTCAATTCTCTCATTATGTATTCATTGATTTTATAAATATATATTTTGTTTATCGTCCGTTTTCTTATAACTCTCGCGTTCGAAGTTTTCCAAATTCAATTCACGCCAGTCGTTAGGCCCAAATATTAGCAGACGATTATTCCATCCAATTCAACAAATTTATGGTAATGGTTTTCAACTAGCTATCTAGGCTGATTTATAACTAAAATCAATCCTATTAATAACCAATACCATACGGTGAATGAACACGCTAATGAGAGTGCCAAGGATTCCACCAGAACTGGGTAACCAGTCCAGCGTTTCGCTTTTTCCCACATTGAGTAGATGGTAGGAATCAGGCCATCCCTCCATTTTGGCTAGAAAAGAATATGGGAGACGGAAAACGGGAATCTAAAGTTGCACGCCATCGTACTGCGATTGTTCCCGTGGACCTACCTTTCAATGCCTCGACGATTTCAGGCCGTTTTCTGTCATCTTGTAATTGGGTATACTCGGGAGGTGCACCGCGACTCGATGGAACGCTCCCCTGCATCTCAATACGACGATTGCGTGGCAACCCAGACTGGCTGGCACATTCTTGTTTAGTGTCCCATTTATGGGGATCTTAACGCACGTTAGTTGTCCCGGTCCCGGACGAGTGGTGTCGCAACGGCTTGACCCTTGATCTCGGGATTAGTTCGTGTACACCTGATTGTTGACATTTTCACTTTTAGGAGGAGGTTGGCCTCCTGCATTTTATTTGACTTTTTGAAAGGGTTGTAGTGTATAGTGCATGCTCCTCCGCCTAGGGGATTCGGGCCTCCTTCCGGACGCTACAGCATGCATTTTCCTTTCTCGGAATTGTTTTTTAATATACCTAATAAATAGGATGATTTGATTTCAGCGATTATGCCCTTTTTGGCGGTATCTAGATAAGCACCTAAAAAATATAACGACTCACAGAGCGCGTTAAGTCTTATTAAGGCTTTGAATCTCCGTTGTAGGCTTTTAGTGTTTATGTCCCTCGTTTAGCATGAGTTCCCATCCCCAATGATGGCTTTCCCTTTACTAATCTCTCTATAGGAGCAACCCCTAGGGCCTGGAAGGTTGCTCTCTAATGCTGAGCTAGACCTTTATGCTGTCTCATGATCTCCTCCAAAAATGAAAATTTACAAATGGTAGGAAGATGCTATTCCGCTCTCAATGTGAGCTTCAAACAGATTTGGATCTCCTGGAGAGAGGGGCGATCGGTAGCAGACCACGCTAGGGGCCTTCCCAAACGTATCGACCCCAGAATGGTAAATTTCATGGGGTCCGATGTACCGTCTCATCGGAATTTTCTCTCCGGTGTCAGTCCGCCGAAGCTCTTGATACATATAACCCTAAATAGTGGCGTGTCCGCGACAGGTTCCCTTCCCCGAGACCAGCTCTCTCAGGAAGTCCCTTATTGGTCCCCTAACACACAAAGGGGCATACTTCTCTAACTCTGTAGTTTAAGTTCGATTTTTATTTCTAATTTTCTGTTATTTGTTGTGAACTAAGTTATTGTAATACAGTTCACGGGTGTAATTATTTACCTGTAATTAAATTTAAGATGTCATTGATATCTTTTCTCCTAGGTAAAAGAAGATGTCAAAGCAATTTGTCAATAAAAGACGTCCAAACCTCCTTCCTTTACTTTTTTTTATTACCCCCTCCCTCCTCCATATTAAACCAACCGGCTCGTCTCGAGGCTGAGTTCGCTTTTGCGCAGAGTAGCGAATCTCAGTCTCAATTCAATGCCACCTTGTTCCTGGTGAGTCTTTTTTTTCTCCTTCTTCCCTTTGTTACTTTATATGTCTCTTGTGAAATATCATGAAATCATTCAACTGCCTTACTGGGAAGCTGTAATATAAAACAGTTTTCCTTTATCCCCCCTTTTTTGGTAAGAGTAAATCACCGGAATCCTCCCACCCCGTAACTAAATTCACCGCTTTCCTAATTAAGTGCTGCTTAGTTACCGAATCCTACTTCGGAGACCAAGAACGTACTCATCCGGTGGCTTACTTAAGTAGCCAGACAGTGGAGCTATTCTTTCAAGTTCCAGAAACCTCCCTAATACTGCTACTTCAGAAGACACCCCTCCCCCCTTTTTGTCCTATCTTATCTACCTATTTTTCCTTCCCCAAAACTACCCTACAGAAATCAAGTAAAGAGTTTTTTCTATACTATCTCCTTTTCTTAAATTCCCCGATCTCGAGCAAGGAAATAACGAAGTTGTCTTACCACAAATCGGACACCCTTTGATATAATTTAAAAATATATCTTGTGAAGCCTCGATCTCATCATTTCAAAAGGTGGAGCTGTCATCCCATAACACTCGATCAAAGCTGTGAGAATTATTCCAAAATTAAAGCCTTAGTTTGGGTGAGTATTATTACTGGTGGCTGGATTGCTTGGCAAACAATTTAATTATAACTCCCACATTAAATATCCTCTCCCTATCTGGAGTTAACCTAGCTTTTCTCCCTCTCTAAGTTCGGGAGTCTAGCTCCGTGTTTCTGAGTCCGAACCTGTGCTTAATCGTCTGCTCCCAATCTGGTATTGCTTGGAGCTGCTTCCCAGAGTCTGACCAAATTTCAAGTTTCTAAACGACTTCAACCTGAGACGACTTCAGAGCCTAGGCAGACTTTTCGTGTCTCGCCTTAATTCGCAACTTAGACCTCGTCGAGATTCGATCGCCCGTACAGTGCATCTATTGTCGTAGACCAGTATTGGTGCCTGGATTTAGTAATTTTGGTCTGAACTCCTCCTCCTTCTTTTTGACGCTATTCTCTTTGTGCAAAATTATCTGTATCCCTGAAGTTAACTCGTCTCTTCTCGTCAGTAACTTTTGTAATTACGTACCTCTGTTCCAAATTCGCCTCTTTTTATAAGTCAGGAAAAGCCACCCACTCTTTTTTTTGTTAGTACAAAAATTTTAGAAAACTAAACTAAACCATTTATACTCGTTTAAATACTTATTTTAATAAAGTCCTTTACTTATTACCTATAGCCGAGCAACAACTACTATTTTTATGGACCACTCGCTCCCTAAGCTAATCAGAAGTTTGTAAAAAGATCTGTTTTCAGGTACGTAAACCCTAAAACTTTGAATTTAAAGAACAGGGATAAAAGATTCTGTTCCAGGGCGGTAACATAAAAGATTGGTCCTTCAAAAATGGAGAATCTGTTTTCAGATCGATTGACCACTGGTTGACACTGAATATGTGTGGTCAAACCAAAACAAATTATTCTTCCCGTTTAAGCACACACTCCCCTCTAATTTTGTTGATCAGGTATGGGTAAATTATTAATAAACTAACCCTACTAATAAGACTAGTTAATCCTATTCAAACTAACGTTCAGAGTTAATGATGTTCTTTACTACGACTATTTCCAATTTTGGCCCTGGAGGGACAGTCAGTTACGCTACTATGGATGCAAGACCCCCAGTAGTTCCCTTGTGTATTTCTTCTATCTACAACTACTTATCTTTTGAGTTATTCTTATCTGAGTTTCCTTGAACACTGCTATTCCTTTCAACAAAATCCTAGTTTGCTGATTGTATCGAGAGTAAAGCAAACATCACCAACGTTTACACCTCATTCAGCCGCCGTTGGAGAACCAGAACCTATTTCTTTCTGCTTCAAACTCTCTCTGCGATGGCCCAGTTAAGGGCTCATCATACCAGACCGCTACTAGCTCCCCACCCAGGCCCTGATCTAAGGGAAGGGCACTAGGGTGCTGAAGCCTCCCCCAAAATTTCGGACACATTTATGTTTATATATATTTTTTAAGCCATAATTCTATTCTGCTATTCAGAAAGAGTTATACAATAATATATATATATATATATATATATATATATATATATATATATATATATATATATATATATATATTTATTTATATAAAGAGTTGCGATCGAATGTACCTTGTATGATACATGTCTAAAACAAATCGGATCTGAGAGTTAGTACTCACTCCTGCGTGAAACACTAGTATTTATTATCCATAATGTGTAAGATAGCATTATTAATGTTCAAGGCTCTTTTCTCAGACGCCTCAGAAGGAGGAAATTAGGTTAATCCCCTCCCTCATTCTTTTATCCTGGATCCGCCACTCCTCTCCACAGATGTATGAGTATGAGGGTGGCTGCTTTATCCCTGGAACGATACCTAAATAAAAAATTCTCTGTTGCAGCTTTTCCAGGAAATCCGAACGGATACCTCTGACCATGCAATCATAACATCAGAGATTCCTGCCTGCTCAGATTAAAGAGAAAGAAAGCATTCGGATCTTTGTCTATCGGCTAAAGAACCTAGCTGGGATTTTTCCCCCGTCAGATGATGGTTATCAACTTGAATACTGTACGGCCTATTCTTCCAGAACATACTACTTTCTGTCCGTGACAAAATTAATGATGGACTGATCCAAAATGAGGCAGATCTTGAAAGTTACCAGTTATTTGGGGGGTAGGTTTTTGTCCCTAGCTGATCCATACACCGAGAATCTGTTTCATTGTTCAATTACTGCATGGAAACTCTTTTCTTGAAGTGATAGATCCCTCTTATATATCCCCCGTAAGGGGCGCGGCGATTTGCCATCATGACCGCCATGCTGACGGGATCCAGCGCTCCGTCTGGCCCCAGCTTAGCCACTCTTCTTTCCTTCAGATAGCCCGATTTCTCCCCTACCTCGTCGCTTTTCATACAACCTATCCCACAACTTTCTCTGGTCAGCCTCTAATTTCACAGGGTAGAATGCTGACCTTCTTCTCAAGCCAACCGTCCCAGATCGGGGCTGAGGGGCGAGGGGACAATGTTCCCTAACCCCTGAGCTCCGGTTCAGGATGGGTTTTTTTTAACAACCTGCTTCATCCCCACCCATACCTTCCTCACATCCCTTTTCCTCTCCTCTTCACATTTTATCCATTTTTACACCGCGTCTAAGGTGGAGCCACCACCGATGGACTGCCAGGCCACAAGGCGAAAGGGGGGGTCCCAAATGGCGGCGCCTGGCTCTGCCAGGCCTGTAAGCACCTCTTTCAATGCGGGCTACTGCGAGAGGTGATGAGCGGTTGCATCCCGTAATAAAAAGAGGGTCACCATGCCTAATGATGAGTCTAACCAAAAAAAACCCTTTAACCCCGCCTGTACAAACGACGGAGCCGCTCTCGGGCAGCTCCACATAAAAATGGAGGTTCCCCTTCCTTATGTGCTTGCGCAGGGGACCCTCCATATTTCTTTAACCGGAGAGGAGGCTTACTCCTCTCCTACGCCTACGGGTGAAGGGGACTCCCCCTCACCCCCTTCTTTGGAGGTGCTTTCGGGCACCTCCCTTCTTCCAGCGGCAGTCCCCTCTGTTCTTTCCAAGGGGACTGCCAAGAAAGCCAGCAGGCAGCCCATTGCCGACCGCCCCTGGTGTAAGCGGCTCGGTAGGGCAAACCCCCTTAGGGGGGAGAGGGAAGCCAGGCCCCATTCGGTCGCTTCCCTCAAAAGACCTGCTGGCAAGAATATTAAACCTTGCCGGGGTCAAGGCCTGTGCCTCCCCACAAAAGACTGGTGACGTTGCCAAGGGAACCTGCGATGTCCTGGGGGGGGGGGGGTGGCCAACTGCAGGCCCCTCCTGTGATAGACATGTTCCTTGAGGAAACCCGGCCTCAGACGGTAGGACCTTCCATGGGGAGGGGGAATCCGGGCTCGGCGCAAAGCACCGAACCCGAATCCGCTCCTATGCAAGGTCCTCCTCAAACGGCTGATGGCTCCAAGGCAGTACAAGGAGGGAAGGGATATCCTCCAACCGGTGCCCCTGCGACCACCAGGACCTTCTCCATTTCGGAGAAGGACCTGGCTGAGGCCGGTCCATCTGGCCTAGGTGAGAAGCGGGTTCATTCCCCGCCCTCCTCTTCAAAAAAGAAAAAGACGAAAAAGACAAAGACTAGGAAGACTCGGGGCTCCTCTCCACCCGTGGGGGCTACGGGGACGGATGGGTCTGCTGCCACTTTGGCAAGCGACCAAGCCAAGATTGGCACATCCAGCCCCTCTGCCCCTCCGGTTGCAGAGCCACTGACTAAAACTAAAAGTGCACAGGGCGGAGCCTCGATGTCATCGGGGCCCCTTATTCAGAGGTTACCTGGCGTTTTCGAGCCCGCTGGCTTCAAACGCTTCCTCGTTATTCGCTCCACTGATGGCACCATGTTGGCCAAGGGCAACATGATCCATCAGGGGAGAGGATTAGCTAGTGCAATTGGTAGAGAGCCGAAGGTGACCCGTTTCTCGGACGGGAGCCTTCTGGCGAATGCGGCATTTGCAGAGGGGAAAGCACCCTCTCCGCTAGCAGAATCTTCGTGAGGGGGGGGGGCACCACTAAACTACAGTCACTTGTAGGCAATTTTGCAAAAGAGGGTAAGAGAGAAAACTCCAAACTCGTAGCTATTTGAGAGGTAAAACACCATTACCGCTAGGAGAACCTTGGAGGGGGGCATCAGAGACAGCACAGGACGCCACCTTCTTAGAAGAGGTGTAACTAGTGGACGCTCTTTGGAATGTTTATAGCAAAAGGGTTTGAAGCTTTCTCAATTGGAAAAAGCAAAAATAAAAGTTCTTGATGTCATATTTTCTCAACAAAGACCAGTTTCGTACAGCATAAAATTTGACAATGGTTATTATAATTAACTTCAATAATTTCTAGGCTAATGATAAGGAAACTTTGCTGCGGCATTATCATCTATCTGGACTTGCGCTTCTGTTTTATTTACATTCTTAAGCACGGCTCGAGACTTCAATCTTTTTAAACAAACACTGGTCTGTTGTAAAAATCACATTCTCATCTTGGCTACCATCTTCTAACCATATTGCCAAAAGATATTCCAACGCATTGCCTACTAGAACCGGCAGATAAGGATTTACCTCAATCCGAAATCGTCTGCTATGCTCAAAACGCTTCGTACCGATGCTTCACTAAAACCAAGATCTTCCAACACTCTTTACTCTCGTCGCGATCGAGCTTTTTAGGAATTTATAAAAAAAGTTTGGTTTCTAAAGAAATTACCTTCTTTACTTTTCTCATTTTGTTCTATAGTTTCACTCATTTTCTTTGTTATAGTGGGTAAGAGTAAAAAGGGCAAACAACGTTACGTATTTTATAGGAAAAAGAAAAATGTCAGGCGTGAGCGTAAATTTAAATGAGTACAATTTTGCTCGGACACGACTCATTCAGATTATACCGATATCCGTGTGCCGCTTGGAGCTGATACACTTAAGCATCACCCTTTAGACGGTGCCTCACCTACTCATTAGGTGGGTACTAAGCAATCCTCATTTTCATACTCATATTGACGTGGATACACGTGATTTAAAACAAATTCTATATAACTTTAAAAGCGTAATAACCAAAAAAATCCCCACTACTAAAGGGCTTTCCAAATTGTGACCATATTAACAAGAATCGTATAAGTTAAGTGGTAACTGCTGTACTAGAACTTGAAAGCCTCAAATTTACGCTATCCCCAGTGTAAAGGAATTAAAACATAACCCCACCCAGAGGGCCAAGCAGACATATATATTAAAATCCCTCTTTGGAGAGAGCGAGATAAAAGAACAAGAAATTGAGATGCATGAGATCGGTAGTCGTCTGACCATCAGGCAAACTGCCGAAGGGCTTTAAGCTCACCGCCGAATGGGTAGTCGACTCGAGCTGCACGTCGCAAGGAAGCCGCAAAAGGCCATTAAGTATCTATACTAAGAAACTGGCCCCAGCGAAATTGAGGAAGAAATCCATCTAACTGACGGGTTGAACAACTCGATAGGCAAAACACCCAGTTAATCACCGCACTTCAAAAGATCCGATTACCCACCAGGTCAGGAGGCCCGCGGTTAGAGCGCCAAAAAGCGGCGTAAGATCAAAAGGCCACCGAGGAGAAATAGTGTGACGGTTGTCGGTGCCTCTCATTAAGAAGCAGACCTGGGCTCCGCGATGTCACCCCCTTCCCCCTCGCGCTCCCCTCTGTGGCATTACCCCGTCCCCCTTAGTTGGGGCAGTCCCCAGGCTATAAATAAGCCCCGTAAGTAAAGAAAGAAATTATTCTTTTAGAGACGATAGAGGACTAGATTTTTGTGATCAGTCCTTCGCCCTGTTCCGGACTCGACTTGTAAGATTTAGAAGTTCGTCTCATTTTCTTATCGGTGCCATACCGATTTATCCTTCGCAGACTTAGCAAAAGGTCTGGCTGGATCAAAATTCCTAAGTGCCAAACAGGAATTTCGGTAGCAAGATAAAAGAAGATCCGCTCACCCCTTGAGGGACTCTCAAATCGCAATCTCAGTAATTTTGAGAGAAGAAGAATTAATCCCCAAGTAAGTTCCCTTTAATTACTTTCGGGATCACCCCGTATACCAAAACCCAGTTTAGTAACCCAGCAAAGTAGACGAGGGTACAATAAGAACTCAAGAGCTACAAAGAAGAGTACTTCTTGAACCAGAGAGCACAACTCCTCTCTCCGTCTTTTAGACGTATAACCGGATCGATAAAGTCATAAGAAGAGATCGACATCGGTTTCTACCGTCACCGTGACAATTCCCTCATCCCCCCCTCCTTCATCTTTATAACGGGACACCGGAATTTCCCCGTCATCTTGAAGCCTTGATTTTCCCGAAGACTCGCTGAAAAATCCAGTTGAGCGACATCCGTTGACCCTGTTCCGACCAAGGTCATCTAAGTCCGAATGACGATATATATTTGTTTTGATTAATTAGGATTTTTAAAACTGTCCGAAGCTAACTAAGGGAAAAATAGTATTTCGTGACTTCTGTCATATTTTAGTTAGATTAGGGAGAGTAAATGGTGGTTTAGCTCTGTAACTTAGAGACCTCCAGAAATTAGCTATCTGGCAATTGGTTTGTTTACGTGAAGTCTACATTGTTTTGATCTGAGCTCTCGTCAGGAGTAGGCCAATATTCGATTCGTGCCAACCATGTTAAACTTAGAGAATTTCGTGTTAATATTTAAGTTAATTGGTAAATTAAAAGATATATATATATATATATATATATATATATATTGGTTAATTCTTGATGTTTTACTGGATCCTGATCGGCTCTTTCCTTAAAACTGTTTAAACGCTGTAGTACTCTCTTAATTCAGTATTTAGACTCCTTTAGACGAATCCGGAGTCCACTCAGCCAATAGAGGAATTAGTTCCCTTCCTAAGTAGTAGTGTCAGATTGGCTCGCTAAAAGTGATTAAATATATAAGTACTTTGACAAAGAGGTATTTCATCGGAGTAAATGTTAAACGGCCAACAGTTGAAGAATAATTCTCCGACAGAAGTAGGGAGTCAATTCCTCGACACCCAGATAAGACGCCAAAGTTGCGAATCATAAATTTATGTAATCTTTGATGTCAGATTTTCAAGAAGGCGGAAGATTTTCGACGGAGTACTGATTCTAAAAGATGGATATTAAATACTTTAAATCGATTTCAGTACCAAATACTATATGCATTTGGGAAATGTATTTAAACACGTGTAAATACCATTCTGAAAAGGATGTTGTAGTAACAAGGAAATAAAAACAAATTCTTAACCGCAATAATCCTTCAAATTATCGTCCAATCTCTCAATTTCCGTTCTTAGCCAAGGCTCTTGAGGGGGTAGTAGTACCTGCCCGCATCACTGAACATACGTCCTCCTCCAGCATCGTCGAAACCTTCTACTCCATCTTCAAGGCAAGTCACAGCTCTGAATTGGCTCTCCAGCATGTGACTGAAAGACTCCGTCGCGAGGAAGACGCTGGGACTCCTTCGATTCTGGTACTCCTCGATCTCTCGTCGTATTTGACACCGTTGACCACTCCTTTCTTTTCAACCGCCTTCGTGACTTTAATAAATAGCTATCGAATAACTTTCCTTAATCTCAACCATGACAAAACTGATGTTCTTTTGATGGCCATATTGTCGCTGGCTGTAAAAATGTAACTCTCTCCTCTCTCTCACTCTAGGTGGTACCTCGATTGCGTTCTCTGACATACTTAGAAACCTGGGTGTTTCCTTTGACGGTCAACTTGATTTCAAATCGTATGTTGATAATATCAGCAAATCCTCTCTCTGCTTTCTCCGTAACTTCAGTCGTATCCGCCGGCCCACTTTAACTGAAACAGTTTCGAGATAGCCATCCAAGCCTTTTTTACCATCCGCCTCGCCTTGATTACGGCAACTCTCTTCTTACTGGAATCCCCCAACACTACAATTCGTCCCCTGTAACTTGCCCAGAACTTTGCGGCTCGAGTTCTCTATCCTCTATTGACGACGGTTCTCTCGTACCACACACCCTACTCCGTGAGCTGCACTGACGCTCCATTAAATTTCGAATTACTTTCAAAGTCATCCTGATCACATTTAAAATCCTAAACCCCGCAACTCCCCCTTACCTTCCCTCCACACTGTCGGTGCTCAGACAGCAAAGAGCCCTTCGCTCGGGAAGTGCCCTCCTGCTTTCGGTTTTTTTGCACTCGTCTCATTTGCATGGGTGATCGTGACTTATCTGTAGTTGTCCCTAAGCTGTAGAATATTCTGCTTCCTGACATACGCTCTAGTTCCTCACCTGTTGTTTTAAATCAGGCTCTGAAAACCCACCTCTTCTGTTAGGCATTCTCCTAGTCCATAGGCGGGCGCCCTGCGAAGGCTTCAAGTTCTTGACGGGCGCAATACAAAACATTTATTATTATTATTAAATACTCTAAATATATTTCAGTATTAATTACTAAATAAATTCTAGAAATATGCATATTTCAGCACCGAATAAATACATTCATGAAATGTATTTAAATGCAAGTGTAAGTACCATTTTGAAAAGGGCATTATTGCAACAATGTAATGAAAATAATACACAATGGCGGGCAAGCGAACAAGCACATAAAAATTATAATTTTGGGGTTTGTTTCTCGTTAACTCAAGTTGTTCGATCGCCTAATGTATTCATTTTGAAGCGAGGGTAACTAACTATTGCAAAGTCAACAAATCATTTGACAAATCCTGATGGCGGTATTCAATTTCAAGAAGAGCTTTTAATCTTCTTAGTTAAAAATGATCGTTTTATGTTTGCTCTATGATTACCGTTACTGGCGTCCTAATATATTTTTACATATGCCTATTTGTTACATTCGCTAATGTCTTCCTCCTATATTAAGAAAATAATTATATTCCTTTAAACCTGCTCTCAAAATGTCATCCATAATTGAATATTAAAGGAGTAAATAATTAATGTCAAATTCACAATATTTGCCTTAAATATTATGGGGATAATTTTTTTTTGGGGGGGGGAGGGTCATTCTAAGATGCCCTAATTGATTTAATAATGTTTTTACTTTTAAATTGACCTACTAAACTACTTCAGCGAATACTGTATTACCCAAAATGATTTATGGAGGGGGGAGTTTAGTTTTGCAAAAGGGTCCATGACACATCTTGGTGTTGCGATTAACCTTGAGAAAGACCAAGAAAGGCCGGAAAAATATAAGCGTTTAAGTTCAGAGTGAATTTTCTAAACACTCAAATAAACTTACATTTTATAGTATTTTAAGTTTAAGAGTAAATATAAGGTTGAATAGATAATTGTAGGCTGTATGGTTCATAATTATTGATCACCTAAATTCCTTTTCAAATTGTTGATGCGGAAACGACTTCGCCGAGTTCTTTGCTCTGGTTTAGTATTAGAGGTCATGTCACATGCATTCATTCTATGTGACCTTAAAAATGTCTTTTAGATAACTAGGACGTGCGTCACTTCTACAAACGTAATCGAAATGTTCGCGGATTTTTTTAGAAAGATTTACTAGGAGTGATGTTTATAGTATATGTTAAATTCCACCATAACTTCCATGTTGATATATTCACTTTTTAAACGAAGTTTTCATTGTTGCAGCCCAGTTTTATGATAGAGGCTCTTGATTGTGGACACTCCAATGCTACTCTTTTATCTTCTGTTAGTGAGTTAACACAACTTCATTTAAAGTCTTCTTTCAATTTTTATATATATATATATATATATATATATATATATATATATATATATATATATATATATGAATGCAATGTCCCGCAGGAAAAAATGAAATGGTGTTTCCGAGTACTTTCGAACTTTATTAAGTTCCTTGATAAGGAACTTAATAAAGTTCGAAAGTACTCGGAAACACTATTTCATTTTTTCCTGTGGGATACTGCATTCATTTGCTACCCTCACGTGATACTTTGTGAGTTTTTCATATATATAATATATATATATATATATATATATATATATATATATATATATATATATATATATATATATATATATATATATATATATATATACAGTGGGTGCAATAAATATCCGATACATGGTCAAAAGTTTATTTACCATAGTTACACAACAGCAAAGTAATCGAAAATTGAACAACTTATGTATTTTGTACGTTGAATACAAATTGGTATCATTTTGCAAAAATAGTAAAACATTACTTTGATTACGGCCAAAAATATCAAATGAACCTTTCAAAAAGTATCCGATACATTTATGAAAAGCAGTTAGTATTTGCTGATTATGACCTTTCGTCGCTAGTACAGCTTCCAACCGTTTGGGATATTTACTTATGAGGTTCTTACAAATATTTGTAGGTATCTTGGCCCATTCTTCTTGGCATATTCTTTTTAAATCTGTTAAATTTCCTGGGTCCCTTTTCTGAATCTTTAGTTTTAATTCTCGCCACAGGTTCTTCATAGGATTTAGGCCTTGCGACTGACTTGGCCATCCCATAACCTTTATTTTCTTCTGCTGAAACCACGCTGCAGTGCCCTTGGATGTATGTTTTTGATCGTTATCCTGCTGGAATTGTAAGAGATTATCATTCAGAATCCTGCGATACATCTGAACATTCATTTTCTCTTCAATAATATGGAGTCTTCCAGGACCTGCAGAGAAGCAGCCCCATATCACTGTTGAGATTGTATTTTTAGGATCATGCGTTAAGTTTTTATGCTTCCAAACGTGACTAACACTATTCCGCCAAAATAACTCAATTTTCGTCTTGTCAGACCATAGTACAGCGTCCAAAAAACTTGCAGGCTTCTCTAAATGTTCCTTGGCAAAATTCAGACGATTTCTGACATAAATTGGTTCCAACAAAGGTGTCTTTCTTGGTGTGCGAGAACTGGAATCCCTCGTTCCTAAGAACTGCTCTAATTGTATTTTTGCATACATTTCTCTCAGCTACTTCCAAATCTTTCTGAAGTTCAGATTGAGTCACTCGAAGATTCTTCTTCACTCTACGGACTCTATGTTTAGCCGCACGGTTTGAAATTGTAGATGGACGCCCAGAACGTGGTAGACTTGCAGTGGACTGATATGACGCGAACCGGCGAATCGTGTCACCAATGGTTGAGATTGGTATTTTTAGCATAGATGAATTTTTTCTATAGCCCAAATCACTTTTATGTAACTGAACAATTAGTTTTCTGCTACGTTTTGGCAATTCTTTAGTCTTCGCCGTATAAGAATTAGTGTTGAACGATAACTTCCTTCCCATCCAGCTCTCAGACACTGACTGAGGTCCGCTGTTTCACGTGGACGAAGTAGATTATTTTTCTAGAAAGTTCTACAGCAGTCCTGTAACGTAAATCACTCTGGAATGTTCGAGAACTATTTATTATCGCTTTAAAACTAATTTTGTGGGCGTGTTGGATACTTTTTGAGGCGATAATCTAACACTTTGGTCGATATAATATAATATTTGTATATTCTAATACCGAATTTGCATTCAACGTACAAAATACATAAGATGTTCAATTGTCGATTACTTTGCTGTTGTGTAACTATGGTAAATAAACTTTTGACCATGTATCGGATATTTATTGCACACACTATATATATATATATATATATATATATATATATATATATATATATATATATATATATATATATATATATATATATATATATATATATATATATATATGCAATGTCCCGCAGGAAAAAATGAAATGGTGTTTCCAAGTACTTTCGAACTTTATTAAGTTCCTAACTACAAGAAATAATATTATATTAGAGGTATATATACCTCTTGTAGTTATCCTTGATAAGGAACTTAATAAAGTTCGAAAGTACTTGGAAACACCATTTCATTTTTTCCAGGAGGCCATTTCATTCATTTGCTACCCTCACGTGATACTTTGTGAGTTTTTCATTTCATATATATATATATATATATATATATATATATATATATATATATATATATATATATATATATATATATATATAAGGGTTACTGCTGACCAGTTTAATATTCAATTTCAGGGCGAAGTAAGAACACAGAGGACACTCAGGTACATGCGATTTATTTGGTAATGAAAAACAACGTTTCGATCGTATCGCCCATCTTCAGGTTATAAGATCATAAAACCAATAACAAAATACAATAAGATATGATTAAATTGTTATGAATCAGTAAACTTATTAGATCTTATAAAATCTTTGTTAACAAGGAAATATAAATCATTTTTACAGGGTAGGGGGGGCGCAAAAAAGGAATCTAAGGAAAAATTAATGCAATTTCATTAAACGAGAAAGATTAAATAGTAATCATTTAAAATGAAATAGTAGAGTAAAAATCTCGAAGCTAATAATTATGAACAAACAAACATTATGAAATGACAAATATTAAGACCGTATTCAAATAAAATATATATAATAGTCAAAAGTAAATGATCTAAAAGGTAAAAATCACAAGCTATATTACACAAAAGTTCAAAAATAAAACAACTAAAACAAATTTAAATAAGCCATATTAAAAATAATCAAGTTAAGTCAATGTCGAGAATCAAAATGATTAATAGCTAAAAATGAGGGATTTAAAAGCCAAGAGTATTAAACGAAAAAAATGCTTTAAAGTATCTATCATATGAAACACTAATGAAGCACAGAAAAAAAAACTAAATTATTAAAGTAAAATGTAACTTACCGATGAAGTTCAGGTGAAATCAGGAAGTGAAGAAATTATAACGGGATAGCCTTGAAGAAAGATAAGTCTTTGATTGGTTGGTTGGTGAATCAGATAAAGCTGGTTGGTTGTTGACAGAGGTAATTATAATTAAGAAATGGTTAAGGAAAACAGTGGCTTTATCAAGGTTAATTGTAAGAGATTTAGTCTTTATGAGTGGAGATTCCAATATTTTTAGACTATATTCATTATTATTGCGGCCAATTCTTTTAAAATTACCGATAGAACATTCTGTCCTACATTGTATGATATGATTTATAATAACAGAAGTCTCCTTCCTAGATAAATTTCTTCCTGTGCGATCGCTAATTCCCATATGAGGATGAAAGCTCTCTTTCAAAGAACTATTAAGATTTTTTTATTTTTAGGAGCATCATAGGACAGAAAAGATGGAGTATAAATTTTGTTCAGAAAATTAGGATTAATTTATCAACCGAAGGAAAGGGATAACAATTATTTTTAAATTAAGACTAGAGTATGGAATTCTTTATGTATTATAGAATAAGTAGAGGAGAGATGGAAACTTCTATATATTCGGGATTTTACTGCGCTGAGTTCATATGACATGTTGCAATAGCTGAAAAATTTGATCCCAAGGCTACCAATAATAGGCTTTCTGTATATTGAGATTTAGTTTGTCGGGTTTTTCTATAATGAAGTCTAGGAAAGGAAGTTGATTGTTACTCTCTAGTTGAATAGTATATTTAATGTTGGGATGGAAAGAGTTTATAAAATTGAAAAATAGGTTGGCTTAATCTAAATTATTAAAAATATCAGAGGAATCATCTACATACGAGTATCTACTGCATTTTATCTGAGGATGGTCATAAATTAATTTCAGATATGTATGTATTATATGATTCTTTTGAGTCTGATCATCTTCCATTTGTGTCAAAATTGACTCTTAAATTAATACCTAAAGTCTCAACAAAAAATTCTTTTGAGAACTTAGCTAACTATAATAGGATATTTTGGGATGAGGTGCCACAAAATAAAAAAGATGAATACACTGACATGAGTGGGGTGTTCCTTGAGAATGTGGAAATTCCAAGCGAGGCCTTTAGTTGTAAAAATTTGAACTGTAGAAATAATGAACATATGGAAAAGGTCACTTCTTTCTATAATAAGATAATTTTTGCACTCTCTGAGACATCAAAAATTGTATTTGAGAGTGCATCAGATAAAAAGAAGAAGTACAATCGGCCTGGTTGTAATGAACACTGTCAGGAATTGTATGAGAGATCCAGAGAGGCTTATGCTCTGTGGTTAGAAGTAAGCAAACCTAGGAGTGGCTCAATTTTCCATCTGAAAAATTCCACAAAAGCCAGATTTAAAGGGGCACTTAAATTTATTATATTAAATAAAGAAAATCTAAAAAAGGAATCCTTAGCCCGCAAGCTCTTTAATATGAAAGTAGATAAAAGAGAATTTTGGAAAGAAATTAAAGTGCATAACAACAAAAAATTAAGTCCACCTGATGAAATTGAAGGTAATTCAGGAGCTGAAAATATTTGTAACATGTGGAAAACACACTATCGGGAACTGTTTAATTGTTTGCACGATAGTTCACTATCCTTAGACAACAATTATGCAGTCTCTAATAACTATAAAAAGGTTTTAGTATCATGCGAAGAGGTGGCAACCATGATAAGAAAACTTCATGTAAATAAAAGTGTGGATTGGATGGAATTCAAGCTGAACATAGTAAATTTAGCAGTGCAAAAATTATTCCATTATTAGCTATGTGTCTCACTGGATGTCTCGTACATGGAGTCTTACCTGAAAGCATGTTGTCTGTTGTGTTAATACCTATTATTAAAAACAAAAGTCAAAGTATAACTATAAAATCCAATTATAGGCCAATTGCGTTAGCTAGTATCTGTAGTAAAATTTTAGAAAGAATCATACTTAGTAGAATAGAATCATTTATCTTAACAACGGACAGCCAGTTTGAAATATAATAGTCTTAATAGCAATATATATTCCTGTTTTTTGGATGCGTCAAAGGCTTTTGACAGAGTAAATCACAGAGTTCTAATAGATAAGTTAAGTAAATTTAAGGTTCCATCATATATTATAAGAATAATTAGTTACTGGTATGCTACTCAAAAAATGTGTGTAAGATGGTCAAATACCACATCTGACTTCTTTACCGTAAGTAATGGTGTTCGACAGGGAGGAATTCTTTCTCCTTACCTATTCTGTATGTATATAAATGATTTATCCATAAAATTAGGCAAAATTAAAGTAGGTTGTATAATAGGTAATGCAAAAACGAATCATTTTATTTATGCAGATGACATTGCACTAATTGCACCATCTGCAAGTGGTCTAAATAAATTAATTAACGTTTGTAATGATTTTGGGATAAAAAATGATATCAAATTTAATAGTTCTAAAAGTGCGGTGCTAGTTTTTAAGTCTAAATTTCTTAAATGTTTTAAATATGATAGTTTTAAGCTAGGTAACGATACAATTCCAATAGTGAGCAATATAAAGTATTTAGGGCATATAATTAGTGATGATCTCAAAGACACATTAGATATAGAACGCCAGCGTAACAAGCTGTATAGACAAAGTAACATGATTAAAAGACATTTCGGACATTGTACTGAAAGTGTAAAAATGAAACTGTTTAGGTCTTATTGTGAGTCAGTTTACGCAGCTCATCTATGGTGGAATTATGCAAACGCTACCCATAGTAGATTTATTGTTGCCTATAACAATTGTCTCAGAATTCTGTGTGGTGAACCTAAGTATTGTAGAGCTAGTCCGATGTATGTATGTAGAAATATACCTTCGCCTAAAGAAGTAATCAGAAAACTTGTAATTGTTTTTTTAAATAGGTTAGAAAGCAGCTCAAATAAAATTGTGTCTGGTATTTTTCACTCAGACTGTAGGTATCTTTCTGAAATTACTACTCACATGATAAATATTACCCATTGCATTAATCCGACAATATTAAATATTAGTAGATTGACAGTTCATGTAAATAGGTGAATAAGTACTAGCAGTAAGATAGTGGTATACTTCAAAATTGTAATGTATTTTTATTTATTTTTTTTTATTTTAGTTTTTTTTTATGGATCACCGAAATCCGCAATAAAGTTGTTTGTTTGTTTGTTTGTTGTTATGGGTTTACAATCTCAAAGACATTGTTTCATAAAGTTATTTTCAAGATAAATTATGAAAATGTTAGCTGCTATTGGTGTTTTGGGGGATCTCATTCCTACTCCGTCTATTTCTTAGTAAGTTTTGTTATTGAATAAAAAATAATTCTCATTTTAAAATCAATTCTAAAATAGTCTTGAAATTTTGACGAGAGAAATTGTGAAAAGTGTCAGTTTTGCTAAAAATTAGGTTGAGAATAATATCAATTGTTTCATTGACAGAAACATTTGTAAAAAGTGATGATACATCATAACTGACTAAGACTTTTGAGGGGGGAAAGTTGTGTGGCATTAATTCATTAACAAAGGAATAAATTTTTTTTTTATAGTGGAATTACCAACGGCGAACCCTGAGAGTAAATTAGCAACATATTTTGAAAGTTTAAAAGTGGCAAAGGCATAAGAAACTAAAATTGGTCGGAGAGGAACATCAGCTTTGTGTGGCTTCGGTAGGCCGTATAATAAGGCAAGCCCAGAACCACAGAATGGAGGAATCATAAGATGGTTGGTCTATAACCTCAAAGGATTTTAGATTGAGCAAAACCCTGTTAACTTTGTCTTCTAGTTTCTGCCTAATTTTTGTAGGTGTTTCATGGAACAATAATAATTAATGAATATAGTCTAAGAATTTTGGAATCTCTACTCATAAAGACCAAATCTCCTATACTTAACCACGATAACACCGCTGTTTCTCTTCTCATTTCTTAATTATAATTACCCCTGTCATTAACCAACCATTTATTAACAATTTACTCTACAAAATTGTTGGTGTGTTGTAAAAAGTACCCTGCTTTCACAATTAGGTAAAAGTATTGCTACCCTGACAAGATTTTACTCAAAGTACAAATGAAAATACCAAAACTTAAATGTACGTAAGTACTCGTAAAAGTAATAAAGTATTTTACTCATAAAGTACTCAAGGAGTGAAAGTAAAAAGTAACGGCAAATAGTAAAGTACCCATCACTTCAGACACTATTCAGTATACTGTACAGTAAACCATTTCATACCCGCTGTATGAAATGGAATGTATGAAATGTATGAATGGAATTCAGTTAAACTGAACTTACAATCAAGCTGTAAATATCCCTCTATTGATTAGAAAGTCTACATAGTTTATATGAAGGGTAAAATTAACTCTACAAAAGTATCCAGTTTAGCAGAATTCCAGAATATAAGAGTCTGGTTAATTAAACTAATTATTAGGTAAAAAATATACAAAAGAATTAATTACTGACATATTTATTATTCAGCTTCACAAGCAACTGATTTTCAAAGTTCTGTCTATCTAACCGCGAACGTTTTGGGGCGTAAATTAGTCCTACAGAGCTAAAACAGGCGCTCTCAAGCAGCAGATGCAGGTAGTAGGGGTATTTAACTTAAGTGAAGTATCCTACAATGCAGGAAAGCACCTCAGGATATCTATATCACTCCCTGAGTATCACAAGTACCTGTCGATTTCTTGTGTAATTCCGCGCTGTGATTTTGTTTTCATTGAAGTAAAGAAGTCTTCATCATCTGAGCTACTATTACCGGCATTAAATACCTCTTCAGGGATACTAGATTTCTTCTCCAGACACAGGTCGATGTATCCCAAACCTGAAATGGTAGAAAATAAATTAAGAACCCAAACAACATTGGCCATGTGTGGGAATCACCGCTATTTTTATTTTCAATCGTAGGAGTAGAATTCATGATGGTCCAGTAATGGCGCGGCAGCACGCTAGGAGTCTAGGACAATGGGGAATGGGGAATACTTTAATAAACTGACGCCCTCTCTCAGGTGGGAAAGGGGAGAGACAAACAAATTGTCTATCGGGTATGAAAGGATGCATGTGATTGGTCCAAACATGAGCAAGCGCTTATTATTGGTTCAAACCAGAGTACACGATTGTGATTGGTCATCGTATTACTTTAGCGTCTACGTCTGTGATTGGCCAAAGTTAACTGAGAAGTAACGAATACTCGTATGCTTTTCAAATGTAATGAAGTAAAAGTAACAAGAAAAATACGCAGGTAGAATTGAAAGCACTCAAATCAGTGAATACTTTTTAAGAAGTAAAAAGTATGAAAAATTTACTTGAGTACAGTAGTTAAGGACATCTATCTCGTTACTTCACGACTCTGCCAACCAATCAAAAACTTAGCTTTCTTCAAGATCATCCTGTTAGAATTTCTTCACTTCCTGAATTCACCTGAACTTCATCGGTAAACAACATTATACTTTAATAATTTAGTTTGTTTTGTTTTTTGTGCTGCATTAGTGTTTAAAACATTTCTTTCGTTTAATACTCTTGTCTTTTAAATCCCTGATTTCAACTATTAATTCTTTCGATTCTCTACATTGCTGTGAATAACTAGACGAGTCATATTTTAATGTCGAAATAAAATGGAGATATCAAACAGGATAATAGCTACAAGATATCAACCTCTTATGAAAAATCATTTCCCGATTAACGACTTTATAAACATCTTTAATAATAGAAACTTGGTGATATACGAGGGGCGGTCAATAGGTTTTGCGAATCGGTAGAGCAAAACAGAGGAAGGGAGATGGCTGTTTGTGGGGACGTTAGGACAAGTTATGACAAGTCAGGACCTGCAGTCGCACGCTCCTGCCTCGTCTATTGAGGAAGCAGTAGCTGGTCGCATATCGTCAGTCACAAATTTTTCAACAATGGAGAAGGTTTAGCACCGCGCAGTGATCAAATTTTTGACCAAGGAAGGCAAGAATGCAAAAGAGATCCATGAAGGCATGGTTGCAGTGTACACCGACACCGCCCCTTCCTATGCAACCATTGCTCACTGGAGTAGGGAATTCCGCCATGGTCGTGAGTCCCTTGAATATGACCCCCGTCCAGGACGCCCGTCAGACGTGACCAACGAGGACAATGTGGCCCGTGTGAAAGGGAGGATCCTCGAAAATCGACGGGTGAAGGTCGAAGAAATCGAGCGAGAACTTGGAATATCACATGGAAGTGTTATCAACATCATCCACGACAATTTGGCCATGACCAAGGTCTCTGCCCGTTGGGTCCCTAGAAACCTCACGCACCATGATCGACTTCAACGTCGTCAAAGTCCACAAGGCCATAGTTGCACAAGCGGCCCTGCGCGAATGCGGATTCGAGGAGCTCAACCATGTCCCCTACAGTCCAGATCTGCCCCCTAGCGACTACTTTTTATTCCGCCAGCTCAAGACTGCACTGCGTGGACGCCGGTTTGGGGACGATGAAGATGCCCATCTCGCTGTCCAGGAGTGGATTGAACAGCAGTCGGCAGATTTCTGGTTGTCAGGAATTCGAAGCCTTAGGGACAAGTGGAGCAAGTGCATTGAAGTCGAAGGTAGTTATATTGAAAAATAATAAAACACTTTTCCTCATATCTCGTTTCCTTATATCCGAATTGCAAAACTTATTGACCACCCCTCGTATATTCATGGGCGATACTAATGTTCATTGTGCTGCGAACGGATAAAGAAATATAAACAGAGCAGGAAGTACCTGGAAGCATTGTTCTCAAGAGGTATCTGCCATCGACTAGGGCATGATTACCCAACTTACGCAACAGGGACCATTGCCTCAAAATCGGACATCTTCATAGGCAATAACTCCCCTATGACTATTACATACAGCCGGAAAACATGCCGTGCATCGATCGCACAGTGAATCTCTTCGCAATCAACCGGAGACAAATACAGATCATGCGAAGGTAAAAAAAAAACATACCACAGAGAGGACATAGGAAGATACAGAAGAGAACTAAGTACTTTATACCATAACCACCTGAAGGAGTAACGTTAGAAGAAATAGATACAGAATTAGAAAAAATAAGGGGCTCGATGTAAGCGGCAGACGAAATAGCAATACCCCAAAGCGGCTAGAAGACGACTAAGAACTTTACCTGGACGCCAGAAATGGTTTAAAAGAACAGAGGATTAGGTGAAATATCGGAGCATATAAGAAGGAAAGATACAACTTGGGGGCTAAAGGCCGAAATGAGAAGAAAACAGCGAGAAATGACTACGGAAATAACGAAAAAACAAAGTAAATATTGGAACGAAATAATACAAAGGATTGACAATGATGCACCTGAAAATTAATTTTGGGGACAAGTGAAAAGCAAAGCAAGAACAAGAAAAATTAAAATAAAAGACAATCAAGGAAATAAAATAGAAGTTAAGGATAAGATTGAACTGATATTTAGTGAACATTGGAAGAGGATGTATCGACGTGAAGATCACCAAGCAAGAGGTGAAGACCATAATATCGCTCTTTCAGCAAAAAGCACCAGGAATATCAGAGCTAACCAAGATGAATTTCGAGGAAGCCCTAAACAACATACTAAATGAAATAACAATGGTACGGAATGCTTGTCTTAACAAAGGCTACTTTCCAGATGAACTAAAAGTCGAGAAAATTATCTTTATACCCAAACCGGGAAAGCTACCACCTAAAGTAGAGAGCTACAGGCCTATCCCTCTACTTGATTTTATTGGTCACCTACGCGTTGCAAGGAGGGCACACCGTCCAGTCCGCCCTCACCTACGCGAAATCTCCTCCTTAAAAATCTCTTTTGTAAATACCTCCCATTGAGTAAGGTATTTACAATTTTTTTTTCCAAGTTTGTCATTTTAACATGACTGCCTAACACTCCACCCCTTGCCCCTTGAACGTGGACTCTACACATAACCCTCTTTACAACTGTCTTTCGCTTGAAAGGGCATAATTAGATGCTTCGGAGAAAGGAGTTTTGAGGTATGACCCACTACAGAACCCCAAGTCAAGAGGCATCCTACGAGTTTAACCATGACCACAGATGGACATGCAACCGCCTCTGTGTATGCTGGAGGTAATTCTGAATAACCTAAACCTGTTGAGGTCGTTAAGGTGGTGACACACCAGGATGAACATGGTTGATTCGACCTTCATTTATCATTAGGTCCGCCATGTTTTTATACCCTCTGAGGAGCCCATCCAGGTCCTTAGTAACATTCACCAATTCATTACATCCAGAGTCTCGTTCATAGGGGCAATCAACGACGTGGTGGGGGAGCTTTTATAATGCACAACAATTTTAAAAAATTACTCCACCAGAATACGCACGCAGAAAACGTTTTGGGTACTGAAACCACCTTATGTTTACTGCACACGGACAAACAAAAATGTTCTCTAAACCCACACGATACTCTGAAACTCACAAACACATTTGACACACCCATCACAAACATACTAAATGCATACGTTTTCCAAACGCTCATTTTCAGGTCCATACAAGACACTCACAAATTGCATCTACGCACAAAAAACTCTGGCTGAGCAACAACACTACACTAAACAGCCCGAAGCCATGAAAAAAACCCACCAAAATACGCCTCCGCAAAACCCACCATTTATGGTTGGCAACCCCCCTCCCCAGGACCTCCGCACTCATCTCAGGCATGAGTAAGGCGAGGAGGTCATCCAAGACCTTTAATTTAATCGCACAAAACAATGGGCAGTTATCACACTCTCCGAAGAGCACCATGAGACCAAGCTGCTCGACCAAGGCATCAAGGTCTGCGGCACATTCGCATAAGCACATAATAGAACAACAACATAACATAAGACCACCAAAGTGTCTTTTACGAAAAAACAGAGTCCCAAACAAACCCGTGTCTAGAGAACGCGTATATTTCAAATGCAGCATAGTAGGGCAATTCTACATTGAATGCTAAAGCACTATCCTCCTCTGCATTAACTGCCGTGACGACCATGTGGCGGTAAGTATAAGGTGCCCTTACCTTACCAAGGCCCGCGCAGACGCTGTTACGGAGCTAAAAAGACCCCTGAACTCCCCATCCCAACACCCCTCCACCTCACCCATCTTCACTGCTACCGCCTCCTCTCCCCTTACAAGAACATTCGCTGCTGCTGCTGTCAGCGCCGCGGAGGCCATCCAACCCCCGACCGTACGCCAATGTCCTGAACCTGTTATATGCCGCAAACGGACTAGGATAAATCGTCTTTCCTTATACAGGAACACACACAAAAAAACAGAACTTTTTCCCTACAACAGGGCGCACGAACCCGCACCTATCCACTTCATCTTTCTCCAGACTTTCTATCTCCACCACTCACCCTGCTTCAAAGCCCGCTCTCCACCCTTTCTTTGGTGCCAGCCTCGGCTTCGGCACCCCCCTCTGCCTCCACCCATACTTCCACTGTCCCCACCCACCATCTACTGTATCCACACCTCCTACACTGTATCCACCCCTTCACCCACTGTTACCACCCCCTTCTACTGCCCTCGCTATTTTTTCACTGTTCCCATCCTCCTTCCACTGCCTCTACCTTTTCTTTGCCGTTTGCATTTCTCCTTCCACCACACTCCCCTTCCTACAGTTGCCTCTTCCAAACCCACTATCAGGTCACACGCCCCAGCAAACTAAAGCTCACAAAACTCACTCTCCTCCTTTTCCACCAAATCCTCGCCACTACAGATAAGTGTGAAGGTAACCGTACCCATCCTCACTCTTCTAGTGCAATGCCAGGAGATCAAAGAGAGGAATTGCGACTATCGCTAACACAGCATCACGTGCACTTCACTTCAAACTATAGGTCGGCTTAGTTTGGGCTAACTAAAGGTACGCAGTTGGCACGGTATCAGCGATCCTAGTTAAGCGCTGTATACCCTACACACTCATGAACACCAAGACAACAACTACACATAGACGTCCCACTCCGGTCTCTATCAAACCACAACCTTTCACTCTTCTTTGTGGGGGACCTAAATGTACATCACCATAAACTACTTTCAAAAACCACTAATGATGCGGGTAGGTAACTGACAGTTGCCTTGCAGTGATTCCACTACGAGCACACCGGCGCGGCCTTCCCCACATTCCCCAGGCATCGCGAAGGAACTACATCCTCGGCTCGGGCATAGTCTTCCGCAATAAGCACGCCACACTCTTCTACACCCACATAACCCCAGGTCCCCATTTACTATCTGACCACATCCCTATATGCCTCCTACTCTCCGAAATCCTTTTACAGCAGATCCTTGCGCTATGCAACCAGGAGCAGACAAGCAAGAGGAGTTAAAGAACTAAAACATGATGCATTGCTTCATAAAATTTATAAGGAATTTAATTTAAAATTATTCTGGTATAAAATGATACAAAACTTATATCCTTTGCTGCTTAACCTGCGATTCAAGCACTGCTGCTATTTCCATCGATGTGGCTATGTGAACAACCTTTTCAATAGTGTTAGGAATAAACATAAAGCATCGATCCTGTTTGAAAACTGCTGAACATGATGTTGTGCGTTACTAAATTATCACCCAATATTAATGAACTCACAAAGAAAATGCAGTCACAACTATCCCATTAATTTCTAAAGTAAATAGGCCTCGCGGTGCATAAATACACAATATGCGCACTACCTTTCTTTGTAAATTTTCATTTATCTATGTTTTTTGGGGGGTCTTCCAATGGTGGCTACTTAGTACTAGCTACTTGCTTCATATAATTTTTTTCCAGTGATAGAGAATGTTAGTATTATAATGAACCATTGTTTGCATGTTATTACTTCTTGGTTTCATAATATTAATTTCAATTCATTTTTTTCATGTTTACTATTTTCTAGTCAAGAACATTATAATTTCTTATTTTCCTAGTATTAGTTACAAGTCCTTTGCTTCATATTACTTTTCTAGTCAAGGAGAATATTATCATTAACCAGTGTTTGCTTGTTTTGACATTATTATTTCTTTGTTTCCTATTAGTTATGTCATTTGTTAGGAGAACATTATTTGAAATACAATTAAAATTTTGCGTATTTTCATTATTTTACAATCCTCAACTATCGGAGGTACACAGGGAAATGCCGAAACACTAAAGGGGTACATGACAACAAAAAGGTTGAGAAGCCATGGTTTACCTCGTTATAAGATACTGTAATGCCAGTCCATAACTAGTAAAAATCATCATTAAATATTTTATAATTTCGCAGAGTAGCATCGCGCGACTACACGACTCCACGTAGCCTACACAACCGCCTGGGTATTCCCCATGATTATTTCCCCCTCCCTCATTCTTTCATAACAATAACATCACATTCTAAATAACACCTACAGTACACACTATGAACACAAATCCATTGACATACCTCATTCAGGACAACTACACATAACTGGAGACACTGGAATAATAAGCGTGTCATTTGAAGTCTCTCCCAGTGTTGCCAGATTCAAAACACAGAATTATCATAGTGACCCCAAAATATGGAATTTCGATCCAAATTATCGTACATTGTCACTACCAAAGGCAATCGTACCATACATTTTGATTTGTATTTTATATAGTACTTGAAAAAAAGTCAATTGCCACAGTATGAGATTTTTCCTGTCGGCTAATAGCTAGTCATTTTTATTTCCCTCAATAAGATTTCACTTCACCCCTAGGGAAAAGTTCCTCCAGGTTGGGAAATACTGAGCTAGATATTCAAGCATATCATATGTTACTCGTAAAATAATATATGTATATCTTATGGAGAGGTACGCCTAAGAATCATCACGCGGAGTAGAATGTAAATAATAGTATAGAATGAAATCGTTGCTTTTTTTCAGTGACACCATAATATGATGCTCGTTTTATTTAAATGTATGTGCTGACAGACGGCGACTTTAGATTAAAGGGGAAAGAAAGAGACTTTTATTAGTTTAGTGGCCGGTGTTTATCACCAGACGATTGTGGTTGGCGAGTGAAACTCTCGTTAAAATATGGCACCGAATTCTGCCAAATGCAATGATTCAGTTGACTTGGTAACCAATGCAGGAGGTTACGCAAGGGAGGTGTAACCCTTTGAGTATGTTGACTATACTACTGCGATGCCTATTTACTTTAGAAATTAATGGGATAGTTGCGACTGCATTTTCTTTGTGAGTTCATTAATATTGGGTGATAATTTAGTAACGCACAACATCATGTTCAGCAGTTTTCAAACAGGATCGATGCTTTATGTTTATTCCTAACACTATTGAAAAGGTTGTTCACATAGCCACATCGATGGAAATAGCAGCAGTGCTTGAATCGCAGGTTAAGCAGCAAAGGATATAAGTTTTGTATCATTTTATACCAGAATAATTTTAAATTAAATTCCTTATAAATTTTATGAAGCAATGCATCATGTTTTAGTTCTTTAACTCCTCTTGCAGGAGGTAACGCAAGGGAGGTGTAATCCATTGAGTATGTTGGCTATACTACTTCTTAACTAGTAGGAATTTTTTCACTGTTATTTTTTCTTTGTTCATTTTTTCACGTAGGGTGGACACGAGTCTTATCGAATCTGGACTAACGAACTGTAGGAACGGTAAGTACGCTCATTTCAAGACTTCTGAAAGGAACAAAAAAAAATAAATTACTGTCCCTCGGCAGTGGTAACAGCTCCTTACTTGCAGAATTATTTTATCATTTACTTTAGAAAAATATTTAATCGATAGAAACCACAAAGACTGATAGAGCTCTTGAATGTTGTTGGCACTATGGGAGCCTCTACCTACATATCTTGAAAAGAGCTTTCCCCTTCCTTTCCTTTTGATCTAAATTACTATTCTTGTTTTTATTATTCTTTATTTTTCTATTTTTATGCATCATATTCTTTGACTTGAAGGGATGGAACCAACTTCAAATGAGAAAGGGTTTTAACCTTCAAATTTAATTTACCAGTCATTGATTCAATATTTTCCCCCGTTTTATCATGTGTATTTATTTTTATCCTCTGTCTGTTCTACTCCTTATTTTACTGCAAGGTGTACTTGCTCATGTTAGAGCACATAAGTTCCTTTTTCCAGTAGTAAGCAAAAATAACTAAGAGTTTGAAAGCTTTATAACAATGGCTGCAGAAGACTCTTCCATCGCAAACATATTTTCTAATCGTGTTGAAAGTAAGGTTAAACTAGTCAATATAATCATACCAGGACAATCGAAGAAATAAAATGCGTGAAATAGTATAGTAACAACTAATTCTTAAAAAGATAACTTTAAAGGGACATATAAAGAAAAAAGTATATAAAAAGAGAGGGAATTGATAACTTGAGAACGATTTTGGCAACGAGAACAAATGAGATTTTATCTCCATCTTTATACACTGAAAAAAATGAAGAAAAAATTCACTTCCGTATTTTTGGGAGCCAATAATTAAATTAATTAAGAGACCTAAGTGTTCGACTGTCTAGATAAAGTTTGTATGGAGATTAGTATTATTCTTAGTACTTAATACTTCGATTTTGTTCCTGCACAGAAAAAGAATAAATAGAATTGCTTTTTGTTTATGTGAAAAGCAAAATCAATGTTAGTAATGAAAGAAGAGATAATTATGGTTTAAATTCGATATTTCTCCTAGATTATTTCTACAGCAGTTTCTGCTTAAATGTTTGGGAAGTTTGCCCCCATTTTTATTTAAGTAATCTCAAACGCTTATAGTGTTCGTGTTTTGTTTTGCTTTTTATTTGTTTTACCTCTATCTTAGAGACTTAGTTTCACTTTTATTTGAATCGCATTAAACTGTAGATCGCCAACTAAGAAATAAAAGACACCAAATCGATGAATGCTGAAATTCCCACCGAAATTATTTTATTACTTTTCAAGCCGCTGTTCTCTTCCTTAACAGGAAGAGCTTGGTTACACAGGCACCCTTGCGGAGGGGGGTGGGTGGGGGGGGGCTACGGCCTTATTTGCTAATCTTAACCGCTTTTTTTAATCCCCTTTATAGACTCTTTATTTTAACACCCTAAACACCCTTCTCTTCTTCTTCTTCATCTTCATCTCCATCTTCTTCTTCATCTTCATCTGCATCTTCTTCTTCATCTTCATCTTCTTCTTCATCTTCTTCTTCACCTTATTTGCTAATCTTAACCGCTTTTTTTAATCCCCTTTATAGACTCTTTATTTTAACACCCTAAACACCCTTCTCTTCTTCTTCATCTTCATCTCCATCTTCTTCTTCATCTTCATCTGCATCTGCATCTTCTTCTTCATCTTCATCTTCTTCTTCACCTTCTTCATCATCATCATCTTCATCTTCGTCATTTTCATCATCTTCATCATCTTCTTCATCATCTTCATCATCATCTTCTTCTTCTTCTTCTTCTTCTTCTTCTTCTTCTTCTTCTTCTTCTTCTCCCTCATGATCTTTTTAACTATTTTAATCCTTTGAATTTCCAAAACCCCCGAAGTCATTTGTCAACTAAGCAAAAAAAAAACATTTATAAATTTTCAAAAAATCCCCATCTTAAATTATAGAGTTATGGATAACTCGCTCCCGGAACATCTTAGTGTCTCTTTTTGATCATACATTTTCCAAACTTGTGTTCAGACGCATTATTTGTGATTTTTTTTTAGTGCAAAGTTTAATAACCCTTGCAATAATGCTGCCGAAGAAAACAGCGATAAAAGAAGAAGAATCACCGTAGAAGTGAAACGTGAAATCATTGGGAAGCGAGAACGAGGTGTGAGCGTGGCTGACCTAGCAAGCACATACAATCGGACTACCTCAACAATTTGCACTATCCTCAAAAACAAGGACAATATTAAGGATATAAATGCTTCAAAGGGAGTGACAAGAATATCTATGCAATGGACCCGTATTATTGACGATATTGAAAGGGTTCTTCTCATATAGATTAACGAGAAGCAAATTCAAGGCGACAATATCATTTGTGGGAAGGCAAAAGTGATTTTCTCCGACCTCGTTAAGAAAACGCCAGGAGCATCAACGGACGAAGAAGAAGCATTCAAGGCAAGCCGTATCGCCATGCGGTACCATAGGCCTTTTACAGATCGAAAAACACCGTGGCGTAGTGCTGTCTACGAAGGAAAGCCTCGCAGACGGCATTTTCCAATCGGAGCAGAGTATGTGACGTGGTGTGGAACTTGAGGAAGCCGCACTGTGCAGAAGACAGGTGGCCTCCGCGGTCCAGAAAAAAGTCTAATCTAACCTTTACCAATTTCTCCATTAACTTGCACACGCAGAAGGTTAGAGAGATTGGGCGGAAACCAGCAGGGGTAGAGTGTTATCTCCCCGGTTTGCGAAAAGCGAGCACAGTAGCGATTCGCCAGGAGTCTGGGAGGATATCCTCTACCGAGATCCTGAGGAACAAATCTAACAGAAAGGCCCTGCCTCGTTCACCCAGGTATCGAAACTTGGCGTATGAGACCTTGTCCGGACTAGGGGTGGTGTCCGCGCAAGAAGCGAGAGCGGAACGCACTTCCCTGTCGTCCAGTCGGCGGCTTTCCGCGACATCACGGCGCGCACACTGAATGCTGGCGGAGAAGCATCCAGGCTAGAGAATGCGGATAAAGCGGTCGTGAAGGAATCCGCGACGGACGCGGGGTCAGAGATTGCGTTTGTTAGAGGGGTCTTCCCGTTAAGGGAAGACACGTATGCCCGCCAGGAAGAGAACCTAGCCCTAGCTCGACGAAAGTCACCAATAGTAAAATTAATTGTGTGGCGCTTATTTAGCATGAAGGTATCACGCTTGTGTTTGAGGGCCGCCTCACACTCGGCTAACCACCATTGGATCGGTCGGCGTGCAAAACGGCGAGGCGTTTTAGGAATAGTAGTTAGGCCCACGGGGATAATGTTGCTAGAGAAGAACTCAACGGCTTTATCTACCGCGCTAAATTCATCGACTGAGACAGAATAATCAGTCATTTCCTGAAATGCGGACCATCGAACCTGGCGCCAAGCACCACCGAGGCGGGCTCTCAGGCGGCAGCGGACATAAAATGATATTTGAATAGGAAAGTGATCACTATCATGAAGGTCATTGACTACCCCCCACCCAAATTAGACTGTGCATCCGAAGAGCACATAGATAGATCGAGAGATGAAAATGAAGCAGTTCTCGGGCAGTGATGTGTAAATTCATCCACATTTAGGACACCTATATCCATATCGTCAATCAGGAGGCAAGGACCTGACCCCTGAGATTGATCGAGTAGTCTGCCCAAAGGGGGTGTTTACGTTCAGATCCCCGAGCAAGATAAAGGGCCTCGGCAACCGTGCCACGACGCAGTGGAATTACCCCGCGTCGAAGTCAGCTGACGGTAGAATGTACGCAAAATTAACAGTAGACCTCCTATCCAGGTGCAGCTGCACAGCTACTGCCTGAAAGGAGGTGTTTAAAGGGAAGAGAAGAATTGAGCCATCATACCGGGTGTAAATGGCGCATCCTCCTGCCCGGCCCCAATTCCTTGGTGGTGGGGTCGTAAAACCCTTATACCCCTGGAGGGTGGGCAGGGGTCACGCGCCAAGCATGGTGCCCGGCAAAAGATAGCTATGGGAAAAAAAGGAGGAAACGAGCTTCCGCAGCTCCTGCCAGTTGACCCGGAGTCCGCGGCAATTCCATTGAAGGAATATGCCCTCCAGCCCTAGCTCGGAGGAGATGCGAGGGCCCTCTTTGAAGAAAATATCCTTACGGGAATGATCGTACGCTTCCCGGAGGCAGAACTCCGGGCGCTGTTGGCCGCACAATGCGCCGAGGCACTGTCGCCTTCGGGGATTTATTCGAGGAGGTTAGGCTCGCCATGTGTCTTTTCCGCCCTCTGCCTCGAAACCTTAGGCAGGCAGGGCGGCTTTAGAGGCGGCGGTCCTTCCTGTTGAAGATCCACCGCCTTCGAGTAACCCAGCCTAGCACTTGGTATAGGCGTAGGAGCGGAAGCTCTTTTAGTGCTGTCCACCTTTCTTGGGGCAGCTTTAGAAACCCAGGAAGATGGCTACACAACCAACTTCAGGGGTGTTCAATCATGTGACTCTAACGACTCGGTGGAGGTGCGCAGCCTTTACGTCTTTCGGGAAACGGTCAGTTGTAGGAAGGAGGGGGAGCCCTGGTTTTAGCCGGGGCTGTGTGTGAACCCTTTATGCCACCAGCTCTACCAGGGGGGCGCCCGGATGGGTAGAAGCCGCAAAAGGGTTCCGAATGGGCGCGGAAATTACCGTGTTCGTAGGCTTGGAGGGGACAGGAGCATAGGGTGTCTTTCTTAACATTGAGGCATAAGACGTCCCAAGCAGCGCCAGGAGCGACAGGACCAAGTCCTTAGCGTCACACAATGAGAAACGACCCTGGGCCTGAACGGTCAGGATTTCCTTCTCAAGGAGATATGCACCACATTGCTTTGAAGAAGCGGGAAGCGGCTTTCCGCAATTGACACTTGGCCACACACGATTTGGACTTATCATGTGCGGCCTTGGAGCAACTTACACAGACTTCGGGTAACACCGACTTTGTGCGTCTACAGGAACGATTCGTATCGCCGAAGTGGTGGCAGTAGTAGTACCTTCGCGGCAGTGGCACGAATGCCTTCACGCGGTAGCGATACCAACCAGCGCACACCGACTCCGGGAGCTTATCACAGTCGAACGTGACGAAGGGCGTAGGGGTGGGTCTGGAATCCCCTTCCTATTGTCTCATCACACGCTGAACCCTGACCGCTCCATGGTCGGCCAATACTTCTTTCACGAAGTTCATGGTAGAGTGCGGCGTCACACTCACCGGCGTGCCATCAAGTGTCCGAAGGGCACTAATCATGGCCGCCTCGGAGGGATTCCTCTGATGGATCATGTTGCCCTTAGCCAACATGCTGCCATCAGTGGAGCGAATAACGAGGAAGTGTTTGAAGCCAGGTAACCTCTAAATGACGGACCAGGACGTAATCGAGGCTCCGCTCTGTACACTTTGGTCTTAGTCTGGGACTCCTCACCAGGGGGAGCACCGTAGCCGGACGTGCCGATCTTGGCTTTCTCGCATACCAAAATGGTAGTGGCCCCGTCCGTCCCCGTGGCTCCCGCGGAGGGAGAGGAACCCCGAGTCTTTTAGTCTTTTTCTATTTTTATTTTATTTTTAGGAGAGGAGGGCGGGGAATGAACCCGCTTCTCCCCTGCGCCAGAAGGAGCCCCTAGGCCAGATAGACCAGCCCTAGCAAGATTCTTTTCTGAAATGGAGAAGGTCTTGGCTGCCACATGGGCACCAGCCGGGTAAAGAGATCCCTCTTCTAACTTGTAAGGACTCAAGGACCCGAGCCGTCTGAGGAGGACCTTGCACAGGGGCGGACTCGGCTTCAGTGCTTGGCACTGAGCCCGGGTTCGACCCTATGGAAGGTCCTACCATCTGGGGCTGGTTCATCTTAGGGACAAAGTCCATCTCAGGGGGGGGCCTCCCTGTGGCCATTCCCCCTAAGACACCGCAGCTCCCATTCAAGGTTCTTTTTTTGCTTTCAAATACCGGCGAACTGGCATCCGTAGAGGAAGAGAAGGGACAGGTAAAATGAACCCCTGCAAACTAGTCACACACGCTTGCAGGGCATTAAGGAGGACGGGCCGACGGGCCTTGCTACCCCTTGCTTCCTTAATGGGGTTGGTTCTTTCGAGCCGCCCCCACCGGGAGTGGTCAATTATAATGGGCTACCTGCCTGCTTTCTTGGCATTCCCCTTGGAAAGCAAATGGGGGGACTGCCGCTCGAAGAAGTGAGTCGCCCAAGGGCGACTCCAGAGAAGGGGTTAACATAAGAACATAAGAAAAGAAGGAGACTGCAAAAGACCATTCATGGCCTACACTTGGCAGCTCCTGTAGGGGAAGTCCCCTACACTCTTATCCATAGGAGAGGAGTAGACCTCCTCTCCGGGCGGAGAGGTTTGGAGGGTCTCCTGATAGGGAAGGGGACCTCCATTTTTTCGATGAAGCTGCCCAAGGGTGGCTCCGTCGATGTTATCGGGGAAGTGGAGGGTTTATTTAAGTTTTCTCATCATTGCGCATGGTGACCCTATTAGTGACACGGGATGCATACGCTAATCACCTCACGCAGTAGCGCGCTCTTCGAGGGGTGAAGACGGAGCCGGCAAAACCAGCTACCGCCATTTGACGCCACTCCTCCCGCCTAGTGGCCTGGCAGCCCATCGGCATGGCGGCTCCACCTTAGCCTCGACGTAAAATCGATAGAGATTGAAAGGAACAAGAAAGGGGATGTGAGGAAGGTGTGGGTGGGGATGAAACAGGTCGTTAAAAACCCACCACCTCAAACCGGAGCTCAGGGGTGATGGGGCGTTGTCCCCTCCCCCTCTCAGCCCCGATCCGGAGTAGTTGTGTAAGAGGAAGCTGGTTAGCGTCTACCCTGTGAAATTAGAGGCCGACCAGAGAAAGTTGTGGGAGAGGTAGAATGGAAAGTGGTGAGGAAGCAGGGTACGAAGACAGGATGTCAGAAAGAAGGAGAGGAGGCTAAGCTGGGGTCGGACGGGGCGCTGAGTCCCATCAGCACGGCGGCCAGGAAAGCGAATCGCCGTGCCCTTTACGGACAAGAATTAATAAAACTCAATCGACAAGACGCACCTTCTCTCACGATGCCTTCTTCAAGGCTACCTCAATCCAGGGCTTCCAGAATATTTTCTTTAAAGTAAAAATATTTTTTATTAATTTTGTATTGTTACCATTTAGGCTTCCATGTACCCCCTAAGATGGTTAAATGTACCCCTGGGGGTACATGTACTGCCGGTTGAGAAGGCCTGAGGTAAATGGTATTAAAGGACATATATTTTACCGATAACCTTACATGTGGGCCGAAGGGCTGTAAATTAGCAATATTGTAAAATGCTACGTGGCACGATATCAGATCGGGAGGGAATGGAAATCAGCTGAGTGTCAGTTAAGCAGAGGTGGGCACCGCTACCAAATATTTTAAACCACTATCCGCTACTCCGCTACCTTGGCTAGGTGAAACCGCTACCGTTACTAGCGCTACTTTTTCAAAATAGCGAAACCATTACCCGCTACTCCGCTATCGCTACTTTTTTATTGTAAAGCGCTACTAAAGCACTTCCTCCCCAACAGCTTTTTACTGTTTTTTAATAAATTTCAAGGGAAACTACTGTATATTACATCCCAAATTAGCCGTTTTATTGTAAGACAAAAATCACACAAACAAAAACATTCACTCAATCTTCTCCTCCTACTTCTGCTGGTTCTTATTGATGATCTTGAGGTTGCCCTTCATAAACACCAGCTGCTCAAATTTCAGGGAGCTGAGGGCCGACCTCTTAGGTCTCAGGATGTCAGATCTAAAGCTGAACAGCCTCCCAACTGACGCAGAGAACGGGAACGGCGTGTTGTATTTGAGGAACATGTCCACCCAGGCCCCCCTAAAGTCCTGGAGGAAGAGGCGGGGGGACAGCTTGTCCTTGGTGGCCACCTTGATCTTGGACCACTTCGCCACCTCTTCCTTGACATTGTCTTCCAGGTCAGTGTGGTGCTGCACTTCAGTGGACTGCCACATGTACTGGAAAAAAATATTGTTTTAGTCTATTGACGCTTTAAAGATTTTTGACCTTTTATTAAATTTAATTCTACTTTTGATGGTTATTTTATTTGTCCATCTGGGAAATCTCCTGGGAGTCGGGCACCACCTGTTTCTCCTTGACCCTGTCCACTATCTACTTGACCAGGTGCCTCTTGACGTCGTCCAAGGTGTCGCTGTCCTGCTGGCAGAGGTAGGTGACCACTTGCAGCTTGAAGTGGAGGTGGCCAAACCTGGAAGGAAGACATAAAGAGATTGATACATTTTCATTTACCATTTAGACGCAAATAATATTTTAATATTTTAATTTTGACGCTAATAATAAATTAATAACATTATTAATATAATAATATTTCTATGTTTAGCTAGTTTACATTACCTGTTCTCAAAGCCCCTGGTCACCTGCTGGTCCATGACGTAGGCCACCAGTTTTTTTTAATATTTGAACGCTCACCTTTAGCAATCTAAGCTGGGGGAGAAGGGAGTAGGCAGCCCATGTAAGCCTTCTCTTCTGCCTGGAGCTTGTCAATGCAGACAGCCAGGGGAGCTGTCACCTTGACATACTCAGCCAGGACCTCCTTGTCATCCTTCAGGATCAGCAGCAGAGCGTGGGGGTGCTGCCGCTGGCATATCTGGTTGAGTTTGTTGAGCTTCTCTTGGTCAGACACCAAAATGAAGGAAATCTTTTAAGTTACTACAAAAACATTTGACAAATGAAATACAGTTCAAATCAAATGAATCTTGGCAAATTTAAAAACTAAAGTGTCATGTTCAGACGCTAAAAGAAAAACAGATAAAAGTCTGTACCTCAGTTGACAGGCACTTGTAGGCGTCATAGCTGGAATTCCACCTGGTGACCCCAGGTGTCATCATCTTCCTCTCCAGGGCTGCCTGGATGTCGTTGGCCGTCACGGTTTTCCGGTTCTGGGCGTTCCAGATGCCCTGGGGCTTTGCAGTAGGCTTGGAGAAGGCTAGCCTGGGGTGGAAATCCAGCCCGGCACCTTCCCGATGTCCTTGGACGCCAGCAAGTTCAGCGTGTGGTTGGTCTCCTCCATGGCCTCCCCCACCAGGATGGGCGTGGATTTGACCAGCTTAGAGTCCTCCTCCTCCTCCATCTCCTTGCCATCCTCGGCCACGCCAAACTGGTTGAAGGCGATAATGTAGTTGGCGCCATTGTCTGTAATCTGCCTAGTGGCCTAGTCGCTATAATATTGAGTTAAACAAAAATTAGAACCAGAAATAATTATCAATTGCCACTTTTTCAATAAATTCTACTGTTTCTAACACCTTCCTGTTGATGTCAAACTACTGGTGGAGCTCTGAGATGGATCTGGGACTCCTTTAACTCCTTGACACCCAGGACGGCGTTGGACCTCTCCAGCGTCTCCTTGTCTAGCCAGATCACTGTCATGCCCAGGAAGGATCTGTTGAACAAGTAGTAAATTAAATAAAATTATATAAAAATAAAAAATTGGTTATTTAGCCCTAGTCACGTACAGCTACAACACAAAATAAAAACGCCTAAATGACTAAATCACAGTTCAAACTATTTTAAGTATTTTTATTTTAATATTTTTTCTCACCTGTAGTGGGAAGACCAGCTGTCAGCAGTGGTCGCCACATAGTATTGCTTGGCCAGGACGTCACTGAGGTCGACCTTGGCCTTCTCCCCCATGCGCTTGATGTCACGCATAAGCTTTCTCTTGGAGGGGACCTGGAACTCTAGGCCACGAACTGACGAAACGGCTTTGAGTCTGTTTAGATGGTGAACAGCATGTCTGAGATGAAAAACCTGAAATACAAAAAATGTAATTAATATTTTAAACTTCAAAGTTTGAAGGGACTGTACCAGATCAAAGGTTCACCTAATTCATGTCTCTATGAAAATTTTAATTTATCTACCTGTAGTACAGGTCCAGGGTCGCCTCCTGGTTGAACTTGGAATTGAAGGCCGCCTCTATGCTGATCTGCCTCCTCTTAGCGTCAGGCTTGTCCTGTCCAGAATGCGGCCGTCAGGAAGTCATCCTCTAAGCTGACGTGCTTGGCCTTGTAGTGCTTCTTGAGGTTGAAGGTACTCTTCTCCTGCAGCTGAAAAAATGGTAAATTTACATTTTGTGAGCTGACATTTCTTAGCGGTGTTTTTGTCATTTTTAGTGTTTTACATTCCTTTGCAGTGGTAAGAGTGTCCATTCAACTATTGCGCTGATAGGTTTTAAATGAAAACAATAAAAAACTATGGAAATTGCCTCCTTAATGCACTACAATATATAAATAACCATATCTCGGTTGGTTAGGTTAGTTCTTTTAGGTTTTAACGATGACAATGACAGCAATGTTCCGAATCTGTTATTGAAAACGAGATGTGTTTTGTGCCGAACACGAATGCTGAGTGTGGCTTGGCGTCAACATTCCACAACTTACAACCGTCGTGCACAAAGGACATTTTATGATTTTAACAATGTATAATTTATTTATTTTTACCTTCAGTTTGGTGCCACACTTGGTGCAGGTGGCGTAGGTCTTGTCAAACTTGAAGAAACTTCAGAGACTACAGAGGCCGCAGAGTGCACATAAGTAAGGCTAGCGCTGCGGCTGCGCTCAGTGCTGCCCAGGGTGAGATCATCCACGCCACCGGCGTCGTCACTGACCTGCCTGGCGCTGGTGGAACTCATGAACTCGAACTTATCAATGTTGATTCTTATTGATAGTTGATTGTCCTGCTTGGCCACTCTCTTCCAATGATAGAGGTGCACTGACTGTCACTGATACTCACTGCTGACAACTTAAAATTTCAGTTGGCGCTAGATTCACTAGAAAAGGCGCTGAAAAGGCGCTAAAAAGCAGCAGTCTAAAATTAGATATCTGATTTTTGTAGTTCCATGAAAATAAATATTTGAGGACTTTCTGTAATTTTGAAGGTTAACTTATTATCAACTGCCGGCGGGTGCGGGGAAGGCAATTTTTTACGGCCACCTCGGGCGGGAAAAACAGTTGGTACGCTACATGCTGAATATTTTAGTTTCTAGAACGCAATAACTCGAACAATCATAAAGAAACGTAAAATAGGTAGCGGTATTGAATTTCCTTTAGTCCGCTACCTTTTGCTTATAGAAACCGCTTCCGCAACTCCGCTACCATTTAGAGAGTCCGCAAGTAGCGGAGTAGTGGACTAATGTAGCAGACCGCCCAACTCTGTAGTTAAGTACCGGTCTTCCACCCATAACGAGTGTGTGTGTTGAGATTATTTTGTAGTTTTCTAGTGCATTAAAGTTTGGGGGGAGATTGACATTTAAAAAAAAATAGAAAATACAGGGAAAAAACATAGTATGTATAAGTATGATTTCCGATTTTTTTTCTTCTGATTAATAGGCGTGTTTTGTGATTTAAGGTGTTGCAGAAGCGAAGATTATATCAAAATAATTATTTATTTAAATTATGGGTTCAGTTATCTTGTCAAGGGTAGTGTCATATCCCTCAATGTGTCATATGTTTAAAAATCTTTTCAAATGGTATCATGAAACCATTTTAACTGAAGCAGCTTCTGGAAAATGCTCATCCGCATTTGAAAGATAAGAAACGCTTCTTCTTTGAGCTAAAGCTAACCAGGTTGAGGAGAATGAAGGTGGACAAAACTGGCAGCTACCAGCAAACCAACATGAACATCATGAGGGCTTCACATGCCAATGTTCTTCATGTGCTCAAGAAAAAGAAAGCCCACACAAATGGTGAAAGCCTTGTGAAACCGTAAATCGGGAAGAGCGTGAGGCTTGTGTTAGTAGAGGAGGCATCGAAGCAGATGAAGCAGATCTCCCCAGTGGTGGGCAGTCCGTCAGTACAGATGACGGAAGGTCCGTGACTCCGTCTCTGACGGACTCCCGTTTCGCTGATGACTGACGGAAACATTATTTGCGAAGGTCGTCTTTGCTTTTCCGTCAGTCGTCAGTCCGCCAGCGAAACGGGAGTCTGTCAGTGAAGGACTGACAGACTGCCCGCCACTGAATCTCCCTATCTAACAACACTATCAAAAAGCAGAATTGCCGAAATGTCTGTAAACATCAACGAAAAAGTGGTATGAAAAAAATATAATATTAATTTGATTCTCCTTTCTTTATCATTAAAAAGGTTTGTAACATTTTCATTGAATATGTCATTCTTAATGCTTTTCAAACGAGCCTTGTCGATTGCGATTTGAGCCAAGCTGCTTCTTAATCTTTCTTGGTCTTGCGCATTCCTCGCGTAATCTATGAGTTCTGTTTAGGCACGAAAAGGATTGCTCAACTGAAGTACTTGTGGCTAGTAGGGTCAAAGTTAGCTCACACAATTTGTTAGTGGCGGTAAAGTAGCCTTTAATCAATTGATACGCATAATGATAAGCAATTTCATGCACCCCTTTCAGTTCATTAATATTATACAGGGTGTTTTTTTTCAATGGTCCTACATTTGAAGTTTAATATAATCAAGAATATGTTTGTGATCAGAATGAAACTTTCAGAGATTGTTGGTAATAGTTGTACGTTTTCGGTCTTAAAATGGTTAATTGATTCATTTATTTCTGTAGAAGTTATGCCAGTTTTAGTGAAGCATTGATTTTTTAAATATTTTCGCTGAACTTTCAGATATTTATCGACTATTAAAACCAATTTTACTTTAACAAATGTTATTTGCTTAAAATTAACAAAAAACTAAGACTAATAATCAGTTTGCATAATTAACATAATAATTTAATATATTTTAAGATTCTTCTTATAAAATGCTGACCATTCTTCTCATAACATTCATTTACTCGTGACGAAGTTGCTCTCAGCACTTCTTTCAAAAGTTCTTCATCGATGTTATTAATTTTTTTGAGTAACATTATCTTTTAGATGTTTGATTACTTCTAGGATTATTAGGGTAAACACGATCTTTTAAATATCTCCATAAAAAAATCCAAAAGTTTTAGATCGGAGGATTTTGGAGGTCACTTAAATTCACTGTTTCGAGAAATGATTTTTTTCTCTGAAGTTTCGTCTTAACAACTGCATTGTTTCATTCGATGTATGTGATGTTGCACCATCTTGCTGGATAAACAGTTGTCTATTTCGAAGCCTTCGAATGTTCGATAAAAAAATATTCTTCAAGCATGTGTCGGTACGAGTATCTTTCGCCATTCACAGTGACTGAATTTCCATTTTCATTCTCATAAAAATACGGCCCAATGATCTTCTGAGGTGGTATCGCACACCACACAGTTGTTTTTACAGAAGGCAGCTCTTTCTGGTGTATAGCTTTTGGGTTGTGATCCGACCATATTCTGTTGTTCTGCTTATTATTGTATCCGCTGAGATGAAAGTGCGCTTCGTTAGACATTAACAACTTCCCCAAATTTTCGTCTAAATTCTTCTGCATACGATTTTCTTTTCGCGAAATCGTTGTCTTTTAATTTTTGCACAACCTGAATCTTGTATGGCTTAAGTTTCAGTTTTTTTTCTTAATTCCATTGTATGTTGCACTTTTTGGCAATCCCACTTGTTCTGACCTTCTTTTCAATGCTAAGAATCGAGCATTCCAGAAATCACCTTTTTTTAACCAAACCTTTTACGCTTTGAGTTTCTAGCAAAAAATGACCGATTTACGAAAGCTGGCATAACTTCTAAAATAATAAATAATTCAATTAGCTATTTTAGCACAAAGTACTTACAACTATTCCCAATAATCACTGAAAGTTTCATTGTGATCACAAAATTATTCTTGATTTTATTAAACTTCAAATTAGGACATGTAAAAAAAAACACTCTTTTATAAGACTGTAAGTTAGCTCCTTAACCTTTGACAGTCAAAGAACTGTCCATAAGAACTTTTGAAGGATGCTTGAGATGATTCAGGAAAAGCCTTCTTTGTTTTCACCTAGTTTTCTTTTATCAATAGACCCTCAAAATTTTAAATGATTTAGATTTTGAAATCTTACCTCAATTTGCTCCGAAATCAAATCTAGAATTTGGTAAAATATCCTTCTGTATTTTTCTTTGAGGTCTTGTAAAAAAAAATCATTTATTTTTCGCTTGATAGAATGATAAACGCTATCAACTATGGAGTAAAATTTGGAAAATTCATTCATTTGATCTTGTAAGACTTTCACGAGTTCATTTAGTTTACGAATACAGTCAAATGTTTTATTCTGTAAAATGTAAAATACTGCATTTGTGCAATTAAAAATACCGGCAAATGCATTTAACAAAAGGTTAAATTCACAATCTTCTATGTTAGAATACATTGCTTGGGCTTAGATATAGCTTTCAGTGTCCCATTTGCTGCAGTTGTCAATGATGATTTAGAATAAGTCCATAAGTTAGTCATGTTACTCGAGAACAGTCTCGACCAAAGAGTGATTAAAGTTACAACGAGTTGGTGCAACCTTTAGAAATAGCTTTTTAATTTCAGCATCTAAAAGACACAGGCGTTTAGTTTACTTCGCAAAAATAATTGAAAAAAAAGAAGCTTTGAAAAGAATATATATCACATTCTAGTATTTTTGAAACCGATTATGACAGCAATAAATTTTATTTATTGATCACACGCTATGAGCTTTAGGTTGTTAATGTAAACCAAGAATAATAATGGACTCATAATAGAACCCTTAGGTCCCCCACTAATACTTGCACCTTCATAAGTTTAAGCAAAAAAAACTTTAGCAAATCCCAATTCTAGATAAACCTTCGGGTGTATGATCAGCGCTTACATTTCTAAAACCAAGAAATCTTTCGCAAACTTTATCTTTATACGTAGCGCATAACACAAGAAAGTTGCGAAACAGTTTTAACATCGGTAGTTTCGTCTAAAATAACTTCAACAGATGAAGACTTCTATTTCGCTTTTAATCTTTCTTGAAAGAACTTCGCTCACACATTAATCAATTCATTTTAGCTGTATTTGAAACAACAGAATAAAAAATGCTCGACTCTTCCAAATGTATTGTGGGCAATGGATCGTATTTCTTAAATAAATTAATCAATTCAACATAATTACCCTTGTTTTCAGAATCTATTGATCCCATCATGACCTTTGAACGCTCATTGCTGTTCACCTAAAAAACAAATCACGTCTATTAATCGTTTTAAAATCTCTATTCTTCTTCATTTTTTCATTATAAGATTTCCACATACCCCTTATGTTGGCTGCTTAATAGGAAATCAATCCGCATTTTACCGAACATGGTTAAATCTAATGAAGATGTTTATGTGTGTAGAAGAAATTCCGTGTCTTTTAATTGTCTTTGACAAATTGTTTAAATCGGAAAAGCCAAATGAAATCAACGTATCTATTTCTTTGTTGAACAACAAAAACGACTAGCAGTATAATTGTGACAAGAAAGTGCAAGCAGTTAAACACTTTGTTTAATTTTCGAATACGAGTCTTTGTTTTCCCCATTAAAGCTATGGCTGGAGTAGGCCTACCACTTTGAATTTAACTTGTTTTATCTACGTAAGTTTTCAAGGGAAATTTATCAACTAATAATCTCTCAACTATGTATTTGCCTTATTTTAACTCATAATGTCTTCCTTGTTCACTTCCATTTTTTAATTAAAGAGTTACACTTTAAATATAGTAATTAAATTAGCAACAGTAATTAGCGCAATAAAAATATAATCAATACACATTGAAAGCGAATGGCAGTTTACTTGGTTTCAAAATCTCGCAAGAATTATAATACAAATATGTATGTATAAATTAAATATTATTTATTTATATGTAGTTATATTCTAAGGTTAATATTTATAAAACCATAATCGCTTAAAAACAAATTTAATCGATCATACAGTATTAGGTAAAGCAAATTTTTGAAAATTCATCTATATAGAATTTGTTAAGCGGTCGATGTCACTATTATTATAATAACAGTTTGAGTTTAAATATTTTTCTCTTCCTTAATTGTGATGACGTCACAGTATTATTTTGAAGAAAAAAAATGGTACAGTGACGTCACGTTGTCTACATAATTTTGACCGAGCCCATGACTCACCTATTTTCCCATTTGCCTCTGTTTTGAATTGACAGTTTTGCGTTATGACTTGTGGTTGATGTGAAATATATTTCGAAGAGATCGTAAAAGAGGTTCCCAGTAACCCGAATCGTGCCTTTGAATTTGGGAGGAACACGGCGTCATTCGTAACTCTTTCATCTTACGCGAATGTGGGTCGCATTGTGAGGCATTTCCGTCAGATCGACCTTTTCGCTGCGTAAATAAAGTAATGTGTAATAAAAATGGCCGCAGGCTTTGCAGGTTTACTCTCTTTCTCCTCTCTCTCTCTCTCTCTTATATATATATATATATATATATATATATATATATATATATATATATATATATATATATATATATATATATATATATATATCAATTTGCTGGCACATTTGGTGTTATTTATCAAAATCTGCTCTTCATTTTTTGTGGTCGTAAGGAGAAATGCGGCAAAATTGGGGCTTTTTTGTGCAATCGAGTTGAGTAAAAGAGCGGGGAGGTGCCCCCTTTCCCTCATTGTTAGGTAGGTACAAAAGGTTTTCGTAGTTTCACAAACTGCTAATATGAAAATTGAAGGTTAGTTTATTTTAGGTCAAGTTATTTTTTAACTATATTAGGTTATCTATCCCAATCTATACTTCATTTTTGACGAGTCGTAAGGCGAAAAGCGCTCAAATCGAAGTTTAACTCCGATTTCACGGGAATTTGAACCAAACTCTGTTATGCCCTTTTTGCCTTCCGACCGCCAAAAGAAAACAGATAAGGGAAAAAAAAAACTACAAGAAGAATTAATAAAATATACAAAAAAAAAGTTATTACGGTATTCTAATTCTTGTTTAAATAAATGGCATAAATCTATAATTTCCTAAAAAAAGATAAATTACTTTGTCAATTTAAGATAAGGCTTTTATTTTAGTAAACTAAATCAGGGAAAAAAATAAGATGCTTTAATAATTCAGCAGAATTTCATGAAAAAAAAACAAGCCTAATGCAGGAATCTGTAAGGTTTACTTTTGAATGTGTGTTGGTTAATTGCCTTATCCTAAGATTCAAATTCGCTTACTGTTTGGAGGAAAACGAGAGATGATTTGCTTCTATATCCCAATATCTTACAATACAAACTTTTTTTTATATTCAGCTATAAGTGTGAAAGAGATTAAATCTAAGTACACCAATAGTTAACTATATTTAAAAAGAAGAAACGTTATTTGGTATAAATTCGGAAAAGTAATTGAAAATATTTCTGCCCCTGAGGAAATGCTTAGAAGTATTATAATAACTGAGACAATGTGATCCACGTCTTTATTAGAAGTAGGGAGATACTTTTGCAGAATTCCTTGTTTTCTAATCATCTAAGTAAAAATCGCATTTCAATATCTTTTTATTAATTATTAAGAGAAACATTGCTTCCTTTGCTTCTATTGATCACACGCTATGACCTTTATTTTTTAAATGTAAACAAAGAATTATAATGGACCCATAAAAGAACTCTGAGGTCCCCCACTAAATAACATCCACCCATTTTTATATCTTCTTCTGCCACTCTGCGACCCAATTTAAAAAGCAATACTAGAAACTCTATATATTCTCAATTTATGCACTAGTCTCCTATGAGAAACCTTATCAAAAGACTAACTAAATCTAAGTAAACTACATCTGTGATTTCCTTTGTCTAACGCCCTGAGTGCTCTCGGGGCATTGGAATCTCCGCATCCCCTGGTTCGCGATATCCGTGACGCCACGGTTTTGATGAGCCGGGCAGATGTCGAGATTATCTTCTGCTGGGTTCCTGGACATGTAAGAATTGCGGGGAATGAGTGCTCCAAAGAGTCCACGAGGACCGGGCGACCGGACCAGCGTTTCGCTCTTCCACACCCAGACTACATGGCAGGAATACGGGCAGCTCTTCGGACTGCTTGGCAAAGAAGATGGGAGACGGTCGAAGGGAACTTAAAGTTGCGTGCCATTGCGCCGCGACTGTTCCCATGGACCTATCCCCCAATGCCGCGGCGGCTTCAGGTTGCTTTCTGTCGTCTCCGAATCGGACACACTCGTGTGACGCATCGCTATTTGATGGAGCGTTCGCCTGCGCCCTATTGCAACGACTGCGTCGTCCCCCAGACTGTTCAGCACATTCTTGTCGAATGTCCCAGTCTGGGTGATCTTCGCGCACGTTACCTGTCCCGGTACCGAGATGGGCGGGGTCGCTACCGCCTGTCCCTTGTACTCGGGACGACTGCGTGCACATTGACTGGTGGACTTCTTGACTTTTGGAGGGAGGCCGGCCTTCTCCCTATTATTTAAGCAGGGTTTTTTGGGGTTTTTTTTTTGTTTTATTGCTTTTGTTATTTTCCCTTATAGGTCGCACGCTCCTGCGCCGGGGAGACCTCACCCCGGAGCAGGAGCTTGCTTACTCCTCGCTTCCTTTTCCCCTTTTTTTGGGGGGGGTTGTTGTTTTTTGTCTTTTTAAAAAAAATTTTAAAGTAGCCTAGTACTAGGCCAGTTTTTAATATGGCGACTAATGCCCAAATAGGCAGTCGCCAGATGAGCTCTTAAAAAAAAAAACAATCATTTATCCAACTGTCATGTGAAATAATCCTGTGACAACGAAACGCAGAGTCCAAATCGTCCACGCGTCTTTTCCCGGGTCTGTTCATTGCCCTATTATGGCGTCCGGCCCTAGACTAAACACGCCTAGAAATAGAGAAAGCAAGACGTGTCCCGACCGGGGAAACTGTGATTGACAAATGCATGCACACGAACACACAGGAACGTGATCGAAGTTTAATTTATTTATTTAAAGTGCAAAGAAAGGTGAACATATATCCAAAAAGTGTTTGAAAGAGCTTCATAAATAAAAAAAAAGTTAGGGGAAGAAGAAGTACTTCTAGGAACCAAATAGGAGATTTGGGGCGTATGGACGATCTGACCGCTGTCTCCTGAATCCGCTCCCGTTTCACAATGAAGGCCGGGGCTCTCCCTGACCAGTAAAACAAGATGACGGAAATTGTGTTGAGAAGATTGTGCCTTTCATCTTGGTAGAATCGTGGGTTGTTTTATTTCTTGTCTTCTTCTAATGGCCATTATCCATTACATGAGGCCTTGTCTTTACCCTCAAGGAAGAGTTTATCCTTTGCAGGTATCGCTTTCTTTCGCTTCACCGCCACCCAGTTTGTCGGTGGGAGAGATCGAATCTGTGGTGGTGAGAGAGAACTAACTCATTGCCAAGTTGCTGTTTGCCTCTTCGCAAAGTTCATTATACCAAAAACATTTGCCTTTGATAAAAACTTGACTCAAATAAACATAAAAACTCTAATAAAGTCGTGATGCGGATATCATTTTTTAAAACAAATTATGAATATATATATATATATATATATATATATATATATATATATATATATTCAAGACAACGGATTCCCAACCTTTTTTATGGAAAACCACATAAGGAAATGTCCTGATCACTTCCTTAATCCGACTGAAGATAAAACCACCGTTAATAAACTTTTACGCTTCTGGTCGGTCCGCTTCTTTGGCCTACAAACATCAAAGATGACTGTTGAAATATGCTCGATTATCCAAAATAATCTGCCCTTTTTGGACCTCAAGAATATCACCCCAAACCAATATACAATAGGCTCGCTCTTTCGTTATAAAGATCGCCTTCCTGATGCGTGTCGTTCATCTCTCATATATAATTACTTGTGTCCATCGTGCGATGCGACCTATATTGGCTCTACCAGCCGAACTCTCCATTCAAGAGTTGAACAGCACGCCGGGAGGTCCTGCCGTACGGGTTTACCCCTAGCTAAACCTGACTATTCTATCATCCGACTCCACGCCAATTCTTACAATTTACAGGTAAAACTCGAAGACTTTTCTATAGTCTCTACAGCTAACACCCTCTCTGATTTACGAATCCTTAAATCCATTTGTATTCTAGATAGTAAACCCACACTTAACGACCAAACTTAGTCTTTCCCATTACATATTGCACGTTAGATGGTTCCCTTACTTTACCACCTTCATGTTAATTTAAATTAATGTTTCCCTTACTTTGCCACTTCCATGTTAATTTGTGTAATGTTGCTATTACCAATGCAATTCTATCAATTATCGTTGTGGTATCATGACTAATACAAAAAAGTGACTTGTAAGACCATTTCCCTTATGTTATCTATCCAATGACAATTAGAATTACTTTGTATTTATACTAAATATAATTCCAGTACCCAGAAGATGAGGCTGGCCCTCGAAACGTTGGTTGAAATTAAATGAAGAAAGAAAATTGCATTTCTTTTCTGCTGCCCTGGTTCTCTTGGATGTTCAATTAAGACGGATCGAAGTTAGCAGTAAATAAAACAGTGTTATTGGTGAAAAATTATTGATTTCACTATTGGATCATGTTATTTGAGTCATGACAATTATGAGTGAAAAATAATACCGCCTAAATGTCCGCCAAGGCTTCGGCGGCACACCTCCACTCGATGGTCAAAATTTTTGATGAAGTCTCTGCATAGTTGCTCCTCGATCTCACCAATATGCACTATTATCTCATCCTTCAGCTGTTGAATTGTTGTTGGCTTGTTGGCATAGACCTTACTTTTGAGATGACACCCAAGAGAGGAAACCTAAAGGCGTCAAGTCACACGAACGTGGTGGCCAATTGACCTCGCTGTTTCGAAAGATGATGCGACCTGGGAACTTCTCATACAATATAGCCATTGTTGCATTGGCTTTGTGGCATGTGGCGCCGTCCTGTTGAAACCACAAATCTTCGACATCCATAGAATTCAATTCAGGCCATAAAAAGTTGGTTATCATGGCACGGTATCTCTCGCCTGTCACCGTAACAGAATTCCCGGCATCATTTTCGAAGAAATACGGCCCAATGATTCCGCTAGCAAAAAATGCACACCAAACAGTGACCTTTTGTGGATGCGGTGGCTTTTCAACAATCTTCCTGGGATTTTCATCAGCCCAAATGCGACAATTCTTCTTATTAACGAATCCACCAAGATGAAAATGGGCTTCATCACTAAAGATGATTTTTTGCGAAAAAAATCATCGGCTTGTCTTTGCTCGTGCACCCAATTGACGAATGTACAGCGCTTCAAATGGTCAGCAGTCTTCAGTTCTTGTGTCAATTGAATTTTGCAAGCGTGTAAAGACAAATCTTTTGTCAAAATTCGATGTAACGTTGTTGTGGAGAGGTTCAATTCCTGGGCGCGATAACGAATAGAGGTGTCTGGATCTTCGGCCACATTCTCGCGCACTGCAGCAATGTTTTCAGCTGAACGGCGTAAAGGAGCACGCAATGGCGTTTTCATATCTGCCACCGACTCCGTTTGTTTGAATTTACGAACAATTTTCCCAATTGCACTCTCGGTTGGTCGATTATGTTGAGCAAAAAAATCGCGAAGTGCCCGAAATGCGTTTATGTTTGTTCGTCCATTTTCGTAATAGGTTTCGATAACTTTAACACGTTGTTCGATTGCTAATCTTTCCATGGTTAAAATTGCCAAAGACTGAAGTTGTTAAATCTGAAAGAAAAAGAAAAAAACTTAACTCACATTTAAAATCGGTCCAAGTTATTGGAACGCCCTTTATATATTGAAACTCCGGTCTATAAAGAACGGATCTCTTGAATATATATATATATATATATATATATATATATATATATATATATATATATATATATATATATAGGGAGAGTAGTTGATACTTGTAGTGAGAGAAGGGGTTGATTGATTGTGGTGGGGGTCACCAGTTCCAGGTTGGAACAAATATTCCTTCTCTGCTACATGGTTTCCAAGTTCGGGATTCGAGTTCATTCTTAAGGGGCCCACCAAATAAGTTCGTATGAAGATAACTTTATTTTGAACTTGAGGTTTAATATGATGAATGGCTGGAGCTTGTGAATCCTACCCACCGAGGTGGGTGGATCACAAGGACGAAGTAGAAGTAATTTCATCCACTGTGTGGATTATGTGAATAATGAGAATGAGAGGATGTTGTGTATGTGTGTTAATGTCCGACTGTTTTATATGTGTAGAGAAGGTGGGCGTGACTAATGGAATTTCTGGGGAGGAGCTTTGTTTGAAGTCAATGTTTGCTCGAGAGAGAGAGAGAAAGAACAGAGATTTCTATCAAAGGAATTTTATAGATAGATGGTGAGAAAAGGAATTTATAGTAAGAAAACGATATTTATATATATATATTGAGAAAACCACAATAACGTGATCAACCTATAATTAAAAGAATTAAACAACTTTAATCACATTCATTGAATACAGAACCATTTTCGGTTTATGCCATCTTCAGCTGAATAACAATGAAGAGAGGACACTAACTGTTTGCATGGGGTATATAAAGAAAGTAAACACACGAAAAGTATATGAAGAGTGTGAAAACATTAATAGGAAGGAAAATTGAGAAAATTGCCCAGGAAAGTAAAATAAATTATGGCAGGTGGTTTAGATATGTCGATATCTTCTCTGCTTGTCCCTACCATACGATAGCTGTTTCTTTTCGGGCATTTGAACGCGCTAACAGCCATCAATTATATTTCAAGTGGAATGAGTACATGAGAAATTCCTGCCGCTTTCAAACATAGGAGTCATTTTATAAATACCAGGTGCTTTATTCAGTTTACCGTAAATCTACCAATTATAATGCATATATACCTCCATTACTTCTCATGTGCCACGATAAATCTGTTAAGAAATCAGTACTCTATTTTTTTATTTCTCCGTGCATATAAAACATGTGACCCCATTTTCCTTTAAAATGGCACTTAAATATCCCGTTTATTATTTCATTAATGCGTGCCACCCCAAATTAAAATCAAACTTTTATTTCGTATAAACTCTATAAAAAGATAAATTTTAAAAATATATAATTCTTCACTATGCTAGCTAAGATAATTTAGTCTATTCTTCTTCTTCTCGGCTTTTCCCTACCCGGGGACGCCGTTCTTGACGAGTCGTTTCTAAAGATTTCTGTTTAGTTCTCTTCTTCTATTTATCCCTCACTCAATTCCTTGGCTTTATCTCCTATCCCTCTGGTTTCTTGCGCGCATAGCACGTCCACTTTCCGCCTTCTCATATGGTCGGGAACCACACGGCCTTTGCCGGTCATGGTTCCTGCATTGAGAGTTCCAATTCACCGATCAATTGTTTGAGCTCTCTTTTTTGGTCGCAGCCCCGCTCTTGATGCGGTAACCCTTTCTGCTCCACAGAGTTAGGGCGATGTGTCTGTGGGTCGCTTATGGGCGACATCCGAGCGTTACTCTCATTCGGTAAAAGACTCATCCATTAAAGGTTTGGGCAAAGACTTTACGGATGGATGTCCTTCTTGACTCCAATCATCGCTATTCCCCCGGTCTTGGGACCGACACTGAGTTGGGCTGGTTTCCTCCCAATTTATCTCGGGTATTACAAAGTTTGTAGTCCAATTTTCTGAAATTTGATGACAAAAACCTTCCAAACATCTTTTGTAAGATTTTTTTTTTGTTAAAATGGCCGGGGAAAAATGATTCTTCACAAGAAGAGAAGAATTAGATCGTAAAGGAATTAGGTAAAGGGAAGACTTCTTTGCACATTTCAAAAGATTTGAAGCGGAATCATCGCACTGGGAAGAAAAGTTGTAGCAAATATGATTCAGCCAATAAATGGTTCAAACAGAATTTCAAGCTCTTCGCCACCTAGAGACCGTTTTTAAATCAAAAGATAAGTGGCTAAAAACCTTCATAGTAGCAGCAAAGCCATTTTTCAGACAGAAAGGATTTTTCTTGGGAGGGGGGAGGGAGCTCGAGAGATACAAGTTATAAGGCTTTGAGGAAGTTTTCTATCGTTAGGAATAAAACCCAAAGAGCCCTGCTCAAAAAAAGAAGAAAAAAACCGGTATCTTGTGGCACATGTATACATGAAAACTGCCTTTAGTAAAGTTATCTTCAATGACGTCAGTCATCTTCAATAGACGTCAAGTGCAGTATTCACCATACGACAGGATTGATGATATGGGCTGAAATCGTTTAGGGTAGGCTAGTTGGACCTTTAAAAGTGGATGATGGCGACACAATAGATTCGAAGACGTACTGAGAGTTACAGTAGAAAATCCTCCAACCTTGGATCAAGAAACAGCCAGTGATGAGTAAATGATTTGTCTTCATGCATGATAATGCTCTTAGCCATGTCTCCAAGTCCTCTAAACAATAGTTGAAATGATTTGGAGGAAACTCAATCATGGACAAGTCTCCCAATAATTAGCGATATAAATCCACTAGAAAAATTGTAGAGCATCCTGAAGAAAGACGTTTACGCAGATGGCAGACAATTTAACAACAAAAATGACCCTTTGGAAGTCATTCAAGATGCTCAGAGAATGTTTTTGATAATTTCATTATAACTTCATCAGTAAACAACATACTGTTTAAAGTTATTAAGAAGAAGGGTTCCTTTGTCAAGTTGCCTCTTGAACAGTTCTTATTTGAAATTATGTTTCATCTAACTTCTTTTGATTGGATTTCTTAAAATTTCTTAAGTCGTTTAAACTTGGTACATGAAAATGATCTCTTGGCAGTAAAATAGTCAAGCCAACAATAATTCTTCTTATTTTTCTCTTACATGGTATTTTGGTTCCGTATATTCACTTTACATTTACCTTTCATGATTGTTATCACTCAATGAAGAAGCGTTACAAAAAAAGTCAGATGTTTGAAGAGATTTTTGACAATTTTCTACATTTGAGTATAATCTCTTAGATGCTACTGAAAAAAGGAAAATAAAATATCTATTAACCAAAGCTTTGCCAACAACAAATTTACTAACAATGATGAAATTGCCAAAAAGAAACGAGATTAAACACACTCAGGAAAGCGAATAAAGAAGGTGCGAGTTTATAGAAACAATGATGGATTCAACTTATACAAGCCTTTAATAATTTCACAATTAGAAAGGCAGTCAATATAATTGCATGATCATACTAAAACGCATACAAAAAATACTATTTTTCGATTTTAAAGGCATTATTCATGCCATTACGCAAAAATACTATAAAAAATGACTATAACTATAACAAATACTATAAGAATGATAAGCACTAATAACCAGATGAACTTAGGTACTCTGAGTGTGAGAAAGGAACGTAAAGAATGGGGTATGGTGGTTCGAATCCCTGGCTCCACTCTAAACTTTACTACTTCTGTATTTTCATTTTTCTTCGTCTCACAATTACCCTTTCTGCAGCGTCGCCCCGGGTTTCCTTACCAAGCACTTTCGCCTCGGGTCACATTCATCTAAGGACAAGGAAGTGTGCGGCGTCTCTCCAGGAGCGAGTCGGCCGTAAGCCTCATCCAACGCGCACCCCTTCTCTGAACCCGGAAGGAGAAGGGGCTGTGAGCCTGCACTTTATACTGGTTAATCAACCAAACAGATTGGATTAGTAACTCTATCATGTAAATAGTAAACCCACAAATTAGGGAGGGTGGGAGGTAGAATGAGCTCAAATGTGCATAATAGTATGATGTCAAATGTAATCTTTAGCGTGATTATTTTTCTTTGTTACGTACCATTTTCACCTAGTAACCATTAGTACCCTCATCACTAAGGAATACCTAAATTCTTGAATAGGTATCCTCTCTTTCTTTCCATCTTCCAAAGTTTTCTACTAGTTACCTTTCCTTGATACCCATCAGGAAATGGTCTTTGCTAAATATTCTTCTACATGATTCTAAAATTTAGACATGAATTATAAATTATCTATTTTATATTATGTTCTCTAATGCAAGATAAAAAATTATTGGGGGGTGGGGGAGAATGCGCACATTTTATTGATCCCAAGTACAGTACTAGGTTTGGAGGATCATGCTCCATTCTTAAGCTATTCATGGAAGGAAATTGATGGACAGAAGATAACTTCATGCTTCCAAACTAGTTCCTTACTCGTGATCAATAAAAAAAATCCTCCTCTCAAAATGTTCACATTAGAATTGAAGATTCAGCATTTATACTCTCCTAAAAAAAATATTATTATTTTCTTAGATTATTCTAAAACTCCTCTCTGGCAACTACCACAAAGGACATAGGTCGCAGTAATTAAAATTTCAGTCTAGTACAAGGTTACTTTAAAATTCGAGAAGAAAAACAAGCAAATATATCCATGATAATCACCTCATATCCATGATAATCACCTCACATTGATGATAATGACTCATAATCACGATAATCACCTCATATACACGATAATCACCTCATTTGCATGATAATCATTTCATATCCATGATAATGGCCTCATATCCTTGTTTCCTGTTGATATCTCTTCTTTGTGGGTCATAATAAATCTATTTAAACTGCTTTCCATATATATATATATATATATATATATATATATATATATATATATATATATATATAGTACAGGAAAGAGAAATTTGACGGAATGAGCAATGAGACAAGAAACAGGAGTTTTTTAGAGATAAGAGAAAGGGACATTAGAAGAAGACTAGAATCATAGAGAGCAGAGGGCGGCACAATGAAGGCAATCCTTTACCGAGGAGACAGAGATAACGCCAGGGGAAAAAAGTTTGAAATTCCGGGTTCGAGTCCCGGCCAGGAATTTCAAACTTTTTTCCCCTGGCGTTATCTCTGTCTTCTCGTTAAAGGATTGCCTTCATTGTGCCGCCCTCTGCTCTCTATGATTCTAGTCTTCTTCTAATGTCCCTTTCTCTTATCTCTAAAAAAACTCCTGTTTCTTGTCTCATTGCTCATTCCGTCAAATTTCTCTTTCCTGTACTATATTGTAATATAGTCTGCAATGCAAGGTTTCTGCACCTTTATTTCTGTCTTCAAAATTGTTTTGAAAGGCAGAAAATAAATATGGCGAAAGCACTGTGGTGGTTGTTATCACCCGCAGAACTTGCATTTGCTCCTTCTTCTTTATATATATATATATATATATATATATATATATATATATATATATATATATATATATATATATATATATATATATATATATATATATATATATATATATATATATATATATATATATATATATATACCAGGCAATGGCTTCGCCACTCCACTCTACGGGGGGAGCTTGCACTTCACTACTAAGATTAAAATATAAAATTTAAAAAAAGCATCCATGGTTAAATTTTTATCAATTTTCTGAACTTCGCCAATTATAATAATTTTAAAAAGGAACTAAATTTCCCCCCGTTTCAAAATATCTCGTTGCTAAAATAGTTATAGAAGAAGATATATAAAAATAAATTTTCTGAACTTCACCATTTGTAATAATTCTTTGGATTTTAAAAAAATCAAAAAATTTCGATACTTATATTTATTTCTGAACTTCACCATTTTGTTTTTTGATATTATAAAAGAATTATTAGGAAATAACTTTGATAAAAAAACATAAGTCATAACCAAACTAAGATAAAATTATTATTCAAATACTCAAAAAATCCCCTTCTTAAATTATAGAATTATAGAGTTAGTGATGATGATATATATATATATATATATATATATATATATATATATATATATATATATATATATATATATATATATATATATATATATATATATATATATGATGAAAATTAATGCAATATCGCAAGAAAAGATGAGGAATTAAACCACATTCTCCGAAGACAATTTAATTCAGAACAGTTTCGGTGTATCTCACACCCTTTTTCAACTGACACTGGGCCGAAAATATAAGAGAAATGCATATAAGCATAACACAAGATCCCCTCTTTCTTCCTCCAATCCCCTACTTGTGGCTAATCTGGGATGGGGGGGGGGGTAGGCCTAAACATATTGAGGGGCTGGCATTTTACTATTTTGTTTATTTGCGATCTTATTACAGGATTAAAAGAAAATTGACCATCAGATAGATTTAAATTAGGAACTGACGATATCAAGCTCGATTCTACGATTCTTCTCTTAACATAGTTAGCCGATTTAAATACCATTTTACTTCCATTGAAATCGATCGTATGATTCTTGTCTCTAACATGGCAAAATATTCCACTACTTTCGCTCCCGCACTAATGACTTCAACAAATGTATAACATTGCCATTTAATAATAAATTAAATAGTTTAAAGAACATATTTGGAAAAGCAGGTATTAATCTAGCCTTTAAATATAATAATTCCTTAAACCAATTGATGATGGCCAGGAAACCCAAAGAACATCATAACATAGGAGTATATGCAGTACCATGCAACGATTGCCATAAAGTTTAACAACAAGGAGTAACAACAAGGAAAGTAAGTACCGTAGGAGACCTTACGGTCCATTCAAAGAGGGTACCTTTAGACTAGCAATCGAGCGGGCACATGGCTGCTCAATTGTTTTGCGTCCATAAACGGCCACTTTTCAAGACTTTGTCTAGTCTTGACTTGAACTGGTCAACAGATTCACTGTTGACAACTTCCACTGGAAGTGCGTTCCACATACCGCAGATACTGTACGTGAAAAAGTTTCCACACAGATTGCGGTTGTAACGCTTCAGTTCAAGTTTGAAGCCGTGATTGCGCGTTCTGTTCTCACTCAGTGTGAAAATATCCCGGTAGTCAACATTATCGAACCCTCGAAGTATTTTGAAGACTTCGATGAGCTGACCACGCAGTCTACGGGTTTTCCGCGAGAACAGATCTAACTCCCTTAGTCTATCCTCATAACTTTTATGTCGGATAGAGGGAATCAGCTTGGTTGCCCTGGCTTGTACGCGTTCCAATCTCGCGATGTCCTTTCGCAATGAAGGACTCCAAAATTGTACGGCATACTCCAAGTGCGGTCGGAAAAGTGAGTTGTACAAACACAGTACAATCTCCGGGTTCCGATAACGGGGAGAAATCTAGACAAGAGATTGTACGAACACAAAAGAGATATTAGAGTGGGCAGCCAAAGCAGTGGAATATTTTGCCATGTTAGAGACAAGAATCATACGATCGATTTCAATGGAAGTAAAATGTTATTTAAATCGGCTAACTATGTTAAGAGAAGAATCGTAGAATCGAGCTTGATATCGTCAGTTCCTAATTTAAATCTATTTGAGGGTCAATTTTCTTTTAATCCTGTAATAAGATCGCAAATAAACAAAATAGTAAAATGTCAGCCCTTCAATATGTTTAGGCCTACTCCCCCCCTAGATTAGCCACAAGTAGGGGATTGGAGGAAAAAAGAGGGGATCTTGTGTTATGCTTATATGCATTTCTCTTATATTTTCTGCCCAGTGTCAGTTCAAAAAGGGTGTGAGATACACCGAAACTGTTCTGAATTAAATTGTCTTCGGAGAATGTGGTTTAATTCCTCATATATATATATATATATATATATATATATATATATATATATATATATATATATATATATATATATATATATATATATATATATATATATATATATATATATATATATATATATATATATATACTGCCTGGTAAAGGTCGTACACTGAATATTGATACATTGTATGTTTTTTGTCACTAATTTGTTTGAGAATCCTTTAACTTAGAGTAAACCTATATGGCAATATTCAGTATTGTCTCTGACATAGCAACCATCTGGTATAGAAATGAAATGAAATGAATTGAAAGGGAAGGTGGGAGAAAATGTTTTAGATCCCCGTGCCTCTCCCCCAGCCCCCGACCAGTCCCTCCCGGAGGAGGGACCCGGAGGAGGGACCCGGTCGGGGGGGACGAGGCCCGGTTTCCCCGGCACCCTCCTCCCTCTGGGCCCGAAGGCACCGAGGGAGGGGAAGAAGAAAGAAGTAAGGATAGGACAGACTGAAATAAAGTCAAAGGCTTGAAAGTTGACCAAGTTGGCCTGTGGACCTGCTTAACGTGGGACCCGGCCACGGTGTTTTTATGTTTTCCTAGCTTTTGATACTATTTGCTGTACCTGTCTCTGGTGTTAGTGTTTGGCCCATCTTTGGATAGCGGTAAAGGAGGAAGATGATTGAAGTGGAAGGAAGTTGGAGGTTTGCAGAGAGGTGCAAGTTGCGTGGAGGTCACGCTAATCTCTGTACTATGAACTAATTTTAGATTTAAGTTCGAAATAAGTTGGATTGAAAGTGTGTCTGTTTGTTTATTTCTCTGGCTGTTTTGTTATTATGTTATGTGTGTATGAGATAGGCGTTCAAACCGTTGTTAGCGTTATTTGTTTTCCTGCTATGTTAATAACTCGAGTTTCTGTGATATTTGTAGCATAATTCTCGTATCTGTATCTGTTGTGTAGGCTCATGTCACTTGGTTATTTATTTGTTTAATTCTCTTCTTTATTCATGTTTTTTTTTCCTTTTTCGTTCATTTGCACTTTTTGGTTAGTTTTGTCATTCCTTGTTGATATCAAGTCCAATCCGGTGAGTGTGTCATTATTCGGGAATTTTTTGTCACAATTGGGTTTCCTTATTTGGTTTACACGTAAATCTCCTCCTCTTCCCTTTGGTCCGCTTTGTTTTTAGCACTAGGAAACAGCATATGTTGTCTCCATCCTGCCCCTCGTGCTATTTGATTATTTAGTTACTCTCCTATTTCTTCTTGTGTTTTTTTCTATGATATTTTTGGCTCTTTTTTTAATTATTTTATTTAATGGTTTTATTTTCGCTTCGATGTGTAGGTCTCTTTGTTTTTTCCTCACTAATCGTCGCGTGTTCGTAATTATGTATACTGCCTTATTCTGTATTCGTTGCATTCTTATTAGTTTGCTTCTTAAAACCGTATACATGGCAATTGTTGGATATATCAAGGTAGGCTGTATCATGGCCTGGTAGATTTTTTTTTATTTTTCATGTTTAGATTTCGGAATCTGTAGAGTAAAGTTAGCATGCCTCGTGCTTTGTTTATTCTTTCGGTCACGTGTTTCTTGTAGCCATTTTTGGTAATAGTTAGGCCTTAAATCTTGCCTTCACCATTATACCTGTATCGCTCTAAATCTACCTAAACGACATATTTTTTTGCGATACATAGGTATAATTTTAAATTTATCTTTATTCGTTTTAATTTTCCATTTGCGTTCATACTCGTTTAGATTTTCTATTTCTGTTACCGTTACTCTGGCCTGCATCTGAAGGTTCCGATAAACACAAGGAATTAATTGAGTGAAATCATCTGCGTATTGTATGTTCACACAGCCCTCGTTCCTGGGTGGGGGAATGTCCGAGGTATATAGTGAGTACAGCGAAGGTCTTAAACACCCTCCCTGAGCGAGGCCCGCATTAAGCTTGAATCTTTCACCTTGGCAATTCCCCGTGTCTATGTATGCATATTTTTCCATGACGTAGTCGCATAAAATTCTTTCCAAATAGTTGTTCATTTGTAGATTTAGAATTTTATGTTGTATGCCTCTTTGTCAGACTTTTCGAATGCTTTCGATACGTCCTGGCATACAATGTCCATACTGCATTTCTCTCCTTTCACTTTGCTTATTTTTTTCTGTAATCACGCTGAGGGCCATCTCCGTATTCCTGTTCTTTCTTAAGCCGAATCATTGATTGTTCTGTGAGATATTCATTTAATCTTGTGTTCAGGATTTTTTCATACACCTTCCCAATAAAGTCGAGAAGGGCTATAAGTCGGAAGTTTTCGACCTCCGAAGGTGGTTTTCCCCGTTTTGGTATGAATATAATTTTGGCTATCTTTAACTCATCGGGGAAGTATCCCGTGTTTATACAGGCACTAAACACGTTCCTTATCCCTTCGAGTATATTATCCGGTGTTTCTATATAGTTTTTTTCTGGTGAGGCTCGATTTCCCAGGGTATTTTTGTTTAAAATTTGAAATGGCATTCTTTAATTCCTCGATTGTGATTTTGGCGTTAAATCCTTCGTTCGCATACCGTCCTTCTTCTACGTGGTGATATCGGAAAGTCCTCTCAATCCATTCAATTAGTTCGTCAATTATTTGGTTTTCGAAGTCTATATCGTAGTTTTCGATTTCCTCTTCGCCGATGTTGAACACTCCTTTCCAGTGTTCCCTGAACAATTTTGAACTGCTATGCCCCAGTATTCTCTTTGTTTGTCTGTTATTGCGCTTAGTAGTTCTCTCTTCTTCGTTCTCAGATTGCGGTATTTTTCCCTCGACGTTCTGTTTATTATTATGTCATCGCTTATCGCTTTTATTTCTGCATTCCTAGCTTTCATTTCGTCTGTCCATATAAAGTATTTAACTGTTTTGTATGTGTTTCTGGGTATTGCAATCGCATCAGCTGTTTGTATTCGCGTCCTTATTTTTTCCAGCCCGCCATCGATTTCTTCTAAAGTAGCTTCATTTAGTCTGTTTGGTGCGTTGTCATTCAATTCTTGTTTGTATTTTTCCCAGTCTGCTCTATGGTATACCTTCAATTTTTTAGCAGGTATTTGTATTGGTTGCTGATTCACGGTGAGTAGTGTTGCTGTGTGGTCGCTGCAAATAACATCTACAGGTTCCATGTGGTAGTTAAAAGGAATGTTATTGTTTGCTAGGCAAATGTCTGGAGTTGTCGCTGTTCTGTCTTTAATTAGTGTTGGGTACTCTGGTCCTAGTCTTTTTATTATCCGTCTGTCTATTAGAGCTTGTAGGTCTTTTCCTGTTTGGTTTCTGTTCCTATATCCTGTGTACCTGCATCTTGCGTTCAGGTCTACCAAAAACAAAGTTGGAAGTCTATTGTTAAATATTCTCACAAAGTTATTTATTGGGAGTCCTGGTCGTCGCCGTGGTTAGTATCCCGTAGCGATTATTATATTGGTTAATTCCATTTTGACCTCAATTGCGAGGTAAGGTTCGGTTAGTTCTTGCTTTGTTTTGTACTCTAGTCCTTTCTTTATTGCTATTGCTGCTCCGTCGTGTGCTTCGTTTGTGTGATTGGTCGCTATTACGTCGTAGTTCCATATTTTTAGTTTGTGAGTCTCAAGGTTAATCCCGTGACCTGAAATTAGGATAATGTCAGAATCTATTTCTCTAAAGATATTTCCGTATGTGTTTTTTTTATCCTTCCAGCAATTCGTATTTATCTGTAGAATTCTTAATTTACTATTATCCATCTTGTTTGTATGTTCTTAGGCAGTTCTTCTTTTTGGGAGAGTGGTGGTATTACGTAAATTTATCTGTATTTCCGGTCTTTGGTCGCATGGCGAGGTGTCCCTAGTCGATTTTCTTTTTGTTTTTGCGTGTGTTTCTTTTTACGTTTTTCTTATTATTCTCATCGGTGCTGCTCTCAGATTATGTCTCCTCCTCGCCTTCTGTGTCTTCCTCTTGTTCAGATTCGCTTTCCTTTCTTTGTGTTTCTTCAAAGAGATTCTTATTTGTATCTTCTGAAATTTTTATGCTAAATATAGCCGATGAATCAATATTTTGTGGGAATTTCATTGGCTCCAGCCCATTTTCCTTGAGCATGGAGTTTAACGTGGTGGCATATGTGCCTGGTTGCGCAATGTTTAAGACGTGTGAGTGTAGAATGCGTCAGTATTTTTACGTTCAGAGTTCTGCCAAGCGTTATTTGAGTGGTTGTTCCATTGTTTTTCGTTGCTGCTGCCGCCGCATATGAGGTGTTTCTTGTTCCTTTTTTCTTTGTTGTGTTTCAATTTCTTTTCTCTTTATTATTTCTTTTCGCTTCGAACATGTCATTGCCATTGTTCTGTGGCTACCTCCGCAATTAACACACTTTTTCGTGGAGTTTAGCAGCTCCTCTAAGAATGTGGGCCACTGCATTCCGAATATATTTCTCCTTCCTTTCTTGGGCAGTTTGCGGTGATGTGGTCTTCCATTTTGTAGCATCTAAAACAGATTTGTATATTGTGATATTGGTCCCTTTGAATGTTACAAGTTGGGATTCTCATACTGTATGCGAGGATTCCCTTCTGTAGTGCCTTTGTTGCAATCTCAGTTGACTCGCACACTATTTTGAACACGTGTGTGTGTTCCTTAAATTTGATTATGTCGTGTATCTTCATCCAGGGTTGTTGTTCCATTATTTCATGTTTTATTTCATCTGGGGAGTGTTCTCCCACCAATGATTCTACCTTACGGCATACGATACTTCGGTTGGCAATAATCTGGGGTGGTACTTTAGCCTCTAAGTCGATTTTCCTTAAAGTGATGGTTCCTGCCGATGAAAGTAGCAGTTCGACATCGTTGTTTTCCGCACATATGACAACAAATCCATTAGCTGTTTCTATGCTTTTGATCAGGGCAATTTGTAAATCCTTGAAAATGCTTTGTGCTACATCCTGTGGTCCCCGTTTTATCCCGTTCTGAATTAGCCGAAGTGGGAGCCTTTTGATGAAGTTCTGTGGGTCCATGTTCAATTTTTCATGCCCCTCCAAGGAGGGTTCTCTGTAAAAATAAGGTAGTAGATTATTTACCTCACTCCACTAGTGGGAGAAACCTCCTATCTGTTCCTAATACTATCTCACCCGACTGCTCTGGAGCGCACACTCCCTGACCACCCTACGTAATTAGGCCTAGTCCTATAAGCGGTCCAGCAGTCAGATTCGGGCTCGTCACCGATAACCGGGCTTCTTCTCTGGCCCCCTAACGGGGTCTCCTTCGGGAATTCACTGCACCCTACTACTAACTGCTTCGGAGACCTTGCTGGTGGTCAGGTTATACTGTGCTAGATGGAAATAAAGTAGGAGAGTTTCAGATATAAAAAGGTATAGTATGAGATAGAAATTATTAAGGAGATCACCGCTTTGGGGTGATTCCCCGCGAATCATAAAGAGGCGTTCTCTCCAATCATTCCGATTCGCGCATATATTTCTTCTTTCTTCTCTTTGGTATATACTTAAAAGGATATAGAAAATGCTCTCTTCGCAAAGTTATTTCAAGTCAAAAGTTGATGTAACATAGCAGTGCGTAGATCGCTGTGAGTTGTTAGATGAATTAAGCCGTCTCTGGTATAGATGTTATAACTGTCCTATTTTTTACAGGAACTGCAAGAAGGAAGACGCGTGGAAAAGAAATTACACCATTTTATAAAGGACGCATCGTCGCCTTCCATGAATGTGGCAAATCAACACGTGATATCTCTACAGCAACAGGTATAGGCATGATGAGTATACAGAGAACAATTGCACGCTGGAAACAAGATGGCGAAGCCGGTTCATCGCGTAGCAAATGTGGTAGGAATCAAATTCTTTACGAAAGAGACAGGCGCTCCTTGAGGCGTTTAGTCAAGAAAAATCGGCGTTTCTCGACGTAGTAGTTAACCCGCATGTTCTGTGAATGTCCACAAACTATTTCGACGAGAACTATGCGTCGTGAACTGATACAAAAGCATGTATGTAGCTGTGCCTCAATCAGGAAGCCACGTGTGACTGCTACAAATCGAAAAAAAAGGCTTCAGTTCGCCAAAGAACATAAAAACTGGAGTGTAGAGGATTGGAAACGTGTCATGTGGTCCGATGAATCTAGGTTTACCCTCTTTCAGAGTGACGCGCACATTAGACTATGGGGAGAACCTCATGAAGCATTGGATCTATCATGCATCGTCCCCTCCGTGCAGGCATCTGAAGGTAGTGTGATGGTCTGGGGCTGTTTTACCTGGGCTGGACATGGATCTAAAACCTTCTGCATCACCAACGTGAAGTCCCGCGAGTATTTTCAGATCCTGGACGATCAAGTTCCTCCCTCAATGGAATTCTTTTTTCCTAATGGAGATGGAATGTTTCAGAACGATAACGCGCGCATCCACCGGTCTAACATCGTCAAAGATTGGTTCACCCAGCATGAATGATCATTTGGGCATATTGAGTGGCGACTACAGTCCCCAGATTTAAATCACATAGATAATTTTTAGGGGAAGAGCTTGAGAGGGACTTGCGTGCATCATCGCCTTTTACATCATCATTCAACGATTTGGGTCTACGGCTGTTGGAATTGTGGCCGAAATTGAAGCTACAGAAGATGCAAAAGCTTGTAGAATCAATGCCAGATGGGATGAGTGCTTAAATTCAAACGAGAGGAGGTCCAATAGCTTATTAAATAATTATTACACTGAATGACTTTTATTTGGGCCAAGCAGTGTATATATATATATATATATATATATATATATATATATATATATATATATATATATATAGTAGGAATATGAAGACATATGCGATGGTTACGAACATTTAATTTTCCGGACGTTTCGGTCATTAACGGTGACCATCATGAGCGAATGGATCAAGCTTGAACTGTAACAATTTAGGCTATTAGTAAGTAAATATATATATATATATATATATATATATATATATATATATATATATATATATATATATATATATATGTACCGCGGAAGGAAACTGAATAAAAGGCGGATGGAGTTAGTACTTTCGTCTATTCGACATTTTCAAACTCACAATACTAAGCACGTTTTCCTATGAGGTCAACATTTTAATGCTATTAGATAAGTCGGATTTTAGAAAAAGTGATAAAATTGGATCTAGCGAAAACAGCCCTGGGCTAATGTTGTGTAGGAGATTAAAAATGATTCCAGGATATTTCTCTTTATAAAATCATTACTATGGATTATTGTATCAGTTTTTGACCAGTTAATTCCGTGTCCCATCTTGGAATTGTGGACAGCTAAGGCATTATTCAGATATCCCTTAATTACTGCATATTCGTGTTGTTGGGTCCTTATGGAAACATTTTTGGAAGTTTGACCTAAATAGAATAAATTATAATCTAAACATTGAATTCGGTAAATTACATTATTATCATTATTGGGGCTATGCTTTATTAAGAGATTTTTTAATGTATGATTGTATTTAAAGGCTACCTTAATATTAAGTTGTTTTAGAATGGGCACTACAGACATAAAATTATAATGATTAGGTAAAATTAATAGGTTTTTACGAGGTTCTATTGTCTCTAATTTACAATTATAAAATGTTTTTTTGGCTATAATCATACATTTTTCTAGAAAGTACTTTGGGTAGCATAAATCGGAAGCGATATCTTCAACTTATGTGTATTCTTCATCTATATAGTCGGGACTACATATTCGAAGAGCCCTAAGATACATGGAGGAAAAAACAGCAGATTTTATTCAGTTTCCTTCCGTGGTACATATTCATATTTATAGTTATCACGCGCTAACTTTCGTGATATTTCCCATATATATATATATATATATATATATATATATATATATATATATATATATATATATATATATATATAGAGAGAGAGAGAGAGAGAGAGAGAGAAACATACAGACAGACAGACAAGCAGAAGACAGCGAGATATACAGACAAATTGGTTTTTATAGTTATATATAGGCGAGAAATTAGCTCCCTTATATATAAAGGGTAACCCAAAAGTTATAATAAAAGTGGATTCTATATAAAATGAAAGAGATTTTTAAGTTTTATATTTAAATATAATATCCTTTAAATGTTCTTCTTTATTGTTAAAACAAAGGCGGATTCTTTGCATCATATTTTCCATGACATTTTCCAAAATATCAGAAGTGATTTTGTTGACTTCTTAAATGATGCTCTCTTTTTTTGAATGGTTTCTCTCTCTGTGTGTGGTGTCGCCCCATCTTGTTGAAACCACATATCGTGCATATCCAAAGCTTCTAGTTGTGGCAACAAATAATTTTTTCTATTTTTCTGCAAGTGGCGGGTTACTCTTAGTCTTTTCCGGTCAACATACTCAAAGAAGTAGGGACCAATAACTCTCGAACAGGTTATGCCGCATCGACCCTAACTTTCTGTGCTTGAAGAGGCTGCTCGTGAATTATAATGGGGTTTTCAGAACACCGGAATCTAGAATTTCTTTTTATTAACGTGTCTATTAATGTGAAAATGGACTTCATCGGACATGAGTAGGAGCGAGGTAAAAGTTGAATCATTTCTTAGTCCCAAAAATGCGCGTGCAAAGTTTCTTCTCTTTGATAGTCTGCAATATATAATTTTGGATTTATTTTAATTTTGTATGGATGAAGTTTCTTATGTTAGGATGCGTTGCAATGATGTTCCCGGAATTCATAATCGACTGGATTGGGATTGGAATGTTTAAAGAGTGAAGTTGGTGTGAGGATAGATGTAAGAAACATAGATAAAAGTATGTGTAATTTAGAGAGAGAGAAATGCCAGGTCGTCTGGCAAACTCAGGAGCTGTGTTTGTTTTCAACATATTTAGTTCTTTTTGTATTTCCCCACTTTATTGAGTTTAGCGTTCAAGCCTTTGTGTTCTTCATCAATACAGTTTTGTCGTCACTGGAATACTTGCAAATGGCATCCCTGGAAAGTATATTATTGTGTATTATATTATTTATATACGTATTATAGATACACAATAAAAATGTAAAGTAACTTCTGAGCAGTGCCGGCTCGTGTATAAGGTACTGCAGAACTGCAGTACCTCGATATTATCGATAACATTCAATATAATGAGTCATTTTGTTCTTTAATTCTTTCTGTATACTTGTACATTATATAATCCTTAAGCCCAATGTCAGTAGCCATCCCCTAGTTTATGAAAAAAAATACAAAAATCCTTGTATGGAAATGTCGGCTTCACAGTTACAGCGACGCGGCGTTTGGCTGTTGTGCGCATGCTAAAATGACCGAGATAGGAAGGTGCACGCTAGGGAGAGAGCACTGTGGCTCATGCAGTGCTGACTCTGGTGTGCTGGTGGAAGTTAATGTTTCTTTTTGACTCCGTGAGTGTTGTGCTTAAAAACGTGTTTATATTCTTGAATGTGATAAAGTGTAGAATTTAATTCATATTTTTTTCGGTTCTTTTATTATTTAATTAATTCGGCTGGTGCAATTTTCTAGAAAAATAATCTAGAAGATGTTCTTAGTGAAATTACGAAAATGATAAGAATCCTCTTGACAATTCTTATGACTACATCAGAGGCAGAACGCTGCTTTTCAACACTAAAAAGAATAAAAACTTTTTAAGGAGCACTATGAATTCTGAAAGACTAAATGCACTTGCAGTGCTTTCAATTAAGAAGAAATTCCTCAGTAGTCATCCAGAGACCAAGGAGAAAATAATTAATCTTTTCACGCAAATTAAAACAATGGATTTCGTTTTTAAATGAATGGATCAAGCTTGAACTGTAACAATTTAGGCTATTAGTAAGTAAAAGATGTTTGATTTTGTTCTGTTCATGATTTTATCAAGTTTATCTATTTGGTTGAGGAATAAGTTCTTGCGGTTTTATCAAATTTACTCATTACCATTAACAATTTTAGAAAAACTTCATTTTTAATTGATAACAATATGCAATTTAATCAATAATGTATTCTCCGTTGTTATTTACGACTTCTTCCCAACGTTCAACTAGTTTTTCGATGCCTCTGCGAAAAAAAATCTCTGGATTTTGACTTAAAGAATTCGTCTAACCAGGTTCTTAATTCCATAATCAGTATTAAACGAAACGCCGCGCAAATTGTTGGAGAGCGATCGGAACAGATGGAAATCCGATAGAGCCAAGTCTGGCGAATGTGGAGGATGCGGCAGGATTCCCAATTAAGCGTTTGGATGGCGTCTTTTTTCATATTGGCAATGTGAGGACGAGAATCGTCGTGTTGCAGAAGGACTCCATGACGTCGATGAGGTCGCTTTTCAGGAATAGCTTCGGCGAGTCGATACATTTGTTGAACGTAGAGTTCTGCATTGACAATCTCGTTGTTCGCAAGGCGCTCATAAAGAATGATGCCTTCACAATCCCACCACACACACATCATCGTCTTTCGTGGATGACATAAACACACCACTTTTCGTCGCCAGTGATGATGCGGTGAAGAAATCTGTCCTTATATCCACGAATAGCCTTGTGACGAGCAAGCAAACTTGCGTCAATCGGGGAGCGTTGAAGTTTGTTGCTTTTGCTCAAAGCGTGCGGAACCCATGCACCGAGTTTTGGAACTTTACCCATCGAATGAAGGTGATTCACTACAGTTTTCTGATCACACGTCAATTGTACAGCCAATTCTTTAGTCGATTGACGGGGATTTTCATGAAGGTCGTTCAATTGATCTTCACCTAACTTAATGGGGCGACCAGAACGTTCTTCGTCATTAAGATTGAAATGACCGTTTTTGAAACGTGAAAACCACCATTGAGCTATTCTTTCTGATAAAGCATTTTCTCCGTACACAGCACAAATATCGCGACGAGCTTTGGCTGCGTTTGCATTGTTCCCGTCTCGATTGAAAATGAATAACAACAAGTGTCGAAAATGCGCCTTTCTTTCAACTTAACATTCCATTTTGAGGGTACAGAACAAAAATTAAATTAACACAACTTTTAAATAAACCGCAATGACTTATTACTCAACTTCAAGACGTAGCCTAAGCAAAAGCCTAATAGTCTACGCTGTTAAGAGACGTAGCCTAACCTTTGCAAATTTTGGTCTCATTATTTATTATTGTTTCTTAATATGTGCACAAATCACATCAACACAAGATTAAAAAAACGCAAAAACTTATTCCTCAACCTAATATAAATTTTCTTTTTATGTTTATTTCCTTTTACACAATATTAAAACAATGCTAAAAAGATTCTGATGCAGCACCCTCACTAACTTTAGCTATGAACCACCACTGCGGCTCGTATGTATATATATATATATATATTGAGAGAGAAAAAACTCGTAGAAGGAAGTGGATCCCTGTTTTGTGTCCAATAAATCGACTGCTCTTCTTCACCACTTACATAAATTCGCTCAGAAAACACAACATTCAGATATTACAATTAATATAAATTTAAAGAAATCCTGGTTTACTCAGTAATTAATTTAAGAGTCAGAAAGTGGGGAAAATATAAATAAAGTAAACCGAATTGAAAAAAGGAAAAAACAAGCCGAACTTGAAAGAACTCACCATCAAATGATTTGAGTTCATAAAAGAGGTACTAAAATTTTCCCCAAAGATAACACAGACAGACAAGCAGAGAGAGGGCGAGGGGGGGGGGGCATTTATAGAAGAGAAAATCTCTTCAAATCGTAGATGAGATTCACGCACCATTTGGGGTAAGGTTCGCCAGACCACTTGAAATATACAGTTTGGCGAAATCCACCTTACCGTTAACATCAGAAAACACATCGCATTGCGGCATGGCTGTCAGGCTAGTGACACAGTCTATAAGAATTGTTCAACCCTTAAACGCACATTTTGACTGAGATTATTATTAAGGCGCTCTATTTTAGCAGTTTTGTTTCGAATGCTAAAAAACTTATGAAGTAATAGTGCAAGGCGCGTCGTATAGTTTCCGAACGAACTTACGAGTATTATACGAGTGTTAAAGTGTCGTGAAAATCTTAAAATACAAGACATAATGTATGAGAGAATATAAATAAAACTCCCTCTGCAGCCTATCCTCAATTTTCTGGTTTCAACGCCTTAATATACACTAAATTTTGTGTCCGTCGTATTTTCTCACCAGAGTTGTCATATTTTATATTTGCGCGTTTCTCTGCGCGATTTGGCAACATGGTTTATCAAACAAGGGAGCTAACGATGAAGATAGAAATGGTAAGGAATTATTACCTTTTTTTCTTTTTCTTCTGCTATCAAATTTGTTATTGCCTTCTTGAAAAATTGCTATTCTTTTTATTCCTTTTGCTTACACTTGTTTGCAATTTTCAAGTTTCGTAGATTTTTTTTTTTACAGTAACTTTGTAAATCCATGTATGAAATATTATTCATTTACCAAATCAAATTTTAAAAAAACTTGCATTTGTTTATACTCATTTTCGTCTCTTTTTCTCTTTCCTCATTTCTTTATACATACTTTTTATGGGAAACTTTCTTCTGTAATCTCCCCCCTATATATATTAATATATCCCTAAGATCTTTGATCATGCTTAGATTATTTTTTTTTATTCTTTTACATCTGTATTCATTCCCTCCATATTTTGTTCAATTTCTTTCCATTTCAGGTTTTCAAGTTCTATTAAATGAAAACTTCATCTCCATAAAAAATACTTTTTTTCATAATAGGAATATAGAGGAACGTTATTTATTAAACCAAGAATCGAGTTCTATTAAAGTTACCCCTTAAAAGTAAAAATGGTAGGCTCTTTCTCAATATTTTTTTAACATTTTCAACATTCACTAATTTCCCACAGTGTGGTCGGCGAACATCAAGTCAACTAATAATACTTGCTCCTTCACTCCCTTTATACCTTATTCAGCATAAGGGCTACATCATTTACCCCACGCTGAAAGCAAAACTAGCCAGTGTACATGTGACCTAGTCCACTTGGCCATCATAGGGCCCAAAAAAGAAAGTCAAGCAGAGGCTTATAAATCGCCCACTTCCAATCTCGCCAGGCTACACAGTCTACACTTGTTTATAATTAATAATACCTAGATATAATATTCTAGTAAATAATAGCAACTATTGTTCTATTAATATCAATAGTTTTCGAAGCTTTGATATTAAATAAAATTCGTTATCGTCTTCATAACTTCCGCGAGGCTAATTTACGCTGCTAATTGGGGCTTCAAAGATGAAGCGAAACGCCTCTTAATATACCAAAGCGACCTACAAATTAAGCAAAGCAGAATCATATTTTTCGTCTTTTATTCATAAGAGAAAATATTGTACGAGCGCCATTTCTTCTGTCGCTCTAGGAATCGGGCTACCTATTTTATTTTAACGCAGTATTTCATCTTTTTCCTTGCCCCCTGCATTCAAATTGGCATTTATTAGTCACTATGAGGTTAGCATACAATGAATAGAGCTACCTTCACTGGATCGGGCCCGTCTGGGGGACGCTCTTCGGTCATGCCAAGTGACTATCTAATAGGCCAATTAACAGCTCTAAAACAATTGTAGGAATTGAGTATTTTAACCTTAATTTTTGCCATCCCCCAGCGTGCCCAAAACAGTGTGAAGGTGGTTATTTACTCATTGCTATAGCAACCGCATACCATCAATGCGTACAGTGGTTTTCCTTATTATGTTACCATGTTCGAAGTTGGCTTTGAATGTTCTAGTTTTTTTATCATTTTCTATCGTGATCTTCGTTATCCTTCCACTTTTTCTCTTTTCATTTCGATCATCTACCCCTCCTCCCCCTCCCTCTCTGCTTATCTTACCATTCTTTGTTCACATGTGAGCTTTAGTAGACCAGTTTGCCTTCTATTCCCAAAACATTTTCCTGCGAGGAGGGTTCGAATTCCCTATTTTAAATAGCTGTGACGTGGTACAAATTGTTCTGAGGGAGGGGGTAAATGTGCTCCCCCAAGTAGGGTTAGAATGATTGTTAAACTAACTCATTTTACCTTTGATCTTTTTCCACCAGTTTTTTTTTCGTGGTGGCCACGATTGCGTAGGCGCTGAATCAGGCCAGGTAGGGCCTAGTGCAAACACGCATAGCGAAATTAGAGTGTACGGTTGTTCCCCGGATGGAAGACCCAAAACCCACCTTGATGGCAGGTGTTATGTAGCGACCCGCGGTTGGATACCACGTTAACCTTTAGGTCCTCTGTGAAATAGCCGTCAAGTGATAGAAATCGCACCATAGCAACAAATCCGAGCCCTAATTCAATTCAAAGATGGTACATGCATTGCTTAGGCCGCGCAGCCGCACCGACCGGCCAGATAATTCACTTCAAAATTGCTCTCTCGAATCTTTAGCCCCGAACCATCTTGGTTATTTCATTTATTGAACTTAAGATTTAGTAATAATATATTGAAGCAATAATTAAATTGACGATGATGATATAAGAATAAAACATTCATAATAAACAAGAATTTTCGCCGGTGTTATCCTCGGTGAACGCCTTTTATAACCTTGCTTTTAATATTAAGTTATCGCATATGAAATGTGATATTTTGGGGTTGTTGAATTCTATGATCAATTAGTTAGACAAAAACCTAAAATAAACGAAAACTTTCATTAAACCTCAAAGCAAATCGCACGACTATTTCTCGACATTTGAAAGCCATTAGAAAAGGCGAAAAAGATGAATAAGTTTGTCCCACATGAACTCCTGAGAATAAAAAGAAGCCGACAATCTAATAATAAAACTGCTCGTAACTAGTTTCCACCAAAATGACAAGAATCAGGGAGATCCTTTTAAAATTTCTACGTATCATAATTTTATAGTTTTTTTTCTATTATTGTGAGAATAAACATAGTCTAATGGAAATTAGCGAATATAGTGCTAATTTTTAAGAAGGGAAGTAAAGACGAACAAAATAACATGAGACCGGCAAGCTTAACTTCTATAGTTTGTAAAATTCTTGAGAAGCTAATTAAGAAGGCAATTTCTGACCATCTAGAGAGTGGCAGGTTAATAAATGATACACAACATGTGTTTAAAAGAGGTAGATCGTGTTTAACAAATTTACTGGATTTTATGGATTATGTAACTAAATTCGATAAGGGATCGAATGTTGATGTAATTTACTTAGATTTTAGCAAAGCTTTTGATAAGGTTCCACATAGGAGACTAGTTCACAAATTAAAAATGCATGGGATATGTGGGGAAGTTTTGAATTGGATAACTGAATGGCTGAAAGACAGGAAACAAAGAGTTGTGCTGAATGGGGGTGAGGTCACAGTGGAGGGACGTTATCAGTGGCGTACCTCAGGGATCCGTTCTAGGCCCTTTATTATTCATAGTTTATATAAATGATCTTGGGGAGGCTGCAAATAGCAAAGTGTCAATTTTTGCTGATGACACTAAATTGGCAGCTGTAGTCAAAGAGGTTGAGGGTAGCTTTAAAGTGCAGAGTGACTTAAATAAGTTATTAACTTGGGCTCAGAAGTGGCAGATGACGTTTAACCTTAATAAATGCAAAGTTATTAACATGGGAAGAGATAATAGAAAATTTAGCGATGAAATGGATGGACATTGGCTGAATTCAGTTGAGGATGATAAGGACTTAGGCGTAGTAGTAGATAGGTCACTGAAGTTTTCGAAGCAGTGTATCGAGTCAAAAAATAGAGCAAATAGGGTGTAAGGATATACATGTATAAAGAGGAATGTAGCTACAAAAGTAAACAAGTTATCTTTGAACTCTACAACTCATATGTCAGACCACATTTAGAGTACCGTATAGAAGCAGGGTCACCACATTTTAGCCAAGATATCAACCTGCTAGAGTCAGTACAAAGGAGGGCAACAAAAATTATACCTTCCATGAAGCACCTTGAATATGAAGATAGACTGAGGGTATTAAATATGTTCTCATTCGAAAGAAGATGTGTGAGGGGAGATATGATTGAGCTTTTTAAAATCTGTTCTGGGATGAATAAGTTGGATTTTAGTGGGTTATTTGATTTGGAATGTAGTAATAGGACTAGTGGTTACCACTTCAAAACTAAAAAACAGGTGCAGGTTAGATGTTAGACAATTATTTTTTCTCCAACAGATTGGTAGATTACTTAAACAGTTGACAGTCCAAACTTAAATGTTTTCAAGCGCCAAGTTAGATGTGTATATTGGGAGCGAGGGTTAACTTCTTTTTTTTTTGGAGGGGGGCGGTATTCCGGACTCATTCCTGTGGATGCTGTTTTTTTATTATATATTATGGGTGATTTTGATTTTGACCAGCCTTATTTTGATGCTTCTTGTTTTTGATGCATTCCTGTGGATGATTTAGATTGTATATTGTATGGATGCAGTTTTTGGAGGGTTTTGTCGGATGCGGATGACCTTTGATAGACCCTAGCGACTTCTGTCATCCGTGAAATTATATTCTGCTGATGGTGACTTTTATTGATTCTGTAAAAAATAAATACTATTCTTGGGGGAACTTATATAGTGAAGTCCAAACCACGATCACTATATGAATTGTTGCCATAGAAAGATAACCTTTCTTACAAACTTTATGCCGGACATGCCTTGGTTGGTTTTCCTTTCTTAGTTTCAAATAACAATAAAAATCATACTCTATGTATATATATATATATATATATATATATATATATATATATATATATATATATATATATATATATATATACATAATACATAATACAAAGGAAGTCTGTTTGTCTATGTGTGTGTCTGTCCATTTATAGGAAGAAAGGTTAGATAATCTACATAAAACTAAAAGTGTATTCTTATGTAAAGTTTTCCGAGGAAGACTCTCTAAATGTCCCCCTAATTGAGCTACGGGCCCTTTTCCAAACTTGCCCGTCTGTTCGACCGAAGGAATGTGAGCTGGGTTTGGACCATCTGAAGACGGGTTAGTTTTTTCCTGCATCATTGTTCATGTGTGGGAAGCAAAAGCAACCTGTATGTCCATGCACCACAAGGAAAGGCGAAGAATATTGTCTACCAAGAAGTGTTATGATGTAGCATTGGCTAAAGAATAATTTGTGATAAATATAAGAATTTCAACCTGTGGCTCATAAGGAAGCCTTAGAAGCAAGAAGCAGAAGGACAAGACGAGACATCAGTGATTGTGAGACTCCTATGGGAGGTGTCACTTTTTTTTTATAAGATGATTTTAAGCAGACATTTCCAGTGATGCCTAAAAGAACCAGGGCAGATGAGGTCCGGACTTGCCTAAAATCATCTTTATGTAAGAATATTATAACACTGTCTCTAAATACAAATATAAGAGCAGAGCTCTTTGGTGATCCACTGTCAGCACAATTTGCCAAAAATATTCTTATAACTGAGAAATGGCAAAGTACCTCTTGATGCTGATGGTGGAATAGAAATATCTCCTGTCTGCATAGCTATTAATACTATTGATTATCTCAAGGCAAAGTCATTATCCAATCTTCAGCAAAACTATTAGGTTGAGGAATAAGTTCTTGCGGTTTTATCAAATTTATTCATTACAATTAACAATTTTAGAAAAACTTCATTTTTAATTGATAACAATATGCAATTTAATCAATAATGTATTCTCCGTTGTTATTTACGACTTCTTCCCAACGTTCAACTAGTTTTTCGATGCCTCTGCAATATAAATCTCTGGATTTTGACTCAAAGAATTCGTCTAACCAGGTTCTTAATTCCACATTAGTATTGAACGAAACGTCGCGCAAATTGTTGGAGAGCAATCGGAAAAGATGGAAATCCGATGGAGCCAAGTCTGGGAAATATGGAGGATGCGGCAAGATACCCCAATTCAGCGATTGGATGGCGTATTTTGTCATATTGGCAATGTGAGGACGAGCATTGTCGTGTTACAGAAGGACTCCATAACGTCGATGAGGCCGCTTTTCACGAATCGCTTTTAGTCGATTGACGAGGATTTTCATGAAGGTCGTTCAATCGATCTTCACCCAACTTAATGGGGCGACCAGAACGTTCTTCGTCATTAAGATTGAAAAGACCGTTTTTGAAACGTGAAACCCACCATTGAGCTGTCCTTTCTGATTAAGCATTTTCTCCGTACACAGCACAAACATCGCGACCAGCTTTGGCTGCGTTTGCATTGTTCCCGTCGAAAATGCGCCTTTTTTTCAACTTGACATTCCATTTTGAGGGTACAGAACAAAAATTAAATTAACACAACTTCTAAATAAACCCGCAATGACTTATTACTCAACTTCAAAACGTAGCCTAAGCAAAAGCCTAATAGACTACGCTGTTAAGAGACGTAGCCTAACCTTTGCAAATTTTGGTCTCATTATTTATCATTGTTTCTTAATATGTGCACAAATCACGTCAACAAAACTTAAATCAATAAAACATTTAAAAAAAGCAAGAACTTATTCCTCAACCCAATACAAAAAGTACAATTGGCCTTGTGAAAGAGCTATATTAACTCCGAAGAACAACATTATCTACAGAATCAATAAACATGTACTGCTTCCCTCTCAGGAAGTTCACAAATTTACAATTCTACTAATCCAATTTCTAATCATAATCAAATAGTCGATTATTCAAAAGAGTTTCTAAACTATCTAAAACCTCCTGACATACCTCCTCACTAAAATTAACTAAATAATGTTGCACAATTTGGATCCAACAAAACTCTCTAATTAAACTCACCTTTTTAAAAATAATTTGATGCCCCTTCATAGAGGCAACCATTCTTACTGGAAGCGGAAATGGAGAGAATGATTTCATTCACAGAATATCACTAAATCCATCAGGGTCATTGCCATTTACATTCAGAAGCAGTGGTGGGTAGTCCGTCAGTACCGATGACGGAAGGTCCGTTAGTCCGTCACTGACGGACTCCCGTTTCGCTGGCGGACTGACGACTGACGGAATAAGAGGCGACGGGAGCGATTTTCGGCCGTCACCCGAACCGTCACTAACCCGAAAAGCAAAGATGACCTTCGGCAAATACGGGACTCCGTCAGTGACGGACTGCCCACCACTGTCAGAATCAGAAGACTACATTTCCCAATCAGTGCAACTTTTGCAATGTGTATTATAAAAATCGTAAGGTGAGACTATTATTAACATATTTACAATTAGATCAATCCTGTTTTTTTTATGGTGAACTATATGTTGATTGCTCTAGAGTTGGAAGCAAAAGTAATTATCATCATCACTAACTCTATAATTGTATAACGGGATTTTTGAAGATGAGTGAAAAATTAATAAATGGTTTTTTTTTCCTTAGTGGACAAATGACTTATTTTTTTTTATCAAAGTTATTTCTAATAATTCTTTTATAATATAAAAAAAAAAAATGGTGAAGTTCAGAAAATATATTTTTATATATCTTCTTCTATAACTATATTTTAGCAACGTGATATTTTGAAAAGGGGGAAATTTAATTTAGAGCTCCTTCTTAAAATTATTATAATTAGCGAAGTTCAGAAAATTTATACAAATTTAACCTTGGCTGCTTTTTTTTAGATTTTAAATTTTAATCTTCGTAACGAAGCGCAAGGGAGTGGCGAAGTCATTGCCTGGTCTTGTTGTATATGCTCTACAAGGAAAAACTAAGAGATGTGTTAATTTTGCCGTATTGACTTGACTTGAATGCTGTTCGGGAATTGCTTTTGTAACAGCTTCCCTTTTCGGCTTTTCTTATCTTCTAGCTGTAAGTATTTTCCTTTTCATTATCATTTTTTCCGAAATTTCTTTGTTTATCTCCATTTTCACTTCATATGTGCCATAAAAAATAATTTCATTTCAAACTCAATTTTGATCTAAAATTTATTTTGCTATTTCAATATTAACAATAGATACAATCTTGCCCCTCTAAAACTTGTAAAATGTCTACATATATTTTGTATTTATATAGCTAAATTCTCTCTATTATCAGTGTAGGCCCAGAAGATGACCAGTATGGTCGAAAGGTGCCTCGGGCCAATAATAAATAATGATTTACAAGATCCCTTTTCTTTTAAGGAAAGGTCACTTATGGAATCTAAAAAATATATCAAGAAACTGAACAATGCCTCTTCTGCTGTCAAATATAACTATTACTATATACAACATGGCTTCCTTATAATATATATATATATATATATATATATATATATATATATATATATATATATATATATATATATATATATATATCCTATTATCCCGAATGCGGAGGAATCGTCGTACTACTCCTTATACTTCGTTCGGCCCGTGTCCTGAATGGGTTTATTGACTCATAGTGCTTAGAGGTTGGCTACGGAGGGATTGGAATGAACTTTGCCAGCAAGCGACCCAAAGGAAGTTAGATACACAACAATATGAAAATAAAGTTTGAATGAACACTAAACAAGAAAATATATATATATATATATATATATATATATATATATATATATATATATATATATATATACAGAAATAATGTGCTTTGAGAGATAAATTAATAAGTGAATCTCGGATATCTCACTTGGCTTGAAAATTACTATTCACCATACAAATCCCTATACACTTTTAATACTGGTAAGCTTCGCGGTGAAGTCGGGGAATGTGAAAGGGAAGGGTTACCTTGGAACCTGATGTTCGGGTGGTGCTGGTGAGTGAAGGTGGTGAAATAAGGGGTGGAGACGATGAGATAGGTTCTCCAGGGACCGACCTGATCCCACAATTCCGTCACGATTTTGCTGGAAGAAGGCAGTGACGGGAGCTTCTTGTTAAAGAGGGCCCCACGCTCGTGAACTCCGAGGAATCTTGGGTGCTTCTGGGAGGGTTTGAGGGGGTGCAAAGTGACCTATCGACGCGTAGGGTCACGGAGAAAAACTGAGATGTAGTTTTCTCGCTTAGGGAACCAGAGTGAGGCTGTTTGTAGCTTCGGCTCTTACACGTGAGTGCTAGCTTGGGTCCGCACTGCCTTGCAAACCAACGGGGTAAGAAGCCTCCCTAACTGGAACCGATCTCCTCTCTGAAGACTCGATGCTTCGACGAATTACCACTAAACCGATATATGGCAATTCCTGCCCCGCCAGACCCTGTGTAAGCTCTACTACTTGCTTAGGGAACCAGAGTGAGGCTGTTTGTAGCTTCCGCTCCGACACGTGAGTACGAGCTTGGGTCCGCACTGCCTTGCAAACCAACGGGGTAAGAAGCCTCCCTAACTGGAACCGATCTCCTCTCTGAAGACTCGATGCTTCGACGAATTACCACTAGACCGATATATGGCAATTCCTTCCCCGCCAGACGCTGTGCAAGCTCTACTACTTAAGGCTAAAAGAATTCGTCTTTTATACTCGAAACTCGGGAGAAGTTCTCAGGGCGCCGGAAGTAGATTAGATGTCAAGCTACTCCATTTCGTCCTTTATAAACTTCCGGCAACTTTCGGAAGAGAAGATGGGCTCCCATTTATCGATAAAGTCCGGGAAGGAACTCGGTGGTTAGCTGAAATGACCGGCGGTTTCTTCCGGCTTAAGACCACCAGATATTGGGCCGGAAGGGGAAGGGTTGATAAGCGGCCCGCCCGGAAGTGAGGTGGGCAAAACTTGGGAGCATTATGCTATTCTCCTACACATATGCTAATCTCAAATAATATCAGTATCTCTGCGAACCCTTGTTCAAATCTAGCAAAGATAAAACTTTCTTAAAATAATTACAAATAAATAAATTTTACAGCTATAACTTTCCACATTCGCTGCAATATGTCCGTTAATTCATTAATATTTCACTAATAAATTGAGTGCAAAATGCATCGTATGAGTTGGTGGAAATAACAATGCATTTAGAAGAAACAAAATCGTCCAAATTAATTCTTCCCGCCACAGAATATTCATTAGACGCTTTACCGAAAGAAGCGTCAACTGCCTTCGAATGGCGGCTAGCTCTTGCTTTGAAAAAAAATTACCCAAACTTCCTTAGTTATCCATTCACCATAGACGACATAACTCAAATTTTAAAAAATAACTAATTTTAAAACCAAAAGTAACGAGAGGCGTCTCCAGCAGAAAGTGTGGAGGTAGAGATGTGCAAAAAAAAAATGGGGGGAAGCTGTATAAAATGAAAATGTGTCAACGATATATATGTAACTGGTTCCTCCTGCGGACATTTCGGCTGGGCGAGCACGTAACCATATAGATCTCATCACCAGCATGCTTGCCCAAGCTGCATCTAACACCACCATTGCAGGGCCAAATGATCAAAGAAAATTGGCATATCTAATTAATATGATAAAGAAGGCAAAAATGAGAAATAAACAAAGTTCAATAACCGAATGTTTTCCGCGATTCCGACACGTTCTCTTTGAAACACCTGGTCGGATACTATTTTAAACCGTTCGCTAATCGTTGAGCCACTTATAAACATTTCTCTGCCCCGTGGCAAGGCAATGTATGTAGGAAGAGAATTAGAGAAAATAGGCTATTCTTATATCAAAAGGCGTATTTCCTCTGCCCATGCGCCAAGGCAATGTATATATGATTCAAACTCGAGAAAATAGGCTATTTTTTATATCACAATGGCTATTTCCTCTGCTCTCCGTAAAAGTAATGCATATAGTAACCGAACTTGATAAAATAGGCCATTTTTATATCTCACGACTTATTTCTTCTTCCATGCAGCAAGACCACGCATATAAGAATCGAACTAGGGAGAATAGGCTATTTTTCCATCTGAAGACCTATTTCCTCGGCAAAGGGCTGGGTTGAGAACATAAAATTTCAATGGTTCGGCACTAGTCCCTTAGATAAGAATACCGAAGCACATGAAACAGTGGTAACATTCTCGTCCTCATTGATTCTGTGTTTCATATAATAAATAACAAACCACCGTGAGAAGTTTCTCGAGTAGGAGGGAAAACGCTCAAATGCCACTTGTAATGGTCCTAAAGCAACGGGGTGAGGCAAATGTCTTCATGCATACATAATATAACCACTTTTTTATGAAACTTAAAAAAAAGAAGTTTCCAATGCATTTGGTGATTGCTGGCAAGACGATTGCGTAAAATTTTATTTTTTAAAACTGTATGGTTGAGATGTGTCCGATGCTGAGTAGTTGTCCAGAAATTAGTCTAAAATGGTTACCTGCAGCCAATGAATGTGTGCAGTGCATTCTCGTTTAAGGCCCCGACCTGGGACGCAGCCACTAGCACGATGAATTGCTTCCCAATGTCTGAACATCGTAGTACTGGAGCAGAACAGAGAAGAGATTATATTCCTTCGAAGGCGTCCCTAGACTCTGCATTCCGCTCGAAAGCTACCTTTAGACTCAGGATTGTTAGGGCAGCCATGACCACCGAGATATTCGGATAGAATCTACGGTAATTGAAGAATAGAGCCGATAATAATGCGTAGAAGTTCTCAAAAAAACAAGGGAATTCTAAAATAAGGAGGAAAAGTGCTCATAGAGGCAGGAAAGGAGCCTTCTATAATAAGGCTCAAAGAGAGATAGGGGGGGGGGAAGATTTGTTCAAAGAATAAAAATGCTCCAAGAGAAAAATGCGTTCTATATTTAAGAGAAAAGTGCTCAAAGAGAGAAGGCCTTTCGGTAATAAAGAGTAAAAAGCTCACCGAGAAGAGGGTTTTCTATAATAAGTAAATTGCTCACATAAACAAGGAACTATAATAAGGATTAGGAGGTGCTTATAGAGACAGGGGTCATTTATAATAAAGAGTGAAAGTGCTCAAAGAGAGAAGGGCCTTCTACTTATAGGGTGGGGGGGGATTTGTTCAAAGAAACTAGGGCCTTCTACCTATATGGGGGGGGGGGAATTTGTTCAAAGAAACAAGGGCCTTCTAGTGTGAGAATAGTGCTCATAGAGACAAGGGCCTTCTTTAATAAAGAGCAAAGTGTTCAGAGACTAGGGCTTTCTATAATAGGGATTCAATATGCTAAAAAAGACAAGGCCCTTTTATAATGAATTGGAATATTGCTTAAAACCTAGTCGTAGGTAAAATGCAATTGACAAGGGCCTTGTGTAATAAAAAGTAAAAGAGTTCATACAAACAAGCGTATTCTATAATGAGTAAAATTGCCCACAGAGACAAGGGTCTTCTATAATAAGGAGAAAAAAATGTTCACAACTACAAGAGTCTTCTATAATAAAGAGGGTTTTTTTTTTAAATGGCTATTTGGCGACTGTCACCAAGGGCCTGAATTCAGGTAATTAATTATAGTCTAATAATAGGCTATACAAAACACAAAAAACATACAGTAAAACCCCCACAAAGAATTACTCCAAAAAGTAACTAAAAAGAAGAAGCAGAGGAAGAAATGTTCCAACGTCCGGGGCACGCACCAAAACACCAAGAAAACTAGTCAAATTAAATGGAGGAGATCAGCTTGCTCCAATAAGTTAAAGAGTCCACAGTCAGGTGTGCACGAAACAGTCCCGAGCACAAGAGACAAGCGATAGCAAACACGCTCGTTCCGGTTCGGGGCAGGTAACCTGTGCGAAGATCCCACAGAATGGGACACTCAACAAGAATGCGCCGACCATTCTGGTGGACAACGCAGACGTCGGAGTAAGCGGTACCTGCGGTTAGGTCCCACCGGTAACAGTCGTGGCGGAATGGCACGCAACTTTAGGTTCCCGTCAGCCGCCTCCCATCTTATTTGTCAGGAAAACCGGACAGCTGACATAATTCATACCTTGTAGACAGTGAAAGGCTGATCTGGTCTCCCAGTCCTCGCTAACCTTTTGGCGCCCTCATCAGCGCGCCCATTCCCCGCAACCCCAGGAACCAAGTCGAAGATAACCTCGCCATCCGCCCGGCTGGCCTCAACTGTGGCGTCATGGATACCTCAGCAAGGGGGTGCGAAGATTTCAACGCCCCGAGAGCATTCTAGGTGCTTTGTGAGTCACTAAAGATCACAATCCTGTCTCCGAACGGCACGACACGTTATCTCCCGTAAAGAGCGGCCTATTGCAACCATCTCGGCCAAGGAGACAGACACAGGACCTTTCACAGCCCTGCTGATTCCAAACAGAGTGGATACGGCGTGGAAGCAGAGAATTTTTCGGAATGGAGCCATTCGGTTGCAGTGGTATGATCTGAGCGGGGGTGACACGAATGCCTTAAACGCGGTTGCGGTAATAACCGACACACACAGACTCAGGGAACCTGTCACGATCGAACGTGAGGAAGATTGTAGGAGTTGGTCTCGACGAGTTAGTTCTTCGGTGATGGCTTCTAAGGAGTAGTTCACGAGTTCTCTCGTACAAATCACCTCTTTCACAATATTCATGGTAGAGTACAGTGTCACCTATACAGGCGAGCAATCGAGTGTCCGAAGAGTACTCACCATCGCTACCTGTGCAGGGCACGCTGCATTTACCAGAATGGTCCCATCCGAGAAATGGGAGATCTTCGGTTCTCGACTTAGACCCTTAACTAGAGTCACCAATCAGGAAACGCTTGAGGCCGGCGGGCTCGAAGACGCTGGGTAGCCTCTTGATAAGGGGCCCCGACGTCATCGAGGCTCCAATCACCTCCCCTTTTTCGTCTAAGTCTAGGCTTCCCCGCCCGAGGCCGCCCAGGAGCCAAATATGCCAGTCTTTGCCTGGTCGCCTGCCGACACGGCATGGGACCCGTCAGTCTCCGCCCCCCCCGCCCCTCCCGAAAGGACAGGAACCCCTGGTATTCTTTGACTTCTTAGATTTATTCCTCTTCTTGAGAAAGGAGGGTGGAGAGTGAGCCCTCCTTTTGCTACCCCCGGAAGGGGTCCCAAGACCAGACGAGCGTACCTCAGTCATATCCTTCTCCGAAATGGGAAAGTCTTTGGCTGACAAGAGGTCACCAACCGTGGGGACGAGATCCCTCCTCTCCTCGAGAGTCTTTAGGGGCGCGTGCGCCTCAGTAGACTCGCAAAAGGGCGGACTTTGGCTTGGCGGTGTCTCCCATCTATAATAAGGAGTGTAAAAGTGCTCAAACGGAACACTTGAAAGCTGTCACATTTAAATCTACCTTCTTCAATTTTTGTATTTATAATAATAAATGTTTATTTTAAGAAAAATAAATAAAGAAGGTTTTAACAACCATTTAGCCATCATTTTTAAATAGAAACTTACAGTTGCTTGCCACAATCCTGAATTGGCAGAAGCAAGTGGAGACTGTAAATCTGTAAAAAATATATTAACTAAATGCATCGACAATCTCATTGACATAGTTCTTTCGTTATATGAATCAACCCGTGATTATTTGTTTGTTTACTTCCTCATCTACACCTATAAACCCTACACCAAAATAGGCCCCTGAGAGAAGCGAAACTTTGGTCCACTCCTGAGGAGAGAGTAGCAATTAATAAACCCCTACTAGGATCAAAATCTAAGGAAAGATTTTGGCCTTAAATTTCGCCTTGTAATAAGTTCACCCCCTTCGATCAAAGAATATAACAGTTTTGCGTCTTACCCTTTCGTTGGAAGCCCTGATTTCGCCATGGCTCGATTACGAATGGTCCTCTTAATAAAACAAAATGACCATTAACGAAATAGGCTTCATCATGTAGCCTTAACGATTTCACTGCAGAGTGATCAAATCGACCATTTGCAAGGCCAGAACTAAGCCATAGATGCTTCAAGGACGAGCTTGACTCGTCGTGTAGCATCAACATAAGCCCTTGACGAGGAACATAAACGAGATGTGATCAAATGTTTGTCGTAAATCACTTCTTGTTTATAGATTTTGAAGCCAAGAACTTGATTTTGACTCTTAGAGTATTTATCGCCTATTTATCTATCTGTTCCTAGTGTCGGATCCTTTCGCCCAATTTGTACATGAACGAATTTATTTGAGGTAAAGAACTTACTTTTTAAGGTTTGTTGCTTACTTGAAACGACCAAACGAAAACCGACGTGGGCATCTCCTACAGAAAGCTTATAAGGATAGATCGTAAAGAATGGTGAAGATAGAGGAGGTGAAAATGAGGAAAGGATATATAGCCGCGATGCCACCTGCGGCGTTGGGGTCAGAAAGGCACACAATCCTCAAAATTTCAGGTGAAGCATGGTTGTTCATGCTACAGCTGGCCCCAACTTATTGGGGATTATAAAAGTAAATCCAACGAGAGCATTTACGTCAAAACTTGTTGAAAAGTGGTTGATATGCAAAACGGTGAAGTTAGGAGATGTAAAAATGTTGGGAAGGTAAATACCCCGAGAGCCAAAAGGGAAGGCTAGTTAAGGTGCCATAAACCAAGGTGCCACACAAATCTCTGTGGATTTATTTCCGCCCCGGCACATTTGCAGACGAGCTAAATGAGCTTTTGCAAATGAACGGAGTGAAAAAGAAGTTATGGTTCCCGCCGAATCCCGTCTCCAACGAGATTCTTAAAATACAGTTCACGGAAGAAAAGAAAAGGGAAACGACAGAAAAAGAGGAATCGACAGAAGGAAAAGAAAGTGCAAAAAAAAAAATGAAAACCCAAAGAAGAAAACACAGAAGAAAAAGGAAACCGAAGAAAGAAAAAACCCAACAACAGAAGAAGAGGACGAGGACGAAGAAATACTAAAGTACCCAGGAGTTTCCCTCACAGAAAAGATGAAAATACTGGAGAAGGGGTACTTCTTCAAGGCAGAAGAAGTGTCCCTCAAGGTCCTTGGATCACCAGTAAGCAGACCGCCGAAAGGAAACATCGAACAACTCACGGAAGGAATAAGAATGTGCAAATTCAGATGGACCCACGAAGGACCCTACTCACCGAAGGAAATATCAGGACTGCTGGAGGAAGGCACATTCTACATTCCGGACTCTTGCATCCATACAGTGAACCCGAATGTTTTCAAGGTAATTAAGAACGGACAAAAGACCTCACAAATAGCCAAATAAGTGAATAATAAAAAAGTAAATAATAAACAAAAAGTGTAAATATCAAACGAAGGGAATAAATCAAAGTGAAAATACGATAAATGAATAAATTAAAGTGAAAATGAATTACCAGTGGAATAATATAAATAGAATATATAATAAAAATTAAGTGTATAAAATTTCGGTTCTAATGAGAAATAATTATAAGTAAAATGTGTTAAAATAAAGTGTATAAAATAACGGTGCTAATAAAAAATAATATAAATAGAAAGTGTTGAACGTTAAAACTGTGAAATATTAGAAAATGTAGAAAAAAACAAAACATGAATAGACTAATAAATGAACTTAAATTATGTATGAAATATATGTATTAAAACAAAGTGAATAAGTAAAGTGAAATAAATAAAGTGTACAAACTAAAGCGTAAATGAAGTACCAATTGAGAATTAATATAAATAGAATAAGGAAAAATATAAAATAAAAGATAATAAAGTGTATTAAATTTTGGATATTAAAGTGAAATAATATAAATAGAATGTTAAATGTTAAATTGCGAAAAAAATAATAATAAATCACTCAAGAATAATAATTTTTAAATATAAAAAATAAAATATCACTCAAAAATTATTATTTTAAATGTATAAATAAGAAATGAGATATAAAAAAATAAATAATATGTAACAATTCGATGTGATAATTTGTTTATAACTGAAATATATATATAATAACTATGTAAATATAAAAAAAATGATAGATGACCTCCACAGTTCCTAGAGTTTCGTTCTTCTTACTTCTCGATGTCAACTTTCCCTTATTTACTCTCCTTTTTGTCTGTCTATTCACCACTATCAATTTAAATTGTTTTGCTTATATGTAATTATATATTTAAAATACTCAAATCTGTAAACTCTGTTCTTTTTAATAAATTTAAATTCCACTCGGTCACCCCCTTCGGGTCGGTTCTGAACAGTTGTACCATTTCTACTTCTTCCACACAATTTCACCTCTCTTAACCACCAGTTTGTTTTCGAACCTTTACAAACGCCCTAGCGGATACTCATAGATTTTCTTTTAGTTGTAAATGATAATAATAATAAAGCGTGTATATGTGTGCAGGAAGAATACCCATACTGTCCTTCGGAGTATCGTAAAAGCGACTAAACCCTGATAAGGGGCCGCTGGCCTGGAAAGCCGCACATAAGAAAGTTTTTCTCCTGCGAGACGCAATGAGTGGCATTGATACGCGCCAACCTTGCCTTGTGGGATAGCAGTTAGTAGTAATAATACCGGAGTTGCCGAGCTAATTGCGCTAACCCTGATTGTTGGGTCATTGGAGCCACTGTGTTCGTATCTGTGGACTTGTTCCTGAGGGTTTTGAGGGACGCTATCTTGGTCCTACATCTAAAGCGGATGAGGTTCTCGAACCCTGTGGAAGCGGATTGTTCCCGGTGAGGTTTTCGCCTCATCTTTCAGATGTAAATGATTTATAAAATTAATACAGCAAGACCGTGATCTCGGTCTATCAATTTCGAACGAGTTTAAGTTATCGAAACAGTGTCCAAATAGCTAAAAGAGCAAATAGAATACTCTGTTTAATTGCGAGAAATTTCGAACGTAAGAGAAGAGAAATAGCGGTTCCATTCTTCAAATCACATGTGCGTCCGCAGCTGGAATCAGCAGCTCAGTTCTGGTCTCTTTATCTGCAAAGGGAAATTGAGGCATTCCTATAGCCCAGCCAAACGTAACATGGCTCATTCTGGAGATGCGAAACAGACCCTACGAAGATAGATATAAAGAATTGAAATTGCTCTCGTGTCCATAAGAATGGACACATTCGAATGGACTCACGAAGGACTCTACTCACCGAAGGAAATATCAGGACTGCTGGAGGAAGGCACATTCTACATTCCGGACTCTTGCATCCATACAGTGAACCCGAATGTTTTCAAGGTAATTAAGAACGGACAAAAGACCTCACAAATAGCCAAATAAGTGAATAATAAAAAAGTAAATAATAAACAAAAAGTGTAAATATCAAACGAAGGGAATAAATCAAAGTGAAAATACGATAAATGAATAAATTAAAGTGAAAATGAATTACCAGTGGAATAATATAAATAGAATATATAATAAAAATTAAGTGTATAAAATTTCGGTTCTAATGAGAAATAATTATAAGTAAAATGTGTTAAAATAAAGTGTATAAAATAACGGTGCTAATAAAAAATAATATAAATAGAAAGTGTTGAACGTTAAAACTGTGAAATATTAGAAAATGTAGAAAAAAACAAAACATGAATAGACTAATAAATGAACTTAAATTATGTATGAAATATATGTATTAAAACAAAGTGAATAAGTAAAGTGAAATAAATAAAGTGTACAAACTAAAGCGTAAATGAAGTACCAATTGAGAATTAATATAAATAGAATAAGGAAAAATATAAAATAAAAGATAATAAAGTGTATTAAATTTTGGATATTAAAGTGAAATAATATAAATAGAATGTTAAATGTTAAATTGCGAAAAAAATAATAATAAATCACTCAAGAATAATAATTTTTAAATATAAAAAATAAAATATCACTCAAAAATTATTATTTTAAATGTATAAATAAGAAATGAGATATAAAAAAATAAATAATATGTAACAATTCGATGTGATAATTTGTTTATAACTGAAATATATATATAATAACTATGTAAATATAAAAAAAATGATAGATGACCTCCACAGTTCCTGGAGTTTCGTTCTTCTTACTTCTCGATGTCAACTTTCCCTTATTTACTCTCCTTTTTGTCTGTCTATTCACCACTATCAATTTAAATTGTTTTGCTTATATGTAATTATATATTTAAAATACTCAAATCTGTAAACTCTGTTCTTTTTAATAAATTTAAATTCCACTCGGTCACCCCCTTCGGGTCGGTTCTGAACAGTTGTACCATTTCTACTTCTTCCACACAATTTCACCTCTCTTAACCACCAGTTTGTTTTCGAACCTTTACAAACGCCCTAGCGGATACTCATAGATTTTCTTTTAGTTGTAAATGATAATAATAATAAAGCGTGTATATGTGTGCAGGAAGAATACCCATACTGTCCTTCGGAGTATCGTAAAAGCGACTAAACCCTGATAAGGGGCCGCTGGCCTGGAAAGCCGCACATAAGAAAGTTTTTCTCCTGCGAGACGCAATGAGTGGCATTGATACGCGCCAACCTTGCCTTGTGGGATAGCAGTTAGTAGTAATAATACCGGAGTTGCCGAGCTAATTGCGCTAACCCTGATTGTTGGGTCATTGGAGCCACTGTGTTCGTATCTGTGGACTTGTTCCTGAGGGTTTTGAGGGACGCTATCTTGGTCCTACATCTAAAGCGGATGAGGTTCTCGAACCCTGTGGAAGCGGATTGTTCCCGGTGAGGTTTTCGCCTCATCTTTCAGATGTAAATGATTTATAAAATTAATACAGCAAGACCGTGATCTCGGTCTATCAATTTCGAACGAGTTTAAGTTATCGAAACAGTGTCCAAATAGCTAAAAGAGCAAATAGAATACTCTGTTTAATTGCGAGAAATTTCGAACGTAAGAGAAGAGAAATAGCGGTTCCATTCTTCAAATCACATGTGCGTCCGCAGCTGGAATCAGCAGCTCAGTTCTGGTCTCTTTATCTGCAAAGGGAAATTGAGGCATTCCTATAGCCCAGCCAAACGTAACATGGCTCATTCTGGAGATGCGAAACAGACCCTACGAAGATAGATATAAAGAATTGAAATTGCTCTCGTGTCCATAAGAATGGACACATTCGAATGGACTCACGAAGGACTCTACTCACCGAAGGAAATATCAGGACTGCTGGAGGAAGGCACATTCTACATTCCGGACTCTTGCATCCATACAGTGAACCCGAATGTTTTCAAGGTAATTAAGAACGGACAAAAGACCTCACAAATAGCCAAATAAGTGAATAATAAAAAAGTAAATAATAAACAAAAAGTGTAAATATCAAACGAAGGGAATAAATCAAAGTGAAAATACGATAAATGAATAAATTAAAGTGAAAATGAATTACCAGTGGAATAATATAAATAGAATATATAATAAAAATTAAGTGTATAAAATTTCGGTTCTAATGAGAAATAATTATAAGTAAAATGTGTTAAAATAAAGTGTATAAAATAACGGTGCTAATAAAAAATAATATAAATAGAAAGTGTTGAACGTTAAAACTGTGAAATATTAGAAAATGTAGAAAAAAACAAAACATGAATAGACTAATAAATGAACTTAAATTATGTATGAAATATATGTATTAAAACAAAGTGAATAAGTAAAGTGAAATAAATAAAGTGTACAAACTAAAGCGTAAATGAAGTACCAATTGAGAATTAATATAAATAGAATAAGGAAAAATATAAAATAAAAGATAATAAAGTGTATTAAATTTTGGATATTAAAGTGAAATAATATAAATAGAATGTTAAATGTTAAATTGCGAAAAAAATAATAATAAATCACTCAAGAATAATAATTTTTAAATATAAAAAATAAAATATCACTCAAAAATTATTATTTTAAATGTATAAATAAGAAATGAGATATAAAAAAATAAATAATATGTAACAATTCGATGTGATAATTTGTTTATAACTGAAATATATATATAATAACTATGTAAATATAAAAAAAATGATAGATGACCTCCACAGTTCCTGGAGTTTCGTTCTTCTTACTTCTCGATGTCAACTTTCCCTTATTTACTCTCCTTTTTGTCTGTCTATTCACCACTATCAATTTAAATTGTTTTGCTTATATGTAATTATATATTTAAAATACTCAAATCTGTAAACTCTGTTCTTTTTAATAAATTTAAATTCCACTCGGTCACCCCCTTCGGGTCGGTTCTGAACAGTTGTACCATTTCTACTTCTTCCACACAATTTCACCTCTCTTAACCACCAGTTTGTTTTCGAACCTTTACAAACGCCCTAGCGGATACTCATAGATTTTCTTTTAGTTGTAAATGATAATAATAATAAAGCGTGTATATGTGTGCAGGAAGAATACCCATACTGTCCTTCGGAGTATCGTAAAAGCGACTAAACCCTGATAAGGGGCCGCTGGCCTGGAAAGCCGCACATAAGAAAGTTTTTCTCCTGCGAGACGCAATGAGTGGCATTGATACGCGCCAACCTTGCCTTGTGGGATAGCAGTTAGTAGTAATAATACCGGAGTTGCCGAGCTAATTGCGCTAACCCTGATTGTTGGGTCATTGGAGCCACTGTGTTCGTATCTGTGGACTTGTTCCTGAGGGTTTTGAGGGACGCTATCTTGGTCCTACATCTAAAGCGGATGAGGTTCTCGAACCCTGTGGAAGCGGATTGTTCCCGGTGAGGTTTTCGCCTCATCTTTCAGATGTAAATGATTTATAAAATTAATACAGCAAGACCGTGATCTCGGTCTATCAATTTCGAACGAGTTTAAGTTATCGAAACAGTGTCCAAATAGCTAAAAGAGCAAATAGAATACTCTGTTTAATTGCGAGAAATTTCGAACGTAAGAGAAGAGAAATAGCGGTTCCATTCTTCAAATCACATGTGCGTCCGCAGCTGGAATCAGCAGCTCAGTTCTGGTCTCTTTATCTGCAAAGGGAAATTGAGGCATTCCTATAGCCCAGCCAAACGTAACATGGCTCATTCTGGAGATGCGAAACAGACCCTACGAAGATAGATATAAAGAATTGAAATTGCTCTCGCTTGTAGATAGGCGTGTTCGCGAGCAAATGATAGAAGTCTTCAAAATTTATGAATTGTTTTGATAATATCAAATTTGGTTAAATTTTTGAACGTAATGGAAACAAATAGACATAAATTGAAATTAAAGCGTTATCAGACGAATATCTTGGCTAATATTTTTTACTTATAAAATCATATCAACTTGGAATTCTCTACCAGCAAACGCAGTTCAAATCACATGGATAAACATGTTTAAAAATAAATTGGATCAACATCTATTTTCTTATTAAATACGAAATAAAGCAATATTATTTAACTTTTTATAACTCTTAACTTCCTATTCTTTTACAACTAGCCATAGAGCGGATCTATGGGGGTTTTGCTGGTCTTGATTCTATAATTCTAAAATCTTAGATGTAAGACCGAAATAGCGTTACTCAAAACATGCATCAACAAGTCCGCAGTTACGAACACTGGGGATCCAATGTACAAACATTGAGGTTCAGCGCATTTGGCTTGACAATTTCTATATTATTACTACTAATACGAGTACTAGCCGCTCTCGGATACCTACTTTGGGCACTTCATTAGCCTTCCTACCCCATTTTTATTGGAGCATTAAACTTAATTTTGTGTTTGAACCTCAAAGTTTTACTGACGGTTATAGAATAAAAAAAAAAATTCTATAGCTGGTCTTGATTATTTGACAACGAGAATAATCTCTACTTTTTTCAACATAAACCCAATGTGAAAACAATTTTCCTCAAAATATTTATAATATTTTCGAGTCATGTTGATTTTTTTCATTTAATTTCTCAGTTACACGCTTATTTTTCATTAAAAAAAAGGACAACTCACTTTAAATAGGTCAATTATTTTCGGAAATGAGTTTTTGGGGAAAAATTCGACCTCTTTTTTTAACAGGAACTTTGTCGAGATCTTATAAGAGCCATTATTACTTATTTATTCTTAAGTTCCATTTCCTTAACTTAATTTTGTTAACTCATAGGTAATCTTTACCAATTTATCAAGGGATAAAACATTTCCTCGTGAACGTTCACGTATTTCCACGGTCTCATAGGAACCACAACCAACCGTAGTTATGGAGACATCCGAGCGTAAATTTGCGGCATAGAATGGCTGATTGAGCCAAGACCTGTTGCTTTATGTAGTGAAATGTGCGATAATGATTGTTTTGGTCGTGTTTCTATAGGGGTAGAGTCGTAGGAGAAGCCTCGAATTCGACGTTGAACAACAACGGTGCAAAGTGAGCAATTGGTCGTGGTATCGCATCATGAGGCAAATAGGCACACCACTACAAATGCCGTGACGGAAAAGCCTCGAAAGGAACGCAAAAGAAGGCGAATCAAATCGCCTCGCGCCTTTCCTTTTACCATTGTGTGCAACGACCATAAGAGCCGGTTGCATGATATCAGCGAGGAAGATATCGACTGCATCCCGCGGTTGAATAACCGCATGTCTGAGTGGAAACCATTGTATTAGGTGACAAAAAAATGTGATTGTTAAAATAACTAGATTGAAATATTTTCCGAATGCTAGATTGGCAAAGTGGGTGCAGTGACTTGTTGGAAATGTATGAAGTGCGTCTCCCAAGTTTTCATGATGAAGCATGAATGTGGAACCGTATTACTATACGAAGAATATATGTACAGTACCGTCAAAAAAAGACTAGAACACCTGTATTTCTTTCACAACATATTCCATAAGATTTGCCAGAGTAAATCCAAGGTTTACAAAATTGGTGAACGGATAACCTGATTAAAATATGTCCTTTCTGACTTGACACACGTTGTCCAGCGTTCTTTTTACAGTTCCCAAACATTGTTCATAGTCAGTTTTTGGTATTTTCAGTAGGTGCTTTGTCACATTCAATGCTTCTACTACAACGACTGTTTTGGTTTTTGAATCGTACTTTTACACCCAAGTTCATTTCAAGTGATAACAATCTTCAGAAAGTCTACAACTTGTCCACACGAGACCTTTTTGCAAAGAACTTTGATAGCAACTCTTCACATTCTAATCATCCACTAAAATTTCTTGTTACAAGTTCACTTTCCTTAGCAATTTCTTTGACAGCTTTCCCATTAAAGCACGAAAATTTATTACTAAAATTTGTAATAGTTATTTAAATTAGCATAAATTCAACCCTATACCGTCAAATGGCTCTTAGTTCATGGGCAATTGGGTTCAACCGATCAGTCACTCTCCACAAATATAAAAACAATGTTTAGCGATGACTTCAAGTAGCAGTCTACAACAAAACATGACGAACCTAACTTAACCAACGTAATATAGGTTATGTTCTAAAGTAGACCGTACACAATAGAGTGAATGTGATTGTATACCGCACACTAGAAAAGTACAATACGCATTATTATATGTAAAGGGTGTAGTAGACACTTTGTCGCCGTTGGGAACTCTAAATTCCGCACATCCGTGTTGCCTAGTGTCACTTTTCTCTTCTTCATATCATAGTAAATTCAGTTATGTATCGTCTGTGAAAGAAGCAATCTCCGCCCCCCCAAATTTGGAAAAGGTAAATTTTGCTGCTTGGGATTAACGCCTGGGGCTCCAATATGAAGATCTCCGAATTCTTTGGTGTCAATCTGAGGACGGTGCAGATGATCAAGAAAGAGTTGAGTGAGTCAGGCTGTGATTTCGAGGGTACGGCGGCTCGTAACCTCACTCCAAGCGATCTGATACGAAAAGAACCCACTAATTTATCGCGGAGATCCAGGTCATTATTGACACCGATCTCAGCAAATCAACGAGGTCCATAACCAGGGACAAGAGAGTGTCAGTTTCTGTCATCAGTCAGTTATTGCATGAGGACATCCGCTACTACAGGTACAAGATGAGAAAAGGCCAACTTCTGTCGCAGAAGATGAAGGACAAGCGGAAGGAACGTGTGGCGAAGCTTGTGAACAAACGGAAACATCCCTTCAATCTTGGCATGTTTTGATTCTGCTCAGAGGAGAAGAATTTCTTCCAAGACCAGTTTTGGTGAACTCGTAAAACAACGCCTGGTTTGTTGTATCCCCCAAACATGTACCAAGGGTCATGAAGACCAAGTTGCCCCTAGTCTACATCATGGCGTTTGGAGTGGTCAATAGTGAGAGTCGCGTTCTGCCCCTGTTTATCTTCCAGGAGGGCCTCAGACTCAATAGTGGGGGAGAGGCTACATCATGGGCCTAGAACAGTTGGTGCGGCCCTGGATCCAGGAGGTGGCCGCTGGAAGGCCGTGCGTGTTCTGTACAAGCAGGAGGGCCCAGTCTTGCCTGTCAGACAATTTCTTTGACCACATCACTCGATCTGTCCTCCTAACTCCCCAGTCTGTAATGCCGTGCACCACCAAAGTGGAGCTTAGGTCCAGAATCACCACAGTTTTCAACCAATTAAACAAGGGGGGCCATAGAGAAGGCATATAACAGGTTCCTACGCCGCCGTAGTTAAGACCGACGGCGATTACATTGAATAAAATGAAGAGGACAGGAATCCTTCAAGTCCTCAACATGCAATCTTGCTAAATATAGCTGTACAAAGGAACTCTCTGTGTTATTTTCTCTTATATTGAAGCTAGGCGACAAATTCCACACCGCCCCTTGTATATTCAAAGTGATTTCTCAATCTTTCTTTCATAGTTTATTTGGGTGCACCATTGGGAGTATTAGTCTCAGACGATTTTAAATTCTCGAAGCAATGCGCGGATGCGTGTAAAAAAGCAAATCGCGTTTTGGGTTATATCGCGCGCAATTTCATCTTCAAATCTAAGGATGTAATTTTACCTTTATATAAATCCCTTGTGCGGCCACTTCTCGAATACGCTGTTCAATTTTGGGCTCCATATTTAATGAAAGATATCGCGCAATTAGAAAGAGTGCAGCGTAGGGCTACGAAATTAATTCCAGAGCTGAGGAATAGATCATACGAGGAAAGGCTCAGGGCTTTAGATTTGCCATCGCTAGAAAGCAGAAGATTACGTGGCCAGCTAATAGAAGTATTTAAAATACTAAAGGGTTTCTCAAACGTGGACTTTCGCAATCTGTTCGAACTGGATCATAGGGGAAATACTCGTCAGCACGGGTTAAAATTAGTGAACAAGCGTTTTAACACTAGTATAGCCCAAAACTATTTTACATTTAAAGTTACTCAAAATTGGAATCGGCTGCCCACCCACGTAGTAGATAGCACTTCGGTTAATATGTTCAAAAATCGTCTCGACGTGCATTTGAATAGTTTAAATATAACGTAGTTGAGCACTGTGAATTTAAACGTCCTTGCAGAGAGAGAGTTTGGAGCGGAGGTTTAAGGATATGAAATTATGATGACTAAAAATGATGCCGGCGATTCTCTGCATGTGTAGCTTAGATGTCCCATTTCTTTTCCGCCTATCCTATAAGTAGTCTCTATCCCTAAATTAGCTTTTCACCACTAGCAGTCGAGTGGCTGCGGAAGATGAGAAGAAAAACTTTCTATCTCCCCCGACCCCTAGTTTGATTAGTTAAAATTGCACGATAATGTACACATGTAGATAAGTGTGTACAGTAGATAGTATTAAAAAAAAAAAAAAGCATGTTAGAGATACACTCGTAGATAAGGGTGTATCGTAGTTTTTGATTTAGTGTAGCGGACTAGCCTCGAGCGGACCTTAGGGTCTTTGCTGGTCCTAGATTCTGTAGTTCTGTAGTTATTCTTCTTCATCTTCTTCTTCTTCTTCTTCATCTTCTTCTTCTTCTTCTTCTTCTTAATATTAATCTTAATCTTTATCTTCTTCTTCTTCTTCTTCTTTAAACTTTCTATCACCCCCCCCCCCTAGGTTGAAGTAGTTAATATGCATGACAATGTACACATGTAGATAAGTGTGTACAGTAGATTATATATTAAAAAATAAAAATAATAAAATAAAAAAAATAAATATATAGCATGTTAGAGATACACTCGTAGATAAGTGCGTATCGTAGTTATGGATTGAGTGTAGCGGACTAGCCTCAAGCGGACCTTAGGGTCTTTGCTGGTCCTAGGTTCTGTAGTTCTTATAAAGGAATCATTAGAAATAACTTTGATAAAAAAAATAAATCTACTTAGGTTACAACCGAACTAAATGAAAAAATCTTATTCAAACCTTCAAAAAATCTCTTTCTTAAAATTTAGGTTTATGTATGTTCCACTAAAATCGAATCAAATGACTAAATCGGGGTACGAGTTTCCCTCGCCCGTTCTTTCTCTCCCTCTAAGAGTAATTGGTCTCCCTTACTGAATTATCACGGTGACCTATGCCTTTGTAGGCAGTCGCCAAAATGGATGCTAAAAAAACAAAGACACTAAATAAAACTGTAGACTTCCCGCATACACCAAATCAGGATCACTTTCTAAAAAATATTATTAATTTTATTGTTATTCTGAATTATTCAAGAAGCGAAAGCAAACATGAGGGATCTACTCCTGAATTGTTTAGAAGGTTACTAGGGAAAGTGGTGTAGTTAGGGGCAGAGAAATTGTGTGGAAAAGACATACCCCGAGTAGCTTTAAAATAAGACTATTTTTCTGATTCTGAAACGCTAGGGCACGCAACTCTCCTCGAGCTACACAATCGCTTCAATAAAGGCAGCTTTTCTTGCGGTTGAAATTCATTACCATTACAGAAAAGTATTTCTTGGGCCTCTCGTGAGCCTAGTACATAAGGGATTGCATTGGCACGCCGGATAATGAGGTCGATTCCAAGCAAGAGCGGAGGCAAATAGCTCGCAGGGAGCAGCCGCCATTTTTATGCCGTATCGAGTCTGAGTCATGCGCGACTACAATTCTGGTCATGTACGTCTCCATACACACTGCCAATCACAACACCGCTGCCTCTTCCATTCCTTCTTACCCCTCTGTCAGCCCCACACACCCCATAACAAGGAGCGGCATGTAGGGCTTTCATGCTTGCCAGTTATCGTCATTATGATATGTAGGTGACTTTCTTATCAGGTGGGGGGACCTGGTCCACGAATGAAAAGGAACAGGTAGCTTAATTACTAATTAACTAACGTAACAAGTATTTCTTAAATCAAAAGTGTTTTCATTTTCCCCCTGGTTACTATAGTCATGTAGTAATGACTCATTTGCATCAATAATTTAGCCACAGTTTTGAATCGTAAAGGAATGAAAAGAGAGAAATTTGTATTATGTTATTAAATTCTGAATACGTTTCCTCAAAAGGAACTTCAAGACTATAATACCATTAAAATTTAAAAAAAAACTCAAACTAAATAATAGTTTCCAACTAGTTAACAAATGACTTGACACCGATAGCACAAAATTTATTTTCAGGGAAAAGTATTAACAGATGGTGCGGTTAGTATAGGAGAGAGCGCCCGCTTCTTAAAGAACCCTAGTACTGTTTCGGATGGATCTGTTTCGATCCGCTAGAAACGGGTGACTGAAACTTGATCTTCCCTGGGTGATTTAAGAAACGGGTGGTGTCACATATTAATGTATACTAATCGTACGATTTATTTTCATATAAAACCAGGCAATGGCTTTGCCACTCCCCCCTACGGGAAGGGGGAGCTTGCGCTTCACTACTAAGATTAAAATTTAAAATCTAAAAAAAGCAGCCATGGTTAAATATTCTGAACTTCACCATTTGTAATTCTTTGGGTTTTAAAAAATTCACAAAATTTCGATACTTATTTATTTATGAACTTCACCATTTTGTTTTTTGATATTATAAAAGGATTATTAGAAATAACTTTGATAAAAAAAACATAAGTCATAACCAAAATAAGATGAAATTATTATTCAAATACCTCAAAAAAATCACCTTAAATTATAGAGTTAGTGATGATGATGATGATGATGATAACAGACTTGGAAAAACTCGCCTAAAGGAATGTGGTCCAAAGTAATACAGTAAATATGTTTAAGAATAGAATCAATAAATATTACATTAAAATATGATTTTACAGAAGTTAATTCTTTAATGCAGGCTTATATTTATTATATTAGAATGTTTGTTTTCTTTTTAAGTATCTTCTTTTGCCAGGTCAAGGTAGCCCTCAAACCAATGAGAGATGCAAAACATCCACTTTGTTGCTGTGGATTTTTACGAAGCTATATTTGGTATAGCGATTTTGGCACGAAATCCATTTTTGAAGCAATCTAATTTTAAAGGACCAATGTAGCACATAACTTTGGCCTCAAAAATCCGACAACGAAGATGTTTGGGGGTTTGGAGGGATGTAATTTCTTCTCGGTTTCTTTCAAGACAGATTTCAAACTTTTAAAAAATTCACCAAAGGAAGGGCGGTCATCTAAATCTAATAATTTTCTAAATGTTTTCTATTTGAATGCCCTTAGCACACGCAATACATTTTCAGACCTAGAAGAAGTTGTTTTCAGAAAGCTATGATGTCTTTGACATTACACAATCCTGGCTAAATATTAAGGGCAGAGACACTTTAGCCAAATATAAACTCCTCCGTTATTCAACATTAGAAAATACTATTTAATTAAAATGGAGGAGGAGTACTATTTTTCATTAAAAAAGGTCTTAGCCTTATTCACTATCGAATCCCCAAATTATGAACGTACTCGTATCTAAATGGGGCATCACGCTGTCTTCTCACTCTGGACATGAATTTTATGCTACCTTGCAAGAAAGTTCGATTGTTCGACTTGTTCAATTTATAACTTGTGGAAATATTGTATATATTTGACACTTTCAGTAATAGCGAACATCACCAAATAATGTTCTGTATTAATTTTAATAATTATAATAGTAAAACAAGTTTGAGAAAATTCCTAATTTTAAAAAGGCAAATTTTCTCAAACTAAGAACAATATTTAGGGAAACGGACTGGAGCTTTCTGACTAGCATTACCAACATAAACACTATTTGCCAATATTTACCTAAATACGGTGAAAGTATGTATACCATTTAGAAATAGACTTCCGGTACAATTGGTGGATGGAGATATCGTGGACTGTTCACTTGCTAAGAAAAAGGCTCGTGAAAAATGTAAACACTCGAATAATGAGGATGAACGAAAGAATTTCTTAAGTTTTCGGCGCAAAGCGAAATAAATAATCAAAGAAATTAAAAAAAGTCAAGACGATACACATAGCAAATCAAAGTAAAACAAACCCTAAAGAGTTCTATAGCTACATATATCAGAAAGAAAAGAGTAGCAACATTAACTATTAGACCATTATTTGATAAGAACGAGGATTTTATAAACGACTAAGATGAGATGAGTAACACCAAATATTTGGGGAGAGTTTAATTCAAACAAATCACTAGGGCCGGACACTATCTCACCAAGAGTTCTAAAAGAAGTTAAGAATGAGCTTTCCAAACCACTTGCACTGCTTTCCAATACATCATTGCAGACTGGGACTATGGAAGCTCACTAATATAACACAAATATTTAAAAATGTAGCAAATCTATATATACCTGCCAATTATTGCCCAATTAGCTTAACCTCAGTTGTGTACAAAATTCTTGAAACAGTCATAAGAAATAGAATCATGAACTATTTGGAAGCAAACAACATGCACAATTTTAATGTAGGCCGATGATACAAAAATCGCCAATCCTGTGAAGTCACATAAGAACATAGAAGATATGCAATAACATTTAGATAATGTATCACGTTGATTCCAAACTTGATAAATGTGCTTCAGCGCGGATAAATGTAAAGAGCTCCCCACCTTATGAATCAAAATTAAAAAAACATCTTATTCAAAGAATGGAACACGATTGAAAAACGTAGAGAAGGAAACAGATTTAGGAGTAAAGGAATCGATTAACCTAAAACCCAGTCAACAAGGTAAAAAAGTTACCAAGAAGAAGAACAAACTATGTGACTCTATAGGAAGTTCATTTGAGTGTAAATCGCAATATGTATTACTTATGGTGACCTTACCACCAAAAAAATATAACCAAGCTAGTTCGGATTCAACGTACAGTTACCAAAATGATACCTAATCTAAAAAACAAGGCATACGATGACCGCTTTAACGAATTTAATCTCTTCCCACTAACCCATCGTAGACTAAGAAGTGACCCAATTCACTTACTTAATATCGTCAAAGGCATAGTTAAAGAGAATTGTAACAAGTACTTTATAATCGACTGACCTAATTACACATGGAGAAATGGTTTAAAAAAATTAGGTAAACCGATTTATTCGCACGAGTCTAAAAAATATTCTTCAACCGAATACTCCATTTATGGTCTCACCCGTTACGTCATTCGATTGATTTAAACACAAACTTGACAAACACTTTTCTTCAAACTCAAGACTGAGTACGCATCAGATAAGCGAACATCAATAATCAAGGCGACGAAGTTTAGTAAACTTAGCTTAGCTACGTGTCTGCATGTAACTTCGTAAGGATCGAATGGTCTGTTGTTACATGCTCTTTCCTTTGTACGCTTGTGAACTTCTTTTTGCGATTAGACCTGACCTAAATTTTCCGAGCCTTGAAGTAAAAGGGGTTGTTCTGGCTTCTGTCTCTCGATTTGTTTAAAAAAAAAACTGGCAGGATCGTTCAACGCCTCACAAGTTTTCTCAATTTTCTGGCAGGTGACTGACAGAGAAATGGAAAGCGGCATGAGTCATTATAGCCAGGCCTGAGAAAATAAAAAACTGTCGAGTTTTATTTGATTTTAAAGATTTGTTTTCAAGAAAGTGAGAAAAGTCACATCGTTGATTTTTGGTGTTTGTTTGTTTTTTTTGCTAATAGCCCGCGATGTCCATGTTTAATAAATTTATTGGAGTAAGGCATGGCTCTGTTGCAGATTTTTGTCGAGTGATAACAGCTTCAGTGAAGATGCCAACACCGACTCTCAGCCATACATCCCAAACTCCACTACGTTTTCCTTTAGCCTTAAAATTCGGGGTTAAATTTGATTTTACAGCTTTATTTTATGTAGAATTTTCTTTATTTTTCATCATTTAGTTGTCCGATTTTTGCTGTGTTTTATTCATATTTGTTTTTTCTTTGTTTTGCGACTTTGGTCTTTATTTCATCATCGCTTAATTGTCAGTTTCATTATTGTTGTTATAATACTCAGCTTTCCCATCTGCCTCTTGTAGAGCCAAAATCTGAAAATGTCCGATTTATCAACACTTCGACCTTGGCCTAATTTAAGACTTGTCTTCTATCCCGTTAATTGAAAGTATCATTGGGAACTGTTTGAAAGCCTCAAGCTGTTACTTGAGTGGTGAAACATGTAGGCGAATCAAGTCGAAATTTAGGCTCAACTAGATCCTGCTTGTTTGATTACAAAATGATGGATCCTTAAAAATAATAATTATAATTCACAAATCTGAATACTATATCCAAGGTACCGAGTTTATAGAAGTAAAAGAACAAGTAGAGCTAGGAATTAAACTAGATAATAAATGAAATTTCTCTAGTCAGTGTATAGCACTTAGAAACAAAGTAAGAGGGGTCGCATCATTAAACGGGCATTTCACCTCAACGAGAAAAATAAAGACTATGTTAAAACTGTTCGCGTCGTTTGTTAGACCTACGAGTGGCGGTCAATAAGTTTTGCGAATCGGTAGGGCAAAACGGAGGAAAGGGGATGGCTGTTTGTAGGGGTGTTAGGAGAAGTTAGGACAAGTCAGGACCTGAAGCCGCACGGTCCTGCCTCGTCTATTTAAGAAGCAGTAGCTGATCGCAGATCGTCAGTCACAAATAGTTCAACAATGGAGAAGGTTGAGCACCGCGCAGTGATCAAATTTTTGACCAAAGAATGCAAAAGAGATCCATGAAGGCATGGTTGCAGTGTACACCGACACCGCCCCTTCCTATGCAACCATTGCTCGCTGGAATAGGGAGTTCCGCCATGGTCGTGAGTCACTTGAAGATGACCCACGTCCAGGACGCCCGTCAGACGTGACCAACGAGGACAATGTGGCCCGTGTGGAGAGGATCATCCTCGAAAATCGACGGGTGAAGGTCGAATAAATAAAGCGAGAACTGTGAATATCACATGGAAGTGTTATCAACATCATCCACGACAATTTGGCCATGACCAAGGTCTCTGCCCGTTGGGTCCCTAGAAACCTCACGCACCATGATCGACTTCAACGTCGTCAAAGTCCACAAGGCCAGAGTTGCACAAGCTGCCCTGCGTGAGTGCGGATTCGAGGAGTTCAACCATTCCCCCTACAGTCCAGATCTGGCCCCTAGCGACTACTTTTTATTCCGCCAGCTCAAGGCTGCACTGCGTGGACGCCGGTTTGGGGACGATGAAGATGTCCAGCTCGCCGTCCAGGAGTGGATTGAACAGCAGTCGGGAGATTTCTGGTTGTCGGGAATTCGAAGCCTCAGGGACAAGTGGCGCAAGTGCATTGAAGTCGAGGGGAGTTATATTGAAAAATAATAAAACACTTTTCCTCATATCTCCTTTCCTTATATCCGAATTGCCAAAGTTATTGACCGCCCCTCGTATGTTAGATTATGCTGCTCCCTCTGATCTCCACAATTAACTAGAGACATAGACATAATAGAACAAGTACAGCTTAGCTATACGATAATGATAGGATGAATGAAACGAGAAGCTTAAAGAATATAATCTCTTTTCCCTCAAACATAGGAAGAAAAGGGGGAATAAATAGAAACTTATAAATTATTGAATAAATCCTCGATGCCGTAGGAAATCTGTTTGATTTTTCAGGCATGGCACTGAGGAGAGGAGACGACAAAAATATGAAGAAAATTTACCTTCATCAACCACATCGTTGAAATCTGGAATGGTCTACCACAACAATTTACTCAGCGCTTCAAGCCCCTAAATTATGAAAAGCAAATTTGATAAACTTACAAACAAAACTGAAATAAAAAATACTTAGAAATATTTGATAATATAACATAAATAGCTATATTCTTAACGCGGCCTAATGTACGAGCTGCCTGTAGATACCATAAATTGTTTATTTGTTTTTCTTAAATTCTCATTTCTACTCAAGTGCGTTTGATAATACGTTGCTCGGCTCAGTTTTATTCCTCGAGAACGTCCCACAAACTAAACAGATGTTTTTTTTTAAAGGAATTCGAACTAGAAAAGATCCACTCGAGGCTCATTCAATTACAGAGCGGAATAGGTAGATAGCAGGTAGCAGTAAGAGAGAATATGGATAAAGAATTAGTCTGCCATCTCTTATTTCTGTAAGTATTATAGATCCGATTCTTAAACAGATTTACTGTAATGTTCTCATCAACACTCCGAGGCAAGGTATTCCAAATTTGTTTTATTTATAGTCTATCCACTATCCAAGAAAATGAATAAGTTATCTCTACGAATATTATTATAAAAATATATTATACTAATGAAAAACAGCCTCCGTGAAAAAGAATCCATCCTAAAGGCTACAAATGTGGTGTCTAAATTAGAATGTCCCCATGAGGATTGCAAGCCTCATCCCAACAATCAATATATAGGAATGACCAGTACTACCCTCATCCGACGCCTAACGATGCACTTGCAAGAAGGAGGAATCAAAACACATTACAATGAACACATCACAGAAACGATTTTTGTTGAAAATACTACCATCCTCAAAAAATACTCAGATCTTTGCCGCCTCGAAACTTTGGAGGCTCTTCTCATCAAAGAGATGGTCCCAAACCTGAACACACACTGCAACAGTTCGAAGCGAGTATTGCACCATTTCTGCTAAAAGAAAAGTGAATCGTACTCTCACTCCAATCTATAAAAGGCATCAATGAACGAAAACGAAATTCAGCTGGGCGAATATTCGACTGCGTAGCATTGCCTTGCTACCTTCTGAAGAGCGATTTATTTACGCGTGCTAAATACGGACTTTTGAGCCTCGCCACCTAAGAACGCGACTGTCCTGGGAGTCACTAGGATCTCAGTAGATTCTGCAAAGATTTAATATATCTTTTCGCTGCGAGTGACGGAATAAAATGAGGGCTTAAGCACCTCATTGCTCCCGTCCACCGCCCTGCGTGGAAACCTGCTCGGATGACTGCCCTTCATTAATTTCGTCTTAACTCTGTCGGCCACTTGGACTGGCATAATTAAGGGCTTGCGTGGAAACTGGTTTGAGGACTAGCCCACAGCCGAAGCACAAGTCAGAAATTTTCTCGAATCTGGGGCAAAACTGCGAGTCCAGGGCGGAGGAGAGGTCCTCATCGCCCGGGGGACCCGGCCAGAATCATAGAGAGAAGTACACCCGTCTTTATGTAGTTGGATGCAGTTTGGGCGTACGTACCCGTGAGGGGGGGGCAAAAACTTAGCAGTCGTTGATTCGGCCGCTATGCATCAATTCAACCAAGTTCAACCCTCTGAGGTCCCCACTCGAGAATCATCCCCCATCCATCATCACCCATCATTCCGGCACCATCCGAGCGGGGGAACAACAGGAAATTGGACGGGAGCGTTTTTCTCACATCGGAGTACAAAACTAACCCTTGACTCTACCTCCTTTACCACCACTGACATCACTTTTTCTCACCCATAACAAATTAATTACACATTTATTACAGAGGAAGAAAATCAACAAGAAAGAAGAAAGAAGACGCCTACGACGATGGAGGCCCTCCCTAAGAGGGTCCCCCTACGGACCATAGATGGAAAGAAGACCCCCGAGAAAAAGACAGTGTGCCAATCCCTATTCGCCAATCTGAGGATCGCACTGATTAAACTGAACGACATCATAAATGGATTCATCGCTATGTGCGGTGAAAATAAAGACGTAGATCGGCTCCTATCCGAAGAAAGGGCCGAAGTGCTAAAGGCCATGGACATGGAAGCAAATACCCCACCAGCAATCTCTGCCAATAGAAGCGTCATCTGCCGAAAGGTAGAGAGCTGGGTGGGGAAGAACTCCCCCACTCACATAAAAAGCGAGGTTGAGAAAAACCACACATGGGCACAGATCAGGGAAGTGATCAAATTCCGTGACCACGCCCATGTCTTTAAGATGACATTCCAGACCACCCAAATGACCCACAAGGCGGCAACGGAGGGACTCCTCGTTTTTAATATGAGGATGCCGGGCTGCAACATCGAGCATGAGAAGTACCATAGTATCCAGATGTGCTTCGTCTTCTATGCGCTCGAAGCGCACACTACCGCCAATTGCCCCCCAAAAGGAACAACATGGTGCAGCGAATGCGCCACAGAGGGTCATAGATACGACTCCTGCAAAAGCACAGAGAAGAAGTGTATGAACTGCAAGGGACCCCATCGAACGATGGCCCATAACTGCCCCAAAGGAAAGGACATAATAAAGAAAATGGAAGAAGAAGAAGAAAACGACCACCTACGCGAGCACTGTGAAGAAAAGTAAAGGGATGGCCTCAGCAATGGCAACCCCCTCACCGATGGTCTTCACAAATGACCTAAGTGCTAAAATACTTATTTACATTACCCTTGCAAACGTGGCAAATGTGGTAAAACCTGGATGCTACAACCAGGTTTTAAACGCACTACTAAAAGCGAATAACTTGCCATCCATCATCGTGCCCGATGACCCCGAATGCCCCAAGGCATTCAAGGATAACGTTATCAGGAACAACCAAGAAAAAGTCACCGGACTGAAAGAGGTAATCGAATCTCCCTCATCGGAGGAGTCCGAAGAGGAAGACGATGAAGCAAATGAAAATAAGGAACAAGAAGAAACCACATCTTCGGATAGTGACGAGGGTCCATGCACTCGCACTAGAGCGACGAAGAGTCAGTCAAAGACTCCTAGTCCTCCCCCGAAGAGCGAAAAGCCTGGACACGCCAGATCAGCCCCACAGGCCAAAAAGAGCAAAAAGACGAAGAAGAAACACAGGTAAATACATCTCACAATGGAACGGAACGCACTCAGAATTATGGAAATTAACACTAACGGCTGGACAGCGAAAAGAACTCTATACGGAAATTTGTTCAGGGAGATTGATGCAGATGTCATCTTGATTTCTGAACATGGGATTGATACTCGTAGCTCCGAAATAAAGATCTGGAACTACGACGTGTTAATCACAACTTACTCTCAAAAGCGGTAAGACAGTGCCGCCATCGCCATCAAAAGAGGGATCAAGTACAAGCCAGTAAGAAACCTCGAAGAATCCTATCTTGCAATAGAGGTCGAACTCGATATAGGTAAGCTGGTCATCGCCACCGGGTACCAGCCGCCGAGACGAGGATATTTGCCTATCTATTCTCTCTCTGGCCTATTTGGCAGAAGGACCCCCACCATATTATTGGGGGATCTTAATGCCAGATGTCGGGAATCCGGGTACAGGTCCTTCAATGGAACTGGAAGGTGCCTGGAAACTATGATGGGCCGAAATATGGTCCAGAGAATAGGCCCGGACTTCCCAACCTATATTCGAGGAATAAGTGACACAAAACCAGACATTTGTCTGGTTAATCGTCAGCTGCCGTTCAATTACTACATGGAACCAGTCCAGGTACCATGTAGTGATCATATAGGGATCCTACTTACCATCAACAGGAACCCTATACAAGTCCCAACTCCAGTCAGAAAAGACTACAGGAGAGCAGACTGGGCACGGTACGCGGGTCTTCTCGAGGCCTACTGTCCACCAAATCTGGACGAGGCAATTCTTGAGGAGATAAACGAGGCACTCGACGACCTCAACGGACAACTTATAAATGCAGATAGGGCTTGCACTCCCAAACCCAGTATAAAACTATCTCAACATACAGATGGACTGGGCACATTAAAGAACTCTATAGAGAATTGAGAGTCATGTACGAGTTAAATATCAGAAATGCATCAGTTGACTCGCTACAACGAAGTAGAGAGATCAAGGAAGAGCTCAACCAGTTGATCCTCGAACAACAACAGAGACAATGGGACGATGCGATCGAGAGCCTCGATCGAGATACATCCCCCAAAGACTTTTGGAAGAAAGTCAGAAGTCTCAGAGGATCATCTGGAAAAAAGAAGAAAATGGAAATCCAAAAAGAAGAGGGAGCCATTGAGACAGATGACAGAAACATCGAGTTAATATTCCGGCGTTATTGGGAAAGAATCTTCAGTATACCCGAAGAAGAAAAGGAAGATTTTGACATAGAGTTCGATAATAACATCATAGACGAGCTTAACACGGAAATGCATAGAACGCATCCTCATCACCAGGTGGACAGACTGCGTGACGGAGACGCCGAGATCACCGAAGAAGAGATCTTTGGCGCACTCCACTCATTCCGCCAAAAAGCCTCAGGCCAATCGGGGCTTGCGAAGCTAAACTTTGAAAAGGCACCAGCCAACATCATCGAAGGAATGAGACGTATTTTCAACGCATGTCTAAAACTGGGTACTTTCCAGATGCTTATTACAAGACGGCAAAGATGATCTTCTTGCCCAAGCATGGAAAGGACCCAACGTTGAGAGAGAGAGCTACCGCCCAATTTCACTTCTGGAATTTGGCGGGAAACTCTTTGAGAAGATCCTCAACGGGAGGCTGGTGTCTCACCTGGAAGAAAACTCCCTCTACAACCCTTGCCAATACGGGTTTAGAAAAAAAGCGAAGTACGGAAATGGCAATCAATGTCATTACGGAAAAGCTTGCCCAAGCCAAACGGGACAGGAGTTACGTGGATATTGTTTGTGGGAATGTATCAAAGGCGTTTGATAAGGTGTGGCAGCGGGGCATGCAGTATAAGATCTTACGGCTGGGTCTAAGTGAAAACTTGGAAAGAACTCTCTGTGACTACGTCATGGAGAGAGCGGCGTATGTCAGTCTAGGATGCACGGACGGACCAAAGTTTCCGCTCACTGCGGGCTCTCTGCAGGGGGATGAGATGTCTGTCCCCCACTCTTTACTCGATATACACTGCGGATGTCCCAGCCCCTGTGTACCCCTCTTCACTCAATATTCAATACGCCGATGATTTCAGCCTGATAATCATATCTCCATGGAGGAATGCACCGTGGCAAGCTCGCATGACAGCGATAGAAATCGCGAACTTGAACAACTACGAGGCTCAATGGAAAATCTGAACAAACCAAGAGAAGTTCAAGGTGGTCCCCATTGAACGCACCCTAAGAGCAGACGTGCGTGTGGGGGATACTCGATATCCCTACACCAACGAATGCAATATACTTGGTATGAAAATCACATCTACCGGGTACAAGAAGTACGTCGAAGAAATAATTTCTCGAGCCTCGGCCGCTGTCAGAATTCTATATACGTTTAGAAATCTACGTGAAAGCAACAAGAAGAAGATCTACAATGCCCTTGCAAGATCTACGTTGCTTTACCCCGCCTCCACCCTCTCTTGTGTCTCGAAAACACAAAAGAGGCGACTTCAAGTAGTGCAAAAGAAATGCATGTACCTAATCACAGGTACACGCAGGCAAGAAAGAAGACGGCAAGAAGACCTGCACAGAGAGGCGGGGATAATTCCCATAAACAAAGTCATCGAAGAACGGACCCGGAAAATGCAGGATCTGGTTAATCGAGAACTGAGTGAAGAAATTACTCAGATGATTAACCAGAACAGAAGAGCAGAATGTCGCGCCAGATTTCCGAGCTCCGCCAACCGAGTGGCTGGTGGGGATGAAGTGCCGTTCTACGCATGATGAGATGTATAACCTAAGAACCTAAGAAAACAACCGAATAAAAGAAAAAAAAATCACAATTATGACTAAAACTCACCGAAGAAGACAATTATAAACCAAGAAAGAGGAAAACCCCGAATACGACTTGAACTCTACCGACTATGAAAAAAACAAAAAAACTAAAGCACACACACATACAAAGAATACCAAAACATTAAGCACGCACTTAAAAGTATAAAAAAACATAAACAAATAAGCAATGCATAACACACAAAAAGTTAAACTAAAGTAATTAAGACAAATGGCTTGAACGCCATAAAAAATAAGAAAATTCAACAGAAACAACTCAGAATACGCGCTACAAAAAAAATAATGAAAGTGATAGGTCTGATCACCAGGCTCTAGCATCTCTTCGCACCCTACCACACTTCTTTCTCTTTTCACCGCTTGTCTATTTTCTCTATACATCCACACACCTTATCGTCCTTTCCTACATGCACCCACTTTAACGTAATCATATCATAATCATAACGAAATTCATTCTTTGCTTTTCACGACCACTAAACAACTACCTCGCCGCTTAACATAAATTTTAAAGGGCTCATCAAATCTGAGGCTCTTTGTATAATTTTATGTTTTGCCAGGCTATTAACATTCAACTGAGCGTTAGTACACAGAAGCAGGCACTCTTCATTGCTCCCCCCTCCTCAAATTTGTGTATGTTATTCTGTGTGTAATGTGTATGCACCACATGACTTCTCTCTAACTAAACAAAGCTTAGGAGTACGGAATTATATCTAAAAATAATGATACAACGGATTTTTCGGCACTAAATTTGATCTACAAGAATAAATATTTAAAATAATGGTATGAATTATCATTCGCAAATGTAACCGGTCGGCCGAAACGAGTATAGATGTCCGCTTTTCTATCATTCCTTTGAGTATTTAGGGCGGATTCCACGTTACTGTAGTCATTGCTATCACTCTCTGGTAATTCTCCTTTATTCTGTTCCGGAATATCTCAAATTCTTTTGTCTATTCACAATTGTTTGACTATTTGTAGGTTGCGAGTAACTTTTCTCGCTGTTATTAAATAGATTTGGTCATTTTACTGGTTTTATTCTGTCAATCAATGCCGTAAATTATCGTGCATTAGCGAATTCTAATTTGTATGCTTTGTCGGCGCCTCTGACAAAACGAGATGGGCCTGCATAAGGCGCTTCTTGTGGCTTTTTAACGCAATCAACACGTACCTACTTATGCGTAGCATTTCTCGTAATTCCTTGAGTACGAACGATTTCGGGACTGAATGTCGATGGCCTTCTAAGCTGTGTGTAAAATCAATTTGTGACATATCTTTAGTTAATTCATTGATGAATTTGGAATTAACTTAGACGAAGAGGATGCAATTAGAGGTTTTGGACAAAGAAATGTTTCCCCTGTGATGGCAATAAATGGCGAAAACCCCAATCATTAGGCATAGATCGGATGCCCAAAAGAACAATTGGTAGGAGCAGTAGCCATCCTTGCTGACCTGCAATAATAGAGCTCTTCAGAGACCTATGTGATATTTCCACTATTCCATTTGTGGTCGATCAGTACGACGTGATTGGCTGGCGATGAAACCAAATAAACAGAATTATCGGAAGTGGTCACTAACTAAGCCAAATAATCGCTTTCAAAAACTTTGGGACTTGGTGGAAATAAGATTTATGGGCTCTATAGCTTTGAGGACCATGAAAGAGGACAAGTTCAATCAAGTAACGATGCCAGATATTTTGACATGCTCAAAATCATTTTCGCCATTAGCACATATCCTGACGTATGCTTTCAGCAAGATGGCACTACAGCCCATACTGCATGTACCACAATGACATGTTTGAAGGTTCGATTTCCTCAACGACTAATGTCGCAGAGGACGAATTTTCCCTGGCCGAAGTCACCTGACTTGTCACCTTTAGACTACTTTCAATTGAGTTTTGTAAAAGAAAGACTATTTCGAGCTGCATCATCTACATAATACAGAACTGAAGAAGGATTTTCAAGAAATCATTGCATCCATCAATGTCAATATTTTGCCGAATAATATAATAAATTTTACTAATCGTATTGATAAGGTCAAAGAGACCGGTGTTGGTTATTTTGAATGTTAAAAAGCTACTCGGGGGGACGTCTTCTCCATTGTCTACGGGAAGCTTGATGTAGCTCTCGTTAGACTCATCGACACGTCTTTTGGGTACACGGCCATATGCAAGAAGGAGAGTGATGCTGAGCTCCTGGCCTCGCCCAAGGGAGCGAAAGTATTCGGTGAAATAAATCTGTCACCCAAAATCCCTCCCCAAATACAGGCATACCGCAGTGTCGTCTGCCGCCGGTTTGACTCATGGGTGGGTCATCATTTAAGCACGGAGATCTCTCAAGAAATGGAGAGGAATCACCCCTGGGCTAAAGTCTCGGAGGTGATCAAATTTAAAGATTACACATACGTGTTCAAAGTCGTGTTCGCTGACACGGGGATAGCACAAGAGGCAGAAGAAGTTGGACTCCTCCTTTTCCACGTCAGGGTCTGACCTGACCAAATAGAAAGAGAGGAATTTGCCCAAATTCAAACTTGTTTTAAGTGCTACAAGCTAAATGAGCACACCACAAAATCTTGCCCCAAAACCGAGTCCATTTGCTCCGCCTGCAGCAAAACTGCACATATCTGGCGTGACTGCAGAAGCTCCGAAAAGCGTTGCATTAACTGCAACAGGAAGCATGCAGCCATGGCAATGTCTTACGCGGCAAAGAAGACTGTTATCCGAAAACAACAGCAGCAGAAGAAAGATGAAGAAGAGGCCCGGACCAATAGAACTTATGCCAAAGGCGGCAGTCGGCAAGGCAGCGGCTTAACGCACCTACCTTAAGGTAGAGAGCGAGCAGTCCACTAAGATCATGTGCTGCATTTATTATGCTCACATTGCCAATTTAACTAGCCCGGCTCATTCAAAAAATAGCTTAATCAGATGCTAAAAAACAACGGGATGGAGGAGATGTGGTTCCCCAAGAATCCACGCTTGGAGGAAGTCCTTCGCATCCAGATGCAGCCCCCCAACCAAGACCAGCCGCTCCACAGACAATTGATTTTCCCGCTCCCACAAACCAATCCCAAGAAAATTCTGAATCAACTGCCGTAACAACAACTGAAACCGCCAGTACCGTTCCTGAGGTGAAATCACCCAGAGAAACGAAAAATAAGCATCGCCATGGTAGCCGCTCCAAGCGCTCACCCATCCGACAGAGGGGCAGATCAGCCTCTTCGTCGAAGGAAGGCAAGCATGCCTACCACGGGAGGAGGATCGAACTGAAGATCTTCACCACTGATGACTTCCCTTTCCCAGAAGCAAAAACGGACAAAGATGTGAGCGACGGAGTAACCACCGGTAGATACAAATGGGAGTACTCCAAGGACATCCCAGAGAAGGTTGTTAAAGATGCCCTCATCCTCGGGATGGTCCGGCTCAACCAGGAAGCTTTCGTGACTCTAACGAACTCGGAGTTCAACAAAAAGAGATCCGGCAAGTGCCGATCTCCTCCAGCCAGCCCCTCCACCCCCAAGAAATACGTTAATAAAATTGACTAATTGACAGACAACATGGAGAGACTAAAAAAGGACTTGACAATCTTACAGATGAATACTGACGGTTGGATCGATAAACAAGTGACTTACGGCAATATTATTAGGAAATGCGACCCTGATATCGTTCTGATATCAGAACACGGTATAAACACCTCACAGAAGGCTATAAAGATATTTAATTACTGCGTGACGACTAAGAACCATAGCCAGGAACGTTTTAATGGCGCCGCCTTTGCAGTCAAGAAAGGTATTCAGTTCAAACTACTCCCTTCTTTAGACGAATCCTATCTGGATATCGAAGTCAAAACCCCCCTGGGGCCACAAGTGGTATCAACAGGGTACCAACCCCCAAGACGAGACTATATCCCGATGCACAACTTTCTCCAACTGTGTGCACACGGGAAAACAGTCCTGTTCGGGGGGGGACCTCAACGCCAGATGCCAGGAATCCGGTTATACCGGAGCTCTAAACAAGAAGGGAAAGAACATGAAGAACCTTATTGACAGAGGTATCGGGCCCGACTTCACCACCTTTATCACCGACACCTACGCAACCAAACCAGATATCACTCTAACCAACCCTCAATTTACCTATAACTACCATATCCAGCCTGGACCTCTAATCCGCAGCGACCACGTCGCTACCTTAATCAAAATTTCATCGAGCCCCATTCAAATACCCGTCAGGGAGCGAAAATGCTACTCCCGAACGAACTGGGAAGAGTACCGTACCCTTCTCGGTGAGTTCAGAGCTCAGCCCCTCGAAGAAGCCACCCTGGAGGAGATCGACCAGAAACTGGCAAGGTTGAAGGAGGCAATGGTTGAGGCGGACCGCGCATCGGTACCCAAAACATCATTCAAAACGTTACCAGCACCAAGGTGGAGGCAAGAACTATATGACCTAACAGACGAATATAAAAGACTATTTGAAGATATTAGACTGACTAGCACAGACAGAATTTAAAACAGACGGTTACGAACACTAGACAGAAATGAAGACTTTCATAATAGAGCAACAACAAGCGCTTTGGAATGACCTTGTCGACAAACTTGACGAAGAAACGAATCCCCGAACATTCTGGAACTCACTATCCAGATTGTAGGGTAAGCCGCCTGACAAAACTATTGTCAGGAATGATGACGGGACAAAAATGGACGTGACAGGAACGGAAGAGGAGTTCAGAAGCTACTGGAAAGATGTATTTTCCATCACTCCAAAAGAAAACGAACTCTTCGACTTAGACTTCGAAGAACAAATTCATGACCAATTAAGACCTGTACTAGACAGGACATACCCCTTTAATAACGTGACTGCTGACAGATAGATGACAGGCTACGGAAGAAGAGTAACGACAGAAGAATTACTGACGACACTACGTTCCTTCAAACAGAGAGCACCAGGTAAAACAGGGTTGAGTAAACTCAACTGGGTGAACGCCCCCCATAACATCTTAGAGGGGCTGGTCAATCTAATGAATGTGTACCTGAACGTCGGCTATTTCCCGGACGAATGAAAGATCGCCAAAATGATCTTCATTCCAAAAACGGGAAACCGCCTGACAGACCAGCAAATTTCAGACCCATCTCCCTCCTCGAAGTGGCTGGCAAGGTCTTCGAGAAGATCCTTGGTAGTCGAATCCAAAATTTTATGGAGGAAAACAACCTCCATAACCAACACCAGCAAGGATTTAGAAGAGCGAGAGGGACTGATACGGCGCTAGTAGTCATCACCGAAAAACTGGCGAAGATTGCTAGCCAAAAAAGGTACGCTGACCTGTTGCTCAGAAATGTGAAGAAGGCGTTTGACAAAGTATGGAGAACTGAGCTTCAGTTCAAAATACTAAGACTCGGACTAAACCCAAAATTGGAAAAAATTCTTTGCGGCTACGTGACAGACAGAAAAGCATATTTACAAATATACGACCATACTGGACCAGACTTCGAACTAACTGCAGGCGTACCGCAAGGGGGGTGCCTAAGCCCCCTCTTTTACAATATATATACCCTCGACCTACCCGATCCGCTCAGGGAGGACACCCTGTATATTCAGTTCGCTGACGACATCTTTCAGATTATGACTGCCCCATTTAAAAATCCCGATCTCATAGCAGAGATTACCGCCAGAGAAATCGACCATATCAACAGGTTCGAAAGAAGATGGAAGATCGCCACTAACACCCAAAAGTTTAAGGTGATTTCATTCTTCCGTATGAAACGGGCCCACATCTAGACCGATAACGCCCGGATTCCTTACAGTAACGACGGGACAGTACTTGGACTAAAGATAGGTAGTAAGGGATACGGTAGTCACGTTGCTCAGGCAGCAGCGCGAGCCCGGGTAGAGCTTTCAAAGCTGTTCAGGTTCCGTAACTTGAACACGGCTAACAAAAAGAAAATCTACAAAGCGCTCATAAGATCGAAGCTCCTGTATCCACCAATACCTATCAATAATAGTTCCCAAAACAAAGTACGACTCCTCCAAAGAGTTCAAAACAAAGGTGTACTGCTAATAACAGGCACCAGGAGGAGAGAAAGAAAGAGGCACAGGGACCTTCACCAAGGCATCCAGTTGACTCCAATCAATATGGAGCTGCAAGGAAGAGCCCGAAAAATCTGGGAGAAAATCCCAAGACTTATGACGGACGTAATCAGACAGAGACACATCGACATTCAATTACATTGTAGGGGTGCGAAGATGTATCATAGAGAAAATTCCTCCCAACGCGAGAATATAAATAGCCCATTAAATTACTAACTCAAAACGGACTCGCCGTAGCGTGACGGCTAGAGTGCTGGCATTTGGATTCAAAGACCCGCGATCGAAACTCCCAAAGCCACAATTTTTACGAAGAAAATTCTCGAAAAAAAACGGAAATCAAGGAAAACGATTTCAAGGGCTAACTCATCAAGAATCAAGAATTTAGAAGAAATCATCACGTGATCAAGAATTAAGAAGGAATCATCACATCAAGATAAATGCAAGTTAATATGAAGTTACATCAAGAAAAAAAAGAAAGGATACGAAGATCAAGAACTAACCCAGCCAACTTAAATGAAGAAGGAATCTCAGCCAACAAGAATACCAAGAGTCAGATAAATGGAAGCCAATGTTTCAAGGAGCAACTCCACGAGAAGAAATAAATAGATACGATAAATATAGAAATCTCAAGATGAATGATATTAAATAACTAAAGATTAGAATAAAGAAGAAGCCCCCCCCTCACCCCCACCCATAACATGACCTAAACAGAAGAAGACTGGACTTTGTCAGTAGCAAAGCACAGACAGAAAGACGAGAATACCCAATCTTCACATAAAACTAAACACACCAAACAATGGACTACACAAGTTTGAACAAGAAGAAGAACACTGAAGACACTTAAACGAACAACGAGTAAAACACAGAACTTACAACAACAATTTACAAAGGCTTGAACGCTACAAAAACCACTACAAATTACAAGAAACATAATGAACACACAACCAATAACATAAAAAAACAAACAACCACACAACCAAAAACATGCTAATCAATAGCAACCCAAACAAGTAAGAAACAAAAAGAATCAGAAAACAGTACGAATAACAACAAGAATATTAGAGCAAATAACAAAGGGAAGAACACCAACCTCTGACAAATGCCTGCGATTCCCTATCACCAGGGATTTTCTACCCCCCTTATCTCTATCCTTTTCATCAGGGAAATCTATCCCTACCTATCTATCTTCCACTATTACATGATTGCAGTTGCAATCATATATGTGTGTATGTATTTTCCTTTTCACTACTTTTTATATCCAAGTCCAAGTCCAAGTTTATCTAAATCACACTTTTTCTTCCTCGTGAAACTCTCTTCTTTCATCAAATAAGTTATGAGTTTCCAAATACTTGGATGCGTGTTAGTAATGGAGCTTTGTTTTGCACTGTGGAAGACTCCTATATTGTTTGTTGTTCGATCTTGGTCTATTATTAATAGTTCTGTTGAAAATATTCCACAATTCTGTAGGAAATGGCTCCATTCTTCGCCTTCACGCGCCTAAACCTCGTTTTCCTTCTATACAGTGAGTTTCAAAGTAAGATACCAATTCTTGGGGAAAATCATCATCATCGGTCAATTCGATGAATCCGTCAATAACATCGCTAAGGGGAAGAAATGCTAATGCTGTGAAGCATTTAATTTTCGTGTTAAATTCAGCGTCTGTTTGATAGCGCATCTTTAAACCGATATCAACAATTTTACGGTAAATATTCTTTGACATATGAAATAAACAACCTTTCATAGTTGTTGTTGTGAATATGTTAGAGAAAACGTTGATAGTTGCTTTCTCGAAGTCAACCATTAAAGTTTCAGGATCTAATGCTGGGCGTAAGTCCTTTAAGGCACTGAAAAGTCTGCTGTACGTTCCTTCTGATTTACCAGGAAGCAAAACAAAAAGACATGAGATGCTAATACTTTCTAATACTATTACCGTTACCGATGTTCCATATCCTCCAGGACGCCAGCAACCAAGGACTTCCATAATTCTTGACAAGTCCATGGTTCAACTACGTAGTGAAGGCTCCACTCTTCTTCTACGGTCACTAGCCAATAACCACTTTTGATGCCTGGCTCGCCCTAAAGTGTGTCACCCACCTTGCTGTCACATTTGCACTGATCCAGACTTTACTTAGTAGAGCTGGCATTGCTCTACACCACAGTATGGAGTTGTGGTGCTCCCTCACCTGGTTTAGCCCATCAGCTAAGATGGTTGCTCGGGATGTGGCCGTTGTTCTAAGCTAACAACTACTTGGAGCCACAGTTAAGAGTTGGGGGTGAGTATCAGGGGTAGGGTAACTGTCCATGCTCTGCAGGTACGGCTGTTGCGGCCTTCCTTCTCTCGCGGGCCTCAGTGACACATGAACGTCGCTCCTCTTCAAAGCGGTTATGGGCCTTTTTTTATCACTAATAGATTCTGTCCTGTGCACACTCCTCCAGTTATCTTGAAGCGATTCCGGCGAGGGCCGTCTTCGCCTTCACACAGTCCTTGAAATGCTTGCGAGGCCACCCTGGTTTCGCTTTCCTGAAGAAAGCTAAACACACGCTCCTGAATATATTCAGGTGTCTGTTCCTATGTCCGCCTCATACATCTCCGTTTGGCCGGGGAATAAGTGAATAACGTGAATAACTGATAATATATATCTGGGCTACATTTAAAAGTACTGTCAGAAGCCCAATCCTTAGCATTTTCAAGATCATCTAACCCCATTTATGTGTCAAACACTAGAATTATGTCTTCATCATCTTCACCACTATCATATAATAGAAACTGCTCACCATTTTCGATAAATTTATACTCATCTGTGTCCATTATTTGAGGTTGGGATTGGGGAGGCTTGGCTCTTATTTTGTCTCCAGTCTCTAATTTTGCGAGACAAATGTGCTACAGACGGCATCAGAGATGAAGCGTTGTTATCTAAGTCTGATGAAATATTGGCAATTAACGATCGCGTAGAGGTTTGTGATTTCGTAGCTTTCGATTTTAACTTAGCTTTTGCTTGATCAACTTTGGGTTTCAAGGGTTAAGAAGGATGACAATATTCACCGAATACTTTACATATTGATAAATTATCGTCTCTCAGCACGGTATGCAGGCTTGTTTTGCATTCTTTAATTTCGCATTTCTAATGTCTTTTCGATCAATTCGGTAAACATAGTTCATATCATCCACTAATTTCACACCGCCGCGGCTAGTTTCCACTGTATAAACCGTTGTTAAGGGGTTAGTGCACGAAATTATTTACCAAAGGAGGCACACGAGCAGACTGTGAAGTAGATAGCTTAATTATATCGAAAATACCTCTCTTTAACTGGTTAGTTGGTTGATTAAGATCAAAGGTGACTTATATAAATATTTTAAGGCTCACTTAAACTTTTTTTGTTTGCAATATGTTTTTTTACGACGAATTTTCCTTACGGCCAAATTGTCTTACGGCGAAAATGATTACGGCCAAAATGTTTACAGGAAATTTTCCAGACACGGAGCCTAGTCTGATTGTCAATGAGGATACCACGAGCACAATCCACGAAAAGATCAAAAGGCATTCGAAAATTTGCTCTTAACATTTTCGACGTAGTATCCACAACTACGAACATCCATCCAAATGAACGGCGCAAACTAGAAATAGCTATATTTACTCGTAATTGCACTTTGCCGTGTACTTTTATTCTTCCTCCATTAGCAGTTGAACTACTTATACTGAATGATGCATTTAACAAAATTGCACTAGATCCGATGGAATTATGGATATAGTCGCGCCTGTATCGATTAAAAGTTCCCTTTTATTCTTATTTAGTCTCGCAGCGACAGTGATTAAAATGGGCACGCTGGTGATCACATTTACTGCGGCCTGCCGTTTAGTTATCCGAGGTGGCTGGAGATGATGGTTTAGATCAGTGGTTCTCAACCTTTTGATGCTCGCGACACCCTTATTAGAAAATCTCGTTTGCCTATATTGTTTTCAACCCCCATTGCCCATTAAAGTGCTCTTCCTCACATGGCAATGGTTCTCAACCTCTTTCATATGGTGTTTTATTCAAGCTGTCAACCTTTCCAAGTTGATTTTTAGAAATTTTAATGCTCCCATAAGTATATGAAAAACACACATATAATATACTCTCTGATATGGCTTGATTAATAATAAAAAAAAGAACAGCATACCATAAAAAAATGTGATTATCAGTAGTAAGATAGCAAAATATACCACAATATGAGCCATGCATTTATCAATGCGAAACCTGAGATGGCTGCTTGGAACACAAGCTCTCAATATTAGGTCCAATTGCTGATAATGCTACTCGCATATTGTTCTCAAGAGATCAATGTTTATTTCTGGATTTAGATTTAATTGTTTCCATGGCAGAGAATGTATGCTCACACAAATACGATGTGGAGAAAGATAAAAGTAGATATGTAGCTTTTTCAGCCAAATTTGGATACTCCTCCACTAGTCCACGCCAAAACATAGCCAATGATTCCTCACTCTTCTCGAATTTGACTTATAGGATGGAATCAGCACACAGATCAATATATTCGTCACGTTCTATTGCCGTGAAGTCGGGTTCCTCAGCCCTGTCAGCCAGTTCGAAGGGTGATGATACAATCCAGCTGAGATTCTCTGTAGAAAGGGAAGGGAAATAAAAATCAACTGATTCTCTCAGCCGGAGCAAGTGATGTAGAATGAGATCTTTGAGACGTCCAATAGTACTATTTCCTGCTTGCTTAAGAAGAGAAGGAAAGTTTGATAGGTTGTCTTTTTGAACAGCTGACTTCTATGCATACAACTTTCTCTGGAAACCTTTCATTTTGTTACTTGATCTAATTATTGTCTCCAGTCGCCCCTGCATTTAGAGGTTGAATTCATTAAGCTTAGTGAAAATATCCGCCAAGAATGACAGCTTCAAACATCAAGTACGATTTTGAAGGAGACTGAGTAATGCATCTTGTTTCTCCTGTTCAAAAAATACTTCCAGTTCATCTTTGAGTTCGAGAACTCGGTTCAGCACACCACCTCGGGATAGCCACCTTACATCAGTATGCAACACCAGTGAGATATTAGTCATATCCTGGCATATTTTATGAAATTCATCGTCTTGACAGTCTGGTTCAAAACTTCATTTAGCTCTTCACTACATTTTTTTGTAACGAATGCCTCTATGTGCAGGAAACAGTAGGTTGTAATAATAGATGGATTTTCTTTCAGTGCTATAGTAATGAACCCCTTGTACTTCCCTATCATCAAGGACGCACCATCAGTACATATGCTACAACAGTATTTCTATGAAAGATCATGGTCACTGAGATACAATGTTACGGTTGCAAAAATGTTCTCCCCAGTGGATGTGGTCTGTAGTTCTTTACAAAATATAAACTGCTCTACAACTCTCTCATCAATGAATCTGCAAAACCCAAGCAATTGACATTTACCAGCTATGTCCGTACTCTCATCTACTAGCAAAGCGAATTGATATCAACTGAAAGTTCAGATATCCTACGACTGATTGTGCTTTTGGAGAGAGGTACTTTAGAAATCTGAACCTGAGCTTCTTTGCCAAGCATTGTTTCAATAATTATGTTACATCAGGATAATAATATCTTCACCAATTGTATGAGGCTTCATTTTCATTGCTATCAAATCTGCTACTTTAAATGAGGCTTCAAGAGCAGTGTCAGATATGGGTACTCTTTTGACCATTTACCAGTTGCCATTTTCTGCCCTTCTAGTGTGCCTTTCTGTGACACACTAGTGTGCTTGGTAGTGAGGTGCCGCTTCAGCTTGCTGGGTACCATGGCTTCATTGCCGAGTGTATCTCCACATACCACACACACAGGGCGAGGATTATCTTCATCATTCTTTGATACAAAACCATGTGTTAAGTAGGAATCATCATATGTCCATTTCTTCATAAGAGGGGCTTCTTTCACCTTACTACCTTTTGACCTAGATGGATGGGGAACACTTTCATTACTTGAGGTCGAATCAGAACAAGCAGTGACCATTGGAGTGACTATTTAATTTTCATCTTCTTTCTTCCTTGTGTTTTCGCTTTCTCAGTACGAACTTATCCATAGTTATGAGCCCTCTCCTACTCTGTCACAGAAAACTGCAAAAAAAAAAAAACTTCCACTATTAAGGTGGTATGTGTATGGGTGTTGTGTACGTGAGAGGCGAGACACCGCCAGCTCGTCATAACCTGCGCGTGAGGAATGCAGATAGCGTCTCAGTACTAATAAATGAGATATATATATTATAATATTACGACAATGGGTATTGAATGTGGTGAGGCTGTGTGTATGTGTGGGATTCCTAGTGTATTCTGCCATCACGTGACTGTGATGTCTTCCATATCACTTATCAGTTGGAAATTCCTGTTCGAAACATTCTCAATTGGCTAAATCTCGATTTATCACGATTTATGTATGCATTTAGCAGTATAATATTTTGTTTATATTCAATATTTTTCCCGAATCTCGCGGCACCCTTTGTTAATCTCGTGGCACACTGGTTGAGAACTTCTGGTCTCGATGATGGATGTAATTGTATATTTTCACCTCGCTTTGGTCACCTGCACCACGGTTTACAATATCTAGCATTAGATCCGAAATAAAATGTGCAAGGCGCACAACAGGCTTTGGATTACAATGGAAATGTCGTAATCCTAATGGTAAACATTTTATAGCATCACTCTTATAAATATTAGGCAAACATATTGATAGATTAACATCAGGGTACTCACTGATGTGCAGTGAATACGCATTTTTCGTATATTGCATATAATTTTTCTAACTATTACACATAATTAACACTGAGAGCACTTATATTGGGAAACGATGCGGCACCACTCTTATCTATATCACTATGATTTGCACTAAAACACTGTTCTATAAAATGGCATTAGTTCGTCTTCAAGTTTTCCAATTTTGGCGAGAGTCAAATCCTTCAGTGTAGCGATGATGGGCGTGATGTTCGAAGGTGAGGACTGGATAAACTTGTGCCTCACAAGGTCCTTACCAACTCCAACTTGCAGTACTGTCCTTCGCAACTCTTCCAGATTGACCGATGGTCGTCCGGTAAGTGGGGAAGCTATTCTTAGTTTCTCGAAGATTTCAGGCTTCGTCCTCTCAAAAAGTCCAATCACTTCTGTTCTTAGGAGAGAGTAGCTATGCAATGAAAGGAGCGTAGCAGGAAGAAGATCGACTGTCTCGGGAGGTAAAGCAGACAGGATATGATAAAATTTGGGGCCTTCCCGGCTCATCATCAAACGGTGGAATTGTGCTTCCACTATTATAAACCATCCCGTTACGTCAAATGTTATTTTGGTTCGGCGTGAACCCACTAAAAGATTTACTAAAGCATTAGAAATATGCAGAATGAGTTGCATTAGAACTATGCAGAATGAGTTGCATTAGAACTATGCAGAATGAGTTGCATTAGAACTATGCAGAATGAGTTGCATTAAAAATATACAGAATGAGTTGCATTAGAACTATGCAGAATGAGTTGCATTAGAACTATGCAGAATGAGTTGCATTAGAAATATGCAGAATGAGTTGAATTAGAACTATGCAGAATGAGTTGCATTAGAACTATGCAGAATAAGTTGCATTAGAACTATGCATAATGAGTTGCATTAGAACTATGCAGAATGAGTTGCATTAGAACTATGCAGAATAAGTTGCATTAGAAATATGCAGAATGAGTTGCATTAGAACTATGCAGAAGGAGTTGCATTAGAACTATGCAGAATGATTTGCATTAGAACTATGCATAATGAGTTGCATTAGAACTATGCAGAATGAGTTGCATTAGAACTATGCAGAATGAGTTGCATTAAAAATATACAGAATGAGTTGCATTAGAACTATGCAGAATGAGTTGCATTAGAAATATACAGAATGAGTTGCATTAGAACTATGCAGAATGAGTTGCATTAACAATATACAGAATGAGTTGCATTAGAACTATGCAGAATGAGTTGCATTAGAACTATGCAGAATGAGTTGCATTAGAACTATGCAGAATAAGTTGCATTAGAAATATGCAAAATGAGTTGCATTAGAACTATGCAGAATGAGTTGCATTAAAAATATTTCCAGAATGAGTTGCATTAGAACTATGCATAATGAGTTGCATTAGAACTATGCAGAATAAGTTGCATTAGAACTATGCATAATGAGTTGCATTAGAACTATGCAGAATGAGTTGCATTAGAACTATGCAGAATAAGTTGCATTAGAACTATGCATAATGAGTTGCATTAGAACTATGCAGAATGAGTTGCATTAGAACTATGCAGAATAAGTTGCATTAGAAATATGCAGAATGAGTTGCATTAGAACTATGCAGAAGGAGTTGCATTAGAACTATGCAGAATGATTTGCATTAGAACTATGCATAATGAGTTGCATTAGAACTATGCAGAATGAGTTGCATTAGAACTATGCAGAATGAGTTGCATTAAAAATATACAGAATGAGTTGCATTAGAACTATGCAGAATGAGTTGCATTAGAAATATACAGAATGAGTTGCATTAGAACTATGCAGAATGAGTTGCATTAACAATATACAGAATGAGTTGCATTAGAACTATGCAGAATGAGTTGCATTAGAACTATGCAGAATGAGTTGCATTAGAACTATGCAGAATAAGTTGCATTAGAAATATGCAAAATGAGTTGCATTAGAACTATGCAGAATGAGTTGCATTAAAAATATTTCCAGAATGAGTTGCATTAGAACTATGCATAATGAGTTGCATTAGAACTATGCAGAATGAGTTGCATTTGAACTATGCAGAATAAGTTGCATTAGAAATATGCATAATGAGTTGCATTAGAACTATGCAGAATGAGTTGCATTATAAATATGCATAATGAGTTGCATTAGAACTATGCAGAATCAGTTGCATTAGAACTATGCAGAAAGAGTTGCATTAGAACTATGCAGAATGAGTTGCATTAGAAATATACAGAATGAGTTGCATTAAAACTATGCAGAATGAGTTGCATTAGAAATATACATAATGAGTTGCATTAGAAATATACAGAATGAGTTGCATTAGAACTATGCAGAATGAGTTGCATTAGAAATATACAGAATGAGTTGCATTAGAACTATGCAGAATTATTTTCATTAGAACTATGCATAATGAGTTGCATTAGAACTATGCAGAATGAGTTGCATTAGAACTATGCAGAATGAGTTGCATTAGAAATATACAGAATGAGTTGCATTAGAACTATGCAGAATGAGTTGCATTAGAACTATGCAGAATGAGTTGCATTAGAAATATACAGAATGAGTTGCATTAGAAATATGCAGAATGAGTCGCATTAGAAATATACAAAATGAGTTGCATTAGAACTATGCAGAATGAGTTGCATTAGAAATATACAGAATGAGTTGCATTAAACTATGCAGAATGAGTTGCATTAGAAATATACAGAATGAGTTGCATTAGAAATATGCAGAATGAGTTGCATTAGAAATATACAGAATGAGTTGCATTAGAACTATGCAGAATGAGTTGCATTAGAAATATACAGAATGAGTTGCATTAGAACTATGCAGAATGAGTTGCATTAGAAAAATACAGAATGAGTTGCATTAAAACTATGCAGAATGAGTTGCATTAGAAATATACATAATGAGTTGCATTAGAAATATACAGAATGAGTTGCATTAGAAATATACAGAATGAGTTGCATTAGAAATATACAGAATGAGTTGCATTAGAACTATGCAGAATGAGTTGCATTAGAACTATGCAGAATGAGTTGCATTAGAAATATACAGAATGAGTTGCATTAGAACTATGCAGAATGAGTTGCATTAGAACTATGCAGAATGAGTTGCATTAGAAATATACATAATGAGTTGCATTAGAAATATACAGAATGAGTTGCATTAGAAATATACAGAATGAGTTGCATTAGAAATATACAGAATGAGTTGCATTAGAACTATGCAGAATGAGTTGCATTAGAACTATGCAGAATGAGTTGCATTAGAAATATGCAGAATCAGTTGCATTAGAACTATGCAGAATGAGTTGCATTAGAACTATGCAGAATGAGTTGCATTAGAAATATACATAATGAGTTGCATTAGAACTATGCAGAATGAGTTGCATTAGAAATATACAGAATGAGTTGCATTAGAACTATGCATAATGAGTTGCATTAGAAATATGCAGAATGAGTTGCATTAAAAATATACAGAATGAGTTGCATTAGAACTATGCAGAATGAGTTGCATTAGAAATATACAGAATGAGTTGCATTAGAACTATGCAGAATGAGTTGCATTAGAAATATACAGAATGAGTTGCATTAGAACTATGCAGAATGAGTTGCATTAAAAATATACAGAATGAGTTGCATTAGAACTATGCAGAATGAGTTGCATTAGAAATATGCAGAATCAGTTGCATTAGAACTATGCAGAATGATTTGCATTAGAACTATGCAGAATGAGTTGCATTAGAAATATACAGAATGAGTTGCATTAGAACTATGCAGAATGAGTTGCATTAGAAATATACAGAATGAGTTGCATTAGAACTATGCAGAATGAGTTGCATTAGAAATATACAAAATGAGTTGCATTAGAACTATGCAGAATGAGTTGCATTAGAAATATACAGAATGAGTTGCATTAGAACTATGCAGAATGAGTTGCATTAGAACTATGCAGAAAGAGTTGCATTAGAACTATGCAGAATGAGTTGCATTAGAACTATGCATAATGAGTTGCATTAGAACTATGCATAATGAGTTGCATTAGAACTATGCAGAATGAGTTGCATTAGAACTATGCAGAATAAGTTGCATTAGAAATATACAGAATGAGTTGCATTAGAACTATGCAGAATGAGTTGCATTAGAAATATACAGAATGGGTTGCATTAGAACTATGCATAATGAGTTGCATTAGAACTATGCAGAATGAGTTGCATTAGAACTATGCAGAATGAGTTGCATTAGAACTATGCAGAATAAGTTGCATTAGAAATTTACAGAATGAGTTGCATTAGAACTATGCAGAATGAGTTGCATTAGAAATATACAGAATGGGTTGCATTAGAACTATGCAGAATGAGTTGCATTAGAAATATACAGAATGAGTTGCATTAGAACTATGCAGAATTAGTTGCATTAGAAATATACAAAATGAGTTGCATTAGAACTATGCAGAATGAGTTGCATTAGAACTATGCAGAATGAGTTGCATTAGAACTATGCAGAATGAGTTGCATTAGAACTATGCAGAAAGAGTTGCATTAGAAATATGCAAGAAGAGGATTCTAAAAGAAATTTTGCGAACCAATTTCGAAGGAATTATGACCGCGAAATCTTTGATATAGCTAATGATTTTCAAGTAGATTTCTATCATTTTACGCTAAGAATACAATGGGGATATTAAAGAAAGATTTAGGGCAGTATTTAATCCACCTCCTTACAATGAAGGATTTATAGATCGTATTACTATTGAGCAACAAAAATCCATTTAACTGAATTGTATGTAAAAATTGATTGCTCAAATTTATGAATGAAATTTATGAGTGAACACATTGGTGATGTAAATGTTATAAAATATTGATCCCAAAAACACATTATGTACACTGCTATGTTCATCAAATGAGTTTAGTGATGTCTGCCGATATCTTGGATTGGACAAGTTGGAGAATTATTTATAAATATATCCTTAATTCCAATCTCAAAGAAGCTCATTAGGAGATGAAATTGGAGGAAAAGATAGGCCAAAACTGTTAAAGCCAGATGGAATTTTAATATCAGAATAGTAAAGAAGGTTTCTAAAAACAGAGAATTTACTTAAATGCTTAAACAAAATTTAAAGTTAAATTCAATAACCATTAACACGAGACTAAGCAGGAAATTTGAAATGGTTAATGACTTGGCGCAGCCAGCGACTGCTGGCATCTATGATGGCGCCTCCTGGCAATCTCACGCCATTCGTGGCCCATTAATTCTTGCGCTTACGGGGGAGGCAGATAATTGTCATTCACACAACTCTCTCGCTCGGCTGCCATCCTCGCTCCACGCCAAGTGTCACATCAATCTCTAAGAAGCGAACTGCAAGGCCAGTCACTTAAGGCAACAAGAAGAATATTTGGTTTAGACCTTCTCAATAAAGACAAATAGTGAGCGTGTTTACTAAACCAGCCGTTCCAGATTGAACATATATTTGTATTTTTTGCTCACTCTATTCTACCATAAATTTTTAAAATAATAAAATCCAAACAAGAAAAATTCTGATGCAATTCACATTAAACACGCTGTGAATGAACTAAAATTATAAATTGAAAAGATAAGAAACAAAATGAGCACAATAATTGAAGAAATTGCCCAAATATCTGATGTGATGTTTGTGAAGTAAAGAGAACAAGATCATTAACTGTTTTTCATTGTAATGTGAGTAACAAATCTTCTATATTTGAAGTGTGGGCTTAATAATTTTTCAACCCATGTACAGATTTTCCTTTAGTGGTCATTTAGTCGCAGTACAACTATACTATCAAATTTATAAATCTTCATTTTTCATAGATGCATTCAGAAATAATTATAACTATCCTATTTTTAATTTCTCAAGACCTAAATCAGAACTTGAAGTTATCGATTGGAGACAAGATTGGGTCAAAATAAATTGGAGGCACTGATTATGCAACCAACTGATAGGGATATTTCACGCAATGCATCTTTTGAAATTGATGTGATAGATTTGTCTGCAAGCCAGAAAACAAAGAAAATGATGTGATAGACATATTTACAAACAGGAAAACGAGGAAAATGATGTGATAGACTTATTTACAAGCTAAATACAAATAGAATAATCTGATAGACCTATTTAAAAGCCAGAAAACAAGGGTAATGATATGATAGACTTATTTTCATGCCAGAGGAAATCGTAGCCAGATGGGCTGAGCACTTTAAAACCTTGCTCAACCAGGCCCACCCTACAACACCTGATGCCCTGGATGAAACCACCAATCTAGATGAGGTCCTCACTGCCATAAGAGGCCTGAAGCCTGAAAAACAACAAAAGTCCTGGACCAGATGGTATCCCAGCAGAAATATTCAAGAAAGGAGGATACCTCTTGAAAGTTAGAATAGATCTATTTATTAGTGAGATATGGACAACCGGAGAGGTGCCACAAATGCTCAAAGATGCCAACATTGTGACCATCTTCAAGAAAAAAGGTGACAGAGGAACCTGTGGGAACAGCAGAAGCATTTTACTCCAGGAGAAAGCAATAGAACAAAACAAAGACCTGTTTGTTGCTTTCATTGACCTGGCAGAGGCTTTCGACACCGTTAATCGCCCTCTGCTATGGAACCTTTTATTAAAGATTGTGGTCCTCCCGCCCAAATTCCTTACCATCTTGAGAAAGCTGCATGAAGGGATCATTATCAGAACCCTTCAATGTGGAAGTGGGAGTCAAACAGGGGTGTGTGCTTGCCCCTGTTCTCTTTAATGTTTACCTCATGGCTCTCATCAACCTGGTCCGTGCTGCCCTAGGAAGAGATGCAAGTATTCCCATACAGTACTGCCTAGATGGCAGTTTATTCAACATCCACCGATTCCAGGCCAGAACTAAAGTTTCTTCCACCCAACTAATAGAACTTCAATATGCAGATAATTGTGCCATTGTTGCCCATGATGCTGAAGCACTCCAAGCCACCCAGGATGCTATCTCATCCACATACTCTGCCATCGGTCTTAAAGTTAATTCACAAAAGACAGAAATCTTACAACAGTGCATAAAACAACCGAAAAAAACATTTCATTTTAACATAAATGGTGATGACATCAAAGTGGTAGAACATTTTATTTACTTAGGCAGTGTGATCTCCTTTAACTGTTCACTGGACCCAGAAATACAAAGAAGGATAAACCTCGCCTCTGCTGCCTTTGGCTACTTGAGGAAAAGAGTTTTCTCAAACAACAACTTGAGGACAGACACTAAAGCTGTAGTTTACAGGGCTGTTTGCCTATCCATCTTGCTGTGTGGCTCTGAAGGCTGGACAGTATACAAACAACAGGTCCGCAGCTTAGAAACGTTCCACATTGGGCGTCTCCAGAGGATCCTAGGCACTTCATATAACGACAAAATTACATACGATGAAATATATCACAAGACCCAAACCTGCAGTATATAAACCCTCCTAGTACAACGACAACCCCGCTGGCTGGGTCACAACGTCAGGGTACCAGACCACCGACTCCAAAAACAAATACTGTACGGTCAACTTGAGGAAAACAGAAATGTAGGAGGCCCCAAGAAGCGTTACAAAGACCTGTGCAAAAACGCGACACCAGCGAAACGAAGAAGTACTACCTGTGGAACAATATCCCTACCACAGATGGGAGAAAATTTGTTGATCCCGAATTGGACTGAACAGTCACCTTCGGTGGCACCAACCGAATGACACCTGATCTCCACTTTCATCATCATCATGCAGAGCAACGTCATCATCGATATCGATGGACCGCCTTAAGCAAAGAAGCCAGAAAGCAATAATAATAATGCGATAGACTTTTTTTGCAACCTAGAAAACAATGAGAATGATGAAATAGACATTTTGCAAGCCAGAAAAGAAGGACAATGATGTGATTAACTTATTTAGAAGCAGGAAAACGAGGAGAATGATGTAATAGAATTATTTGCAAACCAGAAAACGAGTAGAATGGGTTTCCTCTCATAAACAATTTAAAACAAGAAAACATACCTTGAGTTAATTTATAAAACATTTTACATTTCATTCTCCATTGTATTTTAAATTGTGTATGACTTATTTTGTCATATTAGCACAGTAAAGTAAACTAAAGCAAGTTAAAGAAAACACTAAATATATATTTTAGGAAATTCACCCCTCCTCCTCTTCATATACATCACGAGTTGCCATTGGATTGCGTGATGCCAAACGCAAAGGGATATTTAGGATGAATAACAAGGCATCGCAAAATATCCACATATGTTTTGTACGTGACTACACGGGTTCTGTATCTTTCGTTATGGCTTCAAAAGGTTTTGAGAGAGAAATAAAATATGGCAGAAACCCTCTAGTGGCTGGTTACTACTCGCAGACTTATAGTTACTTCTTCTTGTATGTGGTACGAATGGTGAGCCGTTAAATTGTGAGAGATTTAGAGAGATGGTATAGAAATCCTTTGAAAGTACCTTCTAGCTTGCGGAGATAGTGGGTGGGATAGGGTGACTCTTTGGCTAGGTTTGGCTTTCTGTGCCTCGTAGCTCAGGTGTGGAACAAACTGACTGGCAATTGGGAAACTCCAATTCGACTGTCGGCCAGAGCTTTCGATGGCATAGGTTCGAACCCCCCATATTTCTCACTTTTTTAACCGACAAAAAGTTTATATTATTTTATTCCATTTGCTCTTTCTCTTTCTCTCTCTCTCTCTCTTAGTCTTTGTGTGGTCTTTTAAACAGACGGTTTCGCGTGTGGAACAATATTTCCTTATTTCCTATGGGTTATTGAGCATCTACCTTGTCACGTGTTATTGTGAATTTTCCGTATATATATATATATATATATATATATATATATATATATATAGGGTGTCCACAAAGTTTGGGTACATATGAATTTTAATATTCTAAAGGTATGTATTTATCCCCTATGTACCCAGACTTTGTGGACACCCTGTATATATATATATATATATATATATATATATATATATATATATATATATATATATATATATATATATTATACAGTTGCAAAAGCCTGACATCCCTTCTTTGAACGACCGAAAGCTATCGGCCGGTGTGGTTGGCGCGCAAACTAGCACGCATCCACCCCGAAGCTTAAACGCTTGATAACAGTATGTGTGGAGAATTGATACACAGAAACAAGAGAGAAGAGATCCTACTGGAGGTGACTCCGAGAAAAATCAAAGAGAAAAAAAAACATTGCCCGACAAGGACTCGAACCTCGGTCGCTCAAAGAAGGGATGTTCGGGCTTTTACAACTGTATCTTCTCCGTGCCTGTAATGGCACGGTTTCATTTGAGCGGTGTTCTTTGGAGGTGCAAACGAAAAAGTTAAATTGATGAAATGTTTTATCATGGCTTACGTGTCCCGTTAGCTCAGTCGTTAGAGCTCTGGTCTAGATCAGCGGTCGCCAACCTGTGGTCCGTGAAAATATTTAGGTGGTCCACGGAAAAAATGTCATTATTTATATTTCCTGAACATTCAAATAAAAAAAAATTACGATTAACAAAACTTATCCTAGACATAGATCAGATGAATATATGGGAAATAAGGGTCTCAACCGGAAAGTGGTATCTATTATTCAACAGCACTTACAGCCACTCAAAGAATATTTTGATTTTTATTACCCAAGTGAAGAAGATCCTAGGCCTGGAAATATGTGGATAATAGATCCATTTGTAGCTAAAATCGAAGAAAGCAAATTAAGCCTGAATGAAACAGAAAGCCTCATCGATCTATGTTGCGACGACAGTGTCAAAGCTAGATTCCAGTCATTTTTATCAAGACCTCATTTCTGGCTCTCTGTAAAAAATGAATACCCATCACTGAGTGAGGAAGCAATGAATATTTTGATTCAATTTTCAACAACATATGAATGCGAATAGACATTTTCATCATAACAGTAATTAAAACTCGGTACCGCTCTCGGCTTGAAATAAACGCAGTTCTCCGTCTTGCAGTGACGTCATTGGAGCCGAATCTCCACATACTGATGTCAAATAAACAGCAACAACCATCACACTAAAAATGGGTAATATTTAACTAAACTTCAGTTTTGGGGGGAATAATTACTATATAACTTTTTTACCTTTAATGTGTGTATTTCGTATTAAAAAAAAATAAAACTTTTATGATTAATATTGTATAAATATATTTACAGTACTTTTTAATCTAAATTCATGTTAGTGGTCCGCCAAATAAAAAATTATACATTTAGTGGTCCATTAAGTTCTAAAGGTTGGCGACCGCTGGTCTAAATAACCAGAGGTCTGGGGTTCGAGGCCTTGTTGGGTAATTGTTTTTTTCTCTATTTTTCTCAGGGTCACCTCCACTAGGATCTCTTCTCTCTTGTTTCTGTGTATCACTTCTCCATATATATATATATATATATATATATATATATATATATATATATATATATATATATATATATATATATATATATATATATATATATATATATATATATATATATATATATATATATATATATATAACTATGAATATATACATAGACAAAAATAAATACATTATTCAATAAACAAAAAATATAAGCAAGGTAAATAAATCAAAAGGCTAAGAATTAACGCGAACAATTTTATTTAAAATAAACTTTTTAATGACAGGATCAAGTTTAAAAGAGCGGGGGGATATATTGAAATTAGGAGAGTTAATGAAGAAGTATTTAACAATATTTCTTTTAACATAGTTAACTGAGTTGTAAATAATCTTAGCAGAATTCCAGTTGATAGGATGATCATGTTCAGATAAAATGAACAAAGAAGGCTCTATTGCGTTCACACCTTCTAATATTGTACTTGTGTGGGGAGAAACGAACATTTAGTGATTTTCCAGTTTGCTCAAAATAACGCTTAGAGCAAACTACATTTCGATAGATAGATAGATAGTAGGCTCATACTTAAACATACATGGCTTAAATATAAAAACATTTCAAGAGACGACGAAGAAAGGAAAAGGCATCAGAAAATGGTAAAACAAGGGATTTTATTAACATTGAATGCGGGAGGGATTTCAAATATGTAAAAGGTCCTTTTTTTGCCGAATCTAAGCACTTAGCAAGACGGTTGAAATCTCAATATCCAAGAATTACAATCTGGCGACCCGGAACCCTCGGGCAAACATTGAAAGGTAAATTTAATTGAGGAAGCCAATGAGGAAACTCAGTGAGGGAACCATGGACATCCTTAGAAGTGGGTCACAAATATATGATATCGTCATGTGTCTAAACCAAACAATGGGAAAAGCGATAATAGTATGGAGTTAAGTAATTTAAAAAAATTCATATATAAATTAGAGGACAGGAGATAAACAATTTCGTATAGTCAAACCGAACTTTTGAAGGTAAAATTTGTCATTAGAAGAAAACTTACAATTTTTCTTCTAATATCAGTGTTACGTATTTTACCAATTAGGAAGGGTAAAAGATCGTCAACCGGCACTTTAGTAAAAAGAGAACATACATCGAAACTAACAAGAGAGAAATTACTAGAGTAAGGAATGGAGTTAAGTTTATCAGTAAGGTCGTAACTATTTTTAATATGAGATTGAGAAGTGGTACCAACGAGGGGAGTGAGGTATGAAGTAAGCCATCTAGATACAGAATAAGAAACTGAGCCTACAGAACTAATAATAGGACGCATGAGATTAATAGGATTATGAGTTTTAAGCAGACCATTTAAGTATGGCAGAGGCGCTACTTGATTCAAACTTGTCAATTAAGTCGTGGAAAATGTTTAAGTTGGGAACGAACTTTTTTATGGAAATCACTAATAACTTGAATCGGAGGGTCTTTTACTAGGGGCACATAAGTGGTTTTGTGATTTTGTGATAAATCCATTTTTTCAATATAAGACAGTTTATCCATAATAACAAAGGCATTATCTGCCTTGGTAATGTGTATTGAAGCATTATTTCGAATGTCAACTAAAGCACGACGGAAACGCAAGTGACAATTATAATGGGTAGGATTAGCTAAACATTGATAAACGCAACCTTTTTTTCACTAGAAACATGTTCACTTGGAATGTCACTAGATTTTTGTAAATTTGCAAATCCTTTAACGATTGATACATTAGATGATCTGGACGGAATGGAGATGTTCAAACCATATCTATCTAACTATTATATATATATGTATATAAATTTTCAAATTATTTCGTGAATAAGCAATAAATGCAACAAGGCCCACAAAGAAAATAAAATGAAAATTCCAAGTACTTTCGAACTTAAAATAAAGTTGGAAAGTACTTGGAATCTAAATTTTATTTTCCTTGTGGTATTTGTCGTATATATATATATATATATATATATATATATATATATATATATAAATAAATAAATATCGAGACAAGTTTTTCAATATTATTTTTATTAAAGCTCCTTGTTGCAAACAAGCATACACTTCTTTCTCTCCTTCTTTATTTACCCTATTATCACGTTGTTTATTGCCAACTCACCTACGCTCACAACATTCATCCCACCACTGCTCTCCACCTGCTTCCCTCCTAATAAAATAAAAGAAACGAATAATTCTCTTTAATTGGATCAAGTCAACATAAACTTTCCTTAAAAAATATGTCAGCACTCAACGAAGAGGATGAAATACGGTAAACTCTATTTTAAACTAATCTAACCATAAATGACTTAGAAATTACCATCGTTACCTCTTGTACCATTGCAGAATTTGACCTGATTACAACAGCCGACAAAATTGCCGTTGAAATTCACATATAATATCGCTTCAATTTAAATCTTCACCGATGATTAACAAAGTGACCTAAAAATTCTTCTAATTGTTTACTGCTTTAAAAGCTTCACCCACTAAAACACCATAAACATATATTCTATTTTTGTTTTGCCCACAGTAATTAGGGGGCCGTGGGGCCGTGTTGTTTAACTTAAGACATCTTTATACAGCTTGTAAATTTCGAGGGAAATTTTTTAGTTTATTTTCAGTAGCACACACACCGATTACTCATTCCTGGTTTTCAGCTGTGTTTATTATATCAACTATGCTCAAAATAGAATATAAATAACGGATTATAATCATTAATTAGCAAGAATAAGATATTATCTCACGTTCACAAACTAGGGCCTACCAACGGTGTTGGTCCCAATGCCTTGGTTTGAAAGTCGGGAACCAACAATTTACAAAATAGGGATGACTGAAAGACAAGGAAAAGTCAACCGATAAATAAGAGAGTGTTTGCGAAGATATAAGTGGTCTCTTCCGGGAAGATTCTCCAAGCACAGTCAACTTAGAGAACCTTCGTTAGTTTACAATAGGTCGTTTTGAAGGTTTAGAAAAATAAATAGGGAGGAGTTGCAAAGAGGGGAAATTTGAAGGACAGGCTCCTTTCACCCGGGAATATGAAACTGTGCACTTACGAGGGGTGGTCAATAAGTTTTGCGAATCAGTAGGGCAAAACAGAGGAAGGGGGATGGCTGTTTGTGGGGGTGTTAGGACAAGTTATGACAAGTCAGGACCTGCAGCCGCACGCTACTGCCTCGTCTATTTAAGAAGCAGTAGCTGATCGCAGATCGTCAGTCACAAATTTTTCAACAATGGAGAAGGTTGAGCACCGCGCAGTGATCAAATTTTTGACCAAGGAAGGCAAGAATGCAAAAGAGATCCATGAAGGCATGGTTGCAGTGTACACCGACACCGCCCCTTCCTATGCAACCATTGCTCGCTGGAATAGGGAGTTCTGCCATGGTCGTGAGTCCCTCGAAGATGACCCCCGTCAGACGTGACCAACGAGGGTAATGTGGCCCATGTGGAGAGGATGATCTTCGAAAATCGACGGGTGAAGGTCGAAGAAATTGAACGAGAACTTGGAATATCACATGGAAGTGTTATCAACATCATCCACGACCAAGGTCTCTGCTCGTTGGGTCCCTAGAAACCTCACGCCCCATGATCGACTTCAACGTCGTCAAAGTTCGGAGGAGCTGCTGCTCCTGTACAACCAAGACCCGGCGGGATTCGAGTCACGCATAGTGACAAGTGATGAAACGTGGATGTATCACTGGGATCCCGAGACCAAGCTCGAAAGCATCGCCTGGAAGTACAGGGGCTCTCCGACCCCCATCAAGTTCCGGACATAACCCTCAGCCGGGAAGATCATGGCCATCATCTTCTGGGATTCTGAGGGAATGTTGATGGTGAACTATGCGCCTCGTGGAAGGACCATCACATGCCAATATTACGCCGAGGAACTGGCTAGGTTGAAGAAGTGCATTCGTCAGAAGCGGCGCGGCAAGTTGACACGCGGCGTCCTGCTCCTCCACGACAATGCCCCTGTCCACAAGGCCAGAGTTGCACAAGATGCCCAGCTCGCCGTCCAGGAATGGATTGAACAGCAGTCGGGAGATTTCTGTTGTCGGGAATTCGAAGCCTCAGGGACAAGTGTCGCAAGTGCATTGAAGTCGAGGGTAGTTATATTGAAAAATAATAAAACACTTTTCCTCATATCTCGTTTCCTTATATCCGAATTGCAAAACTTATTGACCGCCCCTCGTATGTTGGTAAATTCTAGTAGATAAAAATTTACTAGTTTGCCCGAAGTAAGGTAAATTGCAAATAGAACATTCTATAGAATATACCCCACCTTTTTTTTTTGTATTATTGTGGACTAACATTTTATATAAAGTGGATTCATATCTAAAATTTACAGGGATATTAAGCTTCTTAAAAATACGGGTGAGACAACAAAAATGGTTCAAAGTATGGCAAGATAAGACAATTTTTATAACTGAAAACCAGTGGTTATCATTTCTATAGAAAGTTATCTTTGCAAAGTTTAATGAAGTATGCAAAAATTGATGAGGGTCACAAAGTTTCTTACCTATTTCAAAGATATTAGACAATTCCTTATCCAAAAATTTCGGACAAACAAGACGTAATGCACGTAGAAACATAGAAGTGAATACAGACCGTTTAATTTTAACTATGATAATAATAAAAGTAATTATATGAACTAAAGTTAGACGGTTTGTAATAAACAGAGTATTTAAAACCTGACGGCGTCCTTTGTATCAAAAGGTCAAGAAAAGGAAGAGCGCCATTATCTCAATTTCAAGTGTAAATTTAATAGAAAGGACTATAGAATTAAGATTACATAGAAAATTGTGAATATCTTTAGAGGAAGGCCAAAGGCATATAATATCATCAATGTAACGGTACCATACAATAGGAAAATCGAGGATTTGGGGCAAGAATAACGTCTCAAAGAATTCCATATATAAATTAGAGAGGGTGGGAGATAGACAACCCCCCATCGGCAGACCGAATTTTTGAAGGTAAAATTTATCATTGAATGAAAATTTACAATTTTTAGCACAAAGAGAAATAGGACTTATGAAAGTATTGGCCGGTATAGGGTGATCTAAATGATGTAATTTATCACAAAGGAGAGGAAGAAGATCGTCTAAAGGAACTTTAATAAACAAAGAACAAACATCGATGTTTGTTCTTTGTTTACTAAAGTTCCTTTAGACGATCTTCTTCCTCTCCTTTGCGATAAATTACATAATTTAGAGCATTCGACCGAATCGACTCCCCCAATATTATTACAATTATTGTGAACTAGAATGTTTTTTTAAAGTTGACTCGTATTTGAAAGCAACTGAAATGTTAAAGTTCTTTAAAAGACGGGAAAGGTCAATAAAACAAACAGAGAAGGGTAAAACCAAAATGTTTTTAACATTAAAAAACTTTAACATTTCAGTTGCTTTCATATACGAGTAAACTATACCAAAAAAAAACATTCTAGTTCACAATAATTTTAATAATATTGTGGGAGTCTATTGTCCAAGTAAATATTTTGGACACAGATATTAATCAGCATAAATACAATATTAGGAGAGTGTAAATAATAGTGCATTTTTTGTGCATACTCGTATGTACCTTCACAAATACAACAAAACCTGTCATGTGTTTTTTCCCCATATGTATGGAAAAGTTTTATAACCCAAAAGAATGTCGGAATCTGCTTGTCATAAGAACATTGGGGTTCGTGTAGCTGCCTTTAACTCATTGTTCCCACATTTGTGTACGCGCGTTGTGTGCATGTCTCTGTGAATGTTAACGTGTGCGCAAAACAGTTTTATAAAAATTTATTTTGGTCCTGTTTTAGATTTGGCGCCCAATTCTCCCTCCTCCCCACGAAGCCAGAGTTGTCTGGCACATTAAGGCAATGTCGTTTTTCTTCCCCGTTTCCTACTAGGGAGGAATTCTCCTTTTCCTTTTCCTTTCCCCCTAAGAAAACTTTAATGGTTGTGCAAATATATTTCATCTCCTCCTATATTAGCGTATGTGTAAGGGATGTATGAGCCTGGAGATAAAGCTTAATGCATCGATGTATGTGTAAAATGCATTGCTAGTGGAGGAGAGCGTTGCCCCAGCGCCAAATAACTTGGCTTGAGGTGAAATGACCCGTATATTACACAGGGGAACACTTTTAATCACATTTTCTGGTGACTTAGAATTCAGCAAAAAAAAATTTCGCTCAAATGACTCAATTAAAGGAAACCTTGTTGAATGTTCATGTATAAGTCAATTTAATAACTTTAACATTTCCCCTGGCTTTTTTAAAATTGAGGCTGTTATGAAAAAACTCATTCTTAAAGAAATTAGCTTTGACTTATGTTCCTATTTTTTTTTCAATTTTCATTTTTATGGGAACCCGATGTGTCAATTTAATTATTGCATTGATTTTGTATTTACATTATTTTATTTCTCTTCCTCTCTCCTTGTCCCTCTCCCCTTCGTTTCAATTTACTTCTCGTGTCTCTCCTAATCTCCCTTTTTAGACTATCGCTTTATCCGTTAATGGTTTTAACCCTTTTGGCTCTGTTCTTGACTCTTTCGTGCCTCTCGGTTTGACCTTGCTACCTTTGTTATAGCTAAATCTTAATGTGAATTTACCCGTCCCTCTCCTACTTCCTCATTGATGATTTCTTGTCCTAGAGGCAGGCCTTTATCTTTTACTAGCTTATATATACCCGTATTATATTATTTTATCTTGTAGTTATCCTTGAGAATGAATTGAATAAAGTTCGCAAGTATTTGGAAGTACCTTTTCATTTTTCCTTGGGACATTACATTCATTGCGAACCTCACGTGCAACTTTGTGAGTTATTAATTTATTATATATATATATATATATATATATATATATATATATATATATATATATATATATATATATATATATATAAATCTAACTTCACCGCAGGAAAGAGAAAACAGAATAATTTTTCTTCGGAAATAGTTATTTCTTACTTCGAAAAAATCCGAACTGGGGTGGGATTCGAACCGTGCACATTGAGGCAGCGAGCACATTGAGGCACGGTTCGAATCCCACCCCAGTTCGGATTTTTTCGAAGTAAGAAATAACTATTTCCGAAGAAAAATTATTCTGTTTTCTCTTTCCTGCGGTGAAGTTAGATTTATATATATATATATATATATATATATATATATATATATATATATATATATATATATATATATATATATAGGGACACACGCAGAGACAGGGACAGAGAAAGTCAGGAAGAAGAGAGAATCTGTCAAGTCAAAGCTGTTAGCAGCCATTTGCTATTAGTTATTGTCACGAATCCGTTCCCTCGCCCTTGAGTCCTGCTGCCCCCTTAGACTTACTTACATAGCCTTTTAAACGGAAGACTCACTATACCCGCGCAGAATTAGAACGTTTCCGCTTGCTCCCAGTTGGTAGGCCACTCGATAAGAATAAAACCTATTATAGCCGTCTTCCTTTTGAAGTCCTTTTCTTTTCCCACGATCACCGAGGCAGCTTCAGCAACCCAGCCTATAAGCGAATTTTCCTGAAAACTTAAGGTGTCAGAATCTGAATTGATTAGAGGACAAAGGAAGGCCTTCTGCCTACGACCCGTCGATACTCGTTACATCACTCTCTGCCAGCCGCCATCACTCACGCACCGCCACGATTAACGGGTGTCTTCGAGGAGCTCAATGACATCGAGGCCTCTTTAGAGTGCGTAGGAACGCTCGAATGGGATATTTTTCTTTCAACGGACTTGATTTTTGGTGAACTAGTTATGGGTTAGTAGCTCAGTCCATATAGGTCTTGACCTTTCTCAAATTTATTATTAGCGTCGTTAATTCCAGCAGCAACGTTGTGTTCCATGATAATCTTGACTCGTTTGGTTCTTGTCTACCTCTGCACGGGAATATGACCAAATGGAAAGCAAAATAAGATCTATTACATTCTATCCAAAAGGGATATTTTTTTCATAAGTACATATCAGTTATCAGTTCTATTCATCTCTTTCAAACTGCTACCATGATAAATAACTTAAGTAAAATCAAAATTTATCTAAAACGAGACAGCGCAAAACTGATGATAAAGAGAACGAACACAAATTAAATTTCGCTACTCAAGTACTCAAGTGCTCACTCAAGTTTACTGAACTTAATGAATTCTCATTTTAAAACCAAAACCAATGGTAGCACAAACTTTTTTATAATGTGAAATTTTGGCAAATATTAATAAGACAAAGTTCACTAACACAAAAAAAAGTGTACTTCAAAAGGACTAAAGAATAATAACACAGATTGTAACAATTAAAGAAATGATAAAATACACTAATATACAAATTTATTTAAAAAAAAAACAACTGTCGTTAAAAGAGAGGATATAATGAAAATCTAGTGAAGATTATTGAAAACAAAAAAATCACTAAATAGATGAAACAATACCTAACAATTTGCATAGAGCAAATGACAAAACTTAAGGATAATCAGCAATAAATCAGTAATAAAGAAAATATTGCTGAAACAGTTAAAGGATTCTATCAGACTATTTGGCAGCAATGACCATCACACACTAAATTATACCTTCCCAATAAATGCCGAACAGCCTCCAGCGATAAAGGACGAACCTTTTCACGCACTTGCGAGCATGAAAAATGGTAAAGTGCCTTGGAAGGATGGGGTAACAATCGATATTATAAGGGTTAGGGGTGAACACTCGCTGACCTAATCGCTAGTCTGTTAACATGTTTAAAGAAAATAGGATACTAATGCCACGGATCAATGCTTCCGTTGTACTTCATTTTTGAAAGGGTTACCGGGAAGACCTTAAGGAACGACAAGACAATCTGTCTATTATCGTCAACATAAAGTTACTTAAAGAAGTCTACCGTAAGAAAAACACTCCAATGCAATCAGACACCGGAATAGACATGGTTAAAAAGTAGCCATAGTACTTATGATCATTTACAGTGTTCAACAATTATCGCAGAACAAATGAGTACCAAAACACTCGTTAAATACCGATTCAGTTCTAGAAAGCTACAGAAACAAAGAATGAACAAAACTTAAAATGGTATGTTATCCTATATATACAGTCATGGGTAAAATTCGAGAAACTCGAGAGAAGTGGTGTTGTTAGTATAAAGTCAAAATTGACAACTGATACAGCTGCAAACGCCCTCTGGGTTCGGCATCGTGCCTTGCCAGGAAATGTACATTTGTTCGAAGTATCTGTCTAACACTCCTAAAAAGAAGTGTACATATCAATTGATTTTTATATAATCTACTACCTGCCTTCGCAAAAAATGGAAATCTTTCTAATTATTTCTTGGGCGCTTGAAGCAATTTCTGTTGTCAATTTTTGCTACATACTAACCGCACTATATACAGTCATGCAACATCGTCATTTAGGCTGCACTCGGTCAGTACTAAAATGCGAACAAAAAAGGAGTGATACAGCGTGACCCATCTCCTTCAAACTGTTTACAGCAGTCCTTGGGGAGATTTTCGGGACTTTGGAGCCGGAACAAAAGGAAATCAGCAAATTCGCTTTGCTGATGAAATAGTATTATTTGTCTCGAATCCCAAAGAAATACAACTAATGATAACATAATTATTACAACGCAAACTCACAGTTAGACAGAACATGAACTTTCGAAAGCCAGAAATAATGACTAATAGTTTTGAAGAAAACAGAACAAATCGAATTGTAAACCAAAATTTAGAGCAGATACAAGAATACTTAAGACACCTGTGTTTCCTGGTGGGACCAGAGCCGGATTAAGGAGTGGGCCCAAGGGGCTGTGGCCTTGGGCCACCCACCAAGAGGGGGACTCCCACCCAAAATATATTTTAATAGAAGTAAACAATTTATTCTTAACCCCTTAAGTGTTATTTTTTGGTATTATATATATATGTTGATGATGTTTATAAGGTATTTTAGATTAACTGATAAGTGTTTGTAGGGAATTTAGATAGCTCTACGGATATACCTTATCTTGATGGTATCAAACTGCAGTGGCGAGTGCTCCTTCTCAAATCTCAAATTAATTGAGAACCGATTACGGACATCCATGAAGCAGGAACGACTTGTAAATCTGGCTATCACGAGCGTCGAGTCAGATATACTGCGTGAATTGAACTTCAGTGACATCATCAGCGACTTTGCAACACAAAAATCGAGAAAAGTGTCTGGACTGTAATGGTTATAACTCCGTCCTTTCTCTGATTTGAACAATGTTTACTTGTTAGTTGTTAGTTATACTATAATTTTTCATGAAAAATTAAATAATTGTAACTGAATTTCTGTGTGCAAATAAATTTGGTAAGAACAACTTGTGTTCATTTCGTGTGTATGCATTACATATTATAGCATTGGAAGAATGTCCCCGTTCAGTATTTCCTAAGGAAAAGTGTCCTATTTACGAGGGGGAGTCAAAAAGTTCTCAGATAAATGGCATAAAATTTTTATTTGTAATAATACTGTAATCATTTTTCTACATAAGCTCCATTAACATCTATACACTTTCTTAATCTATGAATCCAACGGTAAAGACCATCTTTGCAGAATTCACGGGGTTGTCTCTGGCACCAAGTAATGACCTGCTTTTTTGCTTCATCTAATGATTGAAACCGGGTTCCTTTTAGGTGTCCCTTTAAATTTGGAAACAGAAAAAAGTCAGAGGGTGCTAAATCAGGGCTATAAGGGGGATGAGCAAGAGTTTCCCATCGAAATTCCCGTAGCTGAGATCTCACAGCTTTGGACGAATGTGCAGGGGCATTGTCATGGTGGAACAAGATTTGCTTGTGGAGCTTTCCTCGTCGTTTTTTGGCTATTGAAGTTTTCAGTTTCCTTAAAACTCCTTCGTAATAGCTGGATGTAACAGTTTTTTGTCCTTCTAAGAAGTCTATTAAAATAATTCCCTCCGAATCCCAAAAAACTGTAGCCATTATCTTCTTAACGGACCTCTCTGTCTTTAACTTGATAGGCCCTGCTGCCCCCCTTGGGTGCCACTCTTTTGATTGATTTTTACTTTCAGGATCAAACTGATACACCCAAGTTTCATCTCCCGTTACGAGGCGCTCAAAAAAACTATCCTCGTTTGCTTCAATCTTGGTCAAAATAGCCAAAGAAAGGTTGGCCCTATGATTCAGCTGGTCTTCTCGCAACGCTTTTGGGACCCAACGTGCTGAAAGCTTGCTCAGGCCAAGATTTTCAGTTAGAATTCCAAATGCTGAGCCATGAGAGATTTCACATGCATTGGCAACTTCATCAATAGTAATACGGCGATCTTTATCCACTAGATTCCTCACAAGCTCGACATTTTCTGGGTTAATGGAGGTGGAGGGTCTCCCTTCACGTGGATCATCTTCAACTTCTTCTCTGCCCCCCTTGAAGCGCTTAATCCAGTCGTAAACTACCGCTCTACATGGCGAAGAGTCACCATAAACCTGTTGTAGAGCGTCAATAATCTTAACAGGCTTCCAATCAAGTTTAGTCAGGAATTTAATGTTCGCTCTTATCTCAAAATTTGCCATTTTATGGGTTCAAAAAAGTAACCTTTTTGAAGCACATCTAATACAAAGAGTCTCGACAAATTGAATGACGAATTTTGTAGGAATTGTTCAGAAAACATGAAAGTCGTGTTTGACCCTGTATTTACTTGTACAAAATCGAACATTTCAATAATCTGGCATTTGTCTGAGAACTTTTTGACTCACCTACGTATATATTAGGATTTAGGTTACTAGACTGTGGTGTATGAAATAGGGCCCCTATTGCCCCCCGCTCTCCTGAAACAATCTTGGATCCGCCACTGCCCAACAGCTAACAATGGGCCCCCATCTAAATGGGCCCCGGGCCACCCCCATCCTAAATACGGCTCTGGGTGGGACCATGGGAAAAAAATGAATAGAAGAACATAATTAGTTTGGAAGGCAGTAGGAAAGCTTTGCCCTATCTTCAGAGTATTTACCAAAAGCATCCTGTCATTATTGAGAAAGTCTCAAACTAGAATTCTTCCTGGTTGCTTCAAGTCAGGGGCTGTACAGCTCCTGTGGATGGAGAACTTCTGAAAGGTTGATGTGAAGCTTGGCACTTGCGGTGGAGCGATGATAGCAGCGAGAGTTGTGTGAATGACAATAACCTGCTTCTCCGTAGTGCCAGAATTAAATAGGCCACGAAAGGCGTGAGGTTGCTAGATGTCGTCATCATGGGGTTGCCAGCGGTCGCTGGCTGCGCCATTAGTTTTAACTTAATGAAGAGAAAGTTAGACAGTGGTTACTAAAAGCAATGATGAACTGAAGACAACACAGAGAAACGTAGAACGGTATATGTTAGGTATAAACCGGAGAAAAACAGAGTAAAAATAATAAAAGTCCTAAAGTAAAAGTGGGGATGACATATTTTTATAAGTGACAGAAGATAGACGAAGGAAACCCCAAACCGGGCAACTTTTGTACATAAAGATGCCTAGAAGATGACCTCATAGAAGGTTGGTGGATGAAATTCATTAAATGGCGGGACCAATGGGCATGATTCGGGTGTAGACCGTGATGCTGAAACATTGTGTCCAATTCTGGACACCAAATGTGTTCAGTTAGTTAAGGACACTAAATTTATAGGCACTTTGGCTCTAAACTGTATAACAGTAAGACCTATTTGCTTTAATTCCAAAGCCGGCTCAGAGTGAATTTCGAGGACGTTAAATGTATACTCTTTACTATGGAAGATTGCAAGGAAAAAAATTGGATTTTATACTTCATTACAAAAATAATTATTTTAACTATATTAATTAAATATGCGAAATATTTTAGTAACACAAAAGTGACGAGTTATGAACTTTGATGTGAATTGCTTCTGAAGATTAAATTGGGGTCAATGCATGGAGTTTATTCGCTTCATTTTAGGCGCTGTGAAAACACTAATTATATGTTAATTTCTAATCATATTTTTCGTCCTATGTGAAAATTGATGAACGCGCGAAGTGACTTAAATGGTTTTGAAGTTCGATGAAAGCGAGTGTAAACTTGTGGAGTAATAGAGATATAACTTCGGTTTGGAGCCGCATCGACGATGGAGAACCAAGTGATTGGCTGCAACATTGAAATGCAGTGAGGAAGCGGTTAACACGGACTGTTACCCTGGTTATCAGAGATAGAAGAGATGAGAGCGTCTCGTTTAGTAGGCATTACTTGAAGGCTTCTATGCGTTCGGAGAAAGTGGCTTTGGCGTGACTTGTCTGAATGATCTAATATGTCTCTCAGTTGGTTTTAATGTTCCCCAAATTGAAGTGGGGTGGGCTGGCATGTTTCCTATTTGGAAAAATATTCCGTTCCCATGTAAGTTTACCTCCACCGAAAAGAGTAGAGAAATATGATAGTTCTTATCTAGCGAAACGGTGGGTAGGTTCATTTCGCTCTCTCGCTCACCACAGAGTCTCGCGGAAGCTCGGCCGCGCGGCCATACACGTGTATGTTTATGCGATTAGTATGGCAAAAGACAAGGTCCATCGTCCCCCACAACATTTTGGACAGGCCTTTTCCTACCAATAAGAAGAAACGCGATACTGCTGCTGATAACGATGTATTTACGAAGTTGTGATTTTGTGAATTAGTATGCAAAAATTTTGAAAATTTGACAGAGCATAATTATCAAATGTATTACATGCCATTAACACCTGTTGGAAAGGACAAACAAATAGGCCCAAAACACCTTGTATAACCAATGTTTTTGTAAACCCGTGTTTAATGGCTAGAAAAAAATCGCTTAAATTTTCGTGTATTTCTAAAAATACAGAACTTCGCCAATATTTTTTTAATTTTAGTTTTGTCTTCTGACAACCGCCAACGAGAGTATAACCTCCAAAAATTACAAAATGGTCTATCCTCCAGCTACAATAAATTCAAATACAAGACTAACAATAAAACAAAAACAATTAATAACCACAAATCTATAAAAAAAATTGAAGAAGTGCACGAATCCGTCCCGAGCACAAGAGGAGACAAACGCTCACGACCACGCTCGTCCCGGTACCGACACAGGAAGCACGCTTGAAGCTTCCTGAGTCTGGGACATTCTAGGGTACCACCCAATCGCCACTCTAAGGCTCAGGGGAGTACACCATCAGGTGGCGCTGCGTCCTGCGCGTGTGCCTGATTCGGCAGAGACAAATTTCGACCCGAAGCAATAGAAACATTAGGGGTTAAGTCCACGCGAAAAGTCGCGACTCAATGACGCTAACTTTAGATTCCTGTAGGACATCTCACATCTTTTTGCCATGCAGCTTGAAGGGCTGACCTGATTCTATTCATATAGTCAGAGTCGGGGAGAGCAAAATACGTGTTAAGTCGCCTAATCCTTGAAGACTGTTTGGCGCTTTCATCAGCGCGCTTATTTCCCGCAATCCCTATTTGTCCATGAAATCAGCAGAAGATAATCTCGAGATCTCCCTCTCCCTTACAGACTCACAACAGCCATAGCGTCAGGGAAAATGTGAATCGGAGGGTGCGGAGATAGATTTCAATGCCTCGGTGGCACTTATTGCGCTATGTGAGTCGCTGTAAATTATTATCCTGACTCCAAACCGCATACGGCTAGTAATCCCCCGTACTGAGGGGCGTATTGAAATAGCTCAGCCCTGAAAACGGAAGTAGAGCCCGGGAGAGACTCACCGGCTTCAAACAAAGGAGAGAGCGTGAAATCCAATCTCCTCTTTCGATTTGGAACATTCATGTAATGGGAGACGGCCCCAGCATGAGACGATATGTAGTCCAAGAAATACCGACGCAGTACTACCGGTGCTCTAGAAGCTTTGGAACCAGAAACGAGGCAACAAATGATCAAAGTAGTACCATCCAGGGTCACTCTTGGGCAGAACCAAAGTCGCCACAGTACCTTGAGCTAAATTGAGCTCTCGAAGGAGTTTCCTAGCTTTAAACTCAAACGGCTTAGGATATGACTGGCGTCTCACGATGGCACAGGCACCGTGGAGATCGGCTGCGGATGAAATAAGAGTGAACTCCTGCGAGAAGTTGCGCCGAAATCTTTTGATGTACTTTCACTCTTCTGTAAATACAGATCTTTCTGTTAAGTGAAGACACATATGCACGCAAAGAGGAGCAGGGAGTGTGCTTGCGTTATCCCTGTAAGAACCGAAAATGGAACGGAACTCTCTCAACGGATACAGGTCATTGAAATGTTCACAGCACCTGGAGGTGAAGTCCAATTGGCGGCCTTCAGAGATGTCCTTGAAATGCTGGCAGAAGAGCGAAAAAGCTGGAGAATGTGGATAAATCTGTCTCAAAATTTTTGCATCACGGACGCGTTGTGTGAGATGGTGGTCAGATCTTAGTAGAGAACGAGAGTTGGTTCCTGTGTGAACCTACCCAGAAAGCTCTGAAAGAGAGGTACTACCATTGAGTGAAGACACGTATGCCTGTCAGGGAGAGTGAAAAGCGCGTTACAAACGAAATGGAATCTGACTCCCAGCTGACGAAAAAATCGTAACCATTTAAAGTCGTCGATCACCATTCCCATCCAAATTCTGCCCGTGCTTCAAGAGCGCACCTGGAAAGGTCAATTCAGGAAAACATAGCCGTTCAAAAACTTTTTCCAACTCTTCCTTCAGTTTAACAGAGGTCAGGCCTTTGGTATCAATTATGTAGTACCCCAGAATGGGCGTCTACCGTTCTTGTCTCCGAGAAGGAGAAAAGAGTCACGGCATGGGGGAACTCTGCCGCCTCGATAAAATAACTCTTATCCAGGTTAAGCTGAACTGTTACCGTCTGAAGAGGGGTATCGAGAGGTAAAGTGGGGATAATCGAGACCATAGCAGGCGTAAATAGCGTATCCACTAGCTTGATCACTATATCATGATGGTGGTGATGGTTAGAGGGTCTTGAAACCCTTGTACCCCCTGAGTTTGGGCAGAGGTGATGCACCATACATAGGCTCTTGAAGACAAACAACTAAACGAGAATTGCCAAGGGACGAGTCTTCTCAGCTCTTACCAGTTAGCCTGAAGTCCACGGCAGTTCCACTGAGGCAACTTGACCTCTTGGTCTATCCTGAAGAAGCCGTCGGAGCCCTCTTCGATAAGAATTCCTCACATGAGTGCTTGTAGGCATTCTGGAGTCAGATAAACGAGATCTATTGTTTGCGGAACTTGTCATAGGCGCAGTAACCTTTGAGGACTTATTTAGCAAGGAGCTAATCGACACGCAAGTCTACCCTTTCTCTTGAATCAAGTCCTGTGGCTGATCGACTCTCTCGTTTTTAGAGAGGGTTCGTCGACCTGTTGCCCTCTGTTCAGCTTTAGCCAGAGAGGAGTGAGCTGGACTCCCTTGGTGCTTCCGACCGCAAGAGGGTAGATAAGTCATCACATGTACTCCCCTTTATGTTGACGTAGGTTTGTAAGTCAAATCAAAGTACAAACTTCCTTATAGCTTTTTTTAAATATCTAAATTGCGATGGTATTGAAATGTATGACATCTTGCTATCATTAGTAAGCAGTATGTTACAGTCAAAATGTCTTCATATGACACATCATATTTGTTGATTAATATGATATTCAATGTGGACACGATCTGATAATAATATGATAATTTGCCAAAGAGCAACTATACCGTGAAGGAAAGAAGTCTGATACGGACGCTGCACGATGGGAGTCTCAGTTGTCGACACAGTCTCCGGGTCACATTCTGGTGTTGCAGAAGTGTTGAAGAGAATCCTAGAGTGTGAACATCCAAGATCGACCGCGTTCTGGACGACCCAGGGTCAGTAATCAACGTGACGACAGGTCTCTGTGTTGCATGAACCTTCGAGATTATAAGAAACCCGCAGGGTGCTTGCATAAGGCTTGAAGTCATGTAAAGCCCGCCAGAGGGCTGCTAATCAACCTTCAGCAGAAACGACGTTGACTGGTTTGGTCACGTACTCACCGCAACTGGACCATGCGTCAGTAGGGACATGTCTTATGATCCGATGAGTCGACGTTCCAAATATTTTCGACCCCAAGCATAGTACCAACAGTAAAGCATGCTGGATATGTAATGGTATGGGGCTGAATGTCAAGTTCAGGGGTGGGTCTTCTCACCATTTGTGAGGAAACCATGAATTCAGATAAGTACCAAGTAATGCCCGGAAAGTGATTTTACAGCAGGACAAATGTCCCATGCCACAAGTCTGCCTCCGGGAAAACAATATTACGGTGATGGACTAGCCACCTCAATCTACAAGTTTGAATATTATGCAAAACCTCTGCCAGGAGCTGAAGGAGCGAGTAACACATCGTCAGCCATCATCCAATGAGCAACTGAAGACAGTTATCACTGAAGTATGGGTCAGCATCACTCCCATCAGGTGTCGCACCCTTGTAAAGAGCAGGGCTCGAAGGATAAATGCTCTCATCGCTGCGAAAGGACTCTCGCTATGCTACTGAGCTTACTGTATCAGTTTGATGTTGCTGTAATTTATACGGAGTTTCATCTGTTATATGTTGCTGATGATATAGGTTTTGACAAATTTGGTATTTTGTTAATTCTTGTTGATTTGTTTGTGGCATATATGTATACATTCATAACTTATCGCTATTTAATTATTCCTCCTTATTTCACTTGTTATTTTCATATTGATAAGAAAACAAAATCTTGACGAACCTGCATTTATCTAATTTACTAAAAATTTCGAGGTGTCCGAAAAGTTTTGACGCGGCTGTATTAAAAAAAAACAACCTCGTTTTGCTCTTTCAACCACAGGCCAAGAAGGAGAAGCTTATCACATGACCAAATTAAAGCTTAAGCTTTTCCATGGTAACCAAAAACCATCTCCGATATACATTTAAGTGCGATTGCATTCAAACAACTCCAAGTTAATAGAAATAAACAGCAATGCAAAGTAACAACCCATTTGCACGAGTTGGCCAAGGGTCTAAATGTTTGTGTATGTGAAACTGCGCACAGAAGAAAAAGAATTCCTAGAAAAAAGGATAAATATTGAAGAAAATGGAACTACACTAGTTCAGGACCAGACTTATATAAGGCTGGTCCTGTGGCCCCGCATTTGGAAAGACTGGGATGATGGGGAAATAAATTTACAGAAATCGGATAGTTATAATATAGATTAACAAATTTAATCCAAGGAGGTAAATAATAAAATATTCACAGTGGAGACAAGCATTTTTTGTTGTGGCCCAGTTTCAAATAAACAAATTCACAGAAATCGGGTAATAATAATAATATAAATAAATATACATAATTTAATTAAAAAAAATATAAAACAATTTAAACAAACCGATCTTTTTTATGAATTCAGAACACTACAGCTATTCTCAATAAAACCGACGATATGGAATTTGGTGTATGTGGCATTGTGTTGTTTGATGTACAATGGACACTGCCAATATGTATATTTTCAATAAAAAATTGTAACATTTTATTTAATTTTAATATTATTAAATAACATTTTGGATGTGAGTTCCCCATTTGTGAAGTAGCAAAGTTCGATGCGCTTTGCGATATTCCCCGAATTACCGTCAATTTGAGCACATTCATTTATAATACGCTGTTCCTCAGGTGTCTCGGATCTTTACTTTTCATTGAGTACATCTTCTCCTCCTTTAGCATATCCCAGAAAAGAACTCAAGGGGGGGGGGGGGGTACGATCTGGTGATTGAGGAGACCATTGTGATATTTCCTCTGTTCAGACTTTAGGGACACCCTGTATTTGACAAGCCTACTCATTGGTGGGAATCCCATAGAAGCGGAGACCCGAGGTAATCCATTTTCTTACTTGTGTACTTAGAACTATGAAGCGAAAACAAACGAAGGCGTATATGTGCCCGAATATTTTGTAAGGTGGCATCTGTAAATAAAGTGATAAAGAGGAAAGTGAAAATGTAACGTGCTAAGTTGCAAATAAAAGATGAGCCTTCTTCTTCTTGATACTGATCAATGGCTTGAACGCGGGTGTACGAGCGTGAAGATTTACTTTCTTCAGCCGCTGTGACCCAGCTTGCCTGGAGACATTAATGGCCAAAATCTCACTAATCTCTCGAGAATCTGTTGCAGCCTTCTTGTAAAGGTCCTTCTTCACAATTTGCGCAATGGCTCGGTCGTCCCTTTTTGATGACTTCCTTGGCATGCCGGTTGATTTACTCGTACCAGCCTTATATAAAACTGTTCTGTCATAGGTTAATAGAATATTAGGGAGCGATTGACGGTCTCTGCAACGGAGAAAATTGAAAGACCATCTTGGCGGAGCAGCTTTGGGATCAGCTCGCAGACAAAGAGGTGTGGCAGATTTCTTAGGCATGTTACCTGGACGACAGCTGAAAATGTGCGTGAGATTGAACTAAGGTTAGTTGCTATGCAAATAAGGTTAGTTGCTATGCAAATAATGCCGCTTCTCTCTACAAGACACCTAAGCGTTCGGATCATTTGGGACACTTCAATTTTTCTAACAAATTGCTTATCTGCTGATAACTTTCATTTTATTTATCTAAATTTACATACCCTTTACCCACAAGTCGTTCACACATATCGGTCATCGTACACAAATTCTAGAAAATTTTAAATTTCTCTATCAAAAGTTATGAGAGATTATGTGATAGAAATAAAGGCGTTCAGATCTTTTTGGACGGTACTTTATATAGCTGCAGATCTCCCTGCGAGTATTAGGGAGGACACGTAATCTTCCAGATGTCAGGTGTAACATGATTGACCCTACCAGGGGGATACACTACTACCTATTCAAGCACGTACTGTATCCTACAGTCTGATTTAACAGCACTGATATATGTTTATTTGAAAAAAAGCACAAGACATTATTATAGATTAATATATATAATGTATCAGTAATAGTGATGAAAAGATGAAAAAATATATCGCTGAGAAGGAGAAGAATTTTAGTAGAAGGCAAAGGTACATATAGAGGGGTTCTCCTGGAGCATTTTACACAGGAGTTCAATTTTTTATACTTTAACGATTTACTTTAACATTTTAAATATTACCCCATACTAGGGTTTAGTTTGTATGATCTAATTCTTATTTTCTATTATAATGTTTGTTTTATATTTGCTTATTTATCCAATTATTTAAATACTTATTTCACATTCTTTTTACCTATCGGTTTCTATTACATTTGTTTATAATTATATAACCACTTTACTCTTGTCCACTATGTTATTATTCTATATTTATTTTTGCTTTTTTCTATTTTTTACACTTATTCTTATTTAATGCAAACTTCACTACGTAGTACTTAGCGTACTCTCACTTATTATTACTAATTAATTTGGTAACTTATTAATAGTGTATTCACATTTAATTATTTGTTTTATTCTTGGCCACTCACAACTTAGTTGCTTATGTATTGAATTGTACACTTTTTAAATCACATATAAATTAGTTATTTATGTAACTATATTTATTTGCTTATGCACTGTTTTTGACTTTATTATTATTTACTTATTGACTTTGTGTATTAATTTATGTATTAAATATATATTAATTTTAATCTTTCGACTCTCACTTTCACTTTTTATTGTTTGACACTTTTTATACTATATCCGACGTCTTCATCCCGCTTTTTATGCGTTTGAAGGTCGCCGCGTTTACCGTGTGAAGGCTCGTGTCTGGAATGTAAACGGTTCCGCTACACATTAGACCTTCGATTTCCCTTGGGGACCAAGGCCCCTCGAAGGTCCACTTAAAGTCCCCGTTACGAATTCCATGTACTAACTTCACTTGGTTACCTTTTTCAGCACTAAAAAGAACGGTTACGATGGGTCGTCGCAATTCAAGCTAAAGGGAAGGTTAAAATAAGCAATCGCAACCGTTCTTTTTAGTGCTGTTAAATCGGACTGTAGGATACAGTACGATCACCCCAAGGGTGTTGCAATTTAACTGTTAAATAAATTCAAAATATATTTTTTTTAAATAAAAACGAAAGTAAACATAAAAACCCGAGATGCAGAACTATCAAGGAAATCAAATCCGTATCTCCTCCAATGGGACTTGTCTTTATTGTGTAACCGGCAGGAGGGGGGCTCACGAGACTTGCGCCCCCCCCCCGGCCCTAGCCTCCCCCTCCCCTACAGTAGCTTACATACTACATACCTTACAAATATTATCAACCTGGATGCCCTCGTTGGTGGCCCAAAAACCTTTCATGGGGGTCCTTCGATTCACTGCATGGCAGCAATTGGCGTAGGGCCATCAAACGTTTGAGTCATGGAGTCAAAACGTGATCCGAACAAAACCACGCGAGCAATTAACCCAAAATGCTCTGAGAAAAATATGATTTAACGAACAAAAGAAGAAACTAATGAGTAAAAACATAAGAATGTTAAAAAAGGATAAAAAATACATCAAACCCCATAACCGGTTTGGTTAAGGAGACAGAAAGCAAAGCGGGCTTAATAGTTTTCTGCCGCATAGGCCTACCGATCACCCATAGGCCTAAATTGCGTGGGACTAAATTTGGCAGAGGGTGAATAAAGACACTAATACGAGGATATCAGTCAATTTCAGTCCTTACGTTACCTGTTATACAAGTGATATTTATATAACAAATGCCCTTTAAACATCTGCATACTCTAGATTTGGGCTTATTCCCCCCTTTTCCAAAGACTAAGCAAAGTAGAAAGGGTTGTCCATTAAATAGTAGATTTAAAAGGAAAGTCAATAATTTGTAACAAAAATCATTTCACAGAAAAAATACATATATCTTTAGAAGAAAGAACGAAACTTTAATTTTAATATAATTTCGTATAATTAAATGACCCATTTACACAAAAAATCGTGTCTTTTTCAGAACAGGCCCGGCAGCGAATTGGCGTCCGAGGCTATCGCGAGGTTAAGGTTAGGCTAAGGTTAGGCCATGGCGTTCGAAGCTCGCTGCGGTGAGTACAGCATGTAGGTTAGAGTTTGTTAGATTAGGTTAGGTTTTGGAGCAAGAAACTGGCGCGAACTTCTCGCAAAAGAAATCCAATTAGTTGTCTTCTGTCGACATTTTAAGCTCTTTAACACACACAACAACATGGGTGAATGAAATAAACGATTGTCTCAAAAGATAATTTTGATTCTTCTAACAAGTGTCTTTTCGCAATCCAACACTGAAATTGCTAATGAAAGTTTCATAATATGTCTATTTTTGCAAAGAAGGGGTCCTATAACTAACCTAGCCTAACCTCAGCCTAACCTAAATCTTGTGATAGCCTCGAACGCCTAATTGGCTGGCGGGCCTGTTCCGAAAAAGAACCCCCAAATCATTCACCTCATCTCGCGTACTTCCCATACCATAATAGAGGACGTTAGATCCGTTAACTTTTTAAATGGGGGCTTGCAATTCATCTGCGTCAAGTTTCGCAATTCATGTCGTACCATAAATAAAGATAAATTATATCAAATATATAATCTGCTTCTTTATAATGATTTATAGGTATTTTTATGTAGCGACAAATGTTTACAAATTAATGAATTTTCTTTAGCGTCTCATATTTAAAAGAGACACAATTCAATATTTTGAATCACAGAGGTCACAAAGAATAGGAGTACCTCAAACCGCATTGCTCTCCATAGTGAACGGAGCCGCAATAGCAAACCCTAACCCCATCCATTTGCGAGTACAACAATGAAGTAGCTAGAGACGATGTAATACAAGGGCCAAACTTCTTACACCCTATATTTGTCAGCAAAATATCATGATAACATGAAGTTTCCCGAGAGATCAAGAAGGACTAGTATGGAAGAACAGCCAACGTCCACAGCTCGACGAAGGCGAACAGTGGCGGTCAAGATTGCCTATTAAAACCAGACTGAAATACCTCATCAATGCTGGAAGAGGACATGGCAGCAAGAATCCGAGCGGATACCAGTTGTTCAAGGACATTAAAAAGGAACTGGGGCTGGGGGTCGATTCGACTCAGGGTAGAATTCTTTAGAGTGGAACGAAGAGCAGAATGATTGAAGTAGGATGGAATCCCACCGGTTCAAAGGGAAATTTAAAGAAACCACAAAGGTGAAGAGAAGAAATAGAAAAGAATTGACTTTATAAATTAGGAAGGAACGACTGAAGTGGAGAATAGGTCTTTTTGTAACACACGGAAAAGATACTTCCCCAAGGGATAAAAGGGCAAGAGAGGTGAATTAAGAGGGGGTGGGAGTGGAATTAAGGGGAGTATTTATTCCATAGCGAGGCTCAGAAGAGGCAGAAGGGTATTTCAGGGCAAATGCAAACCATCTCGTTAGAGAAGATTGCCGAGAAATTAGTCGAGCCGGTAGACTGGCGAGTGTTGGGTTAGCTGTGGGAAGAGAGACTAGAAAGAAGTTTCAATAGTACCTGTCGATTGTTTTTATTTCCGAGGGAATAAGGTGGATGTGAGCTTCCGCGGCAGATTTGAGGGTGGTGTTATATATAAGAGTGGCCAGAGTATATGCAGGAAAATAACAGACGTAACATAGCCAGAAGAACGAGTGGGTCATAAATGCTTCCCTCATGCGAGCCTGTTCTATTTTACTGTAAAAATGTGCTCAAAAGACGATGGGAAGCGCATACGACGACACAGAGGGGAGAGAAAGGATGCATGGATATCAAAACAAGAGGAAAGACCTAAGAGACCCTCAGAAAACTATGGGGTGAGTAAAACAGCGAGAGGATTGGAAAGGATGGGTACATGGACATCGTGATAGGATGAGAGTACCTTAGAAGTGAGATAGAGAGAGAGTGAAGGGAGACATTGACGCCAACTACAAGATACAGAGTAGTAAGAAAGGAGGCAAGATTAATTGGCATACACTTGGAATTGATTCGCATTAAGTGGCATGGGAAGAGTGAAGTGGAACAGTATTATGAAGAAGTGGTTATACAGGGTGTTCGGAAAGTCACTGTGCACTTACATATTTATTAACATAAATGTTTCAATATAGAATACAGGAGGTAAATATGAATGACAATTATAAATTATGTTGAAAGTGACCCCCCTTGGCATCAATACAGGCTTGGACCCTTCTTATTTTGTTTCTAAACACCGCTATCAGTTGCACTTACATATTTATTAACATAAATGGTTTGGGGTCGAAATCTGAAATATAAAAAAAAATTATTAGAAAAGTGCACAGTGACTTTCCGAACACCCTGTAGAATGCTGCTTATGGAGCAGCAGAGTGAAACTATGGATTGGGAAGGAGGAAACAATGGGTCAAGGATATTACCATATACGTGGGTGGGGCAGGCGATGTGCTTATATGGGAGCCTTCGACAATTTCCTCTTACATTAAATATTCGTCCTGAAGAAAAACCATGCAATGTAATCAAGAGCCAACAGGTGCTCCAAGGAGATTTGACTGACCTTGTCACTTACCGTTCATCACCTCATCTTCGGTCCATTAGACCTTACATAATACCCGGGAGTTTATTTATGCAGAACCCAGTTTGCTCGTAAGCCAAATTACAATTTTGTTTTTGTCTTACCTCCAACAGTTTCCCGTTTTCTATTTGTATGTCAATTATAATAAAACGACAATTAATGTTTTATTATTATAATATTTAATTTAGTCCTAAAACGCGAAGTTCAAAGCAACACTCTAGAGCAAAAAATGAGTAGAAACAATAAAAAATATCTTTCAAATGTTGAGTTAGCCAAGAAATAAGAATAAAATTAAACATTTTTCTCAACCTGACTCACTGCGCAACGTATGCGCGCTGTTTATCGTGTGTGTGTGTGGGGGGGGGGGGGGTGAATTAATGCCAACCATTCAGAGAATAAGCGTGCTTTGGGAAAAGTGAGTAAGGAATTAGAGGTTGAAGATTCAGTAAAGCAATGGAGGTACTATTATGAGTATTTTTTACTACTGAAAACGTTGATATAAAATGTCTCTCAAAACGTGTACCAGCCATAATTTAACGATTCCTTCTAATTACCGATGGCAATGAGAAATTTTCGATGCAGTTCATCGATCGCGGGGCAATGCTATGCAAACTGGGAAAAAATGGTAGGCTTTTAGCACCGATCTGAACCCGTTTGAAGCCTTTTATTTCTCAGTACCGGACTATTGTTTAATGTGGGGATCCGAACACGGGTATATAGAGTGTATGGCAGCCATCGCGAAGTCGAATCGAATCGCGTCTCCATTCGACGCCTAACCACCTCCATGTGGCTTAACTTCACTAAATTCGAAAAAAGGTTTCTACTCGCTAGGCCATATCACAGAAATTATATAAGATCCTCTGATTTGTTCTGGATTTTGTTATTTTTAACAACTAAACGATATTGTACGGTGGTTCCATCAAAGCCGTCTTAAGAGACAGGTACACTTGGCAGTTGGGTTGTTGCCCAGGGTCCCAATAATGCCTTAATATTCATGAGAGATCTCTCGGCAGAATCCCCCTCCTCCCTGTTGGCAAAAACGTATTACCGATGACTAATTAAATAATAAAACTTACATTCATCTTATGCAAATTTAATATGTTCATGCATTCATTTTTTTTGTTGTATAAAGGTTGTGGCGTAATTACAACACGTGCTAACGGTTGCCGGATGCATATCATAACACAATCAATCAAATCAATCATTTCCTGCGGCACCCACGAGGATGCATAGGGCCTCAATGAATTCACGCCACCACGCTCTATCTTGAGCTAATGCGTCAAGATCTTCCCAACAATCATCTCCTGTTTCCCGCCTCATAGTCCTTATCCAAGTCTTCCTAGGCCTACCTCTACCTCTTCTACCAGAGGCTACCAACCCTGGTGTATCCCGAACTATGCCCTGCTTTCTATAAACATGACCTAACCATTTCCAACGCGAAAATCTAACAAACTCATCGACCGGTTGCACCCCCATTATTTCCCTGATTCTGATATTTGACACTTTGTCCCACCATTTAACTCCCAATATTCGTCGAGAGCTTTATTTTCAAATGCCACGTGGTAATTTATTGTAGACAAAGGAACAGAAGGAGTCTGCTAAAGGCTAATCAATGGCATATACAAGGCAGTTCCTGTTCCATCACCAATTTCATTCCCACTTAGCATCTTCGAAGATCCATAAATCTATCCCCAAGTTGTCCCACCTAGTAATCTAGCATCCTTATACATAAATCTAGCCCCAAGTTCAGTCCAACCTAGCATCCTCATCTATAAATCTAGCCCCAAGTTTAGTCCAACCTAGCATCCTCATCTATAAATCTAGCCCCAAGTTCAGTCTCACTTACTATCCTTAGCCATCAATCTATCCAGTCTAATCTTAAAACTACCCAGGACGGACGCTTCTATCTGAGACTATTCCATTCATCTACCACTCGATTTGTTAACCAAACCAATTTGTACCAATCTCTCTCCTAAATCGAAACTTGTCCAGCTTAAATCCATTGCCACGTGTGCTATCCTGCTCACTAAAAATAAGAACCTTACCTACCGGCTATTGCAAAATTTCTGTTTCACATCGTTACGACGCTCTTACCAAGGACATAATGATAGTTTTGATGCAGTTAAACAAGTTTTTATTGTTTTAACATATAAAATATGTGTTAAAATCGTATAATCAATGTGGCCGCCCTCGGCAAGGAGCACGCGCTCTAGGTTAGATCTGAAGGTCGCTCCAACGTTGGGGACGAAGTCCTTCCTCATGTTGTCCCACACGTGGTTGACGGAGGACTTCAGCTCGTCGACGTTGCTGTGGTGGACCTTGCAGGCCTTGCACTCGACATGCGCCCACGCACTGTAGTTGAAGGGATTGAGGTCGGGAGACTACGGTGACCAAACTTCCTTCAACCAGAAGTTCATGTAGGATGCCAACCACTCTTGCACACTCTTAGTCGTGTGGGCCGGGGCACCGTCTTGCTGAAAGACGTACTCTGTCTTCTTCATGATCTTCCTCACCCAGGGCAGAACTCTCGTGGCCAATATGTCCCTGTAATCGGCCGCGGTGAGTCTGTAGCCTACCGTAAACCACACCAGCGGCATCTTCTCGCCATTCGAAGCCACGAGGCCGAGCACCATGACGGAGCCCGGGTGGTTGGTCGTGAACACGTAGTGGACCTCGGAGACGTCCTGGCCGAAGCTTACCACGCGGTCGCCATGACTCTTTAAGTCTTTGAGAAGGCGATGACAGCGCTCCTGATATTATTCTCGGATACGGTCGGTGAGCAAAGGCCTTTCTACGTACCTCAAGCTCTTGCCGCTCTCCTTCTTGACGGCCATGGACCTGTTCTTCTTCTTTGCGAGCGCATTCACTTTTAGCTTCGGAGCACATTCAAAAGCTTTTCTCACAGCCACGCGGTGGATAACTTGAGGTCTGTCTGAGAGAGGTCTATCTTTGAGATCTTCCTCATTCTTAAGCCACTCCGTAACTCTGTGGACGGTCATACGACTGACGTTGATCCCCTTGGCGTTGTCAGTCTCGTTGTGGTATGCGCGTAAGAGAGCAGAGATCTCGATTCTTTTTTTTTTTACTTCCTGCTCGACGCACCTGCACATATTGGAAAGGATGTTTTAATGACATATGTTGGAAAAGTATAATTTTAAGTTTGTTTGGAGGAACTTTATCTATCACACAGTAAACCTCTCGAAAGATCAACCTTTTACCCACTTAACGTCCTCAATCAAGTCTCCTTGAATATATTTTGTATTGTATTGCGCGCAAACTTCTTCCTAGTAAATCATCAAAACCTTGCCATTAATTTTTAACTTTGGTGTGTATTGCAGTCGGCTTGGTAGAGTGGATAATTTACTCCACCTCTCGTTGGTAAGGTTTTAGATTCGAATACCTTTTCAAAATTATATTTATAATTTAAATCATTTTTACATAACAATCTGACAAAGGGTTTTTTTAATGTTGGTAATCTGCGATAATATTGTGTTTAATCAGTAATATTATAATTGATTATTTAGAATTTGTTAGGTATTTTCAGATGTGCGTAAGTAAACGTTTGTGGTCATTGAATGGTCCATATTTTCTCCTTATAGTTCCGCATTATTAATAAGAACAAAAATTAAATATTAAGTGGAAACATAAAATGAGGATGAACTTAGCTGTGTAGATTCTTTATTAATCAAGCAATCTCTCACTGAAAGCAGGAGTGGTTGCGTGATTTGAAATGTGTAGTTTTAACTATTGGACCTACAAAAAAATGAAACCTTTTTAGGTATTCTAAAGCTGTTTAGTGACTTTGACCTTTTTTCAGAAATGGTGGAAATGGAAGCACATCGTATCTGTCGACATTTGTTAGGAATTTATTGAATTGATGGGACATGCTGATCATGTTATTTTATAATGAATAAAAGAATCGAAATATTGTTGAACAAGTGTGAGTTCTATTACATCTCATACATTGATTAATTGACATTTTCAGTCTGAGAAATTCCAGACTGCGAGTCTGTGGGGGGTTTTATCAAGTTCATCCCTTATCATTTTCATGTGGGGAAGGAATCTACCCGACACTTGTAGATTTCCTGACTGAGAACAGTTCCAGACACAGTTGTATATTTCTTGACTGATAACAAAATTCCGCTATCAAACAGCTGCGATCCGTCTCTTAACAAAGCTTTAAATATGCCTAGACGCTATAGAGGGTTGCAAGCATCTATCTGTCAAGTGAATGAGTTCACCCACACCCCCACGCCACCCCAACACCCCACCACCCTGTGTTAGAAAATACATGAACTTGGTGAGAGCAAAAATGTCTGTGTTGTCAAATGAGTGTAAAATATTTAACTTTGTTCAATGTCTGAATTTTTTTCTCGTTTACTACACATACGAGGGGTGGTCAATAAGTTTTGCAATTCGGATATAAGGAAACGAGATATTAGGAAAAGTGTTTTATTATTTTTCAATATAACTACCCTCGACTTCAATGCACTTGCGCCACTTATCCCTGAGGCTTCGAATTCCCGACAACCAGAAATCTCCCGACTGCTGCTCAATCCACTCCTGGACGGCGAGCTGGACATCTTTATCGTCCACAAACCGGCGTCCACGCAGTGCAGCCTTGAGCTGGCGGAATAAAAAGTAGTCACTAGGGGCCAGATCTGGACTGTAGTGGGGATGGTTGAGCTCCTCGAATCCGCACTCGCGCATGGCAGCTTGTGCAACTCTGGCCTTATGGACTTTGACGACGTTGAAGTCGATCATGGGGAGTGAGGTTTCTAGGGACCCAACGGGCAGAGACCTTGGTCATGGCCAAATTGTCGTGGATGATGTTGATAACACTTCCATGTGATATTCCAAGTTCTCGCTCGATTTCTTCGACCTTCACCCGTCGATTTTCGAGGATCATCCTCTCCACACGGGCCACATTGTCCTCGCTGGTCACGCCTTGCGGGCGTCCTGGACGGCGGTCATCTTCAAGGGACTCACGACCATGGCGGAACTCTCTATTCCAGCGAGCAAGGGTTGCATAGAAGAAGCGGTGTCGGTGTACACTGCAACCATGCGTTCATGTATCTCTTTTGAATTCTTGCCTTCCTTGGTCAAAAATTTGAGATGGCTGTTTATGGGGGTGTTAGGGCAAGTTATGACAAGTCAGGACTTGCAGCCGCACGCTCCTTCCTCGTCTATTTAAGAAGCAGTAGCTGATCGCAGATCGTCAGTCACAATTTTTTCAACAATGGAGAAGGTTGAGCACCGCGCAGTGATCAAATTTTTGACCAAGGAAGGCAAGAATGTATCACCCGTCAAATTTTTGGTTTAGGTTAGGTTAGCTATCCTAATCTATCCTGAACGAACGTCCCACTCGACATGTTCTAGTTCCATTTTTCTCCCTCAAGTAATTCATAACATGAGTCCAATTAATGCTTCAATTGAACTCTTGATTTGGAGGGGGCGGAGAGCCAGTTCTTGCGGAGGTTTTGTTCTTAGAGCGTCTGCAATTTTTTTTAGGGGATTTCCAAGCAAACCCGGGTTGTCTAGATTTGAAAGAGTATTTGGGACCAGTTCACTTTTTTTAGCATAACTGGGAGTGGGTCCTCTACTAGGTGAAGAAGAACGCGTGTGGAGGTGTGTGGCCACAGTTACGATGCCAAGAATACCCAACACAAATATATTGGGTTCACAATTCACTAAATGATCCTCATCAGTTTGTGACGTCATCCCTTTGAATCAGGCGACGCGAACGCCAGCTTGCCTTCAGGATTCGCCGCCACACCAGTATTGTAAGGGGAAGGGGTTTATGAGCCGCTGATCGTCTCTCTCCTTTTGGGAACCTCATATTTTTATGGTCTTCGAAAATTATGAGGTGGGAGGGGGGGGGGGGTAGTTTAGGTTAAAATTTTGTAAAAGTTAGATTGAATTTGTTTTATTGCTTTATATGGAGTTCGTTCTCCTTTGGCAGCGCTAATTGCTTGAATGTATTAATAAATTGACTCGTACTGCTTTGGGGCACTGGTCACAGGAATCTTGAAATATACTTGAAGCGAACAAAGTTTGTTCAAGGTCCTGCACCGACGCTGACGAACGAAAGAGGTTCTCCACCTCTTGATTCAATACTAATCGCAAATGGTCGATACTGTTACCGGAAATTGTGGAGGATAATCTCTGTGTTCCACTTCATTAACATTGAGAAATAATGTTTGCACTGTAGGGTGGACATGGTGGATTAAAACTGACAAATCTCCTGAATATTAACCCTACTATGTACCACGGTCTTGCTACATTCTTCAGGGTGGGCGTCAGACATCCAAGATTTAGAGCTCCTTTAGGCTTCCTGTACAGGAGGAAAACACGACCTGAGGATGGAAAAAGCGTGAAGAACGATTTGTCAGACTAACTGGCATTATTTCCTTGTTCCATTGTACAGTTCGGATATTGATGTAAAAGAGAAGTTGGGTAATTGCAAAATGTCACTTGACGAGAACCGACAGACTATCTAAACGACTACTCTATTTCTGTATGGTGGACGTATCTACTTATAAAAGATTACAAGGTAGAAAAAACTGGACTATCCAAACACCCCATCATTAATTGTACCAGGGCCACATAAACAACCTGCCGATTCCATCCCATCCAACTTTTGAATCCAAAGATGATGTCGACATCGAAATATCAGATCATGATGAAGATTGGAAGAAGGGGAAGGAACGTGGACACGTAAAGAACTACACTTCCCAAACCAGCAAGCACTTGATGACCAGAGTGAAAGAATGGGTAGAAGTGGGGATAAGATGCTTGACCTGCTCGGTACATCGAAATTCTTACGTTTGCATCCAGTAGGTTCCATTATTTCACTCTGGTCATCAAGCTCTTGCTGGTTCGTGAAGTGGGGTTCTTCACGTGAAGCGAAAGGTTTAAGGCACCAACCCGATCAATGGTATCTGTTCATTGGCAGGTCTACGAAAGGTCTGAAAGCAGTACTGCTTCCAAACGGCAACTAACATCCATCTATTCATGTTGGTCACTCCGTACACTTGAAAGAACATTACAGAAATATAAAAATCTTGCTCAAAAAGATCAAATATGACGAATACGAGTAGCATAGATGCGTTTATTGCAAGATGATGGGATTCTTGATCAGATTGCAGGATGGATATGCTAAGCACTCTCGGTGTTTGTGCTTGTGTGATAACAGGGATAGAACAAATCACTACGTGTAGCGAGAATTCAAGAAATATAGAGCCGGCAGCCTGGGTAGCCACAATGTAAAGTACAATGCTTTTGTGCCCGAGGGGAAAATCCTACCTCTTCCTCTTCTCATTAAACTGGACCTGATAAAGCAATGCGTCGCACCATTAGATCGCAATGGTGAAGCTTATGCTAAAATGCAAGCAATGTTTCCGAAGGTACCCGACGCAAAATTTGCTGCTGGTGTGTTTGTTGGACTACGGCTGAAGCAGATGCTTAACCTCCGGGACTCTTGGAGATTAAAATGACAGCGGGCGAGAAAAGAACTTGGGATGCGTTTTTAAGAAAATTGTCAATGGGTTTCTAGGCAGCAATAAAGAATTACATTGCTTTTATTGAAAAACTGCCTGAAAGTTACAGCAGTATGGAATGCATTTGGAATGCTTTCGAACAAATTTCGGTGCTGTGTCGGAAGAGCTCGGTAAATCCTTCCATCAGAACAAGGTTGATGGTGAAGCCAAATCAGGGATTGCGATATGGAGCGACCATAAGTGACTACGGATGGGACTTGGTCCGAGAAGATAGTACAGACCGCATGAGACTACGACTATTCAATGTTCCCTTCTGAGCATGCTTATGATTTGATTCAGTGATCCATCATAGTAATTACAATTTTGTGAGTATCTTGCTTGCTCGTTATATAATATTATATTGTTACTACAATATATTATTTAATGCAGTTGCTATTAAAATAAATATTGAGTTTTCAATGTTTTATGTATATCCATTTTGGTATACAAAAACTAATGTGATTTTCATATTCAGTATTTCACAGCTGATAGAGAAGCAAAAAAATGAGTGAAACTTTCATAAAAATTTGTCACACAGTGATAATTTGAGTTTATATTCACGTATGAGGTGTATGCAATGCGTATACAGATAATTTGTGGGCAATTCGAGTTTTCATTTCTGTATAATCGCTGGCAGAAATATGACACTAGAAACAGCTGTTGTTTTCATTATTTTTTCACCCCCAATCCCTAATAAAAATAGAAGTAGATGTTTAGAAGTATTATCTGAGAATATAGTCAGTTATGGGTGTGGTATATTCGTATTATCGTTGCCGTCTCCAAGAACTGCCCGCAATTTAAAGCTGGAATTGTCTTCCACGGCCACGGAAGTCACGGACAGGCGATACAGATTCGATAGCCCCTTTTTGTGTATGACATGCTAATAAATTAAAACCAAACATCTAGGAATATTGTACTAGGCACTTATTATCAATATGTTGTAAACCTAATATTTTTATTGATTGAGATAACAGCGTGAAGTAGACTCATGTCAGCAACGGTGGCCACGGATGTGTTTTACAATTTAAAAAAAAACTGACCGAAATCCACTGTTGTCCACAGATAACCAATCCAACCAATCCAACCATCCAATCGGATTATACGACCGTATCTCGACTTCGATTTTAACTTCTGGTTCAATGTACTCAAATATTACTAGTTCTGGTAAAAATTTAATTCTACGAAAAATATACATATCTTTTAAAAGAACAATTACATGACTAGAAAATTAGAAAACTAGCAAAGACCCTATGGTCTACTCGAGGTTAGTTCTAGGTATAAAAGAAAAGGTTGAAGTCAGAGGTGAAGGACAGGTAAAGGAAGAGAAGATATGGATAAATAAATAGTTTAACAACCATTATTTCTCTCAAATTATAACTTAAAGTAATATTTATCGATTCTATTCTTAAATAAATATTTACTGTAATGTTCTCATGGACATTCCGAGGTAAGTTATTTCAAATTTGTTTTATTTTATAAGAAAGGAATTTTTGCACTATCATAATATTAAATGTGTTCTTTACTAGCTTTCAACTATTATTTCTAGTAGCTGCTCGATTATAAAGCTAAAACTATTGAATCAATTTATATTAGTAAAACTGTTTAGCATTTTAAAGACTTCATTAAGTTAGTCCCGTAGATGCCGATCTTTCAGCGAAAGTATAGTGAAGTGCCTCAAGTCTTTCTTCGTACGATCTATTTCAAAGATCAGGAATTAATTTTGTCGCTGGATCCGTTCCAATATTACATTGTCATTTACAGTAGTTAGTTAGTGCCAATCCTTCCATGATACTGGAAGGATCCCCGACCGGATAATGAGATTTTTTATTTAAGGTCAGAAGGACAATCGCTGGTCGGCCCGAGGGCCCCAGGGGCCGGTCCTCTTTTGGGGAAAGGTGCCAGGGTTTTGACCCCAAACAGAGTTCAGGTGGAAGCCTTCGTCACCTCGGGGTGAGAGGGACCTGTTCCGCGTCAGGGGTACGTGAATATAGATACCCATCGGCAGGTTTCCTTGGAACAGAGAGAGTGTGTGTGTTGTGAAGGCAAGAGAGGAAAGAAAGCAGTGTTGTGATTGGCTTTGTGTGAGGTGTAAGATCTACTCACCCAATAACGGGGTGAGCGCAGCGCGTCCACCAATCGGTAACCAGATCTCGACGTGCGCTGACGTTTGTGTCCGCTCATGCCGGGATTCGGAATCGTACCGCGACGTTGGGAGGCCAACGCCGTATCCACTCAGCCAGTAGTACATATGGATACTCTAAATGAGATCTAACCAGCGCCTTATATAATTGAAGAATGCTATCTTCTGATTAAAACCTCAAATGTCTAGCTATGTGTCCTATTTCGAGAAAACTTAATCTCTCTTTTTTTTAGGTTTAAGGGAACTGACGAATAAAACAACCGCGTCTAAATTAATATAATACCAGGCAATGGTCTCACTACTCCCCCCTACGGGGGTAGCTTGCGCTTCGCTACTAAGATTAAAATTTAAAATCTTAAAAAAAGCATCCATGGTTAAATTTTTATAAATTTTGTGAACTTCGCCAATTATAATAATTTTAAAAAGGAACTAATTTCTCCCTTTCAAAATATCACGTTGCTAAAATATAGTTATAGAAGAAGATATCTAAAAATAAATTTTCTGAACTTCACCATTTGTAATTCTTTGGGTTTTAAAAAATTTCGCAAAATTTCGATACTTATATTAATTTCTAAACTTCATCATTTTGTTTTTTGAAATTATAAAAGAATTATTAGAAATAACTTTGAAAAAAAAACATAAGTCATAACCAAACTAAAATGAAATTATTATTCAAATACTAAAAAAAAATCCCCTTCTTAAATTATAGAGTTAGTGATGATGATAAACTACATGGTATCCTATAAGTAATATAAAACTTAGCTAAGGAATTTAAGTAGTATTACATTTCAACTTACATGTTTTTGGAGAGATTGTTGCTTATCAATTGATTCCCGCGTTTTTTCTCGATTTGGACATGATGCGTTTCTGCTTTCGAGGAAAAACCCTTTTCATTGACTCTCCGAAAACCTCTGTAGTCCATCGTGAAAACCCAAAAGAAGTTCACTAATTTAATAAAAATGACCTCTGTCCCTCTTTATAATATAAAAAGATACCCTTAAGGGTTTCTTGAAGTTATGCAAGCGTTCAGTTAGTACCGATATTGAGTTCGGTAGTAATTTTCTAAAAAGATACCGAGTAAATATTTGCTCATTCCCTTACGCTAAGAGCATAAAGTCATTTACATATAAAGACGCCTAGGAATTAAAGGACAGAATTTGGATGATTTGTAAATTAAGGTAACGATATGCTTAGTTTTGCTTACAATATTGCCTAAAAACAAAGGTGGGCGCGATTCGGAAAAATTGAAGTCCGATAAGCGATTACCGATTCGCCAGCTCGTCAAGTCCGATTCGATTATCCGATTCGGGTGCCCCAAATCTAAGTCCAATTAGCGATTATTCAACTCGATTAATTTTTTTAAATGCGATTCCATATTTTTAAAAGCGATTCAATGTTTTTAAAGCGATTTTCAATGCTTTTAAAGGGAATTTAATGTTTTTTACCCTAAATAAGCCATTTCTAATTAATACAAAGAGAAACCAAGCTTTTAAGATTAAAAATAAACATTTTATTTTAATTAAAATATAATATAACAAAAAATAAACTATACAGTACATATTACACAAAATACACACAGTAATACTAATATATTCTCTTAGAAAAAAAGATAGGGTCAACTAAGAACTTTGTTCCATATATACCTAAATATTTAAAGTTTTCCACTCTACTCTAAGCCCGCCAGCTTAGTCCTCGTTTCCTCCTCCACCTCGTGGGCCTTCTTGAGGACCAGCTGTCGGCCGTGGTGGCGACGAACTCCTGTTTGGCGAGGAGGTCCGTCAGGTCGGCCTTGGCCTGGTCCCCCATCGCCCTGAAGTCGCGGGTGAGCTTCCGCCTGGAGGGGACCTTGAACTGTGGGCAGGCGTACGCCCACAGGGCCTTATTGTGTTCATTGTCTGTCTCTGAGGCAAGCTTCATGAAGCCAATGAAGGACCTGAAGACAAATTAAAGGTTTCAGAGTAAATTTAAAATTACAAGATTTTTTTTATTCATCATATCATTTTTTTATGAGTGTATGAGACATAAATTGTTAAAACATGTTTAAGAAGTAAAACCAGAAAACTGTTAACAGTTTAAACCATCTATATTCAATCTAATGAATTTATTAATATTATTCAATCATTCAGTGTCTAAACTAAATTTCGCAGTTTTAAAATTAAAACACTTAAAAATAAAAAATATATTGATACTTTAACTTGAAAAATGAAAATTACTCACCTATAGTACAGGTCGAGGCACTTCTTCTGGGAGAACTTCTTGAAGCTCTCCTCGATGCTGGCCTGCCTCCTGGTCGCAGCCGCGTTTGCTGGCGTCCTAGAGAGCTGCCTTGAGGTCGTGAACTTGACAAGGAGGGTACCTCTGATAGTGTATCTAAAAAGTAAAAACAAAAATAAATTAAAATTCATATAGTAAAAATTAAAAATAAATGCCTGACTTTTAGCCTGTTTAGTCTTTGTCAAATAATTATGAATCCTGGTAAAAAAATCTTTAAATAAATTATTAAATAAAATAAATTTAAAGTCACCTTCAGGTTTGAAGTTGTTCCCTGCTGAATTTTGAGTGTCTTTGAGCACTTGGTGCAGGTAGCCTCGTTGTTGTCCACGACCTTGAAGAACAGGGCGATGTGCCTCCAACTGTTCTCTTGGCTGAGGCTGGAGCTGTCTGTGTCCATTGTGGCTTTGCTCTCAGCCGACTCGTTCAAGTCCAGCGACATCCTGCTCTCGTTGCGCGAGAGTGGAAGGGTCATGGTGTCCTTCGCGCCCCCTCCCCCCCCCCCCGTGATGTTGTTGTTGACCGCCGCTGGTGTCCCTGTTCGTGGGCTGGAGAGTCAGAAATCGTTCCATACTGGATGTAACGGACGCGTCTTCGTCCGCTATCAAAGGTCTGAATAAAACCCCGTCTTCGACAAGGCTACTTCTTTTGCACGCACTAAATTCTGTACAAAAATTCAGTATTTAGAAACAAAATTACGAAACGCACAAATAAATGCTAAGTTGAATGTACAAATAAATGCTAACTAGCAACAAGCAAGTGCGCACAAGTAAGAAGCCGGTGCGCTCGAATACAGGATGAAACTTGTATGAAATGTCTAATTCACGAACTTTAAGCTTGATTTATCGTTACTTTATGAAACTAATAGTCTAGATAAGATCATATGAATACGATTAGAACGGAATAGAAATACTAAATGCAAATATTAATGGTGCAACTTACTGCCATTGGGGTCCGCAATAGCAGGACCCCAGCGCAGCAGCAGCTTGCTCTCACGACGACCGGCTCTTAACTGGTGCGGCGCGTCACTTAACCGATATGAGACGCGTACGAAAAAACAAAACTAAACACGTATTATAGCTACTTTATACTTGTAAAATATAACCTTTTATTATATAGGATTTAATAATAAATCATGATATTTTACGCATTATATTATAGAGAAATTACGAAAGTGTGAATAGAATAGAATAAAACGAAAAAATATTTACTTGAGAAAAATATAGAAAAATTTATTAAGAAACTGCTATTGCGAAAAAACAAAAACGACGTCGACCTGGATTAATCGCAAATCGCTTTAAATTTTCGGCAGTCCGATTGCGATTATCCGATTCAAAAATGCGAGTCTGATTAATCGGATAATCGGACTTCCGAATAGGACCGCCCACCTCTGCTTAAAAACAAAGGAACCGGAGATGAAAGGAAAGCTGGGTAGGGAGGCTCAATTTGAATGAAGTCTTAGAATTTGACCCTCTATTTAGTAATAGTTATCTAATACTCCACAGCCTCGCAAATATAAGAAACATACCATTGATTTAAGGGTGGGTTGGCTTGGAGAATTTGTCCTCGGTCGCACGGTGAAGAATTTAGGGATGCACACCCGTGTTTTCCCTCGTCTTAAATTAGAGAAAGCAAATTGCCGCCTTTTCCGATTTGATCAGAGTTGGCCTGTAAGTAGTGGAGGAACTCCGGGCTGGTCCTTGATGAGTGGACCCGTTTTGGGGCGTGTTTTTGCTTATTATCAGTCTCCCTGTTGAATAAACAAAGGGAAAAGGAGTGGAATGGCAGGAATGCCCTACCTTAAGCGTAGTGGAAGCTGAATTTAATGTCACATTAGCAATGTTACTTGGGTTATTAGAAAACCACACTTCTATCTTATAATACAGCGTAATATTTCCTTTCCCCGCAATGAGATAGTGTCTCCTAAATTAGTATATAAGAGGCTCAATAATAATCATATAATACCATATGGTCCGTTACAAATTTATAGCCTCATTAGGGGCTGGATAGTTGAGCTGATGGCTCCTAAACCATTTTTAGATAAAGAAGTGAGGAAGTTATAATGACCAAACGGTCAGTTTTTAGTTTACAATTGAGATATTACAATAAAGTTTAGTTACGATAAGCCTATTGACGCGATTGTGTTTATATATATATATATATATATATATATATATATATATATATATATATATATATATATATATATATGAAAATTTACCCACAGGAAAATGAAAAGATGAATGTCTAGCTATGTGTCCTATGAATTCCATTCATGTACATGGCGTTGTTGTGTTCATATCGTTTTAGGGATGCACATGTCTGTTATTAGTTGCCAATTGTTCTTTTTCCTGGTATTTTTTCTGTCTTGTTTTTGTGTTTTTCCCATTGGTCTTGACTATGTGATGGGCGTTCCCTTCGTATCTTTGTACCCTATATAAGGTTGTCTTCTCCATTTTCATGCTATTCCTTGAAAATGAATTTGCAAATATAGTTCGATAGTGCTTGGATTCCTCTTTTCATTTTCCTGTGGGTTAATTTTCGTATTATTGCTTTCCTCAAGTGCCACTTTGTGAGTTTTTTATTATATATATATATATATATATATATATATATATATATATATATATATATATATATATATGTATATATATATATATATATATATATATATATATATATATATATATATATATATATATATATATATATATATATAGAGAGAGAGAGAGAGAGAGAGAGAGAGAGAGAGAGAGGCCAAATTATTAGAGCCACGTTAATAAAATAGCAATTTTTCGTTTTCTGTCTATTATATCAACCGTACTTCACGACACTTTCACCTTTTCTCTCATTAATGCATGAATTTCGCCCTTCTTTTTAGGTGAAATATCCGTAGCTTCACCCATTTTTTATAAGAAAACACTGACTATTAAGGAATTTCTGTAGGAAAAAGAAATGTCAAATTACTAATGTCGCAATCACCAATCACTTTTCAAACACCTATAAACATATATAAATATGTAGTTAACCTATCTATAATATCAACTTTCACGAAAAACTGATGATAACAGCACAAACAACCTTCCACTCTCACTGCCACATGCGCAGTGAGCTTGGCGGAACTGCCGCGCTTCGGATACTACTCATTATCCCCCACCCCCTCTGACTAATGGACTCCATGTATTATCGCCCCGAATGACTACCATCACTGAGACTATCATTAAATCCATTTATGGGCAACTAAACTCTTTTTTATCTTACATGAGGAAGTCATATTTCAAATGCACAGATGTTTTTACTTGTGCCACTAATAATTTGGCCACCTTCTCTCTCTCTTTATTATATATATATATATATATATATATATATATATATATATATATATATATATATATATATATATATATATATATATATAAAGGGTCTTTCAATAAGGTCGCTCGATTTTTAAATGTAAATAAAACAAGTTGTGTGTGATATATGCACTCAATTTATTTTAAATTTGAAAGTACATTTTATGGCATTAAGTGTGGAATATGATGTTCAAATGTCCGCCGCGGCTTCGCTTGGTGAACGTATTCGGGAGGCCCAATTTTCGATGACTTTGTCGCATAAATCTGGCTGAATTTGCTGGATGGTGTTCGTTATGTTGACTTTGAAGATATCAACTGTTTGCGGGTCTATTCACATAGACCTGCAATTTAAAGTAGCCCTAAAGAAAGTAGTCTAATGGCGTTAAATCGCATGATCTCGGTGGCCAGTTGACGTCGCCGCTGCGCGAGATGACCCTGCCCTGAAATCGCTGGTGCAAAATGTGTATCGTAGCCTGCGCAATGTGACACGTAGCGCCGTCCTGTTGGAACCACATGTCGTCAGTATCCATATCAGGCATATAATCCAGTTGAGGCCACAAGAAGTTGCTTATCATCAATCTGTAGGTCTCGCCGTTGACGGTTATGGCAATCCCATCTTCGTTCTCAAAAAAATACGGACCGATGATTGCGTTAGACGAAAATCCGCACGAAACAGTTACTTTGTTGAGATGCAATTGGTGCTGATGTATCTCATGTGGATTGTTTTCGTCCCAAATCCGACAAATTTTGCTTGTTCACAAATCCATTCATCCAAAAATGGGCCTCGTCGCTGTGACGAGGATAGAAATCACGTAATGCGCGGAACGTTTGTCGAACGGAGCACTGATTTTGATAATAACATTTGATGATTTGCACACGCTGTTTAACGCTATAACCTTCCATCATGACTTGCCAAGTACTACTGAACAGTTCACAGTGAGGTTGCCAGATGTCGCTTTAACAAGATGGTCACTATCGCCTGACAAAGCTCGAGCGTCCTTGTTGAAAGACCCTTTATATATATATATATATATATATATATATATATATATATATATATATATATATATATATATATATATATATATATATATATATATATATATATATATAAAGTTTTCTCATTATATGACTGAAGAGAGTATGGTAAACTTCATATCGAAACTAGTCTCGTGAATAAATTCTATGCTCCTAAACAGTGGTGTCACTATCATATACCATAAATCACTATTGAATTCTTTCACTTATATATATATATATATATATATATATATATATATATATATATATATATATATATATATATATATATATATATATATATATATATATATACACACACACAGGGTGATTTTCCTACATCCTAGAGCACTATTCTCCTTTTTTGACGCCCCAGTGCATTGTTTCGAAAATTTTAGACTATTCTAGATTGGGGCAATCAAATCCTTTTCGATGTCAACTGTATTTAAAATTTAATCCCCCATATTGTAATCTGCCAACTTTCCGAACATCAACTAGATTACTCTTTCCGAGTCTGTTTTCATAGTTTTCAATCACTGTGATATATTGTCTTAGTGTGTAGTTTTGTGTCATCATAAAATTATGAAATTTAATATAATAAATTCATATCAAGTTTGTTGCAAGTATCCAAGAAGAGATCCATAAGGAACGGCACTATTATTCTGATCCCCATGATAAAATATTTCCAATGACAAAAGATCTCCGCCTACGGCTTTCCAGCACTTTTTTGTCCTCCTTAATAACGCTGCCACCTGTTCTGTGCGCTTTTAGCTTGATCAAGTCTTTTATATGTCACGTTGTTGAAGCCTTTTGAAGTGAAGATAAAGTACTTCCACATCTTTATCTTGGTCAAGGATGAGATCATTGCATGAAAAAATTGAGCAAATTAGTTAAACTAAATCCGTGGTGGGAAAATTTATTAGGTTATTTAGCCCCCTTTGTATTTAAGGCGAATTACTAACTAGTCCCTCTCATTTAAAAAATTAGTAGGGAGAGATCGTTAACTAGAGTATTGTATGTAGACAAAGCCTGCAGTAAGACCCAGACACACCCTTGTGGCCCTAGGGTCAGAAGGGCGTGGCGTTCCACAAGGTTTCGCTTGTAGCAGAGGCATTACCGCTGCTATAGATGAGAACTTCCATGAACATTTTTAAGAAGATTAAGATTGAATCGAATTATGTTGTTCTCCCCTTGGAGTACTGTTTTCAAAGTTTTACAGGGGAACAGTGGAAGAACGAATTTTTTCAAGGTTACCAAAACCAGATATTTACCGCAGATATATAGACGACATATACATAAATACCTTGGGAGGACTTTGGTAATTATATCATTCGAAAGAAAATGTAAAACATCATAAAAGTTTCAAATTTCGTTAGAATCGGCTGAATAGTTATGATGTTATTGCCAAAATAAAATAATTCCCGGGCTAACCTTGGGAGGACTTTGGGAAATTATATCATTCGAAAGAAAATATAAAACAACATAAAACAACGAATTTTTTTAAGGTTACCAAAACCAGATATTTACTGCAGATATATAGACAACATGTATATAAATATAGAAACAAAAGAAGAAATGAGAAGAAATGTAGAACTACTAGAATCATTCAAAAACTGCTCTTCTCTTAACTGTACAATCGAAAATAGCCAAAATAATCGACTCACATTTTTAGATACTCTTTCCACTAAACAAAACTATAAAATAATGACCATTGTTTACGTCAAAGATACAAATCCATGTCTGTGCATGAATGCAAAAAGCGAATGTCCCGAACGTTAAAAAAAAGCGTTATAAATTGATACATCAACCGTACATTCACCCATTGCTCAACATAGAAAGATACACACCAAGAACTCGAGCGTGCTACACAATACTCGTAAACAATGATTTAAAAAAAAATGTAAAAGATAGTATATATCACCTAACGACAGTTCCAATCAACTAGCAGAAAAGAATATCATTAAACTCTACTAAAAGAACATCATGAGCACAGCCTACAAAATAGATGAAAGAGTTATAAAGGAAATTATAAACATAGGAGTTAAAGCAACACAAAATAAGAATATGTATCCCTCATAATTTACCACAATAACAAACGCACCTCCAATCTCATAATGAGAAACAACCCAGGACCTCACCTAACACCCAAGCAGAGAAGTTACTTGATATATGAATATAGTTGTAAAATGGGAGAGTGCAAACTCCAATCAAATTCATATATCGGAATGACCGAAACAAAGCTAACACGAAGAATGACCTACCACTTGAGCAATGGTGCCCCCAGGACACATACGTTGGAAAAACATGGAAATCAATTGAACCGGAAATCACTTGAAGAGAACACTGGAATTTTAGCACACGCTCCAAACCGACAACAATTGCTTATATTAGAGGCCATATATACATAAAGAAAAAAACAGCCGAAATTAAATATTAAAACAAATGCACAATTCATCCTGCTTTCTTCCCCTCCACCTACCACTAATAATAATCCTTCCCCACCAATCTTAATCCTGTGACCATTATAGAGTCTCAACTATTTAAAGAAATTCCATTTCCAATAAATATGTTTGTATAAATGTTAACACAACTAATCACATATATAAAAGCTCTGTATCTTATTCCCTAGTCACAACTGTTTAGCCTTTGAAAATGATATTTGTATATATCGAAACGCGTCACGCCAATAAAGAATGTCGTTTCGCTTAGTGAACAATTTTAGGCCATCGTGCGTCACGACTTTCTAATGAATTTGGAGGAACTAATCCACAAGTTAAGCCAAGACCAAAAGCGGAATATAAGACAAATCGAGAGACTCTAAAAGGAAACAATTAACAATAAGTTAGCAGTCGCCTTCAATAATATATATATATATATATATATATATATATATATATATATATATATATATATATATATATATATATATATATATATATATATATATATATATATATATATATATATATATATATATATATATATATTTGCCTTTACGTCTGGATTGAGGCCATGGATAAGTTCGAAATTTATTAAAAGTCCGATTATGAAGTTTAAGGAGAAATAGGAGAAGATTCCTTTAGCAAAATACTTTATTTATCTGAAGCGTTTCGATACCCTCGTATCATCTTCAGAGATTAAGTAAAATACAAATAAAAAGAGTAGAACATTTGTTTATATATCAATGAATGAACCTTCTTATATACAAACAAACAAAGAGATTAGCAAATGCGAACGTACTGACAAACTTGTGAGCATGTTAGGACAAGGTTGAAAGGGGTAGGCTTTGGAACGAAGGTCAAATTCGCGGTCACGTCCAAAGAGATGATGGACATCCATTCAGAAGCTCACAAGTAGTAGTAAGGGTAGTGACAGTAATAATAGTAGTACAGAATGAAGACCAGCAAAGACCCTTGGATGCACGCAAGGCCAACCCGAGAAAGAATAGAGTGGGTGGAGCAAACTACTTCAGTAGTTAAGTATGTTAAGAATGGCGGATACATGTCATTAACTTCAACATTAGGGCAACAACTGTTGACACACACTTATTCACATGTGTGCCAAAAATAAATTCATGCTTTGGGGTTGGGGTTTTTTTTGCCATAGCTCTTGCACACTTATCTACGTGTGCACCTATGATTTATGTATGTTTAATGTAATGGAACTTAAGCCTCATTGTACTCCATAGAAGCATAAAAAGTAGAAGTAGCAGTGAAGTTTGTTCTCGGTGACAGAAAAAAAAAGAAGCAAAAACTCTCACCCTGAAATAAAAGGTCAAAATGCAAAACAAACCACGATATGAAGGTCAAGTTGATACACTAGAAAACAAGGAGGCTTGAAGAGATACATAAATGTAAACATACGAACAATGAACTCTTTTTTTTCATAAATTCAAATTATGGAGAGTGCTGTTGGCACATCTGCGCCCCTCCTTCCCCTCCTTCAAGAGGATCTAAGTATCTTCTTCTCTCGAGTCTTTGTATCCATTGGAGTCACAGACTTAAAAGCCTTTGAGATTTGCTATCAGAGACCTCACTTTTTTTACTGATCCTTTTTTTTTTCTTTTGAGATAAATTTCACTCTTCTCTCTTTCGTTATCTAATATTTCGTCCTTTAGTTAATGATTATAGTTTGTTCGTTTGGTGTCAGGTCCTCTCCCGTTGTCATTTTTAGCCGCGTACGAATCTATGTCCGTCAGTCATTCGGTCGGTCCCCGTTTTGCTTCTTTTTTTTGGAATAACATTGTAAGTATTTTGCCGATTCTAACGAAATTTGAAACCCTTATGTTGTTTTACATCCTCTTTCGAATGATATAATTGTCAATGTCCTCTTAAGGTTAGCCTGGTAATTATTTTGTTTTGGCAATAACATCATAACTATTCGGCCGATTCTCACGAAATTTGAAACTCTTAAGTTTTTTTTTTACATTCTCTTTTGAATGATATAATTGCCAAGGTCCTCTCAAGGTTAGCCCGTAAATTATATTGTTTTTGCAATAGCATTATAACTATTCAAGGGATTCAAATGAAATTTGAAAGTAGTATGTTTTTATATTTTCTTTCGAATGCTTTAATTGCCAAAGTCTTCCCAAGGTTAGCCCGGAATTATTTTGTTTTGGCAATAACATCATAACTATTCGGCTGATTTTAACGAAATTTGAAACCCTTATGTTGTTTTATATTCTCTTTCGAATGATATAATTACCTAGGTCCTTCCGAAGGTTAGTCCGGGAAATAGTGAAAGTTTAGAAGTCGTAAAGTCATAAATCCAAAAAAGTGAGAGCACGCGACTTTAGCCAGCAGACCTTGTTTTTTTTTGTTTCATTTATATTTCAGGTTTGAATTATTCCTTTTTGACTATCACCAAATGTGAGTCGTCCCCTTACTCGGAAAATGTCTTTTGCCCGACTCACAGTGCGCATTCTGCGAATGAACTGTTAATTTCAACCAATCTATTTTTTGCTTTACTCGAAACTCAACAGTAAAAAAAAAAATCGACCTCATTACCGAGGAGGAAATGTCTTTCCTCTAACTATTTCTGTCCCAGAACAGTTTTCACTTTCTTGATGCATTGACGCTGGCGATGGAAGACGTGACTCCATCGTATGAGTCATCTCTGTTTCCTGCGACTCAAGGCAAGGGATCTATTAGTGGCCCTACGCCAAGGAGGATGCGATGCCTGAAAGGTAGACGCTAGAAAATTATCATATACATATATTAAAGTGGATGTACAAGCCAAAATCTTTTAGGAACTTCAATACACGCGCTAACTCCCAAATACGCCTTCAAAGACAAACACAAGCAAAAATATATATTTATTTTTACTAAAATATTGAAAAGGTCATTTCGATTTCATCAATGAAGCCAAATGAAATCGTGTGACTTGAAAATAAACAAATCGACCGATTGAAGCCAAACCATTTTAGAACCAATTCAAAAAAATATGCATATATCACATCACTGCCAAATTGCTCTCGTTCGCTCTCTTCCCTTCTTATACACATGAATACACACACACACATACACACATTGTGGAGGAGCACACGTGAATTAATTAGAAATAAAGGTCTAATTCGGTAAAACTTAATACAAATGAATATCAAAACGTCTTAATGGTGCGAATGTTTTATCAAGCCTATTTTATGCCATTTCGCATAATTAATTTGTAAGATTTTGGGGGGGGGAAAATGGGATACAAATTTGTTTTGTTTATTTGTTTGATGCAAATATTAGATAGAATAAAAGAGCGAAGCTAAACGAGAATGTTTATTTCGTTGGCTCCACCTTTGCTTTCGTCCCGAGCCGTTTTCCAATCGGGATCCATTTGGCAATCCTGAACGGAATGACACATTTGAAAGGGGTGGCACAGTAAAACCTATTGAATCCTAAATTATACTTAGGTCAATCAATAATTTTAATTTATGTAGTTGAAATATATTAAAAAAATATTAATACATCTATTTTCATACTAAGATTAAAATATAAAATTTAAAAAAAGCAGCCATGGTTAAATTTGTATACATTTTCTGAATTTCGCCAATTATAATAATTTTAAAAAGGAACTAAATTTCCCCCCTTTTAAAATATCACGTTGCTAAAATATAGTTATAGAAGAAGATATATAAAAATAAATTTTCTGAACTTCACCATTTTGTTTTTTGATATTATAAAAGAATTATTAGAAATAACTTTGATAAAAAAAAACATAAGTCATAACCAAACTAAGATGAAATTATTATTCAAATACTCAAAAAATTTCCCTTCTTAAATTATAGTTAGAAATGATGATGATGATTTCAATTTATCTGCGAACACATATTTTGCACTTTACAAGCCTATTTGTGAAAAATAGAATTAATCTGTATATTTCTTACTGAAAATAATGCTTATGGGGGCTATAGGAAAAAATAGGCTTATAAAGGGGACCATAAGACTAAACCGGTTGGGAGACATTAGTCTAGAGCACAAATTCATCGTTTCCGAGTACTCTTTGTCGTAATAATCATCACTCGTTCTTTCGATTCATAAAAATGTGTTGAGGTTTGTAATTCTGATGCTCGGCAAATTTAATTTAAGGTTGTTATCCAAAGATGAAGACTGTACCCACGGTAGCCTCAACTCAGTGTTTATTTCTAACCTCCATTTTCTTTGGCTTCTTATGAGTTTACTCATAAAACACTTATTACCGTTGCAGTTCCCGTGTCTTTATCCTAAGGGATAAATTTAAACACGCTCATCCTGTTTTTTTCCTAAGTTCATTTGTTGGTTTAGAGTTTGTTTGTTTTGTTAATCTAAAATATGCATTTTTATTGCGAAATCCCACGAAATTCACAAGCACTCACCCAGGAGGACCCTATCAAGAGAACCTTCCTTCTCGTTCTCAAACGAGCAGCAATTGAGATACCAACAATAGTTTGAGTGGTTGGTATTCACAGAGTCAAGTGAAAAATGGATCGTTCCTTCTTCACGCAACACAATCCTAGTCGATTCCTTTTTATAATTCAAAGGTGAACCGTTAAAGTCCTTAAATGTGTCTCTAAGATCTCTCTCTCTAACTACTTCACTAATGATTTGTACAAGGCGTGAACGTACAGTCGTGACCAAAGGTTTTGGCAGAGACTTCTATTTCGATACAACATAATTATTATCTACGTATCTATAATGTATGTGTTATTGGTTTTCTTATGGTATCTGTAGTTGCATAACTACGATAAAATGAAGCTATCATTAAATCCTAATTCTGATTTGTGTATATTTATATAAGATTAATCGCCAACCAACTATAATTAACCGCTTAATTGTTACCATAGTGATAAGAGTAGGTGAGTTCGCGCCACACAACCATTTTCACAGGAATGACGTTAAACGGAAATTTTGGCATTATTATCTTTTTTGCCAACAATGGTTACTACCATGGAATCTCGTGCATTCATCAGTGCCTTGTACTCAAAGGGGCCTTTCGTGTGCCGAAATTGCTACTAGGACTAATATGGTTTTAAGAACTGTTACCCGGACCCCCAAGATGTTCAAAGAGACAAGTACAAGTGCTACAAAGAAAGCCTCGGAAGTGCAAGCGTCAGGACGCCTCCCCATGCGGAGAGCTTCGGAATCGTATGGTTACTAGAGTGGTAATTGCTCAAGAGTAGAACCAGGCGAGTGTGTTTGCGTCTGCACACACGATAGGCAAAGAATTCTGGAAAATGGTCTGGAGAGAAGTAGGGCAGCAAAGAAGTCACTGCTCACTAAGCAAAACATCATGGACAGGTTGTCATCCAGCAGAAGGTACAAGGATTAAAATATCTGGAAGATCGACTGTCCGGAAAAGAAAAGACGAACGCTAACATGAGTCTTGTATCGTTGCAATATTGAAGTATCTCCAGACCACTCATGTTTCTTCCACCAAATACCGCAATGAGCAAAGAATAGTACCGAAATGTCCTCCAAAAACACCCCCTACTGACCAAATACCGATTTGGCAAAGATCCATGCGTATTTCAACATATGGAGCACCATGGTATAGAATTGGAGTGACAACAGAGTGGTTTGAACAACAGTACATTGAAATATTGGGGCCTTAGCCTGGAAACTCCTCTGATTTTAATCTGATTGAGAAACTGTGGGCGATTCTTAAAAAAAACAGGTGTCCAAGCAGAAGTTCACAAACCGTGACAACCTCCTACCATCGTTAGGGCAAGTATAGAACACCATCGATCAGAATATTCTCCACGAGCTAATGTCCAGCATATCAGTGCGAGTTGCAGAATCCATGAAGGAAAAGGACCACCGCACTGAATAGCAACTTTATGAATCAAATGTTTTGGGGGTCTATTAAAATTTTGATTTCTATACATATTCTGTTTGTCCTTTTATTCTATTATATAATCACTCACTTGGTATTGGGGAGTAATCTGAAGCAATGAAACTTTTGACCCCCCAAAATGATTTTCTACTCAAACTTTTAGTCATGACTGTAAATGTTTAAAATTGCGCAAAGCTATCTCTAGCCAACATTATCAAGGGAGCCTACTCAACCTAAATTCCAAAGCAGAATCGATAACTGGTAAGGCAAGATGAACGCAATGTTCAGAAGAGAAAGGCGTATAGTTCAACTGTGAAACTAAGGCGAAACTAATGCTCGGGGTGAACTAGGGGCATCTCTTAATCGGAAGTAAGAGAGCACAATGTTCAAGATAAGAACCCGTATTTGAACTGGTCAATTAAGGTGAACCTAATGCACACGCTGCGAGGGGGCACCAGCTCGGGAAGTATCACCTTTAATACAAAATTAAATCCATCTAATTAAAATCAACTACTATTTATACTTAGGAGAAGGTAAACACATCTTAAACCTAAAGATCAATGAAATGATCCGAATGTTAAGGCTGAAGATGAGAAAAATTCCTCCTTCTAAGGTAAATCCAAGCGTCTGTAGTTAATTGCAAGTAGCAATCAATACGATTTGGATATCAAACAAATAATTAAGAATAAAAAGAACAACGATAGTACGAATAAATCAAGAGGGGTCGTTCAATGTATATACAAGAGAGTGCAACGCTCCGTGATAAAGTAACGATATTGGGCAATGCCTTGCCCAAATCTCTCACCAGTCCCGAATCTCCCGTTGAACTGGCAACCTGCAAGCGTCACAAATCGAAGAAATATTCTCGCCTAACCATTGCTTTTTAATTAACCATGGAGAAATTTAATTTCAATAAACCCCACAATAAATAAGTTTAACTTAACTCAATTTTTACTATGTACTATGTACAGCTTAATGGAATTTGACTAAGTCACCACCTACCAAACCGGTTGTAGCAAGCGTCCTAAAGACGTATGGCTTAATGTGTAGCGGACAGAAGGCAGGTAAGTTTAAGGCATTAGTCAAAATCTATAAATAAATATTCCTACCTAGAAAAAAACTAATAATCAAGTTCAAATATACTTAAATAAAGATGGAGTATTCCAGTCAATACGTCACCTGCCTCAATGTCACAAGAAAAATCGCACTAGTCTAATCCAGAAGACAGAGTCCTCTAGCAAATAAGGGTAGCAGACTGAAAACAGGTTGAGTTCAATTTTTTATCATAAAACCTGCACTTAATAAAATATAACTACCTACTTAATTCTCAGAAAAATGGAATAATATACCTAAAGACGATACCTAAAGTCTGGACACAGGCAAAATACATAATTTCAATTAAAAAAATGAATTACATTTAATTTGAACAAATGCTGTGATTTTCCAGCATTTGTGATGCAAAGTTCGATCCACTTTGTGAGAGTCACGTGACTCCGCTGCACTGACTCCAAATTTCCGTCAATTGGAGCATATTCATTTATAATGCGTTTCCTTCTTAGGTGTGTCGGATCTTTACTTTTCACTCAGTACACCTTCTCCTTTAGAATAAGAATAAGAAGTCAAGGGTGGTAATGTATGGTGAACGAGGAGACTATTGTGATATTTCTTGTCTCTATAGATAGACTCTATGGACACCTTATAGAGCAGTCCACCAGGAAATATTGATAATGGACAAATCTCAATGTATAAGCTGAAAGCTTAAATTTAGAGTAAATAAATAATTTTCTGGGCTGAAGACCCTAATTGATAAAATCCAAAATGCACGAATGAAATTTTACAATTGGACTCACAATGACCTCTTGGCAGACAGGTCTGCAAACAGAGAATGGAAACAGAAAATCGTTGTCCGCCGAGTGGCGGCTCTGAACTGCAGAAAATGGGAGAATGACTTGATACACTCGGTGAGAGGCGAAGTCAACCGTTTTTGGAGGGAATAAGGGCCTCCAATTTTAATAGTTTTCTTTTCATAAATATTTAAAATATATAGAGTAATCTTATTAAGAAATGTCGACAGTTTTTCTCTCATAAATGAATTAAAATGATTATGTTACCAACCTGCAGGAATTTCCGGCGAGATGCAGATGAAAAACGCGAGATTATCTGAGAAGCAAGCAATATGATTCATGTTTCTCATACAAAAATGCATAATCCAAACAATGTACGAACCTTCAGTAGAAATTTTTTTAAGACGTGTGTGCACAAAATACAAATTAGTTAAGTTAGGTCAAGTGAAAATTCGTGGTGAAGAGGCTGATGACGTAGGGCATTAATTCATCTTAATAGTGTCAGAGAAAGAAACAATAATAAACTTGCCATTGCTTTGACGTCACTAAGTAAGCTGTTGATTTTGGCATCGCAAATATTAGGTTATCCCATAACTAATGCTGTATTTTTTTCATGTTTATCATCATTTTATTAAAAAAAAATAATCGAGAGCAGGTTTGTTTTTATACTAGCCTAGTCTACTAAACTCGAAGCCTAGATATCCGGAAGGCTTAGCCTAACCCGTCGTACATTTCGACATATTCGTCATATTCTGGGCGATTAATTGTGTATTATTTTTGTTAATTTAATGTATCATTGAGTTAAATGATGAATATCATGGAAGTGTCAAACGAGAACATTCGTAACGTTATACACTGAGAGTTTAGAATAGGCAACACTTCTAAGTTAACAGCACAAAGTTTGTGTCAAGTATACGATTAAGGAAAAATTAGTGTGACTCACTGCAAAAGATGGTTTAGGAATTTTCGCTCAAGACGACCAGTGGAATTTAGTTAAAACCTTTTGAAAATAATTTGCTAAAAAACTACATTTAATTACTTCCACTGAAAATCGCAAGGTAAACATGAAGATCGGCGGCGCGCCCGAAAAATTGCATTTTTTGCGTGTATGTTTCGTTCACCCGCGCATGCATATTCATACGCGTATGTTAAATAAAAACGTTAAAAAAACGTTATAACATTATTCTATAAACAATTATGATTATATACTGGGAGGTTGTGCCCTCGGGCGCCCCCCCAATTGATTGAAACTCAGGATCATCGTAGGGGGGTCCCTCCGCAGTGATAAACCCCCCACGAGCAGTCCCGTTGCATTTACTGCAAAAAGGTGAAACATATTGGAACAGGGACGAAATATTTTGCGTCTCATCGTTCGCGCCGCCGATCTTCATATTTACCAATCGCAATTGCTTCCTCATATCTCCTTTTTTGATTGAAAAGTAAGCCATTTTATAGTAGGATTGTTACAAGAGACGAAAAGTAGGTTGTGTACAATAATATTAAACGTTTTAGACAATGGATTAGGCCTGAGAGAAAACCAATACCCCAGACGAGACAGGGACCTTATCTACGGAAATCTCTCTTCCGCGTTAGGAGGGATATGAAAGGCATAATCCATTTTGAACTTCTTAACCCAAATCAAACTATCACCAAAGAGATTTTTGTACATGCAACACTTGAAGGAAAAGGCCTGCAGCATTAATCCATAGAAGAAGAGTACTCTTTCATTAAGACATGGCGGGAGTTCATGTGGCAATAAATACCATACAAAAACTTAACAAGTTCGATTGAAAACTAATGAATCCTCCTCTATACCCACCCGAATTATCTCCATCAGATTACGATCTTTTAGGAGTTTAGCGAATCACCTGAAGAGAATGAAGATGTCAACCACAGAGGTCGAGTTTTTAGAAAGATGGAGACTTGTCGTAGAAACTAGTAAATAACCACTTTTTTTATTTTTTGATCTATAAAATAATGATAAACATAAACGAAATGCGGCATTACCTATCGGATGACCTTACTATAAAGAGATAAAATCCGTAAATGATTTTGGGGTACTTAAACGAATGGGAGAAGACTTTAGCAGGGGTTTTACCCCCGGTTTCCACTCAATCTAGGCGTTATTTACTCCTCACAGGGGACATACAGTTTAACGTGGGTTCGAACCACGGGTATCTACGCGTATGGCAGCCACGGTGAAGTTAATCCGAATTTCCCTCTATCCGGCCACTAACCCCACCGATGTGGCTTAACTTCGGTGTAATCCGAAGTAATCAAGCTGTAGTTTTTAAAAGAATGCAAATACTGGTTCCCAGCATGACCACAAGTAAAGCCTATTTGTGCCTGGTTCGCACTGAGATATACACATGACGGTCTGACAATTGAAGGTACAACCAAGAGGAAAAATACATGTGGGTTCGAATTTTTTAGTATCTGGAGTTTTTTAATAAGCTTTACAGTGCCCAGTTTTTTTATGACCGGGGAGAATCTTGGTCATCATTAACCCTTTTCGTTCAGTTTTTTTTCTTTATCCGCCTTCTTCCCTTCAATTATCTCCTTTTATTACTTATCCCGTGAGTGCAAATATTTTAAGAGAAATCTATCAAATTCATAAGATACAAATCCAAAAGATTCGTATTTCGATATTCAATTAAAGTCCCTTACTATTATCATGGAAGCTAAAAATAAATAAATACATATATGTATTTAATACGATAAATACATATATGTATTTACCATAAATACATTATGTACTTGTTCATTTTAGATGTTCCAATTCTCATGAGTTAGAACTTTAATTTTAATAAACACTTCCTAGACCAACTTTCCATTTTTTCCTATCACTTTGCAATTTTTGACAATCTTCAATTATATAAATTTCCTTAAATATTTTTTGTATCATCTATACATTCTGACAAAATAATACGAGGGGCGGTCAATAAGTTTTGCGAATCGGTAGGGCAAAACAGAGGAAGGGGGATGGCTGTTTGTAGGGGTGTTAGGACAAGTTATGACAAGTCAGGACCTGCAACCGCACACTCCTGCCTCGCCTATTTAAGAAGCAGTAGCTGATCGCAGATCGTCAGTCACAATTTTTTCAACAATGGAGAAGGTTGAGCACCGCGCAGTGATCAAATTTTTGACCAAGGCAGGCAAGAATGCAAAAGAGATCCATGAAGGCATGGTTGCAGTGTACACCGAAACCGCCCCTTCCTATGCAACCATTGCTCGCTGGAATAAGGAGTTCCGCCATGGTCGAGTCCCTTGAAGATGACCCCCGTCCAGGACGCCCGTCAGACGTGACCAACGAGGACAATGTGGCCCGTGTGGAGAGGATGATCCTCGAAAATCGACGAGTGAAGGTCGAATAAATCGAGCCAGAACTTGGAATATCACATGGAAGTGTTATCAACATCATCCACGACAATTTGGCCATGACCAAGGTCTCTGCCCGTTGGGTCCCTAGAAACCTCACTCCCCATGATCGACTTCAACGTCGTCAAAGTCCACAAGGCCAGAGTTGCACAAGCTGCCCTGCGCGAGCGCGGATTCGAGGAGCTCAACCATCTCCCCTACAGTCCAGATCTGGCCCCTAGCGACTACTTTTTATTCGGCCAGCTCAAGGCTGCACTGCGTGGACGCCGCTTTGGGGACGATGAAGATGTCCAGCTCGCCGTCCAGGAGTGGATTGAACAGCAGTCGGGAGATTTCTGGTTGTTGGGAATTCGAAGCCTCAGGGACAAGTGGCGCAAGTGCATTGAAGTCGAGGGTAGTTATATTGAAAAATAATAAAACACTTTTGCTCATATCTCGTTTCCTTATATCCGAATCGCAAAACCTATTGGCCGTCCCTCGTATATACTTACTAGAAACAAGAATGGCCCATTTACTTGTACCCATTTAGAAAAGGTGTTGTCTACTCTACCCTCTGCCTTCTATCGTCAAGTAATTTTAAATCTTAAGTCTTTTACTTCTCTTTAAATCTGCCCCTATCTTTTGCGCGTCTGTATATGTCTAAAACTGAGTTATATATTTTAAAAGAACCTTAAAATCACGCGTTTTTATTGAACCCTATTGAAAGCTTTTATTAAATCACAAGAAGCTTCAACTATTCTTACCCTGTTAAGAATTTCAGTCCAATGATCAAACTTTAATTAGTTGAAGTACTTTGGACCTTCCATGTAAAAAGACATTCTTCATTGTTAAATAACCTATTTTTATCAAGCGTTCTATAATTTGTTTCTCTAATAATACTTTCCAAAATGTTACAGGATTCACATCTCAAAGACACTGGGCTGTAATCGCACGGGATACTTATACAGGGTCTTCCGGAAGTCACACACCATAAATAAACCTGAAGTTTAGAGCAGGGGTAGGCAAACTACAGCCAGCGAACAGGATCGGGTCCGTAACCCTAAATCATCCGGCTCTCAGTCCCTTAGAGAAATGTTAAACGGGCCCGCAGGTGTTTTTGATTTTTTGAGGACTTCATAGGGAAGAAATAGCAACATTGTTCGAAGGTAAAAATGTGAATGCCTCAGAATTTCGTAATCCTAAATGGTTTCCGAGTCAGGCATGTTTGCTCGATTTATCAGCTCCATTTTAACGTCATTGTGCAAATTCAGGGAAGAAATCAGCTCATAGATTTATGGGCACATCGTCGCCTTCAAAACAAAAATTTGACTGTGGGAATGTGAACTTAAAAATAAAATTACGATAATTTCTCTAAACTCCAGTAGACACAACCGACAGACACATTTGTGACTATGATACGCGACTTAAAAACTGAAAGGGGTTTTTTTTTCCCATTGCGTAGACATTCGCTCACACACAAGAAACTTCATGATTTTGGCATTCCATTTGGCGTGGACATTGACATTGCACCAAAAAACGTTCAAATAGAACTAAATGAGATGCAGTGCAGTGCGGCGTATTTCTACTAGAGTTGAAAAATATCTTCTTGAAACTGATATGTATACCAACTACTTGCATGTGCAGCAATTCTTCTAAAAAATTAAATACACGAAGAGTAAATTTAGAAATCGACTGACCGATGCCTATCTAGATGACATCTTGTATTTGGCGTCTTCCAGCTATCACCGACTATTAAGAGAATGTCGCGCGGAAAAACAACAACAAATGTCACACTAATTCCTATGAATAAAATAACTGACAGAGAGGTGAGGGTTGGTTCATTACCCGTGTGTGTAATAATAACGTTTGAATATATAATAAATATGTCAAATTTTATTATTATTACCCTTATTTACCAACTAGGCCGATAGATGCGCTCCGCCATCCTCTTACAGACATCGGCCCTATATAAAACACTGTTGCTGATCCTTTGTTTAGAATATTTGTTCGAAGCTCACACCCTCGTGCCTCATATATATATTTAGAAGACACGTCTGGAGATGTCAGGAGTTATTTCTCTGTATCCAGTTGCCATTCTTGATTTCAGAGGAGGAAATTTGTTTAACATAACATACATATAACATAATTCAACGAGTGACAAAAGCCGCATGGCCTACCAGAGGTCATCCAAGTTAACAGCCGCCCCACAAACTGCATTCACAAGATTTGTCCAAAACACTAGGCATCACCGTCGAGGCTCGACGAAAACTAAATTATGTAGCTACAATACACAATATCAATAGTATATTAAATACCATTTAGAAAAAAAATCGCCCCTTCTCCCCCCAAAATCAGCATCTAGAGGGATGCGATTAGAACATCACCTACAAAACAATATCGATAATTGCAATATGTAATTTGCTCGAATGCAACTCAAAAACCATAATAACCTACCCTCTTCAATATACCCATATAACCTGCACTCGAAAACATTTAAATTTGGATTGCTTATTGTCTCCTGTTGTAAACCATTCCAGTAATCTATCACTCTTGGTGAAAAAATACTTTCTCACACCCAACCTACACCTCTATTTTTTTTTTTTTTTTTAAGTGGTGGCCCCTAATCCTATTACTACCTTCTAACTCAAAGCACTTGCTAAAATCCAATTTATTCATCCCAGAACAAATGTTAAAAAGCTCAATCATACCCAGTCTCACACATACATTTTAAATGAGGACACATTTAGATTACTTGTTATTTTTTCACACTAAAACATTCCACTTTTTCCTGTATCTTCTGAGTCATATATAATATTCCTTCCTTTATAAATATTCCGAGTATGATCAATTTTGATTTTAATTTACTATTACTAAAGGACCAATAATTGGAGGGATTTTATTTAGCTGCCTTAGCTAATAAAAACGGAGGGGGGGGGGGGTTATTTTGATATCTAAGCTTTTTTTTATATTAACTGCATTTTCAAAGTATCCAAATTTCGAGTATGCTTTCTACATATGTTGTTTCTTATTTATCTTTCTGGTTTAAACTCTTACTAATTTTATGAATATTATTAATTTTTGTACCTATTTTATTCCAGAAGTACAAATTCGCAAGTATTCATTAATTTCCGATGTAAACAACTTCCACTTTTCATAAACATGTTTAGTTTTCAAATTTGTTTTCGTGTCTATTTCTGACGAAGTGTTTTGATCGGGGTTTTATTTGCTTTATTATGATTTAATCAATGATAGTATTACTAATTTTAATCTTCAAATTAAAATCAAATCATATAAAGCTGTAGTGTTTGTGGCGGGCAGCACGCCCATCAGGCAAAGCTGTTTTGAAAACTCTAGCCACCCTTTAGGGTAGTCATTCCCAAGTGGATATGCCCCCCCCCCACTTGGATGTATTTCGAGTGGGGTTAAGTTGCAATCGAGCGCCCACTTCCTAGCTCTTGTATGGATCGCTAGCACGTGGTAGGAGGGAGGCTAAAAAATTCTCACAGCATGCAACAACCTCCCTCCACTATGACCTGGTCGTCTCAGGACAGCCTCACAGAAACCGCGGCCCCGCTTAATTGTGTTCACGTTGACGGGGCCTACACAAGGGTTGTAGGATCAGAGGCTTTCTCCCCTAATCTCCCAAGCGGTCGGAGAGATTAAAGCCATTCTCCTCCTGGGAGCAATTAACAGCAAGTTCCAAAGCCTTTCGCTTCTGTTCAGTTCAGCAACACTGCAATTGCGCCTTAATTTGACCAAAATATTTTCCCCAAAACAAAAAAACGAATCGAGCCACAAAATCCCCCACGACGTTTATCTGCATAGCGTGCCGTATACGAGTGTGCTGATATTCACCGGCGTTTGGGGTTGTTTTTTTTTTCAAGTATTCTGCTTTGAATTATCTATTTCTGTGATGAGGTGAAGCCAAGAATAGTTATCCCTTCTACCTGTTAACCAATCAGAGGTTTCAACTCGTGAACGGGATTATACCTATAAAAGGTGGTGAGGGGGGGGAGGGTCCTTACCAATTATAAACCAACTAACTTAACTGAATTAAATTTTAGTAACTGCAGCTTGACAGAATTTGAATCCACCGTGACAGTTATAAACAGTGACGGCGGCTTGGGCAAGAAACTGCCTCTATTTGTCTTCACAATCTTAAATACTATTAATGAGCGTAGTTTTACGAGCTAATACACAACTTTCTCATTTTATCAAGTTGGCAACTCACCCTAAAATTCTGGTTTATTCATCGCGCTGAACCAATACAAATCATGGAAGCAGCCGTGATTTATATTGATCCTTCAGGAAATTTTAAAATTTGTGGAAATTAAGTGTCTTTAACCCCTAAATGATTACATAATATAATTGGTATTTTGAATAAGACGGACGCAAGTGTTTTAAGCTACTAAATCGTGTCATACTTCTTTATATCGCGAAAATCACTATCCCCCACCCTCCCCTCACATACACACCAACGAAATCTGCCTCTAATGCCTTCAGGGTCACCAGTGATTACCATTCTGATCTTTATATACATTTCATCATCCGGTCTGGAGATGTCGTCCCCGACACGAGTACGAGCACAACGGAGACAAAACCTGCAGCTCCACGGAGTAGAGATCTCAGGGAGAATCCCATTCGGTCGGGAAGTGCATCAAGGCCTAAAGGATGGAACTTAGCCGCGGGCAACTTAAGTAAATAACTGAAGGCAATATAAGTGTATATTTAAGAGAATATACGTAAATAAGAAGGGCCTATAAGTAAATAAGTAAGGGCATATAATTAAATAACTAAGAACATATAAGTAAATAAGTGAAGACATAAAATATCCCAATTTCCTGCAACGATGAGACCCCATGCAGGAAGGTTTACGCGGTATGGTTCATTATAACTACAAAGGTATTCAAAACTCGTGGATGACCAATCCAAACAGTTAGAGGCTTTACGCAAATGGGGTGGGCCTAGTATTCACCCGTTGCTTCTTTGTTATATAAACATCAATGAAAAAAATGGGAGTAACTATTTTTATTTGTGACTTGAGCGTGATGATGATTCTGCGATATTAGATTTGCCCTCGACGAGAATGAAAGGAGATAAAATTTTATATAATCACAAACGCTGATCTTGGTATGAGTTTTATGGGAAATCGCTTGCCAAAGATTTATTCTTTAAGCGGAACTTGTTGGAAGTTCGTGTTTTTCAAGGAGCAAAATAAATTTATTTTCTTTTAAGCAAATAAAAACTCGTTTGTTTTGACATGAAAAGCAATTAAAGTGATTATAGCAAATTATTTATTTGGTGTTTGACTATTTATTTAAAAGATCATGGTCCCTCTTTTTTCAGATAAATTCTCCTTCAGTCGCCAACAAGCTGGCATCGTTGACTTCCGTGAAGTCTGGACTTTATTCAAAAAGTGTTTCGTAATCGCTACTGAAAAAGGGGTTATAAGTAAAGATCTTGAACATCTTTGGTCCCATAACACTACAAGACCGAGGAAGTGAAGGAGTTATGCTAATATTTTGTCTCTAATGTTTACGTCTTCTAGAACAAAGGCCACACACATAGAGCACCAAAATAAAACCATGTATGTAGGTCCATTTTTTGTGATTAATGCCTCAATTTTGGATTCTTATCTAAGACAGATTTCGTCTCTCTATGTTGACAGCTCGTATTAATTATGAGATGGATCAATCGATTCTTACGTCGCATTAACTCTACCCGCTCTTAAGATCTGTTGCTTTATTTTTTCTCTTTATTTCGGGTTTTTCTTTTCAATATTTTAGAAACAGCGATGAAAAGTATCACTTTTGACACGAAAGAAAAGTTCAATAACTTTAAAATGAAGAAAAATGATGACAAAATGGTCAAATTAAAAACTTGTTATATCTCATTCTGTCTTCCCTTTTTTTTTTACAGTCGGTCGGCTTCTTTGTTCTCCAATGGTTCTGTGTTCTGGTACTCCTGAGAGTATTTATTTCCCAATACTTTCCACCTTTTTTTTATCTTCTTTACTTTGAATGACGGTGTGGTGAAAGGTCAAATTAATAAAAAGAAAATGACTTAATGATTCATTAAGAGAATCAGCAAGTTGTTGCGGTTAGTGGAAAGCAATAAAGGACACCGCCCGCTTTTTATAGCACGCTGATGGTGATTAGGACGTCCCTCCGGATACTAAAAGAAGCGGGCGGTGTCATTTATTGCTTTCCACTAACCGCACCACTTCTCATAATTCTCCCAATGAATAGATTCGTGTAGTTGAAAGGGACAGAGCGAGTCTATTGGAAAAGGATTTTTCATATTTTGTGATGTTAATCAGTAATAATAAATGAGTGAAAAGCAAACCATCAAGGTTTATATTAATGGGGGGGGGGGGAATTACAAACACACTCAAGAATGTTTCTAGAAACGTAATTAGACCCAATTAATCACACGATTGCAATAGAAGCTCTCGCTAGTTTAATGGATACGACGTTAGATTTGTGGCGGCGAGATGCTGCCGGATGCAATCTCAGCGAGCACGGACATAAACCTTCAGCGTATATGAAGGATTGGTCGCCTATTGGCTGAATGTGCTGGACCTATCCCCCCGCGGGTGTAGATAGCGCCTACACGCGTCATTAACACTTAGCCAGTCAGAACGCCATTGTTGTTTCCTTTAGCCGCTACAAGAGCACAAGATATCCACTCTCTTCTGATCCCGACCCCTGCCGATTTGGGGACTCGTATTCACATACCACCGCCGCTAACACAGAACACCCGCCCCCTCCCCTTAAGGTTTCCACGATAGGTGGTTGGGTTAAATAAAAACCTCGAGGACTCGGAGACCTCCTTACCGAAGAACGAGGAGTAGGCCTTGGTCAATGTCATTCTGATCTTTTTTATTCCGTCAATTATTATTCTAATATGTACAGTATACCTGCCATTTACTTTGATAATTATGATCATATAGTTCATAAAATATACTAGATGAAGAAATTAACACTCTACAATATGATGTGATTGCAATAGCTTAACTAAAAACAACAACAAACAAAGACATTTATTTTAATTTGCCCAAGAAAAACATTGTCTACATTAAAAAACACTTGTTTTTAAACGCATACACACACATATATATATATATATATATATATATATATATATATATATATATATATATATATATATATATATATATATTAATTATCCCCAAATTCGGGGGCAAGCAAGCATTTTCCGATATTTAAGCAAAGCAATTAATAATATACAACAAATGCAGCCGAATTATAATAAAATGTGATGAAAAGCTGCTTTCATATTATGGGCCGAAACAAAATTCCCTGTATTTACGATATGCCAAATTTTGCACTCTTCGGCCGCGCAAAGGAGTGTCAGGTATAACATAAGCGACAATGCTGCAGCTGACATTTGAAGAATTATGTGTCCTTCTTGTCCTCTATGGGATATATATATATATATATATATATATATATATATATATATATATATATATATATATATATATATATATCGAAGAAGGAGCAAATGCAAATTCTGCGGGTGATAACAACCACCAGAGGGCTTTCGCCATATTTATTTTCTGCCTTTCAAAACAATTTTGAAGACAGAAACAAAGGTGCAGAAACGTTGCATTGCAGACTATAATAACAATATAGTACAAGAGAAAGAGAAATTGGACGCGAATGAGGAATGAGACAAGAAACGAGTTTTTTAGAGGTAAGAGAAAGAGACATTAGAAGAAGACTAGAATCAAAGAGAGCAGAGGGCGGCACAATGAAGGCGATCCTTTACCGAGAAGACAGAGATAACGCCAGGGGAAAAAAAGTTTGAAATTCCTGGCCGGGACTCGAACCCGGGTCTGCTGATTGCCGGTCAGATGCTCTACCGCTGAGCTACCAGGCACAGTGATTCTAGTTCGCCCAAAGCGTTACCACATCAAACCCAGTATCTCTCTAAGTTAGGAACCTCCAAGGAATTTTTATACCACATCTTCTTACCCGCTCACAATTCAAAGGCTCTCTTTGATTCTGGTCTTATTCTAATGTCCCTTTCTCTTACCTCTAAAAAACTCCTGTTTCTTGTCTCATTGCTCATATATATATATATATATATATATATATATATATATATATATATATATATATATCCCATAGATTTTGACCTCTCCCTTCTTCAGCAACTTCCTTTACAAATCTCTACAAACATTGTTGAGGAGATGTTCTCATTGGCAGGTGTTAAAAATTTAATTTACAAACAATTTTCCTCTTTGGAAATTAACAAATTGGTCAATTGACAAACAGAGCAGTTTATAAACCAACTTTGATAGCTTTTGTTTACCACGACGAAAGATCTATTGCAGAGATTATCAACCTTTTTGGGTCTCTATACCCCTTGGCTATTCAGATAGGTAACCACGTACCTCCTAAAAATTAAGGATATAAGAATAAAATTGCAATGATTTTAATAGGAGTTTAATTCAATAGTTTTAATTGTTAATCGATACCTAAGCAAAGGCAACCAGTGTTGTCATTTCAAGCTCTAAGAAACGCGCTAAAAAAAAACCGTGGCGCTTAAAATGGTTGGTAATACTCTGAGAGTCTCGTGTACCCCTTGAGAAGCCTACATGGACCTCTTGTTTCTGTAGTAATTTTCATAATAATTTAAATTTTTCGTACGGAACCTTTGTGGCAAATGCTTAGTCCATTTTCAAGGGGTGGCAATTTCAATTTATTTTTTTTCCAAGCTCCGTTCGTAAGAAATTGTGGCAACTAGCGTTCACCTTAACCTCCGTTGATATAATTCCTCCATAACCTAGAAAGCGGGTTCAAACTCGTGTGGATGCCCTTGTTCTTCGTTTGAAAGTGTTCTTAGAAGTCAATAATACTGTACCGCATTTTTTAAGGTGTATTTATTCACGTTTTTTTCTTTATCTGCTTTTCCTCTAACCTAACTTAACCTAATGTATGTGTTTCTCATGGACTGAAGATGCTTACTTTGTTTATACTAGTTTTATTTTTAGTCCCAATTAAAATAATGAGTGATTTTGACTACTAAAACCCCAACGATGGGTTTCATAGCCCCGAAGTTGAGAAGGAATTCTCTTGCTTCCCATATTACTCTTCTTCACTAGTCTTTGGGGCACATTGGGGACAATAATCACCTCTACTTCTTGCGTCGACAGAATAAATGACCTATACCTAAGCCTTTTTTTAATGGCCTGAAAAAAAATTGCCTTACCATATTTAAAAATGGCCAAAGCAACTCGTCGGCGAAAGCTTGAGATTCCTGGAGATCAGAACAGAAAAAAATATCACCAGACGCTTCAGCAAGATTTCTCAAATTATATTTCCGCCACGAGGGACCATCATTTGGCCTAGAATAAAGTTTATCTTCTTCCTTCTGAGAAATTAAAAGTAAAAGATAAAATTAACATTTGTATTCCTTTCTTTGTCTCCCTAATAAGAAAAAAAAAATAAAACAAATATCTTCGTAGAGAATGATTCTGTTTTAACATAATTTCACGGATGACAACAGCCACAAGGGCCTATCAAAGGTAAATTTAGATGAGAAAGAGGAAGCCAAAGAGGGATAAGGCGAAGGATTCAATTTATCAATCAAAATATGCGAAATGGCGATATAAAGAGAGTGGGAGAGGGAGATAAAGGGGGCAGAGGGAGAGGGATAGATAAAGATTATAGGTAAGAGGATAGAAGTTGGCTCTTTCCCTCAAATCTCTGCGATGTAGTTGGGTAAAAAGCAGCTGTTTGGGAAACGCCAAAAAAAGACTTGGGGGAAGCAAGTAGTAGGGGAGTGAGAATGGAGAAGGGGGGGCATTAAGTAAAATAAATAGTGGGAAAGAAGAGTGAGGGAAAGAGAAGTTAAGGGTAAGAAATGGGGGGGCTGTTTGAGAGAATTTTAAGCAGAAAGTGTGAGACAGTGATAGTGAACAGAAGTTTGTTAAATGATCAAGTGACGATGACCGTTTGAACGAAGGACCATCGAAATATTTGTCGGAAACTTTTGACTGGCGATAATAACTTTTAAATAGTGTTTCCTTGAGTCTGATATTTCTTTCTATTCGTCAATTATCTGATTAAGTTTGGAAATTAAAAACGAACTCTTACTTCCATTACCCGAGACAACCAATACCGCCCAATAAGTACCATCAAGGAATGGATTTAGTCTAACGGTTTTTTCAGAGCCGAGTTTGAGCCGAGTTTCAGTTAAAAATTGATTTTCATGAATCGATTTTAGGGTACAAACTATTTATTTTAAGTTTCCTTTATGTTTCCTTTACATTTTTGTTATAAAATTTACCTTTTATAAAAGTCATACACGCATTCGTGCACAAAACCATTTTAGTGTTTTTTTTGGGTAGTTGGCATTGTTCGCACATTCTTTTAAAAATATTTCTCGGAACTAAGTAAATGAGCGAGAAGAATGGATTACGACTGTGTATCTATGTATGTATCCTGCAAGAGTATGTATGAACTTGCTGCGTACACAACATATTATGCACATAGTTAGACCAATTTGTGCCATATCCTTGCCAAGTAGAGATGTAAAGATTTCCACCGAAGAAGGAAAGATTAAAATGCCATTGTCAAAAAGTAGAAGAAGAATAAATTTAGATTAACTTTAACTCGTTATATTTCGGTGCTATCTGCACACTTAAAAATATCATTAATAGACAAAACAAAAACGATTGACATCTTTGAAATCCTTATTAAACCTGAATAAACCCTTGATTGGTATTAAAAAATTAAGATTAATCGACTTCCGATAACACTGTCCGAGAAGGTTTAGGATAGAATCGTAATGCTTCGTTTTTTCCATATTAGATGTAGGCCATAGCCTATCTATGCCTGCGAAAAGGCGAGTAGGAATTGTTCCCTTCAAAACAAAAGCCTAAACAAACTCAATTCGATGCTTTTCTTAGGATAAGGATTTATCAAATTTTCTTTTCTACCACACCTTCAAGTTTTTCTTGTTCTCAAATGAGTAAATTCATCTTTTTTATAATAATATACACCCAACATATTTGAAATTTTATCCGGTTTAAGTCTGAGTTCGAATGACTCAATTTGGCTAAGTTTCTCTCCACTTACATAATATCTATAATTATAATTTTTAAAAAAACACTACGTATATTTATAAAAAGCTGTGTCTAGTCATCATCATCATCACCATCATCATCATCATTATCATCATCACTTCATCACTAACTATAATTTAAGAAGGGGGATTTTTTTGAGTATTTGAATAATAATTTCATTTTAGTGTGGTTATGAATTATGTTGTTTTTTTATCAAAGTTCAGAAATAAATATAAGTATTGAAATTTTGTAAATTTTTTGAAAACCAAAGAATTACAAATGGTGAAGTTCAGAAAATTTATTTTTATATATCTTCTTCTAGAACTATATTTTAGCAACGTTATATTTTGAAAGAGGGGAAATTTAGTTTAGAGTTCCTTTTAAAAATTATTATAATTGGCGAAGTTCAGAAAATTTATATAAATTTAACCATGGCTGTTTTTTTTTTAAGTTTTAAATTTAATTCTTAGTAGCGAAGTGCAAGCTCCCCCCGGCGAAGCCATTGCCTGGTACTTTTATAACTGTACTTATCGAGGAATTTAGTTTTATTTGAACCAAAGTAATAAATTCTTTAGGAAATTAATTGCAGAAAATGTAGTTAAAAAGGACCCACAAAAATGTAGCGTTTAGAATAGACGTTTAAAGAGATTCGTAGGCCTATTTTTATTTCATACTTTTGAATGAAATGACAATCTCACAAAATATTCGCGCTATATTTTATGGTCGAGGTCATTTAGTTGTTCGTTGTATCGAAATTTCATTTGATTATTCATTCTGTCTTATTCTTGATTCATTTTCCTTTGTCTTTATCATTTCTTTTAGTCTTCTTCTTTCCATTACTGTTCGTGTATATTAGTGTTCACTGCTGTTTGTCTTCTTCTTCATTCCTTTCCAGGGGCTACCAATTGAAAATTTAAAAAAAAAACAGAGGTGTAGGTTAGATGTGAGATAGTATTTTTTCACCAAAAGTGGTAGATTACTGGAATGGTTTATCACAAGAGGCAAAAAGTAGTCCAAATTTAAATTTTTTCAAGCGCTAGTTATGTAGCTAGGTATACGAGGAGGTTATCATTGTTTTTAAGTTGTATTGGGGCAAGTTACATATTATAATATCAATTTGTGTATATATTTTATTATTGATAAGTGAATTGCATGATTTAGTTTTTTGACAAGCGATCTTGTGGATGAAGTTTATGTGTGGGTGGGTTGACTCTGATAACCTCTGATAGGTCCTTGTGGCTTTTTTCATCCGTTGAATTATGTTATGTTATGTTTTAAGCTATTCAGATTTCCGTGAAGATGGTGTATGAGTTGTCAGATCGATTTAAAGCAATGAACACCTAACTTAGTCTGTGACGCTGACCGGTTTTCGCGGCACAGAAAATAGGCCTATCAAATAGTTGACGAAAATATATATTTCCTACCCGCCCATATATATATATATATATATATATATATATATATATATATATATATATATATATATATATATATATATATATATATATATATATATATATATATATATATATATATATTCAATTTGTTAAGGATAAGTTATTAAACCGAGATTAGTATATAATTAAGCCATTCCAATGCTTTCTTGGAGAGCGCCAAATCACGTATCAAGTCACATTAAATTCAGTTTGATGAAGAATTTTGTCAAGGACATAGTATACATCATCATCATCATCATCCTCATCACTTCACTAACTCGATAATTTAAGAAGGGGATTTTTTTTTAGTATTTGAATAATAATTTCATCCTAGTTTGGTTTTGACTTATGTTTTTTTATCAAAGTTATTTCTAATAATTCTTTTATAATATCAAAAAACAAAATGGTGAAGTTCAGAAATAAATATAAGTATCGAAATTTTGTGAACTTTTTAAACCCAAAGAATTACAAATGGTGAAGTTCATAAAATTTATTTTTATATATCTTCTTCTATAACTATATATTTTAGCAACGTGATATTTTGAAAGGGGGCAAATTTAGTTTAAAGTTCTTTTTTAAAATTAGTAGCGAAGCGTATAGGGGGGTGGTGGCGAAGCCATTGCCAGGTAATAAATGTTTTTATTACTGAGACAAAAAGAAACATCGAATGGGCGACCGCTCAATCAACAGACATTTTCAGTGGGTAGAGAAATAAGGGAGGTGCAGACTGATGAAGGATAAGGAACAGGGGTGATGAAAGTGGTTAACAAACGAACATCTTAAACTATAACTAATGGAGCCGGGAGAGCATTGTAAAAAAAAATAAAGAAAAAAACAGACAATAGAGACACTCAGATACTAATACCAAACGAATTCGAACACCCCCTTTTGCAGCAAGAATCAAGGGTAGATAGACAAACAGAACAAAAAGTAATGAAACGAAAAACAGTAATAGTAGAAAACAATCGCAACTGGATCGCCTGGCAGAACAAACAATATCAGCTAATAAATTCTAGGGTGGACACGGTATCTTAAAACGCTCCAGATATTCTTGGCATTAAGGTTTCTATGGTTACGGAAATTAGGTGGATTTATTTAAGGCTTTGAGTAGGCTGAGGGACTACATATATGAACTTTCTCCCGATGAACATTAATTATGTTCAGCGATATTTATCGGACAAAATTTTGTATGTAATCTTGTATGCAATTATGTTCTCTTGCAATACAAAGAGAACAGACTATCAAAAATAGGCATTCGGAATCTTTTCGCGAGGATGCTGAGCTGTCCTTAACGCCGTTGTATAAGCGTAGATTTTCTTTGTATTCACAAACATACTCGAAAAGGTTTTTTCTCATACTTGCCCCTAAAATTTAGTGAATCTGTTAAAAGTGTTGAACACTTTGGTATTTTGACGTGCATCCTGAGAAATTTTGTCACAATTCTGCTGATAGAAATTTCAGATTGGAAAAGCTACATTCGATTAGGAATTATTCATAGCCATAATTTTCCATTAACTTGTAAGCAACATTCACTAGAAATTTTGCAACATTCCTCCTTGCAGTACAGAATGCGGGTGGTATTAGTTCGTATGATGACTGTCTCAGGAAAAAATAAAAGTGTTTTTTTTAATTTTATTTTTAGATATATTCTTCAAATTTGGGTCAGTTTGTTTTCACGACATTTTCTGTCGATCTCACTCGATGAACCTGACTGTGCTTTCGATGAAAGCCTCCAGGCGGCCTCAGAACCTGCCACAGGCCTTCGTCACTATCTTCCGTTTTAGGCCACTGTGGGTAAAAGATAATCTTGGCCCTCATCTCGCCCTTCTTGTTGCAAATGGATTTGTTGGTCTCTCGTTCCAATGTGCCACACACAAAGAAGTCGAGCGGGGATAGAGTCAGGCGAGTTGCGAGAAGAAAAGTTAGGTTTTATGTGATCGAAGAAATTCTCAGAAAGCCAGGCCTGGGTCTTCCGGCTGGTGTGAGAGGGCGCAGAGTCTTACTGCCACATATAAGGCGTCTCTGCAGCTGCCCAGTCGATCCAGGGGTTCACCACCTCGCTCACAACACCGATGTAAATGTCGGTGTTTAGACTGAGGCGTTCAGGGAAGGAGTAGGGTGGCATGACGTCAATTTCAATGTTGACGTCACCGAATACCATGATTATCACTGGAAGCTTTATCTGCATGCTTCTGGGCACGTTCACGCGTGCGACAGCGAGCCACATCTTTTTCTGAGAGTTGATTTCCTGGTCTTGGCAGAAATTCTTATCGTCAGAGAAGAACCACATCATGTCTGGCTCCAACGGTTGTTTCAACTTGTTGATCAGCTTCTTGATGTGCTTGAGGCGCTTTTCCTGCATCGCCTTGGACAGAAATTGCACCTTCTTCATCTTGTATGAGAAGTAGCTAATCTCCTTATGCACCACCAGCCTGATGAGCTTTTCATCCACTCTTTCTTCTTTGTAATGGCATGCATCGATTTTCTGGGATCTCCTGGATTTCAACGATGTATTCTGGCGTTCCAGTGGCGTCTGATCGTCGACCATGGGTTTTCTTCTCTGCTGTCGCCTCCTATTCGAATCCTGAATCTTCTATCTCCTTTCTGACCTTTTCCCACATCCTACCGCTGACGTTGATGAAGTTTGAAATTTCCTTGTTTGTCCTTCCGGCACGGATTCCAAGGAAGACTCTATGCCTCTTCCACAAATTGGAGGGTTCCAAATTATCCATAGTCAATTATTTTACAAAATAATAAACCAAAATTGGTCATTGTTTTTAAGAATAAAAAGACCGACAACGAAGGTAATAAAAAAGTGCGTAAAATTAGTGGGGGAAAAATGCGAACGAATACCGTCCGCACCCTATACTTCTACAAGTCAGCCTTATTCGGTGTGGGTTCTTTGGTGGACGCGCATTTTTAATTCCACCCACACATATTCTATGGGGTATAGGTTGGGTATTGTGATAGCCATTTTCAAGATAATAATTTCGGAACCTTCCTATACATTTCTTCACTACAGAGGCCTGATCATTAAGGTCGATGGTCTGTTGAAAGTGAAGCTACCTTCCCAATTTCCGTTTTCTTGCTGATGGTCGAATATTTTCTATCAAAATAATCAAATAATCTTAGTTCATCATTGTTCCATCGATTTTAGAAAGTGTTCCTGTATCATTAGTATTAGCAGCAAAGCAATCCCATGACATTATGCGTCCCCCTCGACCATGCTTTAAGGATAACATAGAGATTTTGCGGAAGCGCTTCACTAGCTCTCTAAATAACGTCATCTGCAATTATGGCTAATAGTTCTAATTAAGATTCGTCGCTCCATACTTTATTCCAAAATGTTTTATCATGGGGAATGTTCCCCTTTGCAAACTTAAGCCTTGCAGCAAAGTGAATTTTACGATGATATTACTTCTTTCTTGGATTGTAGCCGTGTAGGTCATTTAGGTGTAGGAATCTTTGCACTGTCGTATCTGAAACACTGATTCCGACAGCAGTCAAACCTTAGCATATTTGATTCTTCAAGATTTTGGGGTCCACTTTAAACTTCCTTAAACTACTATGAATATAATTTGGCCATAATATGGACTTTATTGCACTTCTTGGCAAAGTTTCACCGTTGCATTTATTGTCCCTATATTTGCATATGATTGTCAGAAGTGATACCTGTTGGATATTTATTCCCTTGAATATTTTTCCGTACGTGTTTCCGGCGTTTCGGAATGCAATACCACGCCTTCTTGTCTTCATTATGGTCCTTGCCTTTGCCAATTTTTTAGACGCAACAAATGTAGGCTAACAATCGCATGACGAAAGACTCTTTTCCGGTACACCGAACTAGATTTTGTAGTTTATTCTAGGACGACTAGTTGGAGATAGAGTTTAATTTCAACTATTTATCTGCGGAAATTTAACGTATATATATATATATATATATATATATATATATATATATATATATATATATATATATATATATATATATATATATATATATATATATATAAATATATATACATTCGAGTATATTCATATATCGGTTGTGCTACGTGTCATATAATGTATAAACCTTTTAGCAAGCGATTTTATAATGAGAAAATGAATACAAACGACAACGATGGCCAATACTTCTAGGTGTATTCAACCTTCTGATCCGAACTACATTCTCTAGGTAAAAATGAAATTATCGAACGGCGTTGTGATGATCGGAAGACAATATCCCATTCTACTCGTCGGTGAAGAGATTTCTAAAAGCAAACTAGAACGAACTGATGGCCATAATAGTATTTTTAGATTCGGGAAAAATATTGATTTTAAGGTGAAGATATTTACAAAGTATTTTTTGTTATGTTGTAAATTTTAATGCGATTCATAGCAAGATCAGAAGAAGCAAAGATTGGGGGGAAATTTTATTCCACAATTATTTTCTAAAGAAGTGTTAAACGTGGAATCCAGCGAAGAAATAGTGTGCTTAAAGTAGAAGTGTGTATGGTAATGATGAAGTGTGTATGATAGTGATGAAGTGTGTATGATAGTGATGAAGTGTGTATGGTAGTGATGGGGTGGTGGGTGGATGCTTTTAACCCTCAGGTTTGGGGAAGAACCCCTCGCATGACGAGCCCGGTGCCGCAGCAGTCTCGAACTAGATTGAGACTACCTACGCTTTATTTCTTCTAGGCATTTTCAAATTTGCTCCTTGTCACCCCCTTTTATCAAGCGCATTCTCGCATAGCTCTCATTCTAGGGGCTAATTTTGTAGGCTAGTCGCCGACCAACCTCCATTCATTCATTTCTGGTCGCCGCCGAGAGGGAGCTTGAATCCCTCCCCCCATGTAGACTGTTACAGCTGGCATCTGTAGGAGTGGCACTCACTCCCGTCACCACGGCCCCCGTCAGTCTCAAACTAGATTTAGATTACCTGGGCTTTATTCATTAGAAGCCTTTTCTCACCTCTTTTTCTTGTTTTCTTGGCCGGGGCGGATGCTTCAGGCTAGTCACCCACCATCTTCCTTCCACTCTTCCATGGTGGGGCTGGGAGGGGGGTCATTCCTCCCTCTTGGCTCCGGTTGGGAGGGGTATTACCCCCCCCCCCTTTCCCCCGTCTATTGCAGTCATATTTCTTTTCCTTATCCTAGCCCGTAAGGTATTATGCACCCTCCATGTCCCAATACAGCTGCAGTTTACCCTTCCAACCCCAATACCCACAGAAGGATCTGCGGTTGCATGTATATCTTCCATACATTTTCACCTCCTCCAACTCCTCTACTCTTTTACGCACATTTTTCGGGAGATTGCCTCGTTGGTTCTCCGCTTTAGATTCGAGGAAGAAAAATAGTCCCTGGGTGAGAGAGCCAATAAATGCCCATGAACAATAAATACCAATGACCAATAAATGCCCAAATTCAATAAAGGCTCAAGTTCAATAAATGCCCATGGCCAATAAATATTAATGACCAATAAAGGCCAAAGTTTAATAAATACACATGACCAATAAATGATAATGAATGACCAATAAATACACATGATCAACAAATGTTCATACAAATAAATGTCCATGACCAATAAATGTTCATGTCCGATAAATGTCCATGACCAATAAATACGCATGACCAATAAAGACACATGACCAATAAAGACACATGATCAATAAATGCATATGTTCAATAAATCACATGACCTATAAATAGACATGACCAATAAATGCGCATGACCAATAAATTTTCATGATCAATAAATGCACATGACCAATAAATACTCATAACCAATAAATTCACATGAACAATAAATACAAATGACCAATAAATACCCATGACCAATAAATGCCCAAGTTCAATAAATACCCATGACCAATAAATTTGCATGACCAATACATTTCCATGACCAATAAATGCCCAAGTTCAATAAATACCCATGCCTAATAAATATAAATGAACAATAAATGCCCATGACCAATAAATATCCATGCCTAATGAATACCCATGCCCAATAAATACACATGATCAATAAATGTCCAAGTTCAATAAATACCCATGACCAATAAATTTACATGACCAATAAATACACATGACCAATAAATGTTCATGACCAATACGTTTCCATGACCAATAAATACACATGACCAATAAAAGCCCATGACCAATAAATACCCATGACCAATAAATGCCATGCGTGACATGCTTACCTGGGAGCTCACCAGGGACGCAGTGTATGTGCGTGTAAGAGTGGTGTGCAATAAAGTCTTGAAATAACAATGATGATGATCGTGATGATTTAGGAATAACTATTTCCAATTAGCTCGAAGTGATTACGAAACTTTACTAAACAACGTAGATTTTCTCTGCGTGTCGTAGGTGATGCTTACATACGAGTAACTACCACAACACCTATCACTACACCAAACTACCAACTATACCTAGCTACCCCGGGTGGATAACCTAAATAAAAAGAAATGCCTTTGTTCGAATTCCGAACCAAAACAAAATGAAATCTTTCTTTTTATACGAATATTTGATCATTAATTCAAGTCGTGCCACTATAAAATACGCCCACGAAAGCAGATTGCACCTTATTAAATCCTATATTCTTCATTAAAAATATTTTTAAACATGTGACAGCAACATAAATATGACTTAACCTACTTTTGGGCAAAACCCAGCCAACATAACTCCAAAGAAACCATGCACGTATATTTTCCCATCCGTCACACACAAACACAAAAATAGTTCGTTTAATATATTTAAAAAAAACTGTATCTCGATCATAAACTCGCATAACCACTAACATTTTAACTGACTTTTCACAATAGCCAGTAAAAAATAAATACTTGCAAAGAGGGAAAATAATTCCACTGAAGGACAAAACTCGTCACATCGTAAACTTGAAGAAACTTTCAATGGATGTGAATGGGGAGTTGAAAAGCCGAAATTAAATTTCGTCTCAAGTGTTAAGTTTTTGTGATTTTTTTAAAACACAACGACAATATGGAGGTGGAAATTACATCACACACCGTCACCAAATCGGTGAAATCAATGAAACGAGAAAAGCCCATGAAGATCACGAGGGTGAGTAGCACGTTATACAATACGTTACTGGTAGCTAGTTCCCACATTTAGTGGTGGGGATATAACGGAATTCTAAATAACTCTAAAGAATATTTAGTGAAGTTATTCTATCCAAAGTCGATATTAAAGTTGGATTTTATGGAAGGAGATTTAAAATAGAGGGTTTAAATGATGCATGTCAATGGATTTCGGGTTTTTTTTTCTTTTATTTTCGTATAAACATTAATTATTTAGTTACAGATTTAAGGGAATTGCCATTTTTAATGGCAGTTGTCTTTGGACGACCAGGAAGAAGCAGAAAATGCTTCTTCCTGGATCACCCCAACAAAAGAGTACCCCTGGTAATCCCATACTAGGCTGGCTGAGATTACCTGGGCTTTTTTTCCTTCTAGATATCTCCATTTGACTCTTTTTTTGTTATTTTTACAAGCCTCTTGCCATCTATCTATCTTGACTGGCGACTATTTTTTGTAGGCTATTCGATGACCAGCATTCGTCCACTCATCCCGGGTTGTTGTATCCCCCTGCGATCTGGCCCCAATGGGGGGGGGTATTGAACGCGCCTGCTTCTCTCCCCCCCTCTGCTGCTCCTATCTTGTTTTACTGCTATCCTCCGGATAGGGGGGAAAGTTCTTGGAAACCATGCTGCAGCTGACATCTGAAGATTGCGTGCACTTGCGGCTCAATGCTGGCAGAGGCGTTCCCTCTCGTCCCAACTCCCAAAGATATGTTGGAGGATGCCCAACCCTATATCTGCTACGCATTTTCACTTTCCATACAGATCTCCCCTCCCAAACCTTCTGTAGGCGATGCCCTCGTTATTTTTGGCTTTAAATTTTGAGCCAAAAAAAAACCACCTGAATCACCATTGAGGAGAGTTGATGGACTTTGCTGACGTTTTAGACCTCTCCTCAATTATAATAGTTTACTGAAATTTAATTAAGTTTACTGAAATTTACTCAAATTTACTTAAGTTTACTGAAGTTTCTGAAATTTACTTAAGTTTACTGAAATTTACTTAAGTTTACTGAAATTTACTTAAGTTTACTGATATTTACTGAAATCTACTTAAGTTTACTGAAATTTACTTAAGTTTACTGAAATTTACTAAGTTTACTGAAGTTTCTGAAATTTACTTAAGTTTACTGAAATTTACTTAAGTGTATTGAAATTTACTAAGTTTACTGAAGTTTCTGAAATTTACTTAAGTTTACTGAAATTTACTAAGTTTACTGAAGTTTCGGAAATTTACTTAAGTTTACTGAAATTTACTTAAGTTTACTGAAGTTTACTGAAATTTACTTAAGTTTACTGATATTTACTTAAGTGTACTGAAATTTACTAAGTTTACTGAAGTTTCTGAAATTTACTTAAGTTTACTGAAATTTACTTAAGTGTATTGAAATTTACTAAGTTTACTGAAGTTTCTGAAATTTACTTAAGTTTACTGAAATTTACTAAGTTTACTGAAGTTTCGGAAATTTACTTAAGTTTACTGAAATTTACTTAAGTTTACTGAAGTTTACTGAAATTTACTTAAGTTTACTGATATTTACTTAAGTGTACTGAAATTTACTAAGTTTACTGAAGTTTCTGAAATTTACTTAAGTTTACTGAAATTTACTTAAGTGTATTGAAATTTACTAAGTTTACTGAAGTTTCTGAAATTTACTTAAGTTTACTGAAATTTACTTAAGTGTATTGAAATTTACTAAGTTTACTGAAGTTTCTGAAATTTACTTAAGTTTACTGAAATTTACTAAGTTTACAGAAGTTTCGGAAATTTACTTAAGTTTACTGAAGTTTACTGAAATTTACTTAAGTTTACTGATATTTACTTAAGTGTACTGAAATTTACTAAGTTTACTGAAGTTTCTGAAATTTACTTAAGTTTACTGAAATTTACTTAAGTGTATTGAAATTTACTAAGTTTACTGAAGTTTCTGAAATTTACTTAAGTTTACTGAAATTTACTTAAGTGTATTGAAATTTACTAAGTTTACTGAAGTTTCTGAAATTTACTTAAGTTTACTGAAATTTACTAAGTTTACAGAAGTTTCGGAAATTTACTTAAGTTTACTGAAATTTACTTAAGTTTACTGAAGTTTACTGAAATTTACTTAAGTTTACTGATATTTACTTAAGTGTACTGAAATTTACTAAGTTTACTGAAGTTTCTGAAATTTACTTAAGTTTACTGAAATTTACTTAAGTGTATTGAAATTTACTAAGTTTACTGAAGTTTCTGAAATTTACTTAAGTTTACTGAAATTTACTTAAGTGTATTGAAATTTACTAAGTTTACTGAAGTTTCTGAAATTTACTTAAGTTTACTGAAATTTACTAAGTTTACAGAAGTTTCGGAAATTTACTTAAGTTTACTGAAATTTACTTAAGTTTACTGAAGTTTACTGAAATTTACTTAAGTTTACTGATATTTACTTAAGTGTACTGAAATTTACTAAGTTTACTGAAGTTTCTGAAATTTACTTAAGTTTACTCAAATTTACTTAAGTTTACTGAAATTTATTTAAGTTTACTGAAGTTTCTGAAATTTACTTAAGTTTACTGAAATTTACTTAAGTGTATTGAAATTTACTAAGTTTACTGAAGTTTCTGAAATTTACTTAAGTTTACTGAAATTTACTAAGTTTACAGAAGTTTCGGAAATTTACTTAAGTTTACTGAAATTTACTTAAGTTTACTGAAGTTTACTGAAATTTACTTAAGTTTACTGATATTTACTTAAGTGTACTGAAATTTACTAAGTTTACTGAAGTTTCTGAAATTTACTTAAGTTTACTGAAATTTATTTAAGTTTACTGAAGTATGTTGATCTCAAAATGGTAATTTATTAAGTCCTTACCAAAGGGAGTCGAATCTCCGATGATGAACAAATGACAGGAGGAGTTTACGCTACTTAGAGCAAAGATAAGCTATCTTTACACTAAGCGAGTAAAAATAACCCATATCTAAATTAAGCTAGTAAATATAAGCCCTCTCTAAATTAGGCCAGTAAAGATAAGCCATCTTTAAATTTAGTGAGTGAACATAAATCATATAAATAAAGCGACTCAAGATGAGCCAGCTCTAAATTAAGAGAAGAAAGATAAGTCATCTCTAAATTAAGCGATTAAACATAAACTATCTCTAAATTTAGTGAGTCAAGATTATCAATCTCTAACTTAATTGACTAAAGATGAACCATCTCTAAAGTGAGCGAGTAAAGATAAGCTATCGCCAAATTTAGCGAATAAAGATAAATAATTTTAAATTAAACGAGTAGAGATAAACTATCTCTAATTTGAGATAATAGAGATGAACTCTCTATATTAAGAAAGGAAAGATAAACCATATCTAAATTAAACAAGTAGGGATAAATCATCTCTAAAGTAAGCGAGTAAAGATAAACTATCTTTAAATTAACGAATAAACATAAACCATCTTTAAATTTGGCGAGTAAATATAAACTATCTCTAAATTCAGTGAGTAAAGATAAACATCTCTAAATTAAACCGGTAAATATACATTATCTCTCAATTGAGTGAGTAAGGAGAAGCCATCTCTAAAATAAGTGAGTAAAGATAAACCATCCATAAATTAAGGGAGTAGAGATAAATCAAATCTAAACTGATCGAGCAAAAATAAGCCATTTCTAAATTAAGCGACTAAACATAAGCCATCTCTCAATTTAGTGAGTAAAGATAAGTCATATCTAAATTAAGCGAGTAAAAATAAATCATCTTTAAATTAAGTAAGTAGGAATAAGCCATCTCCAAATTAAGCAAGTAAAATAACTCATCTCTAAATTAAGCGAGTAAAGATAAAATATCTTAAATTAAGCGAGTAAAGATAAGTTATCCCTAAAATTAGCTAGCAAAGTTAGCCATCTCTAAATTGATTGAGTAAAGATAAACCATGTCTAAATTAAGCGAGTATAGATAAGTCATTCTAATTTAAGAGAGTAAATATAATCCATCGCTAAATTGAGCTGATAAAGATAAGCCATCTATAAATTAAGCTATTAAAGATAAGCCATCTCTAAATTAAGCGAGTAAAGATAAGCCCTCTCTAAATTAAGCGTGTAAATATAAACTATCTCCAAATTGATCTAGTAAAGATAAGCCATCCCTAAATTGATCGAGTAAAAATAATCTAAATTGAGGTCTAGCATTTGACTCAGTATGGCAACATGAGTTATTAATAAAATGGCACACCATGTGATTCTAGAGTCATCTACCAAATTTTATAAAAAAACTGGAAAATTCTGCATGGAAATCGGTGTTCCACAGAGAAAAGTTCTGAGTCCATCTCTTTTCTTGCTCTATATAAATGTCATCTTTTCTGAAATCCCGCAGTCTATCGGCACATTTATCTTCGCATATCATTGTCCACACATCTGAGGGATCTCCAATTATCTTTAGATATAAGATGTCATACAAGAAGCATTAAACAACTTATAAGAAGAGCCATACCATTGGGTCTTAGATTTTTCAACTGGCAAAACTGAAGACCTTATTTTTTCTAGAGGTCCAGTGCCTAACAAACAACCTATGGAGTTACAAAACATAATAAGTAGAAGGTTAGTTAGATACATCCATGATCTTTAATAGCTCTCTTACAGAGCGAAGGCTTATAGAGACATTAAATAACAACCTCAAGAGCTCTTAAATATTCGTAGAGTACTTCCACATAAATGATTATGCCACGGTAGAGAAACACTTTTAAATGAAGGGTCTTTTTTCTTTGCATGTCCTACGTTTGAAGTTTAATAAAATCAAGAATAATTTTGTGATCATAATGAAACTTCGAGGAGTTGTTGGTAATAGTCGCACGTCTTTGTCCTTAAAATGGCTAATTGATTTATTCATTTTTTTTATAGAAGTTATACCAGTTTTAGTTCAGCATTGATTTTTAATAAATTTTCGCTGAACTTTCAGATATTTATCGACTATTAAAATCAATTTTATTTTAACTAATTTTATTTGCTTAAAATTAACAAAAAACTAGACTAATAATCAGTTTGCATAATTAACGTAATAACTTAATTTATTTTAAGATTCTTCTTATAAAATGCTGACCATTCTTCTCATAACATTCATTTACTCGTGACGAAGTTGCTCTCAGCACTTCTTTCAAAAGTTCTTCATCGATGTTATTAATTTTTTTGAGTGACATTATCTTTTAGATGTTTGATTACTTCTAGGATTATTACGGTAAACACGATCTTTTAAATATCTCCATAAAAAAATCCAAAGGTTTTAGATCGGAGGATCTTGGAGGCCACTTAAATTCACTGTTTCGAGAAAGGATTTTTTTCTCTGAAGTTTCGTCTTAACAACTGCATTGTTTCATTCGATGTATGGAATGTTGCACCGGTGATCTTGCTGGAAAAATAGTTGTCTATTTCGAAGCCTTCGAGCATGTGTCGGTACGAGTATCTTTCGCCATTCACAGTGACTGAATTTCCATTTTCATTCTCATAAAAATCCGGCCCAATGATCTTCTGAGGTGTTATCGCACACCACACAGTTGTTTTTACAGAAGGCAGCTCTTTCTGGTGTATAGCTTCTGGGTTGTGATCCGACCATATTCTGTTGTTCTGCTGATTATTGTATCTGCTGAAATGAAAGTGCGCTTCGTCAGACAATTATCAATTTCCCCAAATTTTCATCTAAAGTCTTCTGAATACGACTTTCTCTTCGCGAAATCGTTGTCTTTTAATTTTTGCACAACCTGAATCTTGTATGGCTTAAATTTCAGTTTTTTCCTCATTACATTGTATGTTGCACTTTTTAACAATCCTACTTGTTCTGATCTTCTTTTCAATGATTGCTGCGGCGACCGTTCGACATTTTGACGCAACTCTTCAATTTTATATTGTTCTACGCCTTTTCTGCCAACACGCCCTTTTCGTCCATCTTGTACACTAGCGGCGTCTCGAATTATTTTAATTAGTCGGCATAGCGTTCGTCGTGATGGTACGTGTCGAGCTCCTTCACGTCTCATATGTCGTGCTATTGAAACCACTGAACAGTTGCATCTGAAGAATGTTTCAACAATTTTTTTTTTCGTCCAATCATATCCAGGAGCTTCCATGTTTTCAGTTTTAAATTTTTTTTAATAATGATTTTTGCTAGAAAATATTTCTCCTTTTGTAGTCTACGAAGGACTATGATGCTAGTAAATTTGTTACTTCACAATTTTTGCGAAAACTTTGCTAAGAATCGAGCATTCCCAAAATCACTTTTTTACAATACTTTTGACACTTTCCGTTTCTAGCAAAAAAGGATCAATTTACTAAAACTGGCATAACTTCTAAAATAATAAATGAATCAATTAGCCATTTTAGGACAAATAACATAAAACTATTACCAACAATCACAGAAAGTTTCATTATGATCACAAAATTATTTTTAATTATATTAAACCTCAAATGTAGGACATGTAAAAAAAGCTCCTGTATATATGTACAAGGTACCTGTGCGATTAAAATTGGATTATGGATCATTCTTTTGCAAATCTGCAGCTGCAAGACATTTCACAATAGACTGACTTCAATATCAGGACATTCGCCTTCCCACAGGTGCATTACCCTGCATAGATGTTATAACCTTAGAAGCAGATGCCAGATTTATGCCACTAAACTATCTCGCAGTCGGTATTCATGGAACCCGAATCCGATCCTTCCATTATAATGGCTAGAATTTTGAATTTTAACTTGACCATCCGTTTTCCTTGCCTGTTATAGGTAGTGTGAAACGGTGAATCGATGAAATCTCAGTTAGAAATCTTTGGTTGGAATACAGGCAAGTCAATTATATTCTAATGTCCCTTTAAATTGTTGCTTTAATTATAAACTACGTGAGATCAATCAATAAACTCCAGACATGTTATTCATTTATTTTTAAACTTTTTAAAATACATCCCTCATGATATATGATAATTGCATACTCAGATGGTTCATTTGCAAACAAAGTAGCAGAAGCTGGTTTCTTTACTCTCAGGCAAATTCATACATGTCATATAATTAGTGAAACAGCAATTTTTACGCTTTTATGCAATTTTCAAAGCACTAATACACTTTTAATAATCACAATACCTTAGATGTTTGCTATGCAGATACTGGCACTCTTTTGTCCATTTATGCATTAGCCTTACCATCACCCCATTTTATCGTATAATTATTAGGGTACTTTACTCTATGCCAGAAAAGAGTATGCTTTCTATGGGTCGCAAGTCAAAGAGGGATGATGGGGGAATGAAAATGTAGATCAAATTGCTCGAACAAGAAGCACACTTGTCTGACAAGGAACCCCATCTACAACTCCTGGCTGTCCTGTAGCATAGCCTGACTTTATCCATTATTTGTGCGTTGAGTCATCATTGGAGAGACTGCGAACAACAGTTTACGAGCTGATACTAACAGTCAAGACAGAATTTGAAATAAAAGGATGCGCAAGCAAACATGAAGAGGTTATAGCCTCAAGACTCCGGCTTCTAACATGAAAATTCAATAAACAGGTATGGTATGACGGACAGCCTCCTTTACCATGCAACCAGTATTATTACAATGCGAGGTTTTCAGCGAAGCACGTTTTATGTAATGTCCCAAGTTTGACTACCCTAGACAGCCTCTCCAAAGGTACTACCATAATTATAACCTTGATTTCTCTTTTAGCTAAGGATTTTCGATTAAAAGCTGTGCAACTCTTGAAAAATACAGGTTTCTATTACATCTAGATAGGATTTAGCATACTAATTGGCCTTATTTTCATCTCGATAAAGACTGAGATAGTAATGATCCGCTCTTTCACCCCGTCTTAGCTTCTTAGGTTGCAATATGATTTTCTTACTTGTGTATTTGTATTGATATAATTGTTGTCATCGTTTTCTCTCTTACCTTGTTTATCAACTCGTTGCCACTATTTTTATCAATCTCAACTGTATACTATACAGGTTTAGGCATACTATATGGAAAACCTAAAATCCATAAGGAAGGAGTTCCACTCCGCCCCTTTTTTTCTGCATGTAATACACCCTCTTATTTTATATCAAAATTCCTAGTACCCGTCCCTTCCAAACTTACCAATAATGACTACACCATAGCTAATTCCCTCCAAAATTTAGAAGACCTGTGCATCCGTTTGGACGCTGCTGACGTCACAATGGTGAGTCATGACGTCGAAAACTTATTTACAAATATTTCGCTGAATGAAACAATCCAAATTTGTACAAACTTTCTTTTTAATTCTTGTCAAAAAGTAATAGGTATTACAAAAAACCTATTTAAGCCATTTGGGGAATTAGCTGTCTAAAATTATTATTTTATATTTAATAAAGAATTTTACGACGTCCAAAGAAGAGTGGGGATGGGCCTAACATAAGGTGACCAGATTTCTAAGCCAAAATCCGGCGACATCTTCGGTTCAGAGGCGTAAAAATCTCCAAAACATGCCGTGTTTTTGTCATGGAAATACTAAAACGGGGACACTGCCCTTACTATTCATAAAGCAGCAATCAAAAGTTTCCCTCACGCTTTTTATCCTAAATTGCAAAGGAATTGAACAAAAATTCAATTGATTAGCAATGAGTTTTTATTTCTCTGATCAAAATACCTGAGATCAAACACATCCATACAATCAGCTATAAAAAACAGGTATCAATCAGACACTTTACCCAAACTAAGGCCTCATCCTTATTCCTGGCATTCTAAAAGAGTAAAAATAAGAGGTCATAATGATCATAATCAAAAGGGACAGTGTTTGGTTTTGGAATATTGAATGTATTCTGACTTGAAGATTTCTGACTGGTGCAGTAACCTAATCTGTGTATTTCTCAGAGGAGTATATCTTTTTAAGAATCGGTTTGTTTTTGGTCAACTTCTCCATAAAATCCTGGCATGGCAGATGGTTGAAGTTGGTCTTAACTGTTAGCATGGCCTTTATGGTAGAGACTGTGAACCGATTTCTCTCAACGGTCCACATATTATTCATTAAGGAAAAAACGCTCTCAACAGGGGCATTGCTACCTGTTAGACATATTACTACAGATGCCAATCTAGCAACGTTGATGTGTGTAATTTCATTTAGTCGAAAATGGCTTATAACTGAGCCCCATCTCTGAATGAGGGGTGTATCCTCTCTCTTTCATTCCTCCAGTATTCCCCCTTGAAGGAACTCCTAGAGACCACACACCTCATCAAAAAGAATGTCTTCGTCAATTGTAACGTTAGGGCATTTTCTTCTGAGGGTTTCTACGGCTTTTTCAATTTCCAACCGCTGAAGCTTCTTTTTCAGGGGGAGACAGCTGAGGTCTTGGAGGTCGTTGGCATGCTTACCCCATGCTTCAAGGTATTTCACTGCAGTGTCAAAGAAACACTTCGATTTGCCCAGGAAGGTTTCTTTTTGTGATTAAACCATTTTCCTCTAGGTCTCTAAGAGGAACTCTGACCATGACTGGAAGGGAGTTATCATCACGTCTTGCAGTCAGTTTTTCCTGAAAAGGTCTCAGAATGGCAGCAGGTTCAACTGTGCAATGATCTTGGCGTTCAAGTGTTTTAATGGTCTCATTGAAAATACCCAGGTTTCCGTGGAAAAAGGCTAGCCACAGCTCGGTGAAGAGATCTTCAAAAAACTTGCGGAGGACCACAGGACTTTTCTCTTCAGAGAAAAAAAAAGATTTTAGGGGGGGGGGCATACATCAGGAGGACTCGCTCTAAGCCTGGTAGCATGGATAACCAGCGGACAATACAGTGACCCAAAATATTGTAGTACTCTTGACCCACAAAGTCACACTTACGTCTCACTCTGAGCGGCGCTAGTTCTGGACTGTCTGGCCATCTGGCTTTAGCCTGTGACTGCAGGGTCACCGTTTTAGAAGAATTTCGTCTGCTACTGAAGATAAATATTGACATCTGGCAACCAGTGCGAGTAGTACGGCGCGCAACTATACGATACGTGTAGTTTGGTCAATATTTTCGGGGTTTTTTCCATTTTTTACTTTATTTAAGTTTATTCTAATTTCGGATCTTTCAGTCCCAGGGAAAACCTGGGACATTTCCGGGGACAGCAGTAGTCGGGGACTGATCACTAAAAACGGGGAATGTCCCCGGAAACCGGGGACGTCTGGTCACCCTAGCCTAACACTTAGGTCAACTTTCGCGAACATCTTATGCCATTATGAACAACTTTGGCTCAATAACTGTCCCATTGAATATAAACCTATCTATTACAGACGTTATGTCGATGATACATTTGTAGACTTCCATTTTTGGATATAGATATTAAATATTTAGGAACAAAGTTTGAAACTTCAGTCTATAGGAAGCCTACATTTAGAGATTTAATTTCTTGGCAGAAAACCTTAAGTTATCCTCGATAAAAACTCTTATTCATCGAGCCTACAATATAAGTTCTTCATAAAGACTCCTGTATTTAGAATTCTCTTTCCTAAAAACTTTCTTTAAAAATAATGGCTACCCTGACTCATTAGTGGAAAAACAAATTAAAAAGTTTCTCAATGCTTTCTATCAAAAAACTCCAAAAGAAAATACTAAAGAGAAATTATCCATTTTCTTTAGTGTCCCATATTTTGGCAAAAAATCAAACGACTTTGTAAATGAAATTAAGAAGACTCTAAATAAATTTTATCCATATATCAACCCAAAATTCATGTTTAAAAATGGGCAAATATTGGATCATATTTCAGCTATAAGGACCGAATTCCATTCCATTGCCGCTCCTCTGTAATTTATTCATATAGTTGTGAATCTTGCGATTCATCTTATATTGGTTCGACCATTAGGTCAATCCATTGTTGCATCGAGCAGCATCGGGGAAGGTTGACCCGCACGGGGCTGATTCTAAACAAACCAGACCCCTCGCCCATACGAGATCACATCAAAGTTTGAAATCATGGATAATTTTAAAATACTTAGTCATAGCCACCATCCCAACGAACTACGGATATGAGAATCACTTTACATCCTAAAACTTAAACCTAATTTAAATATAAATCCAACTGTATCCAATCATCATCATCATCATCACTAACTCTATAATTTAAAAAAGGGATTTTTTTTACTATTTAAATAATAATTTCATTTTAGTTTGGTTATGATTTATGTTTTTGTCAAAGTTATTTCTAATAATTCTTTTATAATATCAAAAACAAAATGGTGAAGTTCAGAAATAAATATAAGTATCGAAATTTTGTGAATTTTTAAAACCCAAAGAATTAAAATGGGGAAAATTTAGTTCTTTTTTAAAATTATTATAATTGGCGAAGTTCACAAAATTGATAAAAATTTAACCATGGCTGCCCTTTGTCTACGGGTAATCCTTATCGATCCTTTTAACCAGCCTACCTAACCTCAAGCCGAGGGAGAGTATTATCTTTCCTAGAACAATTGGTGTCAGCCTCAGGTCAGCGCCAGGTTGCCGTCTCGCCCTGTAATGAGATCGTCACTGTTGAGCAACATCGGATCGGAATAGTACTTCTATGGTTTACCGCAAAAAACGTAGAGAACCTCACAACCGCATTACCATTAGATAGTAAGGTTAAGATTCGTTTTACACAATTACGATTTTTTTAATTTTCAAAGACAAACGTTTTTAATTCTTAAAATTATGTTCGCCGATGTCATTTTCAACTTCCGGAACTTAATAGTAACGTAGTTATTCCACTTTTTGAAAATATATTTTTACTTTGCGAAATTTTAATCTTTCTGCCGCATCTGCCCTATACCCTTCAAGTTTTGGCCTGACTAGTTAGCGAATAGCAAGCTTTGTTATATCTGCAGGCGATCTGCGCATGCGTCTTTTGGCGATTAACCAATAACATTCTATGTTATATTTTCGTATATTTAGGACGATTTGCGGGTGACCTTTTCTTCTATTCTATTCTATTCTATTCCGTATTTTCAGTTCATATGGTATAATGGCGTGCGGTGGCTGTGCTACCTTGCAATACAAACTAATACGCGAAGTCTTTGAGGCCGATTGTCAGGCATTAGAAACAGATGGGACTCACAATGTATTCCCGAGAGATATTGCATGCCATACATGCCGTAGTATTTGTAGATCTAGACAGGATCAGAATTTATTTTAATGTTAAAAATGCAAAGGATTCGAAAGCGTGTAAAACCCCATGCACATTTTCCGTTAGGGCGTTTAAGGGCACGTGGCTCTCTAAGGCCCTCATTCGACCAAGTATCAGCATGAATTTCAAGACAAATGAGGTGAGTTTTTTCCCAAATTTCTCTGATTTTATGAGCTTAGGTTAGGTTTGGTTCTCCATCTTTTAAATGATTTTGAAAATGTGTTTTTTTATGCAGTTTTGTGTGTACTTTTAATATCTGAAACTCCTTTTGGCTGAAAATACATATTTATGGACTTCAGTCGATTATGGGAAAAGTATGCATTTCCAGGGAAGACGAGTGTCAGGTCTGAAAAGTGCACATAAAACTTTATAAGAAAAACACATTTTTAACTTCATTTGAAAATATGTGTTAAATCGAATCTTTACCAATACAACCACAATCTAAGCACCTGTAACTTAATAAAATGAGGGGGAGGGGGTAAATCCTGCTCAGATTAAATTCGCGTGGGATCATGGATCTGATAAGATTCATTTCAACACTAAAAAAATCTTGGTAATACTTCAGTTTAGGGGCGCAGGATAGGGTCGCTGTTTCTGGGCTACAATCTAGGCCTTATGACATCAGACGGTAGCTTCAAAGGGGGCCAATCACGGCGTTGTATTTGTTTTGTTAATTTTTTTCCTTTCTTCTTTATTATTTAGTAAATGCCTGCACTTCTACTTAATTATATTATTTAGTAATGCATTGATTTTTTTAAACTTTGTATGTTTCGTTTAACTATTTTTATGAAACTAAACCATTAATTTCACACACTGGCAACCCTTAATTCAACCTTATTTCAAACATTGGCAACTCTGAAACCGAGCAGTTAAAAGAGCGCGAATCCTGTGACTACGGATTGTTCGATTTCAATACGACTTGTGTTAATTCTCGCTCAATTTAATAGACTTTTCGATAGATCGTGGCCTCATTTAAAAGAAGCGCGGCTCAATTATATTAGTGAAAGGTGGAAATAGGGTAAACCTGAAGATCCTCGTCACGCGCTCGCCTCCGCTGTTCCCCGGTCCTGGCCACATAATATTTCGTCCATGTTCCAATATGTTTCACCTTTTTTGACTAATTTCGAGTTACCGCTTATGAAGAGGATCGCCCTGCGATGACCCTGAGATTTCAATCAATTTGGTGGGGGGAGGTCTGGGGGGCACAGCCCCCTAGTATATAACCGTAATTGTTTTTTGTTTTTTTAACAAATCCTTTCTGCGCGTCTGAACGAAACATAAAAGCAACTTGGTCCCGATAGATTTCGGCTGAAATCTATTTCCAAAGTAACTAAAAAAAAATAAATTTTTGGCAGCAATAGCCTAAATTAGGTGGCGCTATCGCCTTTGTTATTTTGATAAACGTGCTATCGGCTCTGCACGCTTATCGAAATAATAAAGACGATAGTGTCGCCCACTTTAGGCTATTTTCACCAAAAAATTAAAATTTTTAGTTACTTTCGAAATGAAGGGCTTCGCCTTTTGACGTCTGGCGTCATAAGGCCTAAATTTGTAGCCCAGAAACATCGCCCCTTATCGTGCGCCCCTAAACTGAAATATTACTAAAATCTTCAATTTTTATTTGTATGTCTATATGAGTATAGTTTTAGATTTTGTAAAGTTCATTTTTTATATACAGGGTTAATATAAGATCAAAGGACAAATAAATAAGTTAGTAATATTCTCGTTTTCTATGAGATGAAAGGTATCTCGTTTACAAAGTGTTGAATTTCACTGATAACTAAACCAAAATAAATAGCTTATAAATGGAGTATTTACTTTGGCTTCAACTGAAAAACAAAGTTGGTGTTCTACTTGGAGTAAGTCCAAAACTTACTCATCTTATCAATAACTAAAAGCTATAAATCAGTCTATTAGCTATTAAATTTGACAAGGTTATGTAGAAACAATATTTTTAAAGATAATGCATATTTATTAAGATATAAGGACGCATGTATTATGCTTTGGTAATTCTACAGATTAACAACTACAACTTATTTTTATTTAGCGCATCCAATCTATTCTACAGGCTTATATGAATAGCCTTTTGCTATTTTTTCGGCGCGTAAAGCACTCGATTGTTTTTAATAAAATGCTTCGGACCAGTTACAATTTTTTTTATCTTCGAATCCTCAAATTTAACTGGCATCTCATATCCTTCTCGTTAAATCTAATTCAGCCTTACTCCCGCACCGTTCATAAACATGATTTTAACAAAAAATGTATTATAGCTTTGAAACAATCATAATATTCACGGTGCGGGGGGGGGGAGGGTGCTAGAACAGTCATTTCACAATTATCTCAGAAAGCAGGCATTTTAGACTATAAGATATGCCACGCCCTGTCACAAGAATGGGTTTCTTGTTTTGTTCCTTTGCGGCGGGAAAAATAAAAATTAAAAAAAAACAAACTAGCCTTGCCCTCGCAAATTAACTTTAAAAAAAAAGAACTAACTTACTTAAACCCAGGCGTAACCCATTCTTTTGGTGGCTTAAAACAAGATGGCTGCCACTCTATTTTTCGTCCTAACATCATAATTAGAAATTTGCTCGACATGGTAAAATTGTGTGTGAGGGGGAAAGGGGCATTCCAGACTATGGTTCTTCATCTACCTACTTGTGAGGGAACCAGTCCAAGTTTGTGTTGAACAAATGAATTCCTCCAAATCCGAAAAAAAGGTATAAATGAGTTCATTTGGAAATGCCCAGACAAAATAAACGGTTCAAATGGGCAAAGATTCCACGTGTGTTTATTTAGAAATGCCCAAACAAAAATAAACTGGTTCAAATGGGCCAAAATTCCACAAGGGTTTGTTTGGAAATGCCCTCAAAAATTAACTGTTCAGAATACGCAAAAATGCAAATGTGTTTGTTTAGTGTAAACCGAACGAATTCTCACCTATATTTTCTACATTAGTTCATTGCAACTGATTGTGGAACCAAACCTCTATAAGCACTCTATCTCCTTTTTTCTTTTTTTTATATCAGGCCTTCATTTTAGGCATTGATTGGATTCATGTAATATTTTTTTCAGGATATTAACATCGCTATATTAGTTCGGATCATGTTAAAGTTATCCATCTAACCCAATGTATTCTTTCATTAATAAAAAGAACATTTCATATGTTTAACTTTATGGCTTTCCTTGGTTTTAGCTATTCTTGAAATGGTTAAAAATGGGTTTGTTATTCTTGACATGAAACAATGATCCGAAATTTATATAGTTTTTTTCGTTCCAAGCATTTTCATTCGTAGGGTTATTTTTTCCCATTTTTGTTAACTTTAAAACATACTCCCCTTCTAAGAATAAAGTCGATTGTCCCATCAACAATTCTTTTATAATATTCACCAAGCCATTTTTTAGTAGATTATATTTACATGTGAAAACTAAGAAATTGTTAATTAAGTGCTCGTATTTTTTTCACATAATCAAACTCAAATTAAATATTGTGTTAACTGCGAAAAAAATTCGACTTAAAACGCATCATCTCAATTTATTACAATGAAATCTTAGTTGCAAGATATTGGTATTGTGAAGAAAGTGAAAAAATATATACCGAGGGTATCGTGTAATGATTTGAGAGGCACCGCTGATCTGCACATATCTTCTTTTGGCACGATTTGCCAAAGAGAATGACGAAACGTGATCATAAAACCCACATCACATAACGCAAACCCGCGTAAGATATATTAGTTCTGTGAGGGTCTCAGGCATCACTGAAGCCATTCGTCTGTTGTAACCAAATATCCGTCAACATCAAATTTCAAAACAAAGTTTTTTATTCGGCTTTTTTTTAATAAAAGTGTATAAAAACTGTGATTTATGACGGCAACCTTTTGTATTGCTCTATAATTTATTGATATTATCAATAAAAAGGGATTGTTTTCAACGCTAACGACTTAATTTATCAGGTTTTCAAGAAACCCAAGTTTTCAAGAAACCCAAGTTTTCAAGAAACCTAAGTTTTCGGCTCTTTTTTTTTAATAGTTATCCATCAACTATGTCTCAAATTACCAGCTTGGATCAGAATGATGCTAGTGAAGTGGTAAGACGCTCTAATATTTTATCTTTCACTTATTTTTATAGTTACCTGAATATTTGGGTTGTCATTTAACCACCATTTGAAACTAATATTTTGAAGTAATTTCTAGAGATGTTTACAGTGCCAAATAATTGAGAAAGGCTGCAAAAAAAAATTTAAATTTGAATATGCATTAACGGTAAAAGTTTGAAGAGAATTTTGCCTATGTTTATATATGGAAGAATTATTCCGTCTCTACGATGACGTAATTAGTGATTATTGATTAATGTAAATGTTACTTTTAAATACAAAAGAGTAAACAATCAAATGACAGATATTTTCCTAGTTTCTCCGAACATCTATGTTCTTACTATTTTAATTTATTTATCATCATCATCATCACTAACTCTATAATTTAAGAAGGGGATTTTTTTGAGTATTTGAATAATAATTTCATCTTAGTTTGGTTATGACTTATGTTTTTTATCAAAGTTATTTCTAATATTTCTTTTATAATATCAAAAAACAAAATGGTGAAGTTCAGAAATAAATATAATTATCGAAATTTTGTGAATTTTTTTAAACCCAAAGAATTACAAATGGTGAAGTTCAGAAAATTTATTTTTATATATCTTCTATAACTATATTTTAGCAACGTGATTTTTTAAAGGGGGGGAAATTTAGTTTAGAGTTGCTTTTTAAAATTATTATAATTGACGAAGTTCAGAAAATTTATAAAAATTTAACCATGGCTGCTTTGTTTAGATTTTAAATTTTAATCTTAGTAGCGAAGCCATTGCCTGGTAGCTTTATAATTAATTGATAGGATAGTTTAGTCTGATCGTTCAATTCAGCAACCCCATTGGAGATAAACCCTCCTCGAATTTTAATCGCAATACTAATGAGAGCGAATCTCGCCCTAAGATTCGAAGGAGAAAGAGAGACTTTTGCAAAAAAAAAAAAATTCAAATTTAGAGCGCAATATCAACGAGGCCACATTACCCACAAAGTAGTGACAACGAACTAAAATTAGGGGAAGATATAAATCTCTTATATACCTAGATTATAAAAAAAACTTTTAATAATGTATCTCATAAAAGATGTATAAGAATTTAAATTAAATTGGATAATATAATTGTTAATTGGGTAATCAATTTCTTCAAATGCATAACAAAGAGTAAAAATTAATGACTCATCAACCTAACGTCTAGTTTTATCCGGGGTACCACCGGGTTCATTATTATTTTTGTTATTTGTTAACAATATAAGTGATGTCATTAACTATAATTTCTGACTATGCAAATGGTACGAAAAAACACGGAAATTAGAGGCCTTAAGGATAAATTGAAAATGAGGGCAAATAAAAGAATCGGGCAGTTTTTTGTCACTTTGGTCATTGCAAGAATTAAGTAGAAAAAAAAGCAAATTTTATAATTTGAAATATTCATATGTGCTTCAAAAATCCTAATTGTCAATTAATTCTATGGGTGTAATAAAGTTTCCACCGAACACCATTCAAGGTGTTATCTGCTGGCTGGAGTGTAAAGACGATTGACCAGATACCTACCAAAAATCTAGTCAATTTGTTACTCTTAGAAAGAGTGGCAGTATTAAACTATTGACTAAATTCGTAGTACCAAATATAGTCAATTTGTTATATTTAGAGAGATTGGCTGTATTAAACTATTAACTAAACACCTACCAAATCGAGTCAATTTGTTCAATTTCGAGAGATTGGCAGTATTAAACTATTAACTAAACACCTACCAAATCGAGTCAATTTGTTCAATTTCGAGAGATTGGCAGTATTAAACTATTAACTAAACACCTACCAAATCTAGTCAATTTGTTCAATTTCGAGAGATTGGCTGTATTAAATTATTGACTAAATACTTAGTATCAAACTAGCCAATTTGTTATATTTAGAGCGATTGGCTATATTAAACTATTAACTAAACACCTACCAAATATAGTCAATTTGTTCAATTTAGAGAGATTGGCAGTATTAAAGTATTGACTAAACACCTACCAAATCTAGTCAATTTGTTCAATTTAGAGAGATTGGCTGTATTAAACTATTAACTAGGCACCTACCAAATCTAGTCAATTTGTTCAATTTACAGAGATTGGCAGTATTGAACTATTGACTAAATACGTAGTACCAAATCTAGTCAATTTGTTATATTTAGAGAGATTGGCTGTATTAAACGTGAACTCTTGGTGCGAGGTTAAAATAATTAGTGATTTGTGTCTAGTTTCTAAAGTTGTTTCGGAATGCTAACATTAAATGTGAAGAATTTCTTTTTGCATCCATCCACAGGCAGTAAAGATTATCCCGATCGAATTGATAAATGTTATCTGAGAAGAATTGTGGATATTTGGGATGGATTATCATCAGAAATCATTTATTGACCCTTCCGTTGTTCGATGTGTACACACACGAGTATCGGCCAGAAACTGACCAGTCTCACCACTTTTACGATAAACATTGATGATATCATTTGTGCCAAACAACAAAATCTTGGTTTCATCTGACCATAACTCATGGCTCCTAAATTTTAATCTTTCTCAAAATGATCGCTGGCCTACTTCAGATAGGCTTTTGAATCAATATTTTTAAATAAATGTGTCTTCTTCCTCGCACGACGTTCATACAGTTCCTCTTTAAGCAACATATTGGACACTGTGTGCAAACTAACACCGACGCCTTCAACTCCAAGATGATCCTTCCTCTCCGTTCTACTCATCTTTGGGTTATTTGTAACAGATCCAACGACCGTCTGAACCATACGGAGTAGAATTTCCCCTAGGACCACACGAACGAGGGAGATTCGCAGTTGTCCCTAATTCTTTAAACTTAGTACCAACTACCCTGTAGATTTATTAGGGACATTTAATGCTTTAAAAATCTTCCTTTAGCTCATTTCGATTTTAATTCCGTAATTATTTTCGATTTAATATCGGAAGGCGTTTTGACTCACAACCTCTCGCAACGATAATTGGTGTATTGTGTTTTTTTTCCTCTGTTTAATGTCCGTGATTCCATAGTGACATAGGCACTCATTGGTTGCAGAATAAGGCTATCAAACTGGCGATGTCGAAGAAGTGTTTTTTTTAGAACGTTTTAGACTATTCCTGACTAGTCAAAATTATAAATAGGTCAAAGAAACTACTAGCGTGACTTCGAAAATATGCCATAATTTAACCATATGAATCAAACATAGGGATGCGAAAATATCGTACGAATACTGTTTGGTTGCGAATTACTCCTTTATTTACCAATCAAACGTGTTGAAATTGTGTGGTTGTGTCTATTTAAACATTCCCCCCCAATACCTCCAAATCTCATCACCCTACAATCAACGGTACTTAAGCTATAGTGAAATATTATGGTATTAGGTAGGGGTATGGATACATTCTGGAGGGTATAAGGAAAAGAAATAGGGGATCCGTAGAAGGAGAAAGAGGGGGGGGCAGGGATGTTAAAAACCCCCATAGCAACCGGAATCACGAGTGAGGGATGGATCCCCACCCCCATCCTGGTCCCAACAAGGGATGAATGGAAGAAAGCTTTTTGGCGACTAGCCTACAAAATTAGCCACCGCCCAACAAAAATAGGGGGAGGGGCTTGTAAACAGGATAGTATTAAAAGCAGAACCTAGAAATGTCTAGAAGGAATAAAGCCAAGGTAGTTACAATCTAGTATGAGACAACCGGGAGCGCTTGGTGGTGGTATGATGTGTCCGTCCTACAGGAACTAGGTGTACCAGTCTACACAGGGAAGACTCTTGCGAATGCCATTGAAAGAATGCCACTAACACGATGTCAGTTACGCGTCGTAGAACGCGATGAAATATGAACGAACTTCTAGATAAAATGCCTTTCTGTAATTCAACGAATGCGTTCCATCATCCTTGATCGGGTCGGGGTACTCACCGGTCCTGGCTTGCCGTAATATGGACCGGATCTAGTAAAGGCAATCCCTCGCAACGGATGATTGGAGGCAAAAGAGGATTTTTAAACTCTTGCATGTAGAAATTGAGTTGGCTTGAAAAGACAAATCCAACGTTTTCAATCACTTTTGCGAAAAAATTTCATTAAAGTGTTTTCCTATTCTTTGTTTATTTTTCAATCATCAAAATTCAGCAGCTATGATTTTTCCACAAACTGGGATCAATGCGCATCAACACCGTTCATAGCGATAGGTAGCTATGGGCAGGTGCACCTCGTCCAGTAAGGGTTAATCCCTGGAGAGAAGACCCCAAGTATGCCGCCTCACCTCCCCCTCCTCAGTACCGCGATAGCCCATTTGGCTATTTTATAGCTAGACAGAGCTATTTCTTAATAAATAATAAAGGAAATTATCTTAATATACTTAACCTAAACTAATATTTTTGCTATTTTCTCATATTAAATACAGGGTGGAAACACGAAGTGTAGACTGATATTTATTTAATTATTTTCAGAATAGATTCTATCACCATATAATGCTTAGAAAACGAAAGGGAAAAATCTATGCTATGTGGCATCAATTCAAGGGATGACTTTCTCCTTCAACATGTCCAAATAAACATGTTGATTGATTTTTACCCCCTCTTCAATGAAGATAAGAGGTCTTTTTTTGGAGGGGGGGGGGCAGGTTGGTGTTACGCCCGCCAACACCATCACTGGAGGTGGCTTCTGTTTCTTGAAAGATGCCCACTGTTCAAGCGGAATCTCATTTATAGTTTCTTGATCATTATTTGTGTTGTGAGTGACCTGGACAATGAACAGCATCTCATGCGGACACAGAACTTGAGGCTGCGAATCATCAAGGAGTCTTTGGAGAAGAAGCTTTGCTCTTTCAACTCTCTTATTTTTGGTGGGGTTGGAGAGCAGCAGATGTTATCTAACTATCTTGAATAGACGAAGTTTCAGCTCATCGTATAGCAATTTTTGCATTGTCGCATGGTTCACTTTGACCTCCAAAGCAAGTAATCAGCCACTCCTCTTTAGAATTCGCCTGCTCTTGTTCACCGTTTTCTTAATGAGGGTTGGAGTCCTCATTGATCCGGGCGGGGTAGTCCTGATTCTTTGGAACTATATCTCTTTAAATCGTTTTATATCTTTAACCTCCCCTCCCTTATCTGTTCCTAATGAGGCTCAACACTTTGAAAATACCCCCTCCCCTTCGCAAATACCATTATCTTACTTTTTTGCATTTAGTTTTAGTTTCTTACACACGCAGCCTGTCAACGGTTTAGATCAACATTTCTAAATCCCTCTCACTCTCATGCACTAAGACCAGGTCATCAGGATATACCCAAAAGATGAAACCTATCCTTCGCAATTCCTCATCAACCTCTCACCTCATTCTCGTTCGCACTTCTCTCACTACTCCATCCACAAATATATTAAATTGCCCTAGCGACATCACTCAACCTTGGGTTAACCCCCCCTTCCCGTATATTACCCCACTTACGCAGGCTATCTTTCACGCAAACGCACCCCTTACAACATAAATACTCTTTTACACCATCCAACAATTTATCATTCACTCTATACAATCCTAGAGCCGTCCATAATGTTTTTTTAATTGCTTTCCCTTACTCAATTCAATGAACCTAACATACACTTTATATATCACTGCACTTTTAAATAAACTCTCCTTTTTAATTTAATAAATTTCAATTAAATTTTCTAAATTTAGTAAAAAAAAAAAAAAAAATTCAAATGAATCTGTTGCTTGGTCAGCATTGGGAAGGATTTTTTTTCTAGTGAAAGGGTGTTTTTCTTGGATTCTGTGGGCCTTCCTCTGTATCTACAACTATTTAAAATTCTATCTTTTCTTATCCTAAAAATATGGCAACGAAGCGAAAGTATTGAGTTAGCCCTTAAAATAAGTAAAACTAGATATAAAACACTTGAAGCGGAAAATATAAGAATCGCTAAAGTGAAGTTAGCGAAATTAGGGAGGTTCTTAGGACTGTTGCCCTAGGATAAAAGGAAACTTTACTTGGAGATAATTAGAGCTACCCTATTGTACCGGAATGTTCCGCTCCATAGTACTTCGAAAAGTACAATGACCAAACTCCAGAAGCTGCAAAATCTAAGTACTCGATCGATTACAAGCACTAAGAAGTTGGATATGAGAAGGCAAGAAAAAATTAATAGGGAAGTTAAAATAAAACCTGAGACTAAGAGAGGGAATTATAATGAAATCTCAATTTTCAATTACTAGGACAAGGATGGATAGAAATAAAGATCCGGAGTTTGTATAAGCCTTAAACTAATAAGTAAGTCAAAGAATACATGTAAAGTTAAGTAAAGTGAGAAAGAAAATTAACATCGAAGCAATAGATAGAGATTAAAAGTTCATAGTAAGAGTGAAATTGGCGAAAACAGCTAATGAATATTTAAGGAAAAGGACGATCCAGCCACCTGGAAACTATATACACATCTTCTACTTTTTAACTATTTCTCTACATATATTCCAATTTCAACGTTATCCTATAATTTCTAATACTAATTTCCATCTTCATATACCCTATGAACCTTTTTCCTTTGGAAGTGAAACCAATGTACTTCCCTGTCTGTAAGGATCCGGCTGTAGATTTTGGCTGCATGTTATAGATTACATAAACTAACACATATAAACGCTTAGCCAAGATCCAACTTAACACATAAAAACCCTGTCCATTAGGACAATTCAAATATCGTTCATTCGGCAGTTTCACAAGATTACTTTACAAAAGAGATATTTAAGGGTTGATAAGTTAATTTGAATACTGATAATATAAATATAACCCATTAAATTAGGATAATTCAAATCTCGTCCACTAGGACACTTCCAAACAGAGACAATTACTATACCAGCGATTGAACGTTCGTACGTAGGAACAGGTATAGCAATGCCTCTGGGCATTCCTATAATAAAAACCTCCTGGGAAACTTAAATATATATATACATCAATTATTATGTAAGATTCATATTATGCAATCCTTTAACTTTATCAATTTAATCTTTCAATTATTTTACTTAACTTTTGTAAATTAAATCATTTTATGTACAACTTAATAATTAATTAATTCATTTATTTTACTTGTCAATTCATTTTACGTAATACTGTTTCAAACAACATCTCTTAAAATTTCACACACAAACAAAGAAACACACGCTTTCAGCTCGACCAAATAGCACACTATTCTTTCCCATTCGACTCAAGTCACTCTTCGTATAAAGGTCGGTAATCATTCCTTCTACAATTAGTCATTTACCTCCAAACAAACCATACTTAGTTAATTCCACTTTCTCTCACAATTCTTTGCAAACGACCATACGAGAGTAGGTCCTAATTATATTTACTTCTCATATTGCAGCCCCTAATTCACAGTCCATCATAGTCATTATATTATTCACCATATTATTTCACCATATTATTCCACCATATTAATTTCACATACTTCAATTCTCTTCGCATCTTATTACTGTAAATCATATGTTACAATATCTTACATTGTATACCTAATCTACTTATCTCATTGTACATTCGTTGATTATATGAATATATTTATATTTGTGTAATTGTCTTTCTTAAAGCCCAGTTCATTATTTCAAGATTTAGTTCGCTGTCATCTTAGGCCTAAAAACTATCCGCCTACAACTTCGATCAAACAAATTTATGGTTATGGTTTTCGAAACGCTATTTAGGCTGATTTATTAACAGAAAATAAATCACATGAATAACCATATAGTATACAGGGACGCAAACTTGCTAACACTTAAACTTCTTTATTTGTGTGTACAAAACAATTTACTTCCCCACTTAGAAAGCGGAGCTCAAAAGTAAAAAATTAAAATGAACTTCAAACGTGGTTGGGCAGAGGACCGGGATCACAATTGCTTGCTTGGTAATGCTCCTATATCTTCTGTTTCTTCTCATAGTGATCTTGGTGTTCTGGTTGATACATGGCTGAGATTCCATAGTCATATCTCAAATATAGTTAATAAAGCGGGTGGAGTTTCCACTAATCTCCTTAAATCTACCCTATGTCGTTCTCCCTCCTTTATGACCTAGCTTTTGATTTCCGACATACGACCCATCCTCGACTTCTCCTTTGATATTTGGAATACTGGATTCTTGCAGGACCTCGCCCTGCTAGAAGAAGTTCAACGCCGCTGAACCAAGGATATATATAACTTATCATCCCTATCTTACTCTGGTAGACTTTCTCAGTTAAATCTTTTTCTGTCAAAGGTAGACTCTTGCGTGCTGACCTCCTACAGTGTTATAACATATTCTATAACCCTTCTCCTATAAAACCATCTGAGTTATTCATACCAGCTCCCAGGGATAATAGAGGCCATCAATACAAAGTTTTTGTCCCTCATTCCTCAACTGAAGCACGAAAGCGATTCTTTACGTGCCGTATCATATCTACTTGGAACTCTCTTCCTTCTGAAGTTGTTGATGCCCGTTCAATCAACTCCTTCAAGTCCAGGCTAAAAAATTTCTTTGGCCTCGTCTTTTTTCACCTTAGACATCCACCCGCCTTGTATCATATCCACTTGTACTTAATTGATTCTTTTCATACAACTGAGCCCAACTCCTTGAATGACACATAAAACCAGCCTTCTAGCTTTTCTGCCTTTCTTCTATTTCCAATTCTGGGCTGGCGTGTCATTACATACAATACTGGGCTGCTCTGTCAGCACCTGGATCAGAAAATCATGCTCATGTTATCCAATCAGATCAGGTTTTTGAGATATAGCACATGAAAGAAATTCCTATATTCCGATCAATTTGTAGAGGAATGTACACACAATAGGAAATTTTGAACTGATTTATACACAGATGGCTTACAGAGTGTTCAAATTGATACCAAGAAGAGTACAACACACAAAAAAGCTACTCATGGATGAATGGTCCTTCAGGGACTTTCGATTGTGCCTAGCAGACACCAAATCCCTTTTCAGGTATCAGCAGTAGTCAATCAGAAAGTTGACCTCGCAACGCCCTTGGTAGCGTTCCTCCATCCCACTGATATATTGGTGAAAGCGCTTACCCTGTTCTACACTGAAGTCTCCACAATTCTTGGCAAAATAATCCAGGTGGGACCGAAGGAAGTGCATTTTCACTGACATGAGCGCATCTAGTTTGTGGAAATTCTCCATTAACTCATCAACCGACTTCTCATACTGTGGACTTCTGTGGTTGCCAAGGAAGTTTGCAATGACTGACTAAAGAGATAACCAGTCAGAGAGTTCAGCTGGATTCAGTGCTTCATCAAAACTGGTGTCCTTGATTAGCTCCCTTATTTGAAGACCATCAAATACACCGGCCTTCACTTTTTCGATGCTGACTCGTGGAAACTTCTGATGGGGGGAAAGAAAATCTTCTACCTTCCCTGTCCATCAAACCGAGTTTGATGTATAGGGGTGGAAGAAATATCTTGCTCGATTCAACCAGAGAGGGGGACAGAACGTTCTGTGAACCGGGTTCTAATAATTGTCTTGACGGCTAGTCTTGTCTGACATAGTGCTGGTCGTCAGCCCGACTATCCCACAAGCACATAAATCATGGATACTTTGTGTATCCACCTTGAAGGGCTAGGGTGAGTCCATCAATTTTAAGATCTCCACAGATCAGCAGTTTGCGTTTTTTTTAGGTGAGAGCAGACAACAGATGGTCCGGAATCAGAACTAGAACCCGAGGTAAAATTATGTTCAGAACAGGAAAATCGGGGCCATGTGGGACTAGTTTTAGCAGAAGGAACATTATGGTATTGAACATGGTGCTTGTTCTTGCCATTGATGCCTTTCATATTTAGCATGCAGAAGTAGCAGTCGGTGACAGGATCTTTGCCTTCCCTCCACACCATTGGGACACCAAATGACACACTCTTCCTTTTTATATTACTCCATTCCCGTAAATTTTCCACACATGTTTTACAGAAAATATGGGGAGCAAATGGCTTATCCTGGTCCTCTAGTTTGATTCCAAAGTAAACATGACATGCCTTTTTCACAAAATCCGGCATTTCTGCTTGATGGTCTGAAAGAGCGACATGTCCGCAGATGAAAAAACAAAAAAACTATTACACGTACGATCCATTTTAATGCAAATCTAGACAAGAAAAGATGAATAAAATAGGTTTGTATGGTTACTCATCAATACATGTGACAAAACAGAAGTAATAAACGGTTGGATGATAGCGCTATTTTGGAATATACGTTCTAATATAAATCGAGCATATTTTAGAAACCAGACCTGACCAAAGAAAAGTAATTATATTCTTAAATTTAGCACGCAAAATGATTCTAAATCAGTTGGAAAACCTGTGACCTTTAAAAAAATAGTTTTGAAACGCAGACCAGTGGGTGTATATATACTTGAATGTTCATAATCAATTGCAGCGTTTGTAAAAGTTTCTGAATCATTGAAATTACTTTCTACATCATCAGGTAAATCTGTAACACTTTGTGAAAGAGATTTTGGACGGTTATGACTGTCTTTGTCTGGTTGGGTCATTGAAGATTGTATTACTATATCATTTTGAAAATTGCTTGTTAATTTTACTATATTTAGCTTATTAATTCACACTGAATCTGTTTTACCATTAAGGAATTAAAAAATAAAAACTTCATCACCACGCTTAATTATACGGAATGAGCTTCCAGTGGTTTTCGGACGCGAACGACTCAAAGCCAGACATGAGTTGCATCGCGTAAGTCATTAGGTATATAGGATTGTAATAACAAGTACAGGTTTCCTGTTAATATTGGAATAAAATCAATTTGTGACATAGTTTTTACTAATTTATTAATAAATTGAGCATCAGTCTTGGAGGAATAAAAGTTATAAAATGTTTAGAACAAAAAAGAGTGGTTCCCGTGAGGGCTGTAAAAGGTGAAAAACATGAATCATTATGTAAGGCCCTAAAAACTAAAGGGAAAAACGGGTAGGGCAATCAACTACCCATAACGAAAAGACATTACGCAAATTTTAAAGGTCCTATGGTCACGTTCCACGACGCTATTTGTCATAGATCTGAATAAAGGGGTATGGAAACAATGGAAACTTACCAATGATGACACTTCTTTGAAGAGTTTTTATTGAAATTTTTCTCCTCTCTCGGCAACAACATAGAGGGATGTGCCAAACCTGGAGATCCGAGCATCCAGAACGGCCAAAGTAAGTGTTGCAGCAGTTATGTTAGGAGCATTTCTTTAATTTTTGTGACCTTACCTGCTGGACAGGGGGTTAACCTGAATTCTTCCTTCTGACGAGTCTGAGAAAATGGCATTGAACATTATTAATGGTGATCTTACACCTTATTGATAATAAATAACAGTATATCACTCGGGAGTGAGCACTAACTTTTTCAGATCCGAATTTTTGTCCACATATCATAAAATTATGAATTGTGGTTTATTGTACTTTTGGATGCTAGCTAAGGTATAATACTGAATTTAATAATTATTTTTGAGATTTACTGCATTTTATACATGCATCATATAAGATAGATTCGATCGCAACGGTTTAAAACGGTTTTTACATGTATTCCATATTATTACATAACTCTTTATGAATAACATAATAGCAAATATGGCTTAAAAAAAAATAAACATAAACAAGTCTGAAATTTGCTGGAGTGCTTAGTCTGTAGTATTCACATTGTAAGATTGAATGAGACAATCAAAGATACCTAAAAAAATTAGCACTTTGAAGTTTTATAAAAATCTTATAATCTGTTCACGCTAAACCAAAAATAACATTCGATCAAAGGGTATCCGAATGATAAGTGCTCTAGAAAGAGCACTGTTCCCAAATGCTAAATACCTCTTTTTGCATTATAACATAGATTAAACAACTTAGTCAATTTTCTACAAATTATTGTCGTTCTCTCAATCACTTTTTATTTTTACGACTAACTATTTTTTTATTTCCATTATTTAAGGAAACTCTAAGCAAACTAAAAAAAAGAAACGAAAGACTGGAATATAGTAGTTCTATAAGATGTCAGAGTCGGCAAAGACCGTGTGGTGCGCTTCTGCAAGAGCTCTCCTTCAAACCACGCTGATGCACTTAAAGTGTGCATCTAAGCGGTTCTTAAACATGTTTATGGTTGTTGATTTAACAACGATTTCCGGCAACTCGTTCCACGAGGAAACCACCTTGTTTGAGAAAAAATTCTTTGCTCTATTTGTTTCAAATCTTTGTTTCTTAAGTTTGTATCCATGGCTTCGGGTCCTTGAGGAAGCGTCCAACTCGAAAAGGGTTTCAATTTTTACTTTATCAAAATCGTTTAGGATCGTAAAGACTTGTATGAGTTTTCCTCTTAACCTTTTTATATCAAGTGATTGCAGGTTGAGTGCTTTAAGGCTGTCTTCGTAGGACTTTTGACGTAGTCTAGGTATCATTTTTGTAGCACGATGTTGCACTCTCTCCAACATTTGTATATCTTTCCGCAAGTATGGATTCCAAAACTGAACTGCGTATTCCAAATGAAGTCGAACCAAAAATTTGTACAGGAGAATTACTATATTTTCAGATTTGTAAGCTAAATTTCTATATGTGAAACCGAGCATTCTGTTTGCTTTCTTGCATGCCTCTGAGAACTGTCTTCCAACTTTCAAATGATTGCACACTATAACACCAAGATCTTTTTCTTCTGATATCTTTTTCAGTGGTAGGCCTTTTATTGTATAGTTAAATTATTCGTTTCTTGCTTTAATGTTAGTACCTTGCATTTATCAATGTTGAGTTTCATCTGCCAATTTTCTGACCATTCCACAATGCGGTTTAAGTCTCTCTGGATTTTATATTGATCGGCAAGTGTTATTGATTTACCACCCAGCTTTGTATCGTCAGCAAATTTTGAGAATAGGCTCGCTATGCCTTCATCTAAGTCGTTTACATATATTAGAAAAATCAATGGACCCAGGACAGATCCCTGGGGCACTCCGCTTGTTACGTCTCGCCATCTTGATTGGTGACCATTTATGACTGTACATTGTTTCCTTCCGTTGAGCCAGTCTTCGATCCACCGATTCCATGAGCGGCAATATTCTTAATTAGACGCTTGTGGGAGATCGTATCGAGAGCTTTTTGAAAATCTAAGTAGATTATATCTGCTCCCTTATTCGTGTCATACTCTTCGATGATGGTTTGAAAAATTTCTAGCAGATTTGTTAAACATAATTTGTTTTTCGTAAAACCGTGCTGTGATTCGCTCATGATACCCAATTTATCTAAATGTTCGACTATTTTCTCTGTTATAATAGATTCGAGCAATTTTCCGATTAGAGATGTTAGGCTTATTAGCCTGTAGTTGCTTGAGCTTTGTCGGTCACCCTTTTAAAGATCGGAGTAATGTTTGCACTTTTAAAGTCTTCTGGAAGTGCACCTTCTTCCAGTTATTTGTTGAGTATTGTGGAGAGTGGCTTGGTTATCGTTTCTTTCAACTCTCTCAGGTGGCGAGGAGGGATCAAATCTGGACCTGGTGATTTGCTTACCTTTAAATTAAGTCTTCTTCTGTTACTTGAATACTAGTCATAAATGATTCTTCTTGGATAACTATTGGTGCATCAATGTCTGCAATGGTGTGAATGTTTTCCGTTGTAAAATTCGTATAAAATCTCGGCAATGGCACTTGGTTCATATATTAAGTCTCCATTTTGGTTTGTAAGTGGGCCACTTGAGTCCTTTGCCGTGTTTCTGTTGTTTACATACTGGTAGAACATCTTTGGATTTTCTTTTCCATTTCTAGCTAGCTCAATTTCGTAATTCTTTAATTTTCTAATTAGCGTTTTGACACCGCCTCTTAGTTCTATGTATTCCTCTGGATGTTCTCCGCGAGTATCTCTACAACGTTTATATGCCTGATTTTATCTTTTGATTAGATCCTTGATCTCGTTGTTCCACCACTTTGGTTTTACCGTAGATTTTTGCTTATGATGTCTTGGGACGTATATTTGGTCAGAGTTTCTGAATTTTGTTATGAAATAATTCCACATTGTAGTGACGGTGTTGTTATTATTAGCTCTATAACTAAGAGCGTTCTTCAACAGACGCTCAAAGTCTTTAAAATTTGCTTTGTTAAAGTTAGGTACCAGCATACGATTTGAGTCTATGTTTGAACCTGTAGCAATTTTAAATCTGAGAGAACTGTGATCGCTGTCTCTGAGTGGTTCGCCGACTTTAACATTTTTGACAAAGTTTTTGTTTGTCGTTAAAATAATGTCCGGGATATTGTTTACTCGCGTAGGTCGATTAACACATTTCATAAGCAAGTTATCATCTAGGAAGTTAAGTAGTTGTGATCCAACTCTGTCAGCAGTAGCATCCGCAAAGTTTATATTTGGAAAGTTAAGTTCACTGATTATTATTGTAGCTGTGGATCCAATAAGTTCATGGAGCGTGCGGAACATAAGCTGATCTGACATTTCTGTCCGGGATGGAGCTCTATAGACAACGACAGTGCTGAATACTATGTTTCCAGCTAATGATTTTGCGCATACAATATCAGCATCGCTATGATTCTCCACGGCAACCTCGGTGGGATTTAAATTTTATTTGCAGTGCAACATCACGCCGCCCCCTCTTCTACTAATACTCTCCTAAAAAAAGGATTGTAACCTGAGATTTTAAATTCACCAACAAAGTCTCTATTAAAAATATCCGTCCAACTCTCGGAAAGTGCCATTAGATCGAAGATTCCATTTTCTACAAGAAGCTTAAATTCGTCGATTTTATTTCTAATACTACATTCGTTGGCATAATAAACGTTTAAGGAGGGTGGCGTTTTATTCGGGCGTCGAACGCTGCATTCCGCTACACCGTCTCAGTGTCTGAGACTGAATTACAAGAAAAACCTGTACAGCATTATTTAAGACTCTGCCAAGTCTTGCAGCTCCAACCTGATTCAGATGGAGTCCGTCTTGCTGGAACAAGTCTTCACGCTCGTAGAAGTCGTTCCAGGTTTCGATAAAGTGCATTCCTTCCTCCTGGCAAAGACCTTTTACACAGTTATTGATATAAGATGCCTTTCCGTAGAAAGTGTTCTATGCCCTTACTCTTGGAAGAATGCCTGAAAAAGAAAGATTCCTACTCTTTTCCTTTCAGTTTCCGCATCAGCTGCCGGTACTTCGCCAAAGGTCTTCAGATCTGGTAGAAAAAATATTGTTAGTCCCGACGTGGATACAAAAGCCGTCTCTTGCGTGGATCCAGTCGTGTAATCATCGAGCAAATCTATCAGGTTTTAGGTTAATAAGTATAAAATTAATTTAAAAGTCTATAGATAACAATTAAAATCTTATTTCTTTTATATTTTAATATAAACCGAGTTTAATTGAAATAAGAGAAATAGTAACATGTCGCAACAATACAAGGTATGACTTTGTAGATAGAGGAGAGTAGGAAAAGGGGCAAAGAAAAAATAATAGCGTAGGCGAGTTGCGAACAGCTTCCCGCGTCGCTGGACCACTGTTAGCCAGCAGTGAATCCACTCGGCCATCCTGAGTCTCTAAAAAGACTCATTCAAGCAAAGCTTTTAAGCCGCTCGCCTGCACTTCTCGTACGCTACACAACCCCCTTCATAGAAGCGGAGCGTGAATGAAGAAATAAAGAGAACCCATTTAGAAATGTTATCTAAAGGCTAACTCTCCCCCTCCCGGGTCTAGGGCACCATTGTAGATAGAGGGGAGTAGGAAAAGGGGCAAAGAAAAAAATAATAGCGTAGGCGAGTTGCGAACAGTTTCACGCGTCGTTGGACCACTGTTATCCAGGGGCAAATCCACTCGGCCATCCTGAGTCTCTAAAAAGACTCATTCAAGCAATGCTTTTATGCCGCTCGCCTGCACTTCTCGTGCGCTACAACTCAAAAAAATAATAATTTAATGAATTCATTTTGTTTCTGTAAGATGTAAAACATTCTAAATGAATTAAATTAAGTAAATTGAGAAAATATGTTATTATGTTAAATTAATATTAAATGTATTAATTGGTCCAATATGAACTCGGTTTGTTTATTTGGGGGCCCCAAAGAGTAAGTCATTCTTTCGTCCTAACATTAAAAGGAAAGTGTCATATCAATTCCTTGTATATTATTATATAGCAATCGTAAGATTTGATAATTGTGTAAGAATTGGTAAAATAAGGTTAATGTAAGTAAAAAATAAAATTAATATTATGGGAACTAATTAAATGTATAAAAATAATTCTTTTAGTATATGTTAAAAATGCCGTATGTATGCGAGCTGTGTATGTAAAATATGAGCTCGACTATGTTTAAGGATGAATTATTTTATCAAGAAAAAAACATCTGAAGACGATTCCCAGTTCGCACCGAATAAAGAATATTGAATCCAGCTCCACCTTTGAGGAAAACTCTGACCTCCTTTACCCAGTATACAATCAAGCAAGAAGAGAGCATTCTACTCTTTTGGAGTCAGTGCGTTATATTACCTGTCATTCACAGTAGAAGCAAACAGGCAGCCTCCAAGCCGAATCAAGAAACCATTTGGCTGCCAAAACTATATATCCTGCGACAGATACGTGATTTCCCAAGAAACCAATATCCTCTTTCATGAACTCCCATTTGTCCAATGAAATTTTCAGATTATTCTCCTCTAAGGTTTCGCAAGCTTTCACCAACTGTTCTAAGTGACTATTAATTTCGTCTGAGAAGATTAAAATGTCATCAATGTAGACAAAATTGAAATTTAAATGACAAAATAAGTTATCCATGTGCTGCTGGAATGTACAACTTGCTTTTCTAAGACCAAAAGTCATCTTAAAATATTATTTAAAAAGACCAAAAGGAGTCGTAACACTGGTCTTCTCATTTTCTACTTAGTTCATGGTATTTGCTGATATCGTCTAACTAAGCCTTTTCGACTAAAAAGTCCTTTACCATGATGATGATAACATAAAACTTGAATCCTAGTTAAAGGATAATGATCCGCTTTCGTCACAGCATTTAAAGAGCGAAAATTACCTACTACCCTGTATTCCTGCGATTTTTTCCTCTACCATATGAATAGGTGATGCCCACGGATAATTGGATGGACGCTCAAGGTCCTCTCGAGCTACAACTTCATTGCCCAAATTCTGTTGATGGTACTCGTATTTAATATACTTTAAGGAAATCGCTTTTTTTTATTTGACTCTAGTATCAGAATTTTTCATTAACCTTGCAATTAGGAAAAAATCCTGAAGTAAAATTGATAATGTCATTGAAGAAGTTAGAAACCTAAGTTAAAATAATTACAGATTTAGAGATAATGCTCTAATCGCGGATACACTTTGTCGAATTTATTGTTAGTCCCCAAGAATGGGAAACTAGATGGGATAAATCAATATAATTCTGAAACATCCTCATGCCTCTTGCTGCTTTGGGACCAGGGGCAGTTGCAGTGCTCACATAAAGTTTCCAAATATAAACAAATATTTTATTATATTACGAAATGCCTGAATGTATTCAAACGCAGATTAGATAATTTTATGGGGAAGGGGAGTTAACTTTGATGGATACTCTGGACTCATTCCTGTGGATGCAGTTTTTTATTATTGCATATTACGATTGATTTGTATTTTGACGAGTCTTGATGATGATGCTTTTTGTTTTTGACTCATTCCTGTGTATGGTTCGAATTGTATATTGTAGATGCATAATCAGGCACAATCCTCTGGATTGTTTATATTGTAGATGCATGATCTGACACAATCCTATGGATGCCTTTTGTGGGTGGGTTTTGACAGATGCGGATGACCTTTGATAGGCCCTTGTGGCTTTTGTCATCCGTGAAATTATGTTATGTTAATACATTTTTAATATATAATAAGAGCAGCAATGTTCTCTGGATAATTCTAGGAGAGATGTGTTGGTGTTAACATTGCATGCATTTCCCCGCACAAAGAAAATCTCATCATTTTAATAAATTAACTCCAACTCCTAGTTTGAAATTTTTTTATATTTAAATGACATGATCAGCCATCCCATATGCTTAAAAAAAATATTCACATTAAAACCCATATCTAACTATGATGTGATTTGGGCCTAAATTAGTATTATTTGTTACAAGATTAGTTAATGAACAAGCAGAAAACACCTTATGTAAGAAACCCAATTGGGGGACTAACATGATTTCTTATATGGAAAATTCGAAACTCGAGTTGCCAGTGAATATTTTTTTACTATAATATTTTGTAGGAGTGGCACTGTGACATTCGGAAAACTTTCATTTTACGCCCAATCCTTCCTTTGCCTGTTTCCTTAGCAAAACCCCTGCTAACGAATTTCATTAACAAATCTTTCTTGGGGGACAAATTTTAACTCTTCGAATACCTTAATAGGAAACAAAAATTCTGTCAGTGCAAACTTAAAGACTCGAAATTGTAAATTTTAAAAAGAGTATCAATGTTGACAATAATGAAGTGAAACTATTAGGACCTAATTTATGTACGACAAACGTAAACATATTTGCTGTACTTAAAAAATTTCCTGTCCTTCCTAGTAACTTGACACTGTCATTTGGAGTCCTACTATCATTTGAATTGTATAATTCTAAAGTTTCTCCATAACAACGAAATAACATCTTGAGGCTTAACTCCTCATTTTTAATTAAAGTTTTAACTCTCACCACTAGCATTATTTTGATCTGTGATTCATACTGAAAATTTAAGGTAAGTTGTATTTATGCAAAGAAATTACTTTCACTCTAATCTCAGTATTTATGCATTCTGTTTTCTTTTACCTGTAAACACTGTAAATTGATATGACTATAGCGCCGTCTACTTTAAGCAATTTCTGCCCCAAATGATCATTTTTATGGTAATTTTGTGGTAAACCTGAAATCGGCAGTGTGCCTGAAGTGTATTTTTTTCAGCCGAAACAACACTAAGTTTTGTTTATGTTTCATTCACCTCATGCGTGTTTGGTTAAATACAAATGTTAGAACATTATTCTATGAACAATTATGATTATATACCAGACCCCCCCCCAATCGATTGAAACTCAGGAGCATCGTTGGTGGATTCCCCCATGAGCAGTCCCCTTGAATTTACTCAGAAAAGTAACTAGGAAAAATAGTCCCAATAAGCTATGACTCGGATCCGGCCATACTCTACACAATTACCCCAAATATTTTGTGTCCCATCAGTCGTGCCGCTGATCTTCAGGTTTACCAATTTTGAAAGGAGGGTTCACCACCATCCCCCCACTTAATTGCTACTCCCTTTCCCTGCAATTTTGGGTGAAACTTCAGAAGACCTACACCATGTTTTTAGTATTAAAAACAGTACTAATGGTGTTTTTAGGCATTGTAATCATCATATATAGTTTTAGTTATAGGGTTTCTTTACATATAAAGAGAAGGCCCCCCCCCCTATCAAGGGGGAGTATCTTAAAAATATGTACTTTCCCCGCCAAACCAAAACCATATATGACAACTACAATGCCTAAAAATACACCATTAGTAGGTAATTGTTAAAATCCGCCCCCCACCTTTTAATTTTGCACATTATATTTTGGGCTACTTTCTTTTCATTGTTTTGAGTCGTTATTTTAAGGTAAGAATAAAAATTAACATTATTTAGGCAGTTTTGATACCGTTTTGAAATTAAAAAAACTTGTAATATTCCTAATTTGAAAGCCAAACATGAGATTTGAAAGCAAAAGTCGAGCGGACATTTGGAATTTGCACTGTTTGCATTTGTCATAGGGTGAAAAAAATATTGAATACAAAAAAGACAAAAACCATCAAAAGACAAATTAGTGGCATGTATATATTATTTAGGCAAGATCGATAATAAACTTACTGAAAAATTATAGAAAATATACCCCCATCTTAACCCATCGTTATAAACATGACAGAAAGCTGGGAAAAAATAAATGGTTATGATTGGTCAATGATGGTGTATAATCTGATTGGCCTGTGGGATAGTTGAAAAAACTAAACAAATAGCAAATTTGCGCCAAAATCAGGGGGTGCTAATCTTAACAATCACCCATTAGTACTGTTTTTAACACTAAAAACATGGTGTAGGTCTTTTGAAGTTTCACCAAGCTCTAAAATCCTGGGAATGACAGTGCTATCATTGTCTCAATTTACCATATTCATAATTTGAAAGCCTAGTATTAGATTCAAATTCAAAGGTGATTGCTAGATGTTGTTAAACCTCTAGTTTTTATACCGTGTTTCTTGACATAATTTCACAGATCACAAAAGCCACAAGGTCATCCATATCTGTCAAAACCCACCCACATAATGCATCCATAGGATTGTGTCAGATCATGCAACTATAATATACATTTAGAACCATACACAGGAATGTGTCAAAAACAAAAAGCTTCATCATCAAGACTTGTCATAATCCAAATCAATCATAAAAAACAATAATAAAAAACTGCATCCACAGGAATGAGTCCAGAATACCCTCCAAAGTTAACCCTCCCTTCCCATATAATCATCTAACCTGCGTTTGAATACATTCAAGTTTGAACTGTCTACCATCTCAGATGGCAAACTATTCCAGTAATCTACCACTCTATTGGTGAAAAAATATTTTCTAACATCCAACCTGCACCTCTGTTTTTTAATTTTTAAGTGGTAACCCATTAAAAATTAAGGGGGTTACCATCCCAGAACAGATTTTAAAAAGCTCAATCATATCTCCCCTCACATATCTTCTCTCAAATGAGAACATATTTAGTACCCTCAGTTTATCTTCATATTCAAGGTGCTTCAGGGAAGGTATTATTTTTGTTGCCCTCCTTTGTCTGATTCTAGTAGGTTGATGTCATGTCTAAAATGTGGTGACTATGCTTGTATACAGTACTCTAAATGTGGCCTAATTAATGAGTTGTAGAGTTTAAGGATAACCTCTTTACTCTTGTAACTAACATTCCTGTTATGTATCCTAGCACCCTATTTGCTCTTATTTTTGCCTCAATGCACTGCTTTAAAAACTTCAGTGGCCTATCTACTACTACGCCTAAGTCATTCTCATCCTCAATTGAATTCAGCCATTGCTCATCCATTTCCTAACTAAATTCCCTATTATCCCTTCCCATGTTAAGAACTTTGCATTTTTAAGGTTAAAAGTCATCTGCCACATCTGAGCGCAAGCTAATAGCTTATTTAAGTCACTGTGCACTTTAAAGCTACCTTAACTTCTTTGACTACAACTGCCAATTTAGTGTCATCAGCAAAAATTGACACTTTGCTATTTACAGCCTCCCCAAGACCATTTATATAAACTATGAATAATAAAGGGCTTAGAATGGATCCCCGAAGTACATCACTGATAACGTCCCTCCACTGTGACTTCACCCCATTCAGCACAACTCTTGTGTTTCCTGTCTTTCAGCCATTCAGTTATCCAATTCAAAACTTTACCACATATCCCATGCATTTTTATTTTGTGAACTAGTCTCCAATGTGGAACCTTATCAAAAGCTATGCTAAAATCTAAGTGAATTACATCAACATTTTCTCCTTTATCTAATTGTTTAGTAACATAATCTATAAAATCCAGTAAATTTGTTAAGCATGATCTATCTCTTCTAAACCCATGCTGAGCATCATTTATTAACCTACCACACTGTAGCTGGTCAAAAATCCCCTTCTTAACTATCTTCTCAAGAATTTTACAAACGATAGAAGTTAAGTTTACTGGCCTAAAGTTATTTGAGTCCTCTTTACTTCCTTTTTAAAAATTGGCACTACATTTGCTAAATTCCAATCCTTAGATATTTCTCCAAACTCTAGTGATCTAGTATATATCTTCTCAAGAGCTACTTCAATACTATCTACACCTTCTTTGAGTAACCTAGAACGAATGTTGTCTGGGCCAGATGACTTACTAGTATTTAACTCCAATATAAGGCGTCTAGTTATTTTCTTGTTCACATAAATGGCATTCAACACTACTTCTCTTGACCTAGAATTATCATCAATTAATCTAACTGGAGTTTTTTCTGTAAATAATGAAGAAAAATGATCATTAAGGACCGCTACTATTTCCTCATCAGATTCTTTCAAAACCCCTTCATATCTAATAGGCCCTATTTAATCACTTTAGATTTGTTATTAATTCTATCATAACTAAAGAATTTTCTTGGATCTTTATTATTATTTTGAGCTAAATTAATTTCTACCGCCCTTTTGCTCTTCTTAATAATCTTAGTTAATTTCTGGTTGACCTATAATGATTTAAACAGTCTAAAGTACATTCTCTCTATAATCTATGGTATGCCCTTTTCTTAGAAATTTTCCTAGCTATCTCCTGATTCCACCACAATGGCTTCCTACATTTCTTCCTAATAGACTTCATTGGAATACACTGCTCCTGGACTATGTTTAGTATAGTCTTAAAAGTGGCCTACATCTCATAAGTATTCTTCCCCCTGAATTCTATATCCCACCTAATCTGATTTAGCAAGCTTGATAATTTATTGTAATCTCCTCAAGTTAAAACGAATCATCTGATGATCACTTTTTTCCCCGACAGTCAATTCCTGAACCAAGTGATCATCATTTGAAAGAACCAGATCTAAGATATTGGCACCCCTTGTTGGCTTATTAACAAAGTGAGTCAAAAAATTATCCTCAAAGCATTCTATAAACTTACAACTTGCTCTATCCCTTACTATCATATTTTCCCAGTCCACAGAATTTAAATCAAAGTCACCAAGAATAACTGTATCTACTTCACATCCTTTCCTTATTTTCCTGATCATTAGCTCATTAATACAGTCAGTCTGTCTGGGTGGTCTGTAAAAGGCTCCTAAGTCTATTATCCTATTTTTACAGACCCTGATATCTATCCGCAGTGACTCAACTTCTTCTTGCTTTATAGAATTATTTAGATTTGAAGAAATGCTATTTCTGATATAAATAATCAACCAACAACAAGCCCTATCTCTCCTCTGACTATTGTACATATCATAACCCTGTAGTTCAAATTCACTTACATTGTCATTAAATTTATTTTCATTAACCCATGATTCTATTACACATATTATATTTTCATCAATAATATAACTAAATAACTCATCTTTCTTATCCTCGTAAGGGGCGCGGCGATTTGCCATCCTGGCCGCCGTGCTGACGGGATCCAGCGCTCCGTCCGGCCCCAGCTTAGCCTCTCTTCCTTCCTTCAAAATACTTGTTTCCTCTCTTTTCACACAACCTCTCCCACAACTTTCTCTGGTCAGCCTCTAATTTCACAGGGTAGATGCTGACCTTCCTTTCAGCCAACTGTCCCGCATCGGGGCTGAGGGGGTGGGGGACAATGTTCCCTAACCCCTGAGCTCCGGTCTGGGGTGGCTGGTTTTTAACAACCTGCTTCATCCCCACCCATACCTTCCTCACATCCCTTTTCCTCTCCTCTTCACAATCTATTATTTTTTACGCGGTGTCCAAGGTGGAGCCGCCATGCCGATGGACTGCCAGGCCACCAGGCGGGAGGGGTGGTCTTAAATGGCGGCGCCTGGCTTGTAAGCACCTCTCGCAGTGCGGGCTACTGCGAGAGGTGATGCGCGATTGCGTCCCGTGTCAAAAAGAGGGTCACCATGCCCAATGATGAGTTTAAAAAAAAAACCCAACCCCCAACTTCCCCTATAACCGACGGAGCCGCCCTTGGGCAGCTCCAGCAAAAAAATGGAGGTCCTCCCCCCTGTGCTTGCTCAGGGGACCCTCCATATATCTCTAACCGGAGAGGAGGCTTACTCCTCTCCTTCGCTTACGGGTGTAGGGGACTCCCCCTCACCCCCTTCTCTGGAGGTGCTTTCGGGCGCCTCCCTTTTACCAGCGGCAGTCCCCTCTGTTCTTTCCAAGGGGACTGCCAAGAAAGCCAGCAGGCAGCCCTTAGCCAGCCGCTCCACATTGAAGCGGCTTGGTAGGGCAAACCCCCTTAGGGGGGAGAGGGAAGCCAGGCCCCTTCAGGCGCTTCCCTCAAAAGACCTGCTGGCAAGAATACTGAACCTTGCCGGGGTCAAGGCCCATGCCTCCCCAAAGAAGACTAGTGACGATACTGCCAACGGGACCTGCGATGTCTTGGGGGGGATGGCCAACTGGAGGCCCCCCCTAAGATAGACATGGTCCTTGAGGAAACCCAGCCTCAGACGGTAGGGCCTTCCATGGGGGGGAATCTGGGCTCGGCGCCAAGCACCGAACCCGAATCCGCCCCGATGCAAGGTCCTCCTCAAACGGCTGTGGTTTCCGAAGCAGTAAAAGGAGGGGAGGGATCTCCGCCGACCGGTGCCCCCACGACTACCAGGACCTTCTCCATTTCAGAGAATGACCTGGCTGAGGCCGGTCCATCTGGCCTGGGGGCTTCTTCCGGCGGAGGTGAGAAGCGGGTTCATTCCCCGCCCTCCTCTCCGAAAAAGAAAAAGACTAAAAAGACAAAAAAGACTCGGGGCTCCTCTCCATCCGCGGGGGCTGCGGGGACGGATGGGTCTGCTGCCACTCTGGCAAGGACCAAGCCAAGATCGGCACATCCGCCCCCTCTGCCCCCCCGGTTGCGGAGCCCCTGACAAAGAAGACTAATACCAAGAGTGCACAGGGCGGAGCCTCGATGACATCGGGGCCCCTGATTCAGAGGTTACCTGGCGTTTTCGAGCCCGCTGGCTTCAAACGCTTCCTCGTTATTCGCTCCACTGATGGCACCATGTTGTCCAAGGGCAACATGATCCATCAGAGGAGAGGATTAGCTAGTGCAATTGGTAGAGAGCCGAAGGTGACTTGTTTCTCGGACGGCAGCCTTCTGGCGAATGCGGCGAATCCCGCCGAGGCGGCCAAGATAAGTGCTCTTCGGACACTTCATGGCACCCCGGTGAGTGTGACGCCGCACTCTACCATGAACTTTGTGAAAGGAGTAGTTTATGCGAGGGAACTCGTTGACTACTCCATTGAGGACATCACCCTAGAGCTGGCCGACCATGGGGCGGTCAAGGTCGAACGTGTGATGAGAAAACAGGGAGGGGCTTCGAGACCCACCCCTACACTCTTCGTCACGTTCGACTGTGACAAGCTCCCTGAGTCGGTGCGTGCCGGTTGGTACCGCTACCGCGTGAAGGCATTCGTGCCACTGTAAATTGCTCCAAGGTCGCACACGATAAGTCCAAATCGTGTGTGGCCAAGTGTGTCAATTGCGGAGAGCCGCACCCTGCTTCTTCGAAGCAATGTGGTGAATATCTCCTGGAGAAAGAAATCCTGGCCGTTCAGGCCCAGGATAGACTCTCATTCCACGAGGCTAAGGACTTAGTCATGGCACGCCCAGCTCTGCCTGGGACGTCATATGCCTCAGTAGTTCGAAAGGCACCCTCTGCTCCTGGCCCATCCAGGCCAACAAGCACGGTTGTTTCCGCGCCCATTCGGAGCCCTTCTGCGGGCTCTACCCAACCCGGGCGCTCCCCTGGTAAAGCTGGCAGCAAAAAGGGTTCATACCCAGCCCCGACTAAAACCAGGGCTCCCCCCTCTTCCCCCAGCGTGACCGTTTCCCGCAAGGCGAAACGGCCACGCGCCTCCACAGAGTCGTTAGACTCACAGGAGGCAACACCCCTGAAGATGGTCGCTAGGCCATCTTCGGGGGTTCCTAAAGCTGTCCCTCGAAAGAAGGACAGCAACAAAGGAGCTTCAGCCCCTTCGCCCACGCCCCGAGGTGGAGCGAGTGGCTCGGAGACGGTGGTTCCTCGAAAAGAGGGCCCCCCGCCTCCGAAGCCGCAGCGCCCGCCTAAGGTTTCGAGGCGGAGGGAGGAAAAGACTCGCATGGCGAGCCCAACCTCCCCCAATAAGTCTTCGAAGGCGACAGCGCCTCCAGCGCTTTGTCCGGCCAACAGCGCCCGGGGTTCTGCTCCCGGGAAGCGTACGGCCATTCCCGTGAGGGTCTTCAATTCGAGGAGGGCCCCCGCGTCTCCTCCGAGCTAGGCCTGGAGGGCATATTCCTTCAATGGAATTGCCGTGGACTCCGGGCCAACTGGGAGGAGCTGCGGAGGCTCGTCCCGTTCCCCGTTAGCTATTTTTTTTGCAGGAGACCATGCTAGGCGCGGGCCCCCTGCCTGCCCTCCCGGGGTATAAGGGTCTTGCGACCCCACCACCGCGGGATGGCCGGGCTGGGGGATGCGCGGTTTACACCCGGCATGATGTCTCCGTTCTTCTTTTCTCTTTAGATACCTCCTTTCAGGCAGTGGCTGTGCAGCTGCACCTGGATAGGAGGTATACTATCATTTCTGCGTACATTCCACCGTCAGCTGACTTCTACGCCGGGGACTTCCGCCGCGTCGTGGCACGGTTGCCGAGTCCCTTTCTCTTGCTTGGAGATCTGAACGGCAGGCATCCTCTCTGGGGAGATTACTCCATAAATCCCAGGGGACAAGTCCTTGCCGATCTGATCGAAGAGCTTGAGATGGGTGTCCTAAACGTGGATGAGTTTACGCATCACTGTCCGAGAACCGCTTCATTTTCTTGCCTTGACCTTTCTTTGTGCTCTTCGGATGCACAGCCTGATTTTGATTGGGGGGTGGTCGATGACCTCCATGGTAGTGATCACTTTTCCATTCAAATATCATTTTCAGGGCAACTGCCGCCTGAGAGACCACCTCGGTGGTGCTTGGCGCGGGGGCCTGCATTTCAGGAAATGACTGAATTCTCTATCTCAGTCGAGGAGTTTAGGTCGGTAGATGAGGCCGTTGAGTTCTTCTCCGGCAACCTCATCGCCGTGGGCCTGACTACTATTCCTAGGACGTCTGGCCGTTTTGCACGCCGACCGCTCCCGTGGTGGTCGGCCGAGTGTGAGACGGCCCTCAAACAGAAGCGTTATGCCTACATGCGCTATAAGCGCCGCCCGAACGATTTCACTGTCGCTGAATTTCGTCGGGCTAGGGCTAGGTTCCGGTATATTTCGAAGCACGCCCGCCGCTCTTGTTGGCGGGCATACGTGTCTTCACTTAACGGGAAGACCCCTTTAGCTGAGGTGTGGAAGCGAGTCAAAAGGATTCGGGGCAAGTTCTCGCAGGACCCCCCTCCCGTTCTCCAGGAGAATGGGACCGCAATCAAGGACCCGCGTCCGTGGCGGAATCCTTCGCGACCGCTTTTTCTGCATTCTCTAGCCGTGATGCTGCTCCGCCAGCATTCAATGCACGTCGTGATGTCGCGGAAGGCCGCCGGCTGGACTTTACCTCCAGAGGCGGAGAACCCTTCAACGACAAGTTTACTGTAAGCGAGTTGCGTTCCGCTCTCGCTTCCAACGATGTCCCGTACGCCATGCTTCGACACCTAGGTGAGCGAGGCATGGCCTTTCTGTTAGATTTGTTCAACAGGATCTGGGTGGAAGGTCTTCTCCCAGACTCCTGGCGAATCGCGACTGTGCTTGCCTTTCGCAAACCGGGGAGAGATCACTCTACTCCGACCGGTTTCTGCCCAATCTCTCTAACCTCTTGCGTGTGCAAGTTGATGGAGAAATTGGTAAATGTTAGATTAGCCTTTTTCCTGGACAGCGGAGGCCATCTGTCTTCCGCACAGTGCGGCTTCCGCAAGTTCCACTCCACGTCGGATGCTCTGCTCCGACTGGAAAATGCCGTTTGCGAGGCTTTCCTTCGTAGACAGCACTACGCCACGGTGTTTTTCGATCTGGAGAAGGCCTATGATACCGCATGGCGATACGGTATCATGGAGACTCTCCACACGATGGGGGCGAGGGGACGCCTCCCAATTTTTATATCTGAATTTTTGCGAGATCGTTGATTCCGCATACGGGTGGGGGGAGCCCTCTCCGTCCCAAAGGAGCAGGAAGAGGGTGTCCCGCAGGGAAGTGTCCTCAGTGTCACACTCTTTGCCCTGAGCATCAACGGCATCACCACGGTGCTGCCGGAAGATGTTCTCGCTACGCTTTACGTGGACGACCTTTCGATCTCTTTTGGCGCGGCCCAGATGCCAACTCTGGAGCGTCGACTCCAACAGGCATTGAACCGCGTCTCTCGCTATGCCGAAGCGCACAGGTTTCGGTTTTCTTTGGCCAAGACTAAGGTGGTGCACTTCTGCCGCCATCCACGGCTTCACCCCGACCCAGATTTGTTTCTTAATGGGGTGCGCCTGAATGTGGTTGAGTCGCACCGTTTCCTTGGTCTTGTATTCGATCGACGCCTCACCTGGGAGGCTCATATTCGCAGCCTTAGGGTCTCTTGTACCCGCGCCATGGACATTCTCCGTTCCGTGACGTTCAGCGCTTGGGGCGCTGATAGGGCTACTGCCTTACTTTTTATCGATCCTTTGTTCGTTCGAAGCTCGACTACGGATGCGAGTTTTATGCATCCGCAGCCGAGCGTTTATTGCGGAAGGTGGATTCGATCCACCACACCGGCCTTCGCCTTGCGACCGGTGCCTTCCGCACTTCCCCCATTGAGAGCCTGTTGGTCGATGCTGGGGAGATGCCACTCGCTCTGCGCCGCGTGCAGTGTATCACTCGACTGTACGCGCGAGCCCGGCTCCTCCCTCAGTCGCCAACAGCTCTCACTGCATCCGCAGCTGATCTCGATGGTGCCTATGCCGTCGAGAGACGCCAGTCATACCCTAAGCCTTTTGGGTTTAGGGCCAGGAAACTCCTTCGAGAGGTAGATATCGCTCTCGGGTCGGTGGCGCCCCTGGTTTTGCCCAGGACGCCACCCTGGAGGGTACCACATTTGGCTATTTGTCGCCACGCCTCTGCTCCCAAAGCTTGTACTGCGCCGGGAGTATTGCGTTCGACCTTTTTGGAGCACACATCGTGTCACGCTGGAACCGTGCCAGTGTATACGGATGGCTCCAAGTCCCAAGAGGGGGTCGGCTTCCACGCCGTATTCCCTCTGTTTGAAGTCAGCGGGGCTCTACCAGGCGCTGCGTCTGTCTTCACGGCCGAGCTGGTGGCAATACACCACTCGGTACGGGAGAATTACGCGACGTGCCCAGTTCGGAGACCGGATTGTGATCTATAGCGACTCACAAAGCGCCCTGAGTGCTCTCGGGGCATTGGAATCTCCGCATCCCCTGGTTCGCCATATCCGTGACGCCACGGTTTTGGCGAGCCGGGCAGATGTCGAGATTATCTTCTGCTGGGTTCCTGGACATGTAGGAATTGCGGGGAATGAGGGCGCCAAAGAGTCCGTGAGGACTCTGCGACCGGACCAGCGTTTCGCTCTTCCTCACACCGACTACATGGCAGGAATACGGGCAGCTCTTTGGACTGCTTGGCAAAGAAGATGGGAGACGGTCGAAGGGAACTTAAAGTTGCGTGCCATTGCGCCGCGACTGTTCCCATGGACCTATCCCCCAATGCCGCGGCGGCTTCAGGTTGCTTTCTGTCGTCTTCGAATCGGACACACTCGTGTGACGCATCGCTACTTGATGGAGCGCTCGCATGCGCCCTATTGCAACGACTGCGTCGTCCCCCAGACTATTCGGCATATTCTTGTCGAATGTCCCAGTCTGGGTGATCTTCGCGCACGATACCTGTCTCGGTACCGGGATGGGCGGGGTCGCTACCGCCTATCCCTTTTACTCGGGACGAGTGCGTGCACCATGACTGGTGGACTTATTGACTTTTTGGGGGAGGCCGGCCTTCTCCCTTTCATTTAACCCGGTTTTATTGTTGTTGTTTTTATTATCGTTTTTGTTATTGCTTTGTTATTGTTATTTATTTTTATTTTTGTTTCCTGTTGAATTATTTTGAAGTAGCCTAGAACTAGGCTGTTTGTTTACGGCAACTTATGCCTAAGTCGGCAGTCGCCAGATAGCCCCTTAATCAAAAAAAAAAAATCATCTTTCTTATTTCTCAGACTACGAGCATTGGTATAAAGACAACTCATCCCTCCTATCCCTGAAGCACGTCTTTTAGAATGTATACCTTCCACTCTATCCTCTGCAACCAACTCTTTCCTTTTTCTGAACCACCCTGTACTCATATTTCCCTGACCACTATCAGTAACTTTTTTGTGAAATCACGAGTGTACAATAGCATTTATAGTTTTGCAGAAGAGATTTTTTTCTGGAAATATCTAGCTCTTCATTTCTTCTAGCAAAATTTTCATTGACTAAATAAAAGATTGGTTTCACCATTTTTTTTAATGCAGTTGCCACCTGTATTCGCTGCCAGAAAAATTTTAAAGTAAGGAAACAAAAAGTTGAGGCTTATATATCTGTAGTCAAGGAACGTGGTAGAAAAACTAGAGGCCTAATGACATTTAGCAATTGTCTTTTGAATTTGAATCTAATGTTAAACTTTTGAATTCGGAATATAGCCCCCATTTTAAAATTATCTTAAAAATTATAATTTTTGCCAGAAATAGTCGAAAGTAGGTGGCGCTATCGTTGTCTCAATTTACCCCAATCTATTCGTCAGAACTTAGAAAAAGTAACATAATATCAATAAATTTAATTTAATCAGAGAATTACACCACAAACTGGTATTCCTATCTAATTTGATGAGCTGAATAACATTTCTTCTATAACTTTTGTTCATTAGAAGTCTCTAAAACGCTGGGAACGATGCTGCTATCATCGTCTCATATTGCCAAACACTTTTCTCAGCTATTTTCACCTGAAAGCATTTATTTCATGGTTAAGTTGTGTAATTAGACCTTGAAAGCAACATTTGCATCCTTTTGTGGTAATTTTCAAGGAGAGTGCGCACAATATTTTTGCACTTTGCTTATATCTAGCTTTTAGAAAATAGAGTTTCTAGGTTGTTAATTTATCTAAGTTTAATATACTTACGTTAAGCTTAAAAAGCTAAAAAGAAAACTAAAATCTAGTCTCAAAATGATTAAAATATCCTTGAAAATTATCCTTTTTTGTTTTTGAAACATATTTCTGCTACTCCCTTCTCTTTTGAATTAAATCTCAGCCTTCTTTTTGGAAATCCCATCTCTTTTGCATTAATTCTGAGCTTTATTACTGCACCATTCACAAACTTTTCTTTTCATTAGGGCAGTCGCCAGATAGCCCCTTAAAAAAAAAAATTATTTTCATTAGTCTGTGTCTTTGGCAAAATTCAATTATTGCATGAAGTGGCCATATAGTATTCCTGCAAAATGCAAATACTGTTGTCTCACAACAACACTGAAATCAGCCCTTTTAATTTGAAGACTGGGATACTCTCAAATTGTTGCTCTGATAGGGTAGCAAATTTAGATAGAATAAGCTTCTTTTTTTCAGGGGGGGGGATTATTTATGGATGCATTGGAAACAATTGAAAAAAATTAAATACCTACTCTCCAAACCTCACATAACCTAAAAATATAAGAAATGAACCCATGAAACCTAATCTACCCTAAAAACACATAATAAACCTAAAAGCACCACCCCAATAAAAAAAAACAACCTAGGCAGTAATCTTTAAGAAGAGACACGTTTTTCGCCTTTTTGGCCCCATAATGAATGTAAACCTTTTGTTCAGCACTCATGAATACATTTTTGTTTTCAATCTAATGTAAGGTAGGCATCAAGTATTAAGTATCGAAAAAAATACAAATAATAAAAGAAAAATGTAAAGGAAATAAAATAATGAATAAAAAAAGGTAAGTACCCAAATAATAATAAAAAAAATTGATAACACTAAAGAAAAGAAACTAGTTCCAGTAATAAGGGGAAAAAATATATGTAAAAACTAAGCAAATGTGGAAAGTATCAAAAAAGATTCTGTAACAAATAGTAATTAACTCACAAAAAATAGAAATTATCAAATTACCAACTACTAATAGTTAAAAGAATTAGTTTTGCATTTCCTTAGGCTGTAAAAATGTAGGGTGGTCCCGAAATTCAAAGACGACGATGGGATCGGTGCTCATTGCTCTATAGATGCCACTTCTGGAAAAAGGCCTCCAGCTAAAATTTCTCTGCGATCGAACACTATTTAGGGTATGCCATGAGACAGGAAATGTTCAGCCCTCTGTATGATACCAACCATACATGACTAAAGTTCCAAAAACGAACTGAAAGTACACTTATGACACTTGATTCTTGCTAAAAATATCGGAAATGAAAGAAAAATGAACGTTCTACATTTATTTAATCGAAACATGAGTGCATTCTCACATGTGAGACAAGAAAATCACCCTTCACTTCTTCATGACAACAGTACCCTTTTTTGGATTGGGGAAGTTTCAGCGTTGTTCAGAGATCTGCTGAAGGAGGAACTGCTTTTGGTTTTCGTTTTTGGTGATTGAGGCATTGTAGTCCTCAATCACCTTCATGCCACACTCTTGCCACATCGTTGAGGGGGTTCATCCCCTGGAGGGTACGCAGACCAGACTGGAACGATTTATCCTCTTTCCAGGAGACGGGGTCCTTTCCGAGGAAAGTCTTATCTAGTCCAACCAAGTCGAAGAAGCGGGTGCTGGTCACATTGGCCAACTCGCTGAGGGATTGAGGCATTTGTTTTCCATCAATGTTAAGCCGCATTGTGTTCCTGATGATACCCCCATTTGCTTCCATCGCATGGACGATGTTCGACTTTTCACTGGGGTCAACGTTGTTGCTGAATAGGGATCATTTGAGGCATCAAGTACCACAAGTGGCACTTGAAAGCGGTCAATGCTGCCTTCACCACCATCTCGTTGGTGGTAGGGGATGCATTCAGCTCCTGCAGCAACCGGAGACTGTTGGACAGCACATCTGTCCACGATGAGGGGTCTTCGGTGGAGAAAGGCAGGATGTGTCTGAGGATGAACTGCTTGACAAGAGCACAATGGCCTCGCTAGAGGTCTCCTGCCACTGTGCTTCAGCTTTTCAACATGCCTGATCGCGTTCAGCTCTCCAGCCGCTTCTTCTTTGCTCTGGTGTGTTCTTTGTCCTCCATACCCATGTATCCCTTGCGCTGGTTTTCCTGGTCCAAGAGAAAGACTTTGTCTTCAGGAATCTTGATCAGGGGGTTCCAATCTTTGTGTTTAATGTTAAAGAGGAATCAATCTTCCCCTGGAAAGCAGCTTCTTTGGTCTTCTGGTTGGCCCATCTGATTCTTGTTGTGCTTCTTCAAGAGCTCACACTCTCCAACCATACCTTCCATCTTCCGAACAATGTTCCTCTCCTCTATAGTTATCCAAGCCTTCTCCCAGATCCTAACACTTTCTGCACTGTCTCTGTTGCCACTAAGCTCTTCGTAGTGGACCCTGGTGTCAACATCTTCAGGTGGTGGAGGTAGCGCTGAAGTACTTGGAAAGATGAAAGGAAAGGGTTGCTACAAGACCAGGGAAAACTAATTCAAATTCAACTTTATTTTGAGACAAACAGCATATTTATTTTACGAACAAAGCATACAAATTTTTGCACTATAGCGCATATATATCGAAAGCCCACTAATGAGAAAAACAACAAGGTGGACAAATGGCCATCAGCAGAGACACAACAAAAATTATAATTAATTACTTAGTTATTTCATCCAGCAATGATGTCCAGTCAAGATACAGGATGAGACAGTTTATGCAATGCAGGAGTAGTATGCTACTAGTATATTTAAGTTAATTCATTTAGAGTTAGTAATCTTTTCAGCTCTTTAAAGTGTTATTTAGTGTGCTAATAAGACACTTTTGAATATATTGATTCCTTTATTATATGAGGATTTTTACACTTTTTTATTTAATAGGCAAAAATGACTGCAATGAGTTGAGAGAAAGCTTAGGGCTGAATGTGAGCATGAATCTTAAAATGTTCATACTCGATGTGGAATAGTAGGAGTAGGGATTGCTTGTATTGTATTAGGGGCTGCGAGGGTGTTTAGTGGAATTAGAAGAGGGAAGAGCGCAGGATTTGGAAAGAATAGCTATGTTGGAGGACTTAGTCACTGAGCTTAGCAGGAATCTGTGGGTCAATTACATTAGCTAGGAGTAGTGTTACTGGAGATAGTAGTGAGTGGAGGGTAGTAAAGGGAGGAAGGAAACAGGTAGCTAGTGAGGCATCTACTGTTCCAGGGGGAAGTATGGATAGTTGACCTAGGTTGAGAGAGTAGGTCTCCCTATTACTTGTATCAATAGGTTCAGTGTCTTGGGAGACCTAGGAGAAGGGTGGGTTATAGGTACATGTGAAGCAAATGAAGTGTCTGAAGTGCTTATGGTGGTTGATTCTCAGGTTAGGTATTTAGACAAGACTTTTTGTTAATATGAGCACAAGAGGAGAATAAGTGTCTGTTTGCCAGGTGCTTGTGTAGCAGATATGAGAGAATTGAAATGATAGAGAATGCAACCAAAAGGAAGGCAGTTGTTGTTTAGCATGTACGAATGAATGACATAGGGAAACTAGGATGGAGGAGCTAGTGTCTAGATATAGGGATTTGTTAGGAAACTTGTGGGATAGTAGTAGGAGGTGGGTAGTGGCAGAAATTTTACCTAGGTTTAGAGTATGCAGGTGCGATAAACGAGAGTGAAAGTATTGCCCGATAGTATGGGACTAGGGGATACATTAGTCCTGTTCCAAATGTCACATGTTTTTGTTCCACTAAAAAAATAAGATTTGTGCCAAATTTGATTGTAATCGGACAAACAATTTTTAAAAACAAACAAAAAAGGAAACAAAAAGTTAGCAAATATGAAAAAAAGAAGTTCTAATATATTTCGTTTCGCATGCAAAGAAGTACAAATAGAATCGCATCACTGAGAAGAGAAACAAGACAAAAAGACAGTTCCAAAAGGACCTCCTTGCTTTATTCGGAGTCCGATCGCTCAGGCTTCAGTAGGGCTGCCTTGGAAGTCATGAGGCACACCCCCATGCCCTTAGCCACCACCTTCAGAAGGAACTGCTTCTGAGCTTAATCTCGGGTGATGGCTGCCTTGAAGGTGGTCATCAGGGCCACTCCCCATTCAGCAATGTCATTGACCACCTTCACCTGGTCAATTGCCCTCTTCATCTTGCAAAAGAGAGGATCCCCCTCCCAACTGGTGGGGCTTTTAGTCAAGTGTGTGGCCAGTTCTGCTCCTTATCTTGGGAGCAGGAGATCCATTGCCTTTCTCGACTGGGAACTGAAGAAGCCTGAAAGTGGTTTGTTGGGATTGAAGGCCTTTCCATCCAGACATTTCAGTCCCTTCCACTCTCTCTTCATGTTCTGAACCATGGAGGCCTTCTCTTCCTTTGTAACCCTTTCATCGAAGAGAGAGAGAGGGGCACCAAGTCTTCTGACAGGAGGAGGAGATTGTCGTAAGGAGCATGGGAAGGAACCATGGCCTCATTCCATGGAATGGCATGAAGAAAGACACCTGTTCCATCCCTCAAACTTCGTGAGAGGTCAGCCAAAACTGAGACCCGAAGAGGAAAATCTTGAGAGCATAGATTCCCTTTGACATCCATCTCCTTGTTGCAATGCTCCTGGTGCCCTCATCTTGAAAGTTGTCCCAATATTGCCTCCCAGTAAGATGTAGGAGAGAACCAAGAGCTCCTTGTAGTCATCTCTTGGATGGCTTTCTTGTTCAATGGCACTCTTGAGCTCGCTCAAAGCTGTCTCCCTTGCATCAGACAGCTCGCCTGTTAGGAGATGAAGGAGGCTTTCTTCATCCATGGAGGACATCCAAGATTTCTGGTCGAGGAAGTCCCACTGGTCCCAGAACCGGATGAAAAGAGGGATGTTAGGACCACCAGATGGTCCATAAGTGTTTGAAAATTTCCCCAAGGATCACTTCCAGGATGTGGTGCCTGCATGCAAACCAGAGGAGATTCCTTCCCAGACCCTCCTGAATCTTGATGCAAGTTTCTTCATTGGGACCCATGTGCGAGGCAGTAGTGTCAAACACGATTCCTTGAATGCGCACCTCATCCAGCGTCGGATACTGCCTTGAAGACAGCCTTGGGGGATCTTGTCTGCTTCCAAGAGGTACTCCTTGTTTTCACTTGTATCATGAATGGTGAGCCTCTCAACGCGTTTATATCCCTCAGTGATGTCAGGCAACTGCTTGGCATCCCAGTGAAGTAGCACAAGGCATCTATCTCCTTGGGAGTTCAATCTTCTCTCCGGTGGCCACTTCCTTTTGGTTCTTTCTTGTATGGCGACAGATGGAGCTCGTAGAGAGTGTGATGTTCTGAACGGTTGCCTTGGCCACGGCTCATACCACTGCCATTGCAGCCAGATCTGAGACCTTGAAGCTGTCTAGTTTGGTGGTTACTTCCTTTGACAGCATCATGGCAGACTTCTTTCCAGCTCTTATCTTAGGAGGACTTAGGAACTTGAACTCGGCATCGCTTCCATCTGTTTCCCTGTCAGAGGATGAAGACAATGAGGCCTCCTGGCTTGAAGGTACAACACTTAAGGTGATCTTTTTCTCCATCTCCGCAGCCTGTTTCTGCTTCTTCCCGCTTTCGCTTTTGCTTTTGGAGCCTCGCTAACACAGTGTCCAGTCCAGTCCTGTCTTGGAGGAAGTCAATCGATCCTCTCTTTGGCTGATGAGGAAGGCCCTGTCCTCGTTTGTGGTCTTCTCAAGGGCCTCTCTATATCCACATCGAACAAGTCATCAAGGTCCCCTTGAAAGATCTCCTCATTCATCCTTTCGAACGTCTTTTCTTGTGCTTCTGAAGACCCTCCTAGCCCCTCACTAACTTGAGCAGCTTCACTTTGCTGTAACGCAGTGTGGAGGTAGGGAGACCTGCCTTCTTTGGCAAATCCCCGGGACTCTCTCCACAGTCTCATTCGCAGCCTCCGCCTTTGTTTTCTTTTCCAGACCGTGGTGGAAGTAGAATTTTCGGAGCACTTGCCCCTTTGAGGGGAGATGGCTCCTGGTGATTTTCTCCTCCGGGTGACGATCAACTCCCACTGTTTGCAAATAGAAACCATGGCACCTGTGAAAAGAAAAATGGGAATATTGAAGTTCTCTGTCCTGTTAGTGATCGTGAATGAAAATGATAACTTTCATTTCCCCAAACAAGTAACGTTCATACCAATTTACTACCAAAAGAATGAAGAAGTTGGTGACCTCTAAGACACCAAACAAATACTTCCAAAGGCCAATCCACTTGATTGACTGCCAATGTCACTTCATTAATGGACCAGGTAGCAGCTGCATGGAGGGAGAGGAGAATGTGTCGCTCTTGTGAACCTTTTTTCTTTATCTGATAGAGTTCAAATTTTATGTGCACCTATACAACCCCCAAGTGTAACAAGAACAACTTGTGGCCTGAAGTCTCGCACAACTTTTATATTTTCACAATCTGAACTTGACAGCCCTAGGATATATGGTGTGAGTTTTTTAGAAGGGAAGATTTGTATGCAATGGATGGATTGCACTTGAGTTGCAAGAGTGTCAAAGTGTTAAGTAACTGTCTTGAGTAAAGTATAGGTATAAGCTGTCAGGGTAATTCGGATAAGATGGGTAAAGGTGAGGGCATTCAGAGAAGCTTAGAGATCAACAGGTGGTGAAATGCGCAGAAGACTAGGAAGGTAGTGTAGCAATGATAAGACCATAAAGAATGATACATTGAAAATATACTACACAAATAGTATAAGAATAAGGAATAAGGTGGATTTGGTAAGAGGGCCACATGACAGCAAAGAGCCTCTATCCTCGACACAATCCACCTTCTACTCAGTCTTCCAATCCTTCTCACACCCTGACACTCACTCTTGTATATTCTCTTCATCCATGTCCATACCACCTCAGAACATAGTGTCACAACCTCATTCACATCCTTCACACCCTAAAAAATCTCTTTATAAGTTGTTTCACACCCTAAGCATTCACATTAAATCGTTCATTTACTCTGTTCTCACTTTCCTTCTTCTATACCATAGACTCAGTCCCATACCCCATCATGGGTACCAGGATACTCTCAGGTAGCTTCTTGGCATATTCCACACTCAAACCTTCACCATTTACTTATGCTCTGATCTCCCCTGAGACTTTCATACTATTTAAAACCATCTATCACATTAATGCACACTTTACCTCCAGCGTAAATATTATAACTTACTCCATACAATCTTAGAACCTGCCATAATGCTTTGCTATCTACACAATTCTAATCTCTCTCCCACTCCATCAAGCCAGCATACATTTTACATCTCATCCCTTGTTAGTTCAGATAGCTACCTCAGTGCAAATACTTGATCCCCCCATCCCCTACCTGCTCTAAACTGATCTTGTTCATGTCAGCCCCTCAGTTATCTTTCCTATACACCACAACCAATTTTTTTAAGTCACCTTGTCTACTACACTCATTGCTGTACTCTTGCCTTCACCTTTCTCCCCTTTACAACGACAAATACTCTTTTCCCATCCTTTCAAATGCCTTGCAACACACACACACACACACACACACACACACACACACACACACACACCACTTTTCAGCTTCACAGTGACTATATTATTTACTCTGTGACCCTGATACGGCTCCCTTTTTACACACACAAGACTGATCATATTCACATTCCTTTCATCTTTCATTTCCACATTATACAACTTGTCAAAGTACTCTCACTCTCTACTTTTGACCTCGTTGTTTTCAGTATAGCTTAATTAAAAGAAATCTCTATAGTATTGGGTATTTGCATTAGTCTGTACCAATTCTTTTCAGAGGTCAAGCATACTGTATTCAAAGAGTGCCACAATAAAGGGCTCAATTAATATTTTATTTCCAAAATCAAAATTGTTATAATTAAAAAAAATTAGGAAACTAGAAGACTTAAATTGCTAAAAAATTATTATATAATATTAAATTTATCATTTACATTGTTTGCACTGAAATCAAAATTGTGTATAATCCCTGAGGCATTCATTGAAAGGGAGATTTCCATGTCTACTGATAAGTGCTGCAAGATTCCCTTCTAGACTTGTTCTTTCTTCTTTGTTACTCTACCCCTGAAGTGATCTTCTTTTATGAGCTTATCATTGAATACACTTTCAAGTGGTAATCCTCCACTTCCATTTTGAATTTCCTGTACCACTCCAGCCATTTGTTTTTGTTTTTCCTTAAGATGATAAATAATTCTGCTTGGTCAATTTATATGAGGTCATGTAGTTGATTTTATTATAGTCTTCCTTTTCCACATTGATAATTGTTTCTTCTAATCAATCACTTTGACTTGGCTTCATTTGAATTAGTATTGAGAGAGTAACAGATGTATAATTAATTTCTTATGGAGGTGTACACTGTACTCTTAAGCTTATGGCCACATTCTCCTTAGTTCTATAGGCATAGACAAGACCATTTTCCTCATTACTTCACTATATAATTTTGCAATGATGAAAAAGGCCGACAGACAGTAGCTTTTCTAAATTGTACAAAATATGTTGATTCTTACAAATTCAAAATCTAATATAAAATAAAGACAATTCAATTCCATCTGCTTATGCATCTAACAGTATCAGTGCTTCAGAAGTCTTTTACATTCTCACATTAACATTTTTGTTATTCCTTTGATATATTAACCCTTTTGTCCTGCCCCTGTAAATTTTTTTTAGGAAAGTTGCATGCCACCCTCAGGTACCCTAACTTGACCCCTTTTGCATGCCTCATTCAGGATAACTGAGCACACTTTGAGCCAAGAGCTATTTTTAGCTGACAGTTCACTCTAGTCCTTGGAGGAGGCAGCCTCTTTCAAGTGAATTTCTTTTGGCATGATTTATTTTATGAGCATTTTATTTATAGCATGGGTAAGATATATGTGTACTTTCCAAAGTTTTTATTAAGTTTAGAGCAAAGTCAATGAGGGCATCTCCCGCAGAGAGTTTGTTAGAATAGATCTGTAAAGGAAGTGGTGAAAGAAGAGGAAGAGGAATGAGTTGAAGATAAATATCAACAGATCCTATGTGAGCATTGGGGCTGGGAGTGGATGCCGGCTCTATAGTGTAGCTGGGAGAGGCGTGCCATAATCATACAGTTTTAAGGTGTAGCAAAGACATTATCCTCTGCTCCCATCTCTCTCTCTCTCTCTCTCTCTTTAGAAGAGGGGTGGACAACCTCCGGCCCATGAGGGCCTAGCATCTGGCCCGCCACCTTTTCTCCACTGTCCTTCCGTGACCTTGTCCTTCCTTCGAGCAATTTTCCAAAATACATTATGCACGTTCAACGCATTGTGGCATTGTTTGGCAGCACCTATTGTTGCGAACAGTTCTTATCCAAAATGAAGTACACGAAGTCTCACCTTCGCTCCCAACTCTCGGACCGCCACTATAATGACATTCTTCTGTTGCTAACTTCATCCATCGAGCCGGACATTGAAACACTTCTTCATGGCAAGCAGCATCAGCCATCTCACTGATTTGTATGTTTTTCTTTAAAATTCTTGTATAATGTATTCTAGTATACATATATATATATATATATATATATATATATAGTCATTTTGGGGATTTCGTTTGTCACTCCGGCCCATGGCCTGCTCCCAAAAGTCTCATCTGGCCCTCTCTCTGAAAAGGTTGCCCGCCCTTGCTTTAGAATATACAGTACCGTCCAAAACAAGAAAACAAAATACCCAAATCTACATTTTCTTAAAAATACTCATTTAATTTCCATGAAAATTGCATAGAATAACTTTGAAGTTTTCCTCTGATAGTGTCCCAGTTTGATTTCATTGGACAATAGAAAAAAAAAGATATGAAAGTAATGTTTGAATAAAAGATGCATCCCAAACCAGAGAATGATGTGTAAATGCACTGATAACCAGAAAATTACATTATCTCGTAGACAATTGAACAAAATATTAAAAAGAAGTGTACAGAATCTTGTGTTGAATGACTTGAGCACATCTTCGACATTCAACAGCAAAACTTCACCAATTTGTTGCATTTATTCTAATCTTTGCTGCACTTGAACATTTCTTCGGTTTCCGAGCCATAATCTTCTCACAGAGTTGTAGTGTCCAATTACAAGGTGGAGTAGAGCCAACAAGGAACCTCGCAAATTGAGCACCCCATTGGCCATTTGAAATCTCGAAATGGGCACACAAACCAAACACTAAAAATATGCCATTTGTTAATAGTTAATGTATATGTGTAAAACCGCTAGTTAATAATTAATGCAAAGCAAACTGTATACTTGTGAATAATACAAAATCATCAGTTAATAATTAATGTATTAATGCAAAGCAAACTGTATACTTGTAAATAATGCCCAATCGCTGTGCTCCCACGGTAAACACAACCATTCACACATTAGAAAACAGGTGCGAGCCGACGGTATTGTCTGTGCGGTGATAAGGAAGAGAATTAAAACGGCTGTTCATACAAGTAATGAGTGATAGAGAGGAAGTCTGACCCATGGTCCTTTAACATGGACCCGCGAAAGACGGAATTTTATTTTGCTATGAATGTCGGCACGACCAAATATTAGTCAGATTTCCAAATAGAAACACACTTGGTGTACACGCGTCTACACTAGATAACGCACATACCCTCCAGTCAAATAGGCTCCGCCCAGCTCTCGGATTGGAGAAACGGAGGCACGCCCCCAATCTTTCAATAGGATAAAAGGGCTTGTAAAAGACACACAAGAGAATAGTCAGTAACAAGATGTAGACCCAACATTAATATCAAGGGTCCCAGTACACCCATAGAGTATCTCCCATAGGTTTTCTATCAGGGCTCTAGACAGGCCAGTTCATCCGTTGATATTTTCAGCATCAAAGAACTGCTTCAGTGTGTCTGATGTATGGCACAGAGCAGTCCCCTGCATGCAAACAGGCTCACATACTCTTTATGGGTAGAAAGATGTTCCTGAAGCAGATTTTTGCATAACACAGCGTTTACTTTGCCACCCAAACGAATGAGGGTCAAACTTCCATTGTTTGAAAACTTGCCCCCACACAGTAACACTGCCACCTTCAAATTGAGGTCTTTTACATGCTGCTTCTCATCCAATCCGAACAAATTAATTTTACTGATGAATGGTTTCTTAGGTAGGGGTGCGGTGCTACGAGTCACCATAACTCTGCCAAGTGACATTCTGCCGAGAGACAATTCAGGTGCAAGTTCTCGGTAACTTGACGTGAAATATCGACTGTTGTCTCAAATCGGCCCTTCATTAGCAACCTTTGCATTGTGCGATCTTTCCTAGGAGTGGTTTTGTGATGACCCAGATTTTTTTTTTGTTTTTGCCGACTCGCAGCCAACCTTACTAACTCTAGTGAGCTGTGAGAAGTGTGATGGAAGGAGAAAGTTACTCAGCTAATAGGAAGTACACACACCACCTGTTACAATAGTTTCAACATTACCGAACGTTGTGCGAAAGATCCCATGGAGATGTCTTCTTCCTTCAACCGAATCCAGGCCATGAGAGATCCTCTGTTATTTACATGGGTATAACTTTATCGTTATTTTGTTTTCCAAACGCTTCCTCTGAACCCTCGTTAGGTTACGTCTTTTCTTTTCAAATAATAATTAAAAGGTCGAACCTGACATTATGGTCCTCGTTTCGAGGATGTGCGTGACAACTGACCGTGAAGACCTTCCCTCCGCCGGTCTCGTCTCTAATTACGGTTTATCGATTTGGATCTGGCGTCAGAACCAGTTAGCGCTCCTTTCCTACTATAATATCTATCGTTTGAAGCTCTTTGGGTATGTTTTTTGTAGGAGTTCAATGCCTACCCATACCAGTAATTAGATTAGCCAGATTTGGTAAGATTGCTGGTAGAGAACAAGCAGAAGAAATAAAATAGAAAAAGATCAGCGATGAAAAAGACTGCCTTAGTAAAACCTCAAGCATCCTAAATGTCGGGACCGGTAGAGCACTTTTGAAGCCTTCAAGATCAAATATGCCTTGAATACAGTACTCAGTTCAAATTTGACCTCTCTTGTTAGTGGTTGCAGACCCTTGAATTATTCTTTTTTCACTCCTTTATCGATGTGTAACCATTGCCCTCCTTGTTAGTGGTAATCCTTTTCTGCAACACGAAGCTTACTCAAACCATTCTCTAACAGATGGCGTTCATGACAACAAAGAGAAGACAATGTGGTCACACAAGTGATATTTTTTATGATAACCCTAAAGCATTAACGACGATGAATTGGCGTTTGTGTTGAAGTAAAGCCACTCCATGGTGTCAGATAATCGCATTAGCGGTTAACACATTGGGCAACATTATCTCTGTTATTGCACCCCACCAATGGAAGATACTCTTGTTAAATTTCATCTTCATTGGTTCCCCAAATCGCAGTAAAGTTGCGTGTCATTGCGCCGCGACTGTTCTCATGGACCTACCCTAAAATGCCGCGACGGCTTCAGGTCGCTTTCTGTCGTCTCCGAATTGAACACACTCGCGGGACGCACCGCCATTGGATGGGGCGCTCGTCCGCACCTTATTGCGACGACTGCGTTGTCCCCCAGACTGTTCGGCACATTCTTGTTGAATGTCCCAGTCTGGGTGATCTTCGTTCACGTTACGCTTGTCCCTCGTACTCGGGATGAGTTCTTGCACACGGACTTTGTGGAGAAGGCTGGCCTCCATTTTATTTGACTGCCTTTGATGTTGGGCGCATGATCCTGCGCGATGCGGGGAGCTTCCCCCGACGCCGTAGCGCGCTTCCTTCTTAAGCTTTTGTTTTGGTATTTAATAATGTAGCCTAACATTCGCACATACTTTCGGGCGGCTGTCAAGTTCTTCACCCCCACCGAATTGTCGTCTCTGGATTTAATTGGTCATCTTGGTGACTGGTATATACAGGAGTGTACACAAAGTTTTATCCGCTGAATGACATTTATTCAAGAAAACCAAGTATAATTAATTTTCAGTGGGAGAAAATACATGTATGCAGTGCCTAGTTTACGCCTGGCCGTAAATGAATTAAATGAGTTTGGGTTGCTATGGTGCTCACATAGGCTAGGCATAGTGTTAAATAAATCCACCGAATTTCCATAGCCAAAGAGGCTTGACAAGAAGATGTGCCTTTATTTGTCGGATATAACTTTTGTACAGAAGGAGCTGCGGTTCATGACGGCTTTTGGTGAGCATTCGATGCGTTGAAGAATGGAGCGATGCTAGAACCTTGTGTTGTTATTGGCGCTCTTCTGCGGCATGTTATCTGCGCGTTGCTCGCCGGTTCCTGTTGACCCCAAATAGTCTTTGTTTTCCCGTAAGTAGTTGTTAGAGGGATGATGGTCACCCATACTGCATTTCTGAAGAATCGTGTGCCCTCCTGCTCCCGATGCCTGCAAGGGGATCTGTTGCTCTGATTAATGTCTTCCCCACACTTTCACCTCATCCATATTCATTCTAGGGGGGGAAAAAACCCCCTGGTCAATTAACAGTCATTTATTTGGTCATGTACTTTGTCAGTGGGCTGCAGTTATTTCCGCGATACACTTAATACCTTTCTCCCCTCATAAGTGTGGTCAAAAAAGGAGGCTCGCCTCCTCCATTTTATTTGACTCTTTGATGTTTGGTCGCATTATCCCGCGGGGGGGGGGGGGCTTCCCCCAACGCGGGAGCGTGCTTCCTTGTTGTTGTTCTTTTTTTTGGGGGGGAGGGGTAGTGTTTTTGTCGATTTAGTCTAGGCTGAAAATTAATTACGGCAGTTGGGCGCTATTTTAAAAAAAAAAGAGACTCTTAAGAAGCAGTCCCTTAATTCAGTTTATTATCACCAAAATACTCTTCTAATATTTTTATTTCATTAATATTATTTATGGCAAATATTAATTATTTTGCTATAATATTTATTATTATCACTAATAATATTGAGCCTCGTATTATTTAGTGAAATCGGGCTTATTTATTTTTAGGTTGGATTCACTTTGAGCGTAGTCGAATACAGGGGGTCCTCTTCGCAGGGGTGTCTCCCTCGCGTGGTGGGGGTGGGGCATCCGTCCTTCGCATTTTATGCTCCTCTTCCACGGTGTTATTTCCGAGGCTTATGCCCCCGCTGAGTAGTGCCGGTGATCTGTACGGTCGCGTTGCGGCTGTACAGCGTCGTCTCCCCTCGCAAACTCTCCCACAGCCCTTCGCGGGAGTCCTTCCGTGTGGGGTACTCGAAAGAGAGGGGGGGGGATTATTTTAATCCAACTAGGGGTGTTTGCTAGGGGGGGGAGGAAGCGAATAAGGGGGAGAATGGTAATAGTGCCCCTTCCCTTTGATGTTCAAGGTCGAGCGGGTGTTCCCCTCCCTCACGAACAAGTTCGAAAGTAATAACTTGACCCCTTTACGGGGCGGAAGTGGGGGGGGGGGCATTGGACTTTTGAGCAGGGCCCATTTCCTTGGGCGCACACGAAATGAGTCTCCCTCCACTGAAAGGGGTAAAGTTCTGGAGAGTTGCGTCCACTCCAAGTACCCCAGTAGTCTCCTCCTATGACCACTTGGGAATGTTCTTCCTTATTTCTTTTGCCTTGGGAACGCCATCCGTTCTCTGGCCAGGGCGGAGCCCCTGATCAGATGATGAAAGCAACATAAAGATCAGCGTGACAATCGCTGGGGAGACGGAGGGAACCGGGAGCAGGTCCCCGTTGGGGTGGGGTCTGGGTTATTGTTTTTTGACACCAGCCATCGATGAGGTAGAAACCCTTGTTATCCCGGGGGAAATGGGTTGTGGGGTCGTTCCGCTTCAGCGGTATGGGGATACAATTTCCCATAGGCTGAATTTCGTGGAACAGATGAGAGGAGTGTGGTGTAAAGACGGGTGAGGAAAGGCAGCGGTGTTGTGATGATGATGTGTATAACCACATTGCATCCACCTAACGGAGGCTATACCTCTCCGTGCGTTGACGTTTGTGTCCACTCTTGCTTGGTATTGAACCCGGTACCATGACCTCAGAAATCCAACGCCGTATTGACAACGCTAGCGAAGGATCCTTGCCATTTTCTCTTGTCATTTGTTTTGTTTTTTTGTACCTCATTTCCTAGTCGTGACCTGCCCCTGCGACCCCTTTTGACTGGTATTGGGGCTTTCAGTTCTACTAGGTGCTGATTGCTCATTGGTTGGGCAAAAAATAAGTGGAGGGGACAGGTTCAAGGGGAGTGCCAAAGGAGAGGAAGTAGAGCAAGATGGTAGAAGGTTCGAAGAGGTTCTGAACCTGTGTCCGAGGCTGCTTCATTGGTTACCAAAATCCGACGTCGGGGGTTAGCAGCGGGTCCTAACTAAGATCAACGCTGGTTCAAGTTATTTGCCAGAGGAGCCAAACGGGGGTCCGATGAGGATTTGGGGGTTTAACGCCATCTCACTTTGGTATGATACATTCTTGTGTTTGAAATAAGAGAACCGAACATAAAATTATAATATCGAAAATGTAAGGTTGTTACAACAGACCTAAATTCTAAATGTTGTGGCCGGGAAGGCGCAAGTCAAGCCTTCAGGAAGAATTTCGTCCAATAACCACTGATATCCCGGGAGTGTTAGTGTCACGCGCGGGCGATGCGTCATGCTTCGAAATAGTGTTTGTCCTCTCTGTCGAGACGGAAAGATGACTTGGAGGACAGGAACGTAAGGGCAGGAATCGATGGTGACAAAGGTCAAGGATGTATACGACTTGTGGAGTATTTCTCACGCCTCCACAAATTAATGTTTCGAAAGGGAATGTGGATTGACTGAAGAACCTTTGACACGCACACAAACGAGTGATGAGGGGAAAAGCAAACGACTAGAATGTGGGGAAAGTTGCTTGCATCTTAAGTCAAATTGAAGAGTTTATGAGGCTTCAAGCTTCAGACTACCCACCCATCAATCGCTTCCTGGGTCGGCGCATCTGTAAGCGAAAAAATGACGTATAAACCTTCCATTATGGCTAGAGTCCCGCATAAAAAGAGGGACGCAAGTAAAGGAAAACATGTCTGTTCGCCGTCCTTGCGCATACCCACGGTTATCTATGAGCGTGTAATTATTTATGATCTGAGCTCCCGACCATTTTGGAGCAGGAGGCTGACCATCAATTTTAATAACTTCTGACGCCACCATTTCATCTGCACCTTTCGCTTACCCACTAAATACCATAGTCCTTTGGCTTGGGGACCCAGGAAAGCCGGGGTATGGGGTGCTCTTGAATTTCGGTGCATGCGCTCTTTTATGTGCAATGTTCCAGGGAGCTTCGAAAGCAGCCCTGCGATTCCAACACTTGGGTACTTGACGCTAAGTTGTTCCTGCAATGCTTGACGTCCTCGATTTGGAAGTGAATGTAAAGTTTGCGTCAAGTGTGAATCATCTGGGTAGGGAGTCAACAAGGTGTGGCACTGCTCTTGAGTGAGGAGTGACGCGATCCTCTGGTTAAGTATGAATGTGTGAGCTCAGAAATTAAGTGGGTGAAGTTGAAATTTGCAAGGGTGACTTAGTCTACGGGTCCTGTAAGGATAGAAGGGAGTGCAAGAAATAGCGGTTCTGCAATGACGTGGGATGAAATTGTGGATGGGTATTGTTTGGTCGTTGTAGGAAATATGAATAGGTGACAGAAACACGTTCTTTCAGCACATGAATCATTGATAGTCTGTTTAATTCAAGAGGGAAGAGTAGGTGAGAATGTTTGAGAGTATGAGGAAATAACTGGGAACATGGAAAGCAAATTTATGAAGTGACAATTGGTAGCGCAAAGCCTGTATGTGTGTGTGGGGGGGGGGGGGGGGGCTAGAACTTGAATGAAAAGCAAATGCTGAATGTCGATGTGAAACGTGCAGATGATAATAGTGAGATGCGGATGAATGTATACAAGGGATCGAGGACAGAAGATGAATGAGTACATGTTCGGATGGGAGCGGTTAACTATTATGAAAAGAAGTGAGAAATGTGATAAAGCAAGAGAAGAATGAATAGCTATGTGAACATCAAGATGGTGAGGATACTTTGAAGACTTGTATTATGTGGGTATTGAAGGTGATGTGAGCATGCATGGTGTTGGTGTTGCGAGAAGTCTGAAAATGGGAAGACGGCTGGAGTAGATGGTATAGTCGATGAGATGCTTTATGAAATGGTTCTAGTGGCTCTTTTGTTGAAAGAGTACCTGAAGATTAAAAATGGTGGTATAGTACCGTAGTATAAGGGCAAAGGGGATAAAGTTGAATGCAAGAACTACAGGGGAATATGTCTTGAGTATCGTAGGTCATGGTTATGTAAAAATTCTGATTTTGCTGTAAGAAGTATAGCTTAGCGGACGATGTAGGTGGGCTTAGATCGCGCGGTGTGTCTGGATCCAGCATTTGCAATGCAACAGCTAGCTGAAAAAAAACTTGGGTAAAATGTATGTTGGTTTCATTGATTTGGAGAAAGCATATGATTGTGTAAATAGGGATACGGTTTGGAAGGTTCTAAGTATATAGATACTTAGATGGCCGGAGTTAGTGGCTTGTTATATGTTGGGGTATGGTGTTTAACTTTTATGGATAGAATCAACAAAGATAGGTTGTATGTTGATTGAGAGTGATTTGGAAGTTTATCGAAGCGTTTGGCTGGGTGTTCGTGAGGGGGAGGGGCATTTAGGGTGATATTAGACTCCGTTATGTTCACTAGGATTTGGAAGTGCGACTGTGTGGGTGCAACTACTCTTTGCAACGAGTCAAGGTGTTTAACTTCCCATTGGTTTTAAACACCGCGGGGGAGGGGGGTTACACTTGGTACGTGGAAGAGCTTCCCGTCCTCCTGGCCTACGTGCAAACTAGGAAAGATTCTTCTCTGAGTTGACTTGAACTCTTATCGGGGCCTGGAGAAGTTGGTGCACTTCCTCCTCGCTCCCTCTCAGCATTCCTCTTTTTCTACGACTATCCCCCTCAACCTTTTAGCTAGGCTTAAGAGTTTGACCAGGTACCTCATGCCGTGTCAGAAGAAAGGCTCTGGAACTTTTATCAACAACGCCCCTGAGTCGCAAGAGGCCAGGAGTTGATGGCTCCTGGCCGTTGAGGGCGCGATTAATGGGAAAATAGTTTTTTGCGCCAATAACCCCGTCCCTGCGTGTAATGGACTGATCGCCTCTCTGCGGCCGTTCTCGGGTGCGCAAGGATGTACTGCTTATGACGAGCGGGCTTCTACTTCTTTTTTGGCTTCCAGGCTAACCAAAAGTCCCGGGTTTCGTCTCTGAGTCTGCCATTACATCTTCAGATTTTGGCTTTACCATCGATGATTAGTACGACCTGGTAAGGAAATCCCCCCCCCCTCTTCCTCGTACCCCTTTGGCTGCTCGGTTGGGGTTTCGGCACATGATGATCGACCGATCGATACAGGAGTGCGTCGCTGAAAAGGTGCGAACACCACCCTTTAAAGCACCTGACCTAAAAAGTCAGAAAACGCGAGATTGGATAGGCGGGACTGATCCACCACCGTTTCTTTCTCTTTTATATTTGTCATAAAATCGGGAAATATCGTGTGTTGACAGGTTCTCAAAACCTGACAATATTTCGGACTATATCCCTATGAAAGCTCATGCAAATCCTCGCTCGGCCTTGGCGTTGAGGTGGACGTGGTAAAAACCGACACCACCACTTTGAGCGGTCAGGGGCTTTCCTCCAACCATAGATCTTCGGCAAAGGGGTTCCCTTTCGCCACCTTCGGAGCCGTCCTCGGGCAACTCTACCTCTGTAGTTGAGGTGGCCCCTGCAAAAATCTTATAGCGGAGAGGGGGTTTCTCCCTCTCCAATCCAAACCGGTTACCGAGTTTCACCATTAGCCCTTTTGGTAGAGATGCCTCCGGGCGAGTCCACTTTGTTTACTCAGGGGCCCACCATTAACACGGCGTGTCAAAGCATGTGCCGCCCCGATGGGGGCAGATAAACTCCATTAGAGGCACCGCCCCTTGGACCTTGCCAAGGCGCGTAGACGAGAGGATCGTGACATTGATGGGAGCCGGCATGGCCCCTCGCGGCTTTTTCCCAATCGAGGTCGGCATGCCGGTCCCACTGACATGTGACAAGTCATCGGCCCTATGGGTTCCCGGTCAGGATACCCGATACTTTTAGGAGGGGAGAGCCACTTGGCTCCCTCTCTGAGGTGGAGATAATCTCAGAGGTGCCCCTGTCCCAGATGGTAGGTTCTTCCTTGTGGCCGAACCTGGGCGCGTTACCAAATAACCCTAAACCTGAGTCTGCCCCTGCGAAAGGTCCTTCCGAGGCGGCCTCGGTTGCTGGGCACTCAAAATTAGAGGAGGGACCTCCCTACCTGGTGTCCCTTTGCCAGGCAAGATCTCCATTTCGGAGAAGGATCTGGCTGAGGCTGGTCCGTTCAGGCTTGGGTCCCTTCTGGGGGTGAAGAGAAACCGGCTCACTCCCCGCCCTCTGCAAAAAAAAAGAAGGCAAAGAGGTCTAGGGACACCTCTTCTTCAGTGGGGGCTCCGGTAACAGACGGGTCTGTTGCCTTTTCGGCACGCGACCAGGCCAAGACCGGCACGTCCGTCCCCGAGGCGCCTTCGGAGAGGGGTTGGGATCCAGACAAAGACTAAAGTTGCAATCATGATGAGCGGAGCCTCAATCACGTCGGGTTCCACATTGTGAGACTACCTGGTGTTTTGAGCCCGCTGGCTTCAAAGGTTTTTTTTTATTTATTCGCTCCGCTGATGGCAGAGCATGGTGGCCAAAGACTACATGTTCTATCAGAGGATAGCATTAGCTAAGTTGACTGGTAGATAACCCTAAGATGCCTATTACCTGGAAGGGGTCCTTCTGAAGAATGAGGCGGACACCTAGGCGGTCATTATTAGTGCTCTTTCGACACTCAATGGCTCGCCTGTGAAAGTGACACCGCACTCTACCATGAATTTCGTGAAACGGGTTGTTTATGCGAGGGAACTCGTGGACTACTCCATAGATGACATCACGTTAGAGCTGGCCGACCAAGGAGCGATCAAGTCGAACGTGTGATAAGAAAACTCGGGGCTGGGGCTCGAGACCCACCCCTAGACCCTTCGTCACATTCGTTCGTGACAGGCAACCTTCGTGCACCTGTCTCGAAAGTGCTGCTGCTACCACCGCTTCGGCTAAATAAATCGCTCGTGTAGACGCAAAGTCGGATTTACCCGAAGTTTGTGCGAATTGCTAAGTCTGTCAATTCCGTGGAGTCGCATCTTCCTTCCTCGGAGCGACGTGTCGTGTATCTCCTGTAGGAGGTTCTGGCTGCGGACGGACTCTTTTTACGCGAGGCAAGGACATGGACCTGTCGCCCCCAGACTGTTTGGCACATCCTTGTTGAATGTTCCACTGGCTGATCTTCGCACACTTTATACCTGTCCCTGTACCGGGACCAGCGAGGTCGCTACCGTTTGCCCCTTGTACTCGGGACGGTTTCGTGCACAGACTGTGGACTATTTGACTTTTTGGAGGAAGTTGACTTCCTCCATTTTATTTTACTCTCTGGTGTTTGCAGAGAGGGGCGTGACAGATTTCTTAGGCTTCTTACCTGGATGACGCGAGATTGAACTGTTGAACTGGTTACTTGCTACACAAACAATGCCGGTTCTCTACCAGAAACCTAGCTTTGGGATCATTTTGGGCACCATTTTTTTTTCTAGTAAATTGCTTATCTGCTGATAATAACTCGTTTTATTTATCCACATTTGTATATCCTTTGACTATACTTAGTTTATACCTGTAAGTTATCGTAAACCAATGTGATCTTTTTGGTCAGTGCTGTAGTTTTTTTTGTTTTTTTTTAGTATTATTTATCTTTGTAATTTCAGCGTTTGTACCCGTGTTGGCGGTCCTCAGAAGGGACCGTGAATTTTTTAATCACTGCTAAAATCGCTAAAAACTGGTTTGAAATGCCTGAAAATGACGTCAAGCGCGGGCATTTGCCCCCGCAATTGCCAGATCTTAATATAATCGAACATTTGTTGTCTGAAACGTATATAAACCGGCGGTTCTGACCATCTATACCAGGGATCTACCAAAGCCCCTAAAACACTAAACATACAGTACGCGGGCGGACGATGTTAGTCAATTCACGATTCGACTGACAAATTCGGAAAGGATGATGCCTCGGCCAACAGCGACCGAGGCCGAAAGGATCTCCAGATTCGAACTAGGCTGGAAAATTCAAATTAACTTGGCAAAATGTACGGCAGTACCGATCGGTCGACACCGAACCGCTCTCTTCAACAGCGACGACTCGTTAAAAGACGAGGATTGGACTGGCTCTCACTGAACTAGACAAAGTACTCCGATTTAGAAACCTATCCATAAAGAACAAAACGAAATTAAACTTGTTAATGATACTAAAGTAGAGTCAAACCCTTATTAAAAGTATAATTTAGTGAGTCAAATAGTACTTTGTCACCCCACCCTGTCTGTATATGTGCTTCCTGCTGTCCATAAGCTTTGATGACTCATGCTCCATTTAATAAATGATCCTCGAAAGGCCCGACAATTACTCCTCTTGGTCCTCGTTCTTAATGTCGTTCCTCTTATTCCTGTAGTTCCTCTTATTCCTCGGTTCTTTCTGTAGTTCCTCTTGTTCCTCGTTCTTTCTGTAGTTCTTCTTGTTCCTCGTTCTTTCTGTAGTTCTTTCTGCAGTTTCTCTTGTTCCTCGTTCTTTCTGAAGTTCCTCTTGTTCCTCGTTCTTTCTGCAGTTCCTCTTGTTCCTCATTCTTTCTGCCTCTTGAAAAAAAAATGTAATTAATACCTTCGTCCAGCTTCCGTCTTTCATTGAGAGCTTATGCCCCTATTCGTTGGTGATATAGTTGCTTCGAAGTGACCTTATAAGGCGTGGCACTCCGAGGTGGATGTCAGCGACAGTAATAGGCCACAGCGAACGCATTGCCCTGTTTCTCACCCACACAGTCTGGCACATTTGCAAAGCGATTGCTGGTGGGGGGGGGGGGCAGTTCATGAACCACCGTTACTTGTCTATAGGAGCGTTGCAACCGTGGCACTGAACCTTCCCCTCTTGTCATTGTGCCTTTCCCCTCCCCTATTCCCCTTATAGTCTATGTTGTGGGGAGGCAGAGGGGCTAGTGGTGGTTTTGGCCTCCGAAACCTTCAAACCACCCGATATTGCCTTGAAGCCCTTTGAGCTGCCAGCCTGAGTAATTTTAGAACTTTACCTTTGGAGACACGCCCCCTTTTATCGTTCCCTCACACTCGCGTACGTACGCATAAATACACACATGAGGGGGAAATGTTTTTTTTTATATTTAGGACTTTTCATTTCCTTTGTCACATTTTATCCCCCCAGTTAATGGGTGTCAATTTTCCTATCGCGAATATCGTATTTTCCCATTCTAAGTCTGTCGATCTTGAGAGAATGAGGTTCTTTCCCGCCATAGTATTTCTACATCGGTGCGTGACAGCGATGCCACCGACACAGACAGGAGGCGACGTAAGGCGTACCCCCCCCCCCCCCCCGCCTATCATATATAGAAATATCGTTTTCCGATAATTCATCCCCCCCCCCCTAAACCAGGCCTTTTGTTCCGTGGCGCGCTTTAGATCATTTTGGCTTGCTGCTGTTCGCCGTGGACTGGAGACGTGTATGTATGTATGCATGTGCGTTATATTTAGGCTTATGAATGCGAAGAATTTTTCGCCGGTGTATATATGGAAGGGTGTGGTTTAAATTCATTTGTGTCCGTATATATGAGTGTGGTTAAAATGCCTTTGTGTGCGTATAGGAGGGATCTTCAAAATGTTAGTCGGAAAAGGGGGGGGGGGTTACCAGAAGCTCCATTGAGGTCAAAACACTTGCAAACGATGTTACTATCAATTTAAACCATTTCTATAAAACAGAGAATTAAACCAAGTTAAAACAGCTCTTTTAACATTCCACAAGAAAAGGGCACTCGTTTTTCTTCCGTTGATGTAAGTTAAAAGAGCGGTTTTAACTTGGTTTAATTCCCTGTTTTATAGAAATGGTTTAAATTCATAGTGACATCGTTTGCAAGTGTTTTAATCTCAATGAAACTTCTGCTGAAAGATAAAATTTATTCTTATTAAAACATTCGGCACTCGAACGGAAATATCGGGCAGAAGTTTTATTTTCCCGCCTACAACGGATATTTTACGTATCTTCGATACCATTATTTTAGTCACTTTATTCAACAACCTCCTTTTGTCAATGTTTTCTTTGAGGGTGGTGGTGGGATTTGTTTTTATTATTATTATTTGTTATGTATGTCACTTTGCGAGAAGCGTGCTTAGAATCAAAGAATGACATCAAAACTATAAGGCGTCATTTTCCATCTCAAAAGATCTCCTTCCCTCTCAGACTTCTACTTGTCTCTCCTTCTCGCAGTTACTGACACTTGGTTATGCGTCCCTGTTTAATAAATACCAATTTGCCTCTTCACTAAATGGTTGCTAGGAGCCTTCCTTCGTTGAAAATTCCCCCATCACGTGGTTTAAACTCTCGTTCCATACTGTAAACTTGGCACTCGCTTTCCATCCTGAAACTTCTACCGTTTATCCCTATCCTTAAATTGTTGAATAGCCTCATCTTTGAGGGCGCCATGTTTACTCTCACGCGCTCATGCATTTTTGTTATTTGTGACCGCTATTATGACATGTGTATGAGCTCTATTATGACATGTGTATGAGCTCGAAGAGACATGAGAAATAGTTTAAATAATTCCGTATGTCATCTCGTGCGACAAATTTAGGCCAGTGAATTGTGGACTCTTATATGCGCGTTCTGGTTAATGGCGCCCAGCTCGGCTTTCTTCCTGGTCGACCGTCCTTAACTTAACCTAGATAGGAAGCTCAGCCCTCTGAATGAGGTGAAAGTAAGTGGAGTACGCAGTGGTGTAGGAATTGTAGGCCCCATTAGGTCTGGGTCTGATCCAAATATATACCGGGGGATTTTTATCAAAACCTCGTGAACTGCTCAATAACCGTTGGGATTCTCATTAGATCGAAGCAATGCAGAATTATCTTAGGGGGAGATGTACAAATAATTATTACATTTATTCGTCGGATTTACCTTTTGGTAACCATCAAAAGACCCCCTGAAGTTCTTGTAGTCGCCTTTCTCCTTTATTTAGTCTTACTATCGCGGCATTATCCCACTCCTCAGACAGCATTTCAGTTTCAAGGACTTACCACTCAACTGCCAGATCCAAACATTTACACAATCGCGGTTATTTTTAGGATCTCGGATCACCCAATTCAGCTGCATTTCCATTTTTCGAGTTTTCGCAACGCCAATGACCTCTTGCTTACCTATTTCCACAATTTAATACAGCACTGAGTTTGAACCTTCGCAGACACTTCATATTTACCTTGTACAACTTCATCGAAGTTGTACTTCGATAGTACTTCAGTGACATATCGCATCCTAGATCTTGGTAGCACTTGATTAGGCTCTCCACTATACGCCCTCGCTGGGCCCCTTTGTGTTTTCCCAGAGGTCCTTTGCATACATGTTTGAATCAATGCCAGGCCGATCGCTTAGTTTCACCCATTGTCGCCTCGGAGTCCTCATCAGCTATAAGTTGATGAATCTAGGCCCTATGAATATGCCTTCTTTAATCTTGGCATCACTTATTTTAGGGAAGATCGCTTTGAGGTACTGGAAACATGGCTTGTTATGTTGCAGTGCTTTAGTAAATTGCTTCATTAAACCCTATGGAGAATGATAACAGGGGAATGATGGGGGATAGGTTGTGTTTTACATGTGGATAGTGGATCGAGTGTTCTCAGTAAGGTAGTCTTAGTGCAGTGGAAGTGAGGGACAGAGGCGTGAGATTGATAAGGAATTGTGGGGAATGAATGCTCTACTACTTTGTTGATGACCTGCCCTTAATGACTGAGGGGGAGTATTCAGAATTATTAACTGAAGCGTTTAGCAAGGTAGGCCTGAGCAGGTCTGACGAAACCGCTGGGTTAGGCTGAGAGAGATGATATTATAGTGCTTGGTGTATGATATAGGGCAAATGCGCTGTTTTAATTATATATCATGAATGGCAGTGATGAAAATGAGTCAGTTTCGATAACAGGGTTATGAATAGAAGGAAAGTTTGAGGGGTTGGGCTCAATGGAGTGGGGGAATGCGAAAGAAATGCACGAGTCATGATGCTTCCAGCGTTACTTACTCTGTGGCGGTAAGAGTCATGGAAGAAGAATGCAATGCAAATGGATAATTTGAGAGGAGTGTTTGGTGTGAAGAAGGAATGGGAGAGCTCTTGTGGATAAGGCGATAGATTTCCTGGTCTCGCTACCGGGTTCAATTTCCGACGAGAGCATGGACATACACATGCGCTTGTAGGGAGCTGCCGGCACTCTAGCGGCGCGTAAAATTTGAGACATCCAACTCCCGCAGTTTGCCCTTCCTGCCCCAATACATCCACACATTCACTTCTTCATAAACTTCTTGGCGATGCCCTCGTTGATATTGCACTTTAAATTAGAGGGTCTGCACCTTCCTTTCCAACTAAGACGACCAGTCCTTGGTGTTCAGGGACTTGCGAGTGGTTGTTATTCTGATTCTAATGCGAGTTTCATTATCGTGTCGTGCAAAGGGACGCATGCCGCAATTACATAACTAAAGCCTGCGTCACACTAGCAGAATTGAACGCCGAAGAGGAAGTTGGCCGAACTGCCCGCGTAAATCCGAAGTCCATTCGTAGACGGAAGAAACCCGGAGGCCAACGTGCAGTTCGCACATATCTGACCGAATCCCGCGCGCACACCGCCCGTAGGTAATGCAATTCACATGTATGTACTCCATACGTGCCTAGCACGCAATTGTATTTAGACTGGGAACGTATTTATAAGGGTAGCCCCCCTTTCACACAGCATCACCCAATATCGCCATGGAGCTCAAGGACAGACGGCAGTAATATTAAAGCGAATCCAGATTAACAACACAAGCCCCTGAAGATGCCACAACGCGGCCCAGAAAGGAGGAGAAGGAAGCCTCCTTCATGGACACACTACCATAGCCTGCTCGTTTCCTCATCAACCAGGACAAGACCGCTTACAAGAAGTTTGAGGGTAGCCCAAGTTTTGTTATCAGAGATTTCCTTTACCTATGCGCGACTTTTGTGCTATTGAGTTGGGCCGTAATATTATACACGAGTACTGGGGTGTTGGTAGTTTGGGTGCAATCCCACCTATTGGGAGGGAAGTGTGAGAATAATAGGATTTGTCAGATAAATATGATAGGGTGGAATTCCACCGAGGAGAAGGAAAAGTGTTAAGCACCCGTGGTCGATCCCCCCGACGGTGGGCGCTAATGCGTGCCATGGAGTATTCTCGGCACACACTTCACACCATAGATCGGAGGATGTCGAACTTCGATGACTCACTTACCTACATATGAGCAGCCTAGCCGTTGATATTCACACGGACCCACGCTATGTCAGACCAACAACTGATACAAATCTAGTCATTTCTTTTACATCACAGTACGATTGAGTTGACCACCTTTTCACATTGGCTATCCTATTACTTTTGGCACTTCAGCCTATATCGTTGGGGAAACCACGCAAATGAGGTGGTAACTCTGAATGTTATGTTGTACGGGCATGGGAATAGACTTGCGTATGGGCGTGCCGTGGTGTTAGAGCGGTTGGAAGACGAGTAGGGGATGGAATGACTATCTAATAGTGTGTTGAAGAGAAAGGACGGATCCTGTCTGATGAACCCTCCATGGACGAGATGCAAGAGCATAATTATGTAGCGCTATGGTGATGATAATAACACTACAACAAATCTCAGTGTCAAGAAAAGAACATAGATCTCATGTGCATTTTATTATGAAGTTGAATGTGCTGAAATCGAATTTGATAACCAAACCTCCCATCACGTAACATTTCCTTGGAAATTGCTGATTTAATAATTAATGAATTGATACCGATTTCCACGATACCATAATTGTATTTCGGTCCCAAAGTCAGATTAAATGTGTCCATTGTAATTAATCCATGAATATATAATGAATCAGCATGTTTGTTAGCATTATATAATGTATTAACCGCCATTTTATTATTTGCTGCTTCGTTTGTAAGACGTCTCAGGTGTGTCACGCTTCAGGTTCCAGCAGAAGTCAGCCAGCATGGCAAGGTTCCATTTTCCGGTATACCTGTTTTCCATTGACGCCATATTTTGATGGAACCTTTCTCCTGCATTCTCTTGGAAGAAGGACATATGAGAATGAAGAAAGTGTAGCTTCAGCGACATATCGCATCCTAGATCTTGGTAGCACTTGATTAGGCTCTCCCCTATACGCTCTCGCTGGGCCCCTTTGTGTTTTCCCAGAAGTCCTTTGCATACATGTTTGAATCAATGCCAGGCCGCTCGCTTAGTTTCGCCCATTGTCGCCTCGGAGTCCTCATCAGCTATAAGTTGATGAATCTGAGGCCCTATGAATATGCCTTCTTTAATCTTGGCATCACTTATTTTAGGGAAGATCGCTTTAAGGGACTGGAAACATGGCTTGTTATGTTTCAGTGCTTTAGTAAATTGCTTCATTAAGCCTAGTTTTATATGCAGTGGTGGCAAAATAATTTTCTCCTTAACTTGTGGCTCATGAATTACATTATGGCATCCAGGCCTCATATTTTCTCTAGGTAACCATTCTGAGCGTACATACTGTTTTGATCTGGCACTACTGTTCCACTTGCAAAGGAAGGACATAAACTTGGTGTATCTAGTTTGTAGCCCATTAAGTAGGGCTACTACTTTGAAGTCTGCCTGAATTAGCCACTCATGCTCCTAGTAACTTATGCGGTCTAGAATAAAAGCAAGGTTCTCATATGTCTCTCTTAAAAGGACTGAGTGAACAACTGGAACTTAAGGCATGGTGTTCTCAATGTGCAACAGAACCGCTTTTATGCTGTAAAGGGATGCATCTATGAATAACCTCCACTCATTTGGTTCATAGGTCAGCTCAAGGGCATTGAATAGGCCTCTTATATCATTACAATAAATTTTTTCAAAAGTGAAGAATTGCAGAACGCTTCCTAAATACTGTAATTCGAGCATGTTCATCCAACAGGTTCCATTGTTGCACATGTGAGGCCAGGAGTTCACTCTGCTGCTTAGTAAGTGTTATATCACAAACTAGATCATCATTGAGTTCTGGTTGGGGGATGAGGTGTCGTTTCTTGTCAGATTTAAGCTGTGCCACATATGGTCTATCTTGAGATTCTGAATTGTCTGAGTTGCTTGTGTCCTCGTTTGGTAGTTCAGAGGGCGGCTGTGGTGCAGGCATAGCCCTTGAATGTCTAACTTTTTCTGTTGCGACCTGCAGTGAAATAAAATAAAATCAGGCTAAAAATGGATATTACTGGCAGAAATAGTGGAAGTACAACATATTATGTATTTTGATTTTTTGAATTGATACATATCTTGAAAATATATTAAAGACCAGGAAAGAAAACACATTGAATACCCACCCTTAATATCTGTTAAGCAGAAGTAGCAATCCACTGAATGGTCCTTTGGCTCTCTCCATACCATTGGTACGCCAAACATGAGACCAGGCCCTTTGCCTTTCACCCAGGGAGAAAGGGAACTTGTACACCTGACAAGTTCCCAGCGTTTGTCCTGGTCACCCACTTTACATCCAAAGTACAGCTTATAAAGTTTCTTCACATGTTTAGTCAACTGTCTCTTGTATTCTCCTAATTTAATTGATCCACATAAATAACAGAAACTGTCTGGGGAATTTTTGCATTCTCTAGGCATTTTAGCTCTGTCTCCTGTAAAGAAAAAACACTAGTATGTGAAAAATAATATAAATAGTAACCCCATAAATATTATATAAAATAGGAAGCATTTATAGTAAGTTACAAAGTTATCAAGCGTTACGTAAGAGTTACCACGGATTTGGGCCCATATAACTAAAGAAATATTTAGTATACTTTCATAAATTCCATAGGTTAGGTTGACATATACCTTAGAAACACCCCATTAAAATTATATCAAAATCCGTTTATAACTTTTATAGTTGTCATTTTCGGCCCAATCCTCTTTGCATTCAATCGCTACAGAAGCATCAGTGTATTTAACGTAAGATGGTAATTTACGAGAAACTGGAGGGATCGCAGAAAGAGACCGAGGTTATATTCGTGATTTACGCAAAAAAGAATACCCCTCGAAAAGGTTATTCTCATTTCCAGTTTTTTTTTTTCCCCATTGTTGTACAGTGTAATCAGCCTTCTTTTACCACCCCTTTATCAAAAACGTTTACCCTCCAAATATTATTTGCCATTTTAATCAATCAAATTGCTGAAAGTCGTTTGTCTCTTCATGTTCGGATCACTTGAATGAAATGAATTCCGTCGACCCCATGAAACATTTCAGTTCTTTCCTCTTTCCCAACGCACAAAGAAAAACTAGACTGGGGAAGCCATCGAGTGGGTAACGCTCATGTGCACCAGAATGGCCTTGACCCGCTGATCCTCACACGGAGATAATAATGGTTCCACTCCAACTCTCCTTATGTGGGAAACGTTTTTCTCGTTGGTCGTTTCCCCCTTTGTTCATGATTAATTTTAATTTAATTTTGTTAGTGCATTTTCTGCTCCGTATGGACTCTCTTTCCCCATTGGTAACATCCCTGGAGACCGCCAGCAAATGACACGTGCTTGTTGATGTAAACTTGACCCATTTGCATATTGCAGTGAGAAGGCTGTTTCTATGGTAACCACTCATCCTCGTTATGCCCTTATTTGATGATTTCGGTCCCTCTCCTCCCAATCGTGTGAGGAAGAAGCACCGCCTATCCAACGACACAATTGTTTATTTCCACACAGTGGGATGACGTCAAATAATTCGAAGTGGGGCGGGGTAACAGATATATATTCTTTTTAAGTTGCCGGTTAACTGTCGCTTCTAATCTGTTTTTCATCTTCGTTCCTCCCTCATCTACCACACCTATCCCATCCCACCTGCTTCAAGCCTGGTTGATGAGTAATATCACGTGAAGGTTCAAGAAGTTAGTTGGTGTGTTTTCATTTCGAATCGAGTTGAGTTAGTGCTATGCGCAGGCGCCCAAGGCAAATGGATCCCACTTCATTCTAATCTTCAGTTCAAAATAACAAAATAAACACACCACATGAGTAGGCGATGTATGTATGTTTAAACAACACTATAGCAATTGCGGTGGTTATGTCATTGGTGATTGCCTTCAGGATGGGATAATATATATATATATATATATATATATATATATATATCAAAATGTCTCTACTCTCCCTTTTAATAGCAATAACATTTTAGCTCTACCTTTTTCTCTTTGTTTTAGTGATCTTCCCCGTCATTTGAATAACTTTAACATTTCTGTTGCTTTTAAATATGAGACGACCATTAAGAATTTATTAGTACGTAATAATTGTAATAGTTTTTTTTTTGGGGGGGGGGTATTCAGTTGAGTGTTCTGGTTGCCAAAGTAAATATTATGGACAAACAGGTAAACAACTTTCTTTTCGCATAAATCAACATAAATATAATGTCTGAAGAGGGGAAGATAACAGTGCTTTCTTTGTCCATATGTCAGATAAGGACCATCTAATTAACTGGAACTCGGCAAAATTTATTTATCGTTCCAATGACCCTATGAAAAGGAATATCATTTGAATGTGCTTTTATAAGCCAATGTGATAATTTTAACCTTTTCCCTGGCTTATATAAAATAGATGCTATAATTAAAAAACTAATACTTAAAGAAATTAGTTCTGACTTTTGTCTTCAGTTGTTTATATACAATCTTTAGTTATGTGGCCCCATTTTTTTTTTAATTGTCACTGCTCTGTTATGTACATTGTATTTTCCCCACTCTTTCGCTCCTCGTGTCTTAGAATCTCCCTCGTTAAGCTATCTCCATTTCTTTTAATCTGTTAATGTGAATCTTTACTTTCCGTCTTCCTCATTGGTGATTTCTTGTTTTTGAGGCGGTCTTTTATACTTTTCTCTCGTATATATACCTCTAATATAATATTATTTCTTGTAGTTATCATTGATAAGGAACTTAATAAAGTTCGAAAGTACTTGGAAACACCATTTCATTTTTTCCTGCGGGACATTGCATTCATTTGCTACCCTCACGTGATACTTTGTGAGTTTTTCATTTCATATATATATATATATATATATATATATATATATATATATATATATATATATATATATATATATATATATATTAAAAAACTAGTTTTGGCTTGTGCCATCGTCAGCTGTGTATGGTAATGAAGCAATGCAGCTCGAACAAGCTATATAAAGGATATTTTAGGTGGTTAATATACTTGTATTTAAAATTTAAATGTGGCGACAATGCGCCAAATCAACATAGGCTAATGACCGTTTGGTGGAATCCGGCTTCGACTCGGACTAATTGAATGTTCGAACAAATGACGGTGATTTGGTGAATTTGAAATGTTTCGATAATTGTTAACAGCCGCGCATAACATTTTATAGGGGGTTTCTAAGCTAAACAGGCTAAAAACATGTAATATATCTTCTTCTTTTTTAGGCCGTGTAGAGATGGCGCTTCTAGAGAGGCAGCCACTAACATAATTAAATAAAAAAATAACAAATATTAACCCTAATAGCAATCTATCTCCCTTGGTTTGCTATCTTCAAACGAGCGAGCGTAACTTGGCCGTCGCCTGGAATTTATAGATGGCGCCGCAACAAAAAAATCATCTTTATAAACCTTCTGCGTAATTAAGAAGATGAAAACAAGTTATAATCATTATATAAAACTAACAAACCCAAAATAACCAAACCTAATCTTCCTAACACGTCAAATAGCTGAATTATGCAAATAATAAAAACGAACTGTAAACAATCGGAACTCTGCTATTTTGGTGCATTCTCGCGTTGCTAAATCAGATTGAGAATTAGAAATGAAAGGGGAAAGTATGTGAGAATGTTTGAGAGAGTAGAAAATAAGGGTAATTCTACAGATTAACAACTCCAACTATTTTTTATGCATTCACTCTCTTCTACAGGTATATATATATACCTGTCATTATATATATATATATATATATATATATATATATATATATATATATATATATATATATATATATATATATATATATATATATATATATATATATATATATATATATATATATATATATAAAGAAAGAGTAAATACTAGTTTTGCGTCAAATTTCTCTTTCTCTTATATATATATATATATATATATATATATATATATATATATGGATAAAACCACAGTAATAGGACTAATTTTATATGCGAAACCAGGTTTCGACGGAGACCTCCGTCATCGTGAGTGGCTGGTGGACAAGTGAAATGCAGAAATTGCTTAACGTACACACACACACAAATCAGTGGTGCTAAGGTGGAAGATGCGGGAATGTAGCAGCATTTTTGAGAAACGGAAGTATGCATTTCTTGCTTATTTAGGTATTAGTATTGAATTGGTCGTCGGAAGTATTAAAGTTTGGAATTTCTTTTATAAGTCCCGATTCAATTAAGCCTCGATGTATATAATTGTGAGACTTATAAACTATTTTAGCATTATCAATATCACTGATATATACTTCATTACATGATTTGCAGGGAACAAAATAAACTCCCTGTTCTTTATCGATCGATCTATTTTTGGATAGGCTATTTTTGATCGTATTCTCGTACTGAAAGGCAACATTGATGTTGGTCCGTGCAAACTTTTTGAAATTGATTAACTGGTGGGAGTATGGGAAGGTAACATAATATTTGTAATATGTTTTCCTTATAATTAGCTGGGGAGAAATAGATGGTTCTCTGGCTTTATAATGACACTTTTCTATGAACCAAAGGGGATATTACAGTTCAATGAATGTTTGTATTCATTTCGTCTTGCAGAAACAAGGATATTATTATATAAGAACATAAGAAAAGAAGGAGACTGCAAAAGACCATTCATGGCCTACACTTGGCAGCTTAATTGAATCGGCACTTATATAAGAAATTCCTAACTTTAATACTTCCGACGACCAATTCAATACTAATACATAAATAAACAAGAAATGCATACTTCCGTTTCTCAAAAATGCCGCTACATTCTCTCATCTTCCACCTTAGCGCCACTGATTTGTGTGTTTGTACGTTAAGCAACTTCTGCATTTCACTTGTCCACCAGCCACTCACGATGACGGATGTTTCCGTCAAAACCTGGTTTCACATATAAAATTAGTCCTATAGTTACACGTACACTACTATACTTCTTTGGATATATATATATATATATATATATATATATATATATATATATATATATATATATATATATATATATATACATTATTATTATTATCCAAAAAATCGAGGGTGGGTATAATTCCAAAATTAACCTTATTTTTTTTTAGGTTATGTTAAGTTGGGGTGGAGGAAGAGTAGTTATTTACTAAATTTTTATTCCCCCCCCCCCGCAAAGGAACCAAACAAGAAGCCTATTCTTGTGGCAAGGCGTGACAGCTTATTGTCTAAAGTATCTGCTCTCTGTCATGGTTGTGAAATAATAGTGGTACAGATGAAGCAGATTGCAACCACAAGGTTTTAATTGGTAGGCAAGTTTTTTGGTGGGCCTTTAAATCTAGCCTAGCACTAGGCTGTAAGATAATTTCGGCGACTTATTCCCTGGTAGGGGGTCGCCAGATAGGCGCAGAAAAAAATAATTCTCCCTTTGAACGGCCGCACTCTCGTTTACACTTAAAACCTAGAGGACCCCCCTACCCCTTTCCCAGTGCATGTGCCCCTTCAAGGGGGTGTCAGGTATAAGTAAGCATGGACCAGCATGCCATAACTGACATCTGGAGGTTTCCCTCCACGAGGAAGTACAGCGACTTATGCCCTTGGAGGCCGTTGCCAGGTGGGCGCTATTTGATAATAATAAAGAATCCCTGTAGGGTCATCCTCACATTTTCATTTCCCCTATTTCACCACTTCTTTTACCCATCTCCCAGATTTTGTATGGTAAATTCCCTCATTGGTTTTCGCTTTTTTCAAAAACGCACTCTGGTTGGATGGCGTCGTGTTTCCTTTCGTGAGAATTAACCTAAATAACTCCATCTCGCACGATCGCCCCGAAGCTTCAGCTTAAATGGGGAGCCACTTGGGTTCCCCAAGTCCCAATCAGTGCTACCCTGGTGTGTTACAATCGATGCCATCCATCGTTTGTGCTTACCCCCCTTCCCCCCATCAATTAGGTCACCGGCGCTTCCGTGGCTGTGAAGGGCGTGGAACGTAGCGGAAGTCTGGCGTGAGCCTTCTCAGCTATTTTAAGTTGTTTTCCCGTCTCTATGTATTATTATTATTTCAAGTGAATGTGGTTGGTAGCTGTACATTTCCCGAGCTACCTCGTGGCCTTGGTGGTCTCAATCAAACCCGCTAAAGGTTGATATTTCCGGAAGTGGTGTTTGGCCTTTTAAAAGGCGCTGGGAGCGGGAAAGCGAAACTTAATTCATCACGGAGTTTTAACTTAAAAAGGAGGGATTTTTTAGGGTATAGATCCAGGCATTTGGGTTTTGCCAGGGTATTGTTCGTGGTAAATGACCTTTCCCTCCTCCCCCCATCCATGGTTAAAGTTAGTACCAGGTGACCCGCAACTCACGCACCATAGGGGAACACTTCACTGCCTCATTTAAAATCAAGAATCACAGCTGCATGGAGAGAAATAACCCTTGACATCTTACCCCGTGCCCTCGATGAATTGACCTCTTGTCTGTATATTTGTACGAGGCACGACGGTGCGTGACGTGGGACACCATGTACGCGCTTTTAATTTTCTGTGTACGAATTTGCGTAATGAGCTTGGAAGTAGCGATTGAAAGAACCAAGTTTCCTCCACGCACATAGTGATCATTTTCGTTATCTTTGTATGAGTTTGCTTCAACAATCCCCTAAAGGGACCCTCTGTGCCTTCCTTGAAGGAGGGGGTGGGGGGAGGTTTAGGAAAGTTACGCTATCCTAGATACTGGTGCTGCGGTCAAGTCGATTAGAAACACCTTTCGCCGCTGTGGGTGTGGTTAGTTCCTGGATGATGACCCGTTTCGCTCAACTTTGAAGTGGTTGCCGTGTATCGCCCCGTGGTTCGAACCCCACGTTAAACTATGTCCATACTGAGCTTGGGTCGGTTGGTAAGACTTGCAATCCCTGTCTCGATGGTACCCCTCCCCCCCTCACGAGTTGACGCGGTTGTTCGCCGTCTCTTGTGACGTCACGGCTACTGCACATCGGAGAGATGTTGAGCTAGTCTTCTCTGGACACGTTTGGGTTGGTGAGAACGAGTAGGCTGATGAGGGCAGGGGGGGGGGGAGGAGAGGCTGCCTGCACAGACTGAGCACCAGGGTGGGCGTTTCACTGTTCCTCACTGATTACATGGCGTGAATCATGTCAGCCCTTAGGAGGCTGTATGGAAACGAAGACGGAAGACGAGAGACGCGAATTTAAAGTTGAGTATCAATGGGTCCTGACTCTTCCTGTGGGCATATGCCTCTACGCTAGCAAGCCAATTTTTGTCGTCTCCGAATCGTACACACGCGGGATCTAGCGCCCCCCTCAGCCTTTCTGCGAAGACTGATTGGTCTCCCAGACTTACTGTATTCAACTTTTTGATTGACTGTCCTAATATGGGAAGGGGGGGCATCGTGCGATGTACCCCTCTTAGTACTCACGAGTGGGGTCGCTACTGGTGGGGACTGGTTCTTACACCACACTGATATAATGGAGTTTTGGGAGGTGGCTAGGTCTCTGAGGGAGGCTCCCTGCACCCCCCTCCCTCCGGCATGTTATTTTTTCTTTGCTGGTTATTATTGCTATCTCTGTTTTTTTTATGTCTTCTTTACCATTTTAAATTAGCTTAGATTTTGGGGTGATTTGCCGCCAAAAAGGCCATTAATAATAATAAAATCCTCGCCCCCAGTCCTTTGCAGTACTGTACGCTCGTACCCTTAAATTCGTGCGTTCTTATTTACACGAACTCGTTTCTGGTGTTTTATAATACGCCATATTGGTTTTGGGGTTTTTTTTTTAGTCTGTCCTTGTCTGGTGTCGAGTTGGAAAGCAAAGTGTGTGTGTGTGGGGGGAGGGGGGTCCTCGAGCTGATCGAAGGTTCTTCCCGCATCCCTAGAACCCCACAAGATGGTTTGAGTGAGCCTTAAAAGTGCTTGCTGCCCCCCCCCTTTGTTGAAGGGTGACCTCTCACGTTTTCACCGCCAGATGGGCTCCTAAAGTAAAAATAAAATCACATTTTCACTCCTAACTTCTCTTATTTTATTTACGAACTTCCAAACAATGACTTTACGGCATTGGTGCCCTCGTCGGTTTTATTTATTTATTTCGTAAATACACTATAATTATATCCTTACCAGGTGGTAACCTCTTTGTTATTCCTTCTGCAGGAGATGAGTAAGGCGAAGTTGTTCGGTAAAGATCTGACTGAGTACGACGAGGTGGACATCGACGCCATTTTAGAACAGTTGTCTCCTGAGGAACTCGATCTTCTCGCGGCAGACGTCGATCCTGACGTAAGTAGCAGCCCCTTTGCCCAGTACAAAAGTGCTCAAGTTGGGAACATTCGAGTTTCGATTTGTACAAACTTTTGGCCCAAATGGCCCCTTGTCATCTTCTCTCTTCTCTACCATGTTTGTTCTCTCTTTTTTTATCTTTCTTTCTCTCTTTTTTATATTTCTTTCTCTCTCCAACCTTCAATCTCAATTTTCATTCAAAGTTTGTATTTCTTTAAGCCAATTTTGCGCATGTGAATGTTACTTGTGGTCAAGACGCAATTTCCTTTGGAGCAACCGAGTTGATGCCTTGTTTTCTCTCTCTCTTATCGATGATCTGATAAGGGGACAGTCCCCCCCCCCCTCATTCCACCCACGTACCATAAGCCTGGCTGATTGATGGATGCCACGTGGCGCAACTCTTGAAGTATGTGTGTGTCATGCCCACTTACACACTCGCCTGCTCGGAGTGCCGGCTTGATTCCAAAGGAGAAAGGTAGGCTTCCCCAACATACTCGACTAATAAGTAGACTATTGAAGTCTCGTCTCCTGCAACTATGCGACGGGTGCGAATCTCGTTTGGTAATGCTAGAACCGGAGAAGGGGCGTGGAGGGGGTGGGGGAACATGGGGGAATGTGCTAAAAATAACAATGACAAAAATCCACTTAAGTTAACTACTCTTCCTATTACCTCTCGAGGGGCGGGGGGCATTCACGTTCACAAGCACATACTATTGATTTTCTGGCTTGTCCCTTGTACTCGGGATGTGTTCGTGCACACCGACTTGTGGACTTTACTACTTTTGGGAGGAGGCCGGCCTCCTCCACTTTTTTGCATGTTTCCTTTTGTAGGTCGCATGTTCTTGCGCCGATGGGAGGCGGGCCTACCCCAGACGCCGGAGCGTGCTTCCTTCTTGTCCTTTTTCTCGTTATTTTTTTAGCCCTTATTCATTTTTATCGTTATTTGTTAGTTACATATTGTTATTTGTTTTTTTTTTTTAATATAGCCTAGTAGCAAGCTGTGTTGTGTACGGTGACTTATGCCCAAGTAGGCGGTCGCCAGATGGGATACCACAATGAAAAAAATATTGATTTTCTGGAGCATTGTACGACCACGGTCCAGAACTCTCATTTGCAACGCAACTTGTGCCAGTAAGCGAATTTCATCTTCCCACCTTGTAGAAGTTGTCTTCTGGGTGTCTCTATGTTTCAGTGTCAAATTTAGGATTTCTTCTCTCTATGTGTCCAACTCATTTCTAACCTCTCGTCTTCTTTTCCATATTCAATTTCTCACTCTCCTCCTCCGCCAACTACTGCTCTTTCTAGGAAGGAACTTTTGACACCAACTAGTCAGGCTGCTTCTCCTAGAGCAGAGTTCACCTTGATCTGCTCCGTTCTTATTTTTATGGTCTCGTCATATTTTGAACGAGAATCCTTCTAATATGGTTTATCCATGTTAATTTTTAATAGAAATCGTTCTCATTTTCTTGCAGTTGGCCGAGTTGTCTTTTTTTTTAATTCTTATGTCCAAGTTTCACTTCCGCATGACTTGAAAAGTTTCAAGCATAAATGCATTATGCTTCTATCGGATGGGGCTGAGGTTTCTGACCCTAACCTCAACTATGTTCTGGTGATTTTCCATACAGTCTTCAAAGGAAAGGAGGGAAATAAAGCCAGACTAAACACCTTAGAAGCCATCTTAATTAAAGAAGTAAGGCCAGCTATCAACATTCAGAATGCGGGCTGGAATCGAATTTTAAAGTTGTTTTAAAATTCCGCTTACACAAGAGTGGCTCGCTCCCTTGACATAACGTTTAAGCGAGGAGGAATAAATATCCTCTAAAATCCGTTTTCTTTTCATTCTGACTCCACCATTCTTCAACGATAAAGGCGGAAAGACACATTGAAGAGGATCGCATAGATCGAAAACTCAGCAATTAAAGTCAAGTTTGGTTTTACCAAACACATTTCATTTAAAAAAAAGATGAACGTAGAAGTTGTTAACCATCTACAAGATGAACTAAAAAAGATAATAAGAAAAAACGGAAAATTTCGAAAGAAAATAAATAAAGGTGAAATATATTATGGGTCTTTAACAAAATCTGCATACAAGAAGGTCTGCTACCTATTTACACACACACACATACATATAAACTCAGGTTGTCTGAACTTTCCTTGACACTTTTTAATTATAACTTTCCACATTTTTTTACCGATTTAGATAAAAAAAATATGTGCGAAAATAAAACATTATATTAACACCTTTAAAGTTTATAAGTTTTGTTTAAATCCGTAAAAAAAATGAAACAAATATCTACTCATAGACTGCCCAAACCTCACACAAACATACACTACAGACATCGTGTCTCTTAGGGAGCTGTGGACCCATACGGAGAGTGTGTAGCGGCCTTCTTAGGGACTGCTTCTCTCTCAGAATAGAGGTAGGGGGTCGGTAAGTAAGTTACCATGCACTATCATCATTTAGGTTCCATTCAGTCGTTAGGTAAATGCATTTTGTGGGTGTATTTTGATGCACGCGGATGACCTTTGATGGCCCTTGTGGCTTTTGTTATCCGTGAAATTATCTTAAAAAGTCTCAGAGAAAGTTCAGTCACCGTGTGTTTACTTCTGTAACTTTTTTATTTTTTGGTCTGATCCCAGTCGAGTATTTCAACAATATATATATATATATATATATATATATATATATATATATATATATATATATATATATATATATATATATATATTGAGCGCGAGAGAATGATGAAATATATCCATCACACCGGAAGAAAGATAAAACGGAATAATTTTTCTTCGGAAATAGTTATTTCCTACTTGGAAAAAATCCGAGCTGGGGTGGAATTCGAACAGAGCACATTGAGGCAGCGAGCAACCGCTTTGATCTCAATTAAACCGCCGAGTTGTCTAAGGGGCGGTTTAATTGAGATCAAAGCGGTTGCTCGCTGCCTCAATGTGCTCGGTTCGAATCCCACCCCAGCTCGGATTTTTTCCAAGTAGGAAATAACTATTTCCGAAGAAAAATTATTCCGTTTTATCTTTCTTCCGGTGTGATGGATATATTTCATCATTCTCTAGCGCGCATGATATATATATATATATATATATATATATATATATATATATATATATATATATATATATATATATATATATATATATATATGAAACTAGGAAACAACGGACTAGTAGCTGGGCAAGACCTTTCGCTGATTCTTTAACATTTGTTTTAAGTGAGTGCATTTATTATTTTTCTTTTTTATAAGGAGTCCATCTGGCGATTGCCTACTAGGACAAAAGTCGCCTTAATAACGCTACAGGATAGATAAAAAAAAAACATGCAAAGACAAAATAACAAAGATACAAAAAAAACAACAACCCAAAGAAACGAACAAAAAAAGGTAGAAGAAAAAACGCGCTCCGGCGCCAGGGGGAGGCCAGCGCAGGAACATGCGACCTACAACAAAGAGAGTCAAATAAAATTGAGGAGGCCAACCTCGTCTAAAAAGTTAGATAATCCAAAAGTCTTAAGTGATTGCAAAGTTCAGAACCTCTTTTTTTACTTGTAGGATTTCCTATTTTTTGAGAAGTATCTCTATTCCTTATAGAAATCTTTGACCCTTTAATCATGCTTTCTGTTTCTGATTTTATTCCCATTTTGTCATTGCTGTTTGTCATTTGCTCTCTGCCAAACAGTTATTAGGGTTTGTTCCGTGTGCTTTAACGATGTTGTTTGTTTTAGATGTCATTTTCACTAGTTTTTTTTGTTGTTTTAGATGGCATTTTCACTAGATTTATTGTCTTAGATGACATTTTCAGTAGATTTGTTGTTTTAGATGCATTTTCACTAGATTTGTTGTCTTGGATGGCATTTTTCAGTAATTTGTTGTTTTAGATGCATTTTCACTAGATTTATTGTATTGTATGGCATTTTCAGTAATTTGTTGTTTAGATGCATTTTCATCAGATTTATTGTTTTAGATGTCATTTTCACTAGTTTTTTTTTGTTCTAGATGGCATTTTCACTAGATTTATTGTCTTAGATGGCATTTTCAGTAGATTTGTTGTTTTAGATGCATTTTCACTAGATTTGTTGTCTTGGATGGCATTTTTCAGTAATTTGTTGTTTTAGATACATTTTCACTAGATTTGTTGTCTTGGATGGCATTTTTACTAGATTTATTGTTTTAGATGGCATTTTCAGCAGATTTATTGTTTTAGATGGTATTTTTCTTGAGATTTGTTGTTTTAGATGGTATTTTTCTCGAGATTTGTTGTTTTAGATGGTATTTTTCTCAAGATTTGTTGTTTTAGATGGTATTTTTCTCGAGATTTGTTGTTTTAGATGGTATTTTGTCAAGATTTGTATTGTTTTATGTTCTTTCCCGAGTCGTCTCTTGGTGAACTTGTTTATTTCAATATAATTTTTTTTCTCTAAATGTTTATCCTGTATCTTTTTTCTTATCTTATATAAAAGTCTTTTAGTAACCTCACTTTCTGAGTTAGAGGACCTCGCCTCGATGTTTCTCAGTAAAATTGCATGCTGTATAGTTTCCTATTTTTTTTGCTTATTATCTAATATATGGAATATGCCCCTTGAACATTCCTTTCATTAAACTTGTTTTTCAGTATAATTTTTAAGTTTCGCTTTACCTTGTGTGCCAAGTTTCTGTGCGTTCCTTATACATTATGTGACTTTATCTCTTGAACTGATATTTGATTTTCTGCTCTTTATCTTTTGCCTTTTGAAGATTATGTAATCCTTATCATTCCTTGCCCATTTGATCCCAGAGTTGTCCATCTATTTTGCCTCTATTCGATGAAGGAATTCGCCCCCTTCCGCAAATTCTCTTTCTCCACGTTCATTTCCTACCCAGTCCACAACATTCTTTGTTCTCTACTATTTGCGGTTGAAACCACCTTAAAGTGTTGGTTTCCTTCTGTGTGTGTGTGTGTTGATTTACGAGTGCTCTCCACTTCCTTATCTGAGATGGTTTAGATTCATAGGCTCCTATTATTTGTAGGCAGTACCTTTTTTTGTATCATTCCTTTTTTTATTATTGTTTACTGGGATTATTCTAATTTTTTATCATTATACAACAACAATACAAACATTACTTCCAATACCTCTACAATAACCTCCCCACCACCAAACCTCAACTTAATCAAACACACTACTTTTACCCAAAGATACTTGAACACACTACCACCACACACCATCCTAAGTCGGCAGTCGCCAGATAGCCCCTTAAATAAAATAAACAAAAAAACAACAACACACCATCCTAAATGAGCCCCCCACCCCCATCCCTTAATAAACCAATCAGAGAAATCACTACACAGAACATACCGAGTAATCCTATCTCAACTTAGGTCACTCCACTCCACTATACTCCAGTGGCCACTCCTCTATACTCCAACAATACAAACACAGTATAAACCTCCCCGATACCAACATGTACCAGATGCAACCAAAACCTAGACAACATCAAACGCCTAGTCATAGACTGCCCAAACCTCACACAAACATGCACTTACTTGTTGGTTGGTTTTGGTGACATCACCTCGGCCAGTCTTGGGACCCACCGCTTCCACACCTCTGCTCGAACTTCAGGTACCGTAGCTGATCGATTATAGAGTTTGATGTTGCTCCTCTCGAAGTTGGGCCATGTGGGACTGGAGGTTCATCTGGTATGGTGTCCAGGAATTTATCCAGCCTCTTCTTGAAGGTCTCCGTGTTGACTCCTGGAAGGTCTCCGATGTCCCTCGGGAGACAATTAAAGAGTGGGTCCAGTACCGCTAAAACTTTCTGCCTGGATGGTCTTGATCCATTGAGAGCAGCTGCTAATTGTCCTCCGTGTGCATATCCTTCCAAACCTTGGGTGGAGTTGGCTCTCTATGCCGCTCCTTCCACCCTGTGATATGTTTGGTACAGCCCCCTCTAGTACTTTCCAGACATAATAATAATAATATAACGGTCCCTCCGTTTTTGTAAGGAGTAGAGCTTTAGTGCATGTAGTCTCCAATCAGTTTTTTAGTGAATACTCTCTACACTTGCTCTACTTCTTCTATCTCCTTTACTTTGTGAGGGGACCACAACTGTCAAGTATACTCCATGTTGGACATAACTAGAGTCTTCCATAGAGGTAGCAGATGTTCGGGTTATTTGGTTTTGAAGGTCCTGAGGAACCACCCACTCATCTTCCAGGCTGACCTAGAAGTTACCCATGTTGCTCATCCATACTCCAAGGTCCCTCAGTGTGTCCTTGGATTATATCTCCCTCATCGCCTGTTTTATATCCATACTCCTTTAGTTCTTCATTTGTTCCATATTTTAATACTTGAAATTTTTTGTCATTAAACATCATGTTGTTTTCCCTTGACCAGTTGTAGATTGTTTCCAGGTCTCATGGTAGCTTTTCCGAATCTTCTTTGGTAGTTATTTCTCTATTATTCTGGTGTCATCCGCAATTGAGGAGACTCGGGATGATTCCACCTTCTGGTCAATGTTGCTTATCATTATCAGAAACAGCAGCGGTCCAACTACTGAGACTTGGAGTACTCCGCTGACCACTGATGAGTCCCTTGAATGTGTGCCCTCGACCACCACCATCTGTCTTCGGTCTCTCAAGAAATTGTGTACCCAGTTTTCCAGTGATGCCTGCCTTTCTTACTTTGTGGAGCAGTACTCCATGGTCCACCTTATTGAAGCCCTTGGCGAAATCTACTAGATACACTACATCCACATTCCTCCCTCTACTCATATCTTCCAGTATTCTATCGTAGTCATCCAGGAGTTGAGAGACATGACTTCTCCTTTCTAAACCCGTGTTGCCCTGGGTTAAATTGTCTTAGGAAGCGTAGTCGCCTTCTTAGGAGTTCCTATCTCGCAGAACAGAGGTAGGGGGCTGGTAAGTTACCATGCAATATCGTCATTAAGGTTCCATCCATTCGTTAGGTAAAGGCCAATACCAAGGACTCAACCAAAGAGACTTTCCAAGGAAACAAACGGGAGTTAGAATTGATGGAAAATCTTCAAGTCGTCTTTGTTTTGATGAGTAATATCCCTTTATTTAAGGTGCAGAAGGATTAAATTCGATGATAACGGAATTCTTCGACGTCGGCTTCACAGTCGCTCGGGTTGAATGTTTCTATCCACCACAACGACAGTCATAATAGATAAGAGGTCGAGTACTCATTAGAATTCGGGTTAGTCAGAAATCAAGTAAACTTACTGCGCCCCCGCCCCCTCCTCCTCGTTCAATTGTGGAGGATGTCCCCCGATCGCGTGAAGAAAAGAATAGCAGTTGCTGGCGACCTCCAAGGGCGCGTGGGATCGGAACAATGGTAGTTTTGCCACCAAACCAACGAGCAGTTATGTGACCCAGGGGTGTCACCTGTTCCACGTCAGAGGGAGGGAGGGGGGGGGGTGAAGGAAGAGCGGTGATGTTGTTACTCAGATGGAGCTGTGTGCACAAGCGTCCAACTCCGCGCAACGCCACTTGGCAGCAAGCTCCCTACTAGCGCCGAATTTTCTTTCCTTAATCCTCACTTGGAATCGAACCCACCACCGGGGCTTGAAGAACCTACGCCTTATCCACTAAGAGAGAGGGAGTAATGAATAATACATCTGCTGAAGACGGAGCCTTTATGAAAATTGATCATCCAGTTTAAGATCAGGTTGAAGAAGACCTTTATTTACAGCAATGTGTGACCTAACAAATTAAGTTTGAGGTCAGTTAGATGGTTCCAGCGCGCGTCTATGCTCACAACGTTAGTATTTATAATGTCATATCTTTTCTAATTTGGGAAAACGCATTTATATGTCAGGCTACTCAGACGCCCCTCCTCCTGAGAACTATGAACTGCCCCTCCATTTGGGGATCTCGTCGAAACCAAAAGGAAACGCTGATGACAATGTAAAAATAAGTGACGTAGAGCAAATGAACAAAGGTCTGAAGTGGACGAAAGACATCTTAAAGTGACCCCTGGACACCTATATATAAAAAGTAAGATGATTAAGGCTGCTTCTACCCGAGTAGAGAGTCGCCAGATGGGTGCTGAAAAAGAAATATAAATAAAAGAATCGGAAGACAACTTCACAGGTGGTAGAAAGAGGAAATTTGATTTCTTGCAATAATATCAGATTTCATTGGAAAGCTCTTTGGTAAGCGTTTGCTGCACACATCATTGGGATGAAGTAGGCTGGTATTAATAAGCATGATAAATAATTATAGTAAAAATAACACCAGAAAGATAAAATAAAAACAACATTCGCAGGCGGCTTTGGTCTTTTTCTATTCATTCTTCCGGTCCCCGACATCCATTAGAAATTTTTTTATTATATGTATGTATATACTTGGTAATAAAAAATTGCTATTTTTTAACATTTTAAAATCTCTTTAACTCACGCCCCACAGAACTGGAAACAAACATGAGAATAAAGCTCAGTTTTGAATGAAATATTCAATATAACCTCCGTCTTGATGATTCACGGCAGCTTCCTTAGAAACCGCGCAAGAGGGTGCCCGTGTAGACTTACGCCTGGCACCCGGAGGGGCTGCACACTCCCCCGTCCCTAGTGCTTTACTCCGAGATATCTCCAATCTACCCTCTCCTCACCCCTTTGTCTACCCCCAAACCCATTTCAACTACCTCTTCTGGAGTGTCAGGCGCGGCATGGTTACATGTACTGGGACTTGTTTGAAGGCTTTAATCCCCCCATCCTTTCCCTAATACCCGAAGGAAGGCTTAGGTTGTGGCGGTAATTGTAGCACTACAACCAATGCCAAAAGAAAATGGGGGGCCTGTGTCGGATCCTCATTTGTACCTCTCTTAAATACCTTGACTATCCGTTTTTCTTCCCTAAATATAGTTTTGAGGACCCCGCAAGGCGGGTCCAGTGTAGAATGAGAACCCTGTCACCTGAAAGACCGTCTTGCCCTCCATCCCCAGTATCCCAGAGGTCGGTTATTTAATGGGCGATCCCCAACCCTACTTCTTAATGGCCCCGCCTACCCCTAGTCTTCCTCATTACCGTCCATATTCTACATTCCCCATCTTTTTTTTTTCTTGCTATTCCGGGAGATTCTGGTGGCAGGTGTACTTTTGGCCTTAGATTTAGACCCAGTCCAGTGGGGAGATATACCGCGAGGGCCGAAAGTTCAATGACTGGGGAGTGCAATCGGTTGACGATACTCTTCACCGATTCCAGGACGCACACAGGGTACTACACCGCCCCTATTATCAATGGCACAAGACTTTAGGGCAAATTTGTTCGGGTTGACACTCCATTCTAGCTTGGATGCTATGGAGGCGTTTACTATTCTTCCCAAGGCATTGCCTGGGCCATAGTCTCTTTTCTTAACCCTTGGTGGCCACAAAAGTACCACGCTATCAACTCAAGAAGCGCCCTCTCCAAACGCAGCAACGTCCCACCTTGTGTTGTGGGCTCCGCAAAGGGGGTGGGGTTAGTTTGTGTGTACAGCTACACCTAATACCCGAGAGGGTTTCCCCCTTACCTCCTTCAGCGTCGACTCTTAAATTCCTCAGCAGCGGTCCCCCTTTCGCTTTACATGAGGTCCACCAAGAGACAGGGCCGAAGAGAGGCTCACCTTGAAGATGTAGAGTCGCATCGTTTCCTTTGTCTTGTTTTTGACTTGAAGGCCCCCATTCACAACCTTTCAGCAGTTGGGGTGCTGATAGTGCTACTCTCGCGCTTTATCGTTTTTTTGTTCGTTCTAAGCTAGATTACGGATGCGAGTTCAACGCATCTGCAGCCATACGGGAAGTTCGGAAGGTGTTCTCGTTCCATCTACTTGTCTCTGTTTGGCGACAGGTGTCTTCCGCGCATCCTCTATAGGGGAGCTCACTGTCGATGCTGGGGAGAGCCACTCGCTTTTCGTGGTACACAGTGCCTTATGAGTCCAGCTTCTCCCTCATTAAACCCATGGTTAACGTCGAGGGTGCCTATACTGACGTAAGACACCAATCATACCTTTAGCTTTTTGAGTTTAGAGTATGGAAACTCTTTCGAGAGCTTGACGTAGCTCTCGGGCCGCTGATTCTGCCCAACCCGCTACCCTGGAAATACCACTTTTGAACATTTGTCTCCACGCATCTACTCCTAAAGCTTCTATTGCACCGCGACGCATTGCTTTCTAATTTCTTGAAACACACGACTATTACGCTGGAACCGTGCAACCGTACACGGATAGCTCCAAATCTTAAGAGGGGTCAGCTTCTACGCCATATATCTATTGTTTGAAGCCTGCCGGGCTTTTCTTGGCGCTGCGTCTGTCTTTGCCGCCGAATTGGTTTTAATACACTGCTCCGTACTGGAAAGTCCACGGCGGAATTTAGCAATATACTCCACTCTACAAGACCGACAGGACTAATAGCATCCCTTGATGTGGAAAGCCTATTTACTAATGTGTCTATTTCTCAGACCATCGACATCAGCATACAAAATGTATACCACCATCCTACAACGTCTCCTCCTAACCTTGACCCAAACATCTTAAGGAATATGCTGCGTTCATGCACATCAGATGCTCAGTTCAGGACATCGGACGAAAATCTATACACACAAGTCGATGGAGTAGCTATGGGATCGCCCCTAGGACCGACTTTTGCCAACTACTATATGGGTCAACTTGAAGAGAGCTTATTAGACAATATCGAAAATAAGCCACACACATACTGTCGATACGTAGATGACATCTACATCAACGTCCAAAATGAAGAACATCTTAAGAACATCAAACAGCAATTTGAGGAGAACTCCGTTTTAAAATTCACTTATGAATCAAGCATAGATAATAAATTACCTTTTCTGGACGTAGTTACAAAACATCAACGGTAATTACGTCACAAAAGTGTACAGAAAAGCTACAGACATGGGAAGATGCCTCAACGCGGATAGTGAATGCCCTGAAAGGTACAAAAAAAGTGTAATCGACTCATACATCCGCCGAGCATACAAATGCTGCTTCACGTGGGAACTGTCCCCTCATGAGATCCCCCGCATAAAACAAACCCTCTGAACAACGGTTTCCCGAACAGCAGGATTGAAAAACAACTTCAATCATTCTTAAGAAGGCAATTCAAAGACACGGATGAAACGGAAAGTGACCAGGAACCAAAAAATAACATCAAACTGTATTATAGAAATCAGATGTCATCGGCCTACAAAATAGACGAAAAAAAACATCAAGGAGATTGTTAACCGTAACATCAAAGTTAAGAAGCAAACGGACAAGATTCAGATGATTATATATTATAAAACGACAAAAGTTAAGGGGATAGCACATTTGTTCAATAGGTACTTTTCAAATTCTTTCAAAATTCGCCTTTTTTGGTTTTGTATATCATTTTATTGCAATTTTTCACCCACTTTTTTATGGTATAATTATTTTTTTAGCAACATGACTAGAACATAGTGAAAATTAAAATAATGCAAAATTGTATACATTCGTGGTAAATTTTTCTTAGATATTTAAAGTTAATTTGTGAAAAACAAAACAAAACTACACCATTGATTTTTATATCATTTTATTGCAAATTTTATTCACTTTTTATAGTATATATTTTGTTTTAGCGACATAGCTAGAACATAGTGCAAATTATGATAATGCAAAATTTTATACATTCGTGGAAATTTTCCGTAGATTTTTTAAGTTGATTTGTGAACAAAACTCCAAACTATACCATGCGATTTTAAATATTTGCTAAAAAAAACAAACTGCGCCTAGGAACTGGTTTATATTTTTAGCATCATTTGAATATAGATTGAACTAAATTCAAATGTATTCAGAATACCACTACTATTCAGCTAACACCCCCTTTTCCAACTGAGAACAAAACCTATAGTTGACCTTGTCCGAAAAATATATGTTTTTTGTCCACCATTAACACATTTCAATGGAACTAAAGAAAACTGATTTCACATAACTAAATAATATGTGCATCTTTTGGTCGTGAATTGAGTTCGAATGCTTAATTTTTAGTAATTCTATAGCCATTTATATGATATCAGGCGCCGTAGGTTATGATTTTGGCAAGAACGTAGTAAAAAGTTGAAAAAATGGATGTGGTATCCCCTTAATCTCATTATGAAAAACAACAACTGCCAAAAACTCCTCGATCCTGAAATATACGAACATAGTTTACGAGTTTACCTGCCCGAATGAAGACTATGCTTCAAAACAACTCCAAATATGTTGGTATGACTACCACCACACTTTCGAGGCGTTTGACAATGCACTTGCGACATGAAGCTCTCGAAAATCATATGGAGACTGTGCATAATATCATCTTAACCAGGGACATATTGGTTAGTAACACAATCATCAAATGAAAAGAGGGAAATAAAGCTAGACTGAACACCTTAGAAGCCATCGTAATTAACGAATAAAGGCCAGCTATCAACATCCAGACATAAACACACACACACACCAGAACAAGCGCCCACAACATCCGAGAATAATACCACCGAAACAAAAGACACACCAACGCACACACCCAACACAGAAGCAGTGCGACCCAAGGAGGCCAGGTCTCCACGATCAAGGAAAACCTCAAAATCCCACCGCCCAATGTCAACCTCCTCCTCATCGCAAGGTAGAGAGCACCAGCTCAAATACCACGCGAGGGGATTCAACCTCAAAATATTTGCCCCCGAATCAGCTCCTTTCCCAATGGAGCTGGATTCCCAAGAACTAACGGAAGGTCTCAAGACCGGAAGGTACAAGTGGGAATGTTCAGATGAGGTTCCCGAGCGGCAGGTCGAAGATGCTCTCGCTCAAAATATGGTTAAACTGACCCCGGACTGCTTCCACACGATCACGGACATGGAATATAGAAAAAAAAAGAAACTGCAGGGAGCGCATCCCGCCCAGTACACCACACGGGGCTAAAGTAGAACGCGAATAAGTCTACTTTAATCCCACATACTAAAGAACCTAAACTACACAAAATGGCAGACAGACTTACGATACTACACATGAACGTCAATGGGTAGGACGGAAAAGGTTCCACCTATGGCAATGAAATGCGACAGAGGGACCCTGACCTAATACTCATATCGGAACACGGACTGACTCCACAAAAGCACTTCAAAATTTTTCAGTACGTCATTAGCAAAAACCACAGTCAGGAACGGGAGGATGGATGTGCAATAGCCGTCAAAAAAGGACTAAAGTATAAACCCTTAGGAGAATTAGATGAATCTTACCTCGCTATTGAGGTGGGTACTGCCCTCAGGGTACTGGTCGTTGCAGATATTTGGCCACAGGAGAAGCGTTCTCTTCGATAGCGATCTAAATGCAAGATGTGCAGCGGCAGAATATACCTCCTACAATAGCGCAGGTAGAAACATCGAGACACTGCTCGACTGACAATATATGACAAGAATGGACCCAACTTCCCGACATTTCTAACTGCGACAACAGCCGCAAAACCTGGCATAGTTTTTTCTAGCGTCAGGTTTCCTTTCAACTATTACATTGAACCGGGGCCCCATTATTCCGAGTGACCACCAGGCTATTAAAATTACGTTAGCAGTAAACCCCATACAAATCCCAATCCCAGAACGCAAAGCGAACTGGGAAAATTACAGAAATTCCCTTTCAAATTTCATTCACCAATTGCCTAATAGAAGCAGATTTAAATAATATTCCCCGTATTAAATATAAAACTACCTACTTCCCCGTGGACCCCTCCTATGAGAATCCTGGCTCAAGAATATGGAGACTTGTTCAATGTAGTAGCGTTGATAGACCCCAGCCACAATGCTTACAGAATACTAAGAGAAATAAGAGACGAACTACAGACCAACAAACACTACTATGGGACAGACATAGGCAGGCTTGACATAGAAAAGGACTCGCACTTTCTGGCAGAGAGTAAAACGTCTAAAAGGAAAACCTCCATGCACAAATTACACGATCAAACATAACAACACAATGACGGAGACAGAAGAGATTGAAGAAAACTTTAGATTTTTCTGGTCTTCAATCTTTAAAATTACCCCAGAAGAAAATGACAACTACGACCTCGAATTTGAAGAAGACGTAATACAACAACTAAACACACAAATATGGCTTCAGACGGAAAAGAGGGACCGACACGGCACTAGCCTTTGTCACAGAAAAGCTCGCCAAGATCAAGGCAGATAAAAGGCATGCCGACCTGGTGCTCCACGATGTCAAAAGAGCTTTTGACAAGGTTTGGAAGAGAGGCCTACAATTTAAGATCCTTCAAGTAGGCTTCAACCCCATTCTTGAGAGGATTTTGTGCGACTACATAATGGAGAGGAGAACATAGATAAAAATCAGAGAACATAAAGGCCCCAAATTCGAACTCGAAGCAGAGGTCCCTCAAGGGTCCTGTCTGTCTCCTTTTATATAACATACACGTGACATACCACAACCACTTTCCGAGGGTTGGGTATACTTTCAGTTCGCTGACGATATATCGCAAATTTGTACCGCCGCTTATGTACACAGGGAATTCATTGCGAGAAACACAGCTAGGGAGATAACTAACATAAACTCCTACGAGAGGAGATGGAAGATATCAACCAATGCCCCCAAATTCAAAATAATTCCTATGTTTCGCAAGACCTTCAACGATATACGTGTGGGTGGGAAGAGAATCCCTTACTGCACAGAAGGGACGGTTCTGGGGCTCAAGATCAGCACGGGGGGTTACACGAGTCGTATCGAGCGTACAGTCGCAAATGCCAAGAGATATTTGAGAGAATTTTATAGGTTTCGTACCTTAAATCTCTCAAATAAACTCAGGATATTCAATGCGTGCATTCGCTCGAGGCTCCTGCACACCCCCGTGCTGCTGAACGCGAGCGCCGAGACCCACATTGCGAAACTACAAAAGATCCACAACAAAGCGGTGCTTATCATCACAAACACCCGAAGAAGAGAATACAGACGACAGAGGGAGCTCCACAACTCAGTTGGATTAACTTCGATCAACGTGGCGCTCCACGAGAGGGCTAAGATGATCTGGCGAGCCATTGGCACCCGCCTGTCCCCAGAGTTCTCTCGTACACACCTAGACATCGAGATTGATCGACAAAAAAGACCATTTAAAATTAGTGTTTACCATCTAGAAGATGATATAAAAAAGATAAAAAGAAAAATGGAAAGTTTCCTAAGAAAATTAATATATATATATATATATATATATATATATATATATATATATATATATGAGGAATTAAATCACATTCTCCGAAGACAATTTAATTCAGAACAGTTTCGGTGTATCTCACACCCTTTTTCAACTGACACTGGATAGAAAATATTAGAAAAGTGCCTACATACATAACACGGGGTCAAGTCGTGAAAGACCCCCTCTTTTTTCCCCAATCCCCTACTTGTGGCTATTCAGGGGGGGGGGGTAGGCCTAAACATATTGAAGGGCTGACATTTTACTATTTTGTTTATTTGCTTTCTTATTACAGGATTAAAAGAAAATTAACCCTCAGATAGATTTAAATTAGGAACTGACTATATCAAGCTCGATTCTATCCGATACATGGTCAAAAGTTTATTTACCATAGTTACACAACAGCAAAGTAATCGAAAATTGAACAACTTATGTATTTTGTACGTTGAATACAAATTGGTATCATATTTTAAAAAATAGTAAAACATTACTTTGATTACGGCAAAAAATATCAAACGAACGTTTAAAAAAGAATCCGATACATTTATGAAAACCAGTTAATATCTGCTGATTATGACCTTTCGTCGCTAGTACAGCTTCCAACCGTTTGGGATATTTACTTATGAGGTTCTTACAAATATTTGTAGGTATCTTGGTCCATTCTTGTTGGCATATTCTTTTTAAATCTGTTAAATTTCTCGGGTCCCTTTTCTGAATCTTTAGTTTTAATTCTCTCCACAGGTTCTTCATAGGATTTAGGCCTTGCGACTGACTTGGCCATCCCATAACCTTTATTTTCTTCTGGCTGCATGTTTTGGATCGTTGTCCGGTGGAATGTCCATCCTCTTGGCAACTTCAAGTCGTCTGCAGACTGTAAGAGATTATCATCCAGAATCCTGCGATACATCTGAACCTTCCTTTTCCCTTCAATAATATGGAGTCTTCCAGGACCTGCAGAGGAGAAGCAGCCCCATATCACTGTTGAGATTGTATTTTTAGGATCATGCGCTGAGTTTTTCTGCTTCCAAACGTGACTAACACTATTCCGCCAAAATAACTCAATCTTCGTCTCGTCAGACCATAGTACAAAACTTGCAGGCTTCTCTAAATGTTCCTTGGCAAAATTCAGACGATTTCTGACATGAATTGGTTCCAACAAAGGTGTCTTTCTTGGTGTACGAGAATGGAATCCCTCGTTCCTAAGAACTGCTCTAATTGTATTTTTGCATACATTTCTCCCAGCTGCTACTAAATCTTTCTGAAGTTCAGATTGAGTCACTCGAAGATTCTTCTTTACTTTACGGACTATATGTTTAGCCGCACGGTTTGAAATTTTAGATGGACGCCCTGAACGTGGTAGACTTGCAGTTGACTGATATGACGCGAACCGGCGAATCGTGTCACCAATGGTTGAGATTGGTATTTTTAGCATAGATGAAATTTTTCTATAGCCCAAATCACTTTTATGTAACTGAACAATTAGTTTTCTGCTCCGTTTTGGCAATTCCTGAGTCTTCGCCGTATTAGAATTAGTGTTGAACGATGATCTCCTTCTCATCCAGCTCTCAGACACTGACTGAGGTCCGTTGTTTCACGTGGATGAAGTAGATTATTTTTCTAGAAAGTTCTACAGCATTCCTGTCACGTAAACCACTTTGGAATGTTCGAGAACTAGTTTATTATCGCTTTAAAACTAATTTTGTGGGTGTGTTGGATACTTTTTGAGGCGATAATCTAACACTTTTGTCGATATAATATCAATGCTTTAATATTTGTGTATTCTAATACCGAATTTGTATTCAACGTAAAAAATACATAAGATGTTCAATTTTCGATTACTTTGCTGTTGTGTAACTATGGTAACTAAGCTCTTCATCAAGTCCTCGGAAGGAGCTCTTCTCACAGTCACGAGAGGATAACGCATATGCCAGCCTTTCTAAGGTTTGCCTTAGAAAGGCTGGCTTATGGAGTTGTTTGGTCCCCTTAATTTTTATTTTTTCTTAATATAATAAATAATACTATTATCATAATACTAATATGAGTTTACTTAAAGCTAAAAACGGAAAACCAACGATGGAATCTATGCCCGATGGTCAGAGTAAGTCTACAGAGAAATCAAAATGAAACAATCGAGGGCATCTATTCAAGATGAAGTTGAAAGAAATTAAAAAAAAATATGTGGTCGATATATCTCGAGTAGACAAGTTGTCTACTCGAGATTTCTACATATTTTTTTTTAATTTCTCTCAAATTCACCTTGCGCAGATGCCCTCGATTGTTTCATTACACAAAAAAACTGTCTAAAAATCCGCGCGCATTTTGCGAGTTGATGTAGACTTACAAATCCAAATGAATTTAATTCTCGCATTCAATTTCCAAAAGCTTCTTAAAGGGATGAGATTTCATCCTAAGTCTAATAAGGATTCTCGCCTATACACAAGCCGTGTGTGTCATCGCAAATTGCTTAGTATTCGATGGCTTTCAACCGGTCCTAAATTAAATCTAAACATGTTATGGGAGACTAATACCGAATTGAAGGACGAAAAATAGACCAATTTTTTCATTAAAAAGGAAGAGTAGACGAAAGTTAAATGTGACGGAACCGAAAGCGTACAAAGCTTCTTGTGTTGCTTTCGTTTGGTACTGAAGGGTACGGTGAATTTGTAGATGAATCTCACACCCCTCGCCGATTAAGTAGAGGCGGGCAGGTTTTTGTGAGTTGCGTTTCCTTCCAGTCCTTAATGCTGCCACAAGTTTATTCATGTATCGTCCACACATTTTAATTTTTGACTACCACTATGGTTGCCAGGACAAAAATCTGTTTATATATATTTATGGTGTGGACGGTATTCGATCGCATGATGACCTCAGGAAGAAAAAAAAGTGTTTATTTTTTTAGATATATTCGTCCAATTTGTGTTAGTTTGACCTCATAACAGGTTCTGTCGATCTCACTCTATGAATCCACCTGTAGCCTCAACGATAGCCTCCAGGCGAACTCGAAACATGACAGAGGCCTTCGTCACCATCTCCCTTTTCAGGCCCCTGGAGGTCATGTTAGTCCTAGGCCTCAGCTCGTCCTTCGTGTTGCAGCTGGTCTCTCTTTCCACCGCTTCCCACACAAAGAAGTCGAAGGTGTTTCAGTTAGGCAAGTTGGGAGGCCAAATCTCATGTGCTGTGTGGGCGAAGAAATTCCTTTGACAGCCAGACCTGGGTCTTCCGGGTGGCATGGCAGGGTGCAGTCTTACTGCCACACTTAAGGCCTCCCTGCAGCTACCCGGTCGATCTAGAACTTCAGCACCTCGCTCAGAATACGGAGGCCGCCAGGGATTCGGGGCGGCGTGAGATCACTTTCACTGCGGACGACACCAAATACAATGATTGTCGCTGGAAATTTAATCTGCATGACTTTGGGTGCGGAAACCGGACACCTGTTGTTCTGGGAGTTGATCTTCTGGTCTTGGGAAAATCAGAAGAACCGCAACATGTATGGCTCCAACGGCTGTTTCAACTTGTTGATCATCTTCGTGGTGTGGTTGAGTCGCTTTTCCTGCATCACTTTGGACAGAAATTACCCCTTCCGCATTTTATATGAAAAGTAACGAATGTCTTTATGCACCACCACCCCCATTGAGCTGTTCATCTATATCTTTCACACTTGCAATGGCACCCATCGACTTTCTTGGATTATATTTGATGATCTGGATTTCGGGGACGAATTCCGAAATTTTAATGGCGTTAGATCGTGAGGAATGGGGTTTCCTCGCTGTTGTCGCCTCGCAGTCGAATCCTGAAACTTTGGCCACCTCTTCTGACCTTTTCGACCACCAAGTCTGAAATCTTGTTTTTCCTTCCTGTGTAGATCCAAGGACTCCTTGCTCTTCCGCAAATTAGAGGGTTCAAATTTTTCTATAGTCAATTATTCTATATATATATATGTATATATATATATATATATATATATATATATATATATATATATATATATATATATATATATATATATATATATATATATATATATATTACATCATGGTTACGTAATCCAGTACTAAACAATTTTTATATGAATGTGTTGTTACATTTCATTGTTGTCCTTATAAAGTTTTTCCTGTTCGCCATCTAGCTTTTCTGATCCTTACATTCTATTTATTACCTAAAGCTCCAGGTGCCTTGTAAATTTCATTAACCTGTGTTAACTACAAGTATGTAAATTTGCATTTCTAACAATAGATAGATAGATGTGTGTGTATATATATATATATTATCATCGCGAATCGGATTTCTTAAACACCCACCCACCTCGCTTTAGCTTGTGTTGCAAATGAACACTTCATTATTCGCTGGAGATGAGCCAATGCCATCAAACTGCAGCGAGAGATGTCCGCCGAGGTATATTTGAGCGCTATCTGCATTCATTGCGGCATTTGGGGAATGAGGAGTAAGGTCGCACGTTCTTCGCACATTGCGGAAACCGGTCTTATTATCGTGCAGTTTGCATTCTTTATCTGGTAGTATAATCGCTACCATGTATGCTTGTCTTTTAGTGTGTCTATGCACACTAGTATCTGTCCAATCGCAGTTGTGAACTACGCATTCGTTAGATTGTCTCATTAACAATCCGGAGCTTTAATAACCATAATTGCCTAATGAATCCGTTGTACAGAGCGCAAATGTCCTCATTCCATAGCCTATGTACAACCGAGAAGGCGGTGTTTCCTCATCGGACATACATATATGCGTGTGGACGGTTGACGGAGACATAATTAGAAGTAAAGCGGAGTTATAGTGTAGGGAGGATGAATGTGCGGATTTATTGCATAGCATGATGTTGAAACAAGTTCTAAAAAGAACCACCCGTAAAAGGCAAATTTTAACAGAGGACACTTTCGAAAGAAACGCACCGTAGTAGACAAGTCGAAACCGGCGAAAACGTGGGTCGCAATTTCAGAAATGGGGACGTACATCTAGCGAGGTTTCTAGGAAAGCCTGGAAAAGGCTCTTGTAGTGAGAATGAAATTCTCCCCAAAAGGGGAACCGAGGGGTTTTGGTATTAACTCATAAGACGAAGGAGAAAGATTTCGAAGGCACAAGGACACGCGACAACATAATATAGGGAACTTCCCACAAAAGGATTTTTGCTGAGTAAATTCTGGTGGCGTAATTGTGCCTCTTATGCATGGTGGTTGCACGCTAATCCAAGGACAGCCTGCGGCGATTGGTGACCAGGATGGTTATTTTTCCGAGGTTGTATTACTTGACCATTCGGCCGAGGATTTTTAGTCGCGTGCAATCTTACTATGTTGGTCCGTCGGTCCCGTTTTACTTTTTTTTATGTGTGTGTGGGGGGGGGGGGGTAATAACGTTGTAACTATTTGGCCGATTCTAACGAAATTTAAAATTCTTATATTGTTTTACATTCTCTTTCAAATGATATAATTGCCAAGGTCCTCCCAAGGCTAGTCCGGGAATTATTGAAAGTTTTGAAGGTCGTAAGTCATAAGTCAGAATAATTAAGAGCACGCGACTATAGTCAGCAGACCCTATTTTTTTATATTTTTCGCCGGTCGCCATGAGATGTATACTACAGACCAAAATAAGAGAACGATTTTCGTTTATTTAAATATTTTAAAAAATAGGAGTAGGTAAGTGAAATGGCATGCATTTCATATATTTTATGAAAATTTCATATAATAGAATCGTATATTCAAGAAATTATACTAAATTAACAAAATAGAATATTGACACGTGCAAAATAAAGAAGGATTATTTCAAGACTATTCTAGAAGTTTCTTGAAATCATTTGGCAAAGTTTTGCTCAGTAGGTAAGAACTATACAATCGCCATTGTTGTTGTACTCACTCTACAGAGATGCCGCCACACGTGAAAGTGACTCCCCAGCTATGTCAGAGAATCGTTCGCTTGAAGACTTCGTGTAGAACTCTTTCTGCGATTTCAAGTAAGACGGTCCAAGAGTGTGAGTTCGTGCGTTCTGAAGTTAGACAATGAAAACAAAACTTACAAATTAATTGAAAAAGTCGGTCGACCCCGTATAACCACCGTCCGAGAAGAAAGAGCTATTAGGCGCTTCTCTATGAAGGATCTTTTCGAGACTGCACTCCAACAGGAATATCTCGGAAAATTAAGACCAATAGTTGTAAAGAAGTGAGCCGTTTCGCAGTGTCTCGTCGCCTCAATACATCTGGTTTTAAATCTCGGTTTTCCAGCACAAAACCAATCATCAGTACGAAGAACCAGTAGGCAAGACTCGAATATGCTTAAGCTCATGCTGTTTGGAAAGATGTAGATTGGGAGAGAATTAATTTCAGCGACGAAAGTAAATTTAATTTAGTTAGATATGATGGTATACGCTTTGTAAGACTAGCTGCAGGTGACAGATTACAGATTTAAACCAAAATGTGTTAAAAAGTCTACCAAATATAGAGACGGTGGCGTCATGGTCTGGGGCATGTTTTCGTCTGAAGGAATTGGTCTGCTAGTGCGAATAATTGTGACGGAAATGCGAATGTGTACCTAAATCTCGTACAACAACATGTTAGACCTTCACCTCGACCATCTCTGAACCAGCCAGCATTACTTATGTAGGACCACGCGCCTATGGAATACTATAAAGCGAGTAAAATACTATTTCCAACAATCTGATATCGAAGTAATGAAATGGCCTCGCAGAGCCCGGACTTGAACCCAATTGAGAACCTCCGCAAGATCATTGGAGACAAAGTTCTAGACCAGGAGTCTTCAAGTGTGATTGATTCATGGATGAAAATTGAGCAAGATTGAAAACAAAATAAGAACACGAATTTTGCAAGAAATTCGTGACGTCCTGTGGTCGTGTCGGTGTTCCGAAGTAATAGAAAACAAAGGTTTTTAACACATATTAAGTGGTTTTAAGTTTCATCGTTCTCAAATCTTGCTTTGTTTCTAATGTATTTGCTGGCTGAGCAATTCTGTGAATGATCTTTTTCTTATATTGCACCCGCCAATATTTGATTTTGCAAGTTTAGTATAATTTCTTGAATATACCATTATCATGTGAAATCTTGGTAAAATATATTGATACGTGCTTTTATTTACCATTGAAATTTCATTTACTAATCATATTTTTTTTAAATTTGTTCATAAAGGAAAATGGTTCTTTTATTTTGCTCAGTTGTGTACCTTTGTCTGCGCCGCTATTTTCGTGTTTTGCCTTCGTTCCTGAGTTTGCGGTTACCACAAGCATGGAATAAGTGCGCTGGTTCCTTGTATTCGGCACAGGTTCGTTCATAAGCCTGTGGATTACCTGACCTTTTGGAGGAAGATCGCCTCCACCATTTTTATTTTAATCTCTTTGATGTTTGGTCGCATGCTCCTGTGCCGGGGAGAGGCGGGCCTGACGCCCGAGGCTGCTTCCTTCTTTTCTTCTTTTTTTTTCCTTTTTGTCTTTTGTTGTTTTTTGTGGGTGGGATTTGGGGTCATTTTGCAACTTTTTTTTTAATTATCCTAGCATTAGGCTATTATGATTACGGCGCCTTTTATGCCCTAGTATGCAGTCACCAGATTGGCCCTGGTGTTGTGTACTTGTTCATGCGACTAGGGGAAGTGGGTCCCCTTACGACGCTGGGTGCTTGCTTTTACCCTTTACTGGTTTGCTTGTGTCTATTTATAATCTCCGTCTTCGTTTAAATGTTTAGGCCTATTAATACTTGTCTCTGTACTATAGCCATCAGTCAGACTCGCAGCTTACGTCTGTATCATATTCTGATTCGTCGGGGTTGTCGGGGTTGCCACATGTCATTGTCTCGAGTTTGGCGAAAGGTTCATTTCCTTGAATCATTGTAAAAAATAGTTCCTCTTTCACTTGAGTCCAAGTTTCTTCTTTTTCCCCATTTCGCGACGTTTCGTAGCTTTCTCGGATTTTCTGCCCATGCAGTAAATCGCTTCCTGATTCAAGCAAGGCGATGTATCTCGTTACCTAGGTAACCTCCTCCCCCATACCTCGTTCAATATGTCCCCCATCGATCCTGTTTTCGTAATATTAACTAGTTAATGTATATTTGGGGCTTAACTTGCCCCCACCCCATTTTCTTTGCTCCTTAAGTTACTTAGTGATGAACTGCAGTTAGGGAAGGTACTGTTAAATGGGGGTTACTAATTGGTCATTGCCCGGCGATGCCACGATCGGTGCAAGACAGAGATATCCACAATGGGTGGGATGTGAACAAGAGCGCTGGCGACGGTAATAGACAGGCGGATTAAGAGGGAATAAAAAGAGGTAGAAAGGCATTTGGAGTGCCGCCAATCTATCGCATCGAAGTAAATTCAGACGAGGCACCACGAATGCCAGCAGGTGCCGATTGCCGCTCCCTCGCCCCGATCACGTGAATCGAACCCAATAAGGGATCGGTTCTGCCGCCCCCTGCAACGAGACACAGAGGAGGGATCTCTGCTTTTCATCCTCCTTCCTCTTTGGAAGACTCGGGTTCGTCTCGCCCTCGTTTTAGACGGTCGCTCGCCGCAGGGAGGTCGCAAAGCCCGTGACGGCGGGTTGGTGCAGGTCACTGCCCTCCGAGTCAAAAATTAATCCTAACATTTTCGAGTTTCTTCTGTATGGGTTTATTGTACCCCCCCCCCCTACCATTAGCTTTATTCTTGCCTCCCCCCACTGAGGGGGTAGTTTGTAGTTGGGCCTCGGAGGGAATCATGTCCCCCCCCCCATCCCTAACCTGATCATGCTTTTTAGTCATGGTTTTAGTTTTTTTGTAGTTGTAGTTCATTTTTTTTTTTAAATATCCCATTTCTCGCTTAATTTTGTTTTAAGTAAAAGTTTTTTAGGGGTGATGCCCTCGTTATTCAATCTAGATTTATTTTTATAATGAGTAAATCTTGGGAGGTGACATTGAAGTGCGATTGAATGAAGCGCCGTCCAGATTTCGTATCTGAACGGAGATTGCGGAATCCCCCGCGTCGTGGCGGGACGTTGAGTAAGACTCGAAACCCTAATTAAATGGTAGGCCTTTGATGTCAGCCCCCAGAGGGAGACCTGATATCGTTAGAGAACAGATTAAGAAGAAATGCTCACCCCGCGTAGTCATTGGCCATGTACCTTCCGGGTCCTAATCACGTCACCGCTTTCTCTGGGAGTTTGTTCTTGGCGGAGATGCCCTCGTTGTTCGTTGTCCATAACTGCAAAATAATTTAGAAAGTCTTCTGAAGCGAGAGGAAGTGGATTAGTCTTGCGTGACAGCAATTATTCAAGGTGGGGCGGGGGGGCGTGTAACAACAGCACTGGCTTCTGAGCTACCAGAGGCAGCACCGCCCCCGTTCCTATACACACACACACACACACACACACATCTCACACGCCAACAACACATACTGTGTGTGTGAAATCCTGCCATAGCCCGTGTCCTTCCCTGGGGTTTTCTCTACAACAGAGCCTGATTGAAGAAGCACAACAACGTGGTTTTAAATGACGCTGCCACCTCCGTCCCACCTGCGTTCTTCTCTCGAGCTCAGAGACCCTGACGTTCCGGCTCTTCCCCTTTGTTTCGAGGGTGACGGTGACGCTCGAATCCGCTCATCTATTGTCACTCCTTATACGCCGCTCACTCAGTCTCTCTCGGGGCTTTAGAGACCCTCATTTCCCGTTATTCCTTCTCACGTTTTTTTTTTCCTCTGGCTATTTTAAAGAGGTCTTTGGTGACCTGACCGGTGGGGCGGGGGAGGGATATCCCAGACTCAATGAGTGAGGCGAAATTCCCGATGACGTGGATAGTACTACTGCGCTGCCCCTTCACCGCTCCCAGTTCATATATGAGGGGACTAGGCCGCCTCCCGTTCATATATGAGGGGACTAGGCCGCCTCCCGTTCATATATGAGGGGACTAGGCCGCCTCCCGTTCATATATGAGGGGACTAGGCCGCCTCCCGTTCATATATGAGGGGACTAGGCCGCCTCCCGTGGGGCAGAGTACAAGGACAAATTCGTTCGGCTTGTCATGGCCCATCTTAGTTCACAACCGAGGGCATGTATCTCTAAATAATCATATTCTGGACGTTTCTGATTCTATGGGGACATTTATTATAACAGCCAAGTAGGCAAAGCTGTGTTGTTGTTTTTTTTTTAAACTAACCACCCTGTAGGTCCATGGCTGCATATTTAGTCCCCCTCGGGGCTTTCTCGGTCTCCTGAACGTGCCATATTTATCTGTTTTTGTTGGGGGGGGGGGTAGTTTATTAGCTTAGTTCCTTTTAGTTGTTTTTTTTTAAGTAGGTTAAAAATAGGTTTGTGTCCGAGATTTCGGGTCCTCTTCACACACACCACATCCCTCTTCCATCCCGAAACTTGCGGGGGGGTTTTCCATATCCAGACAACCTTATGTTATGGCTTAGCCGAATGGAAACGCCGCTTCGGATTTTAGCAAAGTTAAGCCACATAGGGTATGATTAGTCGCCGGATGGAGTCCCGATTCGGGTCGCCTTCCCGGTGGCCCACGATTATTTTTTTTTTTACGCGAAAATATAGCGCAATAGCAACGGGGCTGTACGCAGAAAGGTAGTAAGGATATATCAATAAAGAAAGAAGTGAAGTTAGATGAAGTGAAACTAGTGGAAGATATACAGCCGCAGTTTCTCCTGCAGACATTGGGGCAGCGAGAGTGCACAACTGCAAGTACTGGGTGCGAGAGGGCGTTCACTTCCTCTACGTTTGCGTTGTAGCATCCACCCCCACCGTTTTGCGGGGTAGATAGACCAGAAGAAACCACACAAGCGAGGTTCTGGTTTTTATTCACCTTTAGGCGCACGTTCTTTTCAAGAATGTGTTTCCGGATGCTTTGTACCAACCGTCTCGGTTTCATCCCATATTTATAGTTGAGACGCTCATCTTTGCGTTTCTTTTAAGCCATTGATTTGTTACTCCACTGCCTATTATCTTTTTCTCTCGTCTCTGCTTCCCTTCCGTACCCGTTCGTGTTATTGCATTAGTTTCCCTCTCAGTAATTAACAATCTCCCATCGGCAGCATCGAAAATAGGGAAATTGGGTCTAAAATATCTTGGTTATATATTTTTTTTTTTCAGAAATAAGCGAACTTTTTTGACAAGAATGAAGAAGTTAGAACTTGAGTTCACTAAAGCACAATCTAATCCAACCTATACGAATAGCAGACGGGGTTCTTATCACTCTACTCCTTGAAAGAAGTCGCGACATCTTTTGAAATAAAATTTTGAGAACTTCTCATAAAAGACCAATCCCCCTTCGCTCTGCCCCCTCCTTAATAAATATCTTAGTTATCCTTTTTTCGTCATGTTATCTGGACATGTCCCTAATTGATAAAAGATTTCCACGTAAGGAAGACGGTGAAGTTAATGCATATTGTACCCATTTCCTTTGCATGTTTTGAAAAATATGAAATTGGTTACTCGCGTCGGTCGTCAGATTTGCTGTTCCAATTTAGGCCGCCCTTCGGATGGGATGTTTTGCACCCCAACTTAAATGTAGTTCCCTTCACACTGAGAATCGGTTATTAAAAAAAAAAAAGAAGTCGCTAATTATTATTTTCTTTATTCTGTTCTACCGTTACTAAACGCAATCACCTCGCAGTGAGCGCCAAGGGACTCGTGCGATCCATCCATCCTCCCTTGTTAGCGCGACTATGTTCCCCCGTTAGGCCCACATTTTTTTTCCTTATTGATTTATTACTTTTATGTGATTCATTTGTCTCCTACGGTGTTTTTCGCGTGGTCCATTGACTGGGGTTGCTTTCTTTTCAGGATTCGTTGATCCCCCCGAGCGAGAGATGTGCGTACAAATGCGCGAAGGAAACCACCGGACCATTGGACAGGAAGAAGCTCATTAATCACATCAACGACCAGGCACTGAACGAGCCCGACTTGCCAGAATTGGTCCCCTACGTGGCCGGCACCGTTCGGGGAAAGAAGGTAAGGAAGCCGGGTTTCTTTATTGGGGGGAGGGGGTATAAAATAGAAATGTGGATTGGATTAAAGGGGGAGCGCGCCCCTAAACAAGTGAATGCTACTTAGAGGCTTGCAATGAAAAGGCGTCATTTCGTGGGCTGAACCAGCTGGCCGCCCCGCATTATTTCCTTGCATGAAATTTATTTGCCCTCTAAGAATCTCCTTGTGGAAAGACTCCCCCCTCTCCTTTGCCTACGAATTCGGGGGTTCCCTCTTACTCCCTTCTGTAGAGTTGGCTTCGGGCGATGCTATTCTAGCGGCGGGTTTCCTTATGCTTTCTCAGGGGCTCGCCAAGAACATAGCGAGGCAGAGGACGCGCCGCCTCGGTTCCCGCCTTCCCAGATGGGGACAGGTTAACCAGTTCATCCCTCTTAATGGAGTATGGGTCGGCGGTGTCCTCTGTTCCCGCTAAGACACCTCGTCAACCCGAGGTTCGTCACTTTGATGGGAGCATGCATGCACGCTCCCCACTTTTTCCCAATTGATGTCGGCATGCCGGCCCTAATGACGTTTGCGACGGGCCAGAGACCCTATGACTCCCCGTTCTGCATCCCCAACACCGTAGGCGAGGATGGCCATTTGGAGGCATCTCCTTATGTCGAAATGGTTCCGGATGTGCCCCCGCCCCTGATGGTAGGATCTTCCCTATGGACGAACCAAGACTCGGTGGGAGACACTCCCGAGCCAAAGTCCGCCCCTGTGCAAGCTCCTCTTGAACCCAAGGGCCCCCAGAGGAATCTCGAGGAGAGGAGGGATCTCCTTCCTCGGTTGGTGCCTCTTTGTCAGCCATGGATGTTACCATTTCGGACAGCTGAGTGAGGCTGGCTCGTCCGACCTTGGGGCCGCTCCCGGGGGTGGAAAGAAGAGAGTTCACTCTCCGCTCTCCTATAAGAAGGGTAAGAGTTCCTCGCCTTCCGGTGCGGGTAGTGGAAAAGGCGGGTCCGGCAGGTGACCAGGACATTACTGTCACGTCCGGCTAAATGTCGCCCTCGGGCGGGGAGGAGCAGACTAAGAAGACTCGGACAAACGTTGCAGATATGGTGAGAGGACCTTCGATGACTTCGGGGCCCCTCATCGAGAGACTACCTGGCACGTTCGAGTCCGCTGGCTTCAAACTGTTCCTGGTAATCAAGTTCATTAATTGTATCATGCTGACCAAAGACCCTATCATGTTCCATCAGAGAGTGACTTTAGCTAGGCTTCTCGGACCGGAGCCTTCTGGAGAATGGGACGGACCATGCTCAGGCTGCCATTATTCTTGTTCTTCAGGCTTAATGGCTCTCTTGTGAGATACACCGTACTCTACCATTAATTATGCTAGGGAACTTGTGGACTTCTTTCTAGAAGACATTACCGAATCGCTGGGCGATCAATCGGCCGCCATGGTCGAAAACCCACCCCTACACTCTTCACTACGTTCGATTCTGACAGACTTCCTGCGTCAATAACTCCCTGTTGGTATCGCTAATACGTCAAGGGGTTCGTGCAATTGCCGCAGATGTATTACTACTTCCACCTCTTTCTTCACACGAATTGTTCATGTAGGCTTGCATAGTCGGGCTTACACGAAGTTTCTGCCAAATCTCCAATACCGTACACTATAAGTCCTTATTGTGTACGATCAAGTGTGTGAATTGCAGAGAGCCACAGCCTCCTGTAGAAGGAGGTCCTGGCCTTTCAGGCTGCCGACCGACTCTTGCGAGTAAGAAATACTAGGTCCTGTCGCGCTGTGTGCGACCTGGGACGTCCTATGCCTCTAAAGTTAAGCAGGTACCCTCTGCTCCTGGCCCATCTGGCGTACGAGCACGATCGTTTCCGCACCCTTTCGGAACACTTCTGCAGTTTCTACCACTGGTCACTCCCATGGAAGAGTTGTCGGCACAAAAGTTTAGACTCTCTGCTAAAACCAGGTCCTACCATACCACCATGGTCGTTTCCCATAAAGCGAAACGACCGCGTGCCTCCACCGAGTCGACTCGGTGGTCTTTAAACCGTCTCCGGAGATTCGTAAAGCTGTCAACTGAATTGAGGCCAGCGCCGAGGGAACTTCGTCTCCCAGCCCCTACCCAAGGCTGGACCGGGCGGCTCGGAGACACGGGACCAGAAAAATGAGGAACCCCCGTTTCCGAAACCGCCAAAGGTTTCGAGGCAGAGGGAGGAAAAAACTCGCATAGCGAGCCCAACCTCCACTGATAACTCTTCGAAGAGGTCCCCTACATCTTCTCCCAGCTAGGCCTCTAGGGCATATTCCTTCGAAGGAATTGGCGCGGATTCCGGGTCAACTGGGAAGAGCTGCTGAGGCTCGTCTCATCCCGTTCCCCGTTAGTTTTTTTCAAGGGGAGGGGGTTGCAGAAAAGCATGCTGGGCGCGTGCCAATTTGTTAAGGCCCATCTTAGCTGGAACCCGTGCGCTGAGTATGTGTAAATTATCACATTCTGGTACTTTCTTAGCTTATGAAGACCTTTCTCATAACCTCCCAAGGCATTGGGAGTTGATAGTATCTCCCTTCCACTCATTTTGTTCTCTTCTCAAACTAATCTTGTTTACAACTGAAAAGAATAGTGGGCGGCCGCAGGGAGATCCGTCTTCAAGCGCGTCCTCACCCTCCCTAAGTGTCGGGGAAGACACAGGAAATCGAGATACCCCTTCTACCGGTGCAGGAGCCTCCCTCTCACCACTTATATGTGACAAAAGGGCTTCCCCCTTTCCCATATTTTAAGCTGCCCGCGGCCAGCTCCACCTTAGAAAAGGAGGTGCGCCCCTCCTGTGCTTTCTCAGAAGCCCTCCAACCCTCTCCTACACCTACGGGTGAGATGGTTTTCCCTCACTCACTCCTTTGAAGTCGCCACTGGACAAGTCCTCCTCTGCACCAGCCGCGGTCTCCCCTCTCCTTTCACAGAAGACTGTAAATAAAACAGACAGACGTCCTTGAATCGACCGCTGCTGGTGGGAGACACTCGATAGAACCAACCACCTTTAAGAGGCAAGTGATAGCGGCGCACGTCGGGCCGTGCTCCCTAACGTCCTCCACTTCTATATATTGAGTTTGCGGGGTGGGGTGGGGGCGTTCCTGCACATCTCTCTTCCCCAATGGAGGTGAGCCCACCGGCCCAATACAAGACTGAAGAGCCATGATAGGGATCAGTGATAACTTAGGGGGATGACAACATTGAGGTGTCCCCCAGAGCTGGACATAGTCCGGGAGCTGACCCAGCCCCAGATGACAGGATGTTCTGTATTGGTTAATCCAGGAGACGAGCATTCGCTAGTTTGATTAGCGGAATGCGGAAACCTACTGGCAAGTGCGCCGGACCCTTCCGAGGCGGCTATGATTAGTGCCCTTCGGACACTTGAAAGGTTCGCCGGTGAGTGTGACGCTGCACTCTGCCATGAACTTCATAAACGGAGTTGTTTATGTGAGGGAATTCATGGACTACTCCTTAGAATACATCACCTTAGAGCTTAACCACCAAGGGGCGGTCAAGGTCGAACGTGTGATGAGAAAACAGGGAGGGGGTCTCGAGACCCACCACTACACTCTTCATCATGTTTGACCGTGACGGGCTCCCTGAGTCGGTGCGTGACGGTTGGTATCACTACCTCTTGAAGGCATTCGTGCCACTGCCGCGGAGGTGCTATTGCTGCCACCTCCCTGGCCATACGAATCGCTCCTGTTGACGTGCAAAGTCGGAGTTACCCGAAGTATGTAAGTTGCTCCAAGGCCGTAGACGCTAAATCATTTGTGCATGGTCCGTTTCTTCGAAGCAATGTTGTGCGTTATCTTCTGGAAAAGGAAATCCTGGCCCTGCCGGCTACGGATCATCTCAGGACTTGGTCCTGGCGCGTCCGTCACTGCCTGGGTTGTCGTATGCCTCAAATAAAAAAAAAGGCACTCTCTGCTCCGGGCCTACGAGCACGGTCGTTCCGCACCTATTTAGAACCTTTCTGCCGGGTTTCTACTCACCTCGGGCGCTCCTCTTGTAGAGCTGGCGTCTCAAAGGGGTTCATACTCAACCTTGACTAAAACTAGGGATCCCTCCCCCCTACCCGAGCGTGACCGTTTCACGTAAGGCGAAACGGTCACGCGCCTCCACTGAGTCGTTAGACTTACAGGAGGCAACACTCGTGAAGCTGGTTGTGAGGCCATATTCCGGGGTTCCTAAAGCTGCCTCCCGAAAGGAGGACAACACCAAAGGAGCTTCGTCTCATACGCACCTATTGAAGCCTGGACTGAGTGTCTCGGAAACAGGGGATCCTCCACCCACCGTGGTCCGCGGTATCCGTGACACCACGGTTCCCGCGAGCACGGCGGATGTCAAGATTATCTTCTGCTGGGTTCCTGGACATGTAGGAATTGCGGGGAATGAGGGCGCCAGAATCGCGAGGACTGGGTGACCAGCCAGACAAGTGTTTGGCTCTTCTTCACACTGATTACATTCCACGAATCATTGCAGGGCTGCCTGCCAAAGAAGATGAGAGACGGCCGAGGGGTACCTTAAAGTTGCGTGCCATTGCGCCGCGACTGTTCCCATGCCCCAACCACCAATGCCGCGACGGCTTCAGGTTGCTTTCTGTATCTCCGTAATGGACACACTCGCGGGGCGCACCGCCATTTGATGGAGCGCTCCCATGCGCCCTACTGCGACGACTGCGTTGTCCCCCAGACTGTTCGGCACATTCTTGTTGAATGTCCCAGTCTGGGGGATTTTCGTGCACCTTACCGTGGCGAATCGGGTCGGTACCGCTTGTCCCTTGTACTCGGGATGGATTCGTGCACACAGACTTGTGGATTATCCTACTTTTTTTGGGGGGGGGGGATGCTGGTCTCTATTTTATTTGACACTCTTTGGTGTTGGTCGCTTGTTCCCGCGCCGGGGGAAGGCGGGCCTCCCCCCGATCCCGGAACGTGCTTCATTCTTGTCCTTGCTTCGTTTTTTTTGGAGGTTGGCCTTAAATTTATGTAACTTTCTGGTGATGGTTGCGTGCCCGTGGCTAGGGGGTAGGCGGGCATCGCTACGACTCTTTGTAAATTCTGTTCGTTTGTTCAGATTTTTTCTTCGTTGTGTTTTTTGTTGGTTTTTTTTATATATCGTAGGATTAGGCTAAGTTTGAAACCGGTGTCACTCTTGGTGACACTCGCCAGACAGGTGCCTTAAAAATTCAAATTAATTTCAAGAAGAGACAACCAGGACAACTCGGGCGCCGCTTCGCGTTGCCACCGCGAATTAAAATAAGGCAAGATATGAGTTGTGGGGGACCACCCACGAGCTACGAGCGTGAGTCTTGAAGGAGAGCTCCTTGCCAGGCCTCTCGAAGATTACTCATCTTGGATGGATCCCAAAGCAAACATTCTTGCCACGTGGATCCTCTTAAGTGAATGCGCTAATCTGTAGCCCCTACCCGAGCACCCTGAATCCCGATTATAGCATCTGAAAGGATTTTGCCTTTATTTTATAGAAGGAATGAACTGTGCAATGCAACAAGGCAACTTTTATGTACACTAGAAAAATTATGACATGATTGTCCTAGTTGTGTCTTCTTGAAATTAATTTGAATTTTTAAGGCACCTGTCTGGCGAGTGTCACCAAGAGTGACACCGGTTTCAAACTTAGCCTAATCCTACTGTGGAATAAGTGCGTCTATTGGAAGCATCCACGAGCTCTCGTGCAAGTGACTCGAATACACACTGGCCTTCAGTGTGTCATCATCCCTATCAGCCCCACCGCCCACGTCCTTCATAGTGGTCCTGTTCGTCAAGGGTTCCTGCGATTGTTCCCCTTCCTTTGTTGAAGATAGGCGGGTTCTGTGAAGACTTTTGCGGCTTACGTAATAAGACCCTGTTTACTCCGCGACGCAGTTCTGTTATACGTGTGGTTATCGCTCGCCGCTCTTTTGCGCATATCTTTCATAAACCAACTTCACTTTTTCTCCTTAAGAGCTGCTTTGGTTTGACCCGATGGAAGGCTGTGTAAGAAAGTAGCTTCTTTTTCAATTTTTGAACGAGGCAAAGTACATATTTTCCTTTGTATCTGCTTATTTTGGAAAGTGGTGTGATGAATCCGATAATTTCACTTAGGGAATAATGAGAGGACAAACACATGGCGTAAAAGAAACTATAAATGAAAAGAACAGGGATGGGAAACAAAAAGTTAAGGATAAAGACTTCAAATGGAAGGTGCAATGCCGAATGTATTTCGTTAACTACAGAGGGTGCCCCTTCCAATTGATAAGTCCGATTTGTCTCAGATAATTGTAAAAAGCCGAGAGTCGGGCGGGATTTTTCCCCTCGCCCTTTCAATGGATAAATTTAATTTAACTGATAATTTTAAAAAGCCGAGAGTGCGAACTTTTTAAGTGGGAGATAGGGTGAAAGCCCTCGCTCGATTTGGTGTGAGGCTCTTTAGTGACGTTTCGCTCGTCCCGAGCTTGTTCAAGATGACCAAGAGGTTTGAACCTTAGTCAAAGTGGGGAAGTAAGCGGAAAAGTTTTTAGGGTAGGGGAATGAGAAGAGAGTAATAGGGAGACAAAGTTGCCTAGAGATCAAGCTAACCTCTCGTTTTTTGTTGTTTTTGGGGGGGGGGGTTGTTTGGTTTAAGTTGAATTATGTAATCTGCGTTCAAGCCTTTGACTTCAACTTGTCTCTGCATGGTTTACTTGTGTATTTTGTGAGAGTTTGATTGTTATTTAGTTGTTTTGTTGTAGTGTGTGCGTTGTATATTGATAGTTAACATTAATACTTTACTTTGCGCTTTCAAGGTTTGGTCTTTATCGGTTAGGTCCTTCTACAAGCTAGGTCACAAACTATGTGTTATGTCATATATGCGGATGAGTTGTCGTAATTCAGGGTTTCGGTTCGCACTCGGTAAGGATTTTTTCTATGCATGGAATGCTGCCACATCTTCCTTTTCCATCCTGTTAACACAGCTTAGGTATCTTGGGTGGTATCGACCTTTTTTGTTATCAATAATTACTCTAATATCTTTCTTTAATTCGAGCGTCCCCCCCCCCCTCAAAATACCTTCGCTTCTTAATACTTTGTTCAGCGGTTTGATTTTTGCCGCCCAGATCATCTTGTTTTCCCCTCTCTCGTGCGTTTCCGGTGATGAGGTAGGTACACGAGCGGTTTTGTTCCTTTCTTGTAATTTCCACATAACCCTGCTACATGCCAACAAAGTAGAAAGGAGAGAAAAAGAAGAACAAACCCTGCTCACTGGGCACACTTTTCGCTTTCTACTAACTTTCATTACTTTCTTCTTCCCTCTTTCTCTAGAAGATTCAAGATCTTTTTTTTTTTTCATTCTAAAGAAACTCGACACAAGCGAAACGTCAATAAAGGACCTACACCAGCCAGGAACTTGTAGTTATTGTTCATAGCTCCCCATCAGCAGATCACATCTCTGCTCCCCCTCCCCCCGCCAATGTTACCACAATTAAGTGGGGCCGCGCTTTGTGTAAGGCTGTCCTGAGGGACCTGGTTTGAGTGGAGGGAGGCTGTTGCATGCTGTGGGAATTTGATCGCACCCACTCCCTGTGTTAAGGATCCATGCAACAGTTAGGAAGTAGAAGTTCTAATTCAGCTTAACCCCACCAGGATTTCATCTACGTGGGAAGGTCGTGGGGGTGGGAATTCACTGACCGCTTTACAATCCCCCATTTTTTATATCCTCCTCTCAGGCAAAGGTGTATTTATATTCCTGGGACAAGTTCGTACAAAACACAAACACTCTTACGGGCCAAAAAGAATCGATATTTTAAGGATACAGGCAAGAGTAAATAAAAAAAAAGCACTGTATTAGCCTAGTTCATCCCTTCGAGGAGGGAAGCTCCAACAAGAACGAAGCTGAGCCCCTCTGTCCAAAGACCCACCATGTGTCCTTTCTCCCTGTCGCTTAATTGTCAACGCGATTTATTTGGAGGATTTGAGACAATCTTTTGCTGTTGCATTTTTATCTGTCACGGTTGGCACCGATTGAAATTTTACCTGAGGCTAGCTTGCCAAAAATCGTCCTAATCTTTGACGTCAATTGGTTCCCCCGTTCCCCCAAATTATTAATACTAAGAAAAAATTGAGGATGCCCCTAAAATCACAGAGACAATCGCTTCTTTCTCAACTTTATATAATCCCCCCGGTATTAGTCTACTTTATGGGGCCTATTAAAGAGTATATTTAGCTAAGGGATTCAATGGGTAAAGTCATGCCCTGGCAATACCTCTAACTTAGACTTGCGCAATGTGTGGTCCTTGTGTTTTTGTTAGCCAACACAATGGACAATTAATTTGTATCTTGTTCCATGATATTTTGTGGATGGTTTCCGGAGCCTTTGAAGCCCGCCCGCATTGGCCCAGCACGTACAAGGTTAATGAGAAGTACTGTAGAACAGTTTTCAGTTTTGTTATTACTTTTATTTTTGTACATTCCTCGGTAAGCATGCCTCCGTTGAATTACACGTGTGTTTTTTTCCCTTCTAAATGATCGACATTTGGTCTTTCGGGACTTGTAGAGCGTGTGGCATCTCGTCTATCTTTTGCACTCGCACATTTAGCATATCTTAGTTCCTCACTAAGCGTTTCAACCTCCCTTGTGTCGTGTATTTTTTTATAGTGTAAATATATTGATGAAAAATGTAATAATGGATTGAAAGTCGGGATTACGTTAAAGGCCCGGATGAGAAAGAAGGCGAGAATCGAACTAGAGTGAAAAGGCGCGCTTAATAGGCCTAATAATTGATGAGCCCGTACATGGAATTATTTAGAAATGCAAGATTATAACGCCTGATGTGGTAGTTTAATTGGTACATGTGCGAATACATAACGATTTTGAATGTTGTCCCGTACACGAACTCTTCTTATCTGTCATTGTTCTTTAAATTATCTCGAAACGCCATAAGAATTACTCGTTTCCTTCGATTAAAAGAACGAACAGAAAGTTTTAATTACTTTAATTAATTACTATTAAGCAATTTATCAATAGGAAAAGCTTGCTTGCGATGAAATGGATTTCACTGGATTTTTTATACGTTCACATCATTAAGAGCGATTTGTGAGTGAAATTTCTAAAAATTCGACCGTTTCCTTGAGAAGAAAATAAAGATCGTTAAGGTCGAAGGTCTTTTCAATGCCGCTTGAATGATGAGGTATACCCAATTGTGCGCGCTCTACATAGCCCTATTATATTTAATAATGATTTTGCAATGGCTCTATTTATTATATGTATACCAGGCAATGGCTTCGCCACTTCCCCCTACTAGGGGGGAGCTTGCGCTTCGCTGCTAAGATTAAAATTTAAAATCTAAAAAAAAGCAGCCATGGTTAAATTTTTATAAATTTTCTGAACTTTGCCAATTATAATAATTATAAAAAGGAACTAAATTTCCCCCCTTTCAAAATATCACGTTCCTAAAATTCACAAAATTTCGATACCTATATTTATTTCTGAACTTCACCATTTTGTTTTTTTATATCATAAAAGAATTATTCGAAATAACTTTGCTAAAAAAAAAAACATAAGTCATAACCAAACTAAGATGAAATTATTATTCAAATACTCAAAAAAATCCCCTTCTTAAATTATAGAGTTAGTAATGAATGGGATTTTGTAATAACCCTATTTATTATATCTAACAATGATTTAGGATAGGATTTTCTTGCAATTACAAATAACTATTGCAAAATTAACACTGCTTCTAGTATACCTACCGAAAGTTTGGGAATAACACTAATCTGCTTTGACTTCAAATTTTAAGATGATGAGAGGCCCTGGGACTCTAAACTATCAATGCGGGATGGGACTTACCACACCTATATCGGCTTGGCGACCGGTGCCTTGCGCACGTCCTCCTTTGAGGGCCTACTTCTCGATGTCCGGGAGATGTCACTCGCTAAGTGCCGAGCATAGTTCATTATGCGCCTATGCGCGCGAGCCCGGCTCCTATCTCAGTGGCCAACAGCTCTCAATACATCCGCGGCCGATCTCGACACTGCCTATGCCCACGAGAGATGCCAGTCATACCCTAAGCAGTTTGGGTTTAGGGCTAGGAAATTTCCTCGACAGCTCGATGACGCCTCTGGTTCTGCCCTGAACGCCACCCTGGAGGGTTTCACCTTTTGACTATTCGTCGCCACACCTCTGCTCCCAAAGCTTCCACAACGCCGGCAATATTGCGTTCGACCTTAATCTTTAACGACTCACAAAGCGCCCTGAGTGCTCTCGGGGCATTGGCAACTCAACACACACCCGTTCGCAGTATTCGTGACGCCACGGTTTTGGCAAGCCGGGCGGATGTCGACTTCTGCTGGGTTCCTGGACATGTAGGAATTCCAGGGGATGAGCGCACCGACGATGGCGCCAAAGAGTCCGCGACGACTGGGCGACCAGGTCAGCGTTTCGTTCTTCCTTACACCCACTACATGGCAGGTATCAGGGCTCCTGACAAAGATGTGTGACGTCTTAGGAGACCCCAAAGTTACGTGTCATTGCGTCGCGACTGTTCCTATGGACCTACCCCCTAATGCCGCGACGGCTTCAGGTCGCATTTCGTCGTCTCCGAATCAGACACACTCGCGGGACGCACCGCCATTTAATGGAGCGTTTGCCTGCAGCTTACTTCGACGACTGCGTTGCCCCCCCCCCTCCCCAATCTGGGTGATCTTCATGTACGTTACATGTCCGTACCGAGAAGAACTGCGTCACTACCGCTTGTCTCTCCTATTTGAGACGAGTTCGTGCACGCAGTGACTTGTGAACTATTTAACTTTTTGGAGGAAGCTTGCCTCCATTTTTTTTTTTAGTTTGGTGCTGGTCGCTTGATCCTGCGTCGAGTCTGGGTGATCGCCGCGCACGTTACCTGTTCCGAAACCGGGACGTGCAGTGTAGTTACCGTTTGTTCCTTGTATTCGCGATGGGTTCGTGCACACACTTGTGGAGTATGACTTTTTGGAGGAGGTTGGCCTCCTCCATTTTATTTTACTCTGGGAGGAAGGTGGGCGTCTCCCCGTCGCTGAGGCGTGCTTCCTCGTTTGTTTTGTTTGTTTCTTATTTTGATTTTGTTTCGTTTCTTTTTTTGTTCGTCGCCTTTTGCATATGGTTGCTTGTTTTTTTTTTTAGCTAGACTCGCAATGTGTTGTAAGATGAATACGGCGATATGACCTAGTAGGCAGTCACCAGATGGGTTCTGAAAAAAAAGGTCTGCTGACCAAAGTCGCGTGCTCTCACTTATTCTGATTTATGACCTTACGACCTTCAAAACTTTCAATAATTCCCAAACTAACCTTGGGGGGACCTTGGCAATTATATCATTCGAAAGAGAATGTAAAGCAATGTAAAAAGATCCTTTGCCTGCCCCCCGACGCTGAAGCCTGCTTCCTCCTGCCTATTTGCTTTTTGTTTAGGTTTGCTTTACTCTTTGTGTTGTTGTTTGTGTTTTTTGTGTGTCTTTTGCACCTTTTTTTTTAATCTAGCCTAGCATTAGGCTATGGATGATTACGGCGACATATGCCCTAATTAATAGTCGCCAGATTAGCACTGAAACAAAATCATCACTTTTAATCTGATTTGCCCATTATCACCTGTATCATACGAAGAAGGAAAAAAACGCGACTTGTTTCTAGCATTTTGAGATGACATTAAGCTAAGACTAGCGAAGACACTTAGCTCCACTCAAGGCTAGCAAAAAATTGGAAGCTACAGCAAATTATGTGTATCATACTACCAGATTAGCCATCTTACTGATTACATAGCCCGAATGATTATGTTAATAACTGTTGCTGCGAAAAGGCTGATACACACTTTTTCCTCTTTTTTTTTAATACCTGGGGCAGAGGCCGCCGGCAAGGAATGACCAAAATCAAGCTCCCACTCCGCGAAAAGGAGCAGAAAATAGAATAAGAAAGGACGGAAAAACAACAAAGTGTTAATGGAGTGGTGTCCTCGGGTGATGGTAGACCTGCCTCTTAAAGAGAAGCAGGTTATATAAGATTCGAAAAGAAATAGTATGAGGGGTGATGGTCCATATGAAGTAATTATCAACCTGATTTATCCTGGAGTTCACTATTTTTACAGAGTAATCATCTGAATCTGAGGATGGAGATGGCAATATACTCGTGTAATCAGTAAAGCAATGGCCAAAATATTATCTGTAAAACCAAGAGAGTGCAAGCAACCTTACGGTGGAGTTTGAAATAAGAAGAGTTGATGAGACGCCGGTAGGCCTTTGACTCTTCTCTATGAAGGAGAGATGTGAAAGATAGGCCACCCCAAACATGGGAACAATATTCCATACAAGGACGAATAAGTCCCGCATAGAAGCTGCTCAGGGAAGTACCGGCGACATCTGAACAGTAAACCCAGTTTATTTACCAGTAGGCTCAGCCAACAAGCTTCTTTGTTTTGTGGGTATTTGTTGTTGGGCGTTTAAAATAGACTTCTCTCTCGGCATTTCAAGCTCCTGGAGGCGGGGTTGGTTTGTTTTTTAAGCCATTTCGGGATTTCTCAATTCCCTTTCTCCGGGGTCCTTCTTCTTCGAGTCTCCCTCAATGGGAACATTGAAGAGGGTGTGTCATGCCGAAAGTTTAAGGAGAGAGAAGTGTAAAGAAAGCAGTGAAGATGAAGAAATGGAAAATGTGTAGAAGATTAGGTGCAGATTCTCCTCGGGGATTTATGTCTTGATGGCACTAGGCCCCATAAGTGTCAGTCGAAGTAGGTTGCCCATGAGATCCTTGGCATCCCTTTGTGGGGGCGTTTAAAGATAGATAATTAAAAAAACAAACAAACAAACAGGTGGGTAGTGGAAGAAAGGGATGAGAAGAATGGAGTTCAGTAAGGGAATTGCCGTCCTTACGGAAGGAAAGTTGCTCACTCTTCCGTCCCCAAGTAGTTTCCTCTTGGCCACTCTAGCCTCTGTGGCTTCCATATATTTTTACTACCGAACTATTTATTTTACTGAGTTCTCTCACCAAATTATCTATTTTTCTCTGACTGGAAATTAAAGTAATACTACAAAGGCAAAACTTGGTTAATTGTATGAAATTACAAAGTTTATTTTTTTGTCTAAAAAAAAAAATCGTTAATACATATATTGGGAACATTAAGGTTCTCCCATTGGTCCTAAAGTCAGGAAGCCACGCCCACAATCTGTGACGTATGTTAAACAGTCACCCAGAGGTGAGACACAAATAAATGGGTTGCGTTCCGCAAACGGGAGAAAAATGAGATGGGACGTAAATTACTTGGTTGTTGGTTTTTTTTGTTGTTGGGGTTTCATATCTAACCCCTCCGCCCGTAAATATACGGGATCATTCATTTGGGGTTACCGAGCGCGTTGGCAAAAGCATTTCTTCGCCTCCTCTGACTGTGATTAGTGATAGGACCTGTCGTCATTTATCGTGGGAGGAACAAAAGTAGATTATTCTCATAGGAAATGGAGCCACTAGCGATCGAATAGTAATGAAAGGAGGGAAATAGGTCAGCATACCTCAAAGAGAAACACTCTTCTCTCTCTTTATATATGTATATATATATATATATATATATATATATATATATATATACATACACAAAAAAGTACAGTAACGTACGTGTAACTATAGGGATAAAACCACGGTAATAGGACTAATTTTATCCATATATATATATATATATATATGGAAAAATATCCAAGACAAATTGGTGCGGTTAAGGTAATGGCAAAATTAGACAACTGCTCTGCTTCAGGTCCAGCAGGTGATCCTATCCTCCTTGAACTGGAAGACAACACTTAGGGATGACCCATCCATGGGTCATCCCTAAGTGTTGTCTTCCAGTTCAAGGAGGATAGGATCACCTGCTGGACCTGAAGCAGAGCAGTTGTCTAATTTTGCCATTACCTTAACCGCACCATATATATATATATATATATATATATATATATATATATATATATATATATATATATATATATATCGGGAAGTCTTTTGACCCTCCTTTAAATATCCTACTATCTTTTCCGCCGTTATTGAAAAAAAAAATCCAGATGAAGTCTGCATCAGAGCGGCCTGTCTATATGTACTCTCACCCCCCTTCCCCTTTGCGGGTCTTTGTCCCCGTTACCTCCGTATAAAGTATCCGGAGCGCGGCTTATTTGTGGCCTGTTTGTTTGACCCACGAGGAAACCTGCTTGCGTCGCAGGACTGAGGCCGGGTGAGGAAAGATGCCCCACTCCCCTCCTCCTTAGTGGCCCGTGTTTTCTACTCGGGTATGTACTCTTCACACATTTTCATACCCCCCCCCCTCCCTTATTTTACACCACTTTAGTTGTTACAAAATCCTTGTGCTGTACAGTTTGTTCCTTCCCCCTCTCTCGTACTAACACCTTTACCCCTTTTCTCTGAACACCTAATGCCCATGGAGATGGGCGCGAGTCACATTTTTCGTGACGAAAATGCACCCGCAGCTCTGCGTCCTTTCTAAGCCTCCCTTATTAGGTCTTTCTTGCTCCTGTCCCAATTCCTCTTCTTTGATTAGGATCTCGCCCAAGAAAGTGCCAAAATCGCAGCTGGGGAGGGGGGCATGCGCAGGTTACTGATAAATATATTCCACGGGAAGTGGAGCGCATAATGCTCTATTAATTTTCCCGCTTCCTCATTTTTTTCAATCTAAGGCCAAATTGTGCGGGCAGGGATGAAGCGATGTAGATCTCCGTTACACCCTGTCCTTACCTCAAATAGTTTCTGTCTCATACCTTTCTCAATTAGGCCCGTTTAATTTAATTTGTTTAACCTTGCCACCTGAATGTGTAGACATGGCGGTGTTTATACGACCACGGCTCTGTGTAGACTGTGCATTTTGTAGGTGGGTTTTTTTTTTTTTTTTGCCCGCATGTTGCACGGCTTTCGCACGACTTAAATCGAGAAGTTTCGGAGATCTGTTTTGAATGAATGTAAATAGTTGTGTACTTCTAGTTCACTTCCGAAGATGATTTTGCGCCAATTTTTAACTTCAAAACAAAGGTTTTGATATCTGACACACACACAAAAAAAATCGTTTCGTTTTGTATTGGTTGAGTCACGTGTATTTCTGCCTGACTTTTTTAAGAAGCCGTTTTCTTCTCACTCAATGCAAAGACCTACGGTGCCCGTCTCTCAGCGTAGTTACAATTATCCCGGAAGTTTCATATTTTCAGTTATTTTTAATCTCTCATGATGATGCCTCGTGCTACTTTTTTATTCACCCGTTATTTTATGTAACCATTGTTAGTTTCTTAAATACATAATTCACCTATTCTTTACACGAACTCGTTTATGAAGGTATTATAGATAATACCCTCACTTTTTCCTCTATATGTTAGGGTGGGGTTTTCTCATTCAGTAATTATTCGCTCCTTTGATTGGTCCACTTCCCTGGCCTATTATTTGAAAAACGGTTAATATTGTGCTGTATACAAGGGTGAAGGAAGAATAGCGCTAAACGGTGACTAGCAAATAGCCCAAGCTTCTAAGCTTCCGTGTGGGGGGGGGGGGTATTTTTCATTAGCACTTAAATTTTTTTCCATCTCATTTAAAGCGAATACCACCGAACCCATATCGCACTTAAAGTTCTAAGGGGAGATCTGTACAGAAAGAAGTGAAGCTCGAGGGCATTTAATCCTCCAGATGTCAGCCGCAGCAAGGTTGTCCATGCTACACATGGTATCCCCTTTGTAGGTAAACAACACCTAAGATCCATAATACAGTTACTTTTTGCAGCACATTAAAGCAGAGAAGCCTACTTTCAAGATCAAACATTTTGCTCGGTTTCAATTTCTCCCCACGTCAAAAGCAAGTTCTCTTGCAATCGTAAGCTCTAAGTGGAAACGGCTATTAACTTGTTTTTCTTTTATTTAACCTTTGTGGGTTTTGCCTCGAGTCTTTCGCATCGTCAAGTATTTAGAGCTAACGCTTCTCTGCCTAGCTTGGTAATAATACGAATTGTGAGACGCGTTGCCATTTTGGTTTTTGGCAAACGGATATTGAACGAGACCATAATTAAGGCTCGCTTCTTTCGGGAATGAGGTCTTGTCAGGTTGTTAACGGCCTCGTCAACGTAAATTCTACTCGTTTTATTTTTCATGGACTCGATGTTAGAAGATCGCTTTAAAAATATAACAATTTATTTCGAACTCCGAGCCGTAAATTTGTATGAAAACGCGGTAAATGTGGCGACGGGGAAAGGTCGACGCGTTTACGAGTCTTGCTTAATACGAGAACGGCGACAGAAATCGAGTGTTAGGCATCACTCTGATGAACACTGTGCACCAAGGAGGCCCTTCGCTGCGTTCCGGGACGGCGCGGATTAGGGAAATCACACAACCCCGGCTTCCGTTTTGGGGTACCTGAGTTGAGTACCGTCCGATGCTCTCGTTAGTTGCGCATTTTTTTCACAATTTGGGCGAATCGGAACTCATTAAAAAGCATAGGAAGTAGTACCCCCCCCCTCCTTGTGATTGGTTCGTTACGGTTCGACCATCGATTTGTACCATTCCCCTTCAATAATGTGCCAGGTGTAGCCATGGGAAACCATGCTGCAGCAAACATCCGAGCCATCGCGTTCCCTTCCGACCCCAATGCCTAGCCGCGGATCTGCACCTCATTATCATCACTTTCTTAACGGATCTCTCTTTTGAGACAATCTCTGTGGGGATTCCCTCGTTGGTTTTCGCCTTAAAAAATAATGGTTGCCGCAGAGTCGACTTGACTCTCCTATGGCTCCCACCCGACCCCCGACATACCCAGTGTATTTCCTTGTGGTTCTACTGCCCAAGTAGGCAGTCGCCAGATGAGCTCTTTAAAAAAAAAAGTGGTTCTACTGGTAATTGCCACGAGTACTTTATTAAAATTTGTTCTTCGCCCCCCCCCCCTCCCTAGCACGATTCTTCTCATTCTCGCCCCCTCTTCCGCAGTACATCCCTCCACCGCCGCCCGAACCCGAGGAAGACGATGAGCTGCAGCAAGTGGAGGTCGACCTCGACGAGGAATTCGAGTCTGTTCTCAACACTGCCAGCGAGGACGAGATAGTTGATTTAGCGGGTAAGAGGGGGAGGGGAGGGGGCGTCGAGGGCAAGCCAGTGGCATTTTGTGGTCCTCTGGGCGCCATACTCAACTCCGAAGGGGGCAGCTCAGCCTGCCTTCGAGGCCTGTGACCCTCAAAGGGCTATTATGCCTTCGCTGAAGGACGGGAGCAGGTAGGCGCAGGGACAGGATAAGTGGTCACTCTGTTTCCTTAGCGCATACGACTTGGGCTCTATATACTCCCCCCCCCCATCATCACCGCCCCCCTACTTCAATACTGTTTTCAAATCTCTCTTGAAAAAAAACTGACGAAAATGCCCTCGTTGGTTCTCATTGTTTTTTTAGTCACAGACCGGGAAGCACTTTTCTCTGATCACCACCAAACCCTCTCCACACACTGTAATCGGCGTTCAGCAACGTGACTCAGAACTAACCCACCCCTCCTCTTCCCTCATCCCCCTTATGCCCTCCCAAGCACAAAACCACCCATTATTTCCCCCTTCCAAATTGTTCTTCCATAGCTATGGGGTGCTTGGACTGTAGCAGCCCTCCCAGTCAGAGTTGATCTCTAGAGATAAGTTCCCAAAGCCGCCCCGCTCCCCTCACAAACCCCCTCCACAGACACACCTATCATACCCAATATCATCCAATGCCTGTCCAAAATGCAACGCAGTCTCATACACAATAATATTGAAAGACCACTTCACACAATCACACGCTCCAGCAATGTAATATACTCTCCTTGAGGGCTCTGGGAGAAACCCAGGGACATGCCAGGCCTACGAGCATGGTCGTTTCCGCGTGCGTCCGTGAGTCTTTAGACTCAAGAGGCAACACCCCTGAAGGTCATCATGAGGCCGTCTTCCGGGGTTCCTAAAGCTGACCCCCGAAAGGAGGACGGCTCATATGCTCCAACCCAAGGCTGGACTGGGTCACTCGGAGACAGTGGATCCTCCAAAAGAGGTATGTTCGTCCGCTAAGGGAGGAAAAGACTCGCATGGCGAGCCCAATCTCCCCCGATAACTCCTCAAAGGCGACAGCGCATTGTTCGACCAACAGCGTCCGGGAAGGATACGGCCATTTCCATGAGGGTCTTCTCTTAGAAGAGGGCCTCCTGCATCTCCTCCGAGCTACGCCTAGAGAGCATATTCCTTCAATGGAATTGCCGTGGACTCCGGGCCAACTGGGAGGAGCTGCGGAGGCTCGTCTCGTCCCGTTCTCGGTTAGCTTTTTTTTCATGAGATCATGTTGGATGCGTTCCCCCAGTTCACTCTCCCGGGATATAAGAGTTTCGCGACCCCACCACCACGGGAAGGGAGCCGGGCAGTAGGATGCGCAATTTTTACACGGCATGACGTCTCCGTTCTATTTGCTATGAATACATTTCAGGCAGTACCAATGCAGCTACACTTGGATATGGGGTATAATGTTATTCCTTCGTACATTGTATCGTCAGCCGACTTCGACGCGGGGGACTTTAGCTGTATCGTGGCACAGTTGCCGAGGTCTTTTCTACTGCTCGGGGATTTGAACGGTAGACACCTCCTCTGGAGACACTACTCGATCAATCCCATTGCTCAGGTCCTTGCCGACTGATCGACGAGCTCGAGATGGGTGTCCTAAATGTGGATGAGTTTACGCATCACTGCCCGAGAACCGCTTCATTTTCCTGCCTTGACCTATCCCTGTGATCTCCGGATGCACAACCTTGTTTTAGGGTTGGAGGTGGTCGATGAATTCCATGCTAGTGATCACTTTGCCATTCGAATATCATTTTCTCGGTCGCTGCCACCTGAGAGACCAGTGTGGTGGTCCGCATTTCAGGAAATGACTGATTTATCTCCGCCACTCGAGACGATTAGGTCCGTGGATGAGACCGTTGAGTTCTTCGCTGTGGGCCTAACTACTATTCCTTGAACGTTTTGCACGCTGACCGCTTCCATGGTGGTCAGCCGAGTGTGAGACGGCCATCAAACAGAAGCGTTATACCTACATGCGCTATAAGCGGCGCTTGAACTATTTCACTGTCGGTGAATTTTGTCTAGCTTTTGCTAGGTCCGGTATGTTTCGAAGCACGCTCAGGACTCCCTCATCCTGTTCAGCAAAACAATGGGATCTCAATCTCGGGTCCCCGTGGCAGAGTCCTTCGCGGTCGCTTTCTTCTCATTCACTAGTCAGGATGCTGCTGCTCCGCCAGCATTCAATGCACCTCGTGATGTCGCTGAAGATCGTCGACTGGACTTTACTTCGACAGGCGGAGAAGCCCGCAACGACCGGTTTACATTGAGTGATTCGCGTTCCACTCTCGCTTCCTGCCAAGACACCGCCCCTGGTCAGGACGTGGTCCCGTGTGCCATGCTCTGACACCTAGGTGAGCGAGGCATTGCCTTTCTGTAAGATTTGTTCGACTGGATCTTTACAGAGGGTATCCTCCCAGACTCCTGGTAAATGGCTACTATGCTCGCTTTTCGCAAACCGGATATAAATCAATCTACCCCGGTCGATTTCCGCCCATTATCGCTAACCTCCTACGTGTGCAAGTTAATGGAGAAATTGGTAAATATTAGATTAGCCTTTTCCTGGACAGCGGAGGCCACCTGTCTTATGCACAGTGCGGCTTCCACATAAGTTCCACTCCACGCCGGATGCTCTGGTCCGACTGGAAAATTCCGTCTGCGATGCCTTCTTTCGCACACAGCACTACGACACGGTGTTTTTCGATCTGGAGAAGGCCTATGATACCGCATGGTGATATAGTATCATGGAGACTCTCCATACGATGGGGCGAGTGGGCGCCTTCCAATCTTTGTTTCTGAGTGTCTGCGAGATTGTCAATTCTGTACTGTACGGGTGGGGAGAGCCCTCTCCGGGCCAATGGAGCAGGAAGAGACTGTCCCGCAAGGAAATGTCCTCAGTGTCGCACACTTTGCCTTGAGCATCATCGGTCTCACCTCGGTGCTACCGGAAGATGTTCTCACTACGCCCTACGTAGTGGACCTTTCGATCGCTTTTGTTGGCGCACAGATGCCAACGCTGGAGCGTCGACTTCAACTGCCATTGAACCCCATCTCTCGCTATGCCAAAGCGCATAGGTTTCTGTTTTCTTTGGTCATAACAAGACTAAGGTAGTGCATTTCTGTCGCCATCCCTGGTTCCACCCCGATCAGAACTTGTTTCTTAGTGTGGTTCGCCTGGAAGTAGTGGATTCGTATCGTTTGTTTGATCCTGTCTTTGACCGACGCCTCACCTGGTTGCTGCTGGTCTTTTGTACCCGCGCCATGAACTTTCTACTTTCAGTGAAGTTCTGTACTTAGGGTGATGATAGGACTACTGCTTTACTTTCCTACCGACCATTTGCCCTTTCGAAGCTTGACTACGGATGCGAGTTTTACGTATCCACTACATGGGTCTCTGCTTCGGCGACCGGTGCCTTCCGCACGTCCCCCATTTAGAGCCTACCTGTCGATGACGGGAAGAATCCACTCGCTCTGCGCCATGCGGAGGGCATCATGTACTTGTAAGCGCGAGTCGGCGCCTCCCCCAGTCGCCAACGGCTTTAACCGCATCCCCGGCTGATCTCGACAGTGCCTATACCGCCGAGAGGTTGGCCTCCTACATTTTACTTGACTCTTTAGTGTTGGTCGCATACTCCCTCGTTGGCGGAAGGCGGGCCTTTCCCCGACGCTGAGCGTGTTTCCTTCTTGCTTTTTGATTTTTTTTTCTTTTCTTTTTTTTCCTTTGGTTTTGTTTGTTTATTTCTTTTGGGGATCTTTTGCTCATTTGTTTTTTAATCTAGTCTAGCATTAGGCTATAAGTTGATTACTGCAATTTTGCCTTAGTCACCAGTCTCCTGGTGGGCCCTAAAAGAAATTGAATAATTGACCCTAGGGTAGATTTGAACCTGTGGTTCCTCCGAACCAATCCAAGTCAAGCACGTGGGGATTGTTCTACACGAACTTACTCGCATTGTTCTTTATTGCAGCTATTTTGGGTTTCCACTCCATGATGAATCAAGACCAATACCACGCGTCGCTGTTGAACAAAGGGAAGCCGTTGGGCGTTGGGTGGGGAGGAATCACGAAAGCCACCAAATTTAAGCCTCTTCCGGTCGAGCCCCCGAATGACACCGACATCGAGGACAGCATAAAGAAAGTCGAGGATGACGACACTAATTGCCGAGACCTCAACTTCAATAACATCACGGTCCGTATTTTATTCTCTCTGTGGGTGTCCTTTACGTGCGAGACGATCTCGGTCTCTATTGCAGTTATGGATCTTTATGGAGCTCTCGCAAGCCTAGTGGATACGGCGTTGGACTTCTATCGTCGAGGTGTCGCGTTCATTTCCAAGCGAGAGCGGACACAAATGTCGACTCATGTAGAGTTCTTCCCTCCCCCCCCTTTAGGGACCCCCTGTGCTTACCCCTGGTTGCTAGGTAGATTTACACACCACACCGCTGTCTTTTCTCTCCCGTCTTCACAGACATACACTCTCTTCTCATCTGTTGCAAGGAATTCTGCTGGTGGGTAGTTTTATCCTACTTTTCCTGGCCAAGAGACTAATGACGTTACTGAATATTCATAGTACATAATATTTAGTTTTCCCTCTGCCTTTGGGTATATGCCCCAGGTCAGCCGCCTCAACTTAATGATCTCTTACTAAGTTGGTAAAAGATGTTCCCTCGGCATCGTCGTCACAATGGCTGAATAAAGCTATTGAAAAATAGAGAAGGATTATGGCATGTTGTTGTTGTTTTTGTAGCTCCCCTGAAGCAGATAGCATCTCCGCTCCCTCCGACCGCTTGAGAGATTAAAGGAGAAAGCTTCCTCTTCCGTCCCTTAACCCTCTCGTGTCTGTGACCTCATTACCTCTTCCTATACGACCCTCATCATCCTTCTACCTATCCTTCCTTCCTGTTCTCCTCTCCCACCTCTTTTATGCCTTCAACTGCTCCCTTTCCGCCGGTCACGCCCTTCGCTATGTCAAACGCGCGGCGCGAAATCTTCTTAAAAAAACAAACGTCGACTCCATAAACCGTCTTTTGATCTTATTTCCCAGCTTCCTTTTCTCTCCAAGATCCTGGAAACTGTTGTGGCCTTTTCTCTTTGTGACCACATAGATGAGGCTCGTTTCACTGAATCCCTACAAGGTGTTTAAATGTGGTCACTCTACCGAGGCGAGATCCTTCATGCGACAGACTTTATACTTTGTAGGCTCCAGATTTTCTTCATTCGAACCCGCCACTACACAAAGCTATTCCAAACGCTCTTTATGGATTTAATATAAAAAGTTTTTGTGGTGGTTGAGGAGTGAGCAAGAAAGGATGGAATGGTGGGTGACTTTGAGTTGGTGCATATTGCAGTGGATGCACTAAAGGGAGGGGGATATTTGGGTTTAGCATGTGTACTTGCACCGAGGTGGCGGTGTTCCGTGCGACAGATGACCTCCATTCCTCCGTTTAAGTGTTCCTTGATTCCCCCCCCCTCCCTAGCCTTTGACACCATCCTTCAGCATCGCCTCCGTGATTATGTTGATGTCCGGACTGGTGCCCTCGGCTGCTTTGTTCTTCCTCGCCTCGTGAATATACACAGTCTCTATTGACCCGTTCCAATCCGTTAGTGTCCTACAGGGATCTATCCTCAACCCATTCCTCCCCCCCTCCATGTACACCTCTCATAGACTTCATCCTCGGTCAGCCTTTTCTCTCTCAAACACTCATTCCTACAATCCATTCACCTTTTACGCGGTCTTCCAACCCTTCTCATACCATTCCCCGACACTCACTTGCTCTTCACGTTTTAAATACATTGACTAACGTTCCCTTCTTTCCCGCATCACATTCCAAACGCCGACTGGGTTTACACATCGTCGCGGATAAATCAGCCTGATTGAACGTGGTCCGCGATAGTCCGTCCATCGCTTGTCGTGCGCGTAAAATAAAGCCTTCAGGGGGACGCGCCTTCCCAAGCCAGAGACCCCTTATCTGGGTTTAGTCAACTTTTACAACACCGCCCCCTGAGGACGGTATGGCTATTTTTCCTGCACCCACCTCCAAGCTAAAATTTAATTCCTATAGTTCAAAAATTGTAATTTCAAGATGCGTAAACAATTTTTTTTTTTAAATTTTTGAAGGGCTATCAAAAGTGGAGGGGGGGGGGTAGCAGACAGGATTGGACATCACGTAAAGATCTTCTTCAAAATTATATATGACTCGAGGTCATCACTTTCGAAATTTGTATAGCTTTTGTCAGTTAAACTGCATTGATTAGCTACCTTCCAGCTGCACACGCCCGAAAGTGAAAGTGGTTAATTATTCCTAGACTTGGAACTTTACTGATAAAAAGCAGGGGTAAAGTTAGCAAAGATGATATTACATAAAATGCATATTTTGAGCTTCTCCTTTTTTCGTCTACGAGTAGAGATGAACATAGAGATTACTAGGATAAGTACAAATGAAAAGGTAATAATAGAAGTAAAACTACAAACAAATGCCTTGAATAACATAATTTCAGATACACTAAACCGTCTTTTTTTGCAAGTGTAAATGGATTCCATTTCAGTTTTACTTGGCAAATACAACAGATATAAAATTTCAACTTAAAGTATGGTGCAATAATTCAGCTAATGTGTTTCAACAAACAATGGTTATAGGCGCATTGGTAAAATGCTGACAGACCAATTAATTTCAAATAATTCACCCCAAATCTCATCAGGTATCTTGCATTAACACATTTGGAAAGACTCGCTCGTTTTCATTCATTAGACTCTGGCACCGTTGTAGAAATCATCTTAATTGGTTGTCCTCCAGGCTGGCTACTATAGCCAGCCTGCGTCCCCCAAGAAGACCGCCACCGCCGATAACGAGCGCACAAGCATCTGACTGAAGAGATGTGGTTCATGTTTTGGACTTGTTGATACAAGGTGTTCAGTGTAAGAGTGTTGGTTGTCTCCTTTGTTTATTAGGTGTTTGTTGAATTGTAAGTTGGGTAGTGGCATAATCAGAATCTGGAGATGGTGACTCTTGCGTTTCTAGGGATGGTCGATTCTTCCTTTATAATTGGTAGCTGACTCTTTGAGTGTGGATGTGATTGGTTTCTATTTGTTATGGTGGGCAAAGGGGTAGTGAGGTGCAGATTCTGTTGTGTACTGAAAGCGTTTGTCCTTAGGGGTGGGTGGGTAGTGGGTTCGTGTTGATACTGTGACATGGGTGTGATTGGGCGCATGTCTTGGTTTAGAACTGGGTCTATTTATGAGGAGAGTTTTGGTTTCTGATGGTTTGTGTGTAGCCTGTAATTATCCCAAGGTTGTTTCGTGTTAGCTTTAGCAGAGGTGGGGTACCAGGCTGATCATACTTAAGTGTGGCATAGATAAATTGTTTATATCGGGCAATTAGTGTTTCATTTTGTTATCCAAATGCGGTGCTCGTTAGAGCGCGTAGGGCATTGAGTTTATTGTTAGTTTTGCTGCATGGGTTTGTTGACGTGGTGTGCGGAGTCTATTTGTGTATTGTATGCGTTTTATTTAGTGGGATGCAGTGAGTTTGTCATGTAATGTTAGGGTGGTGGTTTAATTCGTGCTTGTGTGAGGTGAATAATGTTACTGGAGTTTTGTAGGGAAGCTGTCATTCTGCAGCTAAGGTTCTAAGTGTGTGATATGTTTGTATGTCTTCTTTGACTCTTATGTGCTGTATTGAGATGTTAGTGTGAAGTCGTACTACATATGATTCTTCTCTTATGAGAGGAGTGGTGAGGCTCTATATGTCGTGCATGGAGAGGTTGAAGAGTAAGTGGTGGGACAACGTTATATAATGGTATGGATTTTGAGTTTGTCATGTTGTGAATGATTTTTCCTAGTCTGTTTGAAAGGAAGTTGGTGAGCCATTTCTTGTGGTTTTTCTGGGATGCCTGTGTTTGTTTTTTTAATAAGGGTGTGTCTATGGCTACCAGTATGGTTCTATGTAACTGTGTGTGTTAGTTAAAACCTTCTAGTATGTGTTGTTAGGTTTGTGAATAGTGTTGTTGTGGAGTGAATCTAACGGAAACTGTTATGAGGGGTCAAGTGTTGAGATTCATTTTTGTATTAGTTTCTGCTGTTTTAGTTTTAAGAGAAGGAAATATGGTTCTGTATAATGGTGGTTCGTTAGGTTTAAGAATCGTGTAGCTTTTTTCCCGGTACTAGGGATAGGTATGTAGCCAGGAGTAATTGAAGATGTTTGTTAGGGCTTGGATAGCTATAGGTATTTTAGGTGATGGTTGGATATTTTTGTCTTGGCTTGTTGGTACTGAATTTCTTAAGTTTGGGATGGTGGCTTGTGTGTCTAAAAGGAGGAAAGGGGGTTATTCTTTATTCTTCTTCTGTTTGTCTGTAGAGTTGGTTTGTGACTGATCTTGGAGGGGCGTTTCATGAGGGTGTTAGAGTGTTTGTTTGAGTGAAATTTGCTGCGATATAAAAGATCGTGTGTATGTAGGGAAGAACCGATTATTTACTTTTATTGTTTTCAGGAGTTGATTTGTTTTAGTATATTTTCTGCATAATGTTTCCAATTGTTTGACTCTTGATTGAGACCGTTTTTAAAGTGTTTAGATAGTATTTTTTCGCTTGTTTTTGTGTCTTTCTCTGTTTAATGGGATCTGCTGCTGTCACGCGTAATGTTGGGGTTGTACCGACCCGCCTTCTTTGTGGTATGTTAGCTTTGCTCGCTTTGATTATGATGCGAGTGAAGTGGCTGACTAAGGAAGGAAAGTCTGAGGTTGTCTGAAGTTTTCCTAGTTTACTTTGTTGTAATTTGTGATTAATTTGGAGTTTGTTTACTATGGCTTCTAACTGTGATTGATAAATTATTGGCCGCGGTTCGATTGTAATGTTTGTGTAGGTTTATAGATATTTATGAGGTGTTTTTTAGTTTGTTTTTATGGCGATCAATTATATGTGGAGAACGTTGTTGATGCGCTGACTGTGTTGGAGGTATTTCTGGATAGAATGCCTTATGAATCAATGTTATGAAGCCACGGGCGTTGTGTTGAGTCTGGTTTGTGACGGTGTATTTGTTGAAGAGCTTGGGGCTAGGCTGGAGTGAGCAGAGTTTCCTGGATGAGTCTTCCAATGTATATTTTGCCTCTTTGTATTCAATCAAACACCACCGTCATCAGGATATTATAGAAAATGTCTGAAAACTGATAACAAAATGTTGTGACAGCAATCTTAAGTTCATCTCATCTGATATATCCGGAATTGTTCCTATCAAAAGACTTTAGTAAAAAAAATATTCGATAGTAAAATATTTTTAAAAATCTGCCTATTGTGTAAACTATACTGAATAAGTATATCACTTTTCTTTCATGGGAGTTTTTAGCTGCTTTATCATCTGAAAAAGACTTTTTTTCTTTGTTTTTTCCCCTTCAGAATATTTCCGATGAACAATTGAAGAGATTCTTCATTGCGCTTGAGAAGAATACCAAACTGGAGTACCTAAGCATGGCGAACACTGCACTTTCAGACAGGCACTTGGACTACCTCTGCCATGCACTGGCAAGCAACGGTTCTCTCAAAACAGTGAAGTGAGTCCGCAGACGATACTGTATCGAGCTTTTATTGCTAATGTATGGTTAATATGTTTTTGTTTTGAGTATCGGTTTATCACCGATTTGGACTTGTTTTAAGCTACCTGCAGTTTCCGATAGGATCCGAACCACGACTCGGTACAGCATATGGCAGGCGCTGAAAATGTTGACCTAAATGGCGATTAACCATACCCAATGCGGCCTAGATTGTTCAAATTGGTCCGTGTTTCCACTCGAACGAAAGTAAGTGGTAAAGGGGATGTTATGTTGTAGGGTGGTAAGTACTCTAGGATGGGGAAAAGAGCTGAATGTACCGCTTTATAGAGGAAAGTAGTAGATCTGTGCTATTAAGAATGATTTTTTTTTGTCAATTGTGAAGGAGCAAATAAAAAATAAACACCCTCTAGATATAAAAATGGGCTGAAAAAAAGTTTTACCTAAATCTAGTAGCTTTACTTTCAAGACTCATAATTCTTAAAACACTTTAGATATAAAGAACTAAAAAAAAACTGCATTATGATTTCGCTTATATTATTGGATAAATTAATTAATGTGCTATCATGTTTGAAGGATCAACCAAGCAATCTACACGCTTTTAGTAATATGATGAGAAAGTTTATATAAAAACATATGTAAAATATGTCAAAAAATGTCTTAAGTGATTGCAGAAAAAAAAAATTAAGTCAATGGAAGAGATGTTGATGCCAAAATGAATTTATAAGTGCTGTTGTGATGGAAGGAACTATCAGAGAACTTGCGAATTGCAAGGGGCTGTTGAATGTTGTCGAATTCTAGAAATGGAAAATTAAGCGTAGATTGCTGAATGTGAAACGGGAAATGAGTGATTCGCCAGATTAAGAAATTAGCAAATTTAGCATTAGGGCAGAAGATAAATTGAAGATCCGGATGAGAACAAGAAGTTATTCTTGAAGTAAATGAGAAAGGTGAGAACATAGGGTAAGAATGGCAGAATACGTGTCAGCAACAAAGAAGTCAAAATGAATGAACAGTGCCGAAAATAAATGCTGCAAAGCCCAAACGGACTAGCTCGCAGCCACATTCAAGGACGGGTAATTCGCATGAGTGTTCTCAATAAAAATAGAGACATCTGGAGAATATACAAAAATATAGCTGTGAAATTAAGGTCAATAGAATGGAAGTACAGGAATTTAAAACCATCAAGGGGTGTAAAAGGATATAAAAAATAAATTATTGAAAACTCGACAAAGGATAAAAAATAGGCTATAGACGGATCAACAATAGATACAAGAACAGTGAATATAAAATCATGAAACAATATATTAAATTTTGGCTAAAAGATTAGATTCTTCTTAAAATTTAAAAATTCTATTCACACTAAAAGAGACGTGAGTCTCAGACAAGATCCTCCCCAGAACCTGTTGGGGGGGAGGGGGCATCTGCCCAGTAATGAAAGAGAAGACCCTCCCAAGATTTTTCAAAAGGAGACACTCTGCAAAGATGTGAAGGATGGACAGCTGCACCCCGTACAGGATGCACAAAGGTGGGGGCTGCCCATGAGTGAGGCGGCAAGGCCTATCCTGAGTCGTCACAAAATAACCTCCAGTCTACGTGGTTTCATGGTACGTGACCATGGGAGGACTGAAGGTTTTATGGAATGGAGCTTGGTGGGAGGAAGCTCATCCCACATCTTCTGCCATAAGCTGACTACATATTTGGTGATGAGGGGATAGACATCACGAAGTGGGACTGGAGGTGACCCTAATGATGCCGCTTCCTTGGCCGCAGCATCCGCCCTTTCATTACCTGCGATGCCCACGTGACTGGGCACCCAACAAAAAGAAATCTTATGAATAGGAGTAAGATAAAAAAGCCACCGCTGTATCTTGGAAACCAGCGGATGGCAAAAACAAAAAGCACTCAGTGCCTCCAGAGAACTAAGGGAGTCAGAGAAAATTGTAAGACAACCAGATGGCATAGGAGCAATAGCAAAGAGTGCAGCAAGAATGGCAACAAGTTCTGCTGTGAAAACAGAAACTGCACTTGGTAGGCGAACCAATGCAGTCTGAGATGGGAAGACAGCAGCAGCTCCAACTCCGTCCGATGACTTGGACCCATCGGTGAACACAAAGGTGCTAGGCCGATGGTGGTAGGAGTGTGGATCATACATGGTTCTCAAGGCTACAGGCAAGAACTGATCCTTGGGCCTACCAGTAAGCCCCTTGCATACCACTACAGGTGGTATGAGCCATGGGGGAATCTTTGGTATTGAAAACGGAATAACAGAAAACTCCCTTAGACTTCCTGTGTGCTCGGCCATGCACAGAGCAAAGGGGCGAGCCAGGGATGGAAATCTATCATATGAGGTCACTGTTTGCAAATTGAACGTGCACTCATATACTGGCGACCATGGTAATTGCTCAAGTCTAAAAAGATATTTGAGCCTGTGAAAAGGAAGAGCCCCGTTCTCTGCATAGAGACTCCACACAGGGGAGGACTTGAAGGCTCCAGAAGCCAGGCGCACACCCTGGTTACGCACAGTATTTATTTTTTCAAGAATAGACGGCGAGACAGAGAAGTACGAGTACACCTGTGACCCATAGTGCAGCTTTGACTGGACCACTGCTAAATACAGAAGCCACAAGGTGCGTCGATCACTTCCCCAAGATGTGTGTGACAGTAATTTCATTATGTCCATTCTCTTCAGACAAGACCTTTTCAAAGCGTCCAAATGAGGCCTCCAAGAAATTTTCGAATCAAAGATCACCCGTAGAAATCTGAAATGGGGCTCAAAGGTGACAGGGACACCATAGAGTGCAAATGGGGAGGGTCCCATGTCACCGATCTATGATTGTAAAAGTGGACAGCCTTGGTTTTTACTGCGGAAAAGCGGAAGCCCTTGGAAGAAGCATTATCAGCTGCGGTATTTATAACCCGCTGTAGCTTACGCATGACAAATGGAAGTCTAGGCGATGAACAGATAAGCGCTAAGTCATCCACATATAGAGTTGAGGAAATCTCAGCTGGGAGATTTGCGATAATGCTATTGATGGCCACAGAGAAGCAGGTGACACTGAGGACACTTCCCTGTGGCACACCCTCAACTTGCTCTACAGGCTCTGATAGGGCATTTCCAACTTTTACACGTAGTGTGCACCACATGAGGAATTGCTCGACAAACTTGGGGAGAAAGCCCCAATCATAGAGTTGCTTAAGGATACCACGCCTCCAAGTGGTATCATATGCTTTCTCAATATCAAAGAAAACAGCAACAGAATGCTGCCTCTTTGAAAAAGCATTTCTTATATAAGACTCCATTCTAACAAGCAGGTCGATGGTACTCTGTTTTTTTTCTGAACCCTGATTGAGAGGGAGATATAAGATAGTTTGTCTCCAAAAACCAGACGAGTCTTGTATTTATCATCCTCTCAAACAAGTTACATGGACAGGGCAATTGGGCGGTAATGGGTGGGTTCCGTCCCATCCTTTCCTGGTTTTCGGAAGGTAAAAGCACAGCCTCCCTCCACATAGAAGGGAAGCAGCCCTTAATCCGATGAAGTTATAGATGTCCAGCAAATGTGAGAGGAGGGATGGATTCCTATTCCTAATCATATCATGAGAAATGCCATCTGATCCGGGTGCAGTGGATCCACAGTGTTTCAGTGCATTATGGAGCTCATGGATAGAAAAGAGCCGGTTTAAGGCTCATTATCCATGTTAGGCTCCATAAAGTTGATAGGATGCTGCTCCTGTTCGAGCCTTAAGCGCTGGAATTGGATGGAATAGTTGCCTGGGCTTGAAATATTAGCAAACGATCCGGCCAAAACATCGGTAATATGCGACAAGTCTCCCAACAGTTCTCCGGCCTGAACAATGTTGGGAGCTGTAAAGCCATGGGATTTCCCCAATAGCTTTTTGACTCTCTTCCAGATTTGTGTACAGGGGTCTGCCAACTTATCGATGCGATGTAACCATCCAACGAGGTCTTTCGAGCTCGTCGGAGGGTGCATCGCCGTGCTGCCCTTGCTCGGTTACGAGCGAGTTTCTTTACTATCGTGGGGCACTGATGGTAACGTCGGCAAGCCTGTTTACATTCAGTGACAACTCTCGAGCATTCAGCAGACCACCAGGGCAATTGTGGTCCACGAGCAGTTGAGCCGGAGAGCGGCATGATTGACGTGGGCTAGAAGATCATTAATAGCCACTTCAATATCTTCATGAGGGAAGGACCCATCATGGCACGAGAGGTGCCTGAACTTAGGCCAGTTTGCTTTTTTTGTATTCCATCTTTTGCTAGGTGGTGGAGGAGGACTACCTGTACATAGTGTTATTACAATGGGGAAGTGATCACTGCCTCGCAAGTCAGGATCCACTGCCCAGTCAAAATCAGTTCTACAACTTGATGAACAGAGAGAGAAGTCCACACATGTAAAGCTGTTCGTCTGGATGTGAAATGATGCCATCGTTAAGAAAGCAAACATCATTAGTGCCCAGAAATCTCTCAATCGGTTTTTCTCTAGGGTTGTTATCATGGTCCCCCAAAAGGGGGTGTCGAGCATTAAAGTCGCCAATCAATAAAAAGGGAGGAGGGAGTTGAGAAATTAAATTAGCTAACTTTGTAGTTAAAACAGCTGTATCTCTTTCCTCGCCAGGAGGAAGATACAGCGAACAGACCGAATAATTGCGACTGGAAAACAGGCGGACAACAACCACCTGCAGGTCTGTGTTAAAAGAGAGCTGGTTGTGGGGAACCCTGTTGTTAACAAAAACAGCAGAACCATGAATTGGTTCTCCGGGGTTCTTATAATATCCCACAAAACGCGAAATGTTGGGTACTCTGCGAGTACCCAAGCAAGTCTCCTGTAAAGCAATACAATCGGGATTGTAATTCTTAAGCAGGAGCTTGAACTCTTCCCATTTAGGGAAGAGACCTTGGAGGTTCCAATAAATAATTGGAAACATTGTTACCGTTTAAGCATAACGGTAGATTTCTTCCTACCCTTAAGGGTAGGATATTTTGGATTTGAACTACCAGCGGAAGTAGTTCGTGTCATACGAGCCTTAGGCTTGGAGTATGACAAAGGAGGCATCGGAAGCTTGAGTTTTGCCTTTGATTTTTCTTTGAGGTGGCGCATCAGATTTTGATAAGTGGCTATAAGAGAGAACTGTCTTCACTGGAAAAGCAGAGATGGAAGCAACTCCAGGGGTCAGTTCAGGCGTCGAGTGAACAGACGATGTTGACACAGCTGGTGGTATTGGTTGGGATGGTGGTGGCGAGGCTATCAGCAAAAGTTGTGAATTCGATGCTGATAGAGAAGGATGTGGAGTCAGTTTATGAGAGTCCTCCTGAGATGAGGGGGTAACCACAACAGCTGGCTCCTGGGAAGGAGCAAAGGTTTCCTTCAGGGATCGAAGGAATTACAAAGCAGTAACAACAAGGAGGGGGGGGAGTGATAACTGGTTTTGGAGCTGAAAAAGAGCTTGGTCCTTTAGGGGCAGGGTGAATCTCCAGAGGTGGCCTGAGGACCAACATGATCAACATCCACATGTTCAGGAGCGGTAGCAATGTGCTTAACCACCCTTGGGGAACCAGGAGAGGATGGAAGGTTCCTCTTCTTGTTGGTAACCTCAGAAGCACTGTTAGGTGCTGGCCAAGAGTGTTCATCACGAGGAGATGTACGTTTAGGACGGGTAGGACTTTTTACCTGGTCAGGCACAGGAGAACCAGTAGGAGGTCTCTGGCTTCTCCCTTTCTTTGGCCCGGTAGAACGCAGAGCATCAGAAAAGCTCACACCAGGTTGGACATACATCTCCTTTACTCTTTTTCTGGCCTCTTTAATAATACTGACCCTGTTCTTGTTTCTAATGGCAATGACTTCTCTTTCATAGAGAAAGAAAGTACATTGCTGTGATGTTGCAGGGTGTTCTCCACCACAGTTAGGGCAGCACGGCTATTGAGAACAGGGTGTCCCGTGATAATCCGATCCACAATTCACACACAACCTTGCCTGTTTACAAAACTTGCTTACATGGCCAAAGCGTTGACAATGGAAGCATCGCCGTGGGTTTACAACGTAAGGCTGTACTGGGATGTTAAAATAGCCAGCCTTAACGTACTTGGGCAGTTCCAATCTGTTGAAGGTCAGGATTATGGTGGCGGTAGGTAACCTAGCGCCATTCACAAACCTGGAAATGCGGGGGGCACTTACAACCTTCTGATTGGTAAGTTTTAATACCAGCCTGTCAACATCATAATCTATTAACTCTCCCGATCGGATAACACCTTTACTGGTGTTAAATGTCGGGTGCGAAGCAGAGGACGTCTACAGAAGCTAAAGACTGTAGGGTCTTAATCCGCTGATGCTGCTCACTTGATTTCGCCACATTTCTCAACAAAATCCTCGTAGACGTCGAAGATGTCAGCCTTACTAAGAGGACTATCGTTCGCTTTCAAGACTAAAAATCGGTCGTAATCCAACTCAGGGTCGACTTCTGACCCAAAAGGATCAAAGTGTCTACCGTCAGGGTCCAAGGCACGATGACCAGAGACCCAGGTCTCTGGGAGTTATGTTTGTTAAATTTACCCATATATATTTTATTAAGTATATATTTTATTTCTGGCTGCCCCTGGAGCCGAGGGCATGCACTAAATCGTCATTGTGAGTCCAAAGAGCGCCCATACAGCCCAGACGGGGCAACCCTGCCCCCCCCCCCCCCCGACTCCCACTGTCGTTTTAAAAACGGCGGAGTCGCATAACAGAGATTCTGTGGACTGCGGTGCTAAGACCTCCCAGAAACAAAATGACGACCCGGGCAACCAAACCTCCTCTAAGGCACGGTCCTACAGACGATGCCCCCCTAGTGGGCGCATCCGTCGACCCGTACAGAGGCAAAAGTAAGAAAAAACGGAGAAGAGGCTAAGCTGTGGCCGGACGAAGCGCTGAGTCCCGTCAACACGGCGGCCAAGAAGGCAAATCGCCGCGCCGCTTACGGGGAAGAAGTCAAAAGGAGATGGCAAGAATACTCTACCTAGTGAATGCTGATATGATTCCCTTCAATACTGTAAGACATATGTTGTATCAAGGTATGGAAGCAATAAGTATGCAAGAGTTTGTTATTGCTTTGAGTCTGAAAAATGGGAATGTACATAGTTGAATTAGCTGATGTAGTCGCTGAAATGCTTCAAAGTGTTAGTAGTGATTGTGCTATGGAATGGGTCTGTTGTTTTTGTTAAGATCTTCGAAGAATGGTGTGATAGTACAAAGGGACAAATGTGAATACAAAAATCTCCCAAGCAGTCGGAGGGAGCAGGTCATCTACTCCTATGGAACAATTAACAACAAGCGGACAAGACAGTGTTGTAGGTTTGGTGGTGTATGGAAAAATCCCGATTGAGGGATGGATATGGGATGAAGAATTAAAGTGCATGCAGAGTTCTTGGATCTGGTTCAAGCACATTTTCGTTTAGATAATAAGGAAGCATATGAGGGGTAAACTGTTTAACCGTGTGAAAAATATTTTGATTGTAAGGAAACCGTGTGTTCATGTGAAAGATAGTTGGAGTGAGTGGTTTGATATTTGTGTGCTGTTAAGGCTAGGTGTGTAATAGTACCGATAATTTCAATACCGGTATTAATATAGATTGTTTACTAATGCCGTTTTTGCTTGAAAGATAGTTAAATGTAATTTTAACATAAATTAAGATGGAAAAGCAATGTAAACTATCAAAATGGAATCCCACACCCCAAATAATGTATCTTCCCCAAAAGAATATTATAGTAAAAGGCAAAGTGACAATTATGGGGGGGGGGTCGACACGGAGGTTGTCGCGCACCAGTTTTATTTATTTTCTCTCCCTCTTCTTTCCAGCCTGGAAACTAACAACCTGAGTTCAGCTGGAATTGTGCGCGTTATGGAGTCTCTGCTGAAACAACGCAGCGTCGAGGAAATCAGGCTCGCCAATCAGGTAGGCTTTTCGTGGACTCGGGAGCAACACATTGAGCTCAAAGCAAAGAACCAATTCTTCCTCTCGTGTCGCAAGGTGCTATTCAAGAGTAAGATTGTTCCCCCTTAAGCACCTAACACATTGACTGCAGTTCCTCACAAGAGAAATAATAGAAATCTCTCGGTGTATCAAATGCCGTGAAGATTTCTCTTCATTGTTTGATCTTTGATTACAATTTAGCCGAGTAATAACACCGCTTCCGATTACAGCGAAGTTAAGCCACATTGGTTATGGTTAGTCACCGAATGCATTTCCGATTTGGAATCACTTGACGGGGTCTGCCCATACGCTGTAAATAGCCATGGTTCGGATTCCACATTAAACTGTAGGTGCACACCTAAATATAGAAAGCATCTTAAATGATTGCAGATCATCATCATCATTTTTGAAGGCTCCATACATGCTTGCATGTGTCGGCCTTACTTACCTAATGGTGGCTCTCCATGCTGCTCGATCTCTGGCTGTTTTTCTATTCGTACTCATCGCTGAGGTCTCTACTGTATGACCTCATTCCACGTCTTCCTCGGTTTCCCTCTGGCAGCTACACCCCCAACTTCTAAACTCCTAACACCCTTTACCCAGTTATTATCCTCCATCCTCTCCACATGACCATATCAATAAATATAAATTATTAGAAACCATCGATGTACCATTGCCTAATTTGCAGTCATCGTGTTAAGCTGGCTTTCAGAATATGGAAATTGCTTTGCTGAGGATAGATTTTCTTTTTACTATTCCCCTGGGAATCAAAGTGTCTCCCTTCAGTTTTTGAATTTGCCAGGGAAAAATTCTCATTGTGTTACAATTTGAGCCTTTGTTCCACAAGAAAGTCATAAGATTTTCCTGACTTGGATATTTTTTCCCATTTATTTGGTAGTCTTTTTCAAGTTCCAAATCTTGAAACCCATTTTGAGGTGTGGGGACTAGATCAAGGCCAATATTTAGCGTATAGGCTTCCAAATGAAAGTAACATGCCCCGGCGCTATTGTATCTTGCCCCTAAACCAGCAAACCGGATGGGGTTCTCCAAATGGCCCAACGCTCTGCATATCTCTGGCGTTTATCCTAGATGTCTGCATAATCACGCTGAGGCCATGTTTAGTTTTAAATGAAGACTGCATCGGAGCCTTGCCAAGGCGATTGGTGTCTGATGTCAGAGGGATCATTTTAGGGTGGGTGCAGTCTGATCTAATGGTGTTTAGGGGAGAGTTTGAGCGCAGAGATTGCATGTCCTGTGGGTTTTGTGTGTAACAGAAGCTAGGTTTTGGGATGGTGAGCTATCTTGGAGTACCTCGGTGTTCCGGGTTGTGTATATAAAGATAAGGATGTCTAGGGTTTCGTGGTGTGTTGAGAAACGGTGCTACGTGAAGGTCGAAGTGTTATTCATAGGCACCTGTGATGGGACGGGATGTAGATTCTTTCACACCTTCCAATCCCACTAATCTTTTATTTTTTCTCTGGCTGTCTGGCCGAGCAGCCCAGAGTTCCTGAGATATGACCTGTACTGTGTTTTCCTACAAGGTCCCCAAAAGGATATATTGCGTTATTGTCACGTGTGGTTGTGTGTGGTGTAGTCTTCCATAATGGGTTTAATTGGTGTTGCATTCTGGGCAGGCATATGCGATGGTCACATCCACCCTTTTTAGGTATCTCAGAAGGGCTGGGTGATGACCACACAGCAGCCTGCCCAGGCGGACTCTGTCTTCACAAGGGAGGAATTGTTGTCAGGGAGCTGTGCATTCAGCGGGGTGCTGTGTGCGAGTGCTGAATAGAACGTTGAGTGGATATGTTTGTGGGAATTGGCTTGGATTGAGCGAGACGGGAGAGTTAACTTATTTCTAATGTAGTATATATATATATATATATATTGGGTGTTATTTTAATGTTAGTTTGTGTAGAATACAGATTCTGCCATGTAGTGTTGTGGGAGCTCTGGGTTTGTGTGGGCTGCGGCTAGTATTGGTTGTGGACCTCTCATATTGAGGTAATCCTTGACCCTCTGGATTTTGGTTTCAGAGTGTAGGTGGTTTGTGGGTGTATGCTCTGTAGTGTTGATGGATTTTGAACGGTGAGGTTAGGGACCCGGTCAGGGTTTTCATTTCAATAACGAATTCGAATCTCTGTTAATGAATCAAGTCGTCCGGAAAGTTCTGAGCCGTTTTGAAGGATGGAAATAAAATGAATTTATTCGTATTGCAATATTTTTTATTTATCGGTCTATTTTTGTTAAGACTTCAGTCCATCTATTTGACAGCTTCATAATTGCATTTGCCTAGAACTGGGCTATGTTGGAGGAAAAAGTTATCCAGGTAGTTTTTGACACCATCTAAATTAATGGACAATGAATGAATTCCCCCGGGACCTAAAACAAAGGGAAAGTTAAGTGGTCCAAAGTCGGGAAGATACGGTGGATTGGGTAAGAGATCCCACCCAAACTCAGGCAACTTTGTGGGGGTTGCCAAAGTCACACGAGGTCTGGCATTGTCTTGTTGGAACATAACCTGTTGGCTAATTCTAGACTCATATTGGGGATTTTTTTTCTATTCAATTTCTCGAGTTTCTAGCCTCATTTGGTGGATTTTTTTTTATTCTGCTTCAGTGGTAGCTGTGTTGGTGAATTCTCACGCAAATCTCAGGATCGTCTCCGCACTATTTTCCTCAAAAAAAAAGCTTGAGTTTCATTGCGTTTTAAGAGCCTGTCTCAGATGGAATAGCGGCCTATGCAGGGTTTCTTCGAAAGGTTGTGAGGGACCTATTTATAGCATAGCGGGAAATGTACCCAAGTTTCACTGTATTTATGAGCTGTACTTTTTGGTGGAGCTTCCGACACCTCTTCACGCCCCCATAATTGTGATTTTAGGGGGTGGCTTCAATGTTTACCTTCAAAAGATCGTCGTCCAACTGTGAAAGTCTTCCAAAGTGACTTGCATCTTCTAGGCTGAAATCTCCGGGTTTGGATTTTAAAAAACATCTCCGAATCGTTGATTCACCTCAACACCTTCACCATCAAATTACAAAATGGTTTTACGCGTTTCTAAAGACGAAAATGCACCTGTTATTTATCCATGTTTCACATTAATAAGGCCTGAGAAAAATAATAGATATATTGATTTTTGATGTGAAGCTGTAAGTGATGACAACATATCACTCGTATCAACATTACAGCTCTGAACTTTCCGGAAGACGTTATATTTTTTTCTTTCTTAGTATGTACTATGACACCAAATAATAAAGAATAGCAGTTTACCTCTCTGTAAAACTAATCCTTGTTAGTTGTTGTTTATAGCCTCCCCGGAGCAGATGACATCTCTGCTTCCTCCGACCGTTTGGGAGATTAAGGGAGAAAGGTTTAATCCTACAACCTGTGCTGTAGGGCCCCCATCAACGTCAGCGCAATTAAGTAGGGTCGCGCTTTGTGTAAGGCTGTCCTGAGGGACCAGATTAAAGTGGAGGGAGGCTGTTGCATGCTGTGGGAATTTGATCGCACCCCCCTGTGTTAGCGGTCCATGAAACAGCTAGGAAGTAATATTTAACTCAATCCAGTATAATTGGACAAATGCTACTCGCATTTTGCAATGATGGACTTTGTATTTTGATTAATGATTTTCGCGTGACCAAAGATCAAAATGCCATAAAATGTTTGATAGTCCAGCGAAAAGCTGAACACTTGGTCACCCTCTGGATGTGGAATAGCTATTTCGGGTCAATAGATCTCAAGCCTCGGCCCTGGGGCTTAATAGGAACAAGGATAGAGGAGAGCATTTACACTAGGAGCATCCTCGGTGGGGAAGACCTCCTCCACTGATTCCCTTTCTTTGTCCTTTTTTTATGATGTCTTTGCAGCGGCAAAGTGTCCTCGGCAACAAAATTGAGATGCAGCTGACGGACATTATCGAGCAGAACCCGACTGTATTACGAGTAGGAATCTTCTTCGAGTTTAACGATGCTAGAAACAGAGTTTCAAGACATCTGCAGAAAAATTTGGACACCTGTGAGTATTCTGCTGCAGAGGAACAATGGAAGAGATCATATTTCTCAAAATTCATTGACCGATTCCAGGTTTTGCAGGTTTGGTCCATGATCTCGATTCCAGTTAGCCCTTTATTCCATAGACGGACGTGACGGTCCGCGGTTTGGGGGTTATAATACCTAGATTATTTTGTTGCTTGGTCCTGCTACCATCTCTTGTGCTTTATCTTAAAAATATAAAGAAATTTGGATAATTTGAAGTTAAATAAAATCTAATGAATGATGTTTTAAATGAATGATTGTCTTCTGGTGACGAGTGCATCACAATGTGTTATTTACTTGCTTTTGAAAGAGTAGAAATGATTCTTAGACCTTTTTCTAGGTTTACCTCTTTGCAGATAATTCGTAATGATCTGTTTGATTTTTACAGACACTTATTTAACGTTTTAATCAAATCTCTTCCCAATTCAAATATAGATTGGCTTAATTAAAGCGATCTTTGTCGGGAACTTAAGTTAAAAGAAGTCAGACAAGAAATTGCCATTGCCTTCCTCTCTCACAGCCGTATCTTGATCATATAATCGATCTTAACCCTTTTCTTTGCCCTCTATCATTACGTCGCCTGTTTCTTTGTCTACCGTCCTCCTTTTTTTTATTTGCTCGCATTTACCCTTATGCAATCCCTCTCCTTGACTACTCTGTTGTTTTTTTGCTATTTCCCAATTTTCAAAATCCTTTGAACAAACTGACCAAGAGTTCCCTTTTTTGGAAATAATTCAATTTCCATTAACATCCCGAGAAGGATCAATGGAAGCATTTTGTACTTCGGAGAAATTCTGAAAAATGGCTCTGTGCCATTTTGGCTAGAATTGGAAATGTCTTTGCTGGGCAGGGTGAAAAAGAGGGTGTCCTTTGTCTTCGTGTTTATTCCAGAGTAGCTATAGATTGCTGGTGGTCGTTTGTACTCGTGTTTGCATTCTCGGGAGCTACATACTAAGTAATTACCAAATGGCACGTTGGTTATCTGCCTTTTTTCATCAGTTTCCTGCTTACACCATTTCTTATATGACTAATTTCTTTCCTTAAGTTTTTGTTGAAATTCTTGTCCATTAGAATATTGACTAAATTGTCTGAGTGCCGAGTGCGTTCAGTCTCATTTTAAATAATGATCTTTTTAATCTTTGATTATAAATAAAATAAAACTCATATTTCTTAACCGCTTTAATGAACTTTAAATTCTAAAAAGTAATCAATTGATTATTTATTTACAGTAAGTAAATAAGCGGCCGAGTTTCATTTGTTTAAACAATAATTTTGGTCGTTTCTAATTTCAAGTGTTTGGTAAACATCTATGTACAGCATTTTTCGTCGAAGTCACTTCTTACTAAGCGTTAGGATTAAGTGATTGCCCTTTGCCCCCTGCCCTGGGTACTTGTCAGTGCTTGTTATTTCATTGAATAGCATCCCTAGGATGTTGTCCCAGGTAAAAGAGGAAATTTGATTATTTCAGGTAATTTCCAACTGTCCTTAGTCCTGTAGCTCACAATTTTTGTATTTGCGTTATTTTATCTATTGGCTTATTTTGGTATACATTCCTCTATCGTCAATTTTGACATTTGCCAGTATCTTATCACCCTTGGGCTTGTTTGTATTTATGCATTGTGTTTTCTGACTTTCTCCTGAGACGCATTGTGTGTTTTCGGAGTTTCTTCCTAGATGCCCTATTGTATTTCCTTAGATATTTTGAATGCGTTTGCATTACATTCTCATCTTTGGGTTGAGATCAGCGAAGGGGAAAGGTCTGCCTTTACTAAACCTGTTTTATTTGTACTCTTTCTTTTTTTATTGTATTTCTTCCTTGAGGTATTGGTTATCTTAAAAACAAGGCAACAAGATGTGCTGTGAATCTTGACTTCCATGTTCAAATTAATCACTTTCCTCACAAGGTAATTCGATTTTTAGGTTGGTTTCGCTGCCAAAAATGACATCAAAATTCCTTTGGTTTCCATTTGTTAGGATGAATCTGATTAGTGCACCAATTATTTTGAGGGTGTGGTTGATTCCTTCTTCGGGGTAGGGGTTAGCCGAGTGAACACACCGCTTCCGATTACAGCGAAATTAAGCCACCTTCGGGTGTGGTTAGTTGCCGGATAGAAGTCTGACTCGGGTTGACTTCTCGGCAGCTGCTCTTGTTGATAGCGGTGGTTCGGATCCTTTGTTGAATTCTAGTGTCCCCACTGGCCACAAAGAGTTAGTGAAGATGGGTATAAGACCCCTATTAATTTATTCTGATTCCTTCTTGCCTCCATTTTCTTGAGATGGACCTGGTTGGGGCAAGTCCTTATTATTGAGGTTGAGGTCAAACTAAATTTCCTGATTCAGTTTCATTTTGATTCTCGTTTTTCTGGCACTCAGAATTTCCTCTGTGATTGTCAGTTTATTACTGATCATTTTGTAGTTTGTCTTTGGTCAAGACAATCTTTGTATTTTTCTACCAATCACATTTACGATTTAGTTGCACCAATAATCTGGGTCACATTCAAATTTTCCCTAGTTCAATCTGTGTTTTTCCGTCGAAGGCTTTTTCATAAATTCTATTGCCCATGTTCTTGACTAATTGAGGATTTTGCCATCCATCGCCCACTTACCAACACGTATCTCTGTCATGTCCGATACCGTGCCATGAAATCTGAACCAGGAGGGTGAGCTTTATCTTCAGGAATTCGAGCACCGAACTCTGGTCAGTATTGAGAGCTTCCCATTTTTTCCACGTATATTCCAGCGGAGAAAAATGAAACTGCCAATTCGAGCCAAGTAAAAATTCACAATACGACTGTCCTCGGGCGAATCCCAATTCCACGTTGAAAACTCCAGAGCGCTGTTCTATAAGAAATCTCCTTCCAAATACATAACATCCATTTAGCGACAGGACGCATATTATATCAGGTTCTATCGCTGTTTAGTTTGCAACTTGTGCAACACAGCATTTAACATTTCTCCTTCCATTTAAATAACAATTTCCCTCTCTTGTTTTAAAAGGACTCGCGTCATATATTTGTAAGAATTTTAAAATTATCTAAAATTCCAACGAGTTTGCAAGCGTGAGTGGTTTCCTGAATATTCTGTGTCGGAGTATCGGTTGTTGAAAGTTAAATAAATTCCTCCTACCAGTTGCGTTTCCACAACTGGTTTACTCAAAGTCTATATTAAAAACCCATCCCCCCTTCAAAAGACCATCTCCGATATAGAATATATCTCTTTAATAAGTAACAATTAAATCCATAGATGTAATCACTATTTAATACTGCAACAGAAATAGGTAACTTAAGGAGCAGCGGTAAACCCATATTTTGCACGTTAATAATGTATTATTGAATGACCTTAACTAGAGTGAACCATTTACTGGGCAAAAGTGGCAACCAGGAATCGCTACATGATTTCATTGGTACCCTTATGCACCCCTCCCCCCATCTCAACACAAAATTCAAAGGATACACCTCAATGCTTCCTTAAAGAATGCCACGAAGTTAGTTGGGTGGTGTTGGTTAACTTTGGTTTCTTTTAAACTTTTAATCCGTTGTTGAGTAAACTCGAAATCAACCGAGCCCCGTCCCCCACCCCAATCTCGAAACCATAGATACTAACTACCCTTTTAGTTGGTTCTTCCGTCTGTGGATGTGTACACGACTGTATGTATGCGTGTGATCGCGTTGAGCCTCTTTTTTTTTAATTATTTTATACTGGTTTCTTGGGGCCTTCAAAGATCGCCCACCTCCCCTTCCCGCCGCTTTCCTAGATCCAATTATGTTAATTTTTTCGTATTGTTGACTTGGGTTCTTTGTTAGGGCAGCACCATTTTTGTCCTATTAAAGGTAGCTTGGTTGTGCACCCTTCATTGTCTCTGTCCTCCGTTTGTGATGTATTTATTGTCCCTCCCGCAGTCCGGACAGGGGGCAAACCGAGGAAACAAAGTAGAGCGATGGCTCTTATAAGAAAAGGCATTGCCTTGGTGCGTCGAAGAGGCTCCAAGGACAAGTAGATTTTTTATCTCTCTAATTTTAGCGCAACGATGAGCGACTCTCAAGTTGTTATGTGCCCGGTTAAGGTATTGTGCAGTCATTGATGAAACCCATGCTACAAAGATTACCTCCATCCCCTTTTCAAAGATATTTAAAGAGATAATCTTTTGCATAGATTTCGGGTTTTCTTTGTTGTTTTTTCAACACGCTCCCCTTCGAACTGAATCGCAGCTTGCTTCCTTTTGACGCCTTCTTTTATTTAGTTCTTTTATTTTCCGTTATTTTTTATATAAAAAAAGCGATCAACTCTGTATGCGTAACAACCTAACCCTACTAGGCAAAATCATTGCTTCATAATATTAATACTTAATTGTTTGAGTATCTTTGAACTCACTCTCAATAGCAGGTTGGTTTCGACCTCCTAAAGTCGACTGTTCTCTGATGACGCCTATAATCTGAGTGTTTAAATTGATCGAGAGCTACCAAGATGGCTGATAACAGGACTCCTGAACGAGGCTTAGTAGAAACCTCGTGATTCTTGTGCAAAGATTGGAAAGGATTTAATAGAGGAGGGTGGGGTAAATCCGATAAGATTACCTGTCTACATCCACGATTTTCCCCATAACCTGCTCGCGAAGTACTTACTCTACCATACCTTGAAACTCGTATCCCTTAGGACTTAGTGTATAACTCATAAAACCAGAAACATTAGTCCCCAATGGTCTTTTCGAATTAGTTATAAGACTCTTAAAAAGACGTTAGTATTATCAGCCTTCTCATCATGTCCATTAATCCAAATTTATCCTTTTCTTTATTAACATTGTCCCTCTCTGCCTTAAATTTGTGACTTCTCAGTCATTAATGTTTTATGCCTACCTTTTAACCGCATTAGCAACACATGGCAAACTTCGGTTCCATGGAATTTGATTAAAACGTTCACGGAATGTTATCTGCTTACTTACGGTACATTCATTCAGCGTTCAGCAGGCTTAAATCCAGTATCTTCTGCTGCTGTGTGTTTTGATTTTGAGTGAAAAAAAAATAAGAGATCTTTCAATATTATATTTTTTAATCGATTTTTTTTTTCCTTAACAAACTCGCCATTGGTGACACAACTTCTCAACTCATGGCAAACTCTGACGTCACGAAATCGGGTATAATCGCCACTTGTGCCATCGCGGAAACCCTTCGGGCATAACGGAAATCATTGCATCGCCGCCTAAACCTATCCCTCCAAACCCTTTCTGGGGACGATCGTTGTGTCGTCGAATTAACAACCATACCACCACAAACTCGACCCCTCAAACATTATTACCACTTCTGCTGGACCACTAACTCTACCATGTTGATGTCACTGCCCCGACCTAAGATCGAGTGAACATTCGGTTGCGAAAACCTAGTCGCCCTCGGGTCTCGACAGACGGTGCCAGTCTGAAACTCACTCTTCAGAGCCACAATGATGATGATGATGATGATGATGATGAAGACGATACCTTGGAAGATTCTTTCGGAGAATCGCTCGGAGAGGCTTCGGACTTCGAAGGAGCATAAAGGGTATCGAACAGCGGGGAAGGATTGACAAAGAGGTGGCCTTAAAGAGGAAAGGTGATCGTTGTTTTGGGTGCTTTCATTTCCTCCGTTGTTGGTTGGGATTGCAGTGCCCATCCTATGCGTTGTATTGTGCAGTGGTTTTGTCCTGCCCCATTTAGCTTCCCCATGTGATGAGGAGTTGTGTTTCTTAGTTGGTGCCGTGACCCTCATAATAACAATAATGGCGACAGGCTTGCAGACATTTTCGTAGGTTGAGAACCAAGCTGGCGCCTTCAAAACGGTTCGCACCTTACTTTCATTTGCAGTTGTTTGGAAGAAACTCCTCATTCCATGAAAGCGCCGAAAAATCACTACAATCCGAGTAATTGTGAACACTTCTTCCGCTTTGAAACCGCGACTAAAATAATCCTATCGTTGAAATCGAAAACACTTAAATTCTTGACTGTATATCAAATCTGCCGTAGCTTGCAAATAAATGTCCCAATCTATTAAATCATGTCATTTAGGAAACATTTTGATCAGGTTAAACCATTTAGATAGAGCGTGTGATAAGGTTTTAATTTAAAAGTCGATCTTGGCGTGCGAATTTTATCTTCGATTGGGCAGGTATAGTTACCTACCGTCACCTGTCTTTATAATAATGGATTAATTTTTAGAAACGGACCATATTTGTTTAGCGTTCAACAAAAGTCTTAGCTTATCATTCGTTCTGTTGTCCTCCTGGTAAATTGTGCTTAACCTTATGAAGGAAAGTTTCGTTGAATCCTCTTTCCACTATTGCTCTCGTTATCTCGTAGTCTCGCTTAGTGCACCTTCCGTGAGACGAGTCGCTAATTTAGAAGCCTCTGAGTTTCCCCTCTCTATTTCACTGATAGGTGACTTCCCTTCATCGCCCGCATTCCGAATGCTCTTTGGCACTGATTTCCTAACTTTCGGTGATGGCAGCTGTCTTCTAAACGATTCCCATTATTTTTTCTCTGAGACTTCTTGCTTATGTTGACTATGACTTATTGCTATACCCGTATGTCAGCCGAGGTGACGACTTTTACCGACCGGAATCCAGTACTCTATGTATATGTAGCTTTTGTCTTATGTGTGCGAGTGCGAGAATGTGTTGAGTTATATGGTTCCTGTCGGCAGTGGATGCAGATGCTTTTGTTGATCTGGACGATGTGATTGTGCGTAATTTTTTTTGTGGAGGGGGGGGGGAAACCAGAACCATGCCCGGATTATCCATGTCTGTCGGTGGTAGGATGTACGGGACCCAGATGTTAAGTGAATTAGTTATGTTTATGGGTTGTTCTGTTTATGTTGAGTCTTGGCTCTAGGGTTCCACGTTTGCTCTCCTTCCATTCAATAAATTCATTTCCTCACCAGTGCCAAAGAAAGGGGGGGGGATTCTCTCACCGTTCAATAATCCCCCAAAGCATGGTTCGATATAACGCCTACTAAGTAACCGACAGCTACTGTTTTCTTAACGCTCACGACAAGCTTTTTCTTCATAACCAGCTCCTCGCTCACGTCTAGATCAGTTTTTGATGCTGCGCCAGCTAGAAATAATGTCTAATGCCTAATCCACGCTGCTTCGTCTAAGCTTTCTCCTTAATCCATTCCTCCCACTATCTTAAAATGGAATATTTTAACTATTTATGGTAGTATGTTTAGCTTATGTAATTTTATAGATTTAACTTTGAAAGTAATTAAAAAGAGTAGTTCCAATGGTATCAATGTAAGTAACGGGGGTAGATATTTGATTTATATTTCTTTTTTTCAATTATCTCATCCTTCCCTCTTTCTTCCTCGAATTAGCTTTCCATTAATTAAATTCAATCCAACACTCCATGTGTCTTTGGTTATTGATTACCGTTATGTATACACTTTTGCTTGCTTCCAGCTCATAATCTCGCACCATTAATTTTTGATCGCCGCATCTCATTCACTCGCGTCTGGTACATCCTTTGCATGTCCTTTACTTTTCTTTTCCTCTCTATATCAGAGGATAGATTAGGATGTTTCAGTTATACATGTAACATCCTTGTTTCTTGTAAAAAAGACAAGTCCTCCATTGCAGACGCTCTGAAAAATGGGAGACGTATAACCAGTAGAAAATCGAATGCTAAAGTGTCTGATAGAATGCCAATTCCTCCGGACCCAGTAAAAAGCCGCACCTGAAAAATCCCTATAATAAGACCTTAAACAAATTGACGGCCCATCGCTATCATGTGCTTCGTAAGGTCTGCGCAAGATTGGTCTAAAAGATTTATAAAATAAATCCCTCTCTAAATGTATTGTAAACATAATTAAATCATTCTGAAAGTTGTATTAACATATAACTACAAAACTTGTTCTCCTACCCTCGTATTTTAAGGCTAATCTAAGAAATAATGATTATTCTGTTCCAAACTAACCGACATCAGCCTGTTTTGCCTTGATGCGTTGTCTGAATCCTAATCATTTCTTAAGGGGAAAAATCTACAAGGAGTTGAATGGTTTTTAATCCGGAAATGAAAGGGTCGGTGATCTGTAGGACCTTGAATCAAGTCTCTATCCTAATTCGGGGAAAAGTTGATTATGAAATAATTTCAAAGCCTGAATTGGAATTTATAGCTGTCTCTAATCTTTTTTTTTCCATTAAAAGTCACTATCTTACAATTTACAGACTCGATCTTTTTGTTCTGCAAAATCTGCTAAAGTTGAGTGATTTTAAGTGCTCTTGTTAAGAATGCGAAGTTATGGGGTTTTCTTTTTTATTGGAAAACTTGGTAGGTTTTAAAATGTTATTTTGTCACTCTTCGTTTTTAAGGTTGTAAGAGGTTTTTGATAACGTTATCTCCGACTACTTTTTTTACCTCGAATAACGAAGGTTTACTAGACATAATGGTTTTAAGTTGTTTCATCCTAGGGTTAATATAGAAATAGCAAGAAATTTATTTTCATATAAGATAATAAGTGCTTGGAATACCTTGCTTGCTACAGTACTCTTGAGCACATTGAACATGTTCAAGAATAGAGTGGATATTTACTTTGCAAATAATAAGGTTACATAAAATAAAATTAGTAACATCATTGTGGTTTGGCTGTTACGAGTAATGACATTGTAACCTTCTTGCTTATGGACTGGCCTCGTGTAGACCCGATGGTCTTTGCCAGTTCCTTGTATACTGTAATATAGGTGGCCTTTTGTTTGATAGGGGGCATAAAAAGGTGGGTTGGTTAGTGTTTAGATCCCACCTTGTCGGAATGCGGTTAATGATGAAGAATGAAGTCTCTGTTAAAGTAAGTTAGGGATTGCAGAACCCCACCAAAGGGGGTCCAGTTACAACTGTGTGTCCGGTAGAAAACTTGCTCGTTAATCCCTCCCTATTAACCCCGGGTGGGAAATCAAGTTTGTGCTTTTTAGTACGAACGTATTTCTCGAACTGTAATAACTAACCCCTCACACCCTTGGTGTTGGTGTGGTTTGCTACTACAGTTTTTGCCATCCTTAACCTTTTTAGTGTGGTTTGCTACTACAGGTTTTGCCATCCTTAACCTTTTAGTATTTCTTATTTTTCTCATTTTACGAATCGTTTCTTTGTTTAGCCACTAAGAAAAGTGCCCTCGCTGGTCACACCTATTTCTCCTCTCAATTATAGACCGTATTCAATATTCTTCGCTCTCTTATAACGAAGCATGGTTTGTTTGTGTTTAGTTTGTTATATTTTGAAGGGAGTCATACTTTCTGACTACTTTACAAACCTTTTTTGACTTGTAATTAAAATGATTTTTGAAGACCATTTTCTAAATTGCTTTTAAATTGCTTAACATTACAGGTACCGAAAAGTAATGGATTTTTTTTAATGGGGTTTTGTAGTTTAATAAAAAAAATATTTATAAAAACACAATTGATATAATTAACAATGATATTTGCCCATCATGAAATGAGTTGCCTAAAAAAAACATCCATTAAATTAGTGTCTAACCATCTTCAAAGGTTCTGATTGTTTTGTCACTCCTCTGATGTTCAAGCAACGTGAAGGAAATGAGTTATTTTCGATTCATGATTAGCAGCAAACTTGCAAACTGTTGAACACAAAACTCTATCCTTTGGAAACAACCAATGCAGCATCCAAATCCTATTTCTATAAACCTTTCCCATTTTCCTGATATGCCCTTGACTAGCGCACTATTTCAATTGCAGTTCTTCCTGTGTCATTGACAAGAACAGGTCACCCTGATCGATTCCCATCGGGGAGATCAAAATCACCTTTCTTGAACTTATTAAAGCACGTCTGAGATTTAGGAGCACGTGTATTGTTGCCTTTACGAATTTCGTAAAACTTGTGCAATGCCATTTATGACACCTTTTAAATTCTTGGCATCCATAAGTTAGCAGATAGAGCAAAATAAAAATACAAGCTAAATCTAGCAGAACAACAATGGAACATATCTAAACATACAATTCAATCTTTAAACTCGATAACTTGTATGTACCATGACTAAACTCTTGACTTGAACATGTGACATTACTTTCCGGTATTTCTTATAGTTATACAAGTAAATATCTACATAGGATGGATCTTATGTCTGTTTTCTTCTCTACCAAGTAGATTTATTAGATTCGTTATCCCACTCAAACTAAGACAAAAGTGAGAGCCATGTGACTTCAATCAAACGACTTTGTATAAGTCTTAACTAATTTACTAACTATCAAGATTTTTTTCGCTGACTTTTTAGTATTTAGGGTTTTTTTTCTAACCTATTAACAACTTTTATATATATTTCCAGTCCGCCAAACGAGGATGGCTAAACCCCAAATTGGATAAAGTTACGGTAGGTGGATTTTTTTCTGTACATATTTATGAGTCCTAAATTCTAGGTCGAGCATAACAACTCGAAACGTAATTCTATTGTGGTTAATCGAGTCCTTATACAAGTGTTTAATTATCATGGCCTATTTAAAATAACTATTGGGGGTTGGAGAATGACATGGTCCTTTCTCCGAAATTGCTTTCATAAAATTTCGAATGTGACTTTAGTGTCTGTTTCGTGGTAAACAAATAGGAGAAATCGTGTGTATATTATTGGTTATTACTGGAATTTATCCTAGGTAAGTTATCCAAAATTCCACCAAAGCGAGTCTCTTTTAGGTGTAATTAAATCTTCCACCTCTTCCGTTCATACTTTTATACCAGAAACTTCATCTTAAGTCTGCTCATTGTACAGTGGTGTGCTTCAATGCCACGGGATTGGACAAAGTAGGTAGATTTTTGGAATCGAGTCGTAATGTAACTAGACCGCCAGAAAGCAGGTGGGGCCGATAATCATCGATCCGATACAAAGTTTAGCTTTCATAAAATGAGTTTTCCCCCAAATTTCTGTATCCACGTTAATTCACGTATGGCTACGTTCACATTTAGTCTCGGTCTTCGATGCGTAGCTGATGACGCGGAGCAATGAATACAAAACCAACTGCCTCGTGAAACGCATCTGGGCGAAATTTATTTTCCGAGATTGGATAATCTTCTTATGGGACTTGAGTTGACCCCAACTAAGGTCCATCTGTTAGTCCGACAGCCTCGACGAACTCCACGGACAGCCAGGGATAATTCTTAGATCCAGCATTGCGTATATCTGATGATTTTGCAGCAGTCGGGCGAGTATTGGGCTCTGTCTAGTTCCCGGTGGTCGCGAGAGAGGATGTATGTATCTACCAGACCGGTGTGGTATTTAGTTTTATGGTAACGGTGCGAAAAGCCTTGCCAAGGCCATGCTTTTTGTCACAGGCGGGCAATGTTTTCTTATGGGTTGATTTTGGGTGAAATGGCGTTGAATGGGAGAGTTTGACTCGGTTAAGGAGTGGTAGGGTTCCTGGGAGTATCTGTGTTGTATGTTCTTGGAGTTTTGCGGATGTTTCCTTGTCTTACGGTTCTTAGATGTCATTGTCCATGTTTCCTGAAGGATGAGAGATGGATCTTGTATGTAATCGCATTGGTGGATCGGATTCCGCCAAGGTCATGATGGTGTTTTATGGGCACGACTTTTGTTTTTTTAATATAGGAAGGTAATTTAGGTTCTGCTGCTTTATCCCTTGTCGAGGTAGAGTGCTCTGTTTTGTGTCATCTGTATCGTGTTGAAGTGAGTGGATGCGGATTGTATGCTCAGCCCAATAGAATCATAGGTAAGTGAAGGATGAAGTGAATGATGGATTCCTTGGATTGCCCGAATGTGTTGATTTTTAGGTTTGGTTTGTTGTTAGATTTTGTCGGAAATTTATATACCTGTATTCATGATGACACCAAGCACTATGGTTTTATTTAAAGGGATTTGGTTGTTTGATAGGGTGATGTGGGGTGGGGGGGAGCACTCCATTTTTTATTAAGAGAGTAACTAAGGATTTTTAAAGTGAGTCGGTCATTAGGCTCCGTTGCAGCCAGCATTCGAGTCATGTGATGTAGAGGTGTAGATCACGGGCTGCTTTGGCTTAGTGTTGGGCAAGGAAGGTGTTGTCATCCGCATAGCTCTAAAGTGTCATGTTGGGATTTCATGGAGTTCGGGGCTCAATTGTATGTGATGGGTTCGAATTAGCTTGCCGCGGTCGACCTGTGAGGAGGTAGTCAAGATATTTTTTTGTAGTTGAAGAGGAGGTGTTTCGTATTTTGGAGATGAAAATATGTCTATTTTTCGTTTCGAAGGCTTGGTTTGTGCTTATTATTATCATCTCTGACTACTTGGGTATGAGTTGGTTGACGCTTTCTTGTATGAGCTGGGTGTTGTTGAGTGCACATGGCGGAATCTATGTTGGGAGGCATCTAGTGTGAAGTTTCGGTTGATTTGTTTGGTACCAGACGTTCCATGATTTGAATAGCTTGCAAAGTAGGGTGGTATGATGTGGGGTCCGTTAGTGGTTTGAGGTTGGATCACATTTCCAAACATTTGGAATAGAGTTGTGAGAGGGTGTCGATGCCTTTTTGGATCTAGGTGTTTTGGGTGATTGTGTCAGGGCCAGAGGATGGAGAGAATTTTGTCTGCCTGGGATATTACTAATTGTGGGCATTTGTTTGTAGCTCTGCGTAAGAGGCCAGGCGTTCTATTACTAATTTTTGCTTCTTGTTACATGGCGGTGTTTGCATGTCCGGTGGAGGGAGTTGACACTTTGCGTTTGAGTAAATGGCGTTCAGTTTAAGTATTTATTTTATTGTGTCTAGGAAACTTGCCAGTGTCGTTTCTGAATCATTGCTTGAATGTTGTTATATTTATATGTCTGTTATTTGGAGTTCGTGCTTATTTTGGGTGATTGTGTCTGATACAGTCTTTAAATTAATTAAATGGATAATGATAAGCCCCCGACTGAATTTCCCTTTTGTTGACGTCACTAAGATAAGGAATAGTGACTCTCAAGATATATCCTAATAATAAAATGTAAACTCTGTATTTGTCGCTTTCTCAATATAACAATTTATAAATCAAATCTGTAGTGAATATAAAATGAAGATTTCACTATTCCTAAGCAGACTGCTAATATTCTTTATTTCGTGCTTTTGTTGTTTTTTTTTATAATAGAACTGAGCGCACGAATTCTGATCTTATCTTAGGGAAACCCCAAATGCGTGATAGGTACTTTTTAAAGGGCTCCACAATGCAAACTATACAATGAAGATTGGTCGAAATTACCGTTTTTAATTGTTTTCTTTGTATACGCGCTTTTGAGGAGGCTGTTGAGAGTTCGCACTTATACCTTCTTATCACAAACCTTTTTTCATTGGAAGAACTCTCGCTAGTTAAGTGGATACGTGACGTTACACTTCTAGCTCTAGGAACTGGTTCCGGGACACATATATTTGCTGTAACTTACCCCCTGCACATAAACAATCATACTATCATTCCTTTCCCATATTCATAGCACAACATACTCATCTGTTCGGGATCCCTTCCGATGGAGTACTAGTCTCCCGAATTTGGGATTTTGATGTGGCTGGTTATGGTTTTTGTAATCTTTAAGAAACTTCACTACAGGTTTTTTTTATTTTCGACCTTTTCTTCATGTCTTTCCCTCTCATTCTTTCTGTGATGAGTGAAAATGCCCTCGTTAGTTATACTCATTTTTTTTCTCCCGGCTCTATTACCCCAGGTATTTTCAAACTAGATTGAGACTACCCTTTCTTTAATCCCTTAGACATCTGGCTTATCTCCATCTTTCGCACATTAATTTACAAGTCTCATCTCACCTAATGTTCTTGGCTGGTGGCTATTTTTTCGCCTCTAGATCAAAATACACTCGCGGGACGCCGCGTCACTGGATGCGCCCCCTCCCTGAAGTTTTCCTGTCAGGATTCTCCTCCCGGACAGTAAGACACATTTTGATGGAATGTCTCTAGTCTGGGGGTGCTTCGTGAACGGTACCTGTCCAGTCCCGAGTCCTTGGGAGCGAGTCTTGCACACTGGACTGTGGTGTCTTAGAGGAGGCAGGGTCTCTTCCATCCTATTTAATTATTTCAATTGTAGGTTACGCGCTGAGGTGGGGGGGGGACGCTCCGCCACACTAGCGTGTCTTTTAAGAGGTTTATTTTTGTTTGGGTTTTAATTGTTAACCTGACCAAAAGATAATATGGGCTTTGCACTTTTCTAGAGTAACCAACCTACGTGGAGTATGCAATTGCCCTTCCCTACCGGACAGACTGTCTTTCGCTTGTCTTCATTGTCCATCCTCTTTTCAGCCCTACCATTCTCTGTTACAAGTCTAGCCAGATGAGCTCTTAAAAAAAAAAAAAAAAAAAAATGTTACAAGTCTATCAGATCCATTTGACAGGTGTTCCTCGATGGGTGGTGTGCAGGGCAATAATCAGCAAGCATTTTTTGCTTCGAAGCAAGTCCCTGAAGCTGCCTAGAGTTCCTTAGTCATGTCTCCACCAACTGTCAGGGTACGGCAATCTTAATCGATAGCTTAAGCTTCCTCCACAGCTCGTCTTCTCCCTTTGCGGTGGAGACGTGGCTTCGGAGCTCCTCTTCCTCAAACCCCCGGTGCTCATCGTACACGCTAGAACTGCACGCCTTCTAGGAGGCCCTCCCATAAGTCTACCTACTCTCTTTCACCGAATTCGTTCTGTACACAGATTCCCGCATTGTCCCATTACTCCCGCACACCCCATCCATTTCTCCAGCGAAATCCGATTGTTCTTGCATAAGCTTTTAATCTTGGTTAACAAGCTTATCCCCTGGTGCTAGGTACCCTCTCACGATAGATTTTTGACAATATATCGGCTGACCAAGCGCGCTTAGCCGGAAGCCCAGGACATCTAGTCCTGCTCTCGAGTTTTAAATTTTAGAACAAAAATAAGGGCGCATCATGCATCAACCGGCGCTTATCCCCCTCCCACAGGTTCGTTTTCTCAATTAGAAACCAGTTTTCAATTTGTTAGGCAATATCGTTGAGGCATCTCTGATGGATGTGTAGCAGATTTACAGAATGAAACCATTAGTACATTGGTAGAATTACCAAAACTAAACATGTTTAAATAACCTTCTACATCGTGGCTCAGAACAAAATAACTAATATTAACGTTAAAAAAAACAGCTATCTTTAAACGAGCAAGCGTAACTTGTGTCCTATCATGGCATATAAGGATGGCGTTGCAAAATAGGATTGGAATATTGACTTATCCTGATTTCACACCTTCTCCGCCATCAAAATATGACTTATCTTGATTTCACATCTCCGCCATCAAAATATGACTTATCTTGATTTCACACCTCCGCCATCAAAATATGACTTATCTTGATTTCACACCTCCGCCATCAAAATATGACATCCTGATTTCACACCTTCTCTGCCATCAAAATATGACTTATCTTGATTTCACACCTTCTCCGCCATCAAAATATGACTTATCCTGATTTCACACCTTTTCCGTCATCAAAATATGACTTATCTTGATTTCACACCTTCTCCGCCATCAAAATATGACTTATCCTGATTTCACACCTCCGCCATCAAAATATGACTTATCCTGATTTTACACCTTCTCCGCCATCAAAATATGACTTATCTTGATTTCACACCTTCTCCGTCATCAAAATATGACTTATCTTGATTTCACATCTCCGCCATCAAAATATGACTTATCTTGATTTCACACCTTCTCCGCCATCAAAATATGACTTATCCTGATTTCACACCTTCTCCGCCATCAAAATATGACTTATCCTGATTTCACACCTTCTCCGCCATCAAAATATGACTTATCCTGATTTCACACCTTCTCCGTCATCAAAATATGACTTATCTTGATTTCACATCTCCGCCATCAAAATATGACTTATCCTGATTTCACACCTTCTCCGCCATCAAAATATTACTCCCCGAACACTATTGCAACGATAGGAAAAAGTATGACATGGTTTCGTCGTCGCTTGCGCCTGTCGGTATTCAAAATTACCAACCACAAAATCATCATCTTCGGTCTGCCCTTTCTCTTTGATACTCAAGCATATCAGCCCACCTTTTTTATTGAGTCTTTCAACCCTTCTCACACTCTAGTACTCTCTCTCAATTTGATAAATCCCACTTCGGCCTAGTTGTCAACAAATTTCTAACTCTCATTACAAAATCCATAACTCTTATTAATACAATAGTTCCTCCCTTAATGTATTAGTTTTCTTTCACGTTTTTTAAGGCTAACTTAATTTATTTTAACAAATCCATATTTTCTCCGTAATTGAAATTTCAACCTAATATCTTTGGTACCCATTAGTTCTTTTAACTTGTAACCTCTTAAAAAATATTATCACTTTCTACGTACCTACAAATGAGCACTAGATTTCTAGCATACAAACCCTCCGCATTTTGTGCTGTAGCAATCTAGAATGTAAATTATTTACAGGCGAAATTATTTACAAGACAGCTCAAATCCCAAACTACGAGAGGATAAATGCATGGTTGCTAATATAGTTCATTTGTATGGAATCTTGAGTGATGTTAACTTTGCATTTAACGGTGGAATAAATTTTAGGGCGTCTGTTTCCGCCTAAATTAACGTTTTAGATAGTTCGAAATGGTGGAAACTATTTCGGATCTTATTACGATTAAATAAAAGACGCGAAGTAAAATGTGATGTAAGCAGGGTGATTTGAATGAAACCTGCGTGTTAATTTTGATCTGCCTCAAAGTGAAATGGGGCGACGGGGTCAAATTAATGATTGACAAATCGAATACTGAACGTTCAAATTGTTGTTTTTTTTAATATACATATTCCTTTAAAATAGGCGTTTTCTACCAGTTAACCATCCTGCCAACTTACCCTTCCCCCCTTAATTTCATGAATCTTGAGGAAAACATTGTCCTAGGTCATCCATACCTTTTTGTAGCCCCCCACCCCCTACGAAAATTGGTAAGCAATTTCAGAGTAATAATTTCTGCCTTTTTCTTAATGTATTTAATTCAGTACTTATGAGTGTCTTAAGTTCATTGATTTACCCCCCCCCCCCCCTCCTTTTCTTCAGCATTTGTGAAAATTCTATCCCTTCCTTTTTCGGTTGAGTGGACACTCTTTCGTTGGGCTTTACGAATACATATTTTTTTAACTTCTAAGTCAAGTTGGACATAATATCCCGACGCCGGAAATGTAAGTCTTACGTTTCCGTTGTTTTCCGAAAGCGTTCTTTGAATGGACACCGCCGGATACCGTCATTGTTGTCGCCATATATTTGCGGAATTGTCAACTCCTTGGGGGGAAATTCTCGAATCGTTCGACTTGTACAAAAGTTTAATGAAGAGGCTATCGATCAAATCAGCAGATATCTTGGATCCTGTAAAGATGAGCTACCCAAGGTTTTTTCGACTATAATTTAATATAGCCTCTTCTAGAAAATTAGGTGGGTTAAGTTATACTATGATCGAAAAAACTTTGGGGTCGCTCACCTTTACAGGATAGGATGGAACGAAGTATAAAAAAAAAACAGGTTTAACATCGTAATTTAGATGTAATTTTTTATTTTTTTACTTTAAAAGTAACAACACTGCCCCGGTTAGTTAACGACCATGTAATGAATGAGTTTCAGAACGTCATTTAGTACTGAAGATTTCCAAGCCTCACAAGGGTGAGGAGAATAAGGGAGATAGATTTGGAAAGGTAATGGAGTCACATGACTATAAAAATCAACTTGCAAATACATACAATCCAAAAACAAACGGGGAGAGGGTACAGACGGAAGAAAAAGTTAAGTTGAAAAAAAAAGGAGGTGGCCTCCAATTAATTGACACAAGTGCGTCCCACTCAGGGAAGCTGCACATTATCAAGAGGTAGGGAAATAAAGCTGTGAGACAGAGGGGAAAAGCATTAGAAAGAGTGGAAGGAGAGACTTTGCCTGGAGCCGCCTTCGGCAGGGATTAAACCTAAGTCATGGTAGTATTAGTGGTCAGCCAACCTGCCTTTATCCAAGGGGATCCCGACTGGATAATGAACTAAACATAAAAGTCAGTATGGCAATCTCTAGTGAGCCCGAGGTCACCAAGGGTCGGTCTTCTTTGGGGAGAGGTGTCAGTAAAGTGTTACGTTTTGACCCCAAACAGCGTTCAGGTGGAACTTTCGTCGCCCCGGGTAAGAGGGACTTGTTCCGCGTCAGAGGTATGTGGATATAGATACCCATCGGCAGTGTGTGTTGTGCTGGGAAGATGAGAGAGGAAATAAAGCAGTGTTGTAATACGATTTTAGGGGGAGGTGCTTTCTTCTTATTAGGGTTACCGGAAAGCAACTGTGGACTGACTGGAATTGCCTCCTCCTCCAAACTCTCTCCTTTCTTTTATAGGCGTTTCATTGACGACTGCATAATTCTGGTCTGTATCCTGATGCAGTGACTGTTTGGAAATGATTTTGATTGTTCTGATCTGTGTGTTCGACAATGACAACGATTAAAGGATGCTCTTGAAGAAAGAATTCCTCCACTAATCAACCTAATATGTTGATCCAAGAAAGAAATATCGCTTTAATGAGGTCCTAAAATCAACGAATGAAGAGAACGTAGCTCAGAACTTTCAGTAATTATCCCAATATTTTGATAAACTTTGGCTCCATGTGAATAATCACCTTAAAATTAATGGAAAGAGTTTAAAGAAGAGAGGTTGATACCTCATGAACGATCTCTACTGATTAAGAGTTGTTTGCTCAACAATTAGCCAAGTATGAATGAAAAATATATATTTTTTAATAAAAAATAATGTAAGAACCATTGGTGCTCACCAAAAGTACTATAGTTCCATCACACAAACCATAGTGACACCCAACGAAGGATTTTCATACGTCCGGTTGTAGGCAAATGCGCGTCACGAAGTGGGGGCAGGCGCTAGGTGACCTTCGACAGACCGAAGACTGCAGCCCCCAACAACCCCCCTGCTGCCTTGTAGGGTAAAGGCAGCAGGTAAAGGCTAGAGGAAGGATAACCTCGATAATAAAACCAGGACTCAGGGCGACTATAGGCGAGTGCCAGCAGACCGGTGTCTCGGCAGCACCCTGCAGCCGAAGATGAAGCCTGGTCATCTTGAGTCCTCTCCTGCCACCAGGAATCTTCTCCCCTTGGTCAAGATACGGGTCTGAAGTGAGCACGCCTTCTTACTCGTTTAAATCTAGTGCAGGTTTGATGTCCTCAGCAAACCGACCCTGACCAAGGTCGGAGACCGCCCTGAGGACATCCGTCATTATTGACCTCGATGGACTTCCCTAAGCTAAGCTAAGATACAGGGGTGAGCACAGCGCGTCCACCCATTGGTACCCAAATCTCTCTCTTTCCTTGCTGGGAAAAAGAAAATGAAAGAACCGGTGATGGATCTGGGGTGGGTGGGGGACGATGAGTCTGTTACGGCAGGATGTTACAGATGAAAACGAGATCGCTGTTCTGAAAGTCTGGAGAGGCATTTCAAAGATCCCACTAACAGGTTTGCGCGGCCTCTAACATGGCAATAAGCAATATTTTTGAATTAAGTAAAACAAAGGACTAAATGAAATTTGAAGAGAAAGGTTGAGACTAAAGGACTGCTCTCATAAACTTGATTAACTCAAAAATACTGATTCCAATGGGCCGTATTCACGATCTATGACGAAGAATTGTTATACAACCAAATGCGCGAATATGTGGGTATCGATCAGGAAAAGTTAGGGTGATATTAATGAAGGGAAAATGGCGCATTGAGAGCTCAGAGCATTAAACTCAAATTGTCACAAACCAAATTGGCAAGAATATTGGACCGGAAAATAAGTAAAGAGCTAAATCCTATAAATGAGAATGACTGCCGGCCGCAAACGACTTTAATGATCCCCCGATGAGTTTTGAGATAGTAATGGTACATTTCTCGCCATTAAACTTATCGTTAACGAATATTATTGATTTTTCGGCCGTACTTCCCCTCTACTGATCTTGTTTTTTGGCCTTAACACATTATTATTGAGATATTTAGGCTAGATTTCCGTTATTTGCATGTTTGAAAAGAGTACATTAAATAATCTCTAAATCTAGATCGAACTGAGTTGGTTGTATCTATGCTGTGTCATTATACCGATACCCATTAGCAGATAACAGTACGTCACCAAATAACATTTCCGTGCCAGAATTTGGCCCAAGAATGCAACCACCATGTGCGTGTGTCTAATCATACCGATCACTTGACTTTTATTGGCATACTGATGAATGATGTGTAACTTAAAATGCAAAAACTGATAAAACCATGATGATAAACTAACTGCGAGTGTTAACCATTACTTTTAAAGTCAACATTATATTTTTTTCGAAATTACTATGTTAAATGACCTCCTTTCCAACACCATTAAATTATCGGCTTGATTTAATTGCCGGCCATTTAAACCTTTTCGTACTGTTAGCGTCTCTTTGTGACTCGATTCTCAGACCCTTTCCTACACTGCACTACCTTTCATTACTACTCGATTCGCTTAAATCACACCCAAAGAAAACTTACATCCCGATTTTACGAAATAAACCCTACGCCCCTTTTTTGGGTGGGGGTGGGCGGCAAAGAAACCTTGCTTCCTTTCCCGTGGTAACATCTTCCTGGGAGTTAGCGTCCTTTTACAGAGCAGATATACTTCGTGGGGTTTTTTGCCTCTAGGGGAACGTATCTTCTTTTATATGGAAGAGCCTAATCCTAAGAAAAAATGGATAAAGTTGGAAGATGTCGAAAAGGGGGATATTACAAAAGAGATGCTACTAATGATGATAAATAAATAAATAGAAACAAGAGCCAAACCAGTCCTTCAGTGTGTTGACAGCAAACCAGTCCTTCAGTGTGTTGACAGAACTCGTTTCGTCGCCCCTTACCTTGACTGAAGCAAATCTGAGGGATAAAAGCGAATTCTACAACTGCGTCTATTTATCTGGCCGTTCACCTGTTACTAATGGGTGTGGGGTGTATCTCATTAGTTTGGTTACGGTGTGTATGTAGGCGGGTTTCATTCGTGCATAATTGGTGTACATGAATATCCCCGCTACCACGTCAAAAGATCGCGAATTTGCGTGACGTCACCTCCGTTCGGCTGCTCATGCCCAATTGCGTCAATGGTTATTCGTGGAAAAAACGTGAATCATTCGTGGTCTCTACACAAACTTTAAATCATCTTGGCACCTCTATGAAGGCACGCTACAAAAAGACTTTTAAAATGAGTTAGAAATTTCGTATATTAATATAGTTTATGTATCCAAATAGGCCGTTGTCGAATTACAATGTCGTTATTAATTCGTGATAATACTCTGTATTGGTTGATTCGATACTAACCGATGCGTTTTCTTAGCCTTTATTAAATGTTTTTCGTCTTGCTTTTCACTTGTTTTGTGTTTTTTTTAAAGCTGTTAATATAATTTAATGTTATTTTTATTCATTATATATATGTATAATAGATTGCTGTCCTCATATTTAGCGTGATTTGTTATATATAACGTTATCTCTCCTGGCATATATTATCATATTTTTTGTAATATTTGCAATATATTAAGTAATACATGATGCTTGTCATGACTGACTTTTTCCTCTCTTTTTTCCCGGTGCCCTCATTGATGGTCGTCTGGTACCTGTTGCTTTCCACACGAAGTTCGATTGCTGAGAATCGGCCATAAGTGCAGGAACAGCACCGCGGGCTTTGTACAGCTGCCCACTTTCATGAGGTTGCCCCGCAACGATGATGATGAGGATCAGGATAATTATTATTAATTTATTAGGGTCAGGTAATAAAGGGTTGTCTCACGAGGTCATTCATTCCCGCGGAGTCACCCCTCTCTCCGGACGCTCACCTCCCCCAAGCAGTTCTCTTCCAGCTACGTCAAATAATTCAATAATTCCAAGGAAGTTATTTCCAAATGTCTCGGTGATTTACACTATTTTCATCTTATTATCATTTTAGACGCCGGAGTGGATTTCTCGGGTAATTTGGAATTTATATAGGAAATGCTATAAAAGATTGGGGGTTTTATGGGTTATAGATCAGCCGTGCAGCGAAGTAATGTACGACCATTACCCTATTTTTACTAACGTTTATTCGTTAGTTGCTTAATAATACTGAAGACTCCTTGTCATCATCATTGTAATAATACCTTGAGATATAAATTTTATTACGTTGTATATTTACATATAATCAGCCCACTTTTGTTCAAATTAGTCATTTTAATAATCGAGGGTTTCTAGGTAAGTATTTATCAATTTGGTCAATCTCAGTTTAAAATTTTCTTTCGATTTTCATCTTCAAAATATTGTGAGGTAGCAATCTATAATTCTCTGTCTCCTACATTTATAATTAATCCAACCAGAATAATTAGAATGCCTTTGTAAAGCCCGTATTTCTTTTGTATTGTTTTCGTTAACTGGTATCCAGTGTGAGATTATAATTAGTAGTTTTTAAATAATTTTTTTTTTCATTTTATACTTATTTTCCTTATGATGTCATATAACTCACTAATAACTAGGCACCAAGTGTTTGGGGATGGTTCATCGCCCGGTCTAATTTGCGAACACGCATTCAAATCTATTTTATATGTATATATTTAAATTTCTATTGAAAGTTTAAATTATATTTACTCGTCTATAAAATATCAGATGTAACACCCAAAAAATATTTAAGCCATTTTTTTTAAATCTAGGTAATGCTTACCACTATTTATTGTAATGGAGTGGCGAGATGGGTTCCTCGTTTAGTTTCTTTTTTTTTTACTAAATAATTATTGATGTAGATCTCATTGTTAATTTTAATATTCTTCTCTCCATGAATTAAAGTGAATTGGAAGGGATAGCGACATTGGTAGTTGGCTATATTAAAGTACTGTGGTCGATATGTTATGGTGGTAATCAGTTTTCAATGATTGATTTTTGATATGCTAAATTAACATCTCATCCCAGTCTATACTTTTCTTTTAAAAAAAAAAGACATTAAATGCATCGAAACTACCAATGTACAACACTTTTTATTAGAATAGTTTAATTTTGGTGCTAATTGATGCAAATAGTTCCAGCTTTTATTGATTTTTTTTTCCACGCCTCATTTGTGAGTTTGAAGGAAATTTTAGATGAAAATAATAATAATTAATGGTTATTTTTAAGCGAACCTTCTCTCGGGCGTCTTAGAAAAGAAATTCCAAGTGGTAAAATATACTGTATTCATTTCTAAGGTACTTTTTTTACCCTTTATAAATAGGTTACATTTGGATGTTAATTATATTAAGACTAAATTGGTTATAAGACGGTTGCCTCATCCTTCAGCCTGGGAAACAAATAATTTGGGGGGCGGGGTTTTTTTTTTACTACTTTGATCTTGGGAAGAAATTTTTGGGTGAAGTCCAAGGAGTTTGTCTCTGAATCGGATGCGCGAAGTTCCAAAGGATAAGGTGATGCCTTATCCAAGTGACACATTTGAGGAAACTAGAAAAACTCGGACGGAGTGGAAAAGATTGGGGGGCCGGGTTAAACCCGAACCTTGTTTTCCGTAGCTAAGGGGTCTCGACCACTGTCAGAAGTACTATTAATAGCCCATGAAGCTGACATTGACAACGAAATGGCACCCTAACACGGTTATACCCAGGGGATGGGGAGTAAGAGAAGAAACTTTCCTGCCATATGAAAAATTGATGCCACCTTTTTTAAATGGTGAAATTAACGAAAGCATCTCCTCAAAGTTTGTAAGGAGACCTGTAGTAAAAATGAAAATGTGTGACAGAAATGTATATATCAGTAGATGCTTGAGTAGTCATTGACGCAAGGAGGGCAAGCAAAACAAGATCCCCACCACCAACTTGATTATGGGTAAATATAGAATATATATTTAAACATTTTATTAAAAAATGTACCGATTTTTAACATTAATAATTTTTTATAAATCTTTTTTATACAGAAACTTTCTACATTATCTAACAAGAGTTCAAATAGTTTAGATGACAAAAACATTTCATAACCTTTGACAAAATCTCATTTTTAAAATAAGATTTCTTCCAAATAAAAAATATCTGCCTGACTCAAGTAGACTTTTAACAAAAGAAATGCGTAATCTAATAATTTGAGTCTGGAAGAAAATGGATTTTACAAATTATATATATACCCCATGAAGTAAAAATGCATTACATACTATGTTTGTACACGTTTGTAGAGCCTATTTAAGTATCAAATCGTATAAAATGAGTTACAGTCATGGCACTTGATTAATTCACTCTAGTAAATTTCAAACGACAGGTAGGTAAGGAATAGACTAGACCCTCTCAAATGCCAAGTATTTAAAACTCGAAATAACCAAACTGTCACTAATTTTGAAAAAAAAAAAATTATCCCACGAGTTTGTATACATACGCCAAAAGCAAGCGCCCTCTGACTGTAAAAAAAAGGGGAGGTATAATTCCAGGAGCTCAATCAGTGTAACTGATAACTAATTTCCAAGGAGCGAAAAGAAAAGTTTATTCACGGAGAAAATCTTCTCGCCATCACTTGCATCCAAATTTCATTTCTTGTCCAAATAATGTTTTCAATACTTTAACAAACTTAATATTAAAACTTCACTGATAACAAGTGTAAATTTTACCGATCCAGTGACTCTCGCGTTTACGGTTTCCTTGAGCGCATTTTTTGAGGGACAATGAATATTTAAGGGGTGTGGGGAATAATCCATAGGTGAAAAGTCACTAAAAAAAAAAGTTGATCACAGTTCTGGCAGCCAATCATAACACTCGTTTTGGAGAAAACGGATAAGACGTGGGTCCAGGCCTAAAATTTAGGCATTAATTCTTTGGCATCGCTGAATGAAGCTGTATAAATTACGAAATTGGCAGATCCTATTCATTCACGAATTTCTTTAGTCGACCGAAACGGACATAAGTCACTGACCATTTATTTAATCCACATCGCTTATCCGAAAACAAATCTGGATTACGATTCGAGGGAAGTGATTAAACTATGAAACACGACAGACTGCAGATCGTTACCAAGTAACGAACTGTGACCACAATTAAAAGGATAGTGAGAGTGTCTCGACCAGTCACTGTCACAATTGCTATTGCTACAACTATTCGTCGTCGAGCTACTGTTATTACTCGACGATACTCCGCAGGAAGCGGACATTGACAACGAAAATGTGGTTTGCTGCTGCTGGGGTTGAGAGCAGAAGAAAGTATCTGAGTAGGATGAGGTTGAACGAGACGTGATCCCTTCATTAACGCACGTTTCGTACAAATCACGCAAGATTTCCTGGGCGTCATCAATAGGCCTATAAGGACTCGACGAAGCCTTCGAATCGAAGTTCATGGTTTGTTGCTGCTGTAGTTGTTGTTGCTGCTGCTGCTGTGGTTGTTGCTGTGAGTGGTGATGGCAGTGATCGTCTACATCCATCTCGTTCTCCTTGTCATCGTCGAAGAAGAGACAGGGCCTTTTGGCAGGTGGGTCATTGTCCTCTCCTAAGGAGGAAGATCCCACCGCGGTGTAGGGAGGAGACAAGGGGTCTGCGTAGCTGTAATCGTTAGGGGGGGATGGCGAACGGGACCGCGTGGCCGACAAACAGGAAGGAGAGAGATTCGACACTCTACTTCCGCTCAAGTTAGCGCGATGGCGCGCTAACTTCTCTTCCCGAGCCTCGCGCTGCAGACGACGTAAATTGTTCCTGGAAGTCACAAATGAATTATTTATCTTGTACAGAAAGTCCATTAGGCGGATAACGAAATGCGAGAAGCACACTTGGCCCAGCCACATTTGTAAGCATAACATTCCCCTCCGTCCCTAATTGACTGATAATGAAGCTTTTGTAATGATATAATAATAAGTCTCCCCGAGAAGAGCAACAAAGTTAAACAAAAATGAGCATACCTGATTAGGACAAATCGAAGCATCCCTCGCTCATGGTCATCGATGGTACGATATTTGGCGTCGAGGACTCGAATGATTCGCTTCCTCTCATCCTTGAGTCGGAGCTTGGCGGGCGTATGACTGACGCGACGCTGAGAGAGAGGGGACCACGACAAACTCGTACTCGAGTCGAGTCCCATGGCCGGCGCGTTACAGCTATCTGAAGTGAATAAAAAAGATTCGTATAAGCCAAAAAATACGGCATCTTAAACATGAACGCCGTCATTTTTTATAGTTTATATCTATTCTGGCCTCCTTTAATTGGAAATAGATCCACTCGTATTCTTTGGCCAGTATTCATAAAAACTTCTGTAAGTACATGTATGATGTAGTTTAAAGCACGAAGGAGAGAAAAAGAGCAACCATAGTTCCTCTTTTATTAAACACCATTGTCTTATGCTCACCCGGACTTGCCCCACCCCCGTATGGACCAACAAATCACAAAATATTCCGCATTTTCCTGTCTCCCGCTATCCTTCTTCAAAAAGCAGCCAATGGGAGATGCATAGACAAATGACGTCACAACTACGGCATGCATTCTCCCATACGTCATTGAGGTCGTTTAATGTATGCACCAAGTTCGTTAATTACCACGCATGATAAGATTCCCGACACTCGATTAGCGGTTACGTCGAATTGAAAATTACATGAAAACCATTCAACATAGTAATTACAAAGATGCACTATATTAAGTGTACTTTTCAAGTAAACGGTGTCGCCGAGATAACAAAAAAATAAGGACGAAGTAAACTCACTACTAAAAAAAAAAACGAATAACAAGCATGAAAAACTATTAATTCAAACGAGAATAAGCGAGCTTAAAGCCTATAGAACTAATGAGTAAAACTTGGGAACTTAATACCAAGAAGGATTTATCTCGGAACCTGATTATATCAGGTGGGGTTTTCCTCGGTTCTTTGAACCCATTTAAAACCAAGTTTCTTTTTCAACTATACTTCAGACAACTAACCGTCAAAAACACAATCCCTACCACCCCAAGAAATTATTAAAAATCTAACCAAATATATCCTTTCGAGTGCATAGATAATTATTTTTTTTACTGTAAATAAAAAGTGTAAAATCTTTAAAGATATGACGCGTTTTCAATCGACGAAATCCCACAAAGTTTCGTTCGGCGAAAATATTTCGTACATCCCTCTTCCCATCACACCTTCCCAGCATGTGTAATGAAGTTATCGTACAGTATGGGACGATATTCTTGCTGCCATCAAACACGCAACTTATCGTACTTGACAAAGGGGGTAAAACAAGCGCCACCAGTTGGAGGATCTGTTGTGTAAAAGGACATCATACATCGAAATGAATTACTATTGTTAAATAGCCACAGGCAGATCAGACAATTATTCTCCATTTCGGAAGTTTCAACAAAACTTCTCGAAGGATTTCTCAAAACTATTTAAGTTTTCTGTACCTGACACTTTATATCAACCAGATGCCGACTCCCACATTTTAGCGTACGAAAAATAGATGTTACTAATCGCCAAAGGCACCCCTTTTCTCTCTCTCCCCACACACAGATGATAGGGATGGCATTCTTTATAAACACACGCGCGCTCCCCCCACCCCCAAGGTTGAAAAAGGAGCGAACGACATTATGATTGGGCATGGCCACATCGTGATGTCTCGGTCCAACCCAGAGCCTCACCTACCGGTCATGACGTTGATTCCCACGACTTCCTTCACCCCAGAGAAACTTCTCAAACGGGAATGAACGCGGGTTGAAAATTGTCTTACGTTTCCTCGCGAATACCCCCAGCCCCCATTAATGAGAAGATCCACAAACACACCCCCCACAACACTAAAACCAACGAATATATTTAACTCTTAAATTTGATGTGCCTCATATGAAAGTACTCAATGTAAAGTCCCGAGAGATGTCAAAGAATTGTTAGCTTATGCAAAATATTTGTGCCTACTAATATGTCGCAAACAAATGACATTTTGAAAACCCAATGAAAAAATTCCCTTCCCCAAATTACTCCCAGCTCGAGCAAGCGAGCGTAAAGTGTGGCAAGGGCATCCAAACAGACTTGCGAGCCCTAGGCTGTTTGTTCGCGTATGTGTTCACCAGTGGCATCAAAGGTGGAGCGGATTTCAGCGGTAAACTTCAGATTGACCATGCAGTTCTCACGGCTCGCGGAATTAGGGGAGAGGACGCGAGAACAAAACTTTCATACATAGAAACACAACCAATATAAATGATAATTCTCAAAATAATCCTAGCTAACCATTATCTCAAGGGAATTAACCAGTAGATTTTCCAAAAGCCGCAAACTCTACGAAAAAGAAAAGTAATTCCAAATTAATATCGAGAAAAATAGTTGCTACGCGTCCATTATTAAATGTATCCATGTTGTGAAAATAACGCAATTAAAAGTCTTCTTTATTTTAATCGACCCTTCCTATCCACACCCCAATGGGCTGATTTCCCCGTTCCGCAACGAACAGTGCTAATATCCACCACAGCTTTTCGTCGCTGTAACAATCTCTCCTTGAACACCCTAATAAACTTCCTTTAAAACCGCCCATGCGCGCCTTTACCCATTTCTCAGTAGAAATCAACTGGTTCTCACTAAATACTAAGCTACCATCAGCCTCAGAAATAATATAATACAACATTTATCCGTACTTTTCCTATAACAAAGAGCAGAGACTAACGGTTGGCTGGGAGGTCAAAGGCGGAGAGGGAGGGAATGAGATGGGGGCGGGAGCATGTGCCTGGGGGAAGGGTGATGGAAGCGGTGAGGGGGAATTTGGGGAGGGCCAAAGGAAAAAAAAAGGAGGCGGTCGAAATCAGATGGAAAAATAATAGCAGCATCAAATATATGTTCAACAATAGTTTATTAAATTTTTAAGGGGGGGGGCAAAAATTTGCTCCAATCCGTGTTGGAGGTAATTGGTAATAGGACTATACATTGTGTAACTTTTACAGGACCTTTAGTTATAATTTAGTCCTTACTAACTGTAGATTTCCGCTAATCTTCAAAAGTACACAAGATAGCTAGTGAGCAACCGGTATGAGCCAATGCGCGTATATATGACGTACGGTCGTAAAGTAAATTGCAAAAAATGTGAAAGGAAATTGTGCCCCCCAAAAATGATTTCACATAGAAGCAATTAATTTTCTTTCATTTTTAAAAGCTGCAAATTCATTTAGTTTGTCTTTCAATGAATTTAAAATGCATACAGAAGCTTAGGCTTTTTTCTCGTCACAAATTACAAGAAATTTGTTGCTTACTTCAATCACGAAAAACAAAGACAAGTGCAGAAAAAGTGAATGAAGTATTATTGGGAGAAGAGTGTCACCTACTTTAAGAAGAAAAAAAATGGGGGGAAAGGGGCGGAGTGCACTTTCTCTTTGAATGTTTTCTTGAACACAACCAACGTATTGTTAACCAAGCGAATCTCATGTAGCCGCAGTAATCCACTCATATAATTAATTACTGCACCAAATATATATAAAAAATTAATCGATAAAATAGTTTAAAAACTGCCTCCGATTAAATAATTTGGTGCGAATGAAATTCTTAATCTTATTTTTAAGGCATAATTGCATTTAGGAAAAGTGAAAAACAAATTATAGACTATTAATTAGTTGGTACTTATATCGCCACAATTGTCAAATATAAAATCACAGTTTTTTGTCAAAAACGAATAAACAATAATCACATTTCATAAAACTGTCGATACTAAACTGGCACGTTTAATTATTTTTTTTGTTAAATCACATAAGCAACTGCTTTAAGCAAATTATTGTTTCCTTATTCGATCATATCGCAACAAGTGCTTTTACACACTTAAAACTTTTCGACCAAATAAACACAAGTATCTTTTCTTCTTTTTTTTCTCCTTTTAAGCATAAAAGTTATTCGAATTTGCAGTTAGAAAATTCAGAATATCTTAAATAGACTCCTAAGACACAACGAAAATTATCAACAAACACATTTGATAGTTTTGTTTGAGAAACAATTGCTTAATAAAGGTTTAAATTTGATTTCGTAAACTTATAGCTTTCGACCTAACATCAGCATTTGTATTATTCCTGAATCTTATTATATAAACCCTTTTTAATCACTCTTAATTGCTAAAGACAGCATGAATTAAATTATCAGGGAGCAATAGATTGATTGATCATTTAAAGAATTACTAGAATGTAGCACTTAAAATCATCAAAAGCAATAAATCACAAACACACCTGGGAGCATTCAACACAAATTGACTTTCCACAACTAAATAGCACTAAGTATTTTATTATGGTGTGACACAGGAGAGGGACGAGTCTGTAACAATGTTGCCAACAGAACAGCGCTGCACGGACACGTCTTCTCACAATCAGGGTCAATTCCGAACTGATTGGCGTATTAGACTTTTCGAACTGTCTCAATTCTTCTTTTCGTATAGGAGAGGCTGCTTTGCTCCGCTATGGCCATAAATGCACACACGGACACACTTAAACAAGCCTCGCTCGCACAGACATACGAGCACCTACCTACATTAGCATATATGTATTGTGAACGCAATCACCTGTATTTATTTATTCATTTTCATACACAAGAAAACATTCAACTGCTCGGTTTTTCATTTGCACACCTAATGTTGCACATATAGGCAGAAAAGATCGACTCTACCAGCTGCTATTTGAAAACCTCCCGAATCAGGGGAAACAAAAGTCACCTGCACAACTTCGCCGATTCATTTTTTTAATAGAAATCTCCCCGGCCATTAACTCTCTTCGCCTTTGACGTTGTGTCGAGTGACACTTACGCAGCGATAATACGTTTTAATACATTAATGCACATAAAAAGACATTAAAACGTTGCAGTTAAAACGAGGTGAAATAGATATAGGCTTCGCGCTAGGCAAGAAGAGACATGGGTGATCGTTAATGTACCTCCGAAGACTACGAATTTGGTGGAATTTAGCCAATGACTTGATGAATTCCGTATGTTAAGTGAAGGCAGGGCGAAGCGATGTTCAGATGGTCTACGTATTGTTGCGGAGGAGACGGGGACGGTTCCTCCCCCACACCGCACCTTATGAAGGACATCTATGAGGTAGTGAAAGCGTGTCGACTACCAAGTCTCCTACAGAAACCTCACCACCGTTTGAATTCATCCACGGGTGAAGGAAGAAGCCTATAAATTACCTAATAAACTAAATCCCTTTGTTAAAAATTACGCAGGTTTTAAAATGTGTTTGTAAGTGCTCGTCCTCATGTGATAAAAAAAAAAAAACCAAATTGGGATTTACCATCGAAGCACATTTCTCCTATCGAAAGATTCCAATTATTCGGTTCTAATTAAGCATCCTACATCGATTATTATAACACATGGCTTGTAAAGGGTCAGTCAACATACAGAGCACGCGAATACAGGTGTATAAAAAGAATAATTGTTCTGCCAAGCATTTAAACATCAACAAACTTGTCTCGGTGAAAGAGCGTCATTTGAGGTTGCGTACAATGTTCTTATAATTCCTCCTTGTTGAGCCTTGAAGGAATTTGTGTAATCCCGGAAACAATGAGGAGATGAGGAAATAGAAAGAGGGAGGGACGAGTGGGTAGGAAAATATCAAACATATGCTTATAGTCTTATATATATATATATATATATATATATATATATATATATATATATATATATATATAATGAAACCACTTTTTGAGCACAAAGTTTATTGAACCGGAACTAGTTTCGGTATGAAGTTTTTCATAGCATCTTCAGCTTTTAACTGAGAAATTGACAAAGAAAACAGATATACTAGAATGTACAGAAACAGGTTTCATTGTACAATAATTTACTCGCTATTGGAGAAAACAGTGTCTTCATATATATATATATATATATATATATATATATATATATATATATATATATATATATATATATATATATATATATATATATATATATATATATATAATACGAAGGGCGGTCAATAAGTTTTGCAATTCGGATATAAGGAAACGAGATATGAGGAAAAGTGTTTTATTATTTTTCAATATAACTACCCTCGACTTCAATGCACTTGCGCCACTTGTCCCTGAGGCTTCGAATTTTCGACAACCAGAAATCTCCCGACTGCTGTTCAATCCACTCCTGGACGGCGAGCTGGACATCTTCATCGTCCCCAAACCGGCGTCCACGCAGTGGAGCCTTGAGCTGGCGGAATAAAAAGTAGTCGCTAGGGGCCAGATCTGGACTGTAGGGGTGATAGTTGAGCTCTTCGAATCCGCACTCGCGCAGGGCAGCTTGTGCAACCCTGGCCTTGTGGACTTTGACGACGTTGAAATCTATCATGGGGCGTGAGGTTTCTAGGAACCCAACGGGCAGAGACCTTGGTCATGGCAAAATTGTCGTGGATGATGTTGATAACACTTCCATTCCATGTGATATTCCAAGTTCTCGCTCGATTTATTCGACCTTCACCCGTCGATTTTCGAGGATGATCCTCTTCACACGGGCCACATTGTCCTCGTTGTTCACGTCTGACTGGCGTCCTGGACGGGGGTCATCTTTAAGGAACTCACGACCATGACGGAACTCCCTATTCCAGCGAGCAATGGTTGCATAAAAAGGGGTGGTGTCGTTGTACACTGCAACCATGCTTTCATGGATCTCTTTTGCATTCTTGCCTTCCTTGGTCAAAATTTTATCATTGTGCGGTGCTCAACCTTCTCCATTGTTCAAAAATTTGTGGCTGAAGATCTGCGATCAGCTACTGCTTCTTAAATAGACGAGGCAGGAGCGTGCGGTTGCAGGTCCTGACTTGTCCTAACTTGTCCGAACACCCCCACAAACATCCAGGTCCCTTCCTCTGTTTTGCCCTACTGATTCGCAAAACTTATTGACCATCCCTCGTATCTCTCAAAGTAGCGCGAGAGAATGATGAAGATGAATGCAATAAACCACATTGAAAGAGAAAACGGAATAATTTTGTTTTGTTTTTTTTTCTTACAAATAATAATAATAATAATAATAATAATATATATATATATATATATATATATATATATATATATATATATATATATATATATATATATATATATATATATATATATATATATCCTTAGCCTCAAATACTTTAAATGACTTCAATTTCACCCCAATGGCGGTTTTCTATTAAGAATAGAAGGCAAATAACTTTATGACTGCCATGCCCTGGTTTCGAACATTTTACCCTTGTTATTATTTATGTTATTGTCTTATGCTCTCATTTTTAAATGTTAAAGTTACAACCTGTATCTTATTTTTAATTACAATCCCAGCGTGTGAGAGAACAAGACTTCGAACATAAGAACATTAATATTCTTCGAATAGATAAAATACAATCAAGATTAATTGCAATAAGGGAGAACTTCTGTAACTATAGACCAAGTGATGAAATCACATTCCGGTGAGACTTTTTAAGACCTTTTTTTTTGTTTACATATACAAATACACAATTCATTTCCTTATTAAAAGTAAATTATATCATTTAGAACCATAAACCCGTTCAAACAATATAGAAGCGAGGTCCAGAACTAATATTTTTTAGTTATATCTTTAAATGAGATTAAAAATGATTTATGATACATATCTGCCATTGTGTATCTGCATTGTTTCCCGTTATAATAAATGCATTTATTAACAACCAAATGTCTTCTCTTTTTTTTTAATTTAATGTATTTATCTTCTCGAATGCATCTCTAATATATTTAATTAATTTTAAATGGGGTTTAACACCATTTAATATCCTTAGTAGAGCGGGTGAGAAGAGGAGAAAAAAAGGTTTAAAAAATTGTCGATGGATTGAAGTGTCGTGGAAGAGTTTGAGGATAAAAGATTCGGTACAAATTAAATCGAAGAACAAATTTTATACAAGAGAATATGAAAAGATTTGCCCCTTTTCCCCGTGGGTAAATGAGCATTGGAATTACAGAGTGTGAAAATGTATGAAAAGCAAATGGCCTGAGTACTCGAGGTGCTAGGGACCGAAGGGTGGCACAACTCTCCCGTCGCTACCACTCAGAACGAAACAAAAATCAATTCCTCTTTCGTAATCCAACCTGTCATTACTCTTAAAGTGGAGTCCGTCTTAACCGTGTGGAATCCCATCACCCATTACAGCGAAATTAAGCAACATTGGTTGTGGTTAGTCGCCGGATAAGGCTCATGATTGAGATCGATTTCATAACGGCTTCCGACGCTGCGGACACCACTTATTCGGATCCCACGTTAATCAGTAGGTCCTCAATAGGTTGAGATCGGTGAGAAAACCAATTTGACTACTCTTCTATATTTTGGGTTGGAAAAGACTAAACATACAGCTGTCGATTGGTTTAATTACTTAAAACTAAGAAACAAAAACCAACGAGGGTATCTCTGCCAGAAAAACTCGTAAAAAAAATCTATAATGAAAGTGGTGAAGATGGGAGAAGTGAAAATATTTGGAAGATATATAACCACATCCACATGTTGCCATTGGGGCCGGCAGGGTACGCAATCTTCCAAATGTGTGGAATGGCATGGTAGCGCATACTACATCCTCTTGGGTAATCTTACCAGATAGAAACGCTTTCCTTTCATTTTCCTTTTTCTAGAGAAAGTTGTGAAAAAGAGGGGGTGAATAGTTAATAAAAGAGGGGGGGAGGGAAAATAGTGCGGAAATGAAAGAAGTATTAGATTAGTAGTTTAGTTGCCCGGTGTTCGGGCCATCTCCATTGGTTTTGATTCTAAAGTTTTTTCGTGCTTTTTTTTTGTTTACATATTTAAAAATTATATAGATTTATCTATCTATATATATATATATATATATATATATATATATATATATATATATATATATATATATATATATATATATATATATATATATATATATATATATTAGTTCATTCACTTAAATCTTGTGGTTGGTTCGGCTCTTTTGGAGGTAATTCTTATATTTTCCCTCCTCAGGATCGAGGATGCCAAGTGTATCGTGGGGGGAATGCTTTCCAGTTTCTCCCAAATGTCTCTTCCTCTTTTGTAGAGATACAGGTTCAAAGGTTCAATTCCTGTTTGTTCGCGCACGCTTCTCGAGGTCCGGAAGTCGAACCATTTGGTGCCAGTGATGAATGGAAGTCCTTGGTTCTGCACTCTTTGAAGCATCGACATGTTTTTGTTAGATGCTGCGTTAAGTGGTATACTGGGGTACACCAATTTGGATCTAACCAAACTGATGTATAACTTTTTCTTGTTCGCTATTGTGAGGTTTCTAAATCGGTGAAGTTTGTCTAGTTCAGCTTTTGCATATCCAATTCTAATGCTCGCGTGTTTGCTCATTCCAGAACTGGGGAGTCTGTAACCGAGAATAGACGCGTGAGGAGAGTATTCAATGTCGGTGTCTCCGAAATGAAAGGAACGGTACGATGTCTCCCTATTGCAGTTGCAGAGAACTTTGACACATTTGTTTGGATTTTCCAGCGTCTTTCAAAGTTGGAGATTTTTTCGGCTTCTGCTGCCGTGGCTCTGGCCATCAGCCTTGCCGACTTTGTCCTCCGCACTACAACTTGGGTGATATCATCCGCGTATTGTATGTTTAGTGTTTTTCTGTCGATTGGTTTAGGGATGTATCTCGTGTAGATGGTGAAGAGAGTGGGGCTAAGGCATCCTCCTTGTGGAACACCGGCGCTGAGGTCGAAGGCTTTCCCTGTATGCCCTTCGAAGGCTAGTGGCCCTGGAGTGATAAGTTGGTGAAAAAGGAAGTTAGGATTTGTGAGCACGACGTCTGGTTTAGTGGCTGACTCTGGGTTAAAAAAACGTGGGAAAGTCAGGTTTAATGCGCTCTGCAACGCCCCTTCTAGTTAAGAGATCTATTAGTCTACCTCTTGTGTTTGTAGATGAGTACCCCGCTGCTCTATTCCTGGCGTTAAGGTCCCCAGCGAATAGTACTGGGTGTTCTTTTGTGAAAAGGGTGTATAGGTCATGATAGGGCAGATATGACCGGCGTGGGGTCTGGTTCCCCGCGCTTATTTCTATGTCACCCATAGAGCACCTTATGATGATCGACAGTGTCGATTCATCCATAGGGTTTCCTTGTCTAAATTGTAACTCCTTTTTTACTGCTATTAGCGCACCGTCAAATCTCTCTCCTGTGCAATTCTTTTGTAGAACATTATATCCAAACATCTTTTGTTTGTCTTCGTCCTTGATGCTAGTTTCTGATAGCAGAAGAACATCTGGATCTAGTTCCCTGTTGACAATGAATAATTTGTTTTTATTGGGTTCCCATCCTTGCATGTTGTGTGCCAAGATGGTTAGCCGGTTTCTATATGCTATCCCGTTGGTCTGTATTATTCTTTGGCCGTTTGACAGCCAGATTTTAATTTCTTATAGGGTCATAGAGCCTGAACTTTTCGTTGTAGAGTTTGGTTTTACAGGCGAGTAGAGATTCTCTGATTGTCTCCCTGGTAACTGGAGAGTCATAGCACCACTTGATTTGACCTTTTCTGACTCCTGCCGCCACATCCTCTGTGGATATCTCTTTTTATGAATGTTTTGTGAGTTTAGAGCTAAGGTGAGTCGGATTTCTCTGCCGTCTAACTCAAGCTCATCCTCTCTTTTTTCAGTGTCAGCTTCCTGCACCTTTGGTTCTACTTTGCTTTTTTGTTGTTTTTTTTTCTGCCTGGGCGAGCTAGGTGGAGGTGCTAGGGCGCCGGCTTGTTGATGTTGAGCCATTATTAATGTTATTTCTCCGGCTTTTCCTGTATCCGGGCTTTCTGCTGTTTGGGCTGGTTTTGTCTTTGGGTACGTTGCCGAGAGGACTTTTTCGGATTGTGGATTGTCCAGAAATTTGATCGTTTCCATGTTTTTGTCGCCAGCATCTTGTTCATTTCAGTGTTGAATGAACCAGGACATGATAGGTTTATCACATGTGCCACCATTTTGGTAGGGGTAGCGTCGCTCAGTTGTAATACAATCTGAGGTTGAGTCGGCGTGACGTTCTGATGTGTTTGGATATTTGCGGTTGCGGCGTAAGACTGTTTTGGTCTGTCCGCTGCCTCTCTCTTCTTCCTTAGCTCTTCTTTCCTGACTGGGCACTGCATGCTCAGGGTGCGGTGATTCCCCGCACAGTTAATGCAGATTTTTGTGTCGCTCACGCAGTGCATCCAGTCGTGCCCTCTCTGCGAGCACTCGGAGCAGATCTTTGCCTTGCCAGAGTCGGGGCAGGCGCTGGTTGAGTGATCTTCGACCTTGTAGCAATTAAGGCAGGTTAGAAGTTCGAAAAATCTTTCCCGCTCAACTTGATCTGTGGAAATTACCATAGAAAACAGTTTTAGGCCTGTTTCCTTTGCTTTGGCTACCATTTCCATGTTCGTGAATATAACTTTGAATACATAAGAGAGGTTACGGAACTTGACTACTTCTGTCACTTCCGCCCATTGATGGTTCCTCTCGATCTCTTCCTTAATGTTTTCAGCTGATCTTTCTCCCACCCAGGGGTCTACTCTTCTGCATATTATTATTGCCTTCCTTGCTGCCAGTGCTGGAGATGGCCGTGGTTCTAGTCCAATCTTGCCCAGTTCTTTCGTGCTTTGCGCTGTGGTTATTTTCCCTAGGTCATCTTGCGTGTGGCATATGACTGTGTATCCTCTATTAGTCTCGATTAGCCGTTTAAGGGCAATTCCAAGTTTGTCGAAGATGGCTACAAATACCTCCGCCTTTTCCGGTTTTTCGTTATCAATGAGTCTCAGTGGGACTCGAAAGTCCAGTGGTTCCCCCCTCCTGTTCATGGCGAGGGTGTCTTCTTAATAATTTGGAGGCCTTCACTGATCTAGTCGTGACAGAAACAGGAGAAATCTCCAATCAGTCCGTCCCGAACGAGGAGTGCCAGAAACAGGAGAAATCTCTAATCAGTCCGGCTCTCCTTATTACATCTGTGAGGCAGAGAAGTACGGGTTCAGGGGTCCCAAGACCGCCACTACTACGGCCCAGGTAGAAACAGGAAGTATCTCCAATCAGTCCACCAGGGTCTTGCCCCGCTTTCGAGTGGCAGCAGAAACAGGAGGAATCAGTCCGCCGACTCTTAGCTGGAGAATAGTGTGACAGTCAACAGGGGGTGCCTCTGGGTAGACGCTTGAGGCTTAGTTCTGCAAGTTCTAGGTATATTGATGTGAAAAGCTGATCAAGTCTGTTCGATAGCCAGGTTTGGAAAACTTTCGCGGTAGGGGAAATTTTTCCCAATACTTTTCCTCCTTTACCGGGTTGGAGATTCTCCGACGATGATGCTTCTTCGCTCTCTTCTCTGTTCTAGTCGAGATGATTATTCACTCTCACCTCCTGAACACCTTCATTGATCTAGTCGAGACAAAAACAGGAGTGCCAGAAACAGGAGAAATCTCCAATCAGTCCGGCTCTTTTTATTAGATCTCTGAGGCAGGGTGGTACAGGCTCAAGGGTCCTGAGACCGCCACTACTATGGCCCCGGTAGAAACAGGAGTTATCTCCAATCAGTCCACCACGGTCTGAATCCACCACCGAGAGCAGCAGAAACAGGAGTAATCTCCAATCAAACCACCACCTCTTGGCTGGAGAATAGTGTGTCAGTCAACAGGGGGTCCCTCGAGATAGACGCTTGAGGTTGAGCTCTGCCAGTTCTAGGTATACTGGTGTGTTAGGCTGATCAGTTTGTTCGATAGCCAGTTTTGGAAAACGCTCGGAGTTAGGAAAAACTATCGCAAAACTTTTCCTCCTTTATCCGGTTGAAGATTCTGCGACGACTTAAAGCCTCTATCTAGAAACGCTGCCTGTGGGTTATGTGTTGTTATGCCGCATTGGGTGTCATTAGTCTTCGGATGAAGTCCAATTCAGGTCAACATTGCAGTGGCTAGAATATATTGTCATAGCAACTTGTGGTTCGGAGCCCACGTTAAGTTGTAGATCCCCAGGGAGAAATGCTGAAACTGTACCTGGCATTAGTTAGGCCTCATCTTTATGCGGTGAAATTTTGGTCGCTATATTATAGAATGGATATTGGTTTACTTGAGTCTGTGTAAAAAAGAATTCATGGGGGGGAGGAGTTTACCTTATGGCGAAAGGCTTGTGAGACTAAATCCCTACATTAGAAAGGGGAAGAGTCCGAGGGGAGTTGATTAAAGTCTTGAAATGAGTAAAGGGTTATAATAGGGAAGAGATAGATAAAATTCTTATTTTTAGCTAAGCAGGACAAGTTTAGGTTTGAGAAAAGAGATTGGTAGAAATTGGTTTACAAATCGAGTGGTAGATGAATGGTTATAGACTCAGATAGAACGTCGCCCCTGAGGAGTCTTAAGAATAGACTGGCTAGATCTATGGATGAGGATGCTAGGTGGGATTGAACTGGTTGATGGGAACAGAGGTTGTCGCGTATTGCCTTTTGCAGACTCCTTTTCTTATCACTTCATCATCATCATCATCATCATCATCACCTCACTAACTCTATAATTTAAGAAGGGGAATTTTTTGAGTATTTCCACTCAGAATAAATAAACAAATCTAAAAAGACAAACACTACTAAGAAGAACACACGAATACAAAAAAGAACAAACAAAAAACACTAATTACAAACAACAATAACGAAAAAAAAAAAACAAATAAATAAATGCTTGCGATGCCCTCTGAACCAGGACAAAACCCTCTCCCAACTTTAAACAACTATCTTCTACTACTATTCCATATCTTCAACTATTGAGCACATCTTTAGTCGAACTGCGGATCCATAAAAGACGTCAGAATTCCCGCCACTGCGTAGACACACGCAAACCGCTGTCCCCAGCGAACATTAAGTGGATTTAGAGGACATAAACCACGCTGTTTGCTTAACCTAAATTGATTATATGAACGATGATTACATTCGTTTGCAACAACTAAATAAATAAAATAAAATATTCACTACACAAAGATAATTCATAAATATACAAATGGACCACTTTGATTGGTGTTGGTTTGCCGTCTCCCCAAATTTCTGGTAGTTTGGGATCTAGTTTCTAGTTAAATTTGTAGTCTATCGTCTAGTTTATGGTTAAGTGTAGGTTAGGTCAAGTGGTGTTTAGTATGTTTATTACACACTCAGTGGGAAGCAATACTTTAAAATAACTTCAAATGGGAAGCAATACCTAAAACTGTTATAAAATGGGAAGCAATTTGTTCCATTGTTTAGGGATCAATAATTTCCCTTTATCCATATAAATCTCTATTTAAACCGTTAAAAGTCAACCCTAACGTATATTAAATATAAGTATGTAAGCATTACGTGATTGTAAAAGCGTGTAAGTGGAAATCTTATTCTTTTATAACAAAGATACATACAATGTCCACTACCTAGACAAGATGATAATTATCTATCGATTTCAGGAACTTAATTTGATTTCTCACTCTCTCTGAGTCCGTTTATCTATCGGGGCATATATTAATAGGCTTACTATTAATAAACTGATAAGATATAACGCGCGCATTCCTATTATACAATTACCCCTAACCCACCTGTATACCTGCCATGCTCTGGGGGTAACCGCCCCCCTAAAGTCATTTGTTCTATGAAAGAGCCCCTCGCTCTTCGTCACTTTGTTTACAAGTTTCTGCGCGAGATGTTCTCGTTGTTTTGGTTTTGAATTTAGCTTAGAATTATGTTCATTTCCAAAAAAATCACTGAAAAGGGATACAAATTTGTACTCGAGAGTGTTCTTGGTATTTAGATAGACATGTAGGTATATTTCAGTGCCCCCCACACTAAGACTCGGTCCACTTGGAAGCAACATGTTGAATTGTTCGATTTGAGGAGCATCCACTCGGATGCAACATGTTAAATTGTTCGATTTGAGGAGCATCCACTCAGTAGCAACATGTTGAATTGTTCGATTTGGGGGACATCCACTCGGAAGCAACATGTTAAATTGTTCGATTTGAGGAACATCCACTCGGTAGCAACATGTTGAATTGTTTGATTTGGGAGGCATCCACTCGGAAGCAACATGTTGAATTGTTCGATTTGAGGAACATCCACTCGGTAACAACATGTTGAATTGTTCGATTTGGGGGACATCCACTCGGAAGCAACATGTTGAATTGTTCGATTTGAGGAGCATCCACTCCGAAGCAACATGTTGAATTGTTCGATTTGGGAGGCATCCACTTGGAAGCAACATGTTGAATCGTTTGATTTGAGGAGCATCCACTCGGAAGCAACATGTTAAATTGTTCGATTTAAGGAACATCCACTCGGTAGCAACATGTTGAATTGTTTGATTTGGGAGGCATCCACTCGGAAGCAACATGTTGAATTGTTCAATTTGGGAGGCATCCACTCGGAAGCAACATGTTGAATTGTTCGATTTGAGGAGCATCCATTCGGTAGCAATATGTTGAATTGTTCGATTTGAGGAACATCCACTCGAAGGCAACATGTTGAATTGTTCGATTTGGGAGGCATCCACTCGGAAGCAACATGTTGAATTGTTCGATTTGGGAGGCATCCACTTGGAAGCAACATGTTGAATCGTTTGATTTGAGGAGCATCCACTCGGAAGCAACATGTTAAATTGTTCGATTTAAGGAACATCCACTCGGTAGCAACATGTTGAATTGTTCGATTTGGGGGACATCCACTCGGAAGCAACATGTTAAATTGTTCGATTTGAGGAACATCCACTTGGAAGCAACATGTTGAATTGTTCGATTTGGGAGGCATCCACTCGGAAGCAACATGTTGAATTGTTCGATTTGAGGGATATCCACTCGGAAGCAACATGTTGAATTGTTTGATTTGGGAGGCATCCACTCGGAAGCAACATGTTGAATTGTTCGATTTGGGAGGCATCCACTTGGAAGCAACATGTTGAATCGTTTGATTTGAGGAGCATCCACTCGGAAGCAACATGTTAAATTGTTCGATTTAAGGAACATCCACTCGGTAGCAACATGTTGAAATGTTCGATTTGGGGGACATCCACTCGGAAGCAACATGTTAAATTGTTCGATTTAAGGAACATCCACTCGGTAGCAACATGTTGAATTGTTCGATTTGGGGGACATCCACTCGGAAGCAACATGTTAAATTGTTCGATTTGAGGGATATCCACTCGGAAGCAACATGTTGAATTGTTTGATTTGGGAGGCATCCACTCGGTAGCAACATGTTGAATTGTTCGATTTGGGGGACATTCACTCGGTAGCAACATGTTAAATTGTTCGATTTGGGAAGCTTCCACATAAGACTAAGATTGTTGAAAATGTCAAGATAGCCTAACCTAACCTAGGGTAGATTAGAGTTACTATGTCACATTGATGTAAAATTGGAAGCAATATGTTCAGTTGCCATTTCGGGAAGCAATAATGGACCTCAATCCTCTTCTGAGTTAAAGAGGCTGGAAGTGGTCAAATTTAGCAGACCCCCAAAATAAGATGCTCGAGAGGTGTCTATTTGTAGGAGATGGACAAAAATGATTTCTTGAATATACTATATATTTAATCAAGCAAAAAAATATTAACATGACAATAAGATAGCACTATTAAAATACTAACAAATAGTTTAATTAAATTGATAGTGAGTAGCAATTGTCCCACAAAAGCTTGAAAAGTGTCTTGGGATTATGTGAAGAAATGGAAACTGAATTTTACCATCTCAAAAATAGCGCCCACAAAGGTTCTCATACAAAGAATAGCAACTGCAATATAAATATCATGTAATGGAATAACTTAAACATATGATATCTTCATTTGAATGAAAATAATCGTTATACTAATTGCTTAAAAAAGAAATTGAGTGAAAATTATGTTAAAGGAATTTATTAACCTCTTCTTTGTTATTAAAAAGGAAATTGAATGGCACTCGCGTTATAGAAATTAATTAACCTCTTCTTTGTTATTAAAAAGGAAATTGAATGGCACTCGCGTTATAGAAATTAATTAATCTCTTCTTTGTTATTAAAAAGGAAATTGAATGGCACTCGCGTTATAGAAATTAATTAATCTCTTCTTTGTTATTAAAAAGGAAATTGAATGGCACTCGCGTTATAGAAATTAATTAATCTCTTCTTTGTTATTAAAAAGGAAATTGAATGGCACTCGCGTTATAGAAACTAATTAATCTGTTTATTTATTTATTCACATTCACAAGAACGGTTGTAAATAACCTAGAAAAGGATCGTGTTTACATCCTCACACGTTATTAATTGTCTTTTCCAATACGATTCAATATGTTGTGTATGAACGCCTGTCTGGAGATTAACCAAGTAAAAAGAGTGGTTAACGGTTCTGTGCTGGTAATTTGGATTATTGGCCAGATTTATCACCATTCATCACTATGGATTATAATTGATCCGTCTCTCATAACTATTTCGATTATTGGCAAAAGTGTTTCTTGGTTCAACTACCTCCATATACCTAAATACCGGTGAATAACTAGTATCTACTAGACCAAACCAAAATTGACTTCTAGGGCGCCAACCTCGAAGGTGTTTGGGTTAGGAGGTTAACATGGGCTAACATCACCTAACTTAAACCTACCCTCTGATGTTATGAAAGCGTCCTTGCGGACTTCCTAAGTCAAGAATAGCGAACCCAATTTTGTGATGTGGAGAAGAGAGACCAAAAACAATTACCTTGTCAAGAAATGGCCCCCTGCAGGTGTTGGAGTCATAATTCTTCATATGATCCGTGTTTTGCTTATTTCTTTATCTCCTAACCTAACTTAACCTGCCTCAAGTAACTCTAGAAGTTCTGCAGTAATGTTAAGTTGCCCCCAGGTACTCATGGGGTGTTGATCTTTACCACGTCTAAGTGGTTTGCTATTACACGATTTCTCCCCCTTTATTTTCTTCACAATTTCTATTGATTGTCGGTTTTCTTCATATGTTTCTCCTTTCTCTCATTCAGCGGTATTAGCATGGGCAAACATAGTGTAGTTGATATATGGAAAGGCGCTCCCTCACAGTCCAGAGTACACAACTATTCCCTTTTTTAAACGACTAAATACCTACCACACACACTTCACCTTCCCCATAGTCACGATCTTTTCGACCCTCAGTCTCCAAACTTGTTGGCACAGTCCCACGTTGGTTTTATCTTTTAATTGCTATAACATTCCTTATATGCCTCCAGGCTCACACCTGGAGAATTGCGTGCCCTACCTACCTTAACGCCTCGCAGGTGGTTTTGAGGCTGTCTTCCACACAATGTCGCTTCCTCTATCTTCAATACTTTACACATCTCGCCATGCTTTCGGTTTAGTACAGCAAGTAGTAGACACATTCATACTGCATCGGGGACGCCTGGGGTCCCTCTTCCACACCAAGCAAGTGAATGCATTAAATAGACCAATTTAAAGGTGATAATAAACTGTATGGATTGGGTGTTTTAACCTTCACCTTTGCCATTGCAGTACACAGGATCGTTTTTACCCACCCGTGGGGCACGGGATCGTTTTTACCCACCCTTGGGGCACGGGATCGTTTTTACCTACCCGTGGGGCATGGGATTGTTTTTACCTATCCGTGGGGCACGGGATCGTTTTTACTTATCTGTGGGAAACGGGATCGTTTTTACCTACCAGTGGGGCATGGGATCGTTTTTTACCCACCAGTGGGGCACGAGATCGTTTTTACCCACTCGTGGGACACGGGATCGTTTTTCCCCACCCGTTGGGCACGGGATCGTTTTTACCCCGCGCGAGGCACGAGATAGTTTTCACCCACCCATGATGCAAGAGATAATTTTTATCCACCCGTGGTGAACGTGATCGTTTTTACCCACCCATGGGGCACGCTTCGTTTTCACCCATCCCGAGGTTACGAGATCATTTTCACCCACGGGATCGTTTTCACCGTCCCTGGGGTCTAAGAGATTATTTTCCTCCTCCCATGGGGCACGAGATCGTTATCACCCACTCAAGTGGCACGGGGTCGTTTTCACCCACCCGTGGGGTACGGAATCGTTTTCACCGATTTGGGGGGTACGGGAATATTTTCACTCACCCGTCGGACACAGGATCGTTATCATCCACTTATGTGGCACGGGATCGTTTTCACCCACCCGTGGGGCACGGGATCGTTTTCACCCACCCCGAGGTTACGAGATCGTTTTCACCCACCTGGGGGTTACAGGATCGTTTTCACCCATCCCGAGGGTACGAGATCATTTTCACCCAACTGTGAAGTATGGGGTCGATTTCACCGTCCCTGGGGGCTACGAGATTATGTTCCCATCCCCATGGGGCACGGGATCGTTATCACCCACTCCTGGAGCACGGGACCGTTTTCACTCAACCGTGAGGCACGAGATCGTTTTCACCCGCCCCTGGGACACGGGATCGTTTTCACCCACCAGTAGGGCACGGGATCGTTTTTACCCACTCGTGTGGCACTAGATCGTTTTCACCCTCCCATGGGACACGCGATTGTTTTAACCTACCCCTGAGGAACGGGATCGTTTTCACCCTCCCATGGGACACGCGATTGTTTTAACCCGCCTCTGGGGTACGGGATTATTTTCACCAAACTGTGAGACACGGGATCGTTTTCACCCGCCTCTGGAGAACGGGATCGTTTTCACCCACCACTGGGGCACGGGATCGTTTTTACCCACCCGTGGGGCACGAGATCGTTTTCCCCCCTTCCTTGGGTATGGGGTTCTTTTCACCCACCCATGGGGCACGCGATTGTTTTAAACCGCCTCTGGGGTACGGGATTATTTTCACCAAACTGTGAGACACGGGATCGTTTTCACCCGCCTCTGGAGAACGGGATCGTTTTCACCTACCACTGGGGCACGGGATCGTTTTTACCCACCCGTGGGGCACGAGATCGTTTTTACCCACCCGTGGGGCACGAGATCGTTTTCCTCCCTTCCTTGGGTATGGGGTTCTTTTCACCCACCCATGGGGCACAGAATCGTTCCCCCCCCCCGTGTACTACGGAATTATTTTCACCTACCAGTGGGACACGGGCACGGGATCGTTTTTACGCACCGGTGGGGTTCACGTTATATTTTACAATAGTAAGGTAAACTGCATTTTACCCCGTGAGGGTATGCGGTCAGTTCAGCACTGAGTAGCCACCTTCAGCTTACAAACTTTCTGCTTCCTAATGTTTCTGATTTTTTTCCCCTTGAATACTGAGGACCACCCGGTGGAACCAAAGACTATTAGCGAATTAGAAATCCCCCGTGGATCTCACTGGTATAGAAAAATGCCTTATTTCGCAACGTTTATAAATTAATGGATATTGAATCCGGATCTGGATTTGGCTCCTCCCGAAAATCGAATCAACTTTTTCTTGCCCCAGGCAAGAAATTCGTCAATAATCGTTCGAGGACTCTTGTACACAAGCAAACAACGGTACTCACATAACCTCCAGCAAAACTCATTTAGCCGAGGTAAATATGTAGCATAAGCATCAACCACTTTCTCACAAAATAGGGTCGACGAGAATCAATGCCCCTAAAAAAACCCTACAAATTCCCTACAGCTACTTTTTAGTCCTATCAAGCTTACATAGACCCATTAGAATGTGATTTTCGTATTTACACATTATTTTGTTTCCAGTTCATAATATTATTTATCCGAATTCAACCAATCGTCCTTATTTACAGTACACACTAACTTGTATATAACAAACGCGCTCCGGGGCTAAATTATTGCTAAGGAGTGCATGTCTGTTTGTAGGAACAAGTTCATTTAAGTTTATAATACGAGCCGCCGAATGCCATTATTTAGAGCAGGCGAGCTCTTCTGCTTCTGCAGTCTTTCGCATTCCTAATCTTTTTGTCGTTTTTTTTTCTGGCTACCATTTTCCGTTAATTGTCTGTCTTTATTTCACTATTGTGTGAAATGCCATGGATGGTTACAAAGATTCCTCCTTTCCCCAATTAAGCAAGCGAAATGCACATTATTTATTCGTAAAGATTTAAATGGTGTATCAGTCAACCGCTATTTCGTATGGAGTAAGCCTCTTATCTTAGCATTACTGCATTATCTGTTTTGGTTACAAACGCTTCTTTATACACGGATATTTGCATTATAGTGATTACAATCGTTCAATGAATTGGTGCATATCTCTATATACTCTTGACATTGTTTGATAATTAATTTGTTTGTTGATCTAACGCTCTATCCATTCCCATGGCGAGCCTATCAATTAAGCAAATCGGCGGTGTTAAATTAAAAGAGTGAATTCTTTGGACGAAGGCAACTCTGAGCGAGCAACGTCAAAATCTGAGCAGCCACCAAACGAAATAGGCACCGGGTGACGCGTCGTCTAAAATTAATCCGGCGAGCATGACCCGCCAAATAGAAATACTGCCTTTACGCTTATTAAAATACCTGCCTACCTATCTTTAATAACGCCTATGATCAAAAGTGTGTTTTTAAATACCAATTTAGTGGATACTTAATGGTTTAAAACTAATTAGTATTTATTTATCCCATTATTTGTCAGGGAAATACCGTACTAGTAGAATATTGTTTACGTGAATTCAAAATATAGGTTTCTTAATAACACTATTTCAAAAGAGACGCATTACTTACTCCCGATATGCAATTAATGTTTTTTAAACATGCAGAAAGGTTCTAATTCTGAAAAGATAATGTGTGTATATCCGTGTATTCATGTATGTGTTCCATCGTAGCTGGTGTTGTGGAACCTAATCTCATTTTGTTTGTAATTTAGGACGAGGTCGCTGAGGTCCAGAGAAAGAGCATACTCGTATTATTCATTCAGTGTCACCCTGTCGGCCTGGATTCTTACAAGTTAATTTCTTCATGGTCGTACTGATTTGGGTATTTGGGGATGAGTTGATTTGAAAGCAAAAAACATGCAAGATCAAAACAAAACCATATAAAAGACAACATCACATCACCTGAATTATCAGCACGACAACATTCGGTAGCCGGAAACGATCCGGGGACCCGCGTACCCATCCCAACTATTGCTCCCACTCTCCCATTCATGGAGGGAGTGGGAGGAATCCCTGCGTGGAATGAAGAAGGGTGGTCAATTCCATTATAAAAGTGGTCTACACATCTGAATTCCAGCCTAATAAAGCGGCGCACTGAGAACAGTCAAGCAGCTAGCTTGCTAATCTCCCTTTCCCGACCACACACCTCGTGGATGAGAAGTCTGTTTTCGGGCAGGACAAGTGAGCGCGGGAGGGGGGGGGGTAATAGATTCCATCGGTAAATTGTCATCAATGGGTCAAGTTCTATCTCGATCATTTGACAGTGAGAATTATTGCAAACTTCGCCTCGTGGCCTCTTTCCTCTTTCCTTTACACTTCATACACTCGGCGTTTCCCCAACTTTTCTTTCACTCTTAACTTTCGAATTTCCCCCCCCCCTTCTTCTTCCCCCTGTGTCTCCCTTCCCCTGCCGCTCGAATCAGCCCAGAAGATGGCCACATGAAGAAGCTGGGGGAAAGGGTAACAACATTGATTTCTACTGTAGTTCTCTGCCGCGCGCGGCTCAGAGAACAGCGCATAGCGTTTGTCGCCCCGTGGGCATTGTCGCGCTGTCATGAGCCGAGGAAGGGTTGGCGTCTGACTAGGTGGAAGATTAACTGGTAGGGCTAAGGAGCATCATCTTGAGAGACAGGGTAAAACAGAAGCCCGAGAGGCCATTCTCTGAGTGGTGCTTGGTTGGTTGTTCTAATCTTTTTGGATTTGGAAGACGAGCTGAAAAAAATGATCACTAATAATTTTTTGCTAAGATACACGAACAAAAATAAGTGGTAGAAGAGACAATGAAACTCACGAGCGATGCCATAAACCTCAAATAATAAAGAAAATGAATAAACATAAATTCTAAATAAAATATAGGATGATAAACTCCGATAGATCACAGGGGAATAATCTTTAAAAAATCGAATCGCGCCTCTGGTGCATATCTCTAATTAGGACTTAACTTTTAAGCGAGTCTCGAACCACAGGGAACCATGTCGCTAGGTTCAGGTAACAGAGAGGAAGTGATGGGTCAACTTATTGAAAGGAAATTATTTCAACCTCCTACTAGTGATATTTATACGAGCCTAATCTTGGAGATTTATAATTCGCCTTCTAAACCATATTAAGGATTTCTACTTCCTCTTTCATCCTTCATCGCCTCTTTTTTTTGTATTCCTCTTTGCTTTTATCATCTTCTACACATCATCAATTTATTCATGGGTCTTTTACATAATGAAATTTCACCGTTAGTTACGTCCGTTTTTCTATTCAGCGGAAAACGGTCAACCTTACCTTGCGGGTCTATGAACAAGTGTAAAGTTGTGCTGATTAGGGTGTCTTTTACCACACACTTATACGCACCGAACCACTGGGTCAATCTGGGATTCACATAGAGTAATCATAACCGCGCCCTATGTAGTTTAACTTCACATATTAAGTTAGGGATATTATAGACCGCATCTTGAATGAGAATATTCTCTTAATTTTTCCTATTGAATCTATTTTGCGTGATCGATGGTTACCACTTTTTTATCATTTCATTTTACCAATTCGTCTTCCGCGAAAGGTCAAACAATCATGTAGGTTGTCCTAAGGAAGTAGGTCGAGAGTAATTATGCGACCATTTGATCAAAACGGCCTAGTTTCAATCCTCAAATTTTGCTTATGAATCTCCTTTTGAAAATTTCGGCTAATATATTCCTGTTTAGAAAAGATAAATAACTGATAACAAATGTATGTTAAGATTTTAATAGCAAAAAAAAAAAGACGTTATTTTTCTCTTTTCCTGTAGTTATCTCGTTTGAGGGCTGTAGCAGGATTTTCTTATCATTTGTTTCAAATTTTTTTAAGTGCCGAACCATCTTCCCCTTGATAGTGACGATCAAATACAAACCCACTAAAGAAACTATGTTTTCGACAGACTTTGATCCTGGTCTACAAAGTCCCATAAATTTACACTGTTGACATATTTCCGCTCCTGGTGACTTTTTAGATACGAATTTTTATAAATTGTCCAGCCAATCATATATAATTCTTCCTAAAATTAAGAGTTTTAGATAATAAAAAAATATCATCCGTCCATTTCATAATAACGAGAACGAGACAACAGCAATAATAATCATTTGGTTGACGTTTATAAAACAAAAAAGTCCTTTGCCTGAATGATTATTGAAGTGCACTAGACTTTGATAGTCCCACAGCGAGAGCAGCGATGTATTTTGTGACGCATTTAGGGCAAAGCCGGGAAATAAGAAGCCTAATTTAACCACCAATGATGGTTGATGGTAAATGCGCGGTTTCTTCCCAAACTTTTTATTGGGGGAGGGAAAGGCAAACACAACCCAGGCTGCTCATGTGGTTTTACGAATCTGTATCGGTTACATTTACTCGTTTAGGTGAAATAAATACTGCCTACCGAATCTTAATTTCAAACCTTACCTACAATTCTCGCGCGTACACACGCACGCACACACACAATATATATATATATATATATATATATATATATATATATATATATATATATATATATATATATATATATATATATATTCATTTATTTGGGACTATTCTATTTCATTTAACAAAAGTATTAATAAGGGTTTTTTTAAGCGATAATTACACCCAGCATTATTGATTTATGCTACCAATCACCACACAAAACTAAATTTAATGGAAAGTGTGAAAAAGGGGTTTAGAAATAAAGATAAATGAAAGCCAAAGGCGACAAAGGAGAGGGAATAGCACTTAATATACGACGACCTGTGTCAGAGTGCAGAGAAAACACCCAAATCTATTTTCGGCGTGACGCCAGGGAGCTTCTGAGGAGGAGAGACAATGAGAGATAACCAACTCGAAGCATGAAACCAGTTTCATTCCGAAGTTTAACTGTTTAGCAGACCTAAGGAACAGGTTCAGCGGAAGGGGAGGCTATTTTTATCGTTCATAAATATTTCGAGAATTGGTGAGAATATCTGGGGCGAATCGTATGACTCCTGAATTAAAAGAACCTCCCAACAAAGGACGACACAGAGAGATCTAACTTAATTGCCAGTTCGGGGCGGATTCTGATGTCTCGCGTGTTTACTTCTTCTAAATTTACAACGTGACCCACCTTTTCAAAACAATTAATGGCGGAGATACCCACATTGGTTTGACTTTGAATATTTTAGACTAATTTCAACTTTGCAAATGAATGGGTAATACAAGTTTTTAACAAGCCATGGCGATAATGCCTTTTTAAGCAGTGTTTTGGGCGCAATTTTATGGATGCAGTTTATGGGGTGTGGTTGTCTCGGATGTCCTCTGATAGGCCCTTGCGGCTTTTGTCATCTGTTGAAGTGTTAATTGTTGCTTTCACCCTGCGTAAAATGTATCACTTAAACCTTAGGTTCCAGTAATTATAACCACGTGAAATGGAATTGATTCAAGCCAAAATACATGTCGTGGTGGTCGAATGATTGATGAAAGACCACACACACTATTATTAATAGTTCGCATTTTTGCAGATCACTCTTCAAGGTAACATCTTCACAAAGTGGATGTCTGCCCACTATTCCAAACCTTGAGAAGAAGAGGTGGGTCTTCAAGGGGCGCTTGAGGGGACCAATAGAAGGGGGGGGGTACACAACCCTCCGGATATCAGCCGCAACAAGCTTTCTCATGATACATCAGACATCTCCTTTCGGAAGGTGCGAAAACGGGGATGTTAAAAACTACCACCTCAACCGGGGCCAAGAGGGAGTGGTCAACCAGCCTCTTCCCTATCGACCCCGATCAGGAATGTATGGAAGAAAGCTGGTCGCCGACTAGCCTACAGAATTAACCTTCGGCCAAGAAAATAGGGAAGAAGAGACTTGTAAAAAAGGTAACAACAAATGATAAGAAGGGGGTGGGGGGGGGGGCACTCCTCCAGGTACTAGTTGTGACAGTCTATATGAGGCTCCCTCTTAGAGGGGCACAGGTGACTCTGATGTACAGATAACAAAAGGGCAGAGCAAGAATGTAGGGATTTTGTAGCCCCGAGGCAATTGAGAGCTTGTAAGGAAGAGGGAGGACCTTGGAGGCAATGCGGGGAATCGAACGGGTAGTCGGTGCAGTTCACGGATCAGGCGAGAAACGTCTCCGAGGGAGAAGAAGGCGAGCTGCTACGGTCTGAACAAGTTGAACGGGTCGAGGAGTTTTAGCCTTAGAACCGGATGAGCGGATACGGCTAAGATTACGAAAGAAGCAGAGAGGAGACGTGCAGACATTAGTGACATGAGCTTTAAGAGATAGTTAACTATCAAAGGTGACGCGCTGATTTGTATCCGTATCTGATAAGAGAGTCAGGGAGACACCAAGGTTAAAAAAAAAATAGTAATAGTTTTACAGCGAGTCACTTCAGAAAGTTGTTCAAGAGTCATTTAGTTATCATGGGCACAGATAGATCGATTTTAAAGTTTCGGCAAACGAGGTTGGGGAAAAAGGTAGAGTTACGTGTCAATTATATACAAATGATATAATAGACAAGCGAAGCATATACATTCCAAGGTAAAGAAAATAGATACAAAAACGAGAAGAGCGAAACCCGAACCATGAGGAACTCTAAAAGGCACCTCAGTCAGCCCTTTAGATATCACTCCCGATATAAACAGACAGAGTGCGTAATGATAGTTACAAGAGAAACGAGGCAAGGGTGGTTCTAGAAACCTTCAGGGATTCATGAAGACGATAAAGAAAACTGTGATTATAGTATCAAAGCTGGCGAGTGACCAAGAAGTACTATAGAATTGGAGGATGACCAGCACCAAATGTTCGAAATAAACAGTTACATTTAGGGCATGCGATTATGAACCCCGGATGACACCACAATTTCCAAGAATTTAGAAAGGCATGTGAGTTGATAGAGTAGATGGTAACTTGAGGGTTAACATAACATAACATAATTTCACGGATGACAAAAGCCACAAGGGCCTATCAAAGGTCATCCGCATCCGTCAAAACCCACCCACAAAAAGCACCATCACCAGGGGAAGACAAAATCAAAGTCCCCCACAATATAATATAACAGATGACAAAAGCCACAAGGGCTCATCATAGGTCATCCGAGTCAAACGGCCTCTTTTTTAAGGCACCCAAACTCCCAAGAAAACTACGTCCAGAGGATTGCGTCCAGAAACAAGGGTATCACCAATCAAGGCTTGTCAAGAACTAAATCATGCAGCTATAGATATATACAAACAATATTAATATATACAAAACTTAGGAACCATCACAACCTTCCCTCCCCATAAACTCACCCAACCTACTCTTAAATACATTTAGATTTGGACTACCTACTACCCTCCGCGGCAATTTGTTCCAGAAGTCTACCACTCTATTGGTGAAAAAATATTTTCTTAAATCCAACCTACACCCTTGCATTTTAATTTTCAAGTGGTGACCTCTAGTCCGATTTCTATCATCTAACTCAAAAAACTTGCTAACATCCAATTTATCTATCCTGGAAAAAATTTTAAACAGCTCAATCATATCCCCTCTCACACACCTCCTTTCGAACGAGAACATATTTAATACCCTCAGTCTATCTATATATTCAAGGTGCCTCAGGGAAGGAATAATCTTTGTTGCACTGACTCGAGAAGGTTAATATCGTGTCTAAAATGTAGGGACCATGCCTGTATACAGTACTTTAGATGTGGCCTAACATAAGAGTTATAGAGTTTAAGAATAACCTCCTTACTTTTGTAACTGACATTTTTCTTAATGAAACCCAGCACTCTATTTGCCCTATTTCTTGCTTCAATACACTGCTTAGAAAACCTTAATGACTTATCTATTACTACTCCTAGATCTTTCTCATCCTCTACTGAGCTCAGCCAATGCCCATCCATTTCATAGTTAAATTATCTATTATCTTTTCCCATGTTAATAACTTTGCACTTATCAAGGTTGAAAGTCATTTGCCACTTATGTGCCCAGGATAACAATTTATTTAAATCCCCCTGCACTTTAAAATTATCATCAATATCTTTAACTACAGCTGCTAATTTGGTATCATCCGCAAAAATTGACACTTTATTATTAACTGTCTCCCAAAGATCGTTTATATAGATGACAAATAATAATGGACCGAGAACTGATCCCTGAGGAACCCCACTGATAACATCCCTCCACTCTGACTTTACACCATTTAGCACTACCCTTTGCTTCCTGTCTTTCAGCCACTCAGCTATCCAATTTGAAACACCCCCACATATCTCAATCATTTTTAATTTATGAACTAGTCTCCTGTGTGGTACCTTATCAAATGCTTTACTAAAATCTAAGTAAATTATATCTACATTCTCTCCCTTATCTACTTGATCTGTTACAAACTCCAGAAAGTCTAGTAAATTAGTCAAACATGATCTACCTGATCTAGACCCATACTGAGCATCGCCGATTAACCCCTCCCTCTCTAGATTTTGGCAAATCCCTTTTTTAACTATTTTCTCAAGAATTTTACAGACTACAGGAGTTAGGCTAACCGGTCTAAAGTTATTTGGATCCTCTTTACTACCTTTCTTGAAAATGGGGACTACATTCGCTCTCTTCCAATCATCGGGCATTTCTTCATATTCCAGTGACCTAGTATATAACTTCTCCAGAGCTATTGAGATACTTTCTACCCCTTCTTTAAGTATCCTAGAATGAATATTATCAGGGCCGGAGGCCTTGGTAGTATCTAACTCACCTATTAGTCCTTTTATCGTCCTCCAATCCACACTAATGGTAGTAAACACCTCTTTCCCTGACCCATTAGTACTATACATAAGACTATTTAGTTTCTCCTTTGTAAATACTGATGCAAAATGACCATTTAGTACCTCAACTATTTCCTCATCAGTTTCTCTCACAACCCCTTCATATTTGATAGGTCCTATTTTAACTCTGCCAGACTTGTTATTAATTTTATAGTAACTAAAGAACTTTCTAGGATATTTGTTGCTATCCTGAGCTAATTTAATTTCTGACACCCTTTTGTTCTTCTTTATAATCTTATTTAACTCATTCCTAGCCATTCTGGGGCTCTTTAGAATTCGGAGAACATTAGTGTGATAGAGATCGCATTATTCCTGACCAGATGAGAGACGGGTGTTGGGGATACCGAGGAGGTGAGGAAGAAGAACAAGTATGAACCCTCGATAAAAGCTTAGAGGGAGTGATTCATTAGAACAGGTCTTTTTTTTGTAGGATAAAGGGGGTGCGGTTACTTTCTCAGGTAACAAGAGAGCTAAAGAGAGGAGTTCAGGTGGAGAGATTGAGAGAACTGGCATATGGCTAGGTTTAGGGGTGGAGGGTATACCAGGTCGAATATAAACTATTTCGTATGAGAAAAACGCAATAAAAATTGACAAGGGTTATGGAAGGGAAGAAATTGAAGCATCACAGGGTAAGAGAGATGCGTAAGAAGTTTAGACAGTGTGTGGATTACTTTAGTTGTCAGTGGGGATATGGCAGGTGTGGATTTGACTGGCAGATTTCCGAATAGCGCTGTTGGAGTGAGTGTTTAAGGGTGTAGGAGAGGGAGGTAGTAGCTATCTCAGCGCCACGAGTACGAGCTGTCCTATACGACGGTTCTTGTAGGTTCGCCTGGGCTACTTGCTCTTGCAATAGCATGGGAGAACCACGGGGCGTGCCCTGGACGAGACGAAGAACGAAGAACCACATGGGCATCGGGGTAGGAAGAGAGGATCTGTAAAAGAGAGCAAATGGAGTCATCAAAGTCAATTATAGGAGTGGTAGAGTCAAGTAGATGAAAAGGTTAGGCAAGATATAGGATAATTTGTTTCTGACCGATGGTGGAAAGCCGATGACGACGAGATAGAATGTCAGGGGATAAGCGTTCGTTAGGTACATGGGGAAGAAATAAACAGACGTGGGTAAGATTAGAAAGTGGTGAGAAATTGGGTCGAGGGGCTGATATGGTGGGGCTATGAATTGGGAAGAATGAGTTCATAGGAACAAGTATTTTCCCATGTTCAATAACCCATACTTTTCAAAACTTTTTCCAAAGTTTTCCAACCGATTTAGAATCATTTTTTCCTGCTGAATTTAAGAATATAATTAGTTTTCTTTGATCAAGTCTGGTTTCTAAAATATGCTCGATTTATGTTCGAACGTATATTCCAAAATAGCGCTATCATCCAACCGTCTATTACTTCTGTTTTGTTGCATCTAGTGATGAGTAACCATACAAACCTATTTTATTCACCTTCTCAGGTCTAGATTTGTTTTACTATGGATCGTACGCGTAAGAATCATCCGAATAGGGTATTTTTTACATATGCGGACATGTCGCTCTTCCAGACCATCAAGCAGAAATCCTGGATTTTGTGAAAAAGGCACATCATGCTTATCTCGGAGTGAAACTAGGGGACCAGGATAAGCCATTTGCTTCCCATATTTGCTGTTAAACATGTGTGGAAAATTTATGGGATTGGAGTAATATGAAAAGCAAGAGTATGCCATTATGTGTCCCATTGGTGTAGAGGGAAGGCAAAAGATCCCGTCACCGACTGCTAATTTTGCATGATAAATTTGAAAGGCACCAATCACAAGAACAAGCACCATGTTCAATACACCAATGTTCCTTTTGCTAAAACCAGTCCCCCTTGGCCCAGATTTTCCTGTTCCTGAGCCTGATTTTACCATAAGTTCTAGCTCTAATTCCGAGGCTAGTGTCACTACCGATAGAACTGAGTTTGATGCATACGAGCCAGAAGAGGGTGACCAACGTGCCATTTACGCAAGCAGAGCTCAATGACTACACGAGACCTGAATCTTTCTCAATAATATGCTCAACTATTGGGTTCTCGTCTTCGAGAGAAATATATGCTGGTACCAGGGACAAAATTCTATTGGCATTGGGAACGCGAGAAAGAATTTAGGAATTTTTTCACGTTCGATGAAGCCTCTTTACTGGTCAACTGTAACATTGCTGACCTTCTCAACTTAACGGGTCTGAAGTATGATGCTATGGAATGGAGTCTTTTCATTAACTCATCTAACAAAAGTCTCAAGGCAGTTCTTCTTAATAACGGTAATAGGTTTTCATCAATCCCTGTTGGACACTTAGCTGCAATGAAAGAAACCTACAACAGCATGGACCGTCTGTTGTCTGCTCTCAACTACCAGGAACACAAATGGCTGAGCTATGGAAATATTAAAGTTGTTGGACTCATCCTCGGCCTTCAAGGTGGGTACACAAAGTATCCATGCTTTATGTGTTTGTGGGGGAGTCAAGCTGACGACCAGCATTATGTCAGACAAGACTGGCCGTCCACACAACGTTCTGTCCCACCCTCTGGTTGAACTGAGCAAGATATTGCTTCCACCCCTGTACATCAAGCTCGGTTTGATGGACATGGAAGGTAGAGGATTTGCTTTCCTCCTTCAGAAGTTTGCACGAGTCAGCACGGAAGAACTGAAGGCAGGTGTATTTGATGGCCTTCAAATAAGGAGGCTCATCAAGGACATCAGTTTTGATGGAGTACGAAATCCTGTTGAACTCCCTCCCTGGTAGTTCCTTAAGTCATTTATTTCAAACTTCTTTGACAACCACAGAAGTCCTCAGTATGAGAAGGCGGTTGACGAGTTAATGGAGAATTTCCGCAAACTTGGTGCGCGCATGTCAGTGAAAATGCACTTCCTTCTTTCGCACCTGGACTATTTTGCCGAGAATTATGGAGACTTCAGTGAAGAACAGGGTAAGTGTTTTCTCCAAGATATCCGTGTGATGGAGGAATAATACAAAAGGCGTTGGGAGGCCAACATTTTGGCTGACTAATGCTGGTGCCTGAAAAGGGATTTGGTGTCTGCTAGGCACAATCGGAAATCCCTGAAAAGACTATTCATCCACGAGTAGCTTTTTTTGTATGTTGTACTTTTTTTGGTATCAATTAAAACCTTCTGTAAATCTTCTGTGTATAAATTAGTTCAAAATTTACTATTGTGTGTACATTCGCCTACAAATAGATCGGAATATAAGAATTTCTGGTATGTGCTTATACCTTAAAAACTTGATCTGATTAGATAAAATGATCCTGGTCTTCGGATTCAGCGCGAAAAACTGGCCTGAAATCAGATATTATGTGTTAGACCTTGAAAACAACGCAGACCAGTGTGATAGATGGGTCATTTCGCCTTTTTTAATAAGATCAAACATAGATTCAGAAGGTAAGGAAAACTGGTCTATTAGATCTAGTGATTTGCTTGGCGTCGATGAAGAGCGTCTCCAGTCGTGCCCGATGCAGTATGAAGGTGACTACTTGTTGCTATAGTAACCTGCCTCAATCTAGGTTTCATCCTTGTTTGGTTGTATTAAAAAAAGAAGAAAGCGCTTGTGACTCAGTCTTTTCTTATTCCTAAGTTTTATTAAGCACCCAACGAATCACTCGTGTACATATTGTAATTTCCTGATCTTTAAGTGTACTTCTATGCGCGTGGGTCGGCAGGAGACAATTTGAGAGGGGAAGTAAAGCTCGAATATGTCCCGAAGTAAGTGAATAAGGCAGTGGTTTTCAACCGGGGTGCTGCGAGAGCCAACTAAAGGCGCGCGGAAGCGACCAAGAAATCATTTTTAAAATGAAAAAAATGAAAAAAAAAGTATTTCAAACATTTCTAAAAAAAAAAATCTAACGACACTTGAAGGTATTTTGAAACTAGCTTCTCTGCATTGTGCAACATAAAAAAAACAAGAAAAGAGAAAGATTGTAGACAGTGAATGAAGAAATGAGAGCTGCTTTGTCAACTCTACGTCCCAATATTCAAGAATTATGTTATAATCATCAAGCTCAAATTTCCCATTAAACTAATTAAAGGTAAGATTTATTTATTTTCATTTTTTTATGTTTTATTTCGATTAAATTAGGTTAAATGTCAATTGTAGTTAATCATAGGTGAATTATTTTATATTGGGGGGCCACGGCTGCTTCTAGAGAGTAATTAGTGTTCTTCTATTATAAAAAGGTTGAAAAACCACTGGAGTAAGGGTTTAAAAGAAAGGGGGTAAGGAGACAATTGTGGTATTGTGTATGATAGTCAGGCTGATCCATGGTACACCAAACACCCCTTTGCTGGGTAATATGCACGTTCATTCTCGAGGAACACGCTTGCTCCTTGAGAATGAACTGAACAAGGGGAGCTTGCTCTTCGCTTCGGTCTGTGTGACCTTTCGGATCTGGCAACGGGCTTTTGATCTAAAAAAAAATAAAAGGTTTCCAGTACATATCCCCTAATAAAATTTTATTTTAATATTTCGTCCCGGTGTCAACCAACGAGTACATACCCGTCTTGTTGCTGTCAACAAAATAGTAGTGGATTGAAAATGCCCAAATACCAATTAGTTAATTTGGGCGCTAGGGCAAGGGCTTTTTTGAAAATGCCCAAACGTCAATCGGCCAAGTTAAGCGTCCGGACAAGAGCCCTCGAGCTCGTCAAAGATCCGGTGACAACAACCCCGTCTAAAAGTTTGGGACAGAACTACTGCAAAAATTCATTAAAAGTACATTTTTATCCTTGGATGCTGATATTACCAAATGATTTTATTAAGAAGAACATAAACAAAAATTATAAAAGAATCCTGTAATGCTTTTACCACCAATCTGGGGACTGGGGACCTGCAGTTCGACATGTGGCACCCCAGAAGAGGGACTCCATCCAGTGAATTAGTACTCGATGTTGCTTAACTTCGCTGAAATCGGAAACCGGGTTTCCATTCGGCTAGGCTGCAGCCTATATTAAGATCTCTTTCTGTCCATGCAGTACAGTCAATAAGAACAAAACATCTGTTTTTTCTATCCCATCTTTCATAACTTTTTTGCGAGAGAAAATCCAAGGTTTCCGGAATTGGTAGACGAAACCTAGTTATAAATTACGTATGGGTAAAAGATATGAAAATATGGATGAATAAAACGAAAGTTATCAGTCGATAAGCAATTTATTCGAAATATTGGAGTGTCCAAAATGATCCAAACTACAGCGGAAACAAATTTCTTTTGGAATATAACGATTAGATTATAATTAATTAGTGTTTAATGTGGAAGTCTTCCTTCTTGAGGATGATTGGTCATCACAGGAACGAACCAACTAGTGATACTTTTGCGCAGTAATCTTAATGCAACCATCTTAAAGAATTTCCTAAAGTTCTTGATCTGTTTTCGGATTCCATGTTTTAAACCTCTCTCCGAGTATCTTCCAAACATTTTTAATGGGATTCAGGTCCGGAATCGGTGCAGGCCAGTTCATAAAAAGCGATGTGCTTGTCTTCTAGGAAGGTCTTCGGCGACTTGGTCCTGCGGCAGGTGGTATTATCTTGCATGAAAATTGTAGGTTTAGATGAGGCAAAATATACTGTCGCAGAAATTCGTTGAACACTTGTGCATTCACGTGTCCCGTAAACGCACAAGTGGCCCAGTGCCTTTTACCAAAATCACGCCCCAGACTATGACACTTCCTCTGCCAAACTTCGCTGTCTTTTTGGTGCAATTGACAATTTTCGCCTTTTCTGAGACGAACAAAACTCCTGCCATAGGATACAAACAAAATTGAACTTAGATTTGTCACTGAAATGGACTTGACTCCAGTGTTCACCCGTCAATGTAAGTTGCTCATTGGTGAATGCAAGATTATCATTCTCGTTCTTCTGACAGTGATGGCCATAATCTCATTAATCTCTCGAGAAACTTATGCAGCTGTCTTGAAAAGGTCCTTCTTCACAAGGAAGACCTTTTTGAGATCTTCCTTGACACACCGGTTGATTTACCAGCCTTACATAAACCTCTTTTATCATAGGTTGATAGAATCTTGTGAACTACACTTATGAATAATTGACAGTCTCTGCAATCGCTCCAATTGAAACTCCATCTTAGTGACGCACCTTTACGATCAGCTCGCGGACAAAGAGAGGTGCGACAGAATTCTTATGCATGTTACCTGAATACGAGATTGAACCGAGGTTAGTTGCTATGCAAACAATACCAGTTCTTTTTAGAAGGCAATCTAAGCGTTCGGATCATTTTGAACACCAGTTTTTCTAGTAAATTGCTTAGCTGATAATTTTTTTCTGGCAAAAGTTATGGAAGATATTGTGATAGAAATACAGGCCTTCTGATCGTTTGGAACGGTTTTATAGTTGCTGGTCTCCAAGATAATGTGCAAGGAAACGAAAAATTGAAGACCCAAAATGCTGCTAATTGGCCAATATATTACACTGACATGAACTCTTTAAAGGTGAGGCAGACCTAGTGTCTCAAGCAATGCTTGCAAGCAATCTCTCCATAACTTGTTTATCCTCAGAGACCATCAGGCCAACACCGGACGCTAGTTTCCGTAAAAAAGTTTCTCAAATCAGCAATACAATAAGAAATTTTGAATATTTTACGCACCATGATAATACCTCATTAGTATTCTACGTAGGTAGATTGTTGCTGGTCAATAAAGTATTTATTGTTCAAAAATATATTTCGTAAAACGAATATTGACAATTTAGCAAAACGAATAGTCATCTGGTCGAGTCTCCATGGTTCTCCTATGGTTGGTATTACTAGAAGAGTGCTGAGACGCTGTGCATATTGTTTACATCGTTGATTTTTTGTTAGAACGTGCAGACATCACTCCTTTACATTAGAGAACACATTAAAATTAATGTCTTTCTTCAGCATATGCGGTATGCTAGGAGCTGTCAATTGGTTTTGCAACTCTCTCCTCCTTTCATTCTCCAACACCTGTTTCAGACAGCAAATTTTCTCTTTTAAATAGAAAAGAAAGTAAAAAAAAAAGTCTTTTCACATTAGGATTTGTATTTAAATCTGTAATGTTTTCACCGAAGATAAGCCATATGAATAATTGGAGAATTAAAAAAAGTCACAGAAAGTTACGATTTGGGCTAAGAAAAAATCATTTTCTTTAAATGCAATGACAAAGTAATAAAAAACTAATTTAAAATCTGTATTATCTCATAATACAGGACTTTTTTTACACAGTCACAACATAATTTATGAGGACATCAGACAAATGTGGAAAAGCGAAGATTTATTTAATTTAAGTAATATAAAGTAACGAAACAAAACATTTGAAGTCAAGTTAAAGACAGAAACAGGAGTTATATAATCCCTCGTGTCACCAAATTAATCACCAATCTTTTTTTTAATCGTGTGTATGCTAGTCTTAAATGTTTTGAAGGTCGTAAAGTCAGACGATATGTTTATTAATTGATAATACCTTTGTTAATTAAAGCTTCTTTTTTTAAAAATTATTGAAATATATGAGAACACGCGACTTGGGTCTGTAGACTTTGTTTGTATCTAAGGTGAATCCCTGACTCTACTCAGCTGACTGAATTAAAACCTCAACCTACTGCTTACATATTTTTTTATCAATAAAATGATCTAGTATGTACACAACAACATATATCTATATGACCGCATTAGTATATGTGTTTACATTTGTAGTGTTTGTGTTATCACTTTTTAAAACTGTTTTTCCGGTGACTTTTGGCCTGGATTCGTAAAAGCACCTTTTGCCCAGTTACATTGCATAAAAGTAGCGAGCATTTGGAGGGGAAAATATTTTAGGCGTTTAATTAATGCCATTATAATTTAATACTACTTATGAGTAAAAATATAGCCCGATTTGAACATCCAAGGGCAATGAATCCGATTTTCTCATTTGCCGCAAAAAGGTATGCAAATGTATAACGATAAAAACAACATTCAACACTATTATAGTATTTATCGAAAGAAAACAAACTAGGTATACAAAAGGTAAAAATAAAATTGGGTTATTGTGAAACAATAAATAACAATGCATCTTTGAGAATAAGAGGATATGCAGGAATATAAACTCTGTCGCTTCCTAAACATAGGCGAGCAAAGACAAATATTTCAGATGTCAAAAGTGAATTTGGGCATATTTTGGAAGTGCAAACCAGAATGGATTGTGTTCGATGTTTTCATAATTCCTAACGGTAAAAAGTAAAGAAACAAAACAAAAACCGGAATAATTTCCCCGAGGCTTTCTGAGGTAAATAGGCCTATTCCTTACGCCCTCGAGAAACAGGAACATAAAATATCCAAGATCGTCCACATGAAATGGATTATTGAAAATTAAAATGAAATTATGGAATGAATAATAAACTTTAATTGGGAAAAACCTTATGTTTCCTTGACCGGAAATACGTGGAATGCTATTTAACGTCAGAAAAAGGCAATTAAAGAAAATAACTTAAAATCTATAAACGCCCTCCCGAGATAACCCAAACAAATCCGCTACGTAGGCCTACATTCCATTCTTTTGATAAGTGAGTGACCAGGTAAAGGTATTTATGTTTTTGATCTTGGGGTAGCTTTCTCACTTCGAATGGAAGCCATTTCTGTGATTCGTGAGAGGTATAATGACTGAAAGAGAACTAAGTCTGACACGAAAACCTCACGTAAAAGACTAACGATTTTATTAATTACGAATTTATAGACACTAGTGATTTTACAATAGCGAATACACTTTGAATGATATTTCACCCATTTATAAAGAAGAATGTATCTACTATATAAAAAAGAAAATATACCAATTAATGCGTTCATAAGCCAGTATTGGTAGTTGTCAGTTATGTGAATAACTTTCGATAACGAACTTGTCTAACCACCGCCACTAGTGAAAGGGACCTGCGGATCTCCATGCTGCAGCGGACATTTGGAGAGTTGCGTGCCCCCTACATGCCCAAACACCAGCGGTTGGGTACACTCCATGACCCAAAGCCAGCGATCGCATCCCCTACAGACCCGAATACCAACGGATGGTTACCCTTCATGCCCCATCGCTAGCGATTTCGTGCCCTACAGGCCCCAACGTAGCGACTGCGTGCCCTACAGGCCCCAACGTAGCGACTGCGTGCCCTACATGCCCCAACGCTAGTGACTGCGTGCACTCCAATCCCCAACGCTAGCGGCTGCGTACCCTCCAGGGCCCAATGCTAGCGGCTGCGTACCCTTCAGTCCCTAACACCAGCGGCTGCGTGCCCTTCAGGCCTCAACGATAGCAGTTGCGCGCCCTCTATGCCCCAACGCCAGCTATCGAGGGCCCTCTAGTCCCCACAGCCAGCGATTACATGCCCTACAGGCCCCAACGCCAGCGGCCGATTTCTCTCCAGGCGTCAACGCCAGTAGTTGCGTGCCCTCCGTCCTCAATACCAGTAGGGTGATCTCCGACCTTTAAACATTTTCACTTCCCCCAATTTAACCACTTTCTTTACAGATCTGTCATTGCAAACATCCTACAGGCTATGCTCTCGTTGGTTATCGCTTTCATTTTTAAAGGAATATTAATAAAAAGCTGCAATTAACCCCTAAAAGTCGATCGAGAGGCATCGAATTAACACTCGACTTACGTTGACATCCCGCCCACAATCTAGGAGGGGGTTTAAACAAGGGAGGAGTTTTGAAGTGTGTAAACGTAGGGTCGTATGTGTGTTATAAGTCCCACACCACCCCTCAGTTAGCTTCAGGTAGAGGATAGACAACCATTATGTAGCAGTGATCAGGAGAGTTGCGAGACCTACCGTCCTTAATCTCCGCCCGAGGATCTCCCTTGATCGTGGAAGTCTGGCAGGTTCTGGAGAGTTTCTAAATACATTTCATGCCTGTTGCCCCCTTTTATTTCCTCACCCTTGCGAACCTCCCCCACAACAGTTCTGGGCGAGATGCCCACCTTTGTTTTTGCTTTTAAAAAATAAAAATATCCTCATTAAATTAAACTGTGCCAAGCAACATTTCTCCGGACGCCTCCTGATTTTCAAGAGCGATTTTTCCATTTTCGAACAGAATAATCAACTTATTTGGAATACGTCCCTAAAAACGTTCTATTAAATTGATAAGTAAATAAAAATGGCCAAATTTAAACATAAAAAAGTATTAAATTTAAAATAACGTAATATAAATCTTCATTAATTCAAATTTTCTTTTTTCTCAAAATCAAAACTATATAAACTCTCTTTTTGTAATTTTACAAATATCTTGTTTACTTACAGCTCCTGATAAGGGTATGACGCGTAAAAGAACTAAAAAAAAAAAAAAACTAGCAAAAGACTAATTAAAAATAAAAAAAAAACATCTAAAAAAGTTGGATCAACTGGAGAATCCGCCGCACAGCTTGCCAGAAATGTTCCAACTGGAGAATCCGCCACCCAGAATTACTCAACTGGAGAATCCGCCGCCCAGAATTACTCAACTGGAGAATCCGCCGCCCAGAATTACTCAACTGGAGAATCCGACACCTAAAATTACTCAACTGGCGAATCCACCACCCATAATTACTCAACTGGAGAATCCGACAACCGGTATTACTCAACTAGAGAATCCGACACCCATAATTTCTCTACTGGAGAATCCGACACCCAGAATTACTCAAATGGAGAATCTACTGTCCAGAATTACTCAACTGGAGAATCCGCCGCCCAGAATTACTCAACTGGAGAATCTGCTGCCCATAATTACTCAACTGGAGAATCCGCCGCCCAGAATTACCCAACTGGAGAATCCGCCGCCCAGAATTACTCAGCTGCAAAATCCGGCGCCCAGAATTACCCAACTGGAGAATCCGCCGCCAAGAATTACTCAACAGGGGAATCCGGCGCCCAGAATTACCCAACTGGAGAATCCGCGGCCCAGAATTACTCAACTGGAGAATCCGACACTCAAAATTACTCAACTGGAGAATCCACCACCCATAATTACTCAACTGGAGAATCCGACACCCAGAATTACTCAACTGGAGAATCCGCCTCCCAGAATTACTCAACTGGAAAATCCGCCACCCAGAATTACTCAACTGGAGAATCCGCCGCCCAGAATTACTCAACTGGAGAATCTCCCGCCCAGAATTACTCAACTGGAGAATCCGACACCTAAAATTACTCAACTGGCGAATCCACCACCCAGAATTACTCAACTGGAGAATCCGACACACAGAATTACTCAACTAGAGAATCCGACACCCAGAATTTCTCAACTGGAGAATCCGCCGCCCAGAATTACTCAACTGGAAAATCCGCCACCCAGAATTACTCAACTGGAGAATCCGCCGCCCAGAATTACTCAACTGGAGAATCTCCCGCCCAGAATTACTCAACTGGAGAATCCGACACCTAAAATTACTCAACTGGCGAATCCACCACCATAATTACTCAACTGGAGAATCCGACTCGCAGAATTACTCAACTAGAGAATCCGACACCCAGAATTTCTCAACTGGAGAATCCACAGCCCAGAATTACTCAACTGGACAATCCGCAGCCCAGAAGTACTCAACTGGAGAATCTGCTGCCCATAATTACTCAACTGGAGAATCCGACACCTAAAATTACTCAACTGGCAAATTCACCACCCATAATTACTCAACTGGAGAATCCAACACCCAGAATTACTCAACTAGAGAATCCGACACCCAGAATTTCTCAACTGGAGAATCCGATCCCCAGAATTACTCAAATGGAGAATCTACTGTCCAGAATTACTCAACTGGAGAATCCGCCGCCCAGAATTACTCAACTGGAGAATCTACTGCCCAGAATTACTCAACTGGAGAATCCGCCGCCCAGAATTACCCAACTGAAGAATCCGCCGCCCAGAAAAACTCAACTGGAGAATCGGACACTCAAAATTACTCAACTGGAGAATCCACCACCCAGAATTACTCAACTAGAGAATCCGACACCCAGAATTTCTCAACTGGAGAATCCGACTCACAGAATCACTCAAATGGAGAATATACTGTCCAGAATTACTCAACTGGAGAATCCGCCACCCAGAATTACTCAACTGGAGAATCTACTGCCCAGAATTACTCAACTGGAGAATCCACCGCCCAGAATTACCCAACTGGGGAATCCGCCGCCCAGAATTACTCAACTGGAGAATCCGACACCCAAAATTACTCAACTGGAGAATCCGCCGCACAGAATTACTCAACTGGAGAATCCGACACCCAGAATTACTCAACTGGAGAATCCGCCGCCCAGAATTACCCAACTGGGGAATCCGCCGCCCAGAATTACTCAACTGGAGAATCTGATACCCAAAATTACTCAACTGGCGAATCCACCGCCCAGAATTACTCAATTGGAGAATCTGATACCCAGAATTACTCAACTGGAGAATCCGCAACCCAGAATAACTCAACTGGAGAATCCGACACCACGAATTACTCAACTGGAGAATCCGCCCCCCAGAATTACCCAACTAGGGAATCCGCCTCCCAGAATTACTCAACGGGAGAATCCGAAACCCAAAATTACTCAACTGTAGAATCCACCGCCCAGAATTACTTAACTGGAGAATCTGATACCCAGAATTACTCAACTGGGGAATTGGCCCTCAAGAATTACTCCACTGGAGAATCCGACACCCAGAATTACTCAACTGGAGAATCCGACACCCAGAATTACTCAACTGGAGAATCCGACACCCAGAATTACTCAAATGGAGAATCCGCCGCCCAGAATTACTCAACTGGAGAATCCGACAACTAAAATTACTCAACTAGCGAATCCACCACCCATAATTACTCAACTGGAGAATCCGAACCCCAGAATTACTCAACTAGAGAATCCGACACCCAGAATTTCTCAACTGGAGAATCCGACACCCCAGAATTACTCAAATGGAGAATCTACCGTCCAGAATTACTCAACTGGAGAATCCGCCGCCCATAATTACTCAACTTGAGAATCTGTTGCCCATAATTACTCAACTGGAGAATCCGAAACCTAAAATTACTCAACTGGCGAATCCACCACCTATAATTACTCAACTGGAGAATCCGCCACCCAGAATTACTCAACTAGAGAATCTACTGCCCAGAATTACTCAACTGGAGAATCTGCCGCCCAGAAATACACAACTGGAGAATCCGCCGCCCAGAATTACTCAGCTGGAGAATCCGCCGCCCAGAATTACCCAACTGGAGAATCCACCGCCCAGAATTACTCAACTGGAGAATCCGACAGTCAAAATTACTCAACTGAAGAATCCACCACCCAGAATTACTCAACTAGAGAATCCGACACCCAGAATTTCTCAACTGGAGAATACGACACACAGAATTACTCAAATGGAGAATCTACTGTCCAGAATTACTCAACTGGAGAATCCGCCGCCCAGAATTACTCAACTGGAGAATTTACTGCCCAGAATTACTCAACTATAGAATCCGCCGCGAAGAATTACTCAACTGGAGAATCCGCAACCCAGAATTACTCAACTGGAGAATCCGCCGCCCAGAATTACTCAACTGGAGAATCTGATACCCAGAATTACTCAACTGGAGAATCCGCCGCCCAGAATTACTCAACTGGAGAATCCGACACCCAGAATTACTCAACTCGAGAATCTGCCGCACAGAATTTTCCAACTGGGCAATCCGCCCCCCAGAATTACTCAACTGGAGAATCCGACACCCAGAATTACTCAACTGGAGAATCCGCTGCCCAGAATTACTCAACTGGAGAATCCGACACCTAGAATTACTCAACTGGAGAATCCGCCGCACAGAATTACCCAACTAAAGAATCCGCCGCCCAGAATTACTCAACTGGAGAATCTGCCGCACAGAATTACCCAACTGGGGAATCCGCCGCCCAGAATTACTCAACTGGAGAATCTGATACCCAGAATTACTCAACTAGAGAATCCGCCGCCCAGAATTACTCAACTGGAGAATCCGCCCCCAGAATTACTCAACTGGAGAATCCGCCCCCCAGAATTACTCAACTGGAGAATCCGCCGCCCAGAATTACTCAACTGAAGAATTCGCCGCCCAGAATTACTCAACTGCAGAATCCGCCACCCAGAATTACTCAACTGGAGAATCCGCCACCCAGAATTACTCAACTGGGGAATCGGACACCCAGAATTACTCAACTGGAGAATCCGCCGCACAGAATTACCCAACATGGGAATCCCCCGCCCAGAGTTACTCAACTGGAGAATCTGATACCCAGAATTACTCAACTGGAGAATCCGCCCCCCAGAATTACTCAACTGGAGAATCCGGCACCCAGAATTACTCAACTGGAGAATCCGACACCCAGAATTACTCAACTGGAGAATCCGCCGCCCTGAATTACTTAACTGGAGAATCCGCCACTCAGAATTAATCAACTGCAGAATCCGCCACCCATAATTACTCAACTGGAGAATCCGCCGCCCAGAATTACTCAACTTGAGAATCTGATACCATGAATTACTCAACTGGAGAATCCGCCGCCCAGAATTACTCAACTGGAGAATCCGACACCCAGAATTACTCCACTCGAGAATCTGCCGCACAGAATTTCCCAACTGGGCAATCCGCCACCCAGAATTACTCAACTGGAGAATCCGACACCCAAAATTACTCAACTGGAGAATCCGCCGCCCAGAATTACTCAACTGGAGAATCTGATACCCAGAATTACTCAACTGGAGAATCCGCCCCCCGAATTAGTCAACTGGAGAATCCGACACCCAGAATTACTCAACTCGAGAATCCGCCGCACAGAATTTCCCAACTGGAGAATCCGCCACCCAGAATTACTTAACTGGATAATACGACACCCAAAATTACTCAACTGGAGAATCCGCCGCCAAGAATTACTCAACTGGAGAATCTGATACCCAGAATTACTCAACTGGAGAATCCCCCACCCAGAATTACTCAACTGGAGAATCCACCTCCCAGAATTACTCAACTGGAGAATCCGCCGCCCAGAATTACTCAACTGGAGAATCTGATACCCAGAATTACTCAACTGGAGAATGCGCCACACAGAATTTCCCAACTGGGGAATCCGCCGCCCAGAATTACTCAACTGGAGAATCCGACACCCAAAAATACTCAACTGGAGAATCCGCCACCCAGAATTACTCAACTGGAGAATCTGATACCCAGAATTACTCAACTGGAGAATCCCCCACCCAGAATTACTCAACTGGAGAATCCACCTCCCAGAATTACTCAACTGGAGAATCCGCCGCCCAGAATTACTCAACTGGAGAATCTGATACCCAGAATTACTCAACTCGAGAATCCGCCCCACAGAATTTCCCAACTGGGGAATCCGCCGCCCAGAATTACTCAACTGGAGAATCCGCCCCCCAGAATTAATCAACTGGAGAATCCGACACCCAGAATTACTCAACTGGAGAATCCGACACCCAGAATTACTCAACTGGAGAATCCGCCGCCCAGAACTACTCAACTGGAGAATCCGCCGCCCAGAATTACTCAACTGCAGAATCCGCCACCTAGAATTACTCAACTGGAGAATCCGCCGCTCAGAATTACTCAACTGGAGAATCTGATACCTAGAATTACTCAACTGGAGAATCCGCCGCCCAGAATTACTCAACTGGAGAATCCGACACCCAGAATTACTCAACTCGAGAATCTGCCGCACAGAATTTCCAAACTGGGGAATCCGCCACCCAGAATTACTCAACTGGAGAATCCGACACCAAAAAATACTCAACTGGAGAATCCGCCACCCAGAATTACTCAACTGGAGAATCTGATACCCAGAATTACTCAACTGGAGAATCTGCCCCCAGAATTACTCAACTGGAGAATTCGACACCCAGAATTACTCAACTCGAGAATCCGACGAACAGAATTTCCCAACTGGGGAATCCGCCACCCAGAATTACTCAACTGGAGAATCCGACACCCAAAATTACTCAACTGGAGAATCCGCCGCCCAGAATTACTCAACTGGAGAATCTGATACCCAGAATTACTCAACTGGAGAATCCGCCCCCCAGAATTACTCAACTGGAGAATCCGACACCCAGAATTACTCAACTGAAGAATCCGCCCCCAGAATTAATCAACTGGAGAATCCGCCGCCCAGAATAACTCAACTGGAGAATCCGCCCCCCAGAATTACTCAACTTGAGAATCCGACACCCAGAATTACTCAACTCGAGAATCCGCCGCACAGAATTTTCCAACTGGGGAATCCGCCACCCAGAATTACTCAACTGGAGAATCCGCCCCCCAAAATTACTCATCTGGAGAATCCGATACCCAGAATTACTCAACTCGAGAATCCGCCACACAGAATTTCCCAACTGGGGAATCCTCCACCCAGAATTACTCAACTGGAGAATCCGACACCTAAAATTACTCAACTGGAGAATCCGCCGCCCAGAATTACTCAACTGGAGAATTCGACACCCAGAATTACTCAACTGGAGAATTCGCCCCCTAGAATTACTCAACAGGAGAATCCGCCGCCCAGAATTAATGAACTGGAGAATCCGCCGCCCAGAATTACTCAACTGGAGAATCTGATACCCAGAATTACTCAACTGGAGAATCCGACACCCAGAATTACTCAACTGGAGAATCCGACACCCAGAATTACTCAACTGAAGAATCCGCCCCCAGAATTAATCAACTGGAGAATCCGCCGCCCAGAATAACTCAACTGGAGAATCCGCCCCCCAGAATTACTCAACTTGAGAATCCGACACCCAGAATTACTCAACTCGAGAATCCGCCGCACAGAATTTTCCAACTGGGGAATCCGCCACCCAGAATTACTCAACTGGAGAATCCGCCCCCCAAAATTACTCATCTGGAGAATCCGACACCCAGAATTACTCAACTCGAGAATCCGCCACACAGAATTTCCCAACTGGGGAATCCTCCACCCAGAATTACTCAACTGGAGAATCCGACACCTAAAATTACTCAACTGGAGAATCCGCCGCCCAGAATTACTCAACTGGAGAATTCGACACCCAGAATTACTCAACTGGAGAATTCGCCCCCTAGAATTACTCAACAGGAGAATCCGCCGCCCAGAATTAATGAACTGGAGAATCCGCCGCCCAGAATTAATCAACTGGAGAATCCGCCGCCCAGGATTACTCAACTGGAGAATCCACCACCCAGAATTACTCAACTGGAGAATCCACCGCCCAGAATTACTCAACTGGAGAATCCGCCGCCCAGAATTAATCAACTGGAGAATCCGCCGCCCAGAATTACTCAACTGGAGAATCCACCACCCAGAATTACTCAACTGGAGAATCCACCGCCCAGAATTACTAAACTGGAGAATCCGCCGCCCAGAATTAATCAACTGGAGAATCCACCACCCAGAATTACTCAACTGGAGAATCCACCGCCCAGAATTACTCAACTGGAGAATCCGCCGCCCAGAATTAATCAACTGGAGAATCCACAACCCAGAATTACTCAACTGGAGAATCCACCGCCCAGAATTACTCAACTGGAGAATCTGCCACCCGAGCTTATATAGATAATTTAAAGGCATGGAATAGCAAAAAGCAAATAATGTTTATCTTTATTAAACACAAATTAAATATGTAAGCTAACATAACAAACAGTAAACAATTTTACAAGCTTGAATGATTTTACTTTCTTTAGAAGAAACAACACGGCATTTGTTCATCTTTCAGAATCATAAAGTCATACTTCACATTCACACCACTGCACAAACTAAAAACCTATCATGAATATAGTTCGCTTAAATGTTCGCATAAATGCTGGAAAGCATTGGTTCCAAACCTACCTCGCCACATCATTTCACTTAAATGGGTTGCTAATAAATTTCTTCGACAACCTCGCATTTGTTTAATTTTTTGTTTCTGTTTATTCCAATATGACTCAATAGCTTGGGTATGCACACCCGTGTGAGGATCTACACAGTTAATGCTATGATTTACTGTCCTGTGCTTAAGTTCAAGATCTCGTCAAATATGGCCATAAGATTTCCATTCATCCGTGTGAATAACACAACCGGGTCGTACAACAGCATCGATTATTCCAAGAAGCTTAATGGAATCTCTGCGTTCTACAATTTCCATGTAGCCAACAGATGGAGTGAAACTAGTGTCCACTAGTTCAAAAACCCAAATAGGTTTTTCATTTCCTCGTCCTCTGTGGGGCTCTACTTTATGGGCAAAGAAGGATTCATCGGCTTGAACAATGATTCCAGGTCCTCCCAGTTGAATTGGATGCCTCTCAAAGTACTTTTGACACACCACGAAAAAAATTGAAAATGTCGATGACACTTTTTTTGCAAATCGACACCATATTAACTGCATTTTGTACACTTTCTTAGATGCACCACATATACATTATGTGCAACCAAACACTTAATTTCAAATTGGACTTCTCGAAAAACATCCTTTTCTGATTGAAGTAACACATGCTTTATACTTTTGGCATCTTATCATTTGGATTTTATGTAGATTAGATTATGAATAAATTTTTTTTAGGATGTCAACTTTAGAATCTTTAGTCTCCAACTGTAGAATCCGCTGCCCGGAATTACTCAACTGGAGAATCCGCCACCCAAGACATCTGGGCGGCGGATTCGCCAGTTGATCCAAAAAGTTTTCTCTGAAGAGATAAGAATAAATTTTGCGTGTTGGTTAAGTTAGGTTAGGTTAGGTTAGGTTGTCTCTTGGAAAAGTTCTCTTAAGATATAAAACAAGAGAAAAAAAATCATCTTGGCAATCCTTACCAGAAATTTTAAGGACGATTGTTGAAAAAGCGCCCATCTCTTGACTGCCACCAATGCCATAAGTCACCATAAATAGCAATTTAGCTTATTACGAGGCTAGATTAAAAAACACACAAAAAAACAACAAACACAAAACAAGAGCATAACCAAAACAACCAAACAAAAAAGTAAAGCAAAAGCAAGAAGAATAGTGAGGCCCGCTCCGCTGTCAGAAGGCATCGGAGAATGCGACCAACACCAAAGATAGTCAAATAAAACGGAAGAGTACAGCCTTCTCCAGAAAGTTGTATATTCCACAAGTATGTGCGAATGAACCCGTCCCAAGCACAAGTGGCCAGCTTTATCGACTCCGCTCGTCCTCGTAGTGGGGCAGGAGGTAACGTGCGTGAAGATCCCCCAGACGCACATTCAACAAGAATGTGCCAAACAGTCTGAGAGACAACGAAGTAGTCGCACTAAGCTACATGGGAGTGCCCCATCAGATGGTGATGCGTCCCGTGAATGTACCCAATTCGAAGACAACAAAAAGCGACCTGAAGTCGCCGAGGTATTAGGTGAGTAGGTCCACGGGAACAGTCGCGCCGCGATGATGCGTAACTTTAAGTTCCAATCGAATCATTTTGAACTCGCTTCTACAGCTCTGCAAGAGGGATCTTTCCCATTAAGTGAAGACACGTTTTTACGATAAGACTGGCGGGCGTGCTTCGAAACGTACCGGAACCTAGCCACATCTCGACAAAATTCACCAACGGTAAAATCGTCCGAGGTGTTCATATCGCATTTAGGCATATCGGTTCTGTCTGAGGGCCGTTTCACACTCGGCCGGCCACCAAGGAAGCAGATGGCGTGCAAATCGTCCAGACGTTCTAGGAATAATCAATAGGCCCGAGGCAAGAACTTAACAGCCTCATCAACCGACCTGAACTCTTCGACTCGCACAGAGAAATAAGTCATTTCCTGAAATGCGGACCACCGCGCAGTTTCCAGGTACCATCAAGACAAGATTTCAGGCAGCAGCTAAGAAAATGATATTTGAACGCGAAAGTCGTCACTACCATGAAGGCCATTGATCACCTCTTAACCTCAATCAGGCTATGCATCCAGATAGCAGATCGATAGAAGAAAATGAAGCGGTTCTCGGACCTTGGTGCGTAAACTTATCCACATTTAAGATATCTATCTCCAGCTCGTCGATCAAGCCGGCAAGGACTTGACCCTGAGATTAATTGAGTAGTTCCCCCCCAAAAGGTGCACCGTTCAACTCCCTGAGGAGGAGAAATGGCTTCGGCAACCTTATTGCGACGGGGCGGAATCCCCCTACGTCGAAGTCAGCCGACGGTGGAATGTACGCAGAAATAACAGTATACGTGTAGCTGCACTAGTCGCCCCCTGAAAGGGGGTAATTATATCGAATAAAAGAATGAAAACATGAAGCCGGGTGTAAATCGCGCATTCTCCTGCCCGATCCCCATCCCATGGTAGTAGGGTGGCAAAGCCCTTTTAACCCGGAATGTTGGGAAGGGGGGACGCGACCAGCATCGTCTCCAGTAAAAAGATAGCTAACGAGTAACGCGGGAAGGGCAGATCCTTGATTTTTTCCGAAGTTGGGTGTGAGCTCATTGACCCACAAGCTCTAACAGTTGACAGGACCAAGTCCTTAGCCTCGTGAAATGAGAGATAGTCCGCAGCCTGAACGGCCGGTAAGTCCTTATCCAGGAGATACACCCTCGAGGAAGCAGGGTGTGGCTCTCCACTTATCACACACTTGAGTGTATACGATAAGAACTTATTGTGTACGGAATTACATAGAGCACTTAACGCCGACTTTAGGTAGACTCGAATTTACACGGTTACATATACAATTCGTGTGGTAAAGGTGTGTGTAGTAGCACATCTGCTGCAGTGACATGAATGCCTTGAGGAAGTAGCGATGCCAACCATCACGCACCGACTCATGGAGCCTGCCACGGTCGAGCGTGACGAAGAGTGCAGAGGTGGGTCTCGAGTACAAGTTTCCTCTCATAAACAATCCCATTCACAAAATCCAGGGTAGAGTGCGGTGTCACCTACACTGGCGAGCCATTGAGTGTCCGTGGAGAACTAATAATGGCCGCCAGAAGGCTATCGTCCTAGAAACGGGTGACCTTTGGCTCTATACCAAGCAACCTAGCCAGTGTTATCCTCTGATGGAACATGTGGCCTTTGGGCAACATGCTGCCATCAATGCAGCGAATAACTAATAAGGTTTGAATCCAGTGGTCTACCTGTCCTAGAGCGCCGAAGGTTTGAAGCCAGTGGTCTACTTGCCAAAGAGCGCCGAAGGTTTGAAGCCAGTGGTTTACTTGCCCAAGAGCGCCGAATGGCCGGACGTGTCGGTCTTGGCCTCGTCACTTGCTGGACATGTCGGTCTCTGCCTCGTCACTTGCCGGGCATGTCGGTCTTGGCCTCGTCACTTGCCAGACATGTCGGTCTTGGCCTCATCACTTACCGGACATGTCGGTCTTGGCCTTGTCACTTGCCGAAATGACAGAAGACCCATCCGTCCCAAGATCCAACACGCAGGGTGATGTGCCCCTAATCCCCTTTGTCTTCTTCTTGCCTTTTCTTCTTGTCCGCTTTAGCCACATCTTTCTCCGAAATGAAGAAGGTCCTGGCGGCAAGGGGACATAGGGCGGGGCAGTTTGTCCCTACTCTTCTTTTACCTCCCTTCTCCCCGTTCCGCCACATCAACGGTACTTTACACAGAGGGGGGACTCAGGTTCGGTGTTACTGGTACCGAACCGAGGTTCACCCTCCACAGAAGCCTTGCTATCTGGGGCGGGGACAGATCCTGGGTCTCTAAACCGTCTGAGGTGTCGGATATCCCGATCGGGGACTCATAGAGCTTATAGTCCGTCAGTAACGTCAGTTAAGCCCGCATTTCGATCTCTATTGGAAAAGGAGGAGGGGCAGTGGGCATGCCGGATCCCATCGGTGTCACGTTCCTCGGACTTACAAGGTGTCTAAGGAGGTTGAGAAGATTCGTCAGTTCGCATCGAGGAAGAAGAGCCCAGGTGGTCCATCTTCGGCAACGCCGTTCTGTTTGAGGGCCCTGAGAAAGAGAAGCGGGACCCGCTACAAGTGGAGAGTCATCTGGAGGCAACTCTACAAAAGGAAGTAAGGAAGTAACCCCCAAACCTGAGAAAGCACAGGAGAGGTCAACTCCATTATAGAGGTGGACCTGCCCGAGGGCGACTCCGAACATGACAAAGGGAAAACCACTTTGCCGCAGATAAATATTTGGAGAGGAGCATCTCCACCGTCCACTCCAACACCAAAGGAGGGCGAGGGTTCGCTAATATTGGCGTAATCAGATTTTTTTCTAAGTTTGGAATCTTGGCAACGCGCGAATAAATGTTATATTTATAACCCATCTAATGTGTTTAGACTTTTCGGGTCTCCACCCTAGGTGCGTTAAAGAAGGGTGTTCACACCTGTTCAGCGACGCACACTGACCAGAAGTTGCCCACTGCACTGTTCAATCCCCAAGGGCCATAGCTCCTAATTGAGTACCCAGAGAGGCAGGGCGACAGGATGGATTTCCTTAATATGTAATACTGATCGTCGACAGGACGACAGACCCAGAAATAGAACCGGAAGCTTTTCGTTGGCCTGGCCGCCAACAAAGCAGTAACTCCCCCCTCCCCTCGTTATTAGCAGTAGAGCCTTATGCACCCAAGAACGGCAGCATGGAGGTGGTCAGCCGTTCTATTACACCTAGGAAGTAGTTATTGAGGCAAAACTGTTATCCTCATTCATCGCTCCCCAACACCCATAAACCCCTCAAGTCCTGGTCTCTTACAACCATCGGCCTTTATAGGGCGTTCCTTATATCGAATCCAAACCTCTTTTCTGACACGACACGAAGTAGCTGGTCAGGTCCTTAAGCCAAGACAGAGGTTGAGGGGATAGTCTAGAGAAAAAGGAATCTTGAGAGGGAGTGAGGAGGAGGCGCACCAACAACTTTCCCAAGCTCCGTCAAAGAGTTCAAGTGAACCCAGTGATGGGGCGGCCCTAATTTACACTTTGTTTGGGTGAGAATAATTCCTCTTGGTACCAAGTGCAGGTAGACAAAACCTCAAGGGGATAGTGGTAGGCTAAAAAAATCCCAATAAAAGTAGCGCTGAGGGGGAGTGAAAAGGAAGCGCCCAGACAATTTCCGCAGGCCCAGCTAATTTGCACTCAGGCCGGGAGTATGTGCAGCTCCTGCAGGAACCAAGTGTAATGCCTGCGGGAGGATTAGTTTAAACAAGAGGGTACTTACTGTGTGGAAGGAGGGGGGGAGGGTAAATGGAGAGCGTACGACTCCCCGACCTCTACAATCAAAGCACCTCAACCCCTAAACTTGGGTAATTAGATCAAGGAGAGGAGGCAATGCTCAAGATGGCAGCTCTATCACGGCTCTTCACGCTGAACCTGACTCCTTCCATCAGAGCAGATAAGGAAAAGATACGAAACGTTTAAGTATGGATCAAAATGGCTAAATTGCGAGAGATGAAAGGCAATTATTCAACTAACAATTGCAACCTGCACATCTAGTTTTTACACTGCCTGACAAATTATTAAGATATTTTAGTCAACTTTATGAGAGTTAAAACACCGGTTCAGATTACCTCGAGCTTAAGCCACAACGGCTGACTTCAGCAACTTTGTAGAGGTCTTATGTGTAAGTTCAGGAAGTTTTTGACCTTCAGGAACGTCATTCACGTCGGATGACTATACGCTGTAAATGCCCGTGGTTCGGATCCCACACTAGGTCTCCGTTGAGATATAGAGGGCCCTTAAAACGTGGGTAGATCGATAATAACACCCATACCCAATTATTTATTTAATATCCATCCTTTCGTCAAAAATGAAAAAAAAAAACGTTTTCTTTAAAACAAGATATAAAAATGTCACTAATATATATTTTTCTATGCATTATATTTACAAAAATAAATATTAAATACGATGAGGTACGCAAAAATAATAATTTCATATATTTATATATAAATTCAATTTGCATGCCAATAGTACAGCACCACCTGTCATGTGATCTCTATTTATAAAAGGTAGAGAGAAATATGAATATAATCACGACTCTGGGATGAGTCTCAAAGCCAGACTGAGCAAAGAGGAAGGTAAGATGAGAGATGCAAAATTTCCTCAGCCAGAATTCAAAACACGACCGGAAGAAAAATGACCAAAGAAAATGCATGAGATTATATCCAGTTCTCATCTGCCTCCTATATCACCGTTTGACTAATACATATTTTTGCTTTTCTTAACACCACATCTGTAAATCAAACCTCATCTTATCTCACATACAATACAATCACTTTTATCAGAAAAAAAGCCGAAATTTTCCCCCCCGAGTTTAAAATATAGTGTTACCAGGCAATGGCTTCGCCACTCCCCGATGTGGGGAGCTTGCGCTTCGCTGCTAAGATTAAAATTTAAAATCTAAAAAAAGCAGCCATGGTTAAATTTGCATAATTTTTTTTGAACTTCGCCAATTATAATAATTTTTAAAAGGAACTCTAAAGTAAACTTTTCCCCTTTCAAAATATCACGTTGCTAAAATATAGTTATAGAAGAAGATATATAAAAATAAATTTCTGAACTACAACATTTGTAATTCTTTGGGTTTTAAAAATTCCCTAAATTTCGATACTTATATTTATTTCTGAACTTCACCATTTTGTTTTTTGATATTATAAAGGAATTATTAGAAATAACTTTGATAAAAAACATAAGTCATAACCAAACTAAGATGAAGTTTTCTAGCATCTCCCTGTGCTAGAGGTCCACACAGCTACTAGGAAGTGGGAGTTCTATTGCAACCTCACGCGGGATTACATCTATGTGCTTGTGAGGGAGGGGGGCATATCCACTTGGAAAAGACTGATTCCTCTATAACTCCTTTTCTCTTTTCCTACAGGTGGCTAGAGTTTAAAACAGCCTAGATAAAAAAGTCCTAAACCTAATTTTCCCATGAAATCTTGCACTCCCTCGGGGTAAGGAGATGTCGCTAGTAGAAAGGAGTTGGATTTCTACGCCAAGACACCGGGTTCGATTCGCGGAGAAAAAATCAATTGCTTGTTGGGAGCTGCCGCCAATCAAACGGTGCATTGATTCTGAGTCATATGAGCAAATAACTTCTGCTAAGTGTATCAACAGACACATAACCAAATACAACACCGTTGATTTATCAATTTCCCCTCCTTCGCGAAAACAACACATCACTCTTCCGTTTTGGAATCTGCCAAAGGTCTTTACAAACCGACACTCAACCGGTGGCCCTCCTTGGGCCACAAAGGCTCCTCTGCTCGCTGCTTTGTCACAAAACACAGTACTCCAATTTAGCAGTTCCGTTCTCCCAAACGAAGGCTATCTTGCTCGAGATGATCCTTCTGATCTTTATGTGAATTTCATTATCCGCTCAAATAACTAAAAGAAGTTCCCCCAGTTGAGAATAATCCCCCCGCCCCTAACTCAATTTTTATTTACTCTACATTTTCTCTTTGTTTGACTCGCGCAACTGCTATCGTTGAGGCCTGAAGGGCATGCAGCTGCTTGTGTTGGGGACTGAAGGGTACGCCAGTTTGGGCCGATGGCCCCCAGGGGAACCTTATTTTTCTCCCATAGCCCCCACAACCATTATTTTCGGTAGGTAATATACAGATTAACTCTATTTTACACAAGCTTGTAAGATGCAAAGTAGTTTTTTCACAGATAAATTCAAATTTTATTATAAAATCCTAAAAAAAAACCCGGAAAATGTTTTAATATTTTTTAATGTAATTCAACTACATAAATTAAAATGATTGGCCTAACTATAATTTATGTTTCAATAAGTTGAGTCTTCTGAACCCTCTAAATCTTAACATTTTTTTGGTTCTCCCTTTAATTGTGCCTCGGCCCCTAGGAGGCTATATGACCCCCGGTTGGGAAATACTGATCTAATGAACGTGTTTTTTGTAAGTCAATGGTGAGAAGAGATTAATTTTTCTCATTGTAATTGACTGTCCCCGCCGAAGCCCATTGGAGGCGACTGGTCGCCTTGGAAGAATTTCCTCAATAGCCAAATATAAGACGTTGCCATTTCCTTCCTGTCTCTGTCATCTTCTAGAAGGCACTACTTGATCAGCTTTAATTTTTTTTTTTTTAATTTAGACGGTTGGGGGGTCTCGAGTGATTGCAAGACCAAGTGATGGACTAAAACCACACTGCGTATCTTTTGCAGATTACAAAAAAATTGATACACATTAAACTTGACGTCATCTTTCGGGTCAATTTAATTTAAAAGATAACCGGTTACTTTGGTTAGTCTTATGCAATAGTTTGTTTGCGGAAGTTTCAGGACGCTTTTTGTTGTCTCCGAATTGGACACACTCGCCCCATCCCCTCCGCCTTTAATCAGCGCTCCCCTGCACCTCACTGAGACGCCTGCATTGTCCCCCAGACTGTTCGGCACATTCTTGTTGAATGTCCCAGTCTGGGCGATCTCCGCGCACGTTACCTGTCCCGGTACCGGACCGAGCGGGGTCGCTACCACGTCTCTTGTACTTGGGACGGGTTCCTACCACAGACTTGTGGAGTGACTTCTTGGAGGAAGCTGACCTCTTACATTTTATTTTACTCTCTTTGCTGTTGGTCGCATACTCCCGCGCCGAGGGAAGGCAGGCCTTTCCCTCGACGCCGTAGCGTGTTTCCTTCTTCTTTCTTTTGTTTTGATTCTTCTGTTTTTTTGTTTACTTTGGTTTGCTTTTGTGCTTTAGTTTTGTTACTGATTTATTTTTATTTTAATGTCGCCTCGTATTTGGCAGGGAAATTAAATGTAACTTTCCATTGTTTGGTCCTCGTGCTGACCTTGAGTGGATTCAAGAGTCTTTGTAGGGCTTTCTTCTCTATTTCTTCTTATTATTTTCTTCTTCTTTTTCTTTTTATTCTTCTTTCTCTTCTTTTTCCTTTTCATCTTATTATTTTCTTCTTTCTCTTCTTTTTCGTTTTAATCTTCTTCTTTTCTTCTTATTCTTTTTTTTACTTTTCATCTTCTTCTTTTCTTCTTATTCATCTTCTTCTCCTTCTTCTGATTCCGTAGAAAACGTTCATGTTGGTGAGCCAGTGGTGATAAGTGACCATAATGTAGCCAAACTACAAATAAAGTCAAGCCCAACTGCAAATGAGAGCAACCAATTTAATCCGCATTTTGGGAGCTGCAATTCTGATGTTTTTCGAGACCGTATGAGGAATAATGACTGGAGGTAGCAGTTTTCATATGTTCGTCAATATATGAAATTTATAGTTACATCGAGTTGTGTTCACTCTAGAATCTGAGGTAGTTACATAGGTACCCAGAAAACACAATAAATTAAAGAGAACTCCCCTGGATCAGCAGCGAGATCATAAACTTAATACACGTTACTTAATAATTACATGTTACTAAAACTTAAAAAAAACAACGAATCCGAATTAAATCAAGAAAGATATATATTATGGGAGCGATTATAAGTAGAGGGACTTTTCACTGACAACTAATTAAGAGAAAAAATTAGCACTTTCTTAAGTGTTTTTAAATTTGAGGATTTTCAGAGATATCCACACAAAGAGAATGAATCGATTTGGATGAACATTAAATTCTATCTGATACACGAGTAAACCTGACAAGGTGTACTCAACTTACCTAAATTAGTTAAAGAACGAATTAATAAAACCGCTGTGGACGATCTTTTTTAACTGGTATATTAAGGACGAGCTATTTCAAGTAGAGATCACACCAATCTTCAAAAAGAGAGAAATCCGATTCTTGCAGCTTCAGTCTTATTTTAACATCAGTAATCTGTATACTCCTAGAATCAATAATTAGTGATAGAATGCTAGGTCATACTCGTATCATGCCAAATAATCTATTCTTGGACACATATTTCAGAGTGGACGCTCGTATTTAACTATTCCTCTGAGATTTTCTCATAAAATGATTTTTATCTACGATGACAACCAATCAGTGGGCATAATTTTCATAGGCTTCCAAAAAGAGGATATTTCGGAAACTTAAAGGGAACGGAATAAGAGGTAAAAATCTTAAGTGCATGACCAGAAAATTGGTTCTCAAATCATTCCCAGCCCGTAATCATAAACGAGGCATGATCATACTGGGCCCCAGTAACGCAAAGGTCAGTACTGTGTCCACTGTTGTTTATTGTACATATTAATGAGATTGATAATGGATTGACTTGCAAAATCACTAAATTTGCAAATGACTGGAAGCTAGGGATCAGAGTTGTTTTCAAATGAGATGTTGCGGAGCTGCAGCAAAGCGGATAAAATTGCCGAGTGGGCGGATAAAATGGCAGATAAACATTAGCATACATAAATACAATTCATGAAGTTAAGATGACGAAATTTAAAAACGGATTACCAATTACCAAATGAAGGGCCACATTCGAGGATCGGTTACTTTAGAAAGAAACCTAAGTGTTCTAATTTCTCAGGTCCTCAAAGTGCCAAAGCAATGCGTCGAATCTACTAAGAAAACAAACCGGAACCTTGAATACATTGCCCGGAACTTCCTTTATAGGTCGAAAGATATAATTTGACCTAATCCGTAATTTTGCCAAAGATTAAGCCCTATAACGCAACCAAAATTGCATCCAGGCTTAAAATTATTAAGAGAAAGTAATTTTCGTATCGGCGTCAACAACGACAGACAAACTTAGGCAGCAAGCAAAGATGGCCAATTCGTAAAGATCTTGTCAATGAAGTTTTATAAATAAAAATTAAAAGATTAAACAATTAAAGGAGTAATTACTTAGGTATATATTTCAAACAGAAAATGAATTAGATCCAAAGACAGACTTCTGCCCGTGCAGAAAATGAATTAGATCCAAAGACCGACTTCTGCCCGTGTCTATATCTTTAAATAGTCTTAATTGCATTGTTAATTCCATTTACTACCTAGACACTACTTTTTTGTGTATTATTAATATCAATAAGGGCCTAGTTTAACATAGACTCTCAACCATTGGTAGCAACAGCAAACGTTGTCAGCTACATAGTCTGAATCGAGTGTCCCATCCAAAGACTAACCATATGTAATGTAGTTTAACTTATGGTGGCAAATAGTGTTTGGACGCGGCGAAGCCGGTGCTCAACCAGGAATTGTACGATGGCATCCCTTTTTTCAGGGTAAATAAACAGTCCCTCACGAACCGAAAGCAATTTCATTTCGGTTCATTTGACACGAGATGGTTTGCCGACATTTTGGATCTAACTTTTATTATGTTCTATATCTTCAATTCTCTTATTTCCTTTATTCCCCCCTTTCCTTTGGAGTTTCCGTTCGCTCTAACAAGTTCCCCCTTTCGGTCATAAAGGTATAAGATGTTCTCCAAGGGATCGTATAGCTGCCCTTGTCTTTTTGTTCTTGTTTTTTGTCTCTTTTTTCTTCTGTGTCTCTTTTTCTTCTGTTGTTTTTTTTATGACTGAGCTTCTAACGTTTCCGCCCGGTCATAGCCTCTAGGTGTAACTAGTAATGCTAGGAGCTTTCACTAAGCTATTAGATAGAGAGATAGATTTCCACTCCTGGGTACCGGTGCGATTCCCGGGGAGAACGGTGCGTCGAGTTTGAGGCATAATCGCATGCTTATCTGGCCACGCACGTCACCACATACATCGCTAATCACACCGTTTCACCTTCACCCACCCCCTTTCACACAGATAACATATCACCTTTCCCTCTCGGAACCAGTCGAAGGGGTTTTCATATCAATCCTCCCCTGAGTCGGAACGGTTGGCCCTCTCTCGGGCCACAGAGTGTTACCTGCTTGCTGGTGGGTGACAAAACAGTATTACTCCTCTGCCCTCGATCTTCTCCTCACAACGAGGATCATCTTATGATGCCTTCTGAGTTGCCAGCGACTGTCATCCTGATCTTTATGTAAATTAACTTACTAATTTCGCTGTAGCTACCCTTTCGTTTTTCACATCGACGTTTTTTTTTCTGGGAAGAGGTGTTTTTACTCACCACCACGCCTGGTCAGGCCCGACTAAAGGCAAAAGAGGGTGTTGAACCCTTTCCAAAATATTCCTTCTCAAAATAAGAGCAGATTTACTTGTCAATACGGGGGTGATGTGTTTTTATTTTTGTTTTTTCGTCCGTTTCTAAGGCGGATCCGACCGAGCATTTGCAATCTTCCGCCTCCCGTCTTAAGGCTGTTTTTAATCGGGCTTCGCTTAATTGAGAGGGGTGAAGTTTGACGTTAGGATACAACAGCACTTTCTAGTTTTGTTTACGCTTTAGTGTTCTCCTGTATGTGCGTGTATGGTCTTCATACATGTTTGCTTAAGGGCAGGATTATTCCCATAGTCAGACCCTCATAGTCAGGGGGGGTTTGTGTGTACGTGTAACGCGAGATGAGACCGCGCAAATACTTCATAAAGCAGTATTGTGAATTTGTTAACGCTTTTGTTCCTTCCGATGTCAAGCCTATGTACATTCCTACCCCCCTCCCTTTGCCGTCTTTCCTTCACCTCTTGGTATCAACCATTGTGGGTTTTAATCGAGTTTTAAGCTACACTGTCCGTCATTTCTTCCTGCCCTGTCAGTCGCTCGTCAAGAGAGAGGCAGCTAGGCCTTACGCGTTTATCGGGACAAATTAGTATTTACCGCGCACTTCTGTGTGGCCTTCCAACCGTGGCTGCACATGAGGGAATTCTGGTATATGTGTGTGTGTATGAGAAAGAGGTCGGGCAAGGTAGAATCTCAGGTATTTAATTTTGTTTATAGCGCGTAGCGACAGGATTTGTATTATATTGTATTTAATTAGGCTTTAGAGAGAAGTAGGCTTGGTCGATTTCTGGAGTTAGGAAGCGTCCTTTGGCGGTGGTTTTTGGTGTCGAAATGTGGTATTAATCTATGAAATAAATATGGGTTTTAGTAAAAGAAAAAAGGAGTATTTTTGTATCAACTTTTTTACTACATGAACTTTAATTATGCTGCTTTGTGACTAATTTTTAGGAACTATGTATGCGCACGCATGACTATCTCAATTTGGAGAAAAAGCCAAGTTCCATCAAACTTCAAAACTATCCTGAACTTTAAAGTTATGTGAGCCATTAGACAGCGGGAGTCAATTCTTCAAAAGGGGAAAAATAGGGAAATTTTTCCTCCCCAGTAATAACAGGACATTAAACACCAATGGCATAATAAGGGAAGATAAAAAATAAAAGAAAAAAACGAATAACAAAAGAGACCAAAACGCGAGCAATAAGGAACGCAATGACAAAAAAAAGACAGCTTCGGGCCACCTTCGCTGGGTAGGAGATAAGACTTATATGTAAGTTTTCTTTTCTCTCACTCTTTGGCCTGGATGAATGCCATTAATCTTGAGTGCCATTAAACCAGATTTTCCTTTTTACAAGGCACTAGCCACCCTCTTCACCGAAAGGAAATTACTCGTTTATATTCTTGTTTATATTACTCCTTTGAACACCATTTTAGACCTACCTTGGACTAATTTAGTGAAATTCTTTGTATGTAGCCAGATGTAACATGCGTAGCAGCTGATCGTTTTCACCTTTTAAAGAGAAATACGAATGGGGTCCACCTATGGGATTAGAGGAGGGACATGGAGGTAAATGAATGAATGTGAAATTTAGCTAGAATAACAACAAACCTGTTCCATCTTGAGCGCTTTGGGAAGAAGAGGCGATGTCTATCCCTAAAAAGAGAAACAACAATAATGAACAAAAAATACGTGCATTCAAATCTGCGAACTTAAAGTGTGAACGAACTAAAAAGAGTACGCATAAAATAGTGAATATTAAATGTTTCATCAGTAAAGTAAACAAAGGCGTTTAATTATAATGAAACAAGTTTGGATTTTTCTGGCTTTCAGAAAGATTAGGTTCCTTTAACGACTTAAAGAAAAATGTCAGATTGAATTTAAAGGATAGAAGAGAAATGGTAGGTGATTTAATGGATAGAGGAAAATGGCAAACTGATTTTAAAAGATTAAAAAAAACCACACGACAGATTGGGTTTAACGAATTGAGGAGAAATAAGGAGATAAGGAAGGAAGGCGTGCAAAAGGCTAATCGATAGCCTGTTACTAGGCAGCTCATGTTAGAAATGCCATACTCAAACCTAACGGTTTACTTTGGGGAAGGATAAACTTGCAACTTGCGCATTTTGGGGGGTTGGTCACTGATTAGAGATGGAAATTGAGTGGGAAAAATCACAAAAACCTACTTTGCAATGTGTATAAGCTAGAAATAAGGCTCCATACTGTATACATAAGTTACGATAATACCATATTATTAAATATATATTTAATCAAGGCTAATGGTAAAATCGAACACTCACTATAACATTTATTTTTATTTAGGACTGAACTTACTATTTCAGCAGTAATCTAGTCTATTCTATCCAGGCGAAGACGGAAGAGAGCAGATAAAAAAGAATAAACAGGTAAGTAGATAAAATATATTAGTTTACTTTTTTTCCTTTCTTTGCCACTGAGCCTACGGAATCAGGCTTCGAATGCGGCCTCATCGGTATTTGGAAATGGCGATGTTTACTATTGTCATCCTTTCTATCTCCGATATTTTTCGGGATTTGTGGTTTTTATACTTACTGATTTATTCCTTTTTCTATCTCCTCTTCAGTTCATTCTTTCCCACCCATGGATCGGCCCAACCAAGATAAGAAGAGACCGTTAAACGTCTTTAAAGAATCACTGCACTAGTTAATAATAATAATTTGTGCATAGCGTTCTTCAAGGCCACTGACTTTCACATAGCGCCCGCCTATTAAGTAAGAGAGGCTAAAGAGAAGAGGCGAGTCTTCAAGGCGCGCTTTAAAGGGCCAAGGGAAGGGGGAGGGGCGTATGACAGCAGGCAGATCATTCCACGTTCTCGGAGCATAAGCAGAGTAAATACGATCACCCATGCAACATAGACGACTACGAGGAAAAATCACTAAGGGAGCAGAACACGAAAGCAGAGTTGAGATAAGATCGGTGAGGAATAGAGAGAGAGAGAAGGGAACTGCGACATTTAAGGTTGTATATATGTAAGAAAAATGACTTAAAAGGGGGAAGGGGCGATGCAGATTAGGAAGCAGTGAAGTTGTACGAGAGGAACATCCCCAGTGGAGAAGAACTCGTCAGGCTGCAACGTTTTGAACCAGTTGAAGAGGCCGAAGACTGGATACCTGTGTGTGATCCAGCAAGAAGGAAGTTGCAGTGGTCATGGCGGGCTGTGACTAAGGCGTGAATGCCAATCACAAAGCTGTTGTGGTTAAAGTGATAGCGTATGCAGTGGAGATGACGGAAAAAGCAGAGAGAGGATTTCCAAACGTTCGCATCATTGGTTTTGAGAGAACTATCGAAGGTGACGCGAAGGTTTTAAATTGTAACAGAAAAGGGGGCGTGGTAGGTGCCAAAGTTAAAGAGAGGGCAATAGATTTGCAGTGAACCACGTCCGAAGGTGTACCTGCCACTAGTACATATGTTCTGCTGTAGTTGAGTTTCATAAATTTGTTCGAGAGACATTTAGTGATGATGTTATAAACATATAGTCGGTCTCTAAGAGTCTTAGCAAACGTATCTGGATAAAAGGAGAGATATATTTGAATTTCATTAGCATAGATGTGACTTGATGACTTGATAGACCAAGAAGACGCATAAGAATACCATTCGGAAGAAGATAGATTTCAAATAGAAGCAGACCAAAAGCCGACTCTTGCAGCACACTAAAAATGCACCTCCGCCAACCGAGATTCATCATCACCAATAGGGATAGAATGAGTACGAGATGAAAGCAGTTGCCTCCTTCTTCTTCAATAAGTCCTAAGAATGTTTCATGGAAGCTCCTATAGTAGTTACCACTCTCCACATAAGACACTATGACTAGTTGTTTAAAAACAAATAACAAGAAAAACAACAACAGAAACCTGTAAAATATAAACACAACAAGGACAGAAAAAATGCATGCTCAGCTGTCCCAGGGAGGCGTGCCTCCCCCAGGGACTTAAGTGAACCAACAACAATTTAAAAATACCATATAGTATGGGGAAAGCCTCTCATCTACTCCCAAAACTCTACCACATCATATTCTGGTGAGCAGGAACCCCAACCCAGCACGGGGAATACAGGTAACTTACCCCACTCGTCACCGAGCCCGGACAGGTACAGTACACGAAGCTTACCAAGACTAGGGCATTTAACCAAATGTGGTGTATAGTCAGGGGTACCAATCAGTCTTCGCAGATAGGTTCAAGGGACAGCTCCATCAGATGGTGCTACGTCCCGCAATCGTGTAAATTGACTTGATACCATCGAAATATTGGGGGCTAGACCCGTGAAAGAGTAAGGGCGTAATGACACGCAACTTTAAATTATCGCGCGCTGTCTCTCATCTTCTTTGCCATACAGCCCTAAAAGTTGACCTGATTCTTACCATGTAGAGTAGTATGGGAAAGAGCGAAACGCAGGTCCAGTTGCTCATACTCGTATGTACAGTCTGGTACTATCATCAGCGCATTCATTTCCAGCAATCTCTAAATGTCCATGGACTTGACGTTCTCCTAACTCGCACCAGCCATGGCGTCACATATTCTGCGAAACATGGAATGAGGAGATTCGAAGGTTTAAATGACATTTGTCGTTCTCTGTGAGCCGCTATGGTATACAAATCGGTTTCGAAACTGGTTACAGCGCGTATTCTCCCCTACCGAGTAGTATATTTCAATCAAGTTCGGGTGTGAAAGGCCGCTGCAGCACCCTGAAGAGCCCCCACCAGCTTTATCCAAGGTAGAAGTAGCATGGAAGCCAACTACCCCTTCGTACTTGAAGCCATCGCCATGGATGCGGTGTGACACGATGCATGCCCCAAGAAATACGAACCTAATATTCCCGGTGCTGTGAAAGCTTTGGGATCAGAGGCGTGCTGAAAACGTTCAAAAGTAGTGTCTTCCAGCGTGGCGTCTTATGCAGACCAATCATCGTAACTTGTCCGAGAGTTCCCCTTAACTCTTGAAGGAGCCTCCTTTCTGCAGCAAAATGAGAGCCTTTGGCGCCTTGGAAAGACGCTTAACTGCACTGTATACGACGTAAAGAAAATGGCATCACCTTTGCGTCGGCAAATAAGCTATTTAGGGGATGTGCAGAGATGACCAGTCGCCGACTGGAGAAGGGCATGATAGACTAATTTCAACTTCCGCAAAAGATGCTCGGATGCAGAGTAATAAATCTTGCATCCATTGTCAATATTTGAGCTAACAAAGGAACAGTAAAACAGGAGGATGAGGAGTTCTACGACATCACCGCTCTAGCTGTCGAACCCCACGTTACCTAAAATATCCATGTGATGGATACAAGAGACCAAAAGCTAGGAATATGAATTCACAAGGTGAAGCATGGGTCGAATACAAGACCAGGATATCGGATGCGAGTCCACCGCGTACAGGTGAGACCCATTTAGAAACAGGCTGGGGAAAAGGTGCACCACCTCGATCTTACGAAAAAACAAAAAATAAACCCGTGCGTTTCGGCATAACGAGAGGCCCGTCTCAGAGACTTTTGTACTCGGTGCTCCAGGCTCGTCATCTGACCCGCGACAAAAGAGATCAAAAAGTCTGCTACGTAGACCATGGCAACAACATTTGACGGCATCACCAATATGATATTCTTGATGCAGGACACCCTCCTCTTACTACATGGCCAAGGGGAAGGGTCCCAATCATTTGTACGCTGAATCGACACTATCGTAAGAACTCATTCAGAAAAAAGGCCAAAGGTTCCCTCATTCTAAAAGAATAGATGACCTTCATGATGCTGTATTGCTATGTGGTATCATAGGCCTTATCCAAATCGAAAAATATCATAGCGAAGTACCTGCTGCCTGTGGGGGAAATATTCGCAGATAGCACGAAACGAGCTGAGATGGAGTGGCATTTGTCGGCTTGCGAAAAGTCAACACAACAGTTATTCGCTGGAATCTGGGAAGATACCCTCTGTTGTAGATGAGTGCAAGAGGTTCAGTGCTCAGATCATAGAAGCGTCCTCCCTAGAGAGTTTTAAGAATAGCCTGGATAGATTTATGTATTAGAATGCTAGGTGAGAGTGAAGTGGCTGGTGGGAGCAGGAGCTGCCCTGGATAGGAAATTGATTAGCCCTTTGCAGACTCATTTTATTATGTTCTCATGGCCAGATCATGTTAAACATAAAAAAAACTCTCGTTCACTCACATATGTGTCAAATCAGGGCACATGGTATGGCAATTCGCTCATCAAAATCAGATCTTTGAAAGGTTCTCCATCTCTGAAGGAGAAATCCGGTCGCTTGACCTCACCAACCGAGCTTGGAATGCTGTCAGAACAGGATCTCTCCTGGAGGAGGTGGTGAAAGCGGTCGTGAAAGATTCTGCCACGGATGTGGGGTCGGAGAAGAAAGTGCCTATTGAAGGGATTACTTACAGCTCCTGGGACTCAAGACTCTATGAAGGTATAACCCACATCTCCCAGTGCCCTGCGAAAGGATTACCCACGACTCTCAGGGCACTCCGAAAGGATTATTGACAGAACCATGGGCTATCTGAAGGATTATCTTCAGCTCGGGGCCCTTCGAAAGGAGTACCTACAGCTCCTGAAGCCCTACAAAAATTACCCAGAGCTCACACAGCCCTAAATGATTACCCACATCTCGCAGGCTCCTGAAAGAATTACCCACAACTCACATGCCCCGAGTGGATAATCCACAGCTCGCAGGCCCTTCCATAAGGTTTAGTCACAGCTCTCGGGGTTATACGTAGGGATTACTCGCAGCTCTATGTAGCTCCATAGGGATTACCCACAGCTCCCAAGACATTCTGAAAGGATTATCTACAGCATCCAGTGTCCTCTAACGGGACTACCCACAGCTCCCGGGGCCCTTCGTAAGGATTACTCACAGCTCCCAATGCCCTTTGAAGGGAATACCCATAGCATGGCTCTTCCAAGTGATTACCTACAGCTCCCAAAATGAAAGGTGGTGGTCTATATCTCGCATTCTGCAGCTCCCGCTTATCTCATCTAAGATTTTCTGACCTTTCAAGTGTCAAGGGTCACACCTGTTTCCTGACGGGGAGTAGTTATCCAGCGCATGACTCTCACCACCTGAGTACGTTAAAGGGCGTTGTTGATAGAGGGTACAAAGCATCTCCTCTGAAACGGCCTGATGTAGATGTTCAGGTGCATAATAATGGGAGAACAGTGAAATACAGTTGAGGACCCGCGAGATAGTGGAGGATACAAGGTCATCCAAGTGATAACTTGTCTATGGTTGCCGATGATACAGTTAACATCCCTGGGTGAACTGGTGCCGGTAGGGCTTGCAGCTCCTCTAGATGCCAGGTGTAATAGTTTAGATGGAGCACCCCTTGCGGGTCTGTATTCCCTAAATGATTCTTTATCCTTATTATCTCTATATTTATAGCTGTGGTATTAGTTATGTAGGTACCACTAGTACTGGTGGCACTAAACTATATGACAGTAGACCTATTTGATTTTGCTTTGATTCACCTTCGAAACCAACAAGAGTATCGACTGCTCAGAGTGAATTTGGAAGACATTGAATGTATACTCTTTACCTTGGATAATTGCAAGGAAAGAGATTGTATTTATTTTGCTCTATTAACATAGGCCGTAAATAATTAATTGAAAATGCCATGGAATAAGGCAACGCAGTAACACTTTAGCGCTAAATGCTTACGAGAATTAATTCGATAGGGCAATTATATTCCCCATTGTGTAATTAATTGGCTCAATTTCCTTTACTTTGTATCCCCTTCAAATATGAGTGAGTATTTTAAACTATTTTTTAGTCTTTGAGCAAACTGTTCCGAGCAGTTGACTGCTAATGTCGAGCAGAACTAAATAATATGGACTCCTTGAAATCCAATATCGTGGTCCTCAGTATCGAAAATTTGCTTAAGATTCAGCTTACAGATCACATTAGCCTTTTTTTTTTTTAAGCATTACAAATTGAAAGGATAGTATTTATATATAATGGAAATACAAGAGTTAGGTAAGATACTGTACACACTAGTATTACAGCTGTTAGTTTATTTTGTGTGTTGCACACAAAACACAAATGTTATAAACATATAGAAATCAAATTGTTAAGTATTTTAAAACCATTGATTCTCTCTGTTATACCTGCGAATCGAAATCGTAACAGAACATCGACAAAAATAACAGGGACGTCGAATATAACGAGGATGGTACCTAAACGACACCGGAATATACAATAATAGTGACACTATAATTCAAACTATGAATCTTTTCTACCAAAAAGTCTCTAGAAACTTCACATACCCATAGTTGCAAGATCATTAAACTTGGTCTGTTGATGATAGAAAATGATTAATGTGATTCGATTAATCACCGTGTATTTTATTCGATGAATGTACATTATTCCACGTATCTTGTCGAGATTGAGTAAGAAGATTCCAAAAGGACGTTTTCAATCTAGATTGTCTGGTTTCAACTGCTAAAGATTAGAATCAATTTTAGGTGATCTAGCTGGCTAAATCGTGCTATTTGGCCTATCATTTAGTGATCCAGGCTGTGAGAATGGAATATAGTAGGCCATACCGAGTAGATCCGTAGAAACAGATGCTGCATGATAGGAGTATTCGCATACCAGACAAACCAGCAATCTCTTTCCCCATAGTAGGTGAGAAGAGTCTGATCAAAGGAACTCCTTAGCTATAAGAGCACCACTTACCTTTGCACATTAACTAAGGTACATAAGAAGAAGAGAAAGTCACTTCGCCCTGCTGGGGTATTGCCCCACACTCTCTGAACAAGGATACCACTCTCATCGTCATTATACACCGCGAACTACATTACCAGAGAAGGGAAGAAAACTACCAGACCAATGAACGCTAACACTTTGAGCCCCTTCGTGGGTGGGATTAGGCTCTTATCAGAGACGGTACCATACTATTTCATTGGCTGGTTCCTCTTGATTTCAGGTCTGCATAGCTTCTTTTCCCTGGCAGGAGACAATGCACATTATCCTTTCCTCCACTTAGCCTATTTATGGACAGTGTATGATCATTCATAACAAAATCTAAGTTGATAAAAATACTAAATATATATTAACGATTTTTCTTTACAAAGCGTATATATATTTCATGTATTTTTTTTATTTAGAGTATGAAAGAGGTTAATTAAACATTGGAATTGATTATCTTCTGGCGTTTTTGTCGTCATTTTGGTTCTCGCAGGACGACCCCGATTTATCAACCATTTCTTCCGTCGTCTGGCGACCTCTTCAGGGTGAAGCTACAATAGTATTCTGTCGTATCTCCGCTGTCAATATTAACACTTTAAAAGTTTAACGTCAAACCATTGTCTTAATTTTCCACAATAAGGCCACACCCCACTAATCTTCTCGTTTGGTGAGTTTTACTCCCTACTTTTGGATTGGTATTGGACACACTGTATTCTGGACTATGGGAGCCACTTTGGACTCTGAACCTTTAGACATCGACTGGAGTCAATTTTGAGACACGTAATGGACTATGGACTTTGTGCTACGTAGTGAACTTTAAACTTTGCGACCCGTACTGGTCTCTGGATATTTGGATCTGCACTAGACTATAGAATTGGATAGACGCACTTGACTCTGGAATTTTGGACACTGACTAGACCAGAGGTATGGAACTTATGGCACACCTTGATATCGACGCTGGTGGACGCAATAAGGTCCGCATCATCAAACCTTTGAGGCACTTTTGAAAGGGGGGAGGACCCCTCATCCAGCTGATCTGATGTATTAGGTGGATCTTCTGGAGGAGGAGTAATGAAATTTACCACTGTAAATTACGCATTGCATGAATCTTTGGAGAACCAGCTCCTGGGGGCATCGGGCATGCCGATCGTCATTCTGATCTTTATGCTGTTGTAGGAATCTACTCAATTGAAAGGGAGTGATGGCGTTAAATAAATGAATTAATAAATATATCTTGAGTAGAAAAGGAACTAAAGTCAACATTATTATTATTTAACAAGAGGAAACCAGTTTAACCAAACATGATATTTTTGATCAATTAAAGAGATATGAGAGAATGAAGAGGCGAATGAGAATAATGGATAAATGGCTAACATCAAAAGAACAGGAGTAAAAAAGGTCAGAGAATTAATAATTGATGAGGTGGCAATTCATAATTCGTAGGAAAGAGTTTCAATAAAGTCCCCAAATTCAAAAGTACGAACTAAAAGGTAACTCGAAGAAGATTGTAGTGTATTGTGCCAAGAGAAAGGTATTCATTACCTCCTTCACTTCCCCTTCGCGATCTTCCACACATCAGCCTCGGTGTGGGAGGAAAATGTTGCCTTCAAAATATTCTTCCCCCTTTGGATCAATACTTAATTACCGGATTTATTTTCCAGTCCCAAAACCCGGACGAAATCAATTCATTTGGGGATCTCTCTCTCTCTCTCTCTCTCTCTCTTCTCTTTTATCTCCTTTTCTCTCTTTTTTCTCTCTTTCCGAGAGTCCCGCGTTGTCGCTGTTTGTCTCTCTCGGCGCTGAATTCGCAGGCTAAAATAAACATTCAGAATAGTAAGGTCAACTTCACTGTACGCACTGATGGTATGCGATTAGTGTAGCAACGAGGAGCCACTATCACAATGCATCGGCCACGCCCCTAAGGGTGGGTAAAAACGATCCCGTGCCCCAGGGGTAGGTAAAAACGATCCCGTGAACTAGGGCAAGCGTGAGGATTAAAATACCCAATAGATACAGTTCTTTTTAGGGCTGTTAGATTGGTCTCTTAGATACAGTCACTTGCTAGGCGTGGATGCAGAGCGTCTCCTCAGTCATGCCCGACGCAGTCTGAAGGGTGCTACTCATTGCTACACTAACCTCACACACTCATAACTTTATGATATTACTTGTTTTTATCTCAAGCGTAAACCAACAAGAGAGTGAATAAAGTGTGAAGATGAGAATGGTGAAAATATGTGGAGGATATAATAGCAGCAGGTTCTCCTAAGGACATTTGAACCGGAGGGAGACGCATCTGGGGGCGTTGGGGCCTGGGTGACAAGCACTCATCCATATGTAAGCTGTAGTGTAGTTGCTCATGTTACAATTGATACTACCTCGCGGGAGATACTACCTACATGTGCATACAATTTATAATGAATTATTATGTTAGTGTTATTATTATTGGTTTCTTATATTTGGTTGTATTGTGCATGTCATCCAAGTTTCTTTTGGGATCCTTGCATACTGTCTATTATCATTTTGGTAATTTGGTATTTTCTTGCTTTTCAGGTTATGTTTATGATTTGTTAGTTCAATAAAGTCTTGAAGATCTATCAATTCTTTTTAATCTACTATACTTTAACGACTCTTGATCCGATTGGAAGATGGAAAAATTCTTGTGACTTCCTGAATGCTTCCCCAAATTCTCCGAAAGAATGGAATCATTGGAATCCTACATTTACTACCTGCAGACGATCGATGCTCCTAATCCTTATAAACTCGTTACATTGAATGACTTTGTTTTCACCACCGTCTACGAATGCATTGCAGCGCACACTACTTATAATTCACCTATAAATCTTCTCAAAGATCTTTATCTCATGCCTAAAAGTGAAGTGTTTGCAAGATATTTGTTGGCTACTCGTTGGCAGAAAGTAGTGGAAACCATAGATGAATATGTAGAGGAGGTTCAGTTGCTGGGCAAGGATTGAAACTTCAAAACTGCTACCGGTTCACAGAATCAGGATGGTTAAATAAGGGATGCATTTATCAATGGTTTGCTCTCTCTTACTATCCTAGAAAACAATTCTTTATATCTGAGTACAGTTGTTGATCAATCCAGGGCTCTTAATGTTGCACAGAAGAGTTCAAAGTCTTACTCGCGCCTTCCTGCACTGAATGTAGGTGCTGAAAATACACATGAGCCTGCTCACAGTGTCGATTGTACCTGTGTTATTGTTATTGCAACTTTCAAATGTTATTTCTGCAATCGTTCTCGTTATGATCGAAAATAGTGACCATCACGAGATGCACTTGCCATAAGTGTAGTTATATTGGCTATTATATCTGCAAAGTTTTGAGAGATTTCCCAATGCCACAATCTTACTTTCAACCTAGAAAAGTCTCTCATCTCTAACCACATTAATTGACTTCATAGGATATAGCATAACGCATAATTCATTTAAACCAGATATTGAACGATTAGGGCCAATGAAGAAATTGCCGCTTTCAAAAGGCAAGACTATTTTACGCCGCGTTATTGACCTGTTTTTGTACTACTCTCGGTGAATTCCCGGTTATCTGATAAGATCAAATCTCTTGTTGCTGCTGACAAGTTTCTTTCAATCTCGAGGCAATGAAAACCTTATGTGACGGAAAAAAAAGAGATTGAGAAAGCTGTTATTCATTCAATTAATGAAACTACCCCTTTGGTGGTAGAAATTGATGACTCCGATATAGCTATCACATCTGCTCTGAATTAAGCAGGGTGTCTAATTGCGTTTTTCTCCCGCCTTCTTATGACCACTAAACGCCAACAGTCTTTACTTGAAAAAGAGATCTGTGCAATTGGAGAGCGCTTGAACTAGAGCGACATGACCTAGTGGACCTGCGGCGAAAATCAATCAAGATTATCAACAGGTTTAATTACTTTTAGGAAGAAAATTTCAAAGACAAACTAGTGGTACAATTAATTACCTTTGCCATTACACTTACCTACAATCGGATCCTTTAAATAAAGAATCCTCTTGTGGCGCCTTTGGACGTTCATGTATGTATCTCAGAACTTGAAAATGATAGCCTTAAGATGCTTGGGGGTTTACAGAGGTAATAAGTAATTGATGTAATTAGCTCTGGGACCAAGTGCTTCATAGATTGATGAACATTTGGCCCTAGCCATTAGGGGATGGGTACACATGTTGTTAAAAATAATATGTTGTTAACATCAACAAAGTGGGAATTACTAGGATTCTTAAACATGGTTTCGACTAAGAAACTGGGTTTCTTAAATATTGCTTCAATTAAGAAACTGGGTTTTTAAACATTGTTTCAACCCCCAAAACTAGGTTTTTTAAACATGATTTAATGAAAGTAACTGATAGGAGCTGGGTTTCTTAAACATGATTTCAATTTATAAATAAGAAAAACAGGGTTTCTTAAACATTAATATACGTAAGAACTGGTAGATACTCTTTCTTTAACCATGAAATTAGGAGCTCAATTACCCCTTGTGAAGTTGATTTAACCTTGGTATCTATTAACAAAACCAATTTAAGTAATCTAGCCACAAGGGGCGCCACCTGGTGGTCAGCTGACTTCATAATTTTACTCAATGACCTCAATTACTCCTGTTGACCTTGGTTTTATCTTGATATATAAAAAAGTGGTCAATTTATACACCTAGCCCCTATGTGGATCTACCTGGTGGTCAGCTGACATCAGATTTGGACTCAGAAACCTCAATTACCTCTTGTGACTTTGGTTTGAACTTCATATCTCTAAAAGGGCCGATTTAGCACCTCTAGCCACTAGGTGGCGTGACCTGGTGGTCAACGTATATCATATTTGAGCTCAGTAACCTCAATTACCTTTGGTAGCATTGGTTTTAGCTGGCTACATTGAGCCAGCGACTCGTTGCGGACATAAGATGAACACAACACGCGAGATTTGCATGACCCATAGACTTGCTTGCTTCGCCGCAGTTAAAAAGTGTTATCGCTATTCGGTACATCGGTGTTTCATAACTACGAGTAGTGACGGATCAACAGGTCGTCAGCTACATGTTTCATCCAATATAACTTTGGAAAATAATAAAAGTCGGCGATAGAAGATTGATCTAGGGTGACATAAGAATGACATCTTGTTCCATCAACGTACAAGTAACATTCTAAGTGACACACTCGCACGAGCGTGTCATTAACAAGAAGATATCTGAACTCCAACACTAGACTTTGCCACCCAGCTGTAACAAGGCGTGCTCATTGTATAAGAGTAAGAAACTTTCTGTAAAAGAACAACCTTTGACCCTACCCCTCCATTAATTGGAGACCACGTGCGATTGTATCCTGCCATAGATAACGTCATTTCCTGTTCCAACATTCACGAATTATCGACTCCTGAGCGCATTAGGGAAATATTCTCCAATCCTGCGAACTTGTCCCAAGCCCCCACCCCCTCCACCCCAATGACGAGACGAGGAAGAGCCGCTGTTTCTCGCACCTTGCTGTTAAATGATGAATCGACTCCGCCTCCTGATTAAGATGTCAGGAGATTGTGACTCCTTTCTCCAAACTCCTCTTTTCCCCTCAGAATCGGGCATACAAATACTCGGGTTATACTGTAGTTCGATGTGTCCAGCACGCATGTCAAGGCCGTTCTCATCGTCTTAACTCCCCTGAGCCTTCGTCAGACAGAAAGACTTTCTCCACCGTGATTCTACCCCAGTCAATTGGTAGCTTCTCTGATCGGCAAGCCTTTAAATTTGTTTAATCGAACCGAAGAAAATATCCATCGATTACCTTTGAGGAAAAGAAGTTTCCTCTTCAAGTGGAATTACGAGTAATCCCATATTCCCCGTCGAACGTCATCTCTGAAGATTGGCTATCTTCAACGGAAGGTTGGTTCGGATCGTGCCCCACCTGCCTCATTCGGACCGTGCACCCCCAGCCTCATTCAGACCGTGCCCCACTTGCCTCATCGGATCGTGCCCTACTTGCCTCATTGGATTGTTCCCCACTCGCCTCATCACAAGAAGGACTTTCCTCGAAGTCACCGACCCGTAAGACTGAAACCTCCTCCATTATTAGTATTGTCAAGTTCCCCATTTTGATCTGAGCCTAGCAATATTAATCAATTAATTCAATTTGAGAATCCCTCCTCATAATAATTATCAAGAGACTATTTCAATTTAAATAATTCCCGTTTGCCTATTATTATTCTTATTTTGATCTTTGTAAATAGAATTATATTTTTGTTGTTTCATCTTTTACTAACCTTGAACGATACTCTCGGCCTATTCAAGTAAATCTCGCCAACCATTTATGCACTATGTTTGATTATTAGGGATTTGAAACCCAACGCCTCAAGTTTGACTTCCTAGTCGGTCGTTAATCCCTGCGAACAGTCTTTTAACGGTTCGCTTTGCAGTAGGTGATTAAGTCTCCCCCCCCCACATAATATAGGAGTAGTGTATGATATAGAGTGGTATAGTACGACACTTTCCTTATTTCAATGAAAATGTAAGACATGTGTGCATTGAATGTCCTCTACCTATATGCTCGCTTGTAGCCTTAGTTCTAGGCACCTGTTCACTCTCCTCTCATAAAAGCCAACAACCATTTGAACGCCTAAGCTTAGATTTCAAACTAGCTCGTCCTTCTACTCCCAGAAACTGCTAGATACTGATAGTAATAGACGAGTATCCTCGTTTCCCATTTGCAAGTCAAAATATGAAAACTGGTAGAGTGCTACAGAAACGGAATCAAGTACATATTTGCAATTTTTTGTATGTCTTCATATATCCACTCCGAGTGTGAACCATCCTTGATATTCACGGGCTTGCTGGAGTACTTAAATAATTTAGCCATTGATATCGGGTGAGCGACATCTCATAACCTTCAGAGGAATGGGCAGTGCGGGCAGTATATGTAATGGTATATTTGGAAGAACATTAACCTTGTCTCTTAACATCTAAGAATTTTTAACGAATGTCAATGGAGTACCGTACTGCCTGACGCTCTGTACTTAATATGATATCTCCTCTGTACTACTACCCAACGAGAGGATCTTCACATACTAGCGTCAGTCTCCCAATTGACATTCATTGGCCACTTGGCTATCTATTCCTGAACCTGTCTTGCTACATTAGCAGTTTAGAGGCACTAAATAACACCCACCGGCCATTGTTGATGAAGTTAAGTTGCTAGAAACAAATCTATATTATTTTTATCTAAAATTTGTTGATTGACGGGAATCAACAGTGATTGCGTGACTTAGCTCCGACTAGAAACATGTTTTATGCGGGAAGAAAGCAGACATGTGGACGGATCCTTGTAGACATATGAGTCTACTGGAACAACATGAGCCAAATTCAAGATCACCTGTTTTTGAATCATTCAATGCAAATGGAGATCGAAGCATAACTGGCAAAGGTGGATTTGGGAAGGTGGATAAATCCGAACCGTGTTTCAGATCGTCCGTTTGACCTTCACTCATTGGCTAGACTCTATTTTTCTGTCATTTGGAACGGAGCTTCTAAAGCGATATGTTAAAGACGGCCGTAAGCCTCATCGTTATCTGGAACATTAATTTTTCTATTTAGGAGAATGTGGTGATGCAAATATGTTTCGGATCCTTTTTTTCTTGCATTTTCTTGCTTTCCAGGTTGTGTTGATGTTTTCTTAGTTCAATAAAGGTTTGAAGAGATAACAATTCTCCTTATTCCACCACAATGGCAATAGTCAGCATGGAACCATCTCACATGCTTTCAGGTTACGTGAGTTGTTATCAGAAATCTTATATTCCGAACAAAGCTAAAATATTTCAGATACAATTTCCGAGCTCATCCTGTCTTTGTGTATTGTCTTTAAGCCAACCATAATTTTTAAAAAGTTCCGCCAATGAAGTTAATGCAGCAAAGTGTGCAGTATTTATTCCTGTTCTAGCAGGATATCCGGCGTCATTCAGGTTTAATTGCAGCTCTATTGAAGGTACACGAAGGGGCTCTTAGGAAATTTGCCGTTTCGTAGGTTAAATTAGGTTGTTTAGAAATGTTTGGCTTTAGTTAATAATTGGGAACTGTTGGACGTGTGACGAACATCTTGTTAGGTTGTTTTAATTTTATTTTATGATTTTGAGGGGGTTATTTGACATGTGACGAAAGTTAGGTAAATGTTATTTGGTTTATGAGTATGACTGTTACAAGCTATTATGAGTTTATTATGGTTATGGGTTATGAATTGATGGTTATGAGTTGTTCGCTGTTATATAGGAATAGGAGAATTACTTTTCCTGGAAGAAAATATAGAAAACTAAAAAGAGGTATTACATAAATTTGGGATTAAAAGAGCAAAGAACATAAAAGAACAACAGAACCAGACCAACTGAAAGCAAAACAAATAGTGAAAGACAAGGAGGTGACGTTGCTAAGTCAATAGCTCCGACAGTCATCGCATCGCAGGTTATGTCAAGTTGATTTGGAGGGCGGGGGTTGTTTTATTTATGTTTAGGAGTTGTTTATTGTGTCACGAGAGTTAGATCATGTCGCTTGGCTTTGTTAGGTTTATTAGAAGATTATGAATTGGTTATTTTGTTATGAAGCTTTGGTTAGATTGTATTGATTTTTTGTATATGTAAGATATTTAATATTTTTTCTATTATTTTTTTTTACCTAACCTTTCCTCTCTATCTCCCCCATCTCCCTCTTTATTTGTTCTCTTTTTCCTTTTCTCTATTTCTCCTCTCCTTAAGTTAAAATCACACGCAAAACATCGCTGGGAACACCTCCAAACCTTACTACCCGCCCCTTGCGACTACTCATCAAATGCTAGTGATATCAGGGGGGGGCGGCTGTTCAACTATACGATAACCACTTTGTGACGTCATTGTACAGCCGCAAAGCAGCTTTCGCGCCGCGCTGGGATTCGGCGCATCAATTTATTGCTCTGCACAAAACTTGACAGTGAAAGTGGCGACCGACGGCATCGACCCTTCATCAAATCCAACTTTCAGTTTGTAATTCGTCTGAGGCAGTTTTATAATTCGCCTTCATCGCCCTTTTTGCTTTACGCTGTTTATTTTGCAGTTTCTTGGCTCCTCTGTTTCACGTGATTGGCTATAATGGCCACTCCGCCCGACCCAATGCCGCGCTCGGTTAAAAATAAATAATCACCAATTCATTCATATATATATATATATATATATATATATATATATATATATATATATATATATATATATGCAAAATATCCCACAGCAAAATGAAAGGCGGATTCCAAGTACTTTCGAACTTGTTCAGAACTGATAATGAACTGAATAAGTTCGAAAGTACTTGGAATCCGCCTTTCATTTTCTTGTGGGATTTTTTGCATTTATTGCTCTACTCACGCGTTACTTTGCGAGTTTCTCATATATATATATATATATATATATATATATATATATATATATATATATATATATATATATATATATATATATATATATATATATATATATATATATATATATATATATATATATATATATAGTAAAATAGGATAATTTTTCTTCGGAAATGTTATTTCCTAATTCACAAAAATTCCGTAGAGAGGTGGAATTCGAACTGTGCACACTGAGGCAGCGAGCAACCACTTTAATCTCAATTAAACCGTCCCTTAGACCACTCGGCTACGCGGAAGACAAAGGGACGATTTAATTGAGCTCAAAGCGGTTGCTCACTGCCTCAGTGTACACGGTTCGAATCCCACCCCTCTACGGAATTTTTGCGAATTAGGAAATATCATTTCCGAAGAAAAATCCTGTTTTTCTGTTTCTTGCGGTTTGCCCGATTCACACACACACACACACACACACACACATATATATATATATATATATGTATATGTGTGTGTGTGTGTATGTGTGTGTTGCCGACAAGGTAAGCTCATTTTCTGGTCTAGGAAATAGACAAACGAGTTCATCAGCCCATTTTGTCCCATTGTCCCACTAGTAGGCAAATGCTTCTCCAAGACCCATACTTTTTGTGTTCTGTGTCCAAGTTTAATTTGTTTTTTTCTCTTATTTCATTCTTCATGTATCAATCGGGATTCTCAAGTTCTCCGAAATATTCTAAATCCTGCTCTAAATTTCATTGGTCAATTCTAATTTCTCTCTTTTCTACAAAACTATTCATCATTATTTTTACCTTTAAAAACTTCATTTCCACTCCAAATGAGATCGCCTGTGATAATTATTTTGTCACTGACTAATTATTATGGATTTGAAGCAAATCATGACACCAGGAGAGCGAAGACGAATTAAATACCCCCAATCAATTCTGATTCCCTTGTGTTCCCACTGAAAAGTACTGAAAATCACTCTAAATCACTGTTATAAACAGTTTTGTGAAGAAGAGATCTCTCTGCCTCCTTTTTTTCTATTTGTATCTTATTATCGACCGAATTTAACCTAAATGACGATGTTGCAAAGCCAGTGAGACTAGTAGCCTGGAAGCCTATGTTTTGTCGATTGCTTGTTTCTTGCAGAGGTAGATCATATTCATTTGTTCTTTGCAATAATTGTTGAGCGGCCTGGAAAGGATTATTAGTACTATATATAGTTACTTCTGAAAGCTACTTGTTCCAACCATGATTGTAGTTGATTGTTTGCCTTAGTCTGTTAGTTAAAACCTTTGGAAATAAGTTTCTAATAAGATGTTGATCGCACGTAGTTCTTTAATTCATCCTTGTCGGGGTCCTTTTAAAGTACCTTGTGCCATTAGAATCTTAGTAAGCTCAGTCATGCTTAAGCATTTTTCATGCTGTTAAATACAGATTATTTTGGGGGGGGTCGGCTTTCCCTCCTTCAATAATCCTTTCATTATTTGTGATTTTGTTTTCCTGTTTATTCTTTAGTAATGGCATTTTCTGTTTGTATTTATTTCCATTTGAGTCAAGTCTTTAGAACATTTGTACTTATTCTACCTTGGTTTTTCAATCCTGACCTCTGAGGTTAATCTCTCGCTCAGATTTTCTCCCTCCCTAATTGCTTAGGTGGTATTTTAATCCTCTTGTCAACCTTTAGTCTTTTGAATTTACCTGATTTAATGATTGTCGAAGTTTAGTGAGTGGCTAATCCCAGTCTCACTTCCTGGACATATATTTTATTACCGCACCGAGGTGAAGCGGAGGTGAAGTGTATCTAATACACCTACCGTAGCCACTTCCGGTGAATAAGAATAACCCCGTTGCGCACCTTTTGATCAAAATTAAGATGATGATCCCCTGAGTGTATCCCCACTCAGTAAAAGCCAGCCATGGATGGACCGGTGTAATATTGAGATTTAAGTCAAGTGGATTGCCTAATAATTGCCAAATGATCGTCCAAAATAGTTAAACACTCAGATACAAAAACAATCTTTAATGTACATGAATTTGAAATAAGCAACAGCGTATATAGATATCAATAGAATTAATCTTTACACTGAATAAGTAAGTCTACAAAAATGTCGTGGGGATTACTTGAAAATTACTCACTAGGATGCTTGCGTCTTAATAACACCCGACAGCATGAATGGAATAGTATTATTGAATTAAACACTGAATTAAGCACTTCTAATACCCGAGGTTATGGGCTCAGGATGGGAATTCTAGTTCACAAATAAACTGGTGAAGTTAGGTGAGAGGATAATTCAATTAACGATACCTTTGAGTTCGTAAGTATTTTTGAAAGTGACGGTGAAGATCTTCTTCTGGTGACGATGATCGCACCTAGTCCGGCCGTCCGAGGTTACCGAATGAGAAGGTAATCCTAGATCGGTGATATACTAATCCTATGCCGGATCACGAAGGCGAGCCAAACTGTGGCTCAAATCGGACTTTTTCTTCCTCGAAGTGATTGTCTGATTATTCGGCTCCTGGAGTGGGTAGCCAAAACAGATTACCTAGCTACGTCTAGGGTAACCCACAGAGGGAGGTCCTGTGTAACCTCTGACCCTGTAGGAGGGGGGATCTGCAAGAAGTTTGGCACTTATAAGTACCGTGATGGCAACACACCAATTCCTTTCTTGCAACGAGTGGACCGTTTCCTTTGTGGAACGAGCTCCAGACACACTAAACGTAGGTCCAAGGTCTTCTGCCTGACTCCAGGGAGAAGTTTTCCTTTTATTTCCCTCGCGAGCAGAAATCGAGAGAGAGCACCGAATTCTCCTAAAATCCGTATCACCGCGTGAAAGATATTTTTCATCTGTGGACAGACAGTATAAGTCTTTCACACCTTCGAGCCACGTTGCAGTTTACGATGGCGCGAAAAGGGGCGATAGAGAATTCGAGGCTGGTGCATTTGGAAACATGGGAAGGACACGTAGCTTGTGTCGGAGTATTTCTGCGTACACTTATGTACGCGGTATTTAGACTTCTACAATGATCTTAGTTTGTATTTATCTCCGCTCCTCTTAAGGTTTCCATTTCCTATTAATTAATTTTGTTGATTGTTTTTTTTGCTTTCTTGTGGGCGTTCCCTCTCCTATGTATTTGTTATTCCAGAACTCGAAATAAAGTTCGAAAGTACTTGGAATCCTCGTATTAATTTTACCTGTGGGCTTTGTTACATTTATTGCTTACTCACGCGATACTTTGTGAGTTTTCTCTCTCTCTCTCTCTCTCTCTCACTCTCTCTCTCTCTCTCACTCTCTCTCTCTCTCTCTCTCTCTATATATATATATATATATATATATATATATATATATATATATATATATATATATATATATATATATCGCATGAAATCACTTAAACTGAGTGGACTGAGCCATTATGTCTATCTATATATCTACAAATTTATCTATCAATTCATCTTTATCTTTTATTCACTTTCGAAGTAGGAATTTTATAGCTGCTGAATCAGCACATGTAAGTCGTCTTAAAAATCAAAGCCGATTTTAAGGAAAATGCCGATGCCACAGAAGTAACGATGGAAAATGGTAAAAGCAAGATGTGCTAGCTTCCTCTCCTATCCTTTCTATCTTCCTTTTTTCTCCCCTACCCTTTCCCCATTTTCCCTATCCAAACAATTCCGAAAATTATCTCGAAGAAATTTTCCTCTGCTTTTTATCTTCAATTCCATGGATGGCGGAACAACTTCCTCATTTCTTTGTCAAAAGGATTCATTTGCCAGTCTGTGTATGTGTATGATCGGTGTGTAGTGTGCAATGTGAAAAGTTGCGTCGACATGTGTGTATTTACAAGTACTTCAATCAGTATCGGTCTTTACTAGGATGTTTGCACTTTTAAAGGCCAAACACAATACTCAAATTTAAGAAGACTTCCAATCTGTCGCTCTTCTCTCATTAAGTCATGTCTTAGTTCCGTCCATTTGAAAGCGACTTAGTGCGGTCGGTAAGAGCATTTGAAAGTATTCCTCAGTGGCTTCTCGGCACACTTCTTCAGGAGCCGGGCCTTAGTAACTGCCTAAATAGTAAGGTTTTCATTAACCACCTCAACGGTTAGGCTCGCACAAAAGACTGTGCATTGCTGATCCTAGAGAGTTGCTCACAGATGCACCGTATTAAGCTAGTTGAACTATGTGAACTACATACCTTTTACGCCTTTTCTAGTCCTTAATTGTCATCTTGGTTCCCTTTTCTTAGTTTTAAGTAAATTAGGAATAATAATCTATCGGTAGGCCTTCGTTAACAGACTCAATCGTTAGGGCCTTCATGGCGGGGACATTAAAGAACCACAACAAACAGCTATTCCAAACGCGGGAACAAACCTAAACAAGATTTAATCATTTATTTAATATTGAAACGAAATTAGTGCAAACAACGAGGGTATGTTTATTCAAGGGACAAGATTAAGGAAAGGGACAAATAAAAACAAATGCAATCCTGGCAAAGTCTACAATAGCAAAAGGCATTGACCTTAAATACCTGGGTGGGTCTACTAAATATCCAGAACAAGTTCGTATAAAGATACCTCAAATGTATGGACTTATACCCCTTTGTGCGAATGGGCAGATCCGAACTTAAACACAAGCTTGAGAAGAGGGTGTGTGTGGGCGGGGGGGGGGGGGGCAACGCGCCTTTCTCGAGGATCAGGAAATCTCTTTCAGTGGGATACTGCGCAGACGGAGTCACGCTTTATGCGGTTCAAAAATCTTATAGGCAATCAATCTTCAACGCCATCCCAGGACTCAAGTGATTCTCAGGGACTATATATACATCCTGTAGTCCCTGTTTTCGTTTTACTTCCGTTAACTGTCATCATAGTTTACTGTAATACGATCGTCTACCTCATCCCTTGTGTTTTGTCTCTCGCCTTGATTGCTTGAACTCGTTCATATGCAGATTTTTCCTCAGAGGAGGGAAGGGCTCTTAACCGTTCCACAGATTCTCGTGTCTCCTAATATTACCACATTATTTGCTAGTATCTTCAAAATATATGGCGATGCCCTTGTTGGTTTTCATTTTTTAATGCAAAACGTATATTCGGGATTTGTTTTCCTATTCCTCTTCCAGCATTTATTCATCTTTTCATTTAAATCTTTATCCTACCTCTAAGTCTTTCTTTACTGAGTGAATTTGCCCTTCTCGGTTGCACTAATTCCTCGTCTTTTCCCGACTACGTCATGGACCTTGGTCCCTGAAAGTCCCTTTCTTTTCAATAAACGAAGCTCAAGCGTCGCTGGAGTCTTGTTTCCCACTCCTCAATAAGCCCAAGCCTCTTCTTTCATGTTCGAGAAAAACCTTTCCCAGAGACTCCTGGGCATTCCAGTCGAACCCAGGTTTAAAGTTACCGAAGGCTCCGCGAAGCGATTCTTTGGGGAAGGTCGCCTCGGCGCTTGGCCTTTCTGAGGCATCTGTTAAAAGGAGCTACATAAAGATGAGTGTTTCGAAGAGAGAGTGGAACGTGAAAAATCAAATGTGCGGTAGTACTATGCCGGGAATCATTTAGTGGCAAAATATGGCAATGGCTCAAATGTATTTTAGTTGCTTTAAAAAATTAGACTCAACTTAATGAATTCCAGATGAGTTTGTGTTATTGTTGTATTTGGTCACTGTTCCTTTCTGGGTGCAAATGTGTATTTGATTTGTCTTGGGCATAAAAACATACACAATTCATTAAAAAAGCCACCAGAATATATATATATATATATATATATATATATATGATAGTGAAACCACTGTATAGGAGCTAAAAGTTTAATTTACGAGACCAGTTTCAGTATTTAGTTTACAATACCCTCTTCAGTCATACGTATACTGAGAATGCTATTGTTACGAAAGTCTATAAATAGCGTACAGATCAGAATAAAAAGAAAAGAAAAAACCACAACGCACAACAAAACAGGGGAACAAGGTCATTAATCAGGGAGTGTAAGTCTAAGGTCGTTTACTAAGCTGTTTACGATGAGGTTACGGGAATGGAGGCTGCATTTCAATTACCCATCTGACAAATTAAAATTTGGAATTTCTCCTATTAATATAGATTCTACTATTTTTCTTTTACGGAAATCTTTACAATTATATATGAGTTGTGCCTTTGAATAGTCAATTTGGTGGTTGAAATTGCTAATATGATTAAAAATACTGGATGTGATAATGCCTCGTCTGACATCACCTTTATGTTCATAAATTCGTTTTGTTAAGGTTCTTCCGGTCTCTCCTATGTAAAATGAGGGACAGTTTGTAGAGCCACACGGGATTAAATATACACCTGCTTCATTTGGCTGATCCACGGGCTTGGTCGAAGGGAAAGACTTAAGGATACAAAAAGGGTATTTAAATGTGGTTAGGCCTGAGGAAATAACTTTGTTCACTCCTTTGAGGAGGGAAGAAAAAGGGAAGGATAGACACTTCGTATTACTAAATTTGTTTTTATCCTTGGGACGGTAATGAGTAGATTTTACTTTAGATAAACTTCCATTGATCACGTGGAGGGGATATTTTAATTCAATGAAACTGCAGGTTATATATGTAATCTCGTCTTCTAGAAAGCAAGGGTCAACACACATATCGTAAGTGCTCTTATAAACATACCTGATGCAACGGCTCGCTTAATGTTAATATCATGATGATAAAAGAAATGAATATAAGAGTTAGAATGGGGTGGTTTTCAGTACATAGTGAAGCTAATTTTGTCAATGACTCTAACAATTTTTACATCAGGCAAGGATATACAATTATCTTTTTCCCATTCTACTTTAAAATTGATGGTGGGATGGAGGTCGTCAAGATTTTTAAGGAAATTGTCCAATAAGTATAAACTATTTATAGGCCAAATCGATATCGCATCATCTACATACCTATACCATACAAAATTATGATGTAGCATCGCAGAAGGAAGTAATGTTACTTCGAAATGTTCCATAAAAAGGTTACATAATATGGGCGATAAAGGATCACCCATGCTAAGACCATATTTTTGACGGAAAAAACCCATATCGCTGATAAATACACAAAGTTTAACAAGATTTATAATTTTATTTTTGCCTAGAGTGAGGTTTAATTTTTGATTATCTAATACCTTAGATAGAACATCAAGAGCTTCGTTGACTGGGACATTAGTGAACAGGCTGTCTACATCAAAGCTTACTAAGTGGCTTCCTTTTTATGTTGATTTTCCTAAATTTTTCAATGAAATCAGAGGAATGGATTATGTGTGAAGGAGAGGTCAATCCAACAGCGTCACCAAGAAGAGAGGCTAAACACTTCGAGAGTTTGTATGCATGAGAGACAATACACGATATAATAGGTCGGAGTGGCTTTCCTTGGGGGGGGGGGGCAGACCATAAATACAGGGAAGTGATGGGTTGGTAGGTTTAAAACGATGAAGAAGGTCTGGGTTGGATCGTTTGAGCAATTTTGTGAGAGTTTTGTGGAAGATCTCGGTTGTATTTTTCAATATCATTACGATAAACTACATACCGAAACTAGTCTCGTAAATTAAACTTTTCGCTCCTATACAGTGGTTTCACTCTCATATACCATAACTCACCATTGAGTTCTTCTTCTTCTTCTTATATATATATATATATATATATATATATATATATTAGTGTAAATGGGTAGTAGACCTTCTTGTATGCAGATTTTGTTAAAGACCATAGTATATTTTGCCTATATTAATTTTCTTGGGAAACTTTCCGTTTTTCCTATTATCTTTATTAGTTCATCTTGGAGATGGTAAACAACTTCTCCTACATTCATCTCTTTTTTTAAATGAAATGTGTGGTAAAAAACAACCGACTTTAATTGCTGAGCTTTCGATCTATGCGATCATCTTCAGAGTGTCTTTCCTCCTTTATCGGTAAAGAATGGTGGAGTCAGAATGAAAATGGGAATGAAAAGAATTGTATTGTATTGTGGTAGAAGTGGTGAAAAGGTGGGTGTGGGAGATAGTGGTGTACAAGAATGATATCGGTGAATAATAAGGAAGTGGAAGAGTTGCAAATATTGCAAAGTTGCCTGGAAATCAGACTAATCTCTTTCATATTTTTGTCATTGTTGTTTTATTTGTTGTCTTAATTTAGTTTCATATATTTACATGTACACATATACATGCAAGTATATGTATAAGTTCGGCATTTAAGCCTTTGAATTCGTTTATTTGTTTTCTCCTTTATGTTCTTGGCGTTTTCTTGGTTAAGTGTTTGTTTATTGTTGTTAGTGTTTTTCTTACGTTTCTATGTTTTTGAGTAGCTTGTTAATTATGTTTTAATCTTACTGGTTGTGTTGATGTAGTTGTTTGTTATTGTTTCTTGTGTTTGTTCGTTGTTTTATTCGTACTTTCGTATTATCTTGTTATTTTTCTTGTTTCCTCTTGTCTATTTTTTAATTCTTCTTGGGTTGAGATTTTCTTGTTCAGGTTTTAAGTCGAATTTGGTTAGTTATTTTCCTTGTCGGTTGTAATTTCTTGTTCAGGTTTTAAGTCGAATTTGGTTAGTTATTTTCATTGTCGGTTGTAATATTGGTAGAGATTTGTTTCGTATTCGTTGCATAAAACGGGACAACTTCGTTTCCAAGCTCGCTGGCGCTGCTTGTGAATCTTGCTTGGCATAGATTCCTTTGATTATCTTCTAAGAGTGCTCCGCTCTCGTCGGTGGTGTTAGATGTTATTTTTTCTTCCATGTCTTCTGCTCTTTCTTTTAGTAGAGAGTTGAGCGGAGAGACTTCCACCGCTCTATGTAAGTCTTCTGCTCTCTTCATTTCCCTTCTTCTTGTGTTTGTGATGATATACACGCATTTGTTCTGTATTTTTTTCAACTCTTGTAGTGCCGCTTTTGCGACACTAAAGAGAGTTGCTGAAGGGTATATTAGAGTTGGTCTTATTAGTGCCATCTGTATTTTCCTTTTGTTTTTCATGCTCAAGTGCCTAAACATGAAGAGGGTTTTGACTGCCAACTTCGCTTTCAGTATCCGATCTGAGACGTGCTCCTGTACCCGGTAGAAGTAATTTTCATTCCGAGTACATTTGCACTCATTGGTGTAGGGATAACGTGCATCCCCCACTCTCACATCTGCTAAGGTTCTCCTTCCCAACGGCACAATCTTAGACTTTTTCCGGTTGGTTCGTGTCTTCCATTTGTTCTCGTGTTCGTTAACGTTTCTAATTTCTTCGGCAGTCATGCGAGCTTGCATAGGTGCATTACGATATCCGGCAACGATGATTTGACTTATATCGTTGGTGGTGAATTGAATGTTTAGATTCCAGGGGTTGACGGGCTTAGAAATGTCGGCTGTATATATCGAGTACAGGGTCGGAGAGAGGCACCCGCCTTGGGGCAATCCTGCCCGCAGCGGAAAGGGGGCCCTTCCGTGTTACCTATACTGATATATGCTGAGCTCTCCATGACGTAGTCGCAGAGAGGATCTTCTCGAACATGGGGTTTAAGCCCAGTTGCAGGATTTTATAATGTATACCCCTTATCCAGACTTTATTAAATGCCTTGGATACGTCTCTACATACAATGTCGATATAGCTCCGATCTTTTTTCGCTTGTGCAATTTTCCCCATGATGACATTTATTGCCATCTCGGTGCTTCTCCTTTACCTGAAGCCATAATGCTGGTTGTTGTATAGCGAGTTTTCTTTCAAGTGATCGACGAGTCTTCTGTTTAGGATTTTCTCGAAGAGTTTTTCCCCCATTTCCAGAAAGGATATTGAGCGATAGCTCTCCTTTCTCGTCGGAGGTTTCCAGGTTTGGTTATAAAGATCATCTTAGCTGTTTTGTAAGCGTCTGGAAAGTAGCCTACATTTAAGCATGCATTGAAGATGCTCAGCCTTCCTTCCCGGACGCATCTTGGTGCTTTGACGAAGTTGAGCTTCGTATGCCCGATTGACCTGGTGCTCTTTGTTTAAAGGAGTAAAGTGCGCTTTCTAGTTCTTCTAGCGTCACTTTATTCACTTCATCTTCTTCTCCCCTGATAACCTGGTGGTTCGGGTGCGTCCTATCTATGATCTCATTTAGATCCTCTATTATTTGATTTTCAAAATCAATGTCAAAGTCTTCATTTTCTTCTTCACTGATTCTGAAGATCTGTTCCCAGTGTTTTCTGAGAATCTACTCTATTTCGTCTTCTTCCGCTTTTAGTACGCCGTTGGCATCTTCAAGCTCCATTTTGTTGTTTCTGGGGAATTCCTTTGAGCCTTTGGATCTTAGTCCAGAATTCCTATGGAGTAACTTCGCTATCTAACTCCTCGATAGCCTCGTTCTACCTTTGTTCATATTGTTCGCAGAACAGTATCTTAAGTTCTTGGATTTCTCTTGTACGGTACATCATTTCACGTGATGTTCCCGTGGTGATGCTTCTTTTATATAAGTCTTTTAGTTCACGGTGTAAACCTTTCATTTGAGTGGTCCATTTGTAAGCAGATTATATTCGATACATGGTTTTGGGAATGGACTGACTGCCTGCCTCTATTAATTGGTAGTCTAGCCTTTCCATTTCCTCGTCAATCCCTTCGAGCGTTGCTTCTTCCAAGTTTGCTGAGATGTAGTTGCTGAGCAAACGCTCGTAATTATCCCAATTCGCCCTGTTGTAGTCTTTCCTTGCACGGGCTGGAATTGCTATAAGGTTAACATTAATTTGTAAGTTGATCCCAACATGATCGCTACAAGAAATTACATCAGGGTTCATGAGATAATTGAAGGGGAGGAGGAAATTGGCCAAGCAGATATCAGGCTTGGTGGCTGATGTAAGTTGGAAAGTCAGGAACAAGTCTCTAGACGATGTTCCTGTCCAAGAGAGTGTCCAAGCATCCACCTCTTCCATTTCTGCCAGTATACCCGGACTCTTCATATCGTACATTCAGATCCTCCATTAGAATGGTGGGGACCCTTCGCCCGAAAAAGCTCGTGATGGTATGGTTAGGTAAATAGTCACGCCTCGGGGGTTGAAATCCCGTAGCGACGAGCATTTTTTCTAGGCTCATTTCTACCTCATTTGCGAGGTAAGACTCTTCTAGGTTCCTGAGTTGCTTGTACTTGATTCCCTTTTTTACCGCAATGGCTACTCCGTCGTAACATTCTTAACAGTGGTTTACAGTTAACACTTCATAATTCCATATTTTGATGGTTTCATCATAAGTGTTGACTCCGGGGTCCGGAATTAGGATTATATCGGCATCAATTGTTCTAAAAATGTTTCCGTAATGCACTCTTTTTGTTATCCATCCATTGGTGTTAATGCTTAAGATCCTTAGGATGTCTCTATGCATTGTAAGGTGTAATTTTATCTTCTTTGGAATCTGGGGTCCCTATTAGGGATTGTCTTCGGCGGTGGATGGTTAGGATTTTCTTTCTTGATTGGTTCCATACGTTTATTCTTGTTTTTATTTTTTTGATGGGGCTGGGGGTTTTGGACCTACTTCTAAAGGCCCTTTGCGATCTAGTGTTGTGGACTGGCTCGCTTTCCTCTTCTGAATCAGATTGCGAGTCGTTAGTACGTGTCTCTTTCTCTTGGCTTTCTTCTGTTTCTTCCTCAGATGTTACCTGCTTCTCTTGAATTTCTTGACTTTCTGGTTTGAGGGTCTAGGTTGGGTGACTGCCATGTTCAAAAGTTTTGCCAAGGCTGGGGTTTGGGGTACCTAGACTATCGGCAAGCTGTTGGCTTGGACCATTGAGTTAATCTCCTTCTTATAGCATCCTGGTGTTCCCATGTTCGTAATGTGAACCTGAATTATGCATGGTAGTATCTTTGCGCTCATTTCACTGTTCAGATCTTTGCGCACATTTCACTGTTCAGATCTTTGCGCTCATTTCACTGTTCAGATCTTTGCGCACTTTTCACTGTTCAGATCTTTGCGCACATTTCACTGTTCAGATTCGTCGTGGGGTTTGCAATTTGAGGAGTGCTTTTTGAAGCTGCGGCCGCGTAGCTCTGATTGCTTCGGGTTCGTGCATCCTTTTCTTTTCTTCTTATTATTTATTTTCTCTTTGGTCAATTAAGGGCCATGGTTCTGTGTTTGCCGCCACAGTTTAGGCATTTCCTGGCGGTTGAAGTACATTCTTTAAACCGGTGTCCCTCTTGGCCGCACTCAGAACACTTCTTCTTATCTTTGTCCGAGGAATTGAAGCTGGTATGTGTCTCTAATTTATAGTAGTAAAAGCACATTTGGATGCTATGAAACGTCTCCTGTTCTATGTTTTCTGAGGGTATTCTCATATTAAATGCGAGAAGTCCCTCTGTCTTAGCTTCGATAGCCATCTCCGTGGATTCGAAGTGGATGTTGAACACATGCATGTGGTTGTTGAACGTCAGGAGTTCCCTAATTTTGGCCCATGTATGGTTTTTCTCAATTTCTTCTTTTATTTCTCCTGTCGATCGTTCCACGATCTAGCTCTCGATCTTACGGTAGATAATACGTCGCTTTGCCGCGACTTGAGGGGGGATTCCGTGCTTCAAGTCCAATTTTTTTGAGTGCTGTTGTTCCATTAGTTGAGAGGAGTTCGTCTACGTCTTTTAGCTCCGAGCATAGAGCGATGTATCCATTGCCGACCTCTATTAACCGTATCGAGGCGTCTTTTTGTTCAGCAAAGAGGGTCTGGCATATTTCGCTCTTGGTCGGAACTGCTTGGCCGGGAAGCTCCCTGAGTGGGACTCTCTTCGTCGTATCCATCTCCCCTGAAAGGGGTTGGAGGTCCTTGTTCCAAGCTGGTCCTCTTCTTTCTTCTAGTCTTCTTTCTTGAATTGTGTTTGTAAATTATGTTCGTAGATTTCAGGATCGAGGAGTTTTGGCAGATGTTGTTTTTCTTAAGAACATCAAACAGCAATTTGAAGAGAACTCCGTGTTAAAATTCACCTATGAATTTAGCATGGGCAATAAATTACCTTTTCTGGACGTAGAGGTACAAAACATCAACGGTAATTACGTCACAAAAGTGTACAGAAAAGCTACAGACATGGGAAGATGCCTCAACGCGGATGGTGAATGTCCTGAAAGGTACAAAAAAGTGTCATCGGCTCATACATCCGCCGAGCATACAAATGCTGCTCCACGTGGGAACTGTCCCCTCAAGTGATCTCCCACACAAAACAAACCCTCTGAACAACGGTTTCCCGAACAGCATGATTTAAAAACAACTTCAATCATTCTTAAGAAGGCAATTCAAAGACACGGATGAAACGGAAAGTAACCAGGAAGCAGTAAATAACATAAAACTGTACTATAGAAATCAGATGTCATCGACCTACAAAATAGATGAAAAAAACAAAGAAGATTGTAACATTAAAGTTAAGAAGCAAACGGACAAGATTCAGATGATTATATATTATAAAACAATAAAAGTTAACAATCTCATTATGAAAAACAACATCTGCCAAAACTCCTCGATCCTAAAATCTACGAACATAATTTACGAGTTTACCTGCCCGAATAGAGGCTGGAAGCTTCATAACAACTCAACATATGTTGGTATGACTACCATCACACTTTCGAGGCGTTTGACAATGCACCCGCAACATCGTTAATAGTACCACGATCAAAAGAAGAGGGAAATAAAGGTAGACTGAACACCTTAGAAGCCATCTTAATTAACGAAGAAAGTACAGCTATCAACATCCAGGCTACGGGCTGGAATCAAAAATTAAAGTTTTAAAATTCCGCTCAAACCGGAGTGGCCCGTTCCCTTCACATAACGAGGAATAAATATCCCCTAAAATCCGTTTTATTTTCATTCCCATTTTCATTCTGACTCTACCATTCTTCACCGATAAAGGAGGAAAGACACTCTGAAGGTGGTCACATAGATCGAAAGCTGAGCAATTATAGCAAGTTTGGTTTTAACAAACACATTTCATTTCAAAAAGAGATGAACGTAGGAGTTGTTGTTTACCATCTACAAGATGAACTAACTAAAAACGCTAATAAAAAAAATGGAAAGTCTCCCAAGAAAATTAATAAAGGCGAAATAAACTATGGTCTTTAACAAAATCTGCATATATATATATATACAGGGTGCGTAAGGTATTTTAGAACATATGCTATTTTTACTTTAGCAGTATATTATTTGACTTTATATTTTCGATATTCCAGAATTATCAATGCCACCCCTATGCTTACACAATAAATGAAGAGGCACGCAGTTATCGTGGCTATAATGGCTGAACATAGCAATTTAGAAATAGCACGATTTTTAAAATTCGCTAGATCCTTCGGCTACAAAGTTTGCAAGGATTTAGAGGCCAAAGATGGTTAAGCCATGGATCGACAATGTGCGCAACAACGCTCAAGCAACGCTGGAATGTATGGCAGTAAATTTTCATGATCACATAACCCCTAACATTTGGCCTCCTAGCTCCCCAGTTCTCAATCCATTGGACTACTATGTATGTAGCGTAGTTGAGAAAGAGGTTAATGAGCACCTACATAACACTAAAGAACCCCTAAAAGCCTCCATAGTCAGAGTAATGTCCAATATGAACAAGAACCATTTTATCCTCGCATAGGAGCTGTTATCGAAGCTGAAGGAGAATTTATTGAATAAAATTACAAAGCAATGTTTATTCTTATCCTCACAACTTGTTCAGCATAGAAACATTATTATCTGTTTCTAATAGTCATTTTTTTGTGTAATTATAAATCTGTCCTCAAACACCTTACGCACTATGTTGGATATATATATATATATATATATATATATATATATATATATATATATATATATATATATACATACACAGATATGTAACCTTGAGAAAAAGTATAAAGTCCCTTATGAAATCATTCTTATAATGTAAGTGGAAATTTGTGGTAAAAAAAAATCAGTATATATATTATATATTTATTGAAATTATTTTAATACTTAGATGGACGCCATTTTGCTTTACTTACACCCATAATTCTTTGTGGAATGACTTTCACAATATTTTCCCCAATTTCTGACGCTTTCCCAACTCAACTATTAATTGTTCTTACAGTTATGTGTTATTTAGAATTGTGGCATTTCTTATCGGGGTTCTAAACATTTCCACACAAGTATTCGATTGGATTTAAGTCTGGCTTCTGTGGTCGCCATTCATCCAAACCAATTCTTGGAGTGATTGAATGTATGGCATGGGACATTGGCCTGATGAAATATAACTTCGTTTATTGGTGTTGTGGGGTGTAATTTTTAGATACATACGAGTAGCTCTAAGACTTGTGACAACATGGCTGTATAAATTGCGGAGTTTTATTCTTCCCTCGCATAAAAACATCTCCCTTGGCCCCTCGCCATGAGGCAGACATACAACCACATACCATGATGAAAATACCTCCATGCTTTACTTTTTCTTTTAAATTCGCCCATTTGGCGACTCCTTTCAAGGGTATAAGTCACCATAATTAAAATTCTGACCTACTAACAACTAGACTATTCTAGAATTTACAAAAAAACGACAAACAAAACAAAAATAAAAAAAACAATAAACGAACAAAACGAAAACCAAGAAAAAAAAGAGAAAGTAAGGAAGCATGCTACGGCGTCGGGGGGAGGCGGGCCTCTCCACGACACAGGAACATGCGACCAACACCAAAGAGAGTCAAATAAATTGGAGGCGGCCAGCCTCCTCCAAAAAGTGAGATAGTCTACAAGTCTGTGTGCACGAATCAGTCCCGAGTACAAAGGACAAGCGGTAGCGATCCCACTCAGGTAACGTGCACGAAGATCACCCAGATTGCGACATTTAACAAGAATGTGCCGAACAGTCTGGGGGACAACGCAGTCTTCGCAATAAGGCGCAGGCGAGCGCTCCATCAAATGGTCGTGGGTTCCGCGAGTGTGTGCGATTCGGAGACGACAGAAAGTGATCTGAAGCCGTGACGGCATTGGGTGGGTAAGCCCATGGGAACACTCGCGGCACAGGGATCCAATCTCCCCAGTATAGTTACCACACAACCAGGGTGAAACGCCTCTCTAACCATTCGTCTCATAATGGTAGCCCCAGAAGTGCTGAGAAATGCCAAATTGTTAGAAAAAAATTACATTTTTAAATAATTATCTTTCAAGATATATTTAAATTGAATTACATAAATTACATGTAAAATAACAATACAATAGTCTCTCTTACATACTTTATAATTACTTCCATCCGAACAGATAGCTTTAGACCATTGTTCATGTGTCTAATTTTTCACTTCTTTGGCCCACTGAAGACCTGGTTTCAGTTGACCTCATATATTTAAGGTTTCTTCCTCACCTTGCATCCTTTTAGCCCATCATCCCTAAGTTTTTTTCTAACTGTTCTGGATGATATTGTTGAACTTGTAGCTAGATAAAACTCGTTCCCAAGTTTAGATGTTTTTAGGCGACTCTGTAATGAAGTCCGATTGATAGATCTGTCTTCGCTAGATTATGTAAGTCGTCTTCTACCGTTTTTATGCCTTATACAGGGTGGGGCAGAGAGGACGGACGTTTTTGAAAAATTCAAAAAATCAACTAACAAGGTAGTGGACCATTTAACAAATTAAATGACTACCTACTAGTATGTAGTATCTAGTCAAAGACTCATTAGACACAATTGATATAAACTCTTGGTCTCTTGATATAGTTTTCTATTGTTTTGGACACCATTCCTTGAACAGATTTGAATATTTTAGCAATCTCAACTTGTGATTTTCCTAGGCAATGAAGAAGTTGGATTTTGTGCTTTCTGTGATTCTGTAACTGCTTTAGTTTTAGTCATATTACTTATTTATAACATATTGAATATACAATAGTTATAAATTTAAGATGAAAAATAAGAAATATTAGTTAAATTCGGTTTTTTCAAATATACCATTTTTATTAATTACACACCATTTAATATAATACTAAATAATTCAACATATTAACAAAATATTGAAACATATTAGCAAAATACATATTATTAAATCTCTAGGGGTGCTTTATTATACTTTTGGCCAAAGGTATATATGTACAGTAAATGACCCAACGACCTATAATAATGTAAAACTCCATAACATCCAATGCCAATTGCAAATCAATAGGCATTCATTAATGAACCAGTCCTATAACCATCAAATTCTGGCCTCAATCATGTATCTATCAAATTATATTCTGAAATTCCTAACGCAATCGCAATTAACTCTCTTCTGAAGCAACCCATCCCAAATTGCTCTTCCCTAAGACTAAAAGAAAATGTAACTAACAACTTAGTGTTTCTTAACTAAGGACCCGCCCAGCAGGCAAAGCTGTGTTTTTTTTAACTCTAGCCATCCTGTAGGACAAGGGTTGAGTGGTGGGTGATTCCCAAGTGGATAGAATCCTGCCCCCCTGGAATGGGGCCACCCCACTTGGATGCAATCCTGGTGAATGTTAAGTTGTAATAGAACTTCCACTTCTTAGCTGTTGCAATGACTGTTAAGCACACGGGGCTGCTATAAAAATTCCTGCAGCGTGCAACAGCCTCCCTCCCTCTAACCTGGTTATCCCAGGACAGTCTCACGGTCTGGTAACGTTGGCGGGGGCTACAACACAGGTTGTAGGCTCAATGGCTGTCTCCCTTAATCTCCTAAACGGTCGGAGGGGAAGCAGAGTGGCCATCTCTCCCCCGATGTAGTTATGAACAACAACATTAATTAAGGAGTCTTTAGGCTCGCTTAATATTAAAAAAAAAGCCAAAATCATTTATCCCTCAAAATCTTGGGTAAAAAAAAAAGACTAGGGCGAACTCACCAGTAACACGCGAGTGGAGCAATAAATGCAAAATAACCCCCAAGAAGAGAAAATGCGAATTTCTATTATTATCGAACTTTATTCACTTTTTCTCTTTAAAAATAAATTGAATAAAATCGAAAAGGACTTTGAATTCACTTCTCACCTTCTCCTGTGGGACATTCTTGTTTACATGGACGAAGCATAACAAAACTGAGAAGAGCAAAGAAATTAATTTATGTAAATTCAATATTTACCCATGTTTCGACAGTCACTTAAACACATATTTTGCTTAAATTGTGTATTATGTGTGTGTGTGTGTGTGTGTGTGTGTGTGCAGATTCTCATAATCTTCGCTACAGATTAATTTGAGCAGTAATTTCCTCGCACATTAGCAGTGACCAACCGTATCATCAAAGACACAATCTTTAAAAATAGGGCCTATACTTAATTGCGCCTCCGTCCCCTTTCAATCGTCGGTGACATCCCCGAACCAGATAATGAAACTTACATAAAGATCGGAATGACGAGAGCATGGGCCCCAGCGACGGGGGGTAGTACTGTGTTTCCACCACCCGGCGAGCTGAGAACCGGGGATAGGGCTTCTGTTACACGTCAGGGGAGTATGGATCTAAGAACCTCTTCAAGAGGTTCCGGTACGAAAAAGTGATGTGTTCTGTGCGTGGAAGTGGGAAGAGGGGGATGGGGGGAGTTGTGATGGTACCTAAGGGGGGAATATTTGTGACCATTTTTCTCCTTTTATTCTTTATTATTTTGAAGTAAATCAATGAGCGATTCATTTTCATTTTCCTTCAAGAGTTCAGCAAAAAACCCTTCCGTACAAAGTGGAGTCCGTGTGCTTCAACTTCACCTAAACACCCTTCTCACCCCTTTATGCCCCATTAAGCACAAAGACTTCCATTATTTTGTCCACCCTTAATGGCTCTTCATATCGATGGGGGAGGAGGGCTGCCCCCTAGTGGAGCATCTTGTCGAGCCAGGGTTCATCCCTGGGGACGGAGGCCCCAAGCACGCCCACTCACACCCCCAAGGCACATCAATCACATACAATATCATCCACTTCTTTCTCGGTTAGCCATTTCTCACTCACGCACTCATTCACGCAATCAACTCACCTTTTACGCGCTCTTCCAAACATTCTCACACTCACCTTCATATATTCTCCTCATACACCTATTTTCATCCATTCTTTTTGCATGTCAATACTCAATCAGAACAATGATAGCTTCATTCACACTAGAATATCTCTTACACACTCGTTCTTCACTCCATCTTTCGCACACCACACATCCCTCTCAAGTTGCTCATTTGCACTTTCCTCTAGACTATTCCTTGTCCTTCCATACCATAGCTTCACTTCATTACACCGACGTCGACACCAACATGCTTTCATACACTTTCCTGACACATTCCACATTTTACCTCTTAGCATTCTCCCACGCTACCATCTCCTCCAAGACTTTCTGACCATTTAAAACCTTGTGGTTGCAACCTACTTCATCTGTACCACTATCATTCACGGTTTCATGGATACTTACACCACGGACTCTAACATCACATCCTCATCTTCACTCATTTATGCATTTACTTTTTGCCCCTTCCTCACACACCCACTTTCAAAGATTTCGATCAACATCTCCAAATCTCTTTTATTCTGTCACTAACACCAGGTAACTAGCATATACCAACAATGTATGTAAATAGACACCCTCCCCCTCACCATTCGTCTTCAATCTCACATTCACTTCCACTCGTACTTCTCAGTACACACCATATGTGAAGATCTTAAGCAGCCATGACGACATCAAACCAACCTTGGCTTTTAAAGCCGAAAAAAATATCGACTCAGTGTGACTCAAACAAAGAATTCGGGGGGAAATTGCGAAGTTTTTAATTATTTTTTATTAAAAAAGCCAAACCCAACGAAGCATTTTAACCCATTTTTTTTACATATAGAACCCCTCAAAAGTGGTAAAATTATGGGAAAGGAAAATTGGTTAGGTAGATAACCCGAGTAACCAAAAAGAAGCCTACTTAGAGTGGGAGAGATTGCTGAACGTACCTTCGTTGCGCAATGGAGTTCCTCCTTCGGAGTAACTTAGTATTGTGGTTATTTTTACAACCTTCTTTTAAAGGATTTTATGCTTTGTTTGATGAGTTGTTAAGAGTCAAAATGATGCACCGTTCCCATGAATTCTTCGCAACAGCGAAACGACTTTTCCCTTTGCTGAGATTAGAGAGATTATCTTGAATCTGGAACAACATCACAATTGACACAATCTCATAATTCTAAATAAATATATATATATATATATATATATTTCATGGTATAGGTCAATATATTTTATATTCGTGGTGATTTGCAGTTATTACTATAAATTTTGCTACTCAGCAAATCTACTTCCCATAAGACTCAGAAAGATCTTTCTCTCTATTAATCGTAGGGGAGGGTATTTTTGTTTGTAAAGGGGGGTTACTTGTGGGTTCTACTTATTTTCTTGTTTTAATTGCCTCTATCCTTTTCCTTTCAACATACATTCATTGAATTACCCAGATTTCATTTTTTTTCTCCTTACGAACTAACATATTTCCCCTTTCTCTTTTCGTGTTAGTAGGTCATTATCATTCTCCATTCAATTTCCTGATTCTGACCCGATAGACCCAATCAAGTAGCATCTCTCTACGTGTGTGAGGCCCTACTATCATCCGTGTGCAAATTCACCATCACCTTAATGATGGAAGAGATAAGAGATTAATTACACTTTTAACTAAGTTTTCGCCATTGGTTTCGGGCAAGGAAGGATAGTGGTGCATCGTGCTGTTGCTCGAAGGTTAAATATGACTCATACGAAATGCCGACATTTAGCGGTTGTATTCCCCGAGTGCGTAAATATGGACCGAAAGGGATATAGGATCTGCATCAAATTATGTCTTTTAATTGGGGCATTTTTAAAATCCATAAGGGTTTTATATTATCAAGGCGCATAATGATTATATATTAGTTTTAATGAATTGATGACGGTGTTTTGAATATTTTTTTAACCATATTTACGGCTCCATTTCTCTGTAACAAAATTCTAGCCATATATCGGACTAAAGTAGTCTTATTTCTTTGGGAATTCTAAATGAACGTTCTTGAGATGCTGTGAAGACAGCGAGCCTAGTAATTAGTATGTTAGATACAATACCACCTTATTAATAAAAAAATAAATTGAAAAGATTCTATACCTAACTTCTAGTATTTAACTTAAAATATGTCCAGAATTAGCTAACTTTTAAATGAGGCCAGTTCAGATAAAATAGGTTCAATCGGTGAAACAGCTTTCGGTTAACTAGTTGTGACTAGCTAGCACCGTCTCTCGCTCTTCGCATCAAACCACAAAACTTTACAGGAGCCGTCTCGTACACGCTATTGATCAACCTTTTGCAGATTCCTTCTTTTCTTATCTGCTAAACGAAAGAGCAATTCATTGCCATATTTGCAGCTCTGAAGGAGAAAAGATCAACATAAATCAACATAAGCAAGAGGACTCTCACAACACCCCCACACCCCCGGGGCACGCAAATACGCCCAATACCCACACTCTCAACTCCTCCGCATATTATCCATTGTGGAACTTCATCCTCCCCCCCTTTCTGGAGGTCCAGGTGTGGGCGAAAGTGTTGGGAGAGTTCAAATCTACGAAACCAAATACCAGAAGCCTTACAAATTTTCTTCTACCTTTCTCTACAGGATTTCTGCTTCTCGTATTCTGTTACCAATGACAGGCGATTCTTAGGCGGCGAAAAGGCTTTTTTTTTAATGCTAAAAATCAACTTTGTAAGTCACTGTTGAGAAGGAATTTAAGTGAATGAGGGACTGTAAGCGGAGGGTTGTATTGGGGGAATGTCTCATAAGGCAGAAGAACCCCGTTGGGGGCGTGGCCATGGCATTTCAAACCCTAATTGGTCAAAAGTTTACCTCTTAAAAGGGACACGTGTGGAAGCGAAGACGGAGAGAGAAGTTGGTTGCTGCGTCTTCGTTTCTCTCCGCTTGGATTCCAGCTTCGCTCCCTTCGCCTCAATCGCGGCTTAACGAGGGGCTTCCTTAGCATTGATCTTCCATCCATATCTCTTCATACATTTCAGTTGACTTTTATGGGTCTCGCATATATGGACATTTTAACGCCTTTGTCTTTTACATCTTAATTAGTTTACGTGCCTATTAATGCCTAAATAACCCCCTATCTAACTAGCCTAAACTAATTAGTATGTAAAAGACTGGCATTTCCAAAAACCGTGGTTTACCGACTTCCTTCCCTTATTATCCTCTTAAGAACCTGACCTCGGTCCTTACGAACTTCCCACTTTCGTAATATTTTGTAAGGTTTGTTATTTATTAAAAAAAATGGCATTACCAATATAAATTTGGGAGAAGTCTGTAAAAGAAACTAAGTTAAGGAGATATAAATGTGTAAAATACAAAGCTCCCGTAGACGAAAGGAGACACTAAAGGGATGGAAACCCGGATAAATGGTGCTATTTATTAGTTAATGGGGGTGTTAATGGAATTTTAGCACAAATATTTTCCTTGCAATCTTTACTAGAAAAACATAGTGAAGAAGTGACTTCTATTCCTGAACCTTACACGACACACTCACCCAGCTTTGTACACAGTACTTAATTCAAGTAACATAAACTCAAAGTTAATGGGGTTGATATCGAATCTACTCTACCCTTTTCATCTACCCAGATACTGGTGATAGATTAAATTCCGAATGAAACGCTCAAGAGGTATATTTATTGTTGAACAGTAGTTCGCTCCTTGTTTTTAACACGGTAATATAAAAATAAAAAGTTCAATGGACTGCAAATTGTTTCAGTACAAAAACATTGATCACACAATAATTTTAGTATCTAGTCATTTGTTATTATTTACATCAAACTAAAAAGAAAAACAAGGACATTTCTACCAGAAATTTGGTGAGGAGACGCTTGTAAAAAAGTGATGTGGGTGGTAAGAATGAGTGGAAGATATACAGGGTGTTAGGCTGAATTTGACGGTTTGCATAAAAAAATATGCAATATCTCAGCCAAAAATAAATGTATTTTAATTTTCTTTTTAAATATTAACTAAATTATGTCTGGGATATAACAGCTTACTCAAAGTAGTCGCCCTCAGCTCCCACCACGGCTTCAAGACTGGTCTGGAACTTGCTGCATGCGTTCCTCACTGTCTCTCTGGGAAGATCCTTAAACAATTCCTTGTCTTTTGGCCACCAGCTCGGCCTTGGGGTTGCAGGCAGAGTGGTTGATGTCTTTCTCCAGTGACCTTCACTAGAGACACACCCACAGACCATCCTAGTTTGGGGATACTTGGTTTTCATGATACTTGGAACGTCGCATGGATTATAGGCAAGCCAGCTGTTGTTCTGAGTGTTGTGAAACTGGTCCTGAAAGAAGCAATTTTCGTCTGAGAGGAAACACATCGTCTCACATTCAACAGGATGATTCATCTTGTTCGAGAGCTTCTTTTCCTTCGTCAAGCGGTTCTCCTTGGCCTTGGCTGCCAGAATTTGTCCCTTGCGAGTATTGTATGAGTGATAGCAAAGGTCCTCATTCAGAGCCAACTTCATGGTGGTAACTCTAACACCCATATCTCTTGCCAAAACCTGGATTCTCTTTCTCGGATCTTCCACCACCTTGTCCTGCAGTTGTTGGATGAATTCCGGCGTGTGGACTAAGTCAGAACACCTGTTGTGTTCCTTTCTGCTACCCACGACTTCGAGGTCTCCATTGCAGCTGTCCATGTCATGTCTTACGGCCTTTACAGTGTTAACAGAGCATTGAACTCCAGTCAAAACTTCTAGTCTTTTTGATACCCGGTGAAATCATCATGATGCAGTTGACTATTTTCTAATATTCAGATGGCTTAGTTTTCCATGTCAGCTAACTTTTTCTCAACTAAAACTTTACTCTTTATCCTCTCCAACGCCAATGACTGTTCAATGATGCGTCAGTATGTTCCTAAAAATCGTCAAATTTAGCCCAAACACCCTCCATAGCCCTGAGATAAAAGAAAAGCTACTCGGGACGCCCGAAACTTTCCGGAACCTGCTATCCTCCCCTAGTGAGGAATATGAAGGTGTTGAGGCCAGAGGTTACACAATTCTCCAGATGTCAGCTGCAACATGGTTGCCCTTTCTACCCCTCACACCCCATTGCGGAGGGTATCCTGTCAATCTATCGGTTTGTTATCTTCATCAGTTATGTAGCATCGCTTTATGCATTTGAAAGCAGAGCCTAAACTTGTTTAAGCTTATTTGGTTATCACTTGGTTCGTTCTCTTCAGCTAAGTTATTTGGTAGTATATTACAGACCCCCGCCCCGACCCCCATTTTAGAAAGTGAACTTAGGCCATCTCACCTTTCACATCCATTCCATTCTGTACCTCGCAGCTAAGCCTACTCAACTTTGACCCTAAAATTCACCTCTTTAATTAGAAGAACGCATCTATGTCGTTAGCATATACAAACATTAAAAATTTCAAATTTCATTCACACATTACAAACACACACACACACATATATATGTATATATATATATATATATATATATATATATATATATATATATATATATATATATATATATATATATATACAGGGTGGGCGGTAAGTTTCCTTACATAGGAATTTTTTTTTTTATGCTTTAGATACCCTAGAATATGCATTTGAGGAAATAGCAACGAATTGATCTCATACTGATGTCTGGGTCGGGAAGCAGTCGCATGGTTGCAATTAAGTTTAACAGAAAACATGGAACGAACATCACACACTTCACTGTGGCAAAACTTATTAACAAGTTTTAGAAAACTGAAAATGTTGCAGATCAACGTCGAAGTGGTCCAAGACGTACATCCACCGATGAAGACACAACATCTACGATACTTACAGGGCTTACACAAAGTCCCAGCAAAAGTACACGCCGTTGTGTGCAGAAAGTGGTGTCAGCAGATGGAATATCAGGCGCATTTTGAAAGCAAACAAATGGCATCCATACAAATTGTATATGGCACCGCATTTGAGTGAAGACGGATGGAATTCTGTGAATGGGCATTAACCAAAGTGAACGAGGATGCAAACTTTTCAACTAAGATCTTGTTTACACATCAAGCAAATTTTTACGTCAATGGAGAGGTTAATCGGCAAAACATCCGTTATTGGAGTAATGCTAACCCTAACTGGCTCAGTCCGACGAAGATGCAAGATGCCTGTAAAGTGATGGTGTGGGCCGGGATATGGGGTGACAGAATTACTGGACCAATTGTTGTCAGTGGAAATCTTAATGTCGAAAGGTATCTTAACTTGTTGCAAGAAGAAATTTTCCCATCCCTGGTAGACGAGGAAGGTAACTTCCCAATTTACTTCTAGCAAGATGGAACTCCACCTCATTATGGTGTTCACGTGCGTCGGTATTTTGATCAGCAGTTTCCGGATGCTTGGATTGGTCGGCGTGATCTTGTGGAGTGGCCTCCCAGATCCCCAGATCTCTCCCGCCTTGATTTCTCTGTTCGGGGGCACTTGAAGGCCATGGTGTATCAGGTAAAGATACGAGACATAAATCATCTAAAGGAACGCATCACCAACGCCATTACAAACACAATTTCAACTGTGCTAATGCGTGCTCATCAAAAGTGGGAAACACGTATTAAAATGTGTTTTCAAAACAATGGCAACCATGTAGAGCATATTATATAAATACAAATGGTTTTCCATAATAAAAAATGTATTTTTCCTATGTATGGAAACTGACGGCACACCATATATATATATATATATATATATATATATATATATATATATATATATATTCCTGATCGTAAGTATAGGACCAGTTGAAAAAGTGTAAAAATGGACATTTCGCACCTTCAGATTCTTATAAGGTTCTAAGTGAAACTTTGATATACTAAACGCTAAATTGAAGCTGAGTCAAAGAAAGGTAGTTTAAACAAATTAAAGAGAAAAGCCATTTACTCAAATGAGCTGCTCATCAGAAAACCCCCTCAAAACAGAATTAAACCTTCAGAATAAGGACTCAGTAGTAAGTGGCTCCACCATTCTTGTTGATAACCTCAAAACTTCGACGTGGCATGCCTGATACGAGGGTTTCTAAGAAGGACGGGGGAACATTACTCCAAGTGGTGAAGATGGCCTCACGAAGGGCATCCACTGTCATGAACTGATGTCCATTTTTGTAGCCTTTCCTTGCCATCCATCCCCAAATGTTTTCAATTTGGTTTAGATCCGGTGAGCACGCTGGATGGTGTGAAAGAGGGACGTCATTCTCCTGCAGGAAGGGCTTTGTCAGGCGGGAATTGTGAATTGCCGCCAGGTCTTGTTGGAAGACCCAGTCATCACCACACATACGAGGGCTCTCCGTCGTGAGGGATGCCCTCTGCAGCATCTCTACATAGCCAGCCGCCGCTTGACACCTCTACACAACCTGAAGCCCCATTGTTCCATTAAAGCAAAAAGACCCCCCACCATGATGGAGCCTCCACAACTGTCTCGTGTGGAAAACGTCTCGGGTGGGATTTGCTTGTCATGCCAGTAACGGTGGAAACCGCCAGGACCGTCAGGGCTAAACTTTTCCTCATCAGATAATAAACCTTCTTCCACTTTGTGATTTCCCATGTCTGGTGCTCCCTGGTGAACTCTAAACGGGCGGTTTTGTGACGTTGAAGCAGACGAGGCGCTTGAAGCAGTTTTTTTATTTTTCCTGCCCTTCCCTCTGTTATGACGTTTAATGGTTATTGTAGAGGAATTACAACATAAATCCTCCCGGAGGGCCAGGTGGACGTATACATTAACCCCCCCCCCTCCATGCGAAGAAAGCAAGAGAATCGAGACACATGAGGAGAGTCGTGGGAACGTTAGCCGGCGGAATAACCGTCTAACTGCCTACCCTTTTTGATCTCCCCGTCGCATAGGTAGCCGGAGCGAGCCGCTGTGCTAAGTTGACCACTAAAGGCCCTTAAGCAGGGTTCAAAGGACCCAATTACCTACTAAATCCGAAGGCCCGTGGTTAAATCGACAAAAAGCGGTGCCAGTCAAAAGGAACACCAAGGATGGTGACGGTTGGTGGTGTCTCTAATTAACAAGCCGACTTGGGCACCACGGTGCCACCCTCCTCACCCCTCGCTCTCCCCTCTGCGGCCTCGCCCTTTCCTCCCTAGATGGGGCGGTCGCCAGCCTATAAATAAGCCCCTGAAGGAAAGAGAAAAGATTAATTCGAGGAGAGACGATAAAGGATCAGTTCGAGAAGATCGATCCTTCCCCTAGTTTGGAATTAACTTAAAACGTCACGTTTTGTATCGGTACCAGCCCGAAGCATCATACACAGGCTTAGTAAGAAACTTGGCAGGACCAACATTCCTAGTGCCAAACAGGAATTTCGCAAGTAAGATAATAGAAGAACCAGTCACCCTCGAGTGACTCTCCAATTGCGATCTTAAAACCGAAGAATTAGACGTCGGATTCCCTTACCTACCTCCTATCTCGAGGAAAATCTATCATCGGCCGCTCCAACACACCGAAGCGCGAGAAAAGCAATCTAGTGACCTCCGGCAACCTCTGATCCTTTCTTTCATGTAAGTCAGAAAGACCATTTATGTTCGTATTGCTTTAGTATGAGTTTATTACGGTACTCAAATTAACTGAAGTATAAACAATTGTTAGTGAACCCCGTCATATTTATAAGTAGAAGAGTGAAATTTAATTTGATATTTAAAGCTAATCTTAAAGGGTCACTATAAAATAACTAATCGGCAATTGGTTTGTATACCTGGTGCCTACTAATTTTTTTATTTGGTCAAGAATAGATTCTGTAATAGGCCCAGTTTTAAGTATGGTTAACCTCGTTAAACTTATTAGGTGAATATAAATATTTTTACTGTTTTTTTTGTAGTTAATTGCTAAATTTAAAATATATATTTATTTTTGTATAATTCTGGCGTTTCAATGGATCCTTTACGTGTTTAACGGGCTCTCTCCTTAAACCGGATTAAACGCTGTGACACTCTCTCAACAATAAAGTAATTAAAAGGTCCACTCAGTCAATATTGAAGTATTGTTGTCTTGCATAATTAATAGGGTCAGACCGGCTTCCTTAAAACAACAAATACAATACGATTTTACGACAGGTATTGGACTGCAATCAGCATCGGTGAATGCCTTAATCTGACTTGAGGACCGTGCCGTGTCTTGACGAGCAACCCTGTTGATCCTCCTACCTAGTGCTGTTGTAATTTTGGGGTGTCTACCACTTGACTTCGCTGTTTCAGAAAATTGCAAATCGCTGTTTTACTGCGTCCAACCTCGGCAGCGATGGCACGCTGCGACAGGCCTTGCTTATGCAGTTCAACAATCGACCACGTTCAAATAATGAAAGTTTACCCGCTCTAGGGATTATGACGTCTTAACACCGTGAGCTCGAAACGATAAATGACACAGAATCCGAGAATTTGCGCAAATTCAGACTATTATGCGCTGTGGTCTTAATCTTTTGATCAGTTGTTGAGCACCTCATTTGAGTAAACTGTCTTTTCTCCTTAATTTGTTTGTCTCAGCTACAATTTAGCTTTTAGTATATCGAAGCTTCACTTAGAACTTTATAAGTATCGAAAGGTGCAAAATGTCCATTTTATATACGAATATTACATAATGCAACACTACAAGAGGGCAATGGCGGACAAGATACCACTTCCTGAAGTCTGATTGATAAAGAAAATTCAAAAACCTTAAAGATATAAAGATACACAACTCACTAAAAGCCACCAAGCCTCTCAAGATTGTATGACATAATCCCCAGGTAAAACAAAATGGCCTATAAATTACAATAGTGTAATACTTCATAAGGACCAGTCACAAATCACCCCCTGATCCAGTTGTGTTCGACACCAAGCAACGTTAGAGTTCGCAGAAGAGAAGTGGAATCGAGAATGCATAGTATCAACACTAAAGCATGGTGGCCGCTCTTTAATGGTATAGAGCGGCATGTTAAGTTCAAGGGTAAGTCGTCTCACCGTTTGTGATAGAACCATGAATTCAGTGAAGTACAAAGTTGGCCTCTACAGAAATGCCCCGAAATGTGATTTTTCACGTCACAAGTCTACTTCCGCCATACAGTAGTTCGGGGACAACAATATCACGGCGATGATCAATCTCAGGATATGAATCCACTAGAAAACCTGTGGCATGACTTGAAAGAAGCCATAAGACGTCATTAGCCACCTTCCAATGAGTTACTGAAAGCAGTCATCCCTGAGGAGTGGATCAGCATTACACCCTTCAGATGGCACACCCTCGTGGAGAGCTGCCTCGAGGAATAGATCCTCTCATCACGGCCAAGGATCTCTCGACACGCTACTGAGCTTACTGTATCAGCTTGATGTTGCTGTAATTTCCACAGAGCTTCGTCTGCTTCTCTGATGCTGATTTTACATGATTTGGAAATTTTTGTTAATTCTTGTTGATTTTGGGGGTCATATATAACTTATTGCTTCTTTATTCCTTCTTATTTCGCTGCTATATTCATATTGTTATGCAAATAAAATCTCTACTTCTCTGCATTTATCGAATTTGGCAAAACCTCAGAAGTGACTGAAAACTTTGGGCCGCGGTTGTATGTACCCCATTAAGCTCCCTGCCACTTATTTGATGACCTCTTCCTTGCCCAACTTATCTAAGGGGTTGTCGCAACCGTAGTGAAAGCGGCGTTTGATTTCTGACCTCGAGGCAAGGGTTTACTCCTAGTGGCGTCATGAGCTGGCTGCCCATTGGCAGATGCGCTGATACTCACTCCCCGTGGCCCTAAGCATCATCATATACAATCACAACACCGCAATCGTTCCTATTCCCGCCTTCGCCGAACAACATGCACACTCTCTTTCTCTCTCTCTGTTTCAGAAGCCTACCGATGGACTACTAGTTTCCCCTGAGGGGCCACGAAGCATTGCACTATCGACAGTTTGTGTCAAAAACACAATGAGCCCGATAACACCCCCTCCCCCCTCCAAGGAGGACCGCCCTTTGTTGCCTTCGAGCATTTCATTATATGTTCGGGGAATCTCGTGGGGAGAATGGTACTACCTCCTTACCTACTATATATGTCTGGCCTATTATCCCATGCAATTTCAATATATCTGGCCTATTATCCGATGCAATTCAATATATCTAGCCAATTTTCACACACAACTTCAATATATTTGGTCTATTACCCCATGTAACTTCAATATATCTGGCCTATTACTATATGCAACTTCAAAATATATGGCCTATTACTCCATGCAACTTCAATATATCTGGCCTATTATCCCATTCAACTTCAAAATATCTGGCTTATTACCCATGCAACTTCAATATATATGGCCTATTATCCCATGCAACTTTAAAATATCTGGCCTATTACCAATGCAACTTCAATATATCTGGCCTATTACCCCATGCAACCTTCAAAATGTCCGACTTATTACCCCATGCAACATCAATATATGCAGCATCCTTACATGTGACACCTTATCGACCTCTTTCGTGAAGTCGAGATAACTTGCATCTACACCTTCCACTTCATCTACAGCACTTGTTACAAAGTTTAGAACTGCCCTCTTTAAACACTCGTTGAGACTCCTTATTTCCAAATGACCCAAAATGCACTTTTTAAATAACATTTTCTATATTTTTTCTCCATATAGAAGTGAAACATAGATCTATAATTGCTAAGTCATAAAAATGAAACTGCGTTTCCTCGCTTCCAATGTCAGGAATTTCACCATATCCTACTGATCTTATCTAACATTATTAATGCTACTAATAAGTATCAACATCTTGCTTAAAAGACCCATGCAGAAGTACCATTGGGACCACATCATTTATTTACGTTATTAAAAGTGTTCCGGGGGCTGTCTTTTTATAGTAAGGTGTATGAAGCAGCAGATAAGGATGAAAACTATGATATTTTATACTTGGACTTTAGTAAGGCTTTTGATCGAGTGCCACACTTACGGCTTCTGAGCAAAGTTAAAGCACACGGGATTGATGGCAGTATATTTAGGTGGATTCAGTCATGGCTTGGTGACAGACAGCAAAGAGTTAGTATAGATGGAGTTAAATCTGAGTGGGGGTGTGTTAGCAGTGGAGTTCCGCAAGGATCTGTTTTGGGTCCCTTGCTATTCTTAATTTATATTAATGATCTTGACATAGGTATAAGTAGTGACCTGAGTAAATTTGCTGATGATACTAAGCTAGGTAGGGCCATTAGGGCTGATTCTGATGCTGTTGTAATGCAGGAGGAATTGACCATTCTGTCCAATTGGGCTGAGAAATGGCAAATGAAGTTTAACATAGACAAATGTAGTGTACTTAGTATAGGTAGAAATAATCCACTGAATAGTTATAAATTAAATGGGAGAAATTTAGGGAGGACCGATTGTGAGAGGGACTTGGGTATTTTGGTAAGTTCAGACCTTCGTCCTAGAAAGCAATGCCTAAATGCTAAGAATAAAGCTAATAGGATATTGGGATTCATTAGGAGGAGTGTAAGTAATAAGAGTGCTGAAGTCATTCTAAAACTGTATCTGGCGCTAGTTAGGCCTCATCTAGACTATGCAGTACAATTTGGGTCACCATATTATAGGAAGGATATTGATTTGCTTGAGTCTGTGCAGAGAAGGATGACAAAGATGATTGGTGGGCTAAGGAACTTACCTTATGGTGAAAGGCTCAGAAAACTAAATCTACATACATTGGAAAGGAGAAGAGTCAGAGGGGAATTGATTGAAGTCTTCAAATGGGTAAAAGGATATAATAAAGGGGATCTGGGTAAGGTTCTTATACTTAGTGAACATGACAGGACACGTAGCAATGGGTTTAAGCTTGATAAGTATAGGTTTAGGAAGGAGATTGGGAGGAATTGGTTTACAAATCGTGTGGTAGATGAATGGAATAGGCTCACTAGACATGTGATAGAAGCCTCCTCTCTGGGTAGTTTTAAGAATAGATTAGATAAATATATGAATGAAGCTGCTAGATGGGACTGACTTTTTTTATGTACATATTTATATATTTTCCTGCGGAGTGGGGAGATTATTTTGCGGTTGCATGAATGGACATAATCCTCTGGATGCATTTTATGTATATTGTAGATTAGATCTGACGAACTCCTGTTAAGGGTGACAATGTTGATGACTTTTCTCTGGTAAGAAATCTTTTGTGTGTTGACTGGAACAGGAGCTGCCAAGTGTAGGCCATGAATGGTCTTTTGCAGTCTCCTTCTTTTCTTATGTTCTTATGTTCTTAAATGGTATCTCAGTTCTCTCCGATCGCTTTTAAGGGGATCAAGATCATTAATGAGTCTTAGGATTAAAATCCATCAATTGAAAATGTAATCATAACAAACAGGTAGTTAATTAATTATGACTAAACTACAGCATTACTACAACTTTTATTTTTATCATGCAATTGTTAACTGAATCTTCGTCAGACGTATCCGCACTCTCCTGACGTGGAACGGATGACTCTTCCTTAGGCCACGAATTGTTTCTTTCTAGCTTGTTGGCAACAAAACTCTATACTCCCATTCTTCCTGCAGTTTCCAACCGAACACAGCCCCTAGTGCCTTCACGTTTTCTAGCGTTTGTCAATCTGATCTTTATGTGATTTTCCAGCAAGGGGATTTCATAACTTTCCTATTCCTGATCCTCTTCAAAAGGATGCGCCCTTCCTCTCTAAGAATGTCATAGTTCCCCTCTTTCACTCGTTAGTTTTCGCTTTAAATTTGAAAAAACAAAATCTCTTTATTTAAGAGACAAAAAGGGAATTTTTCTAGCGTCACCTAGAAAGGAAAGAATGACCTGTAGGAAAGAGAGAGGACAGGAAGTACACATATCGAAATAACGAAAACCATCGAGGCCATGAGGAAGGATTTTTCTTAAGTGGTTGATAAAGAAGGTGGTAATGCCATGAGGAAATGGAAATATACGGAAGATACAGAATCCTAGTGGATCTTGGTGCACTAGAGGGGAGAACTCTAGCAAACGTGCACAACTATTCCATAATTAAAGGTAGGTTCCTTTGAAGGCAAAGGTGGCCTTAATCTACCATATTTACAAAAAAGGTTATATAATTTACTTATTTGTTTGCCCTTAAGTGTCTCTGGCTGCTTTTCTTGCTCTCTGCGGAGAGCAATCACGGAAGTGGGTATTATTCTGATCCGGGCAGGATGGAGCCTCGCCTCAGAAGGGTCACGTGGTGTCCTCTTGGTCCATAAGAGGGTGTTTACATAGTGGGTATAATTGTTCAACTCGGTGTATACTGAAAATAGCGCTCTTGTGCTCAATTAAGCGATAATAAACTTGCCGAGAATGCGATCACTTCCTTATCAGGCAACTTTTGTTTGTAGAGACGTGCTTAATATGAGCACAAGGACTCCTCTCCCAGTAGAGGGGACACCACCGTTCATTCAGATTTTGGGGGGTGTGATTTCATTCCCCCTTTCTCCCTATTATACCTAAAAAAAAAGAATTTGAAAAGAATTTCTTGAAAAAAGCGAAAACTAACATGTTCATCTCTGACAAAGTGGTTCCTAAATAAAATGGTGAAGTAAGGGTAGTTAAAAATGTCTAAAAAATACATATCCCGAGTAACCAAAAGAAAAGAGCGATGATTAGGTTCCAATTTTAGGGCAAGGGAGTGTATTAAGCAAGTTAAAAATAGTCCATAGTTGACGCACCATTGACCTTACCTTTATTTTGTATTGTTGTGGTGGAATAATGGTGTGCAGTGTATCTATGTGTCTGACCTCGTTGGTCGACGCCACGATGAGATCTTAAACCTAAAATTTTAATTGACTGGATACTTGTTTGCATCGCCACATCGCTCAAAATACTGAAGAGGGAGACGCTACTTTCCATTCTACTACGGGAAGGAAGAATTCACAACATAATGGCTAATCGTTAAAATCCTAAGATACAAGCAACCCGCGAATATAGGCAGGTACACATTACAACTCGAATAAGTAGCTCAGTGAATATAGGCTGCTGCATATTACCACTCGACTAGTCCTTCAGTGAATATAGGCTGCTGTATATTACCACTCAACTAGTCCCTCAGTGAATATAGGCGAATACAAAGTTACCACTTGACCACATACCTCAGTGAATATAGAACTACACATAGTACCACACAACGACGTAGTTCAGTGAATATAGGCGATTTACATTTTGCCACTCGACTATGTGGTACAATTAATGATGTATGCATGCTGTAGGAGTGGTATTACTGCATGCATATCTGAATTAAGGCTAGCTTGCATTTTACCACTCTATTAGTGCATGAGCGGAAATGAGCTGCTTATTTTTTACCACTCAACTCCGTGCCTCAGTGAAAATAGACCTGCGTACATTACCCCTACGTGATTCATTGAACGGACTGGCTTACATTTTACCACTCGCTTAAATGCCTCAGTGAATATAAGCTAGGCTAAAATTTGCCACTCGATTACGCGCCTTACTGAAAACACGCTGTCACGCATTACCACTCAACTACGCACCTCCATACGTTCTCTTTCCTTATGCGTTCGAAGGTGGGACGAAATGCGTAAATCGTGGCAGCGTTTGAGAGGCGCCGAAAGCGACGTGATGGCGTTGGTGCGATGTCCTTTGGTTTCGAAAACTCGGCCACATTTTAATTCGTTTATCTTAAACCTAAACAGAACCAACGAGGGAATCGCAACCCAAAATTTGTATGGCTGGTTTCGCTAAAGAACGCGGTGAAATTAGAGGAACTTGGAATGTATGGAACAACGTACAATTAAGTCGTTCCTAAGTAACGCGGCTTTTTTTTCATGTTATCATTAGTTTATGGCTATAAATTAAACAACTCTTTAAAGTTATTTCAATTAGTATTTATTTATTAATTTGATAAGTAGTATATAATTTTCCACCAGTTTTTACAACTAGTCTCCATCTTTCTACTTTTAAATGTAATGTTTATAAAAATCGTTTGACTTTGAAATAATCTTCATTCTCTTCAGGTGAGTCGCTAAGTCATGAAAATATAATAATCTGGTTGGTGAGTACAGGAGGATGGACTCATTAACTCCCAATCCAAATTGTTATATTTTTGTATGATAATTCTTGTCACATCAGTTCCTGATGAAAGAGTACTCTTCTTCTATGGATTAATGATGGCCGTTTTCTTCAAGTGCTGGATGGCAAAAGGTGTAACTGAGCAGAGTAACCCACGTTGGTGATAGTGCGATTTGGGTTAATAAGTTGTAGAGTGGCCAGTTATTTCCTAGCTGTTGTGTCACCGTAGCATATGGGGAGGGGGGGTGCCATAAAATTCCGGCAGCATGCAACAGCCTCCCTCCAGGCTAACCGGGTCCCCTCAGGAGGGCCTCACTTAATTGTGGTAACGTTGACAGGGCCTCATCGGAGGGAGCGGAGCTATTATGCTCCTGGAGAGCTCAAAGCAACATATCCCACCTAACGTGAATGAGGCTCCTGTTTCAGCTAGGGGGTGTTGGCTACCCCAGGACTAATCCAATGTCTAGAACGTTTAATATTATAGTACAGTGAGGTCAAACAATTATTTAGACACATTCAAAGTTATTTAATATATATATATATATATATATATATATATATATATATATATATATATATATATATATATTTTTTTTTTCCAGACATTTGAAACCAATAGTAATCCTCCAACTAACGTATTTTGACGTGTTAACGAAAGATAATTAAAAATGTGTGATACTGAGTATATTTTATTTGCGAAAAGACAAAATAACGGTGGAAATATGTATTTAGACATCCATGGGAAGTATTTTTAAATTAGCTTATTTACAGAATTTTTAGTTCTTGATTTAGAATTAGATGGGTTCCAACAGTTAGGTTACTTAGGTATAGTTTTGTGTATAATCTCATTTAGCATCTGACTGTCATACTAAATAATTGTGCCATCGTGGCTAAAAGTAAAGAGCTCTCAACTGATTTAAAAAGAAAGGTAATTGAGCACTACAGAGAAGGAAAATCTATAGAACTATTTCTGCTGACTTATCTGTTCCTGTCAGCACTATAGCTTGGATGGCTAAAAATAATGGAAGCCCCCCCCCCTTCCATCTTAGGACTACTGTAATCCTTCCTCGTATTGGAGCTTCAGGAAAATATCTCAACAAATCCGTCCACGGATGCTGAAATCGGTATCCATGAACCCGGTGATAAGTAGAGTAGAACTACAAGAAGATCCGCGTAAGGCTGGGAACTCAGTTACGAAAAGAACAATTAGTAATGAGCTCAATAGACAAGCTCCCAGATCTCGATCAAGGAGCAACACCCCTTTTCTGAAGAAGGTTCATTTGTTAGCTCGACGAAAGTTTGCTCAGTAACAATCAGAGAAACCAGATATACTTCGGTCTGATGAGACCAAAATTATGATGGAACCACCTCTGATCGGAAGAACACTACCCCCACAGTCAAGTATTGAGACGGCAGCAGTATGGTCGGGGTGGGAGTCATTTAATGGGATTGGTGCTCTTCATATAATTGATGGAACAATGAATAGAGCCACGTACCATCAAATATTGGCGAATAACAACGCCAACGGCGTAAAAATTGGTGATGCAGCACGATTGAATGTTGCAGCAAGCCAATGATCCGAAGCACATGGCGAAAGCAACACGCGAGTGGTTCCGACAGAACAATATTGTTTTACCGTGTCCTAATCGATCTCCTGAATTGAATCCGATCGAAAGTTTGTGGTTAATATTGAAGGAACAAGTCTACAAGAGAAAACCTGCAAACCACGCCCAATTAAAAGTTATATGTAAAAAAGAGTGTGCTGATATTCCAACACAATGTTGCCACGACCTGGTCAAATTTTCTAATAAACTCAGAGCAGTTATAGCAAACAATGGTGGTTCAACGATATATTAGTCTCCCTCTATCTAGTATACAAATACCTATTTCTTTCCTTATATTTGTTTTGTTTGTAAAATGTAATAGACATTTGAAGAATATCTCCATTATCTCTCTTAATTTAAATAAAGAACTGTTAATAATATAGGTGTTTGATACACAAAAAATATAGTTGGAAATAATTAAAATAAACTTTATTTTGAGCGTACAAATATTTGTTTCACCTTATTGTACATAACCTACTTTTTGTTTCTTGTAACAATCCTACTTAAATGGATTATTCTTTAGTCTAGAGAAGAGAGTTGAATGAATGTTGATTTTTCGTTCTAAGTCTACCTCTGACAGGTCCTGAGGAACTATGCCTATCTCCTTTGAACGATGAATAAGGTAAGTCGAAATGTAGGCCTCGGGTTAACCCTAAGTCTTCCAGATTTCTAAGCTTCGAGTTTACTAGACTAGGCTCATATAAACTAGAGGGACTTGCGGTGGATATCAATTGGATTTGGTCTCAGAAAACTCAAATACCCCTTGTGACATTGGTTTGACCTTCATATCTCTAAAAAAAGGCCAATCTAGCACATCTAGCCACTAGGTGGCGCTATCTGGTAATCAACCTATATCATATTTGAACTCAGTGACCTCAATTACCTTTAAGAGCATTAGTTTTAGCTGGCTACATTGAACCAGCGACTCGTTGCGGACATAAGATGAACACAACACGAGATTTGCATGACCCATAGACCTGCTTCGCCGCACTTCAAAACAAAATAATGATAAACATGAACAAAAATACCGCACTAGTTTTAGGATGATCTAATACATAACCTTTAAATCATGAAGAGAAGACTATTTCGGGTGCATGAAATCTGGAGAGCGAGCATTTCCCAACTCTTGCTTTAAAGCTATTCGACGGATCTTCCTCTGCGATTTGGGGCAGGAGGGCATGCAATCTACGAATTCTGCCCACTTGCCTACTGCGAAGAGGGTACGCGGACAGAAAATAAAGAATAACTATATTATTATTTCCGATAAAAAAAGGATACGGATTCAACCAACGAAGGTGATGTTAAACATTGGCGAAAGAATAAGAGCAAAGTCCGAGAGATAGGAGTAATGATGGGTAAATACGAAGAGCAGGAATAGTGAAAAAGAATAAATATAATAAAGACTGCATAACAAACTTCGCCAACCCTGAAAACTGGGACTGAAAGAGAGTACCGAAATTCCAATGAAGTTTGTACAAAGAGCACATGTAATCAAATGTACAAACTTAAATTACCAAGGACAAATCCAGCTAAATGACCTGCCCTCGTTAAAGAGCAAGAACGGATTTGGGAGAGTTGCGCCCCACTCACAGCACCTCTCTTAGTCTCTTCTTTGAGCTACTCAGGCTACGCTCTTCCCTAACCTGACCCGATGGTCTGATCCCAATAAGTGCAAATCAACCGATTTTACCAAGTCCAGATCAGACCAAAACCGGTGCCTACCAGACGACTCTGTTATCGCTTCGTCAACGATAGAATGGCGCTGATTAACTAACGACCACTGTTTTAAAAATGAGAGAGAGAGAGAGATAGAGAGAGAGAGGGAGAGGGGGAGAGAGCGAGAGAGAGAGAGAGAGAGAGAGAGAGAGAGAGAGAGAGATAGGAGTAGTGTGTGTCTCTCCTCGCGGTTTTAACTCGTGTTCATTGTGCAGCAAATGTGATTAAGTGCGGTTCTGTGTCATTTAACCACATTTCGTACTCACAACAAGCGGAGTTTTATGGGGTTCGATCTCTCAATATCTGGGCTTATTAACTTCTCTCCTATTACAAACTCGAAGAGCGATATTTTACTAAATAAACCCCTCCTATCCGCGATTTCTGTTCTGCCAACGTTGCGGTACCGGGTTCGATCTTGCACTTCTCATCACACACATACCCAATTGCAACACTGCTTTCTTTCCTCTACCGTCTTCACAGCACAACACACACCAACTCTTCCTGCTAATGGGTATCTATATCCACATACCTCTGACGCGGAACAGGTCCCTCTGCCCCGGGGTAATGAAGATTCCACCTGAATGCTGTTTGGTGTCAAAACATAATACTTCCCCGCGCCTCTCCCCAAACAGGACCGTCCCATGGCGCCTTCGGGCTTACCAGCGATTGTCATACTGATCTTTATGTCTATTTTATTATCCGGTTGAGATCTGCTTGGATAAAGGCAGGTTGGCGAACCACTAACACTACTACACATGGAAATGCAGTTGATCCTGTCTCTTCCTCCATTTCAATTCATCGTCTTATCATAACTGACATCTCCACAGCTATTTCTGACTACTACTTCCTCACCCAGTTTTTAGTCGCGAGCGACTCTACATCTCACTATGTCGGTCGATCGGTCCCCGTTTTGTTTTTGTAATAACATTGTAACTATTCGGCCGATTCTAACAAAATTTGAATCCCTTATGTTGTTTTACATTCTCTTCTGAATGATAGAATTGCCAAGGTTCTCCCATGGTTAGTCCAGGATTTATTGAAATTTTTGAAGGTTGTAAGGCCATATATTAGAATAAGTGAGAGCACCCGACTTTTTGATCAGTATACCTTGTTTTTTCTTGCTTTCACTCTAACTTAAATCTCGCACACGTCCAGCTACCAAACCTTAGTCTCTCATTAACCAAGATCAAATGACAGATCTTTCCTCTTTCATTTGCCCTTTTAGACTCTGCTATTTCATATACTGACCTTAACATGGCCTTCCACTCTTTTACCAGGATCTTCACTCCTTCAAGGCCCATACTCCCTTTCTCCCTTCCTCACTTCGCCAACAACATCTCCCGCCGTCCTCAGCTGCTATTTCGAATGCTAAAAAACAGCGACAAGATGCGAGGGAGGGCTTCGGACTGCCCGTGCTCGTGGTGCAGAAACATAACCCATCTCCATGACCTACTACTTGCATCTCCCTCCTATACTGCCCACCTAAGTAAAGGCTAACACCCGCCGTATCTCCTTAAGGGCTCAAACGAGCCGTCTCTTGCAGAAAACAAAAACACAGGCGAGCATGCAAGAGACGGCTTCGAACTGCCCGTATCCTTTCCTAAAACAAAAGCAACCGCACACCTCTTTCAACCAATCGTCTTGCTAACCTTTCTGCCCCTATGAAACCTCAAAACCTCAGTCTATTCCACTCTATCTCCCCTGACCAAAATAGTCCTCACCGCCGGGTAACTACAATTTTTCTCCCTCACTCAACCTTCTTTGTCTCGCCCCAGGGTTCCCTTCGGAATTAATTTTCCTCTTTCGTTAAACGAAAAAGACTTGTTCTCCCCTTGACTCATACCTTCGAAGGGTTTACCACCAGTTCCTCCCTAGTCTTCTTCCATACCTCCCTGACATTATTAATAGTTCTCTTTCGTCTGGAATAGTTAGTACAAAGTGACGTTCAAACACGCTGCTTTTTGTCTTATCCTAAAGAAATGTACCGGAACTCCAAACCAGGGAAAGCTACCACACAATCAGTGTCAGCCCGGATTATATTGTGATTCCTTAAGTAATGTGGCGTTTTTCACGTTTATCATTATTATATGGCCATAAATCAAACAACGCTTTGAAGTTATTTATATATATTTTTTTTAATTTAATAAGTTGACATCTTCATTCTCTTCAGATGATTCGCTAAACTCCTAAAAAGTGAGTAATCTGATTGGACTAAATCGGGCGAGTATGGAGGATGAGCTCTGGGAGGACTAACAGCCCTGAAGGGCGCATTGTAAATACATATTATTATTATTATTATATATAATTAATTCCCAATCGAAATTGTGATGTCGCGCGTTGTCTTGAGGAAAGAGTACTCTTCATCTATGGATTAATGCTGGCCTTTTTTTTCTTTTTGCCTTGGGTAGTCCATCGAGGTCGATGATGACGGATGCCCTCATATTGAGGGCATCAAACCTGCACTAGGTTTAAACGGGTAGGAATGCGTGCAGTCTTCGGACCAATATCTTGACCGAAGTGAGAAGGACCCTGGTAGCAGGAGAGGCTCGAGACAACCAGGTTCATCCTCGGCTGCAGGGAGATGCCGAGACACCAGACTGTTGGTGCTCGCGTATAGCCACTCCCGATCCTTGTTTGTGATCGAGGTATCCTTCCTCTAGCCTTTGCCCTAAAAAGGCAGAACCACAAGGCAGTGGGGGGAAAGAGTGTTTGGTAGGTGCCATGGCGTGTCCACACGCAGATGGGTCTGCACGCCCACTGCTGCTCCGAGATCCCCTGCTGATGAGTGAACATGGGTAGTTGTTTTTCTCGATGAAGCTGAAGTTGTATTTCTTGAATTGGCTCCTGAAACAGGGGAGAGGAAGTCGGATTTAGGTCTTTGGATGAGGTTTCTTGAGAGTTTGGGGGATATTTAACTTTGCCGTTTAGTTGACTGCTTCGTATTTTTTATTTGCTGGTATTTTGTATCGGATCTTTTATATGGATATAGTCATGGCCAAGGTCAAAACTTTTTTCTTCTCATGCTGCTTGTAAAAGGTCTAACGGAGCACAGTAAACCTCTTTGGGGATTGTCCGGTTTGGGTTCAAGAAGTTCAAAATGGATTATACCATTCATACACCCACCAAACGTACTTGAGACTCTTCCGTGGATGAGGCTCCTGTTTCGGCTGAGGTATTGATTTTCCCCAGGACTAATCCATTATCTAGAAGGTTTAATATTATTTCCCTAACCTACTTTTCGTATTCTGTAACAATCCTACTCAAACATGGTTAATTTTTTAGTCGATTATTTCTATCTATAAAATCATAAAATGCCGCATTACTTATCAGATAACCCGATAGATCTCTAAAGCAGATGACACTTTTCAGTACGGTTTTAAGGCAAGACAGCACTGAATCTGCTCTCCTACAAGTAACGGAACACCTTCATTGTGGGGTGACGCTGCTAGCATTCAATTCTGGTATTTCCGGACCTTTCAGTAGCATTTGACATGGTTAACCACACTGTTCTACAGTACTGTCCAAAACTAGGGAACAAAATACCCAATTCTATATTTTCTTTGAAAACACTCGTTTAATTTCAATGAAAATTGCAGAGAATATTCTTTTAAAAATTTCCTCTCATAGGCTAAGTTTCATTTCATAGGACAGCAGATAAAAAAAGACGCGTCCTAAACTAGAACGATAAGTATAAATGAAGTCAGCCAGAAAACAACGCAATCATAGAAAATTTAATAAAACAATAATAAGAACTATGTAGACCTTTGTTCTAAATGACTTGGGTATATCTTCTGCCGCAGGACTTTACCAATTTGTTGCATTATTCGGACGTGATTTGATTTCAGTCTTTATACAATCTTTGCCAGAGATCTTCAACATTCATCGGTTTTCGAACCCTAACCTCTTCACCGGGTATCTTCCATAGGTTTCCTATTAGGTTTAAATCAAGGTTTTGCGAGGGCCAGTTCATCACGTCGATGTTTTCAGCATCTAAGAAGTACTTCATCATCTTTGTTGTGTGGCACGAAAAATGTCCTGCATAAAAACAGGCTTACGTATTCCCAAAGTTCGGAGAGAGAATAACACAGGTTACTGAAGCAGATTCCTTTCATACCGTAGCGTTCACTTTACCGCATAAGCAGGCGATTAAGCAGACTGCAATTCCAAATTTGAGTCTTCTTCATGCATCTAGGATTCAATTTTGCCCCTCCACGGAGACTTACATTCTGCTTTCCATCTAATTCGAACAAATTAAATTTGCTTTCGTGGGTGAAAATTCCGAGTTTTCAGGACTCTAACAGACGTGCTCAGTAGCGAAGGTCAACCTATCCGCCTTTTTTTTTAGGAGTGGTTTCTTAGCAGGAGAGTGTGCTATGAGTCTCACATCTCTTAGGCAAAGTGAGTCTAGTAAGACACATTCAGGCTCATGTTCTTAGCAACCTGACCTGAAATACTAGGGGAAGGAGGGGGAGGTATTTTGTTCATGGCGGCCCGTTTTCTTCCTTGACTCACAGGACGCGATACCCTCATGGAGCTTCTTTATTTATGTGTGAAATCACTTTTTTACCCATTTGAATTACCTGAAATATCAGAGAGTCATTCCTTCACTCTCTCATTGGATAACTTGCCTTTTGATAGATATGTCTATAATACACTTGAGAGAGTGTTGCCATACACACGTCATGAATTTTTACGTCCAAACTGAATGATATAAGTTAATGTTCTCTAGTTTGGGACGTTTCCTTTCTTAAAATCCCTAATATTTTCCTCATAACTTTTCAATATCTGTTCTATGAAATGTGACTGGAACACTATCCAAGGCAAATTTTAAAGAATATTCTGTGCAATTTTCATGGAAATTAGACAAGTATGTTCCAAACGATGTAATTTTTTGCATTTTGTTCTCTACTTTTGGACTATATGTTGATGCACTTCATTTCAGTAAATTCTTGGATATCTCTGCAATTGCTGATAAATGGGTTCTCTCGTGTCTTTCATCTTGTACTCATTCTTTTTGGAAATAGTTCTGGGCCGCAAGAGGTGTTTTTGTTTACCGTTAGGGTCGATTTTCAGTCTACTACTATCTCGCATCTTCCCATTAGTGTTTGTTCTTAGGCGTCTTTTTGGTCTATGATTTTATTTTCTATGCCGATAACTCTCAAATCGATTTCTCCCTTTATCCAGCCACATTTTCTGAGATTAATTGAATCCTATTATCTAACTATGTTATCACTGAATATCGCTCGGACAACTTTATGAAACCCAATCGTGACAAAGAATCCGTATTGCTGGTAAGACTCCGATGAATGTGGCTCGATGCAAAAGTAATACTAGTAATCTCTATCAACCTTGGGGCCTTTCGTGCCCCTCCCCTTCTAATAGCGTTAAAAATCTTTTTGTCACATTTTATAGTCAGTTATTGCTCAAAATTCAGGTTGATAAAATATGTAAATGCTCTCTGTTTTAAAGGGTAATCTTAGCGGCATCTGCTTCTACTTTGACTAGAATTCTTTGAGATTATCATTCATGACTTCTTCACCTCCCGTATTGACTACTGCACCTATCTTCCTGCTGGATCACAAGGCTTCTACTCCTCGACCGTGTTCTCTGGCCGACGTTTCTCTCTTCCGAGCCAACCAGCTTCGCTGTCCATTCGATAAGGAATCACCTTCAAGGTCCTTACATATAAGACTTTAAATGAGGCAGCTCCCTACCGCTTGTCTTCTTTACTCGCCTTATCCCACTCCCTCATAACCATACGCTCTGGCTCAGATCCCTTACTGATTGGTTATCGTAGTCGTCTGTGCTGCATGGACGATTGTACTTTTCTGAATTTGCTTCGAGACTGTGGAATGAGCTGCCTATTTTGATACACACTCACTCCCTTCTTTTGGTGCGTTCAAGCGTGGCTTGAAGACTTACATCTCTGCAACTTTTCTTTAGTCGATAGGCGGGCGCTCTGCGAAGCCCATGGACTCAAAGAATGCCATATCCCCCCCTCCCCATACATATTAGTAAGGTGGTACAAATCCTCAAAAGTCCCACCCTGAAAATGGTCTCAACTAATTAAAGATTAAAGACTCCCTAAAGAGGATTGAATCTTCAATTAATAATTGGTTTTTATTAAGAGGATTGGTTGGGTATTTTGACCAAGACCTCTAATAGCTTTTCATCCCTCTTACACACACACTTATAGATGATCTACTGTATCCCGCCTTCGTGCAAGTTCCTCCCACGCACTTTTCTCTCTCACAAAAAGGCTGATTGCCTGACCTTTGACCTTAAAAGTGAACTCCCCCGACACATCACGAAACTCGGAGATAATTTGAGTCTTCTCTCCATTGGAGGAGTTTTCGTCCAGTGTTCTTAGTTTCGGTGATGATTGAAGATGGCCAACTTTTTTTATAGGTCTTATAATATTATTTTTTTTGTATTATGCATGTTATTTCGATTTATTCTGTTCTTAGGTTCTTTACCATAAACCCTTAATCTTCTTTCGTTATAATTATATATATATATATATATATATATATATATATATATATATATATATATATATATATATATATATATATATATATATTACTATAACATAATTCTAGATTTTTGCAAAACTATTTATTTTGTATAAAAGGCTATTTGAATCGGACAAATGAGTTTAAATCATATTCAATCTTATTGAATTACAATATTATTAGGTTGGCCATATTGAGAAGGAGCTCCGTTGATAGCCTAGAATAAATGGTGGCACCACCTTGTGTTTTGTGAGGGGTTTATAGCCCTCCATCTGAGCACAAGTCGCCGTAGCGCCACCATGGTAGGTAGTGTAGTGTGAAGGGGGCAAAAGCTGGTTTATAAACTTTCTCATTATGAAGAAAACTTATGGCTGGAATCTTATTATTAAGAGTTTTAGGCGATTCCCTATTATGTTCCTATTAACGTTGCTTATGTTAAAATTTCATAAGAAAAATCAGATTTCAAGAAAATTTCCAATTTATTTATCACTTTCAATGAAAATTTCCTCATTTTATTTTGGAGATTCGATTTTTAACGAAACTTTGGCCACTGGAATCTTCTAAACAAACTTTCGTTGCTCAATCCAATGTAAATGAATTATTTCCAAAACGTGTTTAAGTAGCGATAAAGAACAAAGAAAACTGTGGTAGGATGTCCTATACGTGTAGGTGGGGCAGGAAAAATATCATAACTGTCTTCAAGCGCGCGTCGTATATAAGGCGACTAAACCAAGATACAGGGCGTTCACCTTCCCTAGGCACCGTAGTTTCGTTCCTGCGAGCGCAATACGGAATGATGGTCACAGGCTGGTGTATCGGGAACCCGTCCAGTCATGTGGTACTAGTGTTGACGCACGCCACCCGCACCCTGTTAGAAAGCGGTTTATGTAATGATAAGGGAATTACGAACTGGTAAAGAACCACTCAAGGTAAGCTCAAGAGAGATGAGGTTAAGGGTGGCAGTTACAAGTGAAGGACATGTAAAAGGAAACATAAGGGATGGGAGTACCTCATAAAACCACTGCTATACATACAATAAGGTTCTGTGTAGGAAAAGCCCTAACTCACAGCTTGAGGAAGAGCATAGTACAGATGAAAGCTTTCCTCTTCACCTACCCAGCATCTGCGGGTACGAAAAAGAGGAAAATATACCTGGTTGTGCTAAGCAAAAGAGCACAACCAAGAATTTTATAGTAATTATAATAAAGATGAAAACCTATTCAAGAAAATTATATCACCTATTTCTATCTGAAGCTACATTCAAGCTGCAGAGTCTACGAATGTAGCATGCGCTATGAAACCTTTATGTACTGAAGTTTGTTAATCCTATCCTTGAATTGTTCAACGCTGCAACTATTGACAACTGTGTAGGTATCTCATTCCATGTCTGAAATATTCCTTATACAAAGCAGTTACCCACCAGAGTAATCATGAACCGTGGTTCCACTCCTATTCTGGTAAAGGGCCAGTAACTTCTGGTGATCAATATTCTCGAAGAATTTTGAAAATCTCTATCAGTTAATCGCGCAGTCTCCTCGTTTCTAACGAGAAGAGGCAGAGCTCTCGCAGGTTCGTCTGATAGTCTCTAGCTCTGGTTTGCAACCTGTTCAAGCTTGTTGTTGGTTTTTCCTACTCTGGAGGACCATAACTGAACCACGCAGTCAAGGGTGAGGTTGCACCAGCAAGTTATACAAAGGCAGCACACTTTCGTGTTCCGATGACTGAAGGGCCTTTTAAGTAACAGTCGCTGAGGCCTTTTTTCTAATTCAATGAAATGTTTTGAATTCGCTGCTAATCTGCAGACCTTTCTTTCCTCACGTCACAGACCTTTAGAGTCTGCCCTTGTAGAGTATAGTACGACATTACGTTCATATACTCACTGTGCATAACCACACACTGCCGCGTATATAACCACTCCCTTATCCCCTGCAAGTCACCAGACGCAACACCCACACTATTTTGTGTCTTCTTAAATGTGTCATTTTGCTAAATAATTCATGGTTTATATAAATGATAAACAACGAGGGACTAACACAGAGCCCTAATGAACTGGTCTTCACAGACGACAAGCGAGAGGCAATAGCGTTGCTTACGACCTTCGGCCGTATTCCAGAAATCCAATTATCGAGCCGATGAAACACGTTCCCGATAATTCTCAACTCTATTTATAGATTTTAATCTTAAAAAATATTTACTTTGGTGCTTTTAATGGCATTCCTAAGCAAGTAATTCTAGGTTTGTGTTATTTTATAAGAAAAGAAAGGTGCGAAATCGCAGGGCATATTTTGTGGTATCTTTTGAGTTTTTTTTGCTTGAAATCGTTATTTACAATGTACATTAGGTTAGCTAGCTCAAATATACAAAAGTATAAAGCATCAAATTTGAATCATGCATATTTGTGGTGAAACATGAGACCTTTAAGTTTGTTTGGTGGCACTTTTTCTATCATACACGTGAACCTCTCGAAAGATCAAAAAACCCGAGTGTAACAGAACTTTGGGCAAAGATCCGGCATATCTTCAATGGAATTGCCGTGGACTCAGAGCCAAATGGGATGAGGTGCGGAGGCTCGTCTCCTCTCGTTCTCCGTTAGCTATTTTTTTTTTTCAGGAGAGTAGGCTGGGCCCATGGTCGCTACCTACCCTCCAGACTCCCAGAGACATAAGGGTTTTGCGAAACCAGCCTCACGGGTTGGGAAACGGGCAGAAGGGTGCGCCATTTACACCTAGCATGATGTTTCCGCTTTCTATTTGCTATAAATGACTAGTATCATACAGTGACAAAGCATCAACACCTGGATAGGATGTCTAATGTAATTTCTGCTTACATTTCACCGTTATCCGACCTCGACCCGGGGGATTTCCGCTACGTCATGCCACGTATGACGAGGTCCGCTCTCCTGCTTGGGGATTTGAACGGTAGATAACCCCTTTGGGTTGAAAACACAATCAATGCCACGGGTAAGGTCCTTGATGACGTGATACCGAGCTCGGCATAGGTGTCCTAAATGTGGATGAGTTTACACTTCATTGCTCGAGAACCACTTAATTTTCCTACCTGATCTGTCCATCTACTCTCCGGATCCATAGCCTGATTTGGGGTAGAAGGTGATTAATGACATTAAAGGTAGCGACCACTTTCCCATTTAACTATCATTTTGGGGGGGCACTGGCTTCTGAAAAACCGTCGGGTAGTTCGGGAATCCGAATTTCAAGAAATAACTGATTTCTCTGTCCCAGTCGAGGAGTTTAAGTAGGTAGTTCTACTGCGGCAACTTCATCGCCGTGGACCTAACTACTATTCCTAGAAGGTCTGCTCATTTTACATGCCGTCCGTTCTTCCTGGGGGGCATACGTGTTTTCACTTAACAGGAACACTCCCTCATCCAGCGGTGTGGAAGAGAGTCCAAATGACTCGGGGCAATTTCTCGTAGGTCCACCTCTTCTGTTATCCTGGAGAACTGGACCACAATCTCAGACCCCGCGTTCGTGGCGGAGTCTTTCGCGACCGCTTTCTCCACATTCTCTGGGCGAGATGATTCTCCGCAGACATTGAATGTATGCTGTGATGTCGCTGTGGGTCACCGACTGGACTTTACCTCCAGAGGCTGAGAACACTCAACGAAACAGTTTACATTGAGTGAGTTGCGTTTCACGTTCGTTTCATGCGCGGAAACCGTCCCTGGGCCGGACGATGTCCCGTATGCCATACTTCGATACCTAGATGAGTGCGGCATGGTATTTCTCTTAGATTGGTGCAACAGGAAAGGCTACCATGCTTGCCTATCATAACCGGGAGAGATCACGCTATCCCGGCCGGTTTCCGCCCAACATCTATAACCTCCTGCGGGTGCAAATTGATGGGAAAATTGGTAAATATTGGACTATTCTTTTTTTCTGAACAGCGGAGGCCAATTGTTTCCAGCAGAATGCCCCTTTTGCAAGTTCCACTTCACGCCGGATACTCTGTGTCGGCTCGAAAATGCTATATGCGAGGCCTTCCTTCCTAGAGAGGACTAGGCCACGATATTTTTCGATCTATATAGGACTATGATACCGCATGTAGTACGGTATCATAGAGACTCTCAGCACAATGGGGGCTAGGGGACGGACACTTCCCAAATTTTATATCCGAATTTCTGCGAGATCGTCAATCCTGCGTACGTGTGCGTTGAGCGCTATCCTACCTAACGGAGTAGGAAGAGAGTGTCTTACAGGAAAGTGTCCTAAGTGTCACATTCTTCACCCTGAGCATCATGGGTATCACCTCATTGCTACCAGAAGATGGTCTCGCTACGCTCTCAGTAGATGACCTTTCGATCTCTTTTGGTGCGGCCCAGATGCCAACTCTGGATTGTCTTCTCCGACAGGCATTGAACCGCGTCTCTCGCTATGCCAAAGCGAACAAGTTTGGGTTTTCCATAGCTAAAACTAAGCTGATGCATTTATGCAGCCATTCACGGCTCAACCACGACTCGAATTTGTTCCTAAACGAGGTTCGCCTGGAAGTGGTGGATTTGCACCGTCCCCATCGTCTTTTTTTGACCTACTCCTAACCTAAGAGGATTATATTCGCAATCTAATGTTCTCTGGTCCCCGTGCTATGGATATTTGTCGTTCTGTGACGCTCAGCACTTGGGGTGCTTGTTTATTCCAAGTTTGACTACGGATGCGAGATTCACGTGTATTGCAGAAGGTGTACGTTCTCCATTGAGAGCGTATTTATCGATGCCAGGGAGATTCCACTCGTTCTGCGTCGTGGGTAGTGCATTCTTATTCCGTATGCGCGGATCCGGAGCCTCATTCAGTCAGCGAATCTCGACGGTGCCTATGCCGCCGAGAGATGCTTGGCATACCCTAAACCCTTTGGGTTTAAAGCTAGGAAACTCATTCGAGAACTCGGTGTAGCTTGCGGCCCAGTGACGCCTCTGTTTCTTCCAAGGTCGCCATCCTGGAGACTACCACCTTTGACTATTTGTCGCCACAGCGACAAAGTGCCGGGAGTATTGCATTCGATCTTGTTGGAGCACACTTCGTGTCACACTGAATCCGTGCCAGTGAATACGGATGGCTTCAAGCCCTAGGAGGAAGTCGGCTTCCACGCCGTATCCCTTCTGTTTGAAGTTAGCGTGGCTTTACACCGCTCGGTACGGGAGATAACGTGTCATATCCAGTTCGGAGACGCAATTGTGATATTTAGCGACTCACAAAGCTCGCAGTGCGCTATCGTGGCATTGAAATCTACACACAACCTGGTTTGCGGTATTTATGATGCCACGGTTGCCGTGAGCCGGGTGGTTGTCGAGATTATCTTTTGCTGGGTTCCTGGATATGTGGGAATTGCGCGCGGATGAGGGCACCAAAGAGTCCGCAAGGACTTGGAGATCAAATCAGCTCTTCGCTCTTTTCACACCGACTCCATGGCAGGAATCAGGGTAGCCCTCTGAACTGCATGGCAAAGAAGATGGGAGACGACCGAGGGTAATATAAAGTTGCGTGTCATTGCGCCGCCTCGGTTCCTATGGATCTACCACCCAATTCCGTGACGGATTCAGATCCCTTTCTGTCGCCTCAGAAGTGAGCACCTTCGCGGGACACACCACCATTCGATGGAGCGCTCGTCTGCGCCTTACTGCGACGAATGTGTTGTCCCACAGAATGTCTGGCAACTTCTTGTAGAATGTCGCAGTCTGGGCGTCACTACCGTATGTCCCTTGTACTCATGATGAGTTTGTGAACACAGACTTGCGGACTTTTTGACTTTTGGAGTAGGTTGACCTCTTCCATTTTATTGTACTCTCTTTGGTGTTGGTCGCATACTCCTAGGCTGGCGAAGACTGGCCTCCCCTCGACGCCGGAGAGTGTTTCCTTTTTCTTCTTGCCTTTGTTCTGTAGTTTTTACGTTTTTGTTTTTGTTTGTTGTGGGGTTTTTTTGTCTTGCCTTTCGTTAATTTGAAAGTAGCCTATAGTACTAGCCTGCCATTTTATTTGCGGAGACTTATGCCCTCGGTGGAAGTCGCTGGATGGATGCTGTAAAAAAAAAGGAAGTTCTTTTCCTTTATAAAATTAGGACGATAAATGAATACAAAGTTACCTAATGTATTTCATCAATTTATAAATACAATCTTAAAGAACAATTTACCTCCTGAATTCATTAAATTTCTGTCCTTGAATTTGCCTTTTTCACTTATTTCCTCCTTTTTTCTTATTTATCCTAAAGGGATGAGATTTGTTGAGGATCACGATTAATGTTTAACCAATTTATGTCAATGAGTTCCGAGGAGAGCCATGCAAAATCAAGAGTCATAGATCTTTTACACATTTACTTTTTTACTGCCGAGGAAACACCACCGTTTCTCATGTGAGATAGAGTTGGTTTTAATACGAGTGAATAGTTTTTTGCAACAAAGACCTAAAGTGTCTATCTTAATTTAGAAATTGTCTTAGTGTAGTTTCATTCTGTATTGAAAGCCAATATTCGGATTTCTTTTTCTTTGTGAATTGTCTTCTTAAATAACATAAGAACATAAGAAAAGAAGGAGACTGCAAAAGACCATTCATGGCCTACACTTGGTAAATGATTAAAGATTTTTCCCGATTCGAAGACAAAATATTTCAGTTTTCTTGAAATCCGATCGAGTCCTCAGGGAGAGAGGTTCTGTTGTTGGCGGATACTATTTGACTTTGTGGAGCTTTCGGCAACTTTGGCCATGTTATATTTGGTAAGGAAATTTAGATTAATTGTCCATTTAGGTTCTATTTTTTATAACATTTTTAATGAAAATTAACATAAAAAAATCGAAAATTCCCCAAGTTATTCTTACATATTAAGAGACAAATGATAAAAAGGTTTAATTTAATCTATATATTTTTATTTCTATTATTCTCCTTTAGAATGAACCCTATAATTCTACCATAACATTACTAAAATGTGTTCCATAAAGGGCGCTGAATTTAAAAGGTGAATAATTAAAACAATTTTTTTATAAACCTGGCCATATTCTACATATTTCTAATGAGTTATGTCTCCCGCTTAGGTATGGAACACAATGTCGACCATATGTCCATCTGCAGTGAGTCTGCATAGATTTATGTCCTCGATATTTCCGATAACTCTCTCACAGATGTGTGGCTCGACGCCTCCAATCACACGCCTGATTTCAGCCTGAGTTTAGGAATTGTGCGCGGTTTGTTGGCGTATACCTGTGATTTCACAGATCCCCATAAGAAGAAATCACAAGGGATAAGATCACAGGACTTTGGTGGTCATTCCTGGCAGGCAGGTCGCTCCATCCTGCTGAAATCAGAGGTTGCCAATCTCCGTATCTTCCAAGTTCGGCCATAACTGAGTGGATATCATGTCTGGGTAACGTTCTCCATTAATGGTAACTGAATTTCCCCTCATCTTCTTCAAAAAAGAACTGTCCAAACATTCCACCTGCCCCAAAACAACACCACACAGTCAATTCGAGAGGATGCATTTCACGCTCTTGCATTATTCGAAGATTTTTGTTTCCCCGAGTCCGGTAGTTCTGTTTATTGACAAATCCATTCAAGTGGAAGTGGTCCTCATCACTGAAGATGATTTTCTTTGCAAAGTTTCGTTGTCTGCAAATCTCTCCACAACCGAGTCAGCAAATTGCTTCCGCCTCCCATTGTCAGGTGGCATTGTCAGGTGCAGAATTCAATGCAATGAAGTGGTCGGGATGTCCAACTGCTGCAAACGTGGCGAAGCGATTTTCGCTGAATCAGAGTGACACTATCTCGCACAACCGCAATTTGTTGCTTTGACCGACAAGATTGATTCCGCCCAGGAGATTTGGCCGTTACGACTGAACCAGTTGTTTTAAACTTCATCTTTAATCTGCGAACCGTCGACTCGTTGGGTGCTTCATTTCTCCCAAAAATGGTACGAGGTGTTCGAACTGTTTGCGTCGCACTTTCTGCGTTTAGGTAAAATGTATTCATGATGAGAACGCGCTGCTCAGTTGTAAACTGCTTCATGACGCACCGCACACAAGTATTCTAAAAAAACAAAAGAACTATTAATCGAAGGAAGAGAGATAGCAAACTTGAAAACACAAAAGTGTCGCTCAATTCCAATTCAGTGTCCTTTATGGAACACACTTTATGTACAGTAAGGTGACACAAGTAGAAGAGTATAACAAAATATCAAGAAATGATTGCAAAAAGCTAATATCATCCTATGAGAATCGTCTTCGTGCTGTTATTGCAAACAAAGGTTACGCCACGATAAATTAAATGGCCGAAATTATTATTCGTTGAATATTTTTGTCACTTGCTAAATTTTTCTATTAAAAATTGTGTTCTATACAAATAAAATCTTCGATTATGTGTATTTTTCGATTAAATAAATGATTACTGAGTTTCCTGTTGGATTTATAACCAGACGAAAACACGAAACATTTCAGAAATCTTGAAAATTTAAGTGTGCAATACATGTGTCATCTCACTGTTTATCCCAATTGTTCTTTTAGAAAATTCAAACATTTTTCCTTAATTGCACCAATATAATGAAAATACATCTGCACTTGAATTCGTTACTCTAAGACTAAAATGAGCGACGTCTAATTAACTTCTCCTTTACTGAGTATTATTCAAAGTGCCCCTTGGTCGTGCAGCAATCGCCCAGTTTCTTTCGATAAGTGTACGCTTTGCCTTTCTCATAAGATATTCTACTATAAATTACACTTGATCTCTCATCTCTCATAAAAGACTTGATTTTGCCGTAAAAGATTTTTAATAAAGCTAAAACGTACACGGAATAGGGGGCAGCTTACTAAAAATAGATTGAAGACGCTTGAAAACCTTATCGATCTGTTCTTGGAGCTATATATATATATATATATATATATATATATATATATATATATATATATATATATATATGATCATGACTCAAATTAGAAATAGGTAAGTGGCAGACACTATGGCGCCTCAATTTCATTTCACTGGAAGATCGCCATCTAAACGGCAAACATATTAAAGTCTATATTATTTATATTTTTAGTAGTGTTTTCTAAAATCCGGATTTAACCAAAAAATTCTTGTTACAGCTTAAATTCATAACTATTGTGTATTCATAGTCAAGGGTTATCCGAAATAGAAATTGCTAAAAATTCAAATATGTTCAAGGTATGGTATCCAAATCTCTATAATACGATATCAGAGACCAAGAGTTTTTTTTTTTGTATAAACGGAGAGAAATGGCAGAAAATGTCTTACAGCACCTAGGAAGACAAATATATCAATCGGAGAGAAATATCTTGCTGGGGAGTTTCTTGAGTTTTCAAGTTCTAAAATATCGCCTAGAAGGGTTAGGAGATTCAAAGATTAACGGTTAAAAGGAAGCAATGCGAGTAAGGAGTCATGTATACCTGAGATAAAGTAATAAAACGTCTTCATAGGGCTAAAAATCACTAAAATTGAACACATGAACAATAGCCTAAAGTTATCTGTTCAGATAGAAGTAATTATCGGGTAGGTAAGAAAGACTTTTCTATTGCTGTTCTTTTTTACGTGTAATTTATGTAATTTCATTTAAATGTATTTTGGTAGATAATTATTTAAATATGCAGATTTTAAAAAAATATTTTGCAGATTTTCAGCACTTATGGTCTTCCAGTAGTGCCTACAAATATAGTGCCAAGAACTGGGTACAAATTCTTTGAATCCGTAGTTTTTCCCAGGCTTTGGTATCAGGGGATGAATGGTGGAAATATGTTGACGATGCGATAGTTTTTGTCTATCGATTATGTGGATTTAGAGGAGAGAGTTGTACCATTGTTCTAAACTTTCCTAGTATCAAGTTCACTTATGAATTAGAGTAAGAAAATTCCCTCCATTTATAGATGGTCCAACTGCTGCAAACGTGGCGAAGCGATTTTCGCTGAATCAGAGTGACACTATCTCGCACAACCGCAATTTGTTGCTTTGACCGACAAGATTGATTCCGCCCAGGAGATTTGGCCGTTACGACTGAACCAGTTGTTTTAAACTTCATCTTTAATCTGCGAACCGTCGACTCGTTGGGTGCTTCATTTCTCCCAAAAATGGTACGAGGTGTTCGAACTGTTTGCGTCGCACTTTCTGCGTTTAGGTAAAATGTATTCATGATGAGAACGCGCTGCTCAGTTGTAAACTGCTTCATGACGCACCGCACACAAGTATTCTAAAAAAACAAAAGAACTATTAATCGAAGGAAGAGAGATAGCAAACTTGAAAACACAAAAGTGTCGCTCAATTCCAATTCAGTGTCCTTTATGGAACACACTTTATGTACAGTAAGGTGACACAAGTAGAAGAGTATAACAAAATATCAAGAAATGATTGCAAAAAGCTAATATCATCCTATGAGAATCGTCTTCGTGCTGTTATTGCAAACAAAGGTTACGCCACGATAAATTAAATGGCCGAAATTATTATTCGTTGAATATTTTTGTCACTTGCTAAATTTTTCTATTAAAAATTGTGTTCTATACAAATAAAATCTTCGATTATGTGTATTTTTCGATTAAATAAATGATTACTGAGTTTCCTGTTGGATTTATAACCAGACGAAAACACGAAACATTTCAGAAATCTTGAAAATTTAAGTGTGCAATACATGTGTCATCTCACTGTTTATCCCAATTGTTCTTTTAGAAAATTCAAACATTTTTCCTTAATTGCACCAATATAATGAAAATACATCTGCACTTGAATTCGTTACTCTAAGACTAAAATGAGCGACGTCTAATTAACTTCTCCTTTACTGAGTATTATTCAAAGTGCCCCTTGGTCGTGCAGCAATCGCCCAGTTTCTTTCGATAAGTGTACGCTTTGCCTTTCTCATAAGATATTCTACTATAAATTACACTTGATCTCTCATCTCTCATAAAAGACTTGATTTTGCCGTAAAAGATTTTTAATAAAGCTAAAACGTACACGGAATAGGGGGCAGCTTACTAAAAATAGATTGAAGACGCTTGAAAACCTTATCGATCTGTTCTTGGAGCTATATATATATATATAATATATATATATATATATATATATATATATATATATATATATATATATATATGATCATGACTCAAATTAGAAATAGGTAAGTGGCAGACACTATGGCGCCTCAATTTCATTTCACTGGAAGATCGCCATCTAAACGGCAAACATATTAAAGTCTATATTATTTATATTTTTAGTAGTGTTTTCTAAAATCCGGATTTAACCAAAAAATTCTTGTTACAGCTTAAATTCATAACTATTGTGTATTCATAGTCAAGGGTTATCCGAAATAGAAATTGCTAAAAATTCAAATATGTTCAAGGTATGGTATCCAAATCTCTATAATACGATATCAGAGCCAAGAGTTTTTTTTTTGTATAAACGGAGAGAAATGGCAGAAAATGTCTTACAGCACCTAGGAAGACAAATATATCAATCGGAGAGAAATATCTTGCTGGGGAGTTTCTTGAGTTTTCAAGTTCTAAAATATCGCCTAGAAGGGTTAGGAGATTCAAAGATTAACGGTTAAAAGGAAGCAATGCGAGTAAGGAGTCATGTATACCTGAGATAAAGTAATAAAACGTCTTCATAGGGCCAAAAATCACTAAAATTGAACACATGAACAATAGCCTAAAGTTATCTGTTCAGATAGAAGTAATTATCGGGTAGGTAAGAAAGACTTTTCTATTGCTGTTCTTTTTTACGTGTAATTTATGTAATTTCATTTAAATGTATTTTGGTAGATAATTATTTAAATATGCAGATTTTAAAAAAATATTTTGCAGATTTTCAGCACTTATGGTCTTCCAGTAGTGCCTACAAATATAGTGCCAAGAACTGGGTACAAATTCTTTGAATCCGTAGTTTTTCCCAGGCTTTGGTATCAGGGGATGAATGGTGGAAATATGTTGACGATGCGATAGTTTTTGTCTATCGATTATGTGGATTTAGAGGAGAGAGTTGTACCATTGTTCTAAACTTTCCTAGTATCAAGTTCACTTATGAATTAGAGTAAGAAAATTCCCTCCATTTATAGATGCTTCAAAAGGTAGAGAAGATTGAACACAACTTTCGGGGGGAAAAATCACCTGAGTTTATACAGGGGCAAGACCACCAAAGTTGCCTGGGTGATTAGTATAATTATCCACTCTTTGCAGTGCTCATCGCAAATTAAAAAAGAGAGATACGTAAGAAAACATGAGGAAGTCAACACCATACTTTTATTTCTTGAGAGGTTCTTTTTTTCTTCTTTTTTTACTCCGACAGGACACAAAAACGTGAATTTCTTTCCTCGCTTTCCCTTATGAGGCCTACCTCGATTCACAAACATTCAGGGCGGTCATGATACGGTACCCTACTCTCGTCTGTCTCGTCAGTTGTTATCATTTTACCTTGCTAAACGAATGCCCACGGCTCTAAAGAGGGACACATTAATGCATTATTATTATCATTATTTTTATTAACCAGTCTATTAGGTCTTTCGTTCAGTTACAACCTTTTCCAGGGCAACATTTCCAACAAACTCTTTTCTGCTGTGTGTCGTCAGCTGACGTCATACCCATTATCCTGATTACTTTCCAGACGACACAATTTCATTAATCTGCCTTCTTTCCGCCCCTGTCATCAACACTCTGACGTCAAGCGTTTCACTCCTAACAACTCCTACACGCCAGTTTCTTTCCTCGCCAATCTTCTGCTGTCCTTTTTATATTCTTGTCAGCCTGCATGGGTTTTTTTCCCCATTTTTAATCTCGCTCGTGCTAAATTTCTGTAAGTAACAGCGACTCCATCACTACCGGCGTAGTGTCCACTTCTAATTCTTATCCCCTACTCATGGCGACCTATTCGTAACATTATGTGGCTGAATGCATTTATTCCTATTCTTTCCAAACGAGATGATCGACTCGAAATCCCAACTGTCCATTACTCAAATTGTTAAGTATGAATGGAAAGAGGTTGGAACACATTGCTTTAGAACAACTACAAGTTTCCTCAAGGAGCAACCCTTTAATTGATGTCAGAACTAATTTTATTTATCTTTCCTCCAAGCAAATAATATACGTCGGCTCAAAAATCTCTCCTGTCTGTTTCCATTCCTGAGCCTTGAAAATCTCATCGATGATTCCCATTAACAGCTTGGAGGAGACGAAGTATCCTTGTCCTGCTTCCTTTTTATATTTAGATTTTTAGTCGCGTGTGACTCTATATCTCAAAATATCGGTCTGTTGGTTCCCGTTTTGTTTTGCTTTTGTAATAATATTGTAACTATTCTAACGAAATTTGAAACCCTTATGTTGTTTTACATTCTCTTTCGAATGATATAATTGCCAAGGCTAGTCCAGGAGTTATTGAAAATTTTGAAGGTCGTAAGTTCATAAATTAGAATAAGTGAGAGCACGCGACTTTGGTAAGCAGACCTTGTTTTTATTTACCTATTATAGAAAAAAAGAGAAATTATTAGCTACTTGTAACTAAAAAAAACTAGGTAAGAGTTTTGAGGCCATTTATTTAGCAGTGTGGTGGTGGACTACAGTTTAACGTAAGGTCACTTCGCCTATGACACCTAATGTAAAGTCTACCTGAATTGGGACTCCATCCGGTAACTAACCAAACTCAATGTAGCTAAATATCTCTCAAATCGGAGTAGCGTTTTCACTCGTTAGGCTGTAGCATGTTTTACTAAAGATGGGTTTTTTTTTCAATATTTAGAGCTACAACGATTGGGTCCTGGAGAGCACTCCATCCACCCTATATCAGCTACAGCATGGCTTCCATTCTACAGCTGATACCCGTTTTCCCGGACTGAAAAGGGCATCAAAAAAAATAATACAGGACTTATGTGAAGGAGTCGACCGTAATTAGATTTGTTTTAAAACTGTCTAAAATTTACCCTAGTGTTCATTTCTTATTTCTCCAAAACGTTTGTCACCGTAAAATGCCTAAATTCTTTCGATTTTTTAAAGGATTTAACAGAGCTGTTTTTCAGCTTTCTTCCTTCCTGGCTGCCGGAAATGAAAGTGGTATTTTCCTCCGTTCGAATCGGTATTTCACCCGTCAAAGTTTGCAACTTTTGGTAGGCTCGGAATTAAGAAATTTGGTTTACTTCTTGGCTCATTTCCATTAAAAGGATTCTGAGTTTTAAATTGTATCTTAGCTAAACATAACCATAGAGGCACGCTATAACATTTTTGTTTTAGCAATAACATCATAACTATTCGGCCGATTCTAACGAAATTTGAAAATCTTATGTTTTTTACATTCTCTTTCAAATAATATAATTGTCAAAGTCCTCCCAAGTGAGGCCGAGAATTGTTTGGCAATAACATCATAACTATTCGGCCGATTCTAATGAAATTTGAAACCCTTACGTTGTTTTATATTCCCTTTCGAATGAAATAATTGCCAAAGTACTCCCAAGTTTAGCCAGGGAATAATTATGTTTTGGAAATAACATCATAACTATTCTGCTAATTCTAACGAAATTTGAAAATCATGTGTTGTTTTACATTCTCTTTCGAATAATATAATTGCCAAAGTCCTCCCAAGGTTAGCCGAGAATTGTTTGGCAATAACATCATAACTATTCGGCTGATTCTAATGAAATTTGAAACCCTTACGTTGTTTTATATTCCCTTTCGAAAATATAATCGCCAAGGTCCTCCCAAGTTTAGTCCGGGAATAATTAAAAGTTTTGAAGGTCGTAAGGTCATAAATCAGAATAAGTGAGAGCACGCGACTTTGGTCAGCAGACCTTCTTTGTTTTGACGCTGATTTCAAATATCGCGCCCGTTTTGTTTTAGCAACGACTTTTAAAAAGTTGTGTGCTATCATTCTGTTTACTTTATTTTCTTACATCAAGTGGTAATTATTGTTATATTTTTATAAACGTAAAAAAAATTATACATATAAAATTAAAAAAATATTGTAAACTCAATTACTACGCTAATATAATAGAGAAATTAACAAAAAACTACTCTGTTAAAAATATGCGGAGGAACGAGCCTTTCCCATCATCAATCAATCCCAGTGGCCCCGCTATCTCTTCCCCATTGTCTCGGTATCTCTATGAATTTTTCCCCCAGCTTCTGCACCTTAACCCACTAAATTACTACAGAACAAAACAATAGGGCTGTCAAAGGATAGGCACGGACTTTCCGACCTATATCTCTTACAGGTCCACGACTAGCCCTGACATAATCATGAGAAGCAACGACTTCCCTTTCAATTACCATTACGAGCCAGGCCCAACAATACCCAGTGCCCACATAGCGATCCTCGCTATCATCTCACTCGCACCAATCCAAATCCCAGTCTCTCAATGAAAGAGCTATGCCGCAGCCAATTGGGAACGTTACAGACTGCTACTTATTCAACACGTCCCAGCCGACCTAAGCGAGACAACACTTGAGGAGATCGAAGAGGAGCTGGAAAGAGTAACTGCAGCCATCATTGAAGCAGACAGCGAATATATGCCTAAAACATGGTACAAAATACCTCCTCAACCCAGATGGACCGAGGAAATGGTAGAGATCGCAAGGGTGCACAGGAAGATGTACAAGGAGGTTAGAAAGGCGGGACTAAACCGAGAAAGAAACACGCTGCTCAGACGCCTGAGTACAGAACTCAGGGAGGCTATAAACAGTGGTGGGCGCTATAACAAAAAAAGGTATCACGATAACCGATACATCGATAACGATAACCTTATCGGGGATAACCGATAATCCATAACTGGCGATTAATTTATCGTCCGATAAGGTGATAACCGATAAGTCGATAAATCCAAAATTCCGATATTAGCTATACTAAAGTCAATAGACCCCGCTGAGTCTCTTTGGCTTGACGCGGGCACAGTCTCTTGCGACGCCATCACTAATTGGATATTATAAAATAGCAAAGCGTTGCGCTACTAAATTACAATAAAAATAGGATCAGTTTAGAGTAGGGGCGTAACTTCGTTCGTAAGTGTTCAAAACGTTAATAAACGGATATTAAAGAATAGCACCGACTAGTACATGCATTCATATACTCGTAAGACCGGTAGCGCGCAGAAGCAACACCTCTTGACCTCTCATCCGACAGCTGATGAGAGACTAAAGCTGAGCGAACGTTTTGAGAAGAAATCAAGACCGGCCACCCCACACTCTGTTCAGTATACGTTCGGTTCCCAGCTCGGACCTACCTATTTCTGCCTCCAAGGCACGCGCGGCTCGCCCCTGTGCTAAACTGGAACCAAAAACTGAAATGATTGATTATCGCTAGTTTGGAACCAAAAGTATCGGCGATACCGATGAATCGATAACGAGGGGGAGAAAATATCGGATAACCAATAACCCGATATCGTTATCGCAATAACGCCCACCTATGGCTATAAACATCCAGCAAGAGAAAATCTGGAACGGCCTGATAGCCAGAGTCGAAACGAGTTAAACTCGGTTAAATTCTGGCAAGAAATAAAAAATTAAAATGCCTGCCAAAAGAGGAAAAGAGTCGAATGAAGGAGAACGGGAAGTACTTCGAGTTGCCGGCAGTTCTGGAAGAAAGATTTTGAACCTTCTGGAGAGAAATCTTTTCAATCACCTCGGAGGACAAGGAAGAATTCGACCAGGTATTCGAGGGCCATCTGATAGAAGAACAAAATCAGATAATGAACCAGACGCACCTGCACCACTACGCCGACGAAGAGAGGGAGATGGTATGCCACGACCGCCCCAAAACATCGGAAGAGGTCATGGCAAATGTAAAATCCTTCAAACAGAAGGCACCAGGCTTAGCGAGCATCACCAAAAACAAACTGGTGAACGCTCCCCAGCAGATCTTACAGAGAATCACGAACATCTTTAACGCTTCCCTGAACACAGGGTACTTTCCTGACGATATAGAGATAGCTAAAATCATCTTTATTCATAAAAAGAACAAACCCTCAGATCAACTGGTGAACTACAGACCAATCTCTCTCTTAGACTTGGTAGGAAAGGTCTACGAAAAGCTCCTGCCAAACTGGATCCAAGAACAGCTAGCCGAGCTGGGAACCCACAACCCTCAGCAGCACGGGTTCCGAAATAAGCGAGGAACAGAAACGGCCCTCGCTCTTATGGCAGAAAAACTCTCGCACTGCCAGCTGAAGAGAAATATGTAGACGTGGTGATGCGGGGCCTACATACGGCCTTCGACAAGGCTTGGCTGATAGGTCTCCAATATAAGATCTTGAACATCCAGCTAAACCAGATCCTGGAAAGGGTCCTCTGTGATTGCATCATGGAGAGACAAGCCCGAATCATGATTGAGGGCTTCAGAAGACCCGAATTCGAACTCGAGGCGTGAGTTCCACAAGGTAGCTCTCTGAGTCCGCTGCTGTACCTAGTATACACAGTGCCCCCCCCCCCTGCTCCTATAAGGGATGATGTGATGTAACTGCAGTTTGCGGACGACATCACACAAATCGTCCCTAGTTCCTATAGGAACGCAGGGGTTCAAGCAAGGGAGACAGCTACCGAAATCAAGAACATCACTCAACACGAGAAAAAGTGGAAAATAAAAATAAACCGCCAAAAGTTTCTAATCCTGCCGGTGAACCACCGAAAACTCGACGACGTCATTATCAACGACGAATTCTACCCGTACTCCGACGAGGGAAAAGCCCTGGAGCTCCGAATCTCCAAAATAGGATAAAAGATCCATATCAACAACTGAATTTCCCTAACCAAATGAGAGCCGAGGAAGCTATACAGGTTCCAAAATCTCAGCATGCGCAACAAGAACAAGATATGCACTGCAGTGGTGCGCTCAACCTTAGTGTACGCTGCAGTAGCAATACAAGCTGCGAGCCGAACCTCTCTCAAAACAATACAGAGTTCAGAACCAAACCACACTTCCGATAGATGACGCGCGCAGGATGGACCGAATTCGGCAAACAGAACTGCACTCAAGAGCAGGTCTGAAACAGCGGAATAAGGAACTCCAAAGGCTAGGGAGAAAAAAATGGCAAAAGATAGAAGAAGAAATAATACCGGCAATAGAAGGTAACATAAACATCCACCAGCACCGAAGACATATTGTGACTACAAAGTATCCCAGCGGAAGACACTGCGCCCTGGAAGATGCCTAGGCCATTTCCATCAAAAGATAAGGAAAAATAATATCAACATTGATAACCTGACTATTGACTGAACAAATCAGACAACAAAAATGAAAAAAAGGCGAAAGTCCAGCAACAATATGGTACAACAAAAGGAGGCAAAGTGCCCAACACTTGAGAGAGAAATAAAAATAATCAAAAACTACTCATAATTAAGACCAACAAGAAAACGACCCAAAAAATAATAAAAAGAGTCAAAAAGCCCAATTAAATTGAGAATAAAAATAAACACAGAAAAACAGAAGAGGCGAGGTGCTCAATAAAGTGAAAGAAAACCCGAAAACAAACATTACGCACAAAATGACAACCAAGGAAGCGACATAAAGTTAACAATTTAAAGAGGCAAAAAATGTCTAAATAAAATAAAGTCAAGGAAAAGTAAAGATAAAATAAAAAAAGGCGAAATGCCCAAGAAATACTTAAAGAAAATTATTAAAAGAATACATAGGCAAAAGGATAGCTAACAAGTTAGCACGAAATAAATGAAAGGCTCGTAAGCCACGACAGAGGAAATAGAAATATATAGATAAGGCAAAGTCAAAGAAAAGAAAACTTCTAGATCGGTAAAACGATCAACCCAGCCCCAGTGGACTCCACCGGTGGCAACGAAGATAAAGCTAATTGAAAAAAAAGAAGAGAATTCAAGAGATGCCCTATTCACCAGGGAAAAGAAACAAAAACTCTTCACCCTCCCCCTCCAAACCTACTAGAGCGTGGAAAGCAGCTGATGACGTCTACATTTGATATTTGTATGGTTGCTTTACGATTACCAAGAAATCTATATATGGTATTCCTTTAGTGTAGCTTCTACAAGTAAATTTCCCCTTTAGTTCGCGGCCTACAGCAGACCTATCCTGAGGTAGCCTAAGAGTGTGTTTATAAATCCAACACTAAAGGACCCAACAAACTAAATCTCTAAAAGGATCCAAACCATACTGTCAAATGCCGCCGAAAGGTCTAGAAGTACCAGAATGGAAAACTGACCAGAGTCGGCCCTACGTCGGCGGCCGCATTACGTGTAGGAGTCTGTTTCAGTCCTGTGCCCTGCCTAAAAACCAGGCTTAAAGATCTCTTTGGCGTTGGAGGAGGATAGCAATTGATACAGTGCTCTTTCTCTCTCCCCAAAACGACGTCGAACCTGATTATAAATACAAACCTCGATTCGACTTGAAATATTTTTTTTTTCCATCAATACCACTACTATACAGGAACGAGTCAGTAACAGAATCAACCTATTATTTTTTAAGAGAAAGTCTTCATCTTTTGAATCACGACCCTTATTATACCCAAGCATTCAAACCAAGATACATAATTAAATATTAGGATAATAGGTGAAATAGAGATCCTGACTTAGATTTAATTATTGGGTTTTAATTGATGGTTTAGAATTCAAAGTAATCTTAGATTCAGGTGCGCCCGCAACATTAATGAAACGGGAATCAGTTAATCACCTACAGAACCATACTAATTATAAATATGATATACGAGTATTTAGTTCAACCTACAGTGTTGAAATACTGTCAATGGAGCAAATATTCACACACATGATGGAATGATACTGCCTTTTTAATTCAACAATTCTTCTTAGCCTCCTCGTTAATACATTGTCGATGTAGCAACGCAGTTCCATAACGCTCTTTTGTTAGATAAGGATTTGTAAAAAATGAATGCGAAAAATCTAGTTAGATATCATCATGAAACACATCTTTTGAATGTACAAGCAAGATGTATCCATAATTCATGTTATCGGCTACTCAGCATATCCTCATAATAGTAGTGTTGAATTTATTCGTTATTTGCTCTCTCAGCTAAAATCAAAATATCTCTCCATTCGTGCCCTTCAGCCACTATCAGAATGGCTTCGTGATAAGAGTGATGTATTAATCTATAATTCAAGCTCTCAGCCAAACTCAAATGCTGCTGACCAAATCATAATAATGATTTGATTAAATCATAATAATGATTTGGTTACAGGAGTTGTCCCTTGTCCTCCGAAATGCCAGGAACTGATTGTTGATTTTACAAATAAACTTAATTTTTATCTTATCCTAAAAATGTAATAACTATATGACCCATGGAGATAGTTTTTTTCAATGCTAGGTCAATAGCAACTGCCAATAATTCTGAAATTCCAATTTCTTCCTAAAATAAGGACATAAGGCTAAACTCTTCAGTTACCATTGGGTTATTGACAAATCGTAGTTAGTCTAAAGTCCCGTCCTATGACAGCTTTCAACACCAAACAGTGCATTATAAGTTTTGCCGGGTCTTTTTCGGAACAAGCCCGCCAGCGAATTAGGCGTTTGAGGCTATCGCGTTGTTAAGGTTAGGTTAGGATAGCGACTTTGCAAAAATGGACAAATTATAAAACTTTCATTAGAATCTTCGCGTTGCCATCGGCGTTTGTAATAATAGTGAATGCAATTTCAGTGTTAGATTGCAAAGCCACAGTTAGAAGAATCAAAATTATCTTTTGAATTAATCGTTTAACTCATTCACTCATGAATAAGATAACTATTGTTTTGTGTGTGTGTGTGTGTGTGTGTGTCAAAGAGCTCAAAATGTCAGCAAAATCCATAACTGATTGGATAACTTTCTGTGCGGGAAGTTTGCGCCATTTTCTTGCTCAAAAACATAACTTAACATAACCCCTACCCTAACATACAGATTGTACTCACACTACGAACCTCAAACGCTATAGCATACATAACCTTAGCCAAACCTTAACTTCGCGATAGCCTCGAACGCCTAATTCGCTGCCAGGTCCGTTCCGAAAACGACCCGTTTTGCCTTCTTCCATTTAGAGTGAGAACTGGTCCTAGAAACGTTTCTTGATCAATGAGTAGAGAAGCTCTCTATACTTTGGGAAATAGAAGTTCTATGTAATCTAGTCAGACGACATAATTGGTTTCACTCATGAGCTCCGTAGCCACTTTAAAAGACTTAGTCATTTAACCAGGGCGCCAATCTGAAATTAGAGAGATGTAGCTTTTTACCAGAATCATTGGTATACTCTTGAGTAACCGTGTTGCAGATGACATCTAGAGGATTGTGGTCCTCCCCGTCTCGAACGCTCCAGGTAGTCCTCTCTTTTAACTACACGGGTTATTTACCAACCACACATTTTCACTACTCTCATCTTCACTTTCATTTTTATTGTTGTTGTTTTTTTCATATTCTTATTTTAAAGTAGCCCAGTGCTAGGCTGTCGTGAGTGCGGCGACTTGTGCCCAAGTGGGTAGTCGCCAGATAGGCTCTGAAATTTAAAAAAAAATCCTCTTTCTTTAAGGAATTCCTTCTAACAACGCCCGCCCCCCAACGTGGGTACCATATATGATCCCATACAACTGTTATAAATAGGAGCTGCACGCACCCAGTGCTCTCACATTACCAAACAAGATTGAGACTACCTGGGCTTTATCATTTCTAATATTTCCATTATTTCACCCATTTTCGTCGCTTTCTCTCATAACCTCTTATCGCCTCTCTCTCGACCGGTGGCTAATTCCGCATGCTGGTCGCCGACCAGCCTTCGTCCATTCATCTCTAGCCTGGGCCATATTCCCCCCCCCCTCCCAGCCTCCTTGGCTCTGATCGGAGTGGTGTGTTTAAACATGTCTGCATTCTTACACTTCCCCCTCCCCCCCTCCTATCTATCATTTCCATATCTATCATTTTACGCACCAAGGGATATCAAGGCGACATTTGGAGGTTTGCATGCCTTCCCACCCCTAACACCCACTATTTACCCTCCCAGACCCAATGTCTGAAGGAGGATCTGCGTTCATATATTATCTTCTGCACATTTTCACCTCGTCCATACTTACCACTTCTTTTACAGAGGCTCTCTCACAAACCCTCGGGGCAGATGCCCTCGTTGTTCCCTTTAATTCTATTTAATTGTATCTAATTATATTTATTGTATTTCATTTTATTTAATGATATTTAATTCTATTTATTCTCTTTAATTCTATTTAATCGAGATTCTGAATAGATAACCTTGAACACTTGGTCATGAAACTGCTACTCTAGGCCCAAAGTCAAGATGAATGTTTTGCGATGGATCTCATTTCTTTAAATATCTCATTCTCGCTTTGTCACCTAAATATGCCTAAATTGGTCACTATCTCGTAAAGTCTCAAGTAAATGAATGGGCTTAGATATTGCTCACCCTGGACGTTTTAAGTGTAAAAAAACAGGGTGATACGCATCTAAATATTGCATTGGCCTATTAAAATACTCCTGGAGTTTTATTTGACCGGATTTTTCCCAAGATAAGTAAATTTAAAGACGGTGCATTTTTCATGTGTTAAATTTTGATAATGATTATAATAATTTAGTTTTCAAATTGGTATTAATACCCATAAATGTGCTGCTGTTCCAGATTAGATCGTAATAGGCCCATAAAACATAACTGATTCATTTTAACTTAAGTTTTGGAGCAGAAAAATGATTTCGAAATCCAATTATCGAATAATTTACTTCTGGCAATCATTTCAGACCGACCATTTTTATGCTATACAATATTATGAGCAAAACTTTAATATATCTGTGGTTTATTTAAGGATTAGCAGTTAGCTTGTAGACCAATCCAAAATAGGCTTCAATAGAGGAAAATATTTTTTTTAGGGAAGTGGACTTGACCGCCAAAGGCGCGTATGCGTCCAACTCATCGAGGCTTGACACTGTCAAGGGGGAAAAGGTAAGCGGGGGCAGGAAAGAGGAAGGAAAATGAATGCGCAATTATATCGAGGGGAGAGCTCTTAGGGGCTGAGAGGAAAGAAAAGAGATTATTAACGGAGAAGGGACCATCGGATCGGTCAGGATTAAACGCAAGTGTTCATTCCTTCAGGGCCAGGGACATAGGCGAACAAGGTGAAAAGGAATGAAACAGCTACCAATAATGATTATTTACACCCGTGTTTGGTTTTATGGATGAGGTATCTGAACCCCTCAGCCAATCCTCCTTTCTTAGCAGGGCTTGAAACCGGCCAAGGTAGAGTTAAGATGGCTTTGAAATTGAGGTGGAATTGAGGTCCAGTACCCTGGCAGCCATTTACTCTTCAAATATGAATGACCTGTCGTCGCCTATAACATTTGAGGGCGTATGGCTGGGTTTCTCGCCACTCCGCAGTCTCTTCGCCAGATGTCGTTAGGTGAGGAGGATGTAGACATCCCAGAGACATACGCTTTCCAAGACGAGCACTTAGACTCTTTGGGACAATGGCATATAGGTCTGTTCTCTCCTGATTCATTTGTATTTTCTGTTGGGGGAGATGGAGGTGGCAGTATCGGCGAGTTACGAACTTCAGGGCGTGGACTGAATCACTACACTATGAAGATCATCATATGACAGCACGAGGGTGGACTTTGCCCCAAGATTGGGGGTTCGAAGATCGGGCAGATGAGAAAATTAGTGAGTTGAGGAAAGTTGGTGCTTAATAGACCGTGCGAAAATCAAATACCCTATGTGAGTAAGTTGTGCAGGGAAAGAAACCAGCCCACTCTACTCTCCATAAGTACCATCTCTACCTTGCGAGAGTTGGGCTAGAGGAAAGCAGCGAAAGAGAAATTGGAAATTAATCTCTACCATAATCCTCCTGTGATACGGACCAAGGAAAGACAAGAAGCGTCTCATTGTAAACGAAAGATCACGACAAAAAAAAAGAGTGTTGGTGGAAGGCTGGCGATAGGTGGACGAGCCGACATTCGTAAATGAGGGCAGCTCATCCATATGGGATAGAAGAGTTGTCGCCAGGAAAGTAGAGTGGCAGTCGCGCCACGTAGGGTCCCGGGTGTCAAAATCTACTAAAACAAAGGGTCTAGAGAGCTGGAGGATAAGTCTAGGGATATAATTAGAGAAATGATGTTGGTCAGGAGGGCTGTAGAACGATCATGGTGTATTGTCGATCTGGGAAAAGGCAGACAGCTATCGCATGGAGGTCACTGTAAAGATGGAGGGGGGGAACATGGAACTGAAGGTCACCGGAGATCCTCGGCCACTGTGGATTAGTTCTTGGAGACAGAGGCAACTAATGCTCTCACAGTAATACTCCCACAGTAGACCCTGGCAATTCCACTGGACCCTGAGGGAGAGGTGAAAGGAAAAGTAGGAGAATCGATATTTAAGATTAGACACCAGGGCAGGGATGGGCTGACCGAGAGGACCAGATGAATTAGAGGATTTAGCAAGAGTGGTCTATGGATGTTAGGATACTAGGGGGAGGGGTACTGGTGCTATCTCTATGTGTAATTTGAGAGGGAAGTGGTATTTTGGGTGGGAAAGGGCGAGGCGTATATTCAAGAAATAAGGAAGCAGTAGAGAAGTTAGGTCAAGGTGGGAGGGAAAGGGAGAGCAATAGGGTACGATCGGTGGGGGGGGGAAGTATGGGATGTAGGGTGTTAGGGAAAACCCTTAGATATAGGGGCTTGGGGAGTGTTTCCGAGTGGGGTATGGGGGTAATGTTTTAGGAGGGGTTTAGATTGGGAGGGAGAAGCCATGGTGAAAGGTCTTTAGAGAGTGGCTTGAGAGTAGGGATATCAGGAGGCATCTGGGGGGTACGGATTTCTGGAGGGACATGGGTATAGGGATTTCAGGAGTGACCCGGAAGTTTAGGGATCGCGAGAGGGACCTTGACGGTGGGCCTTTTTTTTTGCTTTAGATTTGGTAGAGGGGCCTGTTGTGGAGCGGATTAGGGCGGGGGGGGCATAAAAGGGGAAGGTAGCGGGGACAACCCAAAGAGGGTACGTGCACCTTCACCGCGATAATGTTCCCCAATGCGGTGTGGGAGGACTGCGTGTGTGGGGGAACGTGTAAACAAAGGAACATGGATGTGCCACAATTCGGGCACAACCCCATCGTATCTCGGCAGTTGGAAAGGACATGCCCAAACCGGTTGCATTTATAGCACTATGTGGGGGATGGTACATATGGGTAGACCTCAAATTTGCAGTTGCATTGATCGCCCACACCATAATAAATGTGGGAGGCGACAAGGGCAGTAATAGTCTAGAGATGGGTACCCTTGATTTTCAAACCTTCTACTGGAATCTGTAGACTTTCCTGACTCCCTGGGAAGAGAGGTCGTCAAAGAGGTTCCTCCACCGGGATGCTTCGAACGACCTTGGCAAAGATCGTGCCTTGGCACCAGTTGAAGCGTGGGTGTTGGGTCACGGTGACCGCATACCCAATTATCCGTCGGGGAGGCGCTGAGTGGGTCCGTGCAGCAAGGGAAACGGGACTTTACTTTAATAGTAGATACCAGACTCCCTGGTGCCGGGCATCAAACCTCTTTATTGAGTCGCTCATGATTGTAAGGCAAAGGAGCGATGAGGAGGATGGTCTCTGGACCTCTTATTAGCGAATAAGAGGTGGGGGTTCAGAGGGCGTTTTGGGGTGCGCGTTTATTGCCGGAGAGTTAGTGTGGTTTAGAAAGGTCGAATGGGTACGTCAGGACTGGTTGTCGGGAGGGAGCGAGAATATGAAGGTCGGGGAGGGTAGGGACTTTGAAGGAGAGAAAGGAGGGATGAGGTTGGAGGTGGAAGAGGGTATGATTGGTTGCTTCTCAGAGAGCGGCGTGATATCAGGGGCTGGGGGACATTAGGTAGCGACAGTAGAGTTCGGTGAGGTATTTATATTCGTTGCCAAGCCATTTATCGTTTTAGATCTAGTTTTATTTTTTATAATTTCCATCTACAAAATTGGTATGCTAAAAGACGAAGGACTCTGTTCATGTTGGCCTCTTGCAGCAGCAACCACCTCTTAAGGCCCTCACCTGGGGTAACGGGGTCCGACCCCTAAGAAATAGAGGTATTTCAAAGACCCAAACATGAGGGAGCCAACTGCTCGAGTCATTCATCCATCTAGCACAGTGCGGCCTGTTCACAAGCTCTCATGCTGACCAGTGTAAGGAAGAAAGAAAAAACATAGAAACAGTAGGAAGAAAGGAGAAAAAATAAAATAAATTAATAAATAAATAAAAAGGGAGTGGAAAAGGGCATGATAAATTCATCTTGGTTACACGCAAGCCCGTTCGCAGCCAACCCAAGACAGACATCAAGGAGGGGAAAAAGATTGAAAGTCGTCTCATGACATTCGACATTAGAAGTGATTGGCCCAAAACTTGATTCTTTATACCTTTACTGAAATTGAAGGAGTACGATTCTTTATTTGAGCATAGGAGGGGGAGAGTGACACTTTTATCTTTTGATTCGTAGTTTCTTTATCCAGGGTAAAATAATATCAAAGGATGGAAAGAAGAAAGAAGGACAGTTTATTTAACTGTCTTCCTCGTGGTCCTATGTAAATAAGCAGACGGAAGAAATGAGAATGTTCTCCTCTGATAATGTAAACTGTACGGGACAAATTGTTGTTAGAAGATTGAGGGAAATACATGTTTATCAGGGAGGAATAACTGGTAACCGCAGCTATCCAGCATTATCGACTTATCTAAAGAAGCCTCTCATTTAGAGGGTTTAAGCTCTCTCACGGGGCTTCATGATTCGACCGAGAGATAGGACTTAAGAACCACGTTTAATCCTTTCTCCTTTCGCTAATGAACCAGAACATTCTAAATATTCAGTTTGAATTTCATTTTACGTTCCCATTCAACCTTTTCTACAGAGATCAAAAGGGGTGTGAAAAGTAACCCAGTAAATGGTACGGAGACCAGTAAATGGCAAATGACTGGTGGATGAAATAAAGGTAAAATGGAAGAGATATTGAAAGTCCCTCAGCACCAATTATTCCAGACGGAACTTACTTGTATTTTAAAATTATCGACAAGGGAAAGGGACTCGGTGTTTTCCAGTGACACCATCTCATTGTGGTAAGGATGAATGAGTTAGTAAATAGAGAAAAAAACAAAGAAAAATATGGCGTCAACCAGTGAAAAAAAATTGCCAAAAGCAATGAGGTCCGATGTACCAAACCTATCTCTCTTCTGGGTTGTTGTGAAGCCTTTACAAATATCCTGGAATAAGTTCGTACAAGGAGCATTCGTATTCAAAATTACGAGCTAGAAATCATTTTTCTTTTTATATGGACAGTCTTAAACCAGCTAACATTTCGTGCCAAACTTGAGATCACTTCATTGCAGTAGGAGTAAATTTATGAAACACAATTGAGATTAGACGCTATAAATCCTAAATTATCTTAAAAAAAATTGATTTAAACAAGAGAATAAAGAAGCAAGTCAAATGCTTAAAGATAAGTGAGATCACACTTTGTCACTGTTGGCAGGAAGCAAAGGCGGATGGCAAACGAAATGGTGTATCAGAGTGAGAAAGAAGAAACAATTAAAGTTATCAACTTGTAGTTTGATAGTTAATATCTATGTTTAGTGTATTTCCTGTTAGGCTGCAGGCGGTTGTTGTTTTTTTTAAAAATATAATCATCACCCGATTTTTTTGGATTCATTAGATACTTTCTAATTTTATTCACTCCATTATTTTCTTGGTTAATATTGCTAATTTAATTTCGAAATAATCAGTAAGTAATTCGTGTCGTAGCAAATCACTTTGGCCGATTAGAAACAAAATTAATTACATTTTCAAAATCTGAAAAGAGGTAAACAGTATAATTATCATATATAAACCTAATCATGTTAACTTTGCGTGTTTATCCTGTAACATGAAACCCAAAGAAGGTTTATATTTTAAAGGCTTTTTCAATTTGTCTGTTCGGTTTAGTTATGGCTCATGAGAGATATCGACCGCGAAAGCCTGCCAATTCTCGTGACTGGTCTTCGTGTACACTTTTTGGCCAATTGCTTGTTGATAACGTCACAGAAGAGATGATAATAACTAATGGACGGAAGGTTTCTAAACTATGTTTGTTCTCATGCCCTGTTGATCAAGATTACAAGTGCGAATGATTCAGAGAAGCTTTGGGTATACATTAAGATTAAGTGACTATACGAAGAACTTAAACTCTTCTTTCTTTCAAAAGCTTTGCTACTGTGTTGTAGCTCAGGGATTTGGCTGATTTCATAAGTGTAGACACAAATTCTTTGAATGAAAGTGTTTTATATTACTGTTGTTGCGGGGGAGGGGGGACTTTATTGAATGAATTAACTATAATTTAAAATAATAGGTTATTTTTTAATTCGTTTGAATTATTTTACTCTTCATTATTTTATCTCAGTAGTTAATAACTTCCTTTTTTCCTTCAGTCAAAGGGAAACTTTTAGCAGAGGCGAACTCCCGTTAAACCCCTTTTTTTCTTATTATTTCTACTTCTGATTAGCTGAATTTTATATTCTTAAACTTTTGAGTGATTTGTGGCTTTTATCGATAACCATAGTCCCTAACTTTATTACCTATTTTATCATTCCTCGTTTTGTGATCAAGAGCAGTGTTTCCCAACCGTGGGCCATCGCACATTTGAAAGTCTCATAAAAAATGTTAAGATTTAGAGGTACCGTAACACTCCATCAAGGGGGTAACATGACTGCCTAAATATTATACTTAGGCCAATAGATAATTTTACTTTTTGTAGATATTTTACTTCTTTTCGATGTGTTATAATATAATTTTAATTCATCTGTAAACTAATATTTTGCATTGGGGAAAATAATATTGTACATGAATATAAAGAGCTATTTTAATATCGGTTCTATATATTTGTTTATCTGCATATTACCAACTGAAAATAATGCTTATGGGGGGTCACAGGAAAAAATAAGGTTCCTAAGGAGGCCATAACCCGAAACCGTTTGGGAACCACTGAGTTAGAGGAGTAGTATCATAAAAAAATATTAAACTTTCTCTCTCTCTCTCTCCCTACAAGGGGCTTTAGAGTAGCACTTGCGAGTACTTCTACCTAGTCAAATTTAGGATCAATTTACTTTTATCTCTCTCGTAGCCTATTGTGATTTTTAGGTGTTTATTATATTTCCTATACTAATTAATTTAGTCCTGGGTTAGGTTGCTGAATTATTCAATTAATTTCGGTAACTAAACCGCACAAGAGTGAAATCAACCCAACCATTTTGGAAAGAATAGAACTTGACTATGTGGAGCAATGACATGTGTGGGAGCCAATGTATTTTATAGTATGCCGCACGGAAGGCTGGCCTCTTTACTCAAATTTATGCATGGCCTACATTCTAGACAGAGTGGTTTATTTTGAATCTCTTGAGAAGGCGGGAATTTTTATTTCGTGGGAATTTTCTGAGTTTTGTTGAAGCCTTCGGTTTTTGTTAGTGGATTGGCTCATACTTTTTCATAACGTTTGTACATCAATACATTTTGTTACGTTTAGAAATAAAATGTTTGATTTAAAAGAAAGAAATAATTAGTTTTAGCCAATTTCGTGATTTAATTAACTTAATTTAAATTGAGTAATTTAAGACCTGTCCATTAGACGGCTCGGTGAGACTCGGAGATGCTGTTTTAAATCAGCGGAAGCCAAACTGTGACGCTCGTGTTAAATATGGCAAAGGGGTTAGCTGATCGCACTCCATTAACTCCATCCCCGCCTTCATTCCCCATCATGTTCATCTTACATAAAGGAAGCATCTGCAACCTCTTAACCGCTCGATTCACACGTCAATGTGGATTAACCCAGGTTAACTGAACGGTATTCAAGACAACCTCGTTGTTTCCCCACCCAACGTGCCTTTAACCGGGAAGTGTCCTCTCTTTAAAGCCACGTACATGAAGACAGTGTATGTATGTACACACTACCCCACAGAACGGGAATTATATATACATATATAAAATAATCCTTACGTGTGTCTTAATGCGTATTCACTGAATTCGTGCCGAATCGATTGACACGTGAACATTCCCTTGCTTACATGCGTACATGCACACACATGTATTCATGTGTACATACCCCCCCCCCCCCCGACTTCCGCTTAGCCTTCAAAAGGTTATTGAAAGAGTTGCCATTCCATTGTTGAGAATCTTCTGAAATACATGGATTTGACTTATATAACGTACATGTGCACACCATGAGTGTCGCATCTCTGCTATGTATACATGTCTGTGTGTGCGTGTGTGTGAGTGACGTAGGGCGAGAAGTGAGAGACTAGAAAAAGGCTGTGATAATTCCCTATCTATCCCCAATGTTGTGGCGCAATGTAAAAAAAGAAGACTCCTAGATCCTTGAAGAAGATGATGATGATGATAACGATGATGAAAGAGTTAAACGAAGGGAACGGAAGGGAGAGAGGAAGAAATAAAATGCAATAATGCATAAACACTAGAAAAAGAAACAATGAATAAACACGAGAAAAAAATGTGGCAACAGATTCATTGATACATTGGGGACGGTAAATGGTCCTTGTAGCAGCTGGGTATAATACATTGTATTATTATTATTATTATTATTATTATTATTATTACTAAGACTAAGAAGCGGAAACCAACGTATGCATCTCTACCTAAAAGAATTCGAAGCTAATTATAACGAAAGTGGTGTGGTTAGGAGAAGTGAAAATATGAGCAAGATACACTGCAAATGCCTTAAGGAGGCTACTACTAGGTGCGCTCGAGAAGGGAAAGCCGTGTAGACATAGTGGGGGGATTTATTAAAGGAATAAATAAGAGTAATTTCGAATTCCAGCAGAAGTTTATTCATTAAAAACTTCCCCATTTTTGCCTTGTGTACAAACCGCTTGGGCAAACAAACTCACTTTTATTGTCGAAGAAAATCGGAAACCATCGAAGGCATCTGCGCCTAGTTTAAAAAAAAAAAGATTATAAAAGAATATGTCAATTTTTCCAAAGCCAAAATGGTATTTTCTAAATATTATTTTCCCCTAAATTACCAAATTTGACTAAAATAACTCTATAAACTCTCACCCACCCCTCAACCATAATCAAATCCTCTAGAATCAAAGCTGATTTATAAGTATCAGCTTCATAAGTACGAACCTTAAAGAACTTTGCCGAGTACTTCCTACTGTAATCATCAGTGATAATTTATATATCGTTTAATGATGATTATAGTGATCTTGCTAAATCGGGGTTCAACTTCTGTTGTCCATGGCTCTTCTCTAGTACGGACTTGTTCTCGAAGGATTGACAACTATTCCCGGCGCTGGCTTATAAGGTTAAAGTGTTTTACTTATGTTTAAAATTGGCTAACATGTTCCAGACTGGGGTTTTACCTCTGATGGTCTAGAAGAAGACCCATTCTCACTTATGCTGAACAAAAATAAACTGATCCAAATCCGTAAAAGAAGTTCAGACGGGTTTTGCAATTCTAAAACTCTACTTCCATAAGAACTGGATCTTTTCTTATGTCCAAATCAAGACTTCATTTAAGGCATCGATTGGATATATGTTTTGCATAAATTTCAGGATGTTAACATAGCTATATTAAGGGGGAAAATAAAGTAATCCATGTAACCTAACCTATTATTTAATTAATAAAATGCACATTTTACTTTCTACGATATTTAACATTGGGTTATATCTATTTTTGTAATGGTAAAATTATGTTCGTTATTCTTTACAGGACTCACCTTTCAATTTTCCGCCTTTTCCATCATTTTTTCTGTCTCTGTATTAGTTCTTTACTGACTGAAATTACTCTGGTTGGTTACATAAGTTGAGTATTTTTTCTCAATTATATGAAATCCATTGTCTGAATGAGATATAGAAGAGGCCACCCGAGTTCAAATGGGCAGATTCATCCTTCTAGTCGATGGCTAAAAGCGAGTTGGTATTTTTTTTCGCTTCTCAGCGACGAGATTAATAAGTTATACTTAAAGTAGAAACTATGAGAGTGGACAGCGATTTGGGGGGGACATAACCCCTGACCATTTATATGCAGGTCTATGTCCACCTCTTGAGAGCAGAACAAGAAATCACGGCTTTAAACTTGAACTGAAGTGTTACAACCGTGATCTGTGTGGAAAAATTTTCACGTACAGTATCTGCAGTAGTTGGAACGCACTTCCAGTGGAAGTTGTGAACAGTGAATCTGTTGACCAGTTCAAGTCAAGACTAGACAGTGTCTTGAAAAGTGGCCGTTTAAGGACGTAAAGCATTTGAGCAGAGATGTGCCCTCTCGACTGCTAGTCCAAAGGTACCCTCATTGAATGGACCGCAAAGTCTTTTAGGTTACTTTTTTTCCTTGTTACTCCTTGTTACTCTTTAGACACCACATTAAACTCTAGCTTCTTACGGGGAGGATCTTGGATACTTCATACTCAGGAACACTTCTATTATCACTGGTCAACAAATTCTAACTTTTTTCTGCTGACTTAGGTCTGAGACCTGTTCTTGGGAAATTCGGGGTCACTGAGTTTAAAAATGGCATTAGTTTTCTTCTACCACGTCAAGCTTTTTATTTATGGACTGGTCCATATTGGTCCCACTCATAGTAGCAGGCTATCTTACGACCAAATGAACGGAAGTGGAGGCGTTTGGTATTCTTCTTATTTTATTTTATCTATTTATTTAGACTTCTCTTTATGCACATCTAGATATATAAAGCAATTGTGTATAATATAGTTTTGTGTTTTTTCAGATTTGTTTTATGAAATAACATTCAGTAGTTATGGTTTCATTACGAAGGAAATGTTTGAATTTCCCTGACTCGTTGTTTTACTGCACCAACTCAAAGAATGAACATTAGTATCTCTGTAAAAAGAGCATACTTGACTTACTTTAAGATTAAATTAGGTGATCAGGATAAACCGTGGGCCCCGCACAATGTTTGTAAACCATGTGTCTAAAACCTACGGCAATAGACAAAGGGCACAAAGAAACAACTAGGATTTGGCATTCCTATGGTGTGGTGGTAGCCAAAAAAACATGTAAACGATTGCTACTTTTCTCCCACAAAGACTTCTGGTTATAGCGAGAAAACGCGACATAAAATAAGTTACCCAAATCTTGATTCAGCAATTCGTCCAGTGCTTCCTTCAATGAAATTCCAGTACCTGTATTCAAGGAACTTCCTTCACTGGACGATGTAAATGATATACGTGATCTGATGTAAACAATGAACTTGACAGTAATCCAGACTTTGTACATACTTCGACCCAAGAACGTGGAAACTTCAGTCAATTATAACCGAATGATTTAGTTTGAGACCTAGGGCTGTCAAAAGAGTTAGCAGAAGTGTTAGCATCTAGTCTTAAAGAGAAGAATTTGTTGCAGGAAAAAACAAATGTAACTTTTTATCGCAACAGGGAGAGAGATCACTTGGCATTCTTTAAAAGTGAAGAAGATTGTGTTTACTGTTGTGACGGGGCGGGACTGTTAATCGCGATGGATATTTTAGAGTATGATCTAGGTGAATGGAGACTTTTTATAGATAGTTCAAAGAAGAGTCTAAAATGTGTGTTACTCGAAACTTGTTTGGTGCGATTCCTAGTACATTTAAAAGAGAAGCATGAACACATATGCTCTGTATTAGATTTACTCATATATGATGAACACAAATGGATCATATGTGTGGATCTGAAAATGGTAAGTGCTTTACTTGGCCAACAAGGAGGCTATACAAAATATCCGTGTTTCCTGTATTTATGGTACAGCCGAGCCAAGAACAAACATTGGGAACAGAAACTCTGGCCAGTTAGAGAAAGTTTAACTGTTGGTGAGAAGAATATTATACACCAACCACTTGTTGAGTGAGAGAAAATCATCTTTCCACCCCTTCATATTAAACTAGGGCTGATGAAACAATTTGTGAAAGCTCTTAATGTGGAGGGTGACTGTTTCAAATTCATATGTACAATATTTCGTGGCTTAAGTTATGATAAAATAAAGGCTGGAGTTTTTGATGGGCCACAAATCAGAAAGCAAATGGAAACCAAAACTTCTCGAGTTCGATGACTGACATAGAAAAAGGAGCATGGGATTCATTTGTGGCTGTTGTGAAAGGATTTCTTGGATACAAAAAGGCTGCTAACTACAAGGATCTGGTAGACACATTACTTGATAGCTTTCATGGTTTAGGCTGCAACATGAGCATAAAGGTTCATTTCCTCAAGAGCCATCTTGATGAATTTCCTGCTAATCTTGGCAACGTGAGTGATGAACACGGAGATCATTTTCATCAAGATATCAAGATTATGGAGGAGAGATATCAGGGCAGATGGAACACAAACATGATAGCAGACTACTGTCGGAGTATTCAACGAGACTGTGTAGACATCAAACACTCCAGACACTTTCGCAACCAAAGATTTTCTCCATGAATGTATAGGTATGTGTACGATTGCTTGTGTTTTCTCCATTACATTATAAAAATAACCTGTATGTATTTAGTAATAGGTGATGTTATCTTACAATGCATTTATCCTTTCAAATTCTGTTTACATTTAACCTTATGATTTGAAGCTATAAATAACACTCAAGAAACTCTCCTTACCGAGTAAATACATGCAGTAGGTCGTAAAATAGGAATATGCTGTAGAATGAAAACCTAATATGTTACAAAAAAAAAAAAATGGATGCCATATTTAAAATTAGCACGTCAAAATTAATTAAAAACAAACACAAAACATAAGGCAGCAAAAAGTGTGTTGACCAGTGTAATTGTTTGATTTTTTAAAAATTCTTTGTGTTATTTCACTTATCTCAAACTTCTTCCTAATGGCAATAAATCGGTTTGTTTTTCACTCTATTTACCTAGAATTTAATCTCAATTTCCTTTTCTCGATCGGAAAAGTCTTTATTGCATTATCTGACAAAGAAGTTTGGGCAAAGAAGAGTGAATGGTGGGTAGCTGTTTCAGAACAAAGATCTCTCAGGAAGGTGATCAATACAGACGCCGTCCCTTCGCCAAACGTGGGACTTTGGGGTGGGAGAGTGTGTCTGGACAGTTGTAGGGAACAGGTACTTATATAAGATGACGGATATTCAGCCATATCAGGTTTCAAGTGTTGGCATTCGAGTTGAACCTTCATTTTCGATTGATTTTTCGTTTTGTTTTGTGTTCTAATCAATTTCTGAGGTATTCGAGCTGTCGAGATAATCTGAGTTCGAATGATTGAAAACATAATAGGAGAGAATGCTGGGTGGAAGATGGATTCCGAATTGGACCTAGCAATTAAATGCAACATTGCGAGAATTATTTATTTCATGTCATTTTGCAAAGAATTTTTGTTTGGTTCCTCGTAGAAGAAGCTGAAGGTACTTCAGTTTGCAGACATTTGAAAAGTAAACATTCCTTTAGACTTTGCTCATATTCTCTATTAGTGGAGTATATAGAGACTGTTTCGTTGGTGCAATTACATTCACATAATTTGCCACCAATTATTTGACTCATTTTTTTCTATCCATGAGTCCATTTATTCAAAGCAATAATATTTTTCGGTTAATTGCATAACCATGAAAAGCTCAAATGACGACTTCGAATTGTCAATACCGACGCGAGATCAAGTTGCTTTCTTATGCGCCAGTTTATTTAGTTCATTTTTGTGGTTATACAAATCTAGTTTTTCTGGAAATGAGATCTTGAGTCAAGGTGAGCACTTGAGCTACATGAGTGCGGGAGAGGGCATACAGAAGTATAAAAAAGACTTAATGGAAATGGCAGTAATGGCGCTATTAGACAATACTTGATACGAGAATCATGTCTAGCGCCCGAAGAATAGCGTAAGTTCGTGTAAAGATGGACCACAGGGAGCCTGGTGCACAAGCTAAGATACCATTGGCTAGTTTATGGTTTAAATAGTTTAAATGTGTTGATGGTGCTGGAGAAGACAACTCCCATCCATCGGGTCCCCAGGTTGCGGATCGGGGGAAGGCCTCTAGATATAGAGGTTAGTTGCGAATAAACTGAATAAGCAGCCCCGGACAAAATCACGAGTCGCCCTTTGGCAAGGCGTAGCGCTCGGTAGCCACCCTATACCAGGGTTACGGTATGGGCAGGTGGAGCTCATAGTCTTGTGTGACAATCCACCTAGGAGAGGGACAACTCCGAACTCAAACCCGGGCAGGTGGAGCTCGAAGTCTTGGTTGACAATCCGCCTAGGAGAGGGATAACTCTGAATCCAAACCCTCCACTGTCTTGTGGATAGACACTTCAGTCAAAGGCTAAGGGACCTCCCTGACAGAAAGGTGTTCTCTTGCATTGGATTGTGCCATAGCCTCTGTACCATGGTCTTCCACTCTCTTGTGTTTGAGATCCCTGCCTAAGGGTACATTTAGGCATACTTTCCTATTTTTCATTCCTCCTCTTGTTTTACTCAAATGGTGTGTAGGGCAGGCTTAATAGATGAGCAAAGAGGCTCTGATGGCTTTTCATGAGGTTGCCTTGGTCTATTCTTTTCTTTTCTCTTTTCTTTATTCTTTTTCATTCCAAAGTCATCATTACTGTCCTCCCTCAGTTGTTGTGGCGTCCTGAAGGGAATTTTGCCTTGCATGATGTGTCGGCTCCATCATGTTGACCAGTTTTTTTTCCCGACATATAATATTCAGTTAATGAAAGTTTTGCTATTGAATAATTTTGTACAAATTGTTGTTGTTGTTGTTGTACAAATTGTTATTTTTGTTGAAGATCTTGTTGCTAATATTATTTTTTTAATATCGATTTTAATTTTATCAGGAGATATTGAGCTCAACCCTGGACCTGGTCATCCTCGTCAGATAAAATGTCGTCTACTCTATATTAATATTAGGGGCCTACATGCCAATATTAAAGACTTGACTGCTTCATCCAAGTCTCATGACATTTTACTCTGTTCAGAGACCCTGGTTTCAAATATGAGGCATGTCTCTGAAATACTTATACCAGGCTTCAAAAAACCAATTTTACTTAGGCGTGATGCCATTCCTAGGGCTAGAGGAATGGCAGTTTACATTAGGAATGGTTACTCTGCTTCAAAGACCTCCTATGCTTGTTCTTGCCATGAGATGCAAGTTATGAAAGTATGTGGTAAGCAAAATAATTTTTATCTTTTTTCTGTCTATCGCAATCCAGACTTAGATGATACTATTTTTGATTGTCTGCTCCTTGCCATGGCCAAGGTACAGGAAAATGACCGGAAAGCCTGCTTTGTATTTATGGGAGACCTCAATGCTCATCATAGGCAATGGCTGTCTTCTGTCTCCCCTACTGACTGTCATGGTATCAGGGCTTATGATTTTGCGTGTGAGTCGGGTTGTGAGCAAGTCATTAGGGAGCCTACCCATTCATCTGGGAACTGCCTTGACTTGGTTTTCACTGATTCCCCTGGAGTCGTTACAAGTGCTGTTGATCCTCCTGTGGGAACTTCTGACCACTGTGCAATTTCTATAACTATCTGTATTGTGCAATCTATTCCTAATATAGCTCATACAAGCAAAGTATTCATCAAATCTCAAGTAGACTGGTGCAATATATTAAATGATATCTCCCGGATCAACTGGCCACTAATATATAAGGAGGTTGAAGCAGTTCGTATTTTGAATGATAAAATTGTTTCAATTATTGATAGACATGTTCCATTCCGTATGATCAGATATCGCACTAAGGACAAAGCCTGGTTTAATGATGACTGTAAGAGGGCTCATATGCAGAAACAAGAAGCCTACAACCTGTGGAAGGGGAGTAGATCTGCCTTTCTATGGGATAATTATGTGCACTACAGAACAGCAGCTCAGAGGGTATATAATAATGCGGAAGTTGAATTCAATACTACCACAAAGGGAACTCTTCAGCGCACAGCAAATTCCCACAAATTCTGGACCACTCTCAAGTCTGCTCTTTTTGGGAATGATTCATCTATGCCACCCCTTCTTAAACCTGATGGTTCCATTACCCATAGTCCTGAAGAAAAGGCAACACTGTTGGCTGATGTTTTTGATAATAAACAAAGTAATGAGAATCTAACTCTACCTGACACTTGTTTCCCTGAACCAAGGTTAAACAAGATTGCTTTCCGTTCAAGTGAAGTAAAACAGTTACTTCTTGATCTGGATGCTTATGGTGGTACTGACCCAAATGGTATATTCCCTTTATTCTTTAAGAAAACTGCAGAGTATTTGGCTCCCAAGCTTTCCGTTATTCTTCGGAAGCTGGCGAGGAGTGGTAGTTTTTGCGAATGTTGGAGAATTGGTAACATCATTCCATTATGTAAAAGTGCAAGTGGTAGTTTTAACCCTACTGAATATAGGCCCATTTCTATAACTCCTGTTCTATCTAAGATTTTTGAACGTTTACTAGCTAAACGTTTAAGTACATTTGCCGAGCTTAATCGTCTGTTTCCCTTTTTACAGTTTGGATTTCGTAAGGGTCTGAGCACTTGTGATGCACTTCTCACTGTCTCCACCATTGTCCAAAAATCATTAGACTCTGGTCAAGAAGTTCGCTTAGTTGGCCTGGATTTCAGTGCCGCATTTGACCGTGTCAATCATAAGGCCCTGATATTTAAGTTGAAGCAGTTGGGAGTAGGTGGTGTATTTTTAAATATTATTGAACAATTTTTAACAAATCGACATCAAAAGGTTTATGTTGACAATAATTTTAGTGATGAGAGAGAGGTGCTATCTGGTGTACCACAAGGCAGTGTTCTTGGTCCTCTACTGTTTATATTATATACCCATGATATGTGGTTTGGACTGGAAAATAGACTTATAGCCTATGCTGATGATGCTACTCTAATAGCCCCAGTCCCATCTCCTGAGTTGAGAGCATCGGTTGCAGAGTCTTTAAATAGAGATCTGGCTAAGATAAATGTTTGGTGCACTTCATGGGGCATGAAGTTAAATGCAAAGAAAACCCAGAGTATGATTGTTAGCAGATCCAGAACACTAGATCCTCCCCATCCAGATCTTTTAATAAATAACATTCCCATCTCCATATGTGATTCTTTTAAGTTGCTTGGAGTTATGCTTGACTCTAGGTTTACTTTTGAGAATCACATTCGATCTATTTCCTCCTCTATTGCTCAAAAAATTGGCATTTTGAGGAAATCTTACAAAGTATTTGGAGAGCAGACTGTTCTTAAAAATTGTTTTAATGCTTTTATTCTTCCGTGTTTTGAATATTGCGCCCCTGTTTGGAGTTCGGCAGCCAACTCTTATCTTAATTTATTAGATAAAAATTTGAGAGCAATAAAATTTTTAATTCCTGACCTCAAAGTTGATCTGTGGCACAGGCGAGCAATAAGCTCCTTATGCATCTTATATAAAATTTTTAACAATGCAGATCATCCACTGCATCACGATCTGCCCAATTTATATGCCCCTCAACGAGTTACCAGAGGTGTACTAAATGCCAATAGTAGGGCCTTTACGCCTATGAGATTCAACACAACACAGTTTTCAAGAAGTTTCATTCCTAACACAACTAAACTGTGGAATGAACTTCCTAGTGTTGTTGTTGAGTCCTTGGAACTTCAGAAATTTAAAGTGGGTGCTAATACATTTTTAATTAACAGAAACTTATAACTTTAATATTTTATTCATTATCCACACATATATAATATTATAATATTTTTAACATTATAGCATTTAATTTTTTTATTTTTTTTTTTTTTTTTTTGTTTTTTTTTTTTTTTTTTGATTTTCTATTTATTTATTATGTTTTTCTTAATCTTTGTTTCGTTTTTTCCATACCAGGTTTCTTTCCCCACTGGGGCCCTTGGGCTTATAGCTATTTGCTCTTCCAGTTGGGGTTGTGGCTTGGAACTTTAATAATAATAATAATAGTATATGCGAATAAAGACAGTTGTGTTGAGGTATTAAACTATCAGACAAAAGCTGTCGAAGACCATTTTTTTGGGAGGGCGGAGTCTATACTTGGATGTGTAGTTGAGGGGGGCACTCCTTTTAAAAACACCATCAATACTGGTAAAGATTTTGTATGTTCAACACAACTATACTCTGTCTCACCATGGTTCAGCCCATATATCTATGTACCATCAATACTGGTAACGATTTTGTATTTTCTACATAACTACTGTTTCTATAAGCATTATTACCTTACTTCAGTCCATATATTTATACATACAAGTTGTTAATGCATGTACATTAACATAAACGTTTGCTTATGAAAACAGCAAGAATAGCTTTGAAGATTAGAAAATCTTGCTGTTTTTCCATTTTACACTGATCCCTTCGCGAAGAGCTGTTTTGAGAGAGAACAGAAAACAGCTTACCTCAATCTGCGAATAAGCTGGTCCGACTTAGAGATTAGGAGGTCAAGGTTAATCGGAACCCACGAAGAGGTGGAAGCTAGGGTAGAAATGCAAATTACCATAATAGACCAGTAGCCTTAACTTTGATCCCCAAGAATTTCGGTTTCAAAACGTGAAGAAACGAATAAATTCACAAGATCGAAGATATTCTTTTAGCACAAATTCACTTATAAAGAATAACGTAACACAACATAACGGACGACAAAAGCCAGCTGGGCCTATCAAAAGTCATTTGAGTTAATCAACCAGACACAGAAATAGGTTCCAAGGCGATAGAGGTGAGGTCATTCAAGTTTCAAGAGGTGCTTCAGGGATAGGGGGGTTAAATTGTTTCTATACAAATGCTCGTAGTCTTAGAAACAAGAAGGATGAGCTATTTAGTTATATTAGCAATGAGGATATAGATATATTATGCGTTACTGAATCATGGGTTAATGAAATAGAATTTAGTGACACTATAAGTGAATTTGATTTTCAGGGCTATAATATGTACATTAGTCAAAGGACAGGTAGGATTGGTGGAGGAATAATTATCTATATAAAAAACAAGATTGTTTCAAGTTTAAATACTTCAATAAAGCAGGATGGAGTTGAGTCACTTTGGATAGATATTAGGTTCAGTAAAAATAGAATGGTGCATTTGGGAGCTTTTTACAGGCCACCTGGGCAGACTGATGATATAGATGAACTAATGATAAGGGAAATAAGTAAGGGATGTGAAACAGATGCAGTTATTATTGGGGACTTCAACTTAAACTCTGTGGACTGGGAAAATATGATAGGTAGGGATAGAACAAGTGGCAGGTTCATAGAATGCTTTGAGGATAATTTTTTGAATCAATTTGTTAATGAGCCAACGAGGGGGGACAATATATTAGATTTAGTACTTTCTAACAGTGATCATTTAGTTCAAGAATTGACTGTTGGGGAAGCATTGGGAAATAGTGACCATCAGATAGTTCGTTTTAACTTGGGAATTGAGAAGGGTAAAATAACTGAGAATGCTGAAAAAGTTCCAAATTTTCATAAGGGAGATTATGTAAAACTTCGAAGCTTGCTAAATTTGGTAGACTGGGATATAGAATTCAGAGGTAAAAATGCTTATGGGATGTGGGATACTTTCAAGCATATAATAAATGTAGTCCAAGAACAATGTATCCCAATGAAGGCCATTAGGAACAAAAGTAGGAAACCATTATGGTGGAATCAGGAGATAGCTAGAAAAATTTCAGAGAAGAAAAGGGCATATAAAAAATTACAGGTAGAAAATAATATTCAAAATTTAAGTGATTATAGAATGGCTAGGAATGAGTTAAATAAGATTATAAAGAAGAACAAAAGGGTGTCAGAAATTAAATTAGCTCAGGATAGCAACAAAGATCCTAGAAAGTTCTTTAGTTACTATAAAACTAATAACAAGTGTGGCAGAGTTAAAATAGGACCTATCAAATATGAAGGGTTTGTGAGAGAAACTGATGAGGAAATAGTTGAGGTACTAAATGGTCATTTTGCATCAGTATTTACAAAAGAGAAACTAAATAGTCCTATGTATAGTACTCATAGGTCAGGAAAAGAGGTGTTTACTAACATTTGTGTGGATCGGAGGATGATAAAAGGACTAATAGGTGATTTAGATACTACCAAGGCCTCCGGCCCTGATAATATTCATTCTAGGATACTTAAGGAAGGGGTAGAAAGTATCTCAATAGCTCTGGACAAGTTATATACTAGGTCATTGGAATATGGAGAAATACCCGATGATTGGAAGAGAGCGAATGTAGTCCCCATTTTCAAGAAGGGTAGTAAAGAGGATCCAAATAACTTTAGACCGGTTAGCCTAACTCCTGTAGTCTGTAAAATTCTTGAGAAAATAGTTAAAAAAGGGATTTGCCAACATCTAGAGAGGGAGGGGTTAATCAGCGATGCTCAGCATGGGTTTAGATCAGGTAGATCATGTTTGACTAACTTACTAGACTTTCTGGAGTTTGTAACAGATCAAGTAGATAAGGGAGAGAATGTAGATATAATTTACTTAGATTTTAGTAAAGCATTTGATAAGGTACCACACAGGAGACTAGTTCATAAATTAAAAATGATTGGGATATGTGGGGGTGTTTCAAATTGGATAGCTGAGTGGCTGAAAGACAGGAAGCAAAGGGTAGTGCTAAATGGTGTAAAGTCAGAGTGGAGGGATGTTATCAGTGGGGTTCCTCAGGGATCAGTTCTCGGTCCATTATTATTTGTCATCTATATAAACGATCTTGGGGAGGCAGTTAATAATAAAGTGTCAATTTTTGCGGATGATACCAAATTAGCAGCTGTAGTTAAAGATATTGATGATAATTTTAAAGTGCAGGGGGACTTAAATAAATTGTTATCCTGGGCACATAAGTGGCAAATGACTTTCAACCTTGATAAGTGCAAAGTTATTAACATGGGAAAAGATAATAGAGAATTTAACTATGAAATGGATGGGCATTGGCTGAGCTCAGTAGAGGATGAGAAAGATCTAGGAGTAGTAATAGATAAGTCATTAAGGTTTTCTAAGCAGTGTATTGAAGCAAGAAATAGGGCAAATAGAGTGCTGGGTTTTATTAAGAGAAATGTCAGTTACAAAAGTAAGGAGGTTATTCTTAAACTCTATAACTCTTATGTTAGGCCACATCTAGAGTACTGTATACAGGCATGGTCCCCACATTTTAGACACGATATTAACCTTCTTGAGTCAGTGCAACGGAGGGCAACAAAGATTATTCCTTCCCTGAGGCACCTTGAATATGAAGATAGACTGAGGGTATTAAATATGTTCTCGTTCGAAAGGAGGTGTGTGAGAGGGGATATGATTGAGCTGTTTAAAATTTTTTCCGGGATAGATAAATTGGATGTTAGCAAGTTTTTTGAGTTAGATGATGGAAATCGGACTAGAGGTCACCACTTGAAAATTAAAAAGCAAGGGTGTAGGTTGGATTTAAGAAAGTATTTTTTCACCAATAGAGTGGTAGACTTCTGGAACAAATTGCCGCAGAGGGTAGTAGGTAGTCCAAATCTAAATGTATTTAAGAGTAGGTTGGATGAGTTTATGGGAAGGGAAGGTTGTGATGGTTCCTAAGTTTTGTATATATTAATATTGTTTGTATATATCTATAGCTGCATGATTTAGTTCTTGACAAGCCTTGATTGGTGATACCCTTGTTTCTGGATGCAATCATCTGGATGTAGTTTTCCTGGGAGTTTGGGTGCCTTGAAAAAGAGGCCGCTTGACTCGGATGACCTATGATGAGCCCTTGTGGCTTTTGTCATCCGTTATATTATATTGTGGGGGACTTTGATTTTGTCTTCCCCTGGTGATGGTGCTTTTTGTGGGTGGGTTTTGACGGAGGCGGATGACCTTTGATAGGCCCTTGTGGCTTTTGTCATCCGTGTAATTATGTTATGTTATGTTATGTTATGTTTTATAAAGGTAGATCGAGAGGCCTAAGAAATCTTAGAAACCAAGCGAATGATCTAATCAGAAGAAATGTAAATACAACCTGGGATAACCTAATTAGAAAGATGGATATAGATAGAGATCCTAGAAGGTTCTGGAACCAATATAAAAAGCTAAAAGGTTCCTTCCCCAAGGATAAAATGCACTTAAGGGAAGGAGGAGCAGTGGCAATAAATGACGATACGGAAATTGAAGAACGCTCCAGAGATCACTGCTCTAGAATCTTCTCCATTACCCCAGAGCAGAACCTAACATAACATAATATAACATAATTTTACGGATGACAAAAGCCACAAGGGCCTATCAAAGGTCATCTGCATCCGTCAAAACCCACCCACAAAAAGCACCATCGCCAGGGGAAGACAAAATCAAAGTCCCCCACAATATAATAGAACAGATGACAAAAGCCACAAGGGCCCATCATAGGTCATCCGAGTCAAACGGCCTCTTTTTTAAGGCACCCAAACTCCCAAGAAAACTACATCCAGAGGATTGCGTCCAGAAACAAGGGTATCACCAATCAAGGCTTGTCAAGAACTAAATCATGCAGCTATAGATATATACAAACAATATTAATATATACAAAACTTAGGCACCATCACAACCTTCCCTTCCCATAAACTCATCCAACCTCCTCTTAAATACATTTAAATTTGGACTACCTACTACCCTAAACTATGATGCAGCATATAATAGAACTAGAAAAAAGGGAACCTGAGCTCTCAGCTTTCACATGAGTTAACGAATCCCGTGAGCAAAGGAAGGAAGGAATGCTCTTCACCCTGCAAGTATTTAATTCACCCCTTGCATCATTTAAACAAAGAACCCCAGGCATTAGTGGAATCACTTAAAAAACATATTCTAAACGCGCCCGCCAATATTCATTTATCATTACTCAAAGTCTTCAATGCATGTCTAAAGCACTGGACACTTTCCATCCGCCTTAAAGACAGAGAGGATGATATTACTTCCCAAACCAGGAAAAGCTAAAGGCCACATTGAGTGTTTTGGACCAATCTCATTATTGGAGTTCATTGGAAAACTACTCAACGAAGGACTAAAGAACTTCCTAAAAGAAAACGAGATGCAAAACCACCAGCAACAAGGATTCAGGAAGCAGTGAGGTTCAGAGACAGCACTGACACTCATTACCGAAAAGATTGCAGTCGATCTTGCAAGAGACAACAGAGTGGACTAAACATTCTGCGATGTAGACAAAGCTTCTGATAAGGTATGGGTTCCAGGGCTAAAAGTAAAAATAGCCCAGCTCGGTCTCGAAACGAACCTCACCCGAATCCTTTGTAGCTATCTCGAAGGAAGTAAGGAAGGCAAAAATCTTAATAAACAACTTCACTGGCGATGCCTTCACCCCTAAGGCAGGGGTCTCGCAAGAGGGGTTGTCTCTGTTCTACGCTATACAACGTGTATACTAGAGACCTCCCCCAACTCTTGGAAAAAAGTGCATTATACATCCAACTGGCGGACGATGTCTCACAAATCATCGCTAGTGAACGAAAAAATCGAAGAGACATTGCACAACGTACAGCCAGAGAAATCACAAATATAAACAACTTCGAAAGAACCCACAAAATAGAAACTAACAAAAACAAGTTTCAAACTATCCCCATCGTGTCACTACAAATAACATCAATTACCCATACAACAATGGAGGCAAGGTCCTCGGCCTGAAAATCACAAGGAACAGGTACAATCACATGTAAATGGAAAAAAAATTGCCCAGGCAAAGATCACCCTCTCCTCCTTGCATAGATTCAAGAACCTCTCCGAAAACAATAAGAGGGAACTATATTTCTCCCTTGTACGCCCTATTTTGACATACCCCATTATACCGACTCACACTCAACTTAAGACGAAAATGATACCAATCCAAAGTGTCCAAAACAAAGTGACCCGATTCCTAACAAATATCTCCAGACTAGAAAGAATTTTGACTATTGAACTTCACCATAGAAGAGTATGGTTGGTTAATAAATGATGCTGCATGGGTTTAGAAGAGGTAGATCGTGTTTAACAAATTTACTGGATTTTATGGATTATGTTACTAAACAATTAGATAAGGGAGATAATGTTGATGTAATTTACTTAGATTTTAGCAAAGCTTTTGATAAGGTTCCACATAGGAGACTAGTTCACAAATTAAAAATGCATGGGATATGTGGTAAAGTTTTGAATTGGATAACTGAATGGCTGAAAGACAGGAAACAGAGTTGTGCTGAATGGGGTGAGGTCACAGTGGAGGGACGTTATCAGTGGTGTACCTCAGGGATCCGTTCTAGGCCCTTGATTATTCATAGTTTATATAAATGATCTTGGGGAGGCTGTAAATAACAAAGTGTCAATTTTTGCTGATGACACTAAATTGGCAGCTGGAGTCAAAGAAGTTGAGTGACTTAAATAAGTTATTAGCTTGTACTCAGAAGTGGCAAATGACTTTTAACCTTAAAAAATGCAAAGTTCTTAACATGGGGAGAGATAATAGGGAATTTAGCTATGAAATGGATGGGCATTGGCTGAATTCAGTCGAGGATGAGAAGGACTTAGGCGTAGTAATAGTGTATTGAGGCAAAAATTAGGGCAAGTAAGGTGCTAAGATACATTAACAGGAATGTTAGCTACAAGAGTAAAGAGGTTATCCTTAAACTCTATAACTCGTATGTTAGGCCACATTTAGAGTACTGTATACAAGCATAGTCACCACATTTTAGACATGACATCAACCTGCTAGAGTCAGTACAAAGGAGAGCAACAAAAATAATACCTGCCCTGAAGCACCTTGAATATGAAGATAGACTGAGGGTACTAAATATGTTCTATTTTGAGAGAAGTTGTGTGAGGGGAGATATGATTGAGCTTTTTAAAATCTGTTCTGGATAAGTTGGACTTTAGCAAATTATTTGAGTTGGAAGGTAGTACATAAGAACATAAGAAAGTGACTCCACAACAGACCACTAGGGTCCAACAAGGTGGAGCAGACCCACAAAAAAATATCCATAAATAATAATAGGACTAGGGGTCACCACTTAAAAATTAAAAAAACAGTGGTGCAGGTTGGATGTTAGAAAATATTTTTTCACCAATAGATTGGTAGATTACTGGAATAGTTTGCCATCTGAGAAGGTAGACAGTCGAAACTTGAATGTATTCAAACGCAGATGGGGAGGGAGGGTTAACTTTGGGGGGTATTCTGGACTCATTCCTGTGGATGCAGTTTTTTATTATTGTATATTACGATTGATTTTGATTTTGATGAGTCTTAATGATTATGCTTTTTGTTTTTGACACATTCCTGTGTATGGTTCGAATTGTATATTGTAGATGCATGATTGGACACAATTCAATGGATTGTTTAAATTGTATATTGTAGATGCACACAAGGGCCCATCATAGGTAATCCGAGTCAAACGGCCTCTCTTAAAAAAGAGGCCGTTTGACTCGGATGACCTACGATGGGCCCTTGTGGCATTTGTCATCTGTTATATTTTATTGTAGGGGACTTTGATTTTGTCTTCCCCTGGCGATGGTGCTTTTTGTGGATGGGTTTTGACAGATGCCGATGACCTTTGATAGGCCCTTGTGGCTTTTGCCATCTGTGAAATTATGTTATGTTATATGTTATGTTAACGAACACTTGCATAAACGTGCCCCCCAAATTTTGCAAAATTAGGGGGGAGGGGAAACTCCCGGAGGATTTACTGAACAAAATTAGACTTTTCGAACGAGAAAAGAGAAGACTACAATCATAAACATAAGTTTAAAAGTATAGGAAGATAATACAGGAGGAGATACTACCGCTATACAGTGAAGTAACCGAAGAAGAATTCTAAAAGAGGAGATAGAAGTTAAGATAATAATTTAAAAGAATTAAAAGTAGGAAAAAAAACTGAAAAAAAACCGCAACAAAACAAAACAAAAAAGGAGAAAACAATGCACTTTAAAGAATAAAATCAAGAAAACAAATGCTCGAAGGCTTCACAGAAAAGAAAAAACTACAAAAATAAATAACTATGTACAAAAAAATATACGAAAACAAAGGCTCTTATGCTCAAAGGAAACAAAAATAATATTTAAAATAAGCAAAATAAATCAAAAATATAGCGTTTACCAGACAACCTGGTACATATCACCATCCCCCTCATCCATATCATTGTTCATTATCGCTCCCTCTCTTCATCCATATCATTAACATCACTCATTCTCCTTTTTACACAATAATTTATACCTCTTCTGCCTTATACTCACTCGTACATATTCACCACTTTTTAATATCCCTATCCTTCTCCCCTGCGTCCAGAAGGCATTTAGTTTGGCCAACGGATGATATTCTAAACACGTCTTTCTTAACTGGTTTCATTGAGGCTGTTTTCTCCTACGCCACCAACCGTGACTTGGTCATCTCTTAAGAGGCTCTTTTACGGGAAGTGTAAATGCTACGAAAAAGCTCATTCCTAGAAATCCTGAAACAGGCCCGTAGCCACGGGGTGCGGGGGGGCTTAGCACCCCTGGAACTGATTAGCCCCCCCTTCCCATTTTTTTTAGCCTAAAATAATAATATAATTTATTTACACACGAGGGAGAAGTTTTCCCTTGTGTGAAGCATTACACAGCAACCATGTATATTTATATCTTCTAGAAGAGGTTATCTTGTCTGTGGCTCCAGCTTCATATTACCACTTTGGTTTTGTGGACTGCCTGGTTGGCTTACAAGTTGGAAGAACTGACTGCATAGTAAAGCTCTGTAATTGTATTTTGCCCCTAGCCATTCCATAAGTTAAAATACATTCAAACTTTCTAAGAATTCATCGCCAATTCTGGAAGTCCATTCCAGCAAACCCCATCTTCACAATAGGGCAATCCTCAAATCACGGTAACCCATTTGCAATTCTATTTCCCAAACTGATTATATTAAATATCATTTTATAAATCAATTTTATGATAAAAATACAAGTGTTTGTATGTATTATTATCATAACAAAATCTCAACTCAAAAAACCACAACAATAATGCTACTTATGGACTTTTGTTGGCTTGGTAGTCGCGGTACCTAATACCGAACTGGCTGGTAAATGGCTTTTTCTTATCACTCCATTACCAACGTTAGATATATGTAATTACGGCGAACCGAAAACTTAAATATCAAGATGGTATTTGTAAAAAAATGTTTGTAAAAAATTACCCACCCACCCTAAAATATAAATAGCCCCCCCCCCAAAAAAAAATCACCGCCTGGCTACGAGCCTGCCCTGAAACATGAGCACCCCCTCCCCAAAATCCCTTACATATAAAAACTAAAAAACAAAATAAGGCGTTTGGTAAGCTGGAGTCGTTTTTAGGGGGTGAAATATTTGAAGAAAGACACTTCCGGATTTCATGAGTGGGAGTGAAAGTATTGATTGAGAGATGGAGAGAATTGAGGCGACCGACTGTGGCGTGTTGTGAGTGGGGTGAATTTTGAGAAAGATAAACAGTTAGAGAAGTTAATAGAATTTGCCCCCAAATAATGACCCCATAGTGATTCTGAAAAGAAGTAAAGAATGTGGTGAATTTAGGATAGATGAGAACTCGAGGAAGGGAGCCCGAGAATAGAAAAAGAGGAGACTCGTTGGCGCAAAAAGGAACGGCTCAGCACGCACGTGTCTCCTCAGCCCCCCACACCCCACCCACCCGACCCAAACATTTGCAATAAATGCAGGTCTCCTTCAGTAAGAGCATGGGAGAGATTGAACATGTTCTGAAAAGTAATGGAGCGAAGGGGAACCGGAATTGTGATCTCGAAAACCAAAGGGTTCTGTAAAATTCAAAGACCATTAGGAATAGGTAGCGAAAATGGTATCTAGTAAAGATAATCCTCCCCTGCCCCCAAAAGAGGTTTGCTTATCTTGATTTGATTACGTTTAGGGAGTGCTAATATTTAAGAATGATTTTTAGGAGTGGTCGCTCAGTGCTCATCTCTACTAGGGGTAGTTAAGAGTACTCATCCTTACTAGTGGTCGTTGAGAGTTCTTACCATTACTAGTGGTGTTGAGTGTTCTTTACTAAGTCGTTGCGAGTGCTCATCGCAACGTCTTTGGTAGTAGTCATTGTGCTTGCTCATCTTTACTAGTGGTCGTTGTAAGGGTTGTTGTGAGTGATCATCCTTGCTAGTGGTTATTGGGGCGGGTAGTTTAGAGTGCCTATCTTTACTAGGAGTCGTTGTGAGTTTCAATTTACTAGTTGTCGTCTTAGTTCTTATGCTTTTGATTGAAGAGTCGAAATCACGTACTGATAGATGTGATAGTAAATTGTGAAATGATTGAACAGGTAAAACAGTAAATGGGGTAAGATAATCGGTTAATTAACTTCCGGATAATCGGTTAATTAACTTCCGGATTGAAAAAGTGATGTTGCTTTTTCAGAGTTTCTCCAAGATCATTTTAGCTCTGGAATTCAACTCGTTAATTAGGTAGGTTGCTTAATGAAGTTTGAGATGAATTTATTGTTTGTTAGGAGTGATAGGGAAGATCAGTAAGACCATTTCTCCCCTTAGGTACATCCCCACTCCTTCCCGATGAAAGCTTACCCTTCCCAGAGTGCTATTATCGCTGGCGTCCGCTTTCTCTGAACTCTTTGCTTCCCATAAGGGACCGCTAACCTCTCCATCAGGAATTCCATCTGACAGAGTCTCGTGACTGATATCTGAAAAGTGGCGCCCGACGAAGGGGTTGGTAACATAGGCTCCTTCGTAAGGGATTCTATGGAATTGGCTGATAAGGCCGAAAGGTACTCTAACTCGGTGGGCAGAAAGGCTTCTTCCCGCATCGTGGTACATAGGTATAACTTGAGGTAATGGATCATGTCACCCCCATGCAAATGGTTCCCCCTCCATTTCGATTGTTCACACCGAGCTGGAGGTAGAACGCCAAATCCGCGAGTGGGATTCCGTTCATCCGCAGACTGCATATTCAGCTTTCGATCCAACCTACGGTAAATTCGAGGTTCAAATTTTTATGGACTAAGAACTTAGCCCTTATTTATTTATATCTAAAGAGAGAATGGCCTAAAAGTCCCCTATGTGTATGGTTTGAGTGCTGGCAAAAGTTTTAATGGTACATGTGTGATTAGGAAGCTCCCCGGAGTTAGCATGCAATGAGACGGCCCCGAATTCAGAGATTTAAGACATCTGAATTTACTTTTCTAATCCAAGATCGACCGTCAAAGTAGGAAACAGGAAGTTGGAGTCCAGTTAGAAAGTTTGATTAGAACACAACAGGTTTAAACGCCATCCTCAACGCCGCCATACGGCTCTCCCCTAGTCATAAAGCTTCATTTTATTTTAGTGATTTAAGGAGCAGGGTATACATCTGAGTCCTAGCTTGGCCAAAGCGACCTTAATAGGATAAATGGTGGCGCTCAAAAGGCATTTAATCCCTCAGATGGCGCGAACTGATGCATCGTTTTCAAAAATGGAATTCAATTACCTTTTTTTTTTCAATGTGAAGTTGTATGATAACTACCCACGGCAAGAAAGTATGTGGCCTTCCACACATTTTATAAGTAAAACTTGTGGGTTTAGGGGTCCCGTTAGAGGGGGAATTTGAATCCGAAATTTTGTGATTGGGGGCTTCTTCCTGGGCATTCGAAATGTTTGTTTTGAAAGTTTGAATTGAAAGGGAGGGATTTCGAAAGGGAACTTGAGAAGGTATTTTTGGTTAGAAGAGAATTTGAAAGAGAACGTTTTTAAAGGAAATATGAGTTTGAAGTGGAAGCTTTTGAATAGTTTGAACGTCTAACATAAGTAAAATTTGACCTTTGATTTGGAATGGTCAAAAAATATAAATCATGAAATCGCTTACCAGGCTGTAGTTTTTCTCGACTTCGAATGGTGACGGAATGGTTATTAAAGATATCCGATAGTGTATGGTATGGTAACTTTTGTCATTGCTATAAGTTCTCCTTTAAAATTTGGAAAGAATTTTCATAGATAATGTGAGATAACAAATAATTACCGGGGCTTTCGTTCACAAAGAAATAAACTTCATAGTTTTTAAACTCTTATAAGATGGAGCGAGTCTCATTTAACCAAAGCTAATTTCTGAAAATTAGACTCCTGAATTGAAGTCAAGTCCGATTTTTTTTTTTTAGAAATAGTCAATTATTCCTTTCTATCCCCAAATATAATCTTTTAAGGTTTGAAACTACCTCGTAATTTTCCTCCGAATTACCCAAGTGTTTTAAAATGATTTATGCGGACTCTCTCAGGTAGCTTTAAAAAGATACGCAAGTTTGGTCAACGTTGAGATATTATACTTAGGATCCACATGGTTTTGAATTTGGTAGAAGAAAATGCGAAAGTAGAGCTAATATTGGTCTCTGGAAAGGAAACAGAGGGAAGAAAATGGGGGAGAAGATTAAAATTAGACTGTACTAGTCATCACTAGTTAATATCTCTTTCACATCTAAGTTAGAGTCGCGTAAAAAATCTATAGAGTTAGGGGAAGTGATTTTTCCCTTCCCCAACGGAGAATTTATTTGAGAAGTAACTTAGAACTTGTAGTCGATTTGAGATACATCTCGCCATGGAGTAAGGACTTATTCACTTAGTCCATATAGTAAAGATTGATATGTTTGAAGAACCCGTTCATCAAATTGATTCACAGAAACAATGGGGGGATTTGTGTCGCAATTCATCTTTGATGGTTATGGTGGACTGGACTTGTACTTTATTTAGTTAAGAATGATGGTTACCTTTTCTTTTGATTAAAGTTTGTAATTTAAATTAAAAAAGAAATTAGGCAACTTACGAAAGAGTAATTTCAGAAAACTTAAAAGTTGAAGGAAAGTTGAAAGGAGACCCAATGGCTGAATTATACCCAAAAAGAGACACTTTCTCAACCAAATGAAATCAACCGATTACCTTAAAGAATTTTTTTTTCAATTTTGATAATAAAACACTTTCAATTTTGATACCAATTACTTTTTCAACTTAGTAATTGCGCTTTTAATTAAAAGCTCGAAACACTGTACTAGCTGATTTAGTAATAAATTGTGAAAGTGTTGAATAGTAAAAAAGAAAAGAGACGATAATTGATTAATTAACTTCTGGATTAAACAGTGATTTTACCTCTTCAAAGGTCCAAAGAGATTTTTAGCCCTGGAATTCCTCTCGTTAATTTAGTTACTTAACTGAAGAGAGTCAAAAATTTCGTTTGTTTCTTGATGTTTGTTTTAGTTTGTGTTTCAACGTTAGCATCAAATATACTTACAAAAGGTAGTCCCATAGATAAGTTTGAAATGGAACCAGAACTTTATTTTGATTGCCACGGAATATGTTAGTAATACCTTGAAATCAATAGCAAAAATAAAGGAAACCTAAGGGAAAAGAGAGAAAGGGGATGATTTATACCAAGACAAAGGAAAAAAGGGGATCTCAGAGGGCTTAAATTATCTGACGTCAATTGAAGTTGACGGCATGACGCTTAATAGAGTTGTAGCGAGATTTTTTTTTTGGGGGGGGGGACTGGGACCGAGTTCGAATGTAAAGGGGTAAGGTCCTCCTGCCCAACCCATCCTCCGTGATGGGGTCTTCCGAGTCCACCCAAATGTGAAACTGGTAGGTTCCCCTTTGCAAATTAAGCAGCCAAAGACACGAGGGGCGAGGCTATTCGCCGATCAGCGTCTGCATGCGAAAGTTCGGTATAGAATTAATCGAAAGAGTAGAACACTCTGTGAACAAGTGCATATGGCAGGGTAAATGATTCTGTGAAAAGATGCACATGGCACCCTAGATGAGTCTGTGAGCGGGTGCACATGGTATCCTAGCTGAGTCTGTGAACATGTGCACATGGCACCCTAGATGAGTATGTGAGCGGGTGCACATGGTACCCTAGCTTACTCTGTGAACATGTGCACATGGCACCCTAGCTGAGTGTTTGAACAGGTCTGCATGGCAGTATAAATAAGTCTGTGAACATATGCACATGGCACCCTAGCTAAGTTTGTGAACAGGTGCACGTGGCACCCTAGATGGGTCTGTGAACAGGTACACATGGTACCCTAGCTGAGTCTGTGAACAGGTGCACATGACAACCTAGACAAGTCTGTGAACGTGTGCACATGCCACTCTAACTGAGTCTGTGAACAGGTGTACATGGCAATCTAGATAAGTCTGTGAACAAGTACATATGTCAGTCTAGATGAGCCTGTGAATAGGTGCATATGACAGGCTAGATGTGACTGTGAACAGGTGCACATGGCCACCTAGATGAATCTGTGAACAGGTTCACGTGGCAGCCTAGATGAGTCTGTGAACATGTGCACATGATAGCTTAGATGAGTCTCTCAACAGGTTCACATGGCAGCCTAGATAAGTATGTGAACAAGTGCACATGGCAGTCTAGATGGGTCTGTAAACAGGTGCACATGATACTAGAAGAGAGGATAAAGTGTGGGAGGGAAATGATAGCGGTGCTCCGATTGGCTAGCTGCATGATGATGAAAGTGGAGCTACTTACCTCCCCAGTCCCCTAATTTCTGTATCAACGTATCTTCCCAATGGGCGACTTGCATATGGCGCCCCTGAAAGTTTTGTGTTCGCGTCCGTTGGGATTAAACCCCCTTCCTCGACGTCACAAATCCAACGTCTTATCAACGAGGCTAGCGAGAGCTGCACTGATGGTCGTGAACAGTGTTTATCTTTACTATTGGTGGTATCTTGATCCGAAAATGGCGCGATTCCCAGATTCTCAAGTAATCTGCTCTTTTAACTAACCTAACTCTCCTCTCAATTTCCCTAACTTTACCGGTTAATTTTAGACCTTATAAGATTCCTCTCTCACAGATTCTCCACACGAGACCCAAGAGACCATCATGTCGCTTATCAGTTCTCATGGACCGATGAAGGATGTACGCATTCGCATGTAGATTATATCACAAACATCATGAGAACACACCGCCATCAGTATACAAGTTGTCCTAGAAGTCTGGACTCAGAGGGATTTTTTTATTTTTTATTATGTTACAGGTTTTTAGTAGTCGAGACCCGCAGTCACCGGGAAGTGGCCACATAATTCAACAACATCCATCCAGGTCGTGAACCAATCACACATACATAGATACTAATCATACATACACATGTGTTGGCAAGTTGCTAGCCAAATTTAAGGAAACTGGATCCGTAGTCGACAAGCCTCTCAACGGACCCACAAGAACTGTTACGGACGACGACATCAGTACCTCTGTGCCTAGCTAGGTCCACTGTCAGTCCATATAAGTAACTTCGATGCATATCAAGTGAAACATGGGCCTCTAAAAGCAGCATCCATCCCATCTTGACACTTCATTATTGACAACCATACAAACTGCAACTCCATCAGCGTTCATTTTCACTGTTCTTACTCGAGATCTCTCCTTCGCCTTCATACCATGGCCTCAGTCCCATGCGCCAACATTGGCACCTGCACACTCTCACACAGCTACCTGGTAACATTCCACACTCAAAACACTCACTAACACTCTAATCGTTCAGTATTTTGCTGAAATGTCAACCTTCAGAACACTCGATCCTGTTCACCAACCAATCCTCATTGGTTTGATTCTTCCAAGAAACAAGATGTCCAACGCCTCATGATTTGGTGTGGGGTATGGAAAGGCCGAATCCTTTGTCCCTTCTTCTTCGACGAGATGGTAACCGGTGACACGTACTTCAAAGTGTTGCAGGAAGAAGCCTTTCTAAACCTTCTGAACCCAACAGGCATCACCCGGAGTGATTTCAGCAGGATGGTACCCCTGTACATCACGCCACAACGGTTAGAAATTACCTTAACACAGTTCCCAGAACACACTGGATTGGACGACGAAGACAAGTTGAGTTCCCAACACGGAATCCTGATCTTACATCACTGGATATTTATTTGTAGGGCCACCTGAAAGCCAAAATGCACAGGCTCAAAATTCAGAGCATTTCCTACCTTAAAACTCGCATTGTGGAGGCGTGTCAAGAAATTTCTGCGACTGTGATTGAGAAACTGCTGTGGCAGTGGAGATTTCGCCTTCAATTATGTGTGCGCCACAAAAGCGGACATTTTAAACATATTATGCAAGAAATCTTTTAAGTATTTTGTAATTGTATTGGATTTTCCCTATGGCTCCTGACTTACGAGACATCCTGTGTCCACACACTAGGAAGTGAGGTCGAGCGACTGCGCCAGCCAAAAGTCCTTCGACCAGAAGTTCATGTTCGACCCCAACCACTCTTGCACGGTATTGGCGGTGTGGGCCTCGGTACTGTCCTGCTGAAAAACTTAGTCTGCCTTCTTCGTGATCTTTCTCATCCAGGGCGGGACTTTTGCGGCCAAGATATCCCTGTAATCGGCCGCGGTGAGTTTCTAACCAACTGCGAACCACACCGGCGGCATTTTCTTGCCATTCAAGACCACGACACCGAGCATCATAACAGAGGCCGGGTGCTTGATCGTAGACACGTAGCAACCTTGGAGACGTCCTGGCCGAAGTTTACCACGCAGTCCTTCTGCGTGTTGATAACCAGATCAATCGTGAAGGTTTTTTACCTAAGAAAAAATAAGAATTCGATTGCTATGGCTTTTCAAGTCTTTGAGAAGGGGACGACGGTGCTCCTGACGTTGTTTTCGCATAGAGTTGGTGAGCAGAGGCCTTTCCATGCCCTTCAACCTCTTGTCGCTCTCTTCCTTGACGGTTCTAGACACTGTAGCCACCGAGCTGTTCTTCTTCTTCTTCGCGAACGCTGTCATTTTAAATTTTGGAGTACTTTCAAAGACCCTTTTCACAGCCAAACTGTTGACAACTTGAGATCTGCTTGAACGAGGTTGATTTTTGAGTCCTTCCCCGTTCTTGAGCCTCTCCTCGATTCTGTGGACGGTCATCCGGGTTACGTGAACCTCTTGACGATGTCGGACTTGTTATGTCCCGCGCGAAGGAGAGCAGAGATCTCAATTCTTTTCACTTCCATTTCGACACAACTGCACCGAATGGAAAAGACTTTTAAATGGCTATGCTGGAAAAGTAGAACTTTAAGTTCGTTTAACAGAACTTTTCCTCTCAAAATATAAAAAAAAACGAGTAAGTGTATATATTGCTTCATCTCTGTTGGCTCGAAATTCTTGTGAGCTATTTCTGGGTTCTTTACTGTAATATTAAACACAAATTTGAATGTTTTGATCGCAAACAAGCCCTATTCCTTTTCCTAGATGTGATTTTCTTCATCCGTCGCTTTCCCCTTACTTTTAATAAATATAATAAATATCTATATATATACCTCCTTTATTTCCTCTTCTCCAGAAAAACCTCGCCCCTCCGCCCTCTGATTGTTTTCTACGGAAGAAGGAAAATTCGTTCTGTCGGTTTCCGTGTTTGTTTGTTGTTTTTTTTGTTTATTTTTTTACTTTTACCTTGATTTTGTTTTCAATTCGCCGTAACTTCATTTAATTTAATTTATTTTCAATATATTTATTTTTCTGCTGATACGTGTAGATGGAGAGTATGTGAGGGGAAAGAGCCCTGACTTGACGACATGCCACATCACATAATACCACATAGGAGCAGGCGGAACGAGATGCTTCAGCAAATAGCACCCGATCTGTCAAGAGATGAACCTCGAATGGATGAGATGGTATAACATAACGCCCCCATCAGCTCGGGCATGAATCCCGTGAACAAGATGAAAAAGAACATAGGTTCTTTTGTAGAAGGGGGGGGGGGGGTTACAGGATATCGTGCACTATGAGCCGGGATGGGAGGAGATCTTTCAATGCATTGCGCCCTTTCTTATCAGGCATGAAGCTTAACCGGATGGGGTACCACGAACATAGCCCCCCCTCCTCCCTCCCTTCAATTTTTCCAAGTATTAAATCTTTAATTAACGAAAGGAAACCACATATATAATGTCCCATGCGCCCGGGGGTAATCCTAACTGGAGCGATTGATACAGCATATTGCAGTTCTGCCAGAGGATGAAGACTGACTGGACGAAATGGGTCACCACCTACATGTCTACGCTAAAATAATTAAAAAAATGTAAACAATCAAAATAATCGGGTTATTTAGTGTAGAGCAATAAATAACAGTGCCCGCTGCTTCCATTCTCCTATAAGCGGTCCCTCGTCCTCTATAAGAAAGGTTAAATATCAGAATATCAATCCAACTAGCCAAAAAATGCTACCCAAGGCTGAACCTGACTTGAGTTGACAGTACACAGCGCCCCGTCTGAAATAGCTACCACAACACATTGCACCTCATAGTTATGAAGGGATAATTTACATTGTGAAACATGATTGGCTGTTTTGTGGGTAATAGGGCATAAAAGTGGGTGGGTACTTTTTAGTGGCAATCATGCGCCTTGCCACCACTTTGTTAGAGCTATTATAGGGGGTCTTTTTCTCATACTCGCCTCGCTAGATGGTGTTCGTATTCATAGACTTTGGTGTTTTCGTGCGTGGCTTTGCTCGTCCGAACTTTTTCTAGATTTGTAGAACTTTCTAGAGTTAATTAAAATCAATTTTTAAAGCTTTCATTGCATTTAACCTTCTTGAATATTCTTTTATTTCTATTTATTCAGCTTTATCCTTCACATGTCTGTTACTGGCTTCAATCTCTCTGCAGTGAGTGAAAATAACCACAGAGAACAACCCCATTTTGAATGGTCATTACTTGTACCCGTTTGCGCCCAATGATTTTTATAGCGGTTGTGCCCTATCCAAATGTCGGTCCAGAACCACTTCTTTTTTGATGTAGTTCTTTATTCTTCTCTCCACTAATTCTCCTCTTTATCTATTACCTGACCCCTCTCGATTCACTCTTTACCCCTTCGTTGCTGACGACCCCCCCCCCCCTCCCCCCATCCCTTCGCTTCTCTCAGCCTCGACTAAGAGTGAGGCAGGCGCCACCGCCCTCATATATTCGGCAGATTCCTCGCGTTGCAAAGGCGATCCCGAAGACTCGAACCGAATGACTAGGGCGGGGAGGAGGAAGGGTCTCTGGAGGGTGAATCATGCATAAATTGACGACTCACTTCAAAAATCGCGCACACACACACCATTGTTTTAAACACAATGATGCGATAAATCCAAACCACCCTTCACTCATATAATATACTAAAGCTTTGTTGCTAATCCTTTTCATTGGATTCTCTGGCTTGACCTGATCGTACATAAGCAGCCTGCAGGCAGCCTGAACCTACACATTTGGTTTCGAAGCACCAGTCTGCTTGCCAACACATAGCGGGCTCTTCTTCATAATTGACGACCCGTTACCGCGTCATCTTTTTTTTTTTTATTCATTTTACATTTATTTGGCGGGATTTTGGGTCAAATGGCATCTGACCTTCAAAATGTCACCAATACATCGACACTTCATTCATTACAATGTCAGAGGGGGGGTGAAACAAACCATTTTTCATGCCAATAATGGTGAGAATAGGTAAAGCCTAGATGCAGGAAAGATACACGATACATTGTCAAGGATCGATTGTTCAATCTATCAAAGTGAAGAATGTAAAGATGAGCTTCAATCCTTGGGGCATTTTTGCATACACCCAGTCCATCGGGACTATCACATCGTCGTCCTTTTGGCGTTCACTCCACCATTGCCTTCCTTGACATCATTTTCTTTTCCTGAGTGTGATAAAATAAGATTTATGGTAAGAAACAACAAAATGATATCGATTCACAGAGCTCTTTGCTGTATGGAGGAAGAGAAGGAGGGGGGTGAAGGGGAGGAGGAGGAAGAAGAGGAATAGGAGGAGGAAGACAAAGCGGCAACTACAACAATAAACAACGAGCAACAGTAGCATTGGTAGTAGTCATAACAATAACAACTCTAATTAAATTAACTCATTTAAGTAAGATACCGCAATCTTTAAAACGCTTCTTTGGTGGCTGTCTAAACTGTTTTTTTCCCCCTAAATCCCTCAAAAGAATGTTAAATCATATTAAGTATTCTTAAATACTGATAATTATTACGGCTAAAAAAAATTATCCATCGAGTTTGCCGCTTATTTCGTGTTTTCCCAAGGGCTGAAGCGCTCAGATTTCGCTTCATGTTGTAAGATCAAAGGACCATCTCTTTTTCCTTGCCAAATGCACGCCTATTAATACCTCGGAGTGGCTAATACGAGAGTATTTCATTCCAATCCATGGTTGAGTGATGCTTCCATGCCTCCGGACCCGTTCCCACATAAAAGCATTTTAATTAGGCTCGATAATATTTCGGACATGGCGCGGAACGACAGGACATTCCATAAGGTCGGGTCACCTGATTAATGGCGACTTGAGTCCGGCTTGGAAAGTTGCCGCGGTGCCCCCCCCCCCCGACCTCCTCCTCTCTTCCAATGCCCATGCACGGGTCGCGTGGCCACGAAGTCCATTGGCCGAGAAGAGGATTCTTACGTAGCCTGAGGGGGACTGCGTCGGGACTACTCTCCAGGCGGTCGTCAGGGCGGGACGCGCGGATGGTCTTCTTCTTTCTGGGTTGATCGCCGGCATACCTGCTAGGAATAGTCACTGTTCTTTGGAGGCCAGGCTTCCAGGTCAGGGTCTGTTTGAACGGGGTATCAGACCTGGGTCAGGGTTCGCGTGTGGCAGTGCTTTTAGGTCACACAGCTGCGGCTCGTGCTTTTCGTCTGTATTGAAGGACAATGATTCTGTGTTCGTGGAGTCGGTCTCGTTTATCTCGCCACCGCTGATCTTCTCTCTATGTTGGTCAAGTGGTTCATGGGCCGTTCCTACCCTCCTCTATTTTGCCCACTTGGCAGTTGTGGCAGGAGGGGGGGGGTAGCCAGATGGAACCTCCATAATTATATTCTTGGTCAAATTTAAGCCACAAACCAGCGAAGCTATCAGCATATGTTCTTCTTTGTACAATGCACATGATTTATTATCTCATCCTTGATCGATTTCATCTTCCAACTCGATTCTACCCCGTCCCACCACCTCAGATGGCTGTCAAGACCCTTACTCCTTATCAAAAGTGCTTATCCCTAACCAGATCACCACCCACTCTTTCTTCAGTACTCTAGTCCTTCCTCTCCCCACCACTTATATTTTTTGCAACTCTTCTGCTGCCCTTTAATGCAGGCGATGTTTTTTTTCTGGAGCGTTTTTTTTTTCTATCACCGTTGGATCTTAACTTGGCTACTGGCTCGTAACTATTTTTTTTTATAAGATCGCTCATATCTCGTGTCTCTTTGGAGCTTGGCCTTTATTTGCCTTTCCGTGTTTTCTCTTTCAACCTCTTTCAATCAATCTTAATTTCTTCTCTGTTGTTTTTTTTATGCCTTGTAGTCACCTTCATTTGACGATAAAAAGGAATCTGGTGCAAAGGTTCACGGAAGATTTAGCAGCCATTATATTCTCCCTGAAATTTGAGGCGCGCGTTGTAAAAAAAAACCTTTTAAACTTGATATTGGCAGACTTTCCTGTAAAAGAATTGATGTTGTATAACATAAAATAGAGATTTTTCACGATATAACCAATTATTGGTCCCGCGAGGCTAGGAAAACGACAACCACGCCTCAGAGAATGCATTCCATAGTCTCGGATAGTCAGCAGGTATGGGTGGGGCAAGTATGAGTATCATGAAGTGAAAGACAGCAAAGCACCACCCCATTTAGAGATACGGAAAGAGCTCTCTACCTTCCAATATATATTTAATTCGGGGTAGAGGCAAAAGGAAAATTGGACGCCAATTTATTCCCAAGTGTGATTTGATTTGGCCTTGCATCTTTCCTTCTACCTTCCTCACCCCTCCGTTTGTCCTCCCCCGTCCCTTTCATGTCCCCACCCTAAAATCCAGTTTCTTGGTTTATCTTTGTGCATCTCACCTCATCTCGCTCTGTAGCGGGAGCACCAATAAAAATGAGAATACCGCGTGCTCTGTCACACGGATCAGATAGGCCTGGCTGCCGTTGGTTGTTAATTAAGCGTTGTGTGGATGGACGTAAAGTTCTACACATTCAGGAGGCAGGATGGCCAAATACTGCAATTCATCATACAGAATCACACACACACACACACACACATATATACATCAACACATTCAATTTCACTTCTGCTTTCCTCTCGATCTTTCAAATAGTTGTATAGGCGTTGAATCAAACAATGTTGACGTGATCTTGGCTGTTCGTTGATTCAAAAGTGGGTCTTTGTCGGAAATTGGCCTACAATGAATGTGACAAAAGAAGGAAGCACGGCGGCTTCATGCCAAGTCACTGAGGCCTCGATGCAGCCGAGCTAAAAAATACAGCGCAGCGAGACAGGGTTGAGGCGAGTTGAGCTCCAACCAACAGCTCCAAGTAGGTCGCGGTTCGCCATCGAATGAAAGTGTGTGTGCGGGTGAGTTTGAAGGAGATATATATATATAAAAAAGTGAGAAGAGAGAGAGAGAAAAATAAAATAAAGGAGATAGAGTGAGGTAGAGAGAGACACACACACATATAGGGAGAGAGAGATAGTGTGTGTGTGTGTGTGTGTGTTTTCCAATTCACTTTTACTCCCTCGCTTCAGTCGTTTCTCCAACAAAGCGATCCACTTTCGCCGCCCTTCTCTCAGCCCCCTCCAACTAGGCGTCTTGTTCACATCTTCTCTTTTCACTTCTTTGCTTCTCAACAATTTGAGGCGAAAGAAACGATTGTATAGATGAAGGAGACACCCAATGCATCCTTGTGTTTTCATACACACCTGACTCATAGTTGGCTGCCGCTTGTTCACAAAAGCTTGTAAACACTTATTTCTACGTCACTACTGAGCCTCTGATTCCGTCACCTCCCGTTTCTTCCGCAGGGGGCTGGGAGTGGGGCGCTTCGAGCCCGCGTGGAGAACTTTCCACTTGATTCCTGATGGGCGTCGACCCCACTACGACACCGCTAAGCGATGGACATCCACACAGGCGTACATATGTGAGGGAAGAAGCGCAAGTGGCTGAAGAAGGAAGAGGTGGCGTCAGTCGCGATCGGCCTTGTGCGAGGCGACACGCGCGGGAGCCTCAATGCTGCTGCTACCCTCGCAAGGCCGCGCTCGCCACTGGATTCTCATGGGCGCGGAGGGGGTCGGGGAACGGGCGCGGAGCGGCCCTGCATCCGGATTGGAACTGCGTTAGCTTCATGCCCCATAGAATTTCTCTCTTTCTCTCTCTACTTCTCTCTATCTCTCTCTCCTTATCTCTACCTCTCTGTATGTTTGTCTCTCTCTCTCTCTCTCTCTCACGGACGATAGCATGTTAGGAGGTAGTGTGACCTCGCGGGAAGGAGTGGAACGTTTGCGAAATAACCTTCTCAGGATAGGTGAGTGATCCGGGAGGTGGCAGATGCCATTTAATCTTGACAATTCCAAGGTAATGCACATCGGCCATGCTAACCCTCTGGAAAAGTACTCCTTGCTAGGCAAACAACTAGATACTACTGACCTTGAGAACGATTTAGGCGTGTTAATTAACAGTGACCTCAAGTTCTCCAAGCAATGCCTCCAGGTAGAAAAGAGGGCCCAGAGAATGCGCCGTACAATTCTGGTCCCCAACCCTGAGGAAGGATATTGAACGGCTGGAAAGGGTACAGGACAGGGCCACTAAATTGATCCCCTCCCTTAAACATAAAAGTTATCAGCATAGGCTACGAGAACTGGGGATGTTCTTCTTGGAGACGCGCAGGTTAAGAGACCAGCTGATTAAAACTTTTAAGATAATGCGAGGAGTTGAAAACGTAGATCACAGGAGGTTGTTCACGTTGAACGCAAATACTAGACGTAACCAAAGGTTACAAACTGGAATTACCGCAATTCCATACTAGCATTTGCGGAAACTTTTCGTACAAAATTTACGGAACATGGAACCGTCTCCCCTCCAGAAGTGGTGAACAGTTCGTTAGTCGAACAGTTCAAATCTCGACTTGACGAGATAATCCACACCTTGACCTAGATGGTACCACCTTGATATAGATCATAGTATGCGTATAGTTTAGAAGCAAATAGAGAGATTTCAACTCTTCTATAAAAATTTCATGATTGTGTTCTTTTTCACAGCACAATCAGGTATCTTTTCCGCTTTCTGGCCTGCAAATGCGGGCGGGAGAAGTGGGCGGGGAGAGCCTTCATCTATGCTATACTTTCTCTTATGCTAAAGATTAGGGCCTTCCCAAAATAGTATCTCCGCGGTATGGTGTCCTTTGAAGTACTACTATTCCTTGTGACTCCTTGTGACTCCTTGTGACTCTCTCTCTCTCTTCATTCCCTTTCATGTTCGTGTCTTAAGTGTTTTACAGCCAACCTTTACATGTGTAGTTACGAAAAGAGAAAATGTGTGAGTCCTATATAACATGAGTAAGCAAATAAAATTAATTAGCGCCGTAATGACTTAGAAAAGTCGCAATTTTCCTGTCTATAACCATTCCTCGATAAATGTCCTCTTTTTAGGGAAGTGGATACTTATAAACCAGGTAGGAACTTCCCATCACTCGAACTAAACCGATTTTTTAGCAGATTCGCTCGAGAGAGGAGGCACTCATATCTATTGAAGATGATACAAGAGGATGTTTGGATGTTTTCTACCATTTCGCTGTCTTCTACCTACTCTATTTCTTATCTACCGCTACTTTTCTCACTTCATTCTCGCTTTTCTAGTGGAGTTTTTGTTTTGGATCTCTCGAGAATAATGAGCTATTGCTTTTTATCAGTGGCGCTGATCATTGGGAAATAAAAGTTCGCCCGAGGACTTTGTGGAAGTTGATGCCGCGTTTAAATCCATCATTCCTACATCAACTCTCGCTACCCTTGTTTCTGGACGCAATCCTCTGGATGTAGTTTTCTTGGGAGTTTGGGTGCCTTAAAAAAGAGGCCGTTTGACTCGGATGACCTATGATGGGCCCTTGTGGCTTTTGTAATCTGTTATATTATATTGTCGGGGACTTTAATTTTGTCTTCCCCTGGCGATTATTGATATAGTCCTATGTGGGTGGGTTTTGACGGATGCGGATGACCTTTGATAGGTCTTTGTGGCTTTTGTCATCCGTGAAATTATGTTATGTTAACAGGACCAGCTCCTGGTGTCCTCTAGTTAACCAGCGATTGTCATGCTGACCTTTGTGTTGGTTTTATTATCCGGCCATGGCCAAAAGACAGATGGAGCTCCCTACCCACCTATATATCAATCAGAACTAGGAGAGCCGAAAGATCTACGTTAGCAATCCGCTCTTGTCTCCTTTTGCATTCTAGGATACTCCCACGTACGTTAAAAGACCCAAAATACGGCGCCACCATTGCAGTTTACTGAGCCTCTTAAGTTCGTAACATAACATAACATAATTTCACAAGGGCCTATCAAAGGTCATCCGCATCCGTCAAAACCCACCCACATAGGACTATATCAGATCGTGGTGTATAGATTTCTTATACTCCATTATGCGTTTTGTAAAAGAGTGCTAGTTGATTCAAATGGGGAAAGAAAAGTGATTAATGTTAGGCACGTTGCATACAAAAGTTACAAGGAGTTTACAAGGAAAGAAGGGAACCTCAAAGGGTTTTTAAGGCTCACGAGGATCTTTCCGTAAGTTTGAGTAACTTTTTAAAAACTTTTTTCATTCTTATTGTTATGTTTATTCACTGTGACGCTTTGCCCTCAAGAGGAAATATGGATCAAGCAAAGAGAGTCCCTCCATTTTTCAAGTTCATCCATCCCTGCCAAAGTTACACTAGTAAAGCTAATCTCTCTTATGGATAAAAAAAAACTGTTAAAAAATTTATTTAGGAACATATTTGAGAGAAAGTTTATTTTAAAACAATTAAAAATTGTCAACTTTGTAGAAGTCTTCAAATTAAATTTGAATAACTTAATCAAAACGGCATTGGATGCCAATCGTATCGCAAAAATCATTGAAAACATTTTATTTATGTCTTTCAAGCCAAATAAATTCCTCTGGATGTAGTTTTCTTGGGAGTTTGGGTGCCTTAAAAAAAGAGGCCGTTTGACTCGGATGACCTATGATGGGCCCTTGTGGCCTTTCTCATCTGTTATATTATATTGTGGGGGACTTTGATTTTGTCTTCCCCTGGCGATGGTGCTTTTTGTGGGTGGGTTTTGACGGATGCGGATGACCTTTGATAGGCCCTTGTGGCTTTTGTCATCCGTGAAATTATGGTATGTTATAAGAGTTTAGCATTTCTCTCTTACATCCTCGCATGCATTTAATTCTTAGTTTATGCTTATTCTAGTAGCTTTAAAATGACGATATCATAACCTCGTATACCTCCCATTTTACCAAGTTAAGGTCATCCCTCCCCCAATTAACCGAGTAAAGTTAATCCCTCCTTTTTGTCTTGGGAGAGACTACCTTTACTTGATCCAGAAATAGTGTATGGGTATAATTTTGTTTAACTTATTTTTAAACATATTTGTACTACATATCACGACATGATCCAATTATACAAAATGTTCACTGGTTTAGATAAATTAGAAATTGGGATGTTTTTGGATCTAAAGGAAACAGGAGTTGGGGCTCATAATTCGAAAATTAAGACGAAAGTGATAGATTGAATGAGTGCAAATAGCTCTTTAGTTGGAGACATTTACTTGGGGAGATTCGCGATAGTAGTAGTTTGAATGCATTTAAGATAAAGAAAGGGGAAGTTTTATCAAGTTTTGGGAGTGGCGAAAAATGTATATAAAAGGATTAGTCTAAGTTTAAATGTGCTGAATAGAAGGTTAGATAAATGGATAGGCTTTGAATTTTTATGTTGGGCCAAGTGTACATATTTGAATATTGGTGTGTATAATGTAGCTGCATGCTTTAGTATTTGGCAAGTTATGATTGGCGATGCTTTAGAAGCAGTATTCTGGAAGAAATCTTCTGGATACAGTATTTGGGGATGATGGGTGATGCTTCCAGAGCTTTGATTGACTCGCATGAACTCTGATAGACCCTCGTGGCTTTTTGTCATCCGGTGAATTATGTTATGTTAGGGTTACTTCATTAGTTGACTATTATATATGTTGTATGATAGCATTTGGAACAATAAATTAAAGTGAATTTTCGCAAGTGAGAAAAAATATGAAACCAACTAGGGATTTTTTTATTTACTGGCGAATGAGCTAAAAAGAAAGAACAATAGTGAAAATGGTTAAGAACGAAAGAGCTGAGAAGTGGTAAACTTCTTACCTCTAAATACTGTGTTGGGGAGAGCGTATTATAAGCTTCCAGAAACAAATATGTATAAAATGAAGACAATCGTTATTGACTCTTCCTTAAAATTATGCTTACTGAATGAGGGCATCTCATATGGGAAGGAAGGGAGGAGATGTACCGACCGAAGATGAAGAACAATGAGTAGCGAATATTTTTTACACATATCTCGTCATCAATTGTGATTTTTTTTTTTTTGGGGGGGGGGGTGTATTCGATATGTTACTTGCTTACATCAAGTTTAGCTTAGGTCACTATGGTATAATACCCAATATAAACCCAACCTAACCTAACCCTGACCTAAACTAATTAACGGGTTTATTAGGTATTGAACCAAAGTCACTCAGTCTAAACCTGACATAAACTAATTAACATGGGTTTATTTAGACATCGAACCAAAGTCACGTAGTCCGGTTCGGGCCTAAACTAATTAACAGGGGTTTATTTAGGCATCGAACCAAAGTTACGTAGTCTGACTCGGACCTAAACTAATTAACATGATTTATTTATGTATTTAACTAAAGGCACGTTGTCTAACTCTGGCCCCAACTAAATAACATGGGTTTATTTAGGCATCGAACCTAAGTCGCCTAGCCTAACCCTGGCCTAAATTAATTAACATGGCAGATACAAACACCTAAAATTTACAATAGGCGACGAAACCCATAAAAATCCAATAATCCGTCAACTCTAGATTCTGGGATTATAGACTGAACCTCAATTTCCTGTGGATCATTTTTGGAATACCGTTGTACCACCCTTGTGGGGAGGGTAATGGAGATAAAAGATAACGAGAAAAGCCGCCTTTGGGAAACTTGTCTTAATCTGTTTGTTACCTTTGGAAGTCTGATCTTTTGAGCGATTGGTTGCTAAGGTTGTTAATTTCTAAAAAGGAAAAGTAGAATGGTGGTAAGCTTTTGGATTGAGTTGCCCTCGGGTATAAGTAGTTGATAGGATTCCATCGAGATACTAAAGAGGAATTGAGACACGTACACGTTTGACCTAAACTTTTGTTAAGGATAATGGACTGATCCATTTTATTAATGTCCATGAATTTGCGACTGGGTCATGTGGAGTAGTGTATACTATTCGAGGTGTAGACTCTAGTATAGACGTGTACATAGTTGGGAGACTGGTAACGCCCGCGCTTCTTCCGAGGGATTGCTGCTCCAAATCCCTGTAGAGGCTGGTGAATTTTCATCATTCGTTACCCTTTCTCACCGTTGTAGTGGTTGTTGTCTGTGTGGTAGAGATGGTAGTTGTGGATGTTGTTCGGGGGGTAGAGGTAGAGGTTGTGGCTGTTGTTCTGGTGCTAAAGGTGGTGATTGTGGTAGTTTTTCGAGGGGGTAGAGATTAGGGGGAGGGGTTGTTCTGTGTTAGAGGAGTGGTTGTTGTTTGAATGTCAGAGGTGGTGGTGGCTGTTATAGTGGTAGATGTAGTCGTTGTGGTTGTTATTCGGGTGGTAGAGATGGTGGTTGTGGCTGTTATAATTTCTTTTTACCTATCTTCTTTCCGAGACTTAGGCTCTGGTATATTGAACCCACGCGGTGGCCTCAGTGTTGCTCTTTCGCATTAAATGTTACCTACGTTTCTGCCTTTCAATATGCTGCCTTTACCGGACCTCCAAAAGGCTGGTCTTTAGTTGATGTCTATGTTTTAGAAGCACATAATCCACATATCCAATCAGGGTGGGTTGGTAGTAAAAAAAAACCTCGCTCTAAAATAATTTTGGGTAATTTTACCCATTAGGTTAACACTTAAAAACCGTTCACCCGTCTTCTCTATAAATTGGACGATATAGAAGAATTCATTCACCCGTCGATTCACCCGGTCGAAAAGAACCTGTATCCAAGGAAGGTTCGATGAAATGTGGTTGGTTACAACAAATTGCTTGAATTGGATCTGTGTATGTCTGACCATATGTAGATTAGTGTATACGAGTAGCTCTAGGCTACTTGTAGGTGTGTATTTATGTAGAGAATAAAGAGAGAAAATGTAAAAGGAACATTATGCTCTAAATTACATTGCACGTTGATGTGATTGTACGGGGTGGTCCGAACGTCTTGTCACCCCCTACCGAAAACTAATAAGACCCATAGATGTATAATATAATAATATCAAACACATGTACTGGTTTACAAAAAAATATATTAACATGTGTTGACGTGACTTTCGGTCATCTGAAATATAATATTAAAAGAATATTTAAAATAGAAAATTAAAAGAATATTTACAAGCGGTGACAAGACTTTCGGACTAGCCTGTATATAAAGGAATATCATTATGTTCTTTTCTCTTAGTTTCTTCATTGTTCTGAGGGGGTTTTTTCTGCTATGGCTAGACATGAACTTGATCTTTAGTGATCTTCAGTTTTGTGTTATTTGTTCTGCTATGGCTAGACATGAACTTGATCTTTAGTGATCTTCAGTTTTGTTTTATTTGTCCAACTTGCATCTCAAGCCCAGATACTAAATGAAAGCCCTTCTCGAAGCTTAGCTGAGTAGAATTGCCGTTTTCAGCTTTAGGTTAAGCTACATCAGGTGTGGTTAGTTGGCGATACGAATGCGAATTCGGGCTGACTTACGAGGCTACTATATGCTGTTGTGACGTAGGTCTCCGATCCCATTCTAAACTGTAGGTCACTATATAGACCGCCTCTAAAATGAAGGCTCATTTGGGGTAAAACACTCCCCCTTCCCCTCTCCACCATCTCTCTTCTGTCTTTTTTTTCATCTATTCATTCCCCAACCCTAAAGAAGACCCTTTTATCAAAGTCTGTCCCGGGTAATTACAGCGACTTAAGTTCACGGATAAAACAAATCCTTTCGAAGCTTAACTTCGTGTAAGAGATTTAATTCAACGTCAAGATATTCTCCCCAGAAGCTACCCCCATCTTCTGCCTCCATCAGCACCCCCGAACAATAACCAGTTAAAGTCATAATCCCGGTACCTGCTCTTATCACTCTCCTATCGAAAAAAATAGACCCTTATGGGATCAAAAGTCCCTCCCAAACTGACTTCATCCAAGCACACCTCCAAGAGCCCGTGGGTAGCATCTCAAAGGACGGTTTCGTAAACAAAGGCGCTTTGGGGGCCTCATCTCTCCATTGATTGGGTCACGGACATCGATATTTCATATCCCCTAGCAATTTTCTCTTTATGTTACTGTTTTGTGACATGCAGTTGAACGGATGGGGGCTAGGAAACATTCTTTTATATCCTTTAATTAATATAATAGGGACAGGTGGGTGAATTTAAATTGATATCCTAATGGATAAAAGTTATTTTTGCTCATATTTTTTTTAACAGCGAGGTTTTGAGTACAAAGAAAACATACATCTTTAAATATATTTATTTTATTGAACTGGATAGGACATGTAGCAATGAGTTTAAGCTGGACATGTTTAGAATTAGGACCGGAATTTGTAGAAATTGGTTTACAAATCGAGTGCAGATGAATGGAATAGGCTCAGATAGAAACGTCCTCCTTGGGGAGTTCTAAGAATAGACTGAATAGATTTATAGATGAGGATGCTAAGTTGGGCTGAACTTGGTGATGGGAACAGGAGCTGCCTCTTGTAGGTTATTGATGAGCTTTTTGCAGACTCCTTCTTTTCTTATCTTTTTAACTTCACTCTAACTGTAACCAAACTTATAATTCTGTCTACAGTGCAACAGTAGAGAAAACACCACAAACTAAAAAAGGAAAGATTTACACAATATGCTGTATGTAATGAGAGAAATTTTACATGGCGGCAACGGGTAATGCTCTGAACAAGAGAGTAATCGATTACAAATAGAAAGAAAAAGAGTGATTTACCTTCATCCAGTGGACGCAGTTTAGATAAGGATGCTGGGGGAGGGGGCTGGGCACAGTGGTTAGTTCATTGAACGGATGGACATTAATAGGACCTGATGGATTTGTCATTTTTAAAAAAATCCTGTTGTTATCAACAAAGAATTATTAGTCTGTCTTTATAATTCCCAAAGATTTCATTCATTTGTAGAGAATAAAATAGAGCAGATGTCTCGAAATGAAGATAGGTGATTAGAAAGTACAACAGCCACAATCACCATCTCTACCATCGGAATAACCACCACAACGACCACATGTGCCATCATAACAGCCACCAACTCTAGCACCCAAATAACAACCACACCTCTACTACCTGGATAATTACCACAACCACGACCTCTACCACCCGAAAAACAACCATAACCAACACCTCTGCCACCCGAACAACAACCACATTCGCCACCTCTACCACCAGAACAACAACCACAATCACCAGATCTACCACCCGAACAACAACCACAACCACCACCTCATCTACTGTGACAACTACAACCATAACAACCAGAGAAAGTGGAAGAGGCTAAGGCAACTAAATTAATATCATCAATCAAGCACAAAAACTACGAAATAAGGTTGGCGGACCTCGACTTCTTTTCCCAGGAGACAAGAAACCCACAAGGGCGTCTAATCTCGGTCGACAGAACTTTAAACGACATCGACGATTCCAGGATTACAGGAAGCTATTCATAACATAACATAATTTCACGGATGACAAAAGTCACAAGGGCCTATCAAAGGTCATCCGCATCCGTCAAAACCCATCCACAAAAAGCACCATCGCCAGGGGAAGACAAAATCAAAGTCCCCCACAATATAATATAACAAATGATAAAAGCCACAATGGCCCATTATATAAAAGGATGGAAACTAGAGGCTAATACATTCATAACAAACACTAGTGGAAATTAGTCAACACATGGAATCGACTGCCCGAACATGCTGTGAAAAGTACAAACATTATGTTTAAAAATTGGTTCAACAATATTATACGTACCTTATCGCTTTAGGACATTGCGATAAAGTTATTGGGACAATTTATATGTATGTAAATAGGTGTACAATCTGATTGAGACCTCCTCGAGTGGACCGTAAGGTCTTTGAGTTTTCCCTACTTCCTAGTAATTCATTGTAACCATTACGCTAACAACAACAAACTGTATAGATGTGAATGTCTTTTACATCATCTGGTGAGAAAGAAAAGGAAACTAGCGTAATCCAACGAGCACTTGCCCACTCGGTGATCAAGGAGGGATGGGGCAGACAGGAGAAAAAAAAGGAATTAATACTTAAGCATAACAATGGTAAGCCTTTACACCACTGGATCGGGCCCCCTCCTCGGTGGCGTTCCTCATTCACGCAATTCAACACCCCTAAAAAGAACGGTATGGTCTATTTTTAACCCTCACTTTTTTCGTCGTAGTACACGGGGGGGGGGGGGGTAATCCACCTGTGTGGGGGTCACACTATGTGTTGCAATTGATCGTCATTTGTATGGCGTGAACGAGCCCCCCTCCACCCAAACATGCTTAATGCAGTGAAGGTAATTAACCGTTGCTATAGTAATACCATACCTTGGTTGCGTTCATTGCAGCTTAACTGACACTTATATAGCGTGTCCCCACCTGGGTGACCACTCGTTTACGGGGATGCAAAGGTGAATGAAGGTGGGCAGGGATACAGTGTCACTTGCGTGATGTGGATAACAGCCGCAAAGGTCTATCAGAGGTCATCTGAGTCAACAGCGCCCCATAAACTGCCTCCACAAGATTACGTCCCAAAAGGCATCACCAATTATGGCTTGTTGTACTAGTATTTTAAACCCATAGACTAGGTTAGCTTTGAATTCCCTCCCGGAGGGTATGTAGTGGTAGGGGGAAGTGGTAGGTCGTACATGTTCTTTCCTATCATAGCACATAAATTGAGGAAACGCTTAGAATACTATTCTAAGCATTTCCTTTATTTGTACAATCATCATTCAGGAATAAAATGAAAAGATTTGGAATCCCATTTTTTTCCTCTGGGCAAACTGCGATAAATTCTTAATATCACGTGATTTTTGTGACCTCTTCATAAAGTGAGGAACTACAGTAGTCAAAGGTAAAGATTTCGACCTAATATGATCTGAGATTTACAGAAGATGGGTGGATTTTACCCTCCCCCATCCCCAAGTCTCGTTAGGCGGGGAGCCAAAGTTGGGCGTATTTCATTCAAGTGAGAGGACGAGTGTTTCACCCATTCGGAAAGTCCTGAGAAGAGGAACAGACACTAAATTCTATTCTACTACAAATCTCGTCTGTTCACTTTACGATCCAGATACAGTTGGGGTATCCCAAGGGACTCTCCCCTGCCTACCTATTTACGGCGCGCTTTGCCAATTTTCACTGAGGGCCAACTCTTCCGTTTGGGGCAACATAAAAAACACATTCGGAACGGCCCCAGGGGAGACGAAGTCTGTGTGTGTTGGGGAAAGAGAGCCATTGCGTCGTGGCTTCGGCTTCTAAATAAACCCATCAAAGTTTATCAAATATCCTTAGATTCTATCACAAATTACAGCATTGGGGCAGTTTACGAAGGAATTGATAATATTTCACGTATTATCAGAATCACTTTATTTCTGTTGGTAAAAAAAAAAATAACGACCGCAAGTTCTAAATTGGTGTCATTTTAGAAGGCCATTAGGAACAAAAGTAGGAATTCATTATGGTGGAATCAGGAGATAGCTAGAAAAATTTTAGAGAAGAAAAGGGCATATAAAAAATTACAGGTAGAAAATAATATTCAAAATTTAAGTGATTATAGAATGGCTAGGAATGAGTTAAATAAGATTATGAAGAAGAACAAAAGGGTGTCAGAAATTAAATTAGCTCAGGATAGCAACAAAGATCCTATAAAGTTCTTTAGTTACTATAAAATTAATAACAAGTCTGGCAGAGTTAAAATAGGACCTATCAAATATGAATGGGTTGTGAGAGAAACTGATGAGGAAATAGCTGAGGTACTAAATGGTCATTTTGCATCAGTATTTACAAAGGAGAAACTAAATAGTCTTATGTATAGTACTAATGGGTCAGGGAAGGAGGTGTTTACTACCATTAGTGTGGATTGGAGGAGGATAAAAGGACTAATAGGTGAGTTAGATACTACCAAGGCCTCCAGGCCTGATAATATTCATTCTAGGCTACTTAAAGAAGGGGTAGAAAGTATCTCAATAGCTCTGGAGAAGTTATATACTAGGTCACTGGAATATGGAGAAATACCCGATGATTGGAAGAGAGCGAATGTAGTCCCCATTTTCAAGAAGGGTAGTAAAGAGGATCCAAATAACTTTAGACCGGTTAGCCTAACTCCTGTAGTCTGTAAAATTCTTAAGAAAATAGTTAAAAAAGGGATTTGCCAACATCTAGAGAGGGAGGGGTTAATCAGCGATGCTCACCATGGGTCTAGATCAGGTAGATCATGTTTGACTAATTTACTAGACTTTCTGGAGTTTGTAACAGATCAGGTAGATAAGGGAGAGAATGTAGATATAATTTACTTAGATTTTAGTAAAGCATTTGATAAGGTACCACATAGGAGACTAGTTCATAAATTAAAAATGATTGGGATATGTGGGGGGGTTTCAAATTGGATAGCTGAGTGGCTGAAAGACAGGAAGCAAAGGGTAGTGCTAAATGGTGTAAAGTCAGAGTGGAGGGATGTTATCAGTGGGGTTCCTCAGGGATCAGTTCTCGGTCCATTATTATTTGTCATCTATATAAACGATCTTTGGGAGACAGTTAATAATAAAGTGTCAATTTTTGCGGATGATACCAAATTAGCAGCTGTAGTTAAAGATATTGATGATAATTTTAAAGTGCAGGGAGATTTAAATAAATTGTTATCCTGGGCACATAAGTGGCAAATGACTTTCAACCTTGATAAGTGCAAAGTTATTAACATGGGAAAAGATAATAGAGAATTTAACTATGAAATGGATGGGCATTGGCTGAGCTCAGTAGAGGATGAGAAAGATCTAGGAGTAGTAATAGATAAGTCATTAAGGTTTTCTAAGCAGTGTATTGAAGCGAGAAATAGGGCAAATAGAGTGCTGGGTTTCATTAAGAGAAATGTCAGTTACAAAAGTAAGGAGGTTATTCTTAAACTCTATAACTCTTATGTTAGGCCACATCTAGAGTACTGTATACAGGCATGGTCCCTACATTTTAGACACGATATTAACCTTCTCGAGTCAGTGCAACAAAGATTATTCCTTCCCTGAGGCACCTTGAATATGAAGATAGACTGAGGGTATTAAATATGTTCTCGTTCGAAAGGAGGTGTGTGAGAGGGGATATGATTGAGCTCTTTAAAATTTTTTCCGGGATAGATAAATTGGATGTTAGCAAGTTTTTTGAGTTAGATGATAGAAATCGGACTAGAGGTCACCACTTGAAAATTAAAAAGCAAGGGTGTAGGTTGGATTTAAGAAAATATTTTTTCACCAATAGAGTGGTAGACTTCTGGAACAAATTGCCACGGAGGGTAGTAGGTAGTCCAAATCTAAATGTATTTAAGAGTAGGTTGGATGAGTTTATGGGGAGGGAAGGTTGTGATGGTTCCTAAGTTTTGTATATATTAATATTGTTTGTATATATCTATAGCTGCATGATTTAGTTCTTGACAAGCCTTGATTGGTGATACCCTTGTTTCTGGACGCAATCCTCTGGATGTAGTTTTCTTGGGAGTTTGGGTGCCTTAAAAAAGAGGCCGTTTGACTCGGATGATCTATGATGAGCCCTTGTGACTTTTGTCATCTGTTATATTATATTGTGGGGGACTTTGATTTTGTCTTTCCCTGGTGATGGTGCTTTTGTGGGTGGGTTTTGACGGAGGCGGATGACCTTTGATAGGCCCTTGTGGCTTTTGTCATCCGTGAAATTATGCTATGTTATGTTATGTTAGAATTCATTTAGATTTCTAGGAGTGCTTCCACTACTTCGGTAGGCCTATGGAACGCTAGTCATCCATGCCATTATAAATGACTAACCAACAGGTTAATCGTACAGACCTGAGGATGTTTTAATGGTTCGTACTAAGATAAAGGAAAAATGGCAAAAAAGATACATTTTCTCTAAAATTATTTTCGTTTTTTGTTCGTGATTAGTCCAGAGTTTTCGTAATCGTATCATCTTTAATGAATAGGAGAAGGTAATTAGGATTTATGGTTAATCTTTACCAGGTTCTATTCTATGATTTAAGGTAAAGTTTGTGATATCATTATGTAAAATGTTTACTGGTATGGATAATTTTTTTTTCATTTAAAGAGAATAGAAAGGGACGGTCATAATATCAAGATTAAGAGACCGAGCTGTAGCATCGAGTTCTTTTTCACTCATTAAGTAATTGGTTTATGGAAAAGACTGCCTGTACAGATGGTTAATATCACCAGTATTATATGTTGAGGGCCTGTAAAGGAAGTGGATTAGAGGTCATCTAAGGAAAAGATATTCAAAGGGTTGGAAAATTACTGGAAACCTCTGCTAACATTAATTGTTTTTGAATAACATTAATATTACCCCCAAAATATTGAATGACTAAAAAACAATTTTTAAATATAGTACAGATTTTTAGTATAGATTATTTTGTGATATACGAATAATCCTCGTGTCAGATTTTTTTTTAAATTGACGATATTATTTGATGGTATAATCCTCACTCGGATTTTTTCAAAATTAATCATACCTTTTAATATAAATAATTCCTTTCAAACTTTCAAAGAAGGCAAATTGCAGGAGCTTGAATGGAAATATTTCTATCTTCAAATTTCTTCGCGTTTTCACTTGTCATTGTAATCCTACCATGTAAAGTAATGTTCAGTTTCTTCTTTCATGTTTTATTATATTGTATAATGTATCCAATTCTCGCATTTTATTCAATTTTCATTGTTAAATTTATTATTGTTACGTTTATTTCGGTGTTTGCGTTTAATTGATATTTTTTTCAAATATTTTTTGCTATATTTTACCTCACTAGTCATTTGTTTTTGTTCTATTTCTCATCGAAATAACGTTCATTTTATTATTTACCGCAGTTTATGTGTCATTTTATGAAATTATAGTATTATACTATTGAACTTGCGCTGTAATATAACATAACATAACATAACATAACATAACATAACATAATTACACGGATGACAAAAGCCACAAGGGCCTATCAAAGGTCATCCGCCTCCGTCAAAACCCACCCACAAAAAGCACCATCACCAGGGGAAGACAAAATCAAAGTCCCCCACAATATAATATAACGGATGACAAAAGCCACAAGGGCTCATCATAGGTCATCCGAGTCAAGCAGCCTCTTTTTCAAGGCACCCAAACTCCCAGGAAAACTACATCCAGAGGATTGCATCCAGAAACAAGGGTATCACCAATCAAGGCTTGTCAAGAACTAAATCATGCAGCTATAGATATATACAAACAATATTAATATATACAAAACTTAGGAACCATCACAACCTTCCCTTCCCATAAACTCATCCAACCTACTCTTAAATACATTTAGATTTGGACTACCTACTACTCTCCACGGCAATTTGTTCCAGAAGTCTACCACTCTATTGGTGAAAAAATATTTTCTTAAATCCAACCTACACCCTTGCTTTTTAATTTTCAAGTGGTGACCTCTAGTCCGATTTCCATCATCTAACTCAAAAAACTTGCTAACATCCAATTTATCTATCCCGGAAAAATTTTTAAAGAGCTCAATCATATCCCCTCTCACACACCTCCTTTCGAACGAGAACATATTTAATACCCTCGGTCTCTCTTCATATTCAAGGTGCCTCAGGGAAGGAATAATCTTTGTTGCCCTCCGTTGCACTGACTCAAGAAGGTTAATAGGTTTATAAGATCAGATTATTCCATGCCATGTACTGATTTCGAATTTTTTATAGTTCCTGAAGATGGTTTTTGTCATAACTTACCCGAAACGTTCAAATAAATATAAAGTGTAGCATCCTGGAAATCATTTCATTTCGGTTCATTCCCTGAAAATGACCCGTGACGGTTGAAAGACGTCTCAGAATAAAATTAATAACGCTGCCATTGCTGTGGACTTCACCAGTGCATGTAAGAACATAAGAACATAAGAAAAGAAGGAGACTGCAAAAGACCATTCATGGCCTACACTTGGCAGCTCCTGTTCCAGTCAACACACAAAAGATTTCTTACCAGAGAAAAGTCATCAATATTGTCACCCTATACAGGAGTTCGTCAGATCTAATATACATAAAATGCATCCAGAAGATTATGTCCATTCATGCCACCGCAAAATAATCTCCCCACTCCTTAGAAAAATATATACATATGTACATAAAAAAGTCAGTCCCATCTAGCAGCTTCATCCATATATTTATCTAATCTATTCTTAAAACTATCCAGAGAGGAGGCTTCTATCACATATCTAGTGAGCCTATTCCATTCATCTACCACACGATTTGTAAACCAATTCCTCCCAATCTCCTTCCTAAACCTATACTTATCAAGCTTAAACCCATTGCTACGTGTCCTGTCATGTTCACTAAGTATAAGAACCTTACCCAGATCCCCTTTATTTTATCCTTTTACCCATTTGAAGACTTCAATCAATTCCCCTCTGACTCTTCTCATTTCCAATGTATACGAGTATATATATATATATATATATATATATATATATATATATATATATATATATATATATATATATATATATATATATATATATATATATATATATATATATTAACGTGTTTTATTAATATTGGAAGAAATAGATGAATCCATGCCAATCCTTTTGAAGTAAAGTGTTTGGATTTTTGGATTAATATTTTTTTTAGAAACTAATTGTTTATCGCAATTTTGAGTCTCAGTTACTGGTCAAAATTCCTCCGCACACAAACTCAAATTATCCAAATTCAATGTTTTTGAAAGCTTTTGACTATATTTAGAAGGATAAACAATTTTACATATTTTACAATTAGGAAGAATATCTGAAACAAATTATTTCCTTGACCTATGATTCATGTTTGAAGCCAGAGGTCATTGAGGCTTTTAATGGCGGTGGGGGAGGGGGAGTCATAATATAAAACATAATTTTAACGATGCCAAAAAACACCAGGGACTATCAAACGGCTATAACAGTTAATCCGACTGAGCCTAACCTTAAACATTCCTCTATAAACTGCATCCACAGAATTGTGTCTAGGATGCTTCCCCAATGTTATCATTAATCAAAGCTTATCAACTATGGGCAGGGCTTATACGCGAAGATCCCACGAATTATTTTACCTAGACTACCTGGTCTAGACATTTAAAACTGATAATGGGTACATAATAATTCAAAGCAGGTAGTGATTTTTGTATAGAAATTCCCTCTCTTGAGAGCATTGGGTTCATGCCCACTGCTAGATATGATATAGTTTGGTTGGTTGGACGAGAAAACTATTTCAAACATTAAGATTTGTCCTCCTAATACCCAGATTGGCATAGTATTGAACTTACATAGTTCCAATTATAGCATCAAATCTATAACATTTTTAACTACTACCCAAATCTTGAAAGATAGAGGTAAACATAATGGACAAAGAGCTAAAGATCTGTTTAGTTCCTGATGTTTTATAAATGGTAGTAGATTCTGCAGGTAAAGTGGTCTTACCTCATATCAATAATATAAGTGCTAGGATCCTTCATTTATTATTTGATCAAAACTGTGCTTGTATCCGAGGTAGGGTATCATCTTCTATGGCTTTAATGTTTAATACAATAACTCGTTTCTTCATCTTCCAAATCTAAGGTAAACTTCAGATCTTTGGCTCACTATGACGTCAGAACTCGGGTCAAAATTGGAGCAATCAGGAAAGTCGATTAGAGTAATCTGCGAGCAAGAAATGGGAAAGAACGACACCTGCATAGTATCAATAATGATTAGATAATTTAATTGGACAAGACACTCCATTTCATGACCAGGTTGAAATTGAATATGAAAAGTTTGTTTATCAGTGAAGTACTATTATAGCATAAGAACTTATTAGGAAATCAAAATCAAACGAAGGCATAAATGTTTGGTAGGTAAATAGGTAGATGAATTGGAACACTTCTAGCAGATGGAGCCTAGTTATTTATTCACTATATATATATATATATATATATATATATATATATATATATATATATATATATATATATATATATATATATATATATATATATATATATATATATATATATATATATATATCGCATACCTTCTTGTACGACCGGAAGATATCGGCCAGTCGCGGTTGGCGTGCAAACTAGGAAGCATCTACCACGTTCAGGCTTATGCTGCCTGATAAAGGAAATGTAGGTCAAAGGTTACACAAAATCAACAGGTCAGATATCTTACAGAAGATGACCCTGAGAAAAGAATACGTCGCCCTGGCAAGAACTCGAACTTCCGACCTCTGGTTATCTAGACCAGTGCTCTACCGCTGAGCTAAGAGGACCAATGCACAAAGCAACATATTTTACCCAGTTTTCATTCATTTGGGCGGTGGTCTTTGGAGATACGAAGGCAGTGGTCTTTGGAGATACGAACGGAAAAAGTTAACTAAAGGAAAATATATGGCTTTGTGCATTGGTCCCCTTAGCTCAACGGTAGAGCACTGGTCTAGATAAACAGTATTCTGTGGTTCAATTTCTTGCCGGGGTGAAGTGTTTTTTTTCTCCTGGCTTTTCTCGGGGTCATATATATATATATATATATATATATATATATATATATATATATATATGTGTGTGTGTGGTGATCCATTTACACAAAAGTTGAACACTCTTGTACACGCTGTTGCCTTTGATCACGTTAGCTTCCTTTGGGTCACAACAACCTCTGTCCCCACAGAACTGTCATTTGGCCATTTCGTTCCAATTGTTTATTAAGGCCAATCTGCTAGACTGAATCCTATAAACATTCCTTTTCTCGCCATATATCTATGAAATTTCTTTGATAGACAATCTCTGCTCTCTCTCTCTTTCTCTCTCTCTCGAAGACAATTCAACGAACATTTACTTCAGATAAAGCTCCTCTCCAGAATCTCCATTGGTCACGCCCACCTTTTCTACACATATAAAACAACCACACATTATTCACACGGCCAGATTCAGATCATCCACACAGTCTATCAAATCTCTTCGTCTTCCCTTTGTACTCTATCCACGTCGGTGGATAGGATTCACAAGCTCCAGACATTCATCTTATTAAACATCAAGTTCCAAAATAAAGTTATTTTCATCAACTTGTTTGTAAATCCAAATACGAATTTGTATGGTGGACACCCCCAAACGAACTCAAATCTCGAACTTGGATTCATGTAATAGGGAAGAAATATTTGTGATCCCCACCACAATCAAGCATCAACCTCTCCTCTCGCTACAAAAATAAACTCCTTCTTTCGCTACATATATATCCTTTCAGATAAATCATAATAAAGATGAAAGTGTACCTAATGACTAATGACCGCACTAATGTAGGTTAATTAATCTTGGACACGCTCAGTAAGAGTTTACCTTTCATGCTGGTAACAGCATAGGCTGTTTCTTCTGAAAATGCCAGCTAAAACGGTACGCCATACTCGCGGCCTTTCAGAAGTAGGGTGAAAGAGACTGTGAATTTCTTAAACAGCCCAAGGAACCTCGTTGACAAAGTGAAACGGAAACATGGCGAGACTGTGAATAAGGACAAAGTTACTGACGAAAGAGTATCACAAGCATCACCATGACCAGAAATTCTTCGCCAGTGTCAGGCAGATCTCCGAGAACCCTGGTCACTCCTATGGGCAAACTTGCCAACAATATTGGTGTGAGCGAGTCAACCATCCACAAAGCAGTGCACCAGGACCTTTGGCCACAACTCGTACGTGCTGAAGAGGCGCCAGCTTTTCACGCAGGCTACCGAGGAAAGCACAAGAACTCATCAACGAAGTCAAGTACGATGGCGCAAGCCTTCTTCGTTTCTTCTTCGACAAGGAAATTTTGTGCAGGAGAGTTAGGTTAACTGACAAAATCATCGCTCAATGTGCGAATACCCAACGGAATTACCTATAATCATGCACAGTAAATTCCCGTCGCTTTGATGGTTCTGGTCGTGGTCAGCAGTGGGGGACATGTATGCCTTCTCACGTCTTCACCAGGGCCTCAAAGCCATTGCAGAAGTTTACTTTGAGGTGGAGACTGAACTCAAGCCTTGGATGGACCAAGTAGCCGCTGGAAGGCCTTACGTTTTCCAGCAGGACTCTGCTCCCGCACAAATGGCAAATAAGACAGGCGTGGTTTGTTTAACACCGTGCCGCACCACTGGTCCCCACACTTGTGGCCACCTAGCTCTCCTTACTACAACCCCTTAGATTATTTCTTGTGGGGCGTTGTTCAGACTTATGTTAAGAGGACGGCTCACAACAGTTTAGTGTAACTGAGGGCGCCATTGTTGAGGTAATGTTATCTATTGACAAGGTCTCCCTAACCAAGGCATACAACCAGTTTAGGTCCCACCTAGAGTCAAGGTAGATATTGGCCACTTCAAATGATTTCGCAACTATAAATATAATTTTATTTGTATGTAAATTCTTATGCGAATATATTGCTTCGTTTGGTACACAACTTTTTATATTTCCCCGTGTACAATTTGCATCGATTTAACCGAAACTCGTGCCTGTATATATATATTGTTACACTCGGGTTTTTTGCTTTTCGCTGTGATAGAAAAAAAAATCCGTCAAACTTAAAATCTACTTTTCCAGCATGTGTCATTAAACCATTTTTTTTCATTATGTGTAGGTTGTGTCGAGATTGAAATGAAAGAATCTAAATCTCTTTACTTCTGGGCACGGGCCACAACAACTCTGACATCGCCAAGCCGCTCAACGTTAGCCGGATGACTGTCCACATAGTCACGTAGAGTTTCAAGAACAGGAAAGACCTCAAAGATCGACATCGTTCTGGCAGACCTCAAGTTGTCAACAGTTTAGCTGTGAGAAGGGCTTTCGAAAGTGTTCCGAAGCTCAAAATAACTGCGCTCGCGAAGAAGAACATCTTGGGATCCATAGTGTACAAGACTGTCAAAGAGGACCTCTGAAAGAGCTTAAGGTGCGCTGAAAAGCCTCCGCTCACAGAACGTATACAAGAACAACGTCGTGAATGCTGTCTTCGCCTTCTCAACGACTTGAAGATTCATGGTAATAGAATTCGCATTTTTTTCTGATAAAAAAACTTCACGGTCGATCCGCTCATCAACAAGCAGAGCAACCGAGTGGTAAGCTTCGGCCAGGATGTCTCCGAGGTTTGCTACGTGTCCAAGACCAAGCGCCCGCCTTCTTGAGGGTACTTCATCGTCGAGGCTTCGAATGGCGAGAAGATGCCACCGGTGTGGTTCAAGGCCGGTTACAGGCTCACTGCGGCCGAATACAGGGACATCTTGAGCATAAAAGTCCAGCGCTATGTTAGAAAGATCACGAATAAAGGAGACTAACTAACTCTTTTAGCAGGACGATGCCCCGGCCGCGCAGCCAAGAGCGTTCAAGAGTGGTTGGGGTCAAACGTGAAATTCTGATCGAAGGACTTATGGCCGGCACAGTCGCATGACCTCAATCCCATTGACTACAGCGTGTGGGCGCATGGCGTGGGCATGACCTGCAAGGTCCATCACAACAACGTTGACAAGCTGAAGTTCTCTGTTAACCGCGTGTGGATCAGCATGAGGAAGGACTTCGTCCGCAACATGTGTGCGGTCTTCAGATCTCGCCTGGATGGCGTGCTCGCCTCCGAGGGCGGCCACATTGATTAATATTAAAATATAAACACATATTTATATGTTAAAACCTTAGAAACGTGTCTAACTACATCAAAACTATCATTGTGTCCTGTGCTGAAAGCAGTTACCCAAGAAAAAATATATTCTCGTGAAATTTCATTCGAACATTCAAGCAAACACTCCTGTATCACCTGTACATTTGTTGAGTACTTCTCTCTCACTCGTTGTTTCAGATAATCCTACAAGAGTTCGATAAGATTTCAATCAGGAGATTGGGGTGGACAACCATGATTGTAAGTTGTGATCCCTGTTGTTTCTTCTCACAATAACTAGGACACACTCTAGACATGTGCTTAGGATCATTTTCCTAGGCAAAATAAAATTTTGACTGATAGGAAACGTTCCCGAACGGATAGTATGTTAAAGGAAAATTGAATGATATCCATTCTGGTGATATTTATTTGATATTTTATCTGAATCGCGAACAAAAGAGCCCAAACTATTACATTACCTCTGCCATACTTCAATGTGGTTACAGTACAGTGAGGAGTCATTCCTTCACTACTTGCTTTCCTTACAAAAACTACGTTCGGGACAAAAATTACAAATTTGGACTCATCGGTCAAAATAATCCTTTCCATTTATCTATCAGCCAGTTTTTATGTTGTTGTTTTTTTTAGCCCAAGATAATCTCTGCTCTATTACAATGTTTTAACAGAGGTCACATTGCTGTCACTCGAACGAAAAGCCAAGCTTCTCTCAACCTCCTCTTCACCATTGTGGCCGAGCCGTTTCCCCCATCCCCGCTTCTTAATTTCTAATCTATTTCTGGATCAGGGAGGCGGCGTTTTCTGGGCCATGTCTGTTGACTATCTTGTAGTATACATGGCTCTGCAAATCTTGATAGCTTTCCTACCTTTAATGAGCGGTGTTTTAATCTTTTTCGTATATATATATATATATATATATATATATATATATATATATATATATATATATATATATATATATATATATATATATATATATATATATATATATATATATATATATATATATATATATATATATATACGAGTATATCCTCATATGTTGGATGATTGGCACTCAAACTTCGAGCACTTCCACAATAGCATTCTCGCGAAACTTTTTAATTCCGTCGGCCAATTCTGAGAAAATTATTTATGGTGACCATTATCCCTCTTGATATGCTCGTAGATCAATCTACCAGGAAGTCAGGTAGTTATCATTTTCATCCTTCATGACCCGAGACGCAAAGACACAAACGAGGGTCCCCGAGTATCCGCAACCTCATTAAAGATCGTCAGAAACGAAATATTCCTCGACGATAATGAGGTCTATAAGCTCCGACCACTCGGCCCTTTAAACTCGAATACTGAGGCAAATAGGCTCCACCCATACATTTTCATTAAATGAGGAGAAACATAGTCATTCTCGATAACATTATTATTATTATTATTATTATTAAAAGATTGATTCATTGATTAATTTACTCACATTGTACGCGTGTCCTTGTATCTCACTCTCAATCCCTCCCAGGTCTTGGAGCTTTAATCCAACTAAACTCTATTCATCCTCACTCTGCTGTAATCTCTTGTTGGAATTATTACATCAAATTTGTTGAAGTTAAAGTTGTTGAATGTTAAAGTGATCTTGGAAATAAAGATTCGTTGAAAAAGGATATTTTAGCCTGCGTTAGAAAATGGGAAGTTTCGACATCTGTAAGCAGAACACTTTTGGTCAAACCCAGAACAAGTTTGTGCGAGTTTGGAGACCCCTGCCAATGTTGACCCAGACTTCTCCACAAAATGGTGACCCCACGGAGTGACCATTTGAATTCCCACACAGGATTATTTGAACCCATCCACAACTCAAGGCAATTACATCGCAACAACCATAGACGACAGCAACGCCCAACCACGCCAAGCACAACTTGTGCCATTTCCTTGACTTACCTCACTCAAAAACTCAGGCTACTGGTGCGGGCACTGCCATATGCAGTCAATTTCGTCCCTTCTAAGAGACCCCACTAACTTAACCTACTAAACCTTCCGACCTGCTATTTTGTAGAAATTTAACTCATCCACGACTCCCAAAAATTATTTTTGTCTCGATACACCATGCTACCCGATCTTATCCCAGAGGACGCTCATGCGGTAAAGGATACCCTTGGGTACAGTGTGAGCTCGGACTCTCACCGAAAACATTATACGCACAACAAACAAGTCACGTGTAACTACCGGCGTTTGAACTCATTCACAATTTAGGACAAATATCCAACCCCTATCTCGCCGATTCCATTGCTAGTTTGCAAAATTGTAAGCTGTTCTTTAAGATCGAACTATGCAATATGTTTGTTTTTTCATATACCAACAGATCCGTCTTTCATCGAGAGAACGGCCATAATCACGCCAGTGAGTCTTTTCAAGTACCTAGTCCTTCCTCAATGTATGACCAAATCTTCTGAAGAATTTCAACCGTATATCATTCTTTTTCTGGGTGATGTGAACTTCGCTTTCGTATATGTAAATAACTTAGTCATCGCAAGCGAAAGCGTAACTCAACAGTTGCACATTTGCAAAAATACACTTGGCAAGGTTGAAATTGCATGGTTTGCAAGTCAACACTGAAAAAATGCATTTTCTCAGTATAATCACTTGATTTCTTAGGATATAAAGTCAACTCCCAAGTTATAGCCTTGCGGAAGAAGAAAATTAGCTGTTATCAGGGATTTACCTTGAGTAGACACTGCAAGAGCTACATAAATTCATTGGCTTGGTAAACTTCCTTAAAAGTTTCATTAATAAGGCCGCTACAAAGTTAGGTTGATAACATTAGTACAGGAGTTGAATAGACAAGGTTGAGTCGCTAACATTAGTTCACAATCTGTAAATTGGAGGAAGATGGAGCTCTCGCCTGCATCAAGCGAATAGGGAATGATGGTTGGAGAACCTCCTTGTACACAACAATCCATCGCATTGAACCCCATAAAACATCTGGGGGCCAAACTATAAGACACTTCACGTACAAAGCCCCTTAAAACAGCAACACAATTCGTCTTTTTTAATCTTCTATGCCCAGCATGCCCAGAAATATCATAACATAACAAGATAACCCAGGTTAGGTTTGGTTTGGTTAGGTTATATTAGATAAGGTTAGGTACTCTGATTTTATGATTGATGTTAAAGTTGTTTTCATTGCCCTACGTTTAAGAATGTGTATAAGAGTATTTTTCATACCTGGTAGTACACTCCTTTTCAACACTAGCAGGATATAACGTGCGAAAGGAAGATCTTTCCTACTCTTCCTTTGTTGTGAATGCCTCGTTCGCTCGAATGTAACTAACCTCAAGATCACCATCCTGTTGGAAGCTGTAAACTTACCATCAGAATGAATTGCATGAATATTCCGTATACATTGAGGTAGATAAGTATAGCCCTAGACTTAGCTTTAGAATAAATTGAATAAGCATTTAACATACACGTAGAGAAGTGTGCATTGTTATAAAAGAAGGGGATACTATTTTCTTTCATTGGTGTCTTCATGTCTTTTAAATGTGTGGTAACTCGTCTAGTTAGTTCTTGGATCTATTTGGTTTGTGTTAAAGCCGACCATATACTTCAGATTCCTTTTTCTCTAGCTAGTCTTGTGTGGATCCTAGAGTCTGTAGTTATTCCTCTTCACAACCACAACTGACGTCAACAGTTTATGTTATCTACATGTGGAAAGGACAGAATAAGTTTTATTCGCGATACTACGAGCTCTAACTTTTGTAATGGGTATGTCTTAAGCTTCTTGTCAGTATTACCTCAACGACTGCCTTCGTCTTACCCAAAATATCGATAGTTGGACACAGTACTAACTCCATTTTTGCTCTTCTTCACGAGCTGTAGGGTACCCGATGCCGATTAGCCATACCTTGTTTGGAATGTCTAGTGTCGTTTGAAAGATTAACCATAAGGATAAAAGAAGGGATTAAAGGTCAGAATACCGTATTTACACGGAGACACAAATAAATAGAAAACAGAAATTTGCTATGGAAATATTATTTTGAGATTCTTAAAAAAAAATGGGATCATTTTCGGAACTGGCCTGGCCACGAATTAGGCGTTCGAGGCTATTGCGAGGTTAAGGTTAGTCCATGGGGTTCGAGGCTGGTAGGTTAGGTTAGGTTTTGGAGAAAGGAAATGGCACAAAAAAAAATAATTGTCAACCCTTTGCACCATGAGTAAATAAAATAAACGATTGTCTGAAAAGATAATTTGATTCTTCTAACCAAGTGTCTTTTCGCAATCCAACACTGAAATTGCATTCACGCTTATTACAGCGCCAACGGCAAAGCGAAGATACTAATGAAATTTTCATAATGTCTATTTTTGAAAGTCGCTGTCCTAACTTAACCTAACCTTACCGAACTTAACCTTAGCCTTACCTTAACCTTGTGATAGCCTCGAACGCATAATTCATTGCCGGGCCTGTTCCGAAAATGAGCCCCCAAATGTTAATACTTTGTTGAATTTTCTTTAATTGCTTTTAGGGCAATGATTCACCAAGGACTATAATTCATGACTTTCGGAAATTTTTACCCCAGGCAATTCTGATAGAGGAATTCGTAAAGGAGGCAATACTTTTTGATTTCTGTTTACCAGACATTTGTAGGGTCAAGTTGAGGGATTTGAAATGAAAAAAAAAGCCTATTTAAAACCATTTGTGTCAATATGTATGTACTAGTAGCTGTCAACTTACCATCAGAATAAATATTTGGCATCGTTATCTCTCTATTTCTTATTAATAATAATAGTTAAAAAGTTCTTCCCTTTCCGTGCCCCAATAATAACCAAACAGATGGAGATATTTTACTGCTCTATTTTAAAAAATTTGAGTTCCTCAGCCGGTGGCCAATTTTCAAAAAGGGGTTTTGTTGCCCCCGTTCCTTTGAACAACGCAGAGACCCCAAGATGACCAAGAGGATCAGGTCGTGACTCAATTGACGCACCCTTTTCTGGTATAGTATAAATCGTCGTTCTGAGAGTACCAGTAATTAATCCGTCGTCTTTTAAGATTAAAAATGGAATGGGAAGAAGGGTACACGTGATAGAAAAGGGGACTGAATAAGAACAAGAATAGTGAGAAGGGTTAAGGTGAACAGAGTGTAAGCCCAAAACTCAGCTAAGTAGTGAGGGACAGGAGTTAATTCGTACCTTAGGGAAATAGTTTGGACAAAGTGTCCAGAGGAACGAACTTGATATGCTGTTACAGGGATCAAAGCCCCGCCCCCCTTGGTGCTATTCTTCACCTAACTCTGTTAGGTGAAGATGCCACATCGGTCGAGAAAAGACGGACTGACCCAGTGGAGTCCTAAGGAGACCCAATAGAATCACCATTTCACACATGGAGAATTGTTAAGCCACATTGCGTATGATTAGTCATCGGATTACGTCCCGATTTGGCTAGATTTGAAATGGCGGTGGTTCGGGTCCAGCGTTAAACGGTCGGTCCTTATTGATTTAAGTAACTGACTGTCAGAGATCTGGGAGAGAGAGAGAAAGAGATATATATATATATATATATATATATATATATATATATATATATATATATATATATATATATATACACGCCGCTTTGCCGTTCAACGGACAGAGAGAGAGAGACAACAGACACCTGGGCAAAATTATGAGACGCTGCGGTGACCTGAAATGCCGCCATCACAGGAAGCTGCGATAAGTTTGAGAGCCCAGTAGGTCCCATCTGAAGTCGGACAAAGTTCATCTCGCCGCAATCGCGCTAAAATGCCGAGATTATTCTCGTCTGCCGATGCGTATGACCCTAGAACCTTTCCTTCAGACGGAGGGGGGAAACCACATTCGACCCCTATAAATCCTCCGGCGCCAGAGTTGGAAGTGAGTATCCACCGCCCACCCTGCCCCGTCCGTAAACGCCGTCTGCACTTCGCCGTTCGTACCTGCTATTCGCGTCCCGTTGGACTCTGCGCAATTCTCGCAGAACCCCTCAAGCTCCCGGTATTCTCGTTAATTCACGTGAGTCTACCTCGACTCGCTTTCTCCCGCTCCTCGAACGCAACGCGCTCAGTATCGATTCGTGTTAGTCGAAAGCAAGATTTAAGTTCACCCTGTAATAGTTATTGTCAAGAGACTATTGTTTGAACTTTGCGCCAAGGCAAGGATTACTCCCTCAGACCAACTCTTCAAGGTAACAGCAACGCGTAACTCTCCTATGCAAGTGTTCTCTCTATGCTCCCCCCCCCTCCACCAATGTAAAGCCTTCATCATCGGCTTAGTATACGTTCAAGGTCATTCGAGTGCCCCTCTGTCCATATTGTTCGTTTGTTTGTACGGTGACCGTCCTCACCAAGTCTCCCCCCCCCTCCCTTAGTCACTGAGACTCGTGTACATCAAATGTATGTATAGCTCGGTTTAAAACTCCTTTTAATCTTGTAAAATAATATTACTTTGCATTTTAGTAAAGATATTTTTGTACCCGTTTTACTGTTATCTCGGAACCTCCAAGATAGTCGACTGTGGACAACCTACATTCAGTAATTTGCACTCTGCTTATATTATAAATCTACCACGCACTCGTAAACGCAGAAAGGGTTAACTTGACCCTATTCTACGACACTGACGATAATAATAATAATAATATTATTATTAACAATACTAAATATAATGATACTATCTATTGTCGTTAATCTCACGATTTTAATGAGCTCTCCACTCGAGGTTGGTATAGATGGAATGGAGAAGGAGAGGGAATGTTTATTGATAAAAATCGAAAACAAACGGTGGGCATTTGGGCCAAAAAACTTATTAAAGGAATGTTAAAATTAGGATATAAATGTACGCAATTGAGCAATAATAACAGTGATCGACAACTCCAGGGAATAAAGCCTACCAGAAGCTTAGTGCAGCCAGGGCGAAGACGTGTACTAGGACCCTTCCCGATTTAACATCTTCAAAAGTACAACTAGACTTGTTATGGCTCCTCTATCAATAACAAGGGATAATCTAATCACCCTTGATCAGAGTCATTGTAAAAGGAGCATAATACCAAGGAGAATGTCAGTACAGTGACTTGTCTATATGACCCATGGCAGTGTAAGGTCATCTGCAACAACACAGGTTTGGCGTCCATCTAGATAAAGCTGTGAAGATCCATAACGCTTTGTCCAGTTTCCATGGTAACAGGCGGTTGAGATTCGTCATTGTCAAGAGAAGTGACGGAAGCGCTTTATTAGCCAAAGGCTTTTTACCCGTTTTCCTGCGGTTCCTTGTATAATGGCGAAGCGCTTAAAGCGTAGACAAGATATTCAGGAATGTTCCTGGGTAGAGCAAGGTCTTGTTCTTTCCTGTTCGGGGTTTGTTCCAGCGACGAGGTAGAACAATACAAGGGTTTTAAATTGATCGACTCTCTTCTGAATGAATAATTGATTTGATTTAGAATGAAGGATAATAATAAATACTATTACTACTACCATTACTATTGGAAATCATCGGGCGTAGCGTTCCCCAATTTGATATATTTAGGAACAACACAGGACACAAAAAGTCCCTGAGAGTCCAGGTTTACCTATGCTTTAAAATGATTACGCAGTCGCGCCATTCTCGACCTTTTCCTTGGGAGAAGTCTCGGTTACCTGATTAGAAGCGTCTGGCATTAAGAGGGAACAAAACGATTAGGGGTGAGGTGTTGCTAAATGCGATTTGGGCTACGATAGTTGAGATCCTTGACCACTAATGAAGATTGACCAAGTCTTTTGCAGCTGAACAAGTCATCATCCTCGGCTCATTGTCTGTTTTCTGCCTCTTTCCATTTCTTTCGTCTTCTTCAGTGTTCATCTATCGTCTACAGCACACACATTCATACCCGTGCCCAAAGAGCCACAAGGGGGTAAATGTGCTCACACAAAAGGAGATACATTCGTGTGTGTGTATGTACAAGCGAACACGCAGTATGTACATGCAGTGATGTAGGTCATCTGAAAATATCGAAATTGATTTCTGTGTAGAATTTCCTTGAAGAAATCGCCAAGAACCCGTTTTTGCGAAGAACAGAACCTGGAGGCCCTGAACGAGTCCTAGGCGCCTCCAGGTGCGTAGTTCGGGGACGCGCGCGCATACCATTGAGTGCCAGTGGCCCCGGAAGCGAAATGGGCAATGCCACGAACGGCCTTCAACTGCCTCCACCACCACTCCACCGCATGGCACTGCTATCAGCCTCGGTACTACTGGAATAACTACGAATAATAACGCTACTACAGTTGAATCAACTAATAGTAGTAGTATTGAAACAACGATGATAGTAATAATGTTAATGGACACACCGCAACAGGATACTACTCTTGACTGTTACGTGTAAGACCTCAAAGCCACACCGTTTGAACCTGTTGTTCTCCGGTGTGCCAACCTGTTCCTGCGACCAGAGTGCCTCCTCGTTCCCTCCCACAGGGCCGAGTAGCACTTTTATCCCTCTCACCACAGCTGTCTGGCACTCTGTTCGTCGATTCTACCCCTGCCCCTGACGATGGGCAAACATGTAGGGGGAAATGGTGCGCACAGATGTTCGCATCACACTCCCACCCTTCTCTTTCTTTGGGAGTGATTCCGTTCTTGTGAGGGCGGGTGGGTGGGGGAGGGGCGATTAGGGGGGTTAAGAGGTGGGTGACATTCATTTCCTCTTCGTTGATTATCCCCCAGCCCCCTCCGCGCTCCCTCCTTACCTCTCTCTCTTCCAGTCACACCCCGATCATCTATTGTTTCTGCAGAAAAAAATGATAAAACGCAACTCCCACACCCCAACACGGAACCAATGGTTCCTTATTACTCACACACACACAAACACACAAACACACACTCTCTCTCTCTCTCTCTCTCTCTCTCTCTCTCTCTCTCTCTATATATATATATATATATATATATATATATATATATGAAGAAAATTAATGCAATATCACAAGAAAAGATGAGGAATTAAACCACATTCTGAAAAAGGGTGTGAGATACACCGAAACTGTTCTGAATTAAATTGTCTTCGGAGAATGTGGTTTAATTCCTCATATATATATATATATATATATATATATATATATATATATATATATATATATATATATATATATATAAATGTGCAGATTTTGTAAAAGACCATAGTATATTTCGCCTTTCTTCATTTTATTTGGAAACTTTCCATTTTCTTATTAGCATTTTTAGTTCATCTTGTAGATGGTAAACAACTTCTCCTACGTTCATCTCTTTTTTAATTGAAATGTGTTTGGTAAAACCAAACTTGATTATAATTGCTGAGCTTTCGATCTATGCGATCATCTTCAGAGTGTCGTAGGAGTTGTTTACCATCTGCAAGATGGACTAAAAAGAATAATAAGAAAAATGGAAAGTTTCCAAAGAAAACTAATAAAGGCGTAATATATATATATATATATATATATATATATATATATATATATATATATATATATATATATATATATATATATATATATATATATATATATATATATATATATATAATTGAAAATACCGTAAAAGGCGGATGTTGTAGAGCGGGTGATGGCATAATAGAGCCCGCGGCGTGGTGGTTGAAGAGGAGGGGACCGGTTTGTTTAAAAACGGCCTTGGCGGGGGAAGGTGCAGGGTGGGTAAGAGGGTTAAGAGATGGTGATTGGAGGGAGGGTGGGCAGACTGGGTTCTTGTTTTTCTAGTGAAGTAGAAGAGGAGAGTGAAGACGAAATAACAATTGCGAATAAAAGGAGGACACTAGCGGGAATAGATTCGGGTCGAAGTAAAAGAATTAACTGCAAATTTTATAAAACTGAAACCAAATGTGTTTCGTCGGAGTGGGTAATTGATAGATTTCTAGGGACGAGAACCTTGGAAAGGGGATCCATTTGTGGCCCCTAGGAAACAAAACATGAACAGAAATAGCGTTGCTTAATTACCCCCTCCCCGCCAAAATGGAGAGAGAGAGGTATAGTAATCATCGTTAATCTCTGTTAAATGAGGGAGATGGAATTGGTGTATTTAAAGGGTCGGTGGCAAATCTTTACAACGGGAAATGGCACTTCAAGACACCCAAATATGAACCACTCGGGCGCAGGTAAAGGTGGCAAGGGAACAAGTATGCTAATAAGGATCTCAGAAAGGAACCCCACGGTTAACAGTAGGATTGGTGTTTACTGGTTCAAGGATATAAAAAGGCAAGTTATTATAATCATCGTATAGGCATAGACAAGGTCAAGATTCTGTAGCAGGTGTGTAATTTATGTCTTCAGAGACCATCGCAGCTCATTATACAATTCATGCTAAATTTAGTCTCTTGTTAGAACTTCATATCTATCTGGTGTTGTATCTTTTGTTGTATTTTTGTGTTGTATATTGCGTTGCATCCTCTGGTACTACCGGAACCATTATTGTGAGAGTGGGTAATATGTTTTGTGGTTTTATAAGGCGAAAACTAATGAGGGTATTACAGGAAGGGAAAAACCCAACACGGAACCGTTTTGCCAACAATTATCACTTTTTTTCGAGCTTATTTCATTGAGGGTCCTAATCACGGATCATTGCATAGCGGCCACCAAAATAAAGACCCTACAGATGGGGACTCCATCCGAGGACTAACCATGTTGCCTCACTTGAGGAAAGATGGATGCGAGGTTTTCACTCGGTTTGAGTATAGTCAGGAAGGCATTTGAAGAGGTACGTAAAGGAACTGGTGAGGTTAGGGAGAATTAAATATTTGGATTATATCAAGATGAGCGAACTAAAAATTAGTCATGTCAATAATAGACCGTGATGGAATGGGTGCTACTTATCTTTGCGTAACATCGTATCAAAACTGGATTAAAAACTCACTCAGGTTGAACACGGGGAAGTAGGAATGTCAGACTGGCGCGGGGAGGATGTATGGACAACTAAATGGTGGCTTGATGTCAAAACGCTGACATAGACAAACGGATTGTGGGTAGAGTGCTGGAGATTGCTGAGTCGATAAGTCACTAGATATGCGAAGGAAGGACACTAACTAGGGTCGTCACAAGAGATAAAGGGGCAACTTCTAATTAAATTGGGGGAAAATTGTCCCCCATTTTAGTTTCATGTAGGTGTAGAAAGAGCTGACTGTATCAAGTTTTATTTGATGTAACCCCAGCGAATAGAATAAGGACTCTGAAAAATAACTAAAGTCCCAAGAAAATGCTATAAAAATAGATTAGCCAAGAACGTGGGGAAGTTAGGAGAAGTGAAAATATGCACGATGTAGATACCTATTTTGCAATCAAAGTAGATCCCTCGGCCGGGGGTTGCCTTCGAGCAAGTCACCCCAAACGGAGTAAGAAATCTGTAGGCATTCTTCGATATTTCGATGGGGTATAAACAAAATAGGAAAAAAATAACCCTTGTTGCTGAGGGAAGAATAATGGCCGTAAAATGTCCGGAATTATCCGTAAGACTGAAGACTGTAAAAACCAGCGATAATATGGAGGAAACAAACCATTGCCAGAATGTTCCTGGAACGCCTTGGCGGGTGGGGGGGGTCTTTATTCCTGGAATCCTTGACGGACCTCGCCGAACGGACGCCTCGCGACACCTGCTCAATAGAGAGCCGGATCTCGCCGCTTCTCCAGCATCTTTGATCGAAACCAATTCGATTTGTTGTTGGTAAATACTTGAGGATCACTTGGTCGATGATGCTTGCAGAATTATAAACAAAAACACCCAAGATCCACTCGAGACAAAATCAAGAAGGTGAAAGGTAGAGGAGAGAGGTGAAAGATGTGTAAAAGAAAAAGAGGATAGGGATGAAAATTTTCCTCAACTCTTATTCCTGTACACCTATGTGTATATACATAGCTACAGTATCTCTTCTCCTAACATCTCTACATTTACGTCTCGACTAAACGTTTATTTATTACAGTAACTCCTCATTCATTATTTGGGCTTACTAGGGGCCTGTTTCCTCTGTCTTTCTCAGTACCGCTGGTATTTTGTGCGAATTCAATTCTGTTGTGTATCTGCACCCCAGGGAAAGGCTTTGGTAGCTTGATGATAATAATAATCTCTTATTAAACATATTTAATCTAGTGCTTTAGAACTCTTGCTAGCCGAGTAGATACGGCGTTGGTCCGCTAACCCGGTTCGATCCGAGCAAGAGCGGCCACAAACGTCAGCGCACGTCGAGATCTGGCTACCATTTGGTGGACGCGCTGTGCTCAGCCCTGTTTTCGGGTGGGTAGATCTTGCACTTCTCATCACACACATAGCCAATTAAAACATTGCTTTTTTACCTCTCCCGTCTTCACAGCACAACACACACTCTTTTCCAAGGAATCCTGCCGATGGGTAGTATCTATATCCACATACCTCTGACGCGGAACAGCTACCTGCCTCCCGGAAGGGGGGCGAGAATGGTTCCACCTGAACGCTGTTTGGTGTCAAAAACGTAATACTTCCGGGCATATCTCCCCAAAGAGGACCAGCCCCTGGTGCCCTTGGACTCACCAGCGATTGTCATACTGACCTTTATGTCTACTTCATTATCCGGCGGGATCCGCCTGGATAAATGAAAGGAATTCCTCTGCTTTCTATTTATTCCTCCTATCTCCATGTAGCTCTGATTTAAAAAACAACAACAACTAGCGAATGAAAACGCTACTTCCGATTTTAGTGATATTAAGCTACATTGAATTTGGTTATTTTCCGGATGGAAGAGTCCCTATTCAGGTCGACTTTACAATAGGTGTTATAGGCTGAAGTGACCTTATGTTAAACTGCAATTGAAAAATAAATGGCCTCAAAACTCCTACCTATTTTTCTTTAGTAACAAATACCTACTAATTTTTTTCTTTTCTATAATCACTGTGTTACACGATTTTTGTCTTTAGGCAGTAACTATTATTTTCTATTTGCTTGTGTCTAGAATACATGAAAAAAACAGTTATTTATTTCAAACTTTGTTTTTGTGTCCAGGATAATAATATTTATATGAAATTTACAAATTCCCTGTGGAAGGAAGAGGCGAATTTGAACTTTTTGCATAAAGTAGAAACAAAAAGACATGATACAAAAATAACATTTATTTATTCTAGAATTACATAAGTGAGACAATTAAAATGAGTCGTGATTTACGCTTATACTGCAAATTAATTTCACGAATCAGCCCCTAAATATAGTCTCCCATCAGATTTTCACTATACGATCCTTGATAGCGGCGTTCAAAGTCCAGTAGATCCTGATGAAAGCGCTCGCCATGCTCTTCGGAGTACGCGACCATGTTATCCTTAAATCTATCAAGATGAGCGTCAAGAATATGGACTTTCAGGGACATCCTGCAACCCAACTTGCCGTAGTTTCTCACCAAGTTCTCAACAAGCTCTACGTAGTTTTCGGCTTTGTGATTACCTAGGAAACCCAGAACCGAAAGCTACTTTTTCCGCCATAGTGAGCTTCTCGGGAAACTCTTTGCACTCCTTGATCTTTTTTATTTGTGGACCGACAAAGACCCCGGAATCCACCTTTGCCGCAGATAGCTTAGGAAAGAAATCTTGGAGATACTTGGAAGCTGCAGACTCCTTATCTAGAGCTCTGAAGAATTGTTTCATAAGGCCCAATTTTAAGTGCGGAGGAGTAAATAGTACTTTTCAGGGTTCCAACAGAGGAAACCATTTGACGTTGTTTCTCCCCACACTAAACTCGGTCTGTTGTGGCCAACTCCGCTGATGGTAGCGTGCCACGGTGACTCTGCTGTCCCATAGGCAAAGATAACAAGGAAACTTGCTAAAGCCTCCTTGGAGACCCATCAAGAAAGCCCCCATTTTGAAGTCTCCGATAACCTCCGAACCATACTCTTCATATTTCAATGCATCTAGCCAGATCTTGGCACTGCTGTATTCCTCTTTGAGCTGGACCGAGTGAGCGAGGGGAAGAGATGGATACATGTTCCCGTTATGAAGCAGCATAGTTCTCTTTTCTCCTCTGTACCATCCTGTAAAAAAACAATAAAAACATAAGTATAAATATACAAATGCTTTTCACTTAGTGTTATTAGAAATGTTAAAAAAAATCCAGTATCCAAATAAACAAAACACATTATATATACGAGGGGCGGTCAATAAGTTTTGCAATTCGGATATAAGGAAACGAGATATGGGGAAAAGTGTTTTATTATTTTTCAATATAACTACCCTCGACTTCAATGCACTTGCGCCACCTGTCCCTGAGGCTTCGAATTCCCGACAACGACAAATCTCCCGACTGCTGTTCAATCCACTCCTGGACGGCGAGCTGGACATCTTCATCGTCCCCAAACCGGCGTCCACGCAGTGCAACCTTGAGCTGGCGGAATAAAAAGTAGTCGCTAGGGGCCACATCTGGACTGTAGGGGGGATGGTTGAGCTCCTCGAATCCGCACTCGCGCAGGGCAGCTTGTACAACTCTGGCCTTGTGGACTTTGACGACGTTGAAGTCGATCATGGGGCGTGAGGTTTCTAGGGACCCAACGGGCAGAGACATTGGTCATGGCCAAATTGTCGTGGATGATGTTGATAACACTTTCATGTGATATTCCAAGTTCTCGCTCGATTTCTTCGACCTTCACCCGTCGATTTTCGAGGATCATCCTGTCCACACGGGCCACATTGTTCTCGTTGGTCACGTCTGACGGGCGTCCTAGATGGGGGTCATCTTCAAGGGACTTACGACCATGGTGGAACTCCCTATTCCAGCGAGCAATGGTTGCATAGGAAGGGGCGGTGTCGGTGTACACTGCAACCATGCCTTCATGGATCTCTTTTGCATTCTTGCCTTCCTTGGTCAAAAATTTGATCACTGCGCGGTGCTCAACCTTTCCATTGTTGAAAGATTTGTGACTGACGATCTGCGATCAGCTACTGCTTCTTAAATAGACGATGCAGGAGTGTGCGGCTGCAGGTCCTGACTTGTTATAACTTGTCCTAACACCCCCACAAACAGCCATGCCCCTTCCTCTGTTTTGCCGTATCGATTCGCAAAACTTATTGACCGCCACCTAAGGTTTGTCTTGATCTCCGACTGGCAGGCCAAAATCTGCCTTGTATATTTATGTTGCCTGACTGCTTTTCTATGACTGCTTCCTACCGCCCTGCTTGTCTATTTCTGTATGTCTGCCTGCCTAACTCTGTATGTCTAACTGCAACTCTATCTTTGGTTGTTGCCTGCCTGCCTGTCTATCTCTGGTTGTTGATTACCTACCTGTCTGCCTTTCTCTGGTTGTTGATTACCTAATTAGATTCCTCCTCGCCTGTGTGACTACTTAATTGTCTGTTACCTACCTGGCGCGGATTCGTCCGTATGGGAGCGAGCGCGGTGCCATCCGCTGGCCTACTTAGGTACCTCCTTCCCCTCTGGCGTGACCCAGTGAACAGTGGCGGTGGCCTCGGCGCCTCTCCAAAGAGGCCTTGAACAACAAGAGGTCACAGAACTCCCCCTCCTTCCTCACCCCCATCCGTTCCCACAGAGAGGGAGGCAAAGGAGTTTGGCTCGTACTAGCGTTGTAAATGGCTCCTCCCTCTTGTGGGGAGATACCACGTTTTCTTGAACTTTGATAGACAGCCCTCCCGGGGGGGATGGGGTATCAGGAAATAGGAATATAGGATGGGTTTGGTACCACTCTAATATAATAATCCAATGAAGAGTATGACGTTGAAAGGGGTCGAGAGGGGGGGGGGGAACTGACCAGCACCACCTAGTCTTCTAGCCTCGAGACTAGGTATAGTGCGAAGAATTAGAAAGAATGAGTAATGGAAAATAATCTTCCTCTTCTTTTTTCATTTTTACTCTTCTTTTTCTTCTTCCTATTAGTTTCCTTCTTTCTCTTCTTCCTATTAGTTTCCTTCTTTCTCTTCTTTCTTTTTCTTTTTCTTCTTCCTCTTCCCTTTTTCTCTCTCTTCTTCTTCTTTTCCAACTTCCTCTTTCTTCCTCTCCTCCTTTCCTCTCTCTTCCTCTCTCTTACGCTTCTCTTTTCCTCTCTCTTTCTCTTCTTTTTCTTCTTCTCCTTTCGTCTCTCTTTCTCTTCTTTTTTCCTCTGGCTCACTTTCCTTTTTCTCCTTCCTCTTCCCTCTTCCTCTTTCTTACCCTTCTTTTCTTCTTCCTTTTCCTATCTCTTCCTCTTTTTCTTCTTCCTTTCCTCTTTCTGCTTCTTCTTTTCTTCTTTCTCATCCTTTTTCCTCTTTTTTCTTCTTCCACTTCTCCTTTCCTCTCTCTTCTTCATCTTTTCTTCTTCTTTCATTTTCCTCTTTCTTCCTTTTCTTATTCCTCTTCCCTTTTACTCTATTTTTCTTCTTCCTCTTCCAGTTTAATAGCTCTAAGCCCCGCAAAGGGCGCCAGGGGGCTATCTTCCACACATTTTCACCTCAACCATCTTTCCAGATCTCTCCTTCAGCACTTATGCGGGAGATGCCATCGTTGCGTTATCGCATTAAATCACCCCCAAAATTATCAAGACTATGAAACAGCCAAGACTAAGAGCATGATTTATTAAGTGCTGGTAGACACATCGCCTCGTCCACTATTCGCCGAAGGCTTCTTGAAGCCGGCAGAACTGCGCGAAAGACCCCCTCAAGAAGGGTCTATTCGCTGGTATGAAGGTGAAATGTTTGACTTGAGCCAAGAAATACAAAGAATGGACGAAAGAAGATTTCATCTGCGTCCGATCTCGACGAAGCCTTTATCAACGAGAGACGCAAATCATGCCCTAAACCTTTTGGGTTCAATGCTAGGAAACTAATTTGAGAGTTTGGCTTAACCATCTAGCATGTGGCTTCTATACTTCTGCTCAAGGCGCCACCATGCAGGATAACACCTTTGAATGTTTGTTGCCAAGCTTTTGCTCCCATTTTTAACTCAGTTCTACAACTCCTGGAGTAATGCGTTAATATTTCACGGCGCATACAACGTGTCGCATTGGGGCCATGCAAGTGTACAGAGGTGACTCAGAGTGTGATGGAGGAGTTGGTTTCTACCCGGTCCCTATCCACCCCCTTCACGTATTCTGAGCATTGCGTCCTTCTTCACAGTTGATCTGGTTGCCTTATATCGCTCAGTACTGGAGATTACTCGCTGTGCTATGTTCGGAGGCTACTTTGTAATTTATGGCGCCTTACAGACCGTGTCGAGTGTTTTTGGAGCATTGAAAGCCTCCCTCCACACACACGTTAGTAGTTTCTGTGACGCCATGGCTACTGCACGTCAGGTGAATGTCGAAATAATCTTTTGCAGGGTTTTCTGAGAACGAGAGCGATGTCGGTACATACGAGTACTAAGGACCGGACCGGCGATTGAGTCTTTCCCAGACTGACTACATAGTAGGGATCAAAGCAGCTCTACGAGCTAAATGTCAAAGAAGATGGGAGACGGCCCCTCAGAATACGAAGCTGCATACCACAACGCCCTGGCTGCTTCCGTGAACCTATTCTCCAGTGCCTGAATAGTACCATCTGATTTTCTGTTGCTCTCTAATCGAACACACCCGTGAGACGCAGCGCCATCTGATGACGTGGTCCAGTGAACCTTTCTGTCATTGAACCTTGGTTCAATGTCCCTAGTCTGAGAGGGGGGAGGGGGTACATGAGCGTTACCCGTCCTAATACCCTGACGGGGAAGGGGTCTTCGAGACATCTAGAGGGTCTTCTGAACATCGGACTGCAGTGTGATTGCTTTGAGAGGGGGAGGGGGGCTTATGTATAATATTTAATTGCTTAATTTGTTGATTACAGTCCCCTGTATGAGGGGGACCTCCATCCAGCACTCTAAAGTGCATTATAGTTGTTGCTTTTGCTATTGGGGGGGAGGGGGTCCTATTCATCTAACCTAAATATAGGCTTTTTTATAATTTCGGTGGTTGTGCCTTCGCTGGCGACCGCTAAAATATATAGTAAAATTTAAAAAAACTTTTCCTGCGGGCAATTTACATCATAATGAAAAAAAAAAGCCACCACGCACAAGGTTATTTCCAGAACTCATTTCGATCAGTTTCTAATTTGATTGCAACAATTTTAATTAAATTGATCTTTGTGCGATTAACTACGGAGATCTTACGGCGCCTTTTGGTTCCTGGACAATTCATTTTAATCTGAAAGTATTCGCTGTCTATACATTCGATTTGTTCCTCGCCCGAGTGAAATTTGTTCATCTTAACTTCTTGCTACTCAATCTTTCATTGTGTTTATTCTCTTTGTGTCCATTATTTCCTCTTATTTCTTATTTACCATGTTCTGGCTTCTATTAAATCAACTTTTACTTTAAAGTTAGTAAATAATAATCACGCGACTTAGATGAATCCTGGTGGAGGTTTTACGCCCCAATTGAACACCCACTTCCTAGCTGTTGTATGAACCGCTAGCACAAGGGGGTGCTAGAAAATTCTCACAGCATGCAACAACCTCTTTTTACTCTAACCTGGTCCTTCAGGACAACCTCACAGACCCCACATAATTGTAGTCACGTTGACAAGGCCTACAGCAAAAGCTGTAGGATCAAAGGTCTTTTCACCATTAATCCCCCAAGCAGTCGGGGGGGGAGCAGAGGCCATCTGAACCTAGTGAGCAACAAACAACAACAAATAGCGACTCGATCATCCCTTCACCTTGTTATTACTCATCATAAATATATAAGGAATCAAATCAAAAGGGTCATCGCATACCCTCAGTTTTAGCTAAATAAAATCCCCCTAATAAGGGAAAAATTCTATACATGCTCTATTAGATAAAAGCGCCCTATTCTCCATCTCTTCTAAAACCCCTCCGTTGCCTCTCTAATGAAGATATATTATCGACTTCCAGGAATTGGATTTAACTCGATTCTTTTACATGTTTAAAACAATTAATACTAATGTGTTGTAGATAAAGGTTAATTAGAGTGTAATTAAGTCCGAGCTTTACCGAATGTGATAAAGTTGAGATTACAGCGAGAGAAAACCAGCGAAACCTCTCAAGAGGGTTTCAGTGGCTCGAGGCCACATTGATCCTTGCCGGATGCTGATCGAGCTAATTGTTAATTTGTTCTCTGGAGATGTACATACAGAGGTCGTGCGGGGGATTAATACGCGAGATTATACATGAAGCATACGTTGGTATACATATGGTTTCACTGCATCGAATGTGATATTAGTGTTTACTCATTTACTTATGAGTAAACAATAAATATAATGTTTAGTTGTATGTAAATTACACTGAGACAATATATTTATTTATTGTTTAGTAATATTTACCTAAGAGCAAACAATAAATATAATGTTTACTTGTAACTGTTAAGTAAATTCCACTGAAACAATATATTTTCTTGTTTACTCATATTTACTTATAAGTAAACAATACATATAATGTTTGTTTGTACGTAAATTCCACTGAGACAATATATTTTCTTGTTTACTCATATTTACGTATAAGTAAACAATACATATAATGTTTGTTTGTACGTAAATTCCACTGAGACAATATATTTATTGTTTAGTAATATTTACTTAGAGCAGACAATAAATATTATGTTTACTTGTAAGTAAATTCCACTGAGACAATATATTTTTTGTTTAATCATATTTACTTATAAGTAAATATTAAATATAATGTTTACTTGTAAGTAAATTCCACTGATATAATATATTTATTGTTTACTCACATTTACTTATAACTTAACAATAAATATAATGTTTACTTATAAGTAAATTCCACTGAGACAATATATTTATTGTTTACCCCTATTTACTTATAAGTAAATAATAAATATATTGTTTACTTCTAAGTAAATTCAACAGAAACTATAATTTTTGTTTACTCATATTTACTTATAAGTAAATATTAAATATAATGTTTACTTGTACCTTAATTCTACTAAGACAATATATTTATTGTTTGCTCGTATTTACTTATGATTCAAAAATAAATATAATGTTTACTTGTAATATATTTTATTGTTTACTCATATATAAGTAAACAATAAATATAACGTTTACACGCATGAATTGTTACTTATTTTGTACACTGCCTACTTTTAGTATTCTTACGCGCACTTATACTTGGAGACCTAATATATACATACACCCATCTCTAAGAAACGTACATTGATTCGTCAAAGGGAGAAAATTAGATTGTGTAATCCTACGGAGGAAAGGTCACCCCTGGGAGACAGTAGAAGGAGACAAAGGTATATGGAAGAAAATATGAATATGAAAGCTAATAATGATAACGGAAACGGAGGGTTGAAAAGCCTCTCACAGCATATTCAACCGCACTATGCAGCCGGTGCTTCTCACATCGCCACAATTTATATGCCTGAGTTTCTTTGCTCCTCGACTTTCCACACTCACTTAAAGGGCCTTCGTCGGATTACACAGATGGCCGCTTCTGCTAAGTAAAAATGTGCAGACGTACGCGCAAGTGTATTTTTGTAATTGTATACAGAAAGAGAGGTGATGGTAGTTAAGGAAGTGGAATTTACTTACAAGTAAGCATTATATTTATCGTTTACTTATAAGTAAATATGAGTAAACAATAAATATATTGTCTTAGTAGAATTAAGGTACAAGTAAATATTATATTTATTGCTAATTTATAAGTAAATGTGAGTAAACAATAAATATATTGTGTCAATGGAATTTACTTAAAAGTGAACATTATTTTTATTAAGTTATAAGTAAATATGAGTAAACGATAAATATATTGTGTCAATGGAATTTACTTATAAGTGAACATTATATTTATTGTTGTTATAAATAAATATATTGTCTCAGCGGAATATAAATTATCAATGATATCTGTGGCTATAACCCTGTTATAGCCTTGACAACCAACAAATACGCCTAGAGATGGATAGATCATCATCATTAAGCACTTTCAACAAAGTGTGGCCGGTGTTTATCAGCACAAAACCACCCATGAATTTCTCCATATTAAATTGGCCTTTGAGATCAATAAGGTGTTGTGTACTGCCGCATCTCATCCAGTCAGTCAAGCGTTATTTGTAGGTATAGGTTTATTTTGTTGTGAGGTCCTCTTCAACAGTTGAAAAAATGAACGTATACCACCTGGTAATCTGTTAATTATTATACCATACATTGATGCGATTTCTTGAGAGAGACACAAAACTCAAATAATTTGTATTTCTTAATCCCTTCTTGACATTTCAAGAAATCTGTGCCTTCTGAGAACCAACCGCCTTCTTTTCTTACGATCTCGACCTCTCCTCGGTCCTATTGCCTAAGGCAGGAGCGCGGAGAGAAAAAAAGGACGGTCCGAGTCCCAGGCCTATTCAGAGGTTTCCGAGATTCGAAAATAAAGAAGATTCGATTTCAAGTTGAGTGGGAAAGGACTTGATTCTCGCTCTATACAAGAGCGAGAGAGTAACTAGGAACAGGAGTACCTCAAAAGGCATTGCTCTTCATATTCAGGAGGTATTACTATTTATGGAAAGGCCTAACGGTAAGCTTGAGAAAAAGCCTAGTATAGATGAAGGCTCTACCGATCCACTCTCATCCTCCTCTGCGTTTACGCAACAGTGAAAAACAAAGCCGACAGTGCTGAGGAAAAGAACACAACCAGGATTTTGAGAGTAAAAGTTGTGTAAATCTAATTACTATCCGATACAAACAATTCACTTGTTAATATTTTATAAACCTAAATGGCAAACTCTTCGTCGCTGCAACTCTTTATACAGTATCTTGTGTAGGAAAAATATCAATACATTTCTCCAGTACATGTCCTAAAAGACTACTAAACCTGGAATTATGTCTGCATGTGGGGCAGGAAAATTGGGATTTCAGCACATGTCATAAAAGACTGCTAAAACACATAGGGAGCCGCTGGCCTGCGAAGATGTACCTCCGACGGCTTATTCTAGGAGCGCCATACAGAATTTTGGTACTGGCCAGGGCAATTGCAGACCCCGTCCAGTCAGGCCGTGTAATCCACGGTAATATGTAAATTGAAGTGTTTTTTGGAGTGTGAGACGGATTGCAGATGATTGCTATATGTGAAAAAGACATGAAAGGAAATGAAGAGTTTTGGAGGAATGGGCTCGATCAGGTGTGAATATTCAAACGTAATTCTAAGCCCCCCTCCCAAGAAGGATAACAATTAGGGAGCTCCTGTTCACTTGCCGCTCGTTCTGTGGTTGGGTGTTCTTGGGTCCCTGATATGGCCCGGGTCTCTCCTGGGGTACCTTAGTACCCCTTTTTATGATTTTATTTTGTTGATTGTTTTCTATTCATTTATAGTTTAATATATAAAGTTGTTATATATACTGAAGAGCCGAACATCAAGGGATTGGTACAGAAGCCATCTAGCCACTAGTCCGGCGAGGTGAGGCAACTTGCCGTGACATCGATTCCACAAGTGGACCGAAGACCTCTGCAGAGATTTTGACCAATGGAGTCACGATAACTGTACACAGTGTCCTGATATTTGCAGATGCAGGATCTTGGGCGGAATAGACTGGGCCTAGACGTTCCATCAATGCTCAATTGCGTTCATGTTGGGTCAATGTGGTGGCCAATACATTCGTCTTAACTCCCCACAATGCTCCTCGAACCAATTCTGGGCAACTTTGACCCGATGACACGGTGGAATATCCCTTCGTTACTAGGGATACATGAAGTTCAGGAATGGATGCAAATTGCCACCAAACAGTGCAATATAACGGTTATCGGTCAACGACGTGTTTAGGTGGACCAGCAAACCCAACCCATGCTGTGTGAATACACCCCACACCAGTATAAAACCACCACCAGCTTGCACGATGCCTTGTTGACAATTAGAATCGATGACCTCACGAAGTCTGCGGCGCACCCAAACACAGCCATCACCCCTAAACAACCGGAACCGTGACTCATCGCTCCACGCTACAAGTCCTCTAGGGTCTAATTAGCGACGTTATTAATCAAGGAGAGGCTGTGCCTGATATCAGGATGTTAGCAGGATCATTATACTGGGTCGTGTCTTCCATATCCTATCAAACGGAAAGAACGCTACATTGACCTGATGGATCCAGGTCAGTGATTGATTGCTTTAGCAATCTCGCACTTGAACCACTTCAATTGTGTACCTCCTGCATTGAATGTGATGCGTGTCTGTTACCATAGGCAATTCTAGCCAGTGGTCAACCACTGTGCTGTCCACGTTGGGCAGTGATGTTGTCCATGAGTCATTATTAATACACACGTGACACCGTCGATCGAGGGGTATTAAATATCTGGGCAGTTTCGGAAATGGAATGTTCCATCCGTGGTGGCACCCACTTTCAGGTCCTGTCTGGTACCTGATAATTCTCCTCAGCTTTCCATGAGCACCCTATCTGGCGTTCACATTGACCCACGAAATTTCAGATAACAACTAATACAGGTCTAAGAATTTCAATGACGTCACAGTACGATGGTCTGTCCACCATTAACTTTACATACTGCTATCCTATGACTTTTGGCACTTACTTCAGTGTATATTGTTGATTTTTTATTTATTGTTCTTTAGCCTATGTAGCTTTGTTGGCGGCAGCCAAATAGATGAACGCACTAAAAAAAAAAAATAAAACCCTGAGACGTCTAGGTAAAATAATGTATGTCCACCGTTGGTCTTGTATCGTCAGGTTCGTCAGGTACGAGCGCTTTCTGCGGAACCTGTGTTAACCCCTTTAACGATTTAATGCCTTCTGAGGGCTCATGTAGTACCCTCCACGAATTTTCCTACAACAGCGGCCAGGCTAATATAAGCTAATAATTATTCGTACAGCCTCTAACACCCTCCTTGTCGATGGAAGTCACATCGGCCAACCTCCAGTCCAACAGCACTTTCCCTGCATTGGAAATCTAGAAGATATGAGGACCACCCATCCTTGTCTTCACACAGGGATTTAATTTCCTAACCCAAGCTACTACACCTGCGGTCCTCGATGTTATCTCCATCATGGCCCTTCCCTTCTAGTTTCACGCGCAACTTCGGTATCTCACCGACAGTCTCCCACGCGAACACAACAGAAAAATAATCATTAAGGATGTAATCAATATGGAGAACTCAGTCCTGCAGGACACCATATTCCCTCTTACGTGGGCCTATGCGTTGTCACGCCGATTTTTGGCTGTTCGCGTAGGCACAGAATTCTTTGGGGTTCTCTTTCGTAAGAGAGGTCACAAGACCCTCTTCGTCGCATTAGGCCTTCCAAATGAGCGTATTGACTCTTCTTCGTTGATCAACGTGTTTGTCTATGTCCCGAGGGATAGGATTCAGTTTCCGCTCTCTGTGCGTGCACTTCCTGCTTTTTCTTGCGTTAGCAATCTCATACTTGAGCCACCTCGGTTGTGTGCATGCAGTTTGGTAGACTTGATGGGCACCTACTCAGGCTGTTAATCCATAAATCGGTATTTGAAGCTGGGTCATTCGGCTTTTGCTTCGTCCCCATTCACTGGGTCTAAGTCAAAGAGGGAAGCGCTCAACCTATTAAAGCTTGAACTCCTAACGTTTTTCTCTTCACCTTTTCTAAAGAAGGGATCTGTAAGAATCGGAGATCTGAAAATCTGCCCAAGCAAGTAAATACTTAAATTGGCTTTGAGGTTCACGGCCAGAGCCGAGAGCTCCGATACGATTCTGCATTTGACGGGGAACAGAGTATCGCACGCACATATATTAGCGTCCTTCCTCTGTCCCGTTTTGCGCGGTCCCTGTGGAACATCAGGTACGCTGAATTCACCCTCGAAATCGGATCGCATAAATATAATGTTGTTAATTGCCCGCCAGGAGCAGATGACCTCTGCTCTCTCCGGTCGTTTGTGTGATTAAGGAAGGAAGGCCTTTGATCGTACAACCTGTGCTGTAGGCCCCCTCGACATTATCACAGTTACGTGGGGCTGTCTTCTGTGAGACTGTCCTAAAAGACCAACCCTGAAACCTAAACCTAAAGATAAACCATCCAAGTTTTTTTTATACCTGAAGATAAGTCACTCCAATATTTTTCATCCGATAGATCTGCTGTATCATAGGCCAGTTTGTTTGGTTTCACTGGTTCTTTGCATGATAAAGAGCTCCTGCGCTTCGTAGGGTTAGGTGGGATTGTTTGAGTTTATTGGTTTTATTAAAAGATAAAAAAGTACTTTTGTGTCTCGTAGGTTAGATCAAGTGATTTTGATTTCATGGCTTTATTAGACGATGCGTGTTTTGTAGGTTTGGTTAGAGTGTTTGAGTTTATGCATTTTAAGAGATGATGAGTATGTATTTTAATGGGTTTTTTTGATGTTTAGAGTTTATTAAATGATTATAATCTTTTTTTATGTATTTATTACCCTTTTCAAAAGGTCTGAACTCCGCTTAACCAACAAGACCTACATCCGAAGATAGGCCAGCTTAATTTTTCTCAAATGAAGATACTCCTTACGGAGGCTTGTGGTGGTTATCCTCAAATGATCCTCGAAATCCCTCGTTTTGGCGTGAATTCACGACTCTCGTGATAGTTATAATATCAACCATTCGGTCGCTATGAACGCCGGCAATTCCCATAATTTCTTGTTAATAAAGCGAACGATAATTAATACACTTTTAAGGGGCTTACTGTACCCATATCGACCCCACTCTCTTCCGTTTCGCGGCGGTATCTTGGTGAGATTGCCGAACAGAGAGAGGAAAAGAGAGATTAGAAAAATATTAACAGATGGTGCGGTTAGTATACAGCAGTATGTGAAACCACCCGCTTTTTAAAGCACCCTTGGGGGCGCCCTAGTCGCCACTAGGGAAGATCAAGTTTCAGTGGTGACTAGGGCGTCCCCGAGTGTTCTTTAAAAAAGGGGCAGGATCTCATTCTGCTGTATACTAACCTCACCAAAGAGAGATTAACTTCAAAAGATATCTTGATTCTAGAATTTATCCTATGTACCTTCAAAAGTATCATCACATATAGTAATAACCATAGAAACTAAAAAGATAATATGGATTCGTAAAAAATAACTATCCGCAAAGTAAATAAAATCCTGTCCTGGCAGACAAACGCATTACATAAAAATTGGCTTCACGAAAGAGCATAAATCTTAATTCCGGGTAAATATGGTGACATCTTCTATCATCGTTTTACCATTCAAATGTTTCTTCGCTGTTATGATTTGGCGTGCCTTATTATAAGTAGATTAATTTGTATATACTGTTATAGTAATGCTCGCTGCTAGAACAATGATTAATATTAATAACAGTGTACAACAATGAAAAAAAAAACCGGAAATGAGAATAACCTTTTTCTAGGCGTATTTTTTGCGTAAATCACGAATATAACCTCGGTCTCTTTCTGCGATCCCTCCAGTTTCTCGTAAATTACCATCTTACTTACGTTAAATACACTGATGCTTCCGTAGGGATTGAATGCAAAGAGGATTGGGCTGAAAATGACAACTTTAAAAGTTATAAACGGATTTTGATATAATTTAAATACGGTGTTCCTAAGGTATTTGTCAACCTAACCTATGAAATTTATGAAAGTATACTCAACATTTCATTAGTTATAAGGGTCCAAATCCGTGGTAATTCTTATGTAACGGTTGATAATTTTGTAACTTACTATAAATGCTTCCTATTTTATATAATATTTATGGGGTTACTATTTATATTATTTTTCACATACTAGTGTTTTTTATTTACAGGAGACAGAGCTAAAATGCCTAGAGGATGCAAAAATTCCCCAGACGTTTCTGTTATAACATAACATAATTTCACGGATGACAAAAGCCACAAGGGCCTATCAAAGGTCATCCGCCTCCGTCAAAACCCACCCACAAAAAGCACCATCACCAGGGGAAGACAAAATCAAAGTCCCCCACAATATAATATAACAGATGACAAAAGCCACAAGGGCCTATCAAAGGTCATCCGCCTCCGTCAAAACCCACCCACAAAAAGCACCATCACCAAGGGAAGACAAAATCAAAGTCCCCCACAATATAATATAACAGATGACGAAAGCCACAAGGGCTCATCATAGGTCATCCGAGTCAAATGTGGATCAATTAAATTAGGAGAATACAAGAGACAGTTGACTAAACATGTGAAGAAGCTTTATGAGTTGTAGTTTGGATGTAAGTGGGTAACCAGGACAAACGCTGGGCATCTCTCATATGTTGTATCAGGTGTACAAGTTCCCTTTCTCCCTGGGTGAAAGGCAAAGGGCCCTGGCCTCATGTTTGGCGTACCAATGGTATGGAGGGAGCCAAAGGACCATTCAACGGATTGATTAACAGATATTAAAGGTGGGTATTCAATGTGTTTTCTTTCCTGGTCTTTAATATATTTTCAAGACATGTATCAATTAAAAAGATGAAAAATACATACTATGTTGTACTTCCACTTTTCTGCAAGTGATCTATGCATTTTTAGTCTGATTTTATTTTATTTCACTGCAGGTCGCAACAGAAAAGGGAAGATATCTATCATGTATCCAGATCTTCAGTCTGCCATTCGCCCAATTAGACATTCAAGTGCTATGCCTGCACCACAGCCGCCCTCTGAACTACCAAACGAGGACACAAGCAACTCAGACAATTCAGAATCTCAAGATAGACCATATGTGGCACAGCTTAAATCTGACAAGAAACCACACCTCATCACCCAACCAGAACTCAATGATGATCTAGTTCGTGATATAACACTTACGAAGCAGCAGAGTGAACTCCTGGCCTCACATGTGCAACAATGGAGCCTGTTGGACGAACATGCTCGAATTACAGTATTTAGGAAGCGTTCTGCAATTCTTCACTTTTGAAAAAACTTATTGTAATGATATAAGAGGCCTATTCAATGCCCTTGAGCTGACCTATGAACCAAATGAGTGGAGGTTATTCATAGATGCATCCATTTACAGCATAAAAGCGGTTCTTTTGCACATTGAGAACACCATGCCTTAAGTTCCAATTGTTCATTCAGTCCTTTTAAGAGAGACATATGAGAACCTTGCTTTTATTCTAGACCACATAAGTTACAAGGAGCATGAGTGGCTAATTCAGGCGGACTTGAAAGTAGTAGCCCTATTTAATGGGCTACAAACTAGATACACCAAGTTTATGTCCTTCCTTTGCAAGTGGAACAGTAGTGCCAGATCAAAACAGTATGTACGCTCAGAATGGTTACCTAGAGAAAATATGAGGCCTGGATGCCATAATGTAATTCATGAGCCACAAGTTAAGGAGAAAATTATTTTGCCACCACTGCATATAAAACTAGGCTTAATGAAGCAATTTACTAAAGCACTGCAACATAACAAGCCATGTTTCCAGTACCCCAAAGCGATCTTCCCGAAAATAAGTGATGCCAAGATTAAAGAAGGCATATTCATAGGGCCTCAGATTCATCAACTTATAGCTGATGAGGACTCCGAGGCGACAATGGGTGAAACTAAGCGAGCGGCCTGGCATTGATTCAAACATGTATGCAAAGGACTTCTGGGAAAACACAAAGGGGCCCAGCGAGAGCGTATAGTGGAGAGCCTAATCAAGTGCTACCAAGATCTCTGATGCAATATGTCACTGAAGATACACTTTCTTCATTCTCATTTGTCCTTCTTCCAAGAGAATGCAGGAGATGTGAGTGATGAACATGGAGAGAGGTTCCATTAAAATATAGCGTCAATGGAAAACAGGTATACGGGAAAATGGAGCCTTGCCATGCTGGCTGACTTCTGCTGGAACCTGAAGCGTGACACACCTGAGACGTCTTACAAACGAACAAGTAAATACTAAAATGTAGGTTAATACATTGTAGAATGCTACAAAACATGCTGATTCATTATATATTCATGAATTAACCAGGCAACGGCTTCGCCACTCCCCTCTACGGGGGGGAGCTTGCGCTTCGCTACTAAGATTAAAATTTAAAATCTCAAAAAGTGCAGCCATGGTTAAATGTTTATAAATTTTCTGAGTTTCGCCAATTATAATAATTTTAAAAAGGAACTCTAAACTAAATTTCCTCCTTTTCAAAATATCACGTTGCTAAAATATAGTTATGGAAGAACATATATAAAAATAAATTTTCTGAACTTCACCATTTGTACTTCTTTGGGTTTTAAAAAATTCACAAAATTTCGATACTTATATTTATTTCTGAACTTCACCATTTGTAATTCCTTGGGTTTAAAAAAATTCACAAAATTTCGATACTTATATGTATTTCTGAACTTCACCATTTTGTTTTTTGATATTATAAAAGAATTATTAGAAATAACTTTGATAAAAAACAAGTCATAACCAAACTAAGATGAAATTATTATTCAAATCCCCTTCTTAAATTATAGAGTTAGTGATGATGATGATTATAATGGACACATTTAATATGACTTTGGGACCGAAATACATTTATGGTATCGTGGAAATCGGTATCAATTGCACAATTATTAAATCGGGAATTTACAAGAATATGTTACGTGATAGGAATTTTTTAGCAAATACAAACTCAGCACATTCAACTTCACAATAAAATGCACATAAGATGTTTTTTCTTGACACTGAAATTTGTTCTAGTGTTTAATTTATTGGCAAATATCAACATAGCAACTATTTGATCATGTTTCATTATTTATAGATATACAGGGTGACCTCTAACAATATCTTTTTAAACGGTCATATACCATTAATCCTTACAGCGGATGAAAAGAAAATATTTGAATATTATTTCCCGCTTAAATCACCGTCGATACCAGCAATAGACTCTCGAACCACTTATGTCAGCTCGACGGTAGAAGATGATGGTTTCCCAAATACCCAGAGAAGATGGTTTGGGGTAAAATATAACACTATATATTAGGAAGGCAATTTTTTTAACAGTTTGAGGGGTTTTTTTTTTTTTTTCTTCGTTCAAGTTGGACTTTGTATGTTATTGTAATATTATTAAAAAAAAATAATAATGAAATTTTTTGAAATTAAAGGCTAAATTCAATCTTTGGGATTAAAAAAGAATAATCGGAAAAAAGAGAGAATAAGAGATTTTCCAAAATGATTAAAATGAAGGCTGCTTTTTCGTATATTTTTAAGCTTTTATCAAAGTTCTTTCAAATAGTTTAGAAAAATAAATATGATTATCGAATGTTCGAAATGTTAAAAAAAATGTATTAAAATTAGAGCATGGCTTTTTTTTTTCTTAAATAAAAGCAAATTTTGATGGACACAAAAGAGCCCTGACTAAGTTCTTTTTCCGTATTGCAAAAGAATTTTGATAAAAGTTAGAAAATAACCATGGATCTGAAAAAAAAACCTAGACCAAGACTAAATTATTAGGAGATATGTACTGGAAACCTTTATTTTTAGTCTTAGGCTAAAATCCCGTTGCTAGAGTCAGATAGGCCTCAGACCATACATCAAAGGTCTGCCTGCGAAGGAAAAGCTCATCCTGTAAGGAGTGGTGAAACTGGTCCTCTCGTTTATCTATAATAAAATATCAAGACCATCTTTCTATTACAAATTGAGATATATATGAATAGCACCCTTCCCCTATCAAAAAGGCACGGTTTGGCACTCTTATTCGAATTTTGAGTGTCACTAAATTGGAATTTTTTTGTCATTTTGGCAGTTCTCGCGTTCACTCTGTCACACAGACTAGGAAATCAGGTTGGATGATTGAAGCTTCCTTGTGAATCTCTCTCGATTGATTGCAGTCACTTGTGGTTGCGTCTGTTTTCTGTATTGTGAAGGTGTTTCATCGTAAATAGACTCAACTGAAAAAAAAAAGAGGAAGGATTGAGTTTATATGATTTTAACCTGTCCCTAATTCTTACAACTATTCAAAACGGTATTTGTGAGGTTGGTGTTCTTTGTATGAATGTTGGTTATTGCAGTCCAATTTTTCTTCTAATCTGATGCTGTCTCATTCATTGGATTTTACTTCATTGGATTACATAATTTTTGCCCCCCAGCCCCCTATAGAAAGAATAACCATCAGAAAATTCCACAAAAAATAAGGGGAAATTTCTTGACGTCATTAGAGTAAACGTGCAATTATTTAATTAGTCAATTTTCAGAAGATAAATGAGCACAAGAATAAACGAAAGTGTTATCCTACCTAGTAGCTGTTAATGCCTCCTATATGGAGAGTTCTTTCATTTATCTGGGTTGATATCATAGTAATAATTACAAAGGAGCGAGAAATAGTTAAATTCGAACCAGAGATTCGAATATTACTGTAACGATAATATTTATCCATTACCCTATGTTGTAACTTAGGAAAATTTCGGTAATAGTTCCTAAGATTTCTTTTTTAAGTTTGAGAATTTTTAAAGAAACGAAACTTTTTGAAAATAAATATGATTATTGAATGTTTTGGATTTTTTTTTTATTTAAACCTAAAGAATTTCAGATGGTAAAGTTCAGAAAAAAATTGAGAAAATTTGTTTTCTCAACCCTAGAAAATAATCATGGATCTGAAAAAAACCCCAACACTCTAGAGTCTAGTTTTTTTGTTACTAGACCAAGAGTAAATTTTTAGGAGATATGTACTGGAAACCTTTAAAAAATATTTAGATCAAAAGCCCGTTACCAGAATCAGATGGCCCGTAAGACACAGACCAAAAGTCTGCCTGCGAAGTGCAAGCCGCTCGTGTAAGGAAGAGTACCGCAGGCTCGGCTTGTCATAAATAAAAAAAAACTGGTAATTTGTTTATGGTGAAAAGGGGCTCTAAACCTTGCCACAGGTCGAGTGTAATGATTCCACAGCAATTCGAAGAGTGTCAAATATGAATAGCTTTAGTGTCTAACGATTGCCATCTTCTGAAGTGCTGTGGAAGCTACGAAGTGAAAACCAACGAGCGCATCTCTGCCACAAAGCTTGTACTGAATGGGTAGTAAAAACAGTGAAGTTAGGGAAGCGAAATTATGTGGAAAATATATAAAATATATAAGATGATACTATTTGGGACCCGAAGGACAGGGTGTGCGCGCCACTCTCCAGAACCTACATGATTTCACATAATTTAGGGCCCCATGTGGACGTTGGGAAGGGGAGGGCACGCAATTCTCGAGAGGTCAGCTGCAGCATGCCCCTGCTGCACTTACGGCCTTTTCCCTCCATCTGTCCACCCCGCGAGCTTCCCTTTTCTTAACTAAATAACAGTAGCATTGATGTGCACCGATCACACTAGGGGCAAGTAGATAGTGCCTGAAAAAGGATAGAAATGCTCGCGGTTTCCTCCACATTTAACACGATTCTTTCATATCACTACATACACTTTACCGGCTCTCAGAGTCTCTTTTACAGTGGCGGCAACAAAAAAAGTGACATTTAATATTGGCAACAGAAATCGATACACAAAATCGTTTTCACGATTTTACTTGCCAACTAGCCAATGAAAAGGTGCGGGGCTTATGCCGCAAGTGGACGACTCTCCTGAGCTAAGACAAGAGAACTGCGCTTTACTGGAACTCAGTGTCTCGTTTGAGCTCGTACAGTTAGGCTTTAGTGTATGGCACTCCAGCGTGCTGATTTCCTGCATTCGTGCCTACATTTAACGTGCTATAACTTCTGTGCAAATGGATACAATGGGGCGGAAAAAGCTTTCTATGACAGAGAAAAGCCGTGCCTTGACCCTATTAGAGCAGGGAAAGTCTTTTATTGATGTAGCAGCAGATTTAGGAACCTCAAAAAATACGATTCATCGCCTAAAACGGGCAGCTGAGTTATTGCCACCAGGTACCATACCAAAGATGAAGGAGGGCATTGGTGCAGCTAGGAAGACATCTCCAAGGACTGATAATATCCTAAGGCGTGAAGTGATGTCAGACCCTTCTGTAACCTCCGCTTCAATCAAGAAAAAACACCCAGACCTTCTCCAGAACGTCGCCCTCAGGACCATCCGTCATCGCTTACAGAAGGACTTAGGCCTACCGGCTCGCCGCGCTGCCAAGAAGCCACTTCTTACCAAGGCTATGAAGATGAAAAGGCTCAATTTTTGCAAGACCTATAAACATTGGACAGCTGCCCATTGGAAGAAGGTGATGTTCAGTGATGAGAGCACCTTTAGGCTGGTCAGAGGAGAGTCAAAGATCGTGCGTCGTCCCAGCAATGTGTCTCGGTATGACCCAAAATATACCGTGAAAACTGTGAAGCACCCTGATAGTGTGATGGTGTGGGGTGCCTTTAGTGGAAACAAGGGCAGAGGAGGTCTGTATTTTCTTCCCAAGAATGTAACCATGAGGGGGACTAACTATCTGGAAGTTTTGAGGCAGCACATGCTGCCATTTTGGGAAATTCATCAGTGTGAATTTTTCATGCATGATGGTGCCCCTGCTCACAGGTCCCAGTTAGTGAAAAGGTTCTTCAATGATAATAATATTGGTGTTTTGGAGTGGCCTGGTAATTCCCCGGACCTAAATCCTATTGAGAATGCTTGGAATCTGATGAAAACCAAAGTTCAAGAGCCAGCACTCGGCAGCATCAAGGATCTGATAGAATCACTGAAGAAGATCTGGGTTACGATCGACCCCACCTACTTCGCAAACCTTACTGAATCAATGCCCAATCGACTCAGGATGATCATCAAGTGCAAGGGCAACATGACCAAGTATTAACTTTCATGAAATATTCATAATAAAATATGTAAGTTACATTTTTCTGTTTCATTTTCTCTGAATTGTCACATGTCACTTTTTTTGTTGCCGCCACTGTACATGTGTATGACTCTTGTGTGGTGTTTGCATTTATTCAGTACATCTATCATATCAGCCATGTCATTCCATACCTATTTAACCCGGCGTCCCTCAAGGGTCAATTTTGGTACCCATACTGTTTCATATAAATCTGTTTTCATTGGGCAAACTTTTTCTCTCCTGCTTTTCTTAATGTCTGAATCATGAGCGCCAAAGAGAAGGTCAAACAATGACGCTGAAGAAGAAAAGATTTAAAACAGATATTCTGGAATTCAAATTTATTAACCGAGGTGTCGATCACACCAATACATTTCCATCCAAAGATGTCGCCACATTTAAAACTGTTGGTTAATAAGATTAGCTTTATATATATATATATATATATATATATATATATATATATATATATATATATATATATATATATATATATATATATATATATATAGGTTAGATTATATTAGGTTACGTTAGAGAGAGAGAGAGAGAGAGAGAGATATGTGTGTGTGTGTGTAAAATTGTGACCTTTTAGATTGACGATGGGTACATTTGCCTCCCTTTCAAAGCCTTATATGCATGAGTCTAGTTATATCGATGAAGGCATTTACTAGATTCGACACCAGCCCCGATGCCCACCCATGGCCAATGTCTGTCGGTTGATCTGCGGCTATTTATCTTCAGCACACCTTAACTTCCTCTTCCTTTACATATCTTGTCTTACAAACTATCTACAGATGATACACTCGGTGGTTTTCGCTTTAAAATTTGAGGAAAAAAAAACACGCGGGATTCGACCTGGTGGAAACGGGTCAACTGACTCCATCCCCTCTCACCACAGTCTACTCTAACTAGCTAGATTTTAAAATGTTCGGTTATGTTAGTTAAGGTTATGTCAGATTAGGCTAGATTTAGGTAAGTTATGGTTAAGTTAAGTTAGGTTAAGTTATCGTTGGGTTAGGTTAGGTTAGGTTGGGTTGAGTTAGGTTAGGTTACCTTACGTTAGTAGGTTATTATCCAACTGAATAGAGCGCTATAGTCTCGTCCAGTTATCCTCTAGTGGTCCTCCGCCTATTTGGGGAGTAGGGGGAGGCAGGGATTATCGTGGTAAATTAGGAATAAACTGGTCCGGACATAAAGGGTGAAACAAACGGTTCAAACCCTCGAGGGTACAACCACAGGGGCTTATTTCTATGCAGGCCGAAAACCAATAGGGGGAAATTTTAAGTGCAAGAAATGAAGTTTCCAGAATCTACCCTCCCCCTCTCAAAATTTAAAGCGTAATCCAACGAGGGCAAATGCTATATAATTTTTGTAAAGAGAGATCTATAAAGAAAGTGGTGACGAAGGAAGATCTTTCTGCAGGCATTAGGGGCGGAAGGGCACGCAATCATTCAGTCGAAGGATAGATGGAGAGAGGAAGTGAATGTGTAGAAGGTACTTAATCTTAGCTTAAGAGGAGCTATTTAGATGGCTGGTAGACCTTGAGGTCACACAACTCTCCGCAGTATAGACTAAAGATCAGAAAATTTGTGAGTCTTAGAAATAGAAGAGCGCGTAACTCTCCTGGATATTTTCGTATAGAAGTGTTATTTGGGGTGGGGGCGGCACCACTGATTAGTCTTGTCTAGTGACTACCTCAGTTTGGATAGCTTAACGCGGGATACGATCAATGAGTGGCTACTTGGCAAGTACCAAAGCAAAACCGACCAGAACCAATCCCCAAATCTCAAACGCCAACTCTTCCAACAACAGATATCCAATCTCCACATCTCTAAATGCCAAATCTCCAATACCCAAATCTACAAACGCCAAATCCTTCTTCACTAAATCACACGCTAAATCCTCCATCAACAAATAACCAATCTCCACACCTACAAACGCCTAATCTCTAAAACCCAAATCTCCATTCGCCAAATCCACAAATCTCCAAACGCCACGCCTAATCCTCCACTAATAAATATCCAAATCTTCAAACACCAAAGCTCTAATCGTCAAATCTCCAAATCTCCAATGGCCAAAGTTCCACATCTCTAAACGCCAAATCTTCCATCAATAAATATTCAATGTCCACATGCCCAATCTTCAATTATCCAATCGCCATATCCCCAACTATCCAAATCCCTAAATCTCTCATCACCCAATTTCCAAACGCCAAATCCCCTATAAACAAATATCCAATCTTCACATCTCCAAACACCAAATTTCTATATCTCCAAACGCCAAATCTCCAAGCCCCAAAGCTCCAATCGTCAAATCCCCAAATCTCCAATCGCCAAATTTCCACATCTCCAATCGTTAAATCTTCAAATCTCAAAATCCCCAAACTCTATCACCCAATCTCCAAACGCCAAATCTTCCATCATTAAATATTCAATGTCCACATCTCCAATCTTCAAATCTTCAAATATCCAATTGCCATATCCCTAACTCTCCAAATCCCTAAATCTCTCATCACCCAATTTCCAAACGCCAAATCCCATATAAATAAATCTCCAATCGTCAAATCCACAAATCTCCAATCCCCAATTCTCAAATCACCAAATCTCCCCATCTCAAATCATCAAATTCCCAAATGTCAAAACCACCAAATATCCAAACGCCAAATCTTCCAGTAACATCTCTAAACGCCAACATTCAAATCCTCAAATCTTCAATCGTTAAGTCCCTAAACGCCAAATCTCCAATCTCCACATCTACAATCGTTAAATCCTCAAATCTCCAATTGTCAAATCCTCAAATCTCCAATCACTAAATGGCTTACGGCAACAGTTGCTTGTATCACTTCAAATCATATTCTAAATGATATAAACCTTGTTTAATAGCAATAACTACGCTACTGATGAACTAACCTGTTTTTTTTTTTATTTCCATGCGTGTAAATGTAAGGTGTTATTCCTAAATGTTTTATGGTAATGTATGTATGAATTATTTTTAATTCTATTCTGAATTAAACAAATCTTGACACATACGAATTAGTGCTCTGAGATTTAAACTAATTAGTTCATATCTGTTTCCATGTGTGCGTGTTAGTAAGGGTTGCAATCATCACTTCATCATCATCACTAACTCTATAACTTAAGAAGGGGATTTTTTTTTAGTATTTGAATAATAATTTGATCTTAGTTTGGTTATGACTTATGTTTTTTATCAAAGTTATTTCTAATAATTTTTTTTATAATATCAAAAAAACAAAATGGTGAAGTTCAGAAATAAATATAAGTATCGAAATTTTGTGAATTTTTTAAATCCCAAAGAATTACAAATGGTTCAGAAAAATTATTTTTATATATCTTCTACAACTCTATATTTTAGCAACGTGATATTTTGAAAGGGGAGAAATTTAGTTTGGATTTCCTTTTTAAAATTATTATAATTGGCGAAACTCAGAAAATTAATAAAAATTTAACCATGGCTGCTTTTTTTTAGATTTTAAATTTTAATCTTAGTAGCGAAGCGCAAGCTTCCCCCAGGTGGCGAAGCCATGGCTGGTTGTTAGATATTTTGCTGCAATACTTTTATGTATCATTTTAAATCATACTCTCAAATATTGTCAGATACAAAATGAAACTAATTATTTTTTTCTTATTTCGAGTCCTGTAAATAATAGTTGGGTTTGTCATTGTTGGTTGTTTTATTTTAAGTCAATCTTAATGTTGCAGCTTTAATTTTATATCGATTGGAGCATTTACCGATTAAACTAACTAGTGTTTAAAAGATATATTCGTGTAATCCTAATGTAAGGTGCAATGACCTAATAGCAAGTTCGGTACCTTATGATTGTCGGAAGGATGGTAGGGCTCGTCCATGGACCGGATAATCACGCCCCTCTCGTGTAAAGAGGGTAGCCTAGTAGTAAGGCTGTAGTATAAGTAGTGCGACTTTTGCCATAGTAGGCAATCGCTAGATGGGCTCTCAAAATAAAATCTTGTAAAGAGAACAGTTGGTAAGACCGACGGCGGATAGCACCTCTCTTCTTAAAACGTTGGCCGTAGATAAGACTTACGAGTGGTAGCGCCCCTTTCTTGCAGCGTCGGGCGTTGATAGGGCTCTCTACGCATCGACCTAACAGCCAGGTACGTGGTTTGGCTTTAATTGTCGAAGACTCGCCTGTCTCACTGGCCGAGCCTCGAAACTTCCTGGTGGGAATGAAAGAAGCGACGATTGACTTTTTACTACCGGTCAATGGGGGAAATTTAGCTCCAAACTCCCGGACTTTAAGGAGTCTAAGAAGTGGGGTTCACGAGGAGACCGAAAGGATTTTTTTAACCTAACTAAGCTTCGGAGAAAGAGTGAAAGTAGTGTTTAAGACGAGCTAGAGCTGAGGAAATGAACTTGAAACCCTTCCATATGCTGGGCCAGGATGTAAGGTGGTAGTTTGATATGACATTAATTAAAGTACATTCTTCTTAGCTTGAAAAGGTGAGGAGAGTTTATATTATATCTGCATACAATACTGTTTAATATCCATAAGTCCAAGACTGCATCTCAAGGGACGATTTGTCGCGTTCGCAATTCATGCGAGGAGGCAAATCGGCATAGCATTAATTAGGTGGCACATTGCCAAGTTGAGAGGAAGCATTTGGGTGCCAACTATGATATAAAAATGGGGTACATTTTGCACTCAATTTACACTTGAACCTCTCGCAGAAATAGTTAACTTGTTCATTCTAAAGTGTTGGGGACCGCAGGGAAAGATTATAAGTGTTGGGTGAAAGAGCAAGTTGGGTCTTTATAGAAGGTATTAGATGGAAGGTGGGGTGGAGGGGTATTTCTGGCAATATCATGGGAAGGGGAGGTATGAGCATGGATTAACCCAGGGAGTGAAAATTTTCTCGATGGTTAGGAAATTCCTCTTCGGCAGTAAAAATTCCCTCTATTGTTATGAGGCTTCTTGCCTTGCCAGGGAAGGGGGGTAATTCCCTCGATAGTTATGTTATTCTTCCCTTTACTCCAACAGTAAAAAAAGAGCTAGATTGTTATCAAATTTCTCGCTTTGTGCCTGCGTAAAAAATCCCTCGATAGTCATGTCAATTTCTTCACATCTAGAAACATATTTTGGCTCGATTTTCGCCCGACGTCCCAAATTATCGAAAATGAACTCCCTCTCTTTAAATCCTTTTATTTTTTATTATCTCTTAATTTATTTAATTTCCGTTTGTCTTCATCCATATTTTAAGAACTCAATTTCTTAAAAAATCAAGAGTTCATTTTGTTAACGATAGGATATGCAATAGGAGATAAGGAAAAACAAGCATAAGAATATAATAAATGCAAAGAAAATGAAGAATTAAGACAAGATGAATAAACTCTGAAAAGAAAGGTTAAAGCATAACTCTTAAACTCGATACAAAAAAAGGTTCAGAAATCAGTAAATATATATCACAGGGAATCGAAGGAGCGAACTTGCCTTTTTAGGATATACAGAAAACACCGAAATATAGTCAGTGAACGGATAACGGAGTTCTACTTTCAGGACCGTTCGCCGCTTAGTCCCGTTACGACTCAGACAAAGCTAATTTGAGTCGAGAGGCGGTGATGTTACGGGGGAGGCAACGAGACGTGCTTCCCACCCGATTTGAACCTCACTGGACGAGAACAGATCATTCTCTTCGGCATTTGCCCGTCCGCACGAAATTCTGAGAGCGCCAGAACGAAGAGGAAAGCAGCGCTTTCGGCATTCTTAACCTTTTCGTGAGCTGAGGTACTTCATTACATGAGACGATGCCTTGAATTTTTAAACTTAAAATCGATGAGATGCTCAGGGAGGATCTAGATTACTCGTAAGAAATTTAAAATAGGACTTCCAAGTGTATTCATCCATATTTACCTCGCTTCCTTGATTAAGATCTTATATAAATGTATAATATTTGAGAGGAGAGGTTTTTGTCAGCCAAATATAAGCCCTGATTTGAAATGTGGAGGTTTGTTTGCGCTGAAATAGGTGAAGTACAAGTTTGAGTTGGCAAAATCTCGTGATCTTTTGTCTTTTGGGGGTTTCTTGTTGAGGGGCGTTGATTTATGAGACAGACAAAGAGTCAGGCAGAGACTGAGACAATAACAAAGAGAAGATAGACAGGACAAACATAAGGATAACTAATGAGACATAGACGAACAGAAAAAGAGAGTAGAAACTAACGCAATAACATCGAAAAAAAAAGAGTGGACAGAAACACAGAAGTAATAGATGAGACAGAGAGGCAGAGAAAGAGAGTTAGATGGGGAATACTTAAACTATCCCCTTGATTTTAGGGGATTTTTTTTCTTTGTTCATCTCATCTGGGGCTATTCACACCTGTTCACAGACCGCTCAGCTCGGGGGAGGGAGGGGAAGCCACGGTCCCAACCCGTCTTTGGTGTTCTACACAGTCCGGGGGACGCACCTGGAAGAACCCATTTCGGAGGGGTTTGAGGGATGCCGTTACCTTTTTACATCTGGTGACCTATGCCCCGGTCGACTAAAAAATAGCAAGTTCACCTCGGTCTGACGTCGTGCAATCAACCTCAATTAGGACAGACCTAAATCAACCTCAATTAGGACAGACCTAAATCAACCTCAATTAGGACAGACCTAAATCAACCTCAATTAGGACAGACCTAAATCAACTTCAATTAGGACAGACCTAAATCCCTTTGCCTTAGCACACATCCTTCCATATTCTCTTCCTACATAAGTTTCCTTTTTTTGTGCTAACTATTCAAACCAAGTCAAATTAATGGCTACCGGGAAGGTAAGTTTTGTTTCTATTTCAAACTTATTTACGAAAATACTGTTTTTAAGTATCTCAAAACACAATCCGAATTAACTCGAACATCAACAAACAAACAAACTCTTTCACTAACTTCGAACAGTTTTTCTCTCCCTTGACTTTAGTAACTACTCTAAAATTGCTTTGGAGAAGCTCTGAAGAGGAAAAAAATCCCCTTTTCAATCCAGAATTGACCGATTAACTTCCTTTTACTATTTTTCATGTTCAACATTTTCACATTTTACTATTGAATCAACCAGAACGTTGGTAAGGTTTTTCAACCATAGGTGTAAGGACTAACAAAACTGAAACAATAACAAAGAAACGGAAGAACATAAACAAAGAGATGATAGATTTAACAGAGAGACAAACAGCGCCAGGCAGAGATTGGTACAATAACAGAGAGACCGGGATACAAACAGACAGACAGATGGAGAAACAGACAGCCACATATAGCTATGGCGATGTATACTCTTAACATCTTTAGTTTCTTTATCTTTTCTTTCTGTTCTTCCACCTTCTTCCTTCATCTTTCTCTTTCATCAACCTTTTACCACTGACTGTAATTTGCCTCGTTGATCACGCATTTTCCTTTTTTTCTCAATTAACATTTTCTTTCTCTACAAGGTAACTGGAGCCCTGCCTCCACTGCGGAACGGTAACAAGTTCAGGATAGCCCCCCAACCCCCCTCAGATTTGGTTCGGTCACTTCAACAATCATTTTCACCCTTGGACATTGGACATTGGACATAACAAGTGAGAAATATAGTAGAAGAGGGTTTTAGTAGGAGAAATAGTGGGGAAATAGGGAAAAAAATGATAGGAAAGCGAAAATGAAAGGTAGAATGAAAGACAGATCCCTGGTGAAAGGGTATCACTGGCTTTCTTTGCGTTTTGGTTTTGTTTTGTTTTTTGATAGTATATGAATACACTATCTGGTAAATGCGCTGGGAATTCAAGCCTTTGTATTAATATAAAATATCTCTACGTGGCTTTTGGAAGATTTTTATCTTCAATTCTGGGTGTTTCACACCTAGATTTGGATTTTTGTGTTGTTTTTTGTTTTAGTTGGTTTTTTTTGGCGATATTTCGCACAAAAATTTGGGGAAGTGTTTTTTAAACCAAATTAAGCAAGTGCTAATTCGGTGGCTAAACTCGTTTGGCTTTGTTCATGTTTTTCTGTGTTATGAATGGGGGTTATTTAGTATTTAAGTGAACTTTGGGTCGACGTTAAAGTCATTCGGTAGTCTACTGCTTTTGAAACTAATTGGTCGTCTTAAGTTAGGTAAATTGTCAAAGTCGATGTGCTCCAGTACAAACTCGGGAGGGAGGTGCCGGTGCACCTTGTCCCAGATTTTGGTTGCTCTGAGGTGAAGCTCCACGTTTATGGGGGTCATCCCCAGTTCACCATGGAGATCACTCTGCCTTCTCCCTTCTCTCCTTCGGGCTCCCGTAATGATATATACTGCCTTATTCTGGACCCTTTGCAGTTTAAGGACTTGGGTCTTGGAAACTACGTTTACAGGGATCGGGGGGTACAGGAGTTTTGAGCGAATGCACGCATTGTAGATTTTCAGTTTGTTGGAGGTGCTCAGGTTTACGAATTTGAAAAATTCACCCAAGTCCCTCCGTGCATTCTGTGTAGTTTTTGCTACATGGCTCCTATATCCACCGGTCGTAATTTGTAGTCCCAGAACCGTGCCCTCCGTGCGGTATGGGATGCGTGCACCCCCCACACGGATGTCTGCCAGAGTCCTTCGGAATAATGGAATTACACGGAACTTTTGGGCATTGGTGGATATCTTCCATCTTCTCTCGAAAGAGTTGATGTTTTCGATTTCCACTGCCGTACTTCGTGCCATGAAATTCGCATTCCGATAAGGCCCCGTACATATCATTGTTATATCATCCGCAAATTGGACGTATAAGGAACCCTCAGTCAAGGGTTGGGGAAGGTCTATGGTGTAGATGTTATAGAGCAGGGGAGAGATGCACCCGCCTTGGGGCACCCCCGCCTCGAGTTCGAACTCGGGCCGCTATAATCTTTTATACTCAAGAACGCTCTCCTCTCCATCACATAGTCACAAAGAATCCTCTCAAGTATGGGATTGAGGCCTAGTTGTAGGATCTTATATTGTAGGCCTCTCCTCCATACCTTGTCAAAGGCCTTTTTGACATCGCGTAGCACCAGATTTGCATGGCGTTTTTCTGATTTTACTTTTGCTTCACCCTTAGGAACTTCTATCTTGTCCATCAAGCTAATGGAAGTTAAGCCAATCAGGAATGGTTAGTTGCCGAATGGGCTTTCGATTCCGATCGCCTTCACGGCGGATCGAATTATCCCCTTAAATTGTAAATACAAGCTGAGATATTTTTTTTTTTAAGCACAAGTGCGAATTGGTGCTAAAATAAATAAATACACCAATAAATCAAATCAAATGAATAAATAAATGAATACAAATAAATAAACAGAAAAATAATACAAATAAAGTAATACACAAATAAATAAATGAAAATAAACAGAAAAATAATACAAATAAAGTAATACACAAATAAATAAATAAAAATAAACAGAAAAATAATACAAATAAAGTAATACACAAATAAATAAATAAAAATAAACAGAAAAATAATACAAATAAAGTAATACACAAATAAATAAATAAAAATAAGCAGAAAAATAATGCAAATAAAGTAATACACAAAAAAATATAAAAAATAGATAAATAAATTTTAAAAAATAAATAAATACAAATAAATGATTGTGCGAGGCGCGCCCCCCCTTTCCCTGCCCCCCCCCCTTCCCCTGCCCCCCCTTCCCCTGCCTCCCTTGGGAGCGAGGAAGGAGAGCGGGTGAATGTGTTTTGGGTGAGCGCCGCGAGATGTCGCCCGCCGGTATCGCCGCGACGACTTCGAGCCTCTTACGAAAGCCGCCATTCTTTCGCAGGCCTCGCCGATTGCCCAGGTCCCTATCACTTTCACTGATACGACTATCGTTACCACTAATGCGAATGACATTACTATGATTACCACAATGCGACTGCTACTACCACTATTGCAAGTTACCCCTGCTACGAGAGACGTCCCCACCATTACTAATGTTACCATTGTTACGGCTACCATTAATACTTTCACTACTCTTACCACTACTACGACTACCGCTACTATTATCACTACTGTGACCATTTCTACGACTACTGTTACCAATGCTACGCCTACCGTTACCACTATTACCAGCGTTACCACCACTATTACTAATACGGAGAGTCATTGACTTAAAGAAGACAAATTTGTGTGTGTCTTGAATCCCCGTTTGAGCGATTCCTGGCCGCGGTCTCCCTCTTCGTCTCGAACCCGTCCCTCTGCACCTGCTATCCATTCAAATAGTATAAGCTAAAACCAACGAGGGAATCTCTGCCAGAAAGTTTGTGGGTAGAGGGTCGGAAAGAAAGTGGTGAGGCTAGGGTGTGTGCAAATTTGTGGAAGGTACATAATAGTCCGAGGGATCTAAAGAAGAGACTACTTGCCGCGTTAGGAATTCTTAGGTTGCACACCCCTCCAGGACCTAACCTTCAGAAATAAAGTGGATTTTGCCTGCAACCTTTGGGGCCTGGAGGGCACGTAACCCTCTAGTTGGCAGCTGCAGCATTTTCCCCCCTGTGCGGGGTGGGGGTAGACTAAGTGGGGAGCAGATGGGGAGCTCTTCCAGAGACAGAAAATTCGCAGTAGGAAGATGACAGTGGGAAGTGGCAATATTGCCAGGAGGAATATTGTCATTAGTTAGGTTTGGGAATGGCAATAATCCACAGGGTTTTATCCTAACTGCCATTTCCCCACCTAATAATCAAATGAGTGGGAATATTCCGATTAGGAATATTCCTACTTCGGTTCATTTAAGAGCTCAAAGGAGGTTACCGCTGGTCTGAAGGGTCGAAGATTCCTCTCACGGGGTCGTTTCGCCCACGTTCTGACGAGATGTTGCAAAGGAAGAAGCAGCGAAGAGGAATGTGGGATGGAGGGGAAATTGGACGAGGAGTAACCGACGAAGGAAATTCTGCCATAAAGTTTGACACGAGATTAAAGAAATTGGGGAAATTGGGAAAAGTGAAAAAATAGGTGGAAAACAAATAGACCGATAGTATCTACTATATCGAAGGTTTCGCGCCCAACCCCGAAGCCAGCTAGTACATCAACGGCTTACACACATTTTATATTCCTATATCTTCATCTTTCTGCGGGAAATGCCCCCGTTGGATTTCCTTTTAAACTTTAAAAAAGATCGCCTCACTTCTGTCTCTTTTTGTCCTGATCCACGATCTCATACACCTACTATTTGTAAACACACTGAAAATTGTTAATGAGTACACATTGGTGTGCAGGTGTGGCAGAAACTTTGACATCATTACCTGCCTTTGTTAACAATGGTCTCGTCCAAAAAACTTCGCCAACCTTGGTTGCTTGGACACCGAGGTGGTCTCTAGGTAGAGAAAATAGTGGCGGGAGGGAATATTAGGTCGGAACGGGCGTTAAGTTCATGGAAGCAGGAGCAAGGACGACGATGAAAGCTTCGGGAAGTCCAAGGTTGTCCCGGACGCCCATGGCCTCGTGGGAGTCAGCTTCGGAATCCAGTGGCCTACCTCGTTTGGAACCTGCTCGTTATAAGATAAGGAGAAGTAACCACAGAAGAATCATTCAAGGTTAGCCTTACTTGCAATTGCACTTTGAAATAGACTGTTGCGCATTTATAGCAGCGTTGCTATGACATTTTGAACTTTAGATCAATAAGGAAAGTTCTTTGAATAAATCCGAGAGGCGGAGGGCATATACTTGAAATGATGATCGGGTGAATCGGTTCTATACTTGCAATGATGATCCGGTGAGTCAGTTTTATACTTTTTATACTTGATACACTGATTAGTAATTTTCAAGGCTTTGCTTCCATCGAACCATCTCTTAATAACACGATTTTGTCCGATCCATCTTTAGACCACTCGACTTGTAAATGGTACCGTGATTTCTGGATACTCTTCCTCTTCTTCTTCCCCTTCAAGCATTTCCCATCTTCATATGTTTGCGAGGGGGAAGGGGAGGCTTTCATCCGCTTACACTCTCCCCGATCGAGCACCGCCTCTTTTGCTAATCTTCTCTCGCGCATATCTTGTTTTACCCTCTCCTTTCACTTTAATCATGGCCTACCTTTCCTTCTTACCCTCTCCTTTCACTTTAATCATGGTCTACCTTTCCTTCTTACCCTCTCCTTTCACTTTAATCATGGCCTACCTTTCCTTCTTACCCTCTCCTTTCACTTTAATCATGGCCTACCTTTCCTTCTTACCCTCTCCTTTCACTTTAATCATGGCCTACCTTTCCTTATTACCCTCTCATCTCACTTTAATCATGGCCTACCTTTCCTTCTTACTCTCTCCTTTCACTTTAATCATGGCCTACCTTTCCTTCTTACCCTCTCCTTTCACTTTAATCATGGCCTACCTTTCCTTCTCCCCCCCCTCCACCTCAACGTAGTCCTCGTATCTTCTCCTCCTATCATTTCCATACCGGTAGAATCTCCTCTTCTGTATTTTCTTCGTTTCATCTACCACATTTATTGTCTCTCTCATTTTTTTCTTATTCGGAATTTTATCCATCCTTGTCACTCTACATATGCATCTTAACATTGCATTTCAGCCACCTCCATTTCCCTTTCATTTGTCATGTCTCTCCCCCATAGATCATTACTGGCCAAACATACACTACTTTTTAGTTTCACGCTTATCGTATTGCTTGGTATTTTCTTGCGATTCCTCGATGGTGATTGAAGAATCCTGCGATTTATTTCTGTATTGAACTCCGCCACACGCGAATACAATGTGCAAAGATAATGTGTCAATACAAAGTGCTGAAACAAGGTGCAAAAATAATGTGCAAATACAAATGTGAAAATAAACTGCGCAAATAAAATGTGCAGAATTTTTCATTCATTTATATTTGATATTTGTGACATCAATCATTAATCGAGTTTATTCCTATCGGTTGCAGTGATTTTTGGTCATTTTTAGCCATTTAAATATGTTTTGTGCCACTCGGTAATTTCAATATTGTATTCGCTTAATCAATACAATTCATATCTCATAAAGGAGCGACGATCCAAGACCAATGGAACCAGTGGGATGGAAACAAGGCAACAACAATAACTACACGAGACGTAAAAGGACTGATATTTCGGAGATGTTTCAACGATTGGAGGGGTGGGGGTAGTAAAGTTAGTTTTTATGATGAAACACACTTTTTGGTGTTTTGGTTTTCTAAAGGGATAACTGTGATGAAAGGAAAGTAAAAACGCTATTATGAACTCACGTCCTACAGGCAAGGGAGGGGGGATCCAAGTCCCATTCACCGCCTCATTCAATAAAGTTCTGTTATTACTTCTCAAGAACCCTCGAAAATGGTTTAATAATAAAATTTGTTCGCCTTAAACTTTTCCTATGGCTGCATATAAAAAAAAAAATAATGCATATCCCTAAACGCTCTTCTCAAATAGCTCTAAACGACTGCAGGTATCGCCCAAATCAGAGTGGTAATCGCATTTGCCATCCGAGAGGAAATGGCAATCATCTCCCGAAAAATCGATGATATTCTTTTGTTAGTCCCACCAACAGCCCCAGCGGAGAGCCGAAGCCGGCCTCTCTATAACCTGCCATGGAGAGAGGAAAATTAATACTTGGTTGAGAAAGGAAAAATTATTTAGGTTATTTGTTCCCGTTGTGTGCGATTAAGTCAGATCCAGAAATAAGGGAAAAATAAAGTGATTTGAAAGAAGTGGTTTGGAGATCAACAGAACAAGAATTTCTTAGTCGTTTAAAACTTCCCAATCAGCTGCAGCCATTTGGGATTAACTGTATTTATCATCATATTATTGAGGTCGATATTTTTCATTAATTTAGCTGACTCAATTCTCGGATTTTCAATCTTCCTCTGCTCTTTTTCGACCGCCACTGAGATAACTTTCCTGTTGAGTTTTACAACAAATGTATTCTGGATTCGCAGGTTAGAGAACAGGGTGTTTAAACACATTACCAGTCCTTCGCCGCCAACCAGGTGCACAAGATACTTTGCAGTAGTCCAGCTAAGCAGAACCGGTGCTTAGCAGATGGAAAGTCGGAAAAGGAGAGCGGAAGTGACTGGAAAAGAGTCACCGGAGCGCGAAACCATTGACTCCAAGACCTTTTGCTGGGGCATAATCTGGCTCATATGAGAGAGGGGGGGATGGGGGCAAATAATGTAATCACTTAATGGGTGAGGACATGATAATCAACGGTAAAGAGTTTCTCTCCACTGTGGAGGCAAGGATCAGGTGAGTCGATTATATAATTGAAATGATGATCAGGTGAGTCGGTTCTATAGTTTAAATCATGATCAAGAGAGTCGATCCTATATTTGCAATTTTGATCGGTTGAGTCGGTTCTATACTTATAAGGATCATCAGGATAATCCGTTTCATACTTGCAATTATCAGTAGGAGAGTCTGTTCTATAGTTGCAATGATGATTAGGAGAGCAAGTTTTATACTTGCAATGACGATCTTTAGATTCGGTTATACACTTACCATTAAATCCAGGTGGGTCGGTTCTATACTTGAAATGATGATCAGGTGAAATGGTTCTCTACTTACAATGAAGATTAATTGAGTCGGTTATATACTTACAATGATGATAAAGTGAGTCGGTTCTATACTTAAATGATGATCAGGAGAGTCGATTCTACACTTATAATGCTGATCAGTTGAGTCGGTTCCTTACTTATAAGGCTGATCAGGTGAGTGGTTTCGATACTTATAATGCTGATCAAGTGACTCGGTTCTATACTTGAAATGATCAGGTGAGTCGGTTCTATACTTGCATTGATGATCGAGTGAGTCGGTTCTATACTTGTAATAATGATCAATTAAGTAGGTTCTATATTAGAAATGATGATTAGATGAGTCTGTTCTATACTTGAAATGCTGATAAAGTGAGTCGGTTCTATACTTTAAATGTCTAGAGAGAATAAACCTAGTTAGTCTCAATATATTTTGAGACTACCGTGTATCCTGGGGCCAGGATGCCGTGCCGTTCCTCCATTCCCCAGGTGTTAGCGTCTACCCCCTAGTGATAATTATCTTCTTCATTTACTAGACCTGTTACAGTTTGGTTGGCTGACACACGAAACGCCGCCTCCAAATTGCCAAATTTAATATTATCGAGTCGTTGATTCGTCACTCCTAAAACGGCCATCCACGGGCTGTTTAGAACTGCATCAGTCCTTTCCTTGTCCAAAGGTGTTTCCATTAATTTGTCTCTCCCTTGTAGTTTTCGAAGCAAATATCCTCGCTCGCGGTTCTCTCGCCCCAACGAAAGATACCCGAAACAGAAGCGTTGGGAGGAAAAACAATGCACGTAACGATATATTATAACCATGGCGTAATGTGAGGTAAAGATTGATGAAAGTGGAATGTGCTGATGGCAAATTGTCGTCATAATAGTAGTCATTAGTAGGGGCTCAGGAACTTAAATGAGAGGTTGCCCTTTGGAGAGGAGGTCGGAGTTATGGTGGTAAAACTGAGCGGGTGCAATTTTTTTAATTGAATAAAAAGGCAATGGAGAAATCACCCAGGAGATTTTCACTTAGTGGGAAAAGAATGAGGAGAGAGACAGACACGAGAGAGAGAAAACCGCCAAAACAAATAACGTGAAATTAATGATGACAAAACCATAAGTTGAAGTTCGGACAAGTGTGATACAGGGTGATCCCAAAACGGGCATCAACTTTTGATAGGCTTCATTTCTTAATTTTTGTCGAATCAAGAAATGAAGCCTATCGAAAATTGGGACCCGTTATTTGGGGTCACCCTGTCTAACCCTCTCCTAAAAATTCTGCCAGCGCAGAAAATAAAGTGAAAACCAACCTCGGTCCTAGAGAAAGTATTTGAAACTATATGCCAAAAGAAAGTGGTAAATTAGGGTCTGTGAAGATATATGCTAAGCCTAATCCCCTAATACTTGAAATGGGTAATTTCCGGGGGGAGGGCGCTTTCCTTAATCTGCACTGTCTCAAAACGAAGCAAAGAGAAAAAAAAAACATCATACAAGTTCTTAGTCTATACTGACACCCTCCCCGGGGCAGAGGGGCGGAGGGGCGGAGGGAGGCTGAAATGCCAAAAGGAATTTGTCTCAATAACGCTATACCACCCATGGAGTCCCACAATCGTCCCGCTATTAATCAAAGCGAAACGCCTCCCCCCCCAAGCGATCAGTGCACATCAATGCTACTACATACAACCGATCGCTTTGTTTCATACCTGGTGCTTATGATTCTTGGATCAGCGCGCATCAACGCTACAGAAAATAGCCTCTCTATTCCATCCCTTTATACCTTATTTAGACCCGGGGCTTAATTGTCTCTTGATGCGTCCATGCCAAATGATGATCACGGACCGATTTGGCGCTCATCCGCTGAGGCCTATTTGCTTGCCAAGGCCTCGTGCAATTAGGGATATAATAATTACAGAACTGATTTGGGGCTTTTTTTCTCAATACCCTTTGAAGACCTTTAACGAGTGTGTCGGTGCAGGAGTTGCAGTATTGAATTCAAGCTAAATACCCTTCAATCGAGTACTGATGGCATTTTTCGTTGCCTTTTACCTTTGAAGAAGACGATGGAATACAAACTACGTGGATCGAGTCTGTGAGTACGGTTTTTCGTTTTCGCTCAAACGGATCCGTAGTAGAAAGTTCAACACAGACTCACTCTTTCTTCTGTTTAGGATGTTCAATGTAACTTGTACACTTTCTCATGGCAACTAACCTCACTAATTTTTTTTTTTACAAAACAACTTAAAGTCTTTTTAATGGAGACAGATGTTTTTCACTTCGTAGTTTTAATTAAATGATAATAATGATTGTAGGATACTGAAGGGAATATTTGACAACACTTACCTTACTTCATATAGGCTGTAGGGTTTTTACCAAGAAATTGGTGATTTAACAGATTGAAAAAAAGTTCTAGAAGTGAAAAAATTTATTCAATTTCTAGATTAGAAAGTCTAAAAGAAAGGGAATGTTAAAAAGATACAATCGGAAGATGTCTCAAGCTGTTACGGATTTCTCGCGAACAATTTCCTCTTGTGCGAAGCAGTTCTTTCCGATACCTCGCAAATAGACTTCCTCGTCATATATCTTGGGGTCGGGGAAGCGATTGCATTATAACATGGACGTTGCGCTGAAGGAAGACAGAATATATGGATTAACATTTTGCACGATGCTTTACTAAGGGTTGAGAGCAAAATAAGGCGAAATGGTGCAAGAAAGAGCCGTTCAAAAAACAAATAGTAGCTGAGGTCATTGGATGAGAGGCGTAAGACACTTGTATAAAGAAAACCCCGAGTCCCCCTCCAACATACAAAAAAAACAACAACTATTTGGATATCAAATGTATTGTGGATGGGATCACCCGTTGATTGTCCTCGATGTTAATAAATGGGTAACTTGTTATAGGGCTCGAGAGTTAATAGGGGCACAAATTATGGGGCCACCTGTTATGGGGTGCTCGAAGTTAATATGTGTCCGAGCGTTCTTGTGTTCTCGTGGTACAGGATTCAAGGACTTTTAATTTTGTGCTGAGGAGAACTTGGTAGGCTTCGGAGTAGAGATGAATTCGCTCGACCAAGGCTTGAGATTAGGTAGGCTGGGTAAGAGGATCGATATGGATTACCGGTAGCGAGGAAATCGCAAACGGAGGAATCTCTGACTCTTTATCAGGGCGTAGAATTCGGGTAGCTTCGGCGTAAGAAGAATTCGAAACGGAGGTGTAATGTGTTCAATCGGGTCTATTACTCTATGACGTCTCTCTGACTCCCTGACTCTTTCTGGCTTCTTCTGTTTCTGACTCCTTCTGATCTGACTCTTTTCTGATCTCTTTCTCTTCTTTCTGAACTCTTTCTGCCCTTTTTTTTATCTTTTCTGCCTCAAATACCAAAAGATGCGACTTTGCGTTTCGCAGTTCTTCGTTAGCAAATACAGTCCGGTGCAATCATTTTTGACTCTGCACCTGCTGCTAAGCTTGTTTGAACAGCTGACCTTTTATCGTGGCTATGCGAACCACATTTGCCTAGTTTTACTGTGTATGTGTGTGTACATGTGCATATGTTTGCCACTGTGTGAACGTCTCGAATTCATTCTTCTCGCCTCGAGCAAAATATATATATTATTATTTACATAGACGAAAGCTATACATTATTATTTTAAAAAGATGTTATATAAAATTTACACAAAGAGTTAATTTTTATTTATGAAAACTGCTATTTTTAGATAATTTGTATGTGCATAATTATCTGCGGGCCTGTTACAAGCCTTTATAGGATTCACATGATACTCATTTGTGAGGCTTCATTGTCGAACCTATTTCGCCTTGCCATGCACTTTTGTCTATCTTTATATAAACACCGCATATATCTTATTCTTCGATACAGTGTAGTGCACTTTGCATGTGCATGATTATTTGTGTGCCCATCTAAACACTTCATAGGATTTATATGATACTCATTTGTGAGGCTTCATTGTTGATCCTAATCTACCTTGCAATGGCCGTTACAAATCTTTCAATTCTTCAGAGCTAAATTCGAGTAAGTAATAGACTTAATTTATGAGACTATTGGTGCACTACTTAATTGTATAAAAAGTTTGTCCGGTGAATAAACGCATGTATTTTTGTATGATAATGATGAGTTTCCATGGCTTCTGAAATTCGGTTGATTTATGTGATTTCTATAGCAACGAAAATTCAGACGAATTATTTAAGGCTATTCTGAGGTTAGGTGGTCATTATGGCAACGGAACTTCGGTTGAGGTATTTAAGGCAATGACCTCGTCTAGAGTATCTATGACAATGGAAATTCGCTTGATATATTAAAGGCTATGCGTAGGTTGAGGTCTCTATAGCAATGGAAATTCAGTTGATTGAATTAAAACTATTAGTTTGTGGTATCTATGGCTACCGAGATTCGGTTGATTTATTTAAGGTAATGTATATGCTAAGTGTTCTCAATGTCAACGGAAATTCAGTTGATTTATTTAAAGTTATGCGTATGCTATATGGTCTCTATAGCAACGTAAATTCGTTTGATTTATTTAGGATTATGTGTAGGCTTTGTGGTTTCTGTGGCTATAGAGATTCGGTTGATTTATTATGGCTAACGAAGCCTAAGATTCTCTATTGATTCTTTTAGGGCAATGGGTAGACTAGGCATTACATATATTGACATGCTACCACTGAAATTATGTTTGTTTTTATGAATAAATGTTATTTATCGAAAAAAACAGTACATGTATACAAGCTTGTATATATGTATCTGCTTACTTTCTTGCTTATGGAGGTCCATAGAATTCCGATGACGACGTTTCTCGTGATGGGGGCGATGACTAGTGAAGTAGTTTGATGGCTAGTAGTGTGACTAGATGTGTGATGAAGGTGAGATCAGTTTTGGTGGCCCCAGTGACTTCTTTGATGGCTACGATGTTCAAATTCTGAGGCACACCTTCTCCCACATGTAGGCATGAAATACCTTCCACTGGAGGGGGAGGACCTCCATTTTGCCCCTCATTCTGCCTTTGGCGCTGTTCCTCACAGGCATGCACCCGGGATGCCTCAAAGTCTCCTACGGCTTGGTAACATGTTTCCCTCCAGGTGTCCAGGTCGTTGGCAAGTTGATCCAAGCTGGATGGGTCCACTCCACACTTCTTGAGGCTTGTTTTGAGGTGTTTTTTGAGGCGCTTCTTTTGCCCTCCTACACTGCGGCGACTAGTGGCAAGTTCTCCATAGAGGAGAGTGCGAGGGAGCCGGTTTTCTGCTATACGATAGACATGGCTAACCCATCTTAGCTGGCGCTGGATAATGAGGGCTTCAATGCTGATACAACTTGTGCGCTGGAGGGTGGTAACATGAGGAACGCGGTCTGCCCAGGTGATCCCAATGATTCGTTCGAGGCATCTGATTTGAAAATCCTCAAGACATTCGATGTGCGCCCTGTATACAGTCCAGGATTCACAGTCATACAGGAGGGCAGAAGTGCACACAGCCTTATAGACAGTGGCCTTGGTGGGGATGGTGATGTTGCGATTCAGGAAAACTCGACTTAATAGTCACCCAAAAGCACTCGTGGCCTGTAGGATTCTGTTCTCTACTTCGTCATCAATGTGGGGGGTGAGGACAAGATGCTGCCAAGGAAGGCAAAGTTGTTGGTTTGGCTAATATCATCCTCTCCAACCCTGTAAGTTGCGGGAGTGGGGTAGTCGTCCAGATCCGAGTGCTGGTGGAGAACCTCAGTCTTTCTGGCATTGATGACGAGCCCTGTGCTGGTGAAAGTGTCGTCAATAGTGTCAAGTATCCTTTGCAGTCCTTCAGCTGAATGACTGATAAAGGCAGTTCTGGTTTTCGTGGTGGCTTGGAGTCGTCGCAGATTGAACAGACTGCAATCCAAGCAGTATCGATAGGCGATGCAGTCCTCTAGTTGGAATCTATGCCGAGATAGAAGTGTCACTGCTGCCGTGTACCGATGCAAGGACACAGTCCTCAAATGGCTCTGACTCTACAGTTTAATTCACTGTCAATGTGTCAAAGGAAATAGGCTGGATTTACTCTGAACGATGTGAATAATAATAGACGCGACTTTCTGTTGAGTCAAATGAAGTTGATTTAGATAAGATTATTAACCAATCACGATTCATTTCCTTTATGCATAAATCCAATCTAGTATGACCGATTATTAGTTAGTAGTAAGGCTTTCTTACTGTACCTAGTGAAATAGAGAGATCTTAAGCCATCTGTAAACAATCTTTCACTTTGAAATCTCACGTTGATAAGAATGAGAAAAGCAAATATTTAACAAAATACAGACGAGTTTGGATCATATGCTTCGTGATCAATACCTTTGTCATTAAAACCTACACTGGCTGCAAAGATTTTATAATGAAGTTGGTATTGTCCAAATTGTTTAGGTTTCTGGCAAAGGATGTACTGACGTGACACGTTAAGATTTAAAAGCAATTGGTGTGCGTGACGTATCTCTCTTCGTCCACATCCGCAAGAGTGGATGACTTTGTTGTGGACAAGGGGGTCTCAAGCTACCTTTCATTCATTTCCTTACTGAGACATGGGTTGGTTTAAATACCCTCTTCCTAAATTAGATTTATTTATCTAAATAACCAAAATAATTCCAACAACTTGAATTCGATTAAACTACTAAAAAAAACTTCACGTATGCATTTGAAAGGCTGATTTATGCGATATCCTCTCGTGACTGTGAGAAGAGCAACTTCCGAGAGCATAATCAAGAGCTTAATTAGCTACAACATTACCTTTTCAACCGCATAGTCCAACATTAAACATGTGATCCTAAAAACGTTACAAGGCTTCGTGGTGGAGTAAATTTAACTGTTCGGATAGAAGAAAACTGCATTACGCTTCGCGTGACCGAGGGACATACGCAGCTTGCCGCCAGAGGGAGGTCCAGTTAAGTTGAGCTTTCCGCCTAATTGTGCAACGCAACGAGAGATGTTAAGAGGCCATCTAACACGTTAAGAGGGAGCCATAATTCTGCATCGCAGTGGCACGATTAACCATTCTGCCCCTCTTCAGCTGCAGGTTGGACCAATATATACGGGAGGGAAAATTAGTGCTGTTTTTGAGTTTGGGTTTGGTATCTTTTGTTAATAGTCCCCCAGGGGCGGATGGTATCTCTACTCCCTCCAATCGTTCGACAGAGTAAGCGTGAAAGCCTTTGATCCTTCGTGGCTGTGTTGTAGGCCCCGTTGACGCTACTAAAAATAAGTGGAGCTGCCCCTTCTGTGAGGCTGTCCCGAGGGGGACCAGGTTGGCGTGGAGGGAGGGTGTTGCATGCTCTGATGGAATGGTGATCCAGACATGGGTTATCCATAGTCTGGATGAGGAATGACCTGTTTTTAATCCTGCAATGGGTTCGAACTAGGAAAGTTAAATCCCCTTTCCAAACTCCCAGGCGTAAATCACCCTCGTTTGTTCTCACTTTAATCCCCCCTTGTTCCAGACTGGGGGTGAATAACCTGAGTGATTGGTGCAAGATCTCCCTGGTAGTAGCCCATATCTAGTAGTTTCATTCATAGTAGCCTCATCCCTAGTAGTGTCATTCATTGTAGCCTGCGCTCCTAGTAGTTTAATTCCTACTAGGCCGCCTCTAGTAGTTTCATTCCTGGTAGCCTCTGTCCCTAAATAATGCCATTCTCAGTAGCCTTCCCCCTAGTAGTTTAATTCCTAGTAGCCTCCGTTCTCAGTAGTTTAATTCCTAGTAGCTTCAGTTTTTAGTAGCCTCCTGAGTACTAGTTTTATTCCTAGTAACCTCCTTACTAGTAGTTTCATTCCTAGTAGCCTCCGTTACTAGTAGTTTCAGTCTTAGTAGCCTCCTCCCTAGTAACCTTGTTTTCCTTACATTTTTTTAATTCCTCTAACTTCACCACTTGTGTTACAGTTCTCTATTTACCCACCTGCGGGAAATGCCCTCGTTGGTACTTCGCTTTAAATTCGATGGAAAATTAATCCTCGCTAGTAATTATTTCCTCCTAGTAGTTTCCTCTATACTAGTCTCCCCTTTTGGTTATTGGCTGTTAAGGTCATACCAGCCTTGGGACTCCTTGAAGGTCCCACCATCCCATGGTTTTTACCTGTTCCCACTTTCATATATTTCTTTACGCCCCCTTTCCCCCACATTTAGGATATGGGTGCCCTCGTTGGTTAGAAAAAATTACGTAAGGAAGAGTGAGTAACCTACTTGGTGAGTGCTGATACGAACCCAGTGAGTTCGTATCATTGTGTCTATCCGTTCTTCTAGTACGAACTTCCTCAAGGTGGGGAATGGTTTTCTCTGCCATCGTTATTTAAGTTTAGCAAGTTTACTGTTACTGGTTTTGTTGTTCTTTTGTTCACTTGTTTTTTTCTGCTTATTCTTTGTTCCCCCCCCGGAGGTGGTGGGTTTGTCCGGTTAACTCGCACCACTTCATACGCGCATCAGTTTTCTTTATTTTTTTCAAGTATTGATTCTCATCTTTTCGTTAACACTGGTTTGTTTTTGTTACGAGCAATTTTTTTTTTTTTACTTATATCTCCTCCCCGCTTCATCCTATTTATTTTTTTTTTTTCGAGCAGTTCTGCGTTTATAATTACCCTGTATTTATAATTACAAATATAAGTTTGTAAAGTCACGGTGCCCTTTAAATCATTCGTCGGCGATGACTAAAACGAGATGGAGAGAGGCAAAGTAAGTGAAATTTATTCCCCTTCTACGCCAGATTTAAATCACTGGTTATCAGCCACTGACCCCGATAGAGGAAGTGGATTGGTATTCTGTCAAATGCGACACTCGGTTATTAGCGCTGAGTTTGTTGCAAGTTGCAGCGACTTGATCATGGCTGAGTGTGCCGGGGGAAAGGGGCGACACGCGCGGCTTCAACAGAAATAGGTTAGTTGAGAGGCTGTTTATTAAAACGACTTCGCTTAGATCGATTTGTCTCTCGCGTAATAGGAGATCAAAGCTTCTGTCCCAATGTGACGTAGCATGTCAAACGCCTTATGACCTCGAATGCAGTGACAGTTTGCCTGAAGTGTCTACGTGTGAACTTGTGTGCGCGCGGTGGGCGTACAACAACCCAACTATTGCTACGTCGTTGCTTCCGCGGGGACATCTGAATTCACTTCCTCTTAAGGCAAAGGTTAACTTCAATTGCGGAAATATACGTGTATGTCGGAAGTATACACATACAAGTCACGGTCGGACATTTAGTAGCGTATGTACTAAATTCATGTACACGACATACCCACATTGGATAAACAAACACCTTTTAACTCGATAGACTTCACAAATGATGATGCGGTGATTCTTACGTAATTTGGACTAATTTGATATCCTGCGTCAGAAATGGATAATTATTTTGATTTCATGGTAAAAATCGTACTAATATAGTAAGGTACTTGCTTCCCCCGGGTTGTATATTTATTTTTTTTATCAGGTGTTCCTTTTATGATTAAAGGCTGCTCATATAGGCTAAAAGTGGCTATTCCTTTCAAAGATTCATTTCATGGCGGTGTGTCCTTGGCTCGAGCCACTATCTAACCTTAAGCAACTTACCCACGATAGAACAATGACAAGCATAAATAATAAACTTGCCTCAGTTGCCACTTTCATAGTTATTAGCCATCATTATTTTGGCTACTTTCTATTACATCTTTAATTATTTCGAAATCATAAAATTTTAAACGCATCAAAATGAGTATTCTCAAGAGTATATTTTGTACGGCAATAATCATGAATTAACCACCTACAACTTTAAGTAAGTATAAAGTAACTCGGAGTAGATAGAAAAATGATAACTTGTATACGTACGAGTTATGAGCAGCCTAGCGGTGTTGTCAGAAAGAGAGAAGGGGGAAGTTCCTTATATCGGGGTTTCTAAACGAGGAGTATGTTACAAAAATGTTTCAAAAACAATGTAACGCTGATGGTTCCTTTAATCTTTTACCTCACGAACCATCTCCGTGATGCTTGGGAAAAGTTTGAAAACGTCATTTAATCGTACTTTGTAAAACAAGGTTAAATAAAGATCTTCAGATGACAAGATTTCTTTTTCTTCGTGAAGAATTTATGCTCGTGCTGAGCACGGGCCTGATTTAAATAGAAACAAGAGGGATATCACCAGCGGATTTGGATTTTAGCAATAAATTGCCTTCGTTGCCACGGTAGAAGACACTTGATGGTATTTAAATTGTCTCCATAATACGTTAAAAATGTATAAGTAGAAATTTTAGTGTGGGATATTATCTAGAGAGCTTCCAAATACATAATCGGAATACGGCATCGCCCAACTATATTATATGTATCGAGTAATTGGGGTTTGACGAGGCTTGGTGTAGTATTCTTAGCCATTGTTAATTCATATCACCGTAATATCTTTACTACTTACTCATCTTTAGATAAGACCAAGAATCAGAGTTAGAGCTTATTTTTTCCCTATTTCTGTTCCTGACCGTCATTCCTTTGGTATAAATTATTTCAAGACGATAGTCGAATCTAATCCTAGATAGACCTGTTCTAGCCGTTGTTTCGGTCCTAATACAGGCGAGCGTTAGGATCCGTGAAAGACAGTCTCCGCCTTGGATTTAACACCGTGTGCGATTGCGTAAACACGGTGTAAATCTCACAAAACACGGCTCGTACATATACGCTCGTACATATTACACCGGTGTAAGTGAATAGGATGATAAACACGCGTACGAACTTGGGAAGGACGCAAGAATTGTTAAATATTAATGTTATAAAAGAGCGTTTCAATGTTATGAATCGCGAATTGTTCGTTGATGATAAATGGAGGTGGTGAAATGTGGTTTGGTTGCTGGCAGTGAGTGCGCTTCGGATGCGCGGAAGGCGGAAACATAGGCCAGGTTTCTCCGACAGTGATAACAACACTTAACAGGCAGCAGCTGATCAGAGGGAAAAATAGCGGTGAAAGTGGAGCGCAATGCGGGAAGAAATGAACACACGCATGCCGAGATGCACACATGTGTACACGCAGGAGGTGGGAGTGACGGTAGGGGGAGGAGTTAAACACGGAGTCCTGGAGGAGAAAATGAGGGAGGGGTCGACAGCGGTTTTCGGGTGACTGGCTGACGCCGGGCGTCTCTTGTTTAATTGGCTGTTAACTGGCTGGTGGATATTAGCTGAAAATCAGCTGGTCGGCTGAGGAAAGCCGAGAGCGGTCTAATAAATGAAGTTTTTCTCACTTCGAACAAAATTGCCTCTTTCAGACAAACACTTGGTTACTCTGTTTTCCGTTGAATTTAAAGAACAATACCAACGAGGGCGTAGCACGATGGTTTGTAATAAAGCTGTAAAGAGCTTACTCAGGAAGATATGTAGGAGCACCACTCACGCACAGTATATATATATAAAGAGCAAATACAAGTTGTGCGGGTAGTAACAACCACCACAGGGCTTTCGCTATATTTATTATCTGTCTTTCACAATTCTTTGGAAGACAGAAAGAAAGGTGCAGAAATCTTGCATTGCAGACTATATAACAATGTAGTACCAAAGAAAGAGAAATTGGACGCGAATGAGCAATGAGACAAGAAACAGGATTATTCAAACTTTTTTTTTCCCCTGGTGTTATTTCTGTCTTCTCAGTATGGATTGCCTTCATTGTGCCCTCCTTTGCTCTTTGATTCTTGTGTTCTTCCAATGTCCCTCTCCCTTCTTTAAAAAAAACTGGTTTCTTGTCTAGTTGCTCATTTACGTCAAATTATATATATATATATATATATATATATATATATATATATATATATATATATATATATATATATATATATATATATATATATATATATATGTATGCAGATACACCCACAAAGGGAAAATGAAAACGATTCCGAGCGCTTTCGTCTTTATTCTTAAGGACCTTTTCAAGGAATGAACAGGTGGCTGGACATACTCGTACATTGCCTTAAATAATGGAAGGGGGGATTAGACTACCCACCTCTGAACCTTAATTAGGTGGTACAAAATCCTGAAACAACTTTATTTGACATTTTATGTATGTAGTGATAATGAGGTCTAGCATGAACAAACCAGGGCTAAGATTGAAATTTGGGAGCGCGTTAATGGAGATACATTCTAATATATTTTTCGAAATATAATTACTGCATTTTATGACTGGTTTGGCATTATTCCAGTTAATGCTCTGGTTAAATTGTACATATGTAGAAAAAACTCAGATTGTTCACTGTGGTTACGAACATTGGCTTAATGTTGCTTAACCCGGACATCTCGTTCTTTCCCGGTTTGTCCATAATAACATTTTTGGCAGTTGTTGCAGCCTATCGAATAAACAATGGCGGGTCGCGGGGGTATTTTTGACAAGGATACGATAAATCGTAGTCTCGTACTTAAAAATAACATTTATGTTCCGAGGCCTAAGTAAACGAGGTAATTTAATGAAAATATGGTTATAGGGTAAAACTAATAAGTTTTTGACCTGAAACTTAGGGATAGTAACATTAGTTTGATAATAGGAGCGCTTGGCGGACTTATAACAATTGTCGAGAAAGTACAGGGGGTAGCACAAATTTAGCCCTATTTTATATATTCTATCGACTTCTTTGTCTAGATATTCTGGTGAGACAATTCTAAGGGCACGCAAAAAACATAGAGAGAAAACACTTTGTTTGATGTCATTATGGTGGTTAGAATAGAAGTGTATAAAAGAGTCTATGGCTGTGGGTTTTCTATATATTTCATATTTGAAATAATGGTTTGTCCAATGAATTAGAATATCTAGGAAAGGGAGTGTGCGATCTTTTTCAACTTCTAAAGTAAATTTAATTGAGGGCACTAAGGTGTTAATTTTAGTAAGAAATGTATTAATATTTAAATTATTAGGCCAAAGGCAAAGTGTGCCATCAAATATCGCATCCAGGCTATAGGGGTTTCATAAATTTGGGGAAGTATTCTAGATTCGAAGAATTCCATGTATAGGTTTTCGAGTAGAGGGGACAAACAATTCCCCGTTGCCAATCCAAAGATTTGGAGATCAAATTTTTTTCCATTAAAGGTAAATTTGCAATTGTTGATGCAAAGAGCAATAAGTTTAATGAGGGTAGATGCGGGTATAGGGAGAGCAACTATGTCGAGGTGTTCTTCAAGGAAATTCAAGAGATCGGGTACGGGAACTTTAGTAAAGAGGGAACAAACATCGAAACCAACCAGGCTAAAATTATCAAGGTAGGGAAGCTCATTAAGTTTACTAATGAGGTGCATATTATTGATAATATGTGAATTGGAAATGGTCCCAACCAAAGGGCTTAGGAGAGAGGCTAACCATTTTGATAGGGTATAGGAAACACACCCAACATAGCTAATGATGGGGCACATTGGCTTATCAGGTTTATGGGTTTTAATAACACCATAAAGGTAGAAAAGGGAAGCATTTGAAGATTTAAATTTGCTAATGAGGTCACGGGATCTTTAAGTAGAGAGCGAACAGTTGAGTAAAATTCTCTGTCTACCTGGTCATTTGTGAGTTTTATATATATATATATATATATATATATATATATATATATATATATATATATATATATATATATAGAGAGAGAGAGAGAGAGAGAGAGAGAGAGAGAGAGAGAGAGAGAGAGAACTACAGAAACAAGGACCAGCCAAGATCCTGAAATCCGCCCAAGGCCAGTCCGCTTACAGAAGATGTTAGCTACCACTTTCTAACGTTAATGTATCGTGCTTTTTTCAGTTTTTTTTTGTTTTTTCCACTATTTCAACTCTACGGCACACACTTATCAAATGTGTCCTCTTTTTATATATATTTTTTACATGATTTTTAAAATATTTCTATTCTACTGGACACACTTATCTACATGTGTATCATCTGACCTTTCTTTACATGCCTCTTCTAATTATTCCAATTCTACGGTACACACTTATCTACATGTGTACCCTTGACATGCAGGTTCAGCTAGCAGGCTTCGCCTGCTAGTGATGAAAATAATATAGGCATAGGACAGACAGAAAAAGAAAAAGGGAATTCGCATTCACTCCATGTATGGTGGCGTCGCTGGCATCTTTTTATGGCTCATTTCATTTTATTTTATTCCCAACTTCTTATTTCGTATTGCGTCTTCTTCTATGCTCCCATTACGTTATATTTACGCTATTGAAGTACTCATCAAGTCGATTTTTCAACATATTAACTGACGTGGTTTCTACTACACGGTTGAGCAGGCTATTCCACGTTTGCGTGATTTTAAAAGTGAGAGAGAGAGAGGAAGAAAGGAAAACAAGCAAGAAACAAACCAGGAAATTAAAAATATTATATAATTATCTACACGATCAATGTTCGGACATTGTTGTCTGAATGCAATTTAAAATATAGTCATCGAGCTTATACAAGCCAAGATTTAAATTAAAATTAGGTAATTTACTAATGAATGACGAGTCGATGCATTGTGTACAATAGTATCTTTTGCATGACAAATATTTTTAGCTGAGTTCCAATCGGTGTTGTGGTTGAGACATGTATATATAATGAATGCTCTCTTCACCACTTCGGAATTATGTTTGTGTTGAGAATATGTTTTGACATTTTTACCTGATTGCCTAATGTTGGAAGGAGCATTCAGGTAAATGTTTGTCAAAACGAAAATATATAAAAACTAATGCTCGGGTGCCGGGGAGGATGGGGGCAAAACCTCCTGCTTCTTCTTCATCTTGTTTTGTTTTTGTTGTTTCTGTTTTATTGTTTTGTTTTTACCGTTTGTTTTGTGCTTATTTTCCGCGTGTTTCTTTTTTTTTAATGTAGCCTAGTAATAGGGTAAATCTGATTGCAGCGCGGCAGTCGCCTGATGGACACATATAAAGAAAAAAAAATCCCAAGATAAATTCAGCCTGTGTCTTGCTTTGGGAAGGTTGCCTGCTTACCAGGGGGAGTTATCTCGAATTTGGGATCAACAACGGCGAATGATTAGCTTATTAAAGTGCGAGACCTCTAAAATTCACCTTTCTCGGGTTCACGCCGAGTCGAGGAACAGAAGAGTTGTGCTCTTATGTTTAACTTAACTAAAACTATCTACATTCGTGCTTAAACAAACAAACACGATTCTTTGATAAAGACACAACATTCAGATTGGGGAATGGAGGCAATATCCCAACTTTTCCTCATTTTCACTTGAGACCCCACTATTTATTATAGATCTATTGGCCACACCTAAGAAGTGTGGCCTAGTTGTTTATTGGGCGCCCCCACCCGAGGCTGGATCGGGCGAATCCGAGATATAAGAACTTTCAAAAGAGGGACCCAGCCCCCGAAGACGCCCCGCATATCAAAGGTTTCGAGGAGAAGGGAGGAAAAGACTTGCATACCGAGCCCAACCACCCCCGATAAGTCCTTGAAAGTGACAGCTCCTTCAGGGCCTTGTTCGCCCTCTTGCAAAGGTATGGAAGCGAATCCAAAGGATTCGGGGGAAGTTCTCACAGGACCTCCCTTCCGTTTTGGAGAATGCGACCGCAATCTATGAGCCCGCGTACGTAGCGGATTCTTTTGCGACCGCTTTGTTCACATCCTCTAGCCGAGATGCTGCTAAACCAGCATTCACTGCACGCCATAATCTCACTGAAGCCCGTCGACTGGACTTTCCCTCCAGAGGCGAAGAACCCTTCAACGACAGCTTTACGTTAAGTGAGTTGTGTTCCGCTCTCGCTTCGTGCGAAGCCATCACCCCTGGTCCAGACAAAATCCAATATTCCAAAATGAGCGAGCCATGGCTTTTATGTTCGAATTGTGTGACAGGATCTATACAGAGTCTATCCTACTAGACTCCTGGCGAATGGCTACTGTCCTCGCATTTTGCAAACTGGGGTGCGGTTGCACTACTTCAGTCGGGTTATGCCCAATTTCTCTAACCTCCTCCTGCGTGTGCAAGTTTATGGAGAAATCGAATAATATTAAAATAACCTTTTTTATGGACAGCGGAGGCCACCTGTTTCCTGCACAGTGCGGGGTCCGCAAGTTCTTCTCCACGAGGGATGCTCTACTCCGATTGGAAAATGCTATTTCCGACCCAATGGGGGAGGAAGATGGCGCCAGGCATGGAAGTGTCCTCAGTGTTACACTGTTTACCCTGAGCATCAACGGTATCACGTCGAGGCTACCGGATGTTCTCGTTACTCTCTAAATTGCTGAGCTTTTCATCTTTTTGATGTGGCCCAGATGCCAACTATGGAGCGTCGACTCAAATAAGGCATTCAATCGTATCTCTCGCTATGCCGAAGCTATAGGTTTCTGCTTTCGTTGATTAAAACTAAAATAGTGCACTTCTGTCGCTATCCCAGCTCCATCCCTACCCGGTAGACAGGGTTCTCCAGGTAGTGCTGGATTCAAACCGTTTCCATGGTCTAATTTTCGACCGACGCTTCACCTAGGAGGCGCGTATTCGCAGCCTAGGATGACTTGTTTCCTCGCTATGGAAATTCTATGGTCCCCTTGGGGTGTTGATAGAGTTACTGCCTTACTTTTCTACCGATGATTTGTTCGTTGGAAGCTTGATTACAGAAGACAAGTTTACGCACCCACAACAGATCCTGCATTGTGGAAAGTGGATTCGATCTGCTACACAGGTATAAGTCTGTTCAGGATGCTACTACATATCGAGTGTAACACCTTTGACTATTTGTCGCTACGCCTCTGCTCCCAAAGCTTCCACAGCGCCAGGAGTATTGCGTTCGGGATTTTGGGAGAACAATTCGTGTCACGCTGGATCCGTGCAAGTGTACACGGATGGTTCCATTCCCAGTATGAGTCGGTTTCCACGCCGGATCCCATTTGTGAGAAGTCACCTGGCCTAGATCAGGTGCTGCGTCTGTCTTCACAGTCGAGCTGTTTGCAAAGTACAGGTAGGTACAAGAGATAACGCGCGTGCCCAGTTCGGAGACCAAATTGTGACCTTTAGCGACTCAGAAAGCGCCATGCGTACTCTCGGAGCATTGAAATCTCCAACGCCCCTAGTTCGCGGTATCCTTTGCGCCACGGTTGCCGCAAGACGGAAAATGTCGAAATTATTTTCTGCTGGGTTCCTGAACACGTGGAAATTGCGGGGAATGAGCGCGCCCGATTGTCTGTGAGGACTAGGTGATCAGACCATCGTTTTGCTCTTCCTCAAATCAATTACATGGCAGGAATCAGGGCGGCTCTCCAGGCTGCTTCGCAAAGAAGATAAGAGACGACTGAGGGAAACTTAAAGTTGTGTGTCATTGCGCCGCGACTGTTCAATGGACCTACCCCCCTAATTTCACGACGGTTTCAGGTTGTTTTCTGTTGCATTCGAGTTGGGCACATTCGCGAGACGCACCGCCATCCGATGGTATGCCCCTCTGCACCTTACTGCGATGCCCGCTTTGTCCCCGAGACTGTTTGGCACGATTTTGTTGAATGTCCCAGTATGGAGGATCTTCGCGCATTACCTTTCCTGGTATCGGTACGAGCGGGGTGGATGTAGGTTCGTGTATACAGACTTGTAGACTATATAACTTTTTGGAGGAGGCTGGCCTTTTCTATTTTATTTCAATCTCGTTGTTGTAGTTCGCGTGCTCCTGCACTGGTGAGAAGTGGGCCTACCCTAGCGCCATACTCTGCTTCCCCTTCTTCCTGCTTTTCTTAAATCAACCCTAATCGCCATGTACCTTTGATATATTAGGCAGCTTAAAACCAGCCGGCGAAAAGTCAGGAGTAAGGGCCGACATATCGTAGACTGCCCTCATCGAACCATCTGGCTCAGGGACACCGAAGAGCCAATACGCCCTGGTAATCCTGTCGGTCTTTTCTAATATGCCCGCGCTAACGAGCTTTTGAACGGCGTCCAACAGGATTTGTTTTTTGGAAATATTTATAATCCCTAGGGAGGAACAGTTTGATTCCTCCCCCCTGTGCTCCCTTGATCACTTTATTAAAGCTAGGGACGTTAGAGAGATTCCCGGGTCTGATAATTTTCACTTTACCGAACCACTTCGTGATCTTTGGTTGAAGCGGATCTCTCATGGGTCTAACCTGGTCCTCGTTACCGTTGTCGTTGTTGTCGCCCCTTTCATTACCCTTAGCCCGGTTGTTGCCGTTGTTGTTCTGGTTATTTCCTTTGTCATTGCCATCGTCGTTGTTGTTGTTGTTGCCGTTGTCGTTGTTATCATCTCTGGTGCCAATTCCCCCGATATCCGGAGGACCACTTAGGTAGTCTAACCTCTGACTCGACCAAGTCGAGGCTTCCGAAGCCGAATCGTTTTGAGGTTCTTGGAAATCGATGACCGTGGGAACAGCCAGCCCTGGTTGTGGTATAACCGTGATTAATTCGGGAGTGCAGGCTGGTGTAACGGAGAGGCCACTGTGTTGATGACGTGAAGACCACCTAGCTGGGTAGCCATAAATATACACCTGCTTCATTTTGCTAATCCACTGGCTTGGTCGAAGGAAAAGATTTAAGGATGGAAAAAGGGTATTTAAATGTGGTTAGGCCTGGAGAAATAACATTGTTCCCTTCGACCAAGCCCGCGGATCAGCCAAATGAAGCAGGTGTATATTTAATCCCGTGTAGCTCTACAAATTGTCCTTCATTCTACATAGGAGAGACCAGAATAACCTTAACAAAACGAATTTATGAACATAAAGGTGATGTCAGATGAGGCAGTACCACATCCAGTATTTTTAATCATATTAGCAATTTCAACCACCAAATTGACTATTCAAAGACACAAATCATATATAATTGTAAAGATTTCCTTAAGAAAAATAATAGAATCTATATTAATAGGAGAAATTCTCAATTCTAATTTGTCAGATGGGCAATTAAAATGCAACCTCCATTCCCATAACCTCATCATAAACAGCTTAGTCAACGATCTTAGACTCGCACCCCCTGATTAATGACCTTTTCCCCCCGTTTTGTGTTTCTTTGTGGTTTTTTCTTTTTGTTTTTCTGATCTGTACGGTATTTATAGACTTTTGTAACAATTGCATTCTCAGTATACGACTGTAGAGACTATGATAAATTACTTACTGAAACTTGTCTCGTAAATTTAACTTTTGGCTCCTATACAGTGGTTTCACTATCATATACCATAACTCGCCATTGGATTTTTTTACTTACTATTTGTATCTTTATCGCCATCATTTCGAAAGCACCAATAAACTAGTGTACTTATATGCCCAGGTTCATTAAAAAAAATGTGCCATTAATCAACCTACCATTTCATGACCACGCAACAAAGCAAATCCATTGAAAAATAATATATTTAGGTTGAGAACTTAACACATCCTCCAAATTCAGTGGGTCTTTCTTTCACCTTCGGATTGCAATCACTTCAAATCAATATAACCATTTTATTCCTACAATTACGCTCATAATTAATGAAAATGGTAATTTGGTTTGACATGACTTATTTCCTTCGACACCTTCGACTTCAGTGGTTCTTAAACTTTTTACTGACATGCACCCTTAAAAATGGGTCCATCCCCTTACTTCCCTCTTGCACCAAAATCCCATTCCTAAACTTCTCAATATTAACCAATGCTCTCCTTAAGAGAAAAAAAATAATACAATTGGAGAAATTCGTTTTCACCCAAGGGATCGCGCAACTCCTAGGGGTGCGTGTCCTCAGATTAAGAACCACTGCCTTAGAGGTTTATCAGCGGGGAATCGAAAGGGTAGCTTCCTGTTGGGTTACTTTCATTGTTTAACCTATAGTTTACTTCCCTCGTTAATTAAAAATAACTTTAAAGTCATAATTCTATGTCCTTGCTTTTGAAAATGCGACATTACTGTTCGAACACCTTAATATTTACTACATGTGCGTAACTGAAGCGTGTATGTGTTAGAGGATCGACTATTATAAGGAAACATACAACCATCATAAAACGACACCGTTTATGTTGTTGTTTAAAGCTCTCCGGTAGCGGATGGCATCTCTTCTCTCTGCAAGCCCTTGGGAGATTAAGGCAGAAAGCCTTCGATCCTACAGGCTGTGTTGTAGGCTCCCGTCAGCCTTACCACAATTAAGTGGAAGCCGAGCATTCTATGAGGCTGTCCTGATGGACAGGTTAGAATGGAGGGAGGCTGTTGCATGCTGTAGGAATTTTAGACCCACCCTCTGTGCTAGCGGTCCATGCAACAACTAGTGATTGGAAGTCCTATTGCAACTTAACCTCCCCCAGGATTGCATTCAGATGGGCAGGGGGCATATCCCCTTGGGAATAACTGACCACTCTTAAACTCTTTTCTCTTGCCCTCAAGGGTGGCTAGAGTTTAAAAACGCACCTTTGCTTCCTGGGTGTGTTGCCTGCTAAAACAGTGCAGCCATTGAGGTGGAGATATTGTGCTATCATGGCGACCTACCTCATCCACTTGGCTTTAAGAAACTTTTAAAAAGTGGGTTGGGGGTTAACTTCATTGCATCTTCATCATTATAATTTGATTTTAAGAATGATAAATTAATTACTGATCATGTAAAGTATAGGGAAACCTACACCTGCAAGGGGCCATTTCTTGACAAGAAAGTTTTCGGGTCGCTATTCTTCGATTTAGGAAGACCTCAAGGACGCTTTCATAGCCTCAGGGGGGTTATGTTAGCCCATGGTAACCCAACCTAATCAACACACCATCGAGGTGAGGCCGGAGAAGTCAAGTTTGGTTGTTTGGTCTAGTAGATACTAGTTATTCACCGGTATTTAGGTATATGGAGGTAGTTGAGCCAAGAAACACTTTTGCCAATAGTCGAAATAGTTATGAGAGACGGATCAATTATAATCCATAGTGATGAATGGCGATAAATCTGGCCAATAATCTAAATTACCAGCACAGAACCGTTAACCACTCTTTTTACTTGGTTAATCCCCAGACAGGCGTTCATACACAACATATTGAATCGTATTGGAAAAGACAATTAACAAAGTGTGAGGATGTAAACACGATCCTCTCCCAGGTTATTTACAACCGTTCTTGTGAATGTGAATAAATAAATAAACAGATTAATTAGTTTCTTTAACGCAAGTGCCACTCAATTTCCTTTTTAATAACAAAGAAGAGGTTAATTAATTTATTTAACATAATTGCCACTTAATTTATTTTTTAAGTCATTAGTATATCGATCGTTTTCATTAATAAATGAAGATCACGTACATATGTTTTTGTTTTTTGCTTCGCATATTATATTAAGGTTGCTATTTTTTTACATGAAATCTTTTGGGTGCGCTATTTTTTGACATGAGATCTTTTGGGTTCGCTATTTTTTGACATGAGATCTTTTGGGTTCGCTATTTTTTGTTTTTATAAAACTGTTGCTGGAGATGACAACTCCCATCCATCGGGTCCCCAGGTTGCGGATCGGGGGAAGGCCTCTAGATATAGAGGTTAGTTGCGAATAAACTGAATAAGCAGCCCCGGACAAAATCACGAGTCGCCCTTTGGCAAGGCGTAGCGCTCGGTAGCCACCCTATACCAGGGTTACGGTATGGGCAGGTGGAGCTCATAGTCTTGTGTGACAATCCACCTAGGAGAGGGACAACTCCGAACTCAAACCCGGGCAGGTGGAGCTCGAAGTCTTGGTTGACAATCCGCCTAGGAGAGGGATAACTCTGAATCCAAACCCTCCACTGTCTTGTGGATAGACACTTCAGTCAAAGGCTAAGGGACCTCCCTGACAGAAAGGTGTTCTCATGCATTGGATTGTGCCATAGCCTCTGTACCATGGTCTTCCACTCTCTTGTGTTTGAGATCCCTGCCTAAGGGTACATTTAGGCATACTTTCCTATTTTTCATTCCTCCTCTTGTTTTACTCAAATGGTGTGTAGGGCAGGCTTAATAGATGAGCAAAGAGGCTCTGATGGCTTTTCAAGAGGTTGCCTTGGTCTATTCTTTTCTTTTCTCTTTTCTTTATTCTTTTTCATTCCAAAGTCATCATTACTGTCCTCCCTCAGTTGTTGTGGCGTCCTGAAGGGAATTTTGCCTTGCATGATGTGTCGGCTCCATCATGTTGACCAGTTTTTTTCCGACATATAATATTCAGTTAATGAAAGTTTTGCTATTGAATAATTTTGTACAAATTGTTGTTGTTGTTGTTGTACAAATTGTTATTTTTGTTGAAGATCTTGTTGCTAATATTATTTTTTTAATATCGATTTTAATTTTATCAGGAGATATTGAGCTCAACCCTGGACCTGGTCATCCTCGTCAGATAAAATGTCGTCTACTCTATATTAATATTAGGGGCCTACATGCCAATATTAAAGACTTGACTGCTTCATCCAAGTCTCATGACATTTTACTCTGTTCAGAGACCCTGGTTTCAAATATGAGGCATGTCTCTGAACTACTTATACCAGGCTTCAAAAAACCAATTTTACTTAGGCGTGATGCCATTCCTAGGGCTAGAGGATTGGCAGTTTACATTAGGAATGGTTACTCTGCTTCAAAGACCTCCTATGCTTGTTCTTGCCATGAGATGCAAGTTATGAAAGTATGTGGTAAGCAAAATAATTTTTATCTTTTTTCTGTCTATCGCAATCCAGACTTAGATGATACTATTTTTGATTGTCTGCTCCTTGCCATGGCCAAGGTACAGGAAAATGACCGGAAAGCCTGCTTTGTATTTATGGGAGACCTCAATGCTCATCATAGGCAATGGCTGTCTTCTGTCTCCCCTACTGACTGTCATGGTATCAGGGCTTATGATTTTGCGTGTGAGTCGGGTTGTGAGCAAGTCATTAGGGAGCCTACCCATTCATCTGGGAACTGCCTTGACTTGGTTTTCACTGATTCCCCTGGAGTCGTTACAAGTGCTGTTGATCCTCCTGTGGGAACTTCTGACCACTGTGCAATTTCTATAACTATCTGTATTGAGCAATCTATTCCTAATATAGCTCATACAAGCAAAGTATTCATCAAATCTCAAGTAGACTGGTGCAATATATTAAATGATATCTCCCGGATCAACTGGCCACTAATATATAAGGAGGTTGAAGCAGTTCGTATTTTGAATGATAAAATTGTTTCAATTATTGATAGACATGTTCCATTCCGTATGATCAGATATCGCACTAAGGACAAAGCCTGGTTTAATGATGACTGTAAGAGGGCTCATATGCAGAAACAAGAAGCCTACAACCTGTGGAAGGGGAGTAGATCTGCCTTTCTATGGGATAATTATGTGCACTACAGAACAGCAGCTCAGAGGGTATATAATAATGCTGAAGTTGAATTCAATACTACCACAAAGGGAACTCTTCAGCGCACAGCAAATTCCCACAAATTCTGGACCACTCTCAAGTCTGCTCTTTTTGGGAATGATTCATCTATGCCACCCCTTCTTAAACCTGATGGTTCCATTACCCTTAGTCCTGAAGAAAAGGCAACACTGTTGGCTGATGTTTTTGATAATAAACAAAGTAATGAGAATCTAACTCTACCTGACACTTGTTTCCCTGAACCAAGGTTAAACAAGATTGCTTTCCGTTCAAGTGAAGTAAAACAGTTACTTCTTGATCTGGATGCTTATGGTGGTACTGACCCAAATGGTATATTCCCTTTATTCTTTAAGAAAACTGCAGAGTATTTGGCTCCCAAGCTTTCCGTTATTCTTCGGAAGCTGGCGAGGAGTGGTAGTTTTTGCGAATGTTGGAGAATTGGTAACATCACTCCACTATGTAAAAGTGCAAGTGGTAGTTTTAACCCTACTGAATATAGGCCCATTTCTATAACTCCTGTTCTATCTAAGATTTTTGAACGTTTACTAGCTAAACGTTTAAGTACATTTGCCGAGCTTAATCGTCTGTTTCCCTTTTTACAGTTTGGATTTCGTAAGGGTCTGAGCACTTGTGATGCACTTCTCACAGTCTCCACCATTGTCCAAAAATCATTAGACTCTGGTCAAGAAGTTCGCTTAGTTGGCCTGGATTTCAGTGCCGCATTTGACCGTGTCAAGTTGAAGCAGTTGGGAGTAGGTGGTGTATTTTTAAATATTATTGAACAATTTTTAACAAATCGACATCAAAAGGTTTATGTTGACAATAATTTTAGTGATGAGAGAGAGGTGCTATCTGGTGTACCACAAGGCAGTGTTCTTGGTCCTCTACTGTTTATTTTATATACCCATGATATGTGGTTTGGACTGGAAAATAGACTTATAGCCTATGCTGATGATGCTACTCTAATAGCCCCAGTCCCATCTCCTGAGTTGAGAGCATCGGTTGCAGAGTCTTTAAATAGAGATCTGGCTAAGATAAATGTTTGGTGCACTTCATGGGGCATGAAGTTAAATGCAAAGAAAACCCAGAGTATGATTGTTAGCAGATCCAGAACACTAGATCCTCCCCATCCAGATCTTTTAATAAATAACATTCCCATCTCCATATGTGATTCTTTTAAGTTGCTTGGAGTTATGCTTGACTCTAGGTTTACTTTTGAGAATCACATTCGATCTATTTCCTCCTCTATTGCTCAAAAAATTGGCATTTTGAGGAAATCTTACAAAGTATTTGGAGAGCAGACTGTTCTTAAAAATTGTTTTAATGCTTTTATTCTTCCGTGTTTTGAATATTGCGCCCCTGTTTGGAGTTCGGCAGCCAACTCTTATCTTAATTTATTAGATAAAAATTTGAGAGCAATAAAATTTTTAATTCCTGACCTCAAAGTTGATCTGTGGCACAGGCGAGCAATAAGCTCCTTATGCATCTTATATAAAATTTTTAACAATGCAGATCATCCACTGCATCACGATCTGCCCAATTTATATGCCCCTCAACGAGTTACCAGAGGTGTACTAAATGCCAATAGTAGGGCCTTTACGCCTATGAGATTCAACACAACACAGTTTTCAAGAAGTTTCATTCCTAACACAACTAAAATGTGGAATGAACTTCCTACTGTTGTTGTTGAGTCCTTGGAACTTCAGAAATTTAAAGTGGGTGCTAATACATTTTTAATTAACAGAAACTTATAACTTTAATATTTTATTCATTATCCACACATATATAATATTATAATATTTTTAACATTATAGCATTTAATTTTTTTTTTTTTTTTTTTTTTTTTTAATTTTCTATTTATTTATTATGTTTTTCTTAATCTTTGTTTCGTTTTTTCCATACCAGGTTTCTTTCCCCGCTGGGGCCCTTGGGCTTATAGCTATTTGCTCTTCCAGTTGGGGTTGTGGCTTGGAACTTTAATAATAATAATAATATCGGTGTTCTCCGGATCTATTGCATGATGCCGGGTAGACAAGTATATGAAAGTTTTATATTTTTAAAGCGTTTATTTATCTAAGATATACTTATTTATGATGGGCTCCACATTGAGAGATTTAGGGACTGTTCTCCGAAAATTTTGTATCATTAAATATTCCCGTCACTATTTGTTACATAATCAATTTACTTTTCTCTCATCAAATTCTGGCGGGATTCATTATTTTTCTAGAACACTTATTAACTTCAATCGTCAGTATGTGACACCGTTTTATGTACAACCGGTAAGTGCATGTTTGAAATTAAGAACAAAATATTTCATTTTTGCTTCCTGAAAGTAATTTACCGGCATCTGCTACCTAATGTTTTTAAGAAAGGTAATTTCATTTCATTTTCTGGAAGAGGCCTCCTTTAGTCTGTGCATCCAGGTCTTATAGTAGGGTTTCCATTGTGGCAGTGTTGAGGCTCTATTTTTCAAGTAGTCAGCCTCAATTTCTGCTCCATAATTTAACTTGTAAGAGTTCCATGCTTGGTAAATATGTAGATTAGCGGCCCGGGCAGAATAATTTTTTGTGTAAATATTATCGTTGGTAAATATGTAGACGATCGGCCCGGCCGATAAGATGTACTATTTCGTCTGTATTCCAAAATGTTTACGTTTTCGGAGTACATATATAGGGGACGGCTCGTGGGGGGGTAAACGCGATGCGTGGACCGCACTAAGATGATCCTGAGTTTCATTAAATTAGGGGGCTCTGGGGGGCACAGCCGCCCAGTATATAATCCTAATTTTTATAATCTGACGTTTACAGAGGTGAATGCTTTAACTACATCATGTCAGCGCCTTTAATCATTTTGCGAATTATAATAGTTGTTGTGGGTAGGGTATGACGTCAGAAATGACACAGGTGAACAATAATATTTACACAAAAATAATTTTTTCCGGCCAGGCCGCTCGTCTACATGTTTACCTTATAGTTCACCCATGTCGGAATATTCATGCGCGTTTGAGTCATTTTCAAATTATTATTCTATAAACAATTAAGGTTATATACTGGGGTGCTGTGCACCCCAGACCACCCCAATATATTAGATCTAATTCTTTCAAATGATAATCACTTAGTTCAAGGATTGAGGGTAGGGGAATCATTGGGAAACAGTGATCATCAGATGGTTTGGTTTAATTTGCAAATAGTTAAGGGTAAAACAACGACAAACTCCACAAAAATTCCAAATTTTTATAGGGGAGATTACGATAAATTATGCAGCATGCTAAATCACATTAGGTGGGATATAGAATTCCATGGAAAGAATACTTATGAGATGTGGGATATTTTTAAGACTATATTAAACATGGTTCAGGAACAGTGTATTCCGATGAAGTCTATTAGGAAGAAATGTAGGAAACCATTATGGTGGAATCAAGAGATAGCTAATAAAGTTTCAGAGAAAAAAAGGGCATACCAGAGATTACAAAGTGAGAATAGTTTAGATAATTTAAGCCATTATAGGTCAACCAGAAATGAACTAAATAGGATTATTAAGAAGACCAAAAGGACAGCCAAAATTAATTTAGCTAAAAATAATAATAAAGATCCTAAAAAATTCTTTAGCTATTATAGAATCAATAATAAATCTAACAGTGATAAAATAGGTCCTATTAAATATGAAGGGGTTTTGAAAGAATCTGATGAGGAAATAGTAGAGGTCCTTAATGATCATTTTGCTTCAGTATTCACAGAAGAGAAACCAGTTAGATTAATTGATGATAATTCTAGGTCAAGGGAAGGAGTGATAAATTCTATTAATATAGACAGAGAAGATATTAAAGGGCTTATAATGCAGTTAAATACTAGTAAGGCATCTGGCCCGGACAACATTCATTCTAGGATACTCAAAGAAGGTGTAGAAAGTATTGCAGTAGCTCTTGAGAAGATATTTATTAGATCACTAGAGTCTGGAGAAATACCAAATGATTGGAAATTGGCAAATGTAGTGCCAATTTTTAAAAAGGGAAGTAAAGAGGACCCAAAAACTTTAGACCGGTAAGCTTAACTTCTATAGTCTGTAAAATTATTGAGAAGATAGTTAAGAAGGGAATTTCTGATCATCTAGAGAGTAGCAGGTTAATTAATGATGCTCAGCATGGTTTATAAAAGGTAGATCGTGTTTAACTAATTTACTGGATTTTATGGATTATGTAACTAAAGAATTAGATAGGGGTGAGAAAATTGATGTGATCTACTTAGATTTCAGCAAAGCTTTTGATTAGATTTCACATAGAAGACTAGTTCATAAATTAAAGCTGCATGGAATATGTGGGAAGGTTTTAAATTGGATAACTGAATGGCTGAAAAATAGGAAACAGAGAGTTGTACTGAATGGAGTGGAGGAATGTTATTAGTGGCGTACCTCAGGGATCAGTTTTAGGCCCTTTATTATTTATAATCTATGTAAATGATCTTGGGCAAGGTGTAAATAGCAAAGTGTCAATTTTTGCTGATGACACTAAATTGGCAGCTGTAGTCAAAGAGGTTGAGGGTAGCTTTAAAGTGCAGGGTGACTTAAATAAGTTGTTAGCTTGGGCTCAGAAGTGGCAGATGACTTTTAACCTTAATAAATGCAAAGTTATTAACATGGGGAGAGATAATAGGGAATTTAGCTATGAGATGGATGGGTATTGGCTTAATTCAGTTGAAGATGAGAAGGACTTAGGAGTAGTAGTAGATAGGTCACTGAAATTTTCAAAGCAGTGTATTGAGGCAAAAAATAGAGCAAATAGGGTGCTAGGTTACATTAAAAGAAATGTTAGCTACAAGAGTAAGGAGGTCATCCTTAAACTATACAACTCTTATGTCAGGCCACATTTAGAGTGCTGTATACAGGCATGGTCACCACATTTTAGACATGATATAAACTTATTAGAGTCAGTACAAAGGAGGGCAACAAAAATAATACCATCCCTGAAGCACCTTGAATATGAAGATAGACTGAGGGTATTAAATATGTTTTCATTTGAAAGAAGGTGTGTGAGGGGAGATATGATTGAGCTTTTTAAAATCTTTTCTGAGATGGATAAATTGGATTTCAGCAAGTTATTTGAGTTAGAAGGTAGTAATAGAACTAGAGGCCACCACTTAAAGATTAAAAAACAGAGGTGCAGACTGGATGTTAGAAAATATTTTTTTGCTAACAGTGGTGGATTATTGGAATAGTTTGCCACCGGAGACTGTAGACAGCCCAAACTTGAATGTTTTCAAGCGCAGATTGGATGATTATATGGAAATGGAGGGTTAATTTCTTACTTTTTGGTATGTGGATATGTTTCTTGACTCATTCCTGTGGATGCAGTTTCTTTTTATTGTATATTTTGGGGGACTTTGATTTTGTTTTTGACAGACTCCTATGGAGGCTTTAAATTATATATTGTAGATGCATGGTTGGACATTCCTATGGATTGTTAAATTGTATATTTTAGATGCATGATCTGACAAAATTCTATGGATGCATTATATGGGTGGGATTTGATGGATACGGATGACATTTGATAGGCCCTTGTGGCTTTTGTCATCCGTGAAATTATGTTATGTTATGTTATGACATGAGATCTTTTGGACTCGCTATTTATGACATTGTAAAATTGGGTTCACTATTCTTGAGATGATCCTTAATTACTGATAAAAAAAGAAAATGCTAGAACTGGTAAATTATGGGTTTAGTGTCTAAAGAATGAAAAAAATGAGGATGAAAAAGATTGAATAAGACCATGAATAGTGAAAAGTGGAAAAGGACACTAAGAAATTAGGATATTTTGTGTATTTCAACGAAAGTAACATCATTCTAAAATCTCTGCTTTGGATAAAACTTGAGAAAACTAATTAATCAGGAATCTATTCATTTTCTTGTAAATCCACTAATTAATTGCCCTTCCTTCTAAGTAAGAAGGCTTACCACAAGTAAGCAGCGTAAATTTAAAGGCTTTCAATCCAAGTTAGATAAGTATAAAGGTAGGGTGGGTTATCATGGTTTTGGAGTTGTATTGGGGCAAGTTACATATTGTAATATCGATATTATTTTGTAGGTGATGTTCTAAACGAATTCCTGTAGATGATGATTTTGGAGGCACGTTTATTTTTGTAAATTGTATATATTATATCTTTATTGTGTATTGTAGCTGCATAATTTAGATTTTGACGAGCCATGATACCTTTTTAATAGCAGTATTTTGGACGCAATCTTATTGATGTAGTTTATTAGGCCAGGGTTGACTCGGATGACCTCTGATAGGCCCTTGCTGCTTTTGTCATCCGTTGAATTATGTTAAGAGACTAGGGGATCGTTAGACCCCTTTCCCTCAATTTCTACCTTTTTGATGGGCAATTTAAATCTAATCCTTTTGTCCAAAATCTCATCCTTGATATTCTTAATTATCTTCAACTTCCACCAGATGATTAGCCCCATTAATCTGATTTGGGGTTATGGATGGATGAAGACGTATTAACAGACTACAACAGAAGATGGGATGATAAACGTACCAAAACTAGTCTCGGGAATACATAGTACTTATAAAGTGATTTTATTAACATTTCATTAACTCGCTATTGAGTTGAAAAAATTACATGTTAGGGAAAGAGACACTACAATGAAACGGCATTCATCATCCTTCACTGTTTTATGTTTGTAGTAATTTCTTCGTCTCACAAACGGTGAATTCCTTTCCCGTTGCAGGGATAAATAAGAACTTGGGTCTTATTATAGATCTTTGCAAGGTTTCCCCCAAGTGAAGAAGAAATTAATTCAATTCAGAGTTGCCATAGTGATCGTGTAGGGGAGAGGAGCATAGATGAATTAAGGATACGACAGAGGTCACTCAACTTAGAGAATGCCACAAGGCAAAGGAGAGGCAATAATGAATGAGTGAATGAATAGCAATTGATAATAGACAATTGTGATGAATAACAATGTAACGAGATATAAATTCGGTTGCTAGCAACGGCCATTTCCGTTCCAGGGTGAAAATGGAGTTGGCTTGTGGTACGAATTAGTCAATTGAATATGTTGTTGGTCATTGGTGAAAGGTAGGTGTACTTGTATTATTCAGATGCTTGCACATGTGTGTATTGTTAATGTTCGTTGACTTGTCTTTGTTTGAGGATACAGATTTTTATACTTCTGCAGATTCGCTCTCATTAATGTTTGTCAATCGGCACTGTGTGGAAGAGATGGGAAGTGCCAACGTGTTTTGAAGAAGAGACAATCGTTGTCTAGCGATTTAGGGAGAATTCACGGTTCACCATATATATATATATATATATATATATATATATATATATATATATATATATATATATATATATATATATATATCTATATATATATATATCTATATATATATATATATATATATATATATATATATATATATATATATATATATATATATATATATATATATATATATATATATATATATATATATATATATATATATATATATATATATATATATATATATATATATATATATATATATATATATCTGGAAGTAGCGCGAGAGAATGACAAGTCCCGATGGTTCTAATTTCTCCATCATTTGGGATCGAACCCGTAGCCCCACAACCAAGGAGTTTAGCAGGTTGCGAGTGATCCTGTCGCACCGCTGTTAACCCCCCCATCCCTGAGTACGTCGATTTGCGAGCACGTTTCAGGTCAATTCTGCACCGATTTGGACGCTTGGGTCAAAAAGCCCCGCACGAAGGAAGGAGAGGTTTTGTTGTGTCACCAAGTGTTTTGATTGTCTTATCAAAGGCCTAGATTAGGTTGTTGTTGTTCTTCCTTTTCTTCTTCTTCTGTACTTCCACTTCTTCGTTCTAGTTATTGTTACTCTTTCTTTTCTTCTTTGTTAGTGTTCTTGTTGTTCTTCTTTGTTATTTCTTCTTTGTTGTTGTTTTTCTCGTTGTTATTAAAGTCGTTATCAAGAGAGTATCTATCCTTATTTTTGTGGTCATTAAATTCTTTAGTAAATATTGGGACCCCAATGGTATGTTTTGGTAGTTGGTGGTTCTAAATGAAAGGTATGCATACATATATTGATATCATGGTGAATACGGTCATCCATGGCTGATCTTGATCCTGAATGCAATGGCCTTGCAGGAAAAACAATGAAGATGACGTCAGGTCGAGTGATAACACGATAGCCAATAAAGTTTTATGTTTAAGTTGTCCTCCAGAATTTCAAGGTTGAATGCACGGATGGTTTTAGTACTCTTTTTTAAAAGTGATCCTTAGGGATTTCTTGCACATCTTCCTAAGGCAAGAGGGATCGAATATTTGTTGTATTGTTGCGAGTTATCTCCTTAATGATGGTTCTCTTTGATTATGTGGTATTCCTTCATGTATTCCACCTGCTGCAATACTCCCAGCGTCTGAAGGCTTTCTAAGTTAATAAATCATATAATTCTGTTAAATTAACAGCCTCAATTACCTAGAGAACAACTAATTAAAGTGTGTGTTGTTTTTTTGCATTATTCCGTCCTTAGCCAGCTGGAGGGGGTTGGTAAACACGTTCTCTGTCATTAATTAGATACAAAAAAAAATCGCGATCCTTCAATGTTCAAAATAATTGCTGTTATTTTCAGCAACGTTGTCATTTCAAAGGGTTTCTCCGGTGCCAAGTCTCAAGTTGTGGTTTCAGGTATCAACTTATGGCTGGGGTGAACGGATGGGCAGAATCGCGTCCTTATTTATGAATTTGTTTTGATGAAAGTTCTCACCATCTTTGAAGGTTCATGAATTAGTTATGAGTAGTTATTTATTTAAAACTGAAAAAAAAACCCAACGGAAACGAAGATGGTATCTCAACAAGTTTATGAGGAAAGGTTCGTAAAATGAGGATGAGGGAAGTGAAAATATGTTCAAGGTCTATAAAGATTACTAGGGGTGCTTAGGGGGTGCACAACCCTCTAATACCGGTCCAATCTACGCACCCTACGTACCCTACTGTGTCAGCCTACGGGCGTGTGAGCTACGAAGGGATTTAGGAAGGATCCCTCTGAAGTTTATCGAACTGAAAATGAAAAAATGGTGAAATGCGATGAAAGTGAAATAAGTGACAAGGTTGGGTTTTTTTTACATTTAATTATATACCTTGCACTTTCCTCGGTATTCAAGTATCTACCTACAGGAAAAAGGAAAAATAGAGAGCGAGCGCCATGACAATTCAGACTAAGAATGATTACGGGTTGGTCTCCTTCAGAAATGACGCATCGGTCTTTGTTTTCTCGGGTTCCACTGACCTTATCGACCCCTTAGTAAAATTGAGGGAACAAGGCTAGTGGTCGTTAAGATAAGGGGGCTGCTGATAAGACGTTTGCTTTAAACTGATGTCAAATTGACGTTTGTTGATTCATATCTCTCACCTTCCGTTATTTCTAGGAGCAATTCTTAGGTTCTGTATCCACTGCCTTCTCGCCTTTGCCTGAAAGGCGTATGCAATTGCGTCAATTTAAATTGAAGTCTGGTAGGAAACATTTAAAATACTTTTCCTTCGCAAAAAACTGGAAGGATTAACCTCGGTATAGATCCTTTACTCTACCACCCGGAATAACACCGTTGCGACTGAAGTGACAGACAAACTCTCAGCTCTTTCAAGGTGGTTTGAAACCTAATCATATCTTTTTGACAAGGTCACACGGATTTAGCCCGAGTTGAATGATGCAAAACTTTAAAAATGGACACAAACGATGCACATCTGAACTCGACACATTATGCGTTACTTCCATCTACACTGTACAAAGTTCAAGGTCAAGCCTCCCGCCATTAAGTCATCAACAGGTCCATTCCAAAGAAAAGTAAAAAGCGCCATTCCTTCAGCAATGAGCGAAACCTTGAATTTATAAGAGAATTTTAATTGTGAAAGGAAACTCACCTTACGACCGAGAGAACTCTCGATGGAGCAGACAGAGGAAAAGAAAAAAAATGGATAAATAGACAAAACATCGTAAAAATAGGTTAAGGATAATTAAGTTTGCAAATATCCTTCACCAAACCCCTCCAACATAAATAAGGACTCCAATGAGGATTATCATAAGTTACCTGGCGAAAGGACGAACTTAACCCGTCCTTCCTATGGGGAACAAATTGATGAATGGAGAAAGTAAAAAAAAAAAAACACCCCTGGGCAACCCCTTTTTAACAGTTTGGCTACCCTCATCATCGCTCCATTTGTCGGGGTATCTGAGGGTAGCCGGAGGGGATCAGCCGACCTTCAACAACGGGCACGAATGTATTTTCTGGCGTCGCTTCCGAATAAATCCCGCGCCACTCGCACGCAACTCTGACGTCATTGATTGCCATTATACGAGTGCCTTGGAATGGAGTGACCTTGTGCCACTTCACTACGGGTTAGCAAATCAATTCTACGTCACTAATTTTCTATTAGTACGACGCTGATTGTTGTTATTATTATCACTATTTATTTTATTACTATCATTATTGCATTATTATTATTATCACTATTATAATTTTTATTACCGTTATTATTATCATTATTAGTAGTAGTTCAAGGCCAACGATATTTTTCTTAGCACTTTTATTGTTAAAATTAACAAGATGGAGTAATGGTGGTGGGGGGAACCTCGACAAAGAGGGAGTCCTGCTTATTTTAGTAGTTACCACCAAATGACCAACACTGTATGACGCCAAAGTCGGCCAAATGGATGTGGCAATATATCATATATTCCTTTGATCTGATTCCAAATGCAAAACTAATTTAAGTATTGACGAATGAAGTATTAATGTGCGGAAGATGCCCACGCACGTGTGGGGAAGATGCCCACGTACATGCATAGAAGAAATCCACGCACATGTGTGGAAGATGCCCACGCATGTGTGGGGAAGATGCCCACGCATGTGTGGGGAAGATGCCTTTGTACATGCGTAGAAGAAATCCACGCACATGTGTGGAAGATGCCCACGCACATGTGTGGAAGATACCACGCACATGTGTGGAAGATACCCACGCGCATGTGTGGAAGATACCTACTCACATATGTGGAAAATGCCCAAGCATATGTGTGGAAGATACCCACGCACATGTGTGGAAGATACCCACGAACATGTGTGGAAGATACCCACTCACATATGTGGAAAATACCCACGCACATATGTGGAAGATGCTCACGTGCATGTGTGGAAGATGCCCACGCACATGTGTCGAAGATGCTCACGCACATGTATGTATGGTACCCACGCACACATGATAATAGCACGCAAAAAACACACGATATGGAGTAATTTTTCACTGCGTTGGCAGAGATAGAATCTTGGTGTGTGGAGAAGTTCCCATGAATAAGTACATATCGCTAAAAATTAAATATAAAACTATATATTTTTGGATAATAAGAATTATTATTTATTATGATTAAAACTACTACTAATAATGATAATAATAATAATACCCCTCCCGTCATCCTCTGCAATTTGCCTACCTGGCCGCCATGCTGAAGGGACTCAGCGCCACGTCTGGCCCCAGCTTAGCCTCTTCTCCTTCTTTCTGACGGCCTGGGGTTTTACCCTACTTCCTCACTCTCCACACAACCTCTCCCACAACTTTCTCTGGTCGGCCTCTAATTTCACAGGGTAGACGCCCACCAGCTTCCTCTCACCCATCCATCCTGATTGAGGCTGAGGGGGGAGGGGACAACGTTCCCTCACCCCTGAGCTCCGGCCTGAGGTGATGTTTTTAACAACCTCCCTCATCCCCAACCACACCTTCCTCACATTCCCCTTTCATTCTCCCTTCTATCTCCATCAATTTTTACGCCGTGCCCAAGGTGGAGCCGCCATGCTGATGGGCTACCAGATCACTGGGCGGGAGGAGTGGCCTCAAATGGCGGCAGCTGGTTTTGCCGGCCACGTACTCACCCCTCGCAGAGCGCGAAACTGCGTAAGGTGATTAGCGTATGCGTCCCCTGAAATGTATAGAGTCCCCATGCCGGGTAGTTCCACCAAATAAATGGAAGTCGCCCGCTTACTCCTCTCCTTTGCCTAAGGCTTGTAGGGGACTCCCCCCTCACCCCCTTCTCTGGAGCCACTCTTGGGCGACTCCCTTTCTCCAGCGGCAGATCAAAGACTTTCTGACGAATGGGACCTGTGATGTTCTGGGTGGGGGGGCACATGAAGGCCTCCCTGAGATGGATATGGTCATTGAGGCGACATAGCCCCAGAGGGTAGGACCTTCCATGGGAGCGGACCTGGGTTCGGTGCCAAGCACCTTACAAAGAGAGAAGGAATCTCCTCCTCCAGCTGGTGCCCCTGTGGCAGCCAAAACCTTCTCCATCTCGGAGAATGATCGTGCTGAGGCCGGTCCATCTGGCCTGGGGGCCCCTGTCGGTGGAGGCGAGAAGCGGGTTCATTCCCTCACCTCCTCTCCTAAAAAGATAAAGACTCGACGCTCCTCTCCCTCCGCGGGAGCCACGGGACCGGACGGGTCTGCTGCGGTTTCAGTAAACGACCAACCCAAGATCAGCACGTCCGGTCTCGTTGCTCCTCCGGGTAGGGAGTCCCAAGCGAAGAGCAGAACTGCGCAGAGTGGAGCCTCGATTGCGTCGGGGCGCCTCATTCAAAGGCTACCTGGTGTTTTCGAGCCTGTTGGCTTCAAACGATTCCATGTTATTCGTTTCACTGATGGCAGCATGTTGACTAAGGGCAACATGATCCGTCAAGGAGAGCTGTATCTAGTTTGATTTGTACAGAGCCAAAGGTGACTCGTTTCTCGGACGGGAGCCTTTTGGCAAATGCGTCGAATCCCTCCGAGGCGGCCATGATTAGTGCACTTCGGACACTTGATGGCACGCCTGTGAGTGTAACGACGCACTTTACCATGGACTTTGTAAAAGGAGTAGTTTATGCGAGGGAACTCGTAGAATATTCTATACATGACATGACCTTAAAGCTGGGTGACCATGGGGCTGTTAAGTTCGAACGTGTGATGAGAAAACAGGGATGAGCCTCGAGACTCATCCCTACCCTCATCCTCACGTTCGACTGTGACAAGCTCTCTGAGTCGGTGCGTGTCGGTATCGCTACCGTGTGAAGGCATTCGTGCCACTGCCGCGGAGGTGCTACTATTGTCACCGCATCGTCCATACTAATCGCTCCTGTCGACGTGCAAAGTCGAAGTTACCCGAAGTCTCTGTAAGTTGCTCCAAGGCCCCACACGATAACTCCAAATCATTTGTGGCCAAGTGTGTCAAATGCAGATAGCCGCAAACCTCCTTCTTCGAAGCAATGTGGTGCGTATCTCCTTAAGAAGGAAATCCTGGTCGTTCAGGCCAAGGATTGTCTCCCATTTCGCAAGCTGCTCCCCCCCCCCGAAAGGAGGACAACACTAAAGGAGCTTCGGCTCCTTCGCCCACATTCAGTGGTAGGCTGGGGGGCTCGGAGACGGTGGATCATCCAAAAGAGGGAGCTCCACATCCGAAGCCGCCCCGCTCGTCTAAGGTTTCGAGGCGGAGGGAAGAAAAGACACGAATGGCGAGCCTGACCTCCCCCGATAAGTCCTAGAAGTCGACAGCGTCTTCAGCGCATTATCCGGACAACAGCACCCTGAGTTCTGCCGCCAGGAAGCGCATGGTCATTCCCGTGAGGGTCTTCTCTTCGAAGAAGTTGTCCGGTGTCTTAAATGTGGATGAGTTTACGCATCACTGCCCGAAAACCGCTTCATTTTCCTGTCTCGATCTATCTTTGTGCTCTCCGGATGCAGAGCCTGATTTTTGTTGGTGGGTGGTCGATGACCTCCATGGTAGTGATCACTTTCCCAGTCAAATATCATTTTCTGGGTGCTTGGCGCTTGCGTGGTCGTCCGCATTTCCGCGCAATTTCCCTAACTTCCTTGGTGTGCAAGTTGATGGAGAAATTTATAAATGTTATATTAGCATTTTTTTCTGGATAGCAAAGGCCATCTATCTTCTGCACAGTGTGGCTTCAACAAGTTCCACTCCCCTTCGGATGCTCTGCTCCGACTGGAAAATGCTGTCTACGAGGCCTTCCTTCGTAGACATACTACGACAGTGTTTTTCGATCTGGAGAAGGCCTATGATACAGCATGGCGATACGGTATTATGGAGACTCTCCACACTATGGGGGCGATGAAACGCCTCCCAATCTTTATATCTGAACTTCTGCGAGATCGTCTATTCCGCGTTAGGGTGGGGGGAGCCCTCTTCGGCCCAACTGAGCAGGAAGAGGGTGTCCTGCAGGGAAGTGTCATCAGTGTCACACTCTTTGCCCTGAGCATCAACATCATCACCTCGCTGCTGCCCGAAGACGTTCTCACTACACTCTACGTGGATGACTTTTCGATCTCTTTTGGCGTGGTACAGATGCCAGCTCTGGCCAGAGCGTCGGCTCCAGCAGGCATTAAACCGCGTCTCTCGATATGCCAAAGCGAACAGGATTCGGTTTTCCTTGGCCAAGACTAAAGGGGTGCACTTCTGCCGACATCGACGGCTCTACCTTGACCCAGACTTGTTTCTAAATGGGATGTGTTTTGAAGTGGTCGACTCACACCGTTTCCTTGGTCTTGTATTTGACCGACGCCTCACCTGGGAAGCTCATATTCGCAGCCTTAGGGTCTCTTCTAGCCGCGCCATGGATATTCTTCATTACGTGACGTTCAGCGCCTGTGGTGCTGATAGGACTACTGCCTTACTTTTTTATCGATCCTTCGTTCGTTCAAAGCTCGACTACGGATGCGAGTTTTATGCATCCGCAGCCGAGCGTGTATTGCTGAAGGTGGACTGGATCCACCACACCGGCCTTCGCCTAGCTACCGGTACCTTCCAAACTTTCCTCATTGAGAGCCTACTTGTCGATGCTGGGGAGATGCCACTCGCTCTGCGCTATGCACAGTGCATTATTTTCCTGTATGCTCTCAGGCTGGTGGCGCCCCTGGTTCTGCCCAGGACGCCACGCTGGAGGGTACCACCTTTGACCATTTGTTGCCACGCCTCTGCCCCCAAATCTTCTACCGCGTGGGGGGTATTACGTTCGACCTTTTTGAAGCACACTTCGCGTCACGTTGGAACCGTGCCAGTGTATACGGATGGCTCCAAGTCCCCAAAGGGGGTCGGCTTCCACGCCGTATTCTCTCTGTTTGAAGTCAGCGGGGCTCTGCCAGGCGCTGCGTCTGTCTTCACGGCCGAGCTGGTGGCAATACACCACTCGGTACGGGAGATTACGCGACGTGCCCGTTTCGGAGACCGGATTGTGATCTATAGCGACTCACAAAGTGCTCTGAGTGCTCTCCGGGCATTGGAATCTCCGCATTCCTTGGTTCGCGATATCCGTGATGCCACGGTTTTAGCAAGCCGGGCGGATGTCAAGATTATCTTCTGCTGGGTTCCTGGACATGCAGGAATGCGGGGAATGAGCGCGCTGATGAGGGCACCAAAGAGTCCACGAAGGCTGGGTGAGCAGACCAGTGTTTCGCTCTTCCTCACACCGATTACATGGCAGGAATACCGGCCACTCTCCTGCTTGCTTGGCAAAGAAGATGGGAAACGGTCGAGGAGAACCTAAAGTTGGGTGTCATTGCGCCGCGACTGCTCCCATGGACCCCCCCCCCCCTCCCTAATGCCCCGATGGCTTCAGGTTGCTTTCTGTCGTCTCCGAATCGGACACACTCGCGGGACGCACCACCATTTGATGGAGCGCTCGCCTGAGCCTTACTGCGACGACTGCGTTGTCCCCCAGACTGTTCGGCACATTCCTCTTGAATGTCTCATTCTGGGTGATCTTCGCGTACGATACCTGTTTCGGTACCTGCATGAGCGGGGTCGCTACCGCTCGGCCCTTATACTCTGGATGAGTTCGTGCACACTGACTTGTGGCCTTCATTACTTTTTGGAGGAGGCTGGCCTCCTCCACTTTATATAACTGTTTTGTTGTTGTTGTTTTTTCTGTAGGTCGCACGTTCCTGCGCCGGGGTGGGGCGGGCCTCCCCTCGTCGCCGGGGCGTGCTTCCTGCCTGTTGCCCTTTTCCTTTTATTGTTATTGTTTTGGTCTTTTGTTTTGTTTTACATATTGTTATTTTAATGTATCCTAGTACTACTAGGCTGTCGTGAGTACGGCGACTTATGCCCAAGTAGGTAGTCGCTAGATAGGCTCCTAAAATTTAAAAATAAATCTCTCTCTTACGATCTAGGGCTTAGCCGAGTGGAAATCCCGTTTTCGATTACAGCGCAGTTAAACCACATCGTCTATGGTTAGTCGTCGGATGGAGTTTCGATTCTGATCGATTTCATGGTGGTTCCCTCACGGTGTTTATACCCCTCTCTTAATGCAAAAATCTTACCCATTACCGGCCTCTCTCTTACTGAAATCTAAAGCTAATAACCCTCCCCCGCCCCCCTTTCTCACACACTGAAATCTAAAGTCCCCCCTCCTCTCTCCCATACTGAAATCTAAAGTCCTCCCCTCTCTCCCATACTGAAATCTAAAGTCCTCCCCTCTCTCCCATACTGAAATCTAAAGTCCCCCCACCCCTCTCTCTCATACTAAAATCTAATGTCCTCCCCTCTCTCCCATACTGAAATCTAAAGTCCCCCCCCCCCTCTCTCTCTCTCATACTGAAATCTGCCAACATTCAACCGTAGCGGTTCCTCGCACCGACCGACGCCGGGAGAAGCTGCTATCATCCGTTTCCTTTCGATCAAAAAGGGACAAATGACGAGAAGCGTTCTTGCTAAATCCTTTCCTTGTTGTTGTTTTTGGCCGAGGAAAGATTTAAATGACGAAACCCTTAACGAGGGCATTTTGCTCGTGTAATAACGAATATAAGAAAGAACAATTTAAAGGTGGATAAATGGAAAGTGAAGAAGAGCGTTGTACTCGCTAGTACGAACTTGAAGTTCCCTGAGCTGCCTGCAGGGTTGTTATCATGATTACTTAAAACTAAGAAAGGAAAACTGACGAGGGCATATCAGACAAATAACAGAATTAGTGTTTTTTTCAAAGAAGCTGATGTTGAGGAAGGTTGACATTTGTGGAAGGTATTACTAGAAACGCACGGAAGGGTACGCTACTCTCCTGGTTTTACTTGTCAAAGATTAAAGGGATGAAGTTGGAAACGTTGAATTTAGGGGGCTGTCCTGAAAAATTTACAGGTATAGAGGGATTTTTTTATTTGGTGTTGATGCGTGCTGACCATATTGTGGGGAAATGGTTTACGATGATGTTGAAAGGTCTAATTTCTGCCACATCTCTCGCCTGCAATTCACCAAGGTGGCGAGGACTGATTTTTGTTCTATTCAAAAGATCCTGACTAAACGTTTAGTTAATTTTCTACTTTAATGGGTCCTCTCGTCACCTATTGTCATTTTTCGCTCTTTGTATTTTAGCTGCTAATTAGTTTAGGCTTTTTGGCGACTAAGGTTCGAAGCCTAAATGAACCCAACCGAACCTAGTCAAACCTTGGCCTAAACTAATTAGCATGTAAACACTTAAAAAATGCGGTAATTCTACGGATGAACGATTCAAGCGTTTTAGTTTAAATTAGTTTCAATCTATTCTATTCGGCGCGCAAAGTACTATTTTCCGAATTATTAGCACTTGAAAGTAGTATTTTTCAAGACAAAGCTATTATTTGCTGCTGATACAAAAAGAAGAAAGAGATTCATTATACCGATTCAAGAAGTACATATTACTAACGATGATGCTAATTTAACTACGAAGGTTATGTAAACGTTTAGTTTGATTAACTCCGATGTAGAAGGGTCAGGATATTAGGTCTAGTTTTAAGCTGGCGAATTACCCAAAGTGAAAAAGACTATGCTGATGCGTGTCCCAAGAATAGGCTTCTTATATGATGCCTTTCCGGCGGGAAAAAAAACAGCCCACAAAACCTAGCAATTTACTAAATAAAACAACAACTAAATCCTAGCCTAAAAACAATCTAAACTTACCTAAGCCCCACCTAACCCAAGCATTATTTGAGGGGGGGGGGGTCAAAAAAAGGTATCAATGACAAGATGGCTGCCAATTTATTTTTTTATTATAACATCATAATTAGAAATTTCTGCGTCTTATTTAGTGAAAGTGCATTTTGTGTACTAAAAAAAATAGAAATATTTATAACAAAGCGTCTTTGATTACGTTAATTAGACGACCAATAAAAATCTCACCCCCTGCCCTAAATAAACCTGTCAACGTGTATTTTAACTCCTTATCAGGTGGCTTGGTAAGTTTGTGTATGGTGGAAATGAACAAAACTTTCGGTGATTCATATGTCAAAGACCGATTGGGAGAGAAAAATCGATTGTTAACAATGTATTATTTACATGTGGGCATTTGTATATTGCAGATCATAACGTAGTGTGGTGAAATATTTAACAAAATACACAGAAAGAAAGTTTGGTGAAATAGTTGTCGCGGTATATTTCCTTACGCGCTACAACTTGGTAATACTGAATTGCGCTCAGGCGCCAACAATGGCTGCCTTCATTTATGGAGAGGGAGAGGGAATGAACCAGATTGCGTCAGTTCTCCTTACTAGGCCAGCTGTGGATTCGGTGAACGAGGGAGGCTTCGCTCGAGAAACGACATCATTTACAACACATCGTCGCGTTGCTTCTTTTATTTGAAATATTGACTATTTCATATTACTTCATTGATTTGCAATATTGATTAATTTTTTTTACTCTTTCGCGTTACTTCTTTGATTTGAAATATTGTTGACTCTCATTAATTCTTTAATTTGAAATATTGACTCTTTTGGATTTGTTCTGTGAGTTAAAGTATTGACTCTTTCTCGTTACTTATTTGATTTAAAATATTGTTTAGTTCGCGTTACTGCTTTGGTTTGAAATATTGACTTTTACGCGTTAATTCCTTGATTTGAAATATTGACTCTTTCGGGTTTCTTCTTTGATTCAAAATATTGACTCTTTCACGTTACCTCTTTAATTTGCAATATTTACTTTCGGGTTTCTTCTTTGATTTAAAATATTGACTCTTTTGAGGTACTTCTTTGATTTGAAATATTGACTCTTATGCGGCAATTCTTGGATTTGAAATATTGACTCTTTCGGGTGTTTTCTCTGATTTGAAATATTGACTCTCACTTTACTTCTTTGATTTAAAATATTAACTATTTGGCCTTAGTTCTTTGATTTGAAATATTGACTCTTTCGCGTTACTTCTTTGATTTAAAATATTGTCTCCTACGCTTAATTCTTTGATTTGAAATATTGACTCTTTTGAGTGTCTTCTCTGATTTGAAATATTGACTCTTTCGCGTTTCTTCTTTGATTTAAAATATTGTCTCTTACACTTAATTCTTTGATTTGTAATATGACTCTTTCACATTATTCTCTGAGTTGCAATATTGACTCTTTCGTGTTCCTTCTTTGATCTGAAATAGTGACTCTTTTTGATTTGATTTGAAATATCGACTCTTTTAGGTTTCTTCTTTGAGTTAAAATATCGAATCTTTCGCATTACTTCTTTGATGTGAAATATTGACTCTTTCGCTTTACTTCCTTGATGTGAAATATTGACTCTTTCGCTTTACTTCCTTGATGTGAAATATTGACTCTTTCGCTTTACTTCTTTGATGTGAAATATTGACTCTTTCGCGTTAATTCTTTAATTTAAAAAAATGACTCTTTTGGATTTCTTATTTGGTTTGAAATATCGACTCTTTCGCATTATTTCTTTGATTCGAAATATTGACTCTTTTGGATTTCTTTGATTCAAAGTATTGACTCTTTCACGTTACTTCTTTGATTTAAATTATTTACTATTTCACGCTACTTCTTTGATTTGAAATATTGACTCTTACGTTTTATTCTTTAATTTGAAATATTGACTCTCAGATTTCTTTTTGATTTGAAATATTGACTCATTCGGATTTATTCTTTGATTTGAAGAATTAACTCCTTCATCCCATTTTCTACCCATTCGCGTCTGTTCACAGTCACCCGCCCCCCACACACACTCCATAAAGGGGTTCGAGTACTTTTAAGTGATTTTTTAGTAGAAGTTCGCCCCTGACATCTTTATCATATTTTATCTCTTTATCAATTACTCTCCTTCCTCCTATTTAGCATTATTTTCCTTTTGTTGTCCCTCCCCTCGCCCTGCTACAACTGAAACCTGGAGGAGTAGCACCACGCCCTTCCGACCCCAGCGAAAGTGATGTCTATTTCTCTCGGGCCGTCATTTGCATCTCTTTGAAATCTCTAATTTTTTTCGTGTTTGCTTAGACCCAGCAAAGGGTGACAGAGGGCATTAAACGTTAATAAAACAGACGAGACACCTTTTGCCAGCTAATTAAAGGCTTACCCCAGCCCCCAAATAAGGAGTCCATTGCCTTAGGAACCACGCAGTTCTTCCCATAATATTAGAGGCATTTTTCGTAGAGGTTGACAACCCTGAAATACTCTCGTAATTCTTCTAATTTCTCCTCTTCTTTTCTTCTCCCTCCTTTAGGAAGGATACAAAGAGCAGGCAAAGAAAAGGCAACCGAAGAAACCATAATTTATTCCTCTTGAATTTAAAGTGAAACCAACAAGAGAATATCCGCCTGGGGGGGGGGGGGGGCGCAATAGGAGCGTCTCTCTCTCTCTCTCTCTCTCTCTCTCTCTCTCTCTCTCTCTCTCTCTCTCTCTCTCTCTCTAGTAGAGGGAGAGGTGACGCCCCCTTGTCGCGGGAAGAGAGCTTGTGTATACCTTTGACTTTTCGAACTATGTCGGCGGGGGTACCTCTTCTGGGTACCCCTGGTAGGGCTTCCATTGTCGATTTGGTCGGAAAAGAGGCTTCAGACTAAGTGCGTCATTCCTTCCTTTTTCTACTCTATCCTTCTCCTTTTTTACTTTTATCCTATCTCTCCAACGTATACAAAAAGAAAGAAAAAAAAGGCCTACTCCTATCATGTCACTCTTTCCCTTTTTTCCCTCTATCTACATATAAGGACCTGGCAGCTACCTCATGCGTCAGAAGAGGCTTTGGAACCTCTATAAACAACGCCAATCAATGCACACTGGTTGCGAGAGACTAGGACTTGAGGGGTCTTAGGCGTTGGGGCACGATAAATGGGATGAGGGTAGTGCCCCGTTGAACCCTTCCCTGGCGCGTAATTATTGACCATTCCCAGTGACGTTCACGGGTGCCTGTGGTAGCATCGGTCCGAGGTGACGGCCCTTTGTTCCCAGGTTGGTTGCCAGGCCAATAAAAAGCCTTGGGTCGAGTTTCTTGGTGTGGCGGGATATCCATTGAATGCTGCTCCGAGATCTTGGGCGTCGTGAAGGGAACTAGTAGGAGTCAAGTACGGGGCGTGCTCCGTTGTTCACCTGGTGAGAAATCGATGGCCCCTTCGGGGCCCGTTAGTGCTGCTTGGTTGGGAGCCAAGGCACGCCGAGATTTGACGACTCGGTCGGACGAACATCAGCACATGGAGCGAACCTTCTGAAAGAATCGAAACGTCTCCAATGGATAGGTGGGAGCAACTCACGCGGGGAGAACTCACCAACCCCCCTTTTTATCACTGATTGGTCACGAGTTTTCAGAGAGAGAGAAAGCTCTCACAATGACAAGCAAAAAAAGGACCCGTTCGTCTAAAACATAACTGTGCAACATGCCAGTTAGAAAAGTGGTGCGCTGACTTTCCGGAGGGCTGCTACTCAAAATGCAGCCCTGAAAGTATCTGCACTACTTGCATATTGACGCGAGAGATGGAGAAACTAAACGCCTCTATAGAGCCTCAGAGGAGAGAGCTCAAATTCTTGAAGCCCTTCACGCAGCTCATATTCGATGCCTAGAAGAGGCATCGCCCACTGACGTGTCGGAATCTTCTGGTGTATTTCTTACCCAAGCGGAGATTCCGGCATCATCCGAGGTTAAGCCAGCTGAAGCAAGAGAAAAAGAGAAAAAGAAGAATAATAAGAAAAAGAATAAAGTTGAAACAAAACAAGAAGAACCAAAAATAGAAGAAAAACGCATAAACAAGAAGAAAAAGGGGAATAAGAAAAATAAGAATAAGAATGGGGAGAGTAAAGAGGAAAAGGAAAGGCCTCTTCCACAAGGAAAAACCCGTCTTCAGAGACCAAGTGCCCGAAGGTCACCCTCATTGGTGACTCGCAAACACGGGATCTGCAGCCGCTGCTAGCGGCCCACCTTCGCACTAGCGTGAAGGTAAGCTGCCTGCCAGGGCGGGGTAACCACAACATCAGAGTAGATGCAGAGAAAGCTCAGATTTTTGAGAATTCAATTGTCGCTCTGATAGTGAGTGGCAACGACTTCTACCTCAGAGGGGGAAAGGTTGGCCTCAGTGGCAAGACCATCCAAACGGTGATGGGAGCCGTGGATGACATTGGGCTTAAAACCCGAAAACGTGTCGTGGTTGGGATGCTTCCGAGAAGAGGTCCATCCCGAACTGCTCATGAGAGAAACCACAGTAAACCGAGGGTTGGCAGATCTCGGCACGGTAGAAGGTGTCTTCTTTGTAGACCCCTACCACACCTTTTACGGGAGAAACGACCTGTATGAAAGTGACGGAGTGCCGATTTCCTTTAAAGGGAAAGCTGTACTTGCCAACATGATCCAGGATGTTGTGGAGAAGACCCAAAGAAGTGTCAGGCCTTGAGTAAAGGAGAACGTACGCCAGTACACCCGTGTTACTCCAGGAACGACCTTTTCTGAGGTCACAAAGAGGGGAGTGACCCCTCCACAGAGAAAGAAAGCGGGAAACGGAAAAGCGTAGGGAGTCCTACAGTCGGGAGACTCCTTCAAGGTTCTTGTGTTTAATGCGAGGTCTATCAGAAACAAGTTTCTTAAACTTCGTGGCCTCGTAGCAACAGAAGAACCTGAGATGGTGGCCATAACCGAGTCGTGGATAAAAACTTCAAGCCGAGATTTTGAAGGTAAATTCACGATTCCCGGTTACCAGCTCTTCCTGAAAGATAGGCCAGACAGAGCGGGAAACGGAAGATCGTAGGGAGTCCTACAGTCGGGGGACTCCTTCAAGGTTCTTCTGTTTAATGCGAGGTCTATCAGAAACAAGTTTCTTAAACTTCGTGGCCTCGTAGCAACAGAAGAACCTGAGGTGGTGGCCATAACCGAGTCGTGGATAAAAACTTCAAGCCGAGATTTTGAAGGTAAATTCACGATTCCCGGTTACCAGCTCTTCCTGAAAGATAGGCCAGACAGAGCGGGAAACGGAAGAGCGTAGGGAGTCCTACAGTTGGGGGACTCCTTCAAGGTTCTTCTGTTTAATGCGAGGTCTATCAGAAACAAGTTTCTTAAACTTCGTGGCCTCGTAGCAACAGAAGAACCTGAGATGGTGGCCATAAGCGAGTCGTGGATAAAAACTTCAAGCCGAGATTTTGAAGGTATATTCACTATTCCCGGTTACCAGCTCTTCCTGAAAGATAGGCCAGACAGAGCGGGAAACGGAAGAGCGTAGGGAGTCCTACAGTCGGGGGACTCCTTCAAGGTTCTTCTGTTTAATGCGAGGTCTATCAGAAACAAGTTTCTTAAACTTCGTGGCCTCGTAGCAACAGAAGAACCTGAGATGGTGGCCATAACCGAGTCGTGGATAAAAACTTCAAGCCGAGATTTTGAAGGTAAATTCACGATTCCCGGTTACCAGCTCTTCCTGAAAGATAGGCCAGACAGAGAGGGTGGTGGGATACTCTCAACTCGACGGATTGCAACATCGTATCCGGCCATGAACTACTAGGTGTTGACCTAGAGATAGGTCCTGCCAGATACAGGACCCTGGTGCTATACAGACCCCATGCCCAACTCTTAGAACAGGACAGGAGTCTGTACCAGCTGTTAGGCGAACTTGTAAAATACAGAGTGTGTATCGTAATGGGGGATTTCAACACACAAGTTGACTGGGAAACCAGAGAACCCTGTGGCGAGAACGCACTACTCCTGGAGTTCGCGAACAACGAGTTCCTGACTCAATGGGTGAGAGAGCCAACGAGAGGAGACAATTTCCTCGACTTGGTTTTCGCCTCTGAGGATGACATCGTTGAGGACATCTCTGTTGGCGAAGAGCTAGGTGGCAGTGACCACCGACTAATTAGATTTGTAGTCAAAGTCCCAAAGGTAGAGCCTGCAACTAGTAAATCGAGGAAACTTGATTTGAGAAGAGCAGACTTTGCAGGTATTCGTGCTGGACTGACTGAGTCGATGCTAGAAGTGTGCGATGCTGTTGAAGACTTGTGAAACAGTTTCAAAACCACATTCATGAGACTTCAAACGCATTTCACCCCTTTAAAATGCCCCCGTCGGTCTTCTGTTCAACCAAAGTGGTTTAATCGAGAAATCGGCCAACTACTTAGGGAGAAGAGAATTGTGTACCGGCAATCGAAGATCTCGGGTGACTATGACGAATACCGGAAGCTATCCAGGAGAGTGAAGTCCAGCATAAGGGCGGCTAAGCGGTCTGAGGAACTCCGAGTAGCGAAACTTTGTAAAGAGAATCCCAAGGAGTTCTTTGGATATGTAAACAGCCGTAAACCAATCCGTCGAACGATTGGCCCTTTTAAGAATGAGGAGGGGACATTAAAACACTCAGATGCAGAAAATGCTAACCTCCTCAACGACTACTTCACTTCAGTGTTTACTGAAGAGTGTGGTCCCATCCCCCAGCCAACGAGTTCCTACTCGGAGGAAAAGCTGGAGGATATGGACTTCACCGAAGGAGAAATAAAAAAGAAGATCAGTGACCTAATGACGAATAAGTCACCTGGCCCGGATGGGTTTCTACCTAAAGTGTTGAAAGAAGTGCGCGATCAAGTGTCACGACACCTGAGCACAATCTTCAACATGTCAATCCGGAGCGAATGCGTTCCTAGAGACTGGCGTGAAGCGGAAGTGACTCCTATCTTCAAGAAAGGAGACCCTAGCCAACCGTCGAACTACCGACCTATCAGTCTGACTTTGATAGTCGGTAAACTCATGGAAAGCATCATGGTGGACAAAATGACGTCGCATTTAGAGTCAAAGCTGCTACTGAGGAGTTCCCAGCACGGCTTCCGAAGGCAACGGTCATGCCTCACGAACCTTGTGGAATTCTTCCACTTCGTGTTCAGTGAGCACGATCGGGACAAGGCGGTGGATGTGGTCTACTTAGACCTTAGAAAGTCTTTGATAAGGTACCACACCGCCGCCTTCTCCGGAAAGTGCGAGCGCTAGGCATAGACGGAAAAGTAGCCGGCTAAGTGGCAGACGGCAACGGGTGGTGGTGAATGGACAGGCTTCTGACTGGGTGCCCGTTACTAGCTGGGTGCCTCAAGGTTCTGACCTGGGACCACTACTATTCATCATCTACGTCAACGACATGGACGGTGAGATGGTTGCCAAGATTTCCAAATTTGCCGACGATACCAAGCTTGGTATGAATGTTGCAATGGATGGAAATACTGCTCGCCTGCAGGAAGATCTTCGGAAGATTGGGGAGTGGTCGGACACGTGGCAAATGTATTTTAACGTGAACAAATGCAAAGTGATGCATATCGGCCACTGGAACCCACAATCTCAGTATATCTTTATGGGCACTGCTCTTGAATCCACCGACACTGAGAAGGACTTGGGTGTAACAATCACTTGTGACCTCAAGTTCTCGAAACAGTGCATTGAGGCGGAGAAAAAGGCCCAAAGGATGCTAGGCTACATAAAGCGCCAGTTTGGATATCGGAACAAAGAGATTGTACTGTGTTTGTACAACTCACTTGTCCGACCGCACCTGGAGTATGCCGTACAATTTTGGAGTCCTTCATTTCGAAAGGACATCGCAAGGTTGGAACGCGTACAAGCCAGGCCAACCAAGCTGATTCCCTCTATCCGACATAAAAGTTATGAGGATAGACTAAGGGAATTAAATCTGTTCTCGCTGGAAACCCGTAGACTGCGTGGTCAGCTCATCGCAGTTTTCAAAATACTTCGAGGGTTCAACAATGTTGACTACAGGGATATTTTCACACTTGTTGAGAGCAGAACAAGAAATCACGGCTTTAAACTTGAACTGAAGCGTTACAACCGCAATCTGTGTGGAAAATTTTTCACGTACAGTATCTGCGGTAGTTGGAACGCACTTCTAGTGGAAGTTGTCAACAGTGAATATGTTGACCAGTTCAAGTCAAGACTAGACAGGGTCTTGAAAAATGGCTGTGAAAGGACATAAAGCAGTTGAGCAGAGATGTGCCCGCTCGACTGCCAGTCCAAAGTTACCTTCATTGAATGGATCGTAAGGTCTTCTAAAGTACCTTCTTTCTTTGTTACTCCTTTTTACTCTCTACGAGCAGCCCATTCACTCATAGTGGTCGCTTTTTTGTTCGTACTTTCGAGTTGAGTTCTTTCGTATCTTCAGAGACATTTTGTTTGTACTTGCGGTATATCTTTGTTCATACTCGATAGTTTTCTTCGCTCGTGATCGCGACTTCTCTTTGTTCGTAGTTTGTTCGAATTAGTTATTTTCGTTGTTTATACTTACGGCTTATCTTTGTTCGTACTTGAGCCTTTCTTTTTGGTAATTGCAAGTTTCTTTGTTCGGATGTTTGAGTTATTTTTGTTTGCACTTCAAGGCCTCTTTAATCTATATTCATCAGTTATATTTGTTCGTACATATGAATCTTCTTTGTTTCTGCATATTAGTTCTCTTTGATCGTATTTTCCACCTCCTGTTGTTCGCAGTTGAGAATTTTTCTTTGTTCGTACTTACGGGGGTGCAATTCTAGGAAGATAAAAAAAGAACGAGTTAAAAATAACGAATAAAAAATAAAGGAATAAAAATAAAGAATAAAAGTAAAATAAAAATAAAGAGATCATCAGAGTAGTGGCGAGATGCGACTGTCAATTCCACTTGTTTTCGAGATCAGCGGACTAGGTGCGCTGCCCACTCGGCCAACATCAAATCTATAAAGGCTCTATGAATTATATCTATAAAGTTTTTTTTTAAGGCATCCTAATTTTTCAGGTCCCATTAACCACTACACTATTCATTGGCCTCCAGCCCCCAACACCCACGGGTGGGGTGTTGGGGCATCGTTATTCGTCCAATCTTCACCACCCGTTACATACCTCTCCTTACAAACCTTTTGCGAGAGATGCCTTCGTTTGTTTTCTCTTTAAAAAATATTGAATATTTCCCTTCAGTACTCGAGAAACCAATTTTCTAAACCTTCTTTTTTTAACATGACGACTTTTTCCCCCTCTTCCTTTCAATTTCGTAAGATTTTCTTTCATTTAATATATTTTTTTAAAGTTCAAACGTTGCCTTTGAAGCTTATCGAATGTTTTGCCTTTTCATTGTATTTTGAATTCATGTTTTCATTTAAATCACAATGGCAGATAACCTCGTTTTTTTATCGTTAATATTTATAAAACTGTAATCGATTAAAAACAAATTTAATCACTACTATTGTGTCAAGCACATTTTTTAAAATCCATTTATATAAAATTTAGTGAGTGGTCGATGATACTATTAATGTAATAACAGTTTGAATTTCAAAAAAAAATTTCGCTTCCTTCATTGGGATGACGTCACAGTGGGGAAGTATTTTTGAAAAAACTTGCTACAGTGACGTCACGTTGTTTACATAATTTTGACCGAGCTTAATTCCTCACCTTTTTTCCCATTTCCCCCTTTTTTCTCAATTGGACAGTTTTGCGTTATGACTTGTAGTGGATGTGAATTATATTTTAAACACCTCGTAAAAGAGATGCATTGTATATTTTGCTTGAGGTTCCTTATCCAAATCTGCTCTTCATTTAGGGTGGTTGTAAGGCGAAATGCGGCAAAATCGGGGCTTGTTTTATGTTTTCGAGTTGTTTATATTACTAGTTACTGAAAATAAAATTGGGGAAGGGTGGGCGGGGAAAGGTTTGTATAGTTTCACACTTGAAATTTAAGAATTGACGGTTAGGTTAGGTTATCTCAGGTTATGTTTTCTTAAACTATTTTTCGTGCTTTGTTCAAATATGTTCTTCTGCTTTTTTGCGGTCGTAAGGTGAAATGGTACAAAATCGAGTTTTACTCCGATTTCCACCGAATCGGTATAAAACTATTTTCCAGCATTTCACCTTCCAACCGCCAAAAAGAAGAACAGATTTGAACAGAGCACAAAAATGCTACAGGAATAAGTAATAAAATGCACAAAAATGTGATTACGATAAAGTAAATAATAACCTTTTTATTTATGTTTGTAGTAATTGAATTACTTTTTTGTATAAATAAAAAATACCAATTTCTTATTTATTTCCAATTTAAATTTAAAATATTTTAGTTACCCATCGCAAATGAATTATCAACCACATTTACAATATCTTTAAGTATATTATTACAGTTCAAAGCCAAACACAAGAGAGATCAAGAAACGCTAAAATTTCATCGGAACTGAAGAAAGAAAATCACAATAAAGAAGAATGATATGCGTTCACTCGACTGATTGGAGCAGGCTCAGATCATCTTTTGTTTTTTTTACGCTATAGTAAAGTTTTCCCTGGTAAAGGAGGTAAAGTTTGGGGAAAGTTTGATTACGCGAGTTCGTGTTAAATTTGCACAAATAACCTTTTCCATGTCGCTGCATCTGATATTAATGCGTGCTTAGTCTGATTAGAGAGACCTCCTGTGGCTAAGCACGGGGTAGTTACTCACGTTTCTTTCATCACTTCGCAACATAACGCAACCCTCATTGCGCCCAGACCTCCTTGATAGTACGGTATAGTGAACCCCTGAATGAAGCCCTGTTAGGGGGTGCGAAGAAGGGGGTCCCTAAAGGACACGAGCCGGAGACCTTGGAGAGGCGCCTATTAGAGTAGGCCTATTAAGGTAGAAGGGTTGCGGAGTGCGGTTATAGGCAGGTATTTAAGGCACTAATAGGTACACTCACAATAGGGTTCAGACTCTTAAGGTTCTGTCACCTTTTTACAGAGTAGGAAAGGGGAGGATTACTCCCCCCCCCATTACCGACACCAAAATAAAATTCATCAAAAGGCTCCCTCTGAGATTCAAGCCCAACGGAAGGAAGAGGACACCACAAGAAGTAGCCCAATAGATATTTACTCACCTGCAAATCCCACTAATTAAGAACCTTGATGTCCCGACAGGATTCATTGTGATCTGCCCTGAAAACAAGGATGTCGAGAAATTCCTATCCTCCGCGGGCAGCATCACACTCAACAAACTTAACCTTGAAGCGAAAACCCCCCCACTGATCACGGCCAATAGATCAGTTGTATGCAGGAAGGTTGAGCCATGGGTAGGAATGAGCACTCCTCAGGATATTAAGGAGGAGTTGGAAGCAAATCAACCGTGGCTGAAAATTCATTACATTATAAAATTCAGGGATCATACTCACGTGTCTGTGAAAACACCGAAATGGCTACCAAAATCAGGAATAAAGGACTTATTGTCTTCTACACTAGGATCCCGCAAACCAACATCCAGAGAGACGCATTCATAAACATATAGATATGCTTCCGTTGTTACGAAATGGAAGACCACATAACGGCGGAATGTCAAAAAAAGACCTCACGATATGTTCGGAGTGCGGGATGGAGGGGCACACCCACCGATCATGCCAGAGCACGACCAAACAGTGCATAAACTGTAGAGGACCACATCGGACAATGGCGATGTCATGCACTAAAAGAAAAGACATAATAAAAAGGAAGGAGAACGAAGAGAGATTGAAGGGACAGGAACATAACATACGCCTCGGCGACAAAAAATACAGTAAACAACCAAAAGACAGAAACACAACTCAACATAGACGGAACATTGAATGTCAAGATCTTGCACCTGTATCTTGCCCTCGCACATATTGAACATTGCCAACCCCGGAAGCTACGCGAATACCCTAAACGGAATGCTCAAGGACAACGGTTTAGAACCCATAAACTTTCCCAAGGATGTGGACTCGTCAGCAGAATTTAAGATGAAGATTTGTGACAAGACAACAAAAGCACTAGTCGAAGAAGCAAAACCACAAGACGAAAACAATGAAGACTCAAATACTGATGAAACTGAATCGGATAACAGCACGGAAGAATCCGTCCAGGAGGTTAGAGTCACCAAAAGGAAAGCCCAAAAGAAAAGAAGATCCAGATCCAGCTCACATAAGACATCAACCCAACGGCAGAAAGGAAAGGAAGTAATCATGTGTAGACGAGAACAGAACGAGAGAAAGAAGAAGAAACGATCAACAAGACCTAAAGAGACAAACGGAAACCCCAAAAGGAATATCAAAATGGACAAACCTAAACTGGAAATCCTTCAAATTAATACTAACGGTTGGATAGGTAAAAAATGCATATACGGAAATATCTTTAGAGAGCTTGACCCAGATGTTATTTTAATATGTGGCCACGGATTAGACCTAGAAACAGAAAAAATAAAAATATGGAATTATAACGTTGTAGCAACGAATCCTTCGAGACAAAGACACGACGGAGTAGAAAATTGCGATCAAAAAGGAACTAGACTATAAGACTCACCAAGGACTAAATGAATCCTATGCAGCAGTAGAGATAAAATTAGAACTAACTAGTCTTATAATAGCCACGGGGTACCAACCACTAAGAAGAGACGGATTACCAATTGCCAACTTCACTAAGCTTTTAATAACAGGAACTCAGTCATATTGATGGGAGACTTCAACGCACACTGTGCAAAAAACGGATATAGAACAAACATCAACGCGGGCAGGCATTTGAAAACTTTAACTTGCCATTTAATTTTCACTTCGAACTGGTTGACATACAGGTCAGCGACTACATAGCTACACTACTTACCATTAACCAGAATCCCATACAGAAGCTAGGTAAGAAATTGAAAGCCTCTCACCAGGCAGACTGGACAAAGTACAAAGAAGTTTTAAGGGAATATGAACCAAGGACTTTCATCAAAGCGACTATAGAAGAAATCGACGAGGGACTTAGAGAAATTAGGAGTACGCTGATTAGAGCAGACGAAAAAGCAGTTCCAAAAAGAGCCTTTAGAACCATCTAAAACTTCAGATGGTCACAGGAAATGATAAATGAAAATACGGAAATAAGACTTATCTCTGAACAAATACGGAGGGAAGGAATTAGTAGAGACCTATACAACCAACTTAGAAGAAATATAAGAGAATTAACGCTAATGATAAGTGATAAGCAATGTAGATGAATTACAAAATAAAGCCTCTCGGAGGGCCAGGAGGACATATACGTTAAAGTCCCCCCCCCCCCCTGCGGAGAAAGCAAGAGAATCGAGCCACATGAAGAGAGTCGTGGGAACGTTAGCCGGCGGAATAACAGTCAAACGGCCTCCTTTTTTGATCTCCCCGCCGCATAGGTAGTCAGGAGCGAGCTGCTGTTCCAAGGTGACCACCAAAGGCCATTGCGCAGCGCTCAAAGGATCAAATTACCTACGAGATCCGGAGGCCCGTGGTTAAATCGCCACAAAAAGCGGTGCCAGTCAAAAAGAACACTAAGGATGGTGACGGTTGGCGGTGCCTCTAATTAAGAAGATGACTTGGGCACCGCGGTGCCACCCTCCTCTCACCTCTCGCTCTCCCCTCTGCGGCCTCGCCCCTTCCCCCTTAGAGGGGTGATCGCAAGGCTATAAATAAGCCCAAAAGGAAAGAAAAAAGATTATTCCGTTAGAGACGATAGAGGACCAGTTCGAGAAGATCGGTCCTTCGCCCAATTTCGAAATAACTTTGAAACGTTACGTTTTGTATCGGTGCCAGACCGAAGTTTCCTGCACAGGCTTAGTAAGAAGCCTGGCTGGACCAACATTCCTAGTGCCAAACAAGAATTTCGCAGGTAAGATAATAGAAGAACCATCACCATCGAGTGACTCTCAAGTTGCGATCTTAATACCGAAGAGAGAAGATAAAACCATATCCGAAGAATATCCAATTTTTCAAGAACATTTAAAATCTCCTCTTATACCCCCAAATCCAGTGGGTAACCCCTCGAAGAAGACTAGGATACAAAGAGGCTTCAAAAGCCTCCAGAAGAGTACTCCTTGAGCCAGAGAGTACCACTCCTCCCTCCGATTTTTAACGTAAATCCGAAGAAGTGACATCGTGTCTCCTAAACCCCCTTCCAACTCGTGGAAGATCTACAATTGGCCGCTCCAACATAACGCAACGGGATAAAAGCCATCTAGTGACATCCAGCAACCCCTGATCCTTTCTTTCATGTAAGTCAGAACGACCATTTATATTTATATTGGTTTAGTATGAGTTTATTACGGTACTCAAATTAACTGAAGTAGAGACAATTGTTAGTGAACCCCGTCATATTTACAGTTAGAAGAGTGAAACTTAAATTGGAGTTTAATGTTAATCTAAAAGGGTCACTATAAAATAACTAATCGGCAATTGGTTTGTTTACTTGGAGCCTATTTCAAATTTGGCATGAATAGTTTCTGAAATTGCCCGGTTTCAAGTATGGTTATCTCCGTTAAACTTATTAGCTGATTGGAAATATTTTATTTTTTGTAGTTAATTGATAAATTTAAAATATATATTTATTTTTGGATAATTCTGGTGTTTCAATGGATCCTTTACATGTTTAAGGGGCTCTCTCCTTAAAACGGATTAGACGCTGTGACACTCTCTCAATAATAATGTAATTAAAAAGTCCACTCAGCCAATATAGAAGTATTGTTGTCCTTCATAAGTAATAGGATCAGACTGGCGCTCTAAAGCAACACAACAGTACCACGACAAAAGTGGTGCCAGGTCTGTAAAATTTTATTAGAAAGAACCCAGCAGCGTCTAATTAAGGGAGAGCCAAAACGTAAAAGGAATACCATGAATAATAGAATAATTGACGATAGGAAAATTGGTAAAGTCAGGGGTAGAAACAAGCTAAAGGTAATTGTTAGGCCAAGTGGTAAATTTGTTGGAGTGGTATTCCAATCAACATAGTAGTGAGATTAAGGGTAGCGTAGGCAGCGCGCTACCTGGTGAGTGGTGGCATAAGTACCTGAGAGTACAGCAAGGAAAAGTCGACGAACAAACACAAAATGGATCTGGTCGAAATATTCTACCAACAAGCCCAAATTCTGGGACTTGAAGGCCAGGATATGGATGCCTACGTCCTAGCAGAACTGAGAATAGAGGCGGAAGAAGAAGAAGAGAGAATACAGTGGGATAGAGAAAAAAAGAATACAGTTGGATAGAGAAGAAAAAGAAGAAAGAATACAGTTTGACAGAAAAATGGAAGAAAGAAGATTCCATTGGGAAATAAAAAACGAAGAAAGAAGAATACCGAGCGGAAGTAAAACAAACGAAAGAATAAGACAGTTGAAAATAGAAGCGGAAGAATTCAGAATAAGGACAGAAAGAGAAGATATTGAAAGAAGAATAAATATAAAAACAGAAGACGAAGAAAGAAGAATATGACGGGAAATCGAACTAGCGAAGGCGGAAAGAGAAGCCGAGGATAGAAGAATAAAGAGGGAAAATGAGTCAAAAGAAAGAATGCTCGCGCTTGAAAGAGCATCTATCGAGAACCAGATGGAGGTCGAGGAAGTTTTAGCTTAGCCTGGACCTAGGAAAGGCTTATCGATGGGAACCCAGCCAAATGGGGTAACGGTAGAAAAAATAAGTAGGGATGAGGTACAAGCAGGAGTACCTAAGGAAGAACCTACGAGGAGAACTCAGTCAAATGGGGTTATAGTGCACCATTTTAATGTGGTACACCCAAGTAAACCAAGTCAGATGGTAGACACGGATAATGAATATCCACCAACCCCAGTTGTCTTCCCCCAGAACGAAGCATCCACGGAGTTACCGCTAAAACTCCAAGTCGTAGTGAGCTCCATGCCCATTAACGATCCGGTAAGGAAAATTGTTTCCGAACCAATTAGATCGAACCCAGACTCGATCTTCTAGTGTACATTGATAAAGAATGATTATGGGACTCACGCTCCAATCAATTATGCACCACTGCAACAGGCCACTCTAGCAATAAGGTTCAGTTTAAAATTAGTCAAGTACCATAAGAAGGGTAATTCGAGTAGGTTGAAATACCACTACTATTTAGTGACATACTTGGGTAGACTCAATAACCCGAACGGCCGACTCAGACGCGGTAAAGTATTGGTTATAACGCACCATTTTAATATTACCTATATAAAAGGGTTCGACCATTGTAGGGCTGACTCGTTAAGTCGGAATCCTGTCGACGATTCAGGAGCATGCCGACTAATGTATTATAATAGGTGTCATGTTAATTGTAAATCGTTAGAATTGTAATTAAGAAGGGGCGACTGAGCCCCTAATTGTAGATAAGAATCTCCTAAGCTGGGACAGTAATGTAGTAATTAATGTAAGGTCAGGTGCAAACGTTATCGAGACATTCCCTAGTGAACTCGAAGTTTATTGTATAATATAGTGTTCAGTAAGTTACCTTTGTGGATTGTGGTAAATGTCGGACAGGAATACCCCCTCCCCCTGTAAATTTCTTTAGGAGGGAGGTAAATGTAGAGGAATTACAACATAAAGCCTCCCGGAGGGCCAGGCCGATATATACGTTAAAGGCACCCCCTATCCCCTGCAGGGAAAACAAGAGAATCGAGCCACATGAGGAGAGTCGTGGGGACGTTAGCCGGCGGAATAACAGTCAAACGGCCTACCTTTTTTTATCTCCCCGACGCATAGTTAGCCGGGAGCGAGCCGCTGTGCCAAGGTGACCACCAAAGGCCATTACGCAGCGCTCAAAGAATCCAATTACCTGCAAGATCCGGAGGCCCTTGGTTAAATCGCCATAAAAAGCGGTGCCAGTCAAAAAGAATACCAAGGATGGTGACGGTTGGCGGTGCCTCTAATTAAGAAGATGACTTGGGCACCGCGGTGCCACCCTCCTCTCACCTCTCGCACTCCCCTCTGCGGCCTCGCCCCTTCCCCCTTAGAGGGGTGATCGCAAGGCTATAAATAAGCCCAAAAGGAAAGAGAAAAGATTATTCCGTTAGAGACGATAGAGGACCAGTTCGAGAAGATCGGTCCTTCGCCCAATTTCGAAATAACTTTGAAACGTTACGTTTTGTATCGGTGCCAGACCGAAGTTTCCTGCACAGGCTTAGTAAGAAGCCTGGCTGGACCAACATTCCTAGTGCCAAACAGGAATTTCGCAAGTAAGATAATAGAAGAACCAGTCACCCTCGAGTGACTCTCAAGTTGCAATCTTAATACCGAAGAGAGAAGATAAAACCATATCCGAGGAATATCCAATTTTTCAAGAACATTCAAAATCTCTTCGTATACCCCCAAATCCAGTGCGTAACCCCTCGAAGAAGACTAGGATACAAAGAGGCTTCAAAAGCCTCCAGAAGAGTACTCCTTGAGCCAGAGAGTACCACTCCTCCCTCCGATTTTTAACATAAATCGTGTCTCCTAACCCCCTCCCAACTCGTGGAAGATCTACAATCGGCCGCTCCAAAATAACGCAACGGGATAAAAGCCATCTAGTGACATCCAGCAACCCCTGATCCTTTCTTTCATGTAAGTCAGAACGACCATTTATATTTATATTGGTTTAGTATGAGTTTATTACGGTACTCAAATTAACTGAAGTAGAGACAAATGTTAGTGAACCCCGTCATATTTACAGTTAGAAGAGTGAAACTTAAATTGGAGTTTAATGTTAATCTAAAAGGGTCACTATAAAATAACTAATCGGCAATTGGTTTGTTTACTTGGAGCCTATTTCAAATTGGACATGAAAAGTTTCTGAAATAGGCCGGTTTCAAGTATGGTTATCTCCGTTAAACTTATTAGCTGATTGGAAATATTTTATTTATTTGTAGTTAATTGATAAATTTAAAATATATATTTATTTTTGGATAATTCTGGTGTTTCAATGGATCCTTTACGTGTTTAAAGGTCCCTCTCCTTAAAACGGATTAGACGCTGTGGCACTCTCTCAATAATAATGTAATTAAAAAGTCCACTCAGCCAATATAGAAGTATTGTTGTCCTTCATAAGTAATAGGATCAGACTGGCGCTCTAAAGGAACAACAACAATACCACGACAAATAACAAGAATATTGGAACGAACAGGTCAGGAAGTAAGATGTCGAAGAATCACCAAAGAAATTTTGGAAATGGGTAGATAGAATGAAGGAAAACCCTGCAAAGGAGAAGATCAATATTAAAGATGAGAGAGGGATACTAATTGAGGATGAAAGCAGGATACAAATAGTTTTCAAATAATACTGGAGAAACGTTTTTAGAATCAGCGAAGAAGAAAATGAAAATTTGGACACTGATTTTGAGAACGTAATTCTCGAAGAACTCAACCAAACAACGGCCAGGAGTCAAGACTATGATTCGGTTGACATAACGAGAAATAATAATGAGGGAAATGATGCTAAATTATCCGTACAAGAACTAAAGGATAGCATAAACAACTTCAAACGAAAGGCGCCGGGAGTCTCAGGACTCACAAAGAAAAACTACACAGAAAGGACCAATAACATCTTGGAGGGATTGAAGAACCTATTCAATGCCGGCCTTAATACAGGCTACTATAAAGACCTAAAAGTAGCAAAAATGATTTTTATCCCAAAGCCAGGAAAATCTCCACACATGGTTGAAAACTATAGACCAATATATGTGCTTGACTTCATCGGGAAAGTATATAAAAATTTTTTAAAGAAGAAACTCGATCAACATCTGGTGGAGAACGACCTGCACAACGAGTACCAATTCGGATTTCGGAAGAACAGGAGCACGGATATGGCGCTCTGTTTAATTATGGAGAAAATAGCCAAGGTCAAAGGCGAAAAGAGGAGTGTGGACATAGTATGTAGAGACGTGTCCAAAGCGTTCGACAAAGTATGGCAGAAAGGCATACAATATAAGATACTTCGGCTCGGATTAAGCAGTCATCTGGAAAGGTTGCTATGCAACTATGTAGCTGATAGATACGCGTATATAGACATGGGTAATCACCAAGGAGAACCCTTTAAGCTGGAATTCCCCAGGGCGGTTGCCTAAGTCCGTTATTATACGCTGTATATACAGCGGACACCCCCCCTCCAATGATGGAGGGATGTATGAACAGGCACGCTCAATTTCACGCAAGAGCGACGGCAGAAGAAATTCGAAGAATTAACGAATACGAACGCAGTAGGAAAATCAGTACGAACAGAGACAAATTTAAAATAGTTCCCATATACAATAGAAAAGTAGCAGACATCAACGTGGACAATGTAAGATATGGATACAGTAACGACTGTAAAGTACTAGGTTTGACAGTAACGAAATCCGGTTACACGAAACACGTAGCCGAGATAATACAGAAAGCAAAGAGAGGACTAGTACTCCTGTATAAATTAAGAAATTTAAGTCAAGAGAATAAAAAGAAGATTTACAATGCGATTATCCAACCAACACTGACCTATCAAGCAATCGCAATGTGTAAATTGTCAAGAACTTAACTACTCGAACTACAAAGAGTCAGAACAAAGCAATGTACCTAGTGACAAATAGAAGAAGGGCAGAGATGAGAAGGATAGAAGAACTACGCAGAGAAGCCAATGTCGAGCCCTTAAGCAGGATGATCACGAAGAAAGCAAAAGGAGTCATCGAGAGGACACATGACGAAAATAGAGACGAACTTTCAACGCAAATAGAACTAGGAGTAGACTAGAGGCCTCATCGACACTGACCAAGCAGGGCGAGGATCGGAAATAAAGACGAAGAAGAAGAAGACATCTACACGTAGCAGGAAGGATACATCACCGGATGTGACAACAGATAGAGAGATAAGGCAAAGCGACGAAGGAAAGGGTAACAAAAAATGGAAAAGCGAAAAAGATAAAAGGGAAAACATACATGCAAGAATAGACAGTTAGAATACAACATAACGTGAGAAAAACAAACAAATTCTACTTAAAAACAAACACACACTAATAACGGTTTGAACGCCAACTAGTTAACAAAAACGGAAAGCACATACACCTGGATCTAAGGTAACTTCCTCTATAACTATAATCCCAACTTCTAACTAATTAAAATGGACAGAGATTACTCGTATATATATATATATATATATATATATATATATATTAAGAAAAATTATTGCAGTAACGCAATTAATTATGCGGTTAAAAGGCTGTTTTTGGCAAACCAGTCTTCCTCAAAGCCTTCGGAAGAAGCTCTTCTCACATACACGAAAAGGCTTTGAAGAAGACTGGTTTGCCAAAAATAGCCTTTTAATCGCATATATATATATATATATATATATATATATATATATATATATATATATATATATATATATATATATATATATATATATATATATATATATATATATGATGAAAATTAATGCAATATCGCAAGAAAAGATGAGGAATTAAACCACATTCTCCGAAGACAATTTAATTCAGAACAGTTTCGGTGTATCTCACACCCTTTTTCAACTGACACTGGGCAGAAAATATATAAGAGAAAAGCATAACACAAGATCCCCTCTTTTTCCCCCCAATCCCCTACTTGTGGCTAATCTGGGTGGGTGGGTTAGGCCTATATATATATATATATATATATATATATATATATATATATATATATATATATATATAATGAAAAACTCACAAGTAGCACGCGAGGTTGTCGATGAATGCAGCGTAACTACGAACTTTATTTGATTCCTTATCAAGTATAACGACAATAATAATATAAAAAGGTAATATGTGTGAAAGTAAAAAAATAAAGGAACGCCTCTAAGAGCAATATTACCAATGAACAAGTCGGGGAAGGAGGCAAAAAGCACATCAAGATTTATCAAGAACAGGTAGCAAGGTCAAAAGAAGGGGCAGAAAAGATAAAGAACAGAGCCAGTGGCAATAAAAAAGATTAACAGAAAATGAGAGCCTAAAAGAGGAAGATCAGTGGGTAACATGAGAAGCAGCTAAATGGAGGGTTAAGGAGAAGAGGGAGAGAGAGAAAGTAATAAAACAAAGTTTTTAAATACAAAATTAATGAAATAATTAAAGTACCCATAGCTATGGATATTAGACACAGAACTAAGAATATAAGTACAAAATGATTTCTTTAAGAATTTGTTTTTTAATAACAGTATCAATTTTGAAAAGGCCATTTTAACTCGATTACTTTTAATATCAGTCATTTAAATCGTATTTTGTTTGCTGATATCTTTTGTTTTAAATCCAGTATTTCAGCTTTTCTCACCTATGATCTCTGCCATTATTTTTTTTTAACTAGAACACATTAAATATTGCCCGTTTAAATTTGTTATTACATTTTATTTCATTTAAAAAAATATTACATTTCAATTTATTATATCTTATTTAATTCACTTTTGGAGCTTTCAAATAAAATTTTACTTTATTTCCTCTAAGAATTATTGACTATGAATGTTTGTTTTTATCCTTTTAGAACATGAAGATGGTCAATATACCCGAAACGTTTTTCCTCCTCGATAAATCCTCTGTTTTTACCTTCCTCATCAAGTTTAAAATAAGACTGGTCGACAGCAGCCCCCATGACTATATTAACAGGAAATATGACCCTGAAAGAGATAAGTGGTACTTGATTGTACCTTTCTTGAAATTTGTCGAAATGGTAATGTCTATACTAGTTTTATCTATTTCAAGTTTTACTCAAGATCCCTCTACCAGTCTGAATTTTACACGTTATACCTGGATTATCTGCTCAATGGAATTGAATTCAAAATTAAGACTTATGATAAGTTATCTGCCGAATCTGAATGCTCCAAACTTCTCTTACGGATTCATTCTGTTCTCCTCATAAACTACCGTAAGCTTAGTCACATCAGCTAACTGCTTGTCCTGCCCCCCCATAAATCTCAATTAGTGTATGGACAAACTAAATTTTTCTCACTGATGAATTGTAAAATAACTATCCACAATTTTCTTCACGAAAGGAATTTTTACTATCCTTGGGTTTCCAATTCAAACTTCTCAGCTTTAAACTTAACTATTCCTCCTACTATTTATACTTTGAAAAGTTTTTACATGACATTTTTAAATTACCCATATTTGGAGATCTCGAAATTGGCTCATGGATTTTACCGCAAGCTTAGAAAATTAAAAACTTTTCTCTTATATCCAAAAACAATGATATTAAAACGTTGAGATCCCTATCACAAAATCCATATATCTCCATCCTTAAACGTGATAAAAGAAATGAGGTCGTTCTCTTAAAGAGAACTGACTATGTGAATAAAATTGACTCAATCTTTACTCGAACGTCCAAGTTTAAACTTCATATATAGAGCCTTGTCAAAAGTATCGAGCACCCTATGTAATTATTCATATAATGTAATTAGACATTTTGGGTGAATGAATTAAGTACTTTTCTTATATATTTATTCTTAATTATTTTAATATCGATTTTGAACCCTCTTTTGTTTTGAATTACAGCCTTAAAATTCTTTATGGCGTGTATTTCATTAGATTTTCGCAAATTTCTGACGCTCTTTCCCCACTTAGTATATAATTTTTGGTACAGTTCTGTTTTATATGTACTTGTGCTACCTTTTATTACTTTTCAAACACTTCTTACAAGTGTTCATTTGGATTTAGGTCTGTGCTTTGTGTTGGCGTGGGATGAAGTTTCTGGATAGATGGATCGAAAACTTTGGACAGTATGGTGGTATATGTTGTTGAGTTCATTCTTCACTGGCATAAAAATATCTCCCCTGGCCCTGATGAAGACACGCAGTGCCATACCATAATAGAACCACTTCCATGCTTCATAGTTGGTACCACTCAAGCAGTGAAAAGTGTAATGTATATCCAAAACTTCGTCTCACAAAGTACTGAAAATCTTCAAATCGTTAAAAAAAGTTAAATTTTCAAATCTTTTCCTTCTAAGATATATGTAAGTAAATGTAAGTATATAAATTACATGTAAATCTACAATACAATAGTCTTTCTTACATACCTGATAATTACTTTCATCCTACCAGATAACTTTAGACCATTGTTCATATGTCCATTTTTGTGATTTTGGCCATATAAGATGTATTTCTGTTGGCCTCAGATGTTTGTATTGACCAATTACAAGGGGGAGAAGAGCCAACAAGGAACCTGACAAAATGAGCACCCTGTTGGTCCAATGAAATCTTTAAATAGGCACACACACCAAATACTAAATAATATGTCATTTGTTAATAATTAATGTATTAATCCAAAGCAAACTGTATACTTCTAAATAATTAAAAAACGCCAGGCAATGAAATCGCTGTTCTCCCACGGTAAACACACACACATTCGCACATTAAAAGACAGTTGCAAGCCGACTATTTTGTCCGCGCTGTGATAAGGGAGAGAATTGAAATAGCTGTTCATACAAGTAATAAATCTGATAGAGAGTAAGTCTGACCCATGATATTTTGACATGGATCCGCGAAAGACGGAATTTTATTTGCTACGAATATCAGCCCGACCATATATTTGTCAGATTTACAAATACAAACACTCTCTGCGTGTACACGCGTTTACGCTAGATTACTCACATATCCTTCAGACAAATAGGCTCCGCCTAGCAATCGGATTGGAGAAACGGAGGCACGCCCCCACTCTTTCAATAGGATAAAAGGGCTTGTAAAAGCCACACATCAGAATAGTCACTAACAAAATTGAGACCAACATTAATACAAGACATTAAGAGAGTCAACACCAAAAGCCAGATACAAGGACGTAAATATACAACAAACCTATACATACGAACTCAGCGATTTCACTTGTCAGAAGCAGGGACCGACCATAAGACCAATAATAAAGCTACAAAACCCACCATTTACTAATTTCCTTACCTATGGTTTTATAATATATTTTGCTGTTTTATATTTAGTTACTAACTCAAAGAACTTGTGGTTTTGGGGAAGACTTGGTGGACTTCAGGTTCAACACAGCTATCACATCTAGTTTTGCAATGGTGCAATTGATCTCCTTTGTCAAAGACATCTTGAGAGCCAAGAGATCATTTGTCTCTAATGAAAACTCAGAGACTACTTTTTATGAAGGTAAACTTGCATCACATGGACGAAATTTCTAACAATAAGAATAGGGAAACAAAAACATAAATTGTCTCTATAGTCTACCGTGTCATTTTTTTTATTTCTTTCATGTGTTATTGTTTTTCCTTTTGCTTAATTCGTCTAATTTATCAATCATTTTTTATAGTTTCATGCTAATATTGTGTTTCATTAAAGTTTTCTAATTTTTTTGTCCTTTATAATTTTTGCAATTCTTATATTTTATAGTTTTGGCAGTTTTGAGGTTATTTTAGAGCAAAAAAAAATCCGTTTTATGTATTATTTGATAATAATAAAATATTGATTAAGTTTAGCGCCTTTTGCGTTACTTTTGGTTACAATTTTTAACGAATTAAGGGATTGACAAACCTCTTTTGTCAACGGATTAAAGGAAAACGAATTTAATGTCTTGATTAACTGTGCCCACCTTTGAAATATTACACTGATATTGAACCAACTTCAAAATCTACTGGACAGATAAAAAAAAACCTCAAATGCCAAAAAAATTAGTTCCTACTCAAAATCGCTGACAAAAGTTGAAGAAAAGATGTGATTAAGGCAACAGAGGATAAAGTCGTGTTGAAGTGACAGATAATATACCAATTAAATGGTTGGTATAAATAGAAATGTCTCAGATATGAGTCATCACAATGGTTATATAATTTCACGATAAACCATATAGAGAATAGTTTCAACTCCCCAACTGACCTCTCAGATAAGGACAGTAGTAAAGGAGTCGCAGCTGATTTATGAACAATGTTGTGTAAAGCGATTGTAATATAAATATTTAAAGGATACTTAATTAGACATTGCAAATTGCTCTAAGCAAGTGTAATTATGACTTTGTCATCTGTTTGACCTTGATTTAGGATTCAAGGACGAAATGTTTGGAGGATTTTGTTGAAGATCTATCACGAAGGTAGGCGGGTAAAGTTAATTGTCGATAGACGCTCGAAGGTAGGCGAGTAATTATAATTATATTCATTTAAAAGTTATTTGGTTGATCGACAAAATGAGTTTCTTAAATGAGATTCCAAGGTAGAATTTTATCATCTTTAAAAGGCGGAGAAGCGCAAAAACTTACTTAAATATTTGAATGGCCATTGAAGATTTACTATGGCACAACCTCTGAGTTCTCTATTAATATTGGCAGATATGTCACTGCTGGCGTTTATAGCAACAATTATGTTTCTAATTTTCTATATTTTTAGGTTGATATAGAACTCCTTAGACTGCATATTAGAACATTAGGAATGTTGGTAGATAGCATATTCGAAGAGTACCAATCGTTTTGTTTAGTATTGACCTTTCGTTCCATTTGAGGTCATTCTAATACCTTAAAATTTCAGTATAATTGGTGGTCGTTATATCTAGTAAATATCGCGAATATAATGGACGAGGGAATAAGTATTGATAAAAATATCTTTAGGTTTGCTGGTTATTTATTAGAAAATGAATGTGAAATAAATTTAGAGGAGAAAATGGTCATCTATTTTTATTTACCAAAATACATATGAGCAATTTTATTCGCTAAAAAAAAGAGACCAAATGGGTGCTGGTTTAGATCTAATGGTTCAACTGTGGTTTATGGATCTCTCGCTAGCTTGGTGGATATTGGCGCTGGCTTTCTATCGTCGATGTATCGGGTTTTATCTCAAGCGAGAGCGGACACGAACCGTCAGCTCACGTAGAGTTCTGACCATTAATTGGTGGACGCTGTGTGTCCCCCCCCTTACACCAGATAATCACACGTAGCTAATCACAACACCGCTTTCTTTCGCATCTCATCTTCACAGCACAACACACATTCGTCTCTGTATCATGGGTAGTTATATTAACATACCGCCTCTACGGTGGATGAAGGTTGCTACCTGATAATTGGTTTGTGTCAAAAAAACAAAATACTTCATGGCATCTTCTCCAACCCAAGACTGGCTGGGTCTTGGCTCCCTCTGGCGCACCTTGCCTCTATGAATCTCTGGCTCGTCGTTGTTGAAAGTATGCACTGAAAATCCTGGTCCTTTGAGGAGTAAGGATGCTTAAAAGACTACTTCGCCATTACACTACCTGAATTTTAATAATAAAGGGATTTTTGAGGGTAACTAATCCATATTTATATTTTTTTAAAACTGAATAATTTCATTGTCAAAATGGAAACTTCAAATTGGCACCACCAGCAGTGCACACTGCAATGCATAGATTCTTCGCTTATCTTCGTGTCAAGTGCGGGGTTTCCATTAGTGTGCCATCACCAAACAAATTCCCCCGTTAGTGTACGCTCGACAACAACCCTAACCTAAATTAACTTAACCTATGTTGCTTAGTTAGGTTTTGTTTTAGAATGCTTTTAAAAGAGGGAAAACGTTAGTAGACCCCGCACTAAAGAAACACCGAATTAAGTGTACGAGATAAAGTTTTGGGGTAAAGAAACCAAGACTCGCGTTTACTAAGGACCATCCCTTTGACCCTCAGGCTCAGGGATCGCTGACCGGACGAGGTAACCCCCGAGGTCCAGCACTTACCGTATCTTCAAGTTTTGTCTCAGGTCTACTCTTGTCAGGCATCTTGTGGAAATGTGCTGAAATGTGTCTGATTCCAGGTGTCAATAGAAGCAGTTGTATTGTGTCGGTAGTGCGGTATTTTTTGTGTGTTTAGTTTTGGGTGTGGGTTGCACCGCAGCCTCGTCAGGATGATTCGTGTGTAACGTAGGAGGAACGTTTCTTCCTGGTTGATATCCGGTGGAATGGTGTTGAGGGGTGGTGATTTGAACATGATGTGAGATTAGATGTTATGTTGTGTTACGTGAGTGTATATTGTTTTGAGGGTAATGGTTGCTCGGTGGGAAGATGTGGGATTCCTTGAAGTACCATTGTATAGTATTCCTTTGTAGTTTTGGCCATGCTGTTTGGAAGACACTAAGGGACTTGCATTTAATGATGTAGTCAGTTTAGGCGACGTGTATTATGAAGAAAGTGGGTTCTTTGTAGGTCAAGATAGTGTTTTATGGACATAGGATTCTTTCCAGTGGAGTCCCGACCTGTAAATGAAAACAGTGACCTTATTCTTCAGTTATTTAGTTAGAATAAAAAAAAAATTAACCGAAGTTAGGTTAGATTGTTTATAATTTTTTCTTAGGGCCGTTTATTTTTCGTAGGATGAAAAGTGATTTTTTCTGGCTTGGGGATGGAATTTAGGTTTTTTATAATTGTTGGAAAGATCTTGTCAAACACTTTAATATTGTAGCAGCTTTATAGAAAATTTCAAAAAAACATCTATTGGCCAGTTTAGAGGGTTAATATTATTTTAATAGAACTTTACCTCCTTAGGTTTTTAGGGGGGTACTTGTTTCGTATACTCTCATATTTTCTATGGCAATAAAGTCACCTTGGTAACGAGTACTTGGAGGGGCAAATAACGACCACTTTTTAATCTAGATTTTTTCTTTAATCATCCACACTTTGTGAAATTTTACAAGATTTTCCTCTTTGTCAACAGTAACTTTTCCCATAGCCCGCCATTGTCACATAACATTTTCCATACCCTTTCCCCAGAGGCTACTTCGACTATATCGAGCAGGGACGTGTGCTACAAGTTCTTCATTTGTATTTCTGGTCGTCGTGAGACATAAAATGGACAACTGATTTTCAGAATATCAAAATAAAATGAGATTTTGTCGTTGAGATCATTTTCGACTCGTATGAATTATGGACAATTTATGGACGCAAAGTGTGAAGAATTTAAATGCTGCGGAAGTTTTCTCAAACATTTCTCTTGGAGTGAGTTTGCATAAATGCGCCACCGTTCGTAATGGAAACCCAGTAACTAAGGGTCGTTTTTATTAAAGTCGCAGGTTCGGGTCTTTTTCAGACCAAGCCCGGCAGCGAATTAGGCGTTCGAGGCTATCGTGAGGTTAAGGTTAGGCTAAGGTTAGGTTAGGTTAGTATAGGACAGCAACTTTCAAAAGTGGATATATTTATGGAACTTTCATTAGGGTCTTTGCGCTGTAATAAGCGTGAATGCAATTTCAGTGTTGGATTGCAAAAAGACATTTGGTTAGAAGAATCTAAATTATTTTTTGAGGCAAACGTTTATTTCATTCACTGATGGTGCCATGGGTTGATAACTACTGTTTTTGGGGGTTCAAGAGCTTAAAATGTCAACAAAATCCATAACTAATACGAAAAAAAATTCAGCGAGAAGTTTGCACCATTTCCTTGCTCCCATACCTAACCTAACCCCTAACCTAAAGCCTACCCTAATCTACAGACTGTACTCAGGCTACGAGCCTCGAACGCTATAGCCTAACCTTAATCTAGCGATAGCCTCGAACGCCTAATTCGCTTTCGGGCCTGTTCCGAAAAAGACCCTTAGGTTTTTTCTACTACTCGTATATGAATCTGTTGTAAAAACAAATGATCGTGTCATAGTTAGGGAATGTTCATGGTGACATTTGACTCAGCGGAGTAAAACCAAAAATGAAATATATTGACTCAATTTTTTGATTTTTTTCTAATGGAGTGATCGGATGAAACTGATCCATTTTAGGATGGAAGATTTAAGAAATAATTGTTGGGTATTACTGTCAGGACACTTGAGAATATAAGAAAATGGTTTTGGTTAGTGTATCATTACTGCTTAATAGAAACCTTACGACCAAATGGGTCCCTCACCCGGTCCCCCCCGGTCACTGACTAGAGTTTTCCCATGAGCAAGTTAAAAATTTTACCTCAACAATATGAAACAGACTTTCTAAACGAGTGAGATTTTACTGTTGTTTTAGTGCAAACAAAGCATGTCATCTGTTACATCAATTCGATGTCATCACTTCGACTTCATGTTGAATAATGCTGAGAAGCCCGTTTCAAAAAGGTACGTAGTTGTGAAGGAAATCATATGTTTTTTGATTTCGTGAAGTATTTCTACAGGTAAAGTTTAGTCATCTCAAATAAGAATATCGCCAAGGATTGGAAAGTTTGCCAGATTTCCCCCTACAACCTGGCAACTCCAGACAGGCAACTTTCTCGTAAATGATATAAGCTTTCCCTTAGCTTCAGTAATGTCCCCATCCTTTCCCTGCATCGAATTGATCAAATCATTAAGATAATACAAGTATAGGCCAAATATCTCAGGCTAACCCTCTGAATTTTGATTTTCAAAATTCCATGCAATAGAAGATTGCTGATGGTTGAAAGAATTCGACAATTCACTCTGAACTGTCAAAAGCACAGCCACGACTTAACTAATGTACCTCTCTGTGGCACAGTATAACACAATTTTCTGTTCCAATTTCATCACTGGATCTCTTTAAACAGACAGTGGTTTAGTGCACGTGCACGAATAAAGTTGACAGTTTGTACATCTTTGCACATAAATTCTCTATGTTTTTTAACAATGTTTTGGGCACCAAAGCTTGGCGATCTAGAACACTGAGCAATCAAGACATTTAGAGCTTTCCCCTTGACAAGATTTCTTGCAAGTCAGCTTCATCTTAAGAAATCGATCAAATCAAATCTCATGCTAAGTCATAGCCATCAAAGAATAAAACTATCAACTTAAACACATCATCTCTTTTGGTTGTTATTTCAAGTCAATCACAAAATAAAATTATTATTGATGTTTTTTTTATGAAATTTCGTACAAAATACAAACAGGTGACAAATTTGAAACGTCAGATGATTCATCTAGCTACAATGCTGATTTTTACAGGACTGTTTTTAGCATTGCTGATAACTGGAGTTGCTAGGTCTTGACTCATGTATTCAATTCTCTGGCTACGGTGTCGTTGGATAAGTAAACCTAATTCAGTCGCTTCACAGCATCCACCCCCTCCAGCTCACAGCACTTCATTAGGCTTTTCTTGGTGTGTGTGGAATTTTTTTATTTTGAGAATCCTGTACGAAACTTTTTAAGAGAATTCCAGAATATGTTTCCCAGGAGGAGCAAACTCATATGATAAAAAAGTTCCTTTTTGATCATAAATCTTTTGTCTTAAAATTTTCAGTCAAGGTGCCAACATGATTCCTGTGCTTGCTTTCAAGATGTTCTCTTAATACTGATGGCTTCAAATTTGCATTAGTCATTACAAAATTGATAATCATTTGTAGATTGAGGTCTTTCAGTTAATAAATACATAACGATACTTAAGTTCGAATCCCATACCTTCAAGAGTCATGAATACTCCCGGTTAAGGATCCAGCTACTTCTGAGGCACCACGCTTCAGGCCCATCCAAAACTTAATCCCAGAAGCCTCTCCACAAATACATCCCAACAAATCTATTCCCCTTCACCCCTCCATGTCAAGACCTCCCATGGTCCCCTAGCAAATCCCCTTCCTCCAGCAGCAACTTTCATTGTTGCTTTCCTATACAGTATATCTAGGCCAAGAGATATCCTTTATGAGACTGGAATCAGTGGACGGTGTTATTTATTGCATTACACTAACCGACTCAAATTTTATATTTTTCATATTTTCAAAGCGTTTTAGCATAGACACCCACGGAAATAAATAGAACAATTTCAGTTTTCTGCAACATTACTAAATAGAGTATCTTCATTCGCGGCTTTTTTCTGCTCCTAAATAATCTACAACGCCGAGAGTATTGCGGTTGACCTTTTTGGAGCACACTTCGTGTCACTCTGGATGCGTACCAGCGTACACGGATGACTCCAAGTCCGAAGAGGGGATCGACTTCCACGCGGTATTGCTTCTATTTGAAGTCAGTGGGGCTCTCCCTGACGTTGCGCTTGTCTTCACGACCGAGCTGGCGTCATGCATCGCTCGGTACGGTAGATAATGCGTTGTGCCCAGTTCAGAGACCGGATCGTGATCTATACTGATTCAAAAAGCGCCCTGAGTTCGATCGAGGAATTAAAATCTCCGCGCTCTCTGGCTTGCGGCATCCATGACGCCACGGTTCCTGTAACATGGGCACCTCTCCCTCGAAACCCTTGCTGCATGAACTGCACTGGCTTCCTGTCAGATCCTGTACTCACTTCAAGATACTTCTCTTCACATTTAAGGCCCTAAACAACAAGGCCCCGTCTTACCTCTCTTCTGCCCTCTCGCCACGCCATGTCCCTCGGGCCCTTCGGTCATCACATGCACCTCTTTTGAATATTCCTCGTTCACCCCTCTGCTCAATGGGGGACTGCTCCTTCTCAATCTGCCCCCCTAAGTTGTGGAATGCACTTCCTGCTGAAATCAGGTCTTCTCCCTCTCTTACCACATTTAAGCGTCTCCTGAAAACGCATTTTTTCAGTATTGCCTTCCCCCCCCTCTTGAATTTCCATTGAATTTCCATTCTCATCTCAGCACAACGTGCGCTCTGGGAAGGCCTCAGGCCTTGAAGAGCGCATTACAAAAGACTTATAATTATTATTATTATTATCTCGTGTTGTTTTGTTTACTGTTTGTATTGTTTCGTTTTGCGTTTTTAATGTAGTCTAATAATAGGTTAATTTGATTGTAGTGACTTATGCCCTTGGCGCAGTCGCCAAATAGAAAGCCAAGCGAAGTTAGCCACTGAATTAGCATTTGCTAAATTTAGTTCTAATAAATACTTCCCCAAATTTTTGTGCAAAATATCGCCATAAAACAATAACAAACTAAACAACACATAACAAAAAAACAAAATCTGGGTGTAAAATACCCAGAAATGAAGATGAAAATCTTCTACAAGCCACGTAGAGAAAAAGATAACATCTACAACTACAAAGGCTTGAATGCCCAGTGCATTACCAGATAAAATATTTATATATTTTCAACAAAAAAACAAACCAAAACGCAAAGAAAGCCAGTGATACCCTTTTACCAGGAATCTGTCTTTCATACTACCTTTCATTTTCACTTTCCTATAATTTTCCCCTATTTCCCCACTATTTCTCCTACTAAAACCCTCTTCTACTATATTCCTCACTTTATATATCCAATGTCCAATAGAAATATTTAATCATAAACATAACCTTCATTGCTTTCTAGAACATCATTCCACCTGTCAACAAGTTTACAAATGCCACGCTTGTGAAATTCTGTAGGTTTTGACGCAAAATATGAATTCAATTTGCTTTTAATCTCTTCTCTTGATGTCACCCTAAGACCATCCAAATGGTTTTTCAATCCCCTAAACATGTGATAATCAGATGGCGCAAGGTCAGGAAAATTTGGAGGATGAAGCAATATTTCCTAATCGAGCTCCTCCAAGAGATCTTTGGTCATTTAGGATGTGTGAGGATGGGAATTATCCTGATGGAGGATGAGACACTTTCTCTTGTCTAAGGTAGGTGGCCTTTGGCCCAAAGCAGTAGAGATTATCATTAATTGTTTGATTGTTGCCTAAGAGTAAACAGTTCATAATGGACGATTCCTTCACTATCCCACCATACATTCAACATGATTTTGGGGGCATGAAGTCCTCCTCCTGATTGTTGAGAAATTCTGCTTCCTAGACGGATTCACGAACGGCGGCGTTTAATGTTATGATAAAGTTTCTACTTCTCATCACCAGGGCCAATCCTGCACCAAAATTGTGCCTGGAGGTATCGTGAAAGCAATCACTCTCAGCAAGCAACACGATGTTGCAGATTTGCGGGACACATTTTTCAATCACTGGAACCTTTCCAATCTTTTTCAGTTGGCGTAAGGCAATTGTATGGATTACGTTAGATTGTTCTGCGAATTCCCTAGAAGTTGTAGCAGGATTTGGTGTTATAACAGCTTCCGACTCTTCGGAATCAAGTTCTTTTGGATGATCTTTTTTAGACCGTCTTTTAAACTGAAATTCCTACTTTACAAACGAGAAAATCACCTCCTGCAACTTCTTTCATTTACGGCATCATCCACATAAGTGCTCTGAATGGATTTTCCCGCTGTACTCGCATTGTCAACTTTATGAAGCTCAGAGAAAAACACTTCCAATATGAACTTTAGATGGGAGGACATAGGAGTGCATATCGAGGAAGATTATGATGAATATTTTTATAATCTGAAAGAAAAAGGTAGAAATTACTATTTGTAGCATTCCTAAACGATAACAAAAGACTACTTTAATAAATGTTATCTAAAACTTTATTCTATAAAATCGCACATTACTTTCGTTCCAACCTGATATTTTTCCTTGCCCTGATTTCCCGATCCTCCTCTCATCTCCTCATTCTACTCCACTCCTTTTCCCTTTACCCCTTAGCTTTCCTCTCATCGTAAATCTCAAGAAAGTGTCTAGGCCCGCATTCTCCCAACGCCAACAGGCCTCTCTATTCAATCTCTCACTCTAAGCTAGCTAAAGTTTCGGGATATTCTAGTCCTTCTTACAGGTAGCCTGACCCTGTCCCTTCCCTCCTTGTCGCAGTTTACACTCACCACATGTTCTCTCATCTGCTTGGGACATATGTGGCTACTGCGCAGCAGCCATTTCCATTCGGTTGTCAGTCTCATACCTCTCTCTTTCTCTCTTGACTGGCCTACATATAGTAGCATTCCGTCTCCGCCTTTTTCTAGAACGACAGTACACTGCATGCTCGGTGTAGATTTGACCGTCCTTTTTCTGATGCTATGGATAACTTAATTATTCAACTCCTTTGATCCTCATATTATTTAAGCAGATTTATACAGCCCAAGTACTACCCGGGGTGTCTGTTGCTCCTTTCCAGCATTGGTGAGCTATCCATCACTTGTCTGAACTCCGGCTCACCCCATATCTACACCCTTCCACTGACACACTCTTAATTTATCCTTATTGTCTGATGAAGTGCTTGTAATTAGACATCTCCTGGGCTGTATCCTAAGGGAAGTTTCGACAGCGACCTCTTCCCAGTTTATCAATCACTTCAACACCCTAGCCCATCTGTGGTGCGACTGAGATGGTACTCCAGTTGGAAGACTAGGTTAGTTACTCTGCCAGCATGGCCCACTTCCACTTCCATAAGGTTAATTAGACCCTAATCTTCCTCTATTCTCTGATAATTAACATCTACCTACACTTATTTCATTAGTCTAATAGCACAGTCTACCAAAGGGCGGACACATGGAAGTCTCCTAAGTGTACTGAAGCATTTGGTCATAGAAAGGATCTTATCCAACATTTAGTCCAGATATGCTATGCCAGAGCTTTGATATGTAGATGCCTAAAAAGGGGACGCCACTCCTTCTGGAAGGCTTTTGTCTCTGAAGTTTCCACTTACTTTACCCATCAATATCCGGCGCGGACCAACTGTATGGTGGATAGGTCCGTCCCCCATCCTTAGTGTTTGCTTGTCGCCAAGGACGGCGAGATTTTCCTGTTTGAGGGAGGAGTACCCGCTCAGAGGTTAGCCCTCTATTTCACCTCCATATCAAAGTCCCCATCAACTAGTCCACTCGGCCTTCCACCCAAGAGATAAGGATTATACTCTTTCTTTTACATCTTTTCCATATGAGTGCCACGCCATTTCCTTATGTCAATCAACTTGATGGAATCTCCTACTGCTCCCTCCATCACCTTTACCTCTCGGAGCTTCACATCTTCCTAGATCTTTAAAACCGGGTATGGCTTGAGGGCATACCCGGTCTCCGACCGCTCAGATGTCGCATCCTACCGTCCCATAACTATGAGCTGCTGCTCATGCATGATCGTGAGGAGGTGGCCTCACACTTATTTTTTCATGCCGAATCCAAGTCTCTGTACCATGATAGCCAGGGTGGCTTTTGCCAATTCCGAATTTGTATCGATCTCCTTCTCCACTTTAGGCACGAGGTCCAAAATTCATTCACACGCCCATTCAATTATTTTACATTAGCAAAGCATAGAACCTTACTAGCAGCACCTTCATTTTCTTTAGTTCAGATTCTTTTGTATTGTGATGGATTTTGCCCTCGTGCATTTCACAGTTCTTGTTCTTGTTCCCTCTAAGTCAGGGTAGTTTCCTTCTGGTCAACTTCTTATTGGAGGAGGATAGTCCCCAAGGCTCAGATCTGAGCATTCTTTTTTCTGTTTGATGAAATACGGGCATTTTATTCTCCTCCTATCCATCACCGGTACACCCTACGCTGAAAACAAAGTGATCTAGAATTACGCTAGATCTCTTCTCCTTGTCCCTAGAGAGAACGGCCAACACTGCAGCCGTTCTCTTCCTCCGCCCACAATTCTTCCTACGTTTTCTTTCGTCCTCGACACTACTGGGACCTAGACTTTAAGTCTCTACTCACATCTATGTTTCCCCACTCCAACAAAACAATCAATAAGGTTTATTGGCCCCATTTTTGACAAGAAGCTTTCACCGAAACCTCGCGTTTCATACTTTATTACCGCCAACTGTTTCGCTCTCAACCTCCTAAGCCATCAACCTCACACTACAGGACGAACTGACCACCCCATTCTTTCCGCCTCACCTTAGCTTTTTTTTTCATAGTTTAAAGAGCTGTAGAGAAGACCATGGCTGGGTGCTTACAGTGGTTAGTCGGCACACCCCTATTTTCTAGCCTCCTTCAGGTGGCAGACTTACAAATGTGATATCAAAATGATCGTCTTTTTGATCCGCACAAACCCATTGTGTTAAAAGGTTTGAAAGTCACTTACTTTTCAGTGAGAGCAAAATATCAATTTTTTTAGTACAAAAAGTAAATAAATAGCCCTCATGAAATTTTTTTATTACAACTGTTTGGAAAAGAGATTATTAATATATTACTTTCAGTTAATAGACAAAGGTATCAGCTACATTTTTATATAATATTTGAAAGTCTATGATAAGTCGTGTTAATTGGGTGATATCATTTAATCACAAAGGTGGGTCGGGGGTTAATTGGCACATTTACCAACTGACCCCGGTATAAGCATGTAGTTACACATTTGATTTTAACTTGCATTGTATGTATCTTTTAAATGTAATTAAACATAAATTCAGGTCAGGCTAAGCTGTAACAAAATGATTTATTAAACAGTTAAAAATAATGTTTACTAAAAATAAGGGGAAATTTGGCTACAATGAATCAAGTGTAAAAAGTGGGGATATGAACTATGCACGAAAATGGACAGCAGAGTTTACATATGTCAAAATTGTGCAAGTGACTCTGACTAGAGAGAAGGTTGAAGAGGTAGAAGGAATAATGGTCGGAGGAATGGGGAGAGAGTGTGAGGGAAAGAGAGAGATGAAGTTTTGAGGAGAGATGGTAGCCAGTGTGAAGGAAAGAGAGAGATGGAGTTTTGAGGAGAGATGGTAGCCAATATGGTAGGGTGAAAGTAACTTTAGCAGACGTGAGGGAGGATAGGAGCAGATGATTTAGGGAGGAAGGAGAGAGAGAGAGAGGAATGGAGATTACAGTTCAATTAATAATCAAATGTTAAACTAGTTGTTAGCAAATTGATTTTTTTATTTTGTTATTTGAATAAAATGTTCAAATCCTTTCTACTGATTGATTCATTCATTCATTTTACATTATGCCAACCAACACTACGATGTGTGTCAACCAACCCCATGTCAGGGGTGGTTGGCAAAAGTGTACAACATAAATTTAACCATATGCTACTTAATTTTAGAAAATTTCTGTAGACATTAAAATAGGTTTATTTAGTGGTGAGACCTTAACCTTTCATTTAGTGGTAGTTAGAATATACTCACATGAATTATACCAGAGTACTATGACAGAGACTGAAAAGTGTGTCAACCAACCCCACTCTCCCCTACGCCATTTGGAAATCCCTCTGCATCGTATTTTTACTCCCTTATACCAAATTCATGTTGTTCCGTCTGCACATTCCTTTCATCCACTCCCTTAAATCATCGATATCAAATTGCTATTGTATGACCTTTCGACCTTACACAATAAGCTGGTCACTTTTTGCTTAATGCTCTTCCATGTTGAGTGGCCTAACCATTCCCGCTGCCATTCTAGTAAACTCAGCCTTCTACAAAAACTTCATCGCATTAACTCCTTCCTCGGTTCCTGTGCCTCATTTCCCATCGCTACCCCCCAAAAGAGGTGGTGCTGGCGCCTCGCTTCCGTCTGGGTTATACCACTCTAACACACGGAGACCTTATGTCCTGCGATCTCCCTCTCTCATCCCTGCCGAACAAAATCGCGGTATCTCAGGTGTTCGTATAGTGCCTCCTGTATTCAATCTATTCCATCTCACTTTCACACCTTCTTTGCATTTCTTTCTTCCTTCTCTAGCTTGGAACCCTCACGTCTACTCCCGACCGACGCCCTTTGGCTCCCTGGAAATAACTTTGATTAAAGACAAAAAATAAATGACAACAGACTTACCCCTGTTTGCCAATCAGAATAATTTTCCAATGACTTTCACATTTAGATGGATCCAACCTTAATCCAGACTAGCACGATTAGCAAACAAAAGTAGCTGGCTACCTGACAAAAAGGACTACAACATAGGCAAGAACCATCACCTCTATGATCAACCATCAAAACGTGTGAGATCTTAAATTATAACTCCACTTTACCTTCTCTGAATAGGTTGAACCAATCACAATAACCTTTTCATGTTGGTCCATCTCACTCACTTTCTCTTTCTGATGCAGTACACTTGTGTCCTTACTTACCGCCTGACTTTATTCTTTATTTTGCTTTGTAGATAGAGGGAAATAGAAAAGGAGCTATGAAAAAATAAAGAACTAAATTAGTGTGATGTACGTTGCGAACGGCTTCCTGTGAGCGGCAAATTCACTGCGCCATCCTGAGTCTGAAAAAAGAATCATCTAAGCGAAGCTTTTAACCATTCACTTGCTCTTCTTTGCACGCTACAGCCTTTTCTTTTCGCTGTGTGGGACAACTCCTTTTCCTTTCCTTCCGTCCCCCCTAACTCGAAAATTTTCGTTATGATCCTTATATTGTTTCTTTGTCTCTCTATTGCTTCTGGTCAAATTTTTTACTCACTTAAAATTACATGAACATCAAAATTTGCTGCTACACACCGAAATGGGCGGACGTTTTCCTAGTTCCCCACGAAGGTGGGAGATAATTAGCCTGCCACACATTCACCCCACTGAAACACTCTCTCGTCTAAGAACCGGATTCGATGCTCGTTGCTTGTAGGAAGCTCCCGCCAATCAAGACATGGCGCCGACTTCGCTCATGGCCGCAGGTAGTTATAATCCTCTATGTCCCAGTACTACCCCCACCCCCTTAAAATAACAAGGACATGTTCTTGGTTCCCTCGAGTTTGCTAGTAATTGTCATACTGATCATTATGTTTTCAATATACGATCGGGGACGCCACCATAGAAAAGGGACGAGTGGCGCGTATAATAATGTTATTATTATTATTATTATTATTATTATTATCATCAATATTGATTATCATAAAATCAATGTAGCTAAAGTCTGCTGGCCATCGACAGCACAATCCTAATCACTATCATAAATTTCTTATTTTTTATTATTAATTAAACAAAATTATTTTATAATTTATATTAATTAATGTAGACCTAAGATACACTTTTGATACGATCATATTATTGCAAAGGGTTACGTTTTATAAGGTCATAAAACATTTCGTTATTTTCTTTTTAATCGTGACCTAGTAGTCTCCTCTATGTACTATTCGGACTTAATTCCCCACTCATCTTAATTGTTCCTAACTTGTGTAGAGAAGTAATAAAACTCTTTGAAAACTATTCCGGTGGTCAGGCTATGTATGAAACGAGTCTTGAAATTAGTCACGTTTTAGATGGTTTTAATTTGATGCCTATTTTCATGGGAGGGTTAAAATTTCGGTATTTTTATGCATTCATAAATTAAACATATCAATTTCGAAGACATTTTTGAAGTCATCTTTGAAAGCCATTCTTTTTTTAATTCACCTTTCAAAGCCATTCTTTTTTAAGCGATCTTTCAAAACCATCCATTTTTAATTCGTCTTCCATAGCCAGTCGATTTTGAAGTCATCTTTTAAAGTCATTCATTTTTGAAGTCATCTTTGAAAGCCATTCTTTTTTTAATTAACCTTTCAAAGCCATTCTTTTTTAAGCGATCTTTCAAAGCCATCCATTTTTAATTCGTCTTCCATAGCCAGTCGATTTTGAAGTCATCTTTTAAAGTCATTCATTTTTGAAGTCATCTTTGAAAGCCATTCTTTTTTTTAATTCACCTTTCAAAGCCATTCTTTTTTAAGCGATCTTTCAAAACCATCCATTTTTAATTCGTCTTCCATAGCCAGTCAATTTTGAAGTCATCTTTTATAGCCATTCATTTTTGAAGTCATCTTTGAAAGCCATTCTTTTTTTTAATTAACCTTTCAAAGCCATTCTTTTTTAAGCGATCTTTCAAAACCATCCATTTTTAATTCGTCTTCCATAGCCAGTCAATTTTGAAGTCATCTTTTATAGCCATTCATTTTTTAAGTCATCTTTGAAAGCCATTCTTTTTTTTAATTAACCTTTCAAAGCCATTCTTTTTTAAGCGATCTTTCAAAACCATCCATTTTTAATTCGTCTTCCATAGCCAGTCAATTTTGAAGTCATCTTTTATAGCCATTCATTTTTGAAGTCATCTTTGAAAGCCATTCTTTTTTTTAATTCACCTTTCAAAGCCATTCTTTTTTAAGCGATCTTTCAAAACCATCCATTTTTAATTCGTCTTCCATAGCCAGTCAATTTTGAAGTCATCTTTTATAGCCATTCATTTTTGAAGTCATCTTTGAAAGCCATTCTTTTTTTAATTCACCTTTCAAAGCCATTCTTTTTTAAGCGATCTTTCAAAACCATCCATTTTTAATTCGTCTTCCATAGCCAGTCAATTTTGAAGTCATCTTTTATAGCCATTCATTTTTGAAGTCATCTTTGAAAGCCATTTTTTTTTTAATTCACCTTTCAAAGCCATTCTTTTTTTTAATTCACCTTTCAAAGCCATTCTTTTTTAAGCGATCTTTCAAAACCATCCATTTTTAATTCGTCTTCCATAGCCAGTCAATTTTGAAGTCATCTTTTATAGCCATTCATTTTTGAAGTCATCTTTGAAAGCCATTCTTTTTTTTAATTCACCTTTCAAAGCCATTCTTTTTTAAGCGATCTTTCAAAACCATCCATTTTTTATTCGTCTTCCATAGCCAGTCAATTTTGAAGTCATCTTTTATAGCCATTCATTTTTGAAGTCATCTTTGAAAGCCATTCTTTTTTTAATTAACCTTTCAAAGCCATTCTTTTTTAAGCGATCTTTCAAAACCATCCATTTTTAATTCGTCTTCCATAGCCAGTCAATTTTGAAGTCATCTTTTAAAGTCATCTTTGAAAGCCATTCTTTTTTTTTAATTCACCTTTCAAAGCCATTCTTTTTTAAGCGATCTTTCAAAACCATCCATTTTTAATTCGTCTTCCATAGCCAGTCAATTTTGAAGTCATCTTTTAAAGTCATTCATTTTTGAAGTCATCTTTGAAAGCCATTCTTTTTTTTAATTCACCTTTCAAAGCCATTCTTTTTTAAGCGATCTTTCAAAACCATCCATTTTTAATTCGTCTTCCATAGCCAGTCAATTTTGAAGTCATCTTTTAAAGTCATTCATTTTTGAAGTCATCTTTGAAAGCCATTCTTTTTTTAATTCACCTTTCAAAGCCATTCTTTTTTAAGCGATCTTTCAAAACCATCCATTTTTAATTCGTCTTCCATAGCCAGTCAATTTTGAAGTCATCTTTTATAGCCATTCATTTTTGAAGTCATCTTTGAAAGCCATTCTTTTTTTAATTAACCTTTCAAAGCCATTCTTTTTTAAGCGATCTTTCAAAGCCATCCATTTTTAATTCGTCTTCCATAGCCAGTCAATTTTGAAGTCATCTTTTATAGCCATTCATTTTTGAAGTCATCTTTGAAAGCCATTCTTTTTTTTAATTCACCTTTCAAAGCCATTCTTTTTAAGCCATCCGTTTTTAATTCATCTTTCATAGGCAGTCGTTTTTGAAGTCATCTTTGAAAGCCATTCTTTTTTTCACCTTTCAAAGTTATTCTTTTTTAAGACATCTTCAAAGCCACTCGTATTTTGAAACCCTCTTTGAAAACCATTCATCTATTGAAGTCATCTTTCAAAGACATTAATTTTTAAGTCATCTTTCATAGCCATTCCTTTTTGAAGTTACCTTTCGTAGCCATTCGTTTTTGAAGTCATCTCTCCTTGTTATTCGTATTTGAAGTCATCTCTCCTTGTCATTCGTATTTGAATTCATCTCTCATACCCATTCTTTTTTCAAGTCTGCTTTCATAGACTTTCGTTTTGTAAGTCATCTTTGAAAGACATTTATTTTTTCAAATTCTTCTCTAGGTCGAACCCATTACGATTTGGAAATACTCAAATTTCTGTTTCAATGATTCCTTTGTGGTGACTCTTCTGAGAGTCAAGGACTTAAAATTAGTAGTTATTGTGACTAAAAGACGAAAAATTCTGCTGAAAATCTGAAATTGTATGAATGTTTTTTTTTCCAATAAATCTTTAGTGGTATAAAGATGTTCAGTGTAAACGTTTTAATCCGCAATAAAGTTTTGACATCTTCATGGTAATTTTTCAATGCCATCTCCAAAGAATGTCCGTGGCTTGGCGGTAATTCAGGTATGTAGAGCAGCGTAAATTTCTTCCGCAGATGAGACCTTCTACTACAGAATCCAAGCTTTAAATGAAGAGGAAAGGTAAAAATTAGATTAATAATAGGTCAGGCGAATAAGGGGAAATGTGATAGTACTATATAATTAATCAACCAAATTTCCGTATCGAGAGACCATCTAGCCAAGGAGACGGCAAACCTTTTGGTCTTGCGCGCCAATTCCATTAAAAAAAAAATTCTGGTCTTGAGTGCCAAGCAACTCTAATACCCATCTAGGTCGACTTAGGTCAACAGACCTAAGTCGATATGACCAAAAGATACTGTAAATATTGCATTAAAAGAAATATATTAAATTTTATCATTAGAAAATATGTAATTTTAATATACATACTTTTTAATGTAATCCTGTCCTTGCTTAAAGGAGAGGAAACATCTTTTCACGTGACAAGGATAGATGCCAAACTTGTCACGTGTGACAGGGTTTGCATAGCCTATGCATAGCGTTAAATAAATCGAACGAATTTCAGTAGCTATGGAGACCACCTCCCTTAATATAGAGTAAAATAAATCGACCGAATTTCAGTAGCTATGGAGACCACCTCACTTAATATAGAGTAAAATAAATCGACCGAATTTCAGTAGCTATGGAGACCACCTCACTTAATATAGAGTAAAATAAATCGACCGAATTTTCGTAGCCATGAAGTAAATAGCCTATAGCCTACGCATAGCGATAAATAATCGACCGAATTTCCGAAACCATGGAAACCACATAGCTTACGGAGAAGGATAGCGTTAAATAAATCGACAGTATTTCCGAAGCTCTGGAGTCCACCAAACCTACGCATAGCGTTAATTAATGAGAGTGTGATAGCCTTGATATGAGGGACGCCACCAACGTATTAGGTAAATACTTGACGATGGACAATGGAAAAATAATAAACCATCGGAAATTAATTAATTTTAGTTTGAAAAATATAGCTGCCTTTTTCAGAGGTTCCCGAAAACGTTTTTTTAATTCCTGGATTCCTTTGTTAGTGGAAAAGAAGTTAAAATTGGAATTTAGTTAGAGATTTAGATGATAAAGTTTAAATAAAGTCTGTTCGATTGCAGTCTAGTGAGTGTTTGAAGTTGTTATTCGAGTTATGAAAGATTTAATTAAGAAATGTTTTACCTAATAAAGTTACGAGTACTTAAGAAATGTTTGAAGTGTGATGATAAGTGCACTACGGCAAATAATAAAAAGGAAACGCCTACTTTTTTGTTTGATATTATTTTAATTTTACTTATCGAAAATACTTAATAAATAGAAAATTTAACAGGAAAAGAAAGGCTCAGAAAGAGAGTTGCTCCAAATAGAGGAGGAGTTTGCAAATGGTCACTTCCACTCTCGTCGGATTTCTCATGTGTTTTGATGTTCTTATTTGAAAGAGAGAAACAGCCCCTCTCCACATCAAAGAAAGGCCGAGCCACATACCCAATGAGGATACGTGAGCTTCACTGCACCCATAAGCCAGGGCCCAAGATCAGGGGACTAAATTGAATAGTATATTTTTCGAGCAGCAACTAACCGCTGTCAGGTTCAAAGTTTGAAAAATAGTCCTAAAATGAACCACTCGGTGAGAGGAACATATGTTGAAATAGACACACAAACAAAGTAAGGTAGATATACGAAATTAACGTAGAGAGAAGGACGAAGGAGAGAAACGAGTGAAATGTATTGGTTGAAAATATAGCTTCAACACTAAATGAACAAGAATGCGTTTATTTATCGGGCAAAACTTTATGTACAATCGTGTAAGTTTGAGAGTGAAAGTTTTTCCTGAACGAGATGAAGAAGAAGTCGGTAAAGGCGGAGAAGGCAAATGCCAATCTATAGCGAGAACTCAATTGGGAAATGGAAAGCAATTTTTCCTCTTCACCTCCTGAGTGATCTCGATTAAAACGGAATTATTTTTCTCTCGTGGGATCAAAGTCTACAACCTTCGTTTTTTCACCAAACAAAAATATAATGTTTTCTGCATTCTTTTATTTCTCTCTCACTTAATAATCAATTTTAGTACCTCGATGCGAATAAAATTGGACTAAAAAATCCTACGGAAAAAGTATCATAATTACAAGTTTTTAAATTACAACTTTTAAATTTGATTAAAAAAAGATAAGAAAATTACTGTACACAGTATTTAATTGCGTAAAACATGTGTTACATTTTGATATGAATTAATAAGCTACATAGGTAAGAATGATCGTTCGAAGCTTATTTAGGTGATATTTAACATCCATTTTCAATAGAACGCTTCTTTATCATTATGGAAATGTCGGACTTGAATTATACCTGGAGATTGTCTACGTCCTTGAGCTTATGTGGTCATAGACAATATCTTCAACATAGGCAAATGACCAGTCACTTTGGATGTGGTGAATGTTCCTGGAAAGCTGGATACCAAACTCATTCAAAACACCAAGTAGTACCCGTAATTATTCTTTCCACAAAGAGAATTGGACCATTGACTCAATTGCAATAGCACTATAGGGGTTGTTGCCATGTTGTGAGTGGTTTGATTACCCAGGATGATTAGATACTGAGTTTTGGTACCACTCCTGGGTAGCCGGATAGGTTTCTTGGTTCTGGGAGTGCCTTTTACGTGATGCGCTGATTCCAAAGGCTATAGTTATCTTCTTTATTGATTGCAGGCTAGGTAAAGGTGATCAGGGATTTCTGTGAGGGAAAATAAATCTTCCGGGATGGATTCAATATTCTTTATTCGGCGGGAACTTGGAAAGTCTTCAGATGTATTTATCTTTATATGAGTCTCTTCATATGTATTATTCTTCATGCTGAGGCACTTTCCAATTTCTCTTTTATGTAAGCCACCCGCATACACAATGGTATTTAACAGATTACAAAAGGAATTAATTTTTATACATTCGATATGAGTTCAAAGTAAGATTAAATTCATGCATTCTAATTACATTAATTTATTTGACAATGTTTTACATTATTTTAGAATCCTTCAATTGTTATTTAATAAGAGTATTGCTGAGTTTAGTTTATTGTATGTGGTTTGTTTTTAATTGAAGATATATTCGTTTTTACAGAAATAAAACAAAGCTATTATATTAATTGTTTTTTATAAAATTAAACTCATTTAAGGACTAAGTTTCAATATTTAATTAGCGGACATGGTAACGTCTGGAAAAAATCCCTTCCATAGTTGCCAAATTCCTCCATATCTCTTATTTCCGTGCTAAAAACACAACTTCACGTTTAAATATTCGATTAAATTTGATTTAAATTAAATTTAGAGAAGAAATTGGATTGTAATTATTACCTAAAGTCATTTACACAGATTTTTTAATTATTCATTCAAAATTATCATAATCTTGTCTGTGAGGGAACGAACCCTAAGGTCCACCTTGAGCCCCTCTCCCCCATTCAAGCAGAGACCACGTGGGCCTAAGCTGGATCTCTACACACAAGGAAAGAGAACTATTCTCGCGTGGGAAAACTTCAAAGCGGCTGGTAACACCTGTATTTGATCAGTCGGCCTATCCCCCGCTGAGACGCATTTTTCCGACCCTTCCCCGCCTGGAGACCAGGATCGACCCGAGAAGAAGCTTCCTCGGTCGTCTCATCTCGTCTAGGCCTAAAGAGACTGGCATCAATGGTTACTCCCAAGAGAATGCCATGCCTGGAGGCTTTCTAGAGAGGAAGCCGCTACTTGTCAGAGGGTACCGCCCGCATTTTCGCGAAGATACAGCCCCTCGTCTCGAGTTGAACCTCGAAGTTAGGTCTCGTCGGCTAGACCGATCGTCGTGAGTTTGGCAACAGTCAATCGGCAAATTCGTGAAACGACTTTTTCTTTGGAGAATTGCGCGAACTACTCTTCTCATCCCGTCAAGGAAACCTTGACCCTCGTATGAGAGTACTCATCCCAATTCGAAGTGTTTCACCCAGCCTGGAAATTGCCTTACTCGTGCCCCAAGTAATTCCGACCCCTCCGTCAAGAGTACAACGTCCCTCGAGCCGCAAGACTAGCTCGCCTCGTAAGAATCGCTTCTCTCACCAAGAGTCAAGGTAAAACCCTTTTACCCCTTTTTGACGATAATATCCCCTTTTGTCCTCGCCACCTGATATCCTCCTCCTGACCCTTCAATTGGACTCCCAAGTGTTTACTAACATTTTTCCTGTCTGACCAAGTCCCATATTTTGCTCCTCATTAAACTGATTAGTATTTGATTTATTATTTCATTGGGAGTGACATTATTCTTCCATTCATTTGCCTTTGTAGACATTTCCATAATTAGCATTATTAGTGTAATTAAAGTTTATTTTTGTTTTTAATCTTTCAATAACTTTGAATGAAACCTGGTATTTAAATCTTCCCTTTGGCCAACCATTAATCTCCTCACGCACTCACCTCTTATTAGCCCTGTGCAGCTGGTCTATCTATCTGGCCGCCTGCAACGTAAGTAGACTGCATTCTCTGTAGTGAAGGTATCCGCTCACGAATACCACGACACTGTCTTTGTTTCATTTTAAAACGGTAATAAACTTACTCGAGTTAATGGAAAGAAACAATGATTTATTTAAGCGTACAAATAAGGGTCTGTTTACCAGCATGAGATTAATTTAGAAAAATGTTACTAAGCTGTTTATTTTTTTTAACGTTAGGAGATATATACATTATAATGTAGACGGTATTTAATGTTATGAAATTTATTTATTATCTTTTGGCGCGAATGTTGAAATTCAGAAGAGCGATTGTCTTAGTTTCAGAGTTTATTGCTCCTAAGTACTCAGCACAAGCTCTCCTCATTTTTTTAAGGGTCTAGTTGTATCTTTAGGCGCTTGTTATAATTTTGTAGTTTTGTATATTTATTAGCTGTACTATTGCATTGCTTGCAGAGATTCCACCATCTTAGGCAACACAAAATACCCTGTCATTTGACCACTACTGCCCATTCGAACTTTTTCCAAAAGAGAGGATTTACTATACGGGAACAGTATTCTTTTCAGAGTACTTATCCATTCAGATTCCCTTAATCAAATGTCATTTTGGTTCGACGTGAGCCTATTATAAGATTTCATAAAAAACTTCACTATTGAGGTTTCTTTGAGTCTCTTATTCCATCATCCGATGTGGTCCCTACAGCACCACACATGTGCAAGATCTGCAGGTTACTTCTTTTAAGTGCGTTTGTTTCAGTAGGGATTTCAAATTCACATACTTTAACAGTATGTCTGTTTAGCATTCCTAAAACCTCAATGTCGCTTTATTCCCAAAACAGACACTTTGAAGGAAACCATCGTCTACATCTTTGTGCAACAAAATCTGGATTAGAAATTGTTTTGATCAGATTTTATCATTTTGCTAGGCACCCTGCGGATTTAAAGTTTCTCTTAATGTCCAAAAACCTCATGAAAGGTAAATACAGGAAGAGTTGGGTAATTTGTAGTTTAACTTCAATATAAAAGAAAATAACACAGGATTTTATTCTTCATTTTATTCGATGAAATTTTTGTCAAACTCAACTACGGTCTCCAGGCAGCGTTGGCTCTTGTACAGGCCTTCTCGATGGCCTCCTGCCTGTTTAACTGAGTGAGAACTGAGGGATCCTGGACTTAAAGTCTACCTTGGTGGAGCACGGGGACTTGTTGGTCTCTCTCTCTCTCTCTCAACCACGCCCCACACAAAATAGTCTAAGGGATTGTAGTCTGGGGAGTTGGGAGCCCAGATGTTCGTATTGATGTGGACAAATAAATTGTATGACAGCCAAAACTGGGTCCTCCTGCTTATGTCGCACATGTACGGCCTTCCAGCAGCCACCTTCTGAATCCAAGGCAGCACCAACTCCTCCAAGCACTTTATGTAACCCTCCATATTGAGTTTGAGGCCTACCTGGAAGATAAAGAGGGGCATGACGTGGCCCTCGCTAATGAGAACCCCAAACACCATGATGTGGTCCAGAAACTTGTTCTTCATGATTTTCGGTATATCTATGGGGAGCATAGTAAGCCAGCGGATCTTTTGCGAGTTTACCATCTGGTCCTAGTAGAATTTTTTCTCGTCTGAGAAGAACCAAAACACGTCAGACTTGAGGGGATGCTTCAATTTATCCTCAAGCTTCGCAACGCATTCCTTCCGTTTGTCCTTCATCTTCTGCGACAGAAGCTGGTCCTTTTTCATCTTGTATGAGTAGCAGCGGATGTCCTCATGCACTAACTGCCTGATGAGAGACTCTGACACTCTCTTGTCTCTGGTTATACACCTTATATTCTTGTTAAGGTCGTTGTCAATGATGTCCTGGATCTCCGCGACAAATTTGGGGATTCTTTTCTTGTCAGAACGTTTAGAGTGAGGAATTCGAGCTCATGTAACCTCTGAATCACAGCCTGACTCCTCTAACTCTTTTCTGCTCATTGCATCATCTTTAGATTGACATCCAAACACTCGGAGATATTCGCATTGGATATCCCTGCTTGAATCCCAAGAAGCACAACTTACCCTTTCCAAATTTTGGGAGGACTGAATTTTGCTACGGTTTGGTTCTTTCACAGAAGATGAACAACTGATTCGAATATGATAGGGAGAAGGGGGATCCGACGCCAAAAACACACTTGTGTCGAATTTAGAGTTGACAATGGTGACAAATTACCCTGTAATATAATAATAATAATAATACGTGGGATCTTTAATGCTAAGACCCCTCGTAGACCGTCAAGGTCAGTTAATTTTCTTGATTATGCTTCTATTTCTCTCTCTGTCAACCCTAAGGGCTAGAGGTGCCAGATTTTTCTTTCCCGCATTATTTATCATCCATTTTTAAACTAAATGTTTATCTTCTAAGCTTTTAGTTATCCCATTATAATTTTCTTTACCCTTCCCCGCACATTTTGTTTCTTCATCCACTGAGTGATTTTCCGTTTGTAGACAGAATCCAATCATAGAGTGAATGGAAATGCAATCCAATTCCTTCTACAATATACAAGATGGTTTTGCTTGTTGGGAGGATATTTCAGTGAAGAGAATTCTCAGGGTTTCGATTAGGGTGTGGACTTATTCGATAACGTGAAGTCCGATTCACGGTATTTGGATTGGTCTGTAAACATTACTGAAAGAGTAGAATTGTCTGAGATTGAATATTCTATTCGGATTTCCAGTTTATTCCAGTCATTCGTGCATTCTGTTGCTATAGGAGGTGTCGTTTTCATGGTAAATCATTCAGAAATAGGAATTTGATTCACGAATGTTTCTTTGTGTATCGTTAAAACACACCTTGTCTGGTCCAGAGAACCCCCAATGATATGCTCTTATCGTGTCTGAAATTTATATATAAAAACAAGCAAGTTTCTTTGTTTGAACTTCCCCTCTGCCCTTTAATAATCTGTATGTCCTTGGTCACTTTGAAGACCGACCTTCCAAGCCTTTTAGCGAACGAGAAGAGATGACAAGTTTTGTGGAGCCACAGGTCTTGTCAAACAAGGGAGCTGTTTATCATCCTTCTTTTCTTTAAGAATTACCTAATTGGTCAGTTAGTTATTCTATAGAAAATCTAGTCATTGCTGTAGAGGCAATAAATATATCTGAGTTTTTATAGAATCGATTCAAGACAAATCTCAAATATCCCATCAGATTCATGATGCTGCTAATTTTTCGCATTGACAACGCTATCACTAATTTCTTGCCAAGCAAGATAGCCAGAGGCGTTGGTGCTTGTAAGTAGAATGGTATGTTTGAATGTAAACAATAAAGTTATGTTCGCATCTTAGAGAATGTATGATGTCTTGAGCGCAAATGTTGGTCGAGGTTTTGAACTGTACCGAACCAGTCACGTGAGACGTGTGATACCAGACGGGCTGTACGGTGACTGTTTTTTAGAAAGGCTGTCCTTTTTATTCATTCTTCGTTTCATCAAATACTCCGGTTGGTCACTATTAAGTTCATATTTCGTTCGAACAAAGGGTGTCGAGTCCTACGGTAGAATTTAACGCGCGTACAGACCTCGTCGTTGTAATGGAGTCAACGAGTGTTGCCTTGTTCCGATTTCCACCCAGCCTTCGTCTTTCTGTATCGCAGGTGTTTTGAGTCTTCGAGCCTTTTATTGCTGGCCCCCAAAATTTTGCGGTCATTTTGAGTGGTTTGCTGGAATCGAAAATAAAGAGAGACAAAGTTCGCATCGATGAATTTCTACGTTGCGCACCAGCCGTTCGCTCGAGCAAATACGCCCCGTTTGGGTCCAGCTACTCTTGCCAACCATGACCTTTTTCGTCTGTGACCTTCCCTTCGCCTTCTTACACTCTCTCTCTCTCTTTCTGACCCACTAACCCCTTATTTCCACTTTAATTTGTGCCAGTTCTCTCCCTTCCGTTTACTAGGATAAGTAATAACTATATCCTAAACATTTTCTCTCATTCTCTTCTCAACATCATTTGCAACCTTTATCACTCCATGTTGACGTATGCAAAAATGAGATGAAATCCCATTTTCAAACATCAAATGTTTATATATGCACATATTACATTCTGAAGCATTAATTAATCAACCATCAACATCCCATTCTACAACATCCCATGTTTTCCCTATATATTTATGAATATTTCGTTTAACGAAGTAGGTCTCTGCAGCATCTCTAAAAGAGCTTGATATTGATTTGGGCCTACTTCCCTTTTCTTTCGAAATAAAGAGAACGGGAGATCACATTTTGGCCTCTGCGCTGGGTTTCCCTTTCACTGGAAGGATGCTGTTCTGGAAGACCGAAAGACGAGTCTTGCAACCGGCGTTTATTGATTGATTTATTGAAAGAAACAAATGACAGCTGCTAAGGTCTAATTGGTCGGCTTTGGTAGAGAGAAGGTTGAAGGAGAAAGAGGATAAACGATGCCAGCAAAGGTTTAATTGGTCGATGTGGAAGGTGGAAGAGTTACGGCGAAAGAGGATAAAAGATACATGAGGGACACGAGTAAAAACCTATCGCATGAAGGGGTTTAGAAACTCTCATAAGGGAAAACCGCAATCCAAAAGCATTTAAAAACAATAACGAAGGCATTATCTAAATTATAGAGTAACTAGTATATAAATCAATGGGAAGGGGGGCACTTAGTAAGCAAAATATGAAGAAAAAAAGTAATAAAAAAGGGAAGAAAATTCAAGGAATATATAACACCACTGTTTATTTACATCATACCTCGCCTTCTCGGAATGTAGCAGAAGCCTGTTAGAAGTAGGCTGTGCTTTAGTACTCCCAAAGAAACACACTCATTTTTGTACACATTATAAAGTACCTGTACATCTTTGCAGGGGCACAGACACCATGGTAGAGAAGCCACTCTGTACATGTATCGAGGGCCTTCCATCATTTTCGGCTCTAGTATCGCCTTGTCGACAGCAGGAGGGCGCCGAGTAGACGCCAGGTCCTCGCACTTATTCAATCGCGCAGACGGTCTTATATCGGCGACCGCGGCCACCTTTCGGCTTCCCTTATAAGCGAGGGCGAAATGCCACCGCTGTTGAGTAATTTGCGGTCACCTGACGCCGTTACTCGGGACATGGCTGGCGTCTACATCCTTGACGCAAGCGAAGCGGACTTTTTGGAAGGTTCTTGCTTGCAACAAGTTAGCTCGGTTTCCCTTGTCATACAGGCCCATTCTATACGGGTCCCTAAAGTCTGGACACAGGCAAAATATTTTCAATAACAAAATTTTAACATTTTATTTATTTTGAACTACATTTATTTAGTGGAAACATCCTAAATGTGATTTTCACCATTTATGATGCATATTTCGATGCTCTTTGCAAGATTCACTCGACAAACCCGATGCATTAAGTCCAAATTACCTTCAATTTGATCACATTCATTTATGTCTCGTATCTCTAATTTTCATTGAGGTCACCTTCACCTTTAGGGACACCCTGTATTTGAGTCACTCAAGGAGCTTTAAATTCGTACTTATTAAGTGCCCTTGATTTTTATTGGAACTTTACCTAGTAGCCTTATTTCAATAAATTACTAATATTAGACGAAAAGTTACGAGGTAGCTCTCGTTAGACTATTTGATATAGTGTTGTGTGTCTATTGCCGGCGCCTGTTCGATTCTTGGCGAGAGCGGAGACAAAAAAAAAAATCACTCGTTGGGAGCAGCTGCCACTCAGGCGGTGCGTTGAGTCTGAGGCATAGGCACGGAAAAGTTCCTGACTGGTTTCTTCCTCTCTGCGCGCACACATAACACATCACTATTCGGTCCTGAGACGTGCCCACCGTTTTTATGTCCACCTCCCCTTATGTGCAACGGTTGGCTCTTCCGTAGGCCATGAAGGGTTCCTGCTTCCTGGTTGATGGCAAAACACAGTACTACCATTCTTTCTACCCCCCCCCCCCTCAATGAGGACCCCGCGGCATTGCCAATGATTATCATTTTGGTCTTTATGTGAATTTCTTTATTCAGTCAGAACCCTTTTCATCTACGAGTGAAAATAAGAATTTGCCGCAGTAAATCCTGTTTTTCCTGATATGTATCTTGAGACGCCTGGAGATATTACTTGGGGGCAAGTTCCAGCCATAAAGGATATAGACCTTCAGAAGTACGAACTTGACATTGCCTATTAAAGCGTCAAACCTGATGAGCCTTGAGAACTAAGTCCATAAATTTTATGTCGCTGAAACTTCCGTTCCAACGCATCGGAGGAAAAATTAAAATTAACTTTGTTTAGGCAAACGATAAACAACACTCGAGAAATAGAAATTGGCTGTTAATTTTAAGGTAGTCGGATTGTTTACGTACATGTTGCGGAGAAGACCATTCATGGCTTAAGTATTTATAGAACCATCTGAAGACGTCAGGTTGAGTTGTCAGGAGGTTGAGATATAACCAATCTAATTTGGGTGTGAGTTGTCAGGAATAGTGAAGTCAATATTTACTAGTTGGCAACGTCGATTTTGAAGATTGGTATTCAGGCCAATGGATCGAATAGGTAGGCGTCGAAGATTCACAAACCAGGCTATTGGGTGGTGACTTCTAGTAATTGTTATCGTCAGGAAATGGGGTGCTGGGTAGGGAGGGGAGGATAAGAATAAGAGAATATCACTCATTTTCATCGAGATGACTTTTTGATTTGATTTGATGAGCTAGGTGGTAAAATGTGTGGTAGGTGTGATAAGGGTGAAGAAGTTTTTTAGTTTTAGTTACCCTGGTTGGAGGGCATCGCCTTCGTTTTACTGCCATATTTTCCCTATTTCAAGTTTGTCTTTTGCTAACTTTATTTAGCATATTATTTTTGTGGCCATTTTGCCTCTTTTGTTTTCATTTTCGTTTATTATTATTTTATTTTATTTCCCTTTCTTTTTGTGGGCACTCCTTTTTTTCATTTTTTTATATTTTATTTTAAATTAGTTTGTTTGGTTTTGTTTTGTTGTTGTTTTTTTGTTGTTGTTTTTCATTGATGGGATCTTCGCCTCTTATTTTGATTTATTTCTCGTTTCTTTACAACTTTTATGAGCATTTCGTCTCTTTTTATTGTTTGTCCTTTTATTTATTTATTTTATGTGGTCTTATTCGTTATCTCTTCTTTGTTCGGTTTTCCTTTTTTGGTTTAAGTCTATATTGGTTGTTCTTTCTTAGTTTTATTAGGTCTTATGTTCGCATTTCTCGATCTTGGTTATTTATATATTGGGTTTATTGCCTCTCCCGCGCAGTTTCTTCCGCTTGGGAATAATGCTGACCTTGCAACTTTGTGTCGCTTCTGATGAGGGATTGCAATGTTGAGGTTGTCGAGTGCGGGTGTAATAGTTTGCTCTATTTTATCCCAAGTCTTTCTCCTTAGCCTTTGAACTTCCGTATTAATTGGCTTAAGCCCTGCTCTTGCGTGCAGGTCTATTTGCCTAATACGGTCGCTTCTTCTAGCTCCAGCTATTAGCAGGATGGCTCTTTTTTGTAATCTTTGCATCGTCATGAGAGAAGTACAACTGGCCATCTGCGTTATCACTGCCGAGTACACCAAAACGGAGCGTACCAAGGTAGTGTATAGTTTCCTTTTGTTTGGAGCGTTAAGGTTCCGGAACCTGTATAGTTTCCGAAGTTGCCTTTTGGCTAGGGACACTTTGGTGTTGATGTGGGTTTTGTAGCCAGACTTGGTGAACCGTAAACCCAGGACGTTACTCTCTTCGAGTACGGGTATAGGTCATCGTTCACGATGACCTATATCTATTTTCCGGCGGTTCATTGGGATTATTTGGAATTCTTGGCGGTTAGTTTTAATTTTCCACATCTTTTCATATCTGTTAATGTGGTTTATTTCGGCAGCTGTATCCCTTTCTTGAACTCCGGCGTTCCTATAGGAGCTGGGAACGATTTGTGTGATGTCATCTGTAAATTGCAGATACATCGTGTCGTCCCGCACCGGAGCAGGGAGGTCTATTGTGTAGACTAAGTACATCAACAGGCTCAGACAGCTGCCTTGTGGAACTCCCGCTTTGAGTTCGAATTCGGGTCCTGAAAAGCCCTCCATAGAGATTTGGGCTTTTCTTTCCATTAAATAGTCACAGAGGACCCTTTCCAGCAGTGGGTTCAGCTGGAGGTTTAGGATCTTGAATTGGAGCTTCTTCAGCCAAACCTTACTGGAGGCCTTCTGTACATCGCTTTGCAGTGGGCTATTTTCTCCCTTAGGAGGGCGAGGGAAGTTTCCGTTCCTCACCCCTTTCGGAATCCGTGCTGCAGGGAGTTATGAGCTCCCAGTTCGGCTAGTTGGTCTTGAAGTCGGTTTGATAAGAATTTTTTCGTAGATTTTACCTACGAACTAGACAAGAGAGATGGGCCTGTAATTGACTAGTTGATCTCGGGGCTTACCAGCCTTGGGTATAAAGATGATTTTGGTCACCTTTAGACCGTCGGGGAAGTAGCCCGTGTTCAGAGAAGCGTTAAAGATGGTGATTCCTTGAATGATCAGATGCGGGGTATTTACCAGATTGTTTTTGGTGATGCCTGTCCAGCCTGGTGCCTTTTATTTGAAGGATTTCACAGTGGCCATGACGTCCTCTGTTGTTATTGGACGACCATGATCAACCATCTCTCTTCCCATGTCTGCGTGGTGGTGTGGATGCGTGCGGTGTATTATCTGATTCAGGTCGTCAATCAGACGGCCCTTGAATTCCTAGTCGAACTCTTCGTTGTCTTCTTCGGCGATAGAAAAGATGACTTTCTCCCAGTATGCTCTGAATCTTCGCTCCAGAACCACCGGGTCCTTTATATATTTCCCGCCCTCTTTGATCCGAGCATTTTCTTTCTTTGCAAACCTTTCAGTTTCCTGATTTGGTGCCAGAATTTGGCCGGACTTAGCTCACTGTCTACTCCGGCTATAAGGCTGTCCCAGATCTCAGACTGTTGGATGTTTATTGCTTCCTTTAGTTCGGAGCTTAGCCGGCGCAGTAGCGCGCTTCTTTCCCTGCTTGGACCTTCCCGTCTGATCTCCTCGTATTCTTCTCTATTTACATGTACGATCCTCTTCATATCATCTGTCTATCTGGGCAGAGGTAGCGTTTTCTATCCATTTTTCGGAACACACTCGCAGTCAGCTTCGATAATAGAATTTGTTACTCTTTCTAGTTCTTCGTCGATCTCCTCCAATGTAGCCTTGCTCAAGTCGGTCGGGGCGTATTGTCGGAGAAGAGTCTTGTAACAGTCCCAGTCGGTGGTGGCTTAGTTCTTACGTGGTGTTACTGGCAGCTGGATCGGCGCGAGTGAAATTGCGGTTAATATCGCAATGTGGTCGCTGGGAGTGGTTGGGCCCGGCTCACTATGGTAGTTGAAAGGCAAGCCTCCGCTTGTCATGATAATGTCAGGTTTGGTGGCTGATCTGCTAGTGATGTAGGTCAGGAAATCCGGCCCTATCCTCAGGATGTTTTTCCTGTATATTATCATATCCAAGTTTCGGCCTCTTTCGTTGGTTCTACCATAGTCCGACATTTGGCATCTCAAATTGAGGTCGTCCCCGAAGAATGCCATTCTCCGGTGCCCGAAAAGTTTGCAGAAGTTTGTGACGGGTAGATAGGGTCAGTGAGGGGGTTGATAGGCTGCAGCTATCGTGAGGTCCCCCACTAATGTGGGAAGTTGTATCGCCACAAAGTATTCGTCCAATTCTGGGAGATGTTGGAACGTTAGGTTACCTCTAACAGCTATTACAGCGCCATCGAACCTTTATTCTGAGTGAGATTAATCCTATCCGCGTCAAGCGGTTTTTTGGTTTTCTTCCCTTTTTTGCTGTTCTTGTTTTTTAGGGGTTTCTGACTCGGAAGAGTCCGAGAAGTCAGTGGATTCCGTTGATGCCGGGTCCACCGTTTCGCTTCTCTTCGTGAATTTTCTATTTGGTTGAGCCTGTGTGGGTTTTGCTGCAGCAGCTTTAGGTCCCTGGGTTTCGTTCTTTATTTCTTCCTTGTTGGTGTCCATCTCATTTGCATTATTATGAACTATTTGCAGGAGGACGTCTCCTGATGGAAGGTCGTCCTGGAACCACATTTGGCTCATTCCATTTTTGGCCAGCATTTGGTTGAGTTCTTTTGCGAAGCACCCAGTTTGGGTTAGATTCTTAACGTTAGCATAGAGGATGCACGTCAGGATTTTTGTGGACTCTTCGTTCTCTATCTTCAAATATGTTTTCTTCGTTTCTGTTTCGTTATACGCGGCTTTAGCTACCTGTGCGTAAGTAGTGTTTGATCTGAGTACCTCTTCCAGTTTCTTGTCATTTTTCTGTTTGTTTATTATTACCTTTTTAACCGGGCATGCCATAGCCATTGGTATGTGGCCTTTCCTGCAGTTGGTGCATCTCTCGTAGTTGTTGCGGCAGTCCTTCCAGTGGTGTCCCTTCTCGCTGCACTTGGAGCACGTTTCCTTAAGTTCTTAACAGTATTTGGTGCCGTTCTGTTCCATTTTGTAGCAGCGAAAGCAAAACTGGACTGGAAAGAATTCTTCTTGCTCTATCTGGTCTCCACTCACCTTGGCGTTGGACATAAGCAAGACTTGTTCTCCCGCCTTTTGGGCCATCGAAGTTTCTGTGAAGACAACCTTAAATAATGGGTGTAGTCGCTGCTGTCCTGCCTGTGCTTAAATTTGATGATATCTGCAACTTTAGCCTATTTTTGTTTAAGCTCGATTTCTTCTCTATTATGTTGTCCGATCCAAGGATTGAGTCTCCTGCAAACGACACTACGATGAGCTTGTATGTGTGGAGGGATAGCAGGCTGTAGTCCAATGGTTCTTAGGATTTTCAGAGCTTCTTCTTTCGTGATAGCCTCTACGTCCTTTTCCCGTTCGCAGATCACGACGTACCCAGGTGGGACGTCAAGAAGCCTTACAAGAGCGATGTGGAGTTTTCCGAACATTAGCTCTAATACCTACAAGGAGCTACAAGGAAAATAAGTACCCTAGAAGACCTTACGGTCCATTCAATGAGGGTACCTTTGGACTAGATGTCGAGCGGACACATCCCCGCTCAATTGCCTTACGTCCTTCCTAAACGGCCACTTTTCAAGACTTTGTCTAGTCTTAACTTGAACTGGTCAACAGAATTGCTGTTGACAACCTCCTCCGGAAGTGCGTTCCAGCTACCGCAGATACTGTACGTGAAAAATTTCCCACACGGGTCGCGGTTGTAACGCTTCAGCTTAAGTTTAAAACCGTGATTTCTTGTTCTGCTCTCATTAAGGCTGGAAATATCCCTGTAGTCAACATTGTCGAACCCTCGAAGTATTTTGAAAACTTCGGTGAGCTGACCACGCAATCTACGGGTTTCCAATGAGAACAGATCTAATTCCCTTAATCTATCTTCATAACTTTTATGTCTGATAGACAGAATCAGTTTAGTTGCCCTGGCTTGCACGCGTTCCAATCTCGCGATATCCTTTCTAAATGAAGGACTCCAAAATTGTACGGCATACTCCAGGTGCGCTCAGACAAGTGAATTGTACAGACAGAGTACTATTTCCTTGTTTCAATATCCAAACTGGCGCTTTATATAGCCTAACATCCTTTGGGCCCTTTTCTCCGCATCAATGCATTGTTTCGAGAACTTGAGGTCAATAGTGATTGTTACACCCAAGTCTTTCTCGGTATCAGTGCTTTCGAGAGCATTGCCCTTAAGGATATACTGAGATTGGGGGTTTCGGTGGCCGATATGCATCACTTTGCATTTGTTCACATTAAAAGGCATTTGCCACGTGTCCGACCACTCCCCAATCTTCTGAAGATCTTCCTGCAGGCGGTCAGTATTTCCTTCATTATCCCTGTTGCTCTTGTTCTGCCCGTTGATCACCCACAGGGAAATTCTTGTGGTATTCTCTTGGGCCATCTTTCACCCAGTGAGGCCCCACGGGGCCTTTCTGATTTTTGCCTCATCTCTTTTTCTGCTGGTGGTTAGGCGATGGTTGAATATTTTGAGTCTTCTTCTTTGAGGCTGTGATTTCTCGTTAAATGGTTTGAGTCAGTGACTAACCCCCTCCTCGTAGCAGCGCAGCGTTAGTGAACATAGATTGCCGGATGGGGAGACGATGATAATGGGTGAACTCAGTGGGGAGGGATGCCCTCACGAGGTGTGATTATATGGCGGACTTTTTGTTGGTTATCGCGGAATCAACCATCGCTAATCGGGGGTGCCGCCCTTCGAGGGTTGGGTATCAATGCTGCAGCCAGCATACATAGAGACTGGTGTTGCTTCCCTCTATGGTTCTGGCTTGGCTCCCAGGGTGGAAAAGTGGGGCAGGCCCCCACTTCTCGCCCCCAGAAGTTGCAGTGCTTCTTCTTACCCGGGTGCCTCAGACGTCGAGTTCCACAGTGGGCTACTCCTCAAACCTGCTTTCCCTGGCGCCCCCAATCATGTCTATCACAGAGAACGACACATATGGGTAGAGACTAAATGAATGGTAATTCAGTTCACGGCCGCTTGGCTGCCCCTCACAAGGGGTATTAGGGGGATTTAGGGGAAGACATGTGTCACCTATTCACAGTTCCAAATGTATTTTTCTCTTTTTAAATTCCCCGTAGGGAAAAGTGAAAATAAATTCCACGTTTTTTTAATTCCCTCTCCTTTCCCTCTACCTCCTTTATCGGGTATCATCTATCTTCTGAGTTAGCGTTGTTTATTCAATGAAGTCTGAGCAGGCGTCGTAATGACAAAGCCTAGGCAGATGTTGAGAGGAGTATGTGGTGTTTTTCACGACATTCGTTTGGTCATTTTTTAAAGCATTTTCGCTTCATTTATTTATTTTTGATATGATAGTTTCATACAGTGTGTACATTCTTCTTATTTCATTTAATAAAGAAAAGAGTCTATGAAAAATTAACAAGCGGATTTTTTTTATATGCTTAATTAAACACGAGAAAAAAACCTTTGCCCGTTCGTGTCTCATAATCATCAGAGCTAACACCCACGCCACCATGGTAGCGAAAAGGTATGGAAAATCCTTTCCATACCTTCTCCTCCAGACATATAGCGAGTCCTCTTCATGAATTTTAGCCGGTCTTGACGATCGGGTTTACACCTCTCGTTTATGCCGAGGTTAGAAAAAGGAAATTTTTCCTTAACTTCCTTCAGTCTTCTGAAGGCGATGGAACGGCTTACATTTGCCGGTCGCAACCGGGGAAGGTCACATAATTTCACCAATGCTAAATGAAGCTTATCGATGGCGATGACTCGATGGCAATAATTTTGTCCCTCAGAATTTAGTCTCCTCTCTCCTTCGCCCTTTTGGGAGTGGTTTGATCACAAATTTGCTTCTTTTTTTAAAAAAAACCTTTATTTCTCATTTATAGCTTAACTTTGCTTAAATCAAACACTGTTTTCCCCCTTCCCTATTCTGTACTTCCCTCTTTCTCTCCCACCATATATATATATATATATATATATATATATATATATATATATATATATATATATACAAACACAACGCATTCATTTCTAGCCTTGGCCCACAAAGTTTGGCCAAGTTTTGAAGGAAATATATGAAAGGAAGTGTTCGATTTTTTTTCAATGTCCATTCATGTGTACGCGCATGTCTGTGTAGTTCTAGCCTCGAAAATAAATGGACAACATAATAAGGGCTTTAGATGTGTCACAGCCTATTCAGGAAATTAAAAAAAAGGATAGATATTTCAGTTTTAAGATGTTATGCCCTTGTTTTGCAGACCGTAGTTTAACCACTCATATATTTATCCTTTAATCAAGTTTGCTATTTAAAGTGATTGATAGTTATTAGTTAAACTTTTTACTAAATCAATCAAACTAGTTATTTAACGAAGTAATCCCTCAATTAAATAATTATTTGGCTGCAAATTTCACTTTTTATAAATAAAGTATTGATATAACTATTTACCGAATTAAATGTGGACACAGCTCGTTCTGGGGGAGAAAGAGCAAGTTAAACATTTCCCTAGGTCATTTCAAATGACCTCGTCTTTTCTTTTAATTTGCTTATCTCGTTGGCTATCTATAACCACGTGTATCTAGGTGCATGTACGTACTGCATGCAAAGAGACAATGACTCTCCAATGAGGGGGGGGTGAAGGCCAAACGTGAATGAATCCTGACCTAAGAAATTGATTTGGGCTGGAGAAGCTCAAAAGTCCTGTTGTACTCAAGCAAAACAAGGCTAGTATGACCCCAATCACGCCATTAAGGAGATTCCTGGCCCATTCTTTCCTTTCACCTTTCTCTTCTCCACCCTGGCTCCTTTCTACGTATAGGGGGAGGGGGCCCTATGAAAGTGGTTTGTAGGGATTTAGTGTCCTAACACGAGATGGATTTAACGCGCGCGCTAAACTCCGGAAACGCCGAGCAAAAATGTGTTTATTGCATTCGATGAAATGTTGTTGTTTTACGCGAGACACCAAGGAAATAGAGGCTTAAAAGGATGCGTTGAAAGAGGTATGAAGACGTTCAATGTCTCACACAATCTTCGGCTTTTCGGAAGAGAGTGTTGTTTTTTTTATATATTAATGATACCCGTCCGTTTATTTTGGGCATCCCCCCTGGATAATGAAACCAACGCATACACTAATCTCGGTTTGTTTAATTATTGTGGTTTTAATCGCCTTATAAACTTTTTGTTGTGTTAATGAAATCAAATGAAATATTTTTATTTGAGAACATTTTTGAAAAAAATGACAAAAAAATAACTTTAAATTGAAATATCGAATAAAAATAAGCCAAAATGATCGCCTAATCTCTAGTCTTAGCAAGGGCTATTATCGTGCCGTCCCTCATTAGTAGAAACCACGATCAACCAGAATTCTCAAAACCAACTGACGAATTTGATCGAAATTTGAAAAAGACATTCGTGAAGAAGGTAAAGATGTGTTGTAGATTTTGAGTCCGCAACTCTCCTGAAACCAAGGTCTATTCCGTATGGAAGTTATTTCACCTTCTGTGATTGTGAACTGCGAGACAGCGCCACCTTGCGGCAGGGGGCAAAAATGCAAAAACAGAGCCAGACGAGTCCCGTTGGCGCCGAAGCATCGCAATTAACTTTTTTGCCCCGATTCAAACTATGGCGCGAAAGGCGCACTTACATAAGCCCCTCCTATCCACCGGTTTACACATACGCACATAAACGAACAAAGGCGTACGCGCAAATGAAATAACTACAAACAATCAAGCGCGCGCACACAAATATAAGACTATACACAAATAACAGGTACAAACTCGCCAACACATTCCAATATAGGCCTAAACACAAATACCAAGTACAAAGACAATTAATATGTGCACCGTGCACACAAATAGGCCATGCAGAAAGAAGCAAACGCACACGTATCTATTTATTCCCCCTCTCATACGAGCATATTTGTATACTCCTTTCTTTAACAAAACTAAATTCACGTGCACACGGTGCATATATGTACACACTCAAACACGACATGTCTGACCTTACTTTCACCGTTCCTTGGAATTGAGAAGGATGAAACCTATTAAAAAGAAAAGAGCCAGGAATCCTTGAGGCATACGAAATCAGAAGCAACAAGTATGAATAAAAAAATATAATGATAAAATAGGAATGAACAAAATGAATCATTGAGGGATGTATTAATATTATCTGCAAGGCCGAAAAAGGTGCTTCCATGCGCTTTCGCCCTTATCAAGGCGCTTGGAATCGCCTTTTACTTTTCCTTTCTATTTAAAACAAAAAAAAACATTTTATTCTCATGTGAATTTTACGTCTTCTCTCCACCTATTTATCGATGTTTGTTTTTTACTGTATTTATACTTGCGTATATTGGTGTGAATGTGTGTGTGTGTGTGTGTGTGTGTAAAGGCGTGTATTCAATGCGGTATAGTCTCGTGTATGGCCGTATATGTGGGCGGGCGCACCCATTCTTCCCTTGACCTATTTTCATTCCATCTTCCTCTCACTTTCCCCTCTCGAGGGGGGGGGGGAGTGTTCTTTCTGGAGGCCCCCAACTCCCAAACCCAGAGTTGGTTCTTTTGTGTTTGTTCTCATCCGTGGTTCTCTTCTCCTGCCTTGTCAGCAATCCCCTCTTTGATTCTGCAATAGTGTCACCTCTGTTTCCCTTTTATGATTTCATCCATTTATTCGTACTCGTTATTTCTCTTCATCGATTGGCGGTTCATATGCCCTTGCTAGTGGGAACCGGACGGGGAATTTGTCTGGGTCTGAGTACCGATTATGGTTTGAAGGTCGATAGCGCATATTTCAGTGACACCCGGGTGGTATCCGTCGACTTAACACACGTAACTTAACTTCGCTCAGTGTCAACCTGAATAAGGGGGAATTCCCAATTATTATTACTGATAATAACACTAGCCAACAAATTTGAACTTTTTTTTTAATCATCAGAGACCTGAACAAACTTTTCTCATGGCATTTTTCTCGCTAATTTAAAATCTGACTTTAGTTTTTTCTTTAGCACATCAGGTTTTCGACATATTCGAAAATGCAATATGACCGCCGGCCGTCGCTCATAGAATGTAGCGTTTTACTCTGATTTCTTTGCCGAAACTGGTGATATATGGTTGCATAGCGCCATTGCTAGAAAAAAATGCCTTCTGTCTATCTCCATGTGCATTGAGAAGTTGAACTGACACAAAATGATGCATTTAACATATAGAAACTCTAAAATTTATCATTCTCTTTAGGCGTAAACATATGATAAAGATAAATAGCCATGTTTTCTTTATTCCACAAGCATCCTAAAGTTAATGGTACTTATATTGCATGTATAAGAATGGTAAACAATGATTGAAGGGATAATAAGTCAAAACTCGAATTCATAAACGTTGTGCATGGGATTTGCGTTTGAATTCTTTGTCATGATTATCACGATACCACATCCAACAATGACCTCCCATCATGCTCTCATTTCAAAATCCTTGATAGCGAGTTTCCATGGTCTTGATATCCTGGTAGAAACGTTCACCTTGCTTGTTACTTACGACTCCCAGATTTTCTGGAAAAAAGTCTAGGTGCGAATGCATGAAATGGATTTTAAGTGACATACGGCATCCCATTTCTTTACAAGATTGGAGAAAGTTTTCCACGCCATCTCTGTATGCAGGTGACTTGTTAATACCCAGAAAGTTTGTACATAACCACTTGAAGGTTAGCCATGCATTTAGTTCAAGAGGGGTGAGGGTCTTCTCGAAGTCAGGGTCTGCTAAAACCTCCCTGATTTGTGGTCCCACAAATATGCCTTCTTATAGTTTTGCCGCGCTCACTTGTAGAATTTTTTTGCACAGATATTGGAATCACTGAGAATTGTCCTTAGCCATTGCTTTCACGAAGTTTTTCATTAGACCTAGTTTCGAATGAAGAGGTGGCAGATATATTTTTTGAGGCTCTACCAGGGGGACAGACTGAACACTGCTTATTACAGGCTCATATGTAGATTGAAGTGGCCAATCACGCTTGTCATAATATTTTGCAGTGGCACGGCTATCCCACAGGCAGATGAAGCAACAGTACTTCGTGAATCTTCCTTGCATATCCATTAGCATGCCTATGACTTTTAGATCACCACAGATGTACCACTGATGGGCTTGGTAGTTTATGGCTTTAAGAAGAATATCCATGTTGTCATATGTCTCCTTAAGGTGGACAGAATGGCCAATAGGAATGGAAGGCTTTACATTGTCATTGTGCGAAAGGTCAGCTTTCAGACTTGTCTTAGAAGCATCAATAAAGAGAGGCCAGTCAGCCGCCTCATATGTCTGTGACAAGGCTTCGAACAATTCATTTATATCATGGCAGTAGCAGAGAGGTCCATTAACTGTGAAGAATGAAGTTAAATCACGATTACGCTTTCTAAAAGTAACTCACATGCACATTTTTCTCGAGTAAGAATCTTCCTGAGTAAATAACTTGGGCTCAGAGTTAGCATCCTCATATTCAACATCCGCATCTAATGTGCATGCACCTTCAGTACTGCTTTCATCACTGATACCATCAGGTACGAGGCCATCATCAGGTAGAACTGGAATTGGCAAAGATACATCATGTGCAACTGGTCTGCACGCCGAATCCATGGTTGTTAGATAAACAATTTGGTGCTTGTTCTTTGCAGAAAACCCTTTTGTGGTCACACTGCAGAAATAACAATATTCGAGATGATCTATGGGCTCTCTTCCCATATCATAGGAACAACGAAGGGCATTGAAGCTTTCTATTTGTTAATCCATTCACGTAATCCATTAGAGCAGGAAGTACAAATCTGGTGTGGTGCCCATGCTTTATCTTGGTCACCCAGAGGGCAACCGAAGTAGAGTTTGTACATTCTTTATATCATTTGTGATAGTACGCTGCTGAGATTTTGTTGTAGAATACCCACATACATAGCATAATTTATCTGAATGATTTTTGCACTCTCGAGGCATCGTTACTGCTTTGTGGAAATATTTGGAAGCCTCTTATGATGAACGCGGAAGGAGCAGCTTAGAACATGCACATCACATGAGGAACCTGAAAGCATAAAACAGAATTATAAATAATTGCGCTAAATATGCATGCGGGTTACAAATGTAAATGAATTCTTCTTTATACCCCTTTAACCAGCAAGTACTCACGAAGCATCTAGTTTGCTCATCTTAGCAGTACAATAATGATGCATGCAATAGAGCAATACCAGTAATATACTACATTTTATAATCGCAGGCGGCCATCTTGAATCTTTGGCATATCTTAAAAACGGTACGTGCTAGAGCAAAACCGAAGGCAGATTCGGATTCAGCATGGAAAATGCACTTAGAAAAGTATAGTAAGGTCTCTGATAGAAAAATGTGTGTTAACCAGTGTAATCTGTACTCTTCCAAGAACAATTCCTGAGAAAGAGGATTAATTAAATTTCATGAGTGGAAGAAGATAAAAATAAGGCATTCATGTGAGGAAAGTTTTCATCAATTTTAACAAACGCTACGCCCAACCCCTTCTCTCCCTGTTTGCGCTGAACAAACCCACAAAGGAAAACTCGCAATTATAAAGATCATTTGAAACGGTAAGACAGATAAGGCTGGCAGAAAATTTCGTCCGTATCAATAATGAAAATGAAATGAAACGCGTTTGTGACCCATACAAGATGAGTAGAAAGGGGAAGAAGAGATAATTATGTAATTTCTATCGACAATTCGCCGAGGGAAGATTCAACAAACCGTTTTATGCACTAAGACTCATATAGAAGGGTTATGCTATTGGAGAGATTGAATCTTTTAACTTTATTGCTATTCCTTTTCTTTTATTAAAAACTGCGTTAATTTCATCGGATTAGGCAAGGAGGTAGAAGTTAGTTTGATGCCGATATCTTAACCATTTGTCATCCAGTCATGCGCCTGGCAGCGTCACTCTTTTAGAGTTTCCTGTTCATTTGATTAACTTTCTCGTACTGAAAGGATGAAAAAAGGAAATTAATGGAGGAAACTATCAGAGAAGAAACGCATGAATAAAATATACACTAATAGTGGGAAAAGTGAATGATGATAAATTATAACAATCAATATCTTTATTCTTTAATCCCCATTTCCCAAACAGTGGGAAGTATATAATCCAACAATTGGGAGTATATATTTTTAGCGGAAGAAAATAATAGATACGAAAACTATAACGAACAAAATATAGAATAAGAGGGATAATAATAAAAAAATAAAAAGTCGTCGAATAATGGAGTAGAATATTTCAATATTCATACAACGCCCATATGAAAAGGAAAATTTAGCCTTTTCTTGCGTTTAAACGGAAGCAGTTCTAACTTTAATGCCATAATTAGGGGAGAGATTGGGCTGGGAGAATACCGAGTGTGGTAGTATTTGAAATTAAATTGGAAAATCAAACGGTTGATCATCATCATCATAAAAAGAGTATTTCGCTGCCAACATGACCCCGTTACCATATTACTAACCTATCAGTACTCCAAGAACTCCCTAAAAAAATCGTTAACAACAGAGTCCAAATAGACTCATTCCATGTACTGGGGAAAAAACCTTAAAAAGACATTAGAAGCCTATCTTCTGAAATTACAGATTAGGGTTGCCCACAGTCCCGTTACCAAAGAAAACATCCATATCATTTAATAAATAACAATTTCATATAATAAATTAAAAGTTATTAAAATTTTAAGTAGGAGACTCAATAATAAAACAACACATTTAGTACTTTGGTACGAAAATATCTTATAAAGTTAATTGGATGGGGAGTAAGTAGCCAAATTTCTCGGCAATTATCTTTTAGAGTTAAATACATTTAATTTTTCTTTGAATATTCATTAATCCTTGGAGAAATCCTTTCCCAATTCAGAAACAAATGTTAAGGACATAAATTGCATTAATTTGTTTCTCTTTATTATGAAAATAATAAATAGCATCGTTTCGCCACGATATATACAATAAACACAGAAAACAAGTATATCTTCCTGTAAATTTATAATGTAAAGTTTTAGTTAATCCCAGTACGAATAAGAAATTTTAGAATTTATGGTAAATCTATTTCTGCTGTAATAACGTACTAGAAGTGAAGTCAACTTACAAAGCGATTTCTGCATTAAACTCGAATCAAATCTGCCATTGATATGGGCGGGGTTAATTTATATCCCATAATTAAATCAGAAGGAAAAGGAAGATGGCCTAGAAAGTAAAGAATGAGATGGATGTTCCGGCAAAGGTAGAGAGAATATGAGAAAGAGTGAATATGAGAAAGATAACGAACTCCAGGCCAATAACGAGAACACCGAATTGTGGACTTAGAATCCACTTCAAAACAAAGAGTTTGTACAAAACTACGCTCACTTAAAATTACGAACATTTAACTTCTTTACAAGGGGAGGAAGAATGGAGCTATGGGCAAAAAATAACATGGATTATATGGTACAGTAATTCTATTAGATATGGCCCCTACATGACTTTCTAAATGACCTGAATTTGCACGGTAATATGACAATTTGCCACAGTCCTTTCAGTAGTCTGCTAAACAAAATGCTGCAAGATTAAAAAAGGCAAACAAAATAGCCATGACTGGCACTAGTTGCTGGTACCAGAATTACTTGCATTGTGCGGTTGATTGTTGGCTAATTCCTCATCTCCATATAAGGAAATGATCCTTCGCCATCAAAAAGTCACCCAAAGAGCCATTTTTTGGCTTCGATGCAAATCTTGCTCCTTTTGGACGACGGTCATCTCGCGGCGATAATTTCATTCACTAATCTTCCATCATTTCCCGTCTCCAGGCGCCCATCCCTCCTCTTACCCACACCTGGTGCTTACGAGCTTGTCAGAGATTATCATACTAATTTTTATGCAAATCTTATTATCCGTTCGGAGGACCTCGACTACGATGGAAAAAGGAGGGGTGATGAAATGAACTAACGAGGGAACGTTTGCTTACTTTTCTTTATTGCTAATATATATATATATATATATATATATATATATATATATTAGTGGCAACTCGTGACGTTTTGCTTAGGCATGCAATTTTATGAAATACAAAGAAAATATAACGTTCCTACAAAAACTTTGCGTAATTGTTATATATAGAATTTAGTAAGTTAGAATAGCTTTCCTAAACATTTTGACACGTTTTCGAAAAAAAATATTCAATGTTATGTTTAGTAATCAAAGAAAAGGTAAAACATAACAAATTTATAGATAATTCAGAATTTTATTTTAAATATTGGAAGAAGCGTTACAAAATGGCGAAACATTAGTTATATAGATATTTTGCTCATCGTGTTTTCTTGCAAGATTCTTCAATTATTGTATTGTAAAAGTTTTCTCGATTCTCCATAAGTTTTTTGAGATTTTTTTTCCAATTGAAATAATAGCGAGATTAAAAAAAAAGCCTGTCTTCAATTTGGAAACTTTGTAAGTTTTAATTCTTTTAAGAGCAGAAAATGATCGCTTAACACTTGTTGTTATTGACACAGTTAGAATCAAATTTGTTAACTTGTATATTTCCCGTAGACATTTGTCCATTTCCTTTTCAAGTAGAAATTTAAGGAGATCGGTAACATTCTTTTTTGCAAGAGATTTGTGGACAGATTCTGTTTTCTTTTGCTTGATGGTTCACCGCACCTTTCTGTTATCAAGCTCCTCGTATCTGAAAATTTTTCGTTTCTCATTTGTGTAATTTTCGTTTCAAGGGTCATTGATATATACACAATATCGATGGACTTCGTTTGTAACACATCAAATAGGTATTCAGTGAAAGAAAAAATGGCATAAAATATAATAAAAAATTGAAATCAAATGTATGGATGACTGCCAGCAAGCCACTCGCGCTGGTTTTTTTTTTGAAAGATCCATTAAACCATCTTTATTTTCTTAATCGTTGCAATTAGTCTAGAAGAATAGTTCCATCTTGTAGGAACTAATTTAGGGAAACTCTTTCCAACAACCTTTTTCAAGCATTGTTGTTCGCTTAGTTGAACTACTAAAAAACATGATAAACTTCCTAACATTGAGAACAAAATATTGTAGGCTTGTACAAGTATAACTGGCCCTCCTCCCAAAATGTAAGATGCCTCAGCCACTCAACCTACCATCTGTGTGGTTGCCAGAAATCACCTGCGGCTGCATGCATTTTCAAAATGCATGCTTTCTGTATTACATCAATAATTTAAATGACAACAATTAAATTATACACATGTATAAAATTGTTTTAACTGAGACGTAAATATATATTTTAAATTTTTTAGCATGTTTTGCAACATTTTAACTCATGTATTTAGCTACAAAAACTTGAAGAAATTAGACGTTATAAAAATCGAAGGAATGTACGCAACAAACATAGACATTGGAAATAAGTTAGGAAGTATAGATTAGTAGAGCAAAAGTAAGAGAGTATAGTGGTGAAAGGGTTTTGAAAAGGATACTAAAGGTAAGTTTAGTATAAGTTTGAAGGGGGTATATTTCCCTGGTGGAGGGGTATCTCCAGCAAAAGTAGATAGTATAGTAAAATATAGTACGCAAGAGCAGGGATGAATAGATCCCTGGTCTAAGGGTAGCTCTGGCAATATTAGTCTCCTGTTGTGTTGTTTTGAGGATCGACATTGGTTGGCATTCAAGCCTTTGTATAACTAGTAAAACTCGCTACTACGGTAGGTCAAATTTTGGTGAAAATTTGTAAATTGGGTTGTCATAATCAGTAAGAGTGTTACATGTTAGGGTTGATGTTACCGTTCTTGTAAGGTCTTCTTCAATTTTGGCTATCTTTGGATACTACGCTCGCAATGTAGCGTATCTGTTATGGCGAGGAGTGTTTTATTCTCGGTCCACTTTTGCTCCTTGGGAGGAGGATGGAGGAGTCTTCCGCTTGGCGGATCTCTTCTTACGGAACTCTGCGTCCGTGAGAACAACATAAGTGTCGGTTGAGAATTAGACAAGGTCGTGGAAGAGAGCCTGCTTTACCAGATCTTCAGGTATATCAGCCTCGTAGTCCCATTTGTATAGTCCGGCCAAAAAGCCATCGACAATATCTTCTGGGCCTGTGTCGTCAGGAAACTGGTTCCTTTCGGCAGCATATACTCTGAGGTTTAACATCTTCGAGTTGTACATGTACCTGGGAGCCCGATTCTTTGAAGACGAGGATCTACTCGGTCGACGTGACTGCGAGGCCTTTTTGGGGTGGGGCGAATGCTCCACCTTCTTAGGCCTCACAGCAGCAGCTTCCTTCCGCTCGACTTGTGCTTCTGTTGGGATAATTGGGTGTGTTTGTGAGTCCGTTTGTGCCTTCTGACGGGCAGCCATAGCTTGCACTCAAGGATCCCGAGAAAGGGCATTACTCGTGTCCGGAGGTTTTTGGCCACTCTTCTCGGTCTGACATTGGAGATTCACTCAAAGAACTTCGTTTGATGGATGGTTTTCTGGGAACCACATTTTTTCGATGCCGTTATTCACGAGCATGGTGTGCAGTTCCTTCGCTAAGGTGTCAGGCTTGGTCCAGTTATCAATGTGTTCATAATATATGCAACACATTATTTTTGTCGATTTTTCGTTTTCAATTTGCAGGTACGTAGGAACAGAGGCAATACTACTCTCTGCTAACGTTGTCTTGGCAACTTTAGCGTAGGTGGTGTTAGCCTTCTTTTCCTCCTCTTTTCTGCCTTTGTCCTTTATTTTTTGTATTTGCCCCTTCTTTATTGGACAGGTCATTGCCATGGTTCTGTGTGGGCCACCACAATTGAGGCATTTATGGAACGAACTTTTACATTCGCGCCAGGAATCGTCTTGGCCGGCGCACACAGAACAAACTGTGACTGTAGAGTTGGGGCAAGTGGTGTTGGGGTGTTTATTGTACTTGTAGCACCTGAAGCACATTTGCAGGTCAACGAACTCCTCACACTCAATCTGATAGGGGCAGATGCGAACGTTAAAGAGGAGAAGGTCATTTTCTTTTGCATTAATCGCCATTGTGGTTTCGGCGAAGACAACTTTAAAAACGTAGGTGTAGCCTTTGAATTTGATTATTTAGGCTACTTTTGCCCACTTATGATTCCAAAGAATCTCGTCTGTGATTTGGTCAATCGAGTGTCCTCCAACCCATGGGTAGACGCGTCGGCAGATCACACTTCTATGTGTGCGTATTTGTGGCGGTGTCTGAGGTGTGAGATAAATATTTCGAAGGGTGTCTAAGGCACGTGGGGAGGAGAGGGCTTCGATGTCCGCCTCCCTCACACAGATAGCCGCATAGCCATTTGGCAAATCAATTAGCCGCACGAGGGCAATATTGAGCTCGCCGTAAATTCTCTCAAAGACCTTGCTCCTGTAAGTGAGTGTAACTGGGTGTGTATGTAGTTTTAGAGATCCGTTATGAAAATATGGAAGAGTGGTTTGGAGCAGGTGGAGAAAATGTCCATGAACAAAAGGCCACTTTACCTTCAAGCAGTGCAGAGGAGTCCTTCTTCCTTTCCCTTAACTAGCCTCCATCAAGGCCAGTCAAGGAGAAAATAGTCACTTCGAACGTATCACTGCTGGTGGAATATCCGGTCACGCACAACAAAGCGGTATCCAATCAACCTCATTCGAATGAAATCCAGTCCAAATTTCCCCCAAAATTGACTTTACCTCACAACGAGTATGTAAGAGAGCAATCCAAACGACAAGCGCAGTCCGCAACAAACAACCTTTTGTCTTAATCAATAAAAACCATTTTTCTGTACACAGACACAATCTTTGAAAGCTATGTGATCTCGGATGATTGCTAGTGTACGCAACAGTCTTATTCTTTATAAGAGTGAAGACCATTTTTCTGTACCCAGATAAAAACTTTAAAGCTGAGCTAATCTCTGCTTACTTCAGGCCAGGCTATGGGAAAATTATCCTCTTAATCTTATGAAATAATGTTTGATTTCTCTGCAGTGTCAAAGGCTTACAAGTTACATACAATACTTGATTCTGTAAAAACTAGGCCTTTTGTGAATGCCTTGCATTCATGGAGGAATCGCCACCTCTCTCCCTCTCTCTCTCTCTCTCTCTCTCTCTCTCTCTCTCTCTCTCTCTCTATATATATATATATATATATATATATATATATATATATATATATATATATATATATGGTTGGATTTTTACGTTCGAAAGCAATAAAAGAAGAGTTTTGTAATGTCGAGAATATGCAAAAGAAGTAGATACAACATCCATTTCTAATGTCGTAACGTTATTCGCTTGATTAACTTGATGTATTTACGTAAAGCTCTTCGTTCCGACTAATAGTCCCATAATTCTTCATTCTTACGTTCGAAGTAAGGATCTGAGAGCCAAGCCAGCATATTTTTAAACAGCCCCACGGTTGTCTTGGGAAAGAGATTGATACAACTTTTTCATCGCCGACCTATACTGACATGAGCGCTTAAGCTCCCTACATCGTTCCCCGCCGACGGGCACCGTGCGATCCTGGACCTGGACTGCTCATAGCCCTCGTCCCAACTATGCTATCGAGGATGCAGTTGCTAATTAAAAAAAAACAAGGGGGCGGCACCCCCGGGTGAAGGAAGTTGATTCGGCCTTCAGCCATCATCAAGTCCGCCATAAGTCATCCCTTGGGAGGATCCCTTCCCGGGCCCATCCTTTCATCATCATTCACTCATCCCATCATCTACAGTTCCTGTTCTCGGGGCACGGGGTCGCATTACGGCGAGGAATACCCTCCTTGCATCTATTATTTTGATAAATCTCTCATAACACATCACTCACCATAAACATGAGTGACAAGGTTTTAATTTTTTTTTTACAGATAGAAGAAAAACAAGGAAAAGGAAATAAGGAACGACCAAGAGGAAGGATATCCCCCCCTTAGGGTAATGGAACATTAGACCAAGAGGGTCTCCTTGAGGGCCCTCCCCGGCCATGCAGTTCTGGCCAAAGCTCAGGTGTGCCTAGTTCTGTTCAAAGAACTAGGCACTGGAAATCGGGGGTAAACTCGTCGAGAAAATCCTAAACAGAAGACTCGTCGAGCACTTGGAGGAAAATTCGCTCTACAATGAACAGCAATACGACTTCGGAAAGAAGAGAAGCACCGAGATGGCAATAAATGTCATCACGGAGAAGATTGCTCAAGCGAAGAAAAACCTGAGCTATATCGACATAGTATGCAGCGAGGATGTATCAAAGGCGTTCGATAAGGTATGGCTTAGGGAGATGCAATATAAGATCCTCCAGCTGGGTTTAAGCGCAAAGCTTGAAAAAATCATCTGTGTCTATGTCATGGAATGGTCGGTTTACATCAGTATAGGCAGGATTGCCTCAAGGCGGGTGCGTCAGTCTAACCTTATACTCGATCTATACAGCCGACATCCCAGAGCCAAGCTACCACACTAGCCTAAACCAGTTCGCCGATGACATGAGTCAACTCATAGTTTGTTGATATAGGAACGCGCCTTGCAAGCTCGAATGACTGCCGAGGAAATAAGAAAACGCGCAATCACGGCTTCAAACTTGAACTAAAGCGTTACAACCGCAATCTGTGTGGAAATTTTTTCACTCACAGTATCTGCGGTATGTGGAACGCACTTCCAGTGGAAGTTGTCAACAGTGAATCTGTTGACCAGTTCAAGTCAAGACTAGACAAAGTCTTGAAAAGTGGCCGTTTAGGGACGCAAAACAATTGAGTAGCCTTGTGCCCGCTCAATTGCTAGTCCAAAGGTATCCTCTTTGAAAGGACCGTAAGGTCTCCTAGGGTACCTTCTTTCCTTGTTGTTACTCCTTGTTGTAATTAATACTAATCAAAATGTAAGATCCGAACTAATGGCGACAAATTCAAGATCGTCTACATGAACGAGTGCAATGTACTCGAGATGAAGGTCACTTCTACCGGGTACAGGATGCATGCCACAGAACAGATCCAGAGATCAAAATCGGCATTCAGAACCCTCTATAGTTTCGGAAACCTCAGCCAAAGGAATAAAAGGAAACAGTATCTGGCGCTAGTCAGATCCACCCTCACCTATCCCTAAGCATCTCTCTTCAGTGTCTCAGAAACCTAAAAAAAAAAGAGATGCAGAGAATACAAAACAAGTGTATGTATATTATCCCCAATACACGAAGGAGGGATTGGAGGAAGCAAGTGGATCTGCATAGAACGATGGACAACAAACCGCTCAACACACAATTTTAAAGGAAAGAGCGTCAGATATGAAGAGAAAATTACATCGAACAGCACCGAGGAAATTAGGGCACTCATCGAAGAAAACCAACGAGGTCCAAGTCTCTCAAGATTCCCAAGCAGTGTTAACAAGCTTGGAAACGCAGTTGTCACGTTTTTTGCATAAGAAAAATCCGACGAAGAAAATCAACCGATAACGACGAACCAAATCTATTTTACCTAGCAAAGAGAAGAAGACCACAAATATCTAATGATGACAAGGAAGAATCAAAAAGAAGAAAATAGGTAAGTATAAAACACAGGACACACACAAAACACAAACATGAATACAACCAACCAACCATGAAAATAACAAAAAACATTCACAAACCATCAAAAGAATACACACGTAAGAATCAATGAAACAAAAAACACATAAAAAGAACCAAATTAGTACACGAATCCAAAGGTTTGAACGCCAATTTAGTATATATATATATATATATATATATATATATATATATATATATATATATATATATATATATATATATATATATATGAATGCAATGGCCCGCAGTAAAAATGAAAAGGTGCTTCCAAGTACTTTCGAACTTTATTCAGTACTTGGAAGCACCTTTCCTATTCCTTTATCCTGCGAGACATTGCATTCATTGCGAACCTCACGTGCTACTATGTGAGTTATTCATTATATATATCTATTTATATATATATATATATATATATATATATATATATATATATATATATATATATATATATATATATATATATATATATATATATATATTTATATATATATATTTATATATATATATATATATATATATATATATATATATATATATATATATATATATATATATATATATATATATATATATATGTATATTTCAAAAACAACATTAATAAACCAAACCAAATAATCAAAAAAAGATATTAACTTGTTCTCCAGGGAACTTTGCAAATCTTGAAACCCTAAGGCTTCCTTATCTTCACCACTATTCCCAACCCCACTATTTTTGTACACCACTATCTCTCACACTCGCCTACTCACCGCTTCCCCACAATCAATCAATCATTTCTAATTTTTGCGTTTTGAGTCTGAGCTATCTTTATGTCTGGTCGTGGCAAAGGAGGAAAAGTAAAGGGCAGCTCTGAAGATGTTCCCGCCAGACAATTATTCTGCTCGTGCTACGGAAATTTCTTTTCGCACAAAAAGAAAAACAAAGCCAATAAGGAGAGAAGAACCGCTGCCCTATGTCAACAAACGGGTCCCCTCCGCACCATCAGAGAGGCGAACGAAACTTATCAGACCAACCGCATATTGAGACGATTTTTGGCATCCTGAATATCGCTCTTATCACACTAATAGATACTCCGAATGGTTACGCCATGATTTGTGACACTATGGAAGACGTTGAACGGCTCGTCTCCGAAGAGGCCAATAAGTCACTTCAGAAGATCGAGCTGGAAGCATCCATGCCTTAGGAAATCCTCGTACGCCGTACCATTATCCTCGGGCGGCTTGACTCGTTCCTCACGGACAATACCTCTGAAGAAATCAAAGACGAACTATCGAGGAAACAAAAATGGGCGAACATTACAAAATGGTTTTCACGAACATTGAGATGGCACAAAGGGCCAAGAAGGAGGGCCTCCTAGGTGTTGCCCCCAAGCAGATGGAATTAGATGAGTTCGTACGCCTCGAATGATGCTTCAAATGCTTCATTGTCGAGAAACACTCAAACGAGAGAATGCAAAGCGACCGACATCACCTCCTCCATCTGCTCCAAGTCCGGACACGGATGGAAAGAGTGTGCGTCGGAGAAGCCAAAATGCCTCAACTGCGGAGGGGACCATAGGGCCTTGGCCATGGGTTGTCCCGTCCGCAAAGAAGCGATCCGGGCCAAAATCAACAAACAAAACAGGAAAAGGAGGCAAGGGCAAGGTTACACGTTGAAGCAGCGAACTCAACAAACTCAGAAGAACCGCAGCATCAAAGCTCGTGATGCCAAGTGAAGTCAAGGATATAATGGCCATTGTCATTTTTGTACACTGGCCAGACCCCGGCTCATTGCGGAGGAACTAAATCGCATTTGCAGATGAACAGGGTGAAAAGAAGCTATAGTTTCCGCCTAATCCCGCCTCGCAAGATATCCTAAACATACAATTTACCGACGTGCCCCAAGAAAAAGAAACAAGACAAACTGAAAAAGTAGAATCGATCGAAGAGGAAAGTACAAAGAGCGAAGACTTCAAGAAAAGCCCAAGGAACAAAAGGCAGAGAGGAAAGAAAATGAAAACAGAACAAGAAGAAGAGGAAGACAAGGACACCCCTACTACGCAAGAAGATGACGAAGAAGAAAGTCTGAAGCAACCATGAGTTCGTCTTACGGAGAAAAGGCAAATCCTGAAAAAAAGTTTCTTCTTTGACGAAGAGGACGTCGCCCTCAAGGTCTTCGGATCTCCCGTGTGCAGGACCCCAAAAGGAGACCCGGTGAAACTGCTCCAGAGCAATCTTAAGGGGAAGTACAAGTGGGCATTCGAGGGCCCGTTCTCCCGAAAAGAAATCAAAGGTGTCGGAGGGCGCCTTCTACATTCCAGATTCATGTATCCATATCGTCAACATGTCCGTATTCAGTGATCAAAATGGACAAAAAAGGGTCTGAAATAGATAAATAACACACAAAAGTGACTTAAAATAACTATAGTGAGCGAAAGTGATTAAAATAATAATAAAAGTAACTTAAAGTGGTTAAAAGTGATAAAAATAATAATAAAAGTGACTTAAAGTGGTTAAAAGTGCTAAAAATAATAATAAAAGTGACTTAAAGTGTTTAAAAGTGATAAAAATAATAATATAAGTGACACAACCACTAAATTAACAACGTGATTAATAAAAACAATCAAAGTAAACTAAAAGGAATTAAAATAATAACTAAATTATTAAATTAAAGTGATTATAATAATATAAATTAAAGTGATTAATAATAAAATAATTAAATAAATAAAAGTGATTAAAATAAAAGTGACCAAATATCGAAATTTCAAGAGAAATAACTAAAATAAAGCGATAATAATAAAGTGAATAAAAATGATTTATGGGATCGAATATTAAATAACTAGACAAATACAGTAAATTGAACTAGGTTAAATCCCAAATAAAAAACTTTTTAACTCTTAAATATATGAAATATTAATACTACTTAATAATATGGAATATAACTACTAACTATAACCATACTAATTATAAGTATTTCATTTCTAGTATAATTTAAAAAAAATAATATTGTATAGTTTAAAAAAGTTGATCTCCACTGTCTTCTTGAGCCTTTTTTTTTAACTCATACCTATACTTGTAACTTTCTGTTTCTGCTCAATTTTGCTGTTTTCCATTACTATTAACTTTTATTTTTACATGTTGCTTAAAAACTTAATTGTATCTTCTTTTTTAATAAATCGTGAATAAACAAAAGGAGGCAAATGTTTGGGTAAGTTCCGGTCTCAATCGGGGTCGTTGAAGATTCAGGAAGCTAAGTCGTAGGGAGGATAATTCCTGGCTGAAGTTTTATGTTGATTGAAGGGTTGCGTTGGGAGATGGTAAACGCCTCAGCCATTCGGAGCATTCGACGGTCAGAGTCACGGAAATTATTGGAGGTATTCTCGACCACCATTTTTCTTGTGATTGACGTGTGATGTGTTGTAACGTGGCGCTTGATAGCCCCGTCCTGAAGGTGCATCCTTGTGTACTTCGAGTTGTGGTGAACACTTTTACCGACATTGCACGACAAAAGATAATTTAGGGGAAAAAATTGAGAATATAGAATAGTCTGTAGGCTTTCATTTTTTTTTCAAAGCATGATCAAAAATTGTAAATCTTAAAAAAAAAACCCATTGGAAGGTTGAAAAATAATATTTTTTAAAGGAAACCTTCCAAAAAATTCTAGATTTAATGATAAATTTCTAGATTTTTTTAAGAATTTTATGAAGTTTCAAGAATGTTCCAGAACTTGCCAGAACAGACCCTTAGAAACTTTTAGAACTTTCTGCAATATTCTGGAATATTTTTTCAGAAATATTTATAAATTGATTCACAGATCTGCCATCATTTCAGCTCCAGCTACCGTAATAAACACATCAGAAGAGAATGACATCAAGAGGCTGCAATCATTCTCCAGATGCATTCTGTTATATAACATAACATAACATAATTTCACGGATGACAAAAGCCACAAGGGCCTATCAAAGGTCATCCGCCTCCGTCAAAACCCACCCACAAAAAGCGCCATCGCCAGGGGAAGACAAAATCAAAGTCCCCCACAATATAATATAACAGATGACAAAGGCCACAAGGGCCCATCATAGGTCATCCGAGTCAAACGGCATCTTTTTTAAGGCACCCAAACTCCCAAGAAAACTACATCCAGAGGATTGAGTCCAGAAACAAGGGTATCACCAATCAAGGCTTGTCAAGAACTAAATCTGCGGACAGTTCATCAAAACAAGAGCAAAAAAGGCTCCGTGTGACTGCAACTATGAGAAGTGTGAAGCTTACAAAACATACTTTGGCATACCATTTGGGGACCAAAACAAACCCTCGGCATCTCATTTTGTTTGTGAACACTGCAAGAAAATTTGGGGAGGAAAGAAAATGATTTGTTGTTTAGAGCAAAATATTAAATGTCACAAGTATTGAAGCTATTATGTTTGTAAGCAAAAAAGAGTAATAAGTATATTTTTTTACTTTTATAGGATGTGATAAATGGAAAAGATGAGCCATAAATTTGCCATTCTCAGGATTTGACAAGAACCCAAAGACCACTCAAGCAACTGCTACTTCTACATGGTATTCCAAACAGCGAAGTGGCAAAAATGTACCTGTTATTTCCTATCCATCCTCTATTCATATTGCACCAGATCCCTACAGTGCTGATATTCCTGTACCTACCCCTCCAGAAAGGAATAAGACACCCTCAGAAGAAACCAACAATTCAAAAGAAGAAAAGATGAAAGAAGATGTAGAGTACCATGTCAGACATATGGCTCTTAAGAAGAATTTATAATATCAAAACCAAAGAGACCTCAATGGCCTTGTCTTTACTTGTCAAAGTCAGATGGTGAGCTTTTGATTTCCATGTTCGAAGAGTAGGACTTCCTGGATGAAAATATGCAAGGGCCAAGCTAAAGGGAACGTCATAAACATTTCGCAAGATTCTTTATTTATAAAGCTGTGCTATGCTACTACAATGATGTATCTAGTCTGTTTGATGCAATTGGAATTACATGTAATCCATATGACTGCAGGCTCTTCATTGGCAGTTCTTCAAGAAGCATTAAATGTACTTTTCCATATTTGGAATAATCATCCATCCCTTCCTCTGGCTCATTCAGTATATCTCAAGGGGGACTACAACACTATCAGGCTCCTTCTACAAGCTTTGAATTGTAACGAGTATGGCTAGGAAGTGATTGAAGACTTCAAAATGGTAACATTTTTGATGGGTCTCCAGCGAGGTTTTACCAAGTTTCCAGCACATTACCACAAGAAGCACTGGCCACAAAGGACTGAGTTCTTTGTTGGACGGAATAATGCTAAGCAAAGGTAATGATAGACCTTTAAAAGGTGTTGTTCCCTCCATTGCATTCGAAACTAGGTCTAATGAAGCAGTTTGTTAAAGCTCTGAGCAAAGGTGAAACCTGGTGTTGGACTAGAAATCAGGAAAATAAGAGTGTGTTCAGAATTTCCTGAAAAGCTAAATAAAACTGAAAAAGAAGTATGGAAGAGCTTTGTTTCGGTGTGTCAGGGTTTTTGGGACAAAATTGTATAAATTAAACCTTTATTTTGTTTTTAACCCTAAAATGGCTGCAGGAAAAACAAAATTTGCCTATTTTTAGTAAATATTTCAACATACAAAAGCCACAAAAGCTAAGCTTCAAACAAATTGTGGCTATTTTCTATTGTTTTTTAATAAAAGACAAATAGAGATGGGGGAGAGAGGGGAGGGGACAGAGGTGAGTGAGTAGGTGAGAGAGTGAGATAGTGATTGAAAGAGTGTGTGTGTGTGTGTGTGTGTGTGTGTGTGTGTGTGTGAGAGAGAGAGAGTGTCCGTGTTAAAACCTCAAAGGGTAACAAGGAATAGGAGTACCTCAAAGGACAACTATTTAGGGTCCCCCCTAAATACAGCTTGACCTAAAGCACCGTGGAGATGAAGCCCCCCCCCCACTACGCCCACCTCTCAGATGAATCACTAATGCAACGTGGAACCATACGCTGTGGAATAGTCTAAGTCTGATTACTAGTAACCAAACCAGTAGAGACGGGAGGGAAGGCCTGGAAGCTTGTATAAATTTGCTTGCAAAATTTTAATCCTTTTTCTACAGTCCAACGCCAATTGCTCTTCTATTAAATTGGGTTAATCCACGAATGGATTGCAATCAATATTTTCCCGTTTGGGAACAACGAGAGTCGGCTTGGTTAAGCGAGTTCTCGGCAAGTGCAGGTGGCGGCTGCATTCGGCGTAAGGGCAAGACCGGGATTTTCGCTTTATTACTCAACGGGCTGTTTCCTCGACCAGTGGGTGTCTGTAGAGGGAGTGAGCAACACGAACTGCATCACTTGAGGAGTGTCTCCCCTTCTAAACAACCTACAAATCTGATCGTAAACCACAATTCTAATATCCATTCCTAAAAAAAAATGTCTAAAAGCAAAGCAAAATCGATGCATTTATCTTCAGTGCATAATAAGCTCCACAGGAGGACCTTCTTCCTTGTAGAATGGCGGTAGGTTCAGGAGAGTCGCGTGATTTCCTGGTCTCGAGAACTCGAAGCAGTTTCTTCTTCCCTAAAGTAACGCGTCGAAGGCTCTAAACGGTAGCTCATGTAATCCAACTGAGTAAGGTAGGGCATGGGTGAGTTTTCTTGCCTCCAGTGACAAAATAATAGGTTGGAAACAAAGTTCTTGCACAACTTTTATTGACAATGATTTACAATGAAACAATGCAGCCAAAGAAACATATCAATGAACAATGGAATCATAGTTAATTTCGAGCACCTCCTTCCGACAACAGGATAGTTTATGGATGCCTTTGTTGTAAAATTCAACTGGTTTGCTATCAAAGAAGTCTCCAACTGCAGTTTTCAGTTCGTCATCGTTTGGGAATATTTTACCATTCAAGATGTTCTGCAGTGCCCGGAATAGATGGTAGTCTGTAGGCGCCAGGTCTGGCAAGTACGGTGGGTGAGGGAGAACTTCCCATCCCCGCCCCAGGAATTTTTCACGGGTTTGATTTGCAACGTGTGGTTGGCGTTATCATGAAGAAACATAATAACATGGTCGTTTCTGCGCAATTGCATCTGCCCCCTGTTACAGTTGTTGACTGGATAAGTGAGCGTCGATAGACTGATTGCGTTCCAACATTTCTCAGTAAATCACTTCCTTCACATCCCACTAGACACAAGCCATAAGCTTCTTTTGATGTGGGTCGGCCTTTGCCTGAAGTTGTGCAGGTGCATCTTTGTCTGTCCATCTTCTTTTGCCTGCCATGTTCGAGTGTAGACACCATTTCTCATCTACAGTAACCTCTTTGTTCAGCCAATCAAAACGATGTTTCTTGGCCAGTCGTGTCATGTAGGCGTCTCTGTGGTACAATCGAAGTCGGTCAGTTTACGTGGAATCCATATGGCCAGTTTGCTGACTTGGCCCATTTTCTCTAAATGATGCAAAATGGCTGTATGGCTGACGCTAAAATTTTCAGCCAGCTCCCGTGATGTCAGGTGTGGATCAGCTTTAACACAGGTGCACAAACAGTCATTTTCAATATGTGAGGGTCAACCACTTCTTATCTGATCTTGGAGATCGAATTGGCCACGCTGAAACCTCTTAAACCAACGACTTGTTGCATGTTCTTCAAATGCTTGGTGGAAATGATGTTGCGATTTGGGCAGCGTTTATGCCGGACTTGTAATCATAGAGTAAAGGAGTATGTTGCTGTTCAGGAGAAAGAATCATTTAATGAGCAATTTTGGAAACTTTAGATATCAGTTAGAGCGTCCGACTGATTACTGTGTAGCGGCCTAGGCTTTCCTTGGTCTTGTTTGAAAAAGGGCCTAGTGACCTAGTCTACGTAGGCTCTAGTTCCCTGTGCACTTTCAAGCGAAGCCAAAGAAGGACTAGGCAACTACGCATTAACTAGTGGTACATACTGTATAAATCTATAAATAAATAAACTTTAAAAAAAGGTTGCGCGGGAACTTTGTTTCAAACTTAATAGGACGAAGTTGAAGTGTTAAAATGCCCTGGGAATAATTCGTAAGTTGGAAATATAAATTCAAAAGTACGAACTCATTGGAAGGAAAAGTTCACTGATAATAAGTTCACAGCATTTTCGCTACCAGTAATTATCCCCTATTTTGAAACAATCCCCTTTAGCTATTGCTAATTTTTCTTATTTATTTATTTTTTAAAAAACAATCCTCAAATAATGAAAAGTAAAATTATATGCGTTTAAATTAATACGTGTTTAATTGCATTTACTCCTTCTAGAACATGCGGGAGCTTATCCAAAAAACAACAACAAAAAAAAAAACCCCTAGACAGACGCTCTCCGAGGGTCTATGACTCTGTTGTGCACCATACGCATTATTACTAGTAAAAAATCCGAGTTTATGATTTTTCAGTTTGTAATGTTCAAGACATAGTTTTATCGAAATGGGATAAAATCACAACCTGGTCGATTCAGATTTGAACATTCTCACCGAAGTCTTCATGCAAAATCTTCTGAAATGGCAGCGAACGGAGGAGGGGCGAAAACCAGGATCATTGTAGGCCAGCAGAGCAGGTTCAAGTCGAGGCCAAGGAAGTAGCTAATCCTTTTATCCTTCCTGGGTATTGGTTGTGTCTAAATTGCTATCTAAAATGCCTAAAGAATCGAGTAAGGGTGATATCTATCGGAGAAACCTTAGCCTTAATGCGAGGAACATCTTCATGTTCACTATTTTGCCTACTAGTAGTTTCTATAATATCTTTCTACTTGTGGTCCCTTTTTATCTATTTGCTTTCATTGTGGGACGAGCTAGGTAAAGTGACGCATCACCTCAGTAGGGTAACGGGTGTTCTCTCAGGCGTCTGTAGCTTAATCCTTAAACGGATTAACAAGGGTTGTGTTAAGTTTATAGCAAACCAACTTGCTCATTGGTGTGTGATGCATAACTAACGGTCCTTTCCTTACTATAGATACTTGTCTAGAACGCGGGTCTTTTCATATTCGACAGTCTTTGTTTGTGCGGATGTGATTTATTTAAGTTAGCTTAGAAGTGACCTTATGAATTCAACTTTCGAAGGCAGGACAACTACAGACTTGTGTTAATATTCCCATGTCTTTAGATCGAAAGGATAGTCTTTTTAAAGATTTATTTACCCCTCAAAAATAACTGATGAAAAGGAAGGTTATTAGAGGTACACGAATCGGCAATTAAATAAAACTTTAAAAAAATTAAGATTGCAGCAAATAAACTCTCTCCCGATGCGAGGAAACGGAATGCAATATGCAAAAAAAAAAAAGGATCTCAAACGCAACGAACTACAATCTCTAAAAAAAAATTATATTAAATGAAAGTCCAAAAAGCAATTGTTAAAACCTAAATTCTTCAGAAAATATTTATGATAAGAAATTTCAGAAGTTCTTACAATAAAAACTTGCAAAGTCCATTTATCTTTTAGTCATAACTGACGGTAAAAACCTCACTCCTGGATAGACCTCATTAAGGTTAAAAGAAGGAGTTAAATGCCTCAAAATAACTCCGACATCATCCTATCGTTGCAAGATGGCGTGACTGGTGGACTGTTTGACCCTGACTCAGCTCCGGGTTCGAACTCATTTCCTCGAATGCCTGTACAAATTTTTTTAGGGGAGGGCGGGTGGGAGGGGGAGCTCGTTCAACCTCAGCAGTCCAAATTAGTTAGGCCACTTGTTCCTTTCTAATCGTGAACAAGAGCCTCCCCTCCCCTACCAGATAATGAAATTCACATAAGAATCAGAATAATAATCACTGGCAAACTCGAACCAAGAGTTGGTCCGGAGGGAAGGGGGGCTAAAATGCATGGTATGATTGTGTTTTGACACAAACAGAGAGAAGGGGACCCTTCCAGGCAAGGGGGTGTGGGGTACCCTTTCGAGGTCATGGATGTGTGTGAATATGAATAGACCGTCCCCAGATTCCGCGGCGGAAGAGTGGATACGTTGTGTGTGTGAAGGCGGGGAAGTAAGTTACAGCGGTGTTTATATTGGCTATATTTGTGATGACGTGTATAAGCTCTTAAGGTTGAGGAGCTTTGTTTGGCCCTTCATTTTCCTCCTTCTTCCCGTTTATTTTTCCTCTCTATTCATACTTTTCATGCATTTTATGAGGCTCCTCCCTCTCCTTTTCTTGTTGAATGAAGTTTCCCTCGTTGGATTAAATTATATATTCTTCCTCCTTTATTAAATCGTAATCTAGGAATAGAATATTTGTTTCTACAAGAGACTCCTCTTATGGTCTTTTGATATTGTAGGGTGGACAACCATGCTGCAGCTGACATCTGTGGGATTACATGTTCTTCAGGCCCAAACGCGGGTATATATCTTCTACGCATCTTCATTTCCTCCATCTTCACCACTGCCTGAGATGCCATCGTTATTTTCCATTTTAAATAATAAAAAAAATGTATAACGTCGTTTTAGTGTGTACTGAGCGCCAGTGACTTCGTTAGGGGGAGTTCGATTATCCTGGAGTGAATCTAAACCTGATTTCGAACCCCTCAATTCCGTGTTCTCGGGATCGATTGGTCGGAGACGCCCCCCGAAACCGAAGCGAAACCGGCGCGCGAAAAACTTAATTTTCTGACCTTTGTGTACGCGTGTACTCCCACCTGTAAGTGTGTTTCTGTGTGAGTACAGACACGTATGTGTATTGTATGGCTGGTGTGGGTGCTAATTTCGCTGATAGCATTTGTCCTACTAAAATAGCAAAATGAGGTGTCATATTTTTGATGTTCCTTATATCACTTTATTTTTTTAGTGGCGGTATTGGTCTTGGTCTGGACTGTGTGCACGGCGTTCCCCTGAAGCGCGCACACAAATCAGAAAACGTCGCGTACATACAATGAGGGACGCACACAACCTGCCTCGTGCCGCTGTCCACCTGGTTGGGTGATTGTCTGCATCACCTGTCACCACCCCACATCTGCTCTCGATTGACTCGCGACGCGCGCGAGAGAGAGAGACAGAGAAATATAAACGGGACACAAAGAAATATAGAAGACACATATGAGAGAGAGAGTTAAATAAAGAGAGAGGAAAGCGGTTTGTTTGTCTACCTCACCTATCTCTTTGGTTAAAGTTCACTCAACGCGCGGTTGTATGTGTGCGCGCGTGCTATGTACCTTTTGGAGTCTGGTGCCACCGAACGAAAGCTTCCGTGGCCCTCCCCCGCATTATGACAGTGACACTGGGATTGACGAGTACCAGGTACCGGTACTAGACGGTTAACTGGGAGGGGGGGGGGGTTGTGGGCGCCAGACACCGGATCTCCGATATTCACCCGGGGCAAGTAGGGCATCGACGCTGCTCACGGAACCCCGGCGCCCAGCCTCTCACGCAAGTCCAATAGGGAACCATCTGTTGAGTGTCTTGGGGTGTACAAGGTCGTCGAATCCTCGAATACGATATTTTAGGTCAATGAAATACGAACTTTTAGTGTATCGAGTACTAACGTCTGAGCTTCTAGGTAAGAAATTTGAGTGTATCGAATAAGAACGTCTGAGCTTCCTGAGTACGAACTTTGAGTGTATCGACTACGAACATCTGAGCTTCCTGAGTACGAACTTTGAGTGTATCGAGTACGGACGTCTGAGTTTCTTGAATAAGAACTTTTGAGTGTTTTATGATAAACTTTTAATTTTCTCGAGTACAAACTTTGCCTTGAATAGTAACTTTTGCCTGTCTCAAGGACGATATGTTGCGCGTTTGAAGTCCAACTTTGTTCTTGGTTGTTTCCTATACATCCTATGACCTCATCATCTCCAATCCTTTTTCTTTATTCCATTATAGAGTAAACCTTCCTTCGTTGGTTACTTTTCCTAAAATATAATCATGACGATATGTTGTCCTTACCCAGTTTTGAGGGTTGCATTGACTATTCCATACCCTCATTACATCATCCATACAAACGTAATACTTACAGACATACATAAATACATGCATATATACGTACATAGATACATATTCGTATATATGTAGCGAGAGAAGGGATTGATGCTTGTAGCGAGCGGAGAAGTTGATGCGTGATTGTGGCGGGGGTCACCAGTTCCAAATTGGAAAGAATATTCCTTCTCTGCTACATGAATCCAAGTTCGGGATTTGAGTTCGTTAGAGTGTGTCCACCAAATAATTTCGTATTTGGATTTACAAACAAGTTGATGAAAATAACTTTATTTTGAACTTGATACTTAATAAGATGAATGGCTGGAGTTGGTGAGCTTGTGAATCCCATCCACCGAGGCGGTGGATGGAGCACAGCGAAGACGAAGTGATTTGATGGACTGTGTGGATAATGTGAATAATAAGAATGTGTCTTTGTGAATAATGTGTGGCTGTTTTATTATATGTGTAGAGAAGGTGGGCGTGACCAATGGGGTTTCTGGAGAGGAGCTTTGTGTGAAGTCAATGTTTGTTTGAGAGAGAGGGAGAGCAGAGATTGTCTATCAAAGGAATTTTATAGATATATGGTGAGAAAAGGAATTTATAGTAAGAAAACGATAAGAAAGTTTGAGAAATAGGATTTCAGTGTAGCAGAATGGCGTTAATAAACAAATGGAACGAAAGGGTTAAATGACAGTTTTATGGGAACGGAGTTTGTTGTGACACAAAAGAAGATAACGTGACCAAGGTGAATTCAATGGTCACTCCAGTCGGAACACGTGAGTCTGGTAAAGAACGTGTACATGAGTGTGTGCAACTTTTGTGTAAATGGATCACTACATACACTGTATATGGTACATATATGCTTAACTTTTTTATCAGGGTGACATGACGGTCGATGAGGAAGGATTGTTCAAATGATTCCCTGGGATCTTCACTCGTCATTATATCCTAGCGTATATGGTCCTCGAGGGTAGCCAAGAGGCTCGTACACTCGTCCTCAAGGGTGAGGGAAGCCTTAGTTGGAATAGAGAAAAGCTTCAATTTTAATTTATTATAATAACGGAGCTGTTGCGTCTTCTCGATCATAAAAAAGGCTATATGGGAAATTTCAAGTGGGACTCGAGCCCACATTCAGGCTAGGAGGATGACGTGAATTAAAACAAACGGGAAAGATTGGTGCTAACCTACAAGGTCACTAAAATGGAAATAAGAGATGAATGAATGAAGGTGTTGAGAAGAGAATTGGTGTAAGTGAGGAAAATATCTCTCCTCACTGGTTCCAGCGGATTATAGACATAAGAAATAAAAGGATAATTACAATGAAGAGGGTGACAGCCTAGACAACCTTAAGCACGCGGTCCAAACCGTGTACTATAAACCTGCCAGAACGAGTATTCAAAAGCAACCCCCCTTCACTAATTGCAGACGGCGGATTAGGGTACGAAGCGCACATCTGCTTGTCCTGTGGTGGAGCGCGACAGAAGTGAGAAAAAAGACGAGGCGATTGAACGAAGCCTGCACCTGCTTCCGAGTCTTCAGCGACGACCATCTTGCAAGCTCCGTAGTTGCAGATGCGAGTTGGAGTGATCACATACCCTCATTACATCACACAACCACACATACATTACACCCTTTAAATCAGGGTGACGCGGTAGATCATCGATGGAGAAGAAGTGATGAATTGATCTTTTACCCAGGATCTTCACCTGTCATTATATCCTGGCGCGTTTGGTCCGCGAGACGAGGCCGAGAAAAAGAAATGGAAGGTATGATGCCAAGACATTGGCATGGATTTACACGCCACACGAATACTGAATGCATACTCTTTTATATTCCTCTATTATTTTATCTATCTAGGCAATTTTCTATTCCCTTTCTAATTCTATTTCTATGAATTTATTCATATTTTTATAAGACCATTTGGCTGAACGACTTCTAATTGTTCATTTTCACTATTCGCAGTCGAGTTTTCAATCGATCCATCGAATAGGAAATACAAGTTGTTTGATGAGCCCTTTCTAGCTACTTTCCCGGTCCTAGGCTTGGCCCAGCTCTGTAACGTAGGCGGTAAAAAGAGGAAGCTGTGACGCGAACCATTCGAATTCAGCGCATTTTTCGAGTTTAAAATGAAGATTAATTCTCCTGAGAATCAGTAAAATGGGTCAGGAGGTGGAAAAACTTCGTGATGGATTCCTAAGAATTCGAAGCTGTTGTCACAGCAAATGTTCCCTTTATGGGAAAGTGATGTTAATGATAATTTTGATGATAAAGAAGGAAGAGACTAACTTTTTCGATTAGAAACAGAAGTTATTTTCCACTATCCTTATTTGAAGATTTTGAAGATAATAATAATTATGATGAATACTAAAGATTTTGATGCTAATCAAAAAAATATGAAAACTGAAGGTTTTGATAAAAAATAAAAAGGATGAATACTGAAAATATTCATACCAATGAAAAAGATGAATAATGAAGATTTTGATGCTAATAATGATGATCAATACTGAAAATTTTGATGCCAATAAAAAGGATGGATACTGACGATTTTGATGCTAATTAAAAAGATGAATACTGAAGAATTAAATGCTGATAATAACGATGAACACTGAATATTTTGATGCTGATAAAGATGATGAATACTGAAGATTTTGATGCTAATAATGATGATGAATGCTGAAGATTGCGATGTCAATAAAAATAATGAATACTGAATATTTTGATGCTAATAATGATAATGAATACTGACGATTGCGATGCCAATAAAAAGGATGAATACTGAAGATTTTGATGTTAATAATGATGATGAATGCTGAAGATTCGACGTCAATAAAAAGAATGAATACTGAATGAATAAAAAGGTAGAATACTTTTGGCCTAGATACCCTCGTTGGTTTTCCATTTTTAGTTTTAAGTAACTGTTTGGTTAGGGAAAAATGTGTGGAAGGAGAGATAGAGCAAGATTGCCAGCCCCCTCTCCTCCCTACTACGGTCATCCTGAAATGACCGGAGGGGGGTAGGGGTAAGGGAACCCGGCCCCAGGCTTCCCCTTTCCTCTCCGTAGTCTTGTCAGACTACTGAAAGGGGGAGAAGGAGACCAGGGGAAAGAGAGGGAGAGGAAGAGGAAAAGTTAGAGATAGCAAAGTTTGAAGTAGCGTAGTAAACTTGAAAGAGACAAAGTTGGTCGGTGGGCCTACAGCTTTACGTACCCCTGTCCCACATATTTTGTGTTTAGCCCTTTAGGTGTGAAGGATAGAAGAAAAGAATGTAGAGAGAAGAATAAGGAAGTAGTAGAGTTGCAATGGAATGCTAAGTTGCATGGAGGTCATTCTTATCTCTTTCCTTTTAGAATGTCTAGTTTAGAAATACGATAGATTAAGTTGGTGTATGCCTGATCTTCAGGCTTATCCTTCTTTGTGTCGTTGTTAGGCGTTCAAACGGTTTCTATTGTTTTTATATTACTATTACTGATAATGTTTTTATCCTTGTGTGAGGTAATAGATACTGTCCTTCCCCTCACAAGTGAGCCGCTGGTCGTTAACCCCAACGTTCTGTCAGTGGAGGCAGCCTAGCCCGCCCACTTAACCTCCTCCCTTCTCGCCCCTCGTCTCGATGAAAAGCTGAACGGCCGACCCAGACCACATAATGCGCTAATTAGCTCAGGTCGGCTCCGAGACCCTAACATCGGTTAAAACAGCAAGATTTCTCCTAAGAGGTGATATTCAATTTCACTGCCTATGCGAAATTAGAGGAGAGTCGCCCTAAAGCCAGAAGGTCCCTCAGGGCAAGCTGTATGACCTGAGAAAAACCGTTGGAGGAGGAGACTTCATGCGGACCTTTCGCGCATCCTCCCCCCTTGTGCCCCTACCCCAGTGGAGTAGCGACGTATAAAAGCAAATATATTTGGAAAAACGAGGTAGATTACGTTAGTCATCAAGGCGACGAAGTCCCGGGCAAGAGGCCCGGGCTACCAACAGAAGGGACTAACAAGAAACTCATCCAGAGCTAGTAGCTGTTGGTCACACCGAACTTTAAATTAACTTGATTTAAGAAGCAAGTTTAACTAAGTCTCGTCAGAGAAACCCCCCTATCCTGGTGGATCCCAAAGCACCGAGATAGTCCTCGCCTTTGAGGAATACCGGAACTAAGAAGAAGCTCATCCTCGAGCCAGTTCCTGGTGGTCACACCGAACTTTAAGTTAACTTGATTTATGAAGCAAGTTCAACTTACTCTCGTCAGAGAAACCCTATCCTGGTGTATTCCAAAACACAGAGATAGTCCTCGCCCTTGAGGAATATTCCCGAGTGAGCTCCCTCCAGCACTTCCCTGAGTCAAAGGATTCAAGCATTGACTCATCGTTCGCCAGTGCGAATTATCCTCCGGGTATCCCGAAAAGAAGAAGAAACATTCTTTCACTGTCCAGTGGTGAGATCATTTCCTGCAGAAGGCGTGCGGCTCCACATCTGCAACACGAGCCAAAGTCCTCTGTGACTTTAAAGCTATTTTTCCCGTACGAACACATCTGGACAAGCGTCACGCGTCATCCCGGCGACAACATTCTTGAGGTGACGTAACCATTGAGTTCAATGTCAGCCTCAAACCCAATTCTAGTAGGCATCTATAAAGGTATTTAAACCTCGGTATCCGTTTCATTAAAGTCCATTTGCATTTTTTTTTTATATTAAAGCGAGCTGTGGGTCAACTATAACTATAAATTTAAGTATGTCAGTTATAAAGCCTCACTTAAATTTGTTGAGTTCATTTCTGTATATGTAGTGTGTTAAATTTCGTTGGTTCATGTTTTTTTTAATTAAAGTTTTAATTTTTTTAGAAACAAAGAAGTAATAATCAGATAATAATAATCAAGTAATTAATCATAATTAAAAATATAGCACTCTTAGAGATAAAACGTAATCACAGAGTTTTGAAGTACGTAACCAACCCATGCGTACGAACTCTAGCCATCATTCGGTCCTTCTTATACCACGACACCTTGCTATTACTCTTGTTTTAGTTTTGCTTCTTTAGTTTTCTTTTTCTTTCCTCCCTCTTTCCTTTCCTTTCTTCTTCTGAATTCTAAAGTTATCAAATTATTACTTACTCTCTCTTTAACTCCGTGTTAGCTCGTGAAGTATTCATCCGCTTCTTGATCGAACCTAGTTGTATAGGTATGAAAGAGGCTATGTGCTCTCTCCTCTTCTCTTTGGGTGATTAAATTCTTGATCTCCTCTCCTATTTCTTGTTGTGTTTGTTGAATTAGCTTCTTTGCTCTTTTTTCTAGTATCTTGTTAATTGGTTCATCTTCACTTATCTATGTAGATCTCTTTATCTTCTTCTGTCTCTTCTTCTCGTGTCGGTGATTATAAGTACTGCCTTGTTTTGTATTCTCTGTAGTTCCATCATTCTACTCTTTGAAGTGGTGTACATAGCTATTACTGGGTATACCATTGCTGACTGGATCGCTTGATATATTTTCTTCTTGTTTTTCCGGCTAAGGAACTTGAGCCTATATAGTAGTCTCATTCCCCCTCTTCCTTTTTCAACTCTTTCTTTAACATGTCTGGAGTATCCTGTCTTGGTGATTGTCAGTCCCAATACCTTTGCTTCGCTAGCGTACTCATATCTCTGTCCTTCAACATGTATGTGTCTGGGTTTCCTCCTATAAATTGGCACTATTTTAAACTTATTTCTGTTGGTGCTTATTTTCCATTTTCGTTCGTACACATTAATCCTCCTATTTCTTCTGCTGTTAATCTTGCTTGCATTTCTGGGTTCCTGTAGGGGCAGACGACGATTTTTGTGACGTCATCTGCAAATTGCACATTGAGGCATCCGTGTGTAAATGGTGGTGGAATGTCAGGTATACACTGAGTATAGTGAAGAGCTCAGGCACCCTCCCTGAGGCAAATCAGCCTCCATCTTAAATATAGCCCCTCGGTGGTTCCCAATCTCGATCTATGCACGTATACCCGTCACGTAATTGCACATGAGTCTTTCCATTTTGTCATTCATACGTAGTTGTAGTGTTTTAAATTGCATTCCTCTAATCCAAACTCTGTCGAATGCTTTCGAAACGTCCCTGCAGACGATGTCAATGCTAGTCTTCTCGGTAATGACCGTGAGGTCCATTTCCATGTTCCTCTTTTTTTAAAATCCAAATTGAAACTTATTCAGTAAATTGTTTTCTTCCAGGTGCTCACTTTGTTTATAATCTTCTCAAACACCTTCGTGATGAAGCCTAGTAGAGAGATTGGTCTATAGCTGTCTACTATCGTTGGTAGTTTTCCTTCTTTAGGGATAAAGATCATTTTGGCGACCTTTAATTCCTTCAGGAAGTAGCCGATGTTTAGGCTGGCGTTAAAAACTAAAGTTATACCCTGTAGTATATATTTGGGTATTTTTTCGCAGTGCTTCTTAATGAGTCCTGATTTTCCTTTGTTTAAACTGCGAAATAGTATTCTTGACCTCTTCCATTGTGATTATTGCGTCGTTACCGTCAAGGGTGCCTCTCTCTACATCTACAGTTGGATGAGGAGGAATTTTCTCTGCATCCCCGTTGAGTGCTGCAGTAATGTCTCGTTCAAAGTCTGTGTCGAATTCTTCCTTATCTTCTTCGTTTATGCAAAAAATCCTCTTCCAGTGGTCCTTGAATAATGATCCTATCATGTCCTCGCCTTCTATGTTATTTCCTTAGTTGTCTTTGATTACTCGTTTCCTTGTTCCTGCTTTGCCTTTCAACTGTTTTACCCCTTTCCAAATTCTTTCACTGGCACATCATTGTTGATTTTCTGGATTGTTTCATTCCAGTGTTCTTTTTGTTTTTCTATAAGTTCCATATTTAGTTCCCTTTTAGTCCTTCTCAACTCGGCGTGTAGCCCTCTCGTTGGTCCATTCCTTCTTATTTCCTCTGAGATTTCTTTCAGCCGTCTGTGTTTCTGTACCATTCCGGGCGTCCATGTGAACGTCTTGATAGTCTCGTAGCGGTTTTAGGGGACAGCCTTATCGTCTGCTGCCTGCATAGATCTCCTTATTTTTTCTAGTTCAGTATCGATCTCTTCCAAAGTTGCGTCTTCTAGTGAACTGGGTTCGAATGAGTTTACTTCCCTTTTGTATCTCCCCCCCAGTCTGCTCTCTGGAAGGCTTTTCTTACTTTACCTGGGATTTGAATTGGTCTTTGGTTAATTGTGAGAAGAGTTGCAGTATGATCTGTACAGGGTATATCCTCTATCCTCCGGCCTCATATAATAGTTGTATGGTAGATAATTATTGCCTAAGCAGATATCCGGCTATATGTTCGGCTTTATGTTCTTGTCACAAAGGTATGGTATTCTGGGCCAAGTCGTTGGTAGATGCCTCTTGCGAATAGCTCCTCCAGGTGTCTTCCTATGCCGTTTTAGTTTCTGTAGCTGCTCTCTCGGCAGTGAGCATCGAGTTCTCCCATTAGTATTACTGGGTTTCTGTTATCAAAGATGTTAATGAAGTTATTAATTGGAAAATGATCTCTCCTAGGCGGCTGATATCCCGTTACTATTGCGATGCTCGATAGTTCCAATTTCACTTCTATTGCGATGTATGATAGTCCAATTCGTCGCAAGTTCTCTATTCGATGCCTCTTTTGATCGCTATTGCAGCTCCGTCGTGTGGATGTCCTGTGAGGTTTACGGCTATTACTTCGTAATTCCATATTTTTATTTCATCGTTTGCTAAGTTTAATCCGTGTGCAGAAATTAAGATGATGTCCAGGTCTAATCTTCTAAAAATGTTTCCGAACATTTGTCTTTTGTCCCTCCATCCGTTGACGTTAATCTGTAGTATATTTAGGTTTTCCTTAGCCATTGTAGTTGGGTAGTTCCTATAGCGTTGCCGGTCCATTTGATCGTTTTAGGTCGTCCTTAGAAATAAGTGGCACTTAATTCCGTTTCTTCACTTGCTTTCTGTTTCTGTTGGCAAGGGTATTCCTTCTTGTGGTATTGGGATCTGGGCTGGGTGAAACCTTTTGCACGGTCTGGCTTGGGCTCCTCCCAGATTTGGATTTTTTCCTACGTTGTATTTTTTTTGTTACCTCTTGGGTTGTTCTTCGGCTGAATCTGAACTTCCTTCTTCGCTTCTGCTTCCCTCGTCAATTTTCAATGCACTTTCCTCTTCTTAGGCGTTCTCGTCAGCGTCCTTCCCTGCCGCCTGCATAGTTAAAATGGCTGCTGAGTTAACATTATGTGGGACAATAATTGGTTTCAGACCGTTAGCCTTCAGGAGTCCGTTCAGGGTGTTTTCATACGTTCCAGGTTGTAAGGCATTTTGAACGTGAATCACGCATGTATAAATTTCCCAAACATGTCTTCCGAGATGTTGAGTAGTGTTGCTGCGTTGTTTCCATGGGATTTTATTTTCCTGCTGTTCCTTCTCCTTCCTTTTAAATACTTCCTTTCCTTTCGGGCATTGCATTGCCATCGTCCGGTGGTTACCTTCACAATTAACACATTTTTTCGTTGATGAATTGCAGCCCCTGAAATCGTGTCCCTCTGTGGCGCACTCAGAGCAAATGATTCTACCTTTATGGGGGCAGTTCTCCGAGGTGTGTTCCTCGTAGGCGTAACAACTAAACACATTTGGATGTTTACAAATATGTCTCTTGGGATATTAGCAGATGGAATCATCCTACTAAAGGCAATCAATCTCTTTTCTTGTGTTTTCGCTGCCATCTCCGCTGTTTCACACACTACCTTAAACAGGTGGGTGTGTTCTTTGAATTTAATTACCTCCTGTATCAATCCACCTTTGTTTTACCATTAATGCTTCCTTAATTTCTTCGCACGTGTGGGCACCCACCCATGCTTCCACCTTTTTGCAGACTAAGCAAGCTCCTATTAGCAACGATTTGCACCGGGTTTTAGCTTCCAGGTCAAATTTTCGTAGGCTTATGCTTCCTGCCGTCGAGAGCAACTGCCCCACGTCCTTCCCCATGGCGGAAGGTCACGGTGAATCCATTAGGGCTCTCGATGCATTTAATCAAGGGAATTGAGAGGTCTGTGAAAGTGGTTTGGACAAAGTCGTAGGTAAAAGTCGTAGGAGCAATCTCTTAAGGTCTTCGGGTCGGTCCATCCTGGTACTAGTATGCCCCACTATTGTAGGGCTCCTAGTAGTTAACTCTAGGAGAGAAAAATTATTTTGTTCCACAGGTGGGAGAGCCATCTATTTATCCTACTTCTATCTCCCCTACCTTCCATTTTTCGTGCTCTCCTTGGTCGCCCGACCTATCTTCGCCTAGCACTAGCAGCAGCCCACAGATGGGTTCGGGCTCGTGGTCGAAAGTCAACCCCCCTTTTCTGTCCCCCTAACGGGGTCTCCTGCAGGGGTTTACTATACTCTAATACCAACTGCGTCTCAGACTTTGCCGGCGACCAAGTTATTTAGCACTAGTTAGAAATAAGATGAAGTAAAAAGATGGTTTAAAAGAAATCCAAAATAGGAAAAAAGTAGGCCTCTTCTGGGGAGGCTCCCTCGCTCACAAGGAACAGGAGAAATCTCCAATCAACCCTGCGAGCGATAATGGATAGTATTCCTTCGTAAACAATTGAGGAAAGCAAGTTTGAGTGAAAAGCTTCACGTTCTTATTACTTCACTTTACTTTGCCTCTTTTGCAAGAAAACTTTACCAGAGCCTAAGTGCGGAAAGTAGTCAAAAATTTTAACTAACTAACAATCCTGGAGGATCCTTTCAATCTTTCACCACCTCCTAGGACAACATGAGCCAAATAATGTGATGCCAGAACGGATCGAATGTTCAATATTTTCCATTTGTATGATCACTTAAATGAAAGACAGTCGTTTGTTGCCAGGCGTAAGAAGGTTGGTAGAAAACACGGGTTTGACTCAGATTCGAACAATGAATAGCCGATATATCTCGTGAAGTTCAAATACCGAGCTAATCTAAAAACGATTAATCTCGTGATAATATCTTTATCACTTATTCGTTTAAGTTCTGGCTGTATTTATCTCCATTTTCTCCATTACCGCCATTTTTGGGCAAAAAATCAAAGAAGACAGTTTGCCTTGCGTAGAAGACCTTAAAAAGCCAAACTTAAATATTGTTATTATTACTATTATTGTTTACATAAAATTTTTAAAAAAGCGAAAAATGACGAAGACATCTCCGTTCCAACATTTGGAAGAGGCTTATAGAGTGGTTATATTAGAGCTAGCTAAAGTATGGAAGGAAAACAACCTAGCCAGAGTAGCCTTGGAGGAGACTACTTGGTGCGTTGAGACCGGAAGGCACGCAACTGTTCTCAACCAGCACAAACTGCACTCTTAAGGTTTCTCGCCTTGTGGGTTTCTGGAAAGGATTACCGGTTCGTATTCGAGAGCACAGTTTCTCAACCGACAAGCTTGATTCTCCTTCCGGACGAGTGAGGATTTGTGTAATCCCACGAAGGCATCGATGCCGAGAGCTGGAAAGTTTAAGGAAAAAATTAGACAAATGAGGTCAAAGCATAAATGTTGAGGCTGGTGAGGCGTAATACAGGTTGCTACAACAATGCTGAGAACTTCCATTTCTTCTCTCTTTCTTTCTTTCTCTCTCTCTCTCTCTCTCTCTCTCTCTCTATATATATATATATATATATATATATATATATATATATATATATATATATATATCAGGCAATGGCTTCGCCACTCCCCGATGGGGTGAGCTTGCGCTTCGTTACTAAGATTAAAATCTAAAATCTATTAAAAAAACAGCCATGGTTAAATGTTTATAAATTTTTCGAACTTCGCCAATTATAATAATTTTAAACAGGAACTCTAAACTAAATTTCCCCCCTTTCAAAATATCACGTTGCTAAAAAATTCACAAAATTTCGATACTTATATTTATTTCTGACCTTCACCATTTTTTTTTGATATTATAAAAGAATTAGTAGAAATAACTTTGATAAAAAACAAGTCATAACCAAACTAAGATGAAATTATTATTCAAATACTAAAAAAAATCCCTTTCTTGAATTATAGAGTTAGTAATGATGATGATGATGATGATGATGATGATGATGATGATGATGATCTGTTTAATACTGAGACAACGTTTACACTAAATCTGGAATCGATAGGGGCCGTCATTTGGTAGAAGTTACCTCCCTCAGGGTGCCCTCCCCCCTTACCCCGTCAGATTCAACCAGATATCGAGAAGTTTCGAAACTTTTCGACTCCGTTTTGAAAAGGAAAAGTTTTCCGATTGTTCCTCTACCAGACACTTCTTCTTCCAGACACCGGACGCTAACTTCTTTCCATATTAATTATTTTATGTTAATTAACTTCTGTTGCAATGTCTTCAACTTTCTAAACCATATATATATATATATATATATATATATATATATATATATATATATATGCAGGTTCTATTGAAGTCCACAGCTGTGGCAGCGTGATTAATTTTAACTTGTATTTCCTTAATATTTCTTACAAGTTTTTCTAACGGGGTCTTCGAGACGAGAAAAAACATCCGCGAATGGCATGCTTTATTCCTAGACGTCTTTCGACCATGTTAGGTCATCTTCAGGGAATCTGAGGGCCTACGAATATGCCTTTTTTAATCTTGGCATCACTTATTTTAGGGAAGATCGCTTTGAGATACTGGAAACATGGCTTGTTATGTTTCAGTGCTTTGGGAAATTGCTTCATTAGGCCGAGTTTTATATGCAGTGGTGGCAAAATGATTTTATTCTTCTTAACTTGTGGCTCATGAATTGCATTATGGCATCCAAACGTCATATTTTCTCTAGGTGACCATTCTGAGCGTACATCCTGTTTTGATCTGGCACTACTGTTCCACTGTCAAAGGAAGGACATAAACTTGGTGTATCCAGTTTGTAGCCCATTAAATAGGGCTACTACTTTGAAGTCCGCACGAATTAGCCACTCATACTCGTTGTAACTTATGTGGTCGAGAATAAAAGCAAGGTTCTCATATGTCTCTCTTAAAATGACTGAGTGAACAACTGGAACTTAAGGCATGGTGTTTTCAATGTGCAACAGAACCGCTTTTATGCTGTAAAGGGATGCATCTATGAATAACCTCCACTCATTTAGTTCATAGGTGAGCTCAAAGGGCATTCAATAGGTCTTTAATATTCGTGATTTACGCAAAAAAATACCTCTAAAAAAGGTTATTCTCATTTCTGTTAGTTTTTTCATTGTTGTACAGTGTAATTATTACAAAAGACGTATAATTAAATCAATATTATTTGAACAAATTTCAAATTTCAATATGTCTGAGGGTTCATTAAAATTTAGCAAACTCCTCAAAATTCTCTCGGTCCAAAACTTGCGTCACAAATCGTCACAAATTTACATTTTCCTTCATCTATGCTTTCCTTTGTTCCCCGCTCCCTCCCTTGTGATCCTTCCTTGTGATCCTTCCTTGTGATCCTATAGAGGTTAGCGTGACCTACAGGCAACTTGCACCTCCCTGCAAACCTCCAACTTCCTTCCACTTCAATCAGCTTCCTCCTTTACCTCTACCCAAAGATGGGCCAAACATTAACACCAGGGACAGGTACAGCAAATAGTAACAATTAAAAGCTAGGAAAACATAGAAACACCGGGGTTCTGGTCCCACGTTAAGCAGGTCCACAAGCCAACTTGGTCAACATCCAAGCCTTTGATTTTATTTCAGTCTGTCTTATCCTTACTTCTTTCCCTCCCTCTCTCCCCCTCTCCAGATCTCTTTTTCCTCGGTGTCTTCATCCCCAGAGGGAGGGGCGCCAGGGAAACTTGGGGGTGGGGGAGGGGCACGGAGATCTAAACCTTTTTCTCCCCCTTTCCCTTTCATTTCATTCTCATTGTACACATGAAGATGGTAGTAGATACTGAAACTAGTCCTATAATGTAATAAACTGGTTCTACTAAAGTGTAGTTTATAGATCTTGAAATAAATCCACGATACGAACAATTTAGGAAATTAGATAAATGCAGAGTTGTGAAGTTTTTATTTCCACACCAAGATGATTATAACAGTGAAATAAAGATGAATAAATTGCAAGCCCCCATCCCCCCGCCCAAATAAAATAAAATAAAAATAATAAAATAATTTTATTTTAAAAACACAACATCAAAATATAACAGATAAGCAGCTGAATTTATGTGGAAATTACAGCAACACCAAACTGATACAGTAAGCTTAGTAGCAGGTCGAGAGTCCCTTGGCCGTGATGTGAGCATTTATTCCTCGAGGTATTTTCTCCACGAGGGTGTGCCACCTGAAGGGTGTAATGCTGGTCCACTCTTCGGTGACGACAGTTCCTCATTGGAGGGTGGCTGATGACGTATTACGGCCTCTTTCAAGTCATGCCCCAAGAGGTTTTCCAGTGGATTCATACCCAGAGACTGAGGTGGCCATACCATCTACCCGAACCACTGTATGGTGGAAGCAGTCTTGTGACATGGAGCATTGTCCTGCTGGAAAATCACATTCCAGGCATTTCTGAACAGGTCTCGGACTGAGAGCAGCATGGAATCTCTCATGACAGATTGGTACTTCACTGAATTCATGGTACCAGCACAAACGGTGAGACGACCCACCCCTGAACTTGACACGCAGCCCCATTCCGGAGCGGCCACCATGCTTTACTCTTGACACTATGCACGCTCGATCCCACTGCTCCTCTGGCCCTCTGAGGACTCTACCGTTGCGTAGGCGTTTAGAACAACTGGTATGTGGAGTCATCGGACCACAAGACACAACCCTACTGACGCATGGTCAAGGTGCGGTGAGCCCGTGCTCAAGCTAGTCGACGTCGCTTCTGCTAAAGGTTGGCCAGGGGCTTCTGGCTTGCTTTATATGAAGTCAGGCCTTGCAGAAGCAGTCTGCTACAGACTGTTCTGACGGATATATTAATCTGGCTGCCCTCTGTCCATTCCTGTTGCAGCTGGACTTCGGTTTATTTTATGATACTGACTTCTTTTATTCACGGAAGAGTTGCGTCTTTTCGCCATTACCAGATCCTGTCCACATAGAATATCATATTAATCAACAAATATGACGTGGCATATGTTAACATTTAGACTGTAGCGCACCACATACTGACACCATCTGCAAGGAAGAATACAAAGAGTTGTTTGCAAGGGAGTGGGAAGTGATTAAAGACTCTGAGGGATTGGGTGTGGAAGATGAGTGGAATTTGATGCGTAAGAGCATAGAAGAAGCTGCCAGGAAAGCATGTGGAATTAGAGTGCTTGGAGAAGGGAGATTTAAGAAGGATAGCGAATGGTGGAAGGCTGAAGTGGAAGAGTTAGTGAAAGAGAAGCGTGAACTGTTACACAGGTATAGACAGAAAAGAACTGCAGAAAACATGGAAAAGTATACATAGGAGTAAGCGAAAGGAGGTGAAAAATCGAGTGGGTGAACCGAAGAGAGAAGGGAATGATAGGTGGGGTGAAAGAGTGTCCCAGTGCTTTAGAGAGAATAAAAAGCAATTTTGGAAGGAAGTAAACTATGTTAGAAAGAAGAAAGCCAATAGAAATGACAGTGAAGGATGGAAGGTGTGAAGTAATCAGTACAGATGAATAAGTAAGGAAGAAATGAGGAGAATATTTTGAGAATTTGCTAAATGTGAACGATAGTGGAGAGGTACAGCTGTTATGTCTTGGAAGAGGTGGGATGACATCAGAGAGAATTAAAGAGAGTAAAAGAATTAGCAAAAAGGAAGTTAAAGAGGCAGTAAAAAAGACAAAAAGTGGAAAGTCAGCGGGTATGGATGGGATAACAAGTGAGAGGCTAAGAGTGGGAGAGTGTGTGAGGTAGAGTGGTTGGTGAGGTTGTTTAATGTATGTATGGACCAGGGGTGTGTACCGGAAGATTGGAGGAATGCATGTATTGTTCCTATTTACAAGGGAAAGGGTGAAAGAACTGAGTGTGGTAGTTATAGAGGTATAAATCTGTTGAGTATGCCTGGAAAGGTATATGGACGAGTAGTCTTGAGTGAAAGAGTTAGTGGGTGCATAGAAAGTCTGATTGGAGAAGAACAAGGGGGATTTAGGAAGGCGAGAGTGTGTGTGGATTAGATTTTTACCTTGAAGAATATATGTGAGAAGTACCTGGAAAAGAATAAAAGTGTGTACATGTCATTTATGGATCTGGAGAAAGCGTGTGACAGAGTGGACCGAAAAGGGATGTGGAATGTGTTGAGAATGCTTGGGATTGAATACACACTAATAAGAGCTATCAAGAGCTTTTATGGTGACTGAAAAGCATGTGTGAGGATTGGGAGAAAGGAAAGTGACTGGTTCAATGTAAAAATCGAACTCAGATAAGGATGCGTGATGTCACCCTGGCTGTTCAATCTGTATATTTATGGCGTGGTGGGAGAGGTGAAAGCAAGTGTGGGAGGCAGGGGTGCAGCATTAGCGAGTGAAAATGGGGAGATGTACGAGCTAGAACAATTGTTGTTTGCGGATGATTCAGTACTGGTGACTGACTCAAAAGAGAAACTACAGGCACTGGTCGATGCATTAGGGATTGTGTGTGACAAAAGGAAACTCAGTGTGAATGAAGGCAAAGCAAGGTAATGTGGTGTAATATGGAAAGAATAAGTGGGCTACAAGTGAGTCTAAATGGGAGGAGGCTGGAAGAAGTGCAGTGTTTTAAGTATCTGGGTGTGGATCTAGCAACTGATGGAAGGAGTGAAAATGAAATATTGCAGCGAATGGAAAAGGGAGTGCAAGGATATGGTGCGATAAGGAGTCTCGGGAAAGGGAAGCGAATGAGCAGGCAGACGCAAATGGGATTGTATGAGGGAGTGGTGGTTCCCACTGCTCTTTATGGATGTGAAATATGGGCGTTGAGTGTGAATGAAAGGAGGGAAGTTGAAGTTATGGAAAAGAAATGTCTGAGAAGTATTTGTGGTGTGAGGTTGATTCGCAGGGTGAGAAACGAGAGTGCGAGAGAGATGTGGAAGTAAAATGAGTTTGCTTGAAAGAGTTGGTAGATGTGCGATGAGATGGTATAGTCACCTAGAGAGAATGGAAGAATAAAGGCTGGTAAAGAGAGTGTATAGATCTCGAGTGATAGGAAAGATACAGCGTGGGCGTCCGAGAAGGGCGTCGATAGAGTGGACGAGATATGTCCTTGCTGGACGGGACCTGAGCATCCAGGAGGCAGAAAAGCGTGCTAGGGATAGAAATGAATGGAGATGAGTGGTCAGGGGAGGACGAGCTGTGTAGGGTGACACACAAACGTAGGTAATGAAGTTTTCAGGGGGAACCGGAGGATAGGCGGACTCTGATGATTGATTAGGAAAATGTAATAGGTGGGTCTCCATGGTTAAATTAGCGGATAATGTGTGCGAATGGTGGAGTGAAAGTGTCTCTGGCCATGCGCTACCCCATCCACGGGAGATATGCGCAGGTTGTAAAATATATATATATATATATATATATATATATATATATATATATATATATATATATATGAATCCATTAAACCACATTGAAAAAGAAAACGTAATAAAATATTACTGCAGGAAAAATTATTCCGTTTTCTCTTTCAATGTGGCTCAATGGATTCATTTTCATCATTCTCTCGCGCTACTTTGAGAGATATATATATATATATATATATATATATATATATATATATATATATATATATATATATATATATATATATATATATATATATATATATATATATATATATATATGTGAAAATAAAAAGACACAAGTGGCAACTGCAATCATTTATTCCCAATGCTTCGGACCACAAGCAGGAACTATCTTCAGTTGCTGGAATGAAAATATTTAATATTAATGTCAAATAATTTTATCCAAGAAAAAAATGATTCTTAAAAGTAGAAGAGGAAAAAGATGTAAATATTAAAAATCAAAAACGATATGATACTAATAAATAAAATAAAATACCTTTAAATCAAAATAAAAGGACTTCAACTTTGTCCTAGCTTCATACGGTTAACCAGCACTGCTTTTCCTCCACGATACTGCATCGGGAACTTGGGGAACCTCATCCGCGCTAAACAATTGGTTGTATCAAATAGACCAATTTAACGGCCGTAAAATGAACCCTGTCAATTTCAGTAGTCACTTTTGCCTTCACCGGACACGGGATCGTTTTAACCTACCCGTGAGGGGGAGGGGGACTGATATATATTTAAATAAAATAACCCACAATGAAATTAAATTGCAGTTATTTTTTTTTTTTAAATGTCCTAGCATTGTGTTACAACACGCCCCAATTTAGAAATCAACAGAACGAAATATATTAGAATAAAAATATAATAAAACAAAACCTAATTTTTATATATATAAAATAGCATCTAAGATAACATCATTTAATCGCAATCAGTACAACAATCAGTAGAATAAATTGTCGCTTGGAAAAAATTGCTGGCGAAAAAAGGTCTTGAGAGGATTGCATTTGGAAGTGATTTTGAAATCGAAATATTTGTGTTCTCCCGTTTTTTTTAGGGGTGTGGGGGGTGTTTTTTTTAAGTAAAGATTTCCGTAGCTTTCCAGGGATCCCCAAAATGTTTTTATATAATTTTAAAAATCGATTGTTTACGATTATATATTCATTATTTACAAATTCAACAGAAGAAAAACGGACCAAATTGTATTTCCTCACTTATCAATCAAATAATTCGTTTGCAAATCAAAACTTGTTTTTTTTCATAGAAATAAAAGATTTTTTCGTTTCGCACATAGTGAAGATATTTATTTGTTCAAAAAGTAAAAGATTGGTTTTCATATAAAAATATAAATCATTTTTAATTGAATACTTTCGTATGCGGTGCATTGTATATGGCTAGATGTATGGCCTCTGTATGGCATACATGATGATGAAAGGTCGTTAATTATTCTAACCTAATCTTCATACTCGCTCGTTCCGTCACACATGTAATATTGTGAAATAGTACAGCTAACACATACACCTCACTTAGTTTCGATGCTTGAACAGCAATTTGGGTGGAGAAAGAACCCAGACATTCTGAATTCCCAAACTTTCTATTATCGAAATGAACGTTCACATAATCTGAATGAACGCTAACATTATCCGATGAACGTTTACACACAGTCGGAACCAACATTGACATTATCCGAATGAACGTTCGCATAACCTGAATGAACGTTATCATTATCCGAATAAACGTTCATAAACTCTGGGTGAACGTTGACATTATCCGAATGAACGTTCACACAAATTCGAATGTGCGTTGGCAATATCCGAATGAAAGCCCAAATTATCCGATGGAAGTTCACAATATCCGAATGAACTTTCACATTTTTATATATATTTAATGAAGACTATTCATTAATTGGTATAGCAAACCTAGAAACGTGTTTTAATTTGCTTAAAATTTCATTTACAATTTGGACTTCGGTTATAGCATAAAAATCATCGGATCAATATTTATAGAATGGCATGTAATAATGATTAAGATTAACAGGTTAATGATACGAGTAACATGTAATAATCATTATAACTAACATGTACAGAAAAACGTAATAATGACTAAGATTAACAGGTAGAGAATAGCAGGTAATAATATATATGATTAACATGTGATGAAAAGCATATAACAATCAAAAAATTAACATGCATAGAATAACGTTAAGATTAATATGTAGATATTATTTAATAATGATTAGGATTACAATGTAAATAATATCATGTAAAAGTGATTAGGATTAACATACAGAAAATAACATGCAATAATCATTATGATTAAGATGTAGAGAATACCATGCAATAATCATAATGAGTATCATGTAGAAAATATCATTTAATAATGATTATGATTAAAATTTAAAGAAAACCATTTAATCACGATTAGGATAAAATTGCAGATAATAACATGTAAAAATGATTAGGATTAATATGTAGAAATAAAGTAATAATGATTAGGATTAACATGTAGAGAATACCTTTTAATAATGATTATGATTAATATATAAAGAAAATTATGCAATAATGATTAAGATTACCATGGAAAGAAACTGATATAATAATGATTAGGATTAATATGCAGAGAATAGCAAGTACTAATGATTAAAATTAACGTGTTGAGAATAACATGTAATAATGATTAACATGTAAATAAATAAACCATGTAACAATTATTATGATTAATATACAGAAAATAATATGCAATAATAATCATGATTAAAATGTAAAAAACATCTAATAATCAATAGGATTAACATTTAGAGAAGAGCATGTACTACTAACTAAGATTAACATGTGGAGAATGTATGTACTAATGATTGCCATGCAAATAACATAATTATAATTTACATATCCGATAATAGTATGCAATAATCAATAGGATTAGCATGTAAAGAATAGCTTCTCTCTTGTGATGCCTCTTATAATTGGCGTAATTTCATCTCTAGGAAAGTTGCCGGCAACTATAAGTGTGCTGGGAACTTCTTGGAACCTCTCTCTCCTCGTTAGCTGAGTGGATAAGGCGTTTGATTTGCATATTCAGGTACCGGGTTCGTTTCGTTGCGTGAACTGGCGTAAAAAAAAAGAAAATCGGCGATTGTTGGGAGCTGCCATCACTCCTGCAGTGGGTCGATTCTAAGTTATGACCGCAGACAGCACCGACTCCGTACGTTAACACGTTCATTGGTACAGACTCAGATTTCTTATTTATCTATGCAGTGACCCTATTTCAGGGGTACAGCCTCATATGTCTTCTTAGCTATGCAATGCCTGATTTTCAGGGGTACAGCCTCATATGTCTTCTTAGCTATGCAATGCCTGATTTTCAGGGGTACAGCCTCATATGTCTTCTTAGCTATGCAGTGCCTGATTTTCAGGGGTACAACCTCATATGTCTTCTTAGCTATGCAGTGCCTGATTTTCAGGGGTACAAGGGTACAACCCCAAAGTTCTTATTTATCTATGCAGTGACTCTATTTCAGGGGTACAGGAGTACAACCCCAAGGTTCTTTTTATTTAGAATGACTCAATTTTAAGAACCAATTTTATTTTCGGGTAAATTTGGGGAATTAAGATAAATCCCTAAATCGCAGCGTAATGGCGGACAGTTTCCCTGGCTTAAGTATCAGGGTGTTTGGGGATTAGTTTATCTGATAGTAATGATTGTGTGGTGACCCGCGGAGAGAAACGAAGAGAAAGAAGGCGTGTTCACTTCAACCAGCACATGCAGATTGAGAAGAAAGAGTAGCTATTTGCACGTGGAAATAAAGTTGTAATTGGTTATCCCCGTCTATGTTTTCCAACGAAGTTCGAGTGGTGGGAGAGGTGTAGGCGACTATAAGTTGTTATGGTTGTTAGTGGTCATTTTTGAAAAGGATTTTAGTCAGTTTGGTGGAAGAATTGATAGGGAGGAGGTAAAAGTAATGGCTTGGATGAGGGCCGTTGACTGTAATAAGAAATCTCTTTAATCCTAAAAAGGTAGAGTCGGGAGGATGTACTCAAAGAATTCTTACACTACATACATATACGCATCCCCTTAAGACTACTGACATACGGGAACACTAGCATTAACTGGTGTGTGTGTTATGTATGTTTGGATGTTTTGCCATTCCGTATGTGCGAATGAGAGATGATAACTTTGTGCTGCCTCCCCTCGTTAATGAAGTTCTGCTCTCATTATGTACAGAATGAAGCTGTGGTCACCACGGATAGAAACCATAACTCACATGGTGTTCGAAAATATTATGTACATTTGAGAAATTCTTGCCTTTTTAAAAAAGAAGAAAGTGGAACGATATAATCGATCCAAAATGGGGTGTTCATATTTTGTATTCAGTTCAGGATGTGTAGTGTTATTATGCGGGCTTATTATATTGATAATATATATATATATATATATATATATATATATATATATATATAATTAGTGTAGTTGGGTAGTAGTCTTTCCTTAATGCAAATTTTGTTGAAGAGCATGGTGTATTTCGCCTTAATTAATTTCCTTTGGCAACTTTCTATTCTTCTAACTATCTTTTTTATTCCATCTTGTAGATGGTAGATCACTTGTCCAGTATTCATCTCTCTTTTAAATGAATGGGTTTGGTTAAAACCAAACTAAATTGCTGAGATTTCGATCTTATTCGATCATCTTCGGAGCGTCTTGATATATTCTTTCCTCCTTTACCGATGAAATGTATGGAGTCAGAATCGAACTGAATGAAAGAAGAAGATGGTGTACTCAATTTTAGAAGATGGTGGGATAGTGGTAGATAAAAGTGGGTGAAATTTAAAGCGGGGAGTGGTATTTTGCCCTAGTAGGAGGGCATCACTCTATGCTTTTCTTTAGATTTTCCTTTTTGTCTTATTTTTGATAAGTTGTGTTTTTATATTTTGTTTCTTTATGTGTTGTTAGCGTGTTCTTCTTATTGTTGGTGTTTCAATTTTTGTGTATTTATTTGTGGGTTAATTTATTTTGAGCATTCAAGCCCTTTATAGCTTTCAGCTCAGCAATTTACCTTATGTTGTTTTAGTGTATTGTTATTTATTTTTTGTTTTGGTTTCGGTTGTACTGCGTTAGTTTCTAGTGTTCCTGTTATGTGTATAGTGATGTTATGTTTTCCTGAGAGCATATCTTACTTAGTAGTTGGGAACTGGCTACGACGGGAGACTTTCTTCCTTAGTTGTGCAGGTATATTAAGTCTGCCACCAGTTCCTCGTAGTTCCGGAATGACAACATTCGTAAGGGTTGACCAGACCTTTCTTTCCAATTTTTGGGTGATGATGTTGATAGGGTCCAGTTTTTTCATCCTATGAAGATCCCTTTGCCGATGTGGCACGCCTTCTGGCTTTGTTAATTATTAGGGATGCGGAGTTTTGAACACGTTGGGGTTTTCTTATTGAGGTCTTGCTGGCCGCTTGAATCACTACTGCGGGGTAGATGAGCTTAGCCAGGACGTACATTAGGTATATTATCCTAATGCTGGCGAGCTAAGATCTCTAAACCAGTATATCTTGGAGATTTCTCTCTTTGCAAAGTTCCGCCTCTCCGTGTAGTGTCTCGAGTATCCGTGGTCGGAGATCTTTAGGCCCAGGACAGTGCCTTCGGCGGAGTTGCCGTATCTCCTCCCATCGATGATGATGGGCCACGTTAACCTGCGGCTTATTGGGACGATTTTGAACTTGTCCCTATTTGTTCTAATCTTCCATTGTCTCTCGTACCGGTTGATGTTATTGGTTTCCACTATTATGCGCATTGCCTGATCCCTTGCTTTCTTCACCGGGCACCGAACGATCTGCATGACGTCATCTGCAAATTGCAGATACATCGTGTCCCTGTGCACCGGAGTTGGGAGGTCGATGGTAAAGACCAAGTAAAGCAGTGGGCTCAGGCAACTTCCCTGGGGAACGCCCGCCTTAAGTTCGAATTCAGGTCCTTTGTATCCTACGATCATGAGACATGCCCTTGTGTCCATGACAAAGTCACAAAGGATCCTTTCCAGGAATGGGTCTAGCTGGAGGTTCAGGATCTTGTATTGAAGTCCTTACAGCCAGACATTATCGAAGGGCTTCTGCACGTCCCTCAGCACAATGTCTACATAGAACCCATCCACTCGGCAAAAGGCTACTTTTTCTTTTAGCAGCGCTAGGGCTGTTTTTTGTGCCCCTTTTCTTGCGGAAACCGTGTTGTTGGGGGTTATGCGCTCCTAACTCGCTCAGTTGAGCTTGTAGCCTATTAGCTATAATCTTTTCAAAGATCTTGCCGTGCATCTCCAGAAGAGAGATCGGGTGATAGTTAGCCACCTGGTCTAGGGGCTTGTTTCCTTTCGGGATGAAGAAGATTTTAGCTATCTTGTACCCATCAGGAAAGTTCATGGTATTAACCAGTGCCTGTATGATTTGCCTCGGGGCATTCACGAAGTTGTTTTTAGTGATCCCAGACCAGCCTGGTGCCCTTTGCTTGAAGGACCTTATGGTGCTCATGGTCTCTTCGAAAGTGATTGGGCACCCATGGCCAACCATCTCTCTTTCCTGAAATACTTGCAGGTGGGGGTGGGTTCTATGTATCACTGTGCTGACTGAGGTCATCGAGCAGTTAGTCTTCGAAGTCCTGATCCAAATCGTCGTTCTCCTCAGGGGTTATAGCAAAAATCCTTTTCCAGTGCGTCCTGAATCTTATTTCGAGAGACTCTGGATACTCAATGATCTCATCTCCGTCTTTTAACTGTGTTCTGGTTTTGGTGGGCAGTCCCCTAATTTTTTGGATGCAGTTCCAAAAACTTACTGGACTGTCCTCCCTGTCCAGCCTACCAATGATGTCATTCCAGATTTCCTTCTGTTTCTCTGTGATTGTGTGTTTTAGTTCCTTGCTTAGTTGTCTCTACTGGCTGTCCTTTCCTGATTTGGGCCTGTCCTGCCTATTTCCTCCTAGATTCCTCTATGTTCTCGAGCGATTTCCCTCATCTCGTTCGTCCACCTAGGATGTGGGAGCAATTTATAGGAGATCCTGGTGATGCATCTCTCATCGGCTTGAAGGAGGGCTGGGCTGACTGATGTAAGGCTAGCGGTATGCGAAGAGGTTGAGGATTCGTGGAACAATTTCAAAAATAAATTCATGAGTCTTCAATCAAGTTGCATCCCTCTGAAATGCCTCCGTCGGTCTTCTGTTCAACCAAAGTGGTATAATCGAGAAATCGGCCAACTGCTTAGGGAGAAGAGAAATGCGTACCGGCGATCGAAGATCTCGGGTGCCTTTGACGAGTACCGGAGGCTAGCCAGGAGAGTGAAGTCCAGCATAAGGGCGGCTAAGCGTACTGAGGAACTCCGAGTGGCGAGACTCTGCAAGGAGAATCCCAAGGAGTTCTTCGGCTATGTAAATAGCCGTAAACCAATCCATCGTAGGATTGGGCCCTTAGTGGACGAGGAGGGTGCATTAACTCAGTCAGATGCAGAAAATGCTAACCTTCTCAATGACTACTTCTCCTCAGTGTTTACTAAAGAGTGTGGTCCCATTCCCCAGCCCACGGATTCCTACTCGGGGGAAAAGCTGGAGGCAATGGACTTCACCGAAGGAGAAATAAAGAAAAAGATCGCTGACCTAAAGACGAATAAGTCCCCTGGACCGGACGGGTTTCTACCCAAGGTGTTGAAGGAAGTGTGCGATGAAGTATCACGACATCTGTGCGCTATCTTTAACATGTCAATCCGGACCGCATGCGTTCCTAGAGACTGGCGTGAGGCGGAGGTGACTCCGATCTTCAAGAAAGGAGCCCCCAGCCATCCGTCAAACTACCGACCTATCAGTCTGACTTCGATAGTCGGTAAACTCATGGAAAGCATGATGGTGGAGAAAATAACGTCGTATTTAGAGTCAAACCTGCTACTGAGGAGTTCCCAGCACGGCTTCCGAAGGCAACGGTCATGCCTGACGAACCTTGTGGAATTCTTCCACTTTGTGTTCAGTGAGCACGATCGGGACAAGACGGTGGATGTGGTTTACTTAGACTTTCAGAAAGCCTTTGATAAGGTACCACACCGCCGCCTTCTCCGGAAAGTGCGAGCGCTGGGCATAGACGGAAAAGTAGCCGGCTGGATCGAGAACTGGCTAAGTGGCAGACGGCAACGGGTGGTGGTGAATGGACAGGCTTCTGAGTGGGTGCCCGTTACTAGCGGAGTGCCTCAAGGTTCTGTCCTGGGACCACTACTATTCATCATCTACGTCAACGACATGGACGGTGACATGGTTGCCAAGATTTCCAAATTTGCCGACGATACCAAGCTTGGTATGAACGTTGCAAAGGATGGAAATACTGCCCGCCTGCAGGAAGATCTTTGGAAGATTGGGGAGTGGTCGGACACGTGGCAAATGCCTTTCAACGTGAACAAATGCAAAGTAATGCATATCGGCCACAGAAATCCCAAATCTCATTATATCCTTAAGGGCACTGCTCTTGAATCCACCGACACTGAGAAGGACTTGGGTGTTGCTATCACTAGCGACCTCAAGTTCTCGAAACAGTGCATCGAGGCAGAGAAGAAAGCCCAAAGGATGTTAGGCTACATAAAGCGCCAGTTTGGATACCGTAACAAGGAGATAGTACTTTGTCTGTACAACTCCCTGGTTCGGCCGCACCTGGAGTATGCCGTACAATTTTGGAGTCCTTCGTTTCGAAAGGACATCGCAAGGTTGGAACGCGTACAAGCTAGGGCAACCAAACTGATTCCCTCTATCCGACATAAAAGTTATGAGGATAGACTAATGGAATTAGATCTTTTCTCGTTGGAAACCCGTAGACTGCGTGGTCAGCTCATCGAAGATTTCAAAATACTTCGAGGGTTCGACAATGTTGACTACCGGGATATTTTCACACTGAGTGAGAACAGAACGCGCAATCACGGCTTCAAACTTGAACTGAAGCGTTACAACCGCAATCTGTGTGGAAATTTTTTCACTTACAGTATCTGCGGTATGTGGAACGCACTTCCAGTGTAAGTTGTCAACAGTGAATCTGTTGACCAGTTCAAGTCAAGACTAGACAAAGTCTTGAAAAGCGGCCGTTTAGGGACGCAAAACAATTGAGCAGCCATGTGCCCGCTCGATTGCTAGTCCAAAGGTACCCTCTTTGAATGGACCGTAAGGTCTCCTAGGGTACCTTCTTTCCTTGTAACTCCTTGTAACTCCTCATCTATCTCTTCGAGATTGGAGTCTCCATGGTCAGCTGGTTGATATTCGCTAAGTATCTCTCTCTATAGCTCCCAGTTTGCTTTCGCATAACCTTCCCTAAGTGGGACGGACTTGAGAATTGGAGCAAGCGAGATTGTTGTAATTATCGGGATGTGGTTGCTCGGTACCACAGGTCCGGGCTCATTGCTGATGTTAAAGGGGAAGTTAACTCTTGCTAACACTATGTCCGGTTGTGTTGCCTAACGATGTGTTAGGTAGGTCGGAAAATACGGTCCTACTCTCTAAGAGTCTGTCTCTTTCGAAAACTAGTTTAAGATTCCTTTCCCTTTGGTCGGTGCGACCGTAACCAGACGGTCTGCATCTGGCGTTTAGGTCTCCACCCAGCAATGCCATTTTTTCCGCGCCCGAAGATGTTGAAGAAGTTGGGAATCAGCAGATAGTTTCGGCGGGGCTGATAGGCCACTGCCACAGTTAGGCCTCCCACCAGGGTTGGGATTTCTACAGCTAAGAATGATTATTCTAAATCTGGAAGTGTTTTGTATGTTGTGTTTTTTCGGATCGTGATGGCTGCGCCGTCGTATCGATCTTGTGTATGTTTTTTTGTGATCACAGTGTAATTTGTTATTTTTATTGTTAGTTTCTGTGTATATACCGTGTTCGGAAATAAGGATTAGGTCGGGATCCACTGTACGGAATATGTTTCCGTAGGGAATGGATTTCCCTTCCTATTCATTTACGTTTATTGAGAGTATTTTTAGTGTGTTATTTGTGTTCTCCATGTTTTGTTTGTTTGGTGTGCTTGTAGTTTATGTGAGTGTGTGTATTTCCCTTTACTTTTTATCACGTCTCCTTTTTCCGTTTTTTATTTTCTCGTACTCTGCTTCACTTATGCTGAGGCAGAAGTCCTTAGGCAGTTTTATTTACGCTGCCATGAGCGCCTCGTCTATTGTTGCTTCTTGTGCCTGCGCATCGTAAGTCCACTTTAGTTGACCCATCTTTAGCCCTTCAACAATCTCCCTAATGTAGAGGTTAGCTGGGAATGGGGTCAGATCAGTTCTGTAGAACTGCATTTTCAGTTCTTCTCCATCATCTTTCATGTTTTGTTGGGGAGCCTTTTCCCTGCTTTTGCTCCTCAATCTCTTGAATTCTTTTTGAGGTTGGACCTGTTCTTCGTCTCCAGAGGAGGATGTGGAGCTTGATAGATTACCCTCAGCTTGTATTATTCTCCTGGTAGCTTTTTTGTCCTGTATCTCCCGTTTTCCTTTGGGCTCTTTTCTCGGGTCCCTATTTGTGTATTTTTGAGGGGCTTGTATGTTTCGTGGTGTTCGTTTTCTTCCACTCTTTCTTCATTTGCTGGAAACGGCATCGCTGGGGCTTCTTCCTCGCGCTGGTATTGCAGTTGCAGGACGTCCCCCGATGGAGGGTTGTCCGGGAACCACATTTCCTCCAGTCCATTCTTTTTGAACATGGTATTAAGCTCAGTTGCAAAACAGCCCGGGTTGGTGAGGTACCTCACGTGAGCGTACATAATACACATGAGGATTTTGGTGGAGTTTTTGTTACCAACCTTCAGATAAGTCTTTGGAGCGGCACATTCTATGGTCCTTGTGGGGAGAAGGGCTTTTGCTTCTTGGGCATGGGAGGTATTAGCGCTTCTAATTCCCTCCGCCTTTTTCTCCTCATCCTCAGCTTTCCTTTTAAATATCTCTTTCTTCTTTGGGCAAAACACAACCATTGACCTGTGCTTTTGCCCACAGTCTGGGCATTTTTCTTTGGCTGCCGGGCATTCCTGCCAGCTATGCTCTTTACTACTGCATCTAGAGCAGGTTAATTCCTGCTCCTTGCATTCTTTTGTGGTGTGGTGTTCTAGCTTAAAGAACCTGAAACAAATTTGCACTGGGATAAACTCCTCCCTCTCTATTTGTTTACGCTTATTTTGGCATTGAAGAGCAGTAACCCACTCTCCTTCGCCTTAGTTGCCATCGGGGTCTTACCAAATATAATTTTGAACACGTAATTGTACTCCCTGTTGTCCCTTCTGTTTCTGAATTTGACTATATCGTTAATATTTGCCCACTGCTAGTTTCTCTAAATTTCGTTTTTGATTTCTTCCTTTGTATGCGGGCCGATCCACGGGTCCAGCCTTCGGCATATCAAACTTCTGTGAGCCTGGATCTGGCGAGGGGTAGTGGGTTGGAAGTTTATTTCCCTCAGGATCTTAATACCAGCTTCCTTTGTGAGGGTCTCAAGATCTTTCTCCTTCTCGCATATAGCGACATATCCTGCTGGAGAGTCGATTAGGCGTAGGATGGCCACATTTAGTCTGCCGAAGAAGGTTTCATACACCTTCCCCTTATTCGGTTTTTCTAGGCCACTTGTGGTTCTCAGCGGGACTCTTGCGGCAGTGGAGTCCGCCATTTCGGCTTGTGTGTAGTCCCTTGAGGAGGTGAGTGCACTTACTTTCTCTCTTACCTTATTTGTTGTTTATTTGAATGGGGGTCTACCAATCTGTGTTTGTCAGAGTTTTAGGTTTTTCCTGTTTTTTAATTTATTTGCCTTGGGGAGAAGAAAGCCCCTACCCCCCTCGCTTGTCTGCCGCCTTGATGTATGAAGAAATTGCCTTTTAGGGTGAATGATATCGATGAATGAGATGAATACGGGTGGGATCCTCTCAGGGATGCGATTGTATGGTGGATTTATTGACCCCGAGCGTGTTTTTATCGCGATCGCATCCCAACATACCATAGAGACGGTTGTATGTCCCTGTATGGTCCTGGAACGGGCCCCCACTGTGATAAGCAGCGGAGGTAGCAGCCCATCCCATGTCCGGAATTGTTTCTGATATTGTTATCCGCTGTGGGCTACACCTCAAACCAGCTTCCTCCAATGCCCCCAATTATGCCATGGCAACCGCTCGGCATAGTTGGGACGAAATATGAATGGCAATCCCTCCTCGCATCTGGCAGAAGTTCACATAGGGGGCAAAGCTGGGGACCTAAGCAGTCATCTGCTTAACTGGGGACTATAAAAAGAAAGCTGAATTTTAGTAATGATGATGAATGAATGGTGATGAGTATAGTGGTTCTCGGAGGCGTCTTTGGAAATTTTTCCCAAACCTTACCGAGTTCTGAGGTAAATCTGCCAAAATATTGAACCAAGATTTCTGAGCAAGCTACTCCTGAATGAAAGAAATCTTGAATCTTGAATCTTGAAAGAGAAAGATAGAATAAGTGGGGAGGAGTTTAGAAGAGAGGGTGGAGGGTAATAGTGAGAAAAAGAAGGAAGTGGTAGCCAGATATGTATGTGTGTGGGTGCCCGGTGAACGGGCCATCTCCATTTGTCATTTTGTTTATTTTATCGTATTTGTTAATGTTGTCCCATTGCGGGATCTTTTAATTATTATGTATTTGTTATTGTCATTCTAATTTGTCCCATTTGGGGATTTTTTGTTATATATTATTGTTTCGCAATTTTTTCTTTTCTTTTAGTTTTACTTTGGTACAGGTTCCGTTATTCTGGTGCTGGGGAGGTATCTTTTGTATACACCTCCCTCTGCCTCTGGGTCTAGAGCTGCTACAGTCTCCATAGAGAGAATAGCCTCTAGTCTTGCCCAGATGTCTCGACCTTTTTTATAGAGGTATGTGTCTAGTGGTTCAATACCTGTTTCTTTATGGAGGCTTCTCAAAATCCGATACTCATACCACTTAGCGTTGGTAATAAACCGGACGCCTGGATTTTGCACTCTCTGGAGTCTTGTCATATTTTTCCTTGACACTGCGTTGAGCGAAATAGCAGGGTACACCAGTTTTGATTTAACTAGACTGGTGTACAACTTCTTTTTATTGGTTGTGCTGAAGCTTCTGAATCAAAGGAGTTTGTCGAGTTCAGTGTTGGCGTACCCAATCCTGGAGCTGACGTGTCGGTTCATGCCAGTACTGGCAAGTTTGTAGCCGAGGATTGACACGTACGGTGAGTAGTCAATTTCCTTCTCTCTGGGAGTGGTCACCGTGGTACCTTCGTGCGAAATTGCAGTTGGGCCATGGGAACGGGAGCTCCCCTTAGTCTGTACACTGTTTTAAAGAAAGATTTCCGATTCCTGTCAGTGTCTAAATTTTTCAATTAGACGGTTCCACTACTCCCTCAGTTCGTGCTCCTCCGTGGTGTTCAGCTGTCCCCTGAGGTGTTGAACGAATCGGAAATCAATGGTACTGGTGTAGCCTATGTCGAAGATGCGGTTGTAGACATCAGAGAAGGGCTGTTGGAGCACCACTCTCTCTTGTGTAGGGGTTGTTGGCAGTGTGATTTTTTGAGAGGTTGTCGGGATAGCTATCGCTTCTTCGTTTGAAATGCAGGCATTGATAGCAGTAAGCTCCTCATCGAGGTCTACATCGGATGCACCGTCCAGGTCAGGGAGGTCTAATGGGAACGCCCTCCTGTATGCTTCCCAGTTGGTCTTCGATAAGTCTTTCCGTGGAGCAACAGGAACTGGAATAGGAGCAGCTGCTATGGTGATTAACATGGGAATGTGATTGCTAGGTGTCAGCGGTCCTGGAATGACGAGCTGGTGGAAAAGGAAACCGGGATTCGTGAGAACTACATCAAGCTTGGGGACCGACCCGGCATACAAGAATGTAGGGAAGTCCGGCCCGATGTACTCAGCGATATCCCTTCCTAGCAAGAGGTCAAGATTCCTGCCTCTTGCGTTTGTCCTTGCATAACCCGCTGCTCTGTTCCTGGCGTTTAGGTCCCCAAAGAACAAAACTTGATGCTCTTTCCTGAAAAGGGTATCCATGTCGTGATAGGGCAAGTATGAACGGCGGGGAGGTTGGTAGCTCGCGCCGAATTCGATGTCACCCAAAGAGCACCTCAGTACATATGATCGATAGAAAAGATTCTTTCATTTGATTCCCTGGTCTGTACTGCAGATCTTTCTTGACCGGCATTATAGTTCCGTCGAACTTCTCTCCTGTAACATTGCTGTGGAGAACGTTATATCCAAAAATCTTCTGCTTGTCGTCATCCCTGATTCCAGTTTCTGACAACGGAAGAATGTCCGGATCTAGTTCTCGGTAGACGTTGTACAGCTGTTGCTTATTCACCTGCCACCCATGCACGTTTTTTGCTATAATAGTTTGTCTATTTCTAGATGCCATCGTGTGTGTGTGAGATGCTTGAGGGCTTTTGGCTGTTGGGTCTGGCCGATCGTAGCTTTTTGAAGAAGGATGGCTCGTAAAGTTTGAAGTTGTCGTAGTAGATAGAACCTTACTCTGCATTTCATTAGGGATGTCTTGACCGATTTTTTTCTTCTTCGGGTGAGTCATAGCACCACTTGATGTGGCCTCTTTTGACTTCTGAGGCCACCTTGTCGATGGATATCTCTCTTTGTTGAGTGTTGTTTTTGTTAAGAGCGATGGTGAGTTTAATATCCCTTCCGTCCAGCTCGTGTTCTTCCTGCTGTGGTAGTTGTTCTGTTTCCTATTCTTGTTTTCCGGGTTCTTATTTGTTTCTCATTTTGTTCTTTTTCTGTCTGGGCGAGGGAAGCAGCTGTGTTTAGTTGGCTGCAGGCTCATGTCCAGTCCCTGTAGGTATATCCTAGTGTGTTTTTGCTTCTTTTGTTAGCTTGACTATTTCTCCCTGTGCTCCCTTGGTGCATGTTGCCGAGAGAACTTTGTCTGACTGTGGGTTGTCCGAATGAAAGAAAACGGTTTGGGGGGATATTTATTTCGCCTGGTTAAGCGTAACGTTAAAGGAAATGAGCTAATCCGGTGAGTGGAATTTTAGAACAACTTTAATGTTCGATTCCAGCTTAACGCTTGACTATTAATGGCCGGCTTTTCTTCATTTATTACGGTGTTGTCAACTAGAATATCTCTCGTTAGGTTGATGTTGTGTGCGCTCTCCATATGATTTTTAGACCCTTCGCTTTGCAGATGCATGGTTGAACGTCTTGAAAGTTTCGTAGTTGTCATGCCAATATATTTTGAGTTATTATAAAGCTTGCAGTCTTTATTGGGCCAGATAAACTCGTAAACTATGTTGGTTGACTTGAGATTCGAGTAGTTTTGGCAACTGTTGTTTTTCATATGGACATTGTTGGCTTTTGTCGTTTTATAGTATATAATAAGTTGAATTTTGTCCATTTGATTTTTAACCTTGATGTTATGGTTAATAATCTCATTGATGTTTTTTCCATCTATTTTATAGACCGTAGACATCTGATTTCTGTAATACAGTTTGATGTTGTTTACTGCTCCCTGATTACTTTTCGTTTTATCCGTATCTTTGAAATGATTATTTAAAAATGATTGGAGTTGTTTTTTAATAATGCTGTTCAAGAAACCGTTGTTCACGAATATTTGTTTTACACGTGATATCTCTTAGTGGAAAGGTTCCCACGTAGAGCAGCATTTATATTCTCGGTGGATGCATGAGCCGATTACAGTTATTTTATACCTTTCAGGGCATTCACTATCTGCATTGAGGCATCTTTCTATGTCCGTACCTTTTCTATATACTTTTGTGATATAGCTATCATTGATGTTTTGAACCTCAACGTCCAAAAAAGGGAGTTTATTGCCCGTGCTCAATTCATAAGTGAATTTTCCTCAAATTGCTGTTCGTAAACTGTTGTCAAATAATCTCTCTTGAAGTTGACCCATATAGTAGTTGGCGAAGGTCGGCCCCAAGGGTGACCCCATAGCCACTCCATCCACTTGCATGTATAGATTACCGTCTGGTGTCCTGAAAGGAGCCTCTGATGTGCATGAACGTAACATATTCCTTAAGATGTTTGGGTCGAGATTTGGAGGAGATGTTGTAGGATAGTGGTACACGCTTTATATAGTGATGTCGATGGTCTGAGCGATAGGCACGTTCGTAAACAGGCTTTCCACGTCAAGGGATGATATTAGTCCTGCCGGTCTTGTAGAGTGGAGTATATCGATAAATTCCTCCGTAGACTTTATGCTATACTTAGTAGGGATGTACGGTTTTATTACTTCATTTAGGGGTTTAGCTAAACGGTACGTTGGTGTCTTGACTTGAGAGATGATAGGCCTCAATGGGTTTTTGGCTTATGAATTTTTACATTTCCATACAATCGCTGGTGTGTAATCGCCGATGATCTTTGAAAGTGAAGTCCTCCGATGAGTTCATTAGCTTTAGTTATTTGTCCATTTATTTTATTTTTTAAGTCTTATGTTGGATCTGTAAAAATTCATATATATATATATATATATATATATATATATATATATTTATATACAGGGTGGGCAAAAGTCACTGAATTCTGAGCGCGTATTGGATGGAGCCTAGGTTCATAATCTTCGGGCTTCAACTGTTGAACAAACTGTACCTTGAAGGGAAAAAGGTTGAGGGTGTGGAGAACTTTTCGCAGCGAAGTTCGTGATATCCCAAGTTGTCCGGAACGTCTCCGAGTCGGCGTTCCAGGATTCTGTTCAACACTCTCTCGCACTCTTTCCCTGGTATCATTGGTTGTGTCAGTGCGAGGTCTCCCAGCTCGTGGAAGATCACTCATTGCTCCTTGTTCTTCAAAACGACGAACTATACTCAGAATTGTGTTCGCAGTCGGTGCATCTCTCACTTGAAAATGCCTGCGAGATGCTCTTTGTGTTGGAATAATTGACCCCTGACGTTGAATTAATTTCCAAGTCACAATCTATGAAATACCTGAAAAAGAAAGAAAGAAAACTATTAGTGACATAATGATTACATATTGCAACCCCTCAGTGACTTTTAGCCCACCCTGTATAAAGAGAGAGAGAGAGAGAGAGAGAGAGAGAGAGAGAGAGAGAAAGAGAGAGAGAGAGAGAGAGAGATAACATATTTTGAACATAACCAGTGAGTAATTTGTCGCCGAGATCAAGGTCATCATTGACACCAATCCCAGAAATCAACGAGGTCCATAGCCAGGGACAAGAGAGTGTCAGTTTCTGTCTTCAGCCAGTTATTGCATGAGGACATCCGCTACTACAGATACAAGATGAGCAAAGGCCAACTTCTGTCGCAGAAGTTGAAGGACAAGCGGAAGGAACGTGTGGCGAAGCTTGTGAACAAACTGAAACATCCCTTCAATCTTGGCATGTTTTGATTCTGCTCAGAGGAGAAGAATTTCTTCCAAGACCAGTTTTGGTGAACTCGTAAAACAACCCCTGGTTTGTTGTATCCCCCAAACATGTACCGAGGGTCATGAAGACCAAGTTCCCCCCAGTCCACATCATGGCGTTTGGGGTGGTTAATAGCGAGAGTCACGTTCTGCCCCTGTTTATCTTACAGGAGGGCCTCAGACTCAATAAGGGGGGGGGGGCTACATCATGGGCCTAGAACAGTTGGTGCGGCCCTGGATCCAGGAGGTGGCCGCTGGAAGGCCGTGCGTGTTTTGTACAAGCAGGAGGGCCCAGTCTTGCCTGCCAGACAATTTCTTTGACCACATCACTCTATCTGTCATCCTAACTCCCCAGTCTGTAATGCCGTGCACTACCAAAGTGGGGCTTAGGTCCAGAATCACCACAGTTTTCAATCAATTAAACAAGGAGGACCATAGAAAAGCCCTAGAGCAGGTTCCTACCCGCTGTGATTGAGACCGACGGCGATTTCATTGAATAAAATGAAGAGTACAGCAATCCTTCAAGTCCTTAACATATAATCTTGGTAAATATAGCTGTATAAATGAACTATCTGTGTTATTTTCTATTATAATGAAGTTAGGCAACAAATTATCCACCACACCATATATATATATATATGTTCTTCGATTTGTCATATATTTGCCTTCTCTTATTGGTTCAACTCGTGAAAAAGCTCCCTGAAATTCATTGAAAACTAAAAGTTTCTATCTTAAGGAAGGTAGAAGTATGTGAGGGAATTCCACGTGGAATCTCTTGTCCAGCACAGGACTTCCATGCGCTGTACAAGGCTATGTTAGGCTTAAATTGGTAAGCCTAACCCCCTCTCCCCCCTTCCACAAGCGGTAGCCTCAAACCGCGTCCATCACGATTCACCTTTACACGGGCTAGAATACCTCGGCAAGAAGATTCGAGGCCATTCGAGAGTATAGCTGTTTCCCACTACCCCCCCTCCCGCGGGGAGAGCCTCAGACACATATATTTCTCGTTTCCCATGAAACCGACGCAGAATTGAGAAGTCTCGCCCGGACCCAAGAAGATTCCCCCTAGTTCACAGTCAGGTGCTAACAACAAAGCAAAGTGACAGCTGAACTATTTGGTATTGGAATTAGCTCCAGCCAGTGAGGTAATTCCATTTAACGATCGCTACCGAGTGATTTTTCCGACTTCTCTCGTCAACTCCTGTCGAAGCCCTCCTCGTTCGCCCCTCGTTTTTGGGTGGCCGAAATACTTTCCTGGACCGCGGACGTTACCGCCCCCCCCCTTTTTTGGAGAACCGTCATCACCTCAAGTTCCCGCTCCGAAGTTTTGAGCGCCCTCGTCTCACGTGCAGAAGACATCCGTGAAGCCTTACCCCGTCGTCTCACCCGGAATATTCCGTAAGCCAACCCTTTTTCCCCTTCAGTAACCCATTTGCGTTAATTCCCTCCATTTGAATAGTCTCCTCCCGTAACACATTAATTTTAACTTCATAGTCTGATTCATAACTACAATCCGCCCCCTCGTTCATCTGATATAATTTTGCCCGTCAATTCTCTCATTATTTTTATGTAAATAAAATTATATTTTTGTACATGCCTCTTTAAATAACCTTGAGCTTTGCCATTGCCCATAATTTACCTGACCTCATTGCACTTTTTCTCGCTACTCAGCAAGTCTAAACTAGTGGTGTTCCGTCCCTTTTCGGTTCGCCTTTAAGTTATTGGTCCCTCCGCCATAGATATAATATGGTATTGATGTAATATAATGTCATACCACGACAAAGTACAGTACTTTTCCACAATATTTTATTACACTGCCGAATTTCGATAAGGCTCTTATCATTTTCATAGACAAACTGGACCAATATGACAAAAAATGGCTTTATATATTGCAATATTTAGTTACAGACTTACTAAAAAATAAAAAATGGAAGCATGTAGCGAAATAATGCCCATTAGGGCAGGGAAAAACAGACCAAAGGTGGGGAGCTCCGGGCCGACTGGTAGAGGACAGAGTATAAAATCCTTTCCCATGGTGATTAGAGACTTAGCAACTTGGGGAAAAAAGTTTAAGCACGCACCGTTGCTTGATTCCGTCCTCTTGCACTTGGAAGTATCTCATGGGAATTGAATTGTATATTTAACCTTGGTTGTGTTTCGTGAATATAGCTTTAAGGAAGAGAAATTGGCATCAATTTGGGACAGCGTCTAATATTATAGTATTTTCTTCTATCATTTTTCTGTTAAGGCAAAATTAGAGTTTTTCTAGTATGTGTAATTTCGGAGCTCTGTTGTTTAAGTGGTATGTCATCATGCTTGAGTGTTTTTTCTGTTATCTCAATATGTAAGTGAGGTAAGAGCTACCAGTATTCTAATTTATATGTGTACTTATATATTGGATGTGCCTTTGTTTGAGTTCTGGTGCAGGTCTTCAATTATTCTTCATACTAAGGTTGAAGGTCTGTACAGTTTGGTAATATATAGTTAAAATGACCTTTTTCTCAGTGCTTGTTGGCTGTAGTCCTCGGTTAATTATTTCCTTCATTATTCTCTCATCAGTAATGTATTCTGTACCTATAGTGTTCTTGTAGAAGAAATATATGGTCTTTTCTTTATCTATATTTCGGTTGTTCGAAGGCTCTGTAAGGTACCATCAGTCCATTTTATTCCGAATGGCTGTTTGTACTTTGTGGTTACAAATCAGTTATTAACGAATAACTGAGTGGCTCTTTCAAGCTCATTATGTGTTTCCTTCCATGTGGTGCCGCGTATGAAGCACAGACGATGTAATTACGTTCCTCTTGTGGCGTTTGGGAAATTCAATTTCTCCATTCATGCAAAGGCAGGGATTAGTGGCTTACACATATATTTAGGTGGTTATGTGTCATTAAGGTTTGTAGTTAAGGTGTGTCTAAACATGGTAATTAGTTATATTGGCTTTGTTCAATGGTGTAGTTTAGGGAGAAACCGTCTTTAAAAACTTTCTCCACAATATGTATTTCGTTTTCCGATTGTACATTTATATAAATATTATCAATGTATCTGCAGTAGATGTGGGGCTTGTGTATCCCTGAGAAGACCGAATTGATGAGAGAATAATGAATGAAATAATTAACCGAGGAGTACAGCCAACAAGCACTGAGAAAAAGGTCACTTTAACTATATATTGCCAAAGTAAACTGACCTCCAACCTTATTCTGAAGAATAACTGAAGACCTGCACCGAACCAAGAAGAGAAGGTGAGTATACGACAAATCGAGAAGATTGAAAAGAAAATTAATAATACAAAATTAGCAGTCGCTTTAATAAAACCTGCCATTATGTGAACATATACTGCCTAAATCCACACACACACACACACACACACACACATATATATATATATATATATATATATATATATATATATATATATATTCTTCGTCGTCAGCTTATTAGCCCGTCTTTATACGGAGTCGCTGTTTTTGATGAGCTCCTTCCACCTATTTCTGTCTCCTGCCATGTTGGTCTCCAGTCCCTTCTTCCTCATGTCAGCTTGTATGCAGTGTCTCCATCTAATCTTGGGTCTTCTTCTCCTCCTCCTGCTCTGTACTTCCATCTCCGAAGCTCTTCTCTCGTCACTCTCTTCATCCCTCCTCATTATGTGTCCATACCATCTAAGTCTTGCTTCCGGTGTCTTCTTCGAAATCTTCGCCACCTTTGTTGTTCCTCTGATCCTCTTATTTGTAATTCTGTCCTCCCTCGTCACGCCACACATCCATCGCATCATCTTCATTTCTGCTACTTCCATCCTCTTCTCATTACTCGTCTGTTCAAGTAATGCCTCTGCTCCATACGTTATAGTTGGTCTTACAACAGTTTTGTATACTTTTTGCTTTAATTTCACTGACATTTTTCTGTCACACAGAACCTCTGATACATCCCTCCAACTCTTCCATCCCGCTTGGATACTTCTGGCTACTTCCTTATCCTCATTTCCATCTGCTGATATGGTAAATGCCAAATACTTGAAGCCATCTACTCTCTTTATTTCCACACCATATAACCTAATGTTTTCACCTCTGTCCTGCTATTCTTCTGTACACTTCGTATATTCTGTCTTTGTTCTACTTATCTTCATCTCTCTGTTTTCCAGTACCAATCTCCACTCCTCTAGCCCTTGCTCTACCTCTTCTTTAGACTCACTGACTAAGGCCACATCATCTGCATACATCATGTCCTGGGGTATCCCCACTCGCACGTTCTCAGTGAACACGTCAAAGACAATGTTAAAGAGGAAGGGGCTTAACGCAGACCCCTGATGCAGCTCTACCTCCACTGCAAAACTGTCTGTCCTGCATACCTCACTCCTTATCCGTGTTTTAACAGTTCTGTACATTTTCTTCACCAATCTTACATATTTTTCTGGCACCTTTCTTTCTCTCAAGCATCTCCATAGTTCTTGCCTTGGTATTCTGTCATACGCTTTCTCCAGATCTATAAAAAACACATGTAATCCCTTCTGTTTCTCCCTGTACTTTTTCGCCACTTGCCTCAATATAAACACTAAGCTTGTTGTCCCTCTTCCAGGTATGAAGCCAAATTAACTGTTAGACACACCTCCACCTCAAGTCGTAATCTTTCGTCCAAAATCCTCTCCTAGACTTTCAGTGTGTGACATAGCAGTTTAACCCCACAACAATTTTCGCACTCTTGTACATCCCCCTTTCCTTTCAAAATGGGTACCAACAGACTCTCCCTCCATTCGTCTATCATGCACATCAGCTTCCCCAACAAGTACATTCCTGCATCCTCCAGGGCCCTCCACGCCTCCACCGGGATCTCATCTGGTCCAGCTGCTTTGTTGTTTTTCATTCTCTTAATTGCTCTCAAGACTTATTTTCTCTCTATATATCTTGTCACTCCTAGATATAGTGTTCCCTCATCCACGTACACACACACACACACACACACATATATATATATATATATATATATATATATATATATATATATATATATATATATATATATATATATATATATATATATATACGGTTAAGAAAGCAATGTTATGGCTAACTGAGCTCTTCATCAAGCCTCGGAAGGAGCTCTAGAATGGATAAGGCCGAGCTAGAATGCGTAAAGGGAGTTCTCCATTCTCTTCGAAAGCAGGGATAACATTTAAAAAGGCTGAGTGAGAGCAATCTTTTTAGATTGTTTGGAAAACCTGGATTATACGTTCTCCTCTCGTGATCTTGAGAAGAGCTCCTTCCGAGGGCTGGGTGAAGAGCTTAGTTATCCATAACATTGCCTTATTAACCGCATAATTACAATTGAGTTATTGCAAATATATTTCTCTCTCTCTCTCTCTCTCTCTCTCTCTCTCTCTCTATATATATATATATATATATATATATATATATATATATATATATATATATATATATATGCAAAAATCACCTACAGGAAAATGACAAGAGGAATCAAAGTAGTTTCGAACGATATTTTCAAGTTCATTATCAAGAAATAGATAAAAAAATAGAATGCAACCATATATACATAGAATACACAAAAATATGAACCGATAGTAGAACCTCTCCCTCCGCTGTTTTTATTTTATAAAAATTCCCCTGTTTTGCCTTATTCTGACGCTTTTTTCTTTCTTTTACCTATCTTTAAACAATTTAATAATTCTGCTGTTTTTAAATAGGATTCTTTTCTATAGTAAAAAAAAATAGAAGCAGATTATTTTATCTATCCGATTAAATTAACACTAATATAATATTAAAAGAGGAGAATGAAACAGTGTTCTCATTTTACCTATTTCAGAAAATAATCATCCCATTAATTGTAATTCTTCCAAATTGATTTAAAATCGCGACGATTTTTTACAACGAATATCGTAGAATGTTATCTAATTAACAGATTTCCCAATGTGAATATTTTCCCTGGTCAGTTTGAACTCGATTCTTTAATTATAAACTCGTAGTAAGTGAATTTATTTCCAATCATAAATCTATGTTGTCATAGTATATTATTTTGTTTGTTTTAATTTTACTTCTTTCATTTCTCCACCTTTTCCAAGCTTTGCTATTTTATAATCTCTTTATGATTCTTTCAATTTAGCTTTAATTTTTTCTTTCCTCGCCGTCTCTAAGTCTTGCCAATTGCTTAATCCTTTCTCTAGACATATATATTATCGTTCTTTGTGTGTATATGTATATTTTTGTTGTTGGATTTTCCTCTTGCCGATTCTCAAGATGCCGTATATTTATTTAATTATTTATCTATTTGTTTTTTTTTTCTACTATTGGTTCCTATTTTATCTAAAGCGTTCCCTACCTTTCTGTGTAGTATATATATAGGGATACGTTCTGTTATTATATCTATTCCATGGTAATGAACTTGAAAATATAGTTCAAAAGTACTTAGATTCCTCTTTTCATTTTTCTGAGTGTGTGTTTCTGTCCATCTATAGGAAGAAAGGTTAGATGATATATATATATATATATATATATATATATATATATATATATATATATATATATATATATATATATATATATAAACTAAAAGTGTATTCTTATGTAAAATGTTTAGATGAAGATAACACTTATCACCTTTTGCTGACTTATGTTTTGTGGTTGTTTTTAACTAATTTTGACGTGCTGATTTCAAATATGGCATCCATTTATTTGTAGCACATCAGGTTTTCATTCTACAACATATTCCTCCTATTTTACGAGACGTACTGCATGTATTTACTCGGTAAGGAGAGTTTCCTGAGTGTTATTTATAGCTTCAAATCATAAGGTTAAATGTAAACAGAATTTGAAAGGATAAATGCATTGTAAGATAACATCACCTATAAATGATACATACAGGTTATTTTTATAATGTAATGGAGAAAACACAACAATCGTACACATACCTATACATTCATGGAAGAAACTTTCGCTTGCGAGTGTCTGGAGTGTTTGATGTCTACGCAGTCTCGTTGAATACTCCAACAGTAGTCTGCTATCATGTTTGTGTTCCATCGATCTTGATATCTCTCCTCCATAATCTTGATATCTTGATGAAAACGCTCTCCATGTTCATCACTCACATTGCCAAGATTAGCAGGAAATTCATCAAGATGGCTCTTGAGGAAATGAACCTTTATGCTCATGTTGCAGCCTAAACGATGAAAGCTATCAAGTAATGTCTCTACCAAATCCTCGTAGTTCGCAGCCTTTTTGTTTCTAAGAAATCCTTTCACAACAGCCACAAATTAATCCCATGCTCCTTTTTCTATGTTATTCATCAACTCGAAAATTTTGGTTTTCCATCAGCTATGATTTGTGGCCCATCAAAAACTCCAGCCTTTATTTGATCATAACTTAGCCAGGAAATATTGTACATATGAATTTGAAACAGTCCCCCTCCACATTAAGAGCTATCACAAATTGTTTCATCAGCCCTAGTTTAATATGAAAGGGTGGAAAGATGATGTTCTCTCGCTCAACAAGTGGTTGGTGTATAATATTCTTCTCACCAACAGTTAAACTTTCTCTAACTGGCCAGAGTTTCTGTTCCCAATGTTTGTCCTTGGCTCGGCTGTACCATAAATACAGGAAACACGGATATTTTGTATAGCCTCCTTGTTGGCCAAGTAAAGCATTTACCATTTTCAGATCCACACATATGATCCATTTGTGTTCATCATATATTAGTAAATCTAATACAGAGCATATGTGTTCATGCTTCTCTTTTAAATGTACTAGGAATCGCACCAAACAAGTTTTCATTATCGAGTAACACACATTTTAGACTCTTCTTTGAACTCTCTATAAAAAGTCTCCATTCACTTGGATCATACTCTGAAAGACCCATCACGCTTAACAGTCCCGCCCCGTCACAACAGTAAACAAAATCTTCTTCAGTTCTAAAGAAAGCCAAGAGATGTCTCTCTCTCTGTTCCGATAAAAAGTTACATTTGTTTTTTTCCTGCAACAAATTCTTCTCTTTAACTCTAGAAATTAACTCTTTTGACAGGCCTAAGTCTCTCTAATTAAATCATTCAGTTTTAATTGGCTGAAGTTTCCACGTTCTGGATCACTGTCAAGTTCAATGATTACATCAGATTCACGTATATCATTTACATCGTCCAGTGAAGGAAGTTCCTTGAATACAGGTACTGGAATCTGAATGAACCACTGGACGAATTACTGAATTAAGATTTGGGTAACTTATTTTATGTCGTGTTTTCTTGCTATAACCAGAAGTCTGTGTGACACAAAAGTAGCAATCGCTTACATGTTTTTTGGGCTCCCGCCACACCATAGGAATGTCAAATACTAGCTGTTTCTTTGTGCCCTATGTCCATTGGCATAGATTTTCGACACATGGTTTACAAACATTGTGCGGGACCCACGGTTTATCCTTATCGCCTGATTTAATCATAAAGTAAGCCAAGTATGCTCTTTTCACAGAGATACTAATGTTCATTCTTTGAGTTGGTGCAGTAAAACAACCAAATATATAGCAAAACGAGTCAGGGAAATTCAAACATTTCCTTCGTTATGAGGACATACTACTGAATGTTATTTCATAAAACAAATCTGAAAAAACACAAAATTATATTATACACAATTGCTTTATATATCTAGATGTGCATACAGAGAAGTATAAATAGATAGATAAAATAAAATAAGAAGAATACCAAACGCCTCCACTTCCGTCACTTGGTCGTAAGATAGTCTGCTACTATGAAGGGAACCAATATGGACCAGTCCATAAATGAAAAACTTGTCGTGATAGAAGAAAGTTATTGCCATTTGTAAACTCAGTGACACCGAATTTCCCAAGAACAGGTCTCAGACTTAAGTCAACAGAAAAAAGTTAGAATTTGTTGACCAGTGATAATAGAAGTGTTCCTGAGTCTCTAAGTCCCCCACCCCCTTCTAAATGGAGCTACGGGCTCTTTTTCAAACTTGCCCCGTCTGTTCAACCGGGGGCTTCGTGAGCTGGCTTCAGACCCCCTAGAGCTGGAGGCAGGTTAATTTTACCCTACATCATTATTCACATATGAAAAGCAAAAGCAATCTGTTTGCCCATACACTACAAGGCAAGACGTAAAACATTGTCTACCAAGAAGTGTTATAATGTAGCATTGGTTAAAGAATAATTTTTAATAAATATAAGAATTTCAACTTATATCTTGCTTATGATTTTTTTTTACCAAAGCAACGCCAGTTACCTCATTCAGTGGTTCATAAGTGAGCCTTAGAAGCACTAGGCAGGACAATGCGAGACATCAGGGATTGTAAGACTCCTATGGAAGGTGGCACTCTTCTGAAGTAAGTTGATTTCAAGTAGACACTTAACCAGGACAGATGAGGTCCGGGCTTGCCTAAAATTATCTTCTTGGTGTAGAAATATTAGAAAACAAACAGAAATATGGGAGCAGAGCTCTTTGGGGATCAATTTTTACCACAATTTGCAAAAAAAATATTCTGACACTGGGAAATAGCGAAGTACCTCTTGATTTTGATGGTGGAATAGAAATATCTCCTATCTGCCTAATTATTGGTACTATTGATAATCTCAAGGCAAAATTACAAAAACTACAACCGGCTTTGGGAAAGACTTTATTTGCTTCAAAGTAAAACACTGTCTGCAGAATCAATAAACATCTACGGCTTTCCCTCTCATGAAGTCCACAAGTTTACAAGTCAGTTGATACAACATACGATCATGCTCAAATAGTCGATTAATCCACAGAGGTTCTAAACTCTCTAGAACCTCCTAACATACCTCCTCACCAACTTGAACTAAAGGTACTAAATCTAAATAATGTTTTTGCCCAATTTCTCTCCACCAAACTCTCTAATTTCACTCGTCTGGTGGTAAATAATTTTATGCCCCATGTCATAGAGCCAACCATTCTTACTGGAAGTAGAAAAGGAAAGGTTGTCTTCATTCAGAGAATATCAGTAAATCAATCAAGGTCAGAATTGCCATTTAAATTCAGAAGACTACATTTCCCAATCCCTGTAAATTTTGCATTATGAATTAAAGAACATCTTAAGGTGAGACTCTAATTAGTGGCATAGTTACAATAAAAGGAAGCGAGTTTTTCTTATGGTAAACTCTATGTTCATTGCTCCGGAGTTAGAAGCGAAAGTGATCTGTTTGTATATATTCCACAAGGAAAAATTAAGAATATTGTGTACCAAGAAGTTCTGTAGCGTTCCTGAACAAGATTAAGTTTAGTTCCTAGAATGAGAATATTGTTTGTGAAGAATAAAAATAGAAAAAGATCAAATCCGTCTTACTTTATTTACGAACGCATATTTTACCCGGACAACCACGGGTATCTCTGCTAATATATATATATATATATATATATATATATATATATATATATATATATATATATATATATATATATATATATATATATATATATATATATATAATATATTGAGATGAGACAAATATTTAGACACAAATAAATGATTTAGTGTATATTTCAGCCTTTAAAATTGAATGGTAATCCTACAAGTAACGTATTTTGCTATGTGCCAACGTAAGGAAATAAAAATTGTGATACTGTAGTTTATGTAGAGACCATATCGTAGGATAGAATAAGACAATCAAATACACTTAAAAATGAGCACTTTGAAGTTTTGTGAAGACTTATATTGGGTTCACGTCGAACTAAAATAGCATTTGATATAAGGAAATCCATATGGATAAGTGTCTAAAAAGAACACTGTTCCCGTATGGGATTTATTACCTCTCATATGGGAAAAGTCCGAAAGGTCAGTGGTCTAAATGATTGTTTTATTATGTTCCCTAATCTGGTGGGATCTGTGCAAGCATTGCAATAATACAGTTGATTATACAAAAAATAATAAAGAGCACCTAAATATACTACCAGACCCCTAAAGAAATGAGGAGAACTTATCTAGGCCCAAAAGCAATTAGCCAATTTTATAACGGTAAATGCCGTTAAAATTATACTCTATATATCTACTAACGTTAAAAAATAAACATCTTAATCCGGTGATTTTCGACCTGGAGGCCACGGAAGCGCCCCCCAAAATATGTATTCCAAACATTTCTAAAAAAAATTCTGACGACACTTGAAAGTATTTTGAAACTAGCTTGTCTGCATTGTACAACATAAAAACAACGAAAAGAGAAAGATTGCAGACAGTGAATGAAGAGATGAGAGTTGCCTTGTCAATTATACATCCCAATATTAACGAATTATGATACCCATCAAGCTCAAATTTCTTATTAAACTTTTAAAGTTAAAATTTACTTATTTTCCAATTTTTCCGTCTTATTTCAATTAAATTATCGGGGTGCCACGGCTGTTTCGAGATAGCAATTAGGGTGCCACTATCATAAAAGTTTGAAACCACTAGCTTAATCATATTTTTCCTCATTTTCTGTTATTTTTGTAAGAAAATTTCTTATTTGTAGGATGAACTAAATCACTGTTTTCTTTCCGTTAATTCGAAGAACCTTATAATCGTTTTGAATAGAAACAAAAGACAAGAAAATATAAATTTAGGTTGTATAATTACAAAAATCGATGAAAATGCTGTAAGTAACAGTTACAATGCCATTTCTTCTATATATTTAATTTAAATAAAATTCAATCGATAATTAAAAATATAAATTAGTGTTTAAAGCACGGAATTAAGTGATATGGTGGTATTTGGCAACTATTAGGAGGAATGTTTCCGGAAGCCATCATGTCCACTAAATAAATGTCGAAAAGTAAAAGGATCACAACTTCCTTGAAAAGCAAGATAATTGAACACTACAGAAAAGAGATAAACGTTATAGAAGAAATTATACAGCACAATAGTTTGGATTGCTAAAATTAGAAACCACCAGGGCTACTGTAAACCTTCCTCGCAATGGAGATTTAGGAAAATATATCACCAAATGCTTCAACGGATGCTGAAATCAGCATCGATGAACCTTATGGTAAGTAAAGCAGAACTGCAAGACGATCTGCGTAAGGCTGGAAATTTAGTTATGAAAAGAACAATTAGTAACGAGCTCAATAGACAAACTCTCAGATCTCGAACAAGACGCAACACACCTTTTCTGAAGAAGGTTCATTTGTTAGCACGATGGAAATTGGAAATTTGCTCAGCAACAAATAGAGAAGCAAGATCAATTTTGGATAAATATACTTTGGTCTGATGAGACCAAAATTGGATTCTTTTATCGTAATGTAAAGCTCCATGTTTGGCGCCGTGATGGAACCGCATATGATCGAAAGAAGGGGACTGGTGCTCTTCATATAATTTATGGACCAATAAATGAAGCCAAGTACCGGCAAATAGCAGAAAATAAATTAAAGTAAATTGTGGAGAAGTTGGTGATTCAGGTTGGTTGGATGGTTCTTGCACAACAATATGATGTTTTAGCCTGGCCTAGTCAATCACATGACTTGAATCCGATCGAAAAGTTTTGGCGAATATTGAAGGAGTAAGTCTACAAGAGGAAACCTGAAAACCTACCCCAATTTAAAGCTATATGTAAGTAAGAGTGGTATAAAAATGCGAACCACCGAACTAAGGAATGTTGAGATCAGTGGACGAGAGGTTTAATATATTTGTGGTTCCTTAGAATAACATATGCGATCAATGAGAGTTTAGAAGCAGCTCGCTTTGCTTTTGCCACGCTACAAAGGTAACTTAATCCATACCTATCATAGCAATGTTGAGGAAGTAAGACTGAACAGAAATAGAGATAATCAGACGTATTGCTGAGACGTAAGGAGCTACATCTGCCTATAGAAGCTTCGAGAATCGCCGTCTATGCGAGTTAGGGAGATACAGCTGTTATTATAAACTTCGAGACTGCACGCCTTTGATGCGTAAGGAGCTTCTTCTGGTAATATAAGCTTTGAGATTGGCCGTCTATGAGACGTACATAATTACATCCATCCTCTAACACAAGCTTTGAGACTGGCCGGCCGTGAAACGAACGGAGCTACATACATATGCTAACATAAAATTCGAGACTGGCCGTCCATGAATGGAAAGGAAATACATCTGATAACATAAGCTTTGAGACTGGCTGTCTATAAATGGTAAGGAACTACATCTGCTAGCATAAGCTTAGAGACTAATCGTTGTTGAGACGTACGGAGCTACATATATCTGCTAATATAAGCTTCCTAGACTGGCCGTGCATGAAAGGTAAGGCGCTTCATCTGGTAACATATGCTTTGAGATTGGCAGTTCATAAGAGGTACAGAGCTACATATACCTGCTAGCATAAGCTTCGAGACTGGTTGTCTATGAAGGGTGGGGAGCTATTTACATCTGTTAACATAAGCTTCGAGATTGGCCATCTGAAAATCCAATATGTATACTGTCTAAAATCGTGTCTTAGCTTCAATTAAGTATGCGGGCTAATTAAGTATTGCATTTGTAACTGCACTGCAGATCGTCGTAACATTTAGCTAGCCCTGGTTATCGAGGTAGGTTTAATGAAGACAAAAAACAAGGCTAGAAATTGCATCAAATGGAAACAAAACGCCGGAATGGCAAATAATTGGAGATATGGAGTCCTTAATCAATGCCCCCAAAAAGTCTTTATTTCAGGTGAAACAAAAATAGCTGTTTCCGTTCGGATTGAACATTAAAAGACATAAATATAAATTTTGAAAATGTTATCTAAAATATTATTACATTATTAAATATAGAATTTGAATCGGTCATATTGATTTTTATGGAGGGATTAAGGTCGTTCTTTTACTGGTAGGTGATTCAATTTGGATTCGCATAAGAATAAGAAGAAACAGAGAGAGAGAGAGAGAGAGAGAGAGAGAGAGAGAGAGAGAGAGAGAGAGAGAGAGAGAGAGAGAGAGGGAGAGAGAGAGGGAGAGAGAGAGAGGAATAAACAGATTTTCTAGACAATCAAAGAATCAGAGGCATAAAAGACAAACAAAACGCCTCTTTTATACCCTGTGATGAAACATCATTGGCATTCACAGTACTAATTTGATCCCTCTTCCTTCAGTCGAATAAATTGATTCAATCAAATAACATATTTTGCAACGTTTATCTTTCATCCTTAGAAAAACATTGACAAATTATATAGGAAATAAATCCAAACAAATAAAACAAGGGATCTCCTATCTTATAATTAACTAAACTACATTCGACAAGACTCAAATTGAACTCGTTGATTAGATCTTCAGTAAACATGGCGGCCCTAAAACAGACGTACCAATTTCAATTAATATCTATTTTGGATATCTTTGGTCATTTTATCTTTCTTTTAAAATTAATAAGGCAAAATATCAATCGGAATATTGTCTTTTTTACGTACCTTTGAGAATTGACCTTTCAAATCATTAATATGTGCAAAAATACAACATACAGACTTGGTCTTAATTATTAGGACCCCGTTTTAGGCTACATATTTATCATTTTAAAAATAGTGAGCCAGGGAGTGCGAAGGGTTGGGTCGATTTTGTGAATGAGAGTATGAGAGCAAAAAAGCTGACATAGGGACAAGTAGATGATATCGTGATAATTTGGGATGGAGGGGGTTAGAGTTAAGGTGCTGGAGCACCCCCTTCCCCTAAATGAAGGCAATGGGTAGCATTGTACTTGATATATTATAAATGGATGAGGCGGATAGGCTACGTTTCGTGGCGATGATATAGGCCAAACCTACTTGGCGGGAAAGGATTTTAGTATTACTAAAATATTTTATAGGCTAAAAAAAACAATCCTAAACAACATAATTTTTTTTAGAAATCGGAGATTTAGCTAAAGGTGTAACAAAATCAGAAATTATCAAAGAGAAAAAGCGTAAATCTATCAAAATATATCAAGAAAGAATGACGACCAAGCTTTTAAAATCTATTCAATCAATTCTATGTAACTTATTTCAACCTTTATCTTATTCCCGCTGAATAAACTAGACCCATTTTTAACCTCTCAAAAAATTAAAACGAAGAACTGAATTGATTAATAAACATAAAATTAAAACTTCTAATGCATTTTTATAAAGAAAAATGCGTCAATTACTTTTAAAACCTCCCCAAATGAATGAACAAAATAAACATTGCTGCGATGCACGAAGCGCTAGACCTAACGTAGCCGGAGCCGAGTAGATAGAGAGCCTGAAGTTAAGTGAATTTGGGCATTTTAATCCTACATGTTTTCAATACACTTATACTCCCAATACACATAAAAAGTAAATTCATAGTTCGCATGGCATTTTGGCACATGAGAGCTAACAGCATAGGCAGATAAATTTAGCAAGAAATAAGTTTTAATTGATAATTTAGCTCCTACTCTTTTCAATTTATGTAATTATGCATATAATGATGACCCGTTTCGTTGAGTTGCGAATTTCGATTCAAATTTGTTTTTGTTATAACTTCCTGTTTTTGATAAAGGCATAACCGTTTGCGTATTTGTATAACCCCAACTTAATAGATCGTGATGATTCGAACTCATGCTTAATTGATAACCTTGAATTAATGAAAAATGAGGAATTATTCATTAAAACCGGCAAAACATACTTTATTTAATACAATCAGCATCCGAGTGTATAAATATTCAGTTGTGTGTAGAAAGAAACGACAAAAATAAATTCTTTTTGTGTTCGCAGAATCGGGATGAATTACGAATTCTGGTTAAGGAAATGGCGGCAAAGACTAAAATGCTGATTACGGTCGACTCGAAATATTTCCTCATTTGATTAAACCAAATATCTTTCTTCACCAGTCATTGGTACCAACGATTTAATGGTATTTATCTTCGAAATGAATTATTATTCACTGAAAAAATCAGATGCAAATCTATAAAAGGTATTAGAACGATGTATTTATATTAGACGATAAGGAAAAAAATACTATTTAAGGCAGTTGGCAGTTTTTTTCAGGCATCGTCACAGCTTTTGTTTTTAATTTGTCCTTGAGTTTCTAAATCCATTATGAAATGGAAAAACTCACTTTGTTTAGCTTTCAGAACAAAAACATAAAAGAGATTAAAGGATTTGTAATTCCACACAAACCTTATTTCCTGGATAGGCCTTAGTGGCTCTTTGCGAACTAAATTCCTTTCTTTTATATTTTTACATTCATTTATTTTCTTTCTTTTCATCTATTATCTTTCTTTTATTTATTTGATTTTTCGTTTCTTTTGTTTCTTGCTTCCTTTTATTTGCTTTCTGTCTTTCGTTCTATACAGCAGGATCCCTCCTTCTACTGGATAAATAAGAAGACCTTCACTGTGTTGCCTGCCATCTACGCGTCGCAGAATCGATTAATAATCACATGAATCCATTTAATTCACTGGAATCGAGTGGGCAACTTGTCTTGCTACCTGTTTATTGCTCTCTCTTTCTATATCTATCTCTGTCTATCTACATAATACCTAAATTACCACCTATCTATTTATTTTCCAAATTCTTATCTTCTGGTATTTATGCGTGACCTGGTATTGCGAACCCCCAGCGAGCAAGGCTGTGTTCTTTTCAACTCTCGCCACAGGAGATAAAGGGTGGTCAGTCATTCCTAAGTGGATATGCTCCCCCCGCCCTGGATGCAATCCTGGAGTGGGACCACCCCACCTGGATGTTAAGTTGTAATAGAACTTCCACTCCTTAGCTGTTGAAATCACTGCTAAGCACACGGGGCTACTATAAAATTCCCGCAGCATGCAACAGCCTCCCTCCACTCTAGCCTTGGTCCTCTCAGGACAGAAGGCTCGGCCCCACTTAATTGTGGCAACGTTGACGGGGTCCTGCATCGGAGGCTGTAGGATCAAAGGTTTTTTCTCCCTTCATCTCCTAAACGGTCGGAGGGGGAGTAGAGATGTCATCTGCTCCTGAGGGAGCAATAAACAACCGTGTGGAGGCACCGCTACTAACATCATTGGAAGAGCAGATGGATAAGCGCGTCATAATTTGGGGACGGCTTTTATAATATGAATCGCGAGTAGATTGAGAACCTCAAGCTAATTGAATTTGGAGATTTTAATACTACATGTTTTCAATACACTTATACTTCTAATGCACATAAAAAAGATAATTAATTACCATCACACAAGCGTAAGCTGAAGGTAATCTAAATTAGCAAAATTTAGCCATTAGACTTCTGAAACATTAGATGAGGCATCTAAAAATGAATTTAAACCTGCTGTAATTTAAACAGCATTTCCTTGCCATTATCTCTATTAGTCATCAGAGCTTTACACCTTGGTTCAAAAAACTCATCACTCTAATTTTATTAAGTCATCTCCCATCCTCCCTCGTTTTTTAAAATGGAGTTTTAATTAATAATTGTCTTTATATGGAGTTACCCAGAAATTTAAAATAATTGAGTAAATAAAATGGAAACATGACTAATTTTTAAAGAGCTAATATTTTTTCTGTTCAAGGTTTAAAAAAGGTGTCTATCACATTAGGTTCTTTTTACGCAATGTGTGAAAATCTGACTCGTTCTGCATGAAAGCGTTGTAATGGAATCCAACCGGAACACCCTTTTCTTTTCTTTTTAATTGTAACTAGAAAGGCTTTTGAGATATTTTACCGATGAGTTTAGGTAGAAAGTTGGACATATTTTATGGATCAGTTGATGTAAAAGGCTCGATATAATTTACGGAGTAGTTTATGTAGAAAGCTTGATCTATTTTATGGATCAGTTGATGTAGAAGGCTCCATATAATTTACAGAGTAGTTTATGTAGAAAGCTCGATCTATTTTATGGATCAGTTGATGTAGAAGGCTCGATATAATTTACGGAGTAGTTTATGTAGAAAGCTCGATCTATTTTATGGATCAGTTGATGTAGAAGGCTCGATATAATTTACGGAGTAGTTTATGTAGAAAGCTCGATCTATTTTATGGATCAGTTGATGTAGAAGGCTCCATATAATTTACAGAGTAGTTTATGTAGAAAGCTCGATCTATTTTATGAATCAGTTGATGTAGAAGGCTCGATATAATTTACGGAGTAGTTTATGTAGAAAGCTTGATCTATTTTATGGATCAGTTGATGTAGAAGGCTCCATATAATTTACGGAGTAGTTTATGTAGAAAGCTCGATCTATTTTATGGATCAGTTGATGTAGAAGGCTCGATATAATTTACGGAGTAGTTTATGTAGAAAGCTCGATCTATTTTATGGATCAGTTGATGTAGAAGGCTCGATATAATTTACGGAGTAGTTTATGTAGAAAGCTCGATCTATTTTATGGATCAGTTGATGTAGAAGGCTCGATATTATTTACGAATTAGTTTATGTAGAAAGCTCGATATAATTTATGGATCAGTTGATGTAGAAGGCTCTATATTATTTACGAATTAGTTTATGTAGAAAGCTCGATATAATTTATGGATCAATTGATGTAGAAGGCTCGATATTATTTACGAATTAGTTTATGTAGAAAGCTCGATATAATTTATGGATCAATTGATGTAGAAGGCTCGATATTATTTACGAATTAGTTTATGTAGAAAGCTCGATATAATTTATGGATCAGTTGATGTAGAAGGCTCTATATTATTTACGAATTAGTTTATGTAGAAAGCTCGATATAATTTATGGATCAATTGATGTAGAAGGCTCGATATTATTTACGGAATAGTTTATGTAGGAAGCTCGATATAGTTTATGGATCAGTTGATGTAGAAAGCTCGATATTATTTACGAATTAGTTTATGTAGAAAGCTCGATATAATTTATGGATCAGTTGATGTAGAAGGCTCGATATAATTTACGGATTAGTTTATGTATGAAGCTCGATGTATTTTATGGATCACTATATGTAAAAGGCCAAACATATTTTATAGACCAGTTTATGTAGAAGGACGGACATATTTTACATATTAATTATGCAGAAGGATCGCTATATTTTACAGACCAAAGGTTTTGAGACACTACGGAAATTTTACGAAATTAGATAAATTTTGGGTCGTAAATTTTTATTTGTTCATAAATATGAATATAACAGTAAAATAAAGAGGAGTAAATTGAAATAAGTTATATAGGCCCATAATCACTCAACAAGAATGAACAAAATAAAGGATGAGCCAAAACCTGTAACATCAGCAAAACATTAGCAAGTGAAGCTCTGTAAAAATTACAGCAACATCAAGCTGATACAGTAAGCTCAGTAGCGTGTCGAGAGACTTTTGGCAGTGATGAGAGCATTTATTCTCCTGGAGGCATCTCTCCACGAGGGTATGACACCTGAGGGTGTGATTCTGGTCCACTCCTCGGTGATGACAGTTCCTCATTGGAGGGCGGCTGACGAAGTATTATGGCCTCTTTTAGGTCTTCCAGTGGATTCATACCCGGAGACTGAGGTGGTCAGACCATCTCCCGGAACCAGTGTATGGTGGAAGCAGACTTGTGACATGGGGCATTGTCCTGCTGGAAAATCACTGAGAGAAGCTCTCATGACAGCTTGGTACTTCACTGAATTCATAGTACCAGCACAAACGTTGAGACGATCCACCCCTGAACTTGACATGCAGCCCCATACCATTACAGAGCGGCTACCATGCTTTACTCTTAACATTATGCACGCTCGATCCCATTGCTCCTCTGGCCCTCTGCAGACTATAACGTTGCGTCGGGGTTGAGAACAACTGGTATGTGGACTCATTTGACCATAAGACACGACCTCACCGACTGATAGTTCAGTTGCGGTGAGGACGTGCTCAAGCCAGTTGACATCACTTAAGTTGAAGGCTGATCAGCGGCTTCTGGTGGGCTTTACACGATTTCAGGCTTTGTGGAAGCAGTCTGCAACGGACTGGTCAGACGGATGCATTAATCTGGCCGCCATCCTTCCATTCATGTTGCAGCTGGACTGCGGGCTTCTTAAGACACAGACTTCTTTTCTTCACGGTATAGTTGCCTGTTTTCGCCATTATCAAATCCTGTCCACATGGAATATCATATTAATCAACAAATGTGATGTATTATATGAAGAGATGTGACTGTAACACCGCATACTGATACCTGGATTTCACACATTTCAATAGCATCGCCATTTTAGATATTTCAACAAAGTTATAAGTTAGTTTGTACTTATATTTACCTTTCCAGGTGTATTGGCCACGTACATGTAAATATGCACCAACATATCCATTGACATAACCAAGGAATAAGAAAAATTCAAGGTGTCCGAAAACCTTTGGCCGCGGCTGTATTTTGCAGATCAGTTTTATACTACCTAACAGAGCTACCAACCCTGAGATAATTCCCCCAGATCTCGGAGAAATGCGCATAGTCTGGGGAAAATGCGCATACTCTGGGGGAATGGGGGATTTTGTCAAATAGCTTTAATAATCAGGGAGAATTATGAAATACGAGTAAGATGAATATAACACATAAATTACATTAATTTTAAGATACAATTTTAAAATGTATGTAAATTGTGATATAAATTTTTTAATGCAGTACGGTCACTACGTTCTTAAGAAGCAAGACGTGCAGGAAATGCACGGAGTTGCAACGAGTATCGAACGCGTTCAATCTGTATCATCATTAATTAGTATTTCAAGCAATTTTTTTCTAATTTAGCACCACCAGCTGAAGTGAATAGACCTTGATGATCAGTGGAGAAGATATCTGCTCACAACTAAAGAGTTACCTATCACAAGCGACTACCTACCACAGAGGTGGTAAGATTTGCGTCTCATTAAAGATGGTATTGGCAATTCCAAATTTGCCCTAATTTCTGATTTAATGGCAAATCTATCGTGTTTACCGCATTCTTCTGCATGTGTTGAACGCATATTGTTGAAAGTGAATAACATCAAAACTAATTCACTAAAAGAACAAAAAGTAGCTGGTAGAATTCTTGCAAAACAATCAATTATAAAAAAAACAATTCAGCATGTACTAATTGGGAGCCGAACAAGGAATTAATTAGAGATGTAGAAATGTAACAAATGGGAGATTTTTTATTCAAGTTCTTGGGGAAATGGAAAAATCGCATTGGCAACCCTGCTACATAGGACTTACATATGTCTCATTTAGGTGTCATTCATTTATTCGATAATATGTTGGTTAGGCAATTATAAAATGACAAAAGGCTAATAAATTCTCTCCTCAGAAATGGTATAAAGCAAATACAAAGTCCGTCAATAAAACTCTCATATTTTAAAAGGCCATTGTTGCGGTGTTAGTGAAATTAGACAGGACGAGGTAACGATGGATCTTTTTCTTTAGTGATTTTAATGTCTTTTTTTTCTTTCTGGTACCCATACTGATTTGGACTAGGGTACACTGTGCGTTTGCTGTTGAAATGTGTTTCGAGAATAGTGAATCTGTGATTGCGACGAAGAGAGCTTTTCGTATTCACTTCAAACTAGATGGAAATAATGCTGTTCCAGACCGAGAATCCATATTCCTGTGGTCTGAATTTTTTAGGACCACAGACTAAGCGTTACAAAAGAAAACCACCTGGAATACCATGGAGAGTTCGAACTCCAGAAAATTTTCAAGTTGTGAGACTATTTTGCTTTCTCCTAGACGTTCAGCCAGTAAACATGCTTCTGCTTTGGGATGGTTTGATTGAACTGTCAGGAGAATATTACAAAGCGATCTTAAGTTTCATCCATACAAATTGATGGATGCTCAATAACTTCATGAACGCGAATGGGAAAAAAGCATAGCATGCTCTGAGGATGTCCTTCAAAATATTCAAAGAAATGATGTTTTCCCCGTAAGGGACAAATCTCACTTTGTCACTCCGTCGATAAGCTTAATTTTCGCTATTGTGGGGAAACCAATCATAAACAGCTTCATAAAAGACCCCTACACAGCGAGCTACAGTGAGGTGCGCTGTTTAAAATGTTGGTATTTGGTGCTCTTACTTTTTTGAGGTTGGAGACCAAGGAGTTACAGTAACATACGATCAGTATGTGGAGATGCTTCAGAACTTAAAACCAAAACTCAAAAACCTTGGAAATTCAAATGTGTGGTTTCAACAGGATAGAGCCACCGCTCACACAGGAAGAGGGAAAATGGAAACTTTGAAAGAAATGATTCCAGGACACTTGATCTCCTTACGTGGTGACATCGGATGGCATGCACGCTCGCACAATATCGCCTCTTGTGATTAATTCTTTTGGGTCACCTTAAAGCTAAGGAATACAAAGATTGACGAATGGAAGGTTGATATACACCAAACATTTGCAGGAATACCACCGTAACTGCCTCGCTGGGTAAAGGAAAACTTTGGGAATCGAATACAAAGGTTTATTGAGAATGGAGGCCATCATTTGGATGATACCAGTTTCAAAACAAAATTAAAACAAACCGTATTCATTCAATTCAAACATTATTAATAAACGTTTTGAATAACATTTTCCTTGGCATTATTTTTAGCCTGTAAAATGTGGGAGCTTTTTCTGCCATACTCTACATCTTCGATATGAAAATGTGGAAAAACAATGAGTTGGAGTGGTATAAAGATGCACGAGAGGAAATAATAGGTGTTTTGTAGAAGAGAGCTTAGGGGGACTGTAGAGGAATTACAACATAAAGCCTCCCGGAGGGCCAGGCGGACATATACGTTAAAGTCCCCCCTTCCCTGCGGAGAAAGTAAGAGAATCGAGCCACATGAGGAGAGTCGTGGGAACGTTAGCCGGCGGAATAACAGTCAAACGGCCTACCCTTTTTGATCTCCCCGCCGCATAGGTAGTCTGGAGCAGGCCGCTGTGCCAAAGTGACCACCAAAGGCCCTTACGCAGCGCTCAAAGGATCCAATTACCTACGAGATTTGGAGGCACGTGGTTAAATCGCCACAAAAAGCGGTGCAAGTCAAAAGGAACACCAATGATGGTGACGGTTGGTGGTGCCTCTAATTAACAAGCCGACTTGGGCACCGCGGTGCCACCCTCCTCACCCCTCGCTTTCCCCTTAGATGGGGCGGTCGCCAGGCTATAAATAAGCCCCTGAAGGAAAGAGAAAAGTTTATTCGGTAGGAGACGATAGAGGACCAGTTCGAAAAGATCGGTCCTTCGCACAATTTCGAAATAACTTATAAACGTCACGTTTTGTATCGGTGCCATACCGAAGAATCCCTTACAGACTGAGAAAAGTCTGACTGGAGAAAAGAAAACCCGCTCACCCTCGAGTGACTCTCACAGCGCAAGCTCCGTAAGAGTGAGAGGAGAAGAACTAATCCCCAACGAGGTTCCATTTGTTAAGTACGGTAGAAATCACCTCGTATTCCCAAAAACCAGTTGGGCTCACGGCGATAAAGACTAGGATACAAATAGGCTTCAAGAATATCCAGAAGAGCACTCCTTGAGCTAGAGAGCACAACACCTCTCTCCGTCTTTCAAACGTAACAGGAGGCAAAGTTGCAATAAGAAGTTGGCATCACCCCCTCCCTCTCTCTCCACTTATCTCGTGAAAATAAAACTCCAACCGCTCGCCGTAGAAAAAGAAGCGAGAGAAAAAGCCATCTAGTGACATCCGGCAACCCCTGATACTTTCTTTCATGTCAGTCAAAATTATATTGCTTTAGTATGAGTTTATTACGGTACTCAAATTAACTGAAGTAGAGGCAATTGTTAGTGAACCCCGTCATATTTACAGTTAGAAGAGTGAAATTTTATTTGAAGTTTAATGTTAATCTAAAAGTGTCACTATAAAATAACTAATCGGCAATTGGTTTGTTTACTTGGAGCCTATTTCAATTTGGACATGAATGAATAGCTTCTGAAATAGGCCGGTTTCAAGTATGGTTACCTCCGTTAAACTTATTAGGTGATTGTAAATATTTTATATTTTGTAGTTAATTGATAAATTTAAAATATATATTTATTTTTGGATAATTCTGGTGTTTCAATGGATCCTTTGCGTGTTTAACGGGCTCTCTCCTTAAAACGGATTAAACGCTGTGACACTCTCTCAACAATAAAGTAATTAAAAAGTCCACTCAGCCAATATAGAAGTATTGTTGTCCTTCATAAATAATAGGGTCAGACTGGCGCTCTAAAGCAACAACAACAATACCACGACAGGGACCTTAAAAATAGATGTAGGGAGAAGTGTTCGACGAAACAAGTGAACTAAATAATTGAGAGAAAATGATGAATGTATTGCAATTTTAAGAGCCAAAAATACAACTCAGTCATGTTTATGGTTTTGCTATCAATTCAAGTTTGCTTAACTTGAATATGATAGTCAAATATCTCTATCACGTTACATTTTCTTGCACTACTCCTCCTAAACATTCATACTTTCAGACTAATAATAAAAAAGATTTGATATTGTCTATGGCAAATGAATTGTTGCCTTTGTTAATAGTCCATATCCATTAAAATATTAGCAAAATGAGCATTATAGAATGGGTTTTTTGTACTTTCTATACTTATGTACTTCTGCGTTTGTGCTATATTTCTGGTTGGACTCAATTTCCCTTTGTACCTGCTCTCCATTATTGATATCGGTTGATGAAACCTCTCTCAATGCTCATTATTTACATCCTTCGCATTATCTGTGAAAAAAGAGAGATGAGAATGCAGAAAAGGAAACTTCAGTGACATGTTGCAGCCAAAATTGTGATAACAATTAATTCATCCACTAAAACATTACGTTGGACCTCTTTATGCTTTCCCAGTGGTCCATTGCATGCACCTTTGAATTCAGTCCATGCAGCTAACTCAGTTTCATCCATCGTTGATTCGAAATCCATTTCATCCATAAGTTGACGAATCTGAGGACCAATAAATATGCCTTCTTTACTTTTAGTTATCATCACTTAGTTTTGGAAATATTTTTTTGAGGTTCAGTAAACATGGCTGAAATGTTGCAAAGCTTTAGCAAGCTGTTTCCTTAAGTCCAGTTTTTTATGTAGAGCGGGCAAAATGATTTTATCCTTTTTTTACTAGTGGTTCACGAATAACATTAGGGGATCCGGTTATTAGTGATTCACGAAGTGGCTATGCTGAACTTACATACACCCCGAACCACACTAATAACTTGGAAGGGAAAGTTAGGATTTCTCGGTTCTCTGAGAATCAATTTTGATGAACCTTTTCCCACCTGTTCTGCACAATATGGCAAAAACTAATGTTATGTTTTCATTATGCTGTGTTACGTCTTTCAATTATTTCAGATTCCTTGTTTTGGGGGTGAAACATGCTAATAGCATCTATCATATTTAGGAATAATGAGACGTCGCAGAGGCCTCAACGATAAAGAAAAGTCTTTCCTCATTAAGAAGAGTGATGAAGCCACCTCTGTTCATGTTATGGTGGAGAAGTTAAATCGCCATGTGGACACCGTTAGACGATTTCTGAAGGACCCTTCTCTAAGGAAGAAGCGATCGGATTGTAGGACCTCCAAGACTATGACAACTAGGGATTTGATGAATATTTGCCGCCAGTTACGTGGGAAACTCGGACAAACAAGCAAACACCTCTGGTCGTCTCGATGTACCCAAGAACACCAGGAACTGTATCCTAGAGACTATTGCTTCAGTGTGAGTTCCCCTGAAACTGCCTCCTTTAACGCCCTGTTACAAGACTTTAAGGCTTCAATGGGCCTGGAGGTACATGACGTTGGACATGAGTTGCGTTCTCTTCAGTGACGAGATCAGGGCGACCCTTGGCGGACCTGACGGTTGGGCAAATGGTTCGGTCTAATTTGGAGATGAGCGTCACCAACGTTTGCCACGTCAATATCATGGAGGAGGAGTTATATTGTGGACAGATATAATTGGACACAAACTTGTTGGCCTACACTGGGTGTCTGATGGGGTTAAAGTAATCGCAGTCGCAGTTGCCTACTGCAATCTCTTGAAGGAGGTGTTGGATCCATAGCTAGATGATATAACGTTGTTACTTTTAAAGACTAGTTTTCATGCATAGCAATGCTCCATCCGACTCTGCCAGGGCCACCCAGGCGTTCCTAGGTTCTTACGGCCTACAAGGTGACAAGTTGATAGTGTGATCACCTGCTTCTCCGGATCTCGACCCAATCGAAAATTTGTGGTCTATCATTAAAGATCTTTATATTGATGGACTTCGATTTTGACATAAAGAAGTTTTATTGGCGACCATTAAAGCTCTATTAGGTGCAGTCAAACCTGCTACTATTAAGAAATTGACAGATTTCTGGTATGATAAGTGTCAAGGTTTAGTGAGTGGGTAATCCCAGTCCCACTTCTTGGAAATATATTTTATTACCGCACCGAGGTGAAGCGGAGGTGAAGTGTATCCAATACACCTATCGTAGCCATTTCTGGTTAATAAGAATAACTCCGGTGCTTCCCTTTTGATCAAAATTAAGATGATGATCCCCTGAGTGTGTCCCCACTCAGTAAAAGCCAGCCATCCAAGGATGGACCGGTGTAATATTGAGATTTAAGCCGAGTGTATTGCTTAATAATTGCCAAAGGATCGTCCAAAATAGTTAAACACACATATACAAAAAATAATCTTTAATGTACATGAATTTGAAATAAGCAGCAACGTATATAGATATAAATAGAATTAATCTTTGCACTGAATAAGTAAGTCTACAAAAATGTCGTGGGAATTACTTGAAAATTACTCACTAGGATGCTTGCGTCTTAATGGCACCTGGCAGCATGAATTGAATAATATTATTGAATTAAACACTTAATTAAGCACTTCTAATACTCGAGGTTATGGGCTCGGGATGGGAATTCTAGTTCACAAATATACTGGTGAAGTTAGGGGAGGGGATAATTCAATTTAACGATATCTTTGAGTTCGTAAGTATTTTTGAGAATGACGGTGAAGTTCTTATTCTGGTGACGATGATCTCACTTAGTCCGGCTGTCCGAGATTACCGAATGAGAGGGTAATCCTAGACCGGTGGTATACTGATCCAATGTCGGATCACGAAGACGAGCCAAACTGTGGCTCAAATCGGACTTCTTCTTCCTCGAAGTGACTGTCCGATTATTCGGTTCCTGGAGTGGGTAGCCAAAACAGATTACCTAGCTACGTCTAGGGTAATCGCAGAGGGAGGTCCTGTGTAACCTCAGACTCTGAACGGGGGGCCTGCGAGAAGTTTGGCACCTACAAGTACCGCGACGGCAACAACCAATTCCCCAAGAAGTTCCTTCCTCGCAACGGGCGAACTGTTTCCTTTGTGGAACGAGCTCCACACACACTCACGGGCAGAAATCGAGAGAGAGCACCGAATTCTCATAAAATCCGTATCGCCGCGCGAAAGACCTTTTCATCTGTGGCTAGACAGTATAAGTCTTTCACACTTTCGAGCCACGTCGTAGTTTACGATTGCGCGAAAAAGGGCGATAGAGAATTCGAGGCAAAAGGTTTTTGAAGTCATCTGTTGAAATGGCAAATAATTCATTATGTCCTTCAATTGTGTATTATAATTGTTTTTCTGTTAAATATATATGCAAGGTATGCTTAATGTGTATAAGTATCCTTCGTTTTCTCCAAAATATAGCTAGATGGGGTACTTTCATTCAAAAGCTATTAGCGTGGCTCACCCCCAAAATGACAAATCTGAAATAAAAATTGAAGGACGTAACACAGCATAATGTAAACATAACTTTAGTGTTGGCCTATTGTGCAAAACAGCTGGGAAAAGGTTCATCAAAATTGATTCTCAGAGAACCGAGAAATCATACCTTTCCCCACCAAGCTATTGACGTGGTTGAAGGTGTACTGCATTGATCTTGCTCGGCTTTCTCACTTGCAGAGAAAGCATATAAATTTTGTATATCCAGTTTGTAACCCATCAAAAAAGGTCGCAATTTTCTCAAATCTACACAAATAAGCCATCCATGCTCATCTAATTTATGCGATTTAGAATGAAAGAAAGATTTTCATGTCTCTCTTAAAATGACTGAATGAGCAATTGGAACGGATGGCATGATGTTTCCAATATGCAGTAAAACAGCTTTAATGATGTAACGTGATGCATTAATAAACCCCTCCAGTGGTTTGGGTCATAATTGAAAAGCATCGAAGAGTCCTCGGGTATCATTGCAGAGCGCTTCCTGAATGTGGCGTCACCGCTTCTTTATCCAACAGAATCCATCAGGCAGAGGGGGAGGTTAGGAGTTTGCTCTGTTGTTTAGTAAGAGTTAAATCACATATCAAATCATTGAGTTCAGGCTGGGTGAAGAGATGCGGTTTCTTGTCGTATTCAGGTCGTGGCTCATACTTATGATAGTGTGATATTGGTTCATCCAAGCTGTCTGTGTAATTCGCTTGGTATTTTAGATGGTGTCTGAGGAACAGATATATCGTATGAAAGTCTGGCAAGGCGAATAGCAGACTGAAGATTCCGGTTGAGACCTGTAGTGATAAAGATAGACATAATAATAACACTTATTTTATATTGCTAAAAAAAATGAGACAGCTTGCAAGAAGATTCTAACTAGCACGGAGCATAAAGGGAAGAGTACTTACCTGGGATTTCTGTTAAACAGTAGTAGCAGTCACTTAAATGGTCGTTCAGCTCTTTTCAGATAATTGGCACACCAAATGTGAAACCAGGACCGGTGGCTTTGACCTATGCAGAAACTGTACTTGTGCCCTTGGCACAACAATTATGAGATGCCCATCGTTTGTCCTGATCACCAACCCTACGTCCAGGGTACAGCTCATATAGTTTCTTCAAATGTAGAGTCGAGCGTCTTTTATATTGTTTCATTGTCAGCGCTCCGCAAATATAACAGAATCGGTGGGTAGAATTCTTACATACTCTAGGTATTACTGCTTAAGTAATATCAATGTCACTTCTAAAATGAAATAAAAATATAAATAGCTGATATAAATCAAATTAGAATTTTGTACAAAATGAGAATTACGCATTCGAAATGACGTCACAGGCCGCGTGATGCCTGGTCCAATTATGATACTTCAGCGTACGAATGACATCATTATGACGTCACTTAAAAGAAATTTGAGGGCTCCACGGCAAATTGCCGTTATTTTTGTGTTCTCCGTAAAGGCTTAGCAAAGGCCATGGTTGCTTTCAAGTTTTTTTTTCAGCTATACAGTGTAATTGAAATAAAATGATTAATATTAAAATGATGACAAGAAGAAAGAAATAGAATACTAGAGAAAGGGTTATATAATCGAAAGAAATCGATTAATTTAATGGAGGATTAAAAATTCCAATAATTTGATTAATATAAAAATATAAACGATAGAAAAAATTGAGTAATATAAAAAAGGATTATTAATTGAAAGAAATTATTAATTTAGAAAAGGACTAATAATTGAAATAAATTGATTAATATAGTAATTTATTAATAATAATTTAAATAAATTTCTTATTATAGAAAATTATTAATAATAGAAAGAAATCGAATACACGAGTAAAGAAATAATAATCGAAAGAATTTAATTTCTACATAAAATAAATTTCAAATAATTGAAAGAAATTGTTTAATAAGGAAAGGTATTAATAAATTAAAAAAAAACGATTAATTCAGTAAAGGATAAATAATTGTAGAAAAATATTAATATATTAAATATATTAGTTCAGAAAAGAATTACTAATTGAAGGAAATTGCTTCATAAAAATATGATTAATAATTGAAAGAAAACGATCAATACTAATTTGTGTCTCCACACATATATACATATATATATATATATATATATATATATATATATATATATATATATATATATATATATATATATATATATATATATATATCTGCGACTAACTCATGTCTGCGTAGTTGATTCAATAAAAATTATATTTCGGGTATTTTTGCCTAAATTCCGATTTTTTTTTAATCGAATCTTTTTCCCTCTCTTTTTAACATCTCAAAGACGTTAAAAAAATGTTAGTCGACAAAGTGAAATTATTTGCTTCACGTCATCCAGTTTTAAAAATTTCGTTCTTGATATCTACAATGTGCATAATATTTGGAGTAGTTTTGGCAAGTGTAGTTTAAAATATTGCATAGAAAAAGTATTTTATTGCAATTTTTTGTACTGTGTTTGGGAGAAGACTCTATTGGTATTTACACTTGCTGTCATTGGCGTTCATTAAGTTGTCGTCGCGGATGTCCACCACAAATAGAGGTTCTATGAGGTAAGTAGGGCATGCAACTCTCCTAAATCCTTACCCCCGTCCCGCAATAGAGGAGGGGAGGTAGGTCCCCGTAATGGTTTCGAATCTAAACACGTGCAAGTGAACATATCATCAGATTTTTCTGTTGGAAGAAGAATTTTTATTTTCTTCTAAGTTCCTTCAGGAAACTTAACCCTCTATCGCCTGATAAGTTACCCCTGCCCCCCCACCCACACACACATTAGTTCATTTGTAGTTTTTCACTACGGAAATAATGCCAAAAAGCACTAGTTGGCATCAGTGACGATTCAAATTACATCATTGAGTGTTCGAAATCATTTATCTCGGCATACGGAAGAAACTTTAACAAATAAATAGGGATGCACCGATATATCGCTATCGGTTAAGCAAATATCGGCCGATAACCCAGGTATAACTAACTAACATTAAAGCATTTTTATCTTCAAGACCACTCAAGTTCAATGTTCCATACTTTATAGAGAAAGGGCTTGGTGTTGGTCAATAAATTACTGATTTTTTCAATGATTACCCTCAAGTCCTTAAATCCCAGTGGGTTTTATTAGACTTGGGATTGATACATAGTCCGCATGGTTTATGGTTGCATTACCACATTCCTCTGTTCCGTATCGAATGATTTTCAATTATAAGACTGGTCTGCGTTGTTTTCAAGGTCAAATATACAATACCTGATTTTGGTTCAGTTTTTTTGCACTGAATCTGAAAATCAGGCTCATTTACCAAAAACTCCTATATTTCCAAATATTTGTTGTGAATGAAACATAATAGCAAATATTGGACCGATTTATTCACAGAAGGTTTACCTAATATTTCTAATAGATAGCATGAATAGTACAATGCACAAAATAAGCTACTCATGGATGAATGGTCTCTTCAGTGACCTCCAATTGTACCGAGCAGACACCACATCCTTCTTAAGGCACCAACAGTAGTCAGCCAGAAAGTTCACATCCCATTGGCCTTGATAGCATTCCTCCATGACACGGATGTCTTGGTGAAAGCGCTCACCCTGTTCTTCACTGAAGTCTCCGCAATTTTCTGAAAAATAGTCCAGATGGGACCGAAGAAAGTGCATTTTCACTGACATACGCGCACCAAGTTTGCGGAAATTCTCCATTAAGTCATCAACCATCTTCTGGTACTTAGGACTTCTGTGGTTACCAAGGAAATTTGCAATGAATAACTTAAGGGACACCCAGGCAGAGAGTTCAGTAGGATTTAATGATCATCAAAACTAGTCTTTTATGAGTTCTCTTATCTAAGGATCATCAAATATACCTGCCTTAAGCTTCTCCATGATGATTCGTTTGAACTTGTGGTGGAGGAAGGCAAATCCTCCACCTTTCCTGTCCAGTGCTTTTACAAAGTTCTTCATTAGGCCGAGTTTGATGTGTAGGGGTGGAAGTAACACCTTGCTCGGTTCAACCAGAGGGTAGGACAGAACAATGTGTGACTCGGGTTCTAATCTTTGTCTTGATGGCCACTCTTGTCTGACATAATGCTGGTCGTCAGCCCGACTATCCCACAAGCACAAAAAGCATGGATACATTGTGTACACACCTTGAAGTCCTAGGATGAGTCCAACAACTTTAAAATCTCCACAAATCACCATTTATGTTCCTGGTAATTGAGAGCAGACAACAAACGTTTCATGCTGTTGTGGGATTCTTTGATTTCAACCGAGTGTCCAACAGGGATTGATGAAACCTTATTTCTGTTATTCAGAAGAACTGTCTTGAAACTTCTGTTAGACGAGTCAATAAAAAGTCTCTATTCCATGGCAACATACTTCATACCCATTAATATCATCAGTTCAGCAATATTGGTACAGTAGATCAGTGAAGACGCTTCATCGAACTTAAAGAATGTTCTGAATTCGCTCTCGCGTTCCCGATACCAAGAGAACGTTGTTCCTGGGGCAAGTAGATATTTCTATCGAAGACGAGAACCCAGCAGCTGGGCAGACTCCTTAGATAGGTTCAGATCTCGTGTCAAGTCGTTGAGTTCGGCTTGGGTCAATGGCACCGATCGGTCGTCCTCTTCTGGCTCGTATGCGCCACACTCACCTGTATCAGTCATGTCAGTAGATTCGGAATCAGAACTAGATTCTATGATGACATCCGGCTCATGAACAGGAACATTTGGTCCATGGGGGATTGCCTTATGACAGAAGGAACATCAGGGTATTGAACATGGTGCTTGTTCTTGCGATTGATGCCTTTTAAATTTGTGATGCAGAAGTAGCAGTCGGTAACGTGATTTTTCCCTTGACTCCACAACATTGGGACATCAAATGGCATACTCTTTCTTTTCCTATTCCTCCAATCCCGTAAGTTCTCCACACATGTTTTGCAGCAGAAATGGGGAGCAAATGCCTTATCCTGGTCCCCTAGTTTGACTCCAAAATAAACGTAATAAACCTTCTTCACAAAATCCGTGATTTTCGCTTGACGGTCTGGAAGAACCACGTGTCCGCAGATGAAACAAAATTTGTTAGGATGGTTCTTACACTTCCGATCCATCGTACTGCACAACTAGACCTGAAAAGAGAAAGAATAACTAGTTATTTAAGGTAACCGATGACCAGCTGTGGCAAAAACAAAGCCCATATACGCTTGGATGATAGCGCCATTTGGGAAAAATATGCTGTAATAAAAATCGAGTGTATCTTAGAAACAAGACCTGACCAAAGAAAATGAATGATATTTTTTAATTCAGCAAAAAGGATCCTAAATCAATTAGAAAACCCTTGACCATTGAAAAAAGGTTTTGAAACGCAGGTCAGTGATATATATAATTTAGGATTATACATATTTCCGCTTTCAATCTTAAGGGAGAAAATTATGTGGGATATGTTGATATTAATTATTATATGGTATGAAAAATCAGTATTAATTAGAAATATAGATTTATTGAAAGTAAAATGTTATTACCACTAAACAATTCTTAATTATTAAATACTTGATATTTAAGGATATTTAAAGTTGAACTTAAAATTTATTATTTGAAATCGAATAATTTGAGGTTATGATGAGAGAAGAACAGTTGTTCTCCACGTTCGGGCGTTAATTTACTTCTTGTTGACTCGTATATATCTCCTCCTGTGCTAAATCGCCTTTCACTGGCAACTGAAGAAGGTGGCGCACATCGGTATTTTTGAGCAAGATTTGGAAGGAAATCTAAACCAAATGTTTCTTCGTAGCTCTTCCACCAGTTGAATGAACATGCTGTATGTGCTAGTGGAGAAAGACAAAAATAGGCTGATATCTCTTTCATGCTGAAAAGATATAATTTTTAATTAAATTCTTGCAAAACCTGGAAATTGATTAGAATTATATACATTATTTAATTAAAATAAATTACCTAAAGTCTGGGATTTGTTTATAAAATGATTAAATGTAATCGTAGCATGTAGCTAAGATTATTTTTAGTTTTGGATATTACTGACCAAGAAGTAATGGGTGTTCCAATAACTTGGACCGATTTTAAATTTGAGTTAAGTTTAAGCGTCTAATGATTTTTTTTCTTTTTCTTTCAGATTTAACAACTTCAGTCATTGGCAATTTCAACCATAGAAAGATTAACAATCGAACAACGTGTTAAAGTTATCGAAGCCTATTACGAAAATGGACGTTCAAACAGAAACGCATTTCGGCACTTCGCGAATTTTTTGGTCAACATAATCGACCAACCGAGAGTGCAATTGGGAAAATTGTTCGTAAATTCAAACAAACGGGGTCGGTGGCAGATATGAAAACGCCATTGCGTGCTCGTTTACGCCGTTCAGCTGAAAACATTGCTTCAGTGCGCGAGAATGTGGCGGAAGATCCAGACACCTCTATTCGTCATCGCGCGCAGGAATTGAACCTCTCCACAACAACGTGAGATCGAATTTTAACAAAAGATTCGTCTCTACACGCTTACAAAATTCAATTGACACAAGAACTGAAGACTGCTGACCATTTGAAGCGCCGTACATTCGACAATTAGGTCCACGAGCAAAGACAAGCCAATGATGATTTTTCGCAAAAAATCATATTTAGTGATGAAGCCCATTTTCATCTTAGTGGATTCGTTAATAAGCAGAATTATCGCATTTGGGCTGATGAAAATCCCAGGAAGATTGTTGAAAAGCCACTGCATCCACAAAAGGTCACTGTTTGGTGTGCATTCTTTGCTAGCGGAATCATTGGGCCGTATTTCTTCGAAAATGATGCCGGGAATTCTGTTACGGTGAGGGACGAGCGATACCGTGCCATGATAACCAACTTTTTATGGCCTGAATTGAATTCTATGGATATCGAAGATTTGTGGTTTCAACAGGACGGCTCCACATGCCACACACCAATCTAACAATGGCTTTATTGAATGAGAAGTTCCCAGGTCACATCATCTCTCGAAACAGCGAGGTCAATTGGCCACCACGATCGTGTGACTTGACGCCTTTAGATTTCTTCCTTTGGGGTCATCTCAAAAGTAAGGTCAATGCCAACAAGCCAACAACGATTTAACAGCTGAAGGATGAGATAATAAGGCATATTGGTGAGATTGAGGAGCAACTATGCAGGGACGTCATCAAAAATTTTGACCATCGAGTGGAAGTGTGCCGCCGAAGCCTGGCGGACATTTAGGCGATATTATTTTTCACACATAATTGCCATGACTCAAATAACATGATCCAATAGTGAAATCAATAAATGTTCACCAATAACACTGTTTTATTTACTGCTAACTTCGATCCGTCTTAATGGAACACACTTTATAACTTCAATATACATACGGTATATCAATTATTATATTACGTGTCACAAATATAAGAGAGAACATATTAAATAGTAGTTTTATGCATTTTAAATATAAATTCAGAGAAGCAATTTGTAACCACGGTGTTGTCTCTGACGTTCTTCAGACTGTCCGAATGAGCAGTCCGTTTTTCTTAACGAAAGCCGCTTCAAACACTGGATTACCTCACGTATCCCTCAGGCTGTAAATGTTGTGTTGTTGGCGTTGGTGATTGTGTACTGTACAGTCTTTTAGTGCATGTTTTATTGTGTGTGGTTCTGAGCACAGGGTAACAAACTATTAAATACTTAAAAAGTTATAAACTAATTAGAATTATTCATTTTTAGCTCTTACCTTGTTTCACTCAGATCCTTTATTTTCTAACTCCGGCGGAACTTTCTGAAATGGTTTGAGAGACTTCCGATAATGTTCATTTTCATCGTATAGTTCCCAAATATCTTGTCGTTTAATTGTCTTGTTCTGGGGTAGTTTTGAATGTTCCTTTTCATTTCCGTCTCGATCCTGTTCACTTTCATCTTCTGAGAGTGAACTGGGACTGCTTTTATCTCTCTGATTATCTTGTAGTACCGGTATCAAGGCTGCGTCACAAATCATAGTTTTAATATTTTTTTCTGCTGGTTCAAAATAGTTCAGTTTGTAGCTGGGTCAAGAGCCGTTGCAAGAATAAGTTTCTTATTTCGTTTGTTTGGTTCAAATCTTTCAATGAAATCTCTTTGGAGTTCATTTACAATTGTATTTATACTACTAATAGTTCGAGTTTAGTAATCGAGGTAATTCTGCATTACCACAATTAATGGGATGATCAAAGAAACAGTAGAATTATCGAAACTCATTTCTCGAGTGATAATTTCAAAATTTCCTAAGACTATAACAAAGTTTTCAGCCATTTCCCATTGATAGTCCCTTAAGCAGGATTGCTTCTTTGTGGTGCAAAATATAATAATTGCTCTTTTCTGCTCTACTAATCTTTCCAACATGTACAAGGTTGAATTCCATCTAGTGGAGACGTCTTGAATCAAGAAATGCTTTGGAAGATCTGTTTCTGTAACATTTCAAGAGTTTCTCTATTAGAAGCCGAATGATTGAATTTTCCAATTATGTTCTTTGCAATAGCCAATATATCACTAACAATCTGTTGTTGTTTAAATAATTTATCCTGAATGCAGAGTTGTGATGTATGAATTGCACAACTTATGACGCTAAATTCATGAAAATCACACATTTTAATAGCAAGTTACATGTAGGCAGCATTATCAGTTATGATCATGTGAATCCTTTTTTTTACTATTTTGAATTGTTTTAGTGAATCTTTAATAAATTTGACAATTTTGTCTCCTGTGTGAGTTCTTGGAAAATGTTAATCTTTCAACAGTTGTTTTTTAATGTAATCATCTTCAATCCAATGTGCTGTTAAACTTATGAATGGGTGAAAATTATGATCAGCTGTCCATATGTTTCAAGTTAAAGTTAAATGGTTTACATTTTGTAAGACATTTTCAAGCTTTCTGACAAGTTTTTCATATATTTCAGGAATAATTGTGTCAGAAAAGTATCTTCTAGATGGAATTTTATATCTTATTTCTAAGTGATTTATCAACTTGTGAAATCGAACATTTTCCACAATAGAATATGGCTGTATATCAACACACATTAATTCTCCAATCAAATTTTTAAAGATCTTTTGTCATGAATTTTCCATTTTATATTTTTTTCTAAATTCTTTTTGCAAAGATGCCTGTTGGAAATGAACGTGTCGAGTAATGTCTGAATTTTCTGGTTTATCTGCGTCAGATTCTTTGTTGCAAGAAGGTGAAGGTTCAGAATAGATATGTCTGTCTGCTTTCTTGGTGTTGGTGCTGGTAGTTGACACAAAATAATTCTCCATTCGATTTTTTGATTATTTACCTCCATCAGCTTGCGAATCTGCATCTTTCAAAAAGTTTTCTATCTTAGTATGTATATTTGGGTGATGGTTCTTCAGGTGGATTTTCAAATTGGATGTAATCATTTTGGGGGGATCCCTTGCTAGATCCGCGAGAAATTTCTTCACAAATTGTCCACTTTGTCTTAGTTGAATTTACCAAACTAATATTAAAATATTCGCCCCCCAAAACTAGAATGAATAACTTGTTTAAAATGAATGCTTCATATTTATTGATTATAATTAACTAGTTATGACTGAAGATAAAAAATAAATTTTAATTAGTTAAATAATAAATCAAATGTTAAGTAAATGAATAAAATGGCCGTAACTAAATGACATGTCAAGATGTAAAATACCTGATTTGTGGAAACAGAAAACAACAAATAATTTAAAGGTAAACTTTTTTCTATAAATTAAGCATTACAATTCTGACCCCCCCCCCCAAAAAAAAAAAAATTACTGCAATAAAAAAATGCTTTACATGCTTGCGATTTGTGACCTCAATGAATATTTATAATGCTTTAACTAAGGAAATCAATTAATATATATATATATATATATATATATATATATATATATATATATATATATATATATATATATATATATATATATATGCATATATAAATAATAAATAAATTCAATAGCCACGAAGGAAAATGAAACACGGGAGAGCTGCGAGGCCCCTCGACTAATCGTCCTTTACAGAGCAGACTGAAGCAGGGAGAAACATAAGAAGAAATTTTTACAAAGAAGACGCACACACGTATATGACAGATGGGAGCATTAGGATTATAAGGGCATTAACAGGTACCTGGAAACCAACCCTATTAAAGAATTAAGCCTGCCGAAACACAAGGTGACCATTGAAAAAGGGTTTATTTATATATTCATCACGCTCCATATTTTCGTGATTCAGTTATATATATATATATATATATATATATATATATATATATATATATATATATATATATATATATATATATATATATATATATATATATACATTAATATATATATCAGAACAATTGTTAAATCCAATGACAGATTCCAAATATGTAGATAAAACCACTGTGGGGTAGCGTAGCAGTTTATTATCTCGAGACCAGTTTCGGCATGGAGTGGAACACTGAGAATACATGCAGTCATACCAAGTGTACAATATATATATATATATAGTTTACAGAGATCCAATTGGAGTCCCTACTCAGGGGGCGTGAATTTAAGTTCATTAAGGATATCTTTTAAGATTAGATCTTTGACGTAGGAGCTGCATTTAGATTGCCCCTTCAAAAGGTTAAAGTTGAAGATTTCATCTACATGCAGCCCCTACGTCAAAGATCTAATCTTAAAAGATATCCTTAATGAACTTAAATTCACGCCCCCTGAGTAGGGACTCCAATTGGATCTCTGTAAACTATATATATATATATATATATATATATATATATATATATATATATATATATATATATAGTACACTTGGTATGACTGCATGTATTCTTAGTGTTCCACTGAGGCTGGCATGACAAACTCCATGCCGAAACTGGTCTCGAGATAATAAACTACTACGCTCCCCCACAGTGTTTTTATTTACATATATATATATATATATATATATATATATATATATATATATATATATATATATATACGAGTATATATGTAGAAATTTAAACATCCTTCGGAAACCTCGATTTTAGTATGTAGGTTAAAGCCAGAACCAGTATTCGAAACATATAGAATTTGGAACGTTTCGAACATTAGCTATGTTCATCTTCAGCCTATAATAACATAACATAACATAATTACACGGATGATAAAAGCCACAAGGGCCTATCAAAGGTCATCCGCCTCCGTCAAAACCCACCCACAAAAAGCACCATCACCAGGGGAAGACAAAATCAAAGTCCCCCACAATATAATATAACGGATGACAAAAGCCACAAGGGCTCATCATAGGTCATCCGAGTCAAACGGCCTCTTTTTCAAGGTACCCAAACTCCCAGGAAAACTACATCCAGAGGATTGCATCCAGAAACAAGGGTATAACCAATCAAGGCTTGTCAAGAACTAAATCATGCAGCTATAGATATATAAAAACAATATTAATATATACAAAACTTAGGAACCATTACAACCTTCCCTTCCCATAAACTCATCCAACCTACTCTTAAATACATTTAGATTTGGACTACCTACTACCCTCTGCGGCAATTTGTTCCAGAAGTCTACCACTCTATTGGTGAAAAAATATTTTCATAAATCAAGCTACACCCTTGCTTTTTAATTTTCAAGTGGTGACCTCTAGTCCGATTTCCATCATCTAACTCAAAAAACTTGCTAACATCCAATTTATCTATCCCGGAAAAAATTTTAAAGAGCTCAATCATATCCCCTCTCACACACCTCCTTTCGAACGAGAACATATTTAATACCCTCAGTCTATCTATATATTCAAGGTGCCTCAGGGAAGGAATAATCTTTGTTGCCCTCCGTTGCACTGACTCGAGAAGGTTAATATCGTGTCTAAAATGTGGGGACCATGCCTGTATACAGTACTCTAGATGTGGCCTAACATAAGAGTTATAGAGTTTAAGAATAACCTCCTTACTTTTGTAACTGACATTTCTCTTAATAAAACCCAGCACTCTATTTGCCCTATTTCTTGCTTCAATACACTGCTTAGAAAACCTTAATGACTTATCTATTACTACTCCTAGATCTTTCTCATCCTCTACTGAGCTCAGCCAATGCCCATCCATTTCATAGTTAAATTCTCTATTATCTTTTCCCATGTTAATAACTTTGCACTTATCAAGGTTGAAAGTCATTTGCCACTTATGTGCCCAGGATAACAATTTATTTAAATCTCCCTGCACTTTAAAATTATCATCAATATCTTTAACTACAGCTGCTAATTTGGTATCATCCGCAAAAATTGACACTTTATTATTAACTGCCTCCCCAACATCGTTTATATAGATGACAAATAATAATGGACCGAGAACTGATCCCTGAGGAACCCAACTGATAACATCCCTCCACTCTGACTTTACACCATTTAGCACTACCCTTTGCTTCCTGTCTTTCAGCCACTCAGCTATCCAATTTGAAACACCCCCACATATCTCAATCATTTTTAATTTATGAACTAGTCTCCTGTGTGGTACCTTATCAAATGCTTTACTAAAATCTAAGTAAATTATATCTACATTCTCTCCCTTATCTACCTGATCTGTTACAAACTCCAGAAAGTCTAGTAAATTAGTCAAACATGATCTACCTGATCTAAACCCATGGTGAACATCGCTGATTAACCCCTCCCTCTCTAGATGTTGGCAAATCCCTTTTTTAACTATTTTCTCAAGAATTTTACAGACTACAGGAGTTAGGCTAACCGGTCTAAAGTTATAATGGAGTAAAACAATATGAAAGCAAGCAAGCTTAGAATAAATAAAGAGATATATGTATTAATGACTGACGATAAGTGTAAAGTTTGTTGAATTTGAGAAGAAATAATGCGACAATGTAATAATGAATAAATTTAGAGTTTAGTAAAACTTTCAAGAAAACAATGCAAAAATTACCGAGAGAGGACAATGCGAAATTACAAAGAAAAACACTGCAAAAATATAAAAGCAAACTGAGAAAACAAAGCAAAAATTAAAATGAAATAAATGAATGAACACTTACCAACTTGAGAGAAGGACAGGAATCGAATGATTTAATATATGGAAAATTCGAACTGAGCTTAAACATGGTAGTTGTTTAAAATAACTGAAATATTGTTAACCAACTAATAGAACATTATAATTATCGGGTCATTGAGTGAGATGTTATTACAATTTTAAGTAAAAATGAATTATAAAACAAACTAAAATCAAGATATTTAAATTAATCGTTTTAACCCTTTTGGCTCTGTTGTTTACTCTTTCTGCCTCTCGGTTTGACCTTGCTACCTTTGTCATAGCTAAATCTTCATGTGAATTTACTCATCTCTCTCCTACTTCCTCATTGGTGATTTCTTGTCTTAGAGGCGGTCCTTTATCTTTTACTAGCTTATATATACCTTTATTATAATATTTTCTCTTGTAGTTATCCTTGAGAATGAACTGAATTACAGTTCGAAAGTACTTGGAAGCACCTTTTCATTTTTCCTGCGGGACATTGCATTCATTGCGAACCTCACGTGCTACTTCGTGAGTTATTCATTTCATATATATATATATATATATATATATATATATATATATATATATATATATATATATATATATATATATACAATTTCACAGCATAACCTCTCTCTATGACTGCTAAGTGAATAATGAAGTTAAATGTGACTCTGAGTCACATTTAACAAACTGCTCCCAACCTGTTAAAACCGTTTTAACATGAGAAGTATATTAGATATATCAGTATAAAAATATATCAGTGAGGATAAATTCCTCAATTAAATGACTACTCTTGTCTCCGGAAAAATCCGAATGCAAAGCAATGTAACCGATATATCGGTATCGGCTTGTGAATTTAGGCGTGCAAAAAAATGCTCCTGGACGGAAAATGATTATTGACAGAATGCGGCTCTCTCCAGAAAGTCAGTTTCCTACTATGATACTTTCTTGCACATAAAACGATTTCTTCATTTATGAGAGTTAATAACAACACATTCTACATCATGTGTAGCGAGAAAATAACACACTCACATCATGTGTAGAGAGGTGGCAACACATTTGAATCATGCGTAGCGAAATAACAACACATTCACATCATGTGTAGCGAGATAATAACACATTCACATCTTGTGTAGCGAGATTAAAACACATTCACATCATGTGTAGCGAGATAGCAACACGTTCACATTTGGACGCAGAGGGCATCAAATCACTAAGTAGTGATAGAAGTTTTAAGCCTGAGAAAAAAGTGGCAGAAAACTTGGGAAGTGAAAGTTTGTTCATCAAAGAAGTATTTTCGACGGTAACCATCACTCAGGAAGATGCTTGGGTTGAAGTAAAGCAGAAATTAGTACTATGTTTTCAGTCAGTAGTAAAGAAATCGAAAAAAAAATGTAAAATTGGGCCTTTCAAGAGTATTGCACAGTTAAAGCTGATGTGCTACCAGGAAATTTGTAAGGTTTTAGAGAATAAAGGTTTAATTAATCGACAGGTGGAAGAGTTTGGTCCAGTTGATATAGACATTTAAAATCGAGATCTGGCTTAATTTTATCGTATAGAAGATATAAGAATTGAAGGATAGCAGGCAACATCCTTGAGAAGGATTGCTTAGATGCGAGTGCATCTCGCAATCTATTGTGACCACCATCCTTCAGAAATTACTGAATCATACGATCTTTTGTGATCGCCATCCTGTAGAAGCGACTGTAGCACGCAATATTTTGTGATTACCATCCTGTAGAAGTGATTGGAGAACGCAATATTTTGTTATTACCATCCTGTAGAAGCGACTATGCGATCTCTTGTGAGCACCATCCTGTAGAAGCGACTGTATCATGCGATCTTTTATGATCGCCATCCTATAGAAGTGGCTGTATTATTAGGGTGTATCAATTTGTGGAGTGAAAATTAATTTTTGCCAATTCCATCAATGAGAGGTTCGAAAATTACAGTCTTTTGCAAAAGTTCTTTCACCTTCGATTTTTTTTTTATCGTTTGGGAGGTTTATGTATGTGATAGAGAAAGTTCCCTCAAACAGACTTAAAGTTCTACTTTTTCAGCATATATCATTAAAACGTCCTTTCCAGTGTGTGTAGTTGGGGCGAGATGGAAGTGAAAAGAATTGAGATCTCTGCTCTCCTGCGCGCGGGACACAACAAGTCAGATAGCGCCCTGCGTTTCAAGGTCAGCCGTCTACAGAGCGGTGGAGAGGCTCAAAAACGGGCAAGACCTCGAAGATCGACCTCGTTCAGGCAGAGCTCAAGTTGTCAATCATTTGGTTGTGAGAAAGACCTTCAAAAGTGCTCCGAAGCTTAAAATGACAACGCTCGCGAAGAAAAAGAACGTCTCCGTGGCCGCTGTGGCAAGCGGGCCGTCAAAGAAGAGGATGGCAAGAGGTTGAGGTGCGTGGAAATGCCTTTGCTCACCGACCGTATGCGAGAACAACGTCTGGAGCGCTGTCGTTGCCTTTTCAACGACTTGAAGTCATGGCAATCGAATTCTCATTTTTTTTCTGATGAAAAAAACCCCGTCATGGTCGATCTGTTCATCAACGAGCAGAACGACCGCGTGGTAAGCTTCGGCCAGGACGTCTCCGAGCTCCGCTAAGTCTCCACACAACCAAGCACCAGGCCTCCGTGGCTTCGAATGGCGAGAAGATGTGGCCGGTGTTGTCCGTGGCCTATTACAGGGACATATTGGCCATGAAAGTTCTGCCATGGGTGAGAAAGATCACGAAGAAGGTTGGTTACGTCTTTCAGCAGGACGGTGCCCAGCCTCTACGGCCAAGACCGTGCAAGTATGGTCAGAATCGAGCATGAACTTCTGGTCGAAGGATGTTTGAACGCTGCAGTCGCTCGACCTCAATTTCCTCGACTACAGCGTGTGGGCGTATGTCAAGAGCAAGCTTTGCAAGATCCACCATAGCAAAGTGGATGAGCTGATGTCCTCTCTTGCCGCGTGTGGGCCGGCAAGATGAAGGACTTCGTCCACAACGTGTGCGAGGCCTTCATGTCTCGCCTTGAACATATGCTCGCCGCCGATGGCGGCCATATTGATCAATATTACATTTTTTTAAATTTTAAGAGCTCATCTGGCGACTGCCTACTTGGGCATTAGTCGCCGTATTAAAAAGTGTCTAGTACTAGGCTACTTTAAAATAAGATTCAAAAAACAAACAAAAAAACCTGACACTAAAAATAAAAAAAAGGAAAAAAGCAACGAGCAGGAAGCAAGCTCCGGTGTCGGGGAGGAGGTCCGCCTCTCCCCGGCGCAGGAACGTGCGACCTACTAAAATAACAAAAAAAAACCCCCGAACTATTTACAATAAAGGGGAGAAGGCCGGCATACTCCAAAAAGTCTAAAAGTCCACAGGTCGGTGTACACGAATCCCCCCGAGTACAATGGACAAGCGGTAGTGACCCCGCCCATCCCGGTACCGGGACAGGTAACGTGCGCGAAGATCACCTAGACTAGGACATTCGACAAAAATGTGACGAACAGTCTGGGGGACGACCCAGTTGTCACAATAGGGCGCATGCGGGCGCTCTATCAAATGGCGATGCGTCACACGAGTGTGTCCGATTCGGAGACGACAGAAAGCGACCTGAACCGTCTTGGCATTGGCGAATAGGTCCGTGGGAACAGTTGCAGCACAATGGCATGCAACTTCAAGTTCCTCTGGACCATCACCCATCTTCTTTGCCAAGCAGTCCGAAAAGCTGCCCGTATTTCTGCTATGTAGTCTGTGTGTGGAAGAGCGAAGCGCTGGTCTGGTTGCCTGGTCCTCGCGGACACTTTGGTGACATCGTCTGCGCGCTCATTCCCCGAAATTCCTAAATCTCCAGGAACCCAGCAGAATATAATCTCGACATTCGCCCGGCTCACTAAAACCGTGACATCACGGATATCGCGAACCAGAGGGTGCGGAGATTCGAATGCCCCGAGAGCACTCAGGGCGCTTTGTGAGTCGTTATAAATCACGATCCGGTCTCCAAACCAGGCACGTCGCGTAATCTCCCGTACCGAGTGGTGTATTGCCACCAACTCAGCCGTGAAGACAGACGCAGCGCCTGGCAGAGCCCCGCTGACTTCAAACAGAGGGGATACGGCGTGGAAACCGATCCCCTCTTCGGACTTGGAGCCATCCATATACACTGGCACGGTTCCAGCGTGACACGAGGTGTGCTTCAAAAAGGTCGAACGCAATACTTCCGGCACTGTACAAGCTTTGGGAGCAGAGGCGTGGCGACAAATCACCAACGGTGGTACTCTCCAGGGTGGTGTTCTGGGCAGAACCAGGGGCGCCACCGCTTGAGAGCTATATCTAGCTCTCGAAGGAGTTTCCTAGCACTAAACCCAAAGGGCTTAGGGTATGACTTGCGTCTCTCAATGGCATAGGCACCGTCGAGATCAGCTGCGGATGCTTTGAGAGCCGTTGGCGACAAAGGGAGACGCTGCGCTCGTGCGTACAGGCGAGTAATGCACTGTGCACAGCTCATAGATAATGGCATCTCTCCAGCATCGACAAGCAGGCTCTCAAGGCACCGGTCGCCAAGCGAAGGCCGGTGTGGTGGATCGAGTCCACCTTCTGCAATAGACATTCGGCTGTGGATGCATAAAACTCACATCCGTATCGAGCTTCGAACGAACAAAGGATCGATAAAAAAGTAAGGCAGTAGCCCTACCAGCGCCCCAAGCGCTGAACGTCATGAAACGGAGAATATCCATGGCGCGGGTACAAGAGACCCTGAGGCTGCAAATATGAGCCTCCTAGGTGAGGCGTCAGTCAAATACAAGATCAAGGAAACGGTGCGATTAAACCACTTCCAGGCGCACCCCATTAAGAAACAAGTCTAGGTCAGGGTGGAGCCGTGAATGCCGTAGGGAGTGCACCACCTTAGTCTTTGCTAAGGAAAACCGAAACCTGTGCGCTTCAGCATAGCGCGAGACGGAGTTCAATGCCTGTTGGAGTCGACGCTCTAGAGTTGGCATCTGGGCCGCGTCAAAAGAGATCGAAAGGTCGTCCACATAGAGCGTAGCGAGAACATCTTCCGGCAGCACCGAGGGGATGCCGTTGATGCTCAAGGCAAAGAGTGTAACGCTGAGGACACTTCCCTGCGGGACACCCTCTTCCTGCTCCATTAGGCCGGAGAGGGCTACCCCCACCCGTACGCGGAATCGGCGATCTCGCAAAAATTCAGATATAAAGACTGGTAGGCGTCCCCTAGCCCCCATCATGTGGAAGGTCTCTATGATACCGTATCGCCATGCGGTATCATAAGCCTTCTCCAGATCGAAAAACACCGTAGCGAAGTGCTGTATACGAAGGAAGGCCTCGCAGACAGCATTTTTCAGTAGAAGCAGAGCATCCGATGTGGAATGGAACTTGCGGAAGTCGCACTGCGCAGAACACAAATGGCATCCGCTGTCCAAGAAAAAGGCTTATCTAACATTTACCAATTTCTCCATCAAATTGCACACGCGAGAGGTTAGAGAGATTGGGCGGAAACCGGCCGGGGTAGAATGATCTCTCCCCGGTTTGCGAAAAGCTAGCACAATAGCGATTCGCCAAGAGTCTGGGAGGTTACCATCTACCCAGATCCTGTTGAACAAATCTAACAGAAAGTCCATGCATCGCTCACCCAAGTGTCGAAGAGTGGCGTACGGACATCGCCAGACCATGGGCGGTGTCCGCTCACGAAGCAAGAGCGGAACGCAACTCACTCGCAGTAAACCGGTCTTTGAAGGGTTCTCCGCCTCTGGAGGTAAAGTCCAGCCGGCTGCCTTCCACGACATCATGACGTGCATTCAATGCTGGTGGAGCAGCATCTAGGCTAGATGATGTGGAGGAAGGGGTCACGAAGGATTCCGCCACGGACGCGGGGTCCAAGATTGCGGTCCCATTCTCCTGGAGAACGGGAGGGGGTTCCTTCGAGAACTTACCCCGAATTCTTCTAACTCGCCTCCACACATCTGCTAGAGGGGTTTTTCCGTTAAGTGAAGACACGTATGCCCGCCAAGAAGAGCGGCGGGCGTGCGTCAAAATATACCGGAACCTAGCCCTAGCCCTAGCCCGACGAAATTCACCAACAGTGAAATCATTCGGGTGGCGCTTATAACGCATGTAGGCATAACGCTTCTGTTTAAGGGCCGTATCACACTCGGCTGACCACCACGGGAGTGGTTGGCGTGCAAAACGGCCAGACGTTCTGGGAATAGTAGTCAGTCCCGCGGCGATGAGGTTGCCGGAGAAGAACTTAACGGCCTCATCTACCGACCTAAACTCCTCGACTGAGATAGATAATTCAGTCATTTCATGAAATACAGGACACCGCACCCGCACCAAGCCCCACCTAGGTGGGCTTTCAGGCGGCAGCGGCCCAGAAAATGATATTTGAAAGGGAAAGTGATCACTACCATGGAGGTCATCGACCATCCCTCAATCAAAATCAGGCTGTGCATCCGAAGAGCACAGAGATAGATCAAGGCAAGAAAATGAAGCGGTTCTCGGGCAGTAATGCGTAAACTCATCCACATTTAGGACACCTATCTCAAGCTCTTCGATCAGATCGGCAAGGACTTGTCCCCTGGGATTTATTGAGTAGTCACCTCAGAGAGGATGTCTGCCATTTAGATCTACAAGCAAGAGAAAGGGGCTCGGCAACCGTGCCACGACGCGGTGGAAGTCTCGCGCGTCGAAGTCAGCTGACGGTGGAATGTACGCAGAAATAACTGTATACTTCATATCCAGGTGAAGCTGCACAACTACTGCCTGAAAGGAGGTATCTAAAGTAAAAAGAAGAACAGAGACATCATGCCGGGTGTAAACCGTGCATCTCCCAGCCCAGCCCCCATCCAGTGGTGGTAGAGTGGCAAAACCCTTATACCCCGAGAGGGTAGGCAGGGGGCACGCGCCTAACATGGTCTCCTGCAGAAAAATAGCTAACGGGGAACGGGACGAGACGAGCCTCCGCAGCTCCTCCCATTTGACCCGGAGTCCGCGTCAATTCCATCGAAGGAATATGCCCTCCAGGCCTAGCTCGGAGGAGACACGGGGGCCATCCTTGAACTGAAGACCCTCACGGGAATGGCTGTATGCTTCACGGAGGCAGAACCCCGGGCGCTGTTGGCCGGACAAAGCGCTGAAGGCGCTGTCGCCTTCGAGGACTTATTGGGGTAGGTTGGGCTCGCCATGCGAGTCTTTTCCTCCCTCCGCCTCGAAACCTTAGGCAGGCGTTGCGGCTTAGAAGGCGAGGGGCCCTCTTTTCGAGGATCCACTGTCTTCGAGCCACCCAGCCCACCACTAGGCATGGGCGAAGGAGCCGAAGCTTCTTTGTTGCTGTCCTCCTTTCGGGGGGCAGCTTCAGGAACCACGGAAAATGGCCTGGCGATCAACTTCAGGGGTGTTACCTCCTGTGAGTTTAACAACTCGTTGAAGGCAAGTGGCCGTTTCACCCTACGGGAAGGGTAAAACCCCTGGTTTTAGCCGGGGCTGAGTGTGAACCCTTTGTGCCGCCAGCTTTACCAGGGAAGCGCCCGGGTTGTGTAAAACCTGCAGAAGGGCTCCGAATCGGCGCGGAAACAACCGTGCTCGTTGGCCTGGATGGGCCAGGAGCAGAGGGTGTCTTTCTTAGCATTGAGGCGTAAAACGTCCTGGCAGAGCCGGACGCGCCAGGACCAAGTCCTTAGCCTCACGGAATAAGAGAAGATCCTGGGCCTGAACGGCCATGATTTCTTTCTCAAGGAGATATGCACCACATTGCTTCGAAGAAGCGGAGTGCGGCTCTCCGCAATTGACGCACTTGGCCACACACAATTTGGACTTTTCGTGTGCGGCCTTGGAGCAACTTACACAGACTTCGGGTGACCCCGACTTTGCACGTCTACATGAGCGATTCGTATGGCCGAAGCGGTGACAGTAATAGCACCTCCGCGGCAGTGGCACGAATGCCTTCACGTGGTAGCGGTATCAACCGGCACGCATCGACTCAAGGATCTTGTCACAGTCGAACGTGGCCATGACTGTAGGGGTGGGTCTCGAGGCCATTCCCTGTTTTCTCACCAAACGCTCGACCTTTACTGCCCTGTGGTCGACCAGTTCTAGAGTGATTTCTTATATGAAGTAGTCCACGAGTTCCCTTGCATAAACTACTCCTTTCACAAAGTTCATGGTAGAGTGCCGCGTCACACTCACCGGGGTGCCATGAAGTGCCTGAAGAGCACTTATCTTGGCCGCCTCGGAGGGACCCGCCGCATTCGTCAGAAGGCTCCCGCCCGAGAAACGAGTCACTTTCGGCTCTCTACCAATCACACTAGTGAAAGCTCTCCTCTGATGGATTATGTTGCCCTTGGCCAACATGCTGCCATCAGTGGAACGAATAACTAAGAAGCGTTTGAAGTCAGCGGGCTCGAAAACCCCAGGCAATCTCTGAATGAGTGGCTCCGACGTAATCGAGGCTCCGCTCTGCGCACTTTTGGTCTTATTTTGGGATTCTCCGCCCAGGCGATCACCGGGGCCGGACCTGCCGATCTTGGCTTGGGCGCATTCAAGGATGGTAACGGCCTCGCCCGTCCCCGTGGTCCTCATGGAGGTAGAAAAGCCCCGAGTTATGGAGAGTTATGGACAGTCTCCTGGGAAACTACAAGGGGGGAGACCTCCATTTTTTTCTGTGGAGCTGTCTGAGGGCGACTCCGTTGTTTTTAAAGGGGAATTGGGAGAGATTTTGTTTTTTGTAAGTTATCATCATTGTGCATGGTGACCCTTTTTTCTATTACGGGATGCAAACGCTAATCACCCCCCGCAGTGGCCCGCTCTGCGAAGGGTGAGTACAGGCCTGACAGAGGCAGGTACCGCCATTTCGGACCACCCCTCCCGCCTGGTGGCCTGGCAGTCCCTCAGCATGGCGGCTCCACCTTGGACGTAGCGTAAAATGGATAGTGTTTGAAAATAAAAAGGAAGAGGAGGTGAGGAAGATGTGGGTGGGGATAAAGCAGGTTATTAAAAAAAACACCATCTCAAAATGGAGCTCAGGGGTGAATGATCATTGTTCCCTCCCCCCTCAACCCCGATCCGGGATAGTTGGCTGAGAAGAAGGTCAGCATCTACCCTGTGAAATTAGAGGCTGACCAGAGAAAGTTGTGGGAGAGGTTGTATGAAAAGCGAGGAAACAGGGGGGAAACACGCGTTCTGAAGGAAGGAGAAGAGGCTGAGCTGGGGTCGGACGGGGTGCTGAGTCCCGTCAGCACGGCGGCCAGGATGGCAAATCACTGCGCCCCTTACGGGGGATCAATATTACAATTTTAACACATATTTATTTGTGAAAACAATAAAAACATGTCTAACTGCATCATAACTATCATTGTATCCTTTGTTGAGATTGTCGTAACGAGTGTAACAGGACTTTTGCAATAACCGGTAAGTGTTTGGGTGTGAAGAATTCAAATCTATTATTTTTGTGATTGATCAACATTTAGCTTGGTAAATTACGTCAACAAAATGAAATTGCTCTCAGAAAACAACTTTCATTAATTTAACTTCTCATAATTCAGGTAATGTTAGAGACATTTAGTTGCTCTGCATAAAACATACCCCAGTGATCATAAAACCTATCCTAGTAATCATAAAATTCAAATCTGCTATTATATTTTTTGATTGTTCAAAATTTAGCTGGGAAAATCTACGTTTGAATCCCCCTCCCTTAAATTATTAAGTCATTAGTTCTAGGTTCTCAAAATGGAAGGTAATGCTATAGACATTTAGTTTATCTGCATAAAATATATTCCAGAATAGGCTTGTCAAGGAACTTCTTTACTCCCGGTGTAGTGAGTTTACATCTGAAAGGAGGTTCGTATACTCCGTCAGACTAGTCTTCCTGGTGTTTTCCTGGGACCTACAGAAAGTTCTCCAAGTGTGTGATCATCCTCACACCTTATGTCAATAATCCTTTGGACATCAGCTCTCTTCTCCTCACTGTCATCTGAGCACAAGAGTGTCTGGATTATCATTTCGCTGACTGAATACCACGCTGAACGATTGATGGTTGGCAAAACAGCATCCACTAGTCTTCTTTTGCAACTTTAAGTAGCCACAGCTGAAACAAGATGTGGCGGGTCTTCCCCCAAAGAATGTTTCTACTTTGATGTTGAACCGACAGGGATAATATACACCAATAATGTATTTCACTATCAGTCCTAACTTCTTGACGGTTCTGTTTTTAAGGCCATGTTTTGAAACCCATATGCGACAAAGCCTGTTTGCTGTTGTCAATCGCCTAGAATGGCTCACTAGACCAATTTCAATTTTGTAGAATCACCTTCAATGGACTTTTTGATCAATACCTTTCTTCTTCATGAAATCTACAAGATTATCAGCAATAACTTCAACATTTTTTTCCTCATTGAGCCTTTCTCAGGAGTGAAGTAGTATAAATCTATTCCACCTAGCTCATTGCACCCAAAACGTGCTCTTCTTTGATGATGCTGGGGAACTGACGATCTGAAGTGTAAACTTTCAGCATAACCTTAGTTGTATCTTGCTGGCCGTCATAGAAGATGCAGTCAATTTCATCCTTCCTACAAAGTTCATCAAAATCCCGATTCAGGGATCTCATAACTTTTTGGGGGGCCCTGTTGACTGTATTGTGTTCAACTATAAGTCTCTTGTCCTCTAGAGTTATCAAGCCAGCATCCATAAAGGAAGCAGTAGTGATGGCAGCTTTGGTACGCAGGTCAACACCCTATCTGACGCTATACATAGCAACATTAAGTATTTCTAAAGTGTTGTACTATGCCTTATTAATCGAAGTTGAAAATGTGCTTGGTATTTTTAATGTCACTTTATAACTTTTACCACTTCCATCTTGAGCATCAGCTATCTGTCATTCATTTTCATCAGCAAAAAAAATTATTGCGCTTAATGGCATTGGAACATCGGCTTGTCTGCTTATATTCTGCAATTCTTCTTTCACTTTCTTGCAGCTTCTGCTTTTTGACCTGTGTATTGCTCAGGGCAGCAAAGAACAATTTTACACTTGCAACTGAGGATGTCAAAAAGCTTATCAAGCTTTGCAATGAAAAACTCTGACATGTAGGTGTCCTCTCCTGAGAAATATGTTTGGCATGCTTCCAGTTTTCTTGGATCTTGTTTAAGATCGTGATTCACAAATTTACAACGGGAGCTACAAAAGAACTGTTCGTTCATCCCCACTATTCAAGCACTTTAGGGTAAATGTCCTTTGCAAGACTGGTTGCTGAATAGTTGGGAGTTCAGAGGGCAACGACTCTATCATTTCCAATTAAGTTGCTCATATATGTGAATATCCCGTTTTGTCCTAATTTTTAAAAGCTATTGTAAGTCAATTTATATTCGTTAGGATGGTAGTACTGTCGGCCCAGTAATCTTCAACACACTGATAAATATGTTTTAACCTATGAAATAAGAAAAAAACACGAGTGAATTAGATATAATTATTAATATAATAATTGTTATTTAATTCACTAAACAGTAAAAAGTTGGTTACATTCTAACAATTTGTTACCAAACACAACTAAATTAAATTAAAATAAAAATATCTTTAGGGAATTATAAGTCTTGCTGCAACTTTTAAGCACCGCATTTATGGAGTTTGAAAGTTGAAAAAATTGGCACAAACTACTGTATAATGCGATACTTTCTGATCCACATCCTGTAGAAGCGACTGTATCTTATATTTTGTGATCACAATCCAGTAAAAGCAACTGTATCATGATATTTTATGACCACCATTATGTAGAAATTATTTGTGATCACTATCCTGTAGAAGCGATTGCATTCTGCGATCTATTGTGACCACCATTCTGTAGATATTATTGTATCATGCGAATTTTTGTGATCACCATCCTGTAGAAGCGACTGCATCATGTTATATTTTGTGATCACCATCCTGTAGAAGCTGCTTCATCCGCGGCCAATCTCGACGGTGCCTATGCCTAGAGCTTGGTGTAGCTCTAGGGCGGGTGATGGCACTGGTTCTGCCAAGGATGCCACACTGGAGGCTACCACCTTTCACTATTTGTCGCCACGTCTCTGCTCCCAAAGCTTCGACAGCGGCGGAAGTGTTGCATTCATCTCTTTTGGAGCACACTTCATGCCAAGCTGAATCCGTGCCAGTGTATACGGATGGCTCCAAGTCCTAAGAGAGAGTCAGTTTCTACGCCGTCTCCCCTCTGCTTGAAGGCAGCGTGGCTCTACCAGGCGCTGCGTCTGTCTTCACGGCCGAGCTGGATGCAATACATCGCTCGGTACGGGAGATAACGCGTCGTGCTAGGTTCATAGACCGGATTGTGATATTTAGTGATTCACAAAACGCTCTTAGTGCTCTAGAGACTTTGAAATCTTAACATCCCTTGGTTCACTGGGCGGATGTCAAGATTTTCTTCTGCTGGGTTCTTGGACATGTAGGAATTGCGGGTACTGAGCATGCCACTGAGGACACCAAATAGTCCTCGAGGAGTGGGTGAACAGACCAGTGTTTCGCTCTTCTTCACAGCGACTACATAGCAAGAATAAGGATACTTCTCCAGGCTACCTGGCGAAAGAGATGGGAGATGGCCGAGGGTAATTTAAAGTTTGGTGCCATTGCGTAGCGATTGTTCCCATGAACCTACTCTGGATGCCCCGACGGTTTCAGGTCGCCTTGTGTCGTCTTAGAATCGAACACACGGGATGCACCGCCATTTGATGGAGTGCTCCTCTGCAGCTTACTGCGCACAAACTTTGTAGTGTGAGAGAAGTTCAGGTGAGCAGCCTAAAGGCTTTGCTTGAATGAATCATTTTGGGGACTCAGGATGTCCGAGTGGTTTAAGGCTCTCGCTAACGGCTGTCCAAATTTTCTACAACTTCCCTCTGCCACGTCAGAGACTTCAAGTCCACCTAGTGAATGGGTTTACCTTATTTGCCCTTAGGCCGGGAATGACGTGCAGCTTCTTCAGGTAACAAGTGTAACAGGCTAAACAGAGTACCCCCTGAAGGAACCGTAGCACCAGTATGAGACAGAGAGGTAGAGAAAGATTATGAAACAGTTAACGGCAGAATTAGAGAAAGGAAGATACAATATGGAACAGTACACGGCACTCTGGCAGGAGGAAAAAATATGAGGATGAAAACAGACCGAAATTGGTTTGAGGCACAAATGATACAGAAAAGGGCAATTTGAGAGGAGGAGAGAGGGAGGACGGGAAATATTTGACAGAAGGCGTCAGGATGAGACATGAGAGGGTAGTTATGTGTTAGAAGGCGGCAGGGTGAGACAGGAGTTGGTAGTGTGGTAGTATCCGGCAAGATGAGACAGGATGTGACAGTGGGTGACAAAATGCTTCAAATTGTGACTCGAAGCGGCAAGAGACATTTCATGGTTGAATTTAGGACAGAGAGCAAATGAACATCAATAGAAGCTCTTTTGGTGTGTCCGCACTGGCAAACCGAATGGCAAAGGTAAACAGACACATGCAGGGACGTGTAGAAAGTAAATAGACATGTGATTTTCTTGCCAAGTTTATTCCTTCATTTTTTGGGGGGGCATAAATATAAAAAAACATCTTTCTATTTGTCAAGATTATAATAGAGTCACCATAGATCATGATTTACGCAAAAAATCAGAAGAAAGTAGTTGTTTACAAAGACGTGCTGATCAATGTTACCTTAAAAGGGGGAGGCCTTGTCTCTCCAAAATAGCTATGAATCAAGGAAACTTTGATGGGGGGGGGGGAGTATAGCTGATGAGTGGAAGTGAGCAAATGTAGTTCCTAGAATAAATTAATTAAGAAAGAAAAAAAAGAGAATCCCAGTAAGTATAGGCCGGTCGCTTTAACTCCCATAGATAGGCGAGAAGATTGTTAAAAATTGTCGGAACACTTAGAAAGTATGGATTTAATAGGGGGGAGGGGGGCACAACATGGGTTCAAAATAGGTCGATCATGTTTGACAAATTTGTTAGAATTTTTGGATTAGCAGGAGGAAAAGATCTGGAATAATCCCACTGAGGCATCAATATAGACAGCGGGGAAAGAGTGTAGGACAGATAGAGGAAAAATAAACAGAGAGAACAGCAACAGCAAAAGATCCAGCAGAAAATGACTCGAAAACTCTCTCCATCAACCCAGAATTCGGGTTCCGGTGTTCGGTGGATTTATTCAAGGAATTAGGGCAGATTTCTCTACAAAGACTACGAACACCAAACTCCCCTAATTTAAGCCCCCCTCCCCCAAAACCCCACTCCACCCGCTGAGGAAACGGTTTTGCTTCTATACGTACATGAACGTCTATGTAAGTATGTATATGTATGTGTAAAAAGAACGCATTTATGTAACGGGTCGCTTCTCTCTCATCGCATGACGCGCGGGAAACAAAAAGCATCGGTCGAGGCCGACGATCTACTTAATGATGGGGCGGGGTCTCGGGCTGACCCCCCAAAGGACTCGCGGTTTAAATCCGGGCTTAGGATGCTGTTGGTCCTAGCCCCTGATAACTCAATTTCTCTATCAATCTACCTACTAATCTACTCACCTACCCACCCACCCATCTCTCTCTCTCTATCTATCTATCTCTCTCTCTCTCTATCCATCTTTCTCTCTCTATCCATGGATCTCTCTGCCCATCCATCTATCTCTTTCGATCCATTCATCTATCTCTATCCATCTTTCTCTCTCTATCCATCTATCCCTCCATCTATCTCGCTATTCATCCATTCATCTATCTCTATCTATCTTTCTCTCTCTCCATCTATCCTCTATCCATCCATCTATCTCTCTCTATCGATCCATCTATCTCTTTCTATCCATACGTCTCTCTCTCTCTTTCTATCCATACATCTATCTCTCTTTATCCACCTTTCTCTCGCTATTCATCCTCCCATCTATATCTCTCTCTCCATCCATCTATCCATCCTTGATCCATTCATTTCTCTCTCTCTCTATCCATACATCTATCTCTCTCTATACATCTTTCTCCCTCTATCCATGCATCTCTCTCTCTCTCTCTATCCATCCCTCCATCTCTTTATCTCTATCCATCTATCTCTATCTATCTATCCATCCATATATCGATCTATCTTCGTTCTAATTTGTAAGGCTGTTGGGACCTTGCTTCGTGACAATCATCTTTGAGAAGACCCGAATTAGCACCGTTTCGGGCGACTTCTGGGAAACAGTTTGATGCCATGAACGCGTTCAATCTTTCTCGGGAACTCGAACCGGCAACTCAAAGGTAAAACCCCGTCTTGAGGTCCCGATCGATTAAATGTGTGACTTAAATTTTTGAGCACCTTCCACATTCACCCCCTTTATCCCTGCGCGGTATTCTGCAATGTGGACTCAAAAGTACCCTAACTGTAGCTGTAATTTTTGTACCTGCTTGTTCATGCAGTATTTCCATGCATTCTTGCAACCCTTGTCTTTAGGCTGGAAGAATCTTTAGATCAATTTTTGTTGTTTCTTTTTTCCTGCACAATTCGAGAATCTTAATGTGGAGACTACTTGGTGCATTTAAGAACGTGAGCGCACGCATCCTGAGGACATTCAAACACCCTCCTCGTGTTCAGCATTACCAACAAGGAGTACCAACAAAGGAGTAACGAGAAGTACCAACAAAAGAGCAATGAGGAGTAGTAACAAGGAGTACAAACAAAAAAGGAACAAGGAGTGCCAACAAGGATCAATAAGGAGTACCAACAAAGGAGTAACAAGAAGTAATTCGGAGTACCGACGATTAGTAACAAAAGAGCAATAACAAGGAACAACAAGTAAAACCAACGAGAAGTAACCACGCGACACCATCAAGGAGCAACAATGAGTACTAAAAGAAACAACAATGCGTATCAACGAGAATTAAAGCGAGTACTAACAATAGGTACCAATGATATTAATAAAGGGTACCAAGGAGTATAAAAAAGGAGAACCAGGGAGTAGCAATGAAAGAGCGATGAGTGGCATTAACGTTCGCGACACCCTTTCGGCGAAAACGGATCCGGTCGCGTCGTATGAGCGCCTCTTAAGGGACTCCAGAGACAGATACGACGACCTTCAGGTGACAAGTGATTCTATTACTATGGACGAGTGGGGATGGACTGGGGTGCATTCCCGGATGCGAAGCGATAAGAGTGAAGCACAGGCGCGTGGTTGATAACACCCAGCACGCCTCAACCGAGGATTGCGGTAAGGGAGCCATCGAGGGGGTTGAAAGGGGGAGACGAATTGCACACGAGCGCTCTACACCATTCAACGGACTAACACACAATGTATTACATACCACGTTCATATACATAACTCCCTCAGAAGCCAGACATTTCGTCATTCAATGCAAGATATTCTTGCATACAACAGACGCACAAATCTTCCAAAGTGAAAGATATTTCTGCATAACAACGCACGTATCCATAAATCCCTCAAAGTGAAAGATATTTTTACATAACAACATACGTTTCCATAAATCCCTCAAAGGGAAAGATATTTCTGCATAACAACGTACATATCTATAAATCCCTCAAAGTGGAAGATATTTCGGCATAACAATATACGTATCCATAAATCCCTCAAAGTAAAAGATATTTCTGCATAACAACATACGTATCCATAAATCCCTCAAAGTGAAAGATATTTCTACATAACAACATACGTTTCCATAAATAAATCCCTCAAAGTGAAAGATATTTCTGCATAACAACATACGTATCTATAAATCCCTTAAAGTGAAATATATTTCTGCATAACAACATACGTATCCATAAATCCCTCAAAGTGAAAGATATTTCTGCATATTACATACGTCGTATAAATCCTCCAAAGTCAAAGATATTCCTTGATGCAAAGTACGCATAAATCTCTCAGGTACAACATATTTCTGCATACCACATACACAGAACTCAAATGCAAGATATTTCTTGATGTAACATACCTGCACACGGGTCCCTCAGATGCAAGATATTCCGGCATACAAGACATACACATGACTCCTTACGATCAAACGTATTCTGCATGCAACATACAGTTTAGGTCAAAGGTTTAAATAACCTTAGCAGTATTATCCAATTGGTATTTTGTATGCATTTTTCACCATAAATTTGCTTGCCAAAGCTTCATACATTATAAGACACGTGATACATGGGCTACCGGTGCTTGTATCTATTTGCCTCCAATAAATATACATACATACGTATATGTACGTACAGTAAGATGTACAATATCGTCAAAAACGAGAAAAAAATCACTATATTTTCATTTAATTTCCAGAAAAATGGGAGAAAATATTACTTGAAATTTGCCGCTGATCCTATTTAAGTTTCATTTCATAGAACAGCGGCTAAAAGCCAGTGATGATTAAAGTAAGATTTATGGCAACATTGCTCCAAATGTTGCCATAAACAACTCCCGATTGTATTACTGATTTATCAGGATGTTTATCAATGACCCTATATGTTCATGCACATATATACATACATACCGTCCCTCGAATATATATACATATATATATATATATATATATATATATATATATATATATATATATATATATATATATATATATATATATATATATATATATATATATATATATATATATATATATATATATATATATATATATATATATATATATATATATATATATATATATATATATTAAGCATAATGGTGAGACGAGTCAAGGTCGACAAATGCTTCAGAAAGTACGGTGTCCAATGGAAGGGTCAAAACGTGTGACTTCATGTATAATGAAAATTATTAGGATACCGTTTCCTGCGAATCGACGAAGGAAACGGGTCACCCTCGAAAAAAACACTCAAGATTCAACGGATGTAAAAGAAGGGCCGATTTGAGACAACAGCCAATATTTCATGTTAAGTTGTGAAGAACTTGAACCTGAATGTGTCTCGCCAAACTAACTCACTTTCTTTGAGAGAGGAGGGACTTATAGCACGCCCCACTCCGAAGAAACAACTTATAAGTAAAGAAGAATAAGAGCGACTAGGTTGGCTTTGCTACTGAGCATGTCATATGAAGTACTGAAAATGGGAAAATGTTTTTCAGGAATGAAAGCAAATTTTTTTTTCGGATCGGATGGAAAGAAGCGTGTAAGTTTGGTACATGTGACAAACTGAGTCGTACACACGAAATGTATAAATTTGGAGGTGAACGCGTTATGGAGTGGAAGCACGTTTTCAAGCGCTGGAGGCTGTCCTCTCGTCCCTTTACGGAGGACAATGCTCCGTGTCACGCAGCAAATACAGTAAAGCAGTTCTTGGATACTGAAAATACCGACAGATGAACTGTCCTGTCCAGAGCCCTGAATTAAACCTAATAAAACACCATGGAAGATACTCCGAGAGGTTATGGTCCTGAAATAGACGGATGTTAAAGATCTCTGGCAAAAATTGGAAGAAGAATAATGCGACAAATTAGTGAAGTCTTGTGGTTGAAGATGTGCTGAAGTCTTTCATAACAAGGGTGTACATACTTCTTACAATTTTTTCTTCAATTGTCGAGGAACTAATTGTGTTATTTTCTGGTTATAACTGAAGTGATATCGTTCTTGAGTTTTGTAGGGATCCTTTCTTCTAATGCACATTACTTTCTTCGTAACTCGAAGAAAATGGAGAATTTGGTATTTTCTTCTCTAGTTTTGGACAGTACTTTTACGCATACACGTACTAAATTCCCCCGGACGCATAGTTCAAATCCAACTTTGCGTCGAATAAATAGTTCCAAGGTTTTGTAAGAAAATGTGATTCTCCAGAATTCTCCAGAATAGCAGGGTAGAGTAAGAAACTGCAATGCTCCAGAACTATCTAGAATATCAAACTAGAGTAGCAATATGTGATTGTACATATCTCTAGAATTGCATACTAGAGTAGTAAACTGTCATTGTCCAGAACTTTCAAGAAAGCAAATCAAACTAGAGTAGGAAAATGTGATTCTCCAGAACTTTCTAGAATAGGAAAATGTGATTCTTTAGAATTCTCTAGAATATCAAACTAGATTAGCGAACTGTTATTGTCCAGAACTTTCTAGAATACCAATCTGTGATTCTCCAGAACTCTCTAGGATAGCAAACTAGATTAGAAAACAGTGATTGCTCAGAACTTTGTAGAGTATCAATCAGTGATTCTCCAGAATTTTCTAGAATACTAATATGCGAGTCTTCAGAACTATCTAGAGTAGCAAACTCGATTAGCAAAGTATGATTGTCTAGAAATTTCTAGACTATCAAGCTGTCATTTTCCAGAAATTTAAGAATAGCAAACTGAGATTTTCGAGAACTCTCTAGGATAACAAAAAAGATTAGCAAACTGTTATTCACCAAAACTTTCTAGAATAGCAAACTATGATTCTTTAAACACTCTGAAATATCAAGTTGGATTAGCAAACTGTGATTGTCCAGAACTTTCTAGAATACCAATCTTTGGTTCTCTAGAGCTCTCTAGAATAGCAAACTAGATTAGAAAACTGTGATTGTCCAGCAGAATTTGTAAGAGTATGAATCTGTGATTGGCCAGAACTTTCTAGAATACCAATCTGTGATTCTCTACAGCTCTCTAGAATAACAAACTATATTAGGAAACTGTGATTGTCCAGAATATTCTGACTATCAAACTGTGATTCTACAGAACTTTTAGAATATCAAACTGTGATTGTCCAGAACTTTCTAGAATACTGATCTTTGATTCTCCAGAACACTCTAGAATGGGAAACTAGATTAAAAAACTGTGATTGTTCAGATCTTTCTAGAATAGCAATCCGTGATTCTCCAGAACTCTCTAGGATAACAAACTAGATTGGCAAACTGTGATTGTCCAGAAGTTTATAAACCATCAATCTGGGATTCCTCAGAACTTTCTAAAATAACAAACTGCCACTCCATAGATCTCTCTAGAATATCAAACTAGATTAGAAAATATTGATTCTTCAGAACTTTTTAGAATACCAATTTGTGATTCTCGAGAACTCTCTAACATAGGAATCTAGATTAGCAAACAGTTATTGTCCATAAATTTGTAGAGTATTAATCTCTGATTTTCCAGAACTTTCTAGAATACAAACCTTTGATTCTCTACAACTCTCTAGAATGGCAAACTAGATTATAAAATTTGTGATTCTCTAGCAATTTCTTGACTATCAATCTGTGGTTCTCCAGCACTATTTAGAATAGTAAACTCTGATTCTCCGGAACTCTTTAGGATAGCAAACGAGATTAGCAAACTGTGATTCACCAGAACCTTCTATAATGGGTAACTCTGATTCTCTAGAGCTTTCTAGAATATCAAACTAGATTAGCAAACTGTGATTTTACAGAACTTCCTAGAATAGCAAGCTGTGATTCTTTAGAATATCAAATTAGATTAGCAAATTGTGATTCTCCAGAACTCTCTAGAGTAGCAAACTGTTATTGTCTAAAACTTTCTAGACTATCAATCTGAAATTTGCAAGAACTTTCTAGAATAGTAAACTCTGATTCTCCAGAATTCTTTAGGATAGCAAACTAGATCAGCAAACTGTTATTCTCCACCACTTTCTAAGATAACAAACTAGATTAGAAAATTGTGATTATGCAGAACTTTCTAGAATAGCAAACCGTGATTGTCCAGAGCTCTCTAGAATACCGATCTATGATTCTTCACAACTCTCTAGAATAAGAAAATAGATTAGCAAACTGTGATTTTCCAAAACTTTGTAGAGTATCAAACTGTGATTTTCAATAACAAACTGTTATTGTCTAGAACTTTCTAGACTATCAATCTGTAATTTGCAAGAACTTTTTAGAATAGTAAACTGATTCTCCAAAACTCTTTACAATAGCAAACTAGCTTAGCAAACTGTTATTATCCACCACTTTCTAGTATACCAAACTACATATATTAGAAAATTCTGATTATGCAGAACTTTCTAGAATAGCAAACCTTGATTATCCAGAGCTTTCTAGAATACCGATCTCTGATTCTCCCGAACTCTCTAGAATAAGAAACTAGATTAGCAAACTGTGATTTTGAAAACATTGCAGAGTATTAATCTGTGATTCTCCAGTATTCTTTGAGATAACAAACTAGATTAGCAAGTTGTGATTGGCCAGAACATTCTAAACTATCAATCTGTGATTCTCCAGAACTTTCTAGAATCTTAAACTGTGATTATACAGAACTCTTTAGGATGCAAAAAGTGATTGTCCAGAAATTTCTAGAATAGCAAACTGTGATTCTATAGAACTTTCTAGAATATCAAACTAGATTAGAAAATTGTGATTTTCCAGAACTTTCTAGAATACCAATCTGTGATTTTCCAGAAATCTCTTGGATAGCAAACTAGATTAGCAAACTGTGATTGTCCAGAATTTTGTAGACTATCAATCTTATTTTCCAGAACTTTCTAAAATACCAATCTGTGTTCTCCGGAAATCTCTAGAATTCCAAACTAGATTCACAAACCGTGATTGGCTTGAACTTTCTAGACTCTTAATCTGTGATTCTCAAGAACTTTCTAAACTCTTAATCTGTGATTCTCAAGAACTTTCTAGAATAGTAAACTGTAATTCTCCAGAACTCTTAAGTATAGCAAACTAGATTAGCAAACTGTGATTCTCAACAACTTTTTAGGATATCAAATTGTGATTTTACAGAACTTACTGACCTAGAATGGGCATAAAAAGGTGCAAAGTGAAGACATACGAAGCTGATTTGTGGTATTTTGAGATCCCTGGAATGCGTTAGTTAATTTCGTCACCAGTCCTTTTCAATCTTCGGTTAGGTCCTCCGATAGATTAAAGAGATTCACATAAAGATCAGAATGATAATTGTTGACAAGCCCGAAGTCACCATGGGCCGGTCCTTGTTGGTAGAAGGACAGAAAGAGTGGTTGTGTTTTTGCACGAACTAGCGAACAGGCAACACTTCTTGGGTCGAGGGAGAGTCGCCCATTCCACGTCAGAGAAGTCTGGATATGAAATCCATTTAGGCGGGTGTAGAGAGGGAGGATTGGTGTGTTATGTCTGTGAATGAATTGGAATTTCAAGGGATACTGGCTATATGAGTAGCTATGTGTATGTTGTATCTGCGCTGAGTTGTGTTCACAAAGGCCTCAGACACGACGCTCCGTCTTATTGATGGCAGCTCCCTGCGAGCGTCGGATTTTTCTATGCCCACTCTTGCCTGGAATTAGAATCGATACTAGACTAGCGAGAGTTCGGTATGGAGAAATATCCAAGCGAATAACATCACTCAAGTATCAGTTCTGGCTATCATATGCGAGTATAGGGACAGTGTGGCAATGGAAGCTGTGTCAAGAAGTGAAAGGGCGCCCGAATTATAACCATATGATATTTGTAGCATTTTAAGGAAGGTTATTTTTAGCCTACACCCCAATAAGAAGCCAATATATAGAGATACGTCAGGCGCTGGAGTTAATGTTTCAGAGATGGCAATGAGAAGAGATTCCCACACACAAAAAAGACCTCGACCTCTAGCGCGTTAGAAAGAAGCCATATCTTCGTAAAACTCAACCTACTTCAAGTCGTACTTTTGTAAAAGGACTTCACCGTGATAAAACAATGGAAAAAATTATAATGGAGCAAAAAAAGAAAATAGAACTGTTTGACTATAAGTGCAGAAGACATGTTTGGTGCTAGTGAATATCGGCTTTCGAAAGACACTATAATAAACGTAAAGCACGTTGTAGGAAGCATAATGTTATGGATTTACTTTGTTGCTGCTGGTACAAGAACACTTGATAAAATCAATTAGACACCGAAGAAAGATGACCTTTTGAAAGTTTCTACGATCAGCAAGAAAACTTTCCCCATGGCTCTCCTTCATTGACCAAGAACTGATCGCCATGGATATTGCCTCACTCTTTCCTCTCTGGATTCCACCCTTCCTACAACCGACCTTAAGGAATACGTTCGCTCCTTTACCTCGGATTGTCTCCTTCTCTCTTGAAGTACATGCGCCCCTACTCCCCACCTACTCTCGACGACAGCATGCCCCTTGGCTCTCTGATACTAGTCGGAGAGAAAAATAACACAGGTGGACCTGTGAGATAGGTCTTAGGGCTGCCCGTGGTAGTACAACAGATGCAGCAGCAACTTCTCTCTCCTTCCCCCCTCCCCCTCCGCCACCCTTCTGATATCTTTCCATGAGGCCCACGACCACCGTATCCGAGTGGATAACAAAAATAACGCACTATTTAAGGTTCTTACGCGTCTCTCTTCCCCTGTGACACTTCCACCATCACCCCTGCTAATTTATCTGCTTTTCTCTCTTGGAATATAATTCCTATCTGATATAGGAATCACTCTGCTCCAGCTGCTCGCCGGCTGGTAATTCCTTTCCTCAACCTTTCACATTTACTCTCGCCCCGGTGTCCCCAGAGAAATTAACTTTCTTTCTTCTCTCTTCGAAAAAGATTTCTTTTCCTGACTCTCTAGTGCCAATTTATCATGGTTTTTCTCCTTTCCTTTAACATCATCTTATTTGGCGTGGTGCCATTAGATTTCAGACACTGCTATCCGTCTAATCTGTAAAGAAAACCTAGCCCAAATCCCAGTGATACGGCAAGCTACAATCCAATCTGAACTCCCGTTCCTTTCTAAAACTCCTGTAATTCCAGTCTCGCTCCAAAGCTGGGTCCAACACTGAATCAGTACCCCTACAGGTAAATGACCACTTCCGTCGTGGGGCTGTTCCTGGTCGCCCTTGCATTTTGATATTTCTCCATCGATCTCTTGGTTGCATTCTGTACTCTCGATCGCACTCTTCAATTCCATTATCTTCGTGAATTCTTGTGACTCCCAAATGCCCTTGGTTGAATCCGCTCGTATCTATCATCATGTGCTCAGTCTACTCAGAATGAGAGTGTTATATATTAGAGGAGATGCGTTATGGTGTTCTGTAAGGCTCAGTGCTTAGTACACTCCTGTTTCGTATAAGTTTTCTTACCATGGTATGTTTCTCGTATACTTCCTTTCAGTCTATTATTCCATTCCTATGCCTATGACACTTCAATCTTTCTTTTCCCGCCAGCCTCGTTGGCTGAGACCTTGAGAAATCTATCCGCATGCGACATGGTTACTGATTGACTCTCGGTATCTTGATGGAACACAATCATGACAAAACTGAGGGTGTTACTGGAGGGTACACTTTCGGTTGTGGCTCCCTTTAAAACTATTGCTCTTTTTTTAACTTTGGTGGTCTCCCGTCTCTTTTATGTACTGGGCGTCACCATTGAATGCTACTTATCTCTTAAAACCCATGGTGCAAATGTCTTAAATCTTTGCCGTATTCACGCACACTTTATCATAACAGTTTCGAGATAGTCATTCGTGATTTCGTCACGTTCTGCCTTAATTATTGTAACATTCCCCTTTTCGCTGCCCCCCAGACGTCCACTCTTTGGCCCGCGTTCTTCTTCTCCGTGGGTGTTTCTCCCGCGTAACCCAACTGCTCCTTGAACAAAATCGGGTATTTCTTTTCATAGCGTCATCTTGGCCACTGCCAGCAAAGGCATAAGTCACCGTAATTAATTTTATCTTATTGTTAGACTACTTCACATGGTACCTATTCTACCCCAAGTCCCATTCAAGGTCCCCCTTCTTACATATAAGATCTTCACTACTGCAGCGCCCTCCTCTCTTCCTCACTAAACTCACCCTGGCCCCAAAGACCCTTACGTTCCCTCCTGTTCCTTTATCCCTAATCATTCGTAATTTTCTTCACGCAATGGGTAATCGTGTTCTGTGGATATTTGCTCCTAGAATGTGGAATGATATGCCTGTTCCTATACACGCCTCCTGTACCTTGGTGCTTTCAAAAGACCTTGAGCACTCACTTTTCTTAGTTGTTAGGCGCCACACAAAATAGTAAATATCATTAATAAAAGGAGAACAATCCAAAACATTCACCCTCTAGTGGCAAGAAATGGTTTAGAGATTCCGCGAAAGATATTTTGAAATGGCCTGTACAAAGGCCAGAGCTGAACCCAACGAATGTGGGATGGTTGTGAATTTACTGTAAGGTTGAATTAAGCAAAATGTCTGGAGATAACTGTAGCTATAAGTTAATAAAAAAAACTATGACAAACCGAAATTATTTAAATACTAATTAAGTAAATAATTTAGAAACCTTCAACAGTAACGTGTATTTAAATTTCTGCTCAAAACTGTACGTAGTCACCTCCGTCAGACGAAATATATTTCTGCACAACATACACACATCTCACATACTGATAACTATCCTTACCATATCTCTGCATATGTACATATAACTTGCAACATACGAGTATTTCCACGAGACTTTGATGAGGTCTCCTAATTTTCGCTTACAATAATTGGGTTACATTTGGAAACCAAATCCAGACGGGGTGGAGAGAGATGGAGTAAGTGAAACTGAGAGTGAGGTGTTATGAAAGGGCGGTCTGGAAGCTCATAGGATTGGACTCCTCAACCTCCCTCATTGTTGGTATAGGTAGAAGTGTACTGTCCACGCTAACCAATGACTCAATTAAAACAATGCCAGTGCAGAAGATATTTGTTTTTCAGTTCAGTTGTGCAATGAATTGTGCACATGACATGTGCATGTATTTTTTATAGTAGACACGAACACAGTTAGAGCAACTCTAAGGCAGCTTAGTGAGACCAATCGGCGAAGAAATGAAACTTCTCATGGTAGGGTAAAATTTATAGTTTCCATAGGATAAGTTAAGGGTGGGAAGCGCCTCAAGATAGCTTTAATGATTTGCTTCATAACGTCATCATTAGATCTATGTAAATATTATAAGAAAAATAGGGGTGGGGTGTTCTCATTCGTTTTAGGTGATACCAACTTATTCATCTTTTTTCACCTTTCCAAGGGTTTTCAAATGTCGAGAAACAATCGTTCGAGATGCTCTGAGGCGGTTTGATGAACAGTTCTCTTTTTTTTGAGGATTTTTTCAAACTGATTGGTCATAAAAAGTCGACTAATCAAAAATGCGTCGTTTAGTATGTGACAAACTTATGCAAATTTTAGAACATAAAAAATGAGTCTGCAAATGACTAGTCAATAACCCATGCGAGGGAGCTCCTGTTCCCATCACTCAGTTCAATCTCCCATAGCATCCTCATCTATAGATCTAGCCAGTCTATTCTTAAAACTCCGCAGGACGGACGCTTCTCTCTTAGCCTATTCCATTCATCTACCACTCGATTTGTAAACTAATTTCTACCAAGCTCTTTCCTAAACTTGTCCAGCTTAAACCCATTGCCTCGTGTCCAATCATGTTCTATAAAATAAGAACCTTAGCTATTTCTCTCCTATTATAACCCTTCACTCACTTGAAGACCTCAATTAAGTCCCCTTTGAACTCTTCTTTTTTTTAATGTATGGGGATTTAGTCTCTTAAGCTTTTCACTATAAGGTCAGCTCCTTAACCCATGCATCGTCTTGGTCATCCCTCTTTTCACAGTCTCAAGTAAACCAATAACCATCCTATAATATGGTGGACAAGATTGCGCCGTATAGTCAAGATGAGGCCTAACTAATGCCTGGCTCAGTTTCAAAATGACAGTAGCACTCCTATTACTTACACTCCTCCAATAAACCCCAATACCTTATTAGCTTTATTCCTAGCACTTATGCACTGTTTTCTATGGCGGAGGTTTGAGCTCGTCAGGACACCTAAGTCTCATTCATTTTTTCATCTTCCTAAAACTCTCCCATTCAATTTATAATTATTCACTAGATTACACCTACACTGAGTACACTACACTTACCTATGCTAAATTCCATTTGCTATTTTTCTGCCCATTGGGATACTATGGTCAATTCATCTTGAAATAATTCAGCATCAGAATCAGACTTTATAACCCTACCTAACTTAGTATCATCAGGTCACTACTTATACCTAAGTTAAGATCATTAATATGAATTAAAAACAATAACGGTGCAAACATTGACCCCTAAAGAACCACACTGGTAACATTCCTTTACTTAGATTTAATTCTATCTCTACTAACTCTGTCCTGTCTATCACTAAGCTACGACTGAATCCACATAAAAATACTTCCATTGATCCCATGCGATTTAACTTTATTCAAAAGTCGTGTAAGTGTGTCGTCGTGCCGAAAGCATTACAAAAATCCAAATAAACAACATTGCAATTCTTATCTCTATCGTTAGCATCATACACCTCTCTATAAAAAGACAGTAAGTTCGTGAAACATGATTTTCCACTAGTGAAGACGTGTTGAGATTCCTTAATCAACTTGTGTTTATCTAAGAGATCTCTATTAGATTTTGCTATTACAGATTCCATCAATTTCCCTAGCATTGATGTCAAACTCATTGGCCCGTAATTGGACATAATTGTTTTATCTCCCTTCTTAAATAAGGTATCACGTTAGCTTTTTTCCATGCCGCTGGTACAATGCTAGTCCCTCCCCCTTTATATTTATAGCTCGATAATTCAATTTATCCGTTCTTTGCGGATACCAATAAAGTTTCTTGGAAAGAGATTCAAGTGGCTGTGAAGGTAATAGAAGTCAATACTCAAGTTGCAATCGAGCTTACTAAAGCTAGAGAGCCTATCTTCTATTATTCCTATTCCAAGTAATTATACTGCTATGGAGACCCACATTAGAATTGAACATTATTTATTAAAATTGTGAATTATAGCACATTTTAATCATTTTGAACTGTTAATAAAAATCCACCATTGATATGACAGGTATTCTGAAATGCCTATATAATTTAGAAATCCCTTAACATCATTGCAGAAGGCAAGAGAAAACAGGAACCAAATCTTTTTCTCTGTTGTGATAGAAAGAAATTTTGTTCCTGGATTGAGTACACTTTTTTCCTCTAATCAGGCAGCTAAATTATCTAGGAGATTCCTATGCTAGGCTCAGAGCTATGAGGAGGTCACTTTCTAACACTTGTATGATTCAGAGTCATTGGACATGACTGGCTGATTTAACATCCTCACAAATGTTAGATTCAGAGTCACAGGAAATGGGTGACTCAACATCCTCTGTGATCTCAGTTAGGTAGTTAAGAAGGAATGGGTATCTCATTCGGGTATAATACAGGCTGTCTTGCTGACAGCCTGTATATATATATATATATATATATATATATATATATATATATATATATATATATATATATACGAGGAAGCTCCTGTCATATACGATTTAACTCCTATCCTGAATGGGACAGCTCCTGTCCTATACGAGGCATTTATTGTCCTAGGGGAAACAGCTCATGTTATGTAGTAGGGAAGTGTTATCCTATAATATACGAAGCAGCTCCTATCTTACACGAGTCAGCTTTTGACCTGTCCTCTACGCGGCAGCTCTTTTCCTACACAAGTCAGATCTTATCCTACAAGAGACAGATCATGTCATATAAGAGGCAGTTCCTAGCCTATATGAGGAATTTCGTGTTCGATCTGAGGCAACTCCGTTCCTTTACGAGGCAGCTCCATTCCTATACGATGCAGCTCCTGTCCTATACGAGGCAGCTCTTGTCGTATACGAGGCAGGTTTTGTCTTGCACGAGGAATCTCCTGTCCTCTATTAGGCAGGCACTATACTATACGTGACAAATCGTGTCTTATACGAGGCATTACAGTCATATACTAGGCATACCATGTCATAATTCAGGCAACTCCTGTCTTATAAGAGGCAGCTCCTGTCCTATACGAGGTAGATCCTGTCCTATACACGTCACCTCCTGTCCTATATAAGCAAGGCACAGTCCTACACGAGGCAGCTCATTTCTTATACGAGGTAGCTCCTGTCCTATACATGGAAACTTCTGTCCTATACGAGGCAGCTCCTCATTGTGTGTGTCTCAGTAACAACTCAAATGATAGAGAAAAACGGATGCCATTCTTTAGAAATTAGCCAAATTGTATCCAAGAATGGATTTAAATTTTAAATTACAATACAATTCGTCCCCCCCCCCCAACCCACCATTCCTTCCAAAGGTTAGTCGGTGTCATTATTGCTTTTGCGTTTTGTTTTAAGGTATGAAATCGTAATTATATATATATATATATATATATATATATATATATATATATATATATATATATGCAAAAAAATCACACAGGAAAATAAAAGGCGGACTCCAAGTACAGGGTGGGGCCGAAAGGTTGCCTCGATTTCAAAGGTTAGTAAAAAACAAATATATGAAGACAAGAAAAAACTTCGTATCTCTATAAAGTATATTAAATACCATTTATTTTATGTTTTAGGTTGTACGCATCATGGCCTGGAGTGGAGAGCATCGTGCATTTGTTTTGGAAGAGTTTCTTAAGAACAGGGAGTCAGTGGGCTTCTAACTTTAGACAAACATCATCGGCTTTTAACAAGAAAAGTCCTGGCCGTCCTAGGACCGCTACAGGGCCAGCAAATGGTGTAGCTGTTACAGCTTCAATACAGCAGTCTCCCAGACGTTCCGCACAAAAACCCGCATCTGTCTTACACATGTCCGTTTGAAGTGTTCGCAGAATCTTACACAGGTCTCTTCACATGCATCCCTACAAGATGATGGTTGCACAGGAGCTAAGTGAAAGGGATTATGAAACCGCACAACTTTGTGTCGGGACATTCTCCAGACCATCCTCACAACAGCTGTTCTGATCTGCAGTGATGAAGCGCACTTCCATTTATCGGGGGGAGGTTAATAAACAGAACTTTCGATACTGGTCAGTCAATAACCCTCGTGAACTCCACGAACGACCACTCTACAGTGTGAAGGTTACTATCTGCTGTGCCATGGGTGATTTCGGCGTGTGGGGTCCTTATTTTTTCCAAGAAGAAGGTGGTACATTAACTGTTACGTAGGACTGTTATTGTGAACTCCTCGAAAGGTTTCTCCATCCTATAGTCGTCCAGTTACTCGCCGCTCAGAATCCGGATGATGTATGGTTCCAACAAGATGGTGCCACATCGCATACGTCTCGACGTTCACTCGGAGTCCTCCGTGACATGTTTCCGGGTCATCTTGTTTCTCTGCGAGGCGATATTGGGTGGCCCCCACGTTCCTCGGACTTAGCCCCTTGCGATTTTTTCTATGTGGGCACCTCAAATCACGAGTGTATCAACACCGGCCAGCAACTTTAGAAAATCTAAAGGCAGCAAAATAACTCAGAAAAACAACGCCATTCCATGGGACATGGTTGAAAGGGCTATGGTGAACTTTCGAGAGAGACTTCAAAACTGCATCAACATTGGCGGTTGTCACTTAAGTGATACAATTTTCAAAACCACTTGAATCACAATGGCATTTAATGTACTTATTATAAATACAAAGTTTTTTCTCTTATGATCATGTGTTTGTTTTTTATTAACTTTTGAACTCGGGGCAACCTTTCTCCCCCACCCTGTACTTTCGAACTTATTTTGTTCATTATCAAGGAATAACGAAAAATGTGTACAAAGGTGGTATATATATATATATATATATATATATATATATATATATATATATATATATATATATATATATATATATATATATATATATGGGAAACAGAAGGGCAATGCCACGCCCAAGTACAACGAAAGGACACAAAATAGAAAAATAATATCAAAGACAGATGTGAAGTACATATAAAAGCAAATAGATAAGGTCTACTTCCGAAAAATTCCAACCTGTGCGCAAATAATGTAGACATTTATGTGACTAAACTTAGTACATACATACCCGATTGTGAATACATAAAAATAGACAAGAGAAACATAACTAAATTAATAAATCAAAGGGCTAAGATTTAAGATGGACAATTTCGTTATAAATAAGCCTTTTAATAACAGGGTCTAGTTTAAAAAGACCAAAGAATATATTAAAATTAGCCGAGGAATTCATGAATGAGCATTCGACAATATTTCTTTGAACAAAGTCATCAGATTTGTAAATAAATTTAGCCGAATTCCAATTGATCGGGTGATTGTCTTCCGATAAATGGACAAAGAAAACGCTGCTGCATTTACTGCTCTACTCACACGCTACTTTGTGAGTTTCTCATATCCATATATATATATATTGAAAATCACATGACACATGATATATAATAGATGTATTTAAAGACCCAAAGAAATGAAAACTGGTATCATAACCCGGAAGAACTTAAGGAAAATATTACGTGAGCCATTGAAAGTTTAAGAAAGAAAATGGGAGATTTAGAAACGGAGAAAATAGGTCAAACTATTTTTAACCGTTATATGAAAATGGATTAAGGAATTGGATTCGAACCTGTGCTATCAAACGTGTGCTATCAAACGCTCATCGCTTTTATGACCACGACGCTCATCGACTGAGCTTTCAATGGCTCACGTGATATTTTCCTTGGCGTTCTTCCAGGTTGCGATGTCAGGTTTTCATTTCTTTGGGCCTTTAAATAAGGTTGAGTCTTGAGGCCGGAAAATCCCCCTGGGGAATTAGCAATCGTAATCCCCACCTTTGCTTTCACGCCTCCCCTTCAGGTGGTTGAAGGTTTTGAATCCTCTCATTATTTGATGACGTTCCCATTTGGGGGGGGCAGCGAATCCTCCTCCACTTCCCGCTTCTCTCCCACAAGGTTGCTCTTTTATTTGCCCGCAGGTTGGGATAGAAGTTACTACTGGCAGTGGAAGCACAACAAATACTCTAACGGGGCTGGCTTAGCTGCCCCTTCCCTAGTTGATCTATATAGGAGAGGGGATAACAATAACACACGTTATGGTGAGAGCCGCGCGTCTAAGAAAGCAAATAAAAATGTCAACGCAGCGGGGCGTAGAATGAGTATGGGTCTCGGGTTGGGAACCCGCTCTCTCGTTTAGTACTACATAAAATCCCTTTAATAATATAATAATCCCATGAATGTGTTCCAGGTTTTAGGATCGGATTGAGAGACTTGTCGGGAGAAGAAAAAAAAATTATGAAGAAAAATAAGAGTAGGAAAAGATGATGAAAAGAAGTATATGAAGAGAAATAAGAGGAGGAAAAGATCATGAAAAAGAAAAAAAGAGAAGAGAAAGAAGACGATGAAAAAGAAATAGAGGAAGAAAAAGAAGAGGGAGAAGAGGAAAATATGAAGAAACAAAAGAAGAAGAAGAAGAAGAAGAAGAAGAAGAAGAAGAAGAAGAAGAAGAAGAAGAAGAAGAAGAAGAAGAAGAAGATGAAGAATCAAGTTTTCCAAACAACAAATATTATCCTCTTTTCTTCTTTCCTTTCCTTTCCACTCCTCGTGATCTTTTTATCTCTTCTCATCCTCGTGTCTCAGCTGTGCCTCCTCCTGTTGCTCTCCCCCCTCCCCCTCATTTCTTCTTCTTTCTTCTCTCCCCGTGGTTCCTCTCTTTTCGTCTCGTGATCTCCTCCTTGTCGGCGTTCTTCTCCGTCATGGTCGCTTTTCTCGTGCCAGGCCGATGCCCCCCCCCCAATACCGGCACCCTCCACCCGACCACTCCACACTAACATCGTCTTTAAGGCTCTTCTCCACACTTACACGGTGAGAGATGACGCCGCCACCTCCTTCCTTCTACTCGTACCTTTACGGAGCCTCCAGAGACCATTACGTTCCGGCTCTGCCCCTCCGTTGCCCCTCGACTCGTGCTACATGGGGCCACGGCGCCTTCTTAATTCGCTCCTAATGTGTGGGATGAGCTGCCAGTCGGTTTGCGTTAACCCTCATCCCCCTGTTATCACTCTCACTCTCAATCATACCCTTTAACTCTCTCTCTCTCTCTCTAACATTAACTCTATCTCTCTTCCTCTCCCTCTATCTCTCTAACTCTCTCCAACGACCTCTATTTCTCTCTATCTCTCAAACTATCTCTCTCTAGCACTCTTTCTAACTCTCTCTTTTTCTCTACTCTAACTCCCTCTATCTAACTCTCTTTCTTTAACTACCCTCCTCATCCACTCTCTCTCTCTATCTATTTCTCTTCATGAGCGCCTTGAAGACCCTTTTCTTTCATAAAGCCTTCCCTCTGTGCTAGACAAGCGTTCTGCGAGGACAGACGGCCCAAAAGAGCGCCAGTTCGATATACTATTATCACCTGCTCCTTGTGTCTCTTTTCCTCTTCTTTTTCCTTATTTTATCCTTCTCTTGTCTTTATTCCTCGTTTTTATTCATTAATTCCAATGTTTGGAAATAGCGGAAGCGTTTTAAACGAGTCGAAATGTGCTGTTTTGCGTGCGCGTGGTGGTGGTGGTGGGGGGAAAGCTCTCCCTACCTAGAGAAGCTCAACCCCACCACCAATCGATAGAGACAAGTCTCCAAATGATGACCTGAATGGGATGAAATCAATTTACCAGTGACCTTATGTTCACGAGAGGCAGGTGTTATAGAAAGCGGGCGCCTGCTGGTGTAGAATGGCTTAAGGGTGAAAGTGGGTGGAATTGAGTAGAAAGAGGGAAAGATGGAGTGTAAGAAGGCTCTTAAATAAGGGGTAGTCAGAGGACTTCCAGAAATCCCACAGCTAAGAAATATCCTCGCTGCCAGTCTTGAACCCATCTCTGTCTCTTTAGATAACAGCGAGACATCTGGTAACCTAGAATTACCCCTGGGGGCCTGGTTGGCAATTCCCTTGGAGGCAGGTCTCTGACATTGGAGACGGCCCAGTCTAGACGTCCCTCGAGACCTTCTTGCACACGCCTCGGGGAAACTGGCTTCGTGTCCTTCAAGGTACTTGATTTAGAGTAAGTGGGGCTACTGTCGTGGCATACAAATCCGCCACTTTTCTCGGACATCCTCGACAGAGGGTGTTAATTGGAGCAGCCATCTGTAGTTGAAATCTGGAGGGTTTCGTGTCTTCCCGTCCCCAATGTCTGCACGTGTATCTGCGGCTAAACGGAGGGATTTAGCAACCGTAAGATACAAGGGTGAATGAACTCTTGGAGTTACTATTGGATGCGTCTCCGGACTTAAGTAGACAGAGTTCGAGATGGATAACATTTAGATAAAGGGTAACTACTTTATTGTCCCCACGAGGCTCTCGTGAGCTCGGGTAACTCCGTGGATGGAGCTGAGTGCCATCCCTTTCGAATTGCGAGAAATAAAATTATGATTAGAAATATAAAGACCAAAAATGGGATTATATATTAAACTACGAAAATAAAGGAAATTGAAGTAACCTACAAAGGCTTTAACCCTTTGTGAACAAAGAATCAAGGGAAAGATAAAGAGATAAAAGTGCCAGGAGATAAAATAGAAAACGTAAGTGGCGAATGTTAATAATGCTAAAAACCTCAATAGTAAAAATTTGTTAACCTTTTACCATTTGGGTAGCAACGGCGTTTCATAAATACCATGATTTACACAAATTTCAGACAAAGAGTATGAACATGAGTCTCTAGGGCAATGGCAGGGGTACCACTAAAAATTGTGTATGATTTTGAACTGTTATATTTCATTAACCCTTAAGGCTAAAATAATAAAATGAAAATTGAATAGAAGAGGTAATTTTTACCCTTTAGAACAAAACATAAAGTAATCTAGCTAACTTAGGATCAACTTCTTCCAGGATCAAGCAAGAGAGAACTTTGCTCGCATTTGGCATTCTTGGTGGTGCGCCAGCCTCCTACAGGGGGGGGGGGTTAAATGCGGCAGTGCGCCAGCCTCCTTCAGGGGGGGGGGATTAAATGCGGTGGTATGCCAGCCTCCTACAGAGGGGTGGATTAAATGTTAACCGCCGAATCTTGCCTAGTGGGATTCGTGCCCTTTTCGATATTCTTTCGTTATATTAGTTTATAATTTGAAGTGAATTTGAAGGAACATTCGTTTTAGAAGCTCTTGATAGTCCCGTAGATACGGCTTTGGATTTATGACGTCGAGACGTGAATTAAATCCCAGCTAACGTTGACACAAAACTTTCATGCGGCGTGATTAGCTGGCTGCCCATTGGGCAGATACGCTGATCTACCCCCGCAACTTCATGCCCATAGCTAATTACACCGATATCATTTCCTTCCCGCTCTTCACAACACACCATGTCCACCTTCTACTCTGTTCTAGGATTCTGCTGATTGAGTACTTGTATCCCATAAAAGGACAATTCTACCCACACACCCGGAGGTGGACTACTAGCTTCCCCTACCAGGCTACTATTATTCACATACTCCCGACGCGGACTACTAGCCTCCCCTACCAGGCTACTATTATTCACATACTCCCGACGCGGACTACTAGCCTCCCCTACCAGGCTACTATTATTCACATACTCCCGACGCGGACTACTAGCCTCCCCTACCAGGCTACTATTATTCACATACTCCCGACGCGGACTATTAGCCTCCACTACCAGGCTACTATTATTCACATACTCCTGACGCGGACTACTAGCCTCCACTAGCAGGCTACTATTATTCACATACTCCCGACGCGGACTACTAGCCTCCACTACCAGGCTACTATTATTCACATACTCCCGACGCGGACTACTAGCCTGCCCTACCAGGCTACTATTATTCACATACTCCCGACGCGGACTACTAGCCTCTACTACCAGGCTACTATTATTCACATAATCACGACGCCGGAACCACGAAGGGTTCCACCATCGTGGATTGGGTGTCAAAACGCAAAACTACCCTGACACTTTACTTAAAACTAGGCCCGGCCCCAGGTGCCTTCGGCTTCGCCGGCGATTGTCAATCTAATCTTTATATGCATTTCATTATCCGGTCGGGGCGGATCTCGAGCCACCGTACCCTCGTAATCACAGCCTTGAAACATCCAACTCTTTGTTGATCTTCTGCACCGTCCTCACATTGATACCCAAATACTAGGAGATGTTTGGATTAGAGCCTCACACGTGGGTCCTAAGCAGCTCAACTTTGCCTTTTCCAAGTATTTGGAAGATTTAATTCATTGATGGTAATGTTTCCTTCACAGACGATGCACACTTCAGTCTACTATGATAAGAAAAAGAAAGAACCGACGCCAGACAAGAAGCATGGTCAGAATTGAGAGTTACCAACCTTGATAAATCACCCACCGCACCCCGCAGGCCACCCATAGAGTTTCGTGGGGATCGAGTAGCAGTTTTAATGTGTAAACAAATATTGTCACCAATCAGCTTCTTCGTTTCTAGAGATCAAATTTTGATGGCTTTGGAAAATTTCAAGCTCTCATTTAATGGCAATTTTGGAGGCCATTTTATTCCGCGTGCACAGAGGGATTTCCATCGGATTTACGGACCTTAATATTATAACATCGGCTCAGAAGGTTCAACTTCCATTATCTGCTTACTACTGCTTACCCTTTGAGTGTTGCCACTTTTCTTCTGACTACTGCTTACCCTTTGAGTGTTGCCACGTTTCTTCTGACTACTGCTTGCCCTTCGTGTTGCCACTTTTCTTCTGACTATTGCTTGCCCTTTGAGTGTTTCCACGTTTCTTCTGACTACTGCTTGCCCTTTGAGTGGTGCCACTTTTCTTCTGACTACTGCTTGCCTTTTGAGTGTTGCCACGTTTCTTGTGACTACTGCTTGCCCTTCGTGTTGCCACTTTTCTTCTGACTATTGCTTGCCCTTTGAGTGTTTCCACGTTTCTTCTGACTACTGCTTGCCCTTTGAGTGGTGCCACTTTTCTTCTGACTACTGCTTGCCTTTTGAGTGTTGCCACGTTTCTTCTGACTACTGCTTGCCCTTCGTGTTGCCACTTTTCTTCTGACTATTGCTTGCCCTTTGAGTGTTTCCACGTTTCTTCTGACTACTGCTTGCCTTTTGAGTGGTGCCACTTTTCTTCTGACTACTGCTTGCCTTTTGAGTGTTGCCACGTTTCTTCTGACTACTGCTTGCCCTTCGTGTTGCCACTTTTCTTCTGACTATTGCTTGCCCTTTGAGTGTTCCACGTTTCTTCTGACTACTGCTTGCCCTTTGAGTGGTGCCACTTTTCTTCTGACTACTGCTTGCCCTTTGAGTGTTGCAAATTTTCTTCTGACTACTGCTTACCCTTTGAGTGTTGCCACTTTTCTTCTGACTATTGCTTGGCCTTTGAGTGATGCCACTTTTCTTCTGATTACTGCTTGCCCTTTGAGTGTTGCCACTTTTCTTCTGACTACTGCTTGCCCTTTGAGTGTTGCCACGTTTCTTCTGACTACTGCTTGCACTTTGAGTGTTGCCACTTTTCTTCTTACTACTGCTTGCCCTTCGTGTTGCCACTTTTCTTCACACTACTGCTTGCCCTTCGTGTTACCACTTTTCTTCAGACTACTGCTTGCCCTTTGAGTGTTGCCACTTTTCTTCTGACTATTGCTTGTCCTTTGAGTGATGCCACTTTTCTTCTGATTACTGCTTGCCCTTTGAGTGTTGCCACTTTTCTTCTGACTACTGCTTGCCCTTTGAGTGTTGCCACGTTTCTTCTGACTACTGCTTGCCCTTTGAGTGTTGCCACTTTTCTTCTTACTACTGCTTGCCCTTCGTGTTGCAATTTTTTTTTCTGACTACTGCTTGCCCTTTGAGTGCTGCCACTTTTCTTCAGACTACTGCTTGCCCTTCGTGTTACCACTTTTCTTCAGACTACTGCTTGCCCTTTGAGTGTTGCCACTTTTCTTCTGACTACTGCTTGACCTTCGTGATGCCACTTCTCTTCTAACTACTGCCTGCCCTTCGTGTTGCCACTTTTCTTCTGACTACTGATGGCTTTTGAGTGCGCCACTCCTCTTCTTACTACTGCTTACCCTTTGATGGTTGCCACTTTTCTTCTTACTACTACTTGCCCTTCGTGATGCTACTTTTCTTCTGACTACTGCTTGCCTTTTGAGTGTTGCCACTTTTCTTTGGACTACTGCTTGCCCTTCGTGTTGCCATTTTTTCTGACTACTGATTGCCTTTTGAGTGTTGCCACTTTTCTTCTTACTACTGCTTGCCCTTAAAGTGTTGCTACTTTTCTTCTCACTACTGCTTGCCCTTAAAGTGTTGCCACTTTCCTTCTGACTACTGATTGCCCATAGTGTTGCGACCTTTCTACTGACTAATGATTGCCCTTTGAGTGTTGCCACTTTTCTTCTTACTACAGCTTGCACTTTATGTTGCTACTTTTCTTCTGACTACTAATTTCACTTAGTGTTGCCACCTTTATTCTGATTACTGATTGCCCTTGAATGTTGCCACTTTTATTCTGACTACTGCTTGCCCTTCGTGTTGCCACTTCTCTTCTTACTACTGCTTGCCTTTTGAGTGTTGCCACTTTTCTTCTTAATACAGCTTGCACTTAGTGTTACCACCCTTCTTCTGACTACTGCTTTCCCTTTGAGTGTTGCCACTTTTCTTCTTACTACTGCATGCCCTTAGTTTTCCCACTTTTCTTTGACTATTGCTTACCCTTTGAGTGATGCCACTTCTCTTCTTACTAGTGCTTGCCCTTTGAGTGTTGCTACTTTTCTTCTTACTATTGCTTGCCCTTCGTGTTGCCACTTTTCTTCTGACTAATGCTTGCCTTCTGAGTGTTGTCACTTTTCTTCTGACAACTGCTTGCCCTTCTTGTTGCCACTTTTCTTCTGACTACTGCTTGCCTTTTGAGTGTTGCCACTTTTCTTATTACTACTGCTTGCCCTTTGAGTGTGTCCACTTTTCGTATGACTACTGCTTGCCCTTTGAGTGATGCCACTTTTCTTCTGACTACTGCTTGCCCTTCGTGTTGCCACTTTTCTTCTGACTACTGCTTGGCTTTTGAGTGTTCCTACTTTTCTTATTACTACTGCTTGCGCTGCGTGTTGCCACTTTTCTTGTGACTATTGCTTGCTCTTTGAGTGATGCCACTTTTCTTCTGATTACTGCTTACCCTTTAAGTGTTACAACTTTTCTTCTGCCTACTGTTTGCCCTTCGTGTTGCCACTTTCTTCTGACCACTGCTTGCCCTTCGTGTTGCCACTTTTCTTCTTACTTATGCTTAGCCTTTAAGTGTTGCCACTTTTCTTCTGACTACTGTTTCCCTTTGAGTGTTGCAACTTTTCTTCATACTACAGCTTGCACTTAGTGTTGCTACCTTTTTCTAACTACTGATTGCTCTTGGTATTGCCACTTTTCTTCTTAGTAAAGCTTGCTCTTAGTGTTGCTACCTTTCTTCTGATTACTGATTGTCCTTAGTTACAAGGAGTTACAAGGAAAGAAGGTACCCTAGGAGACCTTACGGTCCATTCAAAGAGGGTACCTTGGGACTAGCAATCGAGCGGGCACATGGCTGCTCAATTGTTTTGCGTCCCTAAACGGCCACTTTTCAAGACTTTGTCTAGTCTTGACTTGAACTGGTCAACAGATTCACTGTTGACAACTTCCACTGGAAGTGCGTTCCACTTACCGCAGATACTGTAGGTGAAAAAGTTTCCACACAGATTGCGGTTGTAACGCTTCAGTTCAAGTTTGAAGCCGTGATTGCGCGTTCTGTTCTCACTCAGTGTGAAAATATCCCGGTAGTCAACATTGTCGAACCCTCGAAGTATTTTGAAAACCTCGATGAGCTGACCACGCAGTCTACGGGTTTCCAACGAGAACAGATCTAATTCCGTTAGTCTATCCTCATAACTTTTATGTCGGATAGAGGGAATCAGTTTGGTTGCCCTGGCTTGTACGCGTTCCAACCTTGCGATGTCCTTTCGAAACGAAGGACTCCAAAATTGTACGGCATACTCCAGGTGCGGCCGAACTAGGGAGTTGTACAGACAAAGTACTATCTCCCTGTTACGGTATCCAAACTGGCGCTTTATGTAGCCTAACATCCTTTGGGCTTTCTTCTCTGCCTCGATGCACTGTTTCGAGAACTTGAGGTCGCTAGTGACAGTAACACCCAAGTCCTTCTCAGTGTCACTCGATTCGAGAGCAGTGCCCTTAAGGATATAATGAGATTGGGGATTTCTGTGGCCGATATGCATTACTTTGCACTTGTTCACGTTGAAAGGCATTTGCCACGTGTCCGACCACGTCCCAATCTTCCCAAGATCTTCCTGCAGGCGGGCAGTATTTCCATCCTTTGCAACGTTCATACCAAGCTTGGTATCATCGGCAAATTTGGAAATCTTGGCAACCATGTCACCGTCCATGTCGTTGACGTAGATGATGAATAGTAGTGGTCCCAGGACAGAACCTTGAGGCACTCCGCTAGTAACGGGCACCCACTCAGAAGCCTGTCCATTCACCACCACCCGTTGCCGTCTGCCACTTAGCCAGTTCTCGATCCAGCCGGCTACTTTTCCGTCTATGCCCAGCGCTCGCACTTTCCGGAGAAGGCGGCGGTGTGGTACCTTATCAAAGGCTTTCTGAAAGTCTAAGTAAACCACATCCACCGCCTTGTCCCGATCGTGCTCACTGAACACGAAGTGGAAGAATTCCACAAGGTTCGTCAGGCATGACCGTTGCCTTCGGAAGCCGTGCTGGGAACTCCTCAGTAGCAGGTTTGACTCTAAATACGACGTTATTTTCTCCACCATCATGCTTTCCATGAGTTTACCGACTATCGAAGTCAGACTGATAGGTCGGTAGTTTGACGGATGGCTGGAGGATCCTTTCTTGAAGATCGGAGTCACCTCCGCCTCACGCCAGTCTCTAGGAACGCATCCGGTCCGGATTGACATGTTAAAGATAGCGCACAGATGTCGTGATACTTCATCGCACACTTCCTTCAACACCTTGGGTAGAAACCCGTCCGGTCCAGGGGACTTATTCGTCTTTAGGTCAGCGATCTTTTTCTTTATTTCTCCTTCGGTGAAGTCCATTGCCTCCAGCTTTTCCCCCGAGTAGGAATCCGTGGGCTGGGGGATGGGACCACACTCTTTAGTAAACACTGAGGAGAAGTATTCATTGAGAAGGTTAGCATTTTCTGCATCTGACTGAGTTAATGCACCCTCCTCGTCCACTAGGGGCCCAATCCTACGATGGATTGGTTTACGGCTATTTACATAGCCGAAGAACTCCTTGGGATTCTCCTTGCAGAGTCTCGCCACTCGGAGTTCCTCAGTACGCTTAGCCGCCCTTATGCTGGACTTCACTCTCCTGGCTAGCCTCCGGTACTCGTCAAAGGCACCCGAGATCTTCGATCGCCGGTACGCATTTCTCTTCTCCCCAAGCAGTTGGCCGATTTCTCGATTAAACCACTTTGGTTGAACAGAAGACCGACGGAGGCATTTCAGAGGGATGCAACTTGATTGAAGACTCATGAATTTATTTTTGAAATTGTTCCACGAATCCTCAACCTCTTCGCATACCGCTAGCCTTACATCAGTCAGCCCAGCACGAAGGCGCGCAAAGTCTGCTCTTCTCAAGTCAAGTTTCCTTGATTGACTGGCAACAGACCTTACCTTCGGGATCTTGACGGTAAATCTAACTAGCTGGTGATCACTGCCACCGAGCTCTTCGCCTACAGAGACATCCTCAACGATATCATCCTCAGAGGTGAAGACCAAGTCGAGGATATTGTCTCCTCTCGTCGGTTCTCTGACCCATTGAGTGAGGAACTCGTTGTTGGCGAACTCCAGGAGTAGCGCGCTCTCGCCACAGGCTGCTCTGGTTTCCCAGTCAACTTGTCTGTTGAAGTCGCCCATAACGATGCACACTCTGCCTTGAACAAGCTCACCCAGCAGCTGGTACAGTTCCCTGTCCTTCTCAACGGGTTGGGAAGGGGGTCTGTAAAGCACCAGGGTCCTGTATCTGACAGGACCTATCTCTAGGTCAACGCCTAGGAGCTCGTGATCGGATATAATGTTGGAGTTCGTAGATTTGATTGTATCCTTGACATACAACATTACACCGCCACCCTCTCTGTCTGGCCTATCTTTGTGGAAGAGTTGGTAGCCAGGAACCGTGAATTCGCCTTCAAAGTCTCGGTTTGACGTTTTTATCCACGATTCTGTTATGGCTACCATTTCGGGTTCTTCCGTCGCTACGAGGCCACGGAGCTCAGGAAACTTGTTCCTGATTGACCTCGCATTGAACAGAAGAACTTTCAGGGAGTCCCCTACTGTAGGACTCCCTATGCTCTTCCGTTTCCCGGCTTCTTTGTTGGCGAGGCACCCCTTTTTGCGACCTCTGAGAAGGTCGTTCCTGGAGTGACACGGGCGTACTGGCGTACGTCCGCCCTCACTCTGGGCCGGATACTCCTTTCGGTCCTCTCTACGACATTCTGGATCATGTTCGACAGAAAGGCCTTTCCTTTAAAGGAAAGATGTACCCCATCCCTTTGGTAGAGATCATTTCTACCATAAAAGGTGCGGTACGGGTCCACAAAAAAGACCCCCTCTGCCGTACACAAATCTGCCAGGCGCCGGTTTAGAGACACATTCATCGAGTGAGCGGTCCGTGTTGGACCTCTCCTCGGGAGCATCCCGACTACCACACGCTTGCGGGTTTTCAGCCCACAGTCGTCCACGGCACCCATGACCGTGTGGAGGATTTTATCTGTAGGGCCTACCCTACCTCCTCTCAGGTACAGGTCGTTTCCACTGACCATCAGAGCAACGACTGAGCTCTCAGAAATCTGTGATTTCTCAGCCTCTACTCTGATGTGGTGGTTACCACATCCTGGCAGGCAGCTTACCTTCACACTAGTGCGAAGGCGGGCCGCTAGCAGGGACTGCAAGCCCCGTGCTTGAGAATCACCAATAAGGGTGACTCTTGCACATTTGTCAGCAGGCGACTTATTCTTTCCTCTCGGAAGCGACTTGCCGCTTTCCTCTTGTATCTCTGCATTTTTCTTTTTTTTCTTCCTCATCTTATTTTTCTTCTCTTCATTTGTTTTCTCTTCTTCCGTTTCTCTTTTCTCTTCTTCTCTTTCCACTTTCCCATGCGAACCAGTAGCGCTCGAATCCTCTACACTGGGGTGAGCTGCATTATGGTCCTTTTTCTTCTTTTTCTTTTTCTTCTTCTCATTGGCTCCTCATGGCAGAAGTGGGACTGCCAATGCAGTTTCACCTCCTTGGGCTGGAGTCACATCGGCGGAACCACCCAAGTCAGTCGGACTTTCGTCTCGAGCTTGAGCCGACTGGGCCTCTAGTTTAGAGGCTAGCTCTAGGATCTTTTCCTCGAGACGCCGAATGTGAAGCGCGTGCTGCGTTTCTAGGGTCTGCAGTTTATTTTCCAGCGCCCTAGATTTTTCTTCAGAGGCTGTGAAGAGATCCTTGAGTTCATTGCAGCATGCCACTGCCTCTCGGATCTCTCCTTTAAGGATGCAATCGGTGCATATACTTCCCGGGTGGCATTTCGAAAAACATCCTTCCGGGAAGTCCACGCACCACTTATCCTTCTGGCATATCGCACATGTATATTTAAGTGCAGCTGGACCTTTTTTCCCTGTCATTTTAAACACTTTCTCTCTTTCAAAACTTTGTGACCAATCAATAGAAAAAAGGGGGTTGGTGAGTTCTCCCCACGTGAGTCGCTCCCGCCTATCGATCGGAGACGTTTCGGATCTTTCAGAAGGCACGCTCCATGTGCTGCTGTTCGTCCGACCGAGTCGTCAAGCCTCGGCGTGCCGTGGCTCCCAACCAAGCAGCACAGACGGTCCCCGAAGGGGCCATCGATTTGTCACCAGGTGAACAACAACGAAGCACGCCCCTTACTAAACTCCTACTAGTTCCCTTCACAACGGCCAGGATCTCGGAGCAGCGTTCAATGGATATCCCGCCCCACCAAGAGACTCGACCCAAGGCTTTTTATTGGCCTGGCAACCAACCTGGGAACAAAGGGCCGTCACCTCGGACCGATGCTACCAGAGGCACCCGTCAACGGGCACTGGGAACGGTCAATAATTACGCGCCAGGGAAGGGGTTTACGGGGCACTACCCTCATCCCATTCATCGTGCCCCAACGCCTAGGACACCTCTAGTCCTAGTCTCTCGCAACCAGTGAGCGTCGATTGGCGTTGTTTATAGAGGTTCCAAAGCCTCTCTTCTGACGCATGAGGTAGCTGCCAGGTCCTTATATGTAGATAGAGGAAGAAAAGAGAAACAGGGACATGATAGGAGTAGGCTTTTTTTTGTTTTTTTTCTTTTTGTATAAGTGGGAGAGATAGAATAAAAGTAAAAAAAGAGAAGGATAGAGTAAAAAAAAAGGAAGGAATGACGCACTTAGTCTGGAATCTCGTTTTCGACCAAATCGACAAGGGAAGCCCTACCAGGGGTACCCAGAAGAGGTACCCCCGCCGACATAGCTCGAAAAGTCAAAGGTACACACAAGCTCTCTTCCCGCGACAAGGGGGCGTCACCTCTCCCTCTACATTCTTTGAAGAGATCTACATTCTTTTCTACAGCTTGCACTTAGTGTTGCTACCGTTCCTCTGACTACTGATTGCCCTTAGTGTGGCCACTTTTCTTTTAACTACTGCTTGACCTTCGTGTTGCCACTTCTCTTCTTACTACTGCTTACCCTTTGAGTGTTGCCACTTTTCTTCCTAATACAGCTTGCACTTAGTGTTGCCACCCTTCTTCAGACTACTGCTTGCCCTTTGAGTCTTGCCACTTTTCTTCTTACTACAGCTTGCACTTAGTGTTGCCACCTTTCTTCTGACTACTGATTGCCTTTTGAGTGTTACCACTTTTCTTCTGACTACTGATTGCCCTTAGTTTTGCCACCTTTCTACTAACTACTGATTGCCCTTTGACTGTTGCCACTTTTCTTCTTACTACAGATTGCACTTAGTGTTGCCACCCTTCTTTCGACTACTGCTTGCTCTTTGAGTGTTGCCACTTTTCTTTTTACTACAGCTTGCACTTAAACGTTGCCACCTTTTTTCTGACTACTGATTGCCCTTCGTGTGGCCACTTCTCTTCTGACTCCAGCTTGCGTTTTGAGTGTTGCTACTTTTCTTCTTACTACAGCTTGCGTTTTGAGTGTTGCCACCCTTCTTCTGACTACTGCTTGCCCTTTGAGTGTTGCCACTTTTCTTCTTACTACTGCCTGCCCTTCGTGTTGCCACTTTACTTCTGACTATTGCTTGCCCTTTGAGTGATGCCACTTCTCTTCTTACTACTGCTTGCCCTTTGAGTGTTGCAACATTTCTTCTTACTCCTGCTTGCCCTTCGTGTTGCCACTTTTCTTTTGAGTACTGCTTGCCTTTTGAGTGTTTCCACTTTTCTTCGGACTACTGCTTGCTCTTCGTGTTGCGACTTTTCTTCTGACTACTGATTGCATTTTGAGTGTTGCCACTTTTCTTCTTACTACTGCTTGCCTTTCGTGTTGCCACTTTTCTTCTTACTACTGCTTGCCCTTTAAGTTTTGCCACTTTTCTTCTGACTACTGATTGCCCATAGTGTTGCGACCTTTTTACTGACTAATGATTGCCCTTTGAGTGTTGCCACTTTTCTTCTTACTACAGCTTGCACTTTATGTTGCTACTTTTCTTTTGACTACTAATTGCACTTAATGTTGCCACCTTTATTCTGATTACTGATTGCCCTTTGAGTGTTTTCACTTTTAATCTGACTACTCCTTGCCCTTCGTGTTGCCACTTCTCTTCTTACTACTGCTTGCCTTTTGGTGTTGCAACTTTTCTTCCTATTACAGCTTGCATTTAGTGTTGCCACCCTTCTTCTGACTACTGCTTTCCCTTTGAGTGTTGCCTCTTTTCTCCTTCATACTACATGCCCTTCGTTTTGCCACTTATCTTCTGACTATTGCTTGCCCTTTGAGTGATGCGACTTATCTTCTTACTACTGCTTGCCCTTTTGAGTGTTGCCACTTTTCTTCTAACTACTGTTTTCCCTTTGAGGGTTGCTACTTTTCTTCTTACTACTGCTTGCCCTTCGTGTTGCCACTTTTCTTTTGACTAATGCTTGCCTTTTGAGTGTTGCCACTTTTGTTCTGACAGCTGCTTGCCCTTCTTGTTGCCACTTTTCTTCTACTACTGCTTGCCTTTGGAGTGTTGCCACTTTTCTTATTACTACTGCTTGCCCTTTGAGTGTTGCCAATTTTCTTATTACTACTGTTTGCCCTACGTGTTGCCACTTTTCTGCTGACTATTGCTTGCCCTTTAAGTGTTACAACTTTTCTTCTGACTACTGCTTGCCCTTCGTGTTGCCACTTTTCTTCTGACTACTGCTTGCCATTTGAGTATTGCCACTTATCTTCTTACTACTGCTTGCCCTTCGTGTTGACACTTTTCTTCTGACTACTGTTTCCCTTTGAGTGTTGCAACTTTTCTTCATACTACAGCTTGCACTTAGTGTTGCTACCTTTCTTCTAACTATTGATTGCTCTTGGTATTGCTACTTTTCTTCTTAGTAAAGCTTGCACTTAGTGTTGCTACCTTTCTTCTGATTACTGATTGCCCTTACTGTTGCCACTTATTTTCTTTTTACAGCTTTCACTTAGTGTTGCTACCTTTCCTCTGACTACTGATTTCCCTTAGTGTGGCCACTTTTCTTCTTACTACTGCTTGACCTTGTTGTTGCCACTTCTCTTCTTACTACTGCTTGTGTTTTGAGTGTTGCGACTTTTGTTCTTAATACAGCTTGCACTTAGTGTTGCCACCCTTCTTCTGACTACTGCTTACCCTTTGAGTGTTGCCACTTTTCTTCTTACTACAGCTTGCACTTAGTGTTGCCACCTTTCTTATGACTACTGATTGCCTTTTGAGTCTTACCACTTTTCTTCTGAATACTGATTGCCCTTAGTTTTGCCACCTTTCTACTGACTACAGATTGTATTTGACTGTTGCCACTTTTCTTCTTAATACAGATTGCACTTAATGTTGCCACCCTTCTTTCGACTACTGCTTGCTCTTTGAGTGTTGCCACTTTTCTTCTTACTACAGCTTGCACGTAAAGGTTGCCACCTTTTTTCTGACTACTGATTGCCCTTCGTGTGGCCACTTCTCTTCTGACTACTGCTTGCGTTTTGAGTGTTGCCACTTTTCTTCTTACTACTGCCTTCCCTTCGTGTTGCCACTTTTCTTCTGACTAATGCTTGGTTTATGATTGATGCCACTTACCTTCTTACTACTGCTTGCCCTTTGAGTGTTGCTACTTTTCTTCTTACTACTACTTGCCCTTCGTGTTGCCACTTTCTTCTGACTACTGCTTGCCCTTTGAGTGTTGCAACATTATTTCTTCCCCCCCCTGCTTGCCCTTCATGTTGCCACTTTTCTTCTGAGTACTGCTTGCCTTTTGAGTGTTGCCACTTTTCTTCCGACTACTGCTTGCCCTTCGTGTTGCCACTTTTATTCGAGCGAATGATTGCCTTTTGAATGTTGCCACTTTTTTTCTTACTCCTGCTTGCCCTCCGCGTTGCCACTTTTCTTCTTACTACTGCTTGCCCTTTGAGTGTTCCCACTTTTCTAATCACTACTGATTGCCCATAGTGTTGCGACCTTTTTACTGACTAATGATTGCCCTTTGAGTGTCGCTACTTTTCTGCTTACTACAGCTTGCACTTTATGTTGCTATTTTTCTTCTGACTTCTAATTGCACCTAGTGTTGCCACCTTGATTCTGACTATTGCTTGCCCTTTGAGTGTTTCCACGTTTCTTCTGACTACTGCTTGCCTTTTGAGTGGTGCCACTTTTCTTCTGACTACTGCTTGCCTTTTGAGTGTTGCCACGTTTCTTCTGACTACTGCTTGCCCTTCGTGTTGCCACTTTTCTTCTGACTATTGCTTGCCCTTTGAGTGTTCCACGTTTCTTCTGACTACTGCTTGCCCTTTGAGTGGTGCCACTTTTTTTCTGACTACTGCTTGCCCTTTGAGTGTTGCAAATTTTCTTCTGACTACTGCTTACCCTTTGAGTGTTGCCACTTTTCTTCTGACTATTGCTTGGCCTTTGAGTGATGCCACTTTTCTTCTGATTACTGCTTGCCCTTTGAGTGTTGCCACTTTTCTTCTGACTACTGCTTGCCCTTTGAGTGTTGCCACGTTTCTTCTGACTACTGCTTGCCCTTTGAGTGTTGCCACTTTTCTTCTTACTACTGCTTGCCCTTCGTGTTGCCACTTTTCTTCACACTACTGCTTGCCCTTCGTGTTACCACTTTTCTTCAGACTACTGCTTGCCCTTTGAGTGTTGCCACTTTTCTTCTGACTATTGCTTGCCCTTTGAGTGATGCCACTTTTCTTCTGATTACTGCTTGCCCTTTGAGTGTTGCCACTTTTCTTCTGACTACTGCTTGCCCTTTGAGTGTTGCCACGTTTCTTCTGACTACTGCTTGCCCTTTGAGTGTTGCCACTTTTCTTCTTACTACTGCTTGCCCTTCGTGTTGCAATTTTTTTTTCTGACTACTGCTTGCCCTTTGAGTGCTGCCACTTTTCTTCAGACTACTGCTTGCCCTTCGTGTTACCACTTTTCTTCAGACTACTGCTTGCCCTTTGAGTGTTGCCACTTTTCTTCTGACTACTGCTTGACCTTCGTGATGCCACTTCTCTTCTAACTACTGCCTGCCCTTCGTGTTGCCACTTTTCTTCTGACTACTGATGGCTTTTGAGTGCGCCACTCCTCTTCTTACTACTGCTTACCCTTTGATGGTTGCCACTTTTCTTCTTACTACTACTTGCCCTTCGTGATGCTACTTTTCTTCTGACTACTGCTTGCCTTTTGAGTGTTGCCACTTTTCTTTGGACTACTGCTTGCCCTTCGTGTTGCCATTTTTTCTGACTACTGATTGCCTTTTGAGTGTTGCCACTTTTCTTTTTACTACTGCTTGCCCTTAAAGTGTTGCTACTTTTCTTCTCACTACTGCTTGCCCTTAAAGTGTTGCCACTTTCCTTCTGACTACTGATTGCCCATAGTGTTGCGACCTTTCTACTGACTAATGATTGCCCTTTGAGTGTTGCCACTTTTCTTCTTACTACAGCTTGCACTTTATGTTGCTACTTTTCTTCTGACTACTAATTTCACTTAGTGTTGCCACCTTTATTCTGATTACTGATTGCCCTTGAATGTTGCCACTTTTATTCTGACTACTGCTTGCCCTTCGTGTTGCCACTTCTCTTCTTACTACTGCTTGCCTTTTGAGTGTTGCCACTTTTCTTCTTAATACAGCTTGCACTTAGTGTTACCACCCTTCTTCTGACTACTGCTTTCCCTTTGAGTGTTGCCACTTTTCTTCTTACTACTGCATGCCCTTAGTTTTCCCACTTTTCTTTGACTATTGCTTACCCTTTGAGTGATGCCACTTCTCTTCTTACTAGTGCTTGCCCTTTGAGTGTTGCTACTTTTCTTCTTACTATTGCTTGCCCTTCGTGTTGCCACTTTTCTTCTGACTAATGCTTGCCTTCTGAGTGTTGTCACTTTTCTTCTGACAACTGCTTGCCCTTCTTGTTGCCACTTTTCTTCTGACTACTGCTTGCCTTTTGAGTGTTGCCACTTTTCTTATTACTACTGCTTGCCCTTTGAGTGTGTCCACTTTTCGTATGACTACTGCTTGCCCTTTGAGTGATGCCACTTTTCTTCTGACTACTGCTTGCCCTTCGTGTTGCCACTTTTCTTCTGACTACTGCTTGGCTTTTGAGTGTTCCTACTTTTCTTATTACTACTGCTTGCGCTGCGTGTTGCCACTTTTCTTGTGACTATTGCTTGCTCTTTGAGTGATGCCACTTTTCTTCTGATTACTGCTTACCCTTTAAGTGTTACAACTTTTCTTCTGCCTACTGTTTGCCCTTCGTGTTGCCACTTTCTTCTGACCACTGCTTGCCCTTCGTGTTGCCACTTTTCTTCTTACTTATGCTTAGCCTTTAAGTGTTGCCACTTTTCTTCTGACTACTGTTTCCCTTTGAGTGTTGCAACTTTTCTTCATACTACAGCTTGCACTTAGTGTTGCTACCTTTTTCTAACTACTGATTGCTCTTGGTATTGCCACTTTTCTTCTTAGTAAAGCTTGCTCTTAGTGTTGCTACCTTTCTTCTGATTACTGATTGTCCTTAGTTACAAGGAGTTACAAGGAAAGAAGGTACCCTAGGAGACCTTACGGTCCATTCAAAGAGGGTACCTTGGGACTAGCAATCGAGCGGGCACATGGCTGCTCAATTGTTTTGCGTCCCTAAACGGCCACTTTTCAAGACTTTGTCTAGTCTTGACTTGAACTGGTCAACAGATTCACTGTTGACAACTTCCACTGGAAGTGCGTTCCACTTACCGCAGATACTGTAGGTGAAAAAGTTTCCACACAGATTGCGGTTGTAACGCTTCAGTTCAAGTTTGAAGCCGTGATTGCGCGTTCTGTTCTCACTCAGTGTGAAAATATCCCGGTAGTCAACATTGTCGAACCCTCGAAGTATTTTGAAAACCTCGATGAGCTGACCACGCATTCTACGGGTTTCCAACGAGAACAGATCTAATTCCGTTAGTCTATCCTCATAACTTTTATGTCGGATAGAGGGAATCAGTTTGGTTGCCCTGGCTTGTACGCGTTCCAACCTTGCGATGTCCTTTCGAAACGAAGGACTCCAAAATTGTACGGCATACTCCAGGTGCGGCCGAACTAGGGAGTTGTACAGACAAAGTACTATCTCCCTGTTACGGTATCCAAACTGGCGCTTTATGTAGCCTAACATCCTTTGGGCTTTCTTCTCTGCCTCGATGCACTGTTTCGAGAACTTGAGGTCGCTAGTGACAGTAACACCCAAGTCCTTCTCAGTGTCACTCGATTCGAGAGCAGTGCCCTTAAGGATATAATGAGATTGGGGATTTCTGTGGCCGATATGCATTACTTTGCACTTGTTCACGTTGAAAGGCATTTGCCACGTGTCCGACCACGTCCCAATCTTCCCAAGATCTTCCTGCAGGCGGGCAGTATTTCCATCCTTTGCAACGTTCATACCAAGCTTGGTATCATCGGCAAATTTGGAAATCTTGGCAACCATGTCACCGTCCATGTCGTTGACGTAGATGATGAATAGTAGTGGTCCCAGGACAGAACCTTGAGGCACTCCGCTAGTAACGGGCACCCACTCAGAAGCCTGTCCATTCACCACCACCCGTTGCCGTCTGCCACTTAGCCAGTTCTCGATCCAGCCGGCTACTTTTCCGTCTATGCCCAGCGCTCGCACTTTCCGGAGAAGGCGGCGGTGTGGTACCTTATCAAAGGCTTTCTGAAAGTCTAAGTAAACCACATCCACCGCCTTGTCCCGATCGTGCTCACTGAACACGAAGTGGAAGAATTCCACAAGGTTCGTCAGGCATGACCGTTGCCTTCGGAAGCCGTGCTGGGAACTCCTCAGTAGCAGGTTTGACTCTAAATACGACGTTATTTTCTCCACCATCATGCTTTCCATGAGTTTACCGACTATCGAAGTCAGACTGATAGGTCGGTAGTTTGACGGATGGCTGGAGGATCCTTTCTTGAAGATCGGAGTCACCTCCGCCTCACGCTAGTCTCTAGGAACGCATCCGGTCCGGATTGACATGTTAAAGATAGCGCACAGATGTCGTGATACTTCATCGCACACTTCCTTCAACACCTTGGGTAGAAACCCGTCCGGTCCAGGGGACTTATTCGTCTTTAGGTCAGCGATCTTTTTCTTCATTTCTCCTTCGGTGAAGTCCATTGCCTCCAGCTTTTCCCCCGAGTAGGAATCCGTGGGCTGGGGGATGGGACCACACTCTTTAGTAAACACTGAGGAGAAGTATTCATTGAGAAGGTTAGCATTTTCTGCATCTGACTGAGTTAATGCACCCTCCTCGTCCACTAGGGGCCCAATCCTACGATGGATTGGTTTACGGCTATTTACATAGCCGAAGAACTCCTTGGGATTCTCCTTGCAGAGTCTCGCCACTCGGAGTTCCTCAGTACGCTTAGCCGCCCTTATGCTGGACTTCACTCTCCTGGCTAGCCTCCGGTACTCGTCAAAGGCACCCGAGATCTTCGATCGCCGGTACGCATTTCTCTTCTCCCCAAGCAGTTGGCCGATTTCTCGATTAAACCACTTTGGTTGAACAGAAGACCGACGGAGGCATTTCAGAGGGATGCAACTTGATTGAAGACTCATGAATTTATTTTTGAAATTGTTCCACGAATCCTCAACCTCTTCGCATACCGCTAGCCTTACATCAGTCAGCCCAGCACGAAGGCGCGCAAAGTCTGCTCTTCTCAAGTCAAGTTTCCTTGATTGACTGGCAACAGACCTTACCTTCGGGATCTTGACGGTAAATCTAACTAGCTGGTGATCACTGCCACCGAGCTCTTCGCCTACAGAGACATCCTCAACGATATCATCCTCAGAGGTGAAGACCAAGTCGAGGATATTGTCTCCTCTCGTCGGTTCTCTGACCCATTGAGTGAGGAACTCGTTGTTGGCGAACTCCAGGAGTAGCGCGCTCTCGCCACAGGCTGCTCTGGTTTCCCAGTCAACTTGTCTGTTGAAGTCGCCCATAACGATGCAGGCAGCTTACCTTCACACTAGTGCGAAGGCGGGCCGCTAGCAGGGACTGCAAGCCCCGTGCTTGAGAATCACCAATAAGGGTGACTCTTGCACATTTGTCAGCAGGCGACTTATTCTTTCCTCTCGGAAGCGACTTGCCGCTTTCCTCTTGTATCTCTGCATTTTTCTTTTTTTTCTTCCTCATCTTATTTTTCTTCTCTTCATTTGTTTTCTCTTCTTCCGTTTCTCTTTTCTCTTCTTCTCTTTCCACTTTCCCATGCGAACCAGTAGCGCTCGAATCCTCTACACTGGGGTGAGCTGCATTATGGTCCTTTTTCTTCTTTTTCTTTTTCTTCTTCTCATTGGCTCCTCATGGCAGAAGTGGGACTGCCAATGCAGTTTCACCTCCTTGGGCTGGAGTCACATCGGCGGAACCACCCAAGTCAGTCGGACTTTCGTCTCGAGCTTGAGCCGACTGGGCCTCTAGTTTAGAGGCTAGCTCTAGGATCTTTTCCTCGAGACGCCGAATGTGAAGCGCGTGCTGCGTTTCTAGGGTCTGCAGTTTATTTTCCAGCGCCCTAGATTTTTCTTCAGAGGCTGTGAAGAGATCCTTGAGTTCATTGCAGCATGCCACTGCCTCTCGGATCTCTCCTTTAAGGATGCAATCGGTGCATATACTTCCCGGGTGGCATTTCGAAAAACATCCTTCCGGGAAGTCCACGCACCACTTATCCTTCTGGCATATCGCACATGTATATTTAAGTGCAGCTGGACCTTTTTTCCCTGTCATTTTAAACACTTTCTCTCTTTCAAAACTTTGTGACCAATCAATAGAAAAAAGGGGGTTGGTGAGTTCTCCCCGCGTGAGTCGCTCCCGCCTATCGATCGGAGACGTTTCGGATCTTTCAGAAGGCACGCTCCATGTGCTGCTGTTCGTCCGACCGAGTCGTCAAGCCTCGGCGTGCCGTGGCTCCCAACCAAGCAGCACAGACGGTCCCCGAAGGGGCCATCGATTTGTCACCAGGTGAACAACAACGAAGCACGCCCCTTACTAAACTCCTACTAGTTCCCTTCACAACGGCCAGGATCTCGGAGCAGCGTTCAATGGATATCCCGCCCCACCAAGAGACTCGACCCAAGGCTTTTTATTGGCCTGGCAACCAACCTGGGAACAAAGGGCCGTCACCTCGGACCGATGCTACCAGAGGCACCCGTCAACGGGCACTGGGAACGGTCAATAATTACGCGCCAGGGAAGGGGTTTACGGGGCACTACCCTCATCCCATTCATCGTGCCCCAACGCCTAGGACACCTCTAGTCCTAGTCTCTCGCAACCAGTGAGCGTCGATTGGCGTTGTTTATAGAGGTTCCAAAGCCTCTCTTCTGACGCATGAGGTAGCTGCCAGGTCCTTATATGTAGATAGAGGAAGAAAAGAGAAACAGGGACATGATAGGAGTAGGCTTTTTTTTGTTTTTTTTCTTTTTGTATAAGTGGGAGAGATAGAATAAAAGTAAAAAAAGAGAAGGATAGAGTAAAAAAAAAGGAAGGAATGACGCACTTAGTCTGGAATCTCGTTTTCGACCAAATCGACAAGGGAAGCCCTACCAGGGGTACCCAGAAGAGGTACCCCCGCCGACATAGCTCGAAAAGTCAAAGGTACACACAAGCTCTCTTCCCGCGACAAGGGGGCGTCACCTCTCCCTCTACATTCTTTGAAGAGATCTACATTCTTTTCTACAGCTTGCACTTAGTGTTGCTACCGTTCCTCTGACTACTGATTGCCCTTAGTGTGGCCACTTTTCTTTTAACTACTGCTTGACCTTCGTGTTGCCACTTCTCTTCTTACTACTGCTTACCCTTTGAGTGTTGCCACTTTTCTTCCTAATACAGCTTGCACTTAGTGTTGCCACCCTTCTTCAGACTACTGCTTGCCCTTTGAGTCTTGCCACTTTTCTTCTTACTACAGCTTGCACTTAGTGTTGCCACCTTTCTTCTGACTACTGATTGCCTTTTGAGTGTTACCACTTTTCTTCTGACTACTGATTGCCCTTAGTTTTGCCACCTTTCTACTAACTACTGATTGCCCTTTGACTGTTGCCACTTTTCTTCTTACTACAGATTGCACTTAGTGTTGCCACCCTTCTTTCGACTACTGCTTGCTCTTTGAGTGTTGCCACTTTTCTTTTTACTAAAGCTTGCACTTAAACGTTGCCACCTTTTTTCTGACTACTGATTGCCCTTCGTGTGGCCACTTCTCTTCTGACTCCAGCTTGCGTTTTGAGTGTTGCTACTTTTCTTCTTACTACAGCTTGCGTTTTGAGTGTTGCCACCCTTCTTCTGACTACTGCTTGCCCTTTGAGTGTTGCCACTTTTCTTCTTACTACTGCCTGCCCTTCGTGTTGCCACTTTACTTCTGACTATTGCTTGCCCTTTGAGTGATGCCACTTCTCTTCTTACTACTGCTTGCCCTTTGAGTGTTGCAACATTTCTTCTTACTCCTGCTTGCCCTTCGTGTTGCCACTTTTCTTTTGAGTACTGCTTGCCTTTTGAGTGTTTCCACTTTTCTTCGGACTACTGCTTGCTCTTCGTGTTGCGACTTTTCTTCTGACTACTGATTGCATTTTGAGTGTTGCCACTTTTCTTCTTACTACTGCTTGCCTTTCGTGTTGCCACTTTTCTTCTTACTACTGCTTGCCCTTTAAGTTTTGCCACTTTTCTTCTGACTACTGATTGCCCATAGTGTTGCGACCTTTTTACTGACTAATGATTGCCCTTTGAGTGTTGCCACTTTTCTTCTTACTACAGCTTGCACTTTATGTTGCTACTTTTCTTTTGACTACTAATTGCACTTAATGTTGCCACCTTTATTCTGATTACTGATTGCCCTTTGAGTGTTTTCACTTTTAATCTGACTACTCCTTGCCCTTCGTGTTGCCACTTCTCTTCTTACTACTGCTTGCCTTTTGGTGTTGCAACTTTTCTTCCTATTACAGCTTGCATTTAGTGTTGCCACCCTTCTTCTGACTACTGCTTTCCCTTTGAGTGTTGCCTCTTTTCTCCTTCATACTACATGCCCTTCGTTTTGCCACTTATCTTCTGACTATTGCTTGCCCTTTGAGTGATGCGACTTATCTTTTTACTACTGCTTGCCCTTTTGAGTGTTGCCACTTTTCTTCTAACTACTGTTTTCCCTTTGAGGGTTGCTACTTTTCTTCTTACTACTGCTTGCCCTTCGTGTTGCCACTTTTCTTTTGACTAATGCTTGCCTTTTGAGTGTTGCCACTTTTGTTCTGACAGCTGCTTGCCCTTCTTGTTGCCACTTTTCTTCTACTACTGCTTGCCTTTGGAGTGTTGCCACTTTTCTTATTACTACTGCTTGCCCTTTGAGTGTTGCCAATTTTCTTATTACTACTGTTTGCCCTACGTGTTGCCACTTTTCTGCTGACTATTGCTTGCCCTTTAAGTGTTACAACTTTTCTTCTGACTACTGCTTGCCCTTCGTGTTGCCACTTTTCTTCTGACTACTGCTTGCCATTTGAGTATTGCCACTTATCTTCTTACTACTGCTTGCCCTTCGTGTTGACACTTTTCTTCTGACTACTGTTTCCCTTTGAGTGTTGCAACTTTTCTTCATACTACAGCTTGCACTTAGTGTTGCTACCTTTCTTCTAACTACTGATTGCTTTTGGTATTGCTACTTTTCTTCTTAGTAAAGCTTGCACTTAGTGTTGCTACCTTTCTTCTGATTACTGATTGCCCTTACTGTTGCCACTTATTTTCTTTTTACAGCTTTCACTTAGTGTTGCTACCTTTCCTCTGACTACTGATTTCCCTTAGTGTGGCCACGTTTCTTCTTACTACTGCTTGACCTTGTTGTTGCCACTTCTCTTCTTACTACTGCTTGTGTTTTGAGTGTTGCGACTTTTGTTCTTAATACAGCTTGCACTTAGTGTTGCCACCCTTCTTCTGACTACTGCTTACCCTTTGAGTGTTGCCACTTTTCTTCTTACTACAGCTTGCACTTAGTGTTGCCACCTTTCTTATGACTACTGATTGCCTTTTGAGTCTTACCACTTTTCTTCTGAATACTGATTGCCCTTAGTTTTGCCACCTTTCTACTGACTACAGATTGTATTTGACTGTTGCCACTTTTCTTCTTAATACAGATTGCACTTAATGTTGCCACCCTTCTTTCGACTACTGCTTGCTCTTTGAGTGTTGCCACTTTTCTTCTTACTACTGCTTGCCCTTCGTGTTGCCTTTTTTTCTGACTACTGCTTGCCTTTTGAGTGTTGCCACTTTTCTTCTAGCTACTGCTTGCCCTTCGTGTTGCTACTTCTCTTCTGACTAATGCTTGCCTTTTGAGTGTTGCCACTTTTGTTCTGACAGCTGCTTGCCCTTCTTGTTGCCACTTTTCTTCTACTACTGCTTGCCTTTGGAGTGTTGCCACTTTTCTTTTTACTACAGCTTGCACGTAAAGGTTGCCACCTTTTTTCTGACTACTGATTGCCCTTCGTGTGGCCACTTCTCTTCTGACTACTGCTTGCGTTTTGAGTGTTGCCACTTTTCTTCTTACTACTGCCTTCCCTTCGTGTTGCCACTTTTCTTCTGACTAATGCTTGGTTTATGATTGATGCCACTTACCTTCTTACTACTGCTTGCCCTTTGAGTGTTGCTACTTTTCTTCTTACTACTACTTGCCCTTCGTGTTGCCACTTTTCTTCTGACTACTGCTTGCCCTTTGAGTGTTGCAACATTATTTCTTCCCCCCCCTGCTTGCCCTTCATGTTGCCACTTTTCTTCTGAGTACTGCTTGCCTTTTGAGTGTTGCCACTTTTCTTCCGACTACTGCTTGCCCTTCGTGTTGCCACTTTTATTCGAGCGAATGATTGCCTTTTGAATGTTGCCACTTTTTTTCTTACTCCTGCTTGCCCTCCGCGTTGCCACTTTTCTTCTTACTACTGCTTGCCCTTTGAGTGTTCCCACTTTTCTTATCACTACTGATTGCCCATAGTGTTGCGACCTTTTTACTGACTAATGATTGCCCTTTGAGTGTCGCTACTTTTCTGCTTACTACAGCTTGCACTTTATGTTGCTATTTTTCTTCTGACTTCTAATTGCACCTAGTGTTGCCACCTTGATTCTGATTACTGATTGCCCTTTGAGTGTTGCCACTTTTATTCTAAATACTGCTTGCCCTTCGTGTTGCCACTTTTCTTCTGACTGCTGATTGCCTTTGTGTGTTGCCACTTGTCTTGTGACTACTGCTTGCCCTTTGATTGTGGCAACTTTTCACCTCACTAATGCTTGCCCTTCGTGTTGCCACTTTTCTTCTGACTACTGCTTGCCTTTTAAGTGTTGCCTCTTTTTTTCTGACTACTGCTTGCCCTTTGTGTTGCCACTTTTCTTCTTACTACAGATTGCACTTAGTGTTGCCACCGTTCTTCTGCCTACTGATTGCCCTTTGAGTGTTACCACCTTTCTTCTGACTACTGATTGACCTTAGTTTTGCCACCTTTTTACTGCCTACTGATTGCTCTTTGAGTGTTGCCACTTTTCTTTTTACCCCCGCTTGCACTTAGTGTGGCCACTCTTCTTCTGACTACTGCTTGCTCTTTGAGTGTTGCCACTTTTATTCTCACTACAGCTTGCACTTAGTGTTGCCACCTTTCATCTGACTAGTGATTGCCCTTAGTGTGGCCACTTCTTTTTGGACTACTGCTTGCCCTTTGAGTGTTGCCACTTTTCTTCTTTTTACTGCATGCCCTTCGTGTTGCCACTTTTCTTCTTACTATCGCTTGCCCTTTGAGTAATGCCACTTCTCTTCTTACTACTGTTTGCCCTTTCGAATGTTGCCACTTTTCTTTTTACTACAGCTTGCCCTTCGCGTTATGACTTTTCTTTTGACTACTGCTTGCCTTTTGAGTGTTGCTACTTTTCTTCTGACTACTGCTTGCCCTTTGTGTTGCCACTTTTCTTCTGACTACTCCTTTTCTTTTAAGTGTGGCCACTTTTCTTCTTACTACTGCTTCCCCTTTGTGTTGCCACTTTTCTTCTGACTCCTTCTTGCCCATGGAGTGTTGCCTTTTTCTTTTTGCTATTGCATGCCCTTCGTGTTGCCACTTTTCTTCTAACTATTTATTGCCTTTTGACTGTTGCCACTTTTTTCTGAATACTGCTTGCCCTTCATGTTGCCACTTCTCTTCTGACTACTGCTTGCCTTTGAGTGTTGCCACTTTTCTTCTGACTACTGCTGGCCCTTTGAGTGTTGCAAATTTTCTTCTGACTACTGCTTGCCCTTTGAGTGTTGCCACTTTTCTTCTGACTATTGCTTGCCGTTTGTGTTGCCACTTTTCTTCTGACTACTGCTTGCCCTTAAGTGTTGCCACTTTTCTTCTGACTACTGCTTGCCCTTTGAGTGATGCCACTTCTCTTCTTACTACTGCTTGCCCTTTGAGTGTTGCCACTTTTCTTCTGACTACTGCTTGCCTTTTGTGTTGCCACTTTTCTTCTGACTACTGCTTGCCCTTCGTGTTGCCTTTTTTTCTGACTACTGCTTGCCTTTTGAGTGTTGCCACTTTTCTTCTAGCTACTGCTTGCCCTTCGTGTTGCTACTTCTCTTCTGACTACTGATTGCCTTTTGAGTGTTGCCACTTTTCTTCTTACTACTGTTTGCCCTTCGTGTTGCCACGTTTCTTCTGACTACTGTTTGCCCTTTGAGTGTTGCCACTTTTTTTTACTACTGATTGCCCTTAGTGTTGCCACCTTTCTACTGACTAATGATTGCTCTTTGGGTGTTGCCACTTTTCTTCTTACTACAGCTTGCACTTAGTGTTGCTACTTTTCTTCTGACTACTGATTGCCCTTACTGTTGCTTCCTCTATTCTGATTACTGATTGCCCTTTGAGTGTTGCCACTTTTATTCTGAATACTGATTGCCCTTAGTGTTGCAACCTTTCTTCTGACTACTGCTTTCCCTTTGAGTGTTGCCACTTTTTTTCTTACTACAGCCTCCCCTTAGTATTGCCACCTTTCTTCTGACTTCTGATTGCCCTTTGTGTTGCCACTTCTTTCCTGACTACTGCTTTCCCTTTGAGTGTTTCCGCTTTTATTCTTACTACAGCTTGCACTTTGTGTTGCCTCCTTTCTTCTGACTACTGATTGCCCTTAGTGTTGCTACCTTTTTACTGACTACTGATTGCCCTTGAGTGTTGCGACTTTTTTTCTTACTACAGCTTGCACTTAGTGTTGCCACCTTTCTTTTGACTACTGATTGCCCTTTGAGTGATGCCACTTTTCTTCTTACTACTGCTTGCTCTTAGTGTTGCCACTTCTATTCTTACTACTGCTCGCCCTTTGAGTGTTGCAACTTTTTTTCTTTTACAATGCAGTAGATTGCACATGCTAAGCCCCTTTGATTGCATTAATTTTATTACTCCTGGGGAAACCAACCCCTTATAAACCCCCATTTTTGTCTTCTCTCGAAATTAACGTCACCGTGACCTCTGCGCCTGGGTGCCATGCGCACATCTCTCATACAAGGGCGACCGCGTCTTCCAAGTTGCTTTTCCGAATCTTCCATATTAAATCCGGGTTGCCAGTTTTTAGTTTCGTTTTGACTATTACGAAATCTTCCTCCACTTCCTTCTACTTTATCCTACTATTACAACTACTAGAATCCGGATAAGGAGGAATGCAACAGCAGACTACCAGGAACCAGATCCCAAATCACCAACGAACAAGTTAATAGTAAGGAGTACAGGACCTTCCATGTACAAGTTTTAATTTCTTCACAAAAGTCTTGTTATTTTTACCACACACATGTACATGAACACTGAATTATACAGGAGTGGGAATATATGAGAAGTAGAAGCTACACTAGGATGTAGCAGTATGCATACTTTAAAGACACTTGTTTTTTTTTTTACTTCTGTTATCTCTATTATATTATTTTTTGCATTTATCTGTTCATCTTATTTCTTACCTTTTAACAGGCGCTTGCACTTGTATGTACATTAATTGATGGATTGTTTGTAAATCATGTGAATCAAGATATTTATAGACGTACTCACAATTGTACATAAATACAATGGCAATTTTGCTACAGTTTCCCTTAAAATCGCATTTACATTTACCACAAGAATTTTACACCTTCTCGACTTCGTTTTAGGAGTGGAGTACCTGTTTTCTTTTTACATCTACGTATGTATATACTCTTATCCTCTTTAATATGAGTCTACTTTATTATCCCGTTGAGTCCACAAAACACTAAAACCCAAATAACCCAAAATCCTTCATGAGAACTATTGAGATACCTTTTTAGGACCGTTAAATAATACCTCAAATTACGGATAAAATAATACAAATCTACTTAAAAGTAGCCCGGTCCAGATTTTTTTTTTAAAATATGGGCAAGGCTACTTTTAAGTGCGCCAGCGCCACCATGTACCGCGCGCATAATTCTCAGGTCAGTGAACGCTCTTGATCCGAGAAAAACTGTAACCCTTAAATAAGACCCCCCACTACATTTTACAAATTCTCTAGCAAACAAGTAAGCGAGTCCATAACATCTCGAAGGAACCCCGAGGTCAAACTAGTAAGATACCCGGGCACGTTACTTCCTTAATTCAAGGTCTCGGTGAGTGTGGTTGTAGCAGAAACACCTGAAATCAGGTTTTACTACTAATTTGCTCTCACGAGAGACCTGTTTGTTAGTCTTCAGTTTACGATGACGATATAATTGGTCATAAAATACGAGTTTTTTTCAATGATTTACAAGTTGAATTGGATGATGGGGATGGAAGATGATAGCGAAAGTGTTTGTTACTGTAAGACTAAATAATTCGACAGACGAGAAGAGCGTCCTTCAGGCGTGCCCGATGCAGCGTGAAGGCTACTCGTTGCTATAATAACCGCATACCATGACTGCTCACAGTGCCGTTTACTGTACTAGTTCAACAAAGGCCAGGTAATCTTCACAGTTACCTCAGTTCAGATAAGCTTTCTCTCAGGGCAGGCGAGATCATCATTCCAATAGCACTGAGGGAACTTTTTAGGGAACAATTCGTACAGAAGCCTGGTAGAGATGGCGGATGAATTTTCACTGATCCTCGAGGGGGTTTACCATCCAAAGGTTATTCTACGTTATATTAGTGAATACTAGTGAATACTAGTGGATAGTAGTGAATACTAGTGAAATCACTCTCGCGTTTAAATTGCGAAGAAAATTAATTGAACTGCGAATATTAACAGGTGTTTCGGAAGTATTTTGACTACTGATGATTTAAGGGAATCCCCCAAACTTCTTTTATCAATGCCACTTCGCAGAGGGGGGGGGGAGCTCAAGGGGGTTCAAGTCTTTTAATTACTTTTACTCCTTGTACGGACCTGTAGAAGGGAGATTTATAGCGCATCTCGGGAGCCAAAGATTTCGGGTTGTCGAAGGTGGTTAAAAAAAACACACCATCAACTTTAAGCTACTTTTCCCTACCTGACTTGAGACCGATCAACCAATAATCTTATCGCATTAATCACCTTTTCGTCTTGAGGAATCTTGATTCAAGATCTATAATAGACACTTGCAGTTCAGGAAATAGCTGTTGCGTATTGAAAGCTTCCACGAAGGCTTCTTTTTTTTTAATTCAAGGCACTAAGTCGGCGACTGCTGCCAAGAGCAGACTCGCCGAAATTGCGAGTGCTCTCTTACAAATTTGGGGCCTACTAATAGATTGAATATATAAAAAAAAATAAAACGAAAAGAAGCCATAATCACAAAAACAAACAAACAAATACTAAAAAAATAAGGGGTCATTTGGAAAAAAGCTTTCCATGAAGGTTCCAACTCTTGATAAACCAGCCTGGAATAGAAAGTAAAGGCCAGTTGTTCCCAAGACACGAATTCTGATACTTAAGATGCTCTTCGAACCGGCCGAGACATGGAACAAATCACTGAGCGCCTAGGGATGCCAGAGGCACAGTAACACCTGGGGATGTCAGAGGCACAGTAACACCTGGGGATACCAGAGGCACAGTAACCCCTGGGGATGCCAGAGGCACAGTAACACCTGGGGATGCCAGAGGCACAGTAACACCTGGGGATGTCAGAGGCACAGTAACACCTGGGGATGCCAGAGGCACAGTAACACCTGGGGATGCCAGAGGCACAGTAACACCTGGGGATGCCAGAGGCACAGTAACACCTGGGGATGCCAGAGGCACAGTAACACCTGGAACACGTGGATGCTAACTCGTATATGACAGGAACGGCTTCGTACAGGACAGTATCTGCCTCGTATAAGACAGGACTTACCTTGTACGAATATAAGACTCGAGCTGCCTTGAATAGAACAGGAGTTTCTGGTATAAGACAAGAGCTGTCTCGTATAGGACAGGAGTTGCCTCTTATAGGGCAGGAGATGCCTTGTATAGGACAGGAGTTGCCTCGTGTAGGGCAGGAACTTTATTCCTGTTGGGTTTTTGCCTCTTAGATTCAAATAACGCAGTGGATAAGGCGTTGGATTTCCTCACCTAATTACCAGGTTCGATTCCTTGTGAGACGAGATGCAAAATATGTAACACTTGTAAGCAGTACCGCAAATTGGTGGGGCGCCCAGTCTGAAGCAGACGTCTTCACACCCATGGCCACTTAAAACGCCGCTGTTTCATTCACCTATTTCCTTCGCGCACACAACACATCACTTCCGATGGGTTTTCACTCCACACTTTCCTGTGGATCTTCTATGAACCACTGGAGGGTTCCAAACGCTCGCTGGCTAGCGTCATAATACACTACCACCTTTCTCGTTGCCCCTTCCCCATTGAGGACCGGCCACTGGTGTCTTCGAGCTTATCATGTCATTCTGATCTTTATGCGAATTTTTTTATCCGGTCTGGGAACCTCATCCAAGATTGAGAAGGGACAGTTGGCACAATTAATTAAATAACAATGATATCTTCCTCTTTGGTACTCCATTTAGTCGAAAAAGACCATAAGAACTATTCATGTGGTATCGATCGCCGCTCCGTTCTTCAAATGATACCGCTATATCCCCTTAGGGTTCTGCCAGACCTTTTCCACCTCTCGAAGTGCAATCACACAAAATGTGTTCAAGGCGAACGCTGCAAGGACACATACGGTCTCCCGCGATTTCACGCACACGTACGCGCACATAGAAACCCGCGTGCGTATGAATTGTGTATGACGCGATGCGATGAGGCACGCATCAAACAACCTTGAAAACGGTGTGGATCGCTGAACACAAAGGGCGCTGTTCGCTCCACGACCGGATCCCCCTCCGTTATTCTCCAGAGGGGCAATGGGTAGGGGGGATGGGCGAGATGACCTAACCTGGTAACTTCACTACTATCGCCACTCGCAAAGTTATACGTTTGTCTTTCCTTCAACGAAGGGGTAAATCTAGGAATCGCTTCGCGGCGAGTTGGGAGGTGGCGGGGAATCTGCAAGACGAGATGCAAAAGACGGGCAGAGGAGACACGGGCGGTGGATAGACAGACGGTGGAGAAACGGGCAAGGGACATAAGGGCAGAGGAGAGACGGATGGAGAAACAGGCAGGAGAGAGAAGGGCAGAGGAGACACGGGCGGCGGAGAGACGGACGGTGGAGAGACGGGCAGGGGAGAGAAGGACATAGGAGAGACGGGCGATGGAGAGACGGGCAGGAGAGAGAAGGGCAGAGGAGAGACGGGCGGTGTAGAAACAAGCAGGGGAGATAAGGGCAGAGGAGACATGGGTGGTGGAAAGACGGACGGTGGAGAAACAGGCAAGAGAGAGAAGGGCAGAGGGGACACGGGCGGTGGAGAGACGGGCAGGAGAGAGAAGGGCAGAGGAGAGAGAGGCGGTAGAGAGACGGATGGTGGAGAAATGGGCAGGGAAGAGAAGGGCAGATGAGAGAGGGCGGTGAAAGAATAAGCAAAGAAGGACAGGCAGACGAGACAAGGGCAGGGGAGAGACGGGCATATGAGAGGCAGGCAGATGAGAGACGGGCAGAGGAGAGAGGGACTGCGGAGGAAGTCAGGAGAAAGCGAAAGCATCGAAAACTTGTTTCGACTCTTTTCCAGTCATGCTAAAACTAGTTTGACACCATCAAAGAAGATGATTACCACTAAAAACAAGGAGGATTTGGGGCTGTTGCCTCCAGTTACTGTTCACGAGGATTGGTAATATTGAGTGGTAATATTTCCGTTTTGATCGGGTTGGTCCGAGATATTTGGAAATTACGACTGGTTGTCCTTTCTGACGCCACGCGGATGCAGTAGGAATCCTTACGAAGACTCATCCTCTAAATCTTCACAGAGATGGCAATAAGAGAAACTCATGTTAAAGAATCCCTAATAAGAGATAAATGGACCTCCTCTTCGGCTATGAACTCCCCCCCCCCACAAAAAAAACACAACAAAAAAACAAAAACAACCACAACAACAAAACAAAACAAAACAAAAAAAACACCAACCCATTAATGTTGTGGACGCCGTGGGAAGCTGAGAGGGTAAACATGACTTGAGATGACAATACAAACGTGTTACCTTCTCGCATTCTGGTGTCTTTGGAATGCATCGGGGGCACGTCTGCAGCTTCTGTTTTCAAGGTTGCCTCATTCTCTTGCTGATCTCGAGCTCACCTTTTGTCTTTTATATATATTTTTTTATCTTCCTCTCATATTTTCCATTGTTCTATTTCGCTTCGCTTTTCTCGCTTGTTTTGAATAGCAGATTCCGAAATTGACGAAGAATTAAAGTGAGGAATAAGTAAAATAATAAGAAAGGTTAATTTTAATTAAGGAAGCAAAACTTGCTTTTATTTAGACTTTCGTGCCTTGAAGGGGAGGCTTTGCTCATTACTGGTACGACTGGAATTCGACTGGTAAACAGCACAGGGATCCATGTGGCAACTGTAAGGAACTCAATTTGTTTTGGTTTCGAAAACAAAAACGGTTTCCGCTATGCGATGGTAGATATGTATTCGAGTAGTCAATGCGTTTAGATTTAAATATCTAAACGATTACAAAGGGTCCAAATAAACTGAATTTCAGATTTAATTAAAAGTTTTGTATTTTTCAAGAACATAAAAAGACGCCATTTTTTTATACCATTTTTAACTTGACCGCGAACTTCCAAAACTGCATGCATCATCAACCATGCGTTTTGGCCATGAGGCCACAACTGAACAGAGAGGAGTACCTAAGTTGCAAAAGCTTCTACGTCATTATGAAAGCTTTGAAGTTCAAGGATTGTTAATTTGCATGTTAATTTAATGAAGAGGCTGGTTAAAGACGAACCTTCACACAGCAGTATGTAACTTTGCCCCCTAGGCACAACAAATCAAGTGGCGCGAACAACTTGCGTGCATTTGGGTGAGTGGGGACTGGGTACCCTTTGAGCTGATACAACCTTCAAAATCAGTGTGCTGAAATTTACTCTGTACTGTTTCTCCGAAATAAAAAAAAATTATAATTATCTTGAAAGACGAGTGAAGTGCAATGAGAGGTACGTTTTTTACCGTAATGAGAAACCATTTTCACAATTCTTAGATAAATATAAAACCCTTGAGCAAAGGATCGTGGTAACCACAAGGTAAAACAACACTTGACAATGTTCACTATGTTGAGTTGTGACGAAACAAAACCAACTCTCAAAAATTGTCAAGGACGAGATGACGCGCTTGGAATTTGGCGAGAGAAAGAGACCAGTTTGGTCAACGCACGGAGTCGTTGCTCTTCCTGATAGAGTCGTTTCTTTCGTGCTAAAGGAATTAGACAGAAATTAGACAGGCCAAGGAATTAGTCACTACATAAATTAGACACAATAGGAATTATACACTACATAAATTAGACACGACAGGAATTAGTCAATACAGAAATTTTCATCTCAACAATTTTGATCTCAATATATTGAGAGTTTAACTACTCGGCTATGGTAACAAATGTGTGTTGATATCAAATGCATGTATGATGCCAAATATACGAGGGGTGGTCAATAAGTTTTGCGAATCGGTAAGGCAAAACAGAGGAAGGGGGATGGCTGTTTGTGGGGGGGTTAGGACAAGTTATGATAAATCACGACTTGCAGCCGCACGCTCCTGCCTCATCTATTTAAGAAGCAGTAGCTGATTGGAGATCGTCCGTCACAAATTGCTCAACAATGGAGAAGGTTGAGCACCGCGCAGTGATCAAATTTTTGACCAAGGAAGGCAAGAATGCAAAAGAGATCCATGAACGCATGGTTGCAGTGTACACCGACACCGCCCCTTCCTATGCAACCATTGCTCGCTGGAATAGGGAGTTCCGCCATGGTCGTAAGTCCCTTGAAGATGACCCCCATCCAGGACGCTCGTCAGACGTGACCAACGAGGACAATGTGGCCCGTTTGGAGGGATGATCCTCGAAATTCGACGGGTGAAGGTCGAAGAAATCGAGCGAGAACTTGGAATATCACATGGAAGTGTTATCAACATCATCCACGACAATTTGGCCATGACCAAGGTCTCTGTCCGTTGGGTCCCTAGAAACCTCACGCCCCATGATCGACTTCAACGTCGTCAAAGTCCACAAGGCCAGAGTTGCACAAGCTGCCCTGAGCGAGTGCGGATTCGAGGAGCTCAACCATCCCCCCTACACTCCAGATCTGGCCCCTAGCGACAACTTTTTATTCCGCCAGCTCAAGGCTGCACTGCGTGGACGCCGGTTTGGGGATGATGAAGATGTCCAGCTCACCGTCCAGGAGTGGATTGAACAACAGTCGGGAGATTTCTGGTTGTCGGGAATTCGAAGCCTCAGGGACAAATGGCGCAAGTGCATTGAAGTCGAGAGTAGATATATTGAAAAATAATAAAACACTTTTTCTCATATCTCGTTTCCTTATATCCGAATTGCAAAACCTATTGACCGCCCCTCGTATGTATGATACCAAATGTGTGTATTTTATCAAATGTATGTATGATGCCCAATTTAGGAATGATAGTAAATGTATGCATGTATGTATGATACCTAATGTATGTATGGTACCAAATGTATATATATGATAGCAAATGTGTGTTTGATTTCAAATGTATGTGTGATACCAAATGTAGGTATGGTACCAAATGTATGTATGATACCAAACGTATGTATGGTACAAAATGTATGTATGACACAAAATGTGTATTTGGTATCAAAGGTATTTTTGATACCAAATTTTGGGTATCAAATGTACAGACATGTCCAAAGGTTTTGAGACTAATATACATATATGTGTTTATTTTCTATTTTATTTTTTAATTTACTTGATGAGAATAATTATTCTAATATTTAAATTATTTCAGGTTTATTAAAAAGTCAACTTTTCTAAAATAAGAAAAAAATGCATCCCTTCGCTCGACCTCAACTTGTGCTTTGGTCCTGTGAGAGGTGAGCTTCAGTCAACCAAAGGGATAAAATGATGACAAATATGGGCTAAATGAATAGTGTTTGTGTAATTATAATCTATTTCGTGATATTTGTTTGTAAAAATAAATGTTTGAATCTTTTTCAATTCCAGAAATTGTTTTTGCCAAAGAACAGCGTCCAGGCATTGTTGCTCCTCACCTAAGTGTTCTGCAATTCAATGGACTAGTTGCTAAAAGGTACTATATATTTTAGGATCATTAATGACTTTAAAAAGACTGGTTACACTAATGTGAAGAAGTCTTCTGGAGGCCCAAGAGCTTCAAATGAACGCCAAGGGTCGGATCGCCTCCAGTGACAAGCTTGTTCACGATTGGAACGAAGCAGATATGAACGCTTCAGCGTGCACAGTAAAGCGGGGACTTTTCTACAAAGTTCTTAACTCTAGATGGGCGGCGAAGAAACCTCATCTCACCAAGAAGAACCTTAAGGATAGCCTCCACTTTTGTAGCAAATATAAGGAATTTACTGTCGAACACTGGGCCAAAGTGATATTCTCTGATGAAGATCCTTTCCCTTGCTTTGGGCTTCTGAAAGTGACTTTCTTAGGAGAAGAAAAGGGAGCGCTTTCATAAGTCTTGTGTCGTATCTACAGGGAAGCATCTAGACACTTTCCATGTATTTCTTATAAAGGGTGTTCCAATAACTTGGACCGATTTTAAATGTGAGTTAAGTTTAAGTGTCTAGTGATTTTTTTTCTTTTTCTTTCAGATTTAACAACTTCAGTCTTTGGTAATTTCAACCATGTTTTTTTTTGTGTTTTTTTTAATTAAGGGGCTATCTGGCGACTTTCAACCATGGAAAAATTAACAATCGAACAACGTGTTAAAGTTATCGAAGCCTATTACGAAAGTGGACGTTCAAACAGAAACGCATTTCGGGCCCTGCGTGATTTTTTTGGTCAACATAATCGACCAACCGAGAGTGCAATTGTTTTTATTGTTCGTAAATTCAAATAAACGGGGTCGGTGGCAGATATGTAAACGCCATTGCGTGCTCGTTTACGCCGTTCAGCTGAAAACATTGCTGCAGTGCGCGAGAATGTGACCGAAGATCCACACACCTCTATTCGTCATCGCGCGCAAGAATTGAACCTGTCCACAACAACGTTACATCGAATTTTGACAAAAGATTTGTCTCTACACGCTTACAAAATTCAATTGACACAAGAACTGAAGACTGCTGACCATTTGAAGCGCCGTACATTCGTCAATTGGGTGCACGAACAAAGTCAAGACGATGATGATTTTTCGCAAAAAATTCATCTTTAGTGATGAAGCCCATTTTCATCTTGGTGGATTCGTTAATAAGCAGAATTGTCGCATTTGGGCTGATGAAAATCCCAGGAAGATTGTTGAAAAGCCACTGCATCCACAAAAGGTCACTGTTTGGTGGGCATTTTTTTGCTAGCGGAATCATTGGGCTGTATTTCTTCGAAAATGATGCCGGGAATTCTGTTACGGTGACAGGCGAGCGATACCGTGCCATGATAACCAACTTTTTATGGCCTGAATTGAATTCTATGGATGTCGAAGATTTGTGGTTTCAACAGGACGGTGCCACATGCCACACACCAATGCAACAATGGCTTTATTGAATGAGAAGTTCCCAGGTCGCATCATCTCTCGAAACAGCGAGGTCAATTTGGCCACCACGATCGTGTGTCTTGGCGCCTTTAGATTTCTTCCTTTAGGGTCATCTCAAAAGTAAGATCAATGCCAACAAGCCAACAACAATTCAACAGCTGAAGGATGAGATAATAAGGCATATTGGTGAGATCGAGGAGCAACTATACAGAGACGTCATCAAAAATTTTGACCATCGAGTGGAAGTGTGCCGCCGAAGCCTGGCGGACATTTAGGCAATATTATTTTTCACACATACTTGCCATGACTCAAATAACATGATCCAATAGTGAAATCAATAAATTTTCACCAATAACACTTTTATTTACTGCATACTTCGATCCGTCTTAATGGAACACCCCATAAGGAAACTGGAGCACTAACAATTTTGTCCAAGAACCTTGCTATAAACTCAAAATGGTACAAAAGCGTACTTCATTAGTACTTTTTCCCAACAGTTCAGAACCAATTTGGGATGATAACTGCATTTTTCAGCATGATGGCGTACCGAGTCGCAAAGTTAAAGCAATAGCAAAATTCTATACTGAAAATAACATTGAACTTTTGGATCTTGACTCGGGAATTCGACAATTTTGAACCTAATAGAAAATTTGTGAGCGATTATCAAAGTAGCGGTTGATAAACAGAATCTATCAAAATGGAGCAATATCAGTCAACTATCATTACAAATTTTGCCCTTAGCAGGCTAAAACGAATTGAAGCAGTCCTGAAGAACGATGGACATCATTCTAAAAGATATAGACTGCTTGCATCGAATGGTAAAATAGGGTTGGAGTCTAAACACCACATCAAAACCAAATGCAACATTTGATTAGTTATATTATTTTTTTTTATAACTATGTATGGCACCAAATTTATGATACCAAATGTATGTATGGTACTAAATGCATGCATGATATCAAATCTATGTATGGTAACAACGGTACATATGCTACCAAATGTATATATGTTACCAAATGTGTGTATGAAAACAAATGTATGTAAGATACCAATTTTATGTATGGTACTAATATATGTATGATACCAAATGTATGCATGGTACTAAATATACGTATGATGCCAAGTGTATGTATGGTAGCAAATGTATGTATTGTAGCAAATGTAGTATGGCATAAAATATATGGTATCAATCGTTTATAATTATTTATCCATCGTAGTTCAAAGCCCAAAATAAATTCAAAATAACCAGATAAACAAGTCACAATTTGGGGAACTTTGGTAACAGCCGAGTGGTTACAAGCATTGATTCAAAGAACGAGATGCGTTTGAGTACACAAGTTCGAATCACCATCATTTTCAACGTCATCATTTTTACTTTAATTTAAGCATCCATTTTTTCGCTCTCCTTTTAAACGTAGGTGTGGGATCTTTTTTATTTAATTTAATTGGGAAAATGAAATAAATTGTAACCAACAAGGGATTTTTAGTAAAGGGAGAAATAGTGAGGATAGAAAGAATAGTAAAAAAAAATAATAAAACCGAATATTAATAGCAAACTTCGTTAACCCTAAAAATGGGGATGGTAGGGCACGTTATAAACGTCCAAGAACAAGTTTGCATAAAAAGCACAGGTGCTCACACGTGCGAACTTATGGCAATTACTTGCGAACGGAAGGTAGGGACAGAGACTAAGTAAAAAGTGGATAGATAAAAGAGTGAGAAAGATAAAGGATTGTAAACAGTGCAACAAAGCTCTACAATATTCAAACATGGCTCCAACTAACGAAGTCATTGCCGATAAAGCTCTTCAACCTTTGGAACTGGGGATGGGTTTTATCCTAAATCTCTATGAACAATTTATTCTGAATCTCTATGAACAATTTATTCTAAATCTCTATGAACAATTTATTCTAAATCTCTATGAACAGTTTATTCTAAATCTCTATGAACAATTTATTCTAAATCTCTATGAACAATTTATTCTAAATCTCTATGAACAATTTATTCTGAATCTCTATGAACAATTTATTCTAAATCTCTATGAACAATTTATTCTAAATCTCTATGAACAGTTTATTCTAAATCTCTATGAACAATTTATTCTAAATCTCTATGAACAGTTTATTCTAAATCTCTATGAACAATTTATTCTAAATCTCTATGAACAGTTTATTCTAAATCTCTATGAACAATTTATTCTAAATCTCTATGAACAATTTATTCTGAATCTCTATGAACAATTTATTCTGAATCTCTATGAACAATTTATTCTAAATCTCTATGAACAATTTATTCTAAATCTCTATGAACAGTTTATTCTAAATCTCTATGAACAATTTATTCTAAATCTCTATGAACAATTTATTCTAAATCTCTATGAACAATTTATTCTGAATCTCTATGAACAATTTATTCTAAATCTCTATGAACAATTTATTCTAAATCTCTATGAACAGTTTATTCTAAATCTCTATGAACAATTTATTCTAAATCTCTATGAACAGTTTATTCTAAATCTCTATGAACAATTTATTCTAAATCTCTATGAACAGTTTATTCTAAATCTCTATGAACAATTTATTCTAAATCTCTATGAACAATTTATTCTGAATCTCTATGAACAATTTATTCTAAATCTCTATGAACAATTTATTCTAAATCTCTATGAACAATTTATTCTAAATCTCCATGAACAAGCCGGTAATACCATTGAAAGAACCCTCATTAAACTTCTTTTGGTCTTTTCGAGTGTCTTCAGCAATGCTGTGGTAGAATGACAAGAAAGGCCAAAGCTCCGCCATTACGAAACTAAGTGAAGTTGGAAGGGACTGTCAGGAAGGAAGTCTTAGAGAAATTGACCTCTCAAAACGACTTCAAAGAGGTCAGCCCTAAATAATGATGGGATGGATAACTATAAATGTAGAGGAGTATTTCAATGTAGATCTTACTTATTGCTTGTTTCTGTAGTGTTTTTAGAATTAAATTGGTGTTTGATGAGTTTCTGTAATAATTATTGGTGAACCATCTACACATGGACATAGTACTATGGTTTATGCTGTTACTTGTCTCTCCTGGGTAGTGATTGCAAAGGATTATTTGAATTATCCAGTTTTACTTTATCTTGTGTTTTTCATAGAAGACTTATTATACAAGTATAAAATCCAGACTAGAAAAGACCCTAGAATTTGTTCTATGGCTAGTCATGAAAGAGAGGGGGAGCTAGGATAGCGAGGCCTTACGAGGACTTTTAGAGTTAAAAAAGTTAAATGAATATTGTTTTTTATCCTTAATATGTAAAAAGGTGTTCATCCAATTGGTTTTAAACATGTTTATCGATGTGCTTGAACTGAAAATGGTGGCAGAGAATTCCAAGTTGAGACAATTTTATTGGTGAAAATGGTTTTCAACATATACATCTGATAAAGCCTTATCTTTAATTTATATCAACTTGTTCGCGTAAGGATACCAGAACTGAGCTGCATATTTCAGTTGTGGACGCACGCGTGATTTGAATAAGGGAACTACTATTTCTCTATTCATATGTTCTAAATTTCTCACAATAAAATCGAGTGTTCTATTTGATTTTTAGTTATTTGGTCCGAGTGCTTTGAGAACTTTAAGTAGCTCGAAATTAATACACCGAAATCACGTTCTTTTGGCACATTTTCTAATCGATGACCACCAAAAGTATAATTAAAGTTTGTATTTCGAGAACTGATCTGCATAACTTTGCAGGTATTGAAATTAAAATTCACCTGTCATGTGACCTATTTAGTATCGTCCGCGAACTTGGCAATCTTGATTACTAGTCATGAATCTAAGTCGTTTACAAAGATAGCAAATAATACAGGACCCAAGACCGGCCCCGGAGGCACGCCACTATTGACGTTTGCCCAATCAGACGATTCCTCATTTAGCAACACTCTTTGCCTACAGTTTAAAAGCCACTTTTTGATCCAACGCAATAGACTACCTCTTTGTCCGTGCGCTCTAAGCTTTTCCAAGTCTCCTATGGGGAACCGAATCAAACGCCTCTTTTGAACCATGGTAAATATTATCTACGACCTTATGAATATCCTATTTTCTTGTCATAACATGAATTTTCTTTTAACAAATTCGTTAAACACGATCTACGTCTACTGAATCCGTGTTGGATATCTTTAATTATGATATCTTTATCCAAATGATCCACGATTCTGTCTCTAACAGTTGACTCCAAAAGATATCAACACTGACGTTCAGGTAATAGGTTTATAGTTTATTGCGATTACTCTTTTCCCCATTTTTAAAAATTGGCGTACATTTATAAACTTAAAGTCCGGAGGAACATCACCGTCTTTTAATGATTTGTTAAAAAAATTTTGTGAGTGACTTTACGTTTTTTTAAACTTTTTAATATACCTTAGATGAATTTGATCTGGCCCAGAGATTTTGAAATTTTCATTTTATTTATATAATCTGAAAGTTCGATTTGAGTACATTTAAGATTGGCAAGTGTGGTTCTTCATCGCAGTCAATAGAGCGAAATCGTTGCCTTTCTTAAATTCTGAATTGTCTCCTTTTAGGGGGAGGGGGGGGGGGGCAATTGAAGCGATGGTGGATGTGATTCTTATCTCCTCTTCTTTCTTTTTCTTTTACTCCTGAATGGGAAGAAATAAAAATGCGATAATGGAAGAATTGTTCGGCAGTCCTTTGACCTTTTTTTCTCTTTTCATTTTCTGTCTGTTCTAAATCACATTTTCACAGATGGATGAACCCTTAATCCTTGCACTGCATAAATTTTCCTTTCTTTTCTTAATAAATCAATATAATTGCCTATTCTTGAGTATAACCATAAGCGGAATATACATGTACGTTCGTATAGTTCATCATTATTTAGCAATCTAACACCAAATAAGTGGGGTAGCACTCACTCTGCTACGCAACCTTATTACCATATGTCTTCCTCTACCTTCTATGTAATAAATTTTGAAAGAGGTTTACGTGGATAACATTTTTTTAAAACTTTTTCCTCTTTCAAATCAAATGTTCTCTAATATACAGCGATTATTTATGTATATCTGAATATTGCATGCGTGAAAATACAATGTTGGGAGCAGTTTCCGTCATTTTAATCAATAATGCTGAATGAAATCACCCCAAAGAACATCTGTTGTTCTTCCTCAGTCTTTCGATAGAGGTAGATCAACACTCTCGCACACAACATGAAATACGCAGATGAATGATGTAAATGTATTCGAATTAGACATATTCTAATGTATGTTAATACTCTAATACCCATACTTTGTATGATTAGATTTAAATGCATATCGAGGTCGGGGGTTAAACGCTAGAACTGAAAGCCATAGAAAAACAAGTTCGGTGCATCATATAACAAGAGAACAAAATACCCAAATCTATATGTTCTTAAAAATATTCATTTAATTTTCGTGAACATTACGGAGAATATTCATTGAAGTCTATCTCTAATATAATCGTGTTCAAGTTAGTAAAGTAGTCTATATGAAGAAATGCGTCGAAAAATGACTCAAATTTACATGTGAAAATTCGCAACGTATAACAATGCTGCCTCACGTGCATTGCTCATGTATAGCTACTAATGATGGTATTACCCATTTACCAGAATGAAGAGACGAATTAAGGTCGATAAATTCTTCAGAATGTCGGTTGCCCAGTGGGAGAATGAAAGAATGACACTCAAATTTTTAGAGGCATTATAATCGATCAAAAAGTGTGATTTCACGCATAATAAAGCTCCATGAGGACACAAGGATTCTGTAAGATGAAGAAGAAAAGGGGACTGTCTCCCTCGAAAATAACTCCCAGTTGCAGAGAACATGAACCTGAATGTATCTCGCCAGACTGTCTCACCCCACTGAGAGAAGTGGGACTCTTAGAATGCCCCCCCTCCCTGCTAATAGACCACTAATAAGTAAAAAGAGTAGAGTGGCTAGGTTGGCCTTCGCTACTGTGCGTATCATGTGTAGTGCTGAAAAGTGTTTTTCAGCGATGAAAGCTGGTTTAATTTGCTTGGGTCGGATGGGACGTACAGGTGAAAGATTAATTCTCACAGTCACAAAAAAGCTAGTTAAATTTGGAGGTGGTTCAGTTACGGTGTGGGGCATGTTTTCAAGCGCTGGAGTCTATCCACTGGTCAATTTCCGTTGCAAAGTTAACGTTGCGTGATACTGGCATCTGATTCGAGAACATGGGATCCTCTTCTTAAGTTTTTCTTAAAATACATATTAGCTTCCTCCTAACCTTTTTAAGCAGTGTTCTATGAAGTGAAACTTGGACACTAACAGAAGCAAATTTCCAAGAATACTCTATGCGCTTTTCGTGGAAATTAAACGATTATTTTTTTTAAAAAATGAAGATTTGGGGTATTTTATCCTCTAGTTTGAGACTGTACTGTAATATCGACCTCATGGCAGAAGTGTTCATTCAGAAGGATCATTCGTTGGAGCGAATGGATGAATAGGAAATGATCCACAATGAACGCCAATTAACGGATTAAAGAGACAATCAACGTTCAAACGAGCGTCAAGAAAAGGTTCTTGGACAGCTGTCGTCTCCTTTCAATGCCCTGGTTGTGACCGGGAATCTTGGATTTGTTGAACTTTTCGTCCACTTAATTTCACTTGAATTTTTTACAGTGTTCCAATACAAGAGGGCTGTTGTTTACTAACCAATGTCCACTTTTCAGTATTATTTTTTTCTTTTGCTTTACTATTTTCAGCAGTAGTTTGCCCTACTCCTCTTCCTCGTTTGTCCCATCCTGTCCTTTTCCTTTTCAGCTGCGCTGGATTGCTCTTTCACCCATCTTTTTCAGCTGTAGTCTATCATTTTCCTTTTCTTTTTATATCTCAGATTGTCCTTTTAGTCTTTATCTATACTTTAGATTGTCCTTTTGCTCTCTTCATACGGTAGATTGTCCTTTTCCTCTTCTTTCCATACGGTAGATTGTCCTTTTTCTTATTTAATACGGTAGATTGTTCTTTTACTCTTCTTTTTATACGGCAGATTGTTCTTTTCCTATTATTTTCTATGGTAGATTGTCCTTTTCCTTTTCTTCTATAGGGTAGATTGTCCTTTCTTCTTCTTCTTCTTCTTCTTCTTCTTCTTCTTCTTCTTCTTCTTCTTCTTCTTCTTCTTCTTCTTCTTCTTAATGAAAGTTAAAGCGATTGGGGTGACTGGTAAGATTTTAAACTGGATTAGAAATTGGCTGAAAGATCGCTCGCAGCGGGTAGTAATAAATGGGGAATGTTCAGATTGGGCCAGCGTTAGTAGTGGGGTACCTCAGGCCTCTGTTTTAGGCCCTTTATTGTTTTTAATTTATATTAACGATTTAGATAAAGGCATACTTAGTCGGATTTCGAAATTTGCGGACGACACGAAGCTGGGTAATCGTGCCTATGTAAGATCGGATGTCGATAAATTGCAGGGGGACCTAAACTCGATTGCCAATTGGGCGGACAAGTGGCAAATGGAATTTAATTTAAGCAAATGCAAGGTAATGCACTTGGGTTGCCATAATTTAAGAGTAGAATATACCATGAAAGGCCAAGTCCTCGACGCGGTTAAATTAGAAAAAGACTTGGGAGTATTAGTCTCAGACGATTTTAAATTCTCGAAGCAATGCGCGGATGCGTGTAAAAAAGCAAATCGCGTTTTGGGTTATATCGCGCGCAATTTCATCTTCAAATCTAAGGATGTAATTTTACCTTTATATAAATCCCTTGTGCGGCCACTTCTCGAATACGCTGTTCAATTTTGGGCTCCATATTTAATGAAAGATATTGCGCAATTAGAAAGAGTGCAGCGTAGGGCTACGAAATTAATTCCAGAGCTGAGGAATAGATCATACGAGGAAAGGCTCAGGGCTTTAGATTTGCCATCGCTAGAAAGCAGAAGATTACGTGGCCAGCTAATAGAAGTATTTAAAATACTAAAGGGTTTCTCAAACGTGGACTTTCGCAATCTGTTCGAACTGGATCATAGGGGAAATACTCGTCAGCACGGGTTAAAATTAGTGAACAAGCGTTTTAACACTAGTATAGCCCAAAACTATTTTACATTTAAAGTTACTCAAAATTGGAATCGGCTGCCCACCCACGTAGTAGATAGCACTTCGGTTAATATGTTCAAAAATCGTCTCGACGTGCATTTGAATAGTTTAAATATAACGTAGTTGAGCACTGTGAATTTAAAACGTCCTTGCAGAGAGAGAGTTTGGAGCGGAGGTTTAAGGATATGAAATTATGATGACTAAAAATGATGCCGGCGATTCTCTGCATGTGTAGCTTAGATGTCCCATTTCTTTTCCGCCTATCCTATAAGTAGTCTCTATCCCTAAATTAGCTTTTCACCACTAGCAGTCGAGTGGCTGCGGAAGATGAGAAGAAAAACTTTCTATCTCCCCCGACCCCTAGTTTGATTAGTTAAAATTGCACGATAATGTACACATGTAGATAAGTGTGTACAGTAGATAGTATTAAAAAAAAAAAAAATAGCATGTTAGAGATACACTCGTAGATAAGGGTGTATCGTAGTTTTTGATTTAGTGTAGCGGACTAGCCTCGAGCGGACCTTAGGGTCTTTGCTGGTCCTAGATTCTGTAGTTCTGTAGTTCTGTAGTTCTTCTTCTTCTTCTTCTTCTTCTTCTTCTTCTTCTTCTTCTTCTTCTACGAAAGATTGTCATTTTCCTTTTCCTTTTTATACGGAAGGTTGTTCTTTTCCTCTTCTTTGCATACGGTAGATTGTCCTAATCATCTTTTTTTTAACGTTAGATTGTCTTTTTCTTCTTCTTTTTATACGCTAGATTTTTTTTTCCTCTTTTTTATACGGTAGATTTTCCTTTTCCACTTATTCTGATACCTCAGATTGTCCTTTTCCTCTTCTTTTATATGGTAGATTGTCTTTTCCGCCTCTTTTTTCTTTCTGACCTAGTCTCTCCTTTCCGACCTAGTCTCTCCTTTCCTCATTGCTCCTCGACACCCAAACTTGCTTTAGTAAGTCCGTACTTCCAGGAACAGGGGCGTAACATTGGATTTTTCTTTTTTACTTTCATTATAATTTTTTCACTCGAGCCTTTTTTAAAGTTTTAAATCTGAGTTCGAACCCGCCTCACGAGATGGGGTTGAGGTTGGTTAAACGGTTAACGGTCATTTGAGTCACATGAGGTTCACAGAGAGATTACACTAGGCAACAAATTTTAACTTTTTGTTTGTTACAAACATGTGAATATGTGTTTGTAATTAGTTCGAGGGGGCTGAATCCGAATTTGAAAACCCACATCTAGATTTTGTGTAATGACCCCCCCGGTCCCTTTCGCTATTTATTCCGATTAATAAATTTAAAAAATCTTTTTTGTAATTTTTAAATTTTTAAGCAAAGATATTTTAAAAGTGGGGGACCTTGCTTCGTTATTCTGGCTTAGGACAGACAGTGTATATCACTGGCGAAGTTACCTCCCCCACCCTCCCTCCCAAGTTATGAAAGTTTTTTGTATTGATTAAGTTTGTTATGCAGTTAAAGTTTAAAGAAACTTTGCTGTAGCCTTTTTGTTTTTCTTTTGTGAGACATCGAAGTTTGTTTCTGTAAAGACCAGCAATAATCCCCCATCATATTTGGATAAATTTTCCTTGGTACCTCATCTCCATAACCAAAATTTGTTGATGGAAACGTTCACTAACCGTTCCCAGATTTTTAGAAAAGAAATCGAGATGAGAATGCATAAAATGCATTTTAAGTGACATTCTACATCCCATCTTTTCATAGGCTTCCAGCATATTGTTTACCATTTCTCGGTAATTTGGGGATTTAAAATTGCCGAGAAAATTTTCAGTGACTTCCACAAAGGATGTCCATGTTTTGCGTTCCTTTTCATTGAGAGACAAAGTGAAGGAATCATCAGAAACAACTCTGCGAATTTGTGGTCCAGTGAAAACTCCAGCTTCTATTTTTGCATCAGTTAATGATCCTTTGAATTTGTTTTTCAAATATTGAAAGCCTTCACTTCTTTAATCCAAACCCTTTAAAAATTTTTCTCATTAACCCTAATTTAATGTGAAGAGGCGGAAGATGAACTTTTTTGGATCTACTAGAGCATCATGCTTAACATTATGTTTGCCAAAAATGTGTTCTTCTCTGGCTAGCCATTCTCCCTTTTTATAGTGATTTTTTATCATCTCTTCTATCTCATAGACATAAAAAGCACATGTACTTTGTGTATCCCAACTGTAATCCAAGAAGAAGTGATACAACTTTCAAATCACAACAGATGCTCCAGTTATGCTCTTTGTACTCAATAAGTTTCAGCAATAGTTGCATTGAGGAATATGTTTCTTGAAAACCTGTAGCCTGGGCTACAGGAATTGCAGTTTTATCATTCCCATTGTGCAGCAGAGCAGCTTTAAGACTTACCTTACTAGAGTCAATGAAAAGTCTCCACTCATTAGGATCATAGTCACAACCGACTTCCTGCACAAGCCATTAATAGTGTTGCAGTAGCATTCAGTATTTTATTGTGAATATAATTTTTATAACTTCTGGTAACGATCATGAATGAAAGATACCCTGACATCTGGAAGGAGAAGGTTTCTTTCTTGTAATCTGGAGGAAAGTAACTCAGCCTTTTCTTTACTCAGATCTAAATCTCGTACCAAGTCGTTTAAACTTTGTTGGCAAAATAAATTTGGTTCGGAATCTTGATCAATTGGAACAGACGAGGGGAGGTCAATAAGTTTTGCAATTCGGATATAAGGAAACGAGATATGAGGAAAAGTGTTTTATTATTTTTCAATATAACTACCCTCGACTTCAATGCACTTGCGCCACTTGTCTCCGAGGCTTGGAATTCCCGACAACCAGAAATCTCCCGACTGCTGTTCCATCCACTCCTGGACGGCGAGCTGGACATCTTCATCGTCCCCAAACCGGCGTCCACGCAGTGCAGCCTTGAGCTGGCGGAATAAAAAGTAGTCGCTAGGGGCCACATCTGGAGTGTAGGGGAGGGTGGTTGAGCTCCTCGAATCCGCACTCGCGCAGGGCAGCTTGTGCAACTCTGGCCTTGTGAACTTTGATGACGTTGAAGTCGATCATGGTGCGTGAGGTTTCTAGGGACCCAACGGGCAGAGACCTTGGTCATGGCAAAATTGTCGTGGATGATGTTGATAACACTTCCATGTGATATTCCAAGTTCTCGCTCGATTTCTTCGACCTTCACCCGTTGATTTTCGAGGATCATCCTCTTCACACAGGCCACATTGTCCTCGTTGTTCACGTCTGACTGGCGTCCTGGACGGGGGTCATCTTCAAGGGACTCATGACCATGGCGGAACTCCCTATTCCAGCAAGCAATGGTTGCATAGGAAGAGGCGGTGTCGGTCTACACTGGAACCATGCGTTCATGGATCTCTTTTGCATTCTTGCCTTCCTTGGTCAAAAATTTGATCACTGCGCGGTGCTCAACCTTCTCCATTGTTGAAAGATTTGTGACTGACGATCTACGATCAGGTACTGCTTCTTAAATAGACGAGGCAGGAGCGTGCGGCTGCAGGTCCTGACTTGTTCTTACTTGTCCTAACCCCCCCCCCCACAAACAGCCATCCCCCTTCCTCTGTTTTGCCTTACCGATTCGCAAAACTTATTGACCGCCCCTCGTATGTTTGATCATCTTCAATTTCTCCAGAAATCAATGTAGAATCATCATCTGAACTAAAAAATTCACTTATTGTAGTAGGTGGCTTCGGTACTGGAGTAGATTTATCATGTTGTGCCGGTTTCAACGCTGATGGGCAATTTGGATAAACAATTTTAGATTTGTTTTTCATGGAAAATCCAGCCACATTTGTTAGGCAGAAATAACAATCATCAAAGTGATTTGAGGGCTCACACCATATCATGGGAACAGCAAATTGCATTGCCTTTCCCTTCCCATTTAACCAAGCTGTCAACATTATGTTACACTGCGTGCAGCAAATATCAGGGGCCCAATCTTTATCCTGGTCGCCTACTTTGCATCGAAAATAGTATCTGTAGGCTTGCTTCATCGTTACTGCTGTTTCTATTTTTCTCCGTTGTGCCACTGGTGTGAATTGCCTACAAACATAACAAAATATGTTGAGGATGTTTACACATCCGCGTCTAGAACTTGAAGCCATGACAAGATTTAAAATACTAACTTGAGCAAGCAAACAATACACAATGTGAGATCCTTATCATAAGGTTCTTAGCTCACCTTCGTGATCCGGCAAAGGATCAGTATATCACCGGTCTAGGATTACCCTCTCATTCGGTAACCTCGGACGGCCGGACTAGGTGCGATCATCGTCACCAGAAGAAGATCTTCACCGGGGCGCCCCCCTTCAAAAATACATACGAACTCAAAGGTATCGTTAATTGAATTATCCCCTCCCCTAACTTCACCAGTTTATTTGTGTACTAGAATTCTCATCCTGAGCCCGTACCCTCGAATATTAGAAGTGCTTACTTAATTCAGTGTTTAACTCAATAATAATATTCCCTTCGACTTGTCTGGTGCCATTAAGACGTAAACATCCCAGTGAGCAATCTGCAAGTAATCCCCATGACATTTTTGTAGACTTATTTATTCAGTGCAAGATTAATCCTATTTATATTTATATAGGCTGTGTTTAATTCAAAATCATGTACATTAAAGATTATTTTTGTTTATGTGTGTTTAACTAATTTGGCAATCCACTCTGCTTAAAACTCATTATTCCACCGACCCGCCCATGGTTGGCTTATACTGAGTGGAGAACACACTCAGGACCGAAAACCCCTTCGACAGATTCCGTAGACGGAAGAGTGATGTGTTGTGTGTGCGAAAGGAAGAAGCGAAGAACAAATTTCCCGCGCGCATGCGCCCGACTCGGCGCCGGGTCTTTATTGGTCGTAGTCTCCTAAAGAGCCATTTTTTTTTTAATACCCGCTGTCGCCGGGAATCGAACTCGTGTATCAAGGGGTAAAAAATATTTTCCTTGTTTTTCCTGTCTGACCGTCCCCTCACTCTATGGGTGTACCCAGTTTGGGGGTTCTTTAATAAATCGAATAATGAAAAACACCCAAATTAAAATAATAAAGGGCTAAAAAAGGCCTGAGGTAGGTTTATTTGCTTTATTTTTAAATGTTCGTATCTCTGAATAAAACATTGTGTGCGTATTTTTTGTGGGTTTATTTGCCTTGGGTTTCTATGTTCGTATCTGTGAATAAAACTTTGCGCTCTTATTTTAAGTAGATTTATTTGCCTTTGGTTTCAATGTTCGTATCTCTGAATAAAAGTTTGCGTTAGTATTTTAAATCCCTGTATCTTCCTGAGCTTACATACAGTTTTCTTTCATCTCAGCGTCTGAAGCTGTAGTGTCCTGACACTTATGTGTAATAGTAAGTGATTTATAAATGTATTATGCTATGAAATCACAGATCTGGCCGGCAGGTTTGGGTGGGTGGAGGGAGACTCAAGATTTTAGCGTCTTTTTTAATTCTTTAAACAAACCAAAATGTTAATGGCAGCTTACTGTATTGTATAAACCCGTAAATGCAAAAATGAATTCTTGAAATTGAATGGCAACCCCCCAATAGTCTATGTTTTTTTTTTTTCGTGGAGCGGATACAGAAGTCTAGTAGGACTCTTTTACGCCTATTCATCACTGACTGAATTTATCACTGACCCAAGTCCTTCCCGAACTATGTCATTAATTCAATTAACTTATTTAACTTGACTTATTATAAAATTAACGTTTAAAATTAACTTAAAATTAACTTATATTAACTTACAATTAACTTATAAAAATTGAAATAATTTAAACCTAGCCTAACCTCGTACTAATTCGTGATGACTTGGTTTGGCGCTGATTCGGCGGCTACTACTTGACCATAGTCTGTCTGCAATGCTCAGTCTTAAGGTGGTTATCTCTGTAATGCGCTTAATTGTATCTTCCTCAAAGTCACCCAAAGTGTTGTTATATTTTTTTAAAGAAGAAACCTAAATATCAATGATCTGATCCAAGAGATGAAAAAGCTTTTAAAACGAACCTGGCGGTGTTTAGACTTCTTAGGCGTCATGTCTAATATTCCTATAGTGCCAAGGAGACGTTGGCACTGATGAGTCAGAGAGTGGCATTCGTTACTCATTGGCCGCACACATATACAATCAAGCTTTGCGTCATTTTAAAAATAGAGAAATGTAATGTGTTGTTTGAGGGATATATACGTTTAACAGTGACGCCATGCGTGAAGGTGGCGAGAACAAAAGGTTTAAAAAAGGATTTGGGAGTTTATATGTTCTTTTATATATATATATATATATATATATATATATATATATATATATATATATATATATATATATATATATATATATTTAGAAGAAAAAAACATTAAAAAACATTTAAAAAAATAATGAAGACCCTCTATGGGTAGTCTCGGTAGGATAAATTGCAAACGTTCATAATAATTTATTTCCAATAATTGATTGATTTAATTTTTTTTTGTCTAAATTTGATATCGTAATCAGTGAATCAGAATGGTTTCTATAAGTTGGAATTGAGAGGCGTGAATTAACAATAAAATTAATATTTTTTTCCAATATTTAAGGAAAGTTTGACAGATAATTTAGAAAAACCATTTTCTTTTCGACAAGATTTATGAAATAACTTGGTGGTTTGTTTATTAACTTTTACTAGTTTGTTTTTTTCTCAAATAACCTTACCAATGTTCTTAGGATCCCTTAACAAACGACCAGGTTTGTACTTCGTAAATGGAACTTTCGTGTATGAAGAATATAGCGAAGTGATTAGTTGAGGTCAGTATGAAAACATTGGCTTGTTTTATTTTTAGTAGCGAAAAGAGAGAAAAATACTCCCCAAAATTCAGGCGATTAAAGAACTAAATGCACTTTCGATAGCCCAGAAAAAGGGGTAAACTAATTGCACTCCAAAAATCCTAAGCTTTTCTTTTCCCCATTCTTACACCAGGATTTAGAAGCTTTTCTTTTCCTATGCCCCTATCAAGAGTCAAAAGCTTTTCTTTTCCTATGCTCCTATCAAGAGTCAAAAGCTTTTCCTTTCCTATGCTCCTATCAAGAGTCAAAAGCTTTTCTTTTCCTATGCCCCTATCAAGAGTCAAAAGCTTTTCTTTTCCTATGCTCCTATCAAAAGTCAAAAGCTTTTCTTTTCCTATGCCCCTATCAAGAGTCAAAAGCTTTTCTTTTCGTATGCTCCTATCAAGAGTCAAAAGCTTTTCTTTTCCTATGCTCCTATCAAGAGTCAAAAGCTTTTCTTTTTCTATGATCCTGTCAAGAGTCAAAAGCTTTTCCTTTCCTATGCTCCTATCAAGAGTCAAAGCTTTTCCTTTCCTATGCTCCTATCAAGAGTCAAAAGCTTTTCTTTTCTATGCCCTTATCAAGAGTCAAAAGCTTTTCCTTTCCTATGCTCCTATCAAGAGTCAAAAGCTTTTCCTTTCTTATGCTCCTATCAAGAGTCAAAAGCTTTTCTTTTCCCATGCCCCTATCAAGATTCAAAAGGTTTTCCTTTCCTATGCTCCTATCAAGAGTCAAAAGCTTTTCTTTTCCTATGCTCCTATCAAGAGTCAAAAGCTTTTCTTTTCCTATGCTCCTATCAAGAGTAAAAAGCTTTTCTTTTCCTATGCCCCTATCAAGAGTCAAAAGCTTTTCTTTTTCTATGCTCCTATCAAGAGTCAAAAGCTTTTCTTTTCCTATGCTCCTATCAAGAGTCAAAAGCTTTTCTTTTTCTATGATCCTATCAAGAGTCAAAAGCTTTTCCTTTCCTATGCTCCTATCAAGAGTCAAAAGCTTTTCTTTTTCTATGCCCCTATCAAGAGTCAAAAGCTTTTTCTTTCCTATGCTCCTATCAAAAGTCAAAAGCTTTTCTTTTCTTATGCTCCTATTAAGAGACAAAAGCTTTTCTTTTCCTATGCTCCTATCAAGAGTCAAAAGCTTTTCTTTTCCTATGCCCCTATCAAGAGTCAAAAGCTTTTCCTTTCCTATGCTCCTATCAAGAGTCAAAAGCTTTTCCTTTCCTATGCTCCTATCAAAAGTCAAAAGCTTTTCTTTTCTTATGCCCCTATCAAGAGTCAAAAGCTTTCCTTTTTCTATGATCCTATCAAGAGTCAAAAGCTTTTCCTTTCCTATGCTCCTATCAAGAGTCAAAAGCTTTTCCTTTCCTATGCTCCTATCAAGAGTAAAAAGCTTTTCTTTTCCTATGCCCCTATCAAGAGTCAAAAGCTTTTCCTTTCCTATGCTCCTATCAAAAGTCAAAAGCTTTTCTTTTCTTATGCTCCTATTAAGAGACAAAAGCTTTTTTTTCCTATGCTCCTATCAAGAGTCAAAAGCTTTTTTTTTCCTATGCCCCTATCAAGAGTCAAAAGCTTTTCCTTCCTATACTCCTATCAAGAGTCAAAAGCTTTTCCTTTCCTATGCTCCTATCAAAAGTCAAAAGCTTTTCTTTTCTTATGCCCCTATCAAGAGTCAAAAGCTTTTCTTTTTCTATGATCCTATCAAGAGTCAAAAGCTTTTTCTTTCCTATGCTCCTATCAAGAGTCAAAAGCTTTTCCTTTCCTATGCTCCTATCAAGAGTAAAAAGCTTTTCTTTTCCTATGCCCCTATCAAGAGTCAAAAGCTTTTCCTTTCCTATGCTCCTATCAAAAGTCAAAAGCTTTTCTTTTCTTATGCCCCTATCAAGATTCAAAAGCTTTTCTTTTCCTATGCTCCTATCAAAAGTCAAAAGCTTTTCTTTTCTTATGCTCCTATTAAGAGACAAAAGCTTTTCTTTTCCTATGCTCCTATCAAGAGTCAAAAGCTTTTCTTTTCCTATGCCCCTATCAAGAGTCAAAAGCTTTTCATTTCCTATGCTCCTATCAAGAGTCAAAAGCTTTTCCTTTCCTATGCTCCTATCAAAAGTCAAAAGCTTTTCTTTTCTTATGCCCCTATCAAGAGTCAAAAGCTTTTCTTTTTCTATGATCCTATCAAGAGTCAAAAGCTTTTCCTTTCCTATGCTCCTATCAAGAGTCAAAAGCTTTTCCTTTCCTATGCTCCTATTAAGAGTAAAAAGCTTTTCTTTTCCTATGCCCCTATCAAGAGTCAAAAGCTTTTCCTTTCCTATGCTCCTATCAAAAGTCAAAAGCTTTTCTTTTCTTATGCTCCTATCAATAGACAAAAGCTTTTCCTTTCCTATGCTCCTATCAAGAGTCAAAAGCTTTTCTTTTCCTATGCCCCTATCAAGAGTCAAAAGCTTTTCCTTTCCTATGCTCCTATCAAAAGTCAAAAGCTTTTCTTTTCTTATGCTCCTATTAAGAGACCAAAGCTTTTCTTTTCCTATGCTCCTATCAAGAGTCAAAAGCTTTTCCTTTCCTATGCTCCTATCAAGAGTCAAAAGCTTTTCTTTTCCTATGCCCCTATCAAGAGTCAAAAGCTTTTCCTTTCCTATGCTCCTATCAAGAGTCAAAAGCTTTCCCTTTCCTATGCTCCTATCAAAAGTCAAAAGCTTTTCTTTTCTTATGCCCCTATCAATAGACAAAAGCTTTTCCTTTCCTATGCTCCTATCAAGAGTCAAAAGCTTTTCTTTTCCTATGCCCCTATCAAGAGTCAAAAGCTTTTCCTTTCCTATGCTCCTATCAAGAGTCAAAAGCTTTTCCTTTCCTATGCTCCTATCAAAAGTCAAAAGCTTTTCTTTTCTTATGCTCCTATCAATAGACAAAAGCTTTTCCTTTCCTATGCTCCTATCAAGAGTCAAAAGCTTTTCTTTTCCTATGCCCCTATCAAGAGTCAAAAGCTTTTCCTTTCCTATGCTCCTATCAAAAGTCAAAAGCTTTTCTTTTCTTATGCCCCTATCAATAGACAAAAGCTTTTCCTTTCCTATGCTCCTATCAAGAGTCAAAAGCTTTTCTTTTCCTATGCCCCTATCAAGAGTCAAAAGCTTTTCCTTTCCTATGCTCCTATCAAGAGTCAAAAGCTTTTCCTTTCCTATGCTCCTATCAAAAGTCAAAAGCTTTTCTTTTCCTATGCTCCTATTAAGAGCCTAAAGCTTTTCTTTTCCTATGCTCCTATCAAGAGTCAAAAGCTTTTCTTTTCCTATGCCCCTATCAAGAGTCAAAAGCTTTTCCTTTCCTATGCTCCTATCAAGAGTCAAAAGCTTTTCCTTTCCTATGCTCCTATCAAAAGTCGAAAGCTTTTCTTTTCTTATGCCCCTATCAAGAGTCAAAAGCTTTTTTTTTTCTATGATCCTATCAAGAGTCAAAAGCTTTTCCTTTCCTATGCTCCTATCAAGAGTCAAAAGCTTTTCCTTTCCTATGCTCCTATCAAGAGTCAAAAGCTTTTCTTTTGCTATGCCCCTATCAAGAGTCAAAAGCTTTTCCTTTCCTATGCTCCTATCAAAAGTCAAAAGCTTTTCTTTTCTTATGCCCCTATCAATAGACAAAAGCTTTTCCTTTCCTATGCTCCTATCAAGAGTCAAAAGCTTTTCCTTTCCTATGCTCCTATCAAGAGTCAAAAGCGTTTCTTTTCCTGTGCTCTTATCAAGAGTCAAAAGCTTTTCTTTTCCTATCAAGAGTCAAAAGCTTATCACTTCACATACTGCTATCAAGATTTCACATGTTCTCATTATCAGTTATAAGATTTTCCTTTCCCATGCTCCCATTAGGGTTCACTTGTTTTATTATGCTTTCCATGCTCGCATCAGAAATCAAAAGCTTTTCATTTTCCATAATCCCACTAAAAGTCAAGAACTTTTTTTTTTTTTTTAATGCTCTCATCCGGAGTCAACAGAATTTCTTTTTTTCATGCTCCGATCAGGAGTCAGTGGCTTCCTCTTTACCATGCTCTAATGAGGAGTAACAGCTTTTTCCTTTCAGATACATCAATCAAGAGACACTTGTTTCCCTTTTGTATACTTCCATCAGGACAAGGTTTTCCTTTCACCTGTCGCAATCGGTAGTCACAACTTTTCTTTTGATTTTCCAAGGTGTCATTTGGTGTCAACATTTTCTTTTCCATTTTACTATCATGAGTCATAAGCTTTCCCTTTTCAATCAGCAGTAGATTAGTTTCATTTACCAAGCTCCCAACAGGCGTCGTGATCATTTGCTTTCCAATCCTCCGATCAGGATTCACAAGATTTTCCTTAACAGTGCTCCCATCATGAGTCCTTAACTGTACGCACATTCTACTTTCGAATGTGACTCGGGGAACAAAACAGCCAATTTGCCTACCAAAATACTAGTCCTCTCTCATCTATAATCATGCATAAATTTCAAGATGAAAATATCCCTTAATGATGACCAAGTCCTTTGATTTTCATAAGAACGTTCGAATCTTTTCCTATAAATCTGCATATGCGCTTTGCAACCTGGATAATTCGTCCTTGTTCTAGGCTGGTATGTGGTATATACCAGCCTTTCTGCCCATTACCGTCTCTCGTATAAATAAAAATGTGTTTATACCCCATTAATTTACTACAAACTATGTTTAATACTATGTAAATATTTTTAGATTTAAATTTAATTAATGCTTAAAATAATTTAGTAAATACAGAGATGAATAAACTTATTTGATTTTGGCTCTCCATCATAGTATGGGATTAAAGGCGTATTTCTATAGAAGGAATGAAATTGTAAATAAATGACCTACTATGGTGAAGAAATTAATTCACATGATGATGCCACGTTTCGAGAAAGAATTTAATCCTAAGGTTATTTATTTTCAGCCAAAGAAAAATGAAATAGGAAAGATTTAGAGTAGGACAAAATTAAAAATAATTTTAAAATAAATGGATTTATTGATTTGCTTATTTTTAATTTAGTTGGCTCGATCTTTCTTAAAGATTAAAACTACAAAGATTTTTTTAAAAACAAAATAAAAAAATATTAAATTTTGTGAGGCCTCTACAGATTTTGAAGCGCTCACTATACTTTATCAGCTTATGCCTAAATCCAGCACTGACTTAACAACCCAACCACTAGCACCATTACATAACACAATCAATCACCACTTCTATCATTTTAACGACTCTATCATCTAGTCCTACTGTGTTCCCATTTTCAGATCTTTCACTGCCCTATCAACCTTTTGCATGCTTGCAGCTTCCATGTACTGATACGGCAGCCAATATACAATCTTGAAGCCAATCTATCTCGAACCAAATCCATCTATAAAAACTATTGTAAATTTAGTTTAACCTCCATTTTTCAAACCTGATGGTACTGTAGCTGTCTCTCCCTCTAGTAAAGTCTCCCTTTTTGAGTTCTTATTTCTCTCTAACTCTTCTTTAGATGATTCCAATGCCACTGTTCCCATCACTCAGCCTCTCTGAAATCCTATGACCTTTCTCTCTTATCATTTTGGTACGCAAGGGCCACAGAACACTCAGGTTTCTGAAGGGTGGCAGACTATACGGCATTCCTCCTTGGTTCTTCAGAGAATTTGCGTATGAATTTGGCACCTGTGGTGATGCCGCCTCTTTCGCCTCATCCTAAACATTGCAATCTTCCCTTCCGCTTCGAAGTATACTCTTGTCCAGCGTGTCCACAAGAAGGGTGATCAGTCTAACCCCTCTAATTTTCGTCCTATTGCTCTTACTTCTACTCTCTCTGATGTTTTCGAGACCTTACTTAATGCTCTCATCCTTAACACGCTTAGAATCCCATGCTCTTCTCTCTAATCATCGGTATGGGTTCCGTAGGGTTGCTTAACTGATCTCCTAGTACATCCCACTCACATTTGGTCCTCCTCTCTCAAGAACTTTGAAGAATCCTATGTCTTTTCTATTTGACATTTGTAAGGCATTTGGCGGAGTTTAGCGCAAAGCCTTTTTGTCTAAACCTATTGCTTTTGGCATTATTACTCCTCTATGTGGTCCGATCTCTAGTTTTATATATGACCGTTTAATCTCATTCTCAGTCGTAACTCGTAGTTGATTGTGCTAAGTGACCCTATTTCTAGTAGTGTTCATCAGGGTTGTGTTACGAGGGGCGGCCAATAAGTTTTGCAATTCGGATATAAGGAAAAGTGTTTTATTATTTTTCAATATAACTACCCTCGACTTCAATGCACTTGCACCACTTGTCCCTGAGGCTTCGAATTCCCGATAACCAGAAATCTCCCGACTGCTGTTCCATCCACTCCTGGACGGCGAGCTGGACATCTTCATCGTCCCCAGAACGGCGTCCACGCAGTGCAGCCTTGAGCTGGCGGAATAAAAAGTAGTCACTAGGGGCCACATCTGGATTGTAGGGGGGATGGTTGAGCTCCTCGAATCCGCACTCGCGCAGGGCAGCTTGTGCAACTCTGGCCTTGTGGACTTTGACGACGTTGAAGTCCATCATGGTGCGTGAGGTTTCTAGGGACCCAACGGGCAGAGACCTTGGTCATGGCCAAATTGTCGTGGATGATGTTGATAACACTTCCATGTGATATTCTAAGTTCTCGCTCGATTTATTCGACCTTCACCCGTCGATTTTCGAGGATCATCCTCTCCACACGAGTCAAATTGTCCTCTTTGGTCACGTCTGACGGGCGTACTGGACGGGGGTCATCTTCAAGGGACTCACGACCATGGTGGAACTCCCTATTCCAGCGAGCAATGGTTGCATAGGAAGGGGCGGTGTCGGTGTTCACTGCAACCATGCGTTCATGAATCTCTTTTGCATTCTTGCCTTCCTTCGTAAAAAATTTGATCACTGCGTGGTGCTCAACCTTATACATTGTTGAGCAATTTGTGACTGACGATCTGCAATCAGCTACTGCTTCTTAAATAGTCGAGGCAGGAGCCTGCGGCTGCAGGTCCTGACTTGTTATAACTTGTCCTAACACTCCCACAAACAGCCATCCTCCTTCCTCTGTTTTGCCCTAACGATTCGCCAAACTTATTGACCGCCCTTGCACTTTTACCTTTTTTTCAATGACCTCCTTTGTGCCACCTCCTGATCCCCGACACATATGCTGATGATTGTACTCTTCATAAATCCTCCTCTTTTGTACGCTCCCATTCCTGCCAAAGCTTGTCTAATTCTCCTAATGTGGCTCTGGATCGTATTTCTGACTTTCCAGTTATGTTTAATCACAATTAAATTCAACCGCTTAAGTCTGTTAATGTTTGGGGTTTAGAAATTAGTGGTAGAATGTCTTGGAAAGATCATATTGGGGGCCTGGCTAAGTCTGCTTGTAAAAAAACTGAATTTACTGTTCAGATATCGTAAGTACTCTTACTCTGACCAGGTTCTATGAGGGACTTATTCGTCCTTGTATGGAATATTGTTCCCATCTTTTGTATTGCTCATCTTTTACTGCTCTCCTTCATAGAGTGGAATCAAAGGCTTAATACCGTCTCATAAATTCTTCTTATTCCAAACTTGGACTCATTCAAACTCCACTGTATGGTTGATGCACTCTATCTATTTTACAGATAATATTTTGGCCATTGTTCTACTGAATTACATGAGTCTATACCAACTCCACTCTCCCAACCATACAATACCTATCATGCTTTACATGATTAGTTTGTAAAAATAGTGAACTGCAGGATAAACCAGTTTGATAATTCTTTGATTCCCTTCACGACTATAATATGGACACTCCCACCTCATATTGTTCTTCCTGACTGTTATATAACCTGCCTCTCTTTAAGAAACAAGTCTGTCATCACCTGAGGACACCACTCCATTAACACTGTTGTTTTTCCATCTTTTCTTATCCTATTTTCCTTTTCTTTTCACGGAGTCTGAGCTTGATTTTGGCATCCTTTGCTCATCTCAATTTCTTCATTACAACAATAAACCATTCGCTTAATCTTACGTACTCACATTATACAACTCGTCAAATCAATCTCTCATTCAACCTATATCCAAATGTTGCCTTCTTATTCTGGTCAATTACTCGTTTATCTTTTCATTTCGCTTCCTTGCATACATTCATCCACATCTGGCTGTCATTCTCATCTGCACTATTGAGCACCTGCAAGTACGCTTGCCTTTTTCACTTTACTGAATGTTTTTTTTATCGTCATTCCAACATTCAACGTTTTCCTTTTTTTTTCTTTTTAGCACTAGCAACCACTACAGAAGGCGCTTGCACTACCCACTGCATATATTCATTCCACATTTCCTCTATCCCTGCGCTCACACTTACTCCCTCTTTTCTACTCTCAAACATTCTCACTTACTATCCCCCTCTCCATCTCTCTCTCTGACTGAACAGCCTTTCACTTTCGATTCTCACTTTCTTTCCCCCATACCTTACATCTTTTCATACAAACACCAACCAATTTAACCTTACACAATTATGTGGTTGGGTAGCCACATGATCATACCTCCCACAACACAGAACTCCACTACCCTTTCTTCATTTTCATTCACTCTGATGCCACCCAAACCATCAGTTATCTTCTCTCTCTTCCTCTCACCTATTCGATCATTCACACCTAAATCGATCAACCGATAGTCAATCCCAATTCTATCCACCACTCTTCCCAAATCATTCCAGAACCTCTCTATTTCAGCTTCACTTCCATCATTACAGGGTTACTGAACTACAGAAACGCACAGTTTGATCCTTGAAAATCTCAACCTTACCCGCATAATTCTTAAGTTCACACATTAATATCCATTTTATCCAACCATTTTATCATGCCCCACCTCACTCAAAATCACTGCCACACGCTCTGCATCCCTCCCACTTTGATATACACTTGATCGCTTTCCATTCACTCCATCACACACAAACTCTTCATCCCCCTTCTTGTTTGTCTCACAGAGTGCAAATCTCTGTAATCACCTCATTTTAACACTGTCACCTTTCCCCTCTTTCCCTCATCAGATAGACCGGTTATCTTCCACGCATCCACTCATTTCACACGTTACGGCGGATTAACTGAATGTTTGGACGGGGTCCATGACACCCCCGCCCATTACCACCATTGCGTACACAGAAACAAAACTTTCGGGTGGGTGGCTTTCCAGGCTATCGGCGACCCGCGTGGGAAGATGTTATATATATTCTTCCTGCCCCACATAGTTACAAACACGGGCATATATATATATATATATATATATATATATATATATATATATATATATAATATTATATTAGACGTAAGTTATTATGAGCTATATCAGTAACAGGAAAAGAATCTTTGCGGAAAATTATTCCCTTTCAAAAAGCCTTTCCCTTATAGACACCTTAATGTATGCTGTAATACATACACAAAAGCACCAAGTTTCACCGACAAAAGGAATGCGACGTTGTTAAGCGCATAAATTTCCTCGGCTCTGCCTCAGATTGAATCTGATCTTGAGCACAAAGGTCAAGAGAAAAGGAAATGCCTCGCGTTTTCAGACACGCTGGGAGTTCATTGCTATTGGAGAGTGCAAACGGAGGTATGCGGACACAGGCTGACTGTCCACATTGGTCCAGGAAGACAAAATGTGTTACCAATGTATTAAGAGGAAGATGAACGGATTTTAGTATCGATTCCCTCTTGATTTTGAGGCATTTTTATTGGGAACACTACAGTTTAACTTGTGATTTAAAATACGGATACTACAAATTATAGCAATAACAGCGAGATGGGCGTAAATTGGTACTCCATTCGGCGACTAACCATTCCTGAAGTAGTTTGACTTTGTTCAACTTCTAACTGGTATTTTCATACGGCAAGGCCGTTGCCCCCAGATGCTAAGAGGAACGGACAAAATAATTCATGTAATGTATGTAATGGAGTGTGAGGTAAAAAAGTACCCTGTGGTACCTAGCTTCATTTGCCCCACCCCCCATTTCTCCATCATCGAAAACTTCTAGAATGATATATTGGCGATGGTTGAGACGCCTGATCTCCGAAGCCCTGTCTTTCCAATCATTCTTTTTGTTTCTTTCCTCGTTTACACACTCTTTTTTGTCAATTTACAAATTTGTTTAAGTGAAGGGTAAAATAGGCCATACATATTGATTGGACGAACATATATACTTCTTACAGAGTGAAGGACAAGAGACGATGAGAGATACTTGTACCGACAAAGCTGAAGTTGACAAAGGCTTAAAATGAACGTTGGTAAAATTAACACCCTCCCACAGCGATCGTAATTAGCTCCAGTCTCTTAATCTGCCTTGAGTGTGCATTCAACACCCAACCGGACACGTTCGAAAAAAAGAAAGAATTTCAAATATACGAACTTAAAAATCCCTCTTGGATGGAAAAAGATTATCGAGATATTTGGTAATGATAGGATCCACGTCCTCCTTCCCTCCTCTTTCCACTGATCTTTCCCTCCCCTAAAGCGAAATGAGGTCAAGAATGAATTGGAAAATTCTGAAGCCAAAATTAAAGCAGCGGACGGTAATTAATGGTTTGTTCACATCCTTTATGGGAGGAAGATGAAAGAAATTAGTGAAAAAGTCACCGACGAATTACAGTCTACAGAGGAGAGGAAATTCTCTTTAGACACGACGCAATCTTTTAGACTGAAGGAATTTGATCGATAACAAAGAATGATACGGTGTAAAGACGAAGGAACTAAAGAAAAAGAACCAAGTGTGTGTATAGGAGAACAATGGTAGCAAAGTGTCTCAAGAACTCAACATTTTCGAATAATTTGCGAATTCTACTTGTTGTTTCTTCACCACGTACCATGTCCCTTGGTATCCTATGTTTATCTCTACAGCCCCGACAGTGGGATACCCTGTGTGACCTGTTGCACTTGGTACTTGGAAGAGCTGTACATCCTCCTGGTCTGAATGCAAACTAGGGAAGCCCTGTCACTGGGTGGATTTGAACTCTCTTATGGGGCCTGGGAAAGTTGTTTGTGCCCTTCTCCCTCTCAGCGCTACTTTATCTATATTTATTTATTAATTATTATTATTATTAATTTATTTATCATTATTATTATTAAGAATATCCCCTCAAACTTTTACATATCCTAACTTTTTACCAGGAGGAACTGTTTTCACCTGGACAGAGTTCGGCTCACAACCACAGTGCCTGGGTGGACTGCACGTCATCCCGGGATCACTGGGTGGACTGCACGTCATCCCGGGATCACTGGGTGGACTGCACGTCATCCCGGGATCACTGGGTGGACTGCACGTCATCCCGGGATTACTGGGTGGACTGCACGTCATCCCGGGATCACTGGGTGGACTGCACGTCATCCCGGGATCACTTAGCGCGTGGTATGGTAAGAATAGATGATCACCCATCCTACTCATTAGTAGACCCGCTTATCTCTACTTCTATTCATTACATACCGGCCTACCACCTTCCAAACTTGCTTTTCTATCCACAGAGTTTTTGGCTGCTCGGGGCACTTTCGTCCTTCTATGAGACTTAGTCAGGTAGCATTGTATATCGTGAGGTCTCTACCTGTTTCGAGGGCCCAACGCCCGCTGGATGAGGCAAGTATTAGGTACGCGGTGTGCTGGGCCGCCGACTCTGTACATCTCCTTCCAGTACACATATAAGGTGGCTATGTCTGCACCAGCCTTTACGGTCAAAGCTCGAGGACAAATTCGCTTGAATGGCGGACAGGTTTGTCAAGGCCCATCTTAGCTCAAACCAGTGGGCTGAGTATGTGTAAATTATCCCATTCTGGAACTATCTTATCCTACTTAGACTTTTCTCTTAACCTCATAATGCATTTTAAGGTCTACTTTTCATGCATTTTTCTTTTTATACACATACTACACACAGCTAGATTTACGGTCGGAGGTGGTTGATGACCTCCACGGTAGTGATCTTTTTCCCATTCAACTCTGATTTTTATGATTCACTGCCACCCGAAAAACCGCCCCGGTGATGCTTAGAACGGGCGCGATGGTCCGCATTTTAGGAAATGACTGATTTATCTGTCCCAGTCGAGGAGTTTAGTCATGGAATAAGCTACTATTTCTAGAACATCTGGTCATTTTGCACGCCCTCCGCTTCCTTGGTGGTCGGCCGACTGTGAGACGGCACTCAGACAGAAGCGATATGTCTACATGCGCTATTACCGCCGCCCGAACGACTTCACTGTCGGTGAATTTCGTCGAGCAAGGGGTAGATTCCGTTATATTTCGAAGCAAGCCCCTCTTGCACAGGTGTGAAATCAGTTAAAAGGAGTCGGGGAAATTTCTCCTAAAACCCTCCTCCCGTTCTCCAGGAGCACGGGATCGCAATGTCGGATTCCACGTCCGTGACGAAGTCTTTTGTAACCCTTTTACCAAGTTCTCTAGCCGAAATTCTGTTATACCAGCATTCCATACACATAGTAGTGTCGCTGAAGGCTTCCGATTGGACTTTACATCCAGAGAGGTAGGACCATTTAATGCCAGGTTTACGTTGAGTGGGTCGCGGTCCGCTCTCGTTTCATGCAAGGACACCGCTCCTGGTTCGACCGATATTCCGTATGCAATGCTTCGATAGCTAGGTGAGCGAGGCATTGCATATTTGCTAATTTGTTCAACAGGATCTGGGTAGAGGGTACTTTCTCTGACTCTTTGCGAATGGCTACTGTGCTCGCTTTCGCAAGCCGGGGAGAGATCACTACCTTGGGTGGTTTCTGCTCACCCTCTCCAACCCCTTGTGCCCTGCAAGTTGACGGAAAAATTTTATAAATGTTAGATTAGCCTTTTTCCTGGACAGCGAAGGCCACCTGTCTTCTGCACATGCGTCTTTCGGAAGTTTCACTCCACGTCGGACGCTCTGCTCGATCTGGAAAATGCTGTCTGCGAGGCCTTCCTCCGTAGACAGCACCACCCCAGGGTGTTTTTCTAGTTAGAGAAGGCCTATGATACCGCATGGCAATACGGTATCATAGAGACTGTCGAGGTATGCCTGTGAAGACCCGCTCGGAGCAAAGGCGCATACACAAGCACAGGAAGATAGCAGACCCGAGATAATCTGAGATATGATTTGGAGCAATTAAAGGAGTGGAAAGCCGCCTCCTTGATTTTTATAGAGTGCGTTTAAGATTGACCGATATTTATCTAATGGCTTGCCAAGTTGCAGTTCAAAGGATATATAAAGATCAAGACACCAAAATATAATTTTAATATATATAATAAACGGGGCAATATCTATACCAAAAGGGGAACAAATTGCTCAATAAAGATAGTAAATTGGATCAAGACAGTTTAAAATATGACAGCTAAGCGGGGAGGGGAAAATTTTAGTTAATTCGAACAATGGATATTACTTAAGTTTGAGAGGGAAGCCAATTCAAAAGGGGATGCAGGTGACGATTAACGGGGGGTGTAATCAAGGGATTACAAGGTAAAATCGCTTCACCTTGAGGCTTGGTAGTGTTCGGAGGGGGAAGACCAACGGCACAGGTCTTCGAGGAAATACTTCTGTGAGTCCTAACGAGGAGGACTCGTAGATGAGGGTTTGAGTACTTGTTGAAGAACGAGATTTTCTCTGCTCCAGAGAGATGGAATCTCAAACAGGAAGTCTCAGACACGAGGAACGAGAGTCTTGAAGGGGGGTGCGAGATGAGGGGGGGGGCGCACAGTTCACCAAGAAGGAGGCGGCTCGATAGCTTTTCTCTGAACAGGGGCCAAAGCTTCCCGAAGGGCGATCTGCTGGTGAGATCTTAACGACGAGGTACGACTCGAACGGAAGTTGCGAGACTTCGCGGGGGAACAGACAAAACGGTCTGAACGGAGGGACTGGCAAACTCTCAATCTCCTCGAGGAATGGCGGACGCAAGGTAAAATAGCCAGGTGGCTGGTACGTTAGATAAACTAGGGCATCGCCGTCCCTAGAGGATTCTCAACGTCAGTCTATGCATACTTACTTCGAGATAACGAGTTGGATCGGAGGGCGAAGTTTGCCTCAAGATATGGGTTTGGGTTAGTACGGCCGCGCTCGAGGGGGAACAGACATGCCTGTGAGACATGAGGCGAGAATTCGGCGTTATCGCAGCGGAGGGAGAGCGAGGTGTGTCCCGAATAACCAAATACAGCCGGGTCGAGTGACTCAGCGCGGGACTGCTTCCTACTCGATGATTCTAAAATTCCCACGCCAAGGGGCACGTGGTTTGGAGCGAAGCGGAGGAAAGGGGTATCCGGGGAGCCTTACTCTCACTCTGGTCCTTCGAGGAGCATCCCATCACAGAGACTCTCCATACGATGGGAGCTAGAGGGCGCTTCTCAACCTTTATTTCTGCGAGATTGTTGATTTCGCGTACGGGTAGGGGAAGCCCTCTCCATAGAAGGTGTCCTCAGTGTCACACTCTTTGCCTGAGCCAGGGCCGGTTTAAGGATCTGCGGGGCCGGGGCCTGTAGCACAAGGAACAGCGCGGCCATATATATGCAAAAAATCGCAAAGGCAAATGAAAGGCGGATTCCAAGTACTTTCTAAAGTACTTGTAATCCGCCTTTCACTTTCTTCTGGGGTTTTTGCATTTATTGCTCTACTCACGCGCTACTTTGTGAGTTTCTCATGTACTGTATATATATATATATATATATATATATATATATATTGTATCTCGCCTACACCCTCTATTTTCCTTTGCAGAGAGGGAAAAGATTATCTGAGGAATTTAAAAGAACTGCTCGTATGGCTGGGAGGACTCAACTGAAAAAAAAGAGGGTTTTATTTTGTACACTTTATTTTTTTCTAAAGAGCAACACACCGTGTGCATACCAGTAGCTTAGCCAGTAGACTATTTGTTGGTGTGAGTGCACACCAACTAGTTAAGCGTCTCACATGAAGCACTTACCAGACTTGGCAACAGAGAACTCCTCAATTATCCTTGACGTGTTAATTTCCCCCAGTAACTCGTGCTCAATACTCACTAGAGAGAGATGGTTCAATCTTGTTTGACACATACTGACTCTTACTTCGTTCTTGACTCTATTTAATTTTAAAAAGGAGCGTTCACTACTGCAGTTGGTAACCATTAGAGTTAAATAATCTCCAACGCAATCTCGACATTAGAAAAACAATACACCCCTAACTTACCCTACACTCAGTAAGGGAAATACACATTTAAGAATCCATCGGGAGGACCTTCATGCTATTTAATTTATATGTTTATTTATGCTGCACTCAGAAGATCCGGATTTGGACCGCGGGCCGCCAGTTGAGTAGCCCTGGGCTATTCTTGAAGTGGTATTCCGTTTTTTATTGACGCAGCTGAGATGGATCCCCAATGAGGCCAGCCAGCTCTCTTCCCTCCATGGTCCAGTGTAGTAGTCTGTTGGAGTTAGAGCTTGGGTATCCTGGCGTGGGTGCTCGGTCTGGGATCTTGGCCAACCATGCATCCAGGTGATGTTTGAAGGTGTCAGGTGATATACCACTCAGGTTTCTGAGATTTCCCGGGATGCAGTTGAAGAGTCGTGTTCCATTGTAGGTGACATTATGGTGTGTCAAGGTTTTAATTCTTTGAGATGTTCCTGGGGTAGTCTTGACAGAACATAGCCTTGCTCTTCCCTGGTGGATCTTTGTAGCAATGTTGACATTAGGGACCTTGTTTTCTAAAATCTTCCAGGTATAGATGATGATGTACCCCTCTCTGTACGCTGCAGTGAGTAAAAGTGCAGCCATTCAAGTCTTCTCCAGTAGCTAAGGTGTTGTATCCCCTGGATATTGCTTGTGAATGTTCGATGTGTGCATTCCAGCTCAGCTATTTCTGTAATTTTGTTAGGGGACCATAATTGGCAGCAGTGTTCCAGATGGGGTAGCACTAAAGCTTTCCATAGAGTTACCATACACTGCTCACTTGTGAAGCAGAAGGTTCTTAGGATCCAACCTGATAGCTGCCTTACTTTTTCCGTTATTTTTGTGACATGGTGTGAGAAGGCGGCATCTTTGCTCATATTAACCCCCCAGGTCTTTTACCACCTCCTTAGCCTCAATTTTCTGCTGGGCACAGTTGTACTTTGTCAAGCGTATAAGTTCTTCTTTTTTCCTATACCTTATGAGCTCGAACTTCCCGTTGAGGGCCATGTTGTTGGTCTCTGCCCACTTCAGGACTGTCCAAGTCTTGTTATAGGGACTGCACATCTTGTTGCGAGCAGATTTTCTTAGATACCCTATTGTTATCAGTGAAGTGTGTAGCTGTGGAATGCTCCAGTTCCTGGTTAATGTCCCCAATCATGATTAGGAAGAGTAGGGGGCCCAATACTGAACCCTGACGGACCCCACCAACGACCCAGCTGGCATCTGATATATCCCCTTCCACAACTACTCGTTGTTTTCTGTTGTAGAGAAAACTATGCAGCCATTGTCCTAGTTTGCTACATATCCCAAGAGTTTTGATCTCGTGGAGGAGAATTCCATGATCCACTTTATCGAAAGCTTTGGCAAAGTTTAGATATATGATGACATCAGCGTTTTCTCCATCTTGAATGTTCTGTAGAACCTATTCGTAATGGGTCAGCACTGTGAAAGGCAGGAACACCCTTTTCTGAAGGCATGCTGCCCATCGTTGAAGGCTCCTGTCTCTTCCATGTAGCTGACTATTCTAGATCGAATTATTCTTTCAAGTATCTTTATTAGATGTGAAGTTAGCACTGGTGGTCTGTAGTTTTTTCCCAAGCCTTTATTACCTCCCTTGAAAATTGATCTGATGTTACCCATTTTGAGTGCTTGTGGTACTGATCCAGCTTCCAATGATTTTTTCCACATGAGTTTCAGTGGCAAGGCTACTTGGTACTTGTACTGCTTCAGGAGTTGAGTGTGGAAGCCGTTTGGTCCGGCCACCAAATTTGGTGCAATTTCGTTAATTACTGCAGCTATATCATTGGTTGTTATTGCCATTGATGAGAGCATGTGTGTTTCCCCTTCAGGTTCTTCAAAGAATGTTGATGGATTCATGATTTTTCTTCTCCATCTGTTGGGTTGAAAACGGTTTCATACTGGAGTTTAAGCCTTTTGGCTATTTTCCCTGGTTGGTTCTCCAGTTCCCCATTGTCTTTCAGGAGTGGGCTTATGGAGGATGTGGCCTTTAGTTTCTTTTTGGCAAAGGAATAAAAGAATTTACTATTCTTTTAAATTGTTGCTATTACCATTGACTCTTCCCGCATACTTTGCTCTTTGTGTGATAGGATAAGCTTTCTTTCAATATCTTCGAAGTTACTTTGCAGTTTGGTGATACCATATGGGTATGATGTCTTTTGTAAGCTTTGGTCTTATTTTGGACCTCAGCTTCAGTAAGGTTTTCCTGCAGCGTGAGATCTGCTTACTTGGCTTATTGGACTTTGATGTTTTTAGAGGTACATTGTTTGTGCATACCTCCAGGCATTTCTTCAAGAAGGCGTTAAGAGATTCTTCTGTGTTCTTTCCTCTGAAAAGTGCCGTCCAGTCAATTTGTTTCAAGTTCACTTCTTAGCTTTTCCCAGTATACTTCTTTACTATAGAAGTTGAGATCACTGAAGGAGTGACTTGTGCGCTGGTTTATGGTTGCCTGAAGCCTTGAGGGTGTTTGGTGACTGTTGGTGTAGATTTTTATGAAGTTCTGGTCAGACACTGATGTTTTAATAATTTCATAAGAGTGTACAAGCTCAAAGTTGTTGCTTAGTACCAGGTATAATATGTTTTCGCCTCTGGTGGGCTCCTCGATGAGCTGGGTTAGATAAAAACTTTCAATAATGGACCAGGGTTCTTCTGCTTGATGTTCTCCTCCCTGGGTCCTCCATCGATTTTCAGCGATGACCAAGATATGCAGGGCAAGTTGAAGTCCCCAGTGATAATGACCTCTGTGGCTGGTGTTGGGAAATTTTGTAGTAGTGCCCACACTTTTGTTGTTAGCTCCTTGAATGTTTCTTTCGTGGTGTTTGAGGGCCTGTAAATGATCACATACACTGCAAGCAATTCATTTATGTCATTTGAGAAGGATACAAGTGTGTATGCATTTGCAGCAATATGGAAATGTAATTTCCTAATTCGCAAAAAATCCGTACAGGGGTGGGATTCGAACCGTGTACACTGAGGCAGCGAGTAACCGCTTTGATCTCAATTAAAGCGTCCCTTAGCTCACTTGGCTACGAGGAAGACAAAAATCTTTCGAATAAACAAACTTTTAAAATACGCTTCGCAAGGTCGATCGGGACTATGAAAGAGAGAGAAATTCATAGGGAATTCAAAGAAAAAAGGAGAGTTGAGGTAAACACGTGGCTAATATACAATGCATAAATCTTTCATGAACGCGAAAGAATGATTAAATGAATCCAGCAAACCGCAAGAAACAAAAAAATAGGATAATTTTTCTTCGGAAATGTTATTTCCTAATTCGCAAAAATTCCGTGCACACTTAGGCAGCGAGTAACCGCTTTAATCTCAATTAAACCGTCCCTTAGACCACTCGGCTTCGCAGAAGAGAATTTTTTTCCGAATAAACAAGCTTTTAAGGTACCCTTCGCAAGCTTGTTTATTCGAAAGATTTTTTTGGTCTTCCGCGTAGCCGAGTGGTCTAAGGGACGGTTTTGCTCTTCCTTACACCGACTAAATAGCAGGAATCAGGGCCGCCCTCCGTGCTGCCTAGTAAAGAAGATGGTATAGGGCCAAGATGAACTTAAAGTTGCGTGTCCTTTCGCCGCGACTCTTCCCACGGACCTACCCCAAATGCCACTACCGCTTCAGGTTAATTTCTGTCGTCTCTGAATTTGGCGCATTAGCGGGACGCCCCGCCACTTGATGGAGCGCTCCCATGCACCTTACTGCGAATACTGTGTTGTCCCTCAGACTGTTTGGCGCATTCTTTATGAATATTCCTGCCTGAGGGATCTTCGCGCACATTACCTGTTCCACTACTGGGACGAGCGAGGTGGCTACCGCTTGTCCCTCGTACTTGGTACGACTTCGTGCACACAAACTTCTGGACTAACTGACTTTTTGGAGGAGGCTGGCCTCTTTCATTTTATTTTTGTCTCTTTGGTTTTGGTCGCATGATCCTACGCCGAGAGATAGGGCCTTCCCCTGAAGCTGGAGCGTGCTTCCTTCTACCCATTGCCTTTGTTCCGCTTCTTAAGTTTTGTGGGGTTTTAGGTTTTTATTTTGTATTTTTTTGTTTTTCCTTTTTGGGTTTGGTTTCGTTTCGGGAATTCTTAAGTAGCCTAGTAATAGGCTGAAATTTGAATTACGGCATCTTATGTCCTTGTAGATAAATATATTTTACGCTCTCATCATCATTATCTTCATCGTCATCATCACCATCATCATCATTATCATCATCCTCACCAATCTGAATCTTAGACCTCTTCAAATTTGTTCCGGGATTGTTCACTTGCACTTAGCTGGCCCTAACCATCTAAGGTGCATGATTTCCTTTGCCATATCCATTCAGTAATTTTACTTTTTGTATCTATCTATCCTTCCCCTCAAGCCTGGATAGATGGCAAGGGGCGGGTTAAACGTTTAAAAAAAAATCACCACAAATTTTGTTCTGGTATTGTGTGCCAAAATCATAAAAGCTGGGGGGGAACGTTGGAGGCTAATTTTCTACAGAATCTATCCTCGATAGATTCTTTTCAATAATGAAAATTGAAAGAAAGCAAAGGAGTGCCACAATCTAGAATTTTACTGGCACTGTCGATGTGGCAAGAAAGAAGAGAAAATAAAGCTGCTTTCCCGTTCGAGCTTTGGAATTCTTTGTCATTTGACTTTTCCAGGCGAAGGGTGGCAGTTTGCTATCGCTGCTGCCACAAATTGAAAAGCAGCATTTACTTTTACAGAAATAATTGGCAGTTTGATTATGGGTTAAAATTAATCATACTTTTCGTTGGATTATTAATCATAGATAGAGCTGGATTATGTGCACTCACCGTTCCCTAATTTTACTCTGATTGGAGAAATTTGGCATCAATCTTTTTTTGCCTTTTTTATTCTCTTTATATTTTTTATATCTAGGGCAGCCCATATGTCCTTTGAGTGAAAGGTCCTCGTTGGATTACTTAGTCTTGGCTTTCCTTAAAAAGGAGAAATTAGTGTCGAGAGCTTATGTTCGTCTTCTCTACGATAAATCACTTTAGAATTTACAATTACAACTGCAAAGTAATTAAATAAAACAGGAAAGAGTTTAATTAATTAGGTCAATATTGGATCACTTTAACATCCTCCTTACTAAAGTGTTTTAAGGTGGAGGATGTCTAACTGTCCAAATTTAGGATGATGACAAAGCTACCATTCTCGTTTGTCTAACCCAGGGGTCTCTAACATACGGCCCGCGGGCCAGATCCGGCCCGCCGCTGTACTCTGCCACAAATGAAAATTTGAGAGTGATTCTCTTGATTGGATGCAGCAATTTCAAAGCAAATATTGATGATTCTTAAAAGCTAAACGCCAGTTTCACAAATCTTTTTTGCAGCTTAGTTTATGAGACTCGGATATGTGCGCACTGGCTGTGGTAATACTATCTTATTGCTAACGACGCCTTCTTTGGTAACTTTTTGGTAAATAAATATGTTTGCCTTTATTTTTTGTGTATTTTGTGTATTGATAATTAAATATGTTGGTTGTCTTTATTTTTTGTGTATTCACTATATTGTATGGAACAAAATGATTATGTGGCCCACGCTCGTCAATCTCTGAGTTATCTGGCCCACTTTGATAAAGGTTTGGTGACCCCTGGTCTAACCAATGAATGGTACCCGAAAAAGTCAAAACAACGGATTTCAAACCAGAAGCCGATCATTACACCCCCCTCCCCCCACACTAATCCCCGGGGTGAATTTTTTTAAGGACTTAAAACTGCGGGTTTCTCCAAACTTTTATTAGGAGAAAATGCGATCTAGTTACTCACCCATGGGTCATGGGATCGTTTTCACTCACTCGTGGGTCACGGGATCGTTTTCATCCGCTCGAGGGGACACGGGATCGTTTTCACTCATCCGTGGGTCACGAGATCGTTTTCACTCACTCGTGGGTGACGGGATCGTTTTCATCCGCTCGCGGGGACACGGGATCGTTTTCACTCATCCGTGGGTCACGAGATCGTTTTTACTTACTCGTGGGTCACGGGATCGTTTTCACTCACCCGTGGGTCACGAAATCGTTTTCAATCACTCGTGGGTCACGGGATCGTTTTCATCCACTCGCGGGGACACGGGATCGTTTTCACTCACCCGTGGGTAACGAGATCGTTTTCAATCACTCGTAGGTCACGGGATAGTTTTCATCCGCTCGCGGGGACACGGGATCGTTTCCACTCACCCGTGGGTCACGAGATCGTTTTCACTCACTCGTGGGTCACGGGATCGTTTTCATCCGTTCGCGGGGACACGGGATCGTTTTCACTCACCCGTGGGTAACGAGATCGTTTTCAATCACTCGTAGGTCACGGGATAGTTTTCATCCGCTCGCGGGGACACGGGATCGTTTTCACTCACCCGTGGGTCACGAGATCGTTTTCACTCACTCGTGGGTCACGGGATCGTTTTCATCCGTTCGCGGGGACACGGGATCGTTCTCACTCAGCCGTGGGTCAGAGATCGTTTTCAATCACTCGTGGGTCACGGGATCGTTTTCATCCGCTCGCGGGGACACGGGATCGTTTTCACTCACCCGTAGGTCACGAGATCGTTTTCACTCACTCGTGGGTCACGGGATCGTTTTCATCCGCTCGCGTGGACACGGGATCTTTTTCACTCACCCGTGGGTCACGAGATCGTTTTCAACCACTCGTGGGTCACGGTATCGTTTTCATCCGCTTGCGGGGACACGGGATCGTTTTCACTCACCCGTGTGTCACGAGATCGTTTTCACTCATTCGTGGGTCACGGGATCGTTTTCAATCACTCGTAGGTCACGGGATCGTTTTCACTCTCCCGTATGTTACGAGATCGTTTTCAATCACTCGTGGGTCACGGGATAGTTTTCATCCGCTCGCGGGGACACGGGATCCTTTTCACTCACCCGTGGGTCACGAGATCGTTTTCAATCACTCGTGGGTCACGGGATCGTTTTCATCCGCTCGTGGGAACACGGGATCGTTTTCACTCACCCGTAGGTCACGAGATAGTTTTCAATCACTCGTGGGTCACGAGATCGTTTTCAATCACTCGTAGGTCACGGGATCGTTTTCATCCGCTCGCGGGGACACGGGATCGTTTTCACTCACCCGTAGGTCACGAGATCGTTTTCAACCACTCGTGGGTCACGGGATCGTTTTCATCCGCTCGTGGGAACAATGGATCGTTTTCACTGACCCGTAGGTCACGAGATAGTTTTCAATCACTCGTGGGTCACGAGATCGTTTTCAATCACTCGTAGGTCACTGGATCGTTTCCATCCGCTCGCGGGAACACGGGATCGTTTTCACTCACCCGTGGGTCACGAGATCGTTTTCAACCACTCGTGGGTCACGGGATCGTTTTCATCCGCTCGTGGGAACACGGGATCGTTTTCACTCACCCGTAGGTCACGAGATAGTTTTCAATCACTCGTGGGTCACGAGATCGTTTTCATCCGATCGCGGGGACACGGGATCCTTTTCACTCACCCGTGGGTCACGAGATCGTTTTCAATCACTCGTGGGTCATGGGATCGTTTTCAATCACTCGTGGGTCACGGGATCGTTTTCATCCGCTCGCGGGGACACGGGATCGTTTTCACTCACCCGTGGGTCACGAGATCTTTTTCAATCACTCGTGGGTCACGGTATCGTTTTCATCCGCTCGCGGGGACACGGGATCGTTTTCACTCACCCGTGGGTCACGAGATCGTTTTCAATCACTCGTGGGTCACTGGATCGTTTTCATCCGCTCGCGGAGACACGGGATCGTTTTCACTCACCCGTAGGTCACGAGGTTGTTTTCAATCACTCGTGGGTCACGAGATCGTTTTTTTCCGCTCGCGGGGACACGCGATCGTTTCCACTCACACGTGGGTCACGAGATCGTTTTCAATCACTCGTGGGTCACGGGATCGTTTTCATCCGCTTGCGGGGACACGGGATCGTTTTCACTCACACGTGGGTCACAATATCGTTTTTAATCACTTGTGAGGCACGAGATCGTTTTCATCCGCTCGCGGGGACACGGGATCGTTTTCACTCACCCGTGGGTCATGATATCGTTTTCAATCACTCGTGGGTCACGGGATTGTTTTCATCCGCTCGCGGGGACACGGGATCGTTTTCACTCACCCGTAGGTCACGAGATCGTTTTCAATCACTCGTGGGTCACGGGATCGTTTTCATCCGCTCGCGAGGACACGCGATCGTTTTCACTCACCCGTGGGTCACGAGATCGTTTTCACTCACTCGTGGGTCACGGGATCGTTTTCATCCACTCGCGGGGACACGGGATCGTTTTCACTCACCCGTGGGTCACGAGATCGTTTTCAATCACTCGAGGGTCATGGGATCGTTTTCATCCGCTCGCGTGGACACGGTATCTTTTTCACTCACCCGTGGGTCACGAGATCGTTTTCAACCACTCGTGGGTCACGGTATCGTTTTCATCCGCTTGCGGGGACACGGGATCGTTTTCACTCACCCGTGTGTCACGAGATCGTTTTCACTCATTCGTGGGTCACGGGATCGTTTTCATCCACTCGCGGGGACACAGGATCGTTTTCACTCACCCGTGGGTCACGAGATCGTTTTCAATCACTTGTGGGTCACGGGATCGTTTTCATCCACTCGCGGGGACCCGGGATCGTTTTCATCCGCTCGCGGGGACACGGGATCGTTTTCACTCACCTGTGGGTCACAGGATCGTTTTCATCCGCTCGCGGGGACACGGGATCATTTTCACTCACCCGTGGGTCACGAGATCGTTTTCACTCACTCGTGGGTCACGGGATCGTTTTCATCCGCTCGCGGGGACACGGGATCGTTTTCAGCCTCCGGTGGGGCAAGGGATTGTTCTTACCCACCCGAGGAGGCATGCCATATCTTACAATAGTAAGGTAAAGGACAGTATACCCAGTGAGGGTATGATACAGTTCTTTTTAATGTTGTTAAATGGCTTTATTTGATACGGTCCCTTGGCGTGGATGGGGAGCGTCCCCCAGACGTGGCCGATGCTATGGTAACCGCCTACGATCGGTAGTTTTCCTCAGTATCTTTTAATTGCCATTTAAGGAGAGGTTGTATTATTTTGGTCGAGCGGTAGGCATCGAACAAAGCGAACCATAGCTGTCTACAGTTTAAGACTAATGACGATTAGAAGGTAGTGGTAGTGGTTAGCCAACCTTCCTTTATCCAGGCGGAACCAGATCAGATAATGAAATAAACATAAAGGTCAGTATGACAAATCGCTGGTGAGCCCGATCCTCTTTGGGGAAAGGTGCCAGGAAGTATTGTGTGTAGAGGGATCTCCTAGAATAATAGTATTTCCCCACCTTCTAAGATATTACTTGGGGGAGAAAGCGAGCCGTTACTCCCCCCCCTCCTCCCTCCGAATTCACCCTTTTGGGACTAGCCGCCAGGTCTCCGCATAGTTCACATTGAGGCATGACGCTGAAATTTGAAGGCTACCTGCCCGCCGTCTTAATCTTCCCTCCATCCCCCCTCGGGTCGGGAGATTACTCATCTATTTTTGTAGGTTCGCCGCGAGCAGCTTTTATGGCTCCAGCCGCTGGTCATCCGTCTAACCCGCTGATCCCTGCCTCTGACACTTCCCCGCAAGGAGAGGCTCGGTTTGTTACGGCCGATAACGAAGGTTAGAGAAGGCCTCTTTCTCTTCCTGATTTGGAGAACTCCGGGTATATATGCACCCTCCCCAGGATTACAGACAGATTTGGTTAGACGACACTTCCCCGAAAAGAGTTCGATTAAACGAATCTCTCTCTCAAGAAGTGTGAGTGACGGTTGCAAGCCACGGGAGAGCTGGACATCACACTCGTATCTTCGGGTCAGGGAGAAGAGTCTCGTGAGGCAACGTCAGCCTTTCTCAATGACGATGGAGTAGGATATCCTGTAGGATATGCTGGAAAGAAGCTGTCCCATAGCGATAAGGCGCATGCCACCATAGAGCTTGAAGCGTTAGCCATAGTGTGGTCTATTTTTAAGTTAAGGATGTATCTCATAGGTAAAGAATTTATTGTCGAAATTGATCACATACTCCTGGCGTACCTAAAAAACTGCAAGAGCCAAAATGGCCGTTTAATGCGTTGGAGCCTACTACTCATGGAGTACCAATTTCGGATCCTGTATGTTAAAGGCACCGACAACCGACTAGCCGATAGCTTGAGTAGGAATCAAATAGAAGACCCCCTCCAACAACCTGAGTGTATAGTAAAATTGACGTTTGATTCATTTTTGTAAATACAATTTTCCTTTCTTTTTTTTTTGCCTTGTTGATGTTGCGTCTGCGTATGTATAGATTAAGTTATCTGTGGTTACACATATGTAAATCCCGTGTAGTGTTATGTTTTTTTTCTTTATTGATAAACGCTAAAATTGTAGCTTTATAAGTTCCCCTCTTGATGAAATTATTGTAGACATTTTTTTCGCTCCAAAGTGTTTTGTGCTGTAAAATGTCTTTGGATAGGGAGGAGTGTAGAGGGTTCCCCTAGAATAATATTATTTATCCACCTCCTAAGATATCACTTCGGTAGAGAAAGCAAGCCGTTACTCTCCCCCCCCTTCCTTCCCTCTAACGTCACCCTTTTTGGACTTGCCACCAGGTCACTGCAAAAATTCACACCGAGGCATGACGCTGAAATTGAAGACTACCTCATCGCCGTCTCAATCTCCCCCCTCCCCTTCGGGTCAGGAGATTACTCATCTATTTTTGTAGGTTCACCGCGATCAGCTTTTATGGCTCCAGCCGCTGGTCATCCGTCTAACCCGCTGATCCTTGCCTCTGACACTTTCCCGCAAGGAGACGCTCGGTTTGTCACGGCCGATAACGAGGGTTCCAGGAGGCCTCTTTCTTTCCTTGTTTTGGAGAACTCCAGGTATATGTGCACCCTCCTCAGGATTGCAGACAGATTTGGTTAGACGACACTTCCCCGAAAAGAGTTCGATTCAACGAATCTCTCTCTCAAGAAGTGTGAGTGACGGTCGCAAGCCACGGGAGAGCTGGACATCACACTTGTATCTTCGGGTCAGGGAGAAGAGTCTCGTGAGGCAACGTCAGCCTTTCTCAATGACGATGGAGTAGGATATCCTGTAGGATATGCTGGCAGAAAGCTGTCCCATAGCGATAAGGCGCATGCCACCATAGAGCTTGAAGCGTTAGCCATAGTGTGGTGTATTCTTAAGTTAAGGATGTATCTCATAGGTAAAGAATTTATTATCGAAATTTATCACATACTCCTGGCGTACATAAAAAACTGCAAGAGCCAAAATGGCTGTTTAATGCGTTGGAGCCTACTACTCATGGAGTACCAATTTCGGATCCTGTATGTTAAAGGCACCGACAACCGACTAGCCGATAGCTTGAGTAGGAATCAAATAGAAGACCCCCTCCAACAACCTGAGTGCATAGTAAAATTCACGTTTGATTCATTTTTGTAAATACAATTTTCCTCTTTTTTTTTTTGCCTTGTTGATGTTGCGTCTGCGTATGTATAGATTAAGTTATCTGTGGTTACACATATGTAAATCCCGTGTAGTGTTATGTTTTTTTTCTTTATTGATAAACGCTAAAATTGTAGCTTTATAAGTTCCCCTCTTGATGAAATTATTGTAGACATTTTTTTCGCTCCAAAGTGTTTTGTGCTGTAAAATGTCTTTGGATAGGGAGGAGTGTAGAGGGTTTCTCTAGAATAATATTATTTCTTCACCTCCTAAGATATTACTTCGTGAGAGAAAGCAAGCCGTTACTCTCCCCCCCCCCCTTCCCTCTAACGTCACTCTTTTTGGACTTGCCACCAGGTCACTGCAAAAATTCACACCGAGGCATGACGCTGAAATTGAAGACTACCTCATCGCCGTCTCAATCTCCCCCCTCCCCTTCGGGTCAGGAGATTACTCATCTATTTTTGTAGGTTCACCGCGAGCAGCTTTTATGGCTCCAGCCGCTGGTCGTCCGTCTAACCCGCTGATCCCTGCCTCTGACACTTTCCCGCAAGGAGACGCTCGGTTTGTCACGGCCGATAACGAGGGTTCCAGGAGGCCTCTTTCTTTCCTTGTTTTGGAGAACTCCGGGTATATGTGCACCCTCCTCAGGATTGCAGACAGATTTGGTTAGACGACACTTCTCCGAAAGGAGTTCGATTCAACGAATATCTCTCCCAAGAAGTGTGAGTGACGGTCGCAAGCCACGGAAGAGCTGGGCATCACACCCGTATCTTCGGGTCAGGGAGAAGAGTCTCGCGAGGCAACCTCAGCCTATCTCAACCGCCTTTGGATCAAGGATTGGAGAAGCCGTCCTCAGAAGTTCTTCTGGTGACCTCTTGGGGACAAGAGGCTCGATAGCTCGCTTGACCCGAGTGTGGAGAAGTCATCTCCCTCCTTCGAAGTTCGTCCGGTGACCTCTTGAAGACAAGAGGCCTGCATCTTGCAAAACACAAGTTTCGAGAAGGTAGCCCCTCCTGCCGCTGGTTTTCGGCTACCCCCGTGGGTAATCAAGGTTACCAAGGCCTTCCCCCAAGTTTGCCTCGCTTTATTCTCGAAGTTCAAAGGAACTAAATCACTCACTACCCTAAATCTCCCATTATAACCATTCAATAACCCTGATTATCTAATTAGTATTCGGAACCTAATTCCGTCTTATTCATGTACCTATATATATCCATATTTATTGTTGTGCCTTTCATTTAGTGTGTATTAAAATCTATTTTTGTCGTTGTGTTTGGAATATTCCTTGGTCACGTGGCTGCAGCTATCTATTCAAATCGCACTCTTAGAACAATAACAGTTGTCGCCTTGTTTGGCCTACCTTAGAGACTGTGTGCACATATTTCCGTACATTTGGCCATACTTCGACATTGTGTTTTGACACCAAACAGCGTTCAGGTGGAACCTTCGTTGCTCCTAAGAAGAGAGACCTGTTCCGCGTCAGAGGTATGTGGATATACCTAGATACCCATCGGAAAGATTCCTTGGAACAGAGACTGTGTATATGTGTGTTGTACTGCGAAGCTAGGAAAGGAAGAAAGCAATTGGGTATGTGTGTGGTGAAAAGTGTAAGATCTACCCAACCCAGTACAGCGCGTCCACCGACTGGTAGCCAGATCTCCATTTGCGCTGACATTTGTGTCCATTCATGCCGTGATTCGGGATCGAACCCGGTACGGCGACGTTGAGAGACCAACGCCGTATCCACTCGTCTAGCAAGAGCTCTGATATTAAGGTAATTTGCCAAATTATACGATGCACCCTTCAAGGCGAACGTAATAGCCTTTTTGAGTGAACGAGGCTTAATGTCCCAAAATCATTCACAAATCCTTGGCGATGAGCTTTCGAGCTTAGGAAAAAGGCCTAACTTAGACACTTCAATCTCCTTCCACCTCCATCTTGAGGGAGTGAAATTTCACTTTTACCGCCAAATTCTCAATTTATGAAACTTTCTACATTTTCCCTCAAATTTCTGATTTGAGTTACTGTAAATTTAATTTTCTTTTAGTTTATTAGAGGAACCGGCAAAACCCCAATGGAAATCAGCCGATGTCTTTCGGTGTTTTAGTTTTATATAAAGTTGGAATCTCCCATATAAAGATTTTTTTTGTGATTTCCGAAAAAAAGAAAAAAAAGGTGTAATTCAATGAAGGTAACGAAGAACATACTGACAAGGGATGTATCCGCAACTTTGGTATCTTTAAACTCTGTGTAATTGAATAGCAATTGAGTAAATTAATTCAAGCATCATTTATGACCATTTCTAGTGGATGATTTTTATCTTATTTGGGCTGGTCGAAAATAGTCCTATTTATTTTTTATTGTTTTCAAATTATTTTAATAATGTTAAATTAATTATTGAATTGGAATTATGTAGAATACATTTGAAAATGTCTTAGAGCACCGAAATACAGCGTCCCACATGACGTTGACTCCCAATGAGCTTAAAAAATGAAGAACGAGAATTCAGAGTGTGAAAATAGGGCTTCCAGCACCATGATTCCAGAACTCACTTTTATTTGGGATTGTGGACCAAAATGTGTAATTTAAGTTGACTGAAAGTAGTGTAAGGAATTTGCTTGTTTCACTTCCACCCATGAATTCTATAAATTGAACTTGTCATTATGCATTTCCCACACCCAAATTACGCTCTTAAACATCTATCGTCACTTTCTTTCCCTCAGCCGCTCCGAATCGAAGCGTTAAATAGGCATCAGATAAGAGAAACATGACAGGCCCAGAAACGCTACCCAAACCGTCATAGCGAACAAACGCGCCATTTTTTGTCGGGAAAGTTTTATCACTCAGAGCAACCAACCGACTGGGTGTCAAAACCTTTCCCGCTACCACACCCGTTTCGCAACCCTTCGTCAAACTTTTCCTTCCTGACCTCCCGCCCTTCCGATCTCGCTAGACATTCCAACACAAAAATTCCAATTGCGCTCAAGAACAGGCATCATCAGTAAGGTACCTCAACTGCTGTTAGTATAACATCGGTGTACCAACAACGGTCTATTGGAGACACACGCTTGGCGTGGATGAAGAGCGCTCCCTAGGGGCTTAGGGGTACCCCGATGCAGTGCGATGGTAGATACTCATTGCTAAGGTAACCGCACCTTACGGGTAATGACGACACACTATTAAGACAGTAGGAAACCCGCTTTATTGGTTTTGTAGCCCTCACTTCGACACAAGAATGAAATCGAGAAGACAATTAAATACTAACCACAAACAATCACCTGAGTAAACAAACCACAAACAATCACCTTAGTAAACAAAGCACAAACAATCATCTGAGTAAACAAACCAAAACCAATCACCTAAGTAAACAAACTACAAACAATCAACTGAGTAAACAAACCACAAACAATCACCTGAGTAAACAAACCACAAACAATCAACTGAGTAAACAAACCACAAGCAATCACCTGAGTAAACAAACCACAAAAAATCACCTTAATAAACAAACCCCAAACAATCACCTGAGTAAACAAACCACCAAAAAACACTACTAAACAAACCACAAATAATCACCTGAGTAAACAAACGACAAATAATCACCTGAGTAAACAAACCACAAACGATTAACTGAGTAAACAAACCACAAACAATCACCTGAGTAAAAAACCCACAAACAATCAACTGAGTAAACAAACCACAAACAATCACCTGAATAAACAAACCACAAACAATCAACTGAGTAAACAAACCACAAACAATCACCTGAGTAAACAAACTGAAGATGTTCCTCTTCATTTCTTCACCAGCCGGTTGTCGGCAAACGCCTCTTCAGCCATTGATTGCCGCTGCTTCATCATAGGTTGGCATCTTCACTCATCCTTCTGCACATCCACCAACAGATAATGTTACAGCATTATTGGTGGTCTGTGGCTGCATCTTCAGATTAGATTGATACTTGGAATTCTACTTTACCTTTACCCCACACCCAGTCTTCGATCCTATTCTTTGGCTGGATTCCCCAAAGCGGATAATGAAACGAGTAAAAAGATCAGAATGACAATCACTCGCAAGCCCGGGGTCACCAGGGCCGCGTTGAGTTGGGAGGGGGCCATGATAAATGATATACTATCCATTTGCCGTCAACTATTTTGAACCTTCGATGGCTCAAGGGAGAGTTATCCGTTAAACGTCAGGGAAGTGTGGATTAGAAACCCCTTGGGAAGATCTGTAGACGTAAAAGAGGCGTGTTGGGTGCGCGAAAGAAAGAAGTGTAACACAGCAGTGTTGTGAATTGCTGGTGTGGCTGTTCGTGTCTATGGGTAAAAATATCTGCGCGCATGCGCGAAACTCGGCTCCCCGCCAAGATTGCCGCTATTTTTGTGTGTCTTCTCCCGCAGGAAATCGAACCCGAGTACACAGGCGTCAAAATCGAACGCCTTGTTCACTAGGCCACGAAATATCTTTAATTTTAGTCTTTGTTTTCTCTATTTTTTTGTTTTTAGTTTTCAAAAGGAACTCGAAGTAGTCTCCTCTCTCCTCTACTCGAGCCACGTTCCTTCCATACATTTTCAGCTTCCAATTTTACAGGTTTTCGCCATCCTATTGTCAATAAAAAAGAGAGCTGAAGATGGAGGAAGTGAGAATGGTGTTGGAACCATAGGGCACGCAAGTCTCCACATGGCACAACTTGATGAAAAACTAAATTTACGATATTGCAAGATGGTAATACTAGTTCGTTGCACAATGGGTCCAAGGATTCGAATTCCGTTCTTGCAGCGACATCAATCAGGGTCAGGACATTTTGGAACAAAATCCGTGTAAAGGATCTAAATCCGTGTAAAGGATCTAAATCCGTGCAAAGGATCTAAATCCGTTTAAAGGATCTAAGTCCGCGACTTAGGGAACGTCTACGTGCATACTCCATTCTTCTGGGGGAGGGTTATCTATCTTCGCCCTGCAAAGGAGTTGATTTTGGAACTTTTTATTTACTTTTTCTAATAAGCACTTTTTTGGTTATCTTATAACCCCCTCCCCCATACCTCATTTTGAGTGTTAACGGGGGTTGACTCTCACTTGAACAATTCAAGATTCTTTTCTCCCATTGACGTATATATTTTTCTATTATATGCAGTAAAAGAGCGTTTCAATAAAAATTATGAACATTCTTTATCATAGACGAGAAATTTCAGTGAATTTGTGGGGGATACAGGCCTTCAACCTTTCCTACACGATTTGCGCCCATGCGCAGGGCTTTTTGTACGTCCAAAGGAAATATATATATATATATATATATATATATATATATATATATATATATATATAGGCAGGCGGAATCTCGGAAGGAAGTTTCCTTTGGACATACAAAAAGCCCTGCGCATGGGCGCAAATCGTGTAGGAAAGGTTGAAGGCCTGTATCCCCCACAAATTCACTGAAATTTCTCGTCTATGAATAAAGAATGTTCATAATTTTTATTGAAACGCTCTTTTACTGCATATATATATATATATATATATATATATATATATATATATATATATATATATATATATATATATATATATATATATAGAGAGAGAGAGAGAGAGAGAGAGAGAGAGAGAGAGAGAGAGAGAGAGGGAGAGAGAGAGAGAGAGAGAAAGAGAGAGAGATACAAGGAGCTACAAAGATAAGAAGTACCCTAGAAGACCTTACGGTCCATTCAGAGAGGGTACCTTTGGACTAGTAGTCGAGCAGGCACAGTTCAACTCAACGGCTTACGTGCCCAAACGGCCACTTTTCGAGACTTTGTCTAATCTCGAGTTGAACTGTTCAACAGAGTTGCTGTCGATAATGGAAGTGCGTTCCAAGTGCTGCAGATGCTATCTGTGAAAGGTCTCCCACACACATCACGCTGGTAACGCTTCAGTTCAAGTTTGTAGCCGTGATTTCTTGTTCTTCTCTGGCTAAGCTTGAAAGTATCTTGTAGTCTACAATGTCGAAGCCTCGAAGTATTTTGAACACTTCGATAATCTGACCACGCATTCTCCGGGTCTCCAGCGAGAACAAATCTAATTCCCGTAGTCTATCTTCGTAACTCTTGTGTCTGATAGAGGGAATCAGCTTGGTTGCTCTGGCTTGCATATGTTCTAATCTTGCGATATCCTTTCAAAGCGAAGGACTCCAAAATTGTACAGCATACTCCAGGTGCAGTCGGACAAGGGAGTTATAAAAACACAGTACTATCTCCTTGTTCCGATATCCAAAATGTCGTTTTATGTAACCTAATATCCTTTGGGCTTTCTTCTCCGCCTTAATACACTGCCTCGAGAACTTGAGATCACTAGGGATAGTTACACCCAAGTCCTTCTCAGTGTCTGTGGATTCAAGAGCAGTGCTCTTGAGGATATACTGAGATTGGGGGTTTCGGTGGCCCATATGCATCACTTTTAATTTGTTCACGTTAAAAGGCATTTGCCACGTGTCTGATCACTCCCCATTCTTCCGAAGATCATCTTGAAGGCGGGCAGTATTTCCTTCCTTTCCGACGTTCATACCAAGCTTGGTATCATCGACAAATTTAGAAATCTTCGCAACCATGTTACCGTTCATGTCGTTGGCGTAGATTATGAATAGTAGTGGTCCCAGAACAGAACCTTGAGGCACCCCGCTAGTAACGGGCACCCACTCAGAAGCCTGTCCATTCAACACCACCCGTTGACGTCTGCTACTTAGCCACATTTCCATCTATGCCCAGCGCACGCACTTTTCGGAGGAGGCGGAGGTATGGTACCTTATCAAAGGCTTTTTAAAAGTCTAAGTACACAATGTTCACCGCTTTATCCCGGTCGTGTTGACTTAAAACGAAGTGGAAGAATTCCGCAAGGCTCGTTAGGCATGACCGGTGCCTTCGGAAAACGTGCTGGGAACTCTTCAATAGAAGGTTTGACTCCAAATAAGACGATAATTTGTCCACCATGATGCTTTCCATGAGTTTACCGACTATCGAAGTTAAACTAATAGGTCGGTAGTTCGACGGTTGGCTCGAAGCTCCTTTCTTGAAGATAAGAGTCACCTCCGCCTCACGCTAGTCTCGAGGAACGCATCCAGTCCGGATTGACATGTGTAAGATTGTGCCCAGATGTCGTGACACCTCATCACGCCCCCTTTTCAACACTTTAGGTAGAAACCCTTCCGGGCCAGGGAACTTATTCGTCTTTAGGGCGGTGATTTTTTCATCTACTTCGCTTTGGGTGAAGTTCATTTTCTCCAGCTTTTCACCAAAGTAAGAGTCCGTAGTCGTTCAAGAGGTTTGCATTTTCTGCATCTGCGTGCTTTAATGTACCTTCCTCATTCATCAAAGGGCCAATTGTTCAATGGATTGGTTTACGGCTGTTTACATATCCAAAGAACTCCTTAGGATTCTCTTTGCAGAGTCTCGCCACTCGAAGCTCATCGGCACGTTTTGCCGCCCTTATGCTAGACTTCCCTCCCCTAGCTAGCTTCCGGTACTTATCAAAGTCACCAGAAGTCTTTGACTGCCAGTACACAGTTTTCTTCTCCCTCATCAGTTGACCACTTTCTCGATTAAACCACCTTGGTTGAACGGAAGACCGACGTAGGCTTTTTACAGGGATAAATTGAGTTGGAAAACTCATGAACGTAGTTTTGAAACTATTCCATAAATCTTCAACATTATTACACCCTTCCAGCCTCACAGCAGCCAATACTTCATGGAGACCAGCAAAGTCTGCTCTTCTCAAATCAAGTTTCCTCGATTCACGAGTCGCAGACTCTACTTTGGGAAATTTGACTATAAATCTAACTAATCGGTAGTCACTGCCACCGAGTTCCTCGCATACAGAGAGATCCTCAACGATGTCGTCTTCAGAGGTGAAAACCAAGTCGAGAAATTTTCGCCTCTCGTCGGCTCTCTCACCCATTGAGTCAGGATCTCGTTGTTCGCAAACTCCAGGAGTAGTTCGTTTTCGCCACATGGTTCTCTGGTTTCCCAGTCAACTTGGGTATTGAAATCACCCATAGCGATACACAGTCTTGAACAAGTTCACCCATCAGCCGGTACACATCCCTGTCCTTTTCAACGAGTTGGGTAGTGGGTTTGTAAAGTAACAGGGTCCTGTATCTGGCAGGACCTATATCTAGGTCAACTCCTAGTAAGCTCGTAGTCTGATACAGAGTTGCAGTTCGTCGATTTGTGTGTATCCTTGACATACAACATTACACCGTAACCCTCTCTGTCTGGCCTATCTTTTTGGAAGAGTTGGTAACCGGGAATCGTGAATTCACCTTCAAAATCTCTGTTTGAGGTATTTACCCACGACTCTGTTATGGCTACCATTTCAGGTTCTTCCGTCGCTACGAGGCCACGGAGTTCAAGAAACTTGTTTCCGCATTAAACAGAAGAACTTTCACGGAGTCCCCGAATGTAGCACTCCCTACGACCTTCCGTTTCCCGCTTATTTGTTGGCGAGAGAGAGAGAGAGAGAGAGAGAGAGAGAGAGAGAGAGAGAGAGAGATAGAGATATATGAGAGGAGCTTTTTTCTTATCTCCTTTCTCAATCTAGCAGATGCAAGCTAAAAGAGGACAGTCAAAGTAACATAATTTGTGGAAGAATATACCTGACTTGTAGAAAAAGAGTTCAGATGAGTTTAGTCGATTCAAACCAGAGTTCACCCATTCTCCACCACGCCAAGAAGATAAGGAGGAGACATACTTGCATCATCACATGAGACCTCTTTCCTCTCACCCACAGCGCCTCCTCGAACCATACTTCTCCAATTAAAGCTACATCTCCAATTCCCTGCAAACCCCATTTAATTCAATCCTCGCGTTCAATAACTTTAAGATACTGTTTAAAAGCATAATTATAAAGTTACTGTGTTTCCACAGTACATAACATGAAGCGAAAAAATTTAGTGCACTAATGAGCAAATTAATTTTAATTTGCAATTACTATCAACGTGAATAATTTCCTCTTTATGTGTTATTAAAATATTTCGTAATTTAAATATCTTTAAATTAATTATTTTCTGTATTAAAACACAAAATTCAATCTCTTTCCCTATCACTTTCCATAGTAAGAATTATACATTCAACGTCCTCCAAATTAACCCCGGACAGTCAATAATCTCATTGGTTTCGGATGTGAATCAAATCAAAAGCAAGTAATGGTCACAGCAACTGGGTCAATTGGTACCGTCTCAGTGTGTAAGGAAGTTGGGTTGGATTTGCGTTTGCTTGAAGTTCACGGAGAGTTTCACGTTGAATCTTGAACCGGAGATTGCAGTCTCGTTTGGTGACTTGAATGCTCTCCACCGAGGCTAATTCGTCTAGTTAGTAAAACGGAGTTTCTTGACCCCTGATCTTCTTCATGTGGGTGAATGTATGCGGTGTCATCTTTTCTGCTAAGCAGTTTTGTAAAAAAAACCAATTTTAGTTTAGATTTGTGTGCGCTAATCAAGGATCTGAGATATTCACGTAAGACTGGTGTATAATAGAAGTTCTCTTGCTCTATCATGGTAACTGATATAAGTAAAAGAACTTAATGGCGACCTATGGTATATGATAGGGAAACCACTGTATAGGAGCTAAAAGTTTAATTTACGAGACAAAAATTCTTATACTGAAAAACTACAGCATTTACTCATTGATATGAACATTTACGAGAATTTATCTTCCAACCTATTAAAAAATACAACCGAGATCTTCAACAAAACTAACAAAATTGCGCAAACGATCCAACTCAGACCTTCTTCACCGTTTTAAACCTACCAACCCATCAACCCCCTGTATGTATGGTCTGCCAAAAACCCACAAAAGAGGAACGCTACTACGACCTATTATATCCTGTATTGTCTATCATGCATACAAACTCTCGAAGTGGTTAGCCTCCCTTCTTGCTGACGCTGTTGGATTGACCTCTCCTTCACACATAATCCATTCCTCTGATTTCATTGAAAAATTTAGGAAAATCAACATAAAAAGGAAGCCACTTAGTAAGCTTTGATGTAGACAGCCTGTTCACTAATGTCCCAGTCAACGAAGCTCTTGATGTTCTATCTAAGGTATTAGATAATCAAAAATTAAACCTCACTCTAGGCAAAAATAAAATAATAAATCTTGTTAAACTTTGTGTTACTGACAATGTATTTATCAGCGATATGGGTTTTTTCCGTCAAAAATATGGTCTTAGCATGGGTAATCCTTTATCACCCATATTTTGTAACCGTTTTAGGGAGCATTTCGAAGTATCATTACTCCTTTCTGTGTTTCCCCATCATAATTTTTTATTGCATAGGTATGTAGATGATGTCCTATCGATTTGGCTTATAAATAGTTTAAACTTATTTGACAATTTCCTTAAAAATCTTAACGACCTCCATCCCTCTATCAATTGTAAAGGAGATATTTTTGTATATCCTTTCTTGATGTAAAAATTATTAGAGTCATTGACAAATCTAGCTTCACTGTGTCCCGAAAAACAACCCATTCTAAATCTTATATCCATTTCTTTTCTCATCATGATATTAACATGAAGCGAGCCGTTGCATCAGGTATGTTTTTGAGAGCACTTAGGATATGTGACCCTTGCTTTCTAGAAGACGAGATTACATATATAACCTGCAGTTTCATTGAATTAAAATATCCCCTCCACGTGATCAATGGAAGTTTATCTAAAGCAAAATCTACTCATTAACGTCCCAAAGGTAAAAAAAAATTTAGTAATACGAAGTGTCTATCCCTCCCATTTTCTCCCCTCCTCAAAGGAGTGAACAAAGTTATTTCTCCAGGCCTAACCTCATTTAAATACCTTTTTCTAACCTTAAATCTTTCCCTTCGACCAAGCCCGTTGGTCAGCCAAATGAAGCAGGTGTATATTTAATCCCGTGTGGCTCTACAAACTGTCCCTCATTTTACATAGGAGAGACCGGAAGAACCTTAACAAAAACAATTTATGAACATACAGGTGATGTCAGACGAGGCAGTACCACATCCAGTATTTTTAATCATATTATCAATTTCAACCACCAAATTGACTATTCAGAGGCACAAATCACACATAACTGTAAAGATTTCCGTAAAAGAAAAATAGTAGAATCTATATTAATAGGAGAAATCCCCAATTTTAATTTGTCAGATGGGCAATTGAAATGCAGCCTCCATTCCCGTAACCTCATCGTAAACAGCTTAGTCAACGATCTTAGACTCGCACCTCCTGATTTTTGACCTTTTTGCCCGGCTTTATGTTTCTCTGTGTTTTTTCTTTTTTTTCTGATTTATAAGCTATTTACAGACTTTTGTAGCAATCGCATTCTCAGTATACGAATGAAGAGGGTATGATAAACTACATACCGAAACCAGTCTCATAAATTAAACTTTTGGCTTCTATACAGTGGTTTCACTATCATATATATATATATATATATATATATATATATGCACCATACACTGTTCTAAATATACTCATTTAAAGTATGAATCCCAGAGGGAACGATGGCCCAGCGCAAGCAACAATTGGTGTATAAACTTGATTTTCTGAAATACGGCTTCACACTTATCTGAAAGATAGATCAGGAAATGTCCGCTTTCAGTGCATTCAGTGTCTGCGAGTCTTTTCCAATGAATCAATGCAAGGAAAACAAACTGGAACTTCACTTGTGTTCAGTTCATCCAAATTTTATTGAAAAGCTACAAAGTTACTGGAAGGATAAGGAAGAACAGGTAAAGCGAAGTTGGATTGATGCTCCTTCAGCCTCAGCTTTGTCTTTGGAGAAAGCTCCCTTGGCATCCTTTGAAGTGGCATGGTATATCGTACAATCCAAAAAGACTCATAACATTGGAGAGGAGCTGGTAAAGCCAGTAGCAGTCGCTATGGTCAAAACTACTTGTGGAGCAGATGTAACTAAAAAAAATTGGTCTGTGCCACTTTCTAATAACAGCATCAAACGTCGAATTGATTTTATTTCATTAGATAATTTGGATCAATTAATTGTGGCACTAAAGAAAACAGGCAAGTTTTCAATGCAGGCAGATGAATCTGCGGACATTGCGGGCGAGCCTCAACTCACGGTTTTTGTGGGGTTACAAAGGAGATGACAGAATTCTGGAAGAATTTCTGTTCTGTAATGCCCTGTCAACAACTACCACAGAGGATATATTTGTTATGATGGATAGATTTTTCAAGAAACATAACTTTGCTTCTCAACATCTCCAGCCAGAACTACATGTTTTACTGAATTATATTATCCAAATGTGTGAATAAATGGAATCACATCACCAGGACTTACTTTTCCTCTCTGAGGTCCGTTGGCTGTCTCGAGGCCTCATCCTTGGAAGAGTTATTGAAATGAAAACTGAAATAGAAGCTTTTCTCCAAGAGAAGAAGCATAATCTGGTCGACTCTTTCAAAGATGCTGCTTGGGTGGCCAAGTTAGCATATTTAGGCGACATCTTTAGGCACTTGAATGAATTAAACTCAGACATGCGAGGTCGAAATCTAACTATGGTCAACATCAGTGAAAAAATCACATCATTCAAGAAGAAACTTGCCCTTTAGAGAGAAAAATTAGCCATCGGAAAAACAGTTGCTTTTCCAAAGCTGAGTGCAGTGCTGGAAGATTCAACAGGAATAAAGCTTGCTGATATCGGATTGTTTTCCAAGATTATTTGCAGAAGCTTCAGGATGAAATGGACAAATATTTGCCAGGAAATGTTGATGTATCTCAACTTTCCCTTATCTAAAGGTGTATTCCTCAGTTGTGAGACAAAATATACTATTTTCATTAATAATTTTCATTTAGGACATTTTTTTTAATTAAGGACAGCCCCCCCTCCCCCTTCGCGTGAGATGAACCGCTAGGCTGTTAATAGATTTGTTTGCCCCAGATGCCACCGGGGGACATATATTAGAAGCACCGTCCGCTCATTGAAGGCTCGAGTCTGTCCCCACCTAGGCATAAGCCCCCATACTGGCTCCGTTCCACTAATAAAGAGAAGTCCTCCATCCGTGATTACTCCATTCAATGTAAGATTGATATTTCCCACCTAAACTTTAGAATTTTAGGACATTCTAAAGATCCTACCTTCCTTTGTATTCTTAATCACTGTTCATAGGGCAATTAAACCCCAGTCTCACTACTGATACTACCTACTTCCCTCTCCTAATCGCATAAATCTCGCAAAAAAGGTTTTGCAAACTACCGATCCTATGACGTCACATACAAAAAATCTCTCCCTCAGTTCTCCGTTTTTGCTCTTCGCTAAAGGTTAACATTATTTGTGTTAAAGCAATCAATAATTTCAAACATTACTTACATAAACCTAATTAATTAATGTTTTTGGCTCATTGTTTTATCAGTGTAAGCTTGCACTCATTTTACAGTATCGAATTCAATTGTCCTTTATTTTGATTGCAATTATAATTTCTTGTTCTAACTCTATCTATTTTTATAGAACCAGATAATGGGTAGTGTACCCGAAACGTCGTAATGATTAAATGAAAACTGTTACACATCTCATTCTCGCAATAATCCTTAACTTAAAAACAAAGTCTGCTGACCAAAAAATCGCGTGCTCTCACTTATTCTGATTTACGCACTTTACGAAATTGAAACAAATCAATAATTCCCGGACTAAGCGTGAGAAAACGTTGGCAATTATATGATTCGAAAGAGAATGTAAAATAGCATAAGGGCTTCAGTTTTCGTTAGAATCGGCTGAATTGTTATGATTTTATTGCCAAAACAAAATTATTCCCGGGCTAACCTTTGGAGGACTTTAACAATTATATCATTCGAAGAGAATGTAAAAACACAAAAGTGTTTCAAATTTCGTTAGAATCGGCCGAATAGTTATGATGTTATTGCCAAAACAAAATAATTCCAGGACTAACCTTGGGAAGACTTTGACAATTATACCATTCGAAAGAGAATGTAAAACAATATAAGGGTTTCAAATTTTGTTAGGATCGACCGAATAGTTATGATGTTATTGCCAAAACAAAATAATTCCAGGACTAACCTTTGGAGGACATTATCAATTATATCATTCGAAAGAGAATGTAAAATAACATGAAGATTTCAAATTGTGTTCTAATCGGTTGAATAGTTACAATGTTATTGAAAAAAAAGAAGCAAAACGGCGTGACCGACCAACCGACATAGTGAGATTTAGAGTCACTCGCGATTAGCCTCGCACGCGACTAATAAGACTCCTTAGTAGGGGGAGCTTGCGCTCCGCTACTAAGATTAAAATTTAAAATCTGAAAAAAAGCAGCCATGTTTAAATTTTTATAAATTTTCTGAACTTAAATTTTAATAACTTTTCTGAACTTCGCCAATATATATATATATATATATATATATATATATATATATATATATATATATATAGAGAGAGAGAGAGAGAGAGAGAGAGAGAGAGAGAGAGAGAGAGGCAGGTATGAAAAAGTGAAGAATATGATTGAAACTCACTTATTTCATACTTGATCTAATACGAATATTTTTGCGTATATTCAATCAATAATTAATATTTGAAATGTCCTCCTTTTGCTTTTATAACCACTTTAATACATTTTTTGCATATTGTGTATAAGTGATTGGGGCAAGCTTCTGCCATTCAATGTGTAATACTAACGTTTATTCCTATTTTTAGTTGCGTGCGAGTCTAGTCGCGAGCGACTCTACATCTCACTATGTTGACGGTCGGTCGGTCCCCGTTTTGTTTTATTTTTGTTTTTGTAATAAACTTGTAACTATTCGTCCGATCCTAACGAAATTTGAAATCCTTATGTTGTTTTACATTCTCTTTCGAATGATATAATTGCCAAAGTCCTCCCAAGGTCAGCCCGGGCGTTTTTGTTTTGGCAATAACACATAACTCTTCGGCCGATTCTAACAAAATTTGAAAACCTATTTTTGTTTTACTTTTTCTTTCGAATGATAAGATTGCCAAGGTCTTCTCAAGTTTAGGCCAGGAATTATTAAAATTTTTGAAGGTCGTAACTTTGTGGACAGCAGTCCTTGTTTCAGTGATTATCTTATTGTTAACTTACAAGTGGTAATTCTTTGTTAAAAAATGTCTCCGAAGAAACAGTTTCCTGAAACTCAAAGAGCTCAAATCATTGCATTATTCCCAGAGTCAAAATTGCAAGAAAATTGAAATACTCGAGAAACGGTGTCCAAACAACCACTAAACGGTACAATGAGACCAATTCTTTCAAAAATCGTGATGGTTAAGGTCGCAAAAGGTGTACAACTCCGAAGGAAGAGAGGTTGCTGAAAAGGGCCGATAGGAAAATAACCCTCTTCTGATGTAGCTGCTGAGTTTCGTAGAGCAACACACAAAGCGATATGAAGACGCACAGTGAGAAGAAGGTTATTAGAAGCTGGGCTCAAAGGATGAAAGGCTAGAAAGATACCGTGGCTGTCGAGGGTGAACAAGAAGAAGTGATTTTCTTGGGCAAAGGAACATGAGGATTGGGCTAAAGTTTTTTGGTGTGATGAAAGCAACTTTGAGGTAGGTTCTCCACATTAGTATCCACGAATTTATTTCACTTGTACACATTTTTATTGGATAGCGAAAATTCTCAGTAAAATTTGTATTTATGCTCAGATCTTTGGAACCCCTGGAGCTGTTTATGTTCGTCGTAGAGTTGGGGAAGCTTATGATCCGAGCTGTGTTGTCCCAACAGTCAAATTTGGAGGTGGAGGGGTGTAATGGTTTGTGGCTGCATGTCGTCTTCGGGTCCAGGATTGTTGTTCACTTGTGAGGGCAGAATGAATTCCAACATTTATAGCAGCATGTTAGACCAGGTTTATCGACCTTCCCTAGGTAAAATTTTCAATAATGACATTACAGATGGTGTAACCTTCCAACACATGCCGCACATTTATTGTCTCAAAGTGTTGGTTTGATAAGAAAGGGGTGACGTTGATGGAATGGCCCCCTCAATCTCCAGACCTCAACCTCATTGAACATTTGTGGTCACACTTAGGCCCAAGAGTGAGGGTGCACAAATGTTTCTCAAAAAGTGAATTAACAGCCAAAATTCCTGAAGAGTGGCAGAAAATTGAGCCAACCACCTGCACCAACTTAGTCTCAAGTATGCAAAAACGCATAAAAGCTGTTTTAAAAGCAAAAAGAGGACACATCAAATATTAATTATTGATAGAATATAAGCAAAAATGTTTATTTGTATTTTGTCAAGTATGAAATAAATGAGTTTCAATCATATTCTTCACTTTTCATACCGGCCCTATAATTTTGGCCAAGGCTGTATATATATATATATATATATATATATATATATATATATATATATATATATATATATATATATATAGCCACGGGGCAAAAGTTTTCGGACATCTTTGAAAATTAGATAAATACAGGGTCGTAAAACTAATTTTAAGATCAAAATGAATACATTGAAATGAGGAGGAATTAATAGCCATAAGTTATGTATGCCCTAAAAAATCCGAAAGATTGAAAAAAAATCCGAAACATGTAACATCAGCCACATATAAAGCTCTATCAAAATTACAGCAACATCAAAATGAAGCAGAAAGTCAGTGATGTCTGCCTTCATTTGTCCATTGGAGGCTCTCTGACGATGTCTTACGCCCTCTTTCCTGTCCTGACAGAGGTACTCCAGTGGATTATATCCAATGAAGTGGCTAGTCCATTACCGTTATATTGTTGTCCCAGAACTACTGTATGGTGGGCGAAGACTTGTGGTATGGTCATTGTCCTCCTGGAATATCATATTCCGGGCATTTCTGGATTCTGGAGATGTCACGGACTGAGGGCAGCATGCATTCTCTTAGCTCAGTTTGGTACCTCTGAATTCATGGTACCATCACAGGCGGTGAGACGAACCACCCATAAACTTGACATATAGTTCCATACCATTACAGACAGGCTACTATGCTTTACTTTTGGCACTAATCAAGTTTGATTCAACTGCTCCCCTGGCCTCCTGCGGACTCTAACGATGCCTGTGGTCGAGAACAACAGTCGACGTCGCTTCTGCTGAAGGTTGATCGACGGCTTCTGGCGGGCGTTACATGACTTCAGGGCTTATGCACACACTCTGCGACAGACTGTTATGACGGAGGCATTGACACGGTCGACCTCTATCCATTCATATGGCAACTGAACTGCAATTTTCTTACAATACCGAAGGCCTAAGCAACGCATAGACCTGTCGATGTATTAAGTATTGACCCTGGGTCGTCCAGACCCAGTTCATTCTTAGTATGTTCACCCTTTATTAAATCCTCTTCAACACTGCAACATCGGAATGTGATCCGCTGACTCTCCCGGCGAGTTAACGACAGCTGGGACCTCCTCGAGCAGCGTGCGTATCAGACTTCTTTCGTCTACGGTATAATTAAGTGTTTTCGCCATTATCAGATCATTGTTAGATCCTGATGACATATAATATCATATTAATCAACAAATATGATGTGTTATATAAGGACATTTTGACTGTAACATACCGCATACTGACACCAGCCTTTCATACATTTCAAAAGCATTGCCATTTTAGATATTCCTAAAAGATTGTAAGGAAGCTTGTATTTTTATTTTGATTTCCAGATGTATTGAACACACGCATGCAAACTCACACTAACAAAGTCATAGACATCCAAAAGAATAAGAAAAATTCCAGATGCAAGAAAACTTTTTGGCCGCGGCTGGATTTATTGGCGACAGCTGGTTTGATCTTGTGAGGGAATCACCAGGTGGAAGCTCTTGAGCAGAACGGGACTTCCATGTGCTGCAGAACACCCAGTTAGGCTTAAATTGGTAAGCCTACCTCCCCCCCCCCCCGCCTTCCACAAGCGGTAGCCTCGAACCATGTCCACCCCGACTCACTTTTATACGGCCATAATAGCCTCTGCAAGGAGATTCGAGGCCATTCGAGAGTAGAGCTGTGTTCCGCTTACCGCCCCCCCCCCCCACTCCAGGAGAGCCTCGGATATAAATAACGCTCGACTTCCATGAAGAGACACAGAGTTGAGAAGATTCGCCCAGACCCAAGAAGATTCCCCATGGTTCCAAGTCAAGTGCTAGCAACAAAGCAAAGTGACAGCTGGACTATTTTGTGTATTTGGAATTAGCCTCAGCCAGGAGGTAATTCCACTGGACGATCGCCCCCGAGTGATTTTCCCGACTTCTCCCATGAACTCCTGTCGAAGCCCTCCTCATTTCGGGTAGCCGAAATACTCTCCCCTGGACCGGAAGCTACCCCCCCGCCCTTGTTTGGGAGAACCGTCATCACTCCAACCTCCCGCTCAGAAGTTCCGAACGGCCTCACCCTCGTGCAAAGACATCCGTAAGCCAACCCCTCTCCCCCCTTCAGTAACTCAATTGAGTTAATTCCTCCCCCCATTTGAATAGTCTCCTCCTGTAATACCTTAAGTTCTAACATCATAGTCTCTTTTATAACTACAATTCCCCCTTTTATTTACTGATGTGATTTTGCCCGTTAATTCTCTGAGGTAATTTTACCCATCAATTCTCTCATTATTTTTGTGTAAATAAAATTATATTATTGTACATGCCTCTTTAAATAACCCTGAGCTTTGCCATTGTCCATAATTTACCTGACCTCGTTGCACTCTCTCGCTACTCAGCCCGTCTAAACTCGTGGTTTTCCGTCCCTTTTGTCGGTTCACTTTCAAGTTATTGGTCCTTCCCTCATAGATATAATATGGTATTAATATAATGTAATGTCATAACACGACAGATTTATTCGGACCTCCAGGTTTATAGCGTACAATTTATTTATATTTAAAATGAATGCTAAGAATCATTATACGTTTCCTATGTGTTTTAAACTTTTAAATTTTCATCCAAATTTAATTTTTTTAAGAGGAAGCGAAAAAAAATGAAAAATTTAAAGTTCGGAATGAGATAAGAGCTCTCGTGAACATTTTTAAGAATAACTCGAATTATGTCGTGATCGCTGTTTCCTAAGTGTTTCAACAACCTGTATAATAATTTATCTCCGTTTGTCAAAAATGAATTCTAGTATATTCTGTTCTCTTGCCCGTTCGTCTACTTTTTGATGCAGGCAGTGTTAGAGGAAATTTCAGTGGGGAAATATCCTAAAACCCTCATTAACAACTCAACAATCGACTTTAACAAAAGGTAGATCGTTCTGTGGTACAAGCACGTCATTGAGTGGTCAAATAGCAGTTACTCCTCTAATGACTGGTTCAAATATTTTTAGTCGCGTGCGAGTCTAATCGTTGGCGACTCTACATCTCACTATCTCGGTCGGTTCCCGATTTGCTTTTTTTTGTAATAACATCATAACTATTCGCCTGATTATAAGAAAATTTGAACCCCTTGTGTTGTTTTAAATTATCTTTCGAATGAGATAATCGCCAAAGACTTCCCAAAGTTAGCGCAGGAGTTATTTTGTTTTGGCAATAACATCATAATTATTCGACCGATTCTATGGAAATTTGAAACTCTTATGTTATTTTGCGTTCTCCTTCGAATAATATAATTGTCAAAGTCTTCCCAAGGTTAGCACAGGAGTTATTTTGTTTGGGAAATAACATCATAACTATTCGGCCGATTCTAACGAAATTTGAAGCCTTTATGTTATTTTATATTCTCCTCCAAATGATATAATTTTCAAAGTCTTCCCAAGGTTAGCCCTACAATTATTTTGTTTTGGTAATAACATCGTAACTATTCAGCCGATTCTAACGAAATTTGAAACTATTACATATGTTGCTTTACATTTTCTATCAAATGATTTAATTGCCAAAGTCCTCCCAAGGTTAGCTAGTGGATTATTTTGTTTTGGCAATAACATCATAACTATACGGCCGATTGTAACGAAATTTGAAACCCTTAAGGTGTTTACATTCTCTTTAGAATAATAGAATTGTCAAAGTCCTCCCAAGTTTAGTCCAGGAGTAATTGGAATTTTTGAAGGTCGTCAGGTCATAAATCAGAATAAGTGAGAGCACGCGACTTTTTGGTCAGCGTACCTTGTTTTATATTACGAGTAGGTTAAAATTTATTAAAGAACCAGTTTGTATTGAACGGATATATCGCGTTACTTTGACTAGTTGGTTTGGAGCTGGTATCAAAACTTTTCAGATATTAGCATACAGGTACTCCCTTTGTTTAGAAACTCAATTTAGGTACTAACGTGATTTTCTCTAGCATTACCTCGATGGTAATGCTTAGAGTGAAGCTGACCTGAAAAACCAATTCTCAGTGTTTGTATGAAAATTGGATCGCTTAGCATTATGTGAATTTCGTGTCATGGGACCTTCTTTCAAAGGTTTAAAAACAAGTAAGCTTGGGTTAGTTTAATCTTCTACAGTCTACATACTAGGTGTTATCTAAACTTTCCTCTGTTCTCTTTAATTATATAATTAAAACGAATTATAAAATATTCCTTGACATCATTAGATTTACAACCTGAATCCTCTTATATAAAATAATTGCTCCACTCATTCAAACTTCATATCTGAATCAATAAACCGTAAAATGAATCATTGAAACACTCGCCTCAGGTAATCGATGGCGACACGTGTGTCATAAGTGACACGCTGCAGTTATTCTGTGACACGCGAATGGGGGCAGGGAATCTCAAGGCCTACAATTAAGCCGCCCAGTTATGACAAATCAAATTTAGCCCTTCAAACATCTCTATCAATAAAAAGGGCACCAAAATGTCCCATAAGAGCAAATCCACGGGAGAACCCATAAGCCTTTTGGGGCTGATCGATGTGTTTTCGTATATGATACCCTGAAAAAGGGTACTTTTCCAGCCATAATTTCCCCGGCAGTTTTAAACTAGATAGAGTCAACCAGGGCTTTATCCCTTCGAGGCATTTAAATTTTGCCATTTATCGTCACATGCTTTCAAGTTTCTTTTCAACTATTTTATTGACGGTGGCAAATTTCGCAGACTAGTCACCGACCAGCTTTCGTCAATTCTTCCCTTGTCTGGGCCGTAAGGGATATGATGGGGGGGGGGGGTCTGGTTTACCCCTTCCTCTCGGTTTCAATTGGAGTAGTAGGTTTTAACATGTCTGATTTCTCCCCACCGTTTTCCCCGTCACCCTCACCCACCCACATCTTTATTTCTTTTATGTATCCTTTTACGCACCCCCAATCTTGCTGCTGATACCTCTCTAGAGGACTGTGTGCCCTCCTGGCCCCAATATCTGTAAGAAGATTTACGGCTATGTCTTTCATAAAATTTCACCTTCCCAATTTCATCGCTTTCTTTACAGTATCATCGGGCAAAACTAATGAAAGGACTCGGGGAAAACCCTTATAAAGGGGCTTTCAACAAGGACGCTCGAACTTTGTCAAGCGATAGTGGCCATGTTATTAAAGCGACATCTGGCAACCTCACTGTGAACTGTTTAATAGTACTTGGCAAGTCAAGATGGAAGGTTACAGCGTTGAAAAGAGTGTGCAAATCATCAAATATTATTATCAAAATCAGTGCTCCGTTCGACAAACGTTCCGCGCATTACGTGATTTCTATCCTCGCCACAATCGAGCTGCCGAATCCACTGTTCGACGCTTGGTGGCCAAATTCGAGACAAAAGGGTCGATCAACAATCAGCCAACACCCGTACGTCACCGAAACGCAAGATCTGCTGAAAACATCGCTGCCGTAAATGAGAGTGTACGGGAATATCCGAAGCAGTCAATTTCTCGTTGTTCACAAGAACTTGGCCTTTATGCGACTTCAGTTTGGCGAATTATGCGTAGGGACTTGGGTCTGCACCCGTAAAAAATCCAACTTACCTAGGAACTAAAGGTAAACGACCATAGGAAACGCCGTGTGTTCACTGATTGGGCTCTAGAGCAGTTGGAAGTTGCCCCAATTTTTCCCCAAAAAATCATTTTCAGAGACGAGGCCCATTTTGGATGAATGGATTTGTGAACAAGCAAAATTGTCGGATTTTGGAGGAAAACAATCCACATGAGATACACCAGCATTAAATGCATCCCAACAGAGTCACTGTTTGGTGCGAATTTTCGTCTAACGGAATCATCGGTCCGTATTTTTTTGAGAACAACGATGAGATTGCCATAACCGTCAACGGCGAGACCTACAGATCGATGATAAGCAACTTCTTGTGGCCTAAACTGGATAATATGCCTGATATGGATACTGACGTCATGTGGTTCCAACAGGACGGCGCTACGTGCCGCACTGCTCACGCAACGATAGACATTTTGCACCAGCGATTTCAGGGCAGGGATATCTCGCGTGGCGGCGACGTCAACTGGCCACCGAGATCATGCGATTTAACGCTATTAGACTACTTTCTTTTGGGCTACCTTAAATCGCAGGTCTATGCGAATAAACCTGCAAACAGTTGATGTCCTCAAAGTTAACATAAGACCTATAATTTTGCGTGAGGGGGTCATAAGACCTATAATTTTGCGTGAGGGGGTCATAAGACCTATAATTTTGCGGGGGGGGTCATAAGACCTATAATTTTGCGTGAGGGGGGTCATATCACCTATAATTTTGCGTTAGAGGGTCATAAAACCTAAATATAAATTTGATTAAGGAGGGAAAAAACCCCTATTAATTTGCGTGAGGTAGTCATAATACCCTTAATTTTGCGTGATGTGGGTCATAAATACCTATATCTTTGCGTGAGGGGGGCATAACACATTTAATGTCAGGTGTCTATAGAACTACCCTTAACTGGTTCCTCTCGTTCTTAATCTATCCGCATTGGTGATAATTTATCTCGACCGGCCGAGCTGCATTTTGTTGTTCCGCAAGGGTCGGCTTTTGGTCCACTTCTGTTTTGCATTTAACTTTTTCCTCACGCTATTTTTATGCGTCATTTTTCTCTATCATTTAATTTATGTGTTGATGACACGCAAAATCTAACTCTCCCTTTTTCCAGTCTCGTTTGTTGAAACTTGGAAATCTATTATCCGCTTTTAACATCAACATTGAATCACTCTCGGACAACTTTCTGAAACTCAAGGCTAACAAAAGTGAAGAACTACTAGTAGGCACTCCTGATGAATGGTGTATTGCAAAACGACTTCTTCTTATCTAAACCTTGCGCCTCCCAAGTCCCCTTTTTTGCTACAGTTAAAAATCTGGGCGTCACATTTCACACCAATTATCTCTTTAAACCCGTTGTAAATCCTTTCTCTGTCATCTCCGCCACATTCACTCCTACTTTGACCGCAACAGAATTGGCATTGCCATTCATGCCTTCAACACCTCCTTCCTTAACTACCTGACACTCCCTTCTTGCTCCCATTCTTCGACCTCTTCAGCTGGTTCCAAACTTTGCACCACCCTTCTTTTGGCCCCTGTAAATTTTTTTTTATCATGTAACTTCCCTGCTTCGTGATTCGTACTCGCTCCTTCTGCTTACATATGTCATTATATACATACCCCTGTGCCCCCATACCTGTCCTCTTAGGGGCCTCTGATCCACCAATGATTGTTCCTCGTTAGTCAGCTGTGCTGCGCGGGCGATCTTGATTTATCTGTGTTTGCCCCAAGAATGTAGAATGAACTGACTGCTGCGATAGGGTCATCACCCTACATTGGTGCCTTCGAGCCGGCCTTGAAGACCCGATGACACCAAGCTTGGTATGAACGTCGCAAAGGAAGGAAATACTTCCCGCCATCAAGATGATCTTCGGAAGATTAGGGCGTGGTCGGACACGTGGCAAATGCCTTTTAACATGAACAAATGCAAAGTGATACATATCGGCCACCGAACCCCAAATCTCATTATATCCTTAAGGGCACTGCTCTTGAATCTACTGACACTGATAAGGACTTGGGTGTAACTATAACTAGTGATCTCAAGTTCTCGAGGCAGTGTATCAAGGCGGAGAAGAAAGCCCAAAGGATGCTAGGTTATATAAAGCGACAGTTTGGATATTGGAACAAGGAGATAGTACTGTGTTTTTATAACTCCCTTGTTCGACCGCACCTGGAGTATGCCGTACAATTTTGGAGTCCTTCATTTCGAAAGGACATCGCGAGATTGGAACGCGTGCAAGCCAGGGCAACCAAACTGATTCCCTCTATCAGATACAAAAGTTACGACTTAAGACTAAAGGAATTAGATCTATTCTCGTTGGAGACCCGGAGATTGCGTGGTCAGCTTATTGAATTGTTTAAAATACTTCGAGGCTTCGATAATGTAGACTACACTGATGTTTTCCAACTTAGTGAGTGCAGAACAAGAAATCACGGCTACAAACTTGAACTGAAGCGTTACCACCGCTATCTGTGTGGGAAATTTTTCACATACAGTATCTGTGGTAGCTGGAACCCACTTCCAGTGGAAGTTGTCAACAGCAATTCTGTTGATCAGTTCAAGTCAGGACTGGACAAAGTCTTAAAAAGTGGCCGTCTGGGCACGTAAGCCGTTGAGCAGAACTGTGTCTGCTCGACTGCTAGTCCAAAGGTACCCTCTCTGAATGGACTGTAAGGTTTTCTAGGGCACTTCTTATCTTATCCTTGTAGCTCCTCTTTTTTCACAATTTTCTTTAGTCAATAGACGAGCGTTCTGTGAAAGCCCTTGACCTTGAAGAGCGCCATATAAAATATCCATACTATTATAATATGATAAGGTAAGGACAGAGGTGTATTTATTAAATTGAGGGACTTGTTTTCAGAGCCCCAACACTCGACTGAAAAGGTCTCTGACGATCAGTAGTTGGGCGGGGCGTGTCGAGGAAGGGAAAGGCCTCTCTTCAATCAGGATGCGGGGAAAATTGACAAGCTGCAATCTCCCTGAACACATTCCAGTTTATAACACTTTATTTCCTTTATTTAGTCGTTTTGTATTAATTATGAAAGTTCATGTAATTTATATTACATTAATAAGACTAATTTTTTGTGAGCTCTTCGTCCCCAACCAAACATCGAGCAAAAGAAAATTTTATCGGAACAAAGCGTAAAAATATTCAAAGTTGAATCACTGTCTGGAAGCTACGAAAAGAGACGAGGAAATATAATCAGGACCCGGTTGGATTACCGCTGCTATAAAACGCCCGATAAGCAATGTATATTAGCGGGGTCTTGCGGACAAGGTATAGATAGAGCAAAGACTCCAAAGTGCGAACTCGAACATGGAGACTTGGAGGAAAATTTTAATCCTTAAATAGATAAAGTGAAAACTAGCGAGATCATTTCAGGTAGGAAATAGGTGTATGCGTAAATGGATGGAAGGTATATAGCCGTAAAATCCACTAAAAGGGTTGGGGCCTGGAGGGAACGCATCTGTGGGCATTAGGGTCCGCTATAGTATGGTTTCCACGCTATGCCTGGTTTTCCGGTTGAAACTTCATTCTGAAATGTCCGGCCACGAGACTTCCAGGAAATAACTGAATTGTTAATTTACTCCAACAGAAAAATGATATACATGTGTACTTTTATATGTACGTGGGTAGAATGTACTCTCTAAGGATTAGAGTCCATCAGGGAAGTGTTTGTGACGAAGGAGTGAATCGGTGGCGTGTACAATTTTATCGAGAAAGGAAAGGAAAGAATGGTTTTAAGGGTATTGATTTTTATTATCCATTAAAACAAGTTAGGGACGGTTGGGAGCAAAGGAGATAAATATCCATACGTAGATCAGTAATTTATTGGATTGGGAGAAATGTAGAGGAGAAAGAAGCTCTGAATTTAATGGATCACGAGATCATTTAGTGGCGCCGATTCTGGTGTCTCAATGGACCAAGAAAGAAGGAAATCTTCAGAGAAAAACAAAGCATGGATTGTCCTCATAGAGCAAGTCGGGATATTTAGCTTCTACACATTTTCTATTCCTCCAGGTTTGCCATTTTATCTAGCGAATTAAAGGAGAATCATCCCTTCACATTTAAAAATACAGAGAATTCATTGAAAGAATTAGAAATTTTAAATTAAACTACAAACTGTGTTTAATTTCTGTCGTTTTATCACTTACACACTTTTCATTGAATTTACAATAAAGCAGTTAAAAATGGTTTTCATGCTACACCTCCACCATTGAGCGTTGAAGACCTTTTAGATACAGGAGGGGTTTCCTTCATGTTCTGGTAGGATAAACTCCTAGGAGTGTGTTATGTTGTCTATACCTTTCATTTTCGCCTCTTTTTCAATAACTTCTTAAATGAGAAAAATTCCTTCACAGTTAAATAAATAGAGAATTCATGGACAAAATTATAAATCTTTAATTAAAATACAAACCTCTCAATTCATGTCCTTTCTTCAATTACACAGTTCTCATTAAATTTACAATAAACCAATTAACGCAAATTCCATTAAAAAAAAAGAAGAATTTCTGCTCTTGAGTGCCAAGCAATTCTAATGCCCAATGTACATAATCTAACGTGGTCAACACACCAAGTCGATATGCCCAAAGGATACGGTAAATATTGCGTTAAAAGATATATATTAAATTTTATCATTATAAAATATGAAGTTTTAATATATATATATATATATATATATATATATATATATATATATATATATATATATATATATACTTTTTAATGTGATCCTGTCCTTGCTTAAAGGAGAGGAAAAATCATTTCATGTGCCAAGGATAGATGTCTCGCGTGCCAAGTTTGGCACGCGTGCCAGGTTTTGCCGACGCCTGAACAAAATGGCTAGGATTAATAATCTTGGATCAAGTAAAGATAAACTTCAAAATGAAAAGAGTTATATTTTTAGTTGGTTAATTTGTGAAATAATCATTTTTAATAGGAATCTTTTAGGTGTTTATTTTTAATGTGTCAGAGTGTTTATCTCTACTAATGGGCTTAAGGATTACTTATATGTACTTAACCTTAGCTATCAATCGTATTTGACAATGAGCTTTGTCTGAATTTTTTAGTTTTAATAGTAAATATGTTGAATATATACACCCTCTTTATATGGTCTCGTGCATAGGTAAATATATGGATCAAATTCTTTGAAAGGTAATATACTCCTTTTTCTAGTTCTTCTAGTATTGACTTGTTGCATTAGATCGATGACACTTTTGTTCACAGAAAAGACCGAAGTTAAAAATAAACTACTTCAAATACTTTTATACTTCGCTTCACAATTGAGTAAGAAAGTAAGAAAGTAGTTGACAGCTGATTTTTTTCAAATTGAAAATAAAAAATAAATTTTAGTAACTAACGAGGGAATTTTGGCTCAAAGGGAAGAATGCACCACTATTTATTGCTCCCCCTATTTTTTAATTTGTTTCCCATTTTAGAATCAACGTAACATCTAATTTACCTAACCTAGGGGAAGTTAGGTTATTTCGTTAATAGATCCAAAACGAACAATTTAACATATTGCTTCCTCACTCACTTTAACATACTGCTTCCCACTGGAAACAATGATTTAAAGCGATCCGGAAGAATGAGATTAATAAAATAAATAAAGGGAAAGAAATAGAAAGAAAATGCGTAATGATTTTTTTTATTTAATGCGTAATAGCAACGAGGTCTTGTCATCCCCAAAGTAAGGAGAGAGGTCAATAAGGCACACAATCCTACAGATGTTCACTGAGATCCCCTTGCGGGTAAGAAGATTGAAAGCTCAGTACCACTAACTAGTTACTCAACCCGACCCTTCTCAATCGTTGACAAGATCCACGAACCGGAAAATGAAACTAACATAAAGATCAGAATGATAATTCGATGGCAAATCTGAAGGTACTAGGAGCCTGTCCTTAGCGGGGGGGGGGGGGGAGGGACGACTGGTAGTATTGTGTTTTATAATAATCAAACTCGTTAACCCTTAATATTGAGGAACGAGTACTTGTTAAAAACTTGCAAGGACAAGTTCGCAAAAAAGGTACTCATAATAAAGCGAGCGAACTTGATTCCTACCCTAAGAACTCGCAGGGTTTGCAATAATTTAGAATCTATCGAAAAACAATAACAATTTGACTAATGTAACCCTAATTTGATTAAAAGGGGTGTAATCCTACGAATGTATAAATGGTCCCGTTAAAATTTGGAAAAAAAGGATATAAAAAAAGTAAACTAAAAAGTTTTCCTTCGTGTCCTGCGGTAAGGTCAGTTTTTTTTAGCGCTCATCTGGCGACTGCCTACAAAAAAAGGGGGACGTGTCCTGGTAGGTTTGGGAGTACATGGACAATATATAAACCTTAAGTCCTAGCCTTAACTCTTAATCTTAACCCATAGAAGATAAGGTTACTTAGCCTCTGCCTCTCAACTGTTGGCGTACTACCTACTCGTGGTCCCCCTTCCTTTAACTGAAGGTACGTCCAACGACCGAGTGCCGGACGGTATAACCCGGCCAACCCCACTGCCTTGTGGGAGCCTTTGGAAGGGCCAAGGCTTCAGGAGTAAACCTGGAGATCAAATCTGCCCGGTGGTCGTGCATTAGGCGATAGTCCAAGGAGGGACTTTATGTCGGCAGAACACTGCAACTTAAACCTGCTCCCTCCTCCTGGATCATTTCCTTGCCACTGGACTCAGCAGGGGAAAGTGAAGATGGTGGACTGAAAAATGCACACCTACTTTTCACCTTAAACAGCATCATGCAAGTTATCACTCCATGCATTGCTCATTCATCCACATATTCTTGCAATACCCTATCCACAATGCTGACATAGCCCGCCGTGCAAAACGACACCAACAAATACAAGGACCCCATATCTGCGATGTCTGTGGAAGAGGCTGTGCCTACCTTCCTAGATTCCGCAGCCATCAACGATCTCACCAAAGACGATAATCATCAACCAAACATCATCAAAATCATCCATGTATGGATTGACGTCGTCATCGGCAACGATGGACAGCATTAAGCAAGTAAGCAAGGTAGGATAAACTACGAGTGCGTTATGTTGTGTATAAGGAGGGTGTGACTCGATGGATTACAAAGGAAGAGACAAGTGAAAAAGAGTCCCCTCACCCAGTCATTTGAATCGGCGAATTTGGGGAGAGGGGGGATCATTAATGTGGTACATTGGACCCATAAACTTTTCCTATAAGTATCGAAGATTCTTCTCTTCATCCACTACAACTCCACAAAAATTCGATATTTATTCTAGCTTAAATCTTAATAGGTTTATTCATTGGTAATAAATACATCAAGTCACTTCTTGTTTATATACATCCTTCCATAATTGTAGGAGTTTTCTTTTGTCAGGACAAGGATAAAAATTTTTAATTTTGTTTTCTATATTTATGATTTCTAGAACTTTTTGAAAGTTCATATCAAAAGATTCCTTTCAACTTAAGGTATAAAAGGAACTTAGAAGAACATCTAAATGTTTGTAGCTTGATGTAAGAAAAGAAAAAAAGGAAGAAACAATTCGATAAATTTAATAGGGAATCTCTTGGCAAAACCAGTTGTTCCGGTAGTACTACAGAACTTTCTAGGCCCAGGCTACTTTGAAATTCGGGATTGGATTGCTCTTATCAAATACTTTCTTTTAATTATTAGCAATCAAAGAATAGAGAGAATACAGAATATAGCAAACGTAAAACAAACATAGAGATATATCTTCAACCCATATTTTGATTTGTGGTTTACTGAAATATGATAAATTAAAAACCTTACTTAAATTAACTTAAATACTGCGCAGTGAATTATTTGCAGTAGTAACGAAAAGTGGTGTCGTTGGTATTCTGACGTCATCGCAGAAGCAGCACCATTTTTTGGCGACAAGCTTAAAAAAGTCTGTTCCGTTCAGTGATGTTAGCTTCATAACATGAGATCATATCACCGCATACCTTCGTGGATCCCTCAGGCTCCATGGTACACAATCACACAAGGATGCAAGGAAAATCACCTATACCACACCCCTCCACACACACAATTGTTGCGTCTCTACCAAAGCATACATATCCGCGTTCCTTTGTCCTTTGTGACGCGTTCCCACGACACACGTCGCATCCCTCATTTTGGGACGCATTCAAACACTGAGACCTCGATCATGGAAGCTGCTTCACTGCACCATTTTGGCAAAGAGCCATTTCAAAGTAATATGGAAGTACAAAACCAGTAGAAAGACAAACTCTGATGAAAGTTGGCCTACCACAGAAGTGACATTTCATCCCAGATTTTTTGTTTAATTTTAAGAGCCCATCTGGTGACGCTACAGACTAATACTAGGCTCGATTAAAAAACAAGTAAAAACATGTAAAGAAAAAATAAAGATAAAAAAGGAACATAGGCTAAGAAGCAAGCTTATCAAACAACAACAAATAAAAGCAAAAAACGAGATAAGCTAAAAAGCAACAAGACGGAAGCGTGCTCCGGCGTCGAGGGTAGGCCCGCCTTCCCCCGGCGCAGGAGCATGCGACCATCAACAAAGAGTCAAATAAAGGGGAGGAGGCCAGCCTCCTCCAAAAAGTCGTATAGTCTGCGAACGAACCAGCCCCGAGTACAAGAGACAAGTGGTAGCGACCCCGCTCGGTCCGGTACCGGAACAGGTAACGTGCGCGGAGATCGCCCAGACTGGGACATTCACCAAGAATGTGCCGAACAGTCTGGGAGACAACGCAGTCGTCGCAGTAAGGCGCAGGCGAGCGCTCCATCAAATGGTGGTGCGTCCCGCGAGTGTGTCCGATTCGGAGACGACATAAAGCAACCTGAAGCCGTCGGGGCATTAGGGGAAGGTCCATGGGAGCAGTCGCGGCGCAATGGCACGCAAATTTAGGTTCCCCTCGACCGTCTTCCATCTTCTTTGCTAGGCAGCCCAGATGGATGCCCGTATTCCTTCCATGTAATCCGTGTGAGGAACAGTGAAACACTGGTCTGGTCACCCAGTTCTCGCAGACTCTTTGGCACCCTCATCAGCGCGCTCAAATTCCGCAATTCCCACATGTCCAGGAACCCAACAGAAGATAATCTTGACATCCGCCCGGCTTGCGGAAACCGTGGCGCCATTGATACTACAAACCAGGGGATTTGGAGATTCCAATGCCCCGAGAGCACTCAGGGCGCTTTATGAGTCAATATAGATCACAATCCGGTCTCGGAACCGGGCACGACGCGTAATCTCCCGTACCGAGCGGTGTATTGCAACAAGGTCAGCCGCTGACTTCAAACAAAGGGGATACGACGTGGAACATTTCATTCAAGGTTCAACGGCAACTAGATGAAAGCTTCATTATGTTAGACAACATGGAGAAGCAATTTCTAATAATTCGCTGTCAAAGATCAATACCACCAAAATATGGTTTACTAACCGTTGAATCTTAGCATTAATACACCAATGAAAAACTAAATATCTATTTGGAAGAATTATCTTTTACTCAAATTGATTTCCAGTCAACTCACTGTGTGGAAGCAGTTAAAGGGAGCGTTTCATGCCGTCTTCTTTAGATCTTGAAACACGAAGATGAATGGTAACATCGTTGCTTAATTTCAGCTCTGTAGTACTGAGGCGTAAGGTTGCCTTCAAGGTCTATTTGTCGATTTGGGGCTGGTAACGTCCATGTCATGGCACAAAAATATTCCAAGTGTGGTGTGGGTGATGGAAGATAAGGATGTACTAGTTCACAGCACTACACGAGTTAGGAACAAGTTGAAAGAAATCCATCACGCCTTAGAGAGAAAACTCACATATAGATTCGGTGGTGACGAACTCGAGATTCCTTTATATGTGTTTGTTCCTCTCCTTAAAGGAGGCTGGGCTATTTTATTTGACTATCTTTGGTATTGGTCGCATGCTCTTATGCCGGGGAGACCCCCACCTCCCCCTGACGCCGGAGCGCGCTAACTTCTCCTTCTTGCTTTTATTTATTTTCTTGGTGGTTTTTTTGGCGTTTTTGTTTGATGTTTAGTTTTTGCTTGTTCTTTTTTAGGAATTTTAAAGGAACTTACAACTATGCTGGATTTTTAATTGCAGTGACTTATAACTTTGGTAGCAGTCTCCAGATGAGCGCTAAAAAAAAACCCAACAAAAAACAAAACAAAAAAGATACCTCCATTTGCAATAGCTCCTTCTTTTCTGGTCAGTTTCAACCCGGCTTCCGCGCGCTGCAAATAACATAGCATAACATAACATAATTTCACGGATGACAAAAGCCACAAGGGCCTATCAAAGGTCATCCGCATCCGTCAAAACCCACCCACAAAAAGCACCATCGCTAGGGGAAGACAAAATCAAAATCCCCACAATATAATATAACAGATAACAAAAGCCACAAGGGCCCATCATAAGTCATCCGAGTCAAACGGTCTCTTTTTAAGGCACCCAAACTCCCAAGAAAACTACATCCAGAGGATTGCGTCCAGAAACAAGGGTATCACCAATCAAGGCTTGTCAAGAACTAAATCATGCAGCTATAGATATATACAAAGAATATTAAATATACAAAACTTAGGAACCATCACAACCTTCCCTCCCCATAAACTCATCCAACCTACTCTTAAATACATTTAAATTTAGACTACCTACTACCCTCCGCGGCAATTTGTTCCAGAAGTCTACCACTCTATTGGTGAAAAAATATTTTCTTAAATCCAACCTACACCCTTGCCTTTTAATTTTAAAATCTCCTGGATACGGTTTGTTAGGAAGTCAGACCTTTTTAGACGTATGTGAATTTTGTCCCAGTTTGTACCACTCTTATTTCATATCAGAAAGGCGGGGTTGGGGGGGGGGATAGTGGTATTAATAGCTATATACGAAGATAACTTTCTCCTATTAACCTTTTCTCTCAAAGATTGAATTTATGAAATAAGACATTTAGCCGTCAGAGACCCATAGGGGACGGAAGCTAGACAGACGAGAAAGCGAATCAGACAAACTCAAGTTGAAGGAAATGCAAAAAAACGGACTAAAAGCGTTTAGATAATAAAGTTAGCCATGCAGATAGAACCGTGATTGGATCTTGCGCAACAATTTCATTATTGGATACTGGAAAATTGAGGCCATTGGCTGCAATCCACATGTAAGTGGGGGAGGAAGTTAATTAACCTGCGGTGAATGTATGCAGGTCACAGGAAGCCAGGTTACATTCCAATCAATTGCCTCTGGTCGTCCGAATGGAAGTTGTTCATTACAAGTGGGTAAAGGCGGCAAGGCAAACAGATTACGAGGCAATGAAGCAAGATTCACGTTGAAAAGGACTAGAAAAGCAAACAAGGAAAATGCATCAAAGGTACTTACCCCAAGTTATCAAATGAGGAGGCTACATAAGGCTTGAGTGACCGGGAAGGCACACAACTCTCCTACGCATGTCCCCTCCCCCCAAACCATACTGTTTCACTATCAAGGGGAGCCCTAGGTCAAAAGTTCAGTAATAAGTTATCTAGTTAGTTCCGCCAACCGCCCCTTCTCGATCGTAGGCGAGATCGACCGACTGGATAAAGAAACTCACATAAAGATCAGAATGACAATCGTTCGCTAACATTAAGGAGGGGGGAGGGAGGCAGTCGGTAGTTTGTGTTTTGACATCAACCAGCAAACAAAAAACCCATCCTGACACGAGAGGCTAACTCTTTGGCAGTTCCGATACCTAAGAGTGGTTATGTTGTGTGTGTGAAGGAGAAAGGAAGAGACAGCGGTGTTGGGATTGACTAAGTTCGTGATGAGTCACCCATGGACAAGCTCAGTGTCCCCGCCGATAGAAGGCCATTTTTCTCTTCCCGTTGACTCTTTGTATTCGCTATTAAACCCGACACCTGGCGTCAGGAAGTACAACCTCATTATTTATTAGCCTAACGAAAATTCTACTACCATTAAAATTCGTTAACAGCATAGAATAGGAATAAAAATAGTAAATTTAAATAGCCTTGGAATTACACTAATTAGAGACTGACGAAGCTTGCGGTTGCTTTATGTAAAATTGGTATAATTTTTTTATGATAAAATAATGCATTTATGTTTTGTATTATTTTTATGTTGTATGTATGTTATGTTTACGTTATGTTTATGTTGTGTTAATGTTATGTTGTCCACTTTATAGTAGACTTATCCCAATAAATTCGAAAATTTACCTATTGAAATTATGAATTCCCCAAATTAGCGCCAACATCTCAAATTTTTGTTTTTTGTATTTTGTTTTTATTCTTTCCTGATTTTGCTTCGTGATGTTCATTTCCTGTCAATTTGATTCGTTTTTTCCCGGGAAGAGATGTTTTTGCTCATTAAAAAGCAACATTCTATAGAATAGGGATCTTCCCCTTTACTGAATGTTCCTCGATGTTTGCTTCTAGACTGTGGAATGAGCTGCCTGTTGAGATACGATCCTTCCCCCTCTCTCGGTGTTTTTAAACGTGCCTTGAAAATCCGTCCTCACTCAAGGTTTTCCTTAGTTGATAAGCGCTCTGTGAAGGTCATGAGCCTTGCAGAGCGCCATACAAAAATACATATTTTTATTTTACGTGTATCTTTCCAGCTGACAACGACGTCTTGGTGTATTATAATGTGTATAGGCATTTAATGCAGTCCAACTGCGTTAGTATAATTTTATGTAAAGTAGTTTCATGCTAAATTAGCAATTAAAATAGGCCTGTGGTGTTTTTTTTTTTGGGGGGGGGGGGCGCAAAACGATGCAGGATATTTACGTGCCTCTGCGACTTGTTCTCTCGTCACAGAGAAATGACTGCGGCGTTTGTGTGGTGGAGCCTTCGCTCTCCCTCCTTTGCATAAACCATGAGAAAAGAAACAAATACAATCCTTAGTTTCTTAGATTTTAGTTTCTTATCGGGAGAAAATGACGACTTTAGGGAATGTTTAGAATATTTACTCGAGTCAGTTGTTATGAAGGGATTTGCAAAGGAAGTAGTCAGGTTAAGTGAGGTGAAACTGTGTTAAATGTACATAACTCGGCTTCTAAGATAGAGGAATATAATAAGGAAAACCACTGTACTCAGTGATGGTATCCTCTTACCATAGCAACGAGTACCCCACCTTCAAACTGCATCGGGCATGCCTGGGGACGCTCTGTATCCATGCCAACCACGTGACTGTATGCAATAGACCACTCTAACAGCAGTGAAAAGCACTGTATTAATTGATACAGGGTGATGGTGGCACGTTTTAGGCGAAAGGAGCTAAGGGTAATAGGGTAAGAAATTCACCTAAATTGACCAGGGAATAAACGGATATTTTGATGGCAATTTCCCCCAAGAGCTGAACTTCATTTATACCCTGGACGCCCTTTCTGCCATTCACGTGCCCCTTGGCTATGCAGGCTCTGCCAGCACAGACAACAGAGCCTACACCACCCACCTTCCAAAGCCCTTCCATTCATTCAATTTCTCGTCTACCCACTATTGTTTGGCGAGTAGTCGTAAATTATGAGCGTGTATGTGTGTGTGCCTCTTTGCCATGAGAGTAATACGCAATATTACATACAGCGTCATAGTTTAGTTTTACTACGACGTCCTTTATATGTACACATGCCATTCATGCATGCGTATATGTAGCTACGCATTTATATATGTGTGTTTCATGCAGTCGTTTGTGGTTCACGTTTCTTCCTGGAAAGGTTTTTTCGGATTTGGGGGGAGGGGGAAAAAGAACCTAATACCAAAATGACTTGGTAGTTATGTGTACACATAACTATCTACATAGTAGAACTCTTGTACAGAATCAGAATTTATAGTTGTCCATTTTACAATGATTATTACATAAATGGTCATTATGCGAACAAAATGACTATCGAGTACATACAAGATTTCAAATCGATTAGACAAGCAGAATAAACTTATTGAAGAAATGTATATATATATATATATATATATATATATATATATATATATATATATATACCAAGCAATGGCTTCGCTAATAAGATTAAAATTTAAAATCTAACAAAAACAACCATGGTTAAATTTTTATAAATTTTGTGAACTTCGCCAATTATAATAATTTTAAAACGAACTAAATTTCCTCTCTTTCAAAAATATCACGTTGCTAAAATATAGTTATAGAAGAAGATATATAAACAGAAATTTTCTGAACTTCACCATTTGTAATTCTTTGGGTTTTAAAAAATTCACAAAATTTCGATACTAATATTTATTTCTGAACTTCACCATTTTGTTTTTGGATATTATAAAAGAATTATTAGAAATAACTTTGATAAAAACATAAGTCATAACCAAACTAAGATGAAATTATTATTCAAATACTCAAAAAATCTCCTTCTTAAATTATAGAGTTAGTGATGATAATAATTTGCACTACAATATTCTAAAAAATGAAAAATATTTTTAATGCCAAAACAATGAAATATTCAAATAATAATAACAAAAATCTTCTATAAAATTCTATTTGATCGAGGTTAAAAAAAATTTAAAATAATTAAAAAATATAAAATTACAAGTTTATAAAACAGTTCCCAAAGCTCTGTACAATTATGTTTCCGCGAAACAATTAAAAGATGTGGTTAAAAATTTTGAAGGTATTTTTTCAGCCTCCTTTTAAAAATAGTCATGCAGTTACTATTTTTTAATGTGATTAGGAAGGTTGTTCCATAGTTTAGGTCCTGCCCCTAATAAAGATCAGTCTCCTGTACGAGTATTAGTTTTTGAAACAAGTAAGCGATGTTGATTTCTTGTGTTTGCTGCATGTTGGTCTCTCACATTAGGGACTGAAAACAACCAACCCTTTATTTATTATGTTAAAAACAGTAATTCCCAACTTGTATTTGTACATATCACTTATCTTAAGCCCCTTTAATTCTCATATGTGCCCCCAAGTGAAACTTTAGCAGCTAAGTTGTATTTTTTGCACATGCTTTAGATGGAATGCTGCAGTATTTCCCTATACTTTTAGTCCCTAGCTTATTATACTAGATATAAGAGACTGGATTAATAAGATTCTGGTATTTTTATCAAAAAAATTTATGCGGTTAATAAACATTATAGTGATAACCTATTTTTTTTGAGATATGTGATATGTGTGTATCAAATTGCATGTAGTTATCGAAGTACATATATCCCCGAGGCTTTTTTATGGATGAACTAGATGTTATGGTGTTGCCATCGACTTTAATAAGTGTCACTTGAGATCTGTGCTATGTGTCCTCGTGTTCCAATGAATATGCAGTGTTTTATTAGTATTTAGCAAAAGAACGTTTGAGTGAAAGTATAATCTTTAGTTAGTTAGTGTTTCCTCACACTTAAGAACTAGTTCCTGGACATTTTTGGGGGTACCCTTAATTATAAATTGAGGTAGATCATTTACATATATGTTTAAAAAAAATAGGGCCCAGCACAGATCCCTGAGGCACCCCGAAGTGACTTCTTGATTAGCTGATACATAATTCAGCGTATGTACAAATTGTGTTCTTTGATCGAAATAATTATTAAGCCAGAAAGAATCAATATTTAATATGGTATATTTTTCAATTAATATTTTGTGGTTCACACTGTCGAAGGCCGGATAAATCACAGTGAGACAAGGGATAATTTCTTATTATCCATATTATCGTATAATTTATCTGTTGGTTGAAAGAGCAGATCTGAAGCCATGTTGGGTATTACTTAATAGGTGGTTATACTCTAGGTCCTCAGAGAGTCGTTTGGGCACAATTTTTCCAAAGGACTTAGTCAGTACAGGCAACAGTGATATGGGGCGGAAATTACCAGCAGCATCGTCATCACCAGACATGTGGATAGGAATAACGGTGGAATGCTTCCATGTTGATGGTATAATACCTGTTTCGTCAGAGCTATATGAATTAGAATTCTCCATATGCTTTATAGTTAGATCAATGGTGGCATTATTAACTGGCTTGAGTTTAAACATTATGTGAACGAATTAAACAGAGGGATTAACCTTTATCGTAGGAGTTGTGAAATCAACTAACTAACGATAGAAAAAACTACTAACGAGCTTTGTTCTGATGGTCGGTTGGCTAGTTAATGTATTAAAGTGTTGGTTCGTTATATAGTGAAGCCTCTAAACCTGAAGCCTCTTCCATCAGGCAAAACTCTGAGTATCACCATCATCCTCTTAATTCTGATTCATTCACCATCTTATCTTCAGCCTTAAGTTCTCTCAATTTGAAAATCTTAGTCATTGTACATCCATAAAATAAATCCAAACCTAAATAATTACTCCTCCTCAATTAAACCTTTCACTATATAACCAACCAACACTTCAGTACATTAACTAGCCAACCGACCAACCGAACAAATCTCGTTAGTAGTTTTTATATCTTTAGTTAGTTGATTTTACAACTCCTACAATAAGGGTTAGTCCCTCTGTTTAATTTATTCACATTTGTTTTCGGTGTTTTTTTGTTGTTTTTTGTTTATCATTTAATAGGTTATTTTATTGTTTACTCCAGTTACCTTTAATTTTTGATATTTAAGTCAGTTAAAACTTCACTTATTTCTATTATTTTTTCAAATTACACTGGATAGTATCAATTAATTCTATATATTGTTATTTGTGTTTTACTTTGATCTCAATAAATGTCAATTTTATTTATTTATCTTGCCTTCACCCGCTTTTTTAGCCATTATATAATGCATGATTAGAACTGTTTAACTGTTATCGTTAATATTCCTTCCCCTTCTCATTAGTCGATACAGTCGCTGAAGATGGTCCTAGTGAAGGTCCGAAACGTCCGGTCAATAAGTGACTAGTGTAATCTCCTGGGTCTTCATATTCCTACTACGTATCAGATTCTCGAGGAACAAATCAATTACAAGTATATATATCTATTATATATATATATATATATATATATATATATATATATATATATATATATATATATATATATATATATATATATATATATATATATATACCACTACATGTAATAAACAATACCTAATTTGGAAGGATAGTTGGTTAAAAGGAAGGAAAAGGATATTTTTATGATTAAAAGTATCTTGTTTTTAATAGGATGATATAACATTTTTTAGCTAGACTATAGCTCTTTTCTAGCCACTGAGAGGTCTAACAAATTTTTAGCCCATATTATAAAGAATACAAATTTCTTGGTCAATGAATTCAGGGGAGACAATCTTCATAACACAAACATCGACTCAAAAATACTACGTTTGACATTGTTATGGTGGTTGAAATAAAAATAAACAAACATTTTGGTGGTTGTTTTGAGATACACCATATATTTTAAACCTTGGGGGAGGGGGGTCTATGAATTAACACATCTAAAAACAGAAGGATATAATTCTTTTCTTTTTCGATGGTGAATTTTATTGAAGGGACGAGACTGTTGAGGCAAGTTAAAAACGTATCTACATTTAGATGGTTTGGATACAAACAAACCACGTCATCCAAACTCCATATACAAATTTGCAAGGACAGGGGAAAGACAAGCCTTCATTACCATTCCAAACTTCTGGCGATAGTAATGTCTATTCTAAAGCGAACTATCAGTCATTAATTAAAGAATAATAAGATAAAAGAGTGTCAAAATCATAGGACAAGAAATTTTTCAAGAGAGTTTTTGAGCAATTTTAAGAAACATGATATTTTTAAGTTTAAAAATATCCTTTGCCTCCTTTTCAACCAATCCTTTTAACATCCTCCACGCCTCCTTAGACATTTCTATATTAAGGTTGTGTCTACATTCGATCATATAATTAATTACGACAATGTTGGATCCACTTAAAATTGTAGCAATACCGTTTCACGTAATATTTTGGAATGTGTTTGTATAAATTTCATTGAAAACCTTTACATAAACACGGGGGCAGGGGTTCCTCGCCATAGACACAAGTGCCATGTATATAATTAAAGCCTAAAAGCAAAAAGATATTTACTTAATATTCCTTAATCCAGCCTAACCGGCTTCAATTCAGATAAGCAAATCCCCCATCACTTATAAACTCTTCAAATGCTTTTGTTCGTTCTCAGAAGAGGTCTTTGATAATAAAGGGGGCAGTGGATAATTTCTCGCCTAAGTTCAATATAAAATAACAGAGTTCATTTTATACAGCTATATTTACCAAAGTTAGATATTAAAGACTTGAAGGATTGCTGTATTTTTCATTTTATTCAATGAAATCGCAGTCGGTGTCAACCACGGCCTCCATGCGGCGTTGAAACCTGTTGCAGGCCTTCTCGACGGTTCCCTTTGCTTAATTGGGTGAAAATTGTGGTGATCCTGGACCTATGTTTCACCATAGTGGTTCAGAGGGACTTGTTGGTCTCTCTCTCTCAAATACGCAAGCTGTGCTGCTTGGTATTCATATCGTGAGTTAGGAGGTCGGATGTTCGGAGTGATGTGGTCAAAGAAATTGTCTGACACCCAAGACTGGGTCTTTATGCTTATGTTGCACACATACGACCTTCCAGCGGCCACCTCCTGGATCCAGGGTGACACTAATTTCTCCGGTACTGACGAACCTAAACACCATGATATAGACCGGGAACTTGGTCTTCATGACTCTCGGTACATCTATGGAGGACACGACAAGCCAGCAGTGTTTTGAGAGTTCAGGCTTGAGGGGATGGTCCAGTTTGCCCACAAGCTACGCACCGCGTTCCTTCTGCTTGTCATTTATCTTCTGCGACAGAAGCTGGTCATTTTCCATCCTATATGATAGTAGCAGACGCCCCCCATTCAATGAGCCTTATTGACTTGCTCGGACGTCTCCGAGCCGCTGTACCTTCGTAATCACAGCCTGACTCATCCAACTTTTTCCTGATCTTCTTCCTAGTCCTTAGATTAACACCCAAACACTCAAAGTTCTTCGCATTGGAGCACCCGGTATGAATCCGATACAGCATAACCTGCATTTTTTAAATATCTGGAAAAATAAATTTAACAATGGTATTTCTTCCTTTTCAGACGATGCACAACTGAGTCCACTATGATAGGAAGAAGAGATAACTGACGGCAGACAACACGCATGCGCGGAATTCAGAGTGGCCAACAGCGACAAATTACTCTCCCACCATATATATTGTTGCGAACCATTGTGTATTTTCCCTTAATTAATTTCCTTTGGCAACTTTCTCTTCTTCTAACTATCTTTTTTATTCCATCCTGTAGATGGTGTATCACTTGTCCTGTATTCGTCTCTCTTTTAAATGAATGTGTTTGGTAAAAACCAAACTAAATTGCTGAACTTTCGATCTTATTCGATCATCTTCGGAGCGTTTTGATATGTTCTTGTCTCCTTTACCGATGTAATGAATGGAGTGAGGATCCGACAGAATGAAAGAAATGAGATGAAATGAAATGAAATGAAAAGAGAGGTGGAAGACAGAGAACAGCTCTTCCAACCCTTCCCCGTCCCCTTTGGTGTCCATGGAGCGGCCAAGGGGAAGGGAGAGGCCCGGTACTTCTTTATAGACCCCCATAGTCACACTGTCTAGAGTTAAAGTAGGCTCCAAGCACTGTGAGTACGGCGGTTAGGAGTGAGAGGGAGAGGAAGAGGAAGAAGAAGGTTTTAAGATTGTACAGTGAAGAAAATAGTAGGAGACAAAAGTAGACTTAGTTAGTCATGGGACCTACAGCTTAACGTGGAACCCGAACCACGATTTGCCGCTTGTCTCTAACTATAACTATAACAGTTTATCGTGACCCCTGTCCCACGTATCACTGTGAGTCCCGTGTGCGGGACTGAAAGCTGAAGGTAGTAAGAGGTTTGCAAAGAGATGCTAGTTGCCTGGAGGTCAGGCTTATCTCTATCCATTTTAGGTAGTTATAGCTAGCGTGATAAAGTTAGAAAGTAGTATTGGTATTTATAAGAAGTTCAAACCGTTATTAGTAAATATTCTTACTAAAAACTGGTGTAGGTTTCTGTCTCTCTATCTATTCTTTCCTATTCCTATCCTAGTTATAATTGACTATATGCTATTCTCTGGTGTTGCTTCGGTTAATTAATTAATCTTAGTCGTCATCGAGTATTAATCTCTTTCTCTAAGTGTAGATTTCTTCTTCGTCTTCTTCTCCTCCCACATCTACCCTTGGGAAACTTGGGAATAATCTGTGTGGTCTCCATCCTTCTCTTTGGGCAATTTGGTTGGTTAATTCAACTCCTACTTCATCCTGTGTCTTTTTTATGACTTTCCTTGCTCTATTTTCAATTATTCTGTTAAGTGGCTTTATCCTTGCCTCCCTGTGCAGGTCTCGTAGTCTGTTTCTCCACCTTTCGCCGAAACCATTTGCTACTGCCGATTTTTGCTCAAAAACAGTGTTCAGCATTTCTAAATATCTCTGATGTTACTAAAAGCGGTCTCCTTGTCTCTGGATCCTCCAAAAAAATAAGGATCATAAACCTTGCTGATACTCAAACCACACTAGAGAGTAACTTTGGGTGAAGACAGGGGTTCTCCACATGTACAATCGGTGTGTTTGGTGGCTAACACCGGTAATTCAGTCTGTTGCTGACTCCATTGAGATAGATATGACATTCATCACTGATTATTATATTTAATTTTAACAGGTTTGGCTCAATTGTTGTTTCAATGCGTTCGCAAAAAATCAAACGACGCTGTTCATCTTGTTCGCTAGGCTGTTGCAAACACAGAATTTTGAATTTTATCCAGTGTGATTTCCATCAGAGCTGATAGTTGTCTCACAGATTTCTTGGTCTCCGTTTAACGATGATTTGTGACTGAATCAATATTTTCAGCGGTTCGCACACCTTTTCTGCCCCCAGTCTTGCCCTTGTGCATGTTCTTGATTGAGCCATGATGTTTCCATTTTACCAAAATACTACCAATAATTTTTGGATCTATAGTCCTTTGCAAACCGTATTGCTGTCTCAAAGATTGTTGGGTGGCAACTACCGAGCCATGTTTGATCATCTCTTATGCGATGAAAACAAGTTGCACGTCCCACAAATAACCCATGATTTTGGTAGATAAATCTGTCATTTTTTTTTTTGTGATTGCTGATTTCATATTCAGAGTAGTGAAAAAATGACATACATCTTTACAATGTTCTTTTTCGAATATTTTTTTATTTTATTTGCGAACCTATAATAATGACTAATAAACGATTAAAAACAGGTACAATTTTTTGTGGTCACATGGTATATATTAAATTTGTATCCATCGATATATTGTGCGTTGACCTCATGTTTTAAATGCGTACACGCAAAAAAATCCACAGTTTTATCGATCATGGCAGCCATTTTTCCGTGGGCCATAAATTGCCAATGGCTAACTATTAAAAGTTAATCGACTTCGATTTATAAAACCGAACGGTCTGAGAGTTTTAAATAGCGAGGGATGTACTTTAGTATTAATCCCTATAATAACCATTGGTCAGAGTTATAAGGGTTTTTTTTCTTAGAAATGCAGCTAAACACAAATTTTCCACTCTACTGGCGATCGTAGGAAACCCCCCCAAAAGGAGCCTATGCCTCCAGCGCATGAAACCATTGGAAGGTCAGCTCAAATCTATTGACATATGCAGTAATTTGGTAATCCCGATGTGCTCGTGTTCTCGTTGCTATGTCTACGATGACGGATGGGTAATACTTCAGTTTAAGAGCGCACGCTAGGAGGTGCTATTTATGGGCTACAATTTTGGGCTACAAGTAATGCGATCGGCTCTGCACGTTTATCGAAATAATAAAAGACGATAGCGCCGTCTACTTTAGGCTATTTCCGCCAAAAAGTAAATTTTTGTAGTTACTTCGAAATGCGGGATTCGCTCCCATACCCCCACTTAACAGAGGGGTTGCACCCCCACACACCCCGTAACTTTAAGAAAACTGGTAATATTTCACTTCAAAAGGCTAACATCAGATTTGAATGTAGAAGCCGATTGCTAAATGTCAGCGGCGCTATCGTCGTCTTAAATTACCTAATAAATAACACTGTGTAACACAATTTTTGTCTTTGGGTAGCAACTGTTCTTTTCTATTTGCTAGTATCTAGAATACATGAAAAAACACTTTGCTTTTGTGTCTAGGATAATGATATTTTTATGAAACTTACCTATTCACTATGGAAGGAGGTGGCGAATTTGAACTTTCATATGCATAAAGTAGAAACAAAACGACATGATACAAAAATAGCATTTGTTTATTCTAGAATTACATAAGTGAGACAATTAAAATAATAGAAATGAGTAGTTTTCCATTATTTATGCTTATACCGTAAATTACTTTCACGAATGAGCCACCAAATATGGTCTCTCATCAGATTTTCACTATACGATCCTTGATAGCGGCGTTCAAAGTTCAGTAGATCCTGGTGAAAGCGCTCGCCATGCTCTTCGGAGTACGCGACCATGTTATCCTTAAATCTATCAAGATGAGCGTCAAGAATATGGATTTTCAAGGACATCCTGCAACCCATCTTGCCGTAGTTTCTCACCAGGTTCTCAACAAGCTCTACGTAGTTTTCGGCTTTGTGATTACCTAGGAAACCCAGAACCACAGGCTACTTTTTCCGTCCTAGTGAGCTTCTCGGGAAACTCTTTGCACTCCTTGATCTTTATTATTTGTGGACCGACGAAGACCCCGGAATCCACCTTTGCTGCAGATAGCTTAGGAAAGAAATCTTGGAGATACTTGGAAGCTGCAGACTCCTTATCTAGAGCTCTGAAGAATTGTTTCATAAGGCCCAATTTTAAATGCAGAAGAGTAAATAGTACTTTTCAGGGTTCCAACAGAGGCTCCCATTTGACGGTGTTTCTCCCCGCACTAAACTCGGTCCGTTGTGGCCAACTCCGCTGATGGTAGCGTGCCATGGTGTCTCTGCTGTCCCATAGGCAAAGATAACAAGGAAACTTGCTAAAGCCTCCTTGGAGACCCATCAAGAAAGCCCCCATTTTGAAGTCTCTGATAACCTCCCAACCTAACTCTTCATATTTCAATGCATCTAGCCAGATCTTGGCACTGCTGTATTCCTCCTTGAGCTGGACCGGGTGAGCAAGGAGAAAAGATGGATACATGTTCAAGTTATGAAGCAGCACTGCCTTAAGGCTCTTGGTCGAGTTGTCAATGAAGAAGCGCCACTCATTGGGGTTACAGACGATTCCGATTGCCTCAAACAGATCGATCACATTGTAACACAAGCAAAGCTCATCTTCACGTGTAAAAAAAGCTTAAAAAACACTGGTGACGCTTTCTCTGACCTGATATTTGCACACTGTCATCTGACAAATCACACTACTTGAGTCTCGAAGTTTAAAGCTCGGCATTAAACTTTGTGAGATCAGGATCTCTGACAAGGTCGTTGAGATCTTTTGGGTAGGGGTAGTTTAAGTATCTCTCCTCAGTTGCACCACTGTAATCTGGATCAAAGACTTCATTCTCTTCTAAACTACTTTTCCTTTCTAAAAACTGCTTCTCTCTTTTTGGAGGAGTGGGTACGGGAAGCTCAGAACTGTGTGGTACTGGCGCAATAGATGATGAAGGTCTGGATACATGATAACAGGCGCATTTTTGCCTGCTTGACGTTTGGAGGGGTTCATCAGGCATAGGAAGCAATTGCTTGAGTGCTCAGTTGGATTCCTCCAAATTCGTGGGATTGCGAAATTCCTAGCTAACTTTTCTCCTTTGTACCATCCTGTAAAAACAAAACAAAATGAAAACATAAGTATAAATATACTTTTCACTTAGTGTTATTAGAAATGTAAAAAAAAAAAATCTAGTATCGAAATAAACAAAACATATATATATATATATATATATATATATATATATATATATATATATATATATATATATATATATATATATATATATATGAGATATATATGATAGTGAAACTACTCTATAGGAGCATAGAATTTAATTACGAAACTAGTTTCGGTATGAAGTCTACCATACCCTTTTCAGTCGTATAATGAAACTAAACTGAAATGAACAACACAAGCTAATAAATATCTCAAAATCCCAGCCCCCGCCCCCAAATAAAAAGCCTGGAGAAAAAGGGTCATTAATCAGGAGGTGTGGTTCTAAGATCATTGACTAAACTCTTTACAATCAGGTTCTGGGAAACGGAGCTACTTTTAAAATGACCATCCGAAAGATTAAAATTGGGAACTTCCTCTATTAGTATCGATTCTACATTTTTTCTTTTACGGAAATCTTTACAACTATATATAATTTGGGCCTTTGAATAATCTATTTGGTGGTTGAAATTGCTAATATGGTTAAAAATACTTGATGTAATACTGCCTCGCCTGACATAACCCCTTTACAAGGAGTAACAAGGAAAGAAAGTACCCTAGAAGACCTTACTGTCCATTCAATGAGGGTACCTTTGGACTAGCAGTCGAGCGGGCACATCTCTGCTCAAATGCTTTACGTCCTTAAAGGCCACTTTTCAAGACTTTGTCTAGTCTTTACTTGAATTGGTCAACAGATTCACTGTTGACAACTTCCACTGGAAGTGCGTTCCAACTACAGCAGATACTGTACGTGAAATACTTTCCACACAGATCGTAGTTGTAACGCTTCAGTTCAAGTTTAAAGCCGTGATTTCTTGTTCTGCTCTCAACAAGTGTGAAAATATCCCTGTAGTCAACATTATCGAACCCTCGAAGTATTTTGAAATCTTCGATGAGCTGAACACGCAGTCTACGGGTTTCCAACGAGAGCAGATCTAATTCCCTTAATCTATCTTCATAACTTTTATGTCTGATAGATGGAATCAGTTTGGTTGCCCTGGCTTACACGAGTTCCAATCTCGCGATGTCCTTTCGAAATGAAGGACTCCAAAATTGTACGGCATAGTCTAGGTGCGGTCGGACAAGTGAGTTGTACAAACACAGTACAATCTCTTTGTTCCGATATCCGAACTGGCGCTTTATGTAGCCTAGCATCCTTTGGGACTTTTTCTCCGCCTCAATGCACTGTTTCGAGAACTTGAGGTCACTAGTGATAGTTACACCCAAGTCCTTTTCAGTGACACTCGATTCAAGAGCAGTACCCTTAAGGATATACTGAGATTGGGAGTTTCGGTGGCCGATATGCATCACTTTGCATTTGTTCACGTTAAAAGACATTTACTACGTGTCCGACCACTCCCCAATCTTCCGAAGATCTTCCTGCAGGCAGGCAGTATTTCCATCTTTTGCAACGTTCATACCAAGCTTGGTATCGTCAGCAAATTTAGAAATCTTGGCAACCATGTCACCACCCCTGTCGTTGACGTAGATGATGAATAGTAGTGGTCCCAGAACAGAACCTTGAGGCATCCCGCTAGTAACGGGCACCCACTTAGAAGCCTGTCCATTCAACACCACCCGTTGCTGTCTGCCACTTAGCCAGTTCTCTATCCAGCCGGCTACTTTTCCGTCTATGCCCAGCACTCGCACTTTCGGGAGAAGGCGGCGGTGTGGTACTTTATCAAAGGCTTTCTGAAAGTCTAAGTACACCACATCCACCGCCTTGTCTCGATCGTGCTCAGTGAAGACAAAGTGGAAGAATTCCACAAGGTTCGTCAGGCATGACCGTTGTCTTCGGAAGCCGTGCTGGGAACTCCTCAGTAGCAGCTTTGACTCTAAATGCGACGTCATTTTGTCCACCATCATGCTCTCCATGAGTTTACTGACTATCGAAGTCGGACTGATAGGTCGGTAGTTCGACGGTCGGCTACGGTCTCCTTTCTTAAAGATAAGAGTCACCTCCGCTTCACGCCAGTCTCTAGGAACGCATTCGGTCCGGATTGACATGTTGAAGATTCCGCTCAGGTGTCGTGACACTTGATCGCGCACTTCTTTCAACACTTTAGGTAGAAACCCATCTGGGCCAGGTGACTTATTCACCATTAGGTCACTGATCTTCTTTTCTATTTCTCCTTCGGTGAAGTCCATATCCTCCAGCTTTTTCCCTGAGTATGAACTCGTTGACTGGGGGATGGGACCACACTCTTCAGTAAACACTAAAGAGAAGTAGTCGTTGAGGTTAGCATTTTCTGCATCTGAGTGCTTTAATGTCCCCTCCTCATTCCTCAAAGGGCCAATCATTCGACGGATTGGCTTACGGCTGTTTACATATCTAAAAAACTCCTTGGGATTCTCTTTACAGAGTCTCGCCACTCGGAGTTACTCAGACCACTTAGCCGCCCTTATGCTGGACTTCACTCTCCTGGATAGCCTCTGGTATTTGTCAAAGTCACCCGAGATCTTCGATTGCCGGTACACATTTCTCTTCTCGCTAAGCAGTTAGCTGATTTCTCGATTAAACCATTTTAGTTGAACAGAAGACTGACGGCGGCATTTCAGAGGGATGAAACGCGATTGAAGACTCATGAATCTAGGTTTGGAACTGTTCCACGAGTCTTCAATAGCATTGCACACTTATAGCCTCAGGTCAGTCAGTCCATCACGAAAACCTGCAAAGTCTGCTCTTCTTAAATCAAGTTTCCTCGATTTACTAGTTGCAAGCCCTGCCTTGGGGACTTTGACTACAAATTAAATTAGTCAGTGGTCACTGCCTCCGAGCTCTTCGCCAACCGAGAGGTCTTCAACGATGTCATCCTCAGAGGTGAAAACCAAGTTAAGGATATTGTTTCCTCTCGTTGGCTCTCTCATCCATTGAGTCAGGAACTCATTGTTCGCGAACTCCAGGAATAGTGCGTTCTAGCCACAGGGTTCTCTCGTTTCCCAGTCAACATGGGTATGGAAGTCACCCATGGTGATACACACTCTGTCCTTTACAAGTTCGCCTAACAGCTGGTACAGACTCCTGTCCTGTTCTAAGAGTTAGGCAGGGGGTCTGTAAAGCACTAGGGTCCTGTATCTGGCAGGACCTATCTTTAGGTCAACACCTAGTAGTTCATGGTCGGATACGATGTTGCAATCCGACGAGTTGAGAGTATCCTTGACATACAACATCACACCGCCACCCTCTCTGTCTGGCCTATCTTTCAGGAAGAGCTGGTAACCTGGAATCGTGAATTTTTTATCCACGACTCCGTTATGGCCACCATCTCAGGTTCTTCTGTTTCTAAGAGGCCACGGAGCTTAAGAAACCTGTTCCTGATTGACCTCGCATTGAACAGAAGAACTTTGAGGGAGTCCCCTAGTGTAGGACTCCCTACGCTCTTCCGTTTCCCGGCTTCTCTGTTTTCGTGATCGCACCCTTTTTTACAACCTCCGAGAAGGTCGTTTCAGAAGTGACACGGGCGTGCTGGCGCACGTCGGCTTTCGCTTTGTCTCGAAGCTCCTTTGGGTGCGTTCCACGACATCTTAAATTAGATTGCCGAGAAAGGCCTTCCCCTTAAAGGAGAGATGTACCCCGTCCCTTTGGTAGAGGTCGTCTCTACCGATAAAGGTACGATAGGGGTCCACGAAGAATACTCCTTCTGCCGTGCAGAGATCCGCCAACCTTCTGATCACTGCGACGTTTCTCTCGTGAGCGGTTCGGGATGGACCTCTTCTCGGAAGCATCCCAACCACGACACGTTTTCGGGTTTTAAGCCCTATGTCATCCACGGCTCCCATCACCGTTTGGATGGTCTTACCACTGAGGCCAACCTTACCCCCTCTGAGGTAGAGGTCGTTGCCACTTACCATCAGAGCAACAACTGAATCCTCAGAAATCTGACCTTTCTCTGCCTCTACTCTGATGTTGTGGTTACCCCGTCCTGGCAGGCAGCTTACCTTCACGCTAGTGCGAAGGCAGGCCGCTAGCAGCGGCTGCAGATCCCGTGTTTGCGAGTCACCAATGAGGGTGACCTTCGGACACTTGGTCCCTGAAGACGGGGTCTTTCCTTGTGGAAGAGGCCTTCCCTTTTCCTCTTTACTCTCCACATTCTTATCTTTCTTTTTCTTCTTCTTTATCTGTTTTTCTTCTATTTTTGGTTCTACTTTTGTTTCAACTTTATTCTTTTTCTTTTTTTCTTCTTTTTTCCTTTCTTCTTTTTCTCTTTTTCTCTCACCTCAGCTAGCTTAGCCTCAGATGATGCCGGAATCTCCGCTTGAGTACCAGGGGATTCCGACACGTCAGTGGGCGCCTGCTTTTCTAGGCATCGAATCTGAGCTGCGTGAAGGGCTTCGAGTTTCTCCAACTTTCTTTCAAGGATTTTAGCTCTCTCCCCTGAGGCTCTATAGAGGTCTTTCAAGTTCTTTAGCTCTCGCGTCAGTATACAGGTAGTGCAGATACTTTCCGGGCTGCATTTTGATTAGCAGCCCTCCGGAAAGTCAACGCACCACCTTTCTAACTGGCATGTTGCACAGTTGTGTTTTAGATGAACGGGTCCTTTTTTGCTTGTCATTTTGAGCGCTTTCTATCGCTCCCGCCTATCCATCGGAGAGGTTTCGGATCTTTCAGAATGCACGCTCCATGTGTTGCTGTTTGTCCGACCGAGTCGTCAAACCTCGGCGTGCCATGGCTCCCAACCAAGCAGCACTAACGGGCCCCGAAGGGGCGACCGATTTCTCACCAGGTGAACAACGGAGCACGCTCCATACTAAACTCCTACTAGTTCCCTTCACGACGGCCAGGATCTCCGAGTAGCTTTCAATGGATATCCCGCCACACCAAGAGACTCGACCCAAGGCTTTTTATTGGCCTGGCAACCAACCTGAGAACAAAGGGCCGTCACCTCGGACCGATGCTACCAGAAGCACCCGTCAACGGGCACTGGGAACGGTCAATAATTACACGCCAGGGAAGGGGTTAACGGGGAACTACCCTCATCCCATTCATCGTGCCCCAACGCCTAGGACACCTCTAGTCCTAGTCTCTCGCAACCAGTGAGCGTCGATTGGCGTTGTTTAAAGAGGTTCCAAAGCCTCTCTTTTGACGCATGAGGTAGCTGCCAGGTCCTTATATGTAGATAGAAGGAAAAAATGGAAAGAGTGACACGATAGGAGTAGGCTTTTTTTTGTTTCTTTTTCGTTTTGTATACGTGGGAGAGATAGGATAAAAGTAAAAAAGGAGAAGGATAGAGTAGAAAAAAGAAGGACGCACTTATTCTGGAACCTCGTTTCCGACCAAATCGACAAAGGAAGCCCTACCAGGGGTACGCAGAAGAGGTACCCCAGCCGACATAGCTCGAAAAGTCAAAGGTACACACAAGCTCTCTTCCCGCGACAAGGGGGCGTCACCCCTTCCCCTCTATTTTCTCGTTTTCATATGTTCTCCCAGTCTCTCCTATGTAGAATGAGGAACAGTTAGTGGATTCACACTGGATTACATATACACCTGCCTCATTATACGACTGAAAAAAAAGGGTGTGGTAAACTTCATACCAAAACTAGTTTCGTAATAAAATTCTATGCTCCTATACAGTGGTTTCACTATCATATACCATAACTCGCTATTGACTTTTTTGGCTTATATATATATATATATATATTTATATATATATATATATATATATATATATATATATATATATATATATATATATATATATATTATATATATTACCTTCCAGGGTTCTTTTGCAGAGCTCGCAGGTGATATGAGGTGTCCACGCCCATGGTTTGTCTTGAATCTCCCACTGGCACGCCAAAATCCAAAATATGCCTCGTAGGCCTCACACATTTTAGCAGATCTCTCTATAGAGTACTTTTTCGCTCTTGTCTTAATAAATTCGCCGCAGACAGCAAAATGCGCCTATCGGATGCTACAATCTCTTGATGCCATGTGTGACGAATGCTTCTATTAATGACAAGTGACGATGTCTGCGCTGTGATGACTTAAGTTAAACTAATCTGATGAGTAGACATTCTTTGTATTATTACAGTCATTTACGTTGCCAGAATGTTCTAGAATTCTTCAAACATATAAAAATTTCTCAAAAGTTCTAGAAAGCTCTATAGTTTATATTTTACCAAATTAATGCTGAATCTATGTGGAATGTAAGAGAATTGCAATTGCTGTCCAGGTCGCAAAAAAACAAAATATAAAAGAAATAATAGCTATTACTACTGAAAAAAACATAGCTTTTGAAACTTTTTATATATTTTTACTATTTGCATCAAAATAATGTTACTTACCATAAATGGGCCAATTTAAAAATTCAATGTCTTAGCCACAAAAGCAAAGTTTGGGGATTAAAATTTACTTTCTTTTTATTTAAAAGAGCCACAAACAATTGGGAAATAACACTTTTAAATTAAGGACAAGACAAAAGGGAAATTTTGTTACACAGTGAATCATTTTACGTCAAAAGCTAAACCATTTTCACATTTCACTATTATAATCGAGCCGCGCTTCTTTTACACAGCTGTTGCAAATCGTCGCTTTTAAAATGAGGCCATGATCTATACAAAAGTCTTTTAAATTGACTGAGGAATTATCAAAAGTCGTATTAAAGTCCAACAAACCGAATGCACAAGAATCGCACTCTTTTAACTGCTTGGTCCAGTTGCCAATGTTTGAAATAAGGTCGAATTTAGGGTTGCCAGATTTTGAAAATAATGGTTTATTTGAACATTAAGAGAAACCAAGGCTCACGTATTTAAATGTCAATTTTAACCCCTTAAAGGTATAGTATCTTAAAAATATATACTTTCCAGGCCAAACCGAAACCATATATGCCGATTAAAATGCCTAAAGTGACTTTTGTATTTAAACGAAATAGCTAAATGAAACAGAGAAAAATCAATGCATTACTAAATAATATAATTTGGTAGAAGTGCAGGCATATACTAAATAATAAAGAATAAAGTCTAAAACAAAATAAGAACAAATAAAACGCCGTAATTGGCCTTATCTAGATTAGGCTACCATCTGATGAAATAAAGTCTAAATTGTAGCACCTAAACTGAAGTATTTTGAACGGATTTATCCCGTGAGGGCAAAAGTGGAAAGATAACATAAATTATTGGTAAACAAATGATGAGAGGACATACAAATTAGTTTTACTTAGGAGGTATTTTTTTTTTTACAAAACTGGAGGGGGAATCAATAGACTGAAATTAGCCGTCTACAAAAATTCCCCCCAAATATAGTGTACGGTCTAACCTAACCTAACCTAGGTAAGGTTCTGTTGTAAACTCCCCGCAAAAGAAACAACGTTATGGCAACTAAAGATACACCTCGTTAGACTACACTAGAGAGGATGGTGTTAGGGGGATCCGATATTAAATTATAATTAAACTAACTTAGGTTTAGGTAGATAACTTAATCTTCCCCCTCGATTTAGGGGATTAAGTTTCAATAATGAAAACCTCAGGGAGGGGAGGGGGTATTCATATGGGCATCTGAGGGTAAGATAGTGAAGGACTCTGAAAAGTGTAACAGAAGCATCTGAGCCAGATTTTTTTAAAAAGGTTGTGAAAGAAATAGTTTAAGGTAGAGGAATGGAAAGAGGCCAAATAAAGACAAGAACTTAAAGTAACCACGAACGAAGATGAGATCTCCCTAAATTCGACTAACAAACTGTCCTCACTCACAAACTTTATTAAGTAAAGATTAGTTAAGTTATTTTTTTATATCTAACCTAGTAAAGATAAGCACTCCCAACGACTTATAGTAAAGATGAGAACTCCAGACCACCACTATTGAGGAAAGATGCTCCCAACGACCACTAGTAAAGATGAGAACCTCAATCACCACTATTGATGGAAGGTACTCCCAACCACCGCTAGTAAAAATGAAAACTCCTGACCACCACTAATGAGGATAAGTACTCCAAACAACCACTAGTAAATATGAGAAACCCCGATCACTACTAATGAGGGAAGATCTCCAAACCACCGGTAGTAAAGATGAGAACTCTCGACCACCCCTATTGAGGAAAGGTACTTCTAATGATAGCTAGTAAAGATGAGAATTCCCGGCTACTATTGAGAATAAGTACACCCAACGACAACTAGTAAAGATAAACAGTCTCAACGACTACTAGTAAAGATCAACAATCCCAAAATTAACCTAGTATATACAAGCTCTCCTTTCATCTTGGCATTGCTTCTCTTTATGAGTAGTAGAAAACTCAAAGTAGATTAGAGATTTAGTCTACGTTGCGATTTCTGTTGATAATTTTCAACAGTACAATGATGCCTCCTCCAGAAAAGGTCAAAAGATATGGTAGAAACCAGAACCATAGATTGGTATATCCCGTGACGGTCGTACTTTCGCTTGATTCGAATGTCTCTTACCTTTTTCGAAGTACATTTTGAATCATTATAGTAGAAAGCTTTTCTATTTTATACCGAGAGGATCAATTTTGTAACTTTGAATCTTTAGTTTACTGTACGAACTGGTTTGTGAGGATATTAAAATTCTCTCTGAGTCGGGATTTTGAGTTGTAAATTTACCATCAATGGGCTGGAACCAGCCCCAAACTATACAAGACTCTATTTTTTATATAGATAGTTTTTAGTTAAATTAAAACGGTTCAACGATTTATTAAGGAAGAAAAGGCCTTGTAAAGTATATAACATAGAATATATAGTTGAAATGTATGAAAGACTTGAAGAAATTTGTAATAGTTGTCAAAGGAAAAATAGAAACCAGAAAACTAATATAATCAGTATTGTTTTTATTTTTTACGATTCTTAGTATTATTGATATAATAAAACATGTTAATTTTTGTATTCTAATAATATTCTGTATATTTTAATAAACTTTATGGCACTTATTTCACTTCTTAACTAATGTTGAGGGAGGGTAATAAATCCAGCGTTTTTACTCAAATTGAGGTGAATTGTTTATAGCTTTACGTTGGGCGATATTATGATAAAAATTTAGAAATGTAGAACAAGAACTGCAAAATGCAGAAGAACAAAGAGTCTAGGATATACTGAAGGCCAACCCAATGAAGAAGAAAAACTACAGGATGAATAACTACAAAGATCCAAGGACAAAATCCTACGGTCTTTGTAGGATATACATACACCAGCCCAAGAAAGAGATGAACTACAGAATGAAAAAAAAAAGCGTCGACCCTAGGATCCATTCACGCAAGCCCAAGGAAGAAGAAGAACTATAGAATGAAGGAAAGGAAAGACTCTAGGATCCAATCGGGACAGCTCAAGGAAGAAAAAGTATTAAAGAAAGAAAGACAGAAAAGACCCTAAGATCTACTTAGGGCCAGCCAGAGGAAAGAGAGACTATAGAAAGAAGAAAGGCAAATATCCTTAATCCACTATGGCCAAGCGAAAACAAAGAGGAATTACAGAATGAAGATCAGCATAAAATCTAGGATCCTCTCAAGGCCAGGCAAAGAAAGAAGTTCAAAATGAAGAACAGCGAAGAAGCTAGGAGACTCCCACGGCCATCGCGAAGAGGAAGAAAAGAAGAATGAAGAACATCAAAGAGCTTAGATTACACTTACAGCCAGCCTAAAGAAGAAAAATAACTACATGATGAAGAATATAAAAGACCATAGGTTTCAATAAAGGTCAGTCTAAGGAAGAAAAACTACTAAAGAATGAAGAACAGAAGAGATCATAGGATACACTAACCGCAAACCCACTGAAAAGAAGGAAATACAGAATGAAGGACATCAAATACATAGGATCCACTGAAGGCAAGCTCAAGGAAGAAGAAATACTAAAGAAAGAAGAATGGAATAGACATTAGAATTCACAAACGGCCACTGCAAGGAATAGGAAGGAATAAGGAAAGAAGAAAAAAAAACTAGGATCTACTCACTGCGAGATCAAGGAAGAAGAAGTACTACAGAATGAAAAACAGCAAAGACTAGGATATACTCAAGATCACCCCAAGAAAGAAGAACAACTACAGAAGGAAAAGGAAGAACAGCAAATGCTCTAGAATCCATTCACGGCTAGAACAAGGAAAAAGATGTAATACAGAATGATGAACATAAAAAACTAGGATGTACTTACAACAAACACAAAGAAGAAGAAGAATTACTGATTGAACAACGGTAAGTAATATATAATGAAGAACAACAAAGAACTTATGAGCCACTCGCGGTCAGTCTGAGGAAGAGGAATTACTAGATATTAATAATTGCAAAGATTTGGTTATACTCAAGGCTAGCAAAGGAAGATGTTCTACAAAATGAAGAACACTAAAGGCCCAAGGATACACTTAAGGCAAGCCCAAAGAAAAGGAAGAACTACAGAAGGAATACCATCAAAGAACTTAGGATTTTCTCACGACTAGCAAAAGGAAGAAGTACTACAGAACCAAAAACAGCAAAAAACCTAAAATCTATTCACGAATACCGCAACGAGGACGAAGTACTACATAGCGAAGACTATCCAAGACCCTAAGATCCTCTCACGACCAGAGAAATGAGAAGGAAGAACCTCAGATGAAGAACATTCAAGATCCTAGGATAGATTCACGGCCAGTCCCAGAAAGTAAAAGAACTACAAAATATAAAAAAACTACAAAGATAATAGGATCCATTGAAGGGCAACGCAATGGAGAGTAAGAAATAAAGAATGAAGAACAGTAAAGATACTGGGATCCACTAAAAGCAACCCAAGGAAGAAGAAGTGATACAGAATAACGAAGAGAAAAGACTCTAAGATCAACACCGCCAATCCAAGGAAGAAGAAGAATAAAGAAAAACAAAGACCTTAGGATCTTCTCACGACCAAGTTAAGGAAGAAAATGAAGTACAAAATGAAGAACGGGAAAGAACCTAGAATACATTCGCGGCCAGCTCAAGGAGGAAGTAGCACTACAAAATGAAGAGCAGAGAAACCCCTAGGATACACTCATGGCCAGCCCAAAGAAGAAGAAGTAATACAGAATGACGAAGAGAAAATATCCGAGGATCCACTACCATCCAAACCAAGGATGAATAAGCATGAAGAACAACAAACACACCAGGCTATTCTCACGACAAGAAAAAGGAAGAAGACGAAGAAGTACAGAATGAAGAACGACAAAGAGCTTAAGATACATTCACGGCGACCCCAGAGAAGAAGAAGTGCTACAGAATGAACAACATCAAATACCATAGGATACACTCAGGGCCAACCCAAGGATCAAAAATTAATATAGAGTCAAGAGCAGAAGAAATCATAGGATCCACCCACGACCAACCGAATTCAAAAGAATTATCTAATACGGAATGAAGAATAGCAGATACACTAGGATACACTCATGGACAACCTAAGGAAGAAGAATAACTACAGAATGAAGAAAAGCAAAGGACCTAGGATCTACACACGACCAACCCAATGAAGAAGAAGTAATACATATTGAAGAAGAGCAGAGATACTAGGATCCACTCACGGCCATCCAAAGGAAGAAGAAAAAGAAGAACTACAGAATGAGGAATAACAAATACCCCAGTGTACACACCAATCCAGTCATAAGAAGAACAACTACTGGGTTTTGGAAAAAGTTGTTACTCTTTTTTTATCTTTCGAGTGGTTTAAGTGTTTGATAGAAAGTGTTCCACCAAACAAACTTAAAGTTCTACTTTTCCGGCACGTGTCATTAAAAAGTGTTTTCCATTGCGTGTAGGTGTGTCGAGATGGATGTGGAAATAATCGACATCTCTGCTTTCCTACAGGCGGGTCACAACAAGACTGACTGACATCGCCAAATGGTTCAACGTCAGCCCTAAGACCACCCACAGAGTCGCTGACACGCTCCAGAACGGGGAAAACCTTAAAGATCGACCTCGTTCAGGCAGACCTGAAGTTGTCAACCGTTTGGCTTTGAAAAAGGCCTTCGAAGAGGTTCCGACGATCAAAATGATTGCGTTCTCTAAGAAGAAAAACATCTCGGTGGCCACATTCTCCAGAACCGTCAAAGAGGAGGGGAAAAAGAGCTTGAGGTACGTGGAAAGGCCTTTGCTCAGTGACCGTATGCGAGAACAACGTCTGAAGCGCTGTAGTCGCCTCTTAACGACTTGAAGAGTCATGCCAATCGAATTCTCATTTTTTCTGCTGAAAAAACCTTCACGGTCGATCCGGTCATCCACAAACAGCACGACCCGTTGGTAAGCTTCGGCTCGGACCTCTTTGAGCTCTTCTATGTGTTCATGATCAAGCCTCTGGCCTCCATGATGATGTTCGGCATTTTGGCTTCGAATGGCGAGAAGATGCCGCTGTTGTAGTTTGCGGACAGTTACAGACTTACCGATACCAATTCTAGGGACACATTAGCCGCGAAAATCAATTCCTGTGTGAGAAAGATCACGAAGAAAGCAGACTATTTTTTTTAGCAGGACGATACCCCATTGCCCAAGCCCACAAGAGTGCAAGAGTGGTTGAGATTGAACATGAACTTCTAGGTCGAAGGACACTTGGCTACCGCAGTCGCCGACCTTAATCTCCTCGACTACAGCCTGTGGGCGCATGTCAACGGCAAGGTATGCAAGGTCCGCCACAGCAACGTCGATCAACTCAAGTCCTCCATCAACCGCGTGTAAGACAGAGTGAGGAAGGAATTCGTCCACAAAGAGTGCTCGGCATTCAGGTCTTGCCTAGAGCGCGCGCTCGCCGTCAAGGGCGGCCCAATTGATCAATATTACAATTTTAACACATATTCGTATGTTAAAACAATGAAAACCTGTCTAACTGCATCAGAACTATCATTGTGTCCTTTGTTGAGAGCATCGTAACGAGTGTAACCGGATTTTTGCAATACCCGGTAGAGAATAAACAACAGCAAAGAGCCTAGGATCAAATCCCAGACTTCTCAAGGAAGAAGACGTAACACAGAATGAAGAACAGAAAAGACACTAAGATACTTTCACGGCCAGCCCATGCAAGAAGAAATACTAAAGAATAAAGAACAGCAAAGGCGTTAAATTCGGTTAATTTGTTTCTTAACCTACGCGCATTTGTGTTCAAGCAATTTAGTTTATCTTTTAAGGAGACTTCTCGATTTTCTGATTTCCCCCTCCATTTCCTTAATTTCCCGCCTCCCTCTAACGGTTACTTGTCCCTGGCGCGTCTTCTTCTATTCAAATTTCCTCTTTTGTACTTTTACTTGCCTTATAATTCCTGGATACTTTTCTCTATCATTTGACCATCCATCACTTAGACAAAGCTTTTTCGGTGCATTCATTTGTGTAAAACGCCTTTAATTTCATCAAATTCTGGGGCTAATTTCACTTATTGTCACTTTATTAGTTTTTGCTTCCAACAACTGTTACAATTGCGTGGTTTGTTGTTGTTGTTGTTTATAGCTCCCCGGTAGCAGTTGAAATCTGCTCCTTCCTACCATTTGGGAGATTAAAGCAGGAAGCTTTGATCCCCCGACTTGTGATGTAGGACCACGTCAAAATTACCACAATTAAGTGAAGGCGTACATTTTTTGAGGCTGTCCTGAGTGATTAGAGTAGAGGGATGCTGTTGCATGCTGTGGGAATTTTATAGCAGCTCTCTGTGATAGCGGTGCACGTAACATCTAGGAAATGTAAATTCTGTGGTGAGTTTGTAATATGTGAAACTAAAGAATCGATTGAATGTATAGCACTTTCTTTCTGCCCACCTCATAAACAAATGTCTTCGTTTTTATGAATTTCTTGCTTTAATTTTAATTTATTGATTTTTAACTATAGAGTTTCCTATTCAAACAGTCTCACTTTCTTTACGATTGTGGGCAAAAATTCGAACCCATTCCTACACTCAATTTGAAATTGGTCAATGGTCTTGCCTTCCTGGGCGATCCCCCTTTAAGACAACTCAGAAGTCCTGGTTGTTTGTGTGGGAAATATCACTGTAAGATTCGAATTTGCTTTCGTACCATCGCTTTTCAAAATAATTTTTCTGGCAGCTTCTGCTTCTATTTAGACATTCAGCTTCTACAGTGCAAATTATTTTCCTTCCTAAGTCCATTATCACGTCGTTAGAAAACTAAAAAAGCTTGGAGAGTCGACCCTATTTCAGCACAAATTTCCGCCATCACATGGGAAATTTGTTTTCTAATGCCTCATTTCGTAAACCAAATTGGCAAATTCGGTTTTCCATTAAAGTTTGTCTGATGGCAAATCTTTTTGTTAAAAGCAAACCTGCATCTCACACATTCGTACTTAATAACAGGCATTATTTATGTAATAGTTTCATGATACACTTTCAGATTATATGGATGCAAATACCCCGTAAGGGGCGGGGCGATTTGTCTTCCTGCCCACCGTCCGGCCCCAGTTTAGCCTCTTCTCCTTCTTTCAGACAGCCTGTATTTCTCCTTTACTTCCTCACTTCCCCTACAACCCCTCTCACAACTTTCTCTGGTCGTCCTCTATTTTCTCAGGGTAGATGCCGACCTTCTTCTCAGCCAACTATCCCAGATCGGGGCTGAGGGGGGAGAGGACAATGATCCATCACCCATGAGCTTCGGTTTGGGGTGGTGGGTTTTTAAATAACCTGCTTTATCCCCACCCACATCTTCCTCACCTCATCTTCCTCTCTATTTTCAAACACTATACATTTTACGCCGTGTCCAAGGTGGAGCCGCCATGCTAAGGGACTGCCAGGCCAGCAGGCGGGAGGGGTGGCCTTGAATAGCGGCACCTGGTTCTGCCAGATTCGTACGCACCCTTTGCAGGGCGGGTTACTGCGAGGGGTGATGAGCGATTGTTTACCGTAAAAAATAGGGTCACCATGCCCAATGATGATACCCAAAAAATCTCCCCTCAATTTCCCTTTTCCATCGTCGGAGCCGCCCTCGGACAGTTCCACAGAAAAAGTGGAGCCCTGTCCCCTGTGCTCTCGCAGAGGACCCTCTAAATCTCTCTAACCAGATAGGAGGCTTACTCCTCTCCTTCGCCTACGGGTGTAGGGGACTCCCCATTACCTCCTTGTCTGGAGGTGGCTTCGGGCACCTCCCTCTTCACAGCGGTAGTGCCCCCTTTACTTTCCAAGGGGACTGCCAAGAAAGCCAGCAGGCAGCCCATAGCCAACCGCTCCCCGTTGAAGCAGCTCGGTAGGGCAAACTCCCTTAGGGGGGAGAGGGAAGCCAGGCCTCATCGCTCGCTTTCCTCAAAAGGCCTGCTGGCGAGAATATTGAACCTTGCCGGGGTCAAGATCTGTGCCTCCACAGACTCGACTTGTGACAGCGCTGCCAATGGGACCTGTGATGTCCTGGGGGAGGATGGCCAACTGGAAGCCTCCCCTGAGATAGACATGGTCCTTGAGGCAACCCAGCCTCAGATGGTAGGGCCTTCCATGGGAGCGAATCCGGGCTAGGCGCCAAGCACCGAACCAGAGTCCACCCCTATGCAAGGTCCTCCTCAAACGGTTAGGGTTTCCAAGGCAATACAAGGAGGGGAAGGATCTTCTCTGAACGGTGCCCCTGCGACTGCCAAAACCTTCTCCATCTCGGAGAAAGACCTTACTGAGGCCGGTCCATCTGGCCTGGAGGCTCCTGCTAGTGGAGGGAAGAAGCGGGTTCACTCCCCGCCCTCTTCTCATAAAAAGAAAAAAAAAGAAAAAAGACTAAAAAGACTCGGAGCTCCTCTCCAACCGCGGGGGCTGCGGGGACGGATAGGTCTGCTGCACTTCGGTAAGCGACCAAGCCAAGATCGGCACATCCGGCTCCTTTGCTCCCCGGGTGCGGAGCCCCTGACTAAGACCAAAAGTGCTAGTACGCAGAGCAGAGCCTTGATTACATTGGGGCCCCTTATTCAGAGATTACCGGCGTTTTCGAATCTGCTGGCTTCAAACGCTTCCTCGTTATTCGCTCCACTGATGGCACCATGTTGGCTAAGGGCAACATTGTCCATCAGTGGAGAGCTTTAGCTAGAGCGATTGGTAGAGAGCTGAAGGTGACCCGTTTCTCGGACGGGAGCCTTTTGGCGAATGCGTCGAATCCCTTCGAGGCGGCCATAATTAGTGCCTTTCGGACACTTGATAGCACCCCTGTGAATGTGACACCACACTCTACCATGAACTTCGGAAAGGAGTAGTTTATGCGAGGGAACTCGTGCACTACTCTATAGAGGACATCACCTTAGAGCTGGCCGACTATGGGGCGGTCAAGGTCGAGCGTGTGATGAGAAAACAGGGAGGGGCCTCGAGACCCACCCCTAAACTCTTCGTCACATTCGACTGTGACAACCTCCCTGAGTCGGTGCGTGCCATTTGGTATCTCTAAGCGTGAAGGCATTTGTGCCACTGCCGCGTAGGTGCTATTACTGTCACCGCTTTGGCCATATGAATCCTTATGTAGACATGCAAAGTCGGGGTCACCCGAAGTCTATGTAAATTGCTCCAAGGCCCACACGATAAGTCCAAAGTGTGCCAATTGCGGAGAGCTGCACCCCACTTCTTCGAAGCAATGTGGTGCATATCTCCTTGAGAAAGAAATCCTGGCCGTTTAGGCCCAGGAGCGTCTCTCATTCCGCTAGGCTAAGGACTTGGTCCTGGCGCGTCCGGCTCTGCCTGTGATGTCTTACGCCTCAATGGTAAGAAAGAGACCCTCTGCTCCTAGTCCATCCAGGCCATTCGGAGCCCTTCTGCGGGTACTACTCAATCCGGGTGCTCCCCTGGTAAAGCTGGCGGCAGAAAGGGTTCACACCCAGCCCCAGCTAACCCCCCCCCTTCCCCCAGCGTGACCGTTTCCCGTAAGGTGAAAGGGCTACGCGCCTCCATCGAGTCGTTAGACTCACAGGAGGCAACACCCATGAAGTTGGTCACCAGGCCATCTTCCGGAGTTCCTAAAGCTACCCCCGAAAGGAGGACAGCAACAAAGGAGCTTCGGCTCCTTCGCCTATGCTTAGTGGTGGGCTTGGTGGCTCGGAGACGGTGGTTCCTCGAAAAAAGGGCCCCCTGCCTCCGAAGCCACAACGCCCCCCTTTATGTTTTGATGCGGGGGAAGGAAAAGACTCGCATGGCGAGCCCAACCTCTCCCAATAAGTCCTCGAAGATGACAGTGCCTTCAGCGCCTTGTCCGGCCAACAGCGCCCGGGGTTTTGCCTCCCGGAAGCGTACGGCCATTTCCGTGAGGGTCTTCAGTTCAAGGAGGTCCCCCGTGTCTCCTCTAAACTAGGCCTGGAAGGCATATTCGTTCAATGGAATTGCCGCGAACTCCAGGCCAACTGGAAGGAGCTGCGCAGGCTCGTCTCGTCTCGTTCCCCGTTAGCAATTTTTCTGCTAGGCGCATGCCCCCTGCCCACCCTCTCGGAGTATAAGGGTTTTGCGACCCTGCCACCACGAGATGGAGGCCGGGCTAGGGGATGCGCGGTTTACACCCGGCATGATGTCGCCGTTCTTCTTTTCACTTTAGATACCTCCTTTCAGGCAGTGGCTGTGCAGCTTCACCTGGATAGGAGGTATACTGTTATTTCTGCGTACATTCCACCGTCAGCTGACGTCGACGCGGGGGACTTCCGCCACGTCGTGGCACGGTTGCTGAGCCCCTTCCTCTTTCTTGGAGATCTGAACGGCAGACATCCCCTCTGGGGAGACTACTCAATAAATCCCAGGAGACAAGTCCTTGCCGATCTGATCGAAGAGCTTGAGATAGATGTCCTAAATGTGGATGAGTTTACGCATCACTACCCGAGAACCGCTTCATTTTTTTGCTTTGATCTATATCTGTGCTCTCCGGATGTACAGCCTGATTTTGATTGGGGGGTGGTCGATAACCTACATGGTAGTGATCACTTTCCCATTCAAATATCATTTTCTGGGCGACTGCCGCCTGAGAGCCCACCTCGGTGGTGCTTGGCGTGGGCACGGTGGCCTGCATTTCAGGATATGACTGAATTCTCTCTCAGTCGAGGAGTTTAGGTCGGCAGAGGAGGCCGTTGAGTTCTTCTCCGGCAACCTCATCGCCGCGGGCCTGACTACTATTACGAGAACATCTGGCCGTTTTGCACTTCACCACTCGCGTGGTGGTCGGCTGAGTTTGAGACGGCCCTCAAACAGAATCGTTATGCCTACATGCGCTATAAGCGGTGCCCGAACGATTTCACTGTAAGTGAATTTCGTCGGGCTAGGGCTAGGTTCCGGTATATTTCAAAGCACGCCTGCCACTCTTCTTGGCGGACATACGTGTCTCCACTTAACGGGAAGACCCCTCTAGCAGAGGTGTGGAGGCGAGTCAAAAGGATTCGGTGCAAGTTCTCGCAGGACCTGCCTCCCGTTCTCCTGGAGAATGGAACCGCAATCTCGGGCCCCGCGTCCGTGGTGGAATCCTTCGCAACCGCTTTCTCCGCATTCTCTAGTCGGGATGATGCTTCGCCAGCATTCAATGCACGTCGTGATGTCGCGGAAGGCCACCGACTGGACTTTACTTCCAGAGGCGGAGAACCTTTCAACGACAGGTTCTCTCTGAGTGAGTTGCGTTCATCTCTTGCTTCGTGCGCGGATACCGCCCATGGTCCGGACGATGCCCCGTACGCCATGCTTTGACATCTGAGTGAGCAAGGCATGGCCTTTCTGTTAGATTTGTTTAACAGGATCAGGGTGGAGGGTCTCCTCCCAGATTCCTGGCGAATCGCTACTGTGCTCGCCTTTCGCAAACCGGGGAGAGATCACTCTACTACGGCCGGTTTCCGACCAATCTCTCTAACCTCTTGCGTGCGCAAGTTGATGGAGCAATTGGTAAATGTTAGATTTGCCTTTTTTCTGGACAGCGGAGGCCATTTGTCTTCTGCACAGTGTGGCTTCCGCAAATTCCACTCCACGTCTGATGCTGTGCTCCGACTGGAAAATGCCATCTGCGAGGCCTTTCTTCGTAGACAGCACTACTCCACGGTCTTTTTCGATCGGGAGAAGGCCTATGATACTGCATGGCGATACGGTATCATGAAGACTCTCCACACGATGGGGGCGAGGGGATGCTTCCCAATGTTTATATCTGAATTTTTGCGAGATCGTCGATTCCGCGTACAGGTGGAGGGAGCCCTATCCGGCCCAATGGAGCAGAAAGAGGGTGTCCCGCAGGGAAGTGTCCTCAGTGTCACATTCTTCGCCCTGAGCATCACCGGCATTACCTCGCTGATGCCGTAAGATGTTCTCGCTACGCTCTACGTGGATGACCTTTCGATCTCTTTTGGCGCGGCCCAGATGCCAACTCTGGAGCATCGACTCCAACAGGCATTGAACCGCGTCTCTCGCTATGCCGAAGCAGACAGGTTTCAGTTTTCCTTGGCCAAGACTAAGGTGGTGCACTTCTGCTACCATCCACGGCTCCATCCTGACCCAGACTTGTTTCTTAATAAGGTACGCCTGGAAGTGGTTGAATCGCACCGTTTCCTTGGTATTTGACCGACGCCTCACCTGGGAAGCTCATATTCGCAGCCTTAGGGTCTCTTGTACCCGCGCCATGGATATTCTCCGTTCCATGACGTTCAGCGCTTGGAGCGCTGATAGGGCTACTGCCTTACTTTTTTATCGATGCTTTGTTCGTTCGAAGCTCGACTACACATGCGAGTTTGATGCATCCGCAACCGAGCGTGTATTGCGGAAGGTGGACTCAATCCACCAGACCGGCCTTTGCCTGGCGACCGGTGCCTTCCGTAATTCCCCCATTGAGAGCTTACTAGTCGATCCTAGGGAGATGCCACTCGCTCTACGCCGTGTACAATGCATTATTCGCCTGTACGCGCAAGCCCGGCGCCTCCCTCAATCTCCATAAGGTTTCACTGCATCCGCAGCTGATTTCGACGGTGCCTATGCCTCCGAGAAACGCCAGTCATACCCTAAGCCATTAGGGTAGGGCCATGAAACTCCTTCGTAAGCTAGGTATAGCTCTCGGGCCAGTAGCGGCCTGTTTCTGCCGAGGACAACACCCTGGAGGGTACCACATTTGGCTATTAGTCGCCACGCCTCTGCTCCGAAAGCTTGTACATCGCCGAGATTATTGCGTTCGACCTTTTTGGAGCACACCTCGTGTCACACTGGAACCATTCCAGTGTATAGGGATGGCTTCAAGTCCCAAGAGGGGGTCGGCTTTCATGCCGTACCCCCTCTGTTTGAAGTCAGCGGGGCTCTACCAGGCGCTGCGTCTGTCTTCACGGCCGTGCTGGTGGCAATACACGACTCAGTACGGGAGATTACGCAACATGCCCGGTTCGGAGACCGGATTGTGATCTATAGCGACTCACAAAGCGCCCTTAGTGCTCTCCAGGCATTGGATTCTCTGCATCCCCTGGTTCGCAATATCCGTGACGCTACAGTTTTGGCAAGCCGGGCGGATGTCGAGATTATCTTCTGCTGGGTTCCTGGACATGTAGGAATTGCAGGGAATGAGCGCGCCGATGAGGGCGCCAAAGAGTCTGCGAGGACTTTGCGACTGGACCAGCGTTTCGCTCTTCCTCACAGCGACTACATGGCAGGAATACGGGCAGCTCTTCGAGCCTCTTGGCAAAGAAGATAAGAGACGGTCGGAGGGAACGTAATGTTGCGTGCCATTGCGCCTCGACTGTTCTCATAGACCTACCCCCAATGCCACGACTGCTTTAGGTTGCTTTCTGTCGTCTCCGAATTGGACACACTTGCGGGACGCACCGCCATTTGATGGAGCGCTCGCCTGCGCCCTACTGTGAAGACTGCGTTGTCCCCCAGACTGTTCGGCACATTCTTGGTGTATGCACCAGTCTGGGAGATCTCCGCGCACGTTACCTCTCCCGGTACCGGGATGGGCGGGATCTCTACCGCCTGTCCCTTGTACTCGGCACGGGTTCGTGCACACCGACCTGTGGACCTTTACATTTTTTTTTAAACGGCCGGCCTTCTCCCCCTTTATTTAAATAGTTGGGGTTTTTTGTTGTTGTTTTCTTATTTAGTATGTCGTATGTTCGTGCGCCGGGGGGAGGCGGACCTCCCCTCGACGCCTGAGCTTGCTTCCTGCTTATTACCTTTTTCTTTGTTTTGCTTTTTATCATCCTCTTTTAAAGATGCCTAATTTTAGGCAATGTTGAATGCTGCGATTAATGCCCAAGTAGGCAGTCGCCAGATGAGCTCTTAAATTAAAAAAAAAAAATCGGTTTGAATACTTTGTCAAGGGCAAAAAAAGAGTCGAAATAAACAATGCGTTTTGATTAATTTTGTAATTTATTCCAATTAAAATCATTAAATAACTTAGCAAATTTGACTTTACGATATATTAACATACCACGACTAGATCATTTTGAAAGCACAAAGAGGGCGTAGGTGGACCACCATTAATAGCCTTTCAAGATTGCTCTAAGTTAATGTTGTGTCAAAATCAAGGGACGATGGCAAATGGGCGAGGAAGGACGGGGCATGATAAGGAAGAACAAAAGCAACAAAAAACAATAAAAACAACATACACAGATAAGTGCAGGGTATCAAATGTATGAAATTATAGCTCTTATGTGGGGAGGATTTTCCTGTATCTTCAGCATAATGCAAAGTGTGATCGGAAAATAATTATATTTTTTCAAAAACAAATTGGCAGTGAAGTTTAAATAACCTATTTGTAAATAGTGTAATCACCATGATTTTGAATAAGGGCACCCCAAATGGAAGGCAAAATTTCGACTCCTTGTTTAGAATTTAGGCAATTTTCTCGAAAAACATTTGAGAGAGAGTAACAAGGAGTAACAAGGAAAGAAAGTACCCTAGGAGACCTTACGGTCCATTCAAAGAGGGTACCTTTGGACTAGCAATCGAGCGGGCACATGGCTGCTCAATTGTTTTGCGTCCCTGAACGGCCACTTTTCAACACTTTGTCTAGTCTTGACTTGAACTGGTCAACAGATTCACTGTTGACAACTTCCACTGGAAGTGCGTTCCACTTACCGCAGATACTGTAAGTGAAAACAGATTGCGGTTGTAACGCTTCAGTTCAAGTTTGAAGCCGTGATTGCGCGTTCTGTTCTAACTCAGTGTGAAAATTTCCCGGTAGTCAACATTGTCGAACCCTCGAAGTATTTTGAAAACTAGAGAGAGAGAGAGAGAGAGGGATGGAGGAAAGGAGAGGGAGAGGGGGCCATTTTCAACAACTTTGTTTCTAAATGATCCGCTATTTATGAACTGTTCTAGGAATCGAAATAGTTGAATATGCGGGATGTGGAAGAATAAATATCCCACCACAACAATTTTATTTTCAGTAAGGAATACCTGCACTGTACGCAGTGATGGTATGCAGTTAGTATACCAACACTGCGTACAATGAAGTTTCCTTACTATTGGAAGATATAGCGCCCCCCACGGGTGAGTGAAAACAATCCCTTGTACTATCCCGCCAAAAGCGACTGGTTAAATTATCCAATTGATACTCTTTTTTTTAAAGTGGTTAGATTGGTCTATTGGTGCAAAAATCAATAGACGTAAGCCTGAAGAGCGTCCCCCAGGCTTACCCGATGTAGTGTGGAGAGAGCTACTCGTTGCTATAGCAACCGCAATCTTATCTTTTCCTGGGATTGTCTTGACATAGTGAGCTCCTGAATTGTCATGCTGGAGAACAACATCTCTTCTGTTTAGCAAAGCTGGTCGCTGTCGATGTAATGGTTCGTTTAAAAGATCAAGTTGCTGGTAATAAAGGTCTCCCCTAATGGTCATGAACAATTAAACGTGACAGATTCAGTTTTTGCGCTACAGCTCCGCTGCTTTGACGAGGATCTGTTTCAAGAGGTTCTTTCAAAAGCTTGTCAACCAAATTCTCTTCCTCCGCCTGACTACGCATACAATAGGCAAGGGTGAAGAGGATGAGATATAATGACTTTGAATAAGAATAACACATTGCCGGATGATGAACTAAATTTTAACGTCATTTTCCACCATTTAAGCCTGGTCATTCCCTAGTTGGTTGTCTCTTGATCCATAACGGTCAAATATATAATTACTTTTAGACACCCCCCCCCCCACAACACATTCCTATAAAATGAATATATTAGGATAAAAAAGACGCGGTTCGTACTATTGATCACCTGTGTTTCTTGTACGAACTAGTTCCCGAAGGTTTCTAACATTCCCTCTCGGTCCCGTTATTTAGAATTCCTGAAGACTTTGAGCCTTCGTTTCCATCCGAACATTTGTCTCCCTTCCTCCTCATCTGTCCCTTTCCTCATTCGTTGTCCCTACTGAGTGAAAATGCCTCCGAAGGTTAGTCCAGTTTCCATTCTTTTCTACCCTAAATCCCCACTGTAGCACATTTAGAACGACCCCCATCTTCGGCCCCGTTTGCGACTCTGCGGGGAAGAGGGAAAAAAGGCCGTTCGCTCTTCAATCATGCGTTAAAAACGCGCTTCTCGACGGCCTTCAAGTCGGGGCCTACTTTGAATCTGAGGGTTTATTAATCTTTGCACCCGCAAGGGGGGTTCTCATGCGTGGCATAGGGCAGTTGTTGTCCAGAATATTGCGTGCCCCCCCTCCCCAACGCCTTCGGAAAGATCTGCGGCGATATCACTGCCATACATTTTTACTTACACTATTTTCACTTTCGTGTCTTTTTCCGGAATTGGCCCGGCAGCGAATTAGGCGTTCGAGGCTATCGCGAGGTTAAATTTAGGCTGAAGTTAGGTTAGAAGAAACAAAGGCAAAGATATGGTCAAATAAATATACGATGACATTGGTGCATAGTTTCCCGTAATTAAAAAAATTCTAAATTTTTTGTTTTTTTTTCCATTTCCTAAACATCTTTTACTTAACCTAACCTAACTTAACCTATCGTAGCCTAACCTTAATCTCGCGATAGCCTCGAACGCCTAATTTGCTGTCGGGCCAATTCCAAAAAAGACCCTCACTTTCTTTGCTAACTTTCAAGGATGGTGACCTCGTTGGTTTTCGCTTTAAATTAATTAGGCTTTCTTAAATTTGCACTTGTTGGTTGCCAGCCAAAAGGACTCCAACTCTCACCACTTTCGTATTAACTGTGGTTGGTGCGCATCAACATCATAACCGCCCTTGTGGTATGAGAATATTCGCAAACGAGGTGGACTGAAAGCTTTGCTCACGTTTGCGTGCTCCAGATATCTGTTTTCTCAGGGCATGAATCATTGTTGGTATTATTCGATGTAATCCAACGGAGAAGCGTTCTTAGAGCGGTGAGAGGACAAGGCAGATAAATATAAAAGCAAACGAACAGAAAAACTGAAGCCAAGCCCGGCTAGAGGGCATAAAAATCCTGCAGGAACAAATTCGTACAGAGTACAATCATTCAGGAACAAATTCGGCGAAAGAGTACAAATGTCCAAGAACAAATTTGGTGAAGGAATACAAACATCCAGGAACAAATTAAATAAAAGAGTACTAGCATCCAGGAACAAATTTGGTTAAAGAGTACAAGCATTCAGGAATGAATTCGGCGAAAGAGTACACTCATCCAGGAACAAATTTCATGAAAGAATACAAGCTTCGAGGATCACTTTCGGACAAGGAGTACAAAATATTAAAAAAAAATTTCGGAAAGAGAGTACAAAAAATCCCAGAAAATGTAAGATAAAGAGTAGTACATTCACCAACGGAGCACTTCGGATCAAGAGTACTACAAGCACCCATGAAAGAATTGGACAAAGAATACAAGCTTCTCAGAACAAATTCAATTGGATCAAAGAGTTCAAACATACAAGAACAAATTTTGCCAAAGAGGACAAACGTCCAGGAACAAATTCAGGCAAAGAGTTCAAGCATCAACTAACCTTTTCGGTCAAAAAATACAAGCATCAAGGCACAAATTTAGACAAAGAGTACACTCATCCAGGATTGGACAAAGGATATAAACGACTAGGTACAAATCCGGACAAGAGTACAACATACAAAGGTAAAATTTGTACCTCATTGCTTGAATGAACAGTTCCAAATTTGACCCCAGATCACGTTTCTTCGCGTCATGAACGTAAACTCATAATTCCGTGAACATTGACTTGGGTATATCGATGCGAACAACCTTCATCGTTCACATCAACCACAAATCTTTTTGCAAAACTTGAGATGACACCTGCTTCAATGGTCAGCCTTTTTTTGTCCCTTCCGCGATTCCCTTTGATGGCTTCAGGCGCTTCCTCAAGCAGGTGAAAATCGAATCGACCTCGATCCATTTAATTCACAAACATCTTCGCTGAAGGAAAATAAAAATAAATTAATTTAAGAAATGTGGAAATAAAAAATATCGAAATGAGTTCAAAATGAACTTGAAAAGACCCGATCCGACCGCGAGTTCACAGCACTGGAATTAGATGGAAAGAAATGACACAACTACCTCAAGTAATACATCACCAACTTTCGCGTAGGACGGTTATAAGGACGGACACTTGATTTTTTGTGTTCTGATTACGTCTTTGTTTTTGGATGCCTTCAACTACACTCTCATACTTTATTATTATTTGTATTATTAGTAGTGCTAACATTACTAGTAATAGTGAAATAAATTCGTTATAGATGATCCCTTTTATGAGACCCTGAAATCCCAACATCCTCAAGTAATACATCACCAACTTTCGCGTAGGACGGTTTTAAGGACGGACACTTGATTTTTTGTGTTCTGATTACGTCTTTGTTTTTGGATGCTTTCAACTACACTCTCATACTTTATTATTATTTGTATTATTAGTAGTGCTAACATTACTAGTAATGGTGAAATCAATTCGTTATAGATGATCCCTTTTATGAGACCCTGAAATCCCAACATCTGCCAGAACTTTTATATACCGCGGCTGTAAGAGAAACTGGCTTGAATTATGGAGCGCATATAAAGTCACCCGAGTTACAGCACTCCGTGCCTCAGTCGAGCTCTTTTATACACTTCAATATAAATGAAAGGATAAAAGAATGGGGAAGGAGCGATAATCATGGTTCAAAATAATGAATTCCAATTATTATCATTGTTTCGCTTATTTGACTCCGAAAAAAAATACACCGGAGAATTCATTAATTGGCAATGGATGTCGGGTATAAATGATTTTATGTAATGCAAGTGGGCCGCGGGGCTTTCCCCGGTGCCAACGTCCTGGAATTTTAGTTGTTTGGCCAAGCGTGTCTTCTTAGTTGGGAAGGAACGGAATACTTTGCTGCAAATGAATCGTTTAATTAAGCTTAATTTGTATTCATAAAACGTTCATCAAAGTGAATATTTCTTGAGATTAAAAATAAAGTATCGTTATCCGTTGCTATGATCATTTTCAACGCAGTGCGACGTAAAGGACTTTTACTTGTTCCTGCAGGACATTTTTATCTTGAATTAGTTCTTGAATGCACATCCAAATCGTCACTTGATTTGGCTGATTGTCTTGATCCAGGTATCCCAAAGTTGACCTCCTGTGATGACGCACACTGTCTATTGCTCATTCAGCTGTTATTATTGTCCATCTATAGGGTGTTTTCTTGTTTATTGTCAGATATATTCGTTTCTTACAGAATCATGTTATCTAGTCCTTACACTACCATGAGTCGCTCACATACATTAACACACTTCTTAAAGGAGACATGGAATTTCATTTTAGTGTGTATCTTAAGTTGATGTGGACTTTAAACAGCATCCCAAGTACTTGATACTTGGTTGGCTTTTATTAATATTTCATTACTTTCCCTCTACAAAGATTCATCATTTTTTACAATTCTTTCGAAATAATTTAAGGTTATAAATTCTGTTATAAATCGACCATTAAGAACTATCTCATTTACATATGCAAGTTCTGTTATTATTAGTTCGGTTTTCCTTGTGTTAATTTTAGGATACGTTTAATTGTATTTTCAAATTTATACATCGTTTTTTGAAATTTATCAGCACAATATCATGTATACACAGAGCCTAGAGATAAGTACCCTATCCAACAACCCTCTCCGTTCCGTCACTTCTAGCCTCTATTACAACGACCAAGACTACTAATAAAACATTTCCCTGCGGTATTAAATTCACTATTTCTCAGGTACTCCATAATATCGTAAGTCCCAACAGATCGATGGTGTATGTACAGTGTCAAAAGGATTCTCTTAAGCTATATATTCAAGTTTCAGTAGATGTTTGAATTCGATACGCTGCTGGAATGTGTGACAGCAGGAATATTCAATGTTTACAAGATCTAATCATCTTAAAGCCAACTTTCCCATTTCTTAATTTATGATCTAAAAAAAATAGATGCTTGTTAATTAAGCTGAACATCATTAGTGCTTCCTTGTTCATTGGGAGTGTGGTCCAGTACCCGCATTAACTCCGGTCACCCCTTTGTTATTTTTAACATCCTACTTCGTGTCATCCATTCAAGGTCTACACAGAAATAAACAATATGGCGCATCATCACCGGCAGACTAAACTTAATACAACTACCAGTTTCCTACCGACTTGCGAGTATACCCCCTCCTGCTATTAAACGTGAGACACGAAAATTGCAAGAAGAACAAACAGATAAACGACAATAGACACCCACTTCTTGGTTACCCTTGAACAAGGCGAAGACTCCGATCACGTAGGAGTTTCATGGGAGTCGATGGATTAGAATGCCAATGGAGAGAGAATGACCGGCTTACACCCACTGAGTCACTTCCAGAACAAAGCGAGAGCCTTCCGAAAGAAACAACCCCCAGTAGGAACGACTGGGTAACTTTAGATGAGCAAGAGCCAAAGTTGGTCTTGCTACAAGTGCTACATACCCTTGTAGTAAACCCATCCAAACTATGGAACACATTCTCTGAGGATGCTCTTTGAAACCAAGTCCCTCTGATCAAGACCTATTGGAAGCAAACCCCTCAGAAGCTCTTCGGTGGACCCAGCGGTGGCATGACAAGATATGATGATAAACATCCTACTTCTTATCCATCTGACATCTGCCCTTCGTTTTATATACATATCAGAAAACAGCTTCAGAGAAACTCCAGCTCCATGTTCATCTACTTTCAGCATTTTTCTTGTAAATGGTTCGATGTCAGGTGCTTTCACAATTTGTCAATTATGAATGGTTGTTTTGATTTCTTCAAACCTTTTTCGTATATGGACACATTCGACATGTTTCCTGGTCGATTAATTTACGAGTTAAACTTTTCTCATTAAATGAATCATTTCTTATTCTTATGAAAGTTCTTTCCATCTTCCTTGTTTGCACACATGTCTGGTGTCGGAAGTGTTTCATCTTGACCAAGATCGGGTATATTTAAGGGAAGATAATGGGGTTAAGTCTGAAACAGAGTACAAAAGAATCGATCGAAAATTACTCGACGAAAAGATTCTGGATGGGAATTCTTCTCTTTTAGACTCTTTCACTTAAACTAAATTCCAGCACAAATAAAGTATTTGCGGTAAGTAGTTTTTCAGACCTAGTTGTGTAGTAGTAAATAATTCTTTAAGTAATATTTTTATTCACATTAGTCATTTTTAATTATTTTTTTAACAGTGTCGCCAAATTTTGCATCGATTGAGGTTGGCTTTATAGATATGGCCAGGTATATAAGCTTGGACAATCGTTTTAAGTCTTCCACATCTACCAGTTTCCACCAAAGTGGGAGTGGTGCACGTCAACGCCAGTGAAACTACTCTCTCACCCACTTTTATACCTTCACAAGGATACGCCGCAATCCCTTCACAGTGATATAACTTCTCATCCAGTGAGGGTATATTCTTGGGTAGAAGGCCACAAGCACGCCCCCTCACAAGCCCTCTCTATACCATCCACTTCTTCCTCGGTCAACCTTTTAACTCTTACACAGTCTCATAATCAACCCAATTTCACGCGCTCTTCCTAATCCTTTTTACAACCTGACACTCACTCTCTTATATTCTATTCACAAGTCTATTTCAGTCACAACATCATTCCCTCCCTTCTCACACCATAGACATCTCTTATCCTGTCATTCTTTACTAAGTGACACCAATTGTTGTGGTCACTACTGACCCCCTGGCACAAAATGTATGCCAGTAGGATTTATTTTTGGCTTTAATTCGCCACCAAACCGAACCGGGGCATTGAATGTTCAAAGTGAATTTGCAAGACGTTGAATGTATACTCTTTACTCTGGATGATTGCAAAGAAAGAGATTGTATTTTTGGACTTTATTACATTAAATAATTTAATGATATTCATTAAATAGGTTTCAGCATACACTACGGTCGGTGAAGTAGAGACGTATCTCAAGAAAATCCGGAAAGGTACACTGACCAGTTTTCACGAAGCCTTCAAGAAGACAGAAGAGCTCATCTAGGAGATCAGTTCGTTACATGACATAATCCCTGTGCCTTGAGTTTGTTGGCGGCAAAAGCAGTGAGCGAATGTACCATACCAGACATCTGAGAAGTATTACCGCCGATTTCTCTATGTCCTGTTCATTGACCTGGCGTTGACTTAGCTACCGAGCCGGTTTGAGAGGACACTATTCTGGTCATCTTCGACATCAAACATCTGCTCAGTGGCGTCCACAAAGAAGTTTCTGAAGTCTACGATGCTGAGATCGAGCCCTTGAGCCTCGTCAAGGCAGGATTAGAGCGATGGTTTTCGTCACCAATCAAGTTTGACTCTGTGGGGATGCTATTGCTCCCCCCCAGACCCGAATGTATCCGAATGTGACCAGGCTCCTACAAATTATGAACATTCTCACTCTCTCGACCGCGGAGGCCGAGAATTCATTTTCAAGCCTGAAACCACTGAAAATGTACTTAAGGAATAGCATGGGTCAAGAAAACCCCAACGGCCTGGTCCTGATCGTTATTCACAACGAAATTGATGTTAGAATAAACAGCGTAATCAATGTATTTGCCAAAAACAAGAGGAGATGGATGTTCATGTAAAATACCGTAGTCAATGCTGTGTGCTAGATGCTGTTATTAGCCCTTTCAGACACGTTTGTACTTATATTTCTTTTTAACCCATATATATATATATATATATATATATATATATATATATATATATATATATATATGAAATGAAAAACTCGCAAAGTATCACGTGAGGGTGGCAAATGAATGCAATATCCCGCAGGAAAAAATGAAAAGGTGTTTCCAAGTACTTTCGAACTTTATTAAGTTCCTTATCAAGGATAACTTAATAAAGTTCGAAAGTACTTGGAAACACCTTTTCATTTTTTCCTGCGGGATATTGCATTCATATATATATATATATACTTGTAATTGATTTGTTCCTTAGGAATCTGATATTTAGTAGGACCATCTTCAGCGACTGTGTCGACTAATGAGAAGGGGAAGGAACATTAACGATAACAGTTAAAATAAAGCATTAAATAATGGCTAAAAAAGCGGATAAAGGCAAGTTAAAATAATAAAATTGACAAATATTGATATTAAAGTAAAACCCCCCAAAATATATAGAATTAATTAATACTACCAGTGTAATTTCAAAAAAATAATAGAAAGAAGTGAAGTTATAACATAAACTGACTTGAATATCAAAAATTAAAGGTAACTGGAATAAACAATAAAATAACCTATTATATTAAATTATAAACAAAAAAACAACAAAAAACCCGAAAACAAATTAGAATGAATTAAACAGAGGGATTAACCTTTATCGTAGGAGTTGTGAAATCAACTAACTAACGATAGAAAAACTACTAACGAGATTTGTTCGGTTGGTCTAGTTAATGTATTGATGAAGTGTTGGTTGGTTATATAGTAAATAGTTTAATTGAGGAGGAGTAATTATTTAGGTTTGGATTTATTTTATTGATTTTCAAATCGAGATGAATTAAGGCTGAAGATAAGATGGTAAATGAATTAGAATTAAGAGGATGATGGTGATACTCAGTGTTGCCTGATGGAAGAGGCTTCAGGTTTTTTGTTGTTTTTTAGTTTATCATTTAATATAATAGGTTATTTTATTGTTTACTCCAGTTACCTTTAATTTTTGATATTCAAGTCAGTTTATGTTATAACTTCATTTCTTTCTATTATTTTTTTAAAAATTACACTGGATAGTATTAATTAATTCTATATATTTTTTGTGTTTTTACTTTAATCTCAAATATTTGTCAATTTTATTATTTTAACTTGTGTTCATCCGCTTTTTTAGCCATTATTTAATGCATTCTCGTTATTATTTCTTCCCCTTCTCAATAGTCGACACAGTCGCTGAAGATGGTCCTAGTGCATGTCCGAAACCTTCGGCCAATAAATGATTAGTGTAATCACCTGGGTCTTCATATTCCTACTATATATATATATATATATATATATATATATATATATATATATATATATATATATATATATAAGAACAGGTTTTAACCTGTTGTGATCGAATGCACCTTATATGATTGATACAATGCGGGTATCAAAAATAATGATTAAATTCAGTATTATAGCTTAACTGACGCTCCCACAATAAAATACACTACAATTCATTATTTTATGATGTGTGGTAAAAAATCTGATCTAAGAAAGTTAATGTTTACTCCTCTGTGAAATACTTTTATTTATTATAAATGTTGTGTAAGATAAATATTATTAATGATCAATGCTCTTTTCTCAGAATACTCATAGGGAAGAATTCATGGTTAGCCCTCCCCCCTCGCCAATTTTTTAGCCTGAATCCGTCACTGGATTTGACCTTAAACTAATATTTTATTCAATGAGGCCTCATTTATTTGTAATGACGGGCTCAACACATCCTCGAAAAGCTGCCCGACTCTTGACCATGACTTCTTAGCCCATCTTGGCCCAGTCTCTCTGGTGGCTGCTTTGAGGGCGTAGACGCTCAGGTGTTGGGTCTTTCCGGTGGCCTGCTTCCGAATGTCTCCCACATTGTAGTCCAATGGGTTCAGCTCCTTCCTGGAAGAGGGCCAGAAGTCGGTAAAGTTGGCTTGTCAGAAAGCCTTCACCTTCTTGGTCATATGGCTTGTAGCCATATCCTGGGTCCACGCACAGTTGTCCGCCGAGTAGTTGGCTTTGAGCCAACTGCTAAACAACACACATTTTTCTCCACGAAAAAAGTAGAAGGGGATAATCTCTACGCCGTCAGGAGGGACGACACCCAAGCATGGTGCCCAGGCTTGAAGGTGCCTTTGACATGTGATGTTAACTGCAAAAAGTACTGGTCACTTCTGTGGTTCAACGCAGTATTCATTGTGAAGATCTCGCCAGAGAAATTCGAACGGTGGACCTATGATGCATGAAGATTTGGACACTTTCTTAGGCCTCCCCAATTTAATGGCTTTCATTAAGTCAAAGATAAGGTACCTCGTAAAGTTAACGTGTCACTTGAGGGTTATGTCGTCGTATACAAGCAGTCACAGCCGTCCTGGCAGTCTCGGGGTCAACCTTCAATACGGCGACCATCTTGCGCATGAAAGTCTTCAGGTCCTTTCCAATCTTACCCTTTTTGTTGGCAAAGTCGCTGTCGGGCTTCTTGTAGATGACGTTGGCCACCTCCATTGACTTCTTGATAATGCTGACGATGTGGTTAGGATCGATGTTCCCGCGAAACAAATCCTTTTGGCCTTTTTCCTACCGAGAAGCTATACTCAGTAGCATCTCTGAAAAATTGGTGAAAATTAACAGCTTTTAGTCTATTATTTGCGTTGACATCGATTCCACACCAGTCGGTGTAGAGCTTGGCAGAAATATTAATAGAAATTACAATTCTAGTTTGCCCACCCCGGAGCTATGGGCAAGACTACATGGAAGAACATAAAAAGAAGTTTAAGTAAAAACGATGCAAAATTCACTGATTGAAATGAAAGCTACAATTAACCTCACCAATTTCAAGTGTCTGGGTAGAGTACATAGGAAACCTTCAGTAAAATAAATTCGTACGAAGGGCACTGAGACAAAAAAACGGACCTCAGCCCCATTGCGAGGTCCCCATCAGGCTCAGTAATCATGAGAAAACAAGAGATCTCCGACCTTAGAAAATGGTCATTGATGAACGGAACCTCAAATTATTGCAATGTAGGAATATTGAAGTAAGGGGTAGGGAAAACACACATTAGCGAAGGCAAAGGCACATGTAATCACTTTGCAGTGATACGAAAGGTTTTAAAAATAAATGGAAACAAAATATGGATGGGAAAAAGGAGAAGGAAAATAAAATAAATGCAGATTCGATAGCGAAACAGACGCGCAAGAAAATGTCCTAAAATATATACAGGAAGAAAACAAAAACAGTACAATGAGTACAAATAGAGGAGGATGAGTATAAAGAAAGAATAATAAGTACATAAAGGACCTGGTAAATAAATAAAGAGCACTGTGATAATAAAAAATCAAGAAAAGTATCAAGAGAGCTCAATGAATATAAAGAGAGTTCAACGAGTATAAAAAGAGCACAATGAATATAAAAGAGAGCACAACGAGTATAAAGAGTGCACAATGAGTATAAAAAGAGCATACCGAGTATAAACAAAGCACATTTAATATAAATAGAGCACAATTAGTACAAAATGAGTACAATAAGTACAAAGAGAACACAATCAATACCAAGATAGAACAATCAATACGAAAATAACACAATGAATACAAAGCAAAGAAATTAGGTAGAAAACAGAAGTAGAGTGAGTAATAAGAGAACCATAATGAGTACATAGAGAGCACAGTGAGTACAATTAGAATAACTACAACGGGAGCAAGCACAGCATAATAAATACAATGAGAGCACAATGAAAACAAATAGATGGCTGGTGAGTATAATTAGGATACAATGAGTTACAAAAGAGAAAAATTAGTATGGAAATATCCCAATGAGCTGAGTGAATACAAAGAGAGAACAGAGGGTATAAAGATTTGCAAATAAATACGTAAGTGGATGGAAATAAGATATGGTGAATAAATAAATTAATGGAAAAAGAAAACACCAGTGGGACATCTGACGCTTCCTCTTCGATCATTTTTAGTCGTGTGCGAGTCTACATCTCACATGTGAGTCGGTCGGTCGGGCCCCGTTTGCTTTTTTTTTGTAATAACATTGTAACTATTCTAAGGAAATTTGAAACCCTTATGTTGTTTTGCATTCTCTTTCGAATGATATAATTGTCAAAGTCCTCCCAAGGTTAGTCCAGGAGGTATTGAAAGATTTGAAGCTTGTAAGGTCATAGATCGGAATAAGTGAGACCACGTGACTTTTTGATCAGTAGACCTTATTTGTCTCACTCCCTCCCTCCTCCCCCCCCTCTCTCTCTCTCTATCTCTCTCTCTCTCTCTCTCTCTCTCTCTCTCTCGAGAGAGAGAGAGAGAGAGGAGGAGTGTAGATATATATATAGATATAAATAAATATGTTTCCCGTTTGCTTTTCTCTACTTTCATTTTTATTAGTTGCGGGCGACTCTACAACTCACTATGACGGTCGGTCGGTCCCAATTTTGCTTGTTTTTTGTTTTGGCAATAATATCATAAAGATTCGGCCGATTATAACGAAATTTGAAACCCTGATGTTGTTTTACATTCGCTTCCGAATGATATAATTCGCAAGGTCTTCCCAAGGTTAGTCTTGGAATTATTGAAAGTTTGAAGGTTGTAAGGTCATAAAACAGAATAATTGAGTGCACGCGACTTTTGTTCAGCAGACCTTGTGTTTCTTTCTTTTTCTCTTTTAAGCACTTTTCTTTCTCTTTTATATTTTCCTTGTATTTCTTTTTCTTTCTTTTTTCCTTCTCTTTTGTATTTCACTTTCTTTTTTCCGTCTCTTTTATCTCTTTTGTATTTCACTTTCTTTTTTCCGTCTCTTGTATCTCTTCTTTCTTTTCTTTTTTAACTTTGTTCGCTTTTCTCCCTCTTTTTTCTTTTTCTATCCCCTCTTTTTCTCTCTTTATCTTCTCTTTCTGTATCTTTTCTATCCTTCAAAGTCGAGTTTAGAGAAAGCTCAGCAATGGTGGTGTCCTTCCAGACCTCCTTCAATTAAAAGGTAAAATGGACCCGATCTATGTACTCACCACGAAGCTCTGAGACCCTTCCTATGTAGCCTTAGACCCGTTGTAGAGACACAGTTATCGTGCCAGTCAAACCTCGGTATAAAAGTCCTAGAAGCGCTTAGGGAACTTTAGACCCCGTTATAATGCGTTGGACCCCGTATGAGCTCTTCAACATCGTATAGGATCCATAATCCCTACAGGAAGCTGTAGACCATTGATTGCTCTCTAGTCTCTGTAACAAACTCATAGAAGGAGCCATTAGGTACTAGTATGTGGAACATAACCCATGTAGGGTATATCAGACCCTCGTATGGTTTTATACCAAATATGGAGTTATAAACATAACGTATAGACTCTTAGACCCCGCCTTAGACCCGTATATGATGCCTTAGACCTCCACATGAGACCCTAGAGCCCCATGTAGTTTGCGTTCTACTTGAATAAAAATGAGACTCGTAGCGTCGGGACGAAAGACCCCCGTCCATAAGAGACGCTAATGAAATTGTGCCGTCTGTTTCCTCGGGAGATTGGCTCGGCGAGAATGAGGACGTCTTTTAAAAGGTTTCAGCATTTTTCTTTTGCTTTCGGTCTTTCGGTGTCATTGAAGATTCTTTGTCGTGAATTTCGAGTTATTGTAAGTAAGTGTGTGTAGGGGACAAAAGAGTGGGTAGGTATTAGATAGATAAAAATTGCACAGGTGGTGAAGAGAGAGAGAGAGAGAGAGAGAGAGAGAGAGAGAGTGTAGTGTGGGAGGGTGATAAGAGATGCTAGATGCCTGGTTGTCAGGCCTATCGCTTTCATTATTTTCTTGTTGTCTTTTTTGTTGTTGTTGATTATTGTTTTAATTTTTATGGATTTCAAGCCATTTGTCCTCATAAACTTAATGTTCTTTGGTATGTAATGTGCATTTGCTGTTGTTTATGTAATAAAATACCTTAATTTTTGTGTTTAGTTTTCATTGGTTTTATATGTTTTGTATTGTCTGTAATTTAGTGTAGTTTGTTTCTTCTTGTCTTCTTCGTGTCACATTTGGTTTGATTAGTTTTGTTCGATGGTAGTTGGTCAAAATCGGTGATTTTTCATAATTTGGAGCTAATGAGGCTATTGGTATGTTGTCACCACTCTGTGGTGTAGGGATAGCGTTTATCCCCACCCTGACATCAGATAGTAGTCTCGTGCCAATAGGGACTACTTTGAACTTTTCTCGATTCGCTCGAATCTTCCATTGTGCCTCGTAGATGTTTAATCTCTCGATTTATGCTGCCGTCATTCGAGCTTGCATAGGCGCATTCTCCCATGGACAAGTAATTACCTGGCTGAAATCATCGGAGAATTGAATGTTGAGGCAAGTGGAGTTCGCAAAGGCTGTGGCATCTGCGGTGTAAATATAATAGAGAGTGGGTGACAGACACCTCCCTTGTGGGGGGCCCGCATTGAGTGGAAACTTCGGCCCGTATATGCACACTAAACTGACATACGCCTCTCTCTCCATGACATAGTTACAGAGAGTTTTTTTCCTAAGTTTTCATTTAAGCCCAGCCGTAGGATCTTAAACTGCATTCCCCATTGGCACACCTTATCAAACGTCTTTGACACATCCCAACAAACAATGTCCACGTAACTCCTTTCCCGTTTTGTTGGGCTAGCTTTTCCATGATGACATTTATCGCCATCTCCATACTTCGCTTTTTTCTAAACCAAATTGATATGGGTTGTGGAAGGAGTTCTCCTCCAGATAAGACACTAGTTTTTGGTTGAGGATCTTCTCGAAGAGCTTGCAGCCAAATTCTAGAAGTGAAATTAGTTGGTAGCTCTCTCTCAACGTTGGGTCCTTCCCATGCTTTGGCAAGAAAATCATTTTCGCCGTTTTATAAACATCTCGGAAGTATCCCATGCTTATACACCCGTTAAATATCCTTCTCATTTCCTTGATGACGTTGGCTGGTGCCTTTTCTAAGTTTAATTTGTAAGCCCCGATTGTCCAGGGGCTTTCTGACGGAATGAGTGGAACGCGCCGAGAAGTTCCTCTTCGGTGATCTCGGCGTCTCCGTCGCGCTGTTTATCCACCTGGTGCGTCCTATGTATTTGTGTGTCAAGTTCGTCTATGATATTGCTTTCGAACTCGAAATCATAATCTTCGTTCTCTTCTTCAGTTATACTGAAGATTCTTTCCCAATAACTTTGGAATATTTCTTCTATTCTTCCATCTTCCGTCTCGATGGTTCAGTCTTCTTTTAGTATTTCCATTTTCTTTTTTGACCCGGTTGATCCTTTGAGACGCCTGATTTTACTCCAAAAGTCCTTGGAAGATGCATCCTGATCGAGGCTCTCTCTTCATTTCGTTGTATTGAGTCAATTAATACATTTATGATGTTAACTTAATACAATAATTTCAACTCACGGTACATATCCTTCATGTATTCAGTCCACCTGTAGATTGAGATGGACTTATACTGGGATTTAGGGATACAAGCTCTATCCGCGTTGATTAGATGGTTATTAAGGTCGTCAATTGCCTCGTTCGTTTCCTCGAGAATTGCCTCATCCAATAGGGGGAATGTTAGGCCTCGAGAAAGCGCGCATACCGTCCCCAGTCTGCTTTTCTGTAGTTCTTTTAACTATACCTGGGACTTGTATAGGGTTCCTGTTGGTGGTAAGCAGGATCCCTATATAATCGCTCCATGACCCCTGGCGATTAGCTAGACATATATCTGGTTTCGTGACCCTCCCCTCTGACAAAGGTGGGGAAGTCTGGCCATATTTGCTAGACAATATCTCTGTCCAGCAAAGTGTCTAGGCACCTTCTAATTTCGTTGAAGGTCCTGTAGCCGGATTCCCGACATCTAGCGTTCAGATCTCGCATTAATATAGTGGGGTCTCTTCTGGTACCCGGTGGCTATGACCAGCTTTCTGATGTCGAGTTCTACCTCAATCGCGAGATAGGATTTGTCTAGATTTCTGATTGATTTGTATTTGATCCCTTTCTTAATCGCAATAGTGGCTCCGTCGAAGCGCTCTTGCGAATAATTTGTGATCAACACATCGTAATTCCAGATTTTCACCTCTGAAATTCTAGTGTCGATCCCGTGCTCAGAAATTAAGATGATATCTGCATCAATTTCTCTGAATAGGTTCCTGTAAAGAGTCCTCCAGCCGTTGGTGTTCATTTCCAGTATCTTTAGTGCGTTTCAATACATGATGAGATTTAATTATCTGTCTTTTTTTTTATTCTTCCTTTTCTTTTTGGTCTGTGGGGCTGATTTTGTGTGCCTAGTCTTTTCACTCTTCGGAGGAGGACTTGGGGTTTTTGAACGGCTCTTCCTCGCTCGTGTACGAGCGCATGGGCCCTCGTCACTCTCCAAAGAAATGGTTTCTTCTTCGTCTTCTTCTCCGTGTTCGTTTTCCTCTTCCTCTTTGGATTCCTCCAATGAGGGGGCTTCGACTATAGCTTCGAGCCCAGACTCAACTCTGATCACTGTTTCTTTGAAAATTCTCGAACATCCTAGAATTGCAGGCATTTTTAGTGAAGGCGGGTTATTTTCCTTCAATAATGCGTTTAGCACTTCGTTATAGCAGACAGGCTTGACTCCATTAGCGACATTTGCATGCGTTATGCAAATAAGGATTTTAGCACTTAGGTCTCTCGTGAGGCTAAAATCTGACGGAGATTCTCTCGTTGGTTCGAATTTTTGGGTGGCGTTGGCGTAGGTTATTTCCTTTGACGTTTTCTGTTCTTCTTCTTTTCTAATGATTTCTTTACGTTTGGGGCAGTTCAGGGCCATGGTCCTACGGTCTCCTTCACAATTGAGGCACTTCTTTTTTAACTTTCGCATTTGTTGAATCTGTGGCCTTCAATGGCGGATTCACTGCACCATAGTTCTTCTTTTTCGGGGCAAGTCGTTGTGGTGTGAGTTTCAAGCTTGTAGCATACAAAGCACATTTGTATGCCGTTAAATTTCTCCTGTCCAATGTTTTCCCCTGGTATTCTCATATTAAATACCAAAAGTCCGTCCGTAGTCACTTTCCTTGCCATGTCCGTGGTCGCAAATGTAATCTTGAAGACGTGGGTATGTTCACGGAACTTAATAATTTCGCGAATTTTGACCCATTGGTTACTCCTCTGAATCCCCTCTTTGAGTTCGTTGGGTAAGTGTTCACCAACCCAACTCTCCACTTTGCGGCAGATCACGCTGCGGGTTGCTTCCACTTGCGGGGGCGGGGGTCCTTTGTTTCCGCGCAAAGCGCTATGAAGCCCGAGGAGATTTCGATCAATTTGACGAGGGCCACTTTTAGGTTGACGAAGAGTTTTTCACATAGCTTCCTCTTCTCCGGTGCCTTTGATCCTTGGATGGTCATGAGGGGGACCCTCTTAGTGAGGGTCTCCATGGTCTTCCTTGTCCTTTTATTATGTTATCTTGCTTTTATCTTATCTTCTGAAACCAAAGTGTAATTATTGTGTATTTTGTGGGTGAATTAAATGTGAAAAGGGTGGTGAAGGATGTAGTGGTTTAGGTCGGTATGTACCAAAAAGAATGAGGCGAGCGCTTCCTTCCATTTTTCAGTTGGTCCCCAGCTGAGATGCTGCCAGGATGATGAGTGATGATGGATGGGATGGGTCCCGGATGGGAACCTCGAAAGAGATGACTGCCGCTAACTTTTTGCCACCTTCTTTTGGATACTTAGGCCATAACCGCTTCCAACTACATAGAGAGGATGTTACATCCATCTATGATTCTAGCCGGGTCCCTCGGATGACGAGGATTTCTCCTTCACCCGAGACTTGCAGTTAAGTCTCAATTTCGAGAAAATTCCTGACTTAAGCTTCCGCTGTGGGCTAATCCTTAAACCAGTTTTCACGTACGCCCTTAATTATGTCAGTCCAAGTGGCCGGCATATTTAAGACGAAATTAATGAATGGCAGATATCCGAAGCAGGGTCCCACGCAGGACGATGGATGGGAGCAGTGAGGTGCTTAAGCCCTCATTTCATTATGACTTTTCCGATGAAAAAAGTATTAAAATCTCTTTCTTAAAGGTGAACTAAAATTCACCTAAGATTCTGTTGGGCTGTTTTGTTCGTCAGCGGTGCTCAAGGTCCTTTACTAAGCAAAGTAAGCGCTTTATCCGTGAGGGAATCAGAAAATGCGTACCAATCAGATGCGAGGCCGTCTCTTTGGTATGACGCGAAGCTCGCCTCCCTTTTGTAGTTGTCGAAATACCTCAGTATCATTAAGGCCACATGCTTACTAGAAGTGAGTACAATATTTGCGGTCAAAGTATCTGGTAGTAGACAGCGGTTTGGGCAAATGAAAAGGTATATTTGGAGGGATTTGTAATATAGTGGTTATAAATTTTGGTTAATCGTGTTGTTTTGCACTTTTTTCATGACAGTTGTTTATCGTATTTATTATTATCAATAGTATAAATATCTGAGGAGAAAAATGGATTATTATCAGTATATGTGGTAGCAAATAGAGGCTGAATGAAAAAAAATTAATCATAGAATTTAGACAGATTTTGAATACTTGAGGGATTTAAATTTTGCATAATATGGCTTTTTCTAGCCCTTCTAATCTCACTAATCCTGGATTATTTTAATATCACACAGAATACTCCTTATATCGATATTTGTGTAATATATTCTCGAATCTGTCACACAGAAATATACTTGACCTAGTCATCCCACCCCCCTTTCCCACGTAATATCTTCACCATAACCGCCCCCTCTACAGCAATTTATTGCCATTTCCTCATGCAGTTCTGTTTCTCTCTTCCTATTTTACCTAACCGTCGCATACTTCGTACCACCAAGCTCTATCATCGTAGGCGTCCCTCCATTAATATAAAACCGATTATTAGGGATTTTGGCGCACTTCTTCCCACATTAGACTCCTCCACTACCTAGAGGTGTTTCCATGATCTTTTTCCCCATTCTCTCCTCCTGCCTCGGAGTTTATGTCCTCCTTCTCAGAGCCCCCCCCACTTGCTAAGCGCGTGCGCAGTGGTTCTCAGCCTATATTTTGAATACCAAGGAACACATGAGCATGAAAGAGACGCCTCGGGTGGCTCTTTGTCGTATTGCTGAGACAGAAACAGCTATTATATGATATTATATGATAACATTGTATGATAGGAAGAGTGCGCAACTCTCCTAGATCTGCCTTTAACCCACAAATTATAATAATGAGGAAATAAAGATATGTTCGTGCCACAATATAAGAATTTCAAACATGCATCTGTATTTATTTGCGACAAGACTTTTTATTCCGGGCAACGCCGGGTACCTGTTCTAGTCTATAATACCTAATTCACGTCTGAAGTAGTACCTAATTTGAACCAAACTTTCTTATGGTACCGCCTAATCTCTCAACTTCCATTACTAACAAAGGTTCTCAAAAAGCTGATTTTATCCCAATGCTTATGAGATTTTCTCGTCCGAATTAAAGCCGATGCTGACCAGCGTTCCATTCGGGTACTTCTCAACTTCTTGGTAACATTTGACACTGTCGATTACACGGGTTCTCTCTTCACTCTCTCCTTTTCTAAATTTCTGGCTTGTTTTGGGGGTGTCTTTACTTTGTTCCGGTTGTATCTTGTACTCAGTCTATTCACATTGGGAATGATATATCTCGGCGGGCGGAAGTGGGTTAGAGTGTTCCATAAGGATCGTTTTTTGGTCCGCATCTGTTTTGTATTTATCTTCTCCCTCTGGGTATGTTTTATGTATCGTCATGGTCTATCATTTTATATCTATGATGATGACTTGCACATCTATCTCTCCTTTATCTCAGTATCGTTTGCTGAGACTTAAAAACCTACTATCCACTTATCATCACGGAATGGCTCTCAGACAATTTTCAGAGACTCAACCCTGAAAAAAATGAGGTGTTGTTTGTGAGTACTCCCTCGTATGTGGCTCGCTACAAGACTAATACACTTTTTTTAACCTTGGCGAAACCTACCACCCCCTTTGATAGTTTGCTATCTATCTAAGCTCGTGTTACTAACGTCTGAACATCTTCTCTCCGCTTTCTCAGACCCACTAGTAGATGTCAGGTGTAGCCAGGAGAACCATACTACGGCTGACATATGGAGAATTGTGTGCTCTATAACCCTGTAGTTTTGTTTCCGGCCCAATGCTAGAGAGAGGGCTGCGAGTATATATCTTCCATACATTTTCACTTCCTCCATCTTCACTACTTTCTTCAAAAATCTTTCATTACAAAGTTTTCTCGTTCGCATTTTACTTTAAATCTGATGAAAAAAACATACTTTCTCCGTAATCTCCGCCGCATCCGCTCCTACATTAACCCCAACAGCTTTGTGATTGGCATTCACGCCTTAGTCACCTCTCGCCTTCATCACTGCAACCTCCTTCTCGCTGGATCACACAAAGGCTTCCAGTCTTCGGCCTCTTCAACTGGTTCAAAACATTGCAACCCGGCGAGCTCTTGATCACCGGGAACGTTACTCTCGTACAACTCCACTGCGTCCTAATCTGCACCCATCGCCCCTTTAAGGTCCTTCTTCTTACATATAGGAGAAAAAAAAATAAAAAAATAAAGTTAAAACAAAAGTAGAACCAAAAATAGAAGAAAAACAGATAAAGAAGAAGAAAAAGAAAGATAAGAATGTGGAGAGTAAAGAGGAAAAGGTAAGGCCTCTTCCACAAGGAAAGACCCCGTCTTCAGGGACCAAGTGTCCGAAGGTCACCCTCATTGGTGACTCGCAAACACGGGATCTGCAGCCGCTGCTAGCGGCCCGCCTTCGACCTAGCGTGAAGGTAAGCTGCCTGCCAGGACGGGGTAACCACAACATCAGAGTAGAGGCAGAGAAAGCTCAGATTTCTGAGAATTCAGTTGTTGCTCTGATAGTGAGCGGCAACGACCTCTACCTCAGAGGGGGTAAGGTTGGCCTCAGTGGTAAGACCATCCAAACGGTGATGGGAGCCGTGGATGACATAGGGCTTAAAACCCGCAAACGTGTCGTGGTTGGGATGCTTCCAAGAAGAGGTCCATCCCGAACCGCTCACGAAAGAAACATCGCAGTGAACAGAAGGTTGGCGGATCTCTGCACGGCAGAAGGAGTCTTCTTCGTGGACCCCTATCTTAACTTTATCGGTAGAGACGACCTCTACCAAAGGGACGAGGTACATCTCTCCTTTAAGGGGAAGGCCTTTCTCGCCAACCTAATTCAAGACGTCGTGGAACGCACCCAAAGGAGCGTTCGAAACAGAGCGAAAGCGGACGTGCGCCAGCATGCCTGTGTCACTCCTGGAACGACCTTCTCGGAGGTCATCAAAAAGGGTGTGACCACGAAAACAGAGAAGCCGGGAAACGGAAGAGCGTAGGGAGTCCTACACTAAGGGACTCCCTCAAAGTTCTTCTGTTCAATGCGAGGTCAATCAGGAATAAGTTCCTTGAGCTCCGTGGCCTCGTAGTAACAGAGGAACCTGAGATGGTGGCTATAACGGAGTTGTGGATAAAAACCTCAAGCCAAGATTTTGAAGGTGAATTCACGGTTCCCGGTTACCAGCTCTTTCTGAAAGATGAGCCAGACAGAGAGGGTGGCGGTGTGATGTTGTATGTCAAGGATACTCTCAACTCGACGGATCGCAACATCGTATCCGACCATGAACTACTAGGTGTTGACCTAGAGATAGGTCCTGTCAAATACAGGACCCTAGTGCTTTACAGACCCCCTGCCCAACTCGTTAAAAAGGACAGAGATCTGTACCAGCTACTAGGAGAACTTGTCAAAGACAGAGTGTGTATCGCCATGGGTGATTTCAACACACAAGTTGACTGAGAAACCAGAGAACCCTGTGGCGAGAACGCACTACTCCTGGAGTTCGCGAACAACGAGTTCCTCACTCAATGGGTGAGAGAGCCAACGAGAGGAGACAATATCCTCGACTTGTTTTTCACCTCTGAGGATGACATCGTTGAGGACCTCTCTGTTGGAGAAGAGCTCGGTGGCAGTGACCACCGACTAATTAGATTTGTAGTCAAAGTTCCGAAGGCAGGGCCTGCAACTAGTAAATCGAAGAGACTCGATTTAAAAAGAGCAGACTTTGCAGGTCTTCGTGCTGGACTGACTGACACGAGGCTAGAAGTGTGCGATGTTGTTGAAGACTCGTGGAACAGTTTCAAAACCACATTCATGAGTCTTCAATCGCGTTTCATTCCTCTGAAATGTTCAACCAGAGTGGTTTAATCGAGAAATCGGCCAACTGCTTATGAAGAAGAGAACTGTGTACAGACAATCGAAGATCTCGGGTGACTTTGACGAATACCGGAGGCTAGTTAGGAGAGTGAAGTCCAGCCTAAGGGCGGCTAAGCGTTCTGAGTAACTCCGAGTGGCGAGACTCTGTAAAGAGAATCCCAAGGAGTTTTTGGATATGTGAACAGCCGTAAACCAATCCGTCGAACGATTTGACATTTGAGAAATGAGGAGGGGGCATTAAAGCACTTAGATTCAGAAAATGCTAACCTCCTCAACGACTACTTCTCTTCAGTGTTTACTGAAGAGTGTGGTCCCATCCCCCAGCCAATGGATTCCTACTCGGGGGAAAAGCTAGAGGATATGGACTTCACCGAAGGGGAAATAGAAAAGAAGATCACTCACCTAATGACGAATAAGTCTCCTGGCCCGGATGAGTTTCTACCTAAAGTGTTGAAAGAAGTGCGCGATCAAGTGTCACGACACCTGAGCGCAATCTTTAACATGTCAATCCGGACCAAATGCGTTCCTAGAGACTGGCGTGAAGCGGAGGTGACTCGCATCTTCAAGAAAGGAGACCGAAGCCAACCGTCGAACTACCGACCTATCAGTCTGACTTCGATAGTCGGTAAACTCATGGAAAGCATCATGGTGGACAAAATGACGTCGTATTTAGAGTCAAAGCTGCTACTGAGGAGTTCCCAGAACGGCTTCCGAAGGCAACGGTCATGCCTGACGAACCTTGTGGAATTCTTCCACTTCGTGTTCAGTGAGCACGATCGGGACAAGGCGGTGGATGTGGTGTACTTAGACTTTCAGAAAGCCTTTGATAAGGTACCACACCGCCGCCTCCTCTGGAAAGTGCGAGCGCTGGGCATAGACGGAAAAGTAGCCAGCTGGATCGAGAACTGGCTAAGTGGCAGACGGCAACGGGTGGCGGTGAATGGACAGGCTTCTAAGTGGGTGCCCGTTACTAGCGGGGTGCCTCAGGTTCTGTCCTGGGACCACTACTATTCATCATCTACGTCAATGACATGGACGGTGACATGGTTGCCAAGATTTCCAAATTTGCCGACGATACCAAGCTTGGTATGAACGTTGCAAAGGATGGAAATACTGCCCGCCTGCAGGAAGATCTTCGGAAGATTGGGGAGTGGTCGGACACGTGGCAAATGCCTTTTAACGTGAACAAATGCAAAGTAATGCATATCGGCCACAGAAACTCTCAATCTCAGTATATCCTTAAGGGACTGCTCTTGAATCGAGTGACACTGAGAAGGACTTGGGTGTAAATATCACTAGCGACCTCAAGTTCTCGAAACAGTGTATCAAGGCAGATAAGAAAGCCCAAAGGATGTTAGGCTACATAAAGCGCCAGTTTGGATACCGTAACAAGGAGATAGTACTTTGTCTGTACAACTCCCTGGTTCGGCCGCACCTGGAGTATGCCGTACAATTTTGGAGTCCTTCGTTTCGAAAGGATATCGCAAGGTTGGAACGCGTACAAGCCAGGCCAACCAAGCTGATTCCCTCTATCCGACATAAAAGTTATGAGGATAGACTAAGGGAATTAAATCTGTTCTCGCTGGAAACCCGTAGACTGCGTGCTCAGCTCATCGAAGTTTTCAAAATACTTCGAGGGTTCGACAATGTTGACTACCGGGATATTTTCACACTGAGTGAGAACAGAACGCGCAATCACGGCTTCAAACTTGAACTGAAGCGTTACAACCGCAATCTGTGTGGAAACTTTTTCACCTACAGTATCTGCGGTAAGTGGAACGCACTTCCAGTGGAAGTTGTCAACAGTGAATCTGTTGACCAGTTTAAGTCAAGACTAGACAAAGTCTTGAAAAACGGCCGTTCAGGGACGCAAAACAATTGAGCAGCCATGTGACTGTTCGATTGCTAGTCCAAAGGTACCCTCTTTGAATGGACCGTAAGGTCTCCTAGGGTACTTACTTTCCTTGTTACCTCTCTTCCTAACCGATCCTATCCCAGCCTTGCCTTCTTGTTCTGTACCCTTACTGATATTTCATCGTAGTCGTCTATGTTGCATAAGTGATCGTGTTTTCTCTGTTTTGTCTCCGAGAACGTGGAATGATCTGCCGGCTGCCATAAACCCCCCTTCCCCTCCTTTGGCCCCTTAAAGCGCGCTTGAAGACTCGCCTCTTCTCTTTAGCATTACTTAATCGCTAGTCGGGCGCTCTGTGAAGATCCCTAGTTTCGAAGAACGCTATACAAACAAGCTAAGAAAAAGAAACCAACGAGGTGTGGAAGAAATATTGCCGCATATCTGCCTGCGAGGGATGGATGAGGTTGGAACGACCCGCAATCTTCCAAATGTCAGTTGCAGCATGATTGCCCATCATATCGGTTGTCAGTCTCCGGATGGTGTTCGGCTGTGGGTTCGGATTCCAGGTTAAAGTGGAGATCCCCACTGACTCTGGGCCTCAGATGACAACAGCAGCGAACCCACGGCTATTTGTAAGATCCTTCTCGATAGAGTTCATGTGATGGTGTGAGTGAGTGAATGTTTTGGGGAAAAATATGAACTAACGGAAGAAAATGAATGCCTAAGACGAACGAAAAAATAATGAATGAAGAAATAATAAGGAATGGATGAAGGAAGAAAGAATAAAGGTATAATGAAGGAAGAAAAGAAGTAAATGTTACACAAAGGGGGAAATTGTTTATCAGAAATGATTGCACACCACTTTCGAGATGGTGTGTTTTGGATGAGATGGCAAGATTATATCCCCCCTCCCATCCCCTTGCCCCCTTGACGCATCCAGGAAATTAATCCTCTCCGACCCCGATGGAAATTATGTCCTTATAAATCCAGTCAAATCCAATTAGCGCAATGGTATGTATAAATGGCCCTGGGAATTAAGCCTCAATTCATCCCCCACCCTTTCTTGACGTCGCATGGATTCATCCCCCACTACTTTTGGGGGGAAGTCTCGTCACGACAGTCACCTCCAGGCCACACACCCACACACCACTTTGCCTGTTTTCACAATAACGAAGACTGAATCGTGGGAAAGAAAAGGCAATTTAGTGGATAACAGTTTTGATCTATTACCCGTTTCTTGGGATGACGTCAGAGTGACGTAATAAGGCGAGGAAGGGAGTGACAAAACACGCCTCTGTCGCGTTGTGTCCAGGAGCCTTTAATCTCACCTTGCTCTCTATTTCTCTCTTTCTCTGGGAGCTTTTCCTCTATTTTCTTTCATAATTATTTACTCGTGGATATACATTCGGATTTCTCTGAGAGAATTAGAAGGATTAGAAGGACGGCCAAGAATTGGGTAAGTGACGAGACTACGGCGGTGATATGTGGGTATTAACTCGGATTTGGGAATTCGGTCGCTTCAACGAAGCCAGGTCAGGTCGTTCATTGAAGCGCAACTACTACAGGCTACTGAAGGAGCACTTGCAAAGACATTACAATCCACTCATGGGTATCCTTAGAACAAGAGAGTAAATGGACAGTTTTAAAACAAGTAAACAAGAATAGTTACCATAAAGATGGTACACTCATAAAGTAGCTCGTGAAGGAAGTAATAATTTCAAAAAATCCCCCACAGGAAAATGAAAATAGGAATCTAAGTAGTTTCGAACTATATTTTCAAATTCATGAACTTGAAAATATAGTTCAAAAGTACTTTGAATCTTCCTTTCATTTTCCTGTGGGTGATTTTTGTGAAACAGGGAGACACACAATGCGCTCTCATCTGCAAACACAGCAATTCTAAACATGTTATACGCGTGAGTGGCCTCAGACCATAAAAGGATTTATCTACGGGTGCCACAATGTTTCATCTACTGAAATATTTATCTACGTACAATTCAATGTTTTATCTACTTGTGCCTAAAAGGTTTATCTACGTGGTTTTAATTTATCTACGTGCGCTTCAATGTTCTATTTACGTCTAATTCAATATTTTGTTCACTTATGGATAAAAGATTTATCTACGTGTATCTCAAGGTTTTATCTACTTGTGCCTCAATGATTTATCTACGCACCTCAGTGATATATCTGCGTGTCTCAATGATTTATCTACATGTACCTCAATGGTTTATCTACTTAAGACTCAAAGATTTATCTACTTGTGCCAAAAGGATTTTCTATGTGTTTAAAAAGTTTGATCTACTTAGGCCTCAAAATTTTATCTACTTATGCATAAAGGATTTATCTACGTGTGCCACAATGTTTCATCTACTGAAATATTTATCTACGGGCACCTCGATGTTTTATCTACTTGTGCATGAAATATTTATCTACGTGCAATTCAATGTTTTATCTACTTGTCCCTAAATGGTTTATCTACGTGGTTTCAATTTATCTACGTGTGCCTCTAAATGTCCCACAATAATTTATCTACGTGTGCCTCAATGATTTATCTACTTGCCTCAATGATTTATCTACGTGTCTGAATTATTTATCTACGGGTTTAATTATTTATCTAGTTGTTTCACTGATTTATTTCTGTTTCAATGATTTTTATACAAGAGGTTGAATGATTTATCTACGTGTCCTGCAATAATTTATATACGTATCCTTCAATGATTTATCTACGTGTACCTCAATGATTTTTCTACGTGTGCCTTAAATTATTTATCTGTGTTTCAATTATTTGTCTGCCTGTTTCATTTATTTATCGACGTGTTTCAATTATTTGTCTGCGTGTTTCAATTATTTGTCTGCGTGTTTCAATTATTTGTCTGCGTGTTTCAATTATTTGTCTACGTGTTTCAATTATTTGTCTGCGTGTTTCAATTATTTATCTACGTGTTTCAATTATTGGTCTGCGTGTTTCATTTATTTATCTACGTGTTTCAATTATTTGTCTGCGTGTTTCAATTATTTGTCTGCCTGTTTCAATTATTTATCTACGTGTTTCAATTATTTGTCTGCGTGTTTCAATTACACTAAAAAAGAAATCTTTGTAAGTCCTCTAAGTTTTACCAACTGATTTAAGACAATTGTAAAAACCTGAATCCAAAAATGACATCCGTTTCCTCCAATCCGGTCAGGTTTTTATGGTAACTTAATTCTTAAAAATCCGATCTTAACTAAATCGACTACATTCGTGTGACATTTTCAGATGATTTTTGTTAATATTTTTCATCCGAAATAAGGATTTAAGAAAAAAATAATCGTTTTCTAAGGCAATTCATTAAGTATAATTATTTAAAAAGTTTATTAGTGTACAGTGAAAAGTAGTCATTGATATAGGTAAGTACATATAAAATGAATATTAGCTCATCATTGTTCAGAATTCGGGGCATGAACTTCCATTTCTTCGTAGTCTTAGAATGTTCAGCGGTAAAGATGTCTCTTTTTAAAGTTCAACAGTGATTGGCCATCATGACTGCATCCTGATACCTGGTCTCCATCTCTTTCATATCCTGATGGAATTTCTGTCCCTGCTCCTCGCTTATTGATCCTAGATTCTTAGGAACCGATCCATATACTCATGTTGCATCCGGGGTTTCTGAAAGCAATCAGCGTATTGGTAACAAGTTCTGTGTTGTTTCTGGCTTTTTTGTTGCCAAGAAAGTTCTTCACACCTAGAACAAAAGTCTTCCACGTTTCCAGTTCCATCTCGTTCTTTGAGTTTTCAAACTTGGGATCTTTGATGAGCTGAGGGAGTTGAGGACCGTCGAAGATACCAGCTTTCAACTTCTCAATGGTCATTCCTGGAAAAGCTCAGATAAGTAAGTGAAGCACCCAACATCCTTGTTCAGAGCTTTGGTGAACTGTTTCATCAAGCCGAGCTTGATGTACAGCAGTGGGAAAAGTATCCTGAATCTGTCCACCTGAGTGTTATTTATAACGTTCCTTGCTCTGCAAAGCACTGATTCGTACCATACTGGCCGGTCCTTCTTCCTGTAAGGCTGAGCTCGGTCCTTATATGCACAGAAATCACAGGTGCTTGGTGAACCCGGACTATCCCTCTCTACGGAAACTCAATTCAGAGTAAGATTATCCCTGTCCCTCACTAGGTAAACTGACTTCTGTGTAGGATAAATCCGGTTCCCTCTCTCTTTAAACTGACTTCAGGGTAGAATTTTCGCAGGTCCTTCTCTAGGCAAAGTGAGTTCAGAGTAGAATTATCTCACGCCCCTATCTAGGTATTATCCCTGCTTCTTCTCTACGCAAAATGACTTCAGGTAGGATTATTCCAGGTCCTTCTCTAGGTAAACTGACTTTAAACTAGGATTGTCTCGATCCCTCTCTAGGTGAAGGGACTTCAGAGTAGAATTTTCCCGGGTCTCTCTCTTTTTAAACTGACTTCATAGTAGAATTATCTCAGGTCCCTCTCTAGGTAAACTGACTTCAGAATAGGATTATCCCTGCTCCCCCTCTACGTAAAATGACTTCAGGTAGGATTATTCCAGGTCCTTCTCTATGGGAACTGACTTCACTGTAAGATTATCCAGGTTCTTGTCTAGGTAAACTGACATCAGAGTAAGATTATACCGGGTCCTTTACTATGGAAACTTCAGAGTAGGATTTGGTAAATAAACTTTTGTATATTAAATACGTCTTCAATATAATGGCCCAAGTTTTTCTTGGCTAAGCTTGTTCGCAAGTTCAAGTTTTAATTTATTTCGTCGCAGATTTGACAGATGCAGGGGAAAAACATCTTTCAATTTGAATCTGATATTTTGGTTTATCATATCCTAGTGTCCAGTTAGTTTTCTCAGGGGTTTCGAGCGGCTACCCCCTAGTAAGCTGCCGACAGACGGAAAATGTGACAGATATCTGTCTATGTGTATTGAGTTCAGCGTAGGTTTATTCATTTGGTGATTGGGTTTTAACTTTAGTGTATGTATGACTGCATTTAGGTATACAGTTTCTTCTTCAAATTTCAAATCTCTAAGTCTTGTTGTGAATTCGCCCTATCTTATTTCATAATTTCTTTTCTTCAGAAGATGTGGAAAGGCAAGAGTTGTGAAAACTAATTAAGAAGAGAGAGAGAGAGAGAGAGAGAGGAGGGGGGGGGGAGAGGGGGAGAGAGAAAGATAATTTGTCTTCGAATCTAATTCACTTGATTTTGCGCGTGTGCCAGATCTCGAGAAAAGCCGAGTGTCTGGAGTTTGTTTACCGCTCGTCTTAGCGATGGTCGCCGGTCGCACAATTTTAATTACGACTGTATCCAAAGACACACGAGTGAGTATAATTATCTCTATTTTCGGCCAAATTAGACTCTCTTTCCTTTCATTAATGCATACATATTGACATACTTCCACATCCGTTTATAGACGCCAAAACATTCATCTACGTAGGACCCGTCATCCCCAGAATGAAATGTGCACTAAAATGATCTTGCAATAACGCAGGATTTTAGTGGCGTGCGACTCTATATCTCACTATGTTGGTCGGTCCTCGTTTGTTTTTTTTTGGTAATAACATTGTAACTATTCCGCCGATTCTAACGAAATTTGAAACCCCTATGTTGTCTTACATTCTCTTTTAAATAATACCATTGCCAAAGTCCTCCCATGGTTAGCCCGGGAATTATTTTGTTTTGACAATAACATCATAACTATTCGGCCGATTGTAACGAAATTTGAAAACTTTACGTTGTTTTACAGTCTCTCTCGAATGATATAATTGTAAAGGTATTCCCAAGGTTAGTCCAGGAATTATTGAAAGTTTTGAAGGTCGTAAGGTCATAAATCAGAATAAGTGAGAGCACGCGACTTTCTAGTGAACAGACCTTGTTTTTTTTTATCTTCATGGGGGTTATTACATTTAGTAAATAGTAGGAGATTTTTATAACGAAGGTAGGATTAAAGTATTCAATAGGTCGATGGTCTAACACGTTTTGGGGTCTTTTTTAGGTAAAGTGCGGTGGGGGGGGGGGTTCCCGATGGGTTATGACAAAGTCTTCGACAAAGTTTTGTTTATTACTTGGAACTAAAAAACGAAACCAAACGAGGGCATTTCCATCCAGAATGTTTGTAAAGAGAGATTTGTAAAGAAAGTACTAAAGATGGAGAAAGCACAAATATGTGGATATTCATTCAGGTTTTGAGGCTGGGTGGGCACGCAATCATTCTAATTTCACCTGTAGCAGGATTTCATATGTACAACCAACACCCTTTTAAGGGGCTTCCTTAAAGAAACATGTATATGCTTGACTTGACAACATGGCAATGATGGAAAGTACCCCAAAATGGCATAACTCCCTAAAATGGTATAACTCCCCAAAATGAGTTAACTCCCCAAAATGTCAAAACTTGATCTATCTCGCAATATTAAAGAATGTGAACAACTGATCTGGATCCATCCAAAATATATTCAATTATTTTTTTGTGTGTAAAGCTCCACTCTTTCATAGAATTTTAGCAAAATCCCTTAATAAATTTACACGATATCTTTTAGAAAACATAAAGTGAAAAAAGTGATCGAAAATTGCCATCTTGGATCCATCCACAAAGCTAATCACCCTTTGCCTAGCCTAGACCCAATCCTTCCCATGTTTGATTGAAATCCGTCATAAGTTTTTGGGGATATCTTTTGTACAACCAAACAGAGATAGACGGGTAGCTACAGTACATAGACGGGTAGCTACAGTACATAGACTTACGCCAAAGTTTCTTCGAAAAATAGAAATTGTATGTTTGGGATGAGGCCTACCGACATTTTTTTTTTTTTTTTTTTTTTTAAGAGCTCATCTGGCGACTGCCAGGCCTACCGACACTAATCAATCAAGTCTGGTCGTATACTCCGTTCCAAACTCTTCCCTTAACATACCACTGGTTGACGCTGCCGATGTAGATCTCTTGCGAGTCGAGTGGATACGGCTTCGGTCTGCCAACGTTGCGGTACCGGGTTTGATCCCGCCTAGAGCTGACACAAATGTCAGCGCACGTAGAGATCTGGCTACCAATTGGTGGACCCGCTATGCTTGGCTGGATAGATCTTACACTTCTCATCCTATCTTCCCAGCACAACATACTCTCTCTTCCAAGGAATTCTGCCGAGGGGTATCTATATCTACATACCTCTGCCTCAGATCGCTGTTTGGTGTTAAAACATAATAATTCCTCTCCCTAAAGAGGACCGGTCTCTGGTATCCTCGGGCTCACCAGCGATTGTCATACTGTCCTTTATGTCTATAGCAGGTCGGCAAATTACAAATACACTGCCACTGCCGATGTATCCTGCTTATATCAACTTCTTGGCTGGGTAATTTTCATATGCGTGTTTAGGAAGACCAAGAAAATCTGGACACGACCTCTAAAAAATATGTCCTTTTCCATAATCCCTGCTAATGTCAATGTTCGTAGCTGTTAAGAGGAACTTCCTCCTAGTTGCGTGTCCCTTATAAACAAGTCTATAGCTAATCCTTTTGCGTACTTCGAAGTTATATTTTTTAAAACTTTAGATCCAGACAAGTAGGCCTAAGGTCAAACTTGCGATTCAAGCGATGTTTTAGCCTATCTAAAGGACAATTACGCGCTGTGAATTTTCCACTTAAGGCATGTTCTACAGATATGGCTTTATTTAAATTTAAACACTAAGTTATCCAGCTACTCTTAATTATTATCATCATCAATATAAGCTTATTGCCCCAATGTAGAGCCTTGATATAGTTCAATGGATAAAGTTTATGGAGAAAGAGAGGATTGGAAGCGATATTTGAGGATGAGAATAGGCCACCTTAAAGTAGGCCAAGCCGAACAGTCATCCAAATCGACCAAAATCCTTTAATGCATATTCCTAGGTATATTTTATAAGAATACGGGTTTCCTGCGCTGCTTCTCGGTACTTGCTGGCATCTTGAATCACCCCCAAATGAATGCATAATAATAATACCCTAAAATTATATACAATGATAATTATTTAGAACTTTCTTCACAGAAAAGAAGTTTATTAATGGTTAAAAGGTCCAATGAGAGATTCATTCATGGAAAAATAGAAAAAAAAGAGAGATTCATTAATGGAACGAATTGCCCAAAGAGAGATTCATTAATAGAAAATTGGCTCGAAGATATATTTATTAATGGGAAAATGACCTAAAGAGATATTCATTAATGGAAAATAGCCAAAATAGAGATTTATTAATGGAAAATTAGCCCGAAGATATATTTATTGATGAAAATTGACCTCAAGATAGATTCATTAATGGAAAAAATGACATTCATTAATGGAAATGGTTCAAGGATATAGATAATAATGGAAAAATGGCTCAAAGAGAGCTTCATTAATGAGAAATGTCCCGAAGAGATTCTTTAATGGAAATTAGTCATCAAAAAGAGATTTAGAAATGGAAAAAATAGTCCAAAGAGATTCATTGATGGAATGCGCTGAGAAAGAATTTTATTAATTGAAATTTTTTTTATTATTATTTTATGGAGCCCATCTGGCAACTACCCACTTGGGCATAAGTCGCCGAAAAACACGACATCCTAGAACTAGGCTACTTTAAAGTAAAAATATGAAAACTTAACAATGATATAAATTGGAAAAACTTAACAATCGAAGCACTCTCCGGCAGCGGGGGGAGGTCCCCCTCACCCCGGTGCAGGTGAGTGCAACCTACAAACAAAACAATAACAAAAAAAGTAACCTTAAATAAAGGGGAGAAGGCCGGCCTCCCCCCAAAAGTCAATAAGTCCACCAGTCATGGTGCACGCACCAGTCCCGAGTACAAGGGACAGGCGGTAGCGACCCCGCCCATCCCGGTACCGAGAGAGGTATCGTGCGCGAAGATCACCCAGACTGGGACATTCGACAAGAATATGCCGAACAGTCTGGGGGACGACGCAGTCGTTGCAATAGGGCGCATGCGAGCGCTCGATCAAGTAGCGATGCGTCACACGAGTGTGTCCGATTCGAAGACGACAGAAAGCAACCTGAAGCCGCCGCGGCATTGTGGATAGGTCCATGGGAACAGTCGCGGCGCAATGGCACGCAACTTTAAGTTCCCTTCGACCGTCTCCCATCTTCTTTGCCAAGCAGTCCGAAGAGCTGCCCGTATTCCTGCCATGTAGTCGGTGTGAGGAAGAGCGAAACGCTGGTCCGGTCGCAGAGTCCTCGCAGACTCTTTGGCGCCCTCATCGGCGCGCTCATTCCCCGCAATTCCTACATGTCCAGGAACCCAGCAGAAGATAATCTCGACATCTGCCCGGCTCGCCAAAATCGTGGCGTCACGGATATCGCGAACCAGGGGATGTGGAGATTCCAATGCCCCGAGAGCACTCAGGGCGCTTTGTGAGTCGCTATAGATCACAATCCGGTCTCCGAACCGGGCATGTTGCGTAATCTCCCGTACTGAGTCGTGTATTGCCACCAGCTCGGCCGTGAAGACAGACGCAGCGCCTGGTAGAGCCCCGCTGACTTCAAACAGAGGGGATACGGCGTGGAAGCCAACCCCCTCTTGGGACTTGGAGCCATCCGTATACACTGGCACGGTTCCAGCGTGACACGATGTGTGCTCCAAAAAGGTCAAACGCAATACTCCCGGCGCAGTACAAGCTTTGGGAGCAGAGGTGTGGCGACAAATAGCCAAATGTGGTACCCTCCAGGGTGGCGTCCTGGGCAGAACCAGGGGCGCCACCGGCCCGAGAGCTATATCTACCTCTCGAAGGAGCTTCCTGGCCCTAAACCCAAAAGGCTTAGGGTATGACTGGCGTCTCTCGACGGCATAGGCACCATCGAGATCAGCTGCGGATGCAGTGAGAGCTGTTGGCGACTGAGGGAGGCGCTGTGCTCGCGCGTACAGTCGAGTGATACACTGCACGCGGCGCAGAGCGAGTGGCATCTCCCCAGCATCGACCAACAGGCTCTCAATGGGGGAAGTGCGGAAGGCACCGGTCGCAAGGCGAAGGCCGGTGTGGTGGATCGAATCCACCTTCCGCAATAAACGCTCGGCTGCGGATGCATAAAACTCGCATCCGTAGTCGAGCTTCGAGCGAACAAAGGATCGATAAAAAAGTAAGGCAGTAGCCCTATCAGCGCCCCAAGCGCTGAACGTCACGGAGCGGAGAATGTCCATGGCGCGGGTACAAGAGACCCTAAGGCTGCGAATATGAGCCTCCCAGGTGAGGCGTCGGTCGAATACAAGACCAAGGAAACGGTGCGACTCAACCACATCCAGGCGCACCCCATTAAGAAAAAAATCTGGGTCGGGGTGAAGCCGTGGATGGTGGCAGAAGTGCACCACCTTAGTCTTGGCCAAAGAAAACCGAAACCTGTGCGCTTCGGCATAGCGAGAGATGCGGTTCAATGCCTGTTGGAGTCGACGCTCCAGAGTTGGCATCTGGCCCGCGCCAAAAGAGATCAAAAGGTCGTCCACGTAGAGCGTAGCGAGAACATCTTCCGGCAGCACCGAGGTGATGCCGTTGATGCTCAGGGCAAAGAGTGTGACACTGAGGACACTTTCCTGCAGGACACCCTCTTCCTGCTCCTTTGGGCCGGAGAGGGCTCCCCCCACCCGTACGCGGAATCGACGATCTCGCAAAAATTCAGATATAAAAATTGGGAGGCGTCCCCTCGCCCCCATCGTGTGGAGAGTCTCCATGATACCGTATCGCCATGCGGTATCATAGGCCGTCTCCAGATCGAAAAACACCGTGGCGTAGTGCTGTCTACGAAGGAAAGCCTCGCAGACGGCATTTTCCAGTCGGAGCACAGCATCAGACGTGGAGTGAAACTTGCGGAAGCCGCACTGTGCGGAAGACAGATGGCCTCCGCTGTCCAGGAAAAAGGCTAATCTAACATTTACCAATTTCTCCATCAACTTGCAGACGCAAGAGGTTAGAGAGATTGGGCGGAAACCGGTCGGAGTAGAGTGATCTCTCCCCGGTTTGCGAAAGGCAAGCACAGTAGCGATTCGCCAGGAGTCTGGGAGAAGACCTTCCACCCAGATCCTGTTGAACAAATCTAACAGAAAGGCCATGCCTCGCTCACCTAGGTGTCGAAGCATGGCGTACGGGACATCGTCCGGACCATGGGTGGTGTCCGCGCACGAAGCGAGAGTGGAACGCAACTCGCTTACAGTAAACTTGTCGTTGAAGGGTTCTCCGCCTCTGGAGGTAAAGTCCAGCCGGCGGCCTTCCGCGACATCACGACGTGCATTGAATGCTTGCGAAGCAGCATCACGGCTAGAGAATGCAGAAAAAGCGGTCGCGAAGGATTCCACCACGGACGCGGGGTCCGAGATTGCGGTCCCATTCTCCTGGAGAACGGGAAGGAAGTCCTGCGAGAACTTGCCCCGAATCCTTTTGACTCGCTTCCACACCTCAGCTAAAGGGGTCTTCCCGTTAAGTGAAGACACGTATGCCCGCCAAGAAGAGCGGCGGGCGTGCTTCGAAATATACCGGAACCTAGCCCTAGCCCGACGAAATTCAGCGATAGTGAAATCGTTCGGGCGGCGCTTATAGCGCATGTAGGCATAACGCTTCTGTTTGAGGGCCGTCTCACACTCGGCCGACCACCACGGGAGCGGTCGGCGTGCAAAACGGCCAGACGTCCTAGGAATAGTAGTCAGGCCCACGGCGATGAGGTTGCCGGAGAAGAACTCAACGGCCTCATCTACCGACCTAAACTCCTCGACTGAGATAGAGAATTCAGTCATTTCCTGAAATGTAGGCCACCGCGCCCGCGCCAAGCACCACCGAGGTGGTCTCTCGGGCGGCAGTTGCCCTGAAAATGATATTTGAATGGGAAAGTGATCACTACCATGGAGGTCATCGACCACCCCCCAATCAAAATCATGCTGTGCATCCGAAGAGCACAAAGATAGGTCAAGGCAAGAAAATGAAGCGGTTCTCGGACAGTGATGTGTAAACTCATCCACGTTTAGGACACCCATTATTATTATTATTATTAAAGTTCCAAGCCACAACCCCAACTGGAAGAGCAAATAGCTATAAGCCCAAGGGCCCCAGCGGGGAAAGAAACCTGGTATGGAAAAAACGAAACAAAGATTAAGAAAAACATAATAAATAAATAGAAAAAAAAAAAAATAAAAAAAAAAAATAAAAAAAAAAATAAATGCTATAATGTTAAAAATATTATAATATTATATATGTGTGGATAATGAATAAAATATTAAAGTTATAAGTTTCTGTTAATTAAAAATGTATTAGCACCCACTTTAAATTTCTGAAGTTCCAAGGACTCAACAACAACACTAGGAAGTTCATTCCACAGTTTAGTTGTGTTAGGAATGAAACTTCTTGAAAACTGTGTTGTGTTGAATCTCATAGGCGTAAAGGCCCTACTATTGGCATTTAGTACACCTCTGGTAACTCGTTGAGGGGCATATAAATTGGGCAGATCGTGATGCAGTGGATGATCTGCATTGTTAAAAATTTTATATAAGATGCATAAGGAGCTTATTGCTCGCCTGTGCCACAGATCAACTTTGAGGTCAGGAATTAAAAATTTTATTGCTCTCAAATTTTTATCTAATAAATTAAGATAAGAGTTGGCTGCCGAACTCCAAACAGGGGCGCAATATTCAAAACACGGAAGAATAAAAGCATTAAAACAATTTTTAAGAACAGTCTGCTCTCCAAATACTTTGTAAGATTTCCTCAAAATGCCAATTTTTTGAGCAATAGAGGAGGAAATAGATCGAATGTGATTCTCAAAAGTAAACCTAGAGTCAAGCATAACTCCAAGCAACTTAAAAGAATCACATATGGAGATGGGAATGTTATTTATTAAAAGATCTGGATGGGGAGGATCTAGTGTTCTGGATCTGCTAACAATCATACTCTGGGTTTTCTTTGCATTTAACTTCATGCCCCATGAAGTGCACCAAACATTTATCTTAGCCAGATCTCTATTTAAAGACTCTGCAACCGATGCTCTCAACTCAGGAGATGGGACTGGGGCTATTAGAGTAGCATCATCAGCATAGGCTATAAGTCTATTTTCCAGTCCAAACCACATATCATGGGTATATAATATAAACAGTAGAGGACCAAGAACACTGCCTTGTGGTACACCAGATAGCACCTCTCTCTCATCACTAAAATTATTGTCAACATAAACCTTTTGATGTCGATTTGTTAAAAATTGTTCAATAATATTTAAAAATACACCACCTACTCCCAACTGCTTCAACTTAAATATCAGGGCCTTATGATTGACACGGTCAAATGCGGCACTGAAATCCAGGCCAACTAAGCGAACTTCTTGACCAGAGTCTAATGATTTTTGGACAATGGTGGAGACTGTGAGAAGTGCATCACAAGTGCTCAGACCCTTACGAAATCCAAACTGTAAAAAGGGAAACAGACGATTAAGCTCGGCAAATGTACTTAAACGTTTAGCTAGTAAACGTTCAAAAATCTTAGATAGAACAGGAGTTATAGAAATGGGCCTATATTCAGTAGGGTTAAAACTACCACTTGCACTTTTACATAGTGGAGTGATGTTACCAATTCTCCAACATTCGCAAAAACTACCACTCCTCGCCAGCTTCCGAAGAATAACGGAAAGCTTGGGAGCCAAATACTCTGCAGTTTTCTTAAAGAATAAAGGGAATATACCATTTGGGTCAGTACCACCATAAGCATCCAGATCAAGAAGTAACTGTTTTACTTCACTTGAACGGAAAGCAATCTTGTTTAACCTTGGTTCAGGGAAACAAGTGTCAGGTAGAGTTAGATTCTCATTACTTTGTTTATTATCAAAAACATCAGCCAACAGTGTTGCCTTTTCTTCAGGACTATGGGTAATGGAACCATCAGGTTTAAGAAGGGGTGGCATAGATGAATCATTCCCAAAAAGAGCAGACTTGAGAGTGGTCCAGAATTTGTGGGAATTTGCTGTGCGCTGAAGAGTTCCCTTTGTGGTAGTATTGAATTCAACTTCAGCATTATTATATACCCTCTGAGCTGCTGTTCTGTAGTGCACATAATTATCCCATAGAAAGGCAGATCTACTCCCCTTCCACAGGTTGTAGGCTTCTTGTTTCTGCATATGAGCCCTCTTACAGTCATCATTAAACCAGGCATTATCCTTAGTGCGATATCTGATCATACGGAATGGAACATGTCTATCAATAATTGAAACAATTTTATCATTCAAAATACGAACTGCTTCAACCTCCTTATATATTAGTGGCCAGTTGATCCGGGAGATATCATTTAATATATTGCACCAGTCTACTTGAGATTTGATGAATACTTTGCTTGTATGAGCTATATTAGGAATAGATTGCTCAATACAGATAGTTATAGAAATTGCACAGTGGTCAGAAGTTCCCACAGGAGGATCAACAGCACTTGTAACGACTCCAGGGGAATCAGTGAAAACCAAGTCAAGGCAGTTCCCAGATGAATGGGTAGGCTCCCTAATGACTTGCTCACAACCCGACTCACACGCAAAATCATAAGCCCTGATACCATGACAGTCAGTAGGGGAGACAGAAGACAGCCATTGCCTATGATGAGCATTGAGGTCTCCCATAAATACAAAGCAGGCTTTCCGGTCATTTTCCTGTACCTTGGCCATGGCAAGGAGCAGACAATCAAAAATAGTATCATCTAAGTCTGGATTGCGATAGACAGAAAAAAGATAAAAATTATTTTGCTTACCACATACTTTCATAACTTGCATCTCATGGCAAGAACAAGCATAGGAGGTCTTTGAAGCAGGGGACTTGTCCCCTGAGATTTATGGAGTAATCTCCCCAGAGAGGATGCCTGCCGTTCAGATCTCCAAGCAAGAGATAGGGCCTTGGCAACCGTGCCATGACGCGGCGGAAGTCCCCGGCGTCGAAGTCAGCTGACGGTGGAATGTACGCAGAAATGATAGTATACCTCCTATCCAGGTGCAGCTGCACAGCCACTGCCTGAAAGGAGGTATCTAAAGAGAAAGGAAGAACGGAGACATCATGCCGGGTGGAGACCGCGCATCCCCCAGCCCGGCCATCCCGCGGTGGTGGGGTCGCAAGACCCTTATACCCCGGGAGGGCAGGCAGGGGGCACGCGCCTAGCATGGTCTCCTGCAAAAAAATAGCTAACGGGGAACTGGACGAGGCGAGCCTCCGCAGCTCCTCCCAGTTGCACTAGCTAATCCTCTCCTCTGATGGATCATGTTGCCCTTGGACAACATGGTGCCATCAGTGGAGCGAATAACGAGGAAGCGTTTGAAGCCAGCGGGCTCGAAAACGCCAGGTAACCTCTGAATCAGGGGCACCGATGTCATCGAGGCTCCGCCCTGTGCACTCTTGGTATTAGTCTTCTTTGTCAGGGGCTCCGCAACCGGGGGGGGGGCAGAAGGGGCGGATGTGCCGATCCTGGCTTGGTCGCTTGAAAGAGTGGCAGCAGACCCATCCGTCCCCGCAGTCCCCGCGGATGGAGAGGAGCCCCGAGTCTTTTTTGTCTTTTTAGTCTTTTTCTTTTTCTTTTTCGGAGAGGAGGGCGGGGAATGAACCCGCTTCTCACCTCCACCGGAAGAAGCCCCCAGGCCAGATGGACCGGCTTCAGCCAGGTCATTCTCTGAAATGGAGAAGGTCCTGGTAGTCGTGGGGGCACCGGTCGGCGGAGATCCCTCCCCTCCTTGTACTGCTTCGGAAACCACAGCCGTTTGAGGAGGACCTTGCATCGGTGCGGATTCGGGTTCGGTGCTTGGCGCCGAGCCCAGATTCCTCCCCATGGAAGGCCCTACCGTCTGAGGCTGGGTTTCCTCAAGGACCATGTCTATCTTAGGGGGGGCCTCCAGTTGGCCATCCCCCCCAAGACATCGCAGGTCCCGTTGGCAGTATCGTCACTAGTCTTCTTTGGGGAGGCATGGGCCTTGACCCCGGCAAGGTTCAGTATTCTTGCCAGCAGGTCTTTTGACGGAAGCGACCCAAGGGGCCTGGCTTCCCTCTCCCCCCTAAGGGGGTTCGCCCTACCGAGCCGCTTCGATGTGGAGCGGCTGGCTAAGGGCTGCCTGCTGGCTTTCTTGGCAGTCCCCTTGGAAAGAACAGAGCGGACTGCCGCTGGTAAAAGGGAGGCGCCCGAAAGCACCTCCAGAGAAGGGGGTGAGGGGGAGTCCCCTACACCCGTAAGCGGAGGAGAGGAGTAAGCCTCCTCTCCGGTTAGAGATATATGGAGGGTCCCCTGAGCAAGCACAGGGGGGAAGGCCTCCATTTTTTTGCTGGAGCTGCCCAAGGGCGGCTCCGTCGATGTTATAGGGGAAGTTGGGGGTTGGGTTTTTTTTTAAACTCATCATTGGGCATGGTGACCTTCTTTTTGACACGGGACGCAATCGCGCATCACCTCTCGCAGTAGCCCACACTGCGAGAGGTGCTTACAAGCCCGGCAGAGCCAGGCGCCGCCATTTAAGACCACCCCTCCCGCCTGGTGGCCTGGCAGTCCATCGGCATGGCGGCTCCACCTTGGACACGGCGTAAAAAATAATAGATTGTGAAGAGGAGAGGAAAAGGGATGTGAGGAAGGTATGGGTGGGGATGAAGCAGGTTGTTAAAAACCAGCCACCCCAGACCGGAGCTCAGGGGTTAGGGAACATTGTCCCCCACCCCCTCAGCCCCGATGCGGGACAGTTGGCTGAAAGGAAGGTCAGCATCTACCCTGTGAAATTAGAGGCTGACCAGAGAAAGTTGTGGGAGAGGTTGTGTGAAAAGAGAGGAAACAAGTATTTTGAAGGAAGGAAGAGAGGCTAAGCTGGGGCCGGACGGAGCGCTGGATCCCGTCAGCACGGCGGCCAGGATGGCAAATCGCCGCGCCCCTTACGGGGTATTAATTGAAAAAAAATTGGTAAAAAAAGGTTGAGGTTTATTAATGAAAAATGGAACGAGGAGAAAGTAATAAGTGGTCAAATGAAAACGAAACACCAACGGGGGCATCTCACAAAGAACGTTCTCAAAAAGGGAACTGAAAAGAAAGTGGTGAAGTGGAAAGAAGTGAAAATGTAAGGAAGGTCTATAGTCGTAGATCGTACATATGACACCCGCAACCACTAGAGGGGAGAAGGGATGGGGAAAGGACAGTCCTCCAAACTGAAGCCAAGTGAGTGGACGAAATGAGCCCCGGCCCCTCGATAGGGAGCGGAGACTTGTAAAGAATGCGGTGAAAAAAGGGTAGAAATGGAGATCTCTTGAGGGAATAAAGCCCGGGTAGTCACAATCTAGCTGAAATTACAGGGTGCACTAGTGTCCGTAGAGTGTGAGAATGGAGAAAGATTTATTAATTAAAAACAAATTATTCCTTCCCCCCAGAGAAAACATATATATATATATATATATATATATATATATATTCATTGACAAAATTGACAGAAAAGATTTATAAATAGAAAAAAAATACGCAAAAAGATTTATTAATTGAAAAAATAGAAAAGATTTATTGAATGAAAAAATACACAATAATTTATTAATTTAAAATAATTACACAAAAGATTTATTAATTAGAAAGATTACACAGAAAAGATTTATTGATTAAAAAAAAAAGACAAACAATATTAATTAATAGAAAAACGTACACAAAAAAAATATTATTTGAGAACATTACACAGAATGATTTATTAATCGAAAATAATCACACAAAAGATTTATTAATTGGGGGAAATACACAATAAAGATTTATTGATTGAAAAAATAGACAGAAAATATTTTTTAATTGAAAAATACACAGAAAATATTTATTATTAAAAAATATGCATAAAAGATTTATTAATTGAAAAAATAACAGAAAAGGTTTATTGAATGAAAAAAAAAATAGACAAAAGATTCATTGATTGAAAAAATTATACAAAGATTTATTAATTGAAAAATTACACACAAGATTTAGTAATTGGAAAAATTACACAAAAGATTTATTGATTGAAAAATTACACCAAAGATGCCTTAAATGAAAATAAAATACACAGAAAAGATTTATTAATTGGAAAAATACACGAAAGATATATTAATTGGAAAAATACACATAAAAATTATTAATTGAAAAATACACGAAATAGCTTTATTGATTGAAAAATAGACTGAAAATATCTTTAATTGAAAAAATGCACAGAAAATCTTTTCATTGAACAAAATACACAGAAATGATATATTTATTGTCAAAGATAAACAGAAAAGATTTATTATTTGGAAAAGAATACACACAAAATTTATTAATTGAAAAAATACACAAAAAACATTTTATGATTAAAAAATAGTCAGAAAAGATTTATTGATTGAATAAATTACACAGAAAGAATTATTAATTGAAAAATACACAAAAGATACATATACTCGCATTAATTGGAAAAATTACACAGAAAAGATTTATTGATTGAAAAATGAGATGAACAAGATTTATTAATTGAAAAAATTACCCAGAAAAAATTATTTATTGGTCAAAATACACTGAAACGATTTATTAATTAGAAAAATACCCCCGAAAATTATTAATTGAAAAATTACACAAAGATATATTAATTGATAAAAATTTAACAAAAGATTTATTGTTGAAAAAATAGACATAAAAGATTCATTGTTTGAAAAGAAACACGGAAAAGATTTATTAATTGAAAAAAATACACGTAAAATCTTTGTTATTTGAAAAATATGCCAAAGATTTATTAATTGGCAAAAAATACATAGATTTATTAATTGAAAAAGTTACACAGAAAAGGTTTATTAAAGAAGAATGGCGCGAAAAAAGGATTATTAATTAAAAAGTCCAAAGAAGGAATTAAATTATTAATGGGAAGAGGAGACGAAGAAAGAGCTTTACGTACGGGAAAACGGTGCGAAGAATGATGTTTATTAATGTAAAAGATTATTATTAATAAAAGATTTATAAGTTCTTACATACGTCATCACACTAACCAAAACACCGTTCTCTTTCCTATCCCGTCTTCACAATATACATACACACTCTTCTGTGTGCCAGGGAATCCTGTCAGTAGATAATTGTTTCCACATAGCCCTGAATCGACTCACCAGCAATTGTCATGTTAATCTTTATGTTGGTTTCATTATCCGTTCAGGTGTGAGTGGGGGTCTCAACTTCAGGATAAGGGCTCTTGTCCACGAGCGAAAGACGATGGCGCTAACGAGATTTTAGTGTGGAAATTGCCTGAAGATCTCTGTTAATGGGAACGTGATTTTATTAATGAATAAAATTGAACGAAGATAAAAGGGTGTGACATCCTCTTTCCCCCTAAATTTGAGTCTATACAAGCTTGAGACAGAATGAGGGAGAGAATGGACAGGAGAAATTGTTCCTTATATATTTATTATTGCATCTAATTTTGTCACTTTTTCAGTTCCTAGTTTTTCCCATTAAAATGTATTTCCGTTGAGTTTATCGGAATGAATAAGAAAATTCCTTGGTCGGTTTCAGTGAGTTCGTTTCTCTGATTAATTTAGAGAACCGCTCGAATTTTCGAAGCCATAGTATAGGAAAATCAGGGGGCATTTGTAAGATTCAGATGTGTATAGCGGACTAATTGAAATTGATTATTTAGTTAGTTTAGTGAATGATCCATTCAGAAATTATTAAATGATGATATATATAAAAAAAATAAACGAAATTGACTTTCCTTTATTGTAAAACAAACGTTACGAAATTCGTTTGTGCATGATTTCAACCAAACGCACTATTGATTCTTCAACTGTGTCCTCCTTTCCTGTATACGTAGTTCCTTGTTATTTTGTAGGATACGTAGTTAATGGTCAACAAAGAAGCTTTCATTGATTCACATCAAAGGCATTATTTATATAGAAAACTACTTTGATAAAAGAATAAAAATGTGGCAAATTAAAAGAATAAAAGCGAATTTAGAATGGAGGTAATCGTGAATCATTTGTGAATTTGCGTGTTTTGATTAGACTCAGAAATGGCGATAAACTGTGCCTGCAAAGCCATTTTCATCCCCCGGTGTCTCTTGTTAACGAAGTAAAGTAAATTGTAAACCATAAAGCTGAAGGTTTAGCAATTTCTAAAAGCTGGTGTGTTTCACAAAATCTCTGCGCCGCAATTTAACCTTCACAGGTTTTCACAGTTACGGGTGTGCAGCGAACTTGGCTCGACAACTTCTGCAATTTGGCCTATTTTAAAACGTCATCAATTCCCTTACAGGCCTATCATCACCAAAGGTTGATGAGGCTTGCTATTTTACACTTTACCTACTCTTTCTTTATCTATATTATCCCTTCGTTGTTTTCTATTATTTTCCTGTTGCTAAAGCTTGGCTAGAAGATGGAGAAACTGCGTTAAATACCTTAAGAAACAAAATACTTCTTCAGTATCAGTAGTTAATTATTCTTGCCCTATAGCTCTCCCATAATATATACATATATATATATATATATATATATATATATATATATATATATATATATATATATATATATATATATATATATATATATATATATATATACCAGGCAATGGCTTCGCCACTCCCCCCAACGGGGGAAGCTTGCGCTTGGCTACTAAGATTAAAATTTAAAATCTGAAAAAAAGCAGCCATGTTTAAATTTTTATAAATTTTCTGAACTTCACCAATTATAATAAATATAAAAAGGAACTCTAAACTAAATTTCCCCCCTTTCAAAATATCACGTTGTTAAAATATAGTTATAGAAGATATATGAAAATAAATTTTCTGAACTTCACCATTTGGAATAATTATTTGGGTTTTAAAAAAATCACAAAACTTCGATACCTATATTTATTTCTGAACTTCAGCAGTTTGTTTCTTGATATTATAAAAGAATTATTAGAAATATCTTTGATAAAAAAACATAAGTCATAACCAAACTAAGATGAAATTATTATTCAAATACTCAATAAAATCCCCTTTTTAAATTATAGTTAGTGATGATGAATATAAATATATATATATATATATATATATATATATATAATATTGATGATAAATCCGAGAGCAACGAGAAACGGATAAAGCATCTTTTAATTTTTCACTACGTTTCGAAAACTACAAGTTTTCATCTTCAGGCTAGAATAAGTTTACAAAGTTAATACATATGAAGAAAACTTGAAAAGGCCAACAAGACATTATTTTAAAGAGAGACCAATTATAAAATATCAGTAAAATGTACTATGAGTTAAGTTTTGTTATTAAATATGGTGATCGTGATCGGTGACTCCCAAGCGCGGGATCTACAACCCTTGCTAGCGGCCCTCCTTCGCACCAGTGTGAAGGTAAGCTGCCTTCCAGGAAAGGGGAACGGAGAAATAAGGGTGGAGGCTAAGAAATCTCAGATCTCTGAGAACTCAGTAGTTGCCCTCATGGCAAGTGGCAACGATCTCTACCTACGAGGAGGCAAAGTAGGCGCCAGCGGGAAGATCCTGACCACGGTTATGGGAGGAGTTGACGACTGTGGGCTAAAAACCCGCAGACGTGTCGTGGTCGGGATACTCCCAAGACGAGGTCCATCCCGCAATGCTCACGCGAGGAACGTCTCCATAAACCAACGCCTGGGACATCTTTGTACGGTGAAAGGAGTCTTTTTTTTTGTAGACCCCTACCGCACCTTTTACGGGAGAAATGACCTGTACAAAAGGGACGGAGTGCATCTTTCCTTTAAATGGAAAGCTGCACTCACGAACATGATCCAGGATGTTGTGGAGCAGACCCAAAGAAGTGTCAGACCCCGAGTAAAGGAGGACGTATGCCAGTACAGCCGTGTTACTCCAGGAACGACCTTTTCTGAAGTCACAAAGAGGAGAGTGACACCTCCACAGAGAAAGAAAGCGAGAAACGGAAGAGCGTAGGGAGTCCTACACTAGGGGACTCCCACAAAGTTCATCTGTTTAATGCAAGGTCTATCAGAAACAAGTTTCTAGAACTTCGTGGCCTCGTAGCAACAGAAGAACCTGAGATGGTTGCCATAACGGAGTCGTGGATAAAAACCTCAAGCCGAGATTTTGAAGGTGAATTCACGATTCCCGGTTACCAGCTCTTCCTGAAGGATGAGCCAGACAGAGAGGGTGGTGGTGTGATGTTGTATGTCAAGGATACTATCAACTCGACGAATTGCAACATCGTATCCGACCATGAACTACTAGGTGTTGACCTAGAGATAGGTCCTGTCAAACACAGGACCCTGGTGCTTTATAGACCTCCTGCCTAACTCGTTGAAAAGGACAGAGATCTGTACCAGCTACTAGGAGAACTTGTCGAAGACAAAGTGTGTATCGTCATGGGTGATTTCAACACACAAGTTGACTGGGAAACCAGAGAACCCTGTGGTGAGAACGCACTACTCCTGGAGTTCGCGAACAACGAGTTCCTGACTCAATGGGTGAGAGAGCCAACGAAAGGAGACAATATCCTCGACTTGGTTTTCACCTCTGAGCATGACATCGTTGAGGACCTCTCTGTTGGCGAAGAGCTCGGTGGCAGTGACCACCGACTAATTAGATTTGTAGTCAAAGTCCTGAAGGCAGGGCCTGAAACTAGTAAATCGAGGAAACTCGATTTGAAAAGAGCTACCTTTGCAGGTCTTCGTGCTGGACTGACTGACGCGAGGCTAGAAGTGTGCGATGTTGTTGAAGACTCGTCGAACAGTTTCAAAAGTAGGTTAATGAGTCTTCAATCACGTTTCATCCCTCTGAAATGTCCCCGTCGGTCTTCTGTTAAACCAAAGTGGTTTAATCGAGAAATCGGCCAACTGTTTAGGGAGAAGAAAACTGTGTACCGGCAATTGAAGATCTCGGGCGACTTTGACGAATACCGGAGGCTAGCCAGGAGAGTGAAGTCCAGCATAAGGGTGGCTAAGCGGTTTGAGAAACTCCCAGTGGCGAGACTCTGTAAAGAGAATGCCAAGGAGTTTTTTGGATATGTGAACAGCCGTAAACCAATCCGCCGAACGATTGGCCCTTTGAGAAATGAGGAGGGGGCATTAAAGCATTCAGATGCAGAAAATGCTAACCTCCTCAACGACTACTTCTCTTCAGTGTTTACTGAAGAGTGTGGTCCCATCCCCCAGCCAATTGATTCCTACTCGGGAGAAAAGCTGGAGGATATGGACTTCACAGAAGGGGAAATAAAAAAGAAGATCAGTGACCTAAAGACGAATAAGTCACCTGGCCCGAATGGGTTTCTACCTAAAGTGTTGAAGAAGTGCGCGATCAAGTGTCACGACACCTGAGCGCAATCTTCAACATGTCAATCCGGACCGAATGCGTTCCTAGAGACTGGCGTGAGGCGGAGGTGACTCCTATCTTCAAGAAAGAAGACCGTAGCCAACCGTCAAACTACCGACCTATCAGTCTGACTTCGATAGTCGGTAAACTCATGGAAAGCATCATGGTGGACAAAATGGCGTCGTATTTAGAGTCAAACCTACTACTGAGGAGTTCCCAGCACGGCTTCCGAAGGCAACGGTCATGCCTGACGAACCTTGTGGAATTCTTCCACTTTGTGTTCAGTGAGCGCGATTGGGACAAGGCGGTGGATGGGGTGTACTTAGACTTTCAGAAAGCCTTTGATAAGGTACCACACCGCCGCCTTCTCCGGAAAGTGCGAGCGCTGGGCATAGACGGAGAAGTAGCCAGCTGGATCGAGAACTGGCTAAGTGGCAGACGGCAATGGGTGGTGGTGAATGGACAATCTTCTGAGTGGGTGCCCGTTACTAGCGGGGTGCCTCAAGGTTCTGTCCTGGGACCACTACTATTCATCATCTACGTCAACGACATGGACGGTGATATGGTTGCCAAGATTTCCAAATTTGCCGACGATACCAAGCTTGGTATGAACGTTGCAAAAGATGGAAATACTGCCCGCCTGCAGGAAGATCTTCGGAAGATTGGGGAGTGGTCGGACACGTGGCCAATGCATTTTAACGTGAACAAATGCAAAGTGATGCATATCGGCCACCGAAACCTCCAATCTCAGTATATTCTTAAGGGCACTGCTCTTGAATAAAGTGACACTGAGAAGGACTTGGGTGTAACAATCACTAGTGACCTCAAGTTCTCGAAACAGTGCATTGAGGCGGAGAAAAAGGCCCAAAGGATGCTAGGCTATATTAAGCGCCAGTTTGGTTATCGGAACCAGGAGATTGTACTGTGCTTGTACAACTTACTTGTCCGACCGCACCTGGAGTATGCCGTACAATTTTAGGGTCCTTCATTGCGAAAGGACATCGCGAGATTGGAACGCGTACAAGCTATGGCAACCAAGCTGATTCCCTTTATCCGACATAAAAGTTATGAGGATAGACTAAGGGAATTAGATCTGTTCTTGCTGGAAACCCGTAGACAGCGTGGTCAGCTCATCGAAGTTTTCAAAATACTTCGAGGGTTCGACAATGTTGACTACCGGGATATTTTCACACTGAGTGAGAACAGAACGCGCAATCACGGCTTCAAACTTAAACTGAAGCGTTACAACCGCAATCGGTGTGGAATTTTTTTCACTTACAGTATCTGCGGTAAGTGGAACGCACTTTCAGTGAAAGTTGTCAACAGTGAATCTGTTGACCAGTTCAAGTCAAGACTAGGCAAGGTCTTGAAAAGCGGCCGTTTAGGGACGCAAAACAATTGAGCAGCCATGTGCCCGCTCGATTGCTAGTCCAAAGGTACCCTCCTTGAATGGACCGTAAGGTCTCCTAGGGTACCTTCTTTCCTTGTTGTTACTCCTTACGATTTAAGACATTGTCTGTCCTGACCTACATTATTCCATGAAGAGGTCTTTTAGAATAAAGACGAAAGTGCTCGGAATCGTTTTTCCATTTTCCTTTAGGGTGTTATTTATCATATTTTTGCCTCACGTGCAAATTGTGAGTTTTTTTCATATATATATATATATATATATATATATATATATATATATATATATATATATATATATATATATATATATATATATATATATATAATGTCGAAGTATGGCCAAGTGTACGGGAATATGCGCCCACAGGCTCTAAGGTAGGTCATGCAAGGCGACAACTGTTATTGTTCTAAGAGAGCGATTTGAAAAGATAGCGGCAGCTGCGTGACCAAAGAATATACCAAACACAACGACAAAAATAGATTTTAATACACACTAAATAAAAGGCACAACAATAAATATGGATATATATATATATATATATATATATATATATATATATATATATATATATATATATATATATATATATTGGCACATGAATAAGACGGAATTAGGTTCCGAATACGATTTAGATAACCTTGGTTATTGAATGCTTATAATGGGAGATTTAGGGTAGTGAGCGATTTAGTTCCTTTGAACCTCGAGAGTAAAGCTGGGCAAACTTGGCGGAGATCTTGGTGACCTTGATTACTCACGGGGGGTAGCCACAAACCAGCAGCGGGTGGGGCACATGACTTTGGTCAGCAGACCTTGTTTAAAGGAGTTATTCAACGCCATGGGCCTTCACATAGCACCTGTCTCTCAATAAAAGGAAATGCTAGAGAAAACAGGCGGGTCTTCAGCACGCTTGAAGGCAATAAGGAAAGGGGTGAACATAAAGTTTGGAGAAAAAAAGTGGCTACGAAAGATTTTGGTTGGTTTCGAGCCTAAAAAATTGGCCGTTCAAAGTCAATCGATAGACTCAACGGACAACTTTGGTAGAGTCTCCTACACCGCCTCCCGCGCCCTTCCTCCTGTGTCTAGGGTTGTGTTGTGTCATGTTATGTTGTGTTATCTTATTTTACGTTATGTTTTGTTATGATACATTATGGTGTGTCGTAGTGTTGTATTAAGTTGCGCAATTTTATTTTATGTTACGTTGCGTCATGTTATTTTAGGTTATGATACATTACGGCCCGGCACGTTACGTTATGTTAGTGAACTCCATCCGGGTTTCATTTATTGCGAACCACGTAATACAAAATACACTTCACTCGTAAGCCAAATGACAAATTGGGACTATAACCTGATTATATACAAATCTGCTTTCGCTAATAGACGTTATTGAAAGGACGCTGTATATAACTTGAAAGGGCGCTCTTTATAACTTGAAAAGACGCTGTTTAGAAGTTGAAAGGACACTGTTTGTAACTTGAAACGTGGCTGTTAGCAAGTTGAAAGGACGCTGTTTTATATCTTGAATAGGCGCTGTTTGGACTTGAAAGAACCCTATTTGAACTTAAAAGGACGCTGTTTGGAAGTTGGAAGGACGCTGTTTGAAAGTTGGAAGGACGCTGTTTGGAAGTTGGAAGGATGCTGTTTGGAAGTTAGAAAGACGCTGTTTGGAAGTTGGAAGCAAGCTGTTTGGAAGTTGAAAAGACGCTGTTTGGAAGTTAAAAGGACAATATTTGAGCTTGAAAGGACGCTGTTTGGAAGTTGAAAGTACGCTGTTTGGAAGTTAAAAGGACACTGTTTGGAAGTTGAAAGAAGGCTGTTTATAACTTGAAAGGACACTGTTGGACTTGAAAGGACGCTGTTTGAGCTTGAAATGACTTTTTAAACTTGAAATGAAGAGGTTTGATAGTTGAAAGGACGCTGTTTGTAAGTTGGAAGGATGCTGTTTGTAAGTTGGAAGGATGTTTTTTGTAAGTTGAATGGGCGCTGTTTGGAAGGTGAAACGACGCTGTTTGGACATGAAAGGACGTTTTTTGAGCTTGAAATGACCATTTTGAGCTTGAAATAATTTTTGGGAATTTGAAAGGACGTAACTTGAAGAACGCTGTTTGGAAATTGAAAGGACGTGGTTTGGAAGTTGAGAGGACGCTGTTTGAAAGTTAAAAGGATGTGTTTGGAAATTGAAAGGACGTTGTGTGGAAGTTTACGGACGCTGTGTGGAAGTTGGAAGCACGCTGTTTGTAATTTGAAAAGACGGTGTGTGGGCTTGAAAGGACGTTGTTTGAGCTTGAAAGGCTGTTTAGAAGTTGAAAGAATTCTCTTTGAAAGTTGAAAGGACGCCATTTTAAACTTGAAAGGGCGTTTTTTGTAACTTGAAAGACGCTGTTTGGAATATGAGATTCATCAATAGTTCTTTGATCATCGAATCAACCCTGCACATTGTCACATATGTGTTTAATGGCATCAATGTCAAAGAAATTAGTATTCCAATAGCAAGTGTAAACAAAGGATACAACAAACGCATTGCGGGATTTAATTTATGAGAATGGTCTGAAATAACATTTGCACTCATCGATGTTGACTGCTATTTTGATTGCCGGGGTACCATTGGATGATATCGTGTTTGGTAGCTTTGCTTGGAGGGGGATTTATGAGGGAGCTTGCTTGGGTCCTTCGGCCTAGAGGGGGAGGGGATGAACCCTTGCTGGATACGAGATGCTACAGTACATAGTACCACTTAGTTATGAAGGACCAATGTTGGTGGGGGGGGGGGCACAAAATTGATGTTTGGCTTTGTTCTCGGTAGTGCATAGACGGGGTTGGGGGTGGGGGTTAGTTTTAATGGCGCGCAGAAACAATTTTAGAGAAAAAGAGCGGAATTTAATGTTACCAACGAGGGTATTTTCATTTGTTTGTGAAATAATGAATTAGGGATAAGGAAAGGAAGATAGATGGATGAGATATAAGGATGAGGAAGAGATAAAAAATAATAACGAAGATAGGCATCACAGACTTGGTCAAAGACAGCCTGGGGCTGGTGGGGCTTATTAACTTCCAAGCACAAATTCGTAGAAAAAGAAACTGCGTTCAGAAGTACGAACTTAAGCAATCTTTAAGTTCCGGGAAGGATGTGGAGTCCCATGCTAAGTGAACTCCACGCTTTCAGGGAAACCTTACTGGCCCCAGCAATCTTTCTACGGAAAGGGGTGCGGAAAGGACAGACATAAGAAGAAAATTTGAGAAGCAGAACTCGTCAACTCTGGACGTTGGGACGGGAAGGATGTATTAGTAGTCTCTTCTTCAGACATCTCGGGAACCTCGCTCCTCTTACCCCAATACACATTTTCACTTCCCCTTACATCTCCATTTTCTTTACAAATCTCTTGAAATTTTTCCGGCTAGCATGCCCACGTTGGTTTCCGCTTGTTAGTTTTAAGTAACTACTAGCACTAACTCTAATACTACAACAACAACTAATAATAATAATAATAATTAATAATACAACAACTAATAATAATAATAATTAATAATAATAATACAACAACTAATAATAATAATTAATAATACAACTAATAATAATAATTAATAATAATAAGCGGCCTTTTACGTTAGATAACGAATTTTCTGGACACATTTTGGGGGGAGATTTTTCGATTTCCCAGGGGCAAATTCTGGCGCTTTTGTCTTACAGTTGTTCCTTCACTTATGTCAGGTATCCATTTAAAAGAATCTCTTCCTATTATTTTATTAATCCCGAATTTATTGGTTTTTTATCATACACCAGACAATATTCTTCCATTTAGCTTTCCAGCCTGATTTAAATTAGTCTATTTATTTCGAGAAATCGTTCCCGGAAAAAAACCCCGACCCGGCTCCGGCCACGACAAAATTACGGCCCCGGTCGGTCTACAGTCACACCATCCTAAATATGGTCTATGGTATACAAATGAGGCCGTGTCATTAGAAGACAAGTGAGTGATCATTAGGAAATGAATTAAAATGATGCTATCATATTATCCTATCAACTTGGTCGATCTGACTGGAAACAAAGTGAGGAAAGAAACCAACCCTCTTATTGCCAGATGTCGCGCGATACGCGTTATGGGAGTTTCAAATCTTGTTATCCCAACGTGTGGGGTGAGGACGTTTTAACTACTTGAATTGCTCTCATCAACCAGATTATTTACCTTTTTTTTTCCCCTGATTACTAGTACAAATTTCTTGTATTAGATTTCTTTATTTATTCATAACTCACCCAATCCTCCATGACCAATTAAATGGCAACCGAGGCGGTTAAATCAGGGTTGGTTGGTCACTGTATGATACCAACTATCTCCTTCCCGAATGATCTGGAAGGGAAAAAAAGCTGTTTAGAGAACTTGAATATTTGCTCTTACTTCTTACGTAATGGTAGAACTTGAACCTGTTGCTTTTCGCACGAAATCAGTTCATTTTTTTGACCTCTCACATTATTGATAAATGTTTTACAAAAAAGGTGAGATTGAGTAATTTTAACTGGGTTATAGTTATTTTTAGATAATTATAAACCGTGTTATGTGGTGATGAGAGAAATGAAAGTATTGGTGGCTTTATTATTTTTTATTGACAAGCAGATTGGCAAGGCCACGCTGAAGGACACTAAGAGGCCAGTGGGTAAGAAGCCGCGAGGAAGGTAGAAAGGAAAAAAAAAGAATAGAAAGTCAAATTTGATTGAATTCCTGAATGAAGAGAACGTAAAATAAAGTGAGAATAAGAGAGGAAGTAGGTGTGAAAATGGTGATACAGCATATGTGGAGCAAATATAAGTAAGTAGTAGTAGGGAGTGTAATGGCTGTATTTGGGTGTGGTACAACTGAAATGATGAAGCAAAACGATGAATGGTGGAATGGCGATAGAGAATGGGTAGATGATCATGTCAGGGAGATTCGATTAAATACATTTAAGGAGTCGAACAGAAAAGTGAAAAGAGTGAATCATTTTGACGAAAGATGAACGAAGATCCGGATCGGAACATGAATTTATTGTGGAAGTCGCAAATGTGAGAAACCAGGATAATAATGGCATGGTACTCGAGAACATTGGAGCGATAAAAGTTAGATAGCGAGAATACTTTGATGTGTTGTATAATGTGGGTGTGGGAGATGAAATGAATGCCAATTTGATTAGCTTCGACGGTGTAAAACGAGTGCTGTATTGGATAAGATGATATAGTGGTCGTTGTGCTAAAATATGCTAGTAATTGTGTTATGAAAGAGATCTGGTGATTGCATTACAAGGTATTTGAAAGTAAAAGAGTGCTTGAAGGCTAGAAGAATGCTATGGTAGTATAATTGTAGAAGGGTAAAGGGGAAAAAAGATTACTACAAAAAGTACAGTGACATAAGTCTGCTGAGTGTAGTAGCCAAGGATAAAAAAAATGATTGAGCGTGGGAGAAGGATAACTAAGGGTGGGTTACAACGGGTGGGGGTGTGAGTGTGGCTCGAAGAATCTGCATTGATATCTAGCTGAGAACACAAATGATAGGGGATGTAATGGTTTCCTGTGTTCATGTATCTTTAAAACGCGTATGATCGTGCGGATATGAAAGCATTAGGAAGTAGACTGAGTGGTATATTGTATGGTGACGCCAACCTTTCCTGTTGTTATGAGGTGAGATAGATTTTGTAATACGTTTTGGCCATTTTGTAATTGATTCTGGAGGGAAATCAATGATTGACAAAACTTAAGCCCTTGTCCCTTGTCCCTTGTCTTCCCAAAAGCCAACAGTGTGCGCCACTCGCAGGCAGCGAAAGGGTTAGAAAATATATCGTGTGTTTGTACCTAACCAAACACAATTCTGTCAAAAATTTAAACCTAAAATAATAATGAATGGTGTTATTATTTTTATCTTTCAGATAATTAAGTACACCATTAAAACATTGATAACTTTCTGAAGGGAAGAAACGTACTGTTAATGAATCTTGTTCCAAATTTCAGCAAAATACAAGTTTTCCAAATGGCTCATTTACGAATCTAATCTCTGTCTGATAAGACGAAAATTACTTGAGCTTTAGTTTTATCTGGACAAGAATTGAAGACCATCATTCCTCATTATCTTTGGTATTTGTATATCAAATGTCAAACAAATCGATGTTTCCTAATAATTTAAACAAATATTTTAAAATTATACACACTAATTTACGAGGGAAAAGTGTGATTTATTTTAAAAAATTGTCAGAGAAACAACAAAAGTGACACTTTTAAAAAGGTTGAATGACGGATACTGAAAGGGCCTTAAATTGCTTGTCATAAAATCTCGAAAAAATTACACACAAAAATTAAGTCATACTTTGTGTGAATTAATTATTTTGCCTTCTCGCATAACGTTTGTTAAGACAATATTACGAGATGAGACAGAGAAAGAAATATAAATAGTCCCACTGTTCGTTGACATATTTTAAAAATATCTGTTGATATCGCAGCAGATGTATGTAGTAATAGGCTTCAAAATTCAATTGCTTGCAAATTGCTAAATTGACAGACATTACTAATAAAGCACAGCTTTTTTTTGCATTATGAATGTCAATTGAATGGTTTTCATTTTACATGTGGAGAAACAAACTAGAAGAAAGGCTTCTACGGCGCCTGTCGCATTTGTGTGTTTGTTTTTCCACGTGACAAATGGAAACCATTCAATTGACATTCGTAATGCAAAAATAATTTATAATTCTCACAATTATATACATAGCCGTCTAATAGAATCAGTTCTTATAAAGGAAATTCCAAACTTTAATACTTCCGATGGGCAAGTCAACACTAATCCCTTGATAAGCAAAAGATTTGTCCTTCCTCTACTCAAAAATGCCGCTACCCCACCATACCACCCCTCCCCCCCAATAATTGCATTCCGACTTGTAAATTTGTGTGCCACTATTCATTAGTTTACCAGCGATTGAAGATGACGGAGGTCTCGGTCAAAATCCGTTGTCGCAAATAAATTGATTCTACCACTGTGGTTTCTTTCCCGCATGTACATGTACGTTACTGTACTTCTTTACATATATATATATATATATATATATATATATATATATATATATATATATATATATATATATATATATATATATATATATATAGCACGAGAGGGCTCTGTTCCTTCTTGTGGATGTCCGACCAAATAGATTCGTACTTGGATTTTTCTAAACAATTTGATGAAAAATATAACTTTATTTATGAAGTTGAAGTTGTTATAATGAAGGACTGGAGCTTGGTGAATCCATCCACCGAAGCGGAACAGATCACAACGATGAAGAAGTGGCCTCGAATGTTTCTAAGGCTGATCGGGGTTCCTGAGCATAATCTCTCTTGTTTTATAGAAGGTGAGCGCGACCATGGGAGAGGGATATATATATATATATATATATATATATATATATATATATATATATATATATATATATATATATATATATATATATATATATATATATATATATATAATATATATATATAGAGAGAGAGAGAGAGAGAGAGAGAGAGAGAGAGAGAGAAAGAGAGGGAGAGAAAGAGAGAGAGGTCGTGTGAACGTAACACAGACTCTCGATCGAGGGGAATTGAAAAACGGTTCACATCGTCGTTAGGCGATACTTAAATGTATTAATATGATCACTATATATATATATATATATATATATATATATATATATATATATATATATATATATTGTTTGGCTGCCCTGACTCGAGGAAAGACGGCAGTGTCTGCGAGCCTAAAATACCATCTCTAACGTGAAGTTTGGGTGAGGTTGCATCATGGTATAAGGATGTATCTCATCTAAGTGTACCGGCAATATCCACATCATAGATGGGACCATGAATTCGGCAATCTACAGAGACATTTTAGAAGAACATCTGTTCGCTTCTGTAGACAAGCTTGGACTTGGAGGAGGATGGATCTCTCAACAAGATAATGATCCGAAGCCTATCGCGAAAGCTACTCGCGAATGGGTCCGTAAAATCAAAATAAACGTTCTAGAGCGGCCGAGTCAGTCCCCAGATTTGAACCCAATAGCGAAATTGGGGTGGACATTGAAGAGCAAGATTCATTTGAGGGGTCCCAAGAACATCAAAGAATTAGAGGTAATTTTCAAAGACGAATGGCCCGAAATACCAAAGGAATGTTGCAGCGCACTAGTGAAGAACACCAGGAAACGATTGATGGCGGTGAAAGCCAACAAAGGTTACGGAGTTAAGTATTAATAACCAAATATCGATTTGTACGAATACTTTTTTCACCCCTGTTTACATTAATTTCAAGTTTACTAAATATTAATTATGTCTTATGTCTTTTTGTGCACAGAGCTTTTAACATTACATGAATATACATCTATTTCGCAAATTTCATGAATTTTGATGGGTTGGGAGTCTTAAAATTGAATTTTAAAGGGGTACGAATACTTTTCCTCCCTCTCGCTGTATTTGTTTGACTTCAAGTTTGACTTCAGATTCCCCCCAAATTATTTGTTTGACTTCAGATTCACCCCAAATTATTTGCTTGACTTCAGATTCACCCCAAATTATTTGTTTGACTTCAGATTCACCCCAAATTATTTGTTTGACTTCAGATTCACCCCAAATTATTTGTTTGACTTCAAGTTCGCCCACAATTATTTGTTTGACTTCAGATTCACCCCAAATTATTTGCTTGACTTCAGATTCACCCCAAATTATTTGTTTGACTTCAGATTCACCCCAAATTATTTGTTTGACTTCAGATTCACCCCAAATTATTTGTTTGACTTCAGATTCACCCCAAATTATTTGTTTGACTTCAAGTTCGCCCACAATTATTTGTTTGACTTCAGATTCACCCCAAATTATTTGCTTGACTTCAGATTCACCCCAAATTATTTGTTTGACTTCAGATTCACCCCAAATTATTTGTTTGACTTCAGATTCACCCCAAATTATTTGTTTGACTTCAGATTCACCCCAAATTATTTGTTTGACTTCAGATTCACCCCAAATTATTTGTTTGACTTCAGATTCACCCCAAATTATTTGTTTGACTTCAAGTTCACCCCTAATTATTTGTTTGACTTCAAGTTCGTCACAATTATTTGTTTGCCATCAAATTCGCCCACAATTATTTGTTTGACTTCAAATTCGCCCAAAATTATTTGCTTGAATTCAAGTTCTCCTCAAGCTCAAAATTTTTGCTAACCACTGTCTTAGATGCTTTGAAAAGCATTTAAGTCAGAATTAAAGCGTGCATTGGAGTGAAAGAGGGTTGAAGTGTGTACTTTGAGATACAAGCGATTGGTAAGGCCAGGGTGTGGTATGTTATTATATCCTCGCTTTTTATTATCTTTATGAATGGAGTAACTAGAGAAGTACAAATGAGAATTATGGAAAAGTGTGTAAGATTGATGAGGAATTGCTAGCGATGGGTCATATTTATGACTTGATGTTAGTGGCTGGGAGTGAGAGTGATTTGGATATATTGATCGAAGCGTATGACAGGGTGCGTATGTATGAGGAAGGGCTAAAGGGGAATGTGAAAAGGTGTTTGGTGATGGGCTGATAATATTTCCTTTCGAATTTAAAGCGCAATAGCAACGAAGGTGTATCTCGCAGAAAGGTTGTGATGAAAATATGTAAAAGTGAAGATAAAGGAAGTAAAATGCGTGGAAGATATATAGCCGATGATCCTTCTGGAGTAACTGGGGCCGAGGCGGGCACGCAATCCAGATGTTAGCTACAGCAAGGTTGGCCATGGGGTGAGAGTGAGCTGGGGGTTGATATCCGAGTGTGTGAGTGGATAAATTAATCGTGTACGTACTTGTGTCAGCCGCTTGATGCATGCGTATGTGGATATGTACCGAGGCGTAGACACGAGATGGTATTTGAGGGTCACTTGGTCTCACGTCGATATTCATCTAAATTTCTTCTTTATTTCCTCTTTATTACTTCTTATCCTCTCGCTTGATCACGTCTTTGTGTCTTCTTCTTTACTTCTCCTCTATTACATTATTATTTAGTCTATTTTTATTTTTAATAGATCAATATTTACGAGATGTGACGATACCTCAATTCCTCCTGAGTCAAAGGTCAGAAGGAAGGAATGGTAGAGAGAAAGAGGGAGAGAGATGGGGGGGGGGGGGGGGTAGAGAGAGAGAGAGATAAAGAGAGAATGAGAAAGAGAGTGGGCGAGGAAGAGAATCTAATGCGTCCCTAATCAACGGGGTCATTGGCTAACAGAGGGTTAGCGACACCAGACAGGGTCATGAACACTCACTGATGGAGTGGAGGTCTCCGATATAAGAATAATCTCGAGGAAGGAAACAAACTCAATGGAGAAGTTGACAGAACTGGTGAAAAAATACCCAAAGTTCTGGTAATACTGGATGGGGGTCAAGCCTTCCCCCCTCCTCTACTCCTGTTGAGAAAGGGGGATACTTCCCATACACCATTTTCATTCAGGTCGCACGGAATCCCATGCAACCCATTAACTGAATCGAGCACTTCTGTAGAGAAAGGGGAAGGAAGACTTGGTGGAAAAGGGATTGTTTCGGAAGAACATTTAAAGGTCACATCTTCACTTGTTCTTCCGAATGTCCTCCCCACTCTGAGATTGTGTTGACCTCATTCCCTCTCCCACTAACTCCTTTACCCCCTCCTTAAGGGAGAGGGGGAAAAGTGACATTGCTACACGTTCTCACAGCAACATTGCATCAGTCACTCGTATTACAACATGTTTGCAAGGTGACGAAGTTTCGCTGCAACACGATTCAAGCCAAGCTCCCTGACTCGCAGACCCCTCTGGAGGGGTCTGGAATTGCTAAACAGGGACAGGAATGCATGAAAAGTCTCAGCTAAGGGTGGGTTCAAATTCGCGTGTTAGTCTCTTGGGGCTCGGGGGGGTTTAATACCCCTTCCCCATCATTTAGAGGTGATGGGTTTTTCTGTAGAATTTCGTTTCATCCTGAATCTTCTTCACGTTTTTTTCTGGTCGCTCGGTTTTTTCGTCTCTTTTATATATTCATACTTTCTATTAGACCCGACTGCGAGGGAAGGAGGGTGTTAAGAATCCAAGTACTTATATTCTTGTCAAATTTGGACCTACACCGGCCACACATTTTTACATCTCCCTTATTACACTCTTTGTTTACGAACCCCCCTTTAAAAAAATCCGACACTGGCCTCGCTGTTTTTTTTATTTTATAAATCAGATACTCCCGCTAGGGATATCAGCTGTTGCATGAGTTAGCATGCTGCAGCTGACATCTAGAAGAGTGCGAAAGCCCTTATTCCTCTATTTGAACTATTTTCTTTACAGATCACTCACTAACCTTCTGCGGTAGATACCCTCGTTGGTTATACTCTCCAAACAAGTGACTTGCTGCCTCAGTATTTAAAAATATCTCAAATTAGTAATGTCACTAATTTGCTTAACACGCGGGTGTAAACAACGGGGGCAGTGGACTGGATAATCGGGAGCAACTGTTCTTATCGTAAGCCCGTAAGGGGCGCGGCGATGACTTTCTGACCGCCGTGCTGACGGAACTCGGCGCCTTGTCTGGCCCTAGCTTAGCTTCTCCTTCCCCGTCCGCTAAGAAAACCCTTTCGCCTTCTGTGTCCGTTTCCTTCCAAACTCGAAGAATCCCTCTAATCGAGCTTTTGCTTCGATAGGATTAGACTAGTCTACTTGGGCTCGGACATGTGCTAATTATATTGGTAGACAAGTGGTCTGATTCTCTGGGATCGGTGCAGGGTTAATCCCCCCCCTCCCTCAATATCTGCGGAATATTGGTGGCTACAAAAGCATCCCCCTCCCTTGCTCCTAGCCTTTATTTTTAGCTGCCAAAGAAGAGGTAGAATTTCGCAGTCGGCGTTCAATCCGCGGGACCGAACCATAACCAACATGGGATGAGACTTTGGGAAGTCCATCGAGATCGATAATGACGGATGCCCTCTTGTGGGCATCAACCTGCACTAGGTTTAAACGGGTAGGAATGTGTGCAGTCTTTGGACCCGTATCTTGATCGGGGGAAGAAGGAGCCTGGTGGCAGGAGAGGCTCGAGACGACCAGGTTTCATCCTCGGTTGCAGGGAGTTGATGAGACACCGGCCTGTTGGTGCTCACCTATAGGCAATCCCGATCCTTCCTCTAGCCTTTGCCTAAAAAGGCAAAACCAACAAGGCAGTGAAGTGGAGGGTGCAGTGGTTGGTAGGCACTAGGGTGTATCCACATACTGTTGGGCCTGAGATTTAGTGTTAAATGCCCACTTTGCTTACCTTCCCGCTTTGCAGCTCCTGCCGCTGGCTAGCCCTTATGGTGAAAAGGGAAGCCGAGTGCGTAAGCCTTCCCCTGTCAGTACATCGCCTTTCCATTACCAAGACTACTGCTGTGGCTCGTTGTGGCCACACACAGTAGTTAGGGCTGCAGATTTTGCAGGAATCTCTCGGTTCTCGTCTCGTCTTTATAGATTCACAAGAGGAGCGGCTTCGCAACTCCTCCTTACAAGAGCATGGTGAGAGATTCCATCAGGTGTATCCTGCACGGTCCGCCTGGCCTACTGTGAGGTACACTTGCGGTGAAGTCCGTGACCTCTTTGCAAAAGGCCCCGCGCCCGCGCCTAAAGGCCGACTGCGTCATTTAGAATCGGTCAACGGGCATCCGTGGGATTGATGGAAACCAAGCTATCGTTCCTTTCTCGGGTTTCGGATCTACTCGCCTATTGGAACTAGCAACGCGGAACGTTCACAAGCAGGAGTTAGTCCGGTTATGTCTTCTTAACATATCCTTTTATACTAAAGAAAAAAACAAGATGCGCATCTCCTCCTCCCTCCCCACCCTCCAAACTTCTCAGTTCGACGACGAGTACAATGAGTACCATAACCCGAGAACAAAAAGGATGCATGATGTGAACAAAGCAAACGGTATGACATCTATCACAAGGTCTTCTCCTCAAGCAACCAGACAGACAGTAAAAACAACAGCCTAGGGAAAACGAGTAAAATGTCCAAGTACCAAACTTCACCACTGCAAAAACGACTGAACCCCCAGGTCAGTTCATAGACCGCTCTTTCATAAGGGTTCATCTGATAAAACCAGAATCTGTCCCCCCCAAAACTAACTTAATAAAGATGCGGATGGTTAAACAGGAAAAAGACTTCCAGAGACTATTCCAGCTTCCCAGGACACAATTCCCACCTCTCTCCCCTCAAGGAGATGGAAGCATACAAGTGGAAGTAAAAACAAAAGACTAGGCAGAGAAAGTATTAGCGCAAACAGGACGTTCACAAGCAACACGGAACGACCGAATCGACCGAAAATTGCACAGCAAAATATTCAAACTGTGGAGAGCCACATTAACTCTCTAAGTTAATAGAGAACGACCAACTCGGAATCAGGAACAAGGGGGAGGGCTCCAGATTCCACATGCACACAATCCCTCTGTTTAACGGACATTACAGCGGATTTCGTCTGGATAATCTTCAACTTGAAGGGAAGCGACAATTTCCTAATCATTCTCTCCTCGGGCGAGGGACTATCCACCTCCAGTATGCCCCACTGGAGCAATATTGGACTCGGCGAATTGGCCAAAATTCACCGACCTCAATAATTTCAAAGGCATCCAGGTAAACGATACCCCTGGAACAAACGAAGCGCTGGAGATTTTCACATTGACCTTGTACGAAGAAGGCGAAGAATCTATTCCAGTCAGCTCAGGGCGACTCCGCCGACAATTGGTCCCCTGGTGGAACCAGGAATGCTCTGCTGTTTTGAAAGCTAAAAGGCAAGCAAGCATACCGAGCGTACAAAAGTTGGCCGCGTCAGGCGACAAAGTTGGAATTTAATAAAAAAACGGGAAAAATATAAATACCTCCTGAAACAAACCCGCCGAAGATCATGGATAGCTTATGTCTCCACAAAGTATGCAAAAGCTCCCATCCACCGCACGGGGAGCAAAATCCGAGGCCTGCTAGTAAAGTCCACTCGAGACCCCACTCCCCTACTCTGAATAAACGGAAACAGCATATTAAATCTAATTGACATGCTAGCGAGACACTGTGAAAATATAAAGTAGAGCGAAAGCAACACCCGAGTTCGCCCAACTTCGGTTGGAGAGCGAGTCGTCCACTCTTTTGAATTTCTCATCAAGGGAGCCCAAACATTATAACTATAAATTCAGCAAAAAGGAGCTTGACACATCTCTTGCATCCTGTGGTGACATGACTCCAGGCCCGAACAACATACTATACGCAATTGTACCCCACCAGGGTGAAGGAGGAAAGCGCTTCCTCCTAGAAATATTCAACCATTTATGGATGGAAAACGCTTTCCCATATACTTGGAGAACAGCCACAGTTCTCGCTTTCTAAAAGCCAGGTAAAAAATTACCCTTACCCAACTAGTCCCCCAAAATACCACCCAATTGCCTTAACTTCTAGTTTGTGCAAACTCATCCAAAAAATGGTGAACCTGCGTCTGACATGGTTCATTGAAATAGAATTCCACATATCGCCATCGCAGTGTAGATTCCAAAAATTAAATTCAACCGCGGACGCCCTAATCCGCCTGGAATCCGCGGTATGTAATGCGTTCGCCAGGAAAGAACACTTAGTGGCTGTCTTCTTCAAGCTCAAAAAAGCGTACGACACGTCATGGCATTAGACCATTTAGAAAACACTCCATAACCTAGGTCTTCGCGGACAATTGCCCAAATTTATTCATGAAGAAGGCGTTTCCTAGGGCAGCGTCTTGGGAGTGCTCTTGTTTGCTATAGGGTTCAACGTAATCTCAGAAAGCTTTGATCGGGAGATTTCAGCCAATCTCTACGTAGACGGGTTCTCAATCTCCGCAACAGGCTCCGAAAAGGCAGCAGTAGAGCGTCGCCTCTAGTTCACCATCAACAACATCACAAGATGGACCTCTGCACACTGCTACCAATTCTCGACCGAGAAGACAAAAGTGGTCTACTTTTGCCGCCGTAGGTATGTCAGGAAACCTGATCTATATTTATACTAACAGAAGATTGCAGATGTCGAGAGCTGCAAATTTCTGGGATTGACATTTGATAGGAGGGTAACATGGAGACCTCACATCAGAAATGTTAAAAACTCCTGCAAAAAAGCGATGCACGTCTTTTGCAGAGTCTCTTGACACAACTGAGGAGCGGATCGAGAAAACCTTCTCCTCCTTTACCGTTCCTTAATTCGCCCCAAATTTCAATACACTGTTTTTGACGACTTGAGGTCGCTACTAATAAAAACATCCAAATCTTTTTTCAATTCTGTACTTGCTATGTCCGATATGCATAATTATGCAGTTATCCATATAAAATGGTATCAGCCACTTCTCAGAACACTCTCCTACTTTCTCTAAGTCTGACCTAAGAGTTTCTACACTTTCAGGTGTTGCGTTGCGACATTTGCTCCCAACTTAGTGTCATCCGCATACGTAGATATGCGGCTCACATTTCCAACATCTATATCATTGATATATATAATGAAGAGGAGCGGAACCAGTACAGATCCTTGGGGCACCTCACTGGAAACAGGAGACCAGCTTGACGATACTCCGTTTATAACTACACGCTGTCTTCTATCTTTCAACCAGGCTTCAATCCAATTTGTTACTGTTCCTCTAATACCCATAGCTCGAATTTTCAACATTAACTTCTTATGATGTACTTTATCAAAGGCTTTCTGGAAGTCGAGATTGCTCTGTTCCTGTCATATTCTTGAAGCATGACATGGAAGAAATCTATCAGGTTGGTTAAGCATGATCTGTGACCACGAAAACTATAGTGCAAGTCTAATAACAGGCTGTTTCCCTCCAGAAACTCTACTATTCTTTTCCCAATGACACCTTCGAGTATCTTGCCTACTATATAAGTAAGGCTGATGGGTCGGTAATTCCCGGGATTTGCGCGATCCCCTTTCTTAAAGATAGAAGTCACGCTTGCCTCCCGCCAGTCCCTAGGCACTTCTTCTGTCATCAGAGACTCATTGAAGATCTCTACCAGGTGGGGAGCCACCTGCTCGCGAACCTCCTTCAGTATCTTTGGCAGGAATCCATCAGAACCGGGAGACTTGTTTGCGCAAATTTGTTTAGTCTGGCTAAGATTTCGATGTTCGTACACTGAATATTCTCCATGGACTCTTTGTCATACACCAAAATTGGTTCAGGGATTGCCCCCTCTACTTCCTCAGTGAATACCTAAGAGATGTGCGCGTTGAGAATATCAGACATCTCAAGAGATAGATAGATGGGGAGAGAGAGAGAGAGAGAGAGAGAGAGAGTTAGAGAGAGAGAGAGAGATTAAGAGAGAGAGAAAAAAGAGAGAGATTGAGAGAGAGATATATTGAGGGAGAGAGTGTAATAAGGAGTAACAAGGAAAAGAGGTACCCTAGTAGACCTTACGATCCATTCAAAGAGGATACCTTTGAGTGAACACTTGAGCAGGCGTAGTCCTCTAAAGGGTCAGATTGACGTTCTAGAAGAGCACTCGCGCTACGATTCAAGTCTTCAAGCGGCTATTTTTAAGACTTTGTCTCGTCTCGACTTGAACTGTTTAACAGAATTGCTGTTGACAACTTCCACTGGAAGTGCGTTCCAACTGCCCCAGATGCTATATGAGAAAAATTTCCCACATAGATCACGCTGGTAACGCTTCAGTTCAAGTTTATAGGTGCGGTTTCTTGTTCTGCTCTGGCTAAGCTGGAAAATATCCCTGTAGTCTACAATGTCGAAGGCTCGAAGTATTTTGAACTCTTCGATAAGCTGACAACGCAGTCTCCGGTTCTCCAACGATAACAAGTCTAATTCCCGTAGTCTATCTTCGTAACTCTTGTGTCTGATAGAGGGAATCAGTATGGTTGTTCTGGCTTGCATATGTTCTAATCTTGCGATATCCTTTCGAAGCGAAGGACTCCAAAATTGTACGGCATACTCCAGGTGCGGTCGGACAAGTGAGTTGTACAAACACAGTCGCTTTATATAACCTAACATCCTTTGGGCTTTCTTCTCTGCCTTAATACACTGCCTCGAGAACTTGAGATCACTAGTGATAGGTACACCCAAGTCCTTCTCAGTGTCGGTGGATTCAAGAGCAGTGCCATTAAGGATATACTGAGATTGGGGTATCAGCGGCTAATATGCATCACTTTGCACTTGTTCACGTTAAAAGGTATTTGCCACGTGTCCGACCACTCCCCAATCTTTCGAAGATCTTGAAGGGGAGCAGTATTTCCTTCCTTTGCGACATTCATACCAAGCTTGGTATCATTGGAAAATTTAGAAATATTGACAACCATGTCACCGTCCATGTCATTGACGTAGATGATGAACAGTAGTGGTCCCAGGGCAGGACTTGAGGAACACCACTAGTAACGGGGACCCACTCAGAAGCCTGTCCATTCAACACCTCCCTTTGCCGTCTGCCACTTAGCCAGTTCTCTATCTAACTTGCTACATTTCCATCTATGCCCAGCGCACGCACTTTCTGGAGGAGGCGGCGGTGTAGTACCTTATCAAACGCTTTTTGAAAGTCTAAGTAGATAACATCCACCACTTTATCTCGGTCGTGCTCACTGAACACGAAGTGGAAGAATTCCACAAGATTCGTTAGGCATGACCGTTGCCTTCGGAACCCGTGCTGGGAACTCCTCACTCGCAAGTTGGACTCTAATTATGACGTCATTTTGTCCACCAAGATGCTTTCCATGAATTTACCGACTATCGAAGTCAGACTGATAGGTCGGTAGCTCGACGGCTGGCTAGGGTCTCCTTTCTTGAAGATAGAAGTCACCTCCGCTTCACGCCAGTCTGTAGGAACGCATCCGGTCCGGATTGATATGTTGAAGATTCTGCTTAGATGTCAGGACACTTCATTCCGCACTTTTTTCAACACTTTAGGTAGAAGCCCGTCCAGGCCAGGGGACTTATTCGTCTTTAGAGCAGTGATCTTTTTTTCTATTTCTCCTTGGGTGAAGTCCATTTCCTCCAGTTTTCCTCCAAGTAAGAATCCGTGGGCTGGGGGATGGGACCACACTCTTCAGTAAACACTGAAGAGAAGTAATCATTCAGGAGGTTAGCATTTTATACATCCGTGTGCTTTAATGCCCCCTCCTCATTTACTAAAGGGCCAATCGTGCGATGGATTGGTTTACGACTGTTTATATAACCAAAGAACTCCGTGGGATTTTCCTTGCAAAGTCTTGCCACTAAGAGCTCCTCGGCACGCTTTGCCGCCCTTATGCTGGACTTCACTCTCCTAGCTAGCCTACGGTAGTCCTCAAAGTCTCCAGAAATCTTTGACTGCCGGTACACCGTTCTCTTCTTCCTCACAGTTGACCAATTTCTCGATTAAACCACTTTGGTTGAACAGAAGACCGATGAAGGTTTTTCAAAGGAATGAATCGTGATTGAAGACTCACGAACGTAGTTTTGAATCCATTCCATGAATCTTTACCATCCTCGCACACTTTTAGCCTCGCATCAGTCAATCCAGCACGAAGACCTGCAAAGTCTGCTCTTCTCAAATCACGTTTCCTCGATTTACTAGTCGCAGACTCTACCTTGGGGACCTTGACTATAAATCTGACTAGTCGGTGATTACTACCACCGAGCTCTTCGCCTACAGAGAGATCCTCAACGATGTCATCTTCACAGGGAAAACCAAGTCGAGGGTATTATTGCCTCTCGTTGGTTCTCTCACCCATTGAGTCAGGAACTCGTTGTTCGCGAACTCCAGGAGTAGTGCGTTCTTGTCACAGGGTTCTCTGGTTTCCCGGTCAAATTAAGTATTGAAATCATCCATGGCGATACACACACTGTCTTCAACAAGTTCACTCAATCGCCGGTACAGATCCCTGTCCTTTTCAACGAGTCGGGCAGTGTATCTGTAAAGCAGCATGGTCCTGTATCTGGCAGGACCTATATCTAGGTCAACTCCTAGTAGCTCGTGGTCGGATACAATGTTGCAGTTTGTAAATTTGAGTGTATCCTTGACATACATCACACCGCCACCCTCTCTACCTGGCCTATCTCTTTGGAAGAGTTGGTAACCGGGAATCGTGAATTCACCTTCAAAATCTCTGTTTGATGTTTTTACCCACGACTCTGTTATGGCCACCATTTCAGGTTCTTCCGTCGCTACGAGGCGACAAACTTCAAGAAACTTGTTTCTGATTGACCTCGCATTAAACAAAAGAACTTTCACGGAGTCCCCGAATGTAGGACTCCCTACGCTCTTCCGTTTACCGTCTTATTTGTCTCTCTATTATTTTTTTAGTAGTGTGGTGGAAGCCTTTCTAGCGACCTCCGCGAAGGTCGTTCCAGGGGTGACTTTGGCGTACTGGCGCACGTCGGCCCTCAATCTGGGCCAGACCGTCCTTTGAGTCCGCTCCACGAAATCTTGTATCAGGTTAAGAGTACACCCTTTCCTTTAAAGGAAAGGTGCACCCCATCCCTTTGGTAGAGATCGTTCCTACCATAAAAGATGCGGTAGGGGTCGACAAAAAACGCCCCCTCCGCCGTACATAAATCTGCTATTCATCGGTTCAATGAGACGTTCCTCGAGTGAGCGATCTGGCTTGGACATCAGAATTCTACTTGTCTTTTGTGTGCTGATTCCTCCATCCCTCTTTTCATATGAGAAATACTTGGAAGAAGCCTCAGTCACCATTCTTACAAACCTCTCAATGCTCTGTGTGTGACAAGGCCAGTCAAGTACTTTCATAGGAGAGTCAATAAAGTTTTTCAATTCAGAAGTACTTAAAGAGCAAGTGAGAGGTGGCTCAGAAACCTCCTCTGACCAATTGATCAGATCTCCAATCCTTGTAGCATCACAATTGATGTCTGGTGTCCTAAGCCCTGCAAAGGAGTCTCCCAGTTGAGTATCTGGGTCCTCTTCTCCACTGATGGTCTGAATTCTTTTCACCCCTTCATTTCTCTCCGCCTGATCTTCAGAGCATAGGAGGGTTTGAAGGATGGCTTCACTGTATGCATACCAAGCTGATCTCTTAACAGTTGGCAAAACAATATCCAACACCTCCTTCTCTGAGACTTAATACAGTGAAGTTGATAAAGAATGTGCCTAGGTCCCTCGGTCCAAGAGTGCTTAATCTTAACGTTAAACAGCATGGGTAATATACACCAATGACGAACTCAACAATCAGTCGTAGATTCTTAAAGGCTTTTCTTTTGAGCTCATGCTTTGATACTCACAGCCGAAGAAGTCTGTTAGCTGTGGTCAGCCAGCGACTGTGTTTTACTGGTCCTATTTCCAATAGAGAAAGCCCTGTAGGAAGCACTTCATCTATGATTGCCGATACAATTCTATAACCGTAGTGTTGACCAGTGGAAAGATCTTGCACCACTTCCTGAGGTATCTTGGCAAGAGGAGGACCTAAAGATATTTGAGTGAAATTTGGGTTGATATCCAAATCTGTGACAGAGTCAAGGAGCTTTCTTATTGGTCCTGAATATCTGTTGTTAGATATTGTTGGGCTATCCAGGTTGATAATTAGTTGACGGAGAGGGAGTTCCCCAGTGTGCAGGTTACAGACCAGCCAAACAAGCTTTCTGCCCAAATGGAGCTCCATTTTTCGCATTACTCCAGCATTTACACCTGTGTTTACATTCGTGGTCTCCTCCAATGACCATTAAGCTTTTATCCAAACCTCTTTCCCTCAGCCATCCAAACATAGTTTTAGCGATCTTCTCTGGGTGATTCTTCGTTTGTAGCCTTCTCTGGGACAAAGGGAGAGGTAAGTGCTCCCAGGCTCACTGATAACAGTGTAATGCTCCTCTTTTGTTTTTGCTGGAAACAATTTTTCAATTCCCTCTGCATCCATCATAAAATTTATCACATCAATTCGTCCATCAAAGAGAACACAATAAATTCCCCCATCCTTCCTTAAGTTTTCCTCAAACTCGTTCAATAACTGTCATTAGCTTTTCCTGTGCTCTCTTAACTTTATTCTTATCAATTACTTTACTTGTATCTTCCTCAGTAAGGAATCCAGCATCTATTAAAGCTGCTGTTGCTATAGCTGCCTTTGGTCTCGATCCGACACCACAACTTATACTAGCAAGAGCAATATTTGGAATTTCATCATAATTCCTTTTATTTCTGGTGAAAGATTCCGGCTCTTGGACAGCTTCAAAAGTTAATTCATCATCCAAACTGTTGTCACCATCAGAGTTTTCTACCTCCAGATCTTCACCTTCTGCCCCCAAATGCTGGATTTTTTTCTTGCTGCTTTTCCTGCTAAAACAGCGCTTTCCTCCTTACTTTTTCTCTTTCTTTCTGCTATCCTTTCTTTTTATTTCATTTCTGAAGCTGTTAATTGTCTATTATGATCTGGAAAGGTACCTAAACTTCCAACCTTCTCCCTTTGCCTTTAATAAAGGCCAGTTCTCTAGTAGATATTTTTTTCTCTTTACTACAGCAGCAGTTAATGTGGCCTTCAGTCTCACAGCCATTACAACCTACTTCCCCACAACTGGAAATTTGACATTTGCATGTCAATATATCAAATAACTTATCTAGTTTTGCAATGAACCTCTCTTTTACTTCAATTTTTCGTTTAACAAGGGAAACTTTTACTGCCTCCTTCCACACCTCCTTAAGCTTTGATATTATTGTGACCTTTTGATTTACAACAGGTGGTTTGAAGAGAGCATTAGCTTTGGTCCACTGATTAATCAAGCCATGATACATGTCTTTTACCAGCTGGTCCACTTCATAATTTGTCCGGTCATCTTCACTTTGCTCCCTCAGGTAGATGCCATACTTCAAAATATCTCTTATTGTTGGTAACTCAGACACCATCAGCTCTTCCCCAGTCCTAACAAAATTAGTCAGATGAATACTTGATTTTGATCTTGTCTTGATTTTCACCATTGTCACACTAATTGCAGGTATATCTGCAAATAAAATTATGGCACTTAGATTAAGAAATAATCTCTACCAAATAATTATATGTTATTCTAAAATGATTCATAGCCTTTACTAGCATTCAAATAAAATGTAAATGCTCTATAAACAGTTACCAGTTACAATAGTTACCAGAACTGGCAACACTACTGGAATATTGCCTTCCATTGAGTAATGAGTACTGGCTCCTTTCACTTTTAGAGTTAGACCAAACTAAATTAAGGGTCATTTTAACAGGTTTTCTACTTCTCATGTCTCTCTAATACATTTTGGCATTTTTGTAGACAAATATCTTTCAGACTACATAAATGTATTGATGATAGAAAACAGTAAATTTGATCTGTTATGGGTAACTAAAATAATAGTAAAATATAGTAAATGACCCAGAACTAACAATATCTCAACTTCAAATTGATGTAGGTTAGATCAATCAGAATTTAACTTTTCTGCCAAAAGTATGTTCTTTTCACCAATATTCATCATTTGAATACCACTCATCACCAGTTTCATAAAATTCTAGAGTATGACCCGCCCTATCAACACAGTCATACACAGCCCCCATGACCGTATGGAGGATCTCTCCTGTATGGCCTACCTACCCTACCTCCTCTGAGGTAGAGGTCGTTGCCACTTACCATCAAGGCAACGACTGAACTCTTAGAAATCTGAGATTTCTCAGCCTCTACCCTTATCTGGTGGTCCCCACGTCCTGGGAGGCAGTTTACCTTCACACTGGTGTGAAGGCGGGCCGCTAGAATGGGTTACAGATCCTTTGATTGAGAATCACCGATAAGGATGACTCTCGCACATTTGGCTGCAGAGGACAGAGTCTTTCCTTTCGGAAGCGACTTCTCTGTTTCTTCTTTCTTCTCCATATTTTTCTTCTTTCTTTTTCCTATCTTCCTCTGGTTTCACTTCTGTTTCTGCTTTCTCTTCTTCTGTTTCTACTTTCTCTTTTTTTCTTTCCTTTCTTCCTCTTTTTCTTCTTATTTTGGGCCCGTTGTATCAGTCCCGCAACAGCTGACTCCAGCTCTTGGACGTTGGAAGGCTGGCGTGGCAATGCAGTGCTCGCTTCTTGGGCGAGGGTCTCGTCGGCGGATCTAACCACGTCGGTGGGAGATACACCGTGAGCTGACTTGACCTCTAGTCTTGGGGACAACTCGGCGATCCTGTCCTCGAGACGGCGAAGCTGACACGCGTGTTCAGACTCTAGGTTCTGCAGCTTCCTCTCCAGTTCTTTAGATTTTTGCTCAGATGATCTATATAGATTCTTGAGCTCTTGCACTTCTCCTTTAAAGACACAGTCAGTGCAGATACTTGCCGGGTGGCCTTTGGAGTAACACCCCTCCGGGAAGTCCACGCACCACTTGTCCTTTTTGCGCACCGAACATGTGTATTTAAGAGCAGCTGGTCCTTTCTTTCCAGACATGCTGAACACTTTATATCTCTGAATACTTTGCGACCACTCAATAAAAAAGAAGGAGGTTGGTGAGTTCTCTCCGCGTGAGTCGCTCCCGCCTATCCATCGGAGACGTTTCGGATCTTTCAGAGGGCACGCTCAAAGAACTTAAGTTGACTGCGTTATTTATGAATTCAAAATTGAAGCATTTGTTTTTGTTTATTAATTCGAGGGAGGAGGGGGAGGCACACTTTGTTTCAGGAATTGATGACAGATTTCGTGATTCGGGGAAAACCTTCATTCCGTCTTCTAATTTGACCTTGAAAAAATCCCCAAGAGGAAGAGTGTCCAATGGCCACTCCCGTCAGCACCCACCCACCGAAGATCCTTCTGCCAATGAGGCCTCAGACTGAGAGGGGGGGGGGATCTCTCGCTTTTGAGTTCCTGTTCCCCTTTGTATTTCATTGTGGGGACACTAAATACCACCCTGCCCGATACTTATGACTGCGTTTGTTATTCTCTTCCGTTTTAGCATCCATCTTTTTTTATTCTTCCATTAAACTCCTTTTCTTCTTCTGTCTGTACACCTAGTCCTTTCATCGCTGAGGGAGCACTTTCTTATGGGATTATTTTTCACTGGGAAGTTGCAACGCTTTCGATTCCACGCATTTCCTCTCTTCTTTCCCTCAAGGGTAAATCTAATACATACCGTCCACTAAAGCAAAATAAGAATGAGAGAGACGGAAATAATATGATAACAAGGATAGATAGAGGAAATGCGTGACTAACGATGGTATTTTGATCCCTTTGTAAAAGAATGTGACTAGAATTGTTTCTAATTTGTGTCTCCACATTTAGAAATACCGTACGGGGCACACAGTCACGGGCGACTCTGGATAGCTATGTTTACAGACCCGAGAGGAGGAAAGTAGCCAATAGGCGACATGGAAGACGGCCAATGTCCCTCGAGATCTCTTAGCTATACACAAACCACTAACGAAGTAAGTAACGGGCGTATCTTTTAATGAGCGAGTCTTCTCGTCCGAAGGGAGGGATTAAATTATCCCCGTGTCCCGCCATTGCCCGTTATAGTATACACCCGCGGAGCAGCCTTTACGCGGGTGTGTACTTCCCCTCCTCGCATCTCTTCCCACACAGAAGGTCATCCACCACCATCTTGGGTATATGTGTGGGAGTTGGCATTGAATTGGCGAGAGGGCAAATATGTACCAGAGTCATTCAACACCTTATTAACTACCTAGTTACTCATCTAAGAAATACTAGGTTTGCGTCCCATGCGAATGGGTGTAAAGATCACAAGGAAGAGATTAAAACTCACAAAAAAGTCCACATTGACGATCGGACTAAATCATGACGTCATTAGATTCCAGCGCGTCATTTCAGACGCGCCTCTGATTGGTGGAAGAGTAGACGTCATTTTGGTAGCCTCATAGGGATTACGTAAACTAAAAAAATATATATTAAAAAAATAAAATAAGGATCTCTTGTTACCAAAGTTATAAGAATAGATGAGAAAAATAACGAAAAGATAACGATGCCGAAATAGATAGATAGGCTTTAAAATTACCACCAAAAAGGTTTCCCAAATTACGACTAGCTATGGTGGCAAAAAGCTTCAGGACACGTGTAGTATAAAAGTACTTAGGCTTTTAATAACCTGCATATGAAAGATTTTCTTTTCACGCGATATACGCACATCAACCAAACGAGTTGACTGTGAGGTTGTAATAGAGCTACGCATTTTTTGCCCACGCACTGAAGGGTGGTCATTAGTGTATTATGCAATCGCATCTCATTTCCACAAGTGCATCTACACTAAGGATGGGCACATATTTAGGACGGAAATGTAAAATAAAAAGGAATGAAGTGACAAAAAGTTAATAAGGATAATAATGAAAGCAATTTTACGCTTCACAAAGGGATAGACAGCGAGGTCATGGACGAAGACCTTATTAACAAGGCCCAACCGTAATGCTTATTTTAAATCGTCAGAAAGAAGCTTGTAAATTCTACTTGAAAAAAATAAACTCAATTTTAATGCAAATATTAAACGAATTTTAGATATAAATTTATAAGATTGTTTATCAATGATGATGGGAAAGATTAGTTCTTCTTGATGGAAACGTTTGTACGCCCATCTCGTCGCCCAGCGTGATTTTTAAGGATTTCTATTTATAATTAGTTTAGACCAGGATTTGGCTCGATGATTTTGAGTGTTGATATTTTAATTGTTAATTTGATCAGATATGGTTAGGTTTATTTAGGTAGCGAACCATAGTCACGTAGACTAACTTTGGCCTAAACTAATTAACAGCTAAAAGAAGAGACACTTAAAAATTACCTACTCTAAATTTACTATAAACTAATCAGCAGCTAAAATAAAAGCACTCAGAAATCCCCTAGCCTAGTCTTGGCCTAAACTAATTAACAGCTAAAAACACAGAAATCATCTAGCCTAAGCTTGGCCTAAACCAATTAACAGCAAAAATAAAAACATTTAAAAATCACCTAGCCTAACTATGGCCTAAACTAATTAACAACAAAAAGAAACTTCAAATTCACCTTGCCTAACTATGGCCTACACTAATTAACAAGCTAAAATAAAACACTTCAAAATCACCTGGTCTAAACCCTTACCTCAACTAATTAACAGCTAAAATATAGACACCTAAATCACCTTGCTTAACCTTGGCCTAAACTAATTAAAAACTAAAAAAAAACATTCAAAAATCACCTAGCCTAACTATGGCCTAAACTAATTAACAACAAAAAGAAACTTCAAAATCACCTCGCCTAAACTAATTAACAAGCTAAATAAAACACTTCAAAATCACATCGCCTAACTATTGCAGCTAAATTAGAAACACTTAAATCACCTAGCGTAACCTTGGACTAAACCAATTAACAGCTAAAATAGAATCACTTAAAATCACCTAACCTAACCCTGGCTTAAGCTAATTAACATCTAAAATAGGAGGACTTCAAAAGTTATGGACCTTGGAGTACACTTATTTCGATCACTGTGACATCATCTTAATAGGAAAATGTATGAAGGCGGAGAGATCAATGTTTATGTTTCATCCAAACCACCTGATTTCCCAAAGTCTTGGCCCCATCGCCTAATTAAACATTTAGGTAGAATTTTTTTTACTTTATTACAAAAGAAAATGACAATAATTTCTTGATGACCTCATATTATCTTTGTCTTTTTTTCTTAATTTCACTTCTAATGAGCTGTCCGCGCTTCCTTGGGAGTTGACTACGTTGGATTACATCCTTCATTTAAGAGACCTGTGGCCCTTGTACCCTGACCCTAATGTACTCCTCCCTGGCCTCGTCATATGAAGGGCCGAGGTCAGGTCAGGCGAAACGAGGACGCGAGAATGGCGGAAATTGAGGTCTGATGGCAGAGTAAGAAGTGTTCAACCTGTGAGTTGCGAGCGAGGTGGAATCGTCCCTCTCCGGTCACATGCGTGATAATTCTTCTTTTTCTTCTTATGATTCTTCTTCTTCTTCTTCTTCTTCTTCTTTCTTTTCTTTCTTCTTCTTCTTCTTCTTCTTCTTCTTCTTCTTCTTCTTCTTCTTCTTCTTCTTCTTCTTCTTCTTCTTCTTTATAAGATTCTTCTTTTCTTTTCTTTTGCTTTTCTTATTATTTTTACATTTGCTTCTTTTATTCTTCTTCTTCTTCATATTCGCATTCTTCGCATTCCTATCCTTTTTCTTCTTCTTCTTCTTCTTCTTCTTCTTCTTCTTCTTTGCATTAATCTTCTCCTTTTCTTCTTCTTTTCTTATTATTTTTAACCCCTTTGTTCTTTTTCTTCTTCGTATTCTTTTTCTTCGCATTCTTATTCTTCTTCGTATTCTTTTTCTTTTTTTCTTCTTCCTTTTAGTCGCATTCTTTTCTCGTCTTTCATCCTATTTTACTATTATTATTTTATTATTATAATTACTATTATCATTATTTAATTAAAACCAAGAAAACAAAACAAACGAGGACAGCTACCAAAACGTATGGGATGGGAATCGTAAATAACGTGGTGAAGTTAAGGGATGTGTGGAAGATACATAGCTCGAGTAGTCTAAAGAGGAGACGACTTGGGGCTCTCGAGATCGGGAGGGTGCATAACTCTCCTGAACCTATCTAGCCTCTATAATAAAGCCAGACAGACCCGTTTGAGGGTTAAATGAAATATATAACTAACGAGGGAATTTTCAACCAGGGAAGAAATTGAAGACGGGAATAAAGACTTGAAGTGAAAACCCGAATAAATGCAAATAATAAGGAATAACAAAGAATATAATCACAAGCCTCGTCACACCCGAAGTTGTATTAATAACCTAAAAGAGAAAGTTATTCATTCCTCTAATTATAAACGATAAAAAAACACTATTTAAAGACCAGACTTTAAACGAATTCTATTAATAAAACTTCTCATCAAAAAAACACTAAATAAATCCCTATTTTTGGCTCTTAAAATACCAAACATTCTTTTTGTGGAAACATTTTAAGGGCAAACATTTATTTATCTGCAGAATTTTCGTTTTAGGTGTTTTTTTTTTGTTACCGCAGGACACATTGTGACCTTGAAATTATGACGTCACGTAGGAAGCTTTGATTTCCTAAATGGCGCGAATTTGACGGCATAGGAGAAGCTCCGATTTCCTAACTCACGTGGATTTGAGTTCAGGAGAGGGGCACGGCTCCTCCTTGGTGGGAGGGGGTCGTGTTATTTTTAGGTATTTCGAGAATATGAGTGTAACACATGTTTGTTTGGGTGTCCATGTGAACGTTCTGATTTGTGTCATTTTAGCCCTCAGTCAGGTAGGTAGGTGTAGGGGGAAATTTTAAGCGTGTGCGCCAAAATTAGGACAAATCAATAAAACAAAAGTTCCCATTAGAATTTTGGAATATTACTTGGTATCTTTAAGTATTTTGTAATCTCCTTTTTAAATGATCAAATCGAAATGGTAAAATCAAAGAATTTTGTGGCTCATATAAGGTTTTTGATTTGTTGTTAATTGCTCCCGAGGAGCAGGTGACCACTGTCCCCTCCGACCCCTTTTGGGAGATATAGCACAGCCGCGCTTTCTGTGTGACTGTCCCGAGGGACAAGACTAGAGTGGAGGGAGGCTGTTGCATGCCGTGGGAATTTTATAGCCCCCCTCCCCATGTGGTAATGGTCCAGGCAACAGTTGTTAGGAAGTGGAAGTTCAATTGCAACTTTACTGCACACCGGATACATCCAAACGAGGTGGTCCCACTCCATGATTGCATCCGCGCAGGGTGGTCGTGTCGCATCCACTTGGACTCTATTTGTCCCTGTCCTACAGGCCTACAGTTTTTTAAAAAAAACAGCCTTGCCTGCTGGGCATGCTGCCCTCCATAAGCAGTACAGCCTTATGAACTTGATAACGGCTGCAGGTCAGGCCATTACACGCATAGAAGGTGAAGTTGAATGAATATAGATAGAATTTAATAATATATATAATAATAAGAGGTATTTATAATGCACCCTTTGGGGCTGTTAGCCCTCTCAGAGCGCAGGTTGTGTATCGAGTGTAGAGAAAGTTTACAGGGGAGAGAAAGCGATCAAGAGCTTTGAGAATGGGATTGATCGTCGGGGTAATCAAAGACGCTCACACAACAACCTATCCCTGAAGCCATTAAGTAAGAAAAAGAAAGACACGAGAATGTAAAATAAGAAAGAATAATAGAAACAAATAGAGGTGAGGAACAAGGAAAGAGTAAAAGAAAGAAATAGATAAAGAATTAAGAAGAGGTAAGGAAATAAATACACAGATTTATAAGAGGCGGATGGTTGGGTAGTTAAGTAAAACGTTCGTCATAAATGTTTATGGTCCCTAAGTACACACATATGAACGTGTGTACCTCGACACATATCCTCATTTTCAGTCGGTATCTTTGTACACAAGGTTCGGGAGGGAAGGAATGTGGGAAGATGAGAAGGACCGGAAGAGGGAGTGAGTAGTCGGAATGGGAACGAGAGATAGCGAACACAGGAGGTGGGGAGTAAAGCGAGAATGATGGGAATGTTATCCTTTAAAAAGAGAGAGAAAGAGAAGATAGAGAAAAAGAGTGAAATAGAGAAACGTAGAGAGGACAGAGAGAAGGAGCGAGTAGGGAAAAAGAGATGGACAGAGAGAAAAAAGCGAGAGAAAGTAAGAGAAAAAGTGCCATTGACTAAGAAAAAGAGAGACAGGAGAATATAAAAGAAGAAATAAAGCATAATAGAAGAAAAGAAATAGAGGTGAGGAATAAGAAAACAGCAAAAGAAAGAAATAGATAAAGAAATAAAGAATTAAGAAGGCGTAGGGAATTAAATAGACAAATTTATAAGAGGTTGATGGTTGGGGTAAAACGGTGGTCATAAATGTTGACGGGGAATTTAGTTGTTTGCACAACTTCGATGAATTTTAAATTAAAGCTCTATATACCCTATTAACTACAGGGCTATTTTCAATAGCAACGATGAATTTTTAAATTAAAGCATTATATATCCTGTTGACTACATGAATTTTTAAATTAAAGCTCTATATACACTATTGACTGACTACAGGGCTATTTTCAATAGCAACGATGAATTTTTAAATTAAAGCATTATATATCCTGTTGACTACATGAATTTTTTAAATTAAAGCTCTATATACACTATTGACTGACTACAGGGCTATTTTTAATAGCGTCGATGAATTTTTAAATTAAAGCATTATATATCCTGTTGACTACATGAATTTTTAGATTAAAGCTCTATATACACTATTGACTGACTACAGGGCTATTTTCAATAGCAACGATGAATTTTTAAATTAAAGCATTATATATCCTGTTGACTACATGAATTTTTAGATTAAAGCTCTATATACACTATTGACTGACTACAGGGCTATTTTCAATAGCAACGATAAATTTTTAAATTAAAGCATTATATATCCTGTTGACTACATGAATTTTTAGATTAAAGCTCTATATACACTATTGACTGACAACAGGGCTATTTTCAATAGCAACGATGAATTTTTAAATTAAAGCATTATATATCATGTTGACTACATGAATTTTTAAATTAAAGCTCTATATACACTATTGACTGACTACAGGGCTATTTTCAATAGCAACGATGAATTTCTTAATTAAAGCATTATATATCCTGTTGACTACATGAATTTTTAAATTAAAGCTCTATATACACTATTGACTGACTACAGGGCTATTTTCAATAGCGTCGATGAATTTTTAAATTAAAGCATTATATATCCTGTTGACTACATGAATTTTTAGATTAAAGCTCTATATACACTATTGACTGACTACAGGGCTATTTTCAATAGCAACGATGAATTTTTAAATTAAAGCATTATATATCCTGTTGACTACATGAATTTTTAGATTAAAGCTCTATATACACTATTGACTGACTACAGGGCTATTTTCAATAGCAACGATGAATTTTTAAATTAAAGCATTATATATCCTGTTGACTACATGAATTTTTAGATTAAAGCTCTATATACACTATTGACTGACTACAGGGCTATTTTCAATAGCAACGATGAATTTTTAAATTAAAGCATTATATATCCTGTTGACTACATGAATTTTTAAATTAAAGCTCTATATACACTATTGACTGACTACAGGGCTATTTTCAATAGCAACGATGAATTTTTAAATTAAAGCATTATATATCCTGTTGACTACATGAATTTTTAGATTAAAGCTCTATATACACTATTGACTGACTACAGGGCTATTTTCAATAGCAACGATGAATTTTTAAATTAAAGCATAATATATCCTGTTGACTACATGAATTTTTAAATTAAAGCTCTATATACACTATTGACTGACTACAGGGCTATTTTCAATAGCGTCGATGAATTTTTAAATTAAAGCATTATATATCCTGTTGACTACATGAATTTTTAGATTAAAGCTCTATATACACTATTGACTGACTACAGGGCTATTTTCAATAGCAACGATGAATTTTTAAAATAAAGCATTATATATCCTTTTTACTACATGAATTTTTAGATTAAAGCTCTATATACACTATTGACTGACTACAGGGCTATTTTCAATAGCAACGATGAATTTTTAAATTAAAGCATTATATATCCTGTTGACTACATGAATTTTTAGATTAAAGCTCTATATACACTATTGACTGACTACAGGGCTATTTTCAATAGCAACGATGAATTTTTAAATTAAAGCATTATATATCCTGTTGACTACATGAATTTTTAAATTAAAGCTCTATATACACTATTGACTGACTACAGGGCTATTTTCAATAGCGTCGATGAATTTTTAAATTTAAGCATTATATATCCTGTTGACTACATGAATTTTTAGATTAAAGCTCTATATACACTATTGACTGACTACAGGGCTATTTTCAATAGCAACGATGAATTTTTAAATTAAAGCATTATATATCCTGTTGACTACATGAATTTTTAAATTAAAGCTCTATATACACTATTGACTGACTACAGGGCTATTTTCAATAGCAACGATGAATTTTTAAATTAAAGCATTATATATCCTGTTGACTACATGAATTTTTAGATTAAAGCTCTATATACACTATTGACTGACTACAGGGCTATTTTCAATAGCAAAGATGAATTTTTAAATTAAAGCATTATATATCCTGTTGACTACATGAATTTTTAGATTAAAGCTCTATATACACTATTGACTGACTACAGGGCTATTTTCAATAGCAACGATGAATTTTTAAATTAAAGCATTATATATCCTGTTGACTACATGAATTTTTAGATTAAAGCTCTATATACACTATTGACTGACTACAGGGCTATTTTCAATAGCAACGATGAATTTTTAAATTAAAGCATTATATATCCTGTTGACTACATGAATTTTTAGATTAAAGCTCTATATACACTATTGACTGACTACAGGGCTATTTTCAATAGCAACGATGAATTTTTAAATTAAAGCATTATATATCCTGTTGACTACATGAATTTTTAGATTAAAGCTCTATATACACTATTGACTGACTACAGGGCTATTTTCAATAGCAACGATGAATTTTTAAATTAAAGCATTATATATCCTGTTGACTACATGAATTTTTAAATTAAAGCTCTATATACACTATTGACTGACTACAGGGCTATTTTCAATAGCAACGATGAATTTTTAAATTAAAGCATTATATATCCTGTTGACTACATGAATTTTTAAATTAAAGCTCTATATACACTATTGACTGACTACAGGGCTATTTTCAATAGCGTCGATGAATTTTTAAATTAAAGCATTATATATCCTGTTGACTACATGAATTTTTAGATTAAAGCTCTATATACACTATTGACTGACTACAGGGCTATTTTCAATAGCAACGATGAATTTTTAAATTAAAGCATTATATATCCTGTTGACTACATGAATTTTTAGATTAAAGCTCTATATACACTATTGACTGACTACAGGGCTATTTTCAATAGCAACGATGAATTTTTAAATTAAAGCATTATATATCCTGTTGACTACATGAATTTTTAAATTAAAGCTCTATATACACTATTGACTGACTACAGGGCTATTTTCAATAGCAACGATGAATTTTTAAATTAAAGCATTATATATCCTGTTGACTACATGAATTTTTAAATTAAAGCTCTATATACACTATTGACTGACTACAGGGCTATTTTCAATAGCGTCGATGAATTTTTAAATTAAAGCATTATATATCCTGTTGACTACATGAATTTTTAGATTAAAGCTCTATATACACTATTGACTGACTACAGGGCTATTTTCAATAGCAACGATGAATTTTTAAATTAAAGCATTATATATCCTGTTGACTACATGAATTTTTAGATTAAAGCTCTATATACACTATTGACTGACTACAGGGCTATTTTCAATAGCAACGATGAATTTTTAAATTAAAGCATTATATATCCTGTTGACTACATGAATTTTTAGATTAAAGCTCTATATACACTATTGACTGACTACAGGGCTATTTTCAATAGCAACGATGAATTTTTAAATTAAAGCATTATATATCCTGTTGACTACATGAATTTATAGATTAAAGCTCTATATACACTATTGACTGACTTCAGGGCTATTTTCAATAGCGTCGATGAATTTTTAAATTAGAGCATTATATATCCTGTTGACTACATGAATTTTTAGATTAAAGCTCTATATACACTATTGACTGACTACAGGGCTATTTTTAATAGCAACGATGAATTTTTAAATTAAAGCATTATATATCCTGTTGACTACATGAATTTTTAGATTAAAGCTCTATATACACTATTGACTGACTACAGGGCTATTTTCAATAGCAACGATGAATTTTTAAATTAAAGCATTATATATCCTGTTGACTACATGAATTTTTAGATTAAAGCTCTATATACACTATTGACTGACTACAGGGCTATTTTCAATAGCAACGATGAATTTTTAAATTAAAGCATTATATATCCTGTTGACTACATGAATTTTTAAATTAAAGCTCTATATACACTATTGACTGACTACAGGGCTATTTTCAATAGCAACGATGAATTTTTAAATTAAAGCATTATATATCCTGTTGACTACATGAATTTTTAGATTAAAGCTCTATATACACTATTGACTGACTACAGGGCTATTTTCAATAGCAACGATGAATTTTTAAATTAAAGCATTATATATCCTGTTGACTACATGAATTTTTAGATTAAAGCTCTATATACACTATTGACTGACTACAGGGCTATTTTCAATAGCAACGATGAATTTTTAAATTAAAGCATTATATATCCTGTTGACTACATGAATTTTTAGATTAAAGCTCTATATACACTATTGACTGACTACAGGGCTATTTTCAATAGCAACGATGAATTTTTAAATTAAAGCATTATATATCCTGTTGACTACATGAATTTTTAAATTAAAGCTCTATATACACTATTGACTGACTACAGGGCTATTTTCAATAGCGTCGATGAATTTTTAAATTAAAGCATTATATATCCTGTTGACTACATGAATTTTTAAATTAAAGCTCTATATACACTATTGACTGACTACAGGGCTATTTTTAATAGCAACGATGAATTTTTAAATTAAAGCATTATATATCCTGTTGACTACATGAATTTTTAGATTAAAGCTCTATATACACTATTGACTGACTACAGGGCTATTTTCAATAGCAACGATGAATTTTTAAATTAAAGCATTATATATCCTGTTGACTACATGAATTTTTAAATTAAAGCTCTATATACACTATTGACTGACTACAGGGCTATTTTCAATAGCAACGATGAATTTTTAAATTAAAGCATTATATATCCTGTTGACTACATGAATTTTTAGATTAAAGCTCTATATACACTATTGACTGACTACAGGGCTATTTTCAATAGCAACGATGAATTTTTAAATTAAAGCATTATATATCCTGTTGACTACATGAATTTTTAAATTAAAGGTCTATATACACTATTGACTGACTACAGGGCTATTTTCAATAGCAACGATGAATTTTTAAATTAAAGCATTATATATCCTGTTGACTACATGAATTTTTAGATTAAAGCTCTATATACACTATTGACTGACTACAGGGCTATTTTCAATAGCAACGATGAATTTTTAAATTAAAGCATTATATATCCTGTTGACTACATGAATTTTTAAATTAAAGCTCTATATACACTATTGACTGACTACAGGGCTATTTTCAATAGCAACGATGAATTTTTTAAATTAAAGCATTATATATCCTGTTGACTACATGAATTTTTAAATTAAAGCTATATATACTCTATCGATTTACTACAGGGCTATTTTCAATAGCGTCGATGAATTTTTAAATTAAATCTTTATATATCCTGTTGAATACATGAATTTTTAAATTAAAGCTCTATATACACTATTGATTCACTACAGGGCTATTTTCAATAGCAACGATGAATTTTTAAATTAAAGCTTTATATAGCCTGTTGCATACAGGGCTATTTTGAATAGCGTTTAAAGGGTGCATTTTTAGTATATCCGCCCACACAAGTTAAAGAAATTGTTTTTAAAATCAGTTGAAGAGTAAACAATAATACTGAACACTTTGCTTCTTTAAGATCAGTCAATTTTCATAATCTTTGAGGTTTTTCTAACACTTTACAACGCCCTATTTTATAAACATTTAACATTCCCCACGCAGACTATAATAAAATTAGAGATATTCTTTTTATTGGTTCTTAATTCCCTAAAGATAAGGACAAAAAAAATTACCGAAGAAATAAAATTTTATTTGAGCTTTACGAAAAAATAAACAAATCTTTTGCATAACTAAGCATAAGACAACAAACCTAAAAAAAAAATCTGATTTTCTTTCATCAGTGAGACTTGTGTTGCTGCATAGCCGACGACATAGATACCATGAATCAAGGTTCTATTCTGTGACCTTTAGAGTCGGACACCACTACTACTATATCAGTGCGAGAAGTAAAATGCTTATTAGAACCCACAGATAAGTGTGTACATACTTAGGAACCTGCATGATATGCATGTACACTCGTAGATAAGTATTTACCATATCAATTTAGATAGATTAAATACATGTACTGTAGACCCAAGTTTGAAGTGACCTTAATCTTATGACCTCTCGGAGTGGCCTTGAGTGGACACTAGAATCTTTGCTGTTCCTAGTTCTGTAGTTCCTAGTACAATATTTAACCAAGTTCATCACTGAGAACAACGACTCAACACTAAGTAGATGAAATTGTTGATACAATTTAACAAGATAAAAAAAAGCGATATCAAAATAGGTCAAATAGCATGAATATAGCGGCATTATAATGGTGGAGTTCGGTGCCTATCAATAGCGTATCACTTTCCTTTTATCACTTTTTTATTACTACTGTTTGCTCTTTCTTTATTACGTTTTATTTAGTATTGTTTTTCATTGAGGTGAAAACTTCCACTTAGTAGCGATGGGGTGTTTTAGGTGAGTTTCCCGTGTCGAAATAAGTGATAGGTGTGTCATTTAGGGCACGCGTGCCCAGGGTACCTCACTACTGCTCGAGGTCATTTGAGTTCCAAAGACCTTGGCATGTCGGCCATGATGTAGCCGAGTGGAAGCATCACTTCCTACCCCCGAATTGGGGTGCCCCATCTAGACGTGTGCATCTGGTTCCTGTAGAAGAGGCACCTCCTTCCGAGCCACAGTTTCCTGGGTAGTTTCAGACTAGATTGAAACTACCTAGGCTTCATTACTTCTAGATATTTCTTTACAAGCCCTCCCTCTCCCCCTCATCTATTTTTATTTGACCAGTGGCTAATTTTGCAGGCTAGTCGCCGATCAGTTTCCATCCAGTTATCCAGATGGAGGGGAGGAGGTCACCCCTCTTTCTAGGCTTCAGTTGGGGCGATATTGCCCCCTTTTCCCCTTTCTGATGCCCCAGCTTTGTTTTATATTAATACTCGCCGCAGGGGGAGGCAGATTCTGGAGAATTTCGTGCCCTCCTGGCCCAACCCCCCTCAGCGCCTTGCACTCACAGCTCTAATACCTTCAGGAGGAGGATCTGGCACCTAATATCTTCCACATATTTTCACTTCATCCACTTTCACCACTTTCTTGACAGGCGGAGATGCCCTCGTTTGTTAACATTTCTCCCCTATTTTCTTTCCTTGCCTCTGCTCTCTTCCCTTCTTCGTCTGTACTATTCATTCCTTCTATTATCTCTCCGTTCTTAGGTTGGCGTTTATGTGCTCTTCCTGAGGGGCCCCAACCCCACTCTTGTTGTCGCTATCGGGTCCCACCTTCTGCTTTGGTGGTTGGGATGAGAAGGGCCCCTTTTGGGGAAGTGGCGGAGGAATAATTTTACCTAGCGAGGTCCAACCAGAGAACTTCAAAACTTTGAAGAGAAGAATTTTATTTTTCAAACTTTTCTTTCACCTTCAAAATCTTCAAGTTTCTATGTTTTGAAGTGTTTTCGGAGCAGTGATTGGAAACACCTTCGCATTTCGCTTCAAATCAGGTGAGTAACTGGTCCTCTTTATTTTAAAACGCCCCATCAACCGATCCAAATTCCCCCATTTTAAAAATGCTCCTAAATTCAAAATTCCTAACTAATTTCAAGCTAATCAAAACAATAGAGTGTCACCGGAAACAAACCTCTCTTCCAAGCGCGTGAATTTTCAATCTGACGCAAGTTTCTTTTATTAAACTTTTATTTTTAAACATTCAAGCTTGTTCAATTCGTCTTCAAACCCTTTATTTTCAAATATTCTAGCTAATCAAAACGAGGGACTTTGACATCTGAACTAAACCTTTCTTTAAATCTTCGATCCATTTATTTCAAACGTTCAAAGGAATCAATTCCTCATTTCTATAACTACACTACCGAGCAAAATAAGAGAACGATTTTCCTTTATAAATAGATGTTCCAAAATATGATGAGTAGGTAAATGTAATTTCCATGGTGCATAAACTCATGCATTTAATATATTTTAGAAAGATTTAATATGATACAATGGTATATTCAAGAATTTATAATAAATTAACTAAGAAAATAAAGTATTGGCATTTGTAAACTAAACAAGATTTCGCAACGATGAAACTTAAAACTTTTAATACGAGATGAGGAAGTCTTTGTTTTCTATTACTTCGGCGCAACAACGGCCACAAAACCTCAGCAGTTTCTTGCAAAATTCTGGTGTTATTTTGTTCCATTCTTGTTCAATTTTCCTCCATAAATCCATTACAGTTGAAGGCTGCTGGTCTCAAACTTTGTCTCCACTAAGCTTCCTTGACTTTCTCAATTGGGTTAAGGTCCTGGCTCTGAGCAGGCCACTTCATTACTTTGATATCTTCATGTTTGAGCGAAGGTATAACATGTTGTACGATGTTTAGGTACACATTCGCATTTACCGTTCCAATTGTTCATACTAGCGGACCAACTCCTTCAGATAAAAACATCCTCCATAACATGACGCTGCTTTCTCAATGCCCGGCAAACTTTTCAACACATTTAGGGTTAAATCTGTCACCTGCAGCGCGTCTTACAAAGCGTCTAGCATCAGATCTAACTAAATTAAATTTACTTCCGTCGCTAAAATGAGTTCTCTCCCAATCTTCATCTTTCCAAACAACATGAGGCTCAGCATATTCGAGTTTTGCCTACTGGTTCTTCGTACTGATGATTGGTTTTGTGGTGGAAAACGAAATTTCAAACCAGATGTATTGAGGCGACGGGAGATTGGAAAAAGGCTCACTTCTTGGCAACTATTGGTCTTAATTCTTCGAGAATTTCCTGTGGCCATATCGAAGGGATCCTTCATAGAGAATCAGCTAATAGCTCGGTCTTCTCGTACGGTGATTATGCTGGGTCGACCTACTTTTTCATGAGATTTATAGGTTTAGTTTTCATAGTATAACTTCAGGACGCGCGAAATCACATTCTTAAGACCTTCTTACGTCTCTTGAGGTCCCAATAAAAGTCCCCCACGAAGTCTTGACTCGAACATTTCTCTGACCGAGCTCAGGAGTCCCTTTCGCGTCTGGCGGCATCTCTGCAGAGAGAGTACGACAACAATGGCGGTTGTACAGTTCTTATCTACTGAGCAAAATGTTGTCAGATGATTTCAAGAAACTTCTACATAGAATATTCCTTATTTTGCAAGTGTCAATATTTTATTTGGTTAATTCAGTATAATTTCTTGAATATACTATTGTATTATATGAAATCTTCATAAAATACATATATGAAATGCAATGCCTTTATCTACCACAAAACCGCAGAGATTGAAGTCAAGAGGGAACAAGTCTGGTGGCGATTTGGTTAGCCAAGGAAACACTGATCGATGCGATATTATTGTCTCATGAAAACAATCTTGAGGCCACATCGTGAATGCAGAAGCGAGAAGTGAAGTCTCCTCATCTTCCTGAAACCATTTATTAGGTAACGTTTCATTTACAAACACAAGAAGGGACATTAGCCCTGTTCAAAAATCAATTTGTTCTTATTTTTATTGGTTGCTGTACATTCCCCATTAGAATTGACCTGAAAAAGCCAAAAATCACAACTATTTTGACCTTGGATGTTGGAAAGCATTGCCGTCTCGAGCTTCAAATTTTCTACCTTGAAATGGGACAAAAGCACCCGTTCTGGGGTCTTTGAATCAAGTTTTGTACTTTAACTTTTGATCTAAACAAGATAGAGCAACAAATTAGGTATAAAATGCAAGATCATAAAATTAATAGATATTTATTAATAATAATAAATCAATAATAATTATTATCTATCATTTTCCAAGAAATAACAGAAACTCAATCAGAATCAAGCAAACCATCAAGTTACAACTTCACAATGGCTTTAAGCAAGGAGCTGAGGTTGCTCCGTGGGGGCGCACAGTTGATATCTCAAAACTTCCATGTATTGTCTACAGGCAGGTGTCAACTAGGCCATCTACCGGATCTTTCACTGATACTTTCCTGGTTAGATACCCTTCTGCTTTTATCAGTGGTTTTCAGCTTTCCAACAACAGGTGCTCTAGTATTTCCTTAAACTTCAGAATTTACCTGAAAATGCAGGAAGGCCCAAGATTCTAGACCTTGCATATGAAACAAGTGAATCAATCATCCCATTCTGGCAGATGACTAGGATCAAGACAATGACTAAGTACAACGCAATGGGGCTTTTCATCAAACTACACGAGAAACATCGTTCTATGATGAAAAGAAAAGAAAGAGCATTTGTGCTAGAATTATACAGCTTGTTTGATATAGAACATCTAGATGCAAGCCAGAATTTTCAGAACAACAGACTGTCCAGACAGAAGAAATATGAAGATATTAGGCTCTACGAAGACTAAAAGATTGAAAGGAAAGTTCATATGTCTGATCATGGCAATATTTTTCAGACAAGATCCTTGCACCAAACAGCGACAAAGAAGTACTTCATTATAGACAAGAACAAGGTAAAACTAATTACTTTGAACGTCACAAAAAGTTTTAAGATTCACTACATTGTGATATTTTGCATGTAGATACTTAGCAATTGCTGTCTTAATAAGTTGTACTATTTTATAGCTGCAGCAGAACAAGTAGCAGTTGTTCATGTGACTGACATTACCTGTGGTGACTCAACTGACAACGACACTAGCACAAGAGACATGGATTACCATTAGCCTTGTCCTGGATGTTCTCACCATCAAGAGTGTGACTAGTATGACTTTGGCGTTTCCAAGGGAGGTCATAGAATGGCATATTATCTAGAATACAGCTGATTGTCTTGGTTTATAAGACAATCAAGTCACTACCATGGTTTCTACCACTTTGAAAACTTCGGAGGCTCATTTGGATAACTTCGTTATCTTAACTTCAACAACACTTCATAAGTGAATGCTGTCTAAGTGTAACATCAGCCAGAGCCCTATATCCAGGTTTTGTGAAAACCCCAACTATAGGCCTTGCTTAAAGAGATTTTGGGTGGTGAATCTGGAAGTACTGTGGTGGAGCGAATGTGAGTGTGTGTAAAAGGGCCATTCTCCCACCCCTTTTCTCAGTACCCTCTCCCTCCCTCTGTAAGAATGTGTGTGTGAGTGGGAATGAGGTTTTTATATTTTCTCTTTGTATATATATGTATTTGATTTCATGTATTAAAATTGTTTTCTCTCTCTCAGATTGTACTTTGCTTAAAATAATCTTTTATCAAAATTGTACTTTGTTTAAAATAATCTTTTATCAAAAGATTATATTTTGAAAGAGTAGTTTTTAGAGTTAAATATTTGGAGAATTGTTGATGCTGAGGATTGTTTGGATATACATTTAGAGGTAAGATAGTCAATAAATTTACTCGGGTAATGCCCACTTATTAGTTTCCCTTCCATGTATAAGTAAATGGATCATAAACGGAGGATATATCTCTTCTTCAGAGAGTGGAAGCTTGGACAGACTGCAAGAAGGGTTCTCTAGACGAGTGCTCTGCCCAGCCCTGAGACGGAGGGCTTTCATACCTCGCTAAACACCTGGACCACCATACCCGCCTTCGTTGACAATCCTGCCTCCTTCTAAGTTAGCCTACTACCACCCACCTCCAGCACACAAGTGATAGCGCGTGCCCCTTTTCGTTCGGTTGTTGTTGTGTTTTTTTTTTGTTTTGTGTAGATATATAAGTAAATTTGTTGTATTCGCCTGTTATAAAATTCTCTTTTGGTATCGTATTTGGATTGGGGAATTTGGCCTCATTTTGAAGTGTGCACACTTCCCTTGTAAATATAAATTGCTGTAAATATAACTGTAACTATCATTGTACTTTTTTTGTAAGTAAAGGGACTGTATATACAATCCGTTTCATTTTCCCTCGATTTCTCACGTCCGGACAGTGTAGGAAGCGGGTTGGATCGATTGGGATTAAAGATATATTTTCGGCCCGCTACAGTACCTCAGAGACTTTAGCTTTGCTAGTGTCTGGTCCACCTTCATACAGTGAAGATAAGTTATTGGGACTACCTGTCACTGACAATTCTTCTGGCACATCTCAGGTTGAGTGCCCAAAGGATTTCCTGAAGCTAGGGAAACTTACGGATAATGTTACTCCCATTGTTTTTGACACTACATCCAGTATCAGTGGAGTTCACAGAGGAGCTGTCAAACTGCGAGAGAAAATGCTGAACAAAAAGGAGTTTTATCTGGCTTGCCGACATCACATCCTAGAAATCATAGTAAGAGTAGTTAGGGAGAGGCTCTTTTGGGAAGTTAAAGGGGCCAGATAATTCCTGGTTTGAGCATCTGAAGGATGTTTGGACGAACATGTCTAAGGAAAAAACAAAGATGCTGGCTATCAACAGAAAATGAAAGAAGGAAAAGAAGAAAAACAGTGAAGAAATAATCAAAGATATTCTACCGGTAGAAAGGCTTCTAAGAACTGACTTCAGAGAAATAGCTAATTGACAGTAATTTTTCTTGGAGGAACGCCTCCTCGAGGCACCATTCATCAGGCCAGATGGCTGGCCAGAAACATGTACTCCATGAAAATGCTGATGTTTACAGATCAACTTGAGTACGATGGAGACACCGTATCAAAGCTGGATGAAAGATTCAACACCTTGAATGATCTAAGTCTGATCCAGGACATGCTTAAGGAGAAAAAAAACTGACCTATATAGTGCTTGCTGATGTAGTAGTTAATAAGATGGAAAATCACAAATGGTACCTACCGCAGGAAGTCGTACCATTTTCCCCTCTCAACAGTAGATTGAGTGACACATTGAGGCACGATATCGCTGTCCACTTACATACCACAGCTTCAGAATAGGAAAGTCTCTATTTCAGAGGGTTACAAATAAGAATACCCTGGTTGATCTCATTGGCCCAGAATCACATTTCCTGCAGGAAAATGTACAGGAACCAATGAAAATAAGAAAAATTGATTTTTGAACTGGCTTATCGAAACATACTAACGTATCTTTCAGCAGTAACTGACTTTGCTTGACCTGTTTCATATTCTTCAGAATATTCAAAAGGGAATAGTTCATAAATCTTTTTCCTACTCAGTCGAAATACAGCGGGTATCTTCGAGGAATCTAATGGTGTTCATTATAGCACCTCAAATATACATCGTCGCTGGATATTTTTCTAATTCTAGAATCTTTCTGCGAAAAATCTCTTTAAATCTCAAGCAGTTACTTAGGAGGCACTATTATCTAATTTAATGGAAGTCTTCCAATCCTATATTACGGGAGAGGAGTTTTCATAAGTTTTTTAAGTGCATCTACCAATGTTAACATAAGAAGGGCAGGTTGCTATCCAACTCTGCCTGTTTATTTGCTAATTTTTCGACCAGTGGGTGGGCTCACAACCTTTCCTAACCTATCCTAGAAGTGGGTGGCACCGGTGAATAGAAAAGGATTTTTTTTTATAGTATAACAGATTCCTAAGTAATTTTCTCGGCAGTGTTTTCGTTATTTTTGTCTGCATGGCGGATTCTTGCAGCAATACTATCGAAAGGTGGAAAGGTTAATTAAAAAAAATATTAAATCTGAGAGAGTTGGATATTGAGAACATCTGAGTTTTAACATTGTTTGGGTTATGGCATGCTTGGACGGCGAAAATTTGCTGTCGCATCGTCTATGGTCAAAAAATCAATTACAAAGTTGGGTTTTATATGATAGACTGGGGTAAACACAGCTGAGCTTTGAAAACAAAGTGTAACCTTTATGAACTGCTAAGAGTTTCATTCGTATCCGTCTATCTATTATCTATCTATCTATCAAATTATATTAAAATGTGTTTTTTTTCTAAGTATGGAAGTGAGAGATGGGCTTTCGTTTCATATAGCTATACTATAGTTACTTTCCTTTGTTAAGGCCTTTAACACCGTTTAATGTTTTCATTTCCTAAAAATTCTGATGGCTATTACACTCAATTTTCGTATTATATAAAGCTTTCAAAGAATGTATGGTCTCGGTAAAAGATCTGTGCTTAATCATCTATACAATGATAAGAATTCGTTGGCTAACTACGGTAAGCTTACCTAAACGTGCGCCTCCGCCTAGATAAGCCTAGTGAGGCTCCGTTATAAAATGTCCGAATTTCCTTTTGGGGAATAATTTTTATTTCACCCTTCTAGATTTAAGAATTAATGATATATGGCTGTTCAAAAACAGACACATCTTTACTGAGGGCCTATCTAGTGTTAATTAATGCTCTGTAATGATACATTGTGATTTCTGTTTTGACTATCTCGCTCTTGCTCGCTTATCGTTTTTGAGGACGTGGCCGCGACAGCATCTCGCATTACTTCTTCCTCAGACCTGCATCTCACGTTTCTAGTCGTCCCGACACGTGTATTAATTATACTCTTTAGGTCGTTGCACTCGGCTGCCTAGTATTACCTCTTCGTATATTTAGCTGTGTTTAAATTAAGTCAATTTTCTCCAAGCCGTTGACTCACTTGGCTCCCACCTCTCGAACAATGACTCTCTGATTAATTGCTATGACACAATTTGCCTCAGTTTCATTTATCTTCATCTCTTATTTTCTGATCATTTATCTTGCTCATAGTACTATTTGGCTTCCTCACTTGTTTTGCTCATAGTACTCTTCTGCCTTGCTTATTTCTTAGCCCAATGTCTTTTCCTCTCCCCATGAGTTCCTTTTCTCTGGTTCACACCCTTTGCTGACTCAACTTCGCTTTCATAACAATTTCCTCGACCCCTGAGGTAATACATTCAATTAGGAGTCAGGAGTTTCTCTTTCGCAACTATAGTGCAAAATCTTTTTCTGGAGGCCTACATTAGACACACAGATTCACTCTCACATATCAACTCTAGCTTTCTTTCCTCTGCTCTCTCTCTCTCTTTCTATCTCTGCTGGCTTTCTACTCTGTCGCTCACTGTATATAATTACAGATTATTTCGTTTGTAAGTTTATCATTTCTAACAAATTAGTTCTCTTAGGTGTCGCAGAGATTAGACGTTAGCCTAATCTTCGCTACCTATCTCTGCCCCGCTCAAATTCTGATCAACTCTCCTAACACCCAAATTCTCCTTTCCTTCTTGGTTTTGAAACTGTCTCTTAAATTTGTAGTTATTTATCGCCCACCTATGCACCCATCAGACAGATTCTTTGATCATTTTATGCGAATTTCTAAACTAGATCTCTTCGATCTTTTCTACCGCAACTCTGCTTATACTTTGAGACTTCAATATCCCTCATTATACTCTTATATCTCTGATTTCTTGACATATTTCAGCTTTACTCCTAGTCTCAACATATTTCTTCTCTCTCTCTCTTTTCACTTACTCCAACCACACTTATGGCCACGAAGTCCTCACTCGCAGTACCCTCCTTGATAACAAAAACAATCCACAGACAATGTTCAAGCTTATTATACGTCTCTATTTCCCTGTTATCATCCACTCTATTCCACATCACTAATGTCCGCTATTCTCCATTTTTCCCAGACAAGATAGTTAATATTCAAGCTGCTCTATCCTCTGGCCCGAATCTTTCCGTATGGTATTTCCACCAATTCTTCAACCACAACTCTTCTTTCGCGCCCTGGGGGCCCCTGAGGTAGTAATCTTACTCCTTATCTACTAAAAAGATAAAGAACTGTTCTCTTATTTATATGTGGTTTCATTCTATTATTTTATCGCTATGATGATAACAGGCAAGTTTACCTATTTTTCTCCCAGTTTCGTTTGCTGAGACCCATAAGTCTTCTATCCAGGCTCCGCAGGCTCGAAGAGAAGTTAAACGAGCTCTCGAGTCCTGTGGCAAACACCACCTCTACAGAAAGGCCAGGCCCGAATGTGGCAGAAACGCCAAAAGGAAAAAATAAAAAAGAAAAGAAAGACGAAAAAGGGAAAGAAGAAAGAGGAAGAGAGAGAAATAGAAGAACAAAAGGTAGAAGTTATTGAAAAGGATGACAAGTGGGAAAAGATGATAGACAAGAAGAAGAAGAAGAAGGAAAAATAAGACTGAAAAGACCATGACGGAGAAGAGAGAGGAATCGGAGAGCTTGCCTCCGAAAATGAAGAATCCGAGCTCAGCAGGCAAATGTGCCAGGGTCAGCCTTGTGGGTGATTCCCAGGCACGGGGCCTGCAGCCCCTGCTAGCGGCCCGCCTTCGCACAAGCGTTAAGGTGAGCTGCCTCCCAGGCTGTGGGAATAAGCAGATAAGAGCTGAGGCCGAGAAGTCTCAGATTTCTGAGACTTCAGTCGTTGCCCTTATGGTAAGTGGCAACGACCTCTACCTCAGAGGAGGTAGGGTAGGCCCTACAGGCAAGATTATGAAGACGGTTATGGGCGCTGTCGACGACTGTCGATTGAAAACCCGCAGACGCGTCGTGGTGAGGATGCTCCCGAGGTGGGGTCCAAGCCGGACTGCCTACGTGAGGAACGTGTCGCTAAACCGGCGCCTTGCAGACCTCTGTACGGCGGAGGGTGTCTTTTTTGTCGACCCCTACGCCGTATTCTATGGTAGAAAAGACCTCTACCAAAGGGATGGGGTGCACCTCTCCTTTAAGGGCTAGGCTTTCCTAGCCAACCTCATCCAGGATGTCGTGGAGCGCACCCAAAGGAGTGTCCGGCCCATTGGGATGGCGGACGTGCGCCAGTACGCCCGAGTCGCTCCCCAAACAACCTTCTCGGAGGTTGTCAAAAATGGTGCCACCGCGACAACCAAGAAGCCGGGAAACGGAAGAGTATAGGGGGTCCTACATTAGGGGACTCCCTGAAAGTTCTTCTGTTCAATGCGAGGTCCATCAGGAACAAGTTTCCTGAGCTCCGTGGCCTCGTAGCGACGGAAGAACCCGAAATGGTAGCCATAACAGAATCGTGGTTAAAAACATCAAACCAAGACTTTGAAGGTGAATTCACGGTTCCTGGCTACAAACTCTTCCACAAAGATAGGCCAGACAGAGAGGGTGGTGGTGTAATGTTGTATGTCAAGGATACAATCAAATCTACGAACTCCAACATTATATCCGATCACGAGCTTCTAGGCGTTGACCTAGAGATAGGTCCTGTCAGATACAGGACCCTGCTGCTTTACAGACCCCCCTTCGTAACCCGTTGAGAAGGACAGGGAACTGTACCAGCTGCTGGGTGAGCTTGTTCGAGGCAGAGTGTGCATCGTTATGGGCGACTTCAACAGACAAGTTGACTGGGAAACCAAAGCAGCCTGTGGCAAGAGCGCGCTACTCCTGGAGTTCGCCAACAACGAGTTCCTCACTCAATGGGTCAGAGAACCGACGAGAGGAGACAATATCCTCGACTTAGGCTTCACCTCTGAGGATGATATCGTTGACGATCTCTCTGTAGGCGAAGAGCTCGGTTGCAGTGATAACCAGCTAATTAGATTTACCGTCAAGATCCCGAAGGTAAGGTCTGTTGCCAGTCAATCAAGGAAACTTGACTTGAGAAGAGCAGACTTTGCGAGCCTTCGTACTGGACTGACTGATGTAAGGCTAGCGGTATGCGAAGATGTTGAGGATTCGTGGAACAATTTCAAAAATAAGTTCATGAGTCTTCAATCAAGTTGCATCCCTCTGAAATGCCTCCGTCGGTCTTCTGTTCAACCAAAGTGGTTTAATCGAGAAATCGGCCAACTGCTTAGGGAGAAGAGAAATGCGTACCGGCGATCGAAGATCTTGGGTGCCTTTGACGAGTACCGGAGGCTAGCCAGAGAGTGAAGTCCAGCATAAGGGCGGCTAAGCGGTCTGAGGAACTCCGAGTGGCGAGACTCTGCAAGAAGAATCTCAAGGAGTTCTTCGGCTATGTAAATAGCTATAAACCAATCCATCGTAGGATTGGGCCCTTAGTGGACGAGGAGGGTGCATTAACTCAGTCAGATGCAGAAAATGCTAACCTTCTCAATGATTACTTCTCTTCAGTGTTTACTAAAGAGTGTAGTCCCATCCCCCAGCTCACGGATTCCTACTCGGGAGAAAAGCTGGAGGTAATGGACTTCACCGAAGGAGAAATAAAGAAAAAGATCGCTGACCTAAAGACGAATAAGTTCCCCGGACCGGACGGGTTTCTTTCCAATGTGTTGAAGGAAGTGTGCGATGAAGTATCACGACATCTGTGCGCTATCTTTAACATGTCAATCCGGACCGGATGCGTTCCTAGAGACTGGCGTGAGGCGGAGGTGACTCCGATCTTGAAGAAAGGAGACCCCAGCCATCCGTCAAACTACCGACCCATCAGTTTGACTTCGATAGTCGGTAAACTCATGGAAAGCATGATAGTGGACAAGATAACGTCTTATTTAGAGTCAAACCTGCTACTGAAGAGTTCCCAGCACGGCTTCCGAAGGCAACGGTCATGCCTGACGAACCTTGTGGAATTCTTCCACTTCGTGTTCAGTGAGCATGATCGAGACAAAGCAGTGGATGTTGTGTACCTTGACTTCCAAAAGGCCTTTGATAAGGTACCACACCGCCACCTTCTCCGGAAAGTGCGTGCGCAGGCCATAGGCGGCAAGGTAGCAGGTTGGATAGAGAGCTGGCTAAGTGACAGACGGCAACGCGTAGTGGTGAATGGTCGGGCCTCTGAATGGGCGACCGTATCTAGCGGTGTCCCTCAAGGTTCCGTCCTGGGACCACTACTGTTTATTATCTATGTCAACGACATACACGGAGACATGGTTGCCAAAATCTCCAAATTTGCCGACGACACCAAGCTTGGTATCAATGTGGCAAAGGAGGGGAACACTGCCAGCCTCCAAGAGGACTTTCAAAGGATTGGGGAGTGGTCGGACACGTGGCAAATGCCTTTCAACGTTAACAAATGCAAAGTAATGCATATCGGCCACAGAAACCCCAAATCTCAGTACTTCCTTAAGGGAACTGCCCTTGAATCGAGTGACACTGAGAAGGACTTGGGTGTTACTATCACTAGCGACCTCAAGTTCTCGAAACAGTGCATCGAGGAAGAGAAGAAAGCCCAAAGGATTTTAGGCTACATAAAGCGCCAGTTTGGATACCGTAACAAGGAGATAGTACTTTGTCTGTACAACTTCCTCGTTCGGCCGCACCTGGAGTATGCCATACAATTTTGGAGTCCTTCGTTTCGAAAGGACATCGCAAGGTTGGAACGCGTACAAGCTAGGGCAACCAAACTGATTCCCTCTATCCGACATAAAAGTTATGAGGATAGACTAAGGGAATTAGATCTGTTCTCGCTGGAAACCCGTAGACTGCGTGGTCAGCTCATCGAAGTTTTCAAAATACTTCGAGGGTTCGACCTCGTTGACTACCAGGATATTTTCACACTGAGTGAGAACAGAACGCGCAATCACGGCTTCAAACTTAACTGAAGCGTTACAACCGCAATCTGTGTGGAAATTATTTCACTTACAGTATCTGCGGTAAGTGGAACGCATTTCCAGTGGAAGTTGTCAACAGTGAATCTATTGACCATTTCAAGTCAAGACTAGACAAAGTCTTGAAAAGTGGCCGTTTAGAGACGCAAAACAATTGAGCAGCCATGTGCCCGCTCGATTGCTAGTCCAAAGGTACCCTCTTTGAATGGACCGTAAGGTCTCCTAGGGTACTTCCTTTCCTTGTTACTCCTTGTTATCTGCTTACGACCTCAACACTGAATGATCTCTGGACAACTTTCTGAAACCCAATCATAAAAAATCTGAGGTGTGAATTGTTACTCCTTTGGTTGTGGTTCGCTTTAAATCTATTGACCCTTTCCTTTACCTTGATCAGTGGTGAAAAAGTTGAGGATACCGAGACAGGGTGACTAGGGGTAAGCGAAGGTTCAGTACCAGGGGAAGATAGAAGCAGAAATGGATAAGAAAGTGGTGGTAAATTGCAGTTGATGGCTCCATGGCTAACTTTTAAGACTCTTTTAAAAATCCGGGTCTCGTCTTTGATAGTCAATTAACTTTATAATTTTATGTCGCCCTTGTCTTCAAGGTTTTTCCTCTGCTTGCTCAGAATTCTTCGCCGTATCCGCCATCACTTTGACATAGTAGTTTCGAGACCGCTACCCACGCTTTCGTTAACGACTCTCCTAGCTTATTTAACTCTTATCGTGGCTACTTAAACTCCCATATTGACTTTTTTAATTTCCATTTAGGTTAATTTAACTCCATTCGTGCCTAATTTAACTCCCATCAGGGCTACTTTAATTATCATCTTGGCTACTCTACTCCTTTCATGGCTACCTTAGCTATCATTTTGGCTACTTTAACCCATTTCAGATACTTTAACTCCCCCTCCTGGTTTCTTTAAATCCTCTTGTGGCTACTAGAACTCTCCTCTTGGCTATTTTAACACCTCTCGTGGCTACTTGAACTCCCACCTTGGCTACTTATCTCTTTTCGGGCTACTATAATTTCCCTCGTGGCTACTTTAAATTGTGCAATGGAGAAATAACGAAAAATCGATATGATGAATTGTGTAATGGCAGAAAAATCAAGAGGTGTAAGGTGAATTGTGTAATTTCAGAATAAGAAAAAGGTGTATGGTGAATTGCGTAATGGCAGAATAATAAAAAGGGTGTATGATGAATTATATAGTGGCTGCAAAATAAAAAATGTGTATGATGAATTTTGCAATGGCAAAATAATAAATAAAGTGTATGGTCTATTGTTCAATGGAAAAAAAATGAAAAAGGTGTATAGTGAGTTATGTAATGGTAGCATAATGAAAAAGGTGTACGGTGCATTGTGCAATGGTAGAATCGTGAATAAAGTGTATGGTGAATTGTGCAATGGCAGAATAATGGGAACGATGTATGGTGAATTGTGCAATGTCAGAATAATAAAAAATATGTGGGGGAAATTGTGTAATGGTAGAATAATGAAATGGGTGTATGGTGAAATTTGCAATAGCAGATTAGTGCATAAATTGTATGTTGAATTGTGCATGGCCTAATAACGAAAATTAGGTATGATGAATTGTGTAATGGCAGAATAATGAAAAATGTGTGATGAATTAGGTAATAGCAGAATAATTAAAAAAAGGTTGAATTGTAAAATGAGCTGAAGAGAGGTTGGTTGGTGGAAAAGAATGATTTGTTGTGAGAATCTCTTAGAAGAGGAGGTATGCTATCTGAGCCAGGGGGTAGAATAGGGTGCTTTGTGAAGTAGTGTTCTTGAAGCTCTAAGGATCAGGGGCTGATCCCCGCCCCCACCCTAAAGTGGAAGAGACGCCGACTCCCTCGTTGAGATCACCAAAGCGCCTTTCGAGGGGTAAATGTACTGGCGCAACGCTATTTTTGGCCTGCGTACCGGTGAGGTTGTTTTCCTGACTATCTAGAGTAACAGACGATGCACGCTCTTGTAGATGTTAAATGTAAACAGATTTGGTGAAAGTGTGGGAAAGCAGTAATTTTTTCTCTCAGCCTCTTGTTCCACATTAAACGGTACCTGGAACGCCACTACACATATGAAAAATAATTTGTCTATCTATTTATGCTTCAGCCGTGAGAAGCTACGACCTCTTGGAAGTCAACAATGGTCGACCACTGCAAAGGGAGGAGGCGATAAAGGACTGAGAATAATAATAATAATTTGTAAAAGGAAAATTACTGATTATTGACCCAAGAATTACAATTTTTATTAATGCCAGATATTTCTATAAAGTATTGTAATAAAAAAAATTGTCCGATAAATAAAATTTATTCAAGAAAACCAAATATAATTAAACGCTAGTAGTATATAGTCCGTATATGTCAAGTTTTACCGTACGCATGAGGTAATCGATCATATAATAATTACCCGTTTTTTATTATAGATGCGTTAAAGTAAGGGCAATAGTAAGAAATCCTTAATCCGCTACAAAAGCCGGATCTTTTCTCTTATTATGGCGCAATTTCGTCTCCTAAGCCAGATGGCTGAACGGCCGGCTGAGACTGAACTGCCTTTCTCATGCGCGGGATATCGAGGGATGAGGTCATTACTATATTATAAGCATTTTGTGGGTTTGGGGTTGAATAAGAGGAAACTAAAAAAATAAAGCTAAGAAAGTAATAAAAAGTAGAAGCTAAACATTATTTAATAGAAAAACTTTACAATGTCTTTGTAAATTTAAGCAACTAAGTCTTTTCCTTTATTTCGTTGCCTCCATAAAAACTCGCACATGTTAAAGGAGTCGATCAGAGAACGAGCGGTTCCACGTTCTCTTTTATTCTCCATTTTCGCTTTGGCCCAAAGCGACTCTATTTGGTTTGTGTCGGCACCTGTTTTTGGATCTTTAAAGTTCTGCGGGTGGTTAACAGTCAAATTTTTATGCTGCATCTCTGGCAAGGATTAATTATATATAATAACTACGCAATGGCTTCGCCACAGCTTGCGCTTCGCTACTAAGACTAAAATTTAAAATCTAAAAAAAAGCAGCCATGGTTAATTTTTTATCAATTTTCTGAACTTCACTAATTATAATACAAGGGGTGGTCAATAAGTTTTGAAATTCGGATATAAGGAAACGAGATATGAGGAAAAGTGTTTTATTATTTTTCAATATAACTACCCTCGACTTCAATGCACTTGCGCCACTTGTCCCTGAGGCTTCGAATTCCCGACAACCAGAAATCTCCCGACTGCTGTTCAATCCACTCCTGGACGGCGAGTTGGACATCTTCATCGTCCCCAAACCGGCATCCACGCAGTGCAGCTTGAGCAGGCAGAATAAAAAAGTAGTCGCTAGGGGCCACATCTGGACTGTAGGGGGGATGGTTGAGCTCCTCGAATCCGCACTCGCGCAGGAAAGCTTGTGCAACTCTGGCCTTGTGAACTTTGATGACGTTGAAGTCGATCATGGTGCGTGAGGTTTCTAGGGACCCAACGGGCAGAGACCTTGGTCATGGCAAAATTGTCGTGGATGATGTTGATAACACTTCCATGTGATATTCCAAGTTGTCGCTCGATTTCTTCGACCTTCACCCGTCGATTTTCGAGGATGATCCTCTCCACACGGGCCACATTGTCCTCGTTGGTCACGTCTGACGGGGGTCATTTTCAATGGGACTCACGACCATGGCGGAACTTCCCATTCCAGCGAGCAATGGTTGCATAGGAAGGGGCGGTGTCGGTGTACACTGCAACCATGCGTTCATGGATCTCTTTTGCATTCTTGCCTTCCTTGGTCAAAAATTTGATCACTGCGCGGTGCTCAACCTCCTCCATTGTTGAAAGATTTGTAACTGACGATCTACGATCAGCTACTGCTTCTTAAATAGACGAGGCAGGAGCGTGCGGTTGCAGGTCCTGACTTGTCATAGCTTGTCCTAACACCCCCACAAACAGCCATCCCCCTTCCTCTGTTTTGCTCTCCCGATTCGCCAAACTTATTGACCGCCCTTCGAAATTTTAAAAAGGAACTAAATTTCCCCCTTTCAAAATATCACGTTGCTAAAATATAGAGTTATAGAAAATATATAAAAATACATTTTCTGAACTTCACCATTTGTAATTCGTTGGGTTTTAAAAAATTCACAAAATTTCTATACTTATATTAATTTCTGAACTTCACCATATTGTTTTTTTTTATATTATAAAAGAATTATTAGAAATAAATTTTATAAAAAGAAATAAGTCATAACCAAACTAAAAAAATCCCCTTCCTAAATTATAGAGTTAGTGATGATAATGATGCTCCTGCTGATGTATCAAAAACTGCATACATGAAATACTCGCACGTTTCCTGCAATCCCTCTGAAATCCCATTGCACTGGTAAAACCGTCGACACATTTTTCTTTAACTAGCAAGTTATACTTCTAAAGAAAACAAAGGATATCGTAACACTAACGATCTCACAGCTTAATCAGCCATCTGACTGAAGTGACGAAATTGCGCCATAATAAGAGAAAAATATCCCCAGAACCTCCTGAAGTTCCTCAACCCTGTTCACGAGCGCTGCCCATACGACTGGGCAATCATCAATTTCACTAAAAAGATAAATTTCAAGAAGACTTTTGTAGGAGTTGGCGTTTACTTTAACAGAAAACGAGAATGTGATTACTTTTGCGGCTCTTTCCCATCTATTTTTTTGAAAAATGAACAATAATGTCCATGTCATTGCGGTTAGGTAAGGTCAATGATAAGAGTTTGTTCTTAAACTGCTTGAAAAGCATCCTGGAGTTCCTCAAACCTCTTCAGGGGAGCCAGCATTAGGAATGGATTAAGGATTTCTTACTATTGCAGTTATCTATTAGCATTGGCATGGAAGTTATTCTTCATCAATCTAAAAAAATATAGATATACCAGGTAAGGGTTTTGCGCTTCACTACCTAGATTAAAATTTTAAATCTTTAAAAAGAAGCCATGGTTAATTTTTTATAAATTTTCTGAACTTCACATTTTGTAATATTTTATGTTTTAAAAAATCACAAAATTTCGATACTTATATTTATTTCTGAACTTCACCATTTTGTTTTTTGATATTATAAAAGAATTATTAGAAATAACTTTGATTAAAAAACATAAGTCATAACCAAACTAAGATGAAATTATTATTCAAATACTCGAAAAAATCCCCTTCTTAAATTATAGAGTTAGTGATGATGATGATGATGAAGTGATGACAAGAGCAGCGGCTTCGCTACTTTTAAATACTTACAGCAAAGGGGTTTGGGTTTTTTAAAAATGAAGGTTTCCAGTACATATCATCACTTCATCATCATCATCATCATCATCATCATCACTATCTATAATTTAAGAAGGGGATTTTTTTTTAGTATTTGTATAATAATTTCATCTTAGTTTGGTTATGACTTATGTTTTTTAATCAAAGTTATATCTAATAATTCTGCACCAAAGAATTACAAATGGTGAAGTTCAAAAAATTTATTTTTATATATCTTCTATAACTCTATATTATAGCAACGTGATATTTTGAAAGGGGAAAAATAGTTTAGAGTTCCTTTCTAAAATTATTATATTTGGCGAAGTTCAGAAAATTAACAAAAATTCAACCATGGCTGCTTTATTTTAGATTTTAAATTTTAATTTTAGTAGCGAAGCGCAAGCTCCCCCCCGTAGGGGGGAGTGGTGAGCCCATTGCCTGATCATCTATTAATTTACTCTTGGTCTAGGTTTTGCCTCGATCCATGATTATTTTCTAAGCCTAAAGGCAAGAAAAACTATTATCAAAATTCTTTTGATATACGGAAAAAACAATCCTCATAGTTCTTTTTTCACATCCTAATTTGCTTTTATATATAAAAACCAGCCATGTCCTAATTTTAATCATTTTCTGAACTTTTACGATTTGTAATTATTTCTGTTTTATAAAATCCTAAAAATTCGATAATCCCATTTATTTTTGTGAACTCTTAGAAAGAAATTTGTTAAAAGCTCAAATAAACGAAAAAACAGCTATTTTGGTTGTTTTGGGAACCTTAGAGAAAATCGTAGAAAGAACCTGGATTAAAGCTTTAAATATACTTAGGTAACTGTAGAGGAATTGCAACATAAAGCCTCCCGGAGGGCCAGGCGGACGTATACATTAAAGTCTCCCCTCCCTTGGGGAGAAAGCATGAGAATCGAGCCACATGAGGAGACTCGTGGGAACGGTAGCCGGCGAATAACAGTCTAACTGCCTACCCTGTTTGATCTCCCCGCCGCATAGGTAGTTGGAGCGACCATCTGTGTTAAGGTAACCACCAAAAGCTCTTAAACAGCGCTCAAAAGATACAATTATCTACGAGATCCGTAGGCCCGTGGTTAAGTCGCCAAAAAGCGGTGCCAGTCAAAAGACACACCAAGGATGGTGACAGTTGGTGGTGTCTCTAATTAACAAGCCGACTTGGGCACCGTGGGGCTAATTTCCTCACCCCTCGCTTTCCCCGATGCGGCCTCACCCCTCGCTCTCCCCTCTGCGGCCTCGCTCCTTCCCCCCTTAGATAGGACCGTCGCCCGTCTATAAATAAGCCCCTGAAGGAAAGAGAAGGATTATTCGAGGAGAGACGAAAAAGGATCAGTTCGAGAAGATCGATCTTTCACCCAGTAAAGATTATTCGGTGAGAGACGATTGAGGATCAGTTCGAGAAGATCGATCCTTCAGCGAGTCAAGATTATTCGAGGAGAGACGCTAAATGATCAGTTCGAGAAGATCGATCCTTCCCCCACTGACGAATTAACATAGAACGTTAAGTTTTGTATCGTTGGCATACCGAAGAATCCTTTACAGACATAGAAAAAGTCTGACTGGAGAAATGAAAACCAGCTCACACTCGAGTGACTCTCACAGCGCAAGCTCCGTAAGAGTGAGAGGAAAAGAACCAATCCCCCAACGAGGTTCCATTTGTTAAGTACGGTAGAAATCCCCTCGTATACCCCAAAACTAGTTGGGCACCCGGCGTTAAAGACTAGGATACAAATAGGCTTCAAGATCTTCCAGAAAAGGACTCCTTGAGCTAGAGAGCACAACACCTCTCTCCGTCTTTTAAACGTAATAGGATGCAAAGTTGCAATAAGAAGTTGACATCGCCACCCCCTCTCACTCCACCTTATCTCGTGAAAGAAAAGAAGACTCCAGCCGCTCGCCGTAGAAAAAGAAGCGCGGAAAAATCCATCTATTGACATCTGGCAACCCCGGATCCTATCTGTCATGTAAGTGAGAATGACCATTTGTATTCGTATTGCGTTAGTATGAGTTTATTACGGTACTCGATTTAAATGAAGTAGAAACAATTGTGCGTGAACCCCATCATATTTACTAGTAGAAGAGTTTAATTTAATTTGATGTTTAACGCTAATCTAAAAGGGTCACGATAAAATAACTAATCGGCAATTAGTTTGTTTACGTGAAACCTATTTTTTTTATTTTTGTCATGAATAGATATTGTAATAGTCCCAGTTGCCAGCATGTGTGGCCTCGGTTAACTTAGTAGGTGGATATAAATATTTTTACTGTTTTTTTTTTGTAGATAATTGTCAAATTTAAAATATATGTTTATTTTGGGATAATTCCTGGGCGTTTCACTAAATCTTTACGTGTTTGATACGGCTCTTCCTTAGAAGAACAAAATAGCATTCCTCGACAAAAGTATTCTTCGACAGTGACTCAAAAACTAAAAATCAAATTGTTAAAAAAAAATTCTTATAGATATGTGATAATTTTTAGAATTCTTATGGGTATATTTCTTATTCCGCTCTTAAAGATTTACTATATGAAAATATTTGTACTCACAATGGCACATTTATGTTGTTATTAAACCCCGCCAATTTTTTTTATAGATAAATTCGCGAAGATTAATATCCTCCATATGACCTTCGGGTAGAAATTTCCTTTTGGAATTGGGTTAAAAATATCGATGAAACATCTTGAAAATAAAGTCTTCTAAAACTCTCGAAAAATGCAGTATCCAGGATTTAGCAGTACCATTCTCTATAAAAGGCCATCTAAATTATTATTATTTTTTTTTGGAGGGATGGTGACCACTTCGTAGGCACATACTGGGGCGAAGGGGTAGGAAAAAGTACTACGTGGCTAAGTTCAGGGGCAAAGGGAATATTAATCGAATATAAACAACCTTGAACAAGAAGAACATAGGAAAATTGCCTGAGGTGAATAGGGAAATACAGGGTGGGGACGGGATTCGTTCGCAATATTCAACTGCTAATTTTACGCATATTATTTATCTTCGTTATCGGTCTTTTTCTTCTTAAAAACAATAATCATTTTTGCTATATTTTTTGACAGAATAATTGACTATAGAAAATTGTGAACCCGCTATTTGTGGCCGAGGCAAGAAATCCTTGTAATTCACGCCAGAAGGACACACAACGAGATTTCAGACTTCCTCGCCAGCGCAAGAATGGTAGATAAGGTCAGAAATGAACTAGAATATTCAAGATTCAACTACTAGGCGACAGCAGAAAGGAAAACCCATGGTCGACGATCTGACGCCATCAGAATACCGGAATTCGTCGTTGAAATTCAGGAGATCATCAACAATAATCCCATAAAGTCGATGGGTACCATTGCAAGGGTGAAAGTGTGGACGAAAAGATCATTAGGCTGGTGGTTCATAAGGACATTTGCTACTTTTCATACAAGATGAGGAAGGGACAATTTCTGTCCAAGGTGATGCAGGAGAACTAACTCAAGGACACCTAGAAGCTGATCAACAAGTTGAAACACCCGTTGGAGCCATACATGCTGTCGTTCTTTTCTGATGAGAAGAACTTTTGCCAAGATCAAAAGATCAACTCCTAGAACAACAGGTGGGTAGCTATAGCACCCATGGGCGTGGCCAGAGTCATGCAGATGAAATTTAAAGCGACAATCATGATCTTCGCTATCGTCAGTAAGGAAGGTGACGTCATGCCCCCCACTTCTTCCCTGAGGGCCTTAGGTTAAAGAATGACGGTTAAATCCGATTTCTGAGCGAGATGGTGAAGCCTTGGATCTATCGCTAGTTACAGGGAGACCTTACGTGTGGCAGCAAGACTGCGCCCTGTCACACCATCCGGAAAAGGCAGACCTTGCTGCCGGAGAATTTTTTCGATCACACGGTAGCTGACATTTGCCCTCCCAACTAGCCTGACTGCAACCCCCTCGACTTCTGTGTGTCGGGCACGGTGGACTGAAATACCAACAAATGCAGCTGCAACACAATGGATGAGCTGATGGCCAGGATTACCAGGGGAGGGGCATAAAAGGAGAGATAGTGACGAAGGCATGTGGCTTGTTTCGAGGTGGCATGGAGGCTGTGATCGAGGCCACAGGCGGATTCATCGAATGAGATCGACAGAAAGTAGTGGAGATATATTTTCAGAGGATCAACTATTGCTGGGCGTTGCACATTGCATTCACCAACATCTTCTTCAGTTTTAGACGACCATAACTTTAAGGTCCAGATAAATATTCGATATGTATTCATTGAATTTGATAGTTCTTAGCAACAGTTCCATGGTTATATATGTCTTATTAAGGCCTTTGCATGTGCAACATGCATTGAAGCTTTCTCATTGCCAACTTGCAGTAATACAGCTTTAATGTTTACTTTACGGGCGTCAGTGCAAAGTGGCGCCTCTCTTTGGCCTCATACTCTCAGCATATCTCTTGCAAACAACCCCTGATATCACTGTAGAAGAAATCACTTTATCCTGTAAATTGATAAACATTTTAAATAACGAGTGATAAAATGGCACTGTGGTATTTGGCTGAGGAAGATTACATTCTTAAAACCTGGAACCAATAACTTTGCTTTTATTTTGTTTATTCTAAATCGTTCACTAAGTAATTAAACTGCTTGCCTTGGTAGGTGTGGGAACCTATGTTCATCGAGAGCATATAGACCATCGTTGTGTTCCTATATCTCTATACGAATGTTAAAAAGAACTGTTGATTGTATTAGTTGTTGGGGGAAATGGCGGTGACTTTGTTTTTTCATGTAGTTCCGGTTTTAAGGTTGATTTGACAGTTTGCTAAGTTGACTATTTAAATTTCTTCATGAAATCATCTTTCTTTGGTACACAAATATAAATTGGACGGATTTGTGAGTTTGATGTACACAGCAAATTAGTAATTGAGAGTAAGTTTCATCCTTGATGCTATTGCTATCCCGCTTTCCTGTTGCCTAGAGGTACATTTTTCACAGATATACCAGAAGTTGTTTGAGTGATTAACGCAAACACATCTATGTATTTGATGTCATTCTAAAAGATATAATACGATTCGAAAAACCACGAAACTTGTAATTAAGATAGACTCAAATAATGGAAATATTCATTAAAAACTTAATATGTATTGATCATAATGTATGCACAAAAGAACTAGAATTTAATTGCGCGAAATTGGTAATTATGCTAAAATTAACTAGAAACATCTGTTTGTTTTCCTGTAAAAAATATTGTTGCTTCGTGATTAATTAAAATGTATCGATACATGGACTAACCACATGCTTACTGACCACATGAAAACGGATTGTATCACCATACAACTACCAGTTCGCAATCTAGCACCCACTTGGACTCCCGAACACACTTCAACTTTATCCACTCAACCATGCCTCCATCAGTTCGCCTACAGAAATCGAAGCAATCACGACCCTCAAACACTATACGCACATAACATCGCTACGTCACTGAAAGCAGCATCCAATCAACCCGTCCTTAAGCTCCGCAGTCTAAATCTCACTGTGTAAATTTATCCACTTCAGCCAATTCAATTGCACTCCTTGTCTTCCACTCGAATTTATTTCTCCTATAACACAACCTATTTGATCCACTTCAATGAGTATTGTTGTAACGAGCGTCGTCTTCGTTGTTGCTGTTTAAGGCTGTCCAGGAGCAGATAACATCTCTGCTCCTGGACAGATACAGGGAGAAAGCATTTGAGCCTACAGGCTTTGATGTAGGCCCCGCCAATATTACTACAATTAAATGCAACCGTGCCTACTGCGAGACTATCCAGAGGGACCAGGTTCGATTAGAGGGAGGCTGTTGCATGCTGTGGGAATTCATCATTCACCACAATAGTACAGGGTGAGCGGAAAGCCCCTATTAAATTTTATTCAGGGTGGGTGAAAAGTAACTCCCTATTAAAAATCGTATGTAACCTATTATTATTATTATACAAATACATAAGTTTCCAATGGAAAGGACAAGCCTACAAGACCAAGGGTGGTCCCATAGGGAAACATAATGCAAGAAAAGAAAAAAGAGAGGAAAAAAAAGAAACCATATTAAAAGAAAATATGTTAAAACAAAGTAAAACCATATTAAAAAATATTTAAAAACAAAGTCATTGATTAAACAATAAATTTATTTCCTTTAGATTTAAACGATGTAATATCAGATGTTGATACACATTCTTCTGGCAGCTCATTCCATTCCTTACAAATATTAGAAATGAAACAGGAGTTGCCAAGTGTTACAGGAGCTGCCAAGTGTACAGGAGCTGCCAAGTGTTTACAGGAGCTGCCAAGTGTAGGCCCTGAATGGTCTTTTGCAGTCTCCTTCTTTTCTTATGTTCTTTTCTTATGAAACAGCGAAGTAAATTGAGTTGTATTACATCTAACAACAGAAAACGCTTTGCTGTTCCTATTAATAATGTTAATAGAGTGACGTGTGAATAGAGCTGCTGTAAAAAGCTCAGGCAGAACAGGATGGAGTGAATGTTCATTATTATTTAAAATCTTAGATACAAAAATAATGACCCGACCAATCTAAGTTTCTGTAGGTCAATATTTAGATTGGGCAACAGGAATTTGATATTATTGATAACATCTATTAAGCAATCTAAGATGGCAATCCGCAGCCGACATCCAGATAGTAGAACAATATTCAAATTTAGACGAAATAAAAGCAAATAAAGAACGTAAAACTGCATCATTATTACCAAAAGTAGACCAGTCTTCTGAGCAATGGAGGAAGAAACTGAACGGAGATGAGTTTCAAAAGTAAGCTTGCTGTCTAAAACAACACCAAGCAACTTAATATTATCAGAAGAATTCAGAAAAATATTATCAAGCAATAAAGGCGGATGATTTGGATTTGAAGTTCTACTGCGACTAAAAATAATTGAGTGTGATTTTCCAGCATTCAAAATCATGCTCCAACGAGTACACCAACTAGTGATATTTACCAGATCTCTATTTATAGAATATGCCACCTTAACTCTATGTCTTGGTGATTGAATAAATGAGTACAATGATGCATCGTCAGCAGAGGCCATCATGTTATTCTCTAAGTTTTGCCACATATCAGCAGTATATAAAGTAAATAAAATAGGTCCAAGGACACTACCTTGCGGAACACCAGAGACCACATCAACTATAGAACTACATTTCCCATCAACAACCACACATTGCTTGCGATTAGATAAAAAATCCTTTAAAATAGAAAAAAAAATGGGCCATCTATGCCAATTAATTTAAGTTTATATAACAAAACTTCATAGTTAACTCTTCCAAAGGCAGAACTGAAGTCCAGTGATACTAGCCGGCTTCAGACCCTGCATGAAGGTTAGATTGCAACCGGTGGAACAAATAAGACGAGGCATCACAAGTCCCTACACCCTTTCTAAATCCAAATTGAGTAGAAGGTAGTAAAGTTTCTTTTATAATGAACTTATTAAGACGTCTTGCTAATAATTTCTCAAAAGTCTTAGATATAACAGGAGTTATTGAGATAGGCCTATATTCAGATGGTAAATGCGAAGTTGAGGCTCCTTTAGGAATAGCGGTTACATTGGAAACTCTCCAACAAAGCGGGAATTTACCACCACGAATAAGATGTCTAAATAGGATTGCCAGTTTAGGGGCCAATATTGCACCATTTTTCTTGAAAAAGAAAGGAAATATGCCAGTAGGATCCGTACCACCATAAGCATCCAAGTCTAACGTATAGCTTTTAAGTTCTGATGATCTAAAGGCAAACTTAGACAAAATTGGAGTAGGAGAGCAAGTAGGAGGGAATTCAAGATCCCGGTGACATTGGTTCCTTTGAAAGAAAGATGAGAGAAGATCAGCTTTCTCTATCAGGGTATACATAGAAACACCATTCTCGTTACAAAGAGGTGGAAGAGATGAGTCTTCTCCATAAATGAAAGATTTTAAAGTGGACCACCATTTATGTGGTTGAGTGATGCCAGTTAAGTTATCACAGATATGTTCATTGAATTCTGCTTGGGCTGCATCATATATACCTTGGGCTTCAGATCTTAATTGTAAATAATTCAGCCAATTATCAGGTATTTTGTTTCTAGACCACTGATGATAAGCAGTTGCTTACGATTAAAAGCATCTCGACAAGCAGCATTAAACCAAACTTTGTCCTGTGACCTCTTTAATTATTTTTAAAGGGATTCTCCTTGATATAATTTGCACAAGAGTATCATTTAATGCAATATCAGGATCAATAGATTTAAAGACATCACCCCATGCTACATCATTCAAATCATTGGCTATATTATTCCAGTTAACAGGGGACTTAAGATAAATTCTTCTTGAGGTAGTAAACTTAGGACATTAAAATTGGTCATTAAATTGAAACTAATAGCAGAATGATCCGAATGACCGATTGGTGTAAAGATATTCACCTCAACAACATCTGTCACATCAGAAAGTAGTAAATCCAAACAATTGCCAGAGTTATGAGTTGGGCCAAGGACAAGTTGAATACATCCCGATAAACTGGAAAACTCACGGTCAGCATAACCATGTCTGTTGGTTGGTGAAACAGAGTCTGGCCATTGCTGGTGATGTGCATTTAAATCTCCCACAAAACCAAAACAAGATTTATTATCTGATTCCTAAATCAAAACCATCTTAGTTAGACAACAATCATAAATATTATCGTCAAGGTCAGAGTTACGATATAAACTAAATATATAGAAGTTGTTCAGACGACTGGTAACCATAACAACTTGAATTTCATGACACGCACACATAAGGTCAGGGAGTAATGTGGCATTGTAACCCTGTCGTGTGTAAGCAACAAAGCCACGTGCTCTTGGAAAGACATCCCGACGAACAGATGGGGATTCCTAAAATTTGGCAATAGGATTTCAATGATATTTCTAGATTGGGAGACTAAGGTTTCAGCACACAAAATAATAATATATTTAGATGATACAACCGTTAGATCATTAAATTACCAAACAAGCCTCTGATATTACAATATAATATGCGACCTTTTTTTGAACATGGAGGGCCAGGGTTCAACTCAATGTCACCACATAATAACAAAAGTATAAATGAATGCATTAAATAACTTAAATTATTAAAATTTAAAAAGTTAGCAAGGTTAAAACTTAAAATAGTAAATAAACAAATATTTCAAAAACAAGAACAAGCAAATTTGAGAATTAGAAAAACCATACATGGATATAAGACCCAGAATTAAACGGTCAACTTGTCGGAGCCGGTACACTAAGTAAAGCACTTATGGTTTAGGTACCGCCCTGATTTGCCTGAACAAGGAACTCGAGAGTAACGAGGGGAGAAACCAACTAGGACAAGTCCTCCCACCCCTCAGCCTGTCTGCACACCTTGGAAAGAAAGAGGTAAGATTGGACCGTGCCCTCCAATGCTAGGGAAATGAGAGAGTTTTGGAATGTCAGGCACATGAATATGGCACCAACTCTAAATGTCCATTTCAGGGGTGCCTTTGACAGCACATATGCTGATCTTCCGCCTTAAGGGCTACCCAAAGCCCTATTAAGAAGGGCACTCATACGCTCAATCAAGGTAACTAACGGGTGATGTCCTAATGAGATATTTGGGGGCATTTCCTTCAACCCCGGGTTCACGTACCCACCCAAAAAAACTCATCCGCCAAGAAACCGTTGGTCTTCTAGGACTACTGAGCTGAGATATCCCACCCAAACCTAACCCTTGTTTGGTTCCAATTAAAGCTAATATGAGTATAATCGACAAATTAATAATAAAGTTAGTACTGATTTCCGATAGGGAGGGTGTTACTTACCCCCCCCCCCCCCCACACACACCCTGTATGTACAGGCGATCAGAATCGAGACCCTATTCGCCGATTTAACACACCCTGTGTAGCTTGACTTCGCTTCAGTGGCGTTTTTGAATCTTGGATAAAACCTGCACATCCTACCCCGAGCTTTATAGGGGGGGGGGGGTAAGTTTAAAATTAAGGGGGAGCAGATGTTGATTTGGTCAGATTCCGAAGTTAAAATTTTGCGAGGGAAGTCAAGAAAGACATTGGTTAAATGTGAGCTTTAACATTGTTTCCGGTTAAGGTTGAGGTATAACGTCTAGGGATTTTTTTTTTTGGGGGGGGGAAGGTAAGTGTAGGTAGGAAGAGTGGTTTGGTATCTGGTAGAAAATAATCGTAAAACGAATTTAAATAGAAATTATACTCGTTGAAAATGATGAAAATTCGAATCTGTACTGTCAAGCGCTCCGTCGTTCTTCGAGCCAATGCTCGAAACCAATGTTTCCCATTCGGGAGCCATGACACATTTGAAGGGGGCAGGCACAAGCAAAAAATAAGATTTAGAGGGGCCACAGACTCTATAAAGGGGGCGACATGACTTAACCTATTGAAGCCTAAATTATAGTTAGATCATTTTAATTTATGCACTTAAATTACATTTAACCCCCAAAATATTAAATACATTTTGTCCTTTTTTTTGTTAGATGTCTTTTTTTGATCAAATGATAGAAGGAAGGGGATCATCGATTAAAAAGGACAGTACCTTGTTTTCAGAAGCTAAACGAGACATGTTGGGGTCTTGTCACAAGCCTGGGTTATTTCAACTCAATTCTAACCTAATGATCGGAGTCTTTATCGCAAGTATTTAGCTTTTAAACTAATACCAAACCTCATTACGGGGTCTTTAACGTAAGTATTTATCTTTTAAACTAATACCAAACCTCCTGACAGTCTATATCGCAAGTCTTTATCTTTTAAACTAATACCAAACCTCATTACGGGGTATTTATTGCAAGTATTTATCTTTTAAACTAATACCAGACCTCATGGCGGAGTCTATATTGCAAGTCTTTATCTTTTAAACTAATACCAAACCTCCTGACGGAGTCTATATCGCAAGTTTTTATCTTTTAAACTAATACCAAACCTCATTACGGGGTCTTTATTGCAAGTATTTATCTTTTAAATTAATACCAGACCTCATGACGGAGTTTATATTGCAAGTCTTTATCATTTAAACTAATACCAAACCTCATTACAGGGTCTTTATTGCAAGTATTTATCTTTTAAACTAATACCAAACCTCATGGCGGAGTCTATATTGCAAGTCTTTAGCTTTTAAACTAATACTAAACCTCATTACAGGTTCTTTATCACAAGTATTTACCTTTCAAACTAATACCAAGCCTCATGACGGGGTCTATATTGCAAGTCTTTAGCTTTTAAACTAATACCAAACCTCATTACGGCGTCTTTATCGCAAGTATTTATCTTTAAACTAATACCAAACCTTAAGACGGAGTCTATATTACAAGTCTTTAGCTTTAAACTCATACCAAACCTCATTAGGGGGTCTTTATCGCAAGTATTTATATTTTTTTAACTAATAGTTAGTCTTTAGCTTTTAAACTAATACCAAATATCCTGACGGGGTCTCTATTGCAAATATTTAGCTTTTAAACTAATAATACCAAACCTCATGACGGAGGTCTATATCGCAAGTCTTTATTTTTTAAAATAATACCAAACCACATGACGGTGTCTTCATCCCAATTCTTTTTCTTTTAATCTAAATCCACTTAATGAGGGTGTCTATGTTGCAAGTCTTAAATCTTTTAACATCAATTCTGATCTCATGATGTGGGGGGTCTTTATCGCAAGTCTTTATTATTTAAACTAAAGTCAACCTCCTAAACCTACACTTCGTCAGCAGGTTCCCATCGAGTCTATTCCATCCCTTCCCACCTTCAGATAAACCGCCCTAATTCTTCGCTCCCGAAGAAGAGTTTCACCTTCACTGTTTCCTACCCAAAAATTATTCTTTCTTTTATTATAAAACGAAAACCAACGATGGCATCTCTCTCACCATGCATGTAAGGAGAGATCAGTAAAAAAAAAGAAAGTAGAAATGGAGAAAGTGAAGATAGCAGACTGGCTTATGTTGTACCTGATATAACCTTGCGGGCCTCACCTGAAGACCCTTCCCCGAAACCCCCCACTTGAGGTGGCTTATCTTCAGGTGATTCTCAAGGAGGGGGTGGGGGTTAATTTAACCGAAATCCACACATTTTACGGTTAAGATTCCTAATAGTGTATCGTCTCCTGTACATTCATTCATTTTTCATCGTTTAGTCCCCTCCCCCTCCCCGTTTCCTCCCCTTCCGCGATGAAGCACCGACAGGAAAAATGAAAAAGCTATTCCAAGCACTTTCGCCTTCATTTCTTCGATGTCGCAGAGATATCGCTAGCCGAGTGGGAAAGTCGTTGGGTACCGAGGTCCTCATGCGGCGCGTCGAGTCTGAGTGGCTCCAAGGTGTGCGCGCAGGCATTCCCGGCGTCGTATGCTATTACAATCTCAACACCGCTGCCCTTTTCTCATCACCTCTCTTCGCGTACACAGCACACCATTCTTCCGTCCCAGAACCTGCCGAAGGGAGTTCCATATCCACAGTCCCTCGTTAGTAGCAAAACAGTGCCGCAGTCCTTTCTGTACCCGGGTTCCGTAAGGAGAATCGAGGAACACCCTAGCGATTCGCATTCTGATCTTTATGTGAATTTCGTTATTCGACCGGGAGACTTCAGCTACTAACTAATAGGAATATGCCGCCCATTGGATTATAACTCTCTCTTTCTCACTCCTTCCCAATTTCTCTCTCTCTTATTTTCTCCGTGTTCTCTCACTATTTTCTCTCGTTTTCTTCTCCCCACGCAGTGGGAGAACCTCTGTATCTTGTTACACTCGGTACTTGAGTGCAAGCTATTAGGGAAGCGCCGTCACTGGGTTGGCTAGAGCCCCGGCGGGGCCCGGGGAAGTTGTTGGTGCGCTTCCTCCTCGCTCCGGGCGGTCGGTCATCAGGATGAGCGATTTGTAGCCGGAATGATACCTCCATTCTGTTACTCGCTACCATAACATAACTCGATCATCGGCAAAGTATTAAATACAGTTGGAAAGAAAGGTGTAATAAACCTCATCAGAAGACCGTGTTAGGGGACCAGAAAAGGGGAGGGGAGGTCGATCGACCATGAGCCTGAAACCAACTGTGGACTACTGTTAGGGCTATGAATATTTCGGTAGGGTGATCAAGGAGTGTGCAAATATTAATACTTAGGAAAGATTGAAATAGGCATAAATAGAGAAACTTCCGAATAGAGGAAAAAGAAATGATACTTGGCGACACGGATTTTGTTCAGAGAGAGAAAAAAACAAGAAAGAGAGTGAAAAAAATTAATAGGAGGGTTTAGGCACTCCGGTATAAGAATAGAGACGGAGTGTAAAAAGAGTTGCACTCCGGGGGAAGGTGGAAGCCTCCAAACCGGATAGGTGTAGAGTGGTACAATCTTTGTACTATGAAATGAACGTAGCGCTAGTGAAATTGATAGACAACGCAACAGGATACATCGCAATATGCCATCAGAAAGAGAGGCTGAAAGATTGGTTTCGTAAGATGGAATCGAAACCCTTAGGTAAATAGGGCTAAACCCAGCAATCCCTCCACAAATTATCGCAAATAGAAGCGTAATTCGAAGGTGGATAGACCTTTGGATTGGATCACATCCAACGGAAGACTTGAAACAGGAATTTGAGAATAGAAACCAAATTATAAAAATTCCTAAAAGAATCAAATTCGGACAAAAGACCCACGTATTTAAAGTGGTGTGTACAAACAGCAGTATAGAAAACAGGATTGTCACAAATGAGTTACTCGCTTTTAAATATGAGAATCCAAGCGGAAAGTATTGAAAAGGAAAAAAAAAAATATATAAACATAGAAATGTGTTAGAGCTGCTACACACTCGAAAACTACACTACGAGAAAATGCATAAATACGGGAAAAAAAGATGTTCGGAATGCCCTGTTGAACATGGATGGAGGGAGTGTAACTCCACCATTAAGAAATGCTTAAATTACAAAAGGGAAACCATCGCCCCCTGGCAATGAGCTGCCTCAGAAGAAAAGAAATTAGAGAGAGGAAAGAAAAAAAACACAAGATAAACAAAGGGTGCAAAATGGCACTTATGCGGGAGTGGTAAAAGCAACCACAAATGAAATGAAAGTAGCGGGAACAAATATAACAATACCATAAGGAGTAGGATCAGACCTCTTAGTGTGCACATTATATGCACACCTGGCCAACATAGACACACCAGGCACGTGTGCAAGCATCCTGAACTAATTACTAGTTAATAAAAGAATCAAAGAAATTTGGTTCCAATAAAATCAAGAGACGTCCGATATCTTTCGAATGAACATCCTAAAAAAGAAAGAAAAGCATTACTAAGGGAACTCCAACCAAAAGAAAAGGAGACAGAAAATACTACTAATAAACAAAACTCGTCGTCAACAAATGAAACAGAGGAAGAAAACAAAAAAACAAAATTAGACCTTAACAAATAAAAAACAGGAATGATGTGCGAAGCGAAAGATCTCAGTTTGAAGATCTACGCGAGCGAATCGATGCCACTGCCAAGAAAATTTAAGCAAGATGATATAGCAAAGCAAAGGCTTAGCAAAAGAAGATTAATTGGAAACAACATCAGAAAGATCGACCCAGATATTGTAAATATCTCAGACCATGGAATAAGTAACGAAGAAAGAGTACTAAAAATATATAACTATCCCGTCATAACGAATAACCCATTAGGAGAAAGAAATGACAGGATGGCTATGACTATTAAAAGAGGCCTCAGATTCATCGAAATTCCAATTGTAGATGACGCATAGATAGCCGTTAAAATAGAACTAGAAATTACTCCATTAATAATAATATTGACAGGCTACCAACCAGCAAGGGATATTTGCTTTACCTGTACATACGAGGGGCGGTCAATAAGTTTTGCAATTCGGATATAAGGAAACGAGATATGAGGAAAAGTGGTTTATTATTTTTCAAGATAACTACCCTCGACTTCAATGCACTTGCGCCACTTGTCCCTGAGGCTTCGAATTCCCGACAACCACAAATCTCCCGACTGCTGTTCAATCCACTCTTGGACGGCGAGCTGGACATATTCATCGTCCCCAAACCGGCGTCCACGCAGTGCAGACTTGAGCTGGCGGAATAAAAAGTACTCGCTAGGGGCCACATCTGGACTGTAAGGGGGATGGTTGAGCTCCTCGAATCCGCACTCACGCAGGGCAGCTTGTGCAACTCTGGCCTTGTGGACTTTGACGACGTTGAATTCGATCATGGGGCCTGAGGTTTCTAGGGACCCAACGGGCAGAGACCTTGGTCATGGCCAAATTGTCGTGGGTGATGTTTATAACACTTCCATGTGATATTCCAAGTTCTCGCTCGATTTCTTCGACCTTCACCCGTCGATTTTCGAGGATCATCTTCTCCACACGGGCCACATTGTCCCCGTTGATCACGTCTGACGGGCGTCCTGGACGGGGGTCATCTTCAAGGGACTCACGACCATGGTGGAACTCCCTATTCCAGCGAGCAATGGTTGCATAGGAAGGGGCAGTGTCGGTGTACACTGCAACCATGCGTTCATGGATCTCTTTTGCATTCTTGCCTTCCTTGGTCAAAAATTTGATCACTGCGCGGTGCTCAACCTTCTCCATTGTTGAAAGATTTGTGACTGACGATCTGCGATCAGCTACTGCTTCTTAAATAGACGAGGCAGGAGCGTGCGGCTGCAGGTCCTGACTTGTCATAAATTGTCCTAACACCCCCACAAACAGCCATCCACTTTCCTCTGTTTTGCCCTACCGATTCGCAAAACTTAATGACCGCCCCTCGTAATTCAATATGGCTAGGAGGACCCACAAATATAACGACTTGAGAAATTTAAAAGCAGAATTGATCTACTTAATAGATTAACATCAGGTAAAAAAAAACTGTGATGAATTTATTAGGCAGATAGATTTGAATAAAATACCAAAAGAAAATTGGAGAACAATAAATAGAACAAGAGGATCAAAACCAGGAATAAAATCAAAGGACGAGAACGGTAACTTAATCTAAGAAGATCGGGAAATAGAAATAAATTCACACGACACTGGGAGTCAGTTCCCTTAATTTCACCTAAGAAAACGAAAACTTCTGCGCCGAAACGGAAGAAAGGATTTAGGAGTATTTGCGTAATAACATCAATAAGATTATTCCAACCAAATTGGTAGACCATATCAGGTGAGAACAAGTGGGGCAGGGGGCTATAACAACGGATGAAGAAATAATGAGCCCAATTCACTGATTCAAATAGAAAGTGTCAAGACCATTAGGGTTTACAAAGATCAACTTGATCAATGAGCATTAAAAACAGCCAAGGATATTACTCTTCCCAAAACCAGGCAAATCTCCCTACCCCCTGAATAGTTACAGACCATATCTTTAATGGATTTTACCGGCAAAGTATATTAAAAAAATCATGACAAGAAGATAAATAACAGAAAAAAATAGCACAAGCTAAATCGAACAAAAGGTATATAGATTTAGTGCTCAGAGACGTAGAGAAATTCTTTGATAAAGTTTGGATCCGAGGCTTACAATATAAGATCCTAAATCTCCAAATGAACACAATTTGGAGGAAATTCTGTGCGACTAAATCACAAAAAAAGAAAAGCAAGAATCGTGATAAATGAATACGAGAGGTGCCAGAATTCGAAATGAATGCCGGATTGCTGCAAAGCGGGTGGGTGTTTATCATCAACGCTGTATTCAGTATATACAGCCAATATTCCACAATCAATTAGACCAGAGATGCTGAACATCCAGTTCACGGATGATATCAGTCAATGTATAACATCCCCAATTCGAAAGGAAAGAAGACAAGTGCGATTAACGGCCCTGGAAATTGGTAAAATCAACAGATATGAAAAAAAAAGAAGGCAAATACGGACGAACACCCCCAAATTTACCGTAATTTATATTAGAAGAAGGAAAACAGCTGATATCTTATATGAAAGAGGAATGTACAATTATAGATCCGAAAGTAAAGCTTTAGGTCAAAAAATAACATCAAAAGGTTATATAAGTCAAGAGCGAGAAACGATTCAAAGAACAACCCTAATCTTATGATTATTATATTCACTCCGAGGAATCTCTATGAAGAAGAAGAGAAAAAAAATATATGGTTTTGGGCAATACTAACTTTTCCCCTGAAACCTCTTGTATAGGATGTCTCAATCAAGGAAAAAAGATATCCAAACAGTACAGAATTCAGCCCTAAGATTGATAACGAAGCAAGAAATGAGAAAATGAACAACCTACACGTAGAGGTTGATTTGTCACAAATAAATAAAGTTTCAAAAAAATGGCTGAAGATATATTGGAAAAAATTAATAATCTCCCACATTTATTCGCTGAACATATCTACATATCTCCACAACGATCAACTCACTCAACTTCCTTCATATCCAAAGCTCATGACCAGCTGAGGAGAGAAGAAGAGTCCGTATCTACGTGATGAAATCAGGAAGAATAGCAAAAGGAACATAAAAATTCACTGAAGAGATAAAAGAAAGAATCCCCCAAACGACAACAAATACCGGACAGAGATGAAATATCCTATGGGAATAACCACTGAATAATGATAACCAAATTTAAGACAATCAAACTATGATAACTAGACCATGAAAACCGAATATAAACTAAACACGAATAAGACAACTGTAACCGAAAATGACAAAAAAATAAACAACAGATGAACGAATCAACATGAAAGAAATAAAAAACACGATATGCAAAGCATACAAAATGCGTCCAAAGGCATGAATGCCATTACACACAGATTATTAAAACCCATAAAAACAAATTGGAGTTATAGAATAGTCGGATCTCTAGAGTAATATAGCGACTCTGAATGTGAAAGAGGAAGAATGAATGATAAGTAAATGCAGTATGGTGGTTCGGAATCCACATTAATCAGCAGGTCCCACTTGTCCTTTGGACATGGGTATTCCTTTTTCACTTATGACAACCGAGGTTGATGACTACTGAGGTTGCTTATACTGACTCCTGACTAAACTTCATCTCTTTTTATTTCTTCTATTATAAACCTTCTACGAAACCTTGCTCCAAACTTGAGTTGAAAGTCAGGAGTGTGGTGGGAAGTTTCTCCAGGAGCAAGTCAGCCGCAGGCCTAAACCTCTTCTGTCCTCCCCCGATCGTGGGCGGGAAACAGAGGGGAGGAGGACCTGCGAGCCGCTCTCCACCTCTTAAAAAAAGCAGTGCAGCTACACTTGAATAGGAGTTATGTATACTGTTATTTCTGCGTACATTCTACCGTAAGCCGACTTCGACGTGGGGACCTCCGACGCGTTGTGGCGCGGTTGCAGAGTCCCTTTCTCCTGCTCGGGGATTTGAACGGTAGACATGCCCTCTGGTGAAACTACTCTATAAATACCAGGAATCAGGTCCTTGCAGACCTGATCGACGAGCTGCAGATGTTGATGAGTTTAGCAATCACTGCCCGAGAACCTTTTAATTTTCTTGTCTGAATCTGTCATTGTGCTAAACGGATGCACAACCAGGAAGTTCCTCCCTCAGCATTCAATGCACTCCGTGATTTCGCTGAAGGCCGCCAATTGGACATTAGCTTAAAGTTTACGCAGAGTGAGTTGCGTTCCGCTCTGGCTTCATACAAAGACACGGACGTTGGTCCGGACCATGTCCTGTCTGCCATACTTTGACACCTAGGTCAGTGAGGCATGTTCAATAGGATCTGGACCGAGAGTATCTTCCCTAGACTCCTAGCAAATGGCTGCTGCGCTCGCTTTTAGCAATCCGAGATTCATCTACCTCGTCCTCCACACGATGGGGGTGAGGGGACACCTCCCAATATTTATATCTGATTTTCTACGAGATCTTCGATTCCTCGTAAGGTTCGGGGGGACCCCTCTCAGGACAAATAGACCAGGAAAATGGAATCTCGCAGTGAAATGTCCTCAGTGTCACATTGTTTGCCTTAAGTATTAACGGCATCACCTTGGTGCTGCCGGAAGATGTTCTCGCTACGCTCTACGTGGACGACCCTTCGATCTCTTTTGGTGCGCCCCAGATGCCAACTCTGGAGCGTCGACTGCAACAAGCATTGAACCGCATTTCTCGCTATGCCGAAGACCACAGGCTTCTGTTTTCCTTGGCCAAGAATAATGTGGTGCACTTCTGCGGCCATTCAAGGATCTACTCCAAATAGGACTTGTCCCTAAAATAAGTTCGTTTGTAAATGGTGGATTCGCACAGTTTTTATGTCTTGTTTTCAACCGACGCCCTTCCTGGGAGGCTTATATTTGAAGCCTAAGGGTATCTTGTAACCGGGCTTTGAACATTCTTCGTTACGTGAGGTTCAACATTTACCTTGCTGAAAGGGCTACTGCTTTAATTTTTTATCGATGCTTTGTTCGTTCGAAGCTTGGCTACGGATGCGAGTTTTACGCATTGGCACCTAAGCATCTATTGCGGAAGGTGGACTCGACTCACCACACCTGTCTTTGTCTGGTGACCGATGGATTCCACCTATCCCCCATTAAGGGCCTACTCGTTGATGCCGGGGAGACACCACTTGCTCTGCGCCGTAGAGATCAGAGTGCATTATGCGGTTGTACGCTCGGGTTCGGCGTCTTCTTTAGTCGCCAATGGCCCCTTCCCGCATCCGCGGCGGATCTTGACAGTGCCTATGCTTTCGAGAGACGCCAATTATACCCTAAGCACTGGGCTTAGAACTGTGAATCTCCTTCGAGAGCTAGGGGTAGGTCTCGCGTCGGTGGCGCCCTTAGTTCTGTTCAGGACGCTACCCTGGAGGGTACCCCCTTTGACTATGTATTTGTCCTCACGCCTGTGCTCCCAGAGATTACAGTCTCCTAAGTATTGCGTTCGACATTTTTGCTGCGAATTTAGTGCCACGCTGGATCCGAGCCAGTGTAATTGGATGTCTCCAAATCCGAAGATGTGATCGGTTTTCACGCCATTTTCCCTCTGTTTGAAGTCAGCGGGGCTCTATCAGGCAATGTGTCTGTCTCAACCACCGAGCTGGTCACGATACACCATTCGGTACAGGAAATAACGCGACGTCCCCGGTTCCGAGACCGGATTGTGATATTTAGCGACTAATAAATTTGCTAGGTGCTCTTAGGGCATTGGAACATCCGCACCCTCGGATTAGAGGTACATATCCGTGACACCACGGTTGCCACGAGCCGGTGGATGTTGAGATTATCTTCTGCTAGGTTCCTGGATGTGTAGAGATTACGGGAAATGAGCGTGCCGATGAAGGCGCCAAAAAGTCTGTGAGGATTGGACGACCATAGCGGCGTTTCACTCTTCCTAACATGTCAGGAATAAGGTCAGTCCTCCTGGTTTCTTGGCAAAGAAAATGAGAGACGGCATATGGGAACTTGTAGTTTCGTGCCATTGCATCGCGACTGTTTCTATGGACCTACCCCCAAATGCTTCGGCGGCTTGAAGGTCACCTTCTGTCGTCTTTGAATCGGGCACAATGGCCGGACGCCCCGCCATTTGATGGAGCGTTCCTTTGCGCCTTAATACGACGATAGCATTTTCCGAAATACTGTTCAGCACACCTTATTGAGTGTCCTAGTCGGTCGGATCTTCACGTACGCTACGTGTCCCGGTACCGGGACGAGCGGAGTGGCTACCGCTTATCCTTTGTGCTCAGGACGAAATTGGACACACATACTTGTAGACTCTACGACTTCCTGGAGGAGGTTGGCTTTCTCCATCTTATATGACTCTCTTTGGTGTTGGGCGCATGTTCTTGCGCTGGGGGGAAGCTCGCCTCCACCCCGGGGCAGGAGCGTGCCTACTTTTTCTTTTTTGTGTTCATATGTTGTTTGGTTTTGCTTTGCTTTCGTTTGTTTGTTTTTGTTTAGTGTGTTTGTTTTCTTTTGCTTTGCTCTTTTGTGCATTTTTAATGTAACTTAGAAATAAGCCAATATTGACTACTGCAACTTATGCTCTTGGCGGTATTCACTAAATAGAGAGAATAGAGATGTTTTATGGTACTATCTCTCTCTCCCTCTCTAGATGTCTCTCTCTTTTCTCTTTCCATTCTCTCTCTACTATATCTCTCTACTCTCTCTCTTTATTCTTTCTCTCCATTCTCTCTCTCTCTTTTTCTGGTATGTTTGTTTAAATATACCGCGAATAAACTGGTGATCTGTGCGCACCAACATGGCTACTCTTTTTATATGGTTAAATATATACATTACAGCTTCATCTCTCATCTCTTTCCTCTTTCCTAAGACCTTTTCTACAAACTCTGCTGGAGACCCTTTTGCTGGCTTTCGCTTTTTTTTCGAGAAATCAAAAACATAAAAATGTCCTTTGTAGTGGTGATGCAGGTCTGCTCTTTTGCGCCCCATCCGCCCTCTTCTCGTTTCCAGCGACGAAGCGAAAACAGCGGTCATTAACCCATTTACACCCGCTATCGGGAGCATTCCCAAAGCTCGAAATGGCCACTTAACCAATACTCCAAAAATGGTCTCGAATCACTTCACTTTTATGAGTAGCTTCGCCTGTTGTAATTTTCAGGTGTTTGTATTTTACATGTTAATTATTTTCGGCCAGGATTAGGCTTGGTGATATTAAGTGTTTCTACATATTTTGTATGCCACTTAGTTTATACAAAGGTTAAGATCCGTTGATTTTAAGTGTTTCTACATATTTTACATGCTAATTAGTTTAGACAAGGGGTAGACCACGCGATTTTAAGTGTTTATACATATTTTGCATCATAATTATTTTAGGCAAGGGTTAGGCTAGGTGATTTTAAGTGTTTCTACATATTTTTTATGCTAATTAGTTTAAGCAAGAATGAGGGTAGATGGTTTTAGGTGTTCTACATATTTTGAAGGTTAATTAGTTTAGACCTAGGTTAGGATAGATGATTTTAAGTGCGTCTAAATATTTTGAATGCTAATTGGTTTAGGCCAGGTTAAGTAAGGTGATTTTAGATGTTTCTTCATATTTTGCATTTTAGTGACTTTAGCCCAACCTAACCTAACCTATTTAACATTCAAAATACGTAGAAACTTAAAATCACCTAGCCTAAGTCTTGCTTATGCTGATTAGCATGTAAAATACAAACAGCTAAGGATCACGATAGGCGAAGATACCAAAATAATTTCAAAGCCTTCCAAGCCCTCTTTCTTACCTGCTTATGCCTCCCTTGTTTCTTTGTTTCTTATCGTTCTCCTTTTCTACTCCTCCCCTTTATTGATCTATCTACACCTTCAAAGTCAATCTACTGAGATATGTAAGTGGGTGATAACCCAGAATTTGAATTCACACCATTTTGGAATTTAGTCTGAATAATTTGTCGATGTTTGACTACAATTTGGGTAAAATGTGTCGCACAGATTCAAATCCTTTCTCTTATTCTGCGATAACACGTTTTACTTATTTTTAATACCACTTTTGCTTTTCTGTGGGGATCTAAAGTTTAAGGGGGGACTCGAACCACGGCTGTAAGGTCGACCCGAATTGAGTCTTCATTCGCGGACTAATCACATCCGATGTGTCTTAAATTTAGGCCAATGAGAAGCGGTGTTTCCAGTCTCCAAGCCTTCTGGGGCAGCTTGAAACAGCTGACTTTTGGGGAATTACGTGCCCTCCGGTCCCAAGGTTGTAGAAGGATCTGCGACTCTATATATATATATTTTTTAATTTCCCTTTCTCTATTTTTACCTCTTTTTTTTACAAATCTCTCACTTACAAACTTTGCACCGAGAACGCCACCGTTTGATTTCGATTAAAAAAAAATCCATTCGATCATGCTTGGTCTTGGAATAGTTTACTCTTTTTTCTTTGTGAATATTTTTTCATCATGTTGAACTGAGATTTTGGGTCAAATATGGCTTGCTACCTTTGTGGTATAGATAATAGTCCTATTTGAACAGTCAGATTTCGTTGTCAACTTGAGCATTTTGTGCTATTGGTCAATTTAATCCTCGCAAATATAGAAATAGAGTCATAGCAAAAGATTTTGTCTAGAGGCAAACTTTCGTCCCAAGCAAAAAACGTATAAACGAAGAAGGACACTCGAATGCCCCCTAAGAACGACCTAAAATGATTTGGGGGGTACCCAAGTGATTTCTCGTGCAAGGGAGCCACGTGTCATCGGGCACAAGTAATGAAGTGGTTAGGACCCCGCCCTCCCCCCCACACATATATAGGTTTAGAATAACCCTAGATCATAATCCGATCGATAACTTGTCGGCGATCCTCAAGAAGAGAAGCTGAGCTCTAACAAATTCTCACAACTTGAGACCGTTATCCAGCTAAGAATGGCCACCATCCATCATGGTTACTCCTCAAATTGATATCCAACTAGAACGAATTCCGAAAGCCATTCAATCCTTTTTACATTCTTTGTAAGATGGATCAGAAAACATACGAAACTTATAGATGATATTGTGTTTGCCGTGTAAGATTCCACTTAAACATGTGAATGATGTAGTTAAATATAATCGGAATCGATTTTAAGAACCACCAAATTTGTATGTGCCCAAACGCGGCTTTCCAAACTTTAATTGGTCATTTGGGGCGGGACCTCTTTACATGGTCAATGTTTTTGGGGAAAGATTTTCTCTACTTTGTCATTTATGGAGCGATTTTCTTTACTTGGTCCTTGTTAGGGAGGAGTAATTGTCTTTATTTGGTCATTGTTTAGGGGAGTGATTGTCTTTAATTGGTCATTTGAGGCGGGACTTCTTTACATGGTCAATGTTTTGGGGAAAAGATTGTCTCTACTTTGTCATTTATGGAGCGATTTTCTTTACTTGGTCATTGTTAGGGAGGAGTAATTGTCTTTATTTGGTCATTGTTTAGGGGAGTGATTGTCTTTAATTGGTCATTTGGGGAGGGACTGTCTTTGCATGGTCATTGTTTTGGGGAGGGATTGTCTCTAATTTGCCGTTTGGGAGCGATTTTCTTTACTTGGTCATTGTTAGGGAGGGGGGAGTGATTGTCTTTACTTGTTCATTGTTCTGGGAGGGAGTTCTTTAATTGGTCATTTGGGGAGTGATTTTCTTTACTGAGTCAGTGCTGGGAGAGGGATGGTCTTTTATTGGTCATTTGAGAAGTGATTTTCTTTATTTGGTCATTGTTCGGGAGGAGGGTCATTAATTGGTTATTTGTAGAGTGATTTTCTTTACTTGGTCATTGTTGGGGGGGAGGGTCTTGAATTAATCATTTGGGGAGGGATTTTCTTTACTAGGTCAGTGCTGGGAGAGGGATGGTCTTTTATTGGTCATTTGAGAAGTGATTTTCTTTACTTGGTCATGGTTAGGAGAGGGAATGGTCTTTTATTGTCCATTTGGGATGTGATTTTCTTTACTAGGTCATTGTTCGGGGGGGAGGGTCTTTAATTAGTCATTTGAGAAGTGATTTTCTTTACTTGGTCATTGCTCGGGGGGAGGGTCTTTAATTGGTCATTTGGGGAGTGATTTTCTTTACTTAGTCATTGTTGGGAGAGGGATGGTCGTTTATTGGTCATTTGAGAAGTGATTTTCTTTACTTGGTCATTGTTCGGGTGGGAGAGTCTTTAATTAGTCATTTGGGAAGTGATTTTCTTTACTGTGTCATGGTTGGGAGAGGGAATGGTCCGTTATTGGCCATTTGGGATGTGATTTTCTTTACTTAGTCATTGTTCGGGGGGGAGGGTCTTTAATTGTTCATTTTGGGAGTGATTTTCTTTACTTGGTCATTGTTCGGGGGAGAGGGTCTTTAATTGGTCATTTGAGGAGTGATTTTCTTTACTTGGTCATGGTTGGGAGAGTGAATGGTCTTTTTATTGGTCATTTGGGAAGTCATTTTCTTTACTTGGCCAGTATATGGGAGAGGGATTGTGTTTAATTAGTCATTTTTAGGAGGATTGTCTTGAATTTGTCATTTTGGCGAGCAATTATCTTTGCACGATTATTTGGGGGAGATTATGTCTTTACTTGGTATTATTTGATCAACATCTCATGTCTTATCTTAAACATTTACAAGCAGTATGTATGAAAAACTCTAGATATCCTAATTATAAAATTTAGTAAAATTAATTTTACATGTATTGTTCAACGTAAGTAAAACTTTCATTTTACATAAGCTTAAATATTTTTTGTACCTTTCCTAAAAGATCCTAAACCCTCGCAAATGGTTATGTAGGACCCAGTATAACTTTTATTCCACTTTAGATTAAAAGAAGATAAACATCCCCAAAAGAAAAAGAGTGGTGATTTGGTTCATTTTGTTTTCTAAGGAGGCATATCTTTACCTGGTTGGATATAGGTTTAGATTAAGTTAGGTTAGGTAAACAAATAAAGGGCCTAAACAAACTACTAAGGTAAATTTCTATATATTCAAAAATATAACTAAAAATAAAGACCCCAAAGCCATCTAACTAAGCTAATTTCCTCAAAACATACGCATTTAGGGAGGCGCCTATCTTTATTTGGTCGATTTGGAAAGTGCTCATCCATAGTGTTCATCATCGTGTCATTATCTTTACTCTTTCGTCGTTCAAGCGTAAACTTCACGAGCCAGACTATTATAGGTGTTTCGACGAGTGTAATTTGGATTTTAGGTTAGTAGGTTTTATTTTTGGTTGTTAATTTTTCCATAACCTAACCTTCTCAAGAAAGATGAGGTTAGGATAAGATAAAAAAAAACCCGCAAACAAAACAACCTTCGCTAACATACTCCAAAACAAAAGAACACTTTACCAAACTTCACAAGAACACACACTTTTACGGAGGGTTTATCTTTACCTAGTTAGTTTTAGAAGTGCTTATCTCTAACCCTATAAATTGGGAGTGCTTATCTTTACACATTAATTTTAGGAGTGCTTATATTTACCTATTCAATTTGAGAGTGCTTATCTTTACACATTAATTTTAGGAGTGCTTATATTTACCTATTCAATTTGAGAGTGCTTATCTTTACACATTAATTTTAGGAGTGCTTATATTTACCTATTCAATTTGAGAGTGCTTATCTTTACACATTAATTTTAGGAGTGCTTATATTTACCTATTCAATTTGAGAGTGCTTATCTTTACACATTAATTTTAGGAGTGCTTATATTTACCTATTCAATTTGAGAGTGCTTATCTTTACACATTAATTTTAGGAGTGCTTATATTTACCTATTCAATTTGAGAGTGCTTATCTTTACACATTAATTTTAGGAGTGCTTATATTTACCTATTCAATTTGAGAGTGCTTATCTTTACACATTAATTTTAGGAGTGCTTATATTTACCTATTCAATTTGAGAGTGCTTATCTTTACACATTAATTTTAGGAGTGCTTATATTTACCTATTCAATTTGAGAGTGCTTATCTTTACACATTAATTTTAGGAGTGCTTATATTTACCTATTCAATTTGAGAGTGCTTATCTTTACACATTAATTTTAGGAGTGCTTATATTTACCTATTCAATTTGAGAGTGCTTATCTTTACACATTAATTTTAGGAGTGCTTATATTTACCTATTCAATTTGAGAGTGCTTATCTTTACACATTAATTTTAGGAGTGCTTATATTTACCTATTCAATTTGAGAGTGCTTATCTTTACACATTAATTTTAGGAGTGCTTATATTTACCTATTCAATTTGAGAGTGCTTATCTTTACACATTAATTTTAGGAGTGCTTATATTTACCTATTCAATTTGAGAGTGCTTATCTTTACACATTAATTTTAGGAGTGCTTATATTTACCTATTCAATTTGAGAGTGCTTATCTTTACACATTAATTTTAGGAGTGCTTATATTTACCTATTCAATTTGAGAGTGCTTATCTTTACACATTAATTTTAGGAGTGCTTATATTTACCTATTCAATTTGAGAGTGCTTATCTTTACACATTAATTTTAGGAGTGCTTATATTTACCTATTCAATTTGAGAGTGCTTATCTTTACACATTAATTTTAGGAGTGCTTATATTTACCTATTCAATTTGAGAGTGCTTATCTTTACACATTAATTTTAGGAGTGCTTATATTTACCTATTCAATTTGAGAGTGCTTATCTTTACACATTAATTTTAGGAGTGCTTATATTTACCTATTCAATTTGAGAGTGCTTATCTTTACACATTAATTTTAGGAGTGCTTATATTTACCTATTCAATTTGAGAGTGCTTATCTTTACACATTAATTTTAGGAGTGCTTATATTTACCTATTCAATTTGAGAGTGCTTATCTTTACACATTAATTTTAGGAGTGCTTATATTTACCTATTCAATTTGAGAGTGCTTATCTTTACACATTAATTTTAGGAGTGCTTATCTTTACCTATTCAATTTGAGAGTGCTTATCTTTACAAATGTAATTATGAAGGAAGTGCTTATCCCCTCTTAGGCAAATTTATTATAAGTGCTTTATCTTTACCCACTCAATTTGGTAGTGCTGATCCATAACCAGTTAGTTTTGGAAGTGCTTATCTTTACCTATTCCGTTTGGGAGTAGTATTTATCCTCTATCTAGTTAATTTTGGAAATGCTTATCTTTGCTTATCCAATTTTTGAGTGCTTAAATCTACCCAGTTAATTTTTGAAGTATTTATTACCTTTTCTTGTCAATTTTGTAAGTACTTATCTCCATCTAGTCGATTTTGGAGTTCGTATCCATACATCCTTAATTTTGGAGGTGGTTATCTTTATCTAGTTAATTTGGCACTGCTTATCTTTACATAGTTCATTTTGGAAGTGCCAATCTTGACTTAGCCCATTTGGGAGTGATAACCTCAACCTAGTTAATATTGGAAGTGCTTATCTCTACATAGTTTATTTGCGGAGTGCTCATCTTTCTTAGTGGTCGTTGTGACTCGAATCTTTACTTGATCCGTTCTTTGTGCTCACACTTGTTGATGGGAACTAAAGTCCTTCCGAGGATTGCCAACCCACGGTAGGACAATCCTCAACGGACCTCTTCTGTCTAAATTAGTTCCATCGAATTGTTTCCGAAGGTGAACAAGGAGACAGGGGCGCAACCCACATCAGGACGCTTCGGGCAAAGACAATTAAGGATGTAACTCTGCGGGATACGCCATTTTACAACCGTTGACAACTGAATAACTGAATCGAAGGATCGATTGGGTAAAAGGTGACTCTATCACAATAAAAGAAGAAAGCAAAGGATTACTTGGCGGGCGACGGGGTGGAATGAGATGGAAGTTTGTTTTGGAAGTAGAATATATTAATGCGAATGTTCTTGATATCGAGAAGGATAAAGGATATATTGGAGGTCAATGAGAACGGAAATGCTGTGACGTTTCGTACGTGATCATAGAATAGAGGTAGAAAGGTGATTAAAAAGGACTGTATTGGAATTGACCGGATGTTTAAATGATAGGGTGCACAGCCGATTACCTCAAGGAAGTTTGGAAGAATTGGGATGGAGTTGTGTGAGGAAAGAGGCGTGTGTGGCTTTTATAAGGGAACCCTCCTAAATACAATTAGGGAATTACGAAGAAAGGGTTATATTATAATGGCGAGGCAAAGATTGTGTTAAGTTGTGGGTAAGTGGATGGAGTTGAATTGAAAAGAATTAATTGACAGAAAAAACGAGTTTACATTTCTGTTCTGTTGTCACCTTGTGTTACCCTCTCCCTTAAGGCTCCAAGTTGCCCTCTATTTAGTTGCTTGCCTTAAGTACCTTCTACCCATCTTCACCTTTGCTAACTTTACATCTTCATTTATGATACCATTTTAAAAACTTTCTACCCATAAATAAACAAATAAATACAAATAAAATATAATTGAATTAATAAAAAATAAATTAATATAAAGTAAAAATAAATAAATGAATAACAGAAATAAATAAATAAATACATGATCAAATAAGACATACACAAACTACTCTAATGAAACCATTTTCTCGAAAGACGAGTCCGTGCAAAGCTTGTCCTATTTCTAGATCGAAGAGCAAAGCTTGATCTATTACTAGATCGAAGAGTAAAGCTTGATCTATTACTAGATCGAAGAGCAAAGCTTGATCTATTACTAGATCGAAGAGCAAAACTTGATCTATTACTAGATCGAAGAGCAAAGCTTGATATATTACTAGATCGAGGAGCAAAGCTTAATCTATTACTAGATCGAAGAGCAAAGCTTGATCTATTACTAGATCGAAGATCAAAGCTTGATCTATTACTAGATTGAAGAGCAAAGCTTGATCTACTACTACATCGAAGAGCAAAGCTTGATCTATTACTAGATCGAAGAGCAAAGCTTAATCTATTACTAGATTGAAGAGAAAAGCTTGATCTATTACTAGATCGAATAGCAAAGCTTGATCTATTACTAGATTGAAGAGAAAAGCTTGATCTATTACTAGATCGAATAGCAAAGCTTGATCTATTACTAGATCGAAGAGCAAAGCTTGATCTATTACTAGATCGAAGAGCAAAGCTTGATATATTACTAGATCGAGGAGCAAAGCTTAATCTATTACTAGATTGAAGAGAAAAGCTTGATCTATTACTAGATCGAAGAGCAAAGCTTGATCTATTACTAGATTGAAGAGAAAAGCTTGATCTATTACTAGATCGAATAGCAAAGCTTGATCTATTACTAGATCGAAGAGCAAAGCTTGATCTATTACTAGATCGAAGAGCAAAGCTTGATCTATTACTAGATCGAAGAGCAAAGCTTGATCTATTACTAGATCGAAGAGCAAAGCTTGATCTATTACTAGATCAAATATCAAAGCTTGATCTATTACTAGATTGAAGAGCAAAGCTTGATCTACTACTACATCGAAGAGCAAAGCTTGATCTATTACTAGATCGAAGAGCAAAGCTTGATCTATTACTAGATCGAAGAGCAAAGCTTGATCTATTACTAGATCGAAAAGCAAAGCTTGATCTATTACTAGATCGAAGAGCAAAGTTTGATCTATTACTAGATACACATGGTCTTATCAGAAGTAAGGAGAATATATCAAAATCATTCTTTTGCGTTTATATCGTCATTAATCCCCTTTTATTTGGGGGTGGGGGGAGAAAAACATTTAATTTAACTTATTTAATGATTCATAATTGTCATTTAAGATGCAAACATCCTGGGATCAATTTGACCATAACGATGCTTAGAAGCTCTGGTTTCTCAATAACTCTCCCCCGTCCATCATTCAAAAAGATACTGAATGATTGCACGATCTTCAAAAATTCAACTCCTTTTGCATTTTCTTACCCAAAGATGAAAGATTTTACACAGGCTCAAAGGAATTTCGTTGAACCATTCCACTACATGGGTATATAGTTTGCAGGGCATATTTAAGACAAATTAAATAATCCAACGAGCAAAATGTACATCTTACTTTTCGCGTATTTGAATGTGAAATCTGTTTACATAGTATTTGTGCTGAACCTGTGTACTTCCCAGTTCATGTAAGCTTTCCAAAGATTTTATATCTTTATGGGGTTCCTAACTTCATTTACAGCGATAACTTTTAAACGTTCATAAATGGGGAGGGGGGGGGGCAAAGCGTTGTTACCAAACGAATTACAGAATCACATGCATACAAACTGCATAAAACATCTTACAACATTAGTGTATTCGGCTTGAATGGAAGTAGTTGGGAGAGATGAATCAGTGCTAAAATCATCTCAATATAAGCCAATGGGGTCGATCCATATTGGATTGCTTCGATTTGCTTACTCTGATTTCATTAATTCAAATCTGTAGTAATTCTCGCCCGTTCACATACCGCTCGTCCAAAAAAGACTTGCGTCCTCGCCCTCCTCATTCCTTTCTTAAATTACACTCTAACTTCAATCTTTCACTCAAAATCTTGGAAAAGATGATCCCTCATGAACTCCCGGGGTCAACTCCTACGAGGAACTGAATAAATCCCTAAAACTCCTCACAGAAAAGTTTGAAACGTTGTATCTTCTTAGTTTAAGGGGAAAGAGTAGAGATCTGTACCGGAGCTCCTGGAATAAGCGCTTTAAGGTAGGTGAAGTTGTACTCATTATAGGTTCTGAAAAGATAAAATCTTTCTGGCAAATGGGAAGAGTACTAGATCTGTTTCCTGGTGGCGATGATAAGGCTCGAGTGGCCCCAGTGAAAGGAGGGGGTAGAAAAATGCTTAAATATCGCATCAAACTTCTATATCACCTCGAACTCTCCATCATGTACTCTGGATTTATGGTTTCGAACCCCGATTACCCAATGTTGGCCTGTGAACAGGATCCAGAAAGGTCAAATTAGGATGTTGAACCCAAGGGTTCGACCCATTTAATAAAAAATAACGTCATCTCCAACCGTCCCAAAATGGCTCCAACCTTACGAGCAGAAAGTAAACTTGGAAGTATGGATGACAAGATTTAAGAACAATTTAAATAATTATTTTAAAAATACCCACCAAAACTTGATAAATATGTAAATTTTACGTAGCACTTTTAACCTTTATCCTATTTATGCTTCCAACCCTTGAGATAGACAAGCTGTGTCTGTCTGTCTATCTCAATGCCCATCATATATATTCCCTTTCTTAAATCCTGCTAATTTGCCTCGGGTAAAGGCTGTCCTCATTTAGCGTGGGGCCGAACCTAAAGTGGTTGAGGCCATATAGATCCAGTTGCATTTTGAGGCCATTTGAGCTAATTGCGGTGATCCGAAGATTTGGGGATGAGAGGGAATTTTCTATTACCAAGGATGGCAGGGGATTGGAATAGGAGGGAACTGTTGGCCTGTGGCACAAAGATCCATTACACATTTTAAAATCAGAACTCCATAGGCCTCTAACGAAGGCAGAAGGAAAGAGAACTAACGCCATTGAGAGGAGTAGTGGACGCAACCGAGAAGACGACAAACAACTTCAAACTTCTCCAATTTTCCTTTTCATTTTAAACCTTTCTCTTTACATGTTTCAACTTTGACTTCCCAAGCTATTATTATCTGTGTGTTTACAGTAAGTAATATTAATCTTGTTTCAAGCGGAACTATGAGTGTTTACTTTTTATTATGTTCATAGCAAACAAACATTCAAACGTTTCTTAAGTAACTCTTTCATTGTTCAAGTAACAACTTCACAGTTCCAATTCTAATCAGACTGCAATCGTGCAGACTTACTCAAACTATTATCTAATGTTAAACCTTTTAATGAATACCTATTTTAACTTAATTTCGACTAATGAGGGGATCCTTAAGTTAAACACGTTTTCGGCTACCTATGAAAGGGGCAAAATCTTTTTCCAAAAGAAATGAATTAATTTGGGATCCTTTATTCATTTCCCATTTTCCAACATCAAACACCTCCCTAATCCGTTGGTATCGATCCCCTTAAATCGTAATAACAAAGTAAATAAAAAATGAAATAAATAAATTAATTAAATAAATAAATATTCTACTTCTTGATCCTTCATCGTCTTCTATCTCTTTATTATCACTAGCACTGGTGCCTTCGTTGGTGAACGCCGCTGTCGCGGAGTCACTCGAAAATATGTTCCATGTAGAGTGCGACATTACCTTGTGTAATCCAACGGAGGAATACACATGCAGACCTAAAATAATAGAACTTTTCGGACTAAAGAAAATGAATAAATACAAATGGGAGGAAGAGTGAAAATGAACGTAGCTTTAATTACGTGGAAAGAAGACGTAATCCAACCGAGGAATAGTTTCATTCTGTTGAGAAAGAAGAGAGGGGAGGGATGCAGATGAAAAGAGAATAGGGGAAATAGGGAATAAATAGGCCAATCGCATCTCCCTTTTCCTCGCAGAGAGAAATTTTTAATTTGCGTATATGGGGACTCGCAAAGTGCCCCGCCCCTCTGGCCCCAGTATTTGTTGCCTGAAGTTTGTTGTATGATTTATTTTTATACTACATAATTTTCATACTACTGATACTACTACGACTGATACTACAATTAATACTAATTCTAATCACTACTAATGATACTCCTATCGCTACTACTACTTCTAATCCCTGATACTACAATTGCTACAACTTCTACTATTTGATACTACCATTACTGCCACTATGATTGCTACGATTCCTACTACTGATACTACCCCACTACCATTAATACTATCTGTATCTGATACTATCCCTACAACTCTTAATTCTGGTCACTACTACTACTACTAAAGCTAGTACGACTACTTCTTCGTCTGTCAGTTGTTACCCCTTTCTTTTCCCAGACTAGTTCAGGGGGAAGGGGGGGCACACAAATACCCCGACATCATTGGTTCAGGAGCAAAGGTGAGTTTACCTATGGGGGGAAGGGGGGATCAAAGAAGTCAGATCGTTAAACGCTGCCCCCCCCCTTTAAAGTGTGATCGGTGTGCAGAAACCCCCCTTTTACGCCCCATTTTCTCGTCTTAGGTCTGAGGAGGGCAGTTAGAACTCACCGACCCCCCCCCCCTCTCTCTCTCTCTCTCTATATATATATATATATATATATATATATATATATATATATATATATATATATATATATATATATATATATATATATATATATGTGTGTGTGTGTGTGTGTGTATACCACGTAAGGAAAAGGAAAGATTGATTGGAGTTAATACTTTCATTGTCTTAACATACAGTGTCACTCCTCGTGATTTTTACCCATGTATATGTATATATCACTCCCCCCCATCCTTGTCTCTGTATTTTTATTTACGATCAGAGTTGTTGACATACACTCGTATCTTAATGAATTGGTAAGAAGTATATATACCATAACTTTTTAGATAACCTCAACACAAAGCTTAATATTTAATAGTTTTATTAAGCCAAATTACAGTTTGATTATATTTGAACTAAAATCATTATATCACTTTTATTTATTTTCTATCAATCAAAATTATTCACACCCCTGTATGAAATTGCTAATTTTTGCCGGCTATTTAGTCAAGATAACTAAGGTCAGCGATTCAAGGCCAACATGAATCTGGCTTGTTTATCTGGGGCGATATGTTTACCACACGGGCCTTCAGTACTCCTCATTCGCACAAACACGTCTCTAAAGCTAGCAAGGAGAATAGAGTTGCTCAAAAGGAAAGGAGAAGACATTATTCACCTCCATAAGTAAGGAAATGATTACAATAAAATAACTAGCCACCTGAATACTTTGAAGAATGCCATTGCAATCAGTCAAAAAGTGCAATGAAAATCGCTACTTGGATGAGGGAGAAAGCTGGTGTTCTCAATGCAATGCGCCTATTGAGGAGAAAGGTGGAGAAAACTATCGCCTGTCCCCCAAAGAGTTACGGAATGTATGACCTTTTAGCTGCTGCTAAGGAGGTCTCGCTTAGTACGATAAGGTGTATGCTACACGACGAAGTGCGCTACGCAAGAACTCCGAGACGCACTCCACTGCTGAGCGCTAAAGGCGAGCTGAATCGTTTATGGAGCACCGCGGGGCGTTTAGACAAGCCAGTGGACTATGTGAGAAGGTTCTCTGAACCGACGAAACGAAATTGGAGCTTTCCGGGCTAATGAACCGGTGATAAGTTTGGAGAAGAAAAAAACAAGTGTATGAGGAAGAGAACACTTTCCCCACTTTCCGTTATGTTCACAGCGTATTTTGCTGCATCGGGACCTGAAAAACTTCACTGTGCAGATGGAACGATGTATTCGTTCCACTACCATGGAATACTGACAAATCGTTGGGTCTTCAGTGAAGAAATTGAAGCTCGGACGCAATTGGACACTCCACCAGCCTAAGGATCCGAAATACATTAAAATACACAAAGGAATAACTAAAGATGGTCGGAACGAGTTGGAATGGCTATCGCAGTCAATTGACTTAATCGTCTTCGGTCACTTCAATTGTCGCGTTAACTGGGAGGACCGGACTGATGAAGGGGGAAGAGTCTTGTCACAGTAGGTCCATGAGCCTATGTTAAATTTAAATTTCTATATTGAATGCAACCTCGTCACGAGCCTGACTATTGAAGAGTGTTTATAGAGTAATGAGTATAATAAGGTTAGGTTTGCCTTAAGGAATCAATCCTTGAAAGAGCACAATTGAGGCGACAGAAAGCTAGACTTTAGACAGGCAACATTTTTACCCATCTCAGAACACCACTGAGCGAGTTGACCCCTCCTAAAAGGGAGGGTACTGCTGCCATTCGGACGCGTTTCAAAGAACATTACCTATATCAGGAAGCTGATTACGTGACCGTAAAGACTTTGAAACCCGCGACACTACAGCCCAAGTGGTTTAGTCTGGAGATCGGACCCACCAGGAGGAATAAGAAGGCGTATAAAATGGAAATGGAATCGCAATAGACAATAGTTAAGATCTAGACAGATATGTTAGGGAATGCCGAAAGGTAAAGGACTGGTTAGGAAGGCCAAGCGTGGGAAGGTGGTTCGTGTGGTATCTCTATGTTAGGGAATGCCGAAAGGTAAAGGGCTGGTTAGGAAGGCCAAGCGTGGGAAGGTGGTTCGTGTGGTATCTCTATGTTAGGGAATGCCGAAAGGTAAAGAAAGGTCTGGTTAGGAAGGCCAAGCGTGGGAAGGTGGTTCGTGTGGTATCTCTATGGGAAGAAAACCTCAAGAAGTTATTTGAGCACGTGAACGTCCAAGAGCCAGTTTGGTAGTTTTAAATAAGGAATAAAAAATCTAATAAATCCTCTGTAGGTAATTTGTTATTTTCAACGTCTTTAACGATTTCTTTTCCTCGTTTTTGTGAAAGAATGTGATATACTCAGAGCGAGCTTGAGGCTTGCGGAAGAGGCGAAAAAACTAGAGGAAATTACGACAAACGAGGGCGAGGTAATAGCACGGCTGAGACAGTGAAACCTCGTACAAATCGTTTGGTCCTTGCGGTTTCTTGTCAAAGGTCATGTAGGAGGTCAACGAAAAGGTGGTACTCCACCTATCCGTGATATCCAATGCCTACCCTGGTAGTGGTAAGGTTCTGATAGAACGGCGAATGGCTCATATCAGTCCAATCTATAAGAAACGGGACCGAATATGTGCGGAATACTACCGGCCGCTATGCTTGACTTCAGTAGTGGCAAAGGTGCGAGAGGAACTAATTCGAACTAGGATCACGAAGACCTAGATTTGCACAGTCTATCGGGGCTTCTCAGCATTGATTCCATATAAATCGGTCGTACTTAACAGATTTGTGCAACTTTTCCACGATATGATAGGAGATTACGACCATTGTCCTGTGGTGGACGTGCTTTATTTGGACTTACAAAAGGCTTTAGTGGAAAGGATTAGGATTAGTGGAAAGATTTGGGATTGGATTCAGAACTGTTTGTCTGGGAGGCAACAAAGGGTTGTGATCAACGATCAGGCCGTTGTGATCAACGTTCAGGACTATCTCAAGTCATCGATGACGATCGGAGTCCCTCGAGGCTTGGTGTTAGGCCCTCGAGTAAATGGCTCAACCCATAGATCCGCTAAATTTCGAATAATGGGATAATTTTAGGATCAAGTAAAGCCATCTTAAAAAGAAAAAGATAGCTCTTCTTTGTTAGGTCAACTTAGAGATGGCTTATCTTTACTAGTGGTAAATTGGAATAGGTTATTTGTATTTCATGTCGCTTTGTCTTTCAATGATCTTATAATATTACACTTACTGGACTTTTGAAATTTAGGTTAGGTAAAGTTAGAGAGTTAGGTTAGTAAAGATAACCCCCTATGAGAAGACAGCAAAGATAAGCCATCTATAAACTCACCGACTTGGACAGTAATTTGTTTTCTTTTTCCTAATTTTCTCGGTCATTTTATATATTTTGATGGGTCTTTTCAGAGATGGCTTATCTTTACTAGCAAAATTTAGAGTTTTTTTATCATTATACTCATCACTGACATGTTATTATTACTTGATCCTAATTGTATCTATGAGTTCGATAATTAAGGACGTGCGTTACTCTATCGCCAATTTATTGAGACCGATGTACACACACGAATGTTCACATAATCATCTGTATACATATATACACCCATTGGATGTATACCAAAAGTGTTGAAAAGTGTAAGTAAATGACTTTTTTATCATTTCTTTTATGAATAATTGTTTAGCTTTTCACGTGAGAGGTACTGCCATTTTTTAGGGTTTCACGTTACACGTACTATCTCTATCTATCTCTCAGCCATTTTTTAGGGTTTCACGTTACACGTACTATCTCTATCTATCTCTAAGCCATTTTTTAGGGTTTCACGTTACACGTACTATCTCTATCTATCTCTAAGCCATTTTTTAGGGTTTCACGTTACACGTACTATCTCTATCTATCTCTCAGCCATTTTTAAGGTTTCACGTTACACGTACTATCTCTATCTATCTCTCAGCCATTTTTTAGGGTTTCACGTTACACGTACTATCTCTATCTATCTCTAAGCCATTTTTTAGGGTTTCACGTTACACGTACTATCTCTATCTATCTCTCAGCCATTTTTAAGGTTTCACGTTACACGTACTATCTCTATCTATCTCTCAGCCATTTTTTAGGGTTTCACGTTACACGTACTATCTCTATCTATCTCTAAGCCATTTTTTAGGGTTTCACGTTACACGTACTATCTCTATCTATCTCTCAGCCATTTTTAAGGTTTCACGTTACACGTACTATCTCTATCTATCTCTCAGCCATTTTTTAGGGGTTTCACGTTACACGTACTATCTCTATCTATCTCTCAGCTATTTTTTAGGGTTTCACGTTACACGTACTATCTCTATCTATCCCTCAGCCATTTTTAGGGTTTCACGTACTATCTCTATCTATCTCTCAGCCATTTTTTAGGGTTTCACGTTACACGTACTATCTCTATCTATCTCTCAGCCATTTTTTAGGGTTTCACGTTACACGTACTATCTCTATCTATCCCTCAGCCATTTTTAAGGTTTCACGTTACACGTACTATCTCTATCTATCTCTCAGCCATTTTTTAGGGTTTCACGTTACACGTACTATCTCTATCTATCTCTCAGCTATTTTTTAGGGTTTCACGTTACACGTACTATTTCTATCTATCCCTCAGCCATTTTTAGGGTTTCACGTACTATCTCTATCTATCTCTCAGCCATTTTTTAGGGTTTCACGTTACACGTACTATCTCTATCTCTCAGCCATTTTTTAGGGTTTCACGTCACACGTACTATCTCTATCTATCTCTCAGCCATTTTTAGGGTTTCACGTTACACGTACTATCTCTATCTATTTCTCAGTCATTTTTTAGGGTTTCACGTTACACGTACTATCTCTATCTATTTCTGAGCCCTTTTTAGGGTTTCACGTTACACGTACTATCTCTATCTATCTCTCAGCCATTTTGTAGGGTTTCACGTTACACGTACTATCTCTATCTATTTCTCACACTCACACGCACGTTTACCATGTTTCATGAGGTAATTCTCTCCCCTTAATGTATTTTTTATCTCTCAAGTCCAACCATTAGTACCCTTTTTTTAGAATTTTTCTCTCAGGTCTCGTATGTGGAGACTTGTCTCTTATTTCTCACGTAAAGTAAGGTCTCACACGAGAGGAATGCTCTATTTCATGTTTTAGGTGAATTACTCTCGTCTCGCATTGCAATTACTTCCCACATTTCGTGTATACGGTAATTTCTTCCTATTCGATTATTTAATTTTAATCTCGCGTATCTTACCCGGCTCTCATGCATCACGCAATAGGTATTTATGTCTCTCTAAAAGTTTTACGTGGCTGTTACTGTTCTTATCATCCTCTCTCTTTCACGTTTCATTTTCACTGTCATCAATAATTTTCCTCATTGTAAACATTTCTTTCTCACACATGTAAATAAGTTCACATCTCTATCCTGTCATTCCTACACTTGCCTATAATAGAAACCATTTCTTTTTTTATTTCATTTATTTTTCTTTCTTTCATATCCTCCTCATTTTACTTCGTCTAACCTGGGAGTAGGTCTAAGGATCTTTTGTATTCCAAAATCCCTAACTGTCTGATCCTTTTCGTCCGGGGCGAATCGAGAGAGCAATTTGAGCCATTGAGACTCACCGTTCTCGAGCTTTTGTCTGGGGCCATCGTTGCATCGCCTTTCCGACCTTATCGCCTGTGCATTATTGTCCCCTTTCATCGCTGGGTCTTTTAATCCACTGAACAAAGGAAAATGAATTAGTAATCACTATTCTCAACCGGACGATCAACTTTGGGAAAGTCATCTTCAGGACATCCTCTCATCTCCACCCCACGGGGTAGAGTGGATGTAGTGTTGTGGTTTTACTTTGCTTTAAAAAATTATGGTAGAGGTATTTAAATTCATTTACAGCCTTTAGGGGCAGCGGATATTTTGTGTACCAGCCTTTGTGAGGTTAAGTCGTATTAAGACTATTGGAATTCCTAAGCATTTCTTCTTTGTTTACTGCTTGTCCCAGTTCACTGGTCATTATATCTTAGCAAGTGGGCGCCATTTCTTTATCTTCGGAGGGCGTGCGTGATTGTTGAGAAAGAAATGGAAAATGGTGAAATCCAACAAGGACACGGTAGCCTAGTGGAGAAAGAATGAGGAGTTAGGACAGGGTGAATACGAAAAATAATAAATAAAGAAAAGATCGAGTCATAAAAATTACAATCAAAAACCTTACCGACCTTAAATATTAAGGCCGGAAGGACACGGTAAGTTCCTTGGTTCATAGCAAGACTCATGCGATTAAGTAGTTTATTATATCTACATACCTTGCGACGTGGAGTTCGTGCTCGGATAGAGTGAAAGAAAGGGAACGAGAGAATACTCTCAATGCCTTGGTACAGCTATATCTCAGATCCGTGAGAAACAGCATTGTAGAGCAAACTCGAGTTGCCATTTAGTATTATCTTAATAAATGATTTAATTTTTAGATAAATTTGTCATAAATTTGAACTATATTCAGTTCATTGTTACATATTATACCAACTTTAAGAAGTTCGTACGAAAGAGTACATTGATGGTAACGAATTTGAATCTCCTTTGAGATGCATAACCGAGTCTGAAGTTCCAACGCTTCCTGCGTTTCAAATCGTTTATTTTGAAATTGCTGTTGTTGTTAACTCGAGAGATCGAAGTTCTCTAGCCATAATATTAAACAAGTGTCTAAGTAGCGGACATAGGTGAGAGAAGCAGGGGAATGGCGGAGACGTCCCCGACCAGTTTATATTCGCTAAAGTACAACAGACAGTCAAAAATGGTTGGTGTCAGGTTTCCTTTTCTATGATCATATTTTTTTAATGTTGAGGCGGGCTTAAGGATGTCTTTTTGATATATGGGAGACTGCAAACATTTCATGTCATTCATTTATCTGCGTTTTGCCAAGGTGACTTAATAAAATGGTGCTTTCTTATGCCATGGAAAAAACCCCCCATCTTTTTGAAGTTGGATCATTCATTAAACTTTTGGACAAACTTGATTAGATTTGTTCGAACATAAATGAATCTTTGCAATAGATTTATGGAGATTCTACGTCACACACAAATACACATTGAGGTCTATGAAACGCGTCAAGGTAGGGAAAACATGATGGAAGATGAGAGAAAGAGACACCACCCACATGCCTTTAAAATACATCAACTTTAGGAAATCGCAGAAATCGCTTTAAATTTCTAACTAGGAAACTGCCTCTTCCTTCTAATTTGAAACCTCGATATTGAGTTAAAATATTTATGATCAGTTAAATTGAGATTTCCGATGGTTCATCATATTCGATTTTAAGTGAACATCTGGCTCCTGGTGAGCTATCAGCTCGAGGAGTGCTAAAAGCGTTGAGCGAAGATCAATCAGCTTGTTCAACGAGCTGATTTTTCCTTTAACCTTCTGACCCAAATTAAAACCAATGGAGATGATTTATTCAATATTTTCACTAGAATGAACAGTGTTTTTTTTAAATTTGAACCAGAGAGCAAAAATCCAATCAAAACAATGGCTTTCAACTAATTCTTTGTGGCCTTCAAAGCAGAGAAATCAACAAAGGTGATGGCGAGTTTTTTGGAGGTGCCAATGGAGCAATTATTTTTGATTGAGTTTCTTGAAGGACAACGACCGATCTCTGCGTCCTGTAATAAAGGGTTATTGCGAAGGTTGCGATTGACAAAGAAAAGACGGCAGGTTATATCACAGGACCTTTTTGCCCTCCGATGCATTCTTCGTAGGTAGCATGGGCGACATTGCGTGAATTTCGGTCATAAATCATGCCTAATTTCCATTTAGGCTTCTTTTTGTTCATCAAATTTGAGCACTTGAAATAAACAATACATTTGTTGACAGCTAAAGCATAAAATGAAGTTAGATGAGGGGCAATTCGAAACGCGCAGAATTTCTTCAGCAACTGAGGAGACAGATGGAAACATGCCGCAACCAAGGTTTATAATCCTCAACTCGCTTCCATTAAATAAGAACAGATGACAAGGGATATTGCCTTACTCCTTCCATACCTTTGCTTTGTCATTACTACGACTGATCGCGACGTGACCCTCCGCTCTTTTATCCGGGAACTTCTCCTCCTTCATCAACGACCATACCCACCCCTTTTCCATACTTCCACTCACCGACTTCGTTCCCTTTGGTTCTAAGCTATGGTCTTAAATGTTAATAAAAAAACAGAGTGGCGTGCAAGTGACGGCTTTAGACTCCCTGTACTCGTAATGCAGAGGCAGAAATCGCCTCTAGAGCCTTGTCATTTGCTCCTCACTCCTACACTGACTCCTAAAGTCTGCTCGTGTGGTTCGCACCCGGCGTATCCTTGCAGAAAACAAAAACAAACTGCACACTTTGTTCAAGCTACTTTTTAATCTCTCTGCCACCCTGAAATGTCAATTTTTCCCTTATCTCCCTTACATAATTCCGTACCTTCTTCTCAGAAAAGATATCCATATTCGATCTAGCATACCTTCTGCCTTTGAGGAATTAACTTCCCTCTTCAAAAGAGACCTGTTCTCTCCTCGACTCTTCACCACCGATTCCTTATCACTAGTTCCTGTTCATCTCACTGCTATTTTTAATACCGCTCTCTCGTCAGTAATGATATTATCTGAATTCAAACCCTATTCTCCCCTTAAGTGATTGTCTAAATACTCCGCTAATCGAAAAAACTTCTCTCTCAACTTGACACTTTCCTACTTAGACTCTCTGTTTAGTTCATACCTGTCTCCTACCACACCTGCTGGGTATTTTAAATGCCTCGCTATCGCGGGGTGAGGTGCTTTCTGACCTTAAGCATGCTGCTACCCGTCGGATATTAAAGAAACGAAATATTGAACATAATAATCTTTCAAACAATCGTCTCATCTCTTAACTTCCATTCATACCAGAGGCTTTTGAGAGCTTCCCGCATCACTGAACACGTGTCCTTCTCCATAATCGACAAAATCTTCCAGTCCGGCTGCAAGACAGGTTACAGCTCTGCATCGCCTCACCAACTTCGCCGCGAGGCCGAAGTTGGGAGGCCTTCAATTCTGGTGCTTCTCGATCTCTTGGCACCATTTGACATTCTTGACCAACCCGTTCTTCTCCACCACCTTTGTGATTCCCCGGATGTCCCAGGATCTGGCCTAAACTGGTTTCTCTCTTATCTGGCATGTCGTACTCATTCTGTTTACATTGGGGAAAAAGGTCCTCGGCCAGCTGTTGTTTCTACGTTTTTTCTCAGTACTCTGTCCTTTGCCCCCTCCTCTTTCGTATCTACCTCCTTCCTCTTAGCCTTCTTGGGAGCCCCATAGCCTAGGTTTATCCTTCTATTTCCATGTTGATGACGCGCAAATATTTCTTTCATCCTCCACAAACTCGTTCGCCGTGACCGTGACCAATCTTTTATCCGCATATGACACAATTACTGAATTGCATAACTTCCCTAAACTCAACCCTAACGGGCACGTTGCAGATGTCGCTCACTTTAAATATATAGTACCCACTCTCAATCTAGGGGCTCCCCGGTCACGTTCTCTGACAACGTTAGAAACCTAGGAGTTTCCTTCGATAGTCAACTCGATTTTAAATCGCATGTTGACAATATCATCAAATCAGTTTGACCGAAATAGTTTCGAGATAGCCATCCATACCTTTGTTACCTTCGGCCTTAATTACTATAACTTTTTTTCTCACTGGAACCCCCAACACTACAATTCGTTCCCTTCAACTTGTCCAGAACTTTACGTCTCGATGGCGACTTATGCCCAAGCAGGCAGTCGCCAGATGGGCTCCTAAAAAAACAAAAACAATTACAGCTCGAGTTCTTCTCCGTCGAGGGCGGTTCTCTCGTGACACAGCCCTGATCTGCGAAATGCACTGGCTGCTCATTAAATTTCGAATTACTTTTAAAGTCCTCTTTCTCACATTTAAAATCCTAAACATCGCAACTTTCCCTTACCAATCCTCCACAATGTCTGTGTCCTGACAACAAAGAGTCCTTCGCTCGGAAAGTGCCCTCCTGCTTTCGTTTCCTCGCACTCGTCTCTCCTGCACGGATGATAGTGCCCTTCTGTAGTTACCCCATAGCTGTGGAATGCTCTGCCCCCGAGTATACACTCCTCATCCTCATCTGGTGCTTTCAACCCGTCAGGCCTTTCCTAGTCGATGGACGGGCATTCTGCGAAGGCTTCAAGATCTTGAAGGGTGCCATATAAAACTTCTTATACGATGCTTCTCTCAGAGAGGACCCTTTAATATTGGATCAGAAACACAGGTTGGCACCGCATATAACAGCTTCCACAAAGTTGTCAAAAATTGAGACTCCAGCCAGGAATTAACCATAACCGTTGTGACTTAACTTCATTCAAAGTGTTGTTGTTGTTGTTTTTTTACTCGGGTAGATCGTAGGATGAGCGAAAGGAACATCCTAGTTTTAGATGACCCCTGTGAAAAGACTTCGGGCATTAGTGCTGTCAACTAGAGTTCCGTGTTCGGTCCTATTTCTTTTGTATTAAAGAATCAATAAAAAAATACTCTTCTTCCTAACACAATTTCGCCATCAGCATGGTGCATTGTTCTGCAATGTGAAATTGAGTGTTTTTTTTTCTCTCTCGGGTCGGTCTTTGTAGGTAGTGCTCTGTCTTGTTACTAATCAGGGAGCTGGGAACTCTTCGTGGCTCATGGGAGAGCCCCCCGCTCATTAGATGGAAGAGTAATGCCTTGTACGAGTATGAAGGACTGGATAAAAGAGACAGCTTTTGTGATTGGTTGGGGAAATGATTACATGCGTAGATGGAGCTGCCTAGGCCCACGCGTCAGACTCAGCGCGCCGCAATATGCGACTAACTCCCTACGAACGCCGAAATTGTTTGCGGCCGCTCTTGCCATCAATTGAACTCGATACCCGGATGTAGAAATCCAATGCCTTATCCACTAAGTTGGTTGTGTTCCCCTTTAATGATATTTGCCCCGTTGGTTAATCCTAATATCCTTTCCAATGAGTCAAGGATTTGAGTTTGTAATAGACAGTCATGTTTTTGCCAAAGAAATATCTTCGCAATCTAAGTCTCTTTTTTCCTTCCTTCGAGGGAAATACCCTCTTGGCCTCCCCAATTTTAACTAGGCTTTGTACAGTCTCGACCAGTTGCTCAAAGCCAATCTATTATCCTCCCTCGAATTCCCTCATTTTCTTTTTTAAATAATTCTTCCTTCCTGCAAATCATATTAACTTCGATGCTACAAAATTAACCGAGTATTATTATTATTTATTTTCTTTTTGTACGGGGTGCTAAAACTCCTTGTAGTCATCGACACCCAAATTACCCGAGTAGTGACGATTTGAACGTATCCCGCTCGCGCCGTTAACTGCCTTTCTTTTGTGACACGTACGCATTAAGAAACACCCCAAATAAGTGCACATGCACACGCGAGTAGCATCACGTCTCGCGTTTCTTATATTCGGTGGTATGCTTTAGCACTGGTGTTAATGGCTTATTTCATACATGTCACTATAAACCATAGCAGCGAGAATGTAGCTATAAAATTAGAGAGACTGAAACCAGGTCTCACAAAGGTCGCTGTGAAATGTATTTATCTGATAAGGCGGTGATGAGCTCGAGTCGGTTCATTGGGTTCGCGCCAAAAGCAACCAATGATCGCTTTGGCGCGTAAATAGGAAGCTAAATTAAAGTCATTTCGTTTTCCACTCGTGAACAAACGCAATGTTAGACACATAAGCGGAGAGACGCAGCCATACGATACGTACAACTACCGACAATTACATACCTGCGTGTATGGTTAGTAGTATTTAGTGGGTATTGTGTACAATAATTAGGGTTATTAAGTGGCAACACGCAATCAGGATGGAGGAAGCATTTGGTTTATTTTTTCATCGAATTTAAAGCGCAATAGCAACGAAGCCGCATCACTCACATAATTTCTAAGGAGAGATCGAGAAAGAAAGTAGTGAAGAAAAAGAGAAAGTGGGTGGAAGATGTATAGCCGCAGATCCTCTTGCAGGTATTGGGGCGAGGAGGGAAGGGGCCATGCAAGTGTATAGATGTGATTTGACAGCCCCTAGCAGGGTGATAAAAGGATAGATAAAAATGGGGGGGAAATAGAAATAGAAAGGGGTGGGGGGGTGGGGCCATGTAAAATCCACCCATCCCAACTGGAACCAAAATGGATGGGGAAAACCACACTCCAATCCTCTCCCGGACCCGACAATGTAAGAATGGGCGAAGGCTGGTCAGCGACTAGCCTGCAAAATCAGCCGGGAGGCCGCGACGCTCATCCAGTGGCCAGAATTAACTGCCTACACGGAGTAACCCCTTGTAGGGATTTGAGCATTGGATTTGATGTAATCCGAGGGGGATTTGAGTTTCAGCATGGTGGGAGAGAGAGGATGGGCCTGATCGTAACCTTCCCTAGCGTGGAACCTCAAACCCAGAGTGGCGGGGGCATCATCCCAGGGGGCGCATTAATTGGGTTTGTGAATCTCTTCCAAACCCCCTGATTGCCACCTTCAATCCATCTTTACCATCTTCACATTCTTCCTGCCCTAAAAAATCGGGAGAGTTGCGCGCCCTAACGCCCCTTAACGTCCAAAATAGTCTCCTTTTAAGACTACGCTGCACACTTTCTCTTCACCTAACTTCACCACTTTATGCTCCCCCAGGTGCAGATGGCGTATTTGCTACTTCCCACCGCTTGAGATTATAAGGAAGAAAGACTTTGATACTACAACCTTTGCTATAGCCCCCCCCCCTTCAACACCATAATTAAGTGGGGCCGCGCCTTCTGTGAGGCTGTCCTGAAGGACTAGATTAGAGTGGAGGGAGGCTGTTGCATGCTGTGTAAATTTATAGCCCCCCACCCCCACTCGTGTGCTAGCGGTCCATGCAACAACTGGGAAGTGGGAGTTCACTTATTATTATTATTACTATTATTATTATTATTATTATTATTATTATTATTATTATTATTATTATTATTATTATTATTATTATTATTATTATTATTATTATTATTATTATTATTATACAAATACATAAGTTCCCAATGGAAAGGACAAGCCTACAAGACCAAGGGTGGTCCCATAGGAAAACACACTGCAAGAAAAGAAAAAAAAAAGGAAAAGAAACCATATTAAAAGAAAATATTTAAAAGCAAAGTCATTGAGTAAACAATAAATTTATTTCCTTTAGATTTAAACGATGTAATATTAATCAGATGCTGATGCACATTCTTCTGGCAGTTCCTTCCATTCCTTACAAATATTAGGAATGAAATTGAGTTGTATTACATCTAACAACAGAAAACGCTTTGCTGTTCCTATTAATAATGTTCTTAGAGTGACGTGTGAATCGATCCTACTGTAAAAGGCTCGGGCAGAGCAGGATGGCGTGGATGTTCATTATTATTTAAAATCTTAAATAAAAAAATAATGACCCGACCAATCTACGTTTCTGTAGGTCAATGTTTAGATTGGGCAACAGGAATTTGATATTATTGATTGCTCTATTAAGCAATCTAAGATGGCAATTCGCAGCCGACATCCAGATAGTAGAACAATATTCAAATTTAGACGAAATAAAAGCAAATAAAGAACGTAAAACTGCATCATTATTACCAAAAGTAGACCAGTCTTCTGAGCAATGGAGGAAGAAACTGAACGGAGATGAGTTTCAAAAGTAAGCTTGCTGTCTAAAACAACACCAAGCAACTTAATATTATCAGAAGAATTCAGAAAAATATTATCAAGCAATAAAGGCGGATGATTTGGATTTGAAGTTCTAATGCGACTAAAAATAATTGAGTGTGATTTTCCAGCATTCAAAATCATACTCCAGCGAGTACACCAACTAGTGATATTTACCAAATCTCTATTTATAGAATTTTCCACCTCAACTCTATGTCTTGGTGATGGAATAAATGACTACAATGATGCATCGTCAGCATAAGCTATCATGTTATTCTCTAAGTTCTGCCACATATCAGCAGTATATAAAGTAAATAAAATAGGTCCAAGGACACTACCTTGCGGAACACCAGAGACCACATCAACTATAGAACTACATTTCCCATTAACAACCACACATTGCTTGCGATTAGATAAAAAATCATTTAAAATAGAATAAAAAGGGTCACCTATGCCCATTAATTTAAGTTTAGATAACAAAGCTTTATGATAAACTCAGCCAAAGGCAGAACTGAAGTCCAGTGATACTAGCCTGGCTTCAGACCCTGCATCAAGGTTAGATTGCGACTGGTGGACCAAATAAGACGAGGCATCACAAGTCCCTACACCCTTTCTAAATCCAAATTGAGTAGAAGGTAGTAAAGATTTTTTTATAATAAACTTATTAAGACGTCTAGCTAATAATTTTTCAAAAGTCTTAGATATAACAAGAGTTATATTCAGATGGTAAATGCGAAGCTGAGGCTCCTTTAGGAATAGCGGTTACATGGGCACCTCTCCAACAAAGAGGGAATTTACCACCACGAATAAGATGTCTAAATAGGATTGCCAGTTTAGGGGCCAATATTGCAGCATTGTTCTTGAAAAATAAAGGAAATATGCCAGTAGGATCCGTACCAACATAAGCATCCAAGTCTAACATATAGCTTTTAAGTTCTGATGATTTAAAGGCAAACCTAGACGAAATAGGAGTAGGAAAGCAAGTAGGGGGGAGTTCAAGATCCCGGTGACATTGCTTCCTTTGAAAGAAAGATGAGATAAGATCAGCTTTCTCTATCGGGGTATATATAGGAACACCATTCTCGTTACGATAAGGTGGAAGAGATGAATCTTCTCCATAAATGAAAGATTTTCAAGTAGACAAGCATCATTAAACGAAACTTTGTCCTGTGACCTCTTTTTAATTATCTTTAAACGGATTTTCCTTGATATAATTTGCACAAGAGAATCATTTAATGCAATATCAGGATCAATCGATTTAAAGACATCACCCCATGCTACATCATTCAAACTATTGGCTATATTATTCTAGTTAGCACGGGACTTAAGATAAATTATTCTTGAGGTAGTAAACTTAGGAACATTAAAATTGGTCATTAAGTTGAAACTGACAGCAGAATGATCCGAATGACCAATTGGTGGCAAGATATTCACCTCAACAACATCTGGCACATCAGAAAGTAGTAAATCCAAACAATTGCCAGAGTTATGAGTTGGGCTCTGCTGACAACCTTCGGATAAAGCATTTTTACTTAATTAGTAATGGACTTTGAGCACCGCCTATATAGAAGAGCGCCTATTCTGGAAGTCTTACGGTGAATTTCGCTTCACCCTTCAAAAAGAGAAATACTTATTATTCATCGAAGATTCATAACAGAATGAGGGCTTAAGCACCTCAATGCTCCCGTCCATCGCCTTGCGTGTGAACCTGCTCGGATGCCTGCCATTTATTGATTTCGTCTTAACCATGCCGGCCACTTGGACTGACATAATTAAGGGCTTATATGAAAACTGGTTTGAGGACTAGCCCACATCGGAAGCGTAAGTCAGAACTTATCTCGAAACTGGGGCATAACTGCGAGTCCCGGACGGAGGAGAGATTCTCATCACCCGGGGGATCCGGCCAGAATCATAGAGGGAAGTACACCTATCTCTATTTAGTTGGATGTAGTTATAGCGTAAGTACCCGAGACAGGGTGGCAAAACTTTAGCGGTCGTTGATTCGGCCGCTACTGCATCAAATCCCCCATAATTCACCCCACTTAAGGTTACCACTCGAGACCCATCCCATCCATCCATTACCCATCATTCTGGCAGCAAAAGAGTGGGGGAATAACAGGAAAATAGACGGGGGCGTTTTTCCACCATTTTTGGGGGGCTCGTATTCGAACCTGCCTGCACTATCCGCTACCTCCTTTACCACTTCATAACTTTATTTTTCGCTCCAAAACACCATAATTACACTTTGGTTTCAGAAAAAGAAGACGTCACAAAAGGACATAGTAAGGACAACGAAGACTATGGAGACCCTCACTAAGAGGATGCCCCTAAGGACCATCCCTGGAAAAAAGAACCCCGAAAAAAGGCACCTATATGAAACCTTCTACCTCGAACTTAAAGTGGCACTAGTGAAACTTATTGGTTTCATCTGGTTTCATCGCCTTATGTGCCGAGACCAAGGACGTGGACCAGCTCCTATCGGAAGAGGGAGCGAGGGTCCTACGAAACACTGGCCTAGAAGCGAAAACCCCTCCACAAGTGGCAGCAAACAGAAGCGTGATCTCCCGCAAAGTGGGTGAGCATACACCCGAGGAGCTCAAGGAGGAGCTCACCAAGACAATCCCCGGGCCCAAGTTCGCGAAATAATAAAATTTCGCGAGCACACCCACGTATTTAAAATAACATTGGCTGCCACAGAAATGGCCAGAAAATCGACACAAACCGAATACTGGTATTCATTATGAGAATACCAGGCGAAAACATACAGCAGAAAAAAATTAATAGCATACAAATGTGCTTTGTATGCTACAAACTCGAGGAACACACTACAACGGCATGCCCGGGCAGAAACAAACTGTGGTGCAGTGAATACGCCACAGAAGGACATCGATTTGATGAATGGGAGAGCACCAAGAAGAGATGCCTAAACTACAAAGGCGAACATAGGACGATGGCCCTGAACTGCCCCAAGCGCCGCGAGATTATAGAAAGAAAGAAAGAAGAAGAGAGCAAAGCTAATGAAACGACATACGCGAACGCCACCAAGAAGAATGCGTGAATAAAGCCTTCACCTGGACTTGCACAGATGAATATAACGGAAGATTTGAGTGCAAAAATACTAATCTGCATTGCCCGCGCAAATGTGGCTAATGCAGTAAAGCCTGGCTGCTATGACCAGGTACTGGATGATCTCATGAAGGGGAATAATCTCCCATCAGTAATTATGTCTGCAGACCCCGAATGCTCCGAATGCTGCCGTTTAATTACCTCAAGGAACCAGTCCAGGTAACATGTAGTGACCATATATGGATCTTACTCACTATCAACAGGAATCCTATACAAGTTCCAGCTGTAGTCAGAAAAAACTACAAAAGAGCAGACTGGACACGGTATGCGCACCTTCACGAGGCCTACGATCCGCCCAACTTGGACGAGGCAATTCTCGAGGAGATTGACGAGGCACTCGACGACCTCAATAACCATCTTATCAGCGCAGATAGGGCTTGTATCCCTAAATCCGAGTATAGGACCATCTCCACCTACAGATGGACAGAATACATGAAGGAATTATACTGTGAACTGAAGTTATTGTATGAAATCAACATCGTTAATGCGTCAGTTCACTCAATATAGCGAAGTAAAAAAGTCAAAGAAGAACTGAACCAGTTGATCCTCGAACAACAATGTAGAAGATGGGATGATGCGATCGATAGCCTCTATCACGAAGCATCTCCCAAAGATTTTTGGAAAAAGATCATAAGTCTCAAAGGATCGAATGGGAAGAAGAAGCAGAAGATCGAGCTACAAAAGAAAGATGCAAGCATCGAAACGGAAGAAGGAAGAATTGAAGAGCTATTCCGATGTTATTGGGAAAAAATATTCCGTATAACTGAAGAGGAAAACGAAGACTATGACCTAGAGTTTGAAAGCAACATCATCGACGAGCTTAACGAATAAGTACACAAGACGCACCCTCACCACCAGGTGGATAGATAGCGTGACGGAGACGCCGAGATTACCGAAGAAGAATTACTCGGCGCGCTCCGCTCATTCCGACAAAAAGCCCTAGGACAATCGAGGCTTACAAAGCTCAATTTGAAAAGGCACCAGCCAATGTCATCGGAGGGATGAGAAGAATATATAACACCTGTCTGAACACGGGATACTTATAAAAAGGCTAAGATGATTTTCTTGCCTAAGCACGGAAAGAACCCAACGTTGAAGGAGAGCTATCGGCTAATTTCACTTATAGAATTTGGCGGGAAGCTCTTCAAGAAGATCCTCAACAAAAGACTGGTGTCTCACCTGGAAAAGACCTTCCTCTTCCACCCACATCAATTCGAGTTTAGGAGGAAGCGAAGTACGGAAATGGCGATTAATGTCATCACGGAAAAGCTTACCCAAGCAAAACGGGAAAAGAGTTACGTGGACATTGTTTGTCGGGATGTATCAAAGGCGTTTGATAAGGTGTGGCAACATGAAGAAGTACAAGATCTTACGACTGGACCTAAGTGAAGACTTAGAAAGAACTCTCTGTAACTATGTCATGGAGAGAGCGGCGTACATCAGTTTAGGGTGCACAGACGGACCAAAGTTTCCGCTCATTGCGGGCCTCCCACAAGGGAAGTGCCTGTCCCCCACTCTCTACTTGATTTATATCGCGGATGTCCCAGCCCTCGTAAGGCCCACTTGCCTCAACATTCAATTCGCCGATGATTTCACCCAGATAATCAATTGTCCATGGAGGAATGCACCTCGGCAAGCTTGTATGACAGCAGCAGAAATTGAAAATCTTAACACTTGCGAGTCCCGGTGAATAATCCGCACTAACCAGGAAAAGTTCAAAGTATTCCCCATAGGCAGACGACTACTTTACGACGTCAGGGTGAGGGATAGACGTTATCTATACACCATGGAGTACAATGTACTCGGAATGAAGATTACCTCATCCGGGTACAAGAAACACGTCCAAGAAAGAATCACCAAGGCCACTGCTTCATGCAGTCCAGACTATATACAGGTTCAGAAATCTTCGTCAAAGCAATAAGAAAAAGATCTACAATGCACTTATAAGATCGACGCTGCTATACCCCGCTTTCGCCTTCTCGTGTGTCTCGAAGACACAAAAGCGGAAACTACAAGTGGTGAAGAATAAATGTACGTACCTAATTACAGGTACACTCATGCGAGAAAGAAGACGCCAGAAAGAGCTGCACCGGGAGGCGGGGATAAGTCCCATTAGCATTGTCATAGAAGAACGGACAAGGAATATGCTGGAAACGGTTAATCGTGAATTAGACGATGATATCGTCCAAATGATTGACCAGAACAGAAGAGGAATAAATCGCGCCGGATTTCCAAGGTCCACCAGGGTTTTAGCTAGCGGAGCAGAAATGCCTTTCTACACATGATAATAGAAATGTTTTTTACCCTAAACCAATAAAAAGTCTGACTAAGAAAAATCTAACCTAACTATGAAACCTCACCGATTACTACAAATTCACCGATGAAGACTCAAATCTACCGATGAAGACCGAAATTTACCGAAGAAGACATCTACGAAAAAACAAAAAACACGAATTACACACACTACAAGATATACGAAAAAACAGACTCTAAGCACAACAATAAAGTAATTATTACCACAACAGCAAATGTGCATATCATATCCAAAGACATTAATTGATTTTGAAGACAAATGGCTTGAACGCCATATTATATATATATATATATATATATATATATATATATATATATATATATATATATATATATATATATATATATATATATATATAAACTAAGTCAAAGACAACAAAGGAACTGCAAAACCAAAAATACATAAAAGCAATAGGCCTGACCACCAGGCTCTAGCATCTCTTTGCACCCTTCCACACTTCTTTCTCTTTCACCACTGGTCTACTTTCCGCTATCTGTCCACACACCCTTACTCTTTTCCCTACCTACATCTACTCTTACAACCATATGACATCCCGATAAATTGGAAAGTCACGGGCAGCCTGACCATGTCTGTTGGTTGGTGATGTGCATTTAAATCTCCCACAAAAACCAAACAAGATTTATTATCTGATTCCTGAATCAAAGCCATCTTAGTTAGACAACAATCATAAATATTATCGTCAAGGTCAGGGTTACGATATAAACTAAATATATAGAAGTTGTTTAGACGACTGGTAACCATAACAACTTGAATTTCATGACACCCACACATAAGGACAGGGAGTGAAGTGGCATTGTAACCCTTTCATATGTAAGCAACTAAACCACGTGCTCTTGGTAAGGCATCCCGACGACGAATCAGATGAGGATTCCTAAAATTTGGCAATAGCATTTCAGTGATATTTCGAGATTGGGAGACTAAGGTTTCAGCACACAAAATAATATCATACTTAGATGATTCAACCGTTAGATCATTTAAGTTACCATATAAGCCTCTGATATTACAATATAATATGCGACCTTTTTTTGAACATGGAGGGCCAGGGTTTAACTCAATGTCACCACATAATAACAAATGGATGCATTAAATAACTTAAATTATTAAAATTTAAAAAGTTAGCAAGACTAAAACTTAAAATAGGGGTGCCGTTGACAGCACATTTGCTGTTCTTCCGCCTTAAGGGCTACTCAAAACCTTATTAAAAAGGACACTCATACGCTCAATCAAGGTAATTAACCGGTGGTGTCCTAATGAGATATTTGGGGACATTTCCTTCAACCTAGGGTTCACGTACACTCCCAAGAAGACTCAACGGCCAAGAAACCGTTGGTCTTCTAGGTCTGCTGAGATATCCTGTCGAATCAACCTCGAACGATGTCGATTGCTCAACCAAGACACGAAGCGGTCACCCAACACCCGAAGCGGGTCATTTCCGCAATTTTGTTTTACGAAAGGAAACCTTTGGAAGTTGCCATCTCTTGTGTTTCTTTTTCAAACCTGTATTTTCTTTTCTGAAAAATTTTTACTTTATTAGTATACATGAAAATATTTTCATTTTTATTTTCCATATTTATATTCAGGGTATTGAAATGGTGAAATACAACCTTGGCCAAAAGTATAATGTAGCTTATGGAATCATTCATAGAATGTACTGTAATCAGACCTCTATGGTAAATGAATTTAGTATATATATTTATTTTTAATTCATTTAATATTTAGCTGGACCCACTTTTGATTTAATTACAGCCATAATTCTTGGTACCATGGAATTTACCAAATTTACACAAATTTCTGACGCTATCTTTTCCCACTCATACAGTTCTGTTTTATTTGTACTTGTGGTTATTTTATCGCTTTTCCAACTCTCCTTACAAGTGTTCTATTAGATTTAATTCTTGGCTCTGTGGAAGCCACTCCATAGAGGTGAACCCCATTTCTTCAAAACATCCCTTGGGGTGGTTCGGGCATTGTCCTGCTGAAATATAACAATTTATTTGTGTTGTAGAAGGCAATTTCTGGAGAGATGCTCTAAAACCTTTGACAAGACGGTGGTATAGGTTGTGGAATTCGTTTTTCCTTGGCATCAAAACATTTTCCCTAGTCTCTTCTGGCCCTGATGAAGAGATACAGCCCCATTCCAAGATAGAACCTCCTACATGGTTCATAGTTGGCACCTACAAGCAGGATGAATTGCCTATACAACTCTTCTTCTCACAAAGGTAGCCCTAGAAATGTTGAAAATCTGCAAAATTGTTACAAAAAAGTAAATTTTGTAAATAGTTTTCATTAATGTATATTGAAATGGAATACATAGATTACATGTATAACAACAATGCAATAGTCTTTTCTACCTACCTGATAAAAACTTTCATCTGACCAGATCACTTTAGACTCTTGTTCATAATTCCAATTATTGTAATCTTGACCCACTGAAGACATTTTTTTTCTGTTGTCCTTAGATATCCATGGCTTCTTTTTTTGCCCTGCATCCTTTTAGCCCTTGATCTTTAAGTATCCATTCAAATGTTCTCGATATTTTTAACTCGAAACTACATTGAACTCCTCAGCAATTTCAGATGTTTTTCTACGATTCTGCATTTTATTTTTTATCAATTTCTATCTATGATCAAACTTGGCTACGGAGAAGTTCAATTTGTGCTCTCTTTGCTTCTGTACGTTCTTTAGTTTTAGTCATATTAATTATTTAGAACGATATAGAATACACAATAGTAATAAATTTAAGCTGGAACATAAGAAATATTGGTTAAATTCTGATTTTAGAAAACATACCATTTTATAAATTACACACCATGTATTCAAATACTTAGTAATTCAAATATATTAGCAGAATACATATTATTATTATTGGAGCTGTTGGCAATGAAAACACTACACTTTTATATTATCTTTATTTACACGTGAATGGAGAGTTTGGAGGTTTATGGTGAGGCTGGCACTTAGTGTTGAGTGGGTGAGTGAATTTGAGCGGATGGCGAGGTGATGCCAACATAATATATTTCGCATCTCTTCTCAGTGGCACTAAATAGGCTCGAGTGGCGTGAGGTTGCCAGCCGACTAATGTAAGTTATTGAAAATGATAGTAGACGCCATGGTACTGACCAAATGGTACGAGATATTAATCTCCTAGAGGTCATGGTACTGACCAAATACCACTAGGCAGTATTCTACTAGAAGACACAATACTGACCAAATTGCACAGGCTGCCAAGGCACTAACCAAATGGTATGAGACGGATCTACTAAACACCTCGGTACTGACCAAATGGTACGAGACGGATCTACTAAACACCTCGATACTGACGAAATGGTATGAGAGAGCAATCTAATAGACTCCTTGGTACTAACTAAATGGTACAAGAAATCAATCTACTAGACCCCTCGGCGATGATCAAATGGTACGAGAGACCAATCTACTCGACCCCTTGGTACTGACTAAATGGTATGAGAGACCAATCTACTATACCCTTGGTACTGACTGAATGGTACGAGAGACTAATCTTCTAGACTCGTTGGTACTAACCAAATGGTACATGATGCGAATCTTGAAACAAATTCTGAAGATTCGTAAGGAATTTTCGAAAATCTGCCGCCGGCGAGATCGAGAGATGACTGGCGCTCGCGGTGAAGCGGCCTCGAGACTCCCCTTCCGGTGATCGACGCGATTTATTGCCTCTCTTAATTGCGGCAGTGTCGTGCGTGAGAGCTGTCAGGGTGACACCCGCAATTCAAGGAATCGCTTCCTGGTCTTTATTACACCAGGATAGTTGGCAGAGCCAGTCAAATTAGGGTCGCTATTCAAGGTTCCCCCGTAATTAATGGTCACATGGTGGGTTTTAATGCAGCTCACTGACGCTTCTCAACAGGTGTATACGTCCTCGGCGAAGGTAGTTCTTATCTTATATTAAAGACCAACGATGGCATCGTAAGAAATTATTTGAAAAGAGGGTTGTAAAATAGAAAAAAATAAAGGTGAATAATTAATGAATAGGAGATTCAAAATATCGATTATATATAGATGATAGCAGCAGATCTCCTCGCTCACGAAATACTAAAATTCGCATATTTGAATTACGAACTCAATAAAACATAAAATTCCGAGTATTTTAAAGTTGTTAAATTAGGGGAAGTGAAAAATGTATTGAAGTTCGAGTGCCTGATTAGTCTAGAGAGGAGACTACTCGGCGCTCGGAAGAAACGTTGAAGCCCAATTCTCCAGAACTTGCTCAACCTCCTGGCAGGTATCTTAGCTGGGTTGAGATCAGTAAGGGGGGGGGATGGGGCGCAATCCTTAAGATGTTAGTTGCCGCATTGTTATCCACTAGCTTTTATTCTTAAAATTTGGCATGAGAGGGAGAGTTGTACACCCACTTGGTCCTGAATGCTGCAACGAGGCTCCTCTTGAGATATCTTCCACATATTTCACATCCCTTAACTTTACCCTCGGCACAATCTTATAAACACTCCTCCCAAACTCATGACCTCGTTGGTTTTCGCTTCTTACATAATTTAGAAAATAATGAAACTTACCAGAACGTCATTTTGACATGCCCTAACAAATTTATACTCTCGTTGGTTGTTTCTCCTTAGAAAATAATGAAATTGAGCCTTATAAAATGCCCCTCTCCCCCCTCAAAATATTCCTACGAACCCTTCCAACTAAATATTAATTGGTGGCAATGACAAATATAAAAACATCCACGCCTTCTTTTTACATCGATGCCAGAAAGGGCTTCAAATGTATTTCTTAGGAAAGGTTGTTAAACGCGGGAGTGGCGCCAACTCTACTTTCGGAGTACAGTAGTATTGTAGGCTCCACCCCGAGCCAGAGTCAGTTCTCTTGTAGCCCCCCCCTCCCCCCCCACCACAACCACCACACGAAATAGTTCCTTGACGAGAAAGATTTATCATAATTCTTGGCTTAAGTGTATGTTTATTTACAGGCATGAACAAGAATTATAATAAACCTTGTACATGCCTGTGCAGTCAAATATGTCGGGATCGGACCTGCAAGATGGTGGACGGGGGATCTATACAACTACTGACTGTATTTAGTAATTTCGATAAAGACGCATAACGCATAGGAGGGAAATGTCATTCCACTCGATAATTATATCATACCCCGCGATGATTACAATCCGTGCGTCTTCTAAGGCGAATAAAGCTTCAACCAGTGTTGTCAAATAGGGCCTCAAGTAAAGAATTGGGTTACTTCCTATAGCGCCGCGTTTCTCCTTTTAACATGTTTGTTACTTTTTACTCTTATTACTTAACATTCGCTTTATTATATTAAGCTACTCTCTAACCAAATTCGTTACTTTTTCTGAAAATGATTGTGAATTTTCTTGAATCTTAGCTGACAATTGTAGCTTAAGCAAGGTCTGGAATAGGCACCAAGCATTGACGGGTGAGAAGTTGTTCATTTATTGTTCGAAATATACGCAATTGCTCTACTTCTAGACCAGATGTCCTCAGCAAAGGGGTAATTGGATGCACAGATTGGTACCCTCTAACTGTTGGAATATTTATCTTTTTACGAATACAATTCTACAGATTGTACATGATATGCCAGACATTAAATTTTACTGAATGTCGCAAATTAAACAATTAAATAAATTTACTTTTATTTATCTGCGGAATATTTCATTTATAATTATTATTACTATCTTAAATTCACCTTTTGAGTGAATCTTGACATTTGTTGAAAAGGGGTGATAATCTATGATCTAGACAAATGAACGGGATTATACAGACTCAGAATTCTCTCCATGAATCAAAATCTGCATCAGTCAATCTGTTGGTGAAGGAACAAAGACGACGGCTTTTCAGTTTTCTCGGCAAATTAACGACTCACTCTGTGATAGATTCGTTGTGGGACGCGCCTATATTAACGTGAATAGTATTCGTGTTTAATGTCCCTTTTAAATTGTTTAATACTTTAAACCATAAACTGAGCTTTTATTTTAAAATTTGGCATGGCAATTTTACAATTAGGGCATGGAGAATAATTTTATAGCATTTTAAAAACTGTTATATAGTCAGAAATTGGCCTTCCATTAGAAGATAATATAAGAAGCCAACTTGGCTTATATGGATTGCTTAAGCTTGCATTCAAGATGCGGAATCAGTTTTCTCTTAATATTCATTGATAATGGTCACTCAGAAGGTCTTTTCTGATTTATTGATATTCAAGTGATGACTAAGAAGGACTTTCCCGATTTATTAAGATTTCAAATGATGATTCGAAATGTCTTTCCCGATTTATTTATAATTCAGTTTTACTCATAAATATTTTCCGATATATTAATAACTCAAATGGTCACGCAGAAGGTCTTTTCCAATTTATTAATATTTCAAAGGGAATAATAATATGAATGAATGAAAATGACCACCGTTAATAGGAACAATGACACTACCCCATTCCTAGTATAGAAGTCCTTTGCGTCCTACACATAGGGAGTATCTTGTCTCTCTACCCTATAACATAGAAACATTTAACACGTATTGTAAACTTGTCATGTTGTACACTCTACGGAAAAGGCTTCATGTCGGGTTGTGAACCACTACTTGCAGATCACTACTACACAAAGCGTCATCATAAGCAAGTACCCTTCACGGGGCACTTCTAATTGCCTTTGGTTTAAAGTTAGAATGCAGCTGGATTGAGAGCACTGCTCAAACACTACCAGTGGTAATGGAAGAGACACCACATATTATGATGAATTTCCCCTCACAACCACCTACCAAGAAAACACGGCAATCACACCAACCGTTGTTTTAGTAAGGGAAACCATTGATTGTACGCAGCGATGGTATTCTGTTAGTTTGGCAAATTAACAGCCACCATTGTGGCATTTCCTCGTGGTCGAGGGTATGAGTCTTCATTGTCATAAGACTGACATTTACGAAGACGCCTGTGCACTAGTTTGTTTATAGTGCACTTACCGGTTTTCCCTTTCCGTAACAACACTAACTTCACAAGCCTTCAGCTGGGTCGAATGGTAAAGGGGGAACTGAGACGTTCAGAGCAGACTCGTTGCAGCCTTCTTCCGCCTCGTTGAGTGTTGATGAAAACTTCGTCCGCCTCTGTTCGGCCATTGAGGACTTGGCAGGGGTTTGAAATTAGAGTTATCCTTCTCTTTGGTGGACTGTCTTTCATGGCTACGAACTCCACCTACCAGTCCCCACCGTGATGCCCAGTCACGGAGGGTACCTCCCTTAGTAAATAATGTCAGTTTAAAATAAAATATATAAATCCGGACGGAGATTTGAACTGCCTACCCAAAATTACCGGGCTAGCTCACTAACCGCTATACTAGCCGGCTTGTTAGACTGGGTTATTGGATACAGTGACTTGCTTAGCGTAGATGCACAGCGTGCCCGATGCAGTATGAAGGTGTATACTAGTTGTTCTACTAACCGTAGTCCTTGTTGGGTTGGACAAGCGCAATAACACCGCAGTGGTCATCGATGTATCCTAAATGACTATTGATTTAACAGAATGGTAGAAAAACTTCAAATACCAATCACTGCTCCAGGACATAATAGCGAAACTGGAGGTTGAATGAGGCATCTATCGTACCAGACGTAGGAGCGACAGTGCTAGTGAAACCCAACCTCAATGACTACTTACCATCTATTCCTGGGAAAGCCAAGGCCTCAGAAATCCAGGGGTAAACATTAAAAAGGAACAATACAAGTCTTCCTTCACATAAACAAACAAGAAAAGTATAAGCTAACAAAGTGAGATTTCGTATGTATATCTTCTGTACTCATTTTCTTTCGTTATTTAGGGAGCCAACTTCTACATATATAGCTGAGGGATAGAGGGAGAGGAATTTCTTTAAAGCAAACACCCCTACATTATCCACCGAAAGACAATTCTTACTCAATAAACAGTCGAGAACTCCTCTCCCATCCCTCCCCTCCCTTCCCCTCACTCTCCGGAGATCGTGGCAAAACATTCAATGAATTAACCAAACGAAGCTAAATGACACTTGCTTCTAAAAGCTGGCATATTTTCAAAGCAGGTCGCTATAGCTACTTTTTTTTTCTAAGGTTCTCTCCTTCCAAAATTTCCTGCTTAAAATTTTACTGTAGAAGAGACTCCTCGATTTCTATTCACTGTAGGACTGTTTTTTCGCTGTTAATAAAAAACCCATTGCTTCAGGGCAATTTGGTAGTTTAATAAAAAAGGTTTTATGATTGATGAACTTGTCGAGTTTTTACTTATTTCGACATATCCAGACCTATCCGGGGTTGGTCTATCCTCTGAACAATAACAACACTTCATTTCAGTCGTTATTAAATTTTCTATTGAACCCCTTTATCACTACCCATTTGACTTCTTCACAAATGAATGGTTGGATAACTGAAGGGAAGACTTATTGAGAGATTGCTTGGACATAAATAATTAATTTTTCTTTGCAAAATTAATTATTTTAGAGTTAAACAATCCAAGAATTACGTTTTCTAAATATATCCTCCATCCAGTTGATCCAATTTCACTATTCGAGTTATCTTCGAACTGTGTTTTCCACCCTAATGGCAAACAGCGCACACCTCTGCCAACGTCATAAAATGCCCTCTCTAGCACTGTAAAGAAACTGAACAAGTAATCTAGAATCCGCATCCGGATTAGTATCTGTCTCCAAATCAGTCAACCATTAGGTGGTCACAAAATTGCATCAAAATCTCTCATAATCTTTTGATATATTTTCTAAACAAACAAACATATCATCAGCCAAACTCTAATGGCGGAGGAAATTAGTGTCCCCGTATATTTCTACTCTAAAACTCGAGTAAAGTTAAACTGACTGCAACATTTATAAAGGTCATTAAAATTCTGAATTTTCAGCGGAACGAAATCGAAGGAAATATTAAAATGTGCAAAAGTAAACGATTTTCAAGCAATTGAAAGGGTTGCGTTTCGCAATTCATGAAGCAGTTTAGGGCATACAACTCTCGTCCTTGCACAGTCTTCACGAGGCAGAAAGGCCAGCTTAATAGTCTTAAAAGGTTCTAGAACGGAACATTCAAAGTACCTACTCACTGATGGACGAAATACAGTTATACCGTCTTCGATGATACGAGGATCTAGGCTAGCCCAAGGCCACCGATGTGCATTAAGGTGTCTTGGGTAGACAATTGCGCTAGTGCGGTGCATTTAGGGTTTCGAGCCATCTCCAATTCAGAGCGCAGTATTTTTCTTGGAAGCTGCAAATATACTGTGTATAGTATGTATTAATTTATTAATCTAAGTTACGGACTCGCTCTCTCTTTCCCATATAATTGTATATGTAGTTTTCTCTCGCTTTTACAGGCAGAATTGCGTATATTCTGTATACAGGTAACCGTTGCCATTCATCACCTTTTAACGCGCGGTCTTCCACTTCAGGGATTCGTGCACAATTTCCATTATCTTGGAGCACACCAGCGCGAATCTGCGCTTTCTTAAATATGAATCTGCACACACAGACGTATCCATGTCTTTAAAAAACTCTAATATAACCTTTACCTTAAGGTACGCTTAATACGACTATTTGGAACTCAACCAAGATTTTCTTAAAAACTGTGTTCTCAAGTAGCAACATAAGCGTATGCCAATTCAGAATTTCGTCATGATTACATCATGCACACTTTACATAATCGCTAATATGTACCACTGTTAATGGCCTTTCAACCAGGCTATTTTAACGACAGCACCCCCCCCCCCCCCAAGTTGTCGGTCACCTGAAATTTTTCTTATTCCTTGAATATGAATATGTTGGTGTAGTACATGTATCTAATACATCTGCAAAGCAAAATAACAGTGCAAGCTTCCTTATAAGTTCTTTTTTGGAAATATCTAAAATGGCATTGCTATCGAAATGTGTAAAATCCTGGTGTCAGTATGCGGTATGTTACAGTCAAAATGTCTTCATATAACACATCAGATTGGTTGATTAATATGATATTCTATGTCGACAGGGTCTGATAATATGTTAATGGCGAAAATACGTACCTATACGATGGAGGAAAGAAGTCTGATAGGTACGCAGCAAGAGTTAGGTCTCAGCTTTTGACAAATCGACCGGGGCGTTGGTAAATCGCATTCTGGTGTTGCAGAATTGTTGAAAAGAATCCTAGAGAGTGTGAACATCCGAAACCGACTTCGTTTTGGATGACCCAGGGTCAGTACGCAACATAACGTCAGGTCTCCTTCGTCGCATGAGCCTTCGGGATTGTAGGAAAACCGAAATCCAGCTGTAATATAAATGGACAGAAGGTGGTCAGGTTAATGCATCCTTCAGAATACTCCGTTTCACACTGCGTGTACAAGGTCTAAAGTGCTGTAAACCCGCTAAAAGCCACTGATCAACCTTCAGCAAAAGCGACGTCGACTAGCTTGGGCACGTGCTTACCGCACCAGGACCATGAGTCGGTGGGGGCGTGTCTTATGGTCCGGCGAGTCCACGTTCAGGTTTTCTCATCATCAGGAACGCTAGAGTATGAAGAAGGCCAGGGGAGCAGTTGAATCGAGAGGCATAGTGTCAATATTAAAGCATGGTGTGTGTTCTGTAATGGTATAGTGCTGCATGGTAATTTCAGGGGTGGGTCGTCTCCCGTGTGTGATGGAACCATGTACTACTTCTATAATGAGCAACTGTCGTCATCACAGAGGAGTGGGCCAGCCTCTAATGAGCAACTGTCATCATCACCAAGGAGTGGGCCAGCCTCTAATGAGCAACTGTGATCATCACTGAGGAGTGAGCCATCCTATTTTGAGCAACTGTCATCATCACAGAGAAGTAGGCCAGCCTCTAATAAGCAACTGTCATCATCACCGATGAGTGGGCCAGCCTCTAAAGAGCAACTGTCATCATCACCGAGGAGTGGGCCAACCTCTAATGAGAAACTTATCATCATCCCGAGGCTTGGGCTAGCCTCAAATGAGCAACTGTCATCATTACCGAGGAGTGGGCCAGCCTCTAATGAGCAACTGTCATCATCACCAAGGAGTGGGCCAGCCTCTAATGAGAAACTGTCATCATCCCCGAAGAGTGGGCCAACCTCTAATGAGCAACTGTCATCCTCACCGAAGAGTGGGCCAGACTCTAATGAGCAACTGTCATCATCACCGAGGAGTGGGCCAGCCTCGAATGGGCAACTGTCATCTTTACTGATGCATGGGCCAACCTCTAATGAGGAACTGTCAGCATCGCCGAGGAGTGGGCAGCCTCTAATGAGCAACTGTCATCATCACCGAAGAGTGGGCATCCTCGAATGGGGAATTGTCATCATCACCGAGGAGTAGGGCAACCTCTAAGGAGCAACTGTCTTCATAAACCGAGGAGTGGGCTAGCCTCTAATAAACAATTGTCATCATCACCGATGAGTGGACCAGCCATTAATGAGCAACTTTCATCATCACCGAGGAGTGGGCTAGCCTCTAATGAGCAATTGTCATCATCACCGAGGAGTCGGCCAGCCATTAATGAGCAACTGTCATCATCACTGAGGAGTGGGCCAGCCTCTAAATCGCAACTGTCACCATCACCGAGGAGTGGGCCAGCCTCTAATGAGCAACTATCATTATCACCGAGGAGCAGGCCAGCCTCTAATGAGCAACTGTCACCCTCACCGAGGAGTGGGCCAGCTTCTAATGAGCAACTGTTATCATCACCGAGGAGTGGGCCAGCCTCTAATGAGCAACTGTCATCATCACCGAGGAGTGGGCCAGCCTCTAATGAGCAACTGTCATCATCACCGAGGAGTAGTCCAGCATTACACCAATCAGGTGGCAACACCTTCATGGAGAGCATTCCTCGAAGAATTAATGCGCTCATCATTGCCATGAGACTCTCGACACGCTAATAAGCTTCCTGTATCAGTTTGGTGCTCCTGTAATTTTCAAAGCGCTTCATCTGCTTCTCTGTTTCTTGTTGCATATACAGTATAACTTATTGATATTTCTTCCTCATTATTTCACTGTTATATTTGTATTGATATGCAAATAACCTTTAGAACCCTACATTTATCTAATTTCATAAAATTTCCGAGGTGTCCGAAAACCTTTGGCTCTATATCTTGAATAACCCCAAATGTAGTTTCTTCTCCAATTGTCTCTGTCTAGAAGTCAGAATCTAGAGGGAAAATAATGGAATTAACATAAAAGAAACTAGATGGAAAATAATGGAATTAACATAAAAGAAACCTACGCCATTCGGGGCGGTTTTTATTCCTCCGAGGCTTTTGGACGTTTATTTTTCTAGGTATGAACGTAAACCATCGAGAACCACCCGAAAGTATTTAAAAAAAAGGTTCTATGAAGGAAGTGGGAGAGTTATGGGAGGTGTAAAGTGTGGAAGGTAGATATTCTGACTAGCATAGAAGTAACGAGCTAGGAATCGGTAGGGCACCCAACTCTCCCATACTTAATCCCCTCTTCATGCTAATTTTCTCTTGATGGGGATTATTTTTACAATCCTTATTCTACGCTTTGCCTCTCCCGGTTTCAGTCACTTTTGTTTCCGTATTCTTTATTCACAGATAGAGCAAATGTAAAAACAAATGACTTAGGTGAACCGAACGGCGAACGCTATCATACGTGACCAGGCTTGTACCAAAAGATAAGATTAAATTGCTTTTATTTTGTGATCATGATTTTCTGTAGGGTACAGAGAGGCTGAATCTCCCAATCCGCGTTTTGCGTGGATTGGGAACTAATCTCCAGTTGGTGGCGAGCAGAGTTCGTTTGGCTCTACCCCAAATGAAGTTTTAAATCCACACTCCCATCACATGGAATGGTGGCCATCCCTTAATACCCTGCTAGTTACTGGGAAGACACGGTACTACTGTTTTTCTTACATCTTCATCCCCAAAGAAGACAGCCCACTGCTGCCCTAAATCTTTCCAGCGACTGTTATTCTGATCTTTATGTAAAATCAATTATTCGTTCAGGCAACTTGATCCAGTGGGTGGCACAATCAACGAAGATTTAAATAGGAAAAATGATCGCATTAAAGACGAATCATTCAATTGATCGAGGTGCTATTTTGAAGCCTCGGAAAATTTTAATTTACACTTTTTATTTATAAAAATCAAACAAAAGAGAAAATTAACTTTTAACTGAGGGTATTTTTAAAAATGCTGTTTCAGTCTTATTGAATCACACGTTTTAAGTGAGATTTTTCTATGTGATAACCACAGGACGTCGATAATAAAATTAACATTGATAATTATTAAGATTGCTACGGATACGCCCCTCCTTTATCATTTCCGTTCCTCCATTCAGCCCCCCCCCCTCCTCTAGCCGGAAATTTTCTTTGTACTTTAGGCGGTTATGCCTTCGTTAGGGGTTGCCAGATGGGATGGCTAAAGAAAAAAGCCAAATGACGTCAATTAAATTTTAAATTTAATTAAATTTTTGATTTAATTTATATTATGAGTTCATGCGTTATTCTTTCGCTTATGTAACGCATTTATTATTATCCTGCTTTTGTTATCCTTCTATATAAAAAGATAGCATTAATTGAAAGATCGTTTGGGGAAGATTGCAGGAAATGTCGTTTTCTTTCGACTGCGATTTTGGGGGGAAATTCAATAATTCTGAAAGACTTGAACTTACATAAAAAAGTGTATGTACCATTAGAGGAAGAAAGAGGATTTTATATGGTTATACTCATTAATGCTGCAACACGAATAAGAGGAAAATGATAGAGCTTGAATTTCGAGCTCTATTAAAGGATGGAAGAATCGATCAGATATCCCTTTGCAGTGTTCATGTAGGAAATCACATATTTTAATTTTCGTTCATTTAATGGTATGTGTATTTCTTTTTTCGAATCATAGGTTTACAAATTTTGGGAATTTCCTGTTGCTCCCTTAACAACCAAGTTCCTATAATGTTTGAAAATAACATCTAGTAAGGTAAGTACAGTAAACGCATTACTGCGACGGCAAAAGTGAATGTTAAAATAGCAAAATGATAGAGTTATTTTTTTATGGCGGTTAAATTGGTCTATTTAATACAGTCACTTGCTTGGTGTGGATGAAGAGCGTCCACAGGTGGGCACGATGAGCTGGGAAGGTGGCTATTCGTTGCTATAGTAACCCCAAAGGAGAACTATCCAAGGCGCGAGGTTAAAAAAAAGAGGAAAATTCATAACTTTAAAGGGGTTTCTATTTAACTCTTTAGCTAAACTACCCCTGAATCAATGTTAATAAATCTAAATTACTACTCGCCTAACATCGGAATATTCAATAAAAAAATTAGTGGTTTTACGAAGTTATTCTTTATGCGTGTTTATATTAGTAGTTAGGAATGTGCGAAGCCGTTCTCAAGAGAAAGAGCATTGTAAAGAGCGATAAACGTGAAAAGATCATGTCTGAGGTTTGCGGGTGTCGATGAGATATGCAATAGACGTTTCGTAGGAAGGTGCGATAAACGTGAACAGATCCTGTCTGAGGTTGAAGTTGTTAATGAGATATGCAATGGATGTTTCGTAGGAAGGCGCGATAGACGTGAAAAGATTATGTCTGGCCCTTGAAGTTGTAGATGGGATATGCAATTAACGGAGCGGGAGGGGGGAGCGAAAGTTACGATAAATGCGAAAAGATCATGTCTGAAGTTTGAAGTTATCGATGGGATATGCAATTAACGGAGCGGGAGGGGGGAGCGAAAGTTACGATAAACGCAAAAAGTTCATATCTGCAGTTTGGAGTTATCGATGGGATATGCAATTAACGGAGCGGGAGGGGGGAGCGCAAGTTACGATAAACGCGAAAAGATCATGTCTGCAGTTTGAAGTTATCGATGGGATATGCAATTGGCGGAGCGGGAAGGGGAAGCGAAAGTTACGATAAACGCGAAAAGATCATATCTGCAGTTTGAAGTTATCGATTGATATGCAATTGAAGTGGGCGGGAGGGGGGAGCGGAAGTTACGATAAACGCAAAAAGATCATATCTGCAGTTTGAAGTTATCGATGGGATATGCAATTAACGGAGTGGGAGGGGAGGGGGAGCGGAAGTTACGATAAACGCGAAAAGATCATGTCTGAAGTTTGAAGTTATCGATGGGATATGCAATTGACGGAGCGGGAGGGGGGAGCGGAAGTTACGATAAACCCGAAAAGATCATGTCTGAAGTTTGAAGTTATCAATGGGATATGCAATTAACGGAGCGGGAGGGGGGAGCGGAAGTTACGATAAACGCGAAAAGATCATGTCTGAAGTTTGAAGTTATCGATGGGATATGCAATTGACGGAGTGGGAGGGCGAAGCGGAAGTTACGATAAACGCGAAAAGATCATGTCTACAGTTTGAAGTTATCGATTGATATGCAATTGACGGGGCGGGAGGGGGGGAGCAGAAGTTACGATAAACGCGAAAAGATCATATCTGCAGTTTGAAGTTATCGATGGGATATGCAATTAACGGAGTGGGAGGAGGGAGTGGAAGTTACGATAAACGCGAAAAGATCATGTCTGAAGTTTGAAGTTATCGATGGGATATGCAATTGACGGAGCGGGAGGAAGAAGCGAAAGTTACGATAAACGCGAAAAGATCATATCTGCAGTTTGAAGTTATCGATGGGATATGCAATTAACGGAGCGGGAGGGGGAGCGAAAGTTACGATAAACGCGAAAAGATCATATCTGCAGTTTGGAGTTATCGATGGGATATGCAATTAACGGAGCGGGAGGGGGAGCGGAAGTTACGATAAACGCGAAAAGATCATGTCTTAAGTTTGAAGTTATCGATGGGATATGCAATTGACGGAGCGGGAGGGGGGAGCGAAAGTTACGATAAATGCGAAAAGATCATGTCTGAAGTTTGAAGTTATCAATGGGATATGGAATTGACGGAGCGGGAGGGGGGAGCGGAAGTTGCGATAAACGTGAAAAGATCCTGTCTGATGTTTGAGGTTGTCAATGAGATATGTAATGGCTGTTTTGTAGGAAGGCGCGATAGACGTGAAAAGATTATGTCTGGCCCTTGGAGTTGTAGATGGGATATGCAATTAACGGAGCGGGAGGGGGGAGCGAAAGTTACGATATACGCGAAAAGATCATGTCTGAAGTTTGAAGTTATCGATGGGATATGCAATTAACGGAGCGGGAAGGGGAGCGGAAGTTACGATAAACGTGAAAAGATCATGTCTAACGTTTGAAGTTATCGATAAGATATGCAATTGACGGAGCAGGAGGGGGGAGCGGAAGTTTCGATAAACGCGAAAAGATCATATCTGCAGTTTGAAGTTATCGATGGGATATGCAATTGACGGAGCGGGAGGTGGGAGCGGAAGTTACGATAGACGCGAAAAGATTATGTCTGAAGTTTGAAGTTATCGATGGGATATGCAATTGACGGAGCGGGAGGGGGGAGCGGAAGTTACGATAAACGCGAAAAGATCATGTCCGAAGTTTGAAGTTATCGATGGGATATGCAATTAACGGAGCGGGAAGGGGAGCGGAAGTTACGATAAACACGAAAAGATCATGTCTTAAGTTTGAAGTTATCGATGGGATATGCAATTAACGGAGCGGGAGGGGGGAGCGGAAGTTACGATAAACGCGAAAAGATCATGTCTGAAGTTTGAAGTTATGGATGGAATATGCAATTAACGGAGCGGGAGGGGGAGCGGAAGTTACGATAAACGCGAAAAGATCATGTCTTAAGTTTGAAGTTATCGATGGGATATGCAATTAACGGAGCAAGAGGAAGGAGCGGAAGCTACGATAAATGCGAAAAGATCATATCTGCAGTTTGAAGTTATCGATGGGATGTGCAATTAACGGAGCGGAAAGGCGGAGCGGAAGTTACGATAAACGCGAAAAGATCATGTCTACAGTTTGAAGTTATCGATGGGATATGCAATTGACAGAGCGGGAGGGGGAAGCGGAAGTTACGATAAACGCGAAAAGATCATGTCTACAGTTTGAAGTTATCGATGGGATATGCAATTAACGGAGCGGGAGGGGGGAGCGGAAGTTACGATAAACGCGAAAAGATCATGTCTACAGTTTGAAGTTATCGATGGGATATGCAATTGACGGAGCGGGAGGGGGGAGCGGAAGTTACGATAAACGCGAAAAGATCATATCTGCAGTTTGAAGTTATCGATGGGATATGCAATTGACGGAACGGGAGGGCGGAGCGAAAGTTACGATAAAGGCGAAAAGATCATGTCTCCAGTTTGAAGTTATCGATTGATATGCATTTGACGGGGCGGGAGGGGAGAGCAGAAGTTACGATAAACGCGAAAAGATCATATCTGCAGTTTGAAGTTATCGATGGGATATGCAATTAACGGAGCGGGAGGGGAAGCGGAAGTTACGATAAACGTGAAAAGATCATGTCTGAAGTTTGAAGTTATCGATAAGATATGCAATTGACGGAGCAGGAGGGGGGAGCGGAAGTTTCGATAAACGCGAAAAGATAATATCTGCAGTTTGAAGTTATCGATGGGATATGCAATTGACGGAGCGGGAGGTGGGAGCGGAAGTTACGATAGACGCGAAAAGATCATGTCTGAAGTTTGAAGTTATCGATGGGATATGCAATTGACGGAGCGGGAGGGGGGAGCGGAAGTAACGATAAACGCGAAAAGATCATGTCCGAAGTTTGAAGTTATCGATGGGATATGCAATTAACGGAGCGGGAAGGGGAGCGGAAGTTACGATAAACACGAAAAGATCATGTCTTAAGTTTGAAGTTATCGATGGGATATGCAATTAACGGAGCGGGAGGGGGGAGCGGAAGTTACGATGAACGCGAAAAGATCATGTCTGAAGTTTGAAGTTATGGATGGGATATGCAATTAACGGAGCGGGAGGGGGAGCGGAAGTTACGATAAACGCGAAAAGATCATGTCTTAAGTTTGAAGTTATCGATGGGATATGCAATTAACGGAGCAAGAGGAAGGAGCGGAAGTTACGATAAATGCGAAAAGATCATATCTGCAGTTTGAAGTTATCGATGGGATATGCAATTAACGAAGCGGAAAGGCGGAGCGGAAGTTACGATAAACGCGAAAAGATCATGTCTGAAGTTTGAAGTTATCGATGGGACATGCAATTGACAGAGCGGGAGGGGGAAGCGGAAGTTACGATAAACGCGAAAAGATCATGTCTACAGTTTGAAGTTATCGATGGGATATGCAATTAACGGAGCGGGAGGGGGGAGCGGAAGTTACGATAAACGCGAAAAGATCATGTCTACAGTTTGAAGTTATCGATGGGATATGCAATTGACGGAGCGGGAGGGGGGAGCGGAAGTTACGATAAACGCGAAAAGATCATATCTGCAGTTTGAAGTTATCGATGGGATATGCAATTGACGGAGCGGGAGGGCGGAGCGAAAGTTACGATAAAGGCGAAAAGATCATGTCTCCAGTTTGAAGTTATCGATTGATATGCATTTGACGGGGCGGGAGGAGAGAGCAGAAGTTACGATAAACGCGAAAAGATCATATCTGCAGTTTGAAGTTATCGATGGGATATGCAATTAACGGAGCGGGAAGGGGAGCGGAAGTTACGATAAACACGAAAAGATCATGTCTTAAGTTTGAAGTTATCGATGGGATATGCAATTAACGGAGCGGGAGGGGGGGAGCGGAAGTTACGATAAACGCGAAAAGATCATGTCTGAAGTTTGAAGTTATGGATGGGATATGCAATTGACGGAGCGGGAGGGGGGAGCGGAAGTTACGATAAACGCGAACAGATCATGTCCGAAGTTTGAAGTTATCGATGGGATATGCAATTAACGGAGCGGGAAGGGGAGCGGAAGTTACGATAAACACGAAAAGATCATGTCTTAAGTTTGAAGTTATCGATGGGATATGCAATTAACGGAGCGGGAGTGGGGAGCGGAAGTTACGATAAACGCGAAAAGATCATGTCTGAAGTTTGAAGTTATGGATGGGATATGCAATCAACGGAGCGGGAGGGGGAGCGGAAGTTACGATAAACGCGAAAAGATCATGTCTTAAGTTTGAAGTTATCGATGGGATATGCAATTAACGGAGCAAGAGGAAGGAGCGGAAGTTACGATAAATGCGAAAAGATCATATCTGCAGTTTGAAGTTATCGATGGGATATGCAATTAACGGAGCGGAAAGGCGGAGCGGAAGTTACGATAAACGCGAAAAGATCATGTCTACAGTTTGAAGTTATCGATGGGATATGCAATTGACAGAGCGGGAGGGGGAAGCGGAAGTTACGATAAACGCGAAAAGATCATGTCTACAGTTTGAAGTTATCGATGGGATATGCAATTAACGGAGCGGAAGGGGGGAGCGGAAGTTACGATAAACGCGAAAAGATCATGTCTACAGTTTGAAGTTATCGATGGGATATGCAATTGAAGGAGCGGGAGGGGGGAGCGGAAGTTACGATAAACGCGAAAAGATCATATCTGCAGTTTGAAGTTAACGATGGGATATGCAATTGACGGAGCAGGAGTGCGGAGCGAAAGTTACGATAAACGCGAAAAGATCATGTCTCCAGTTTGAAGTTATCGATTGATATGCAATTGACGGGGCGGGAGGGGAGAGCAGAAGTTACGATTAACGCGAAAAGATCATATCTGCAGTTTGAAGTTATCGATGGGATATGTAATTAACGGAGCGGGAAGGGGAGCGGAAGTTACGATAAACACGAAAAGATCATGTCTTAAGTTTGAAGTTATCGATGGGATATGCAATTAACGGAGCGGGAGGGGGGAGCGGAAGTTACGATAAACGCGAAAAGATCATGTCTGAAGTTTGAAGTTATGGATGGGATATGCAATTGACGGAGGGGGAGGGGGGAGCGGAAGTTACGATAAACGCGAACAGATCATGTCCGAAGTTTGAAGTTATCGATGGGATATGCAATTAACGGAGCGGGAAGGGGAGCGGAAGTTACGATAAACACGAAAAGATCATGTCTTAAGTTTGAAGTTATCGATGGGATATGTAATTAACGGAGCGGGAGTTGGGAGCGGAAGTTACGATAAACGCGAAAAGATCATGTCTGAAGTTTGAAGTTATGGATGGGATATGCAATTAACGGAGCGGGAGGGGGAGCGGAAGTTACGATAAACGCGAAAAGATCATGTCTTAAGTTTGAAGTTATCGATGGGATATGCAATTAACGGAGCAAGAGGAAGGAGCGGAAGTTACGATAAATGCGAAAAGATCATATCTGCAGTTTGAAGTTATCGATGGGATATGCAATTAACGGAGCGGAAAGGCGGAGCGGAAGTTACGATAAACGCGAAAAGATCATGTCTACAGTTTGAAGTTATCGATGGGATATGCAATTGACAGAGCGGGAGGGGGAAGCGGAAGTTACGATAAACGCGAAAAGATCATGTCTACAGTTTGAAGTTATCGATGGGATATGCAATTAACGGAGCGGGAGGGGGGAGCGGAAGTTACGATAAACGCGAAAAGATCATGTCTACAGTTTGAAGTTATCGATGGGATATGCAATTGACGGAGCGGGAGGGGGGAGCGGAAGTTACGATAAACCGAAAAGATCATATCTGCAGTTTGAAGTTATCGATGGGATATGCAATTGACGGAGCGGGAGGGCGGAGCGAAAGTTACGATAAACTCGAAAAGATCATGTCTCCAGTTTGAAGTTATCGATTGATATGCAATTGACGGGGAGGGAGGGGAGAGCAGAAGTTACGATAAACGCGAAAAGATCATATCTGCAGTTTGAAGTTATCGATGGGATATGCAATTAACGGAGCGGGAAGGGGAGCGGAAGTTACGATAAACACGAAAAGATCATGTCTTAAGTTTGAAGTTATCGATGGGATATGCAATTAACGGAGCGGGAGGGGGGGGAGCGGAAGTTACGATAAACGCGAAAAGATTATGTCTGAAGTTTGAAGTTATGGATGGGATATGCAATTGACGGAGCGGGAGGGGGGAGCGGAAGTTACGATAAACGCGAACAGATCATGTCCGAAGTTTGAAGTTATCGATGGGATATGCAATTAACGGAGCGGGAAGGGGAGCGGAAGTTACGATAAACACGAAAAGATCATGTCTTAAGTTTGAAGTTATCGATGGGATATGCAATTAACGGAGCGGGAGTGGGGAGCGGAAGTTACGATAAACGCGAAAAGATCATGTCTGAAGTTTGAAGTTATGGATGGGATATGCAATTAACGGAGCGGGAGGGGGAGCGGAAGTTACGATAAACGCGAAAAGATCATGTCTTAAGTTTGAAGTTATCGATGGGATATGCAATTAACGGAGCAAGAGCAAGGAGCGGAAGTTACGATAAATGCGAAAAGATCATATCTGCAGTTTGAAGTTATCGATGGGATATGCAATTAACGGAGCGGAAAGGCGGAGCGGAAGTTACGATAAACGCGAAAAGATCATGTCTACAGTTTGAAGTTATCGATGGGATATGCAATTGACAGAGCAGGAGGGGGAAGCGGAAGTTACGATAAACGCGAAAAGATCATGTCTACAGTTTGAAGTTATCGATGGGATATGCAATTAACGGAGAGGGAGGGGGGAGCGGAAGTTACGATAAACGCGAAAAGATCATGTCTACAGTTTGAAGTTATCGATGGGATATGCAATTGAAGGAGCGGGAGGGGGGAGCGGAAGTTACGATAAACGCGAAAAGATCATATCTGCAGTTTGAAGTTAACGATGGGATATGCAATTGACGGAGCGGGAGTGCGGAGCGAAAGTTACGATAAACGCGAAAAGATCATGTCTCCAGTTTGAAGTTATCGATTGATATGCAATTGACGGGGCGGGAGGGGAGAGCAGAAGTTACGATAAACGCGAAAAGATCATATCTGCAGTTTGAAGTTATCGATGGGATATGTAATTAACGGAGCGGGAAGGGGAGTGGAAGTTACGATAAACACGAAAAGATCATGTCTTAAGTTTGAAGTTATCGATGGGATATGCAATTAACGGAGCGGGAGGGGGGAGCGGAAGTTACGATAAACGCGAACAGATCATGTCCGAAGTTTGAAGTTATCGATGGGATATGCAATTAACGGAGCGGGAAGGGGAGCGGAAGTTACGATAAACACGAAAAGATCATGTCTTAAGTTTGAAGTTATCGATGGGATATGCAATTAACGGAGCGGGAGGGGGGAGCGGAAGTTACGATAAACGCGAAAAGATCATGTCTGAAGTTTGAAGTTATGGATGGGTTATGCAATTAACGGAGCGGGAGGGGGAGCGGAAGTTACGATAAACGCGAAAAGATCATGTCTTAAGTTTGAAGTTATCGATGGGATATGCAATTAACGGAGCGGGAGGGGGGAGCGGAAGTTACGATAAACGCGAAAAGATCATGTCTACAGTTTGAAGTTATCGATGGGATATGCAATTGACGGAGCGGGAGGGCGGAGCGAAAGTTACGATAAACGCGAAAAGATCATGTCTCCAGTTTGAAGTTATCGATTGATATGCAATTGACGGGGTGGGAGGGGAGAGCAGAAGTTACGATAAACGCGAAAAGATCATATCTGCATTTTGAAGTTATCGATGGGATATGCAATTAACGGAGTGGGAGGAGGGGGCGGAAGTTACGATAAACGCGAAAATATCATGTCTGAAGTTTGAAGTTATCGATGGGATATGCAATTAATGGAGCGGGAGGAAGGAGCGGAAGTTACGATAAACGCGAAAAGATCATGTCTACAGTTTGAAGTTATCGATGGGATATGCAATTAACGGAGCGGGAGGGGGGGGGAGCGGAAGTTACGATAAACGCGAAAAGATCATGTCTGAAGTTTGAAGTTATCGATGGGATATGCAATTAACGGAGCGGGAGGGGGGAGCGGAAGTTACGATAAACGCGAAAAGATCATGTCTGAAGTTTGAAGTTATCGATGGGATATGCAATTGACGGAGCGGGAGGGGGGAGCGGAAGTTACGATAAACGCGAAAAGATCATGTCTGAAGTTTGAAGTTATCGATGGGATATGCAATTGACGGAGCGGGAGGGGGGAGCGAAAGTTACGATAAACGCGAAAAGATCATATCTGCAGTTTGGAGTTATCGATGGGATATGCAATTAACGGATCGGGAGTGGGAGCGGAAGTTACGATAAACGCGAAAAGATCATGTCTGAAGTTTGAAGTTATCGATGGGATATGCAATTGACGGAGCGGGAGGGGGGAGCGAAAGTTACGATAAACGCGAAAAGATTATATCTGCAGTTTGGAGTTATCGATGGGATATGCAATTAACGGATCGGGAGTGGGAGCGGAAGTTACGATAAACGCGAAAAGATCATGTCTACAGTTTGAAGTCATCGATTGATATGCAATTGACGGGGCGGGAGGGGGGAGCACAAGTTACGATAAACGCGAAAAGATCATATCTGCAGTTTGGAGTTATCGATGGGATATGCAATTAACGGAGCGGGAGGGGGAGCGGAAGTTACGATAAACGCGAAAAGATCATGTCTTAAGTTTGAAGTTATCGATGGGATATGCAATTGACGGAGTGGATGGTGGGGGGGGGGGGAAGGATTTGCGATAAATGTGAACAGATCATGCCTAGGGTTGAAATTGTCGATGAGCTGCGCAATTAATTGTCCAATTACGGAATCGGGTCCTCTTAGTGTTTAATAAAAAAAATCTCTTTTTGTTCTGTCGAGTGATTCCATTTTCATTAACGGGGGCAAAGGCGCGAGGGAGGAAAAATAAACACGTGCATTTATGATGATAATATTGTTTAAGTTTTGCATGGTCACCCCTGCTGCAGCAGACACCCGTGAAGGTTGCGTTCCCTACTGGCCTTAATCGAAGGATTGATCTGACACAATTGTGGGTGTTGAAATGTGTTGAGAAGCGAATCTTTACGGTCCAATACCCCACCTCGTCTTTACTCTTTTGCACTACCCAGACAATATACTTTCTGTACATTTTCACATCCACATCTCCGTTTTCTTTCTGACCTTCTAACAAACTTGATGGGAAAATTGGCCTCGTTGGTTATCGCTTAATTTTAAGCCAACAAGATAATATTTTAACAGTGGATAAATTATCGTGTCAAAAAATTTGAAAGTGTATTTATGAAGTGACAATGATGGAAAGGAAAACCGTGTACATGGTAGGGTACAGCAGTGGAAAGTAGAGGGTAAGGTCGGACGATATCACAGCTTAGCCGAATAGGGGTTAAAGGTGAGGGAGGGGGCGATGGAATTTACCTAAAAGCATAAGGATGCCCCCAAAGTCGCGATAGCTAAAAATAAAGCGTCAACAAGAAAAAACAACAATTTACTTACAGGTGGATCGCGACTTTTCGGATACCCTGTAGTTTGATACACCCTTTGATCTATGGGAGTGAGATTGTATAGCTGGAAGATGAAAGGTCAAGATTGAAAGCGACTCGAATGGATAAAGTAACGAGTTTGCTCTGTAGGTGTGATGAAAGTGAATGAGGAATGAATGCGTGAGAGAAAATAGGGAATGAAAGAGGATGTAAGTGAACGAGTAAATTAGTTAGGCCAATTAAAAAGATGTACGAAAGTGTATGTTATGACAGAAGAAAGGTAGATTGAATGAAAAAAAGAGTTGGGCTGAGTCTGCAAAAAAGGGTGACACCTGAGAGGGGTGGTTGACGTATGTTAGGTGTACACGGAGAGAATGTGTAGGAGAGCTTCCTTCGAATCATATTAATGAGGTGCTGAATTCCTCTTGCATTCTGGTAATTCTGGATCTCTCTGTAGCATTTGACACGATTAGCTATACTTTTCTTCTTCACCGCCTCTATGAGTACCCTTGTGTCTCTGTAACTGGTACTAGTTGGTTTTGCTTGTATCTATAAATTTGTGGTCAGTTTATTCACATCGGAGGGCGATATATCTCGGCCGACAGATATATGATATAGTGTTCTGCAGGGCTCGGTTCTTGGTCCGCTCATGTTTCGTTTTTTTATTCTTGGTATTCTTTGCGCCGCCTTTGGCTTTCATTCTATTTCAATGTTGATGGCAGGTAAATTTATCTCTCCTTATCTCCAGACTCGTTTACCGAGACAGAAATTTTCTGGCGACAAGCTACATTACAGAATATTCTCGGACAACTTTCTGAAACATATTCATGACAAAACGGAGGTTTTACTTGTGGTCCAATCTCAGATGTGGCTCACTGTGAAACTAGCGTTCCTCTTTTTAACTTTTGTACTTCCACGGTTGCCGTTTCTGAAAATATTTTAGATCCAGGCGTCACCTTTGATAGTACTAGTGAACAAGGTTTTCATTGCCAAAAGTACTATTGCGATTGTAGGGTAAATTTAAAGTAATAAATCTGATTATGGCATTGACTTTGCTATATTGATTCTAATATCTAAGATAATGGAGTGACCATAGTTGAGAAACCTCACTCAACCTTTCTCGTTGTTAAAAACCCCCACATAATTAAATGAACAAATAACCCCCCCTTCATTTATATTTATAGATTATTGGTATATGCATTTGGTTATTTGTATATGTGTTTTGGTTACTGAAAACCAATTTCGAACCGAGTTAGGAGTTACTATATGGTGGAGGAGGAGCAGACACTCGCTCTGTTCGCCCTCACGAACAATTAGTACGATTGTGCTTTCGTCCTTTGTTCCCAAATATTTTGTGTCGTACTACTTGTTTCTGAGGGCGAACGAAGCAAGCGGAGGAGGGGGGAGAAGAGAAATTAAAATGGATATTGATCTGTAAATGTGATGGCATATAATTGGGTACGTATCGGTATTGAGCCTGACTCGACGATCTCTGCAGTAAACCATTGCTTGTCTTACCTCTATTTCTTAAAGGTGTGAGCTTCGGGTGATTCCAAACTGCAGCTGAACGTTTTTGCCGTCTGTAGCTTCGTTTTCTGTTCACAACTTTGGCAGTTTCATATTTTTTAAAAAATTACTTCCAGCATCTTGAAACTTTTGTTTCTTGAATCTGTAAACGCCCCTGCTCATATATATATACATATACATATATATATATACTATCCGATGACGCACTAATTTATATCTTCTCTATAGATTCCATTTTGTAATCAATTGTAGGAGTATCTGCCAAATAAAAAGGAATTGTAATATATTGATAAATACCGTGCAAAGAGCGAATAAATGTAGAATTAGTGCTATAATGTTAATGAAAATAGGTTTAATTTATTGATAGACACTTTATATAGATATATTATGTGTTGATTCATAGAAAGGTTTGGAAAAATAATCATACCAGAAGTGATTTCAGAAGGGTCGGAAAAGTATTCATTCCGTTAAGAATTTCAATAAAATTGTGAATTTCTCTATAAATATTTTATACAGATTATAATCGATATTAGATGCATATAATAATATCTGTCGTATATTATTTATTTGCGCGCTATAAATGTCAATAAACTACAAAATTGAAATTAACAGTAAATCTATAAAATTTATCGCTGGTGCCTAAAACTTTTGCAGACTAGTGTATATAACAAAAACTTGTAGCTGACATTGCAATTTAAAACAAAGATAAACCTTTCTCATTCATATTATTTACATACTGATTTTTCTAAAAGTTTCACGTTTCGCTACAGTACTTGCGAAAGACTCAAGTCACATCAGGAAAATTCAGTTTGTTTTCCCAGGTGGCAACGTCACTAAATGAGATCTTGTGGTCTAATCTAATCTCGTTATAGCCATTTTCTCTCAGATTTTCATTAAAACTTAAATTGAATATTTTGCTGCCATCTTTCCAGCACCAGATTCCAAGATTTAGGTGAATCCTTATTCCAGCAATTTTGGAATAGATTACAATGAGGAAAGTTAAGTGGTTTTAAATCATCGCTAACATCTGTCCTTCGGAACGAAGCTGGCGCTGTCTTTAGGGAACGAGGAAATAGCTAGGTGGGTTTTATCGTTTGCATATAAATAACTAGAAATTAAGAGGAAGAAAACGAAGATTCTTTTAAGAGTAATGCTAGCATTCAGTGACACTATCAGGGGGTTTCAAGAGGGAGGAAAGAGACAGCCAGCAAAAGAAATTTCAACATTCCCTGAGATGTTATGGGTGATGAAATCGGATCTTCTCCATAATAGTCTTTGGACGTTTATCTAGCTGGCGTTTATTTGGATATTTATTTAGCTGGATAAACAGTAGCAGAAAAGTAAGAAATCCATAATATGAAGGGGAAGGGGATGACTGCAGTAATTCGCAATACTTGGGGGAGGGGGTAACAGCAAATGACCAATATACGTACAGTATAAGACTACAAATTTTATGTCTATATTTCCTTAAAGCCGAATCATTCATGAAAAATTAAAGAATTTTTTATGCATCAAAATTGAGTGAAAAATTAAAGAATTTTTTATGCCTAAAATTGATTGAATTTCAGCCTTGGTCAGTGGGGGCCTCAAATTAACTCCCAATTTCTCTTTATTTATTTGCCTTTATACTTATCCCTACTGCTAAGGGTTATTTATTATTTTACCGTAATCAATTTTTCCCCATGTTATTACTTCTTCCTGTAGCTTTTTTTGTGATTTGTTCAAATCGGTTCTTATTTTGGTAGTTGAAAGGTGAAATGCGGGGAAGAGTTTTATATCGATTCAGTCGAAATCAGGATATACGAGGGGCGGTCAATAAGTTTTGCAATTCGGATATAAGGAAACGAGATATGAGGGAAAGTGTTTTATTATTTTTCAATATAACTATCCTCGACTTCAATGCACTTGCGCCACTTGTCCCTGAGGCTTCGAATTCCCGACAACCAGAAATCTCCCGACTGCTGTTCAATCCACTCCTGGCGGCAAGCTAGACATCTTCATCGTCCCTAAACCGGCGTCCACGCAGTGCAGCCTTGAGCTGGCGGAATAAATAGTAGTCGCTAGGGGCCAGATCTGGACTGTAGTGGGGATGGTTGAGCTCCTCGAATCCGCACTCGCGCAGGGCACCTTGTGCAACTCTGGCCTTGTGAACTTTGACGACGTTGAATTCGATCATGGGGCCTGAGGTTTCTAGGGACCCAACGGGCACAGGCCTTGGTCATGGCCAAATTGTCGTGGATGATGTTGATAACACTTCCATTGTGATATTCCAAGTTCTCGCTCGATTTCTTCGAACTTCACCCGTCGATTTTCGTGGATAATCCTCTCCACATGGGCCACATTGTTCTCGTCTCGTTGTTCACGTCTGACGGACGTCCTGGACGGGGGTCATCTTCAAGGGACTCACGACCATGGCGGAACTCCCTATTCCAGCGAGCAATTGTTACACAGGAAGAGGCGGTGTCGGTGTATACTGCAACCATGCGTTCATGGATCTCTTTTGCATTCTTGCCTTCCTTAGTCAAAAATTTGATCACTGCGCGGTGCTCAACCTTCTCCATTGTTGAAAAAATTGTGACTGACGATATGCAATCAGCTACTGCTTCTTAAATAGACGAGGCAGTAGCGTGCGGCTGCAGGTCCTGACTTGTCATAACTTGTCCTAAGACCCCCACAAACAGCCATCCCCGTTCCTCTGTTTTGCCCTATCGATTCGCAAAATTTATTGACAGCCCCTCGTACCTAGATTTTTCTGCTTTTCGCCTTACGACTGCTGAGATGAATAACTGATTTAACTCCCCACCCTGATCTTTTAGTTAACTCGTAGTATAAACAACTCGAAAGAACAAAACAAGCCCCGATTTTTTTTGCATTTCGCCTTACGACTGCCAGAGATGAATAACTGATTCAACTCCACGCCCTGATCTTTTAGTTAACTCGTAGTATAAACAACTCGAATGAACAAAACAAGCCCTGATTTTGCCGCATTTCGCCTTATTCCCACCAAAAATGAAAAGTAGATTGGGCTAAATAACTTCAAGAAAACTTTCCAATGCACGATTAGGGGCATTGTGAACATCTTTTACGAGGTGTTCGAAATATAATTCACATCCACTACAAGTTATAACGCAACGCTTTCTAATTCAAAACAGATGCAAATGTGCTTTACACAATAAGAATAATTGAATTTGTTTTTAAGCGATTACGGTTTTCTAAATATTTGTGAGGGTCACTCGTTCTCCAACTCGTAGTACCTTCTTTTGTAAGAGTCCGAATGGAAATGACCAAATAGTCGTTGTTTTTTTCCTCTTGCTGGTGAGATATGTGCTAGCGTTGCAACTAAGATTAGTAAACCTGAAAAAAAACACACAAGCAATAACGAGCGCCTATAGATACTATCAGACCCATTAAAGAAATGAGGAGAGCTCGTGCTTTGTCTTGAGAGCAATGAGCTATGAATTTAAGACCACTGTCCTCCTGAATTTCAACGTTCGGCCCGAAAAGCAAATTTGATATAAATAAATACCGTCAACATTATAATCGATATTTCCCACATTTTAAAACAATAAATAATGAAAATGTTTAGTAACTATGTGTCTACTTGTCATATACAGTGCAGTACAGTAAAATACAGTGGAATGCAGTAAAATACAATTTAAATACTAAATCAATCTAATACTTAAGTGATATTTTTGATTTAGTGAATTTTTGTGTGGTATAGTCAGAGAAACTCGTAAAAAGTCTGAAATATACATATATTTTAATGCGATTTAATATATTTTGTTTTATTTTTGAATTGTGGAATAGTTCTTTTGATGCGCATAGTAGTGTTTTTGAGGGACGCTTTAATAGTTTCGGAGCGCTAACGAAGGAACGCACCGAGTGGGAAAAATAATTGACGAACGCTATCCCAGGAACGCACTAACCGCGGCCGGAGGAACGCAGGAACGCTAACGCACTACCCAAAATCGAGGAACGCGCCCTGCTCTGTTTGAAACTCATATTTGATGTATATAAAAAAAATTAATTCCATTTATAATTCATGTTAGCCGAGGGGTGTGCGGCCCATTGATATAAAAGGGGAATTGGAAACGGTCCCAAAATGGAGAGAGAGAGCAACATCTAAAGACTTTCCAAGTTCCCGCCGAATAAAGAATCCTGAATCCAGTACACAAGATTTCGTTATCCTTAAATAATCCCTGACCACATTTACCTAGCCTGCAATCAATAAAGAAGATAACTCTACCCTTTGGAGTCAGTGCCTCACGCAAAAGGCACTCACCGAAGAATCGAATCGGTAGCCACCCAAGCCGAACCAAGAACCCTATCTGGCTACCCAGGACTGGTACCAAACCTCAGTGACAAATCACCCTTGGTAACCAAACCATTCACAACATGGCAACAACATCTATAACTGTATTTATTGGCTTTATCTGTTAAAATACCCAATTGGTGCAGTTCTTTTTAAGGCTGTTAGATTGGTCTATTGGGTACAGACATATGCTTGACGAGGATGAAGAGCAGCCCTTAGGTGGATCAGATGCAGTCTAAAGGTGGCTACTCATTGTTATAATAACCGCATTATCCGTTCGGTCAAAAATTTACTTTGTGTTCTTTCTCTTGTTTATATTTCGTTCTTTTCTCACGTTAGTATCCTTTATTTGTTTCGGTTTTAGTGAGTGTCTGTTCTATCTATGTCACTCTGCCATGTTTTTATGGGTTTTCTCTCAAATGCTTCTTCTCTCTTTTTAGCTGTATTTTTAGTTCGGTTTCTGTTATTTCGCATTGCACTACTCTTTATGGTTTCGATATTTTTTTTTAGTGCGTTTGTCTGTTGTTTTTTTTGTTTACCATGTTTTTACAGGGTTTTCTTTATTATATTTCCTATGTATCGTCTTTTTACCTCTATTCTTGTTGTTTTACTACTGATGTACTCTTCTTTGTGTTAGTGTCTTTTTGCTTTTGGTTTCTATACGTTGTTTTTTTTTTATAGATGTACAAATGTTTGGCCAAGGATATAAATTTTGGCACTGCATTTTTAGCGTCCATCTGGCGACAGCTACAAGGGTATAAGTGTTGTTGGCACTGCCTAATTCTAAAAAAAAATTATAGTACGAGAGAAAGGGACTCTCATTCATACCCGATTCCTCTCTCCCTCTTGTAATATATATATATATATATATATATATATATATATATATATATATATATATATATATATATATATATATATATATATATATATATATATATAGTGCTTGCGTAGACAGGAGTGCTGTGATCCAGATTGCGACTGCAATGCTTATGTAGAAGTGGATGCTGTGTGTCAAAATGCGGCATCCTCAAATTTCATTCCCAACGATGACATCAAAGACCTAAATAAAGACATGAACATTGCATCCTTACAACTCCATAACACTATCTGAAGTGCTACATCTCCCATAATTCATTGATATTAAATGGGATATAATTGGTCTCTGTGAAACCCGATGATACGAGGAAACTACCACTGAAACAGGTCACCATCATCTACTCTACAGCACAGGAAAATAAGATCAAAGGCAGCACATAGTTGAATTCTTGATACATAGGGAGCTTAAAGAAATAATAATAGTTTGAGGCAAATCGAAAAGGGTTGCTTACGTAAACTTAAGAGTTTCTAAGTACAAAATCAAAATAGTTTAAGTGTACGCACAGACATCTGCTAGTACGCAATAAGAATTAGATACTATGATGACATCATGACAAGGCTAAAACAAAAATTAAGCCAATTTTAACATGGGAGAGTTTAATGCAAAAGTCGGGCAAAGTAATGAGTCATGCATGGAAAATTTGAAAATGGAGGAACGAAATCAAACGGGACACAATCTGGTTGACTTTACACTGGCACAAAACCTCAAAATTGCTAACACTAGGCTAAAAAAGAAGCTGTTTGACAAAAAAAATTATTCTCAATAATTTCCACAACAGGAAAATCAATGCCTGAAAGATGCTAAGATGTAGGATCAAAATTACCACTGAAAAAATGAGAAGAAAGTTATACCATACAAAATATTAGCTCATCAAGTTCTGAAAATATCTTGTTCCAAAATTTCACCGCCATCTTCAGAGAGCCTACCACGAAAAACCCTTGACCCTCAAAATACCATAAATATACAAGCGATGAAGAATAATTTGACGAAACACATGAAAGACTGCATAAATTACAGGAAAACACAAAATGAGAACAACAACAAACTTTCAGAACAATCTTTAATCCGAATGAAGAAGCGCAAACACTCTCAGAGAACTAAACAAGCTCATTAAAAAGAAACAGAGAGCTGACATCAGAAAATATAATACAAGAATTGTTCAAGATAACATCAAAAATAAAATGAATATAAAATGGCTAAAAAGAGACTTCAAAAAGAAAATTTTTGCATAGTAGCTATAAAAGAAAAGGATGGTACACTCACCCAGGATTGATAAGAAATAGTTAAAAGAACTAAGAGTACTATGAAAAGTTGTACTCAAGAAATACCACCACCTAGAACCATAAGCAATCAACAACACCAATTAATATCTCGGCCGTTCTTAAATCAGAAATTGAAAGCGCAATCAATCGAATGAAATACTACATAGCACCAAGTTAGGATAACATCACTTCGGACTTACCGAAAGATTCTGAAGATGTCATTATGCACAAATTAGCTTTCTTCTTCGCTTAATGTCTAAAACAAGGCAAGATTTCTGACGACAATGTTGTTGCCAGACTGTCGTTGTCTATGTCTAAAAAAAGATATTTTTTTCAACCTCACATTTAAGTAAGGCCACACAAGCGTTTCTGAATGATTATTTTACACCCAAACTTATTACGAAGCATGTGTGCCCGCAACAAAGACTAAATTGCAACCTCCAATGGATTATTCGATTTGAGAGTTGCTGAAAGAGAAGGTTTATTTATAGTGAGAAGCGCGAATAAAACACGGATCGTGAATTGAAAAGTAAAATACTACAATCAAGGCAAGGAATTGACATTAATGAGGAAAACGAAGCATCTATGTATGGAAAAAGAGGCTCCGATTGGATAATCAATAGATTGGTGGTCCAATTTACTAAAATAAAGAAAACATCAGTTGTAACTTTTTTACCTCTGTAATTTTTTTATATTGCGAGAAAAGTTTATATGGTATCGTTTTTAATTTTTGTCCATTGTTAGGACAGATGTTGTATATTTAGTTACAATATCTTCAAAATAAACCAATTGGTTACTGAAATATGGCTAGTTGAAAATGAACCATACACTGTATTTTACCCAAATGAATCTCCATGAATCCAGATTTTCCCTTCGGCCTAAAATTGAATGTTTTCCGAAATACAATTCAGACTCTCCCTCACAACCCTAATGACCAACAACCATTCGCTTACCATATTGGTAGTGAGAAGAAAAATACTATTCTCACGGAAATGAATGTACCCTTCTCAGCGACCCTCCCACTAAGAACTTAGTGAAAGTGAAATTCAAACTCAAGGGTGGTAGCAGGTAAGTATGAGTGTATCTCCGCGCACAGTGAACCGCTAACCCAAGGACAATGGCCTCGGAGGTGGATAAAAAAGCCCTTTACTCATCAAGAAAAAACACCAAAGAAGTCTTGGTCCGGATAAGAAAAATGAAACATTCTGAGACCATCTACGTTTTAGAGTTCTTTTCATCCAAGGAACCCTCTCATATTTCTCCCTCTGAACGCCTAATGAATGGCGTCAGAATACTTTTCGAGACCCACACCTCTCAACGATCCAAGAGCAGTTTGGTGATAATTCGTGCGTTGTTCAGCATGATCGACACCGTGTCATTAGGACCAAGTGGAAACGGAGTGGTTCGAATACCAATACATTGAATTATTGGATTCTTGGTTTCTAATCTCTCTGACCTAAATCCGAAAGCGAACCTGTAAGTGACGCTGAAAATGGAACAAAAGGTATACCATTTCAAAGGTAAACTACAAATTGACAATAGAAAATAGTAAACAGGAACCATTGACTGCATCCATATACAGGAAACCTACTTTAGTGGCATTGGAATCAATTTTTTCAGAAGTCCTATTTTACAAATAACTGTTAGCCTCTACTATTGGTTGACAAACTAATCAATAATTTTCTAACCAAAATTATGATGTTTCTAAAAGTAAAAAAAATCGTACTACCTGAAATGGGACCCTTCGATAAATTATTCACTAGGAAATGCAACAAATTGCTCCAAAAAACTTTTTTATACTAACTTGAAAATCACTTTTGTCAACCAACTTTCCCTAGGCAGTTTCTTTTCCTCAAAAGACAAACTTCCTCTTGAGATGAGCAGCTGTATTGTATTGTTTATGCGTTTACTTGTTCTTGTTTTCTGCAAGGAACTTATATTGGGAGTACGGTTCGCTCATTGAAAGAGAGGTTTTGTTCTCATATGGGAATAAGCCATCGCGCAGGGAGAAATTTATCTAAGAAGAAGACTTCTGCAATTCGAAATCATATTAGACAATGCAAGACAGAATTTTCTATCGAGAATCTTAAAATAATTGGCCGCAATAATAATGATTATAGTCTGAGAATTTTGGAATCTCTACTGATAAAGACCAAATCTCCTACACCTAGCATTGGTAATAACGCTGTCCCTCTTCTCATTTCTTAATTATAACTACCGCAGTCAACAACCAACCAACTTTCTCTTATTCACCAACCAACGAATCAAAAACCTATCCTTCTTCGAGCCATTCAAGCCACTTCGTGATTTCACCTCAAACTTCATCAGTAAGCAACATTATACTTTAATGATTTACTTTTGTTTCGTTTTTGTTTTTTTCGTTCCTTTAGTGTTTTCATATGATAGATACTTTAAAAAACACTCTTTGGTTTGATAATCTTGTCTTTTAAATCCCTGAGTTATTTATTATTTTTTTCATTTATTTTTAATATTTCTCGTTTAAATCTGTTTTAATCTTTTTTGAGTTTTTTTTTACCTTTTGTATTATAGATCGTCAATTTTAACATATGGATCTTTTACTTTTGCCTATTTTTTTGAATATCTGACATGTTATATGATGTTTATTTATTCATACTTTTTGTTTTTTTATATTTTTACTCGCCTAGTTTATTCTACTGTCTTAATTTTTCTCACTTAATGAAATTACATTAATTAAGCCTTATTTTTTTTCCTCTGTGAAAATATTCCAACTTTTCCTCGTTTTCAAAGATTTTATGATTTCTTAATAAGTTTTTTGACAATAACAATTTAATCATATCGAACTGTAATTTATTATTTTATGATTTTAGAACCTGAAGATGGGCGATACGCCCGAAACGTTGTTCCTTAATACCAAATAAATCACATGTACCTGAGCCTCTTGTGTGTCCTTACCTTCACCGTGAAATATATATATATATATATATATATATATATATATATATATATATATATATATATATATATATATATATATATATATATATATATATATATATATATATATATATATATATATATATATATATATATATATATATATATATATATATATATATATATATATATATATATATATATATATATATATATATATATATATATATATATATATATATATATATATATATATATATATACAGATATACAGTGGCGGCACGTGCTCATTAGGTCCGGTGGGGCCCGTCAAATAAGTTTAAAAATACACAACCGAGGGACAACCCATATGATATTAAAACTTTCGCTAATATACTGTACGGTATTTATTACATATTACATAAAAATTAATAATAATTACATTTATTTATATAAATATTCTGCTCTTCTGTTTTTCTTGAAAACAAATTGTAATATACAATCAAAGTGGTTTGGAAAGAACGGTAAAAACAGTTACTGAGTTTTGCGTCATTGTTTTTCTTAACAGTGTTTTGATGCGTTTCAGAGTGCTAAAAGAACGCTCAGAATTGGCCGTAGACACAGGCGTGATTAAAACAATCTTCAATAACTTTGATACTTCTGAGAAAGCGACAACAAGTTTATTTTCATTTAGGAATCACAAACACGAGGAATACTACTGAAACTTTTATTAGAATAGATCACTTTTAATTCAGATGCCATTTTTTTGCGCAGCATCAGTGGCAGAACTGGATAAAAATATTTTGGGAGGGCTAAGCTTAATTCCTCCCTCTGAGTAACATGAGAAAAGGGCATTCGTGATTAATAATGGTTATCTTACACAGCATTGATAATAGATAACAGCGTCTCATAAAGGGGTGAGCACGAACTCTCTCATATCCGGCGTTTTTTTTTCACACATCAGAAAATTATGAATTGTGATTTGTTGTAATTTTGGGACGTCAGCTAAGGTAAAATCCTGCATTTAACAACTATTTTTAAGATTTAACTGTACTTTAGTCATGTATCATATGAGATACATTCGATCGTGACGGTTTAAAAAACTGTTTATTTATATTCTTTATTATTACATAACTCTTTCTGAATAAAATAATACAAGTAGGGCTTAAAAAAAAATATAAACGTAAGCGGATCTCAAATTGGGGGGATGGAGGGGTTCAGCCCCCCTCCTGGATACGCGCCTGTGCAGGATAGGATAATTCCTTTCAATGGAAGTGCAGTGGTCAATTGGCCATTCTTGGAGATGAAGAATGAACTTCTCCTTAGCATCGACAACAGCAAAGGAGCGAAATATTTCTGAATTAATAAATCTAGTCTTCACATCGTTTGTAATTTGAATGCAGGCCTATTTTGCAATCACATCCAGTCTGTCGTTCCTCTCTCTCTCCCTCCCCCTCCCTCCCTCCCTCCCTCCCTCTCTCTTTTGTCTCTTTTTCCGTCCTGTGCTTGGATTAGATTATAATCTTCATCTGATTTGGAGATGAGCTCACCGACGTCATTTTGCAATTGAATCATAGAATGTGGGCATGTTTAAGAGCAACATAAAAAATGACAACCAAAAATGAAACAGTTTATCTTCAAGTGCTCTTTTGAACCCAGTAAATTCGCGTATGCTTTTCTCATCCCAGCCATCATCATCCTGAATTCATGGGAAACATTCTTTTAGCTCATTTTTTGTCGCTTTAACGCTAGCAACAATCAGATAATGAAAATTCCCAGGTGTTTAAGGTACATTAGAAACTCTGCCATTACGAAGAAGACACCAAAGCTATTTAAAGTTGAATAAAGAGATTAATACTTTGATTTAAAGAACATACTTTTTTTATTACCAGATTCAACTTATGTGGGTAACAATGAATGTAATGAGGGTGCGAAGAAAACTTCAAATATATACTCGTATGTACACCATTATCAACTCCTTTCATGACGGTCACTCCGTCGTAAGCTTACGCAACAAGTTTGTTTGTGAGATTGTAATTTTTTAAAGGTTTCAACCAGCACATTAGTCACATGACTTCGATTAAACAAAAGACACAAAGTTTTAAAAAGGTTGACAGTCTTTTAGAAAACGCAATATAATTTCAAACTGTAAATAGCCTTATACATTGATTGATTCGTCTGCTTGTAGAGAAAAAATTTGTTGCAAAATTTCCTTTTAATTTCATCTATGTAAAACTTATACTTGCAGTCTAAAAGATCATTTGGAATTTTTTTAGATGCATTTCTTGCAATTTTACTATTTTTGAGATGACCCATTAAGTACACTCACTGTCAAGAATAGCTACGAGGGACGGTCAATAAGTTTTGCAATTTGGATATAAAGAAACGAGATATGAGGAAAAGTGTTTTATTATTTTTCAATATAACTACCCTCGACTTCAATGCACTTGCGCCACTTGTCCCTGAGGCTTCGAATTCCCGACAACCAGAAATCTCCCGACTGCTGTTCAATCCACTCCTGGACGGCGAGCTGGACATCTTCATCGTCCCCAAATCGGCGTCCACGCAGTGCAGCCTTGAGCTGGTGGAATAAAAAGTAGTCGCTAGGGGCCAGATCTGAACTGTAAGGGGGATGGTTGAGCTCCTCGAATCCGCACTCGCGCAGGGTAGCTTGTACAGCTCTGGCCTTGTGGACTTTGACGACGTTGAAGTCGATCATGGGGCGTGAGGTTTCTAGGGACCCAACGGGCACAGACCTTGGTCATGGCAAAATTGTCGTGGGTGATGTTTATAACACTTCCATGTGATATTCCAAGTTCTCGCTCGATTTCTTCGACCTTCACCGGTCGATTTTCGAGGATCATCCTCTCCACACCAGCCACATTGTCCTCCTTGGTCACGTCTGACGGGCGTCCTGAACGGGGGTCATCTTCAAGGGACTCACGATCATGGCGGAACTCCCTATTCCGGCGAGCAATGGTTGCATAGGAAGGGGCGGTGTCGGTGTACACTTCAACCATGCGTTCATGGATCTCTTTTGCATTCTTGCCTTCCTTGGTCAAAAATTTGATCACTGCGCGGTGCTCAACCTCCTCCATTGCTGCAAAATTGTGACTGACGATCTGCGATCAGCTACTGCTTCTTAAATAGACGAGGCAGGAGCGTGCGGCTGCAGGTCCTGACTTGTCATAACTTGTCCTAACACCCCCACAAACAGCCACCCCCCCTTCCTCTGTTTTGCCTTACCGATTCGCAAAACTTATTGACCGCCCCTCGTATATAGGAGATCACATTTCGAAATACCACTATCCATGCATCAATTCAAGATATAACGTTTGTTTTCTCAGCAGATTTAATTGAACAGTATTATTTACGTGACTGGTGCTACTTTCCTGCTTCTGAATTCTTTCTCATAAATGTTTTAAGTCATTACAGCCAGTACTGGTCCACAAACATTCCCCTTTAAATAAAAGGCAATAAAAATAGAATAGAGATATTTTGGGGGGTATTACTGACCGTAAGCCAGGCTTCTTGTGAAACTAACAATTCGAAAAGAGGATAGAAACTTATTTTCCACTTTAATTATGACCACTTGGAAAAAAATAAAATAATCCACTTATTCACCAGGATCCTTGTCCACAGAGGTTAAAAGAAAACTCTAACTATCGAAATATGCTAAGTAGCAACTCGCCCTCTTGGAGCCTCTATTACGCGGCCCCAAATTTGACAGATTAGCGTGAAAGAAAAACGTAGCAGACAAGGGTGGTTCGTTAATGTCCCGATTACATTGAATTTTGTTAGCGGTCAAGGGCCAACTCATTATGGGCCCAAACGGATGTTAAAGAGAATTTAAAATGTTTTAAGCTCGGAAATTACAATACTTTTATGAAATTATAAATGATACTTACTACATTTTACGAGGATGTGTTGAATTTGGTGGGGCCCGGCCCCTCTGGCCCTTAATAACCAGTTGCGTAGCCCTTAAAAAATCAATCAACCTTAATAGCAAGCCGCCCCTGTATATATATATATATATATATATATATATATATATATATATATATATATATATATATATATATATATATATATAATGAAAAAATATCACAAAGTGCAACTGAATCAAAGATATTCAGATACACCCACAAAGGAAAAGTGAAAAACGATTCCGAGCGCTTTCGTCTTTATTCTTAAAGACTTTTCAAGGAATGAACAGGAGGCTGGACATACATTGCTTTAAATAGTGGAAGGGGGGATTAGACTACCCACCTCTGAACCTTAATTAGGGGGTAAAAAATCTTGAAACAACTTTATTTGAGATTTTATGTATGTGGTGATAATGGGGTCTAGCGTGAAGAAACCAGGGTTATGGTTGAAATTTGGGAACGCGTTAATGGAGATACATTCTAATATATTTCTGGAAATAAATGTAGCCCAATTCATTCTGCCTTGGCATAAAAACATCTCTCTGGGCCCTGTGGCAGACACGCAAGCCCATACCATGACAGATTTACCTCCATGTTTTACTGTTGAGACGAAACATTCAGGCTGAAAAGCTTCGCCAACTCTTCGATGGACGAAAGTTGCCCCAGATGTGCAGAAAAACTGAGCCAAATAACATGAAATATAATCAAATGCATTATTTTGTATATGTCTCATAATTTTCGGCTTCAACCCAAATATTATGAGCTAATATGTTAGTTCCAACCTTATACTATCTTACCTCATAGTTATTTTTATCAGACCATACGACTTTTGACCACTGCTCAGTATTCCATTTGGAATGATTGTTTGCCAATTGAAGACGTTTCTTCTTGTCTGTATCAGAGATCCATGGCTTCTTATTGGCTTGCAATGCAACGTTAACCTAAACTCAGCGTTTTCGTCTTCTCAGTGCGGCTTACCTTACCTTACCAGAGTGCCGCGCCCCTACAGACTTTGGCGACCATAGGATGCCACATGTCTCTGTCTCTTGTCATTTGTAGCAACTGTCCTGCCGTGTTTTCGTCTCCTACTATTCTTACTATTCCATCCATATACTTCTCTCTTTGTCTGCCTCTTGTTCTTTTTCCTGGGATTTTTCCAGTTAGCCTCAAATTTTCTATTTTCCTCTTCGCATATGTCCTAAAAATCTCATTTGAATTCCTCTTAGATTTTTCAGTAATTTTCTTCCAGTTCTCATTTGTCTTAGTAACTCCTTATTTGATATTCTCTCCATCCACGAGATCTTCAACATTCTCCGCCAATACCACATCTCGAATGCCTTCAAATATTTCTCTATCTGCTTATTGATCGTCCAAGCTTATGATCCACACAACAGCAAAGACCAGACATAAGTTTTAACAGTTCTTTTTACTGTTTTTCTTTACCTCGCAGATTCTCCTCTTAATTTCCCCGTTAATCTTCCCTAATATAACTTCCCAAGTAGCAAATCTTCTTACCTACTTCATAGCCTTGTCATTCACTCTTACCACTCACCTAGGGACCTGTGTCTTTTTACTAATTACCATAACTTCTGTTTTATCCACATTTATTGACAGGCCATTTTCTTCACCCCTTTCCTTTACCACTGTTAAAATGTCTTGAAGCTTTTCCTAGGGGTCAGCAATCGGTACCCTGTCATCAGCATACCTTATGTTGTGTATATTTTGACCTCCCATGTTGAAACCTTCTCTATCCTCAATTTATCTCATTATCATCTCGCTGTACAGGGAGAACAGATCCGGAGAGAGAACGCACCCCTGTCTTACTCCTCTTCTTTTATCTATCCAATCAATCAAATCTGCCCCCTCTCTTAGCTCTGCCTTCTGATGCCAATATAGTTTGTGGATAATTCTCAAATCTTTTCCGTTTACTCCCAACGACCTTCAAAACGTCAATTGGGTCTTCATGTTTGATTCGATCGAATGCTTTTTCATAAGCTATAAAGCGCAGGTACAAATCTTTCTGCATATCAATACTTTTCTCACTTATTACCTAACACTAAGAAAACATAACCAACGAAGGTATCTCAAGGATAAAGTTTATAAAGTAAGTGAAGATGAAGGGAAAATGTGAGGAAGATATAGCTGCAAAGCATCTTGCAAACAATGGTGCCAGGAGGAAACGTAATCCCCCAAATTTCAGGTGTAACATAGTTTCCCATCCTACACCTGGCACGTACCTGTGGGATCGAGGGGGGGGGGGTACATACCTCTTTAAAGTATTTTTGATGTGTGCATTAATAATTATGGGGGAGGATCTGATAGCTAAAGCCCATCTGGGCGCTTAAGTTTGTACCTCCGAAATTCTATGCTTCACTTTGAGCTAAGCTAAGGCACATTCGGTATGGCTTGTTATTGGATGGGGTCACAATTGCAGCAGCTGGAATGGCTGTTGCCACCCGTAGTTAGGGTCCCACCTTTGAAGGTGAGTCAAATTGAGATAGTCATTTGACGGTGCTAAGCAGCGATAAAGAGTCAAAACAAACAGCAGTTAAAAGGAGACCTTTTTATTTTGGTCCTTGTTGTTTTGGCAGATGTGTCCTCGAGACTTTTCTTTATTCCTAAAAAATAAATGAAATGAATTTATTCCTCTAGAATGGTGTCGCTGGCATCCATTGGCAGTCAACAGTGCCTGGTGGCAAACTGAGGAAAAAACAGATATAAAATAATTTTTTAAATCCACAATCCAAATTTTAATCGTCCAATTGTTTTTTTTTATAGTGATTTCTTTATTTGCCTTTGTTTTTGTTTGGGTATGTGTCACCGGGAGCGCTTCCGAGCAATTCTTTATTTGTGACGGTTGCAAAGATCAAATCAATTGTCCCCTTCCTCGCCGCACGGGTTTATCCCCTCCCACTTCAAGATCATCCTTGTGAGCGCCCTCATACTCGAGATAACATCTATTTCTCCACACTTCGGGTGTGTGCCACAATTCCACGGAGAGCCGAGTGAGGCACTGTTCCACAGGAACCTCCCGCGTCAGCGGCTCTTAGTCCATCGATTTTAGGCGTCAATCCGCGACCTGGACTCGTCTCGAAAAGGAGGGGGAGGAAGGGGGGGGCGTCTACGGGGCGAGACGCTAAGCGGCACAGATGTCCAAATGCTGCCGACTAACACCCTGGCTACAGCGGCGCCCTGCTGGCATCTGTCTGTTAGCAGTCTGTTCACTCTTTACTGTCTGTTAAATCTTTTTTTTTTCTCTCATTCGGAATGTTTTTCGTTTGTTCTCAGTATGTTCCTCGTCTGTTCTCTCCCGTTCTTCTTGCGTTGCGGACTCTTAGACTGTCTGTCATACCTGACTATTTTGGGGGGTGGTACGTCTGTTTTCTAACGACTCTATCTTAACCTCCCTCCTTTGAGTGGACCTTCTCTATCTGTTCCCTATCTGTTCCTCGTCCGTTCTCTAGTTTTGACCTTATGTTGCTGAATGGAAGCTCTGTCATGTGTCTATTTTTGCGTTTGTTTCCTAACGGAGTGTTCTCTTTCTCTCCTTCTCTCTTCTCTGGATATTCTCTGTCTGTTTATTGATCCTTGTCTCTTCTCTGTTTTGTCCTTCAAGTGATGACTCCAATCTGTCATGTCTGTATCTATCATCTCTTTTCTAACGGTGCCTACCCATCACTACCACGTGTCTGGATGATCCCTGTCTGTTTGCAGTTTGTTCATCACCTGTTATCTACTTTTTGTGGCGCTGACTCAAATCTCTGTTATGTCTCTTTTTTTGTCCCTATGTTTTCTAACTGATTTCTCTCCATATCTCAACTGTATATGTATGTTCTCTGTTTGTTCCTATTATCTTCTCTGTTTTACTCTTTGTAGGACTGACTCACATCTGTTATGTCTGTATCCTTTTCTATCGTCTGTTTTTCTTTTCCTTTGCCTTTTCTAGGATGTTCCCCGTCTGTTCCTCGTCTGCGGTTCTGACGGGTAGATGATTTTCATGCAGCGACCACGATTGGGGGCAAAGATGGGTGTGTGAAAAGAGCTGGGTGTATGCAAAGAGATGGGTGTATGAAAAGAGCTGGATGTGTAAAAAAAAACTGAGTGTGTAAAAAAAGAGCTGGATGTGTGAAAGAGCTGGGTGTGTGAAAAAAGTTGGATGTGTGAAAAATTTTGGGTGTGTGAAAAGAGCTAGATGTGTGAAATACCTGGATGTGTGCAAGGAGCTGGATGTGTGAAATGGCTGGATGGGTGAAAAGAGCTGGATGTGTGAAAAAACTGGGAGTGTGAAAAGAGCTGGATGTGTGAAAGAGCTGGGTGAGTGAAAAAGCTGGATGTGTGAAAAATCCTGGGTGTGTGAAAAGAGCTAGATGTGTGAAATACCTGGATGTGTGCAAGGAGCTGGATGTGTGAAATAGCTGGATGGGTGAAAAGAACTGGATGTGTGTAAAAAGTGTGTGTGTGAAAAGAGTTGGATGTGTGTAAAGAGAGGGTGTATGAAAAGAGTTGGTTACGTGAAAAGAGCTGGGTGTATGAAAAGTGCTGCGTATGTGAAAAGAGCTGGGTGTGTGAAAAGGCTGGATGTTTGAAAAGAGCTGGATGTGTGAAAAAAGCTGGGTGTGTGAAAAGAGCTGGGTATATGAAAAGAACTGGGTGTATGAAAAGAGCTGGGTGTATGAAAAGAGCTGGGTGTATGAAATGTACTACTCTGAAGATTTACAGGGGACGGTGGGGGGTAATTTAAAACATCCAATGGCTGAAACTCAAGAGCCGATAGAACCCACATCAGTTTCTTGCGGTGTTGTGGAACTCGGCTTCTGATTACGGGTTCTAGCATCTCGTTTCAGGTCCTTTAAATTCATCCTCTCCACAGACTAAATCAATAAAGAAGTGACTAAATCAATAGAAAGTAAATAAATCAATAGAAAAGTTAATAAATCAATAAAGAAGTGAATAAATCATTAAAAAAGTAATTAAATCAATAGAGAAGTGACTAAATCAATAAATAAATGACTAAATCAATAAAAGGTAACTAAATCAATAGAGAAGTGATTAAATCAATAAAGAAGTGACTAAATCAATAAAAAAGTAACTAAATCAATAGAGAAGTGACTAATTCAATAAAGAATTGACTAAATCAATAAATAGTAACTAAATCTATAGAGAAGTGACTAAATCAATAAAAAAGTAACTAAATCAATAGAGAAATGACTAAATCAATAAAGAAGTGACTAAATCAATAGAAAGTAAATAAATCAATAGAAAAGTTAATAAATCAATAAAGAAGTGAATAAATCATTAAAAAAGTAATTAAATCAATAGAGAAGTGACTAAATCAATAAATAAATGACTAAATCAATAAAAGGTAACTAAATCAATAGAGAAGTGATTAAATCAATAAAGAAGTGACTAAATCAATAAAAAAGTAACTAAATCAATAGAGAAGTGACTAATTCAATAAAGAATTGACTAAATCAATAAATAGTAACTAAATCTATAGAGAAGTGACTAAATCAATAAAAAAGTAACTAAATCAATAGAGAAATGACTAAATCAATAAAGAAGTGACTAAATCAATAGAAAGTAAATAAATCAATAGAAAAGTTAATAAATCAATAAAGAAGTGAATAAATCATTAAAAAAGTAATTAAATCAATAGAGAAGTGACTAAATCAATAAATAAATGACTAAATCAATAAAAGGTAACTAAATCAATAGAGAAGTGATTAAATCAATAAAGAAGTGACTAAATCAATAAAAAAGTAACTAAATCAATAGAGAAGTGACTAATTCAATAAAGAATTGACTAAATCAATAAATAGTAACTAAATCTATAGAGAAGTGACTAAATCAATAAAAAAGTAACTAAATCAATAGAGAAATGACTAAATCAATAGATAAGTGACTAAATCAATAAAAAAGTAACTAAATCAATAGAGAAGTGACTAAATCAATAGAGAAGTGACTAAATCATTAAGGAAGTGACTCAAATAATAAATAACCTAGTAAATCAATAAACAAGTAACTAAATTAATAAACAATTTACTAAAACAAGTGAATAAATCAATAAACAACTGACTAAATCAATGAGAAAGTGACTAAAACAATAAAAGGTGACTGAGTCAATAAAAAAGGTGAAATAAAAGTAAATAAAAGTTGGTGGATTAGTTTGCTTATGGATTTGACAGATTGAGAAGGAAGGTGCCAGATATGGATGGCACTGTAGGCACTTAGCGTGTGAAGAAAAGAAGGAAAAGCGGAAACGAATGAAAACAGATAATAAGATAAACAAAAAATGGATTAAAAGGATTCATTTAATAGGTTCCTACATGGAAGGTGTAGGTCAGTGGTTCCCAACCTGCGGCCCTTTGGACGGTACTGTGCGGCGCGCCAGGTCTCACGGCCAAAATCACATTTGTTATATCAGATTTGTTTTAGTTAATGAACTAATAAAAAGTTTTGGGAAAGTATCGAAACAAAGCCATGTTGAATGGTAGCAGGACAATGAAACTCCGCCCACAAAAGTGTACTATCTTTGCACTCCGCGCCGTGGTGTGAAAACATTGACAAATTAAAGCCATGTTCAATGGCAGCTGGACCATGAAACTCAACCCACAAAGGTGTACTATCTTTGCACTCTGCGCCGTGGTGTGAAAACTTTGAAAAATTAAAGCCATTGACAAATTAAAGTCATGTTCAATGGCAACGGGACCATGAAACTCCGCCCACAAAGGTGTACTATCTTTGCACTCCGCGCTGTGGTGTGAAAACATTTGTTCTATTGAAGCCCATGCTAAATAGGTCAGTTTCGTCAGCATATATTGACAAATTAAAACCGCGAATCGATTCTATTTTTATTGTGAAGTGACCATTAATACTCCAATTTTGCTATTTGATAGTTGTTTTGCCCAGAAAAAATCGTAGAAATGTGATATTTTACATAAAACGAAGAGTAGTTATTTGGCCGCCATTTCACTGTTTGTTATATGTTCGTGCTATTATTCGATGTAAAATATATCTACAGTGACGGAAAATAAATTAAGCTGTTCATTACTAAGAAAGTGAAACATGAATTTCAACTACCATGTATGAAATATCTAATAGTTTCGCCATCTATAGCCTGAGCCAAACCTATGATTAAGTTATGTGAACTAGGACCTAACTTTTCAATCGCTGGTTGTTTTTTATTTATCTCTTTTTTATTATAAAATTAACATTATTATTGCAATTACTGCTGTTTATTATCACTTGCTATATGCTTATAATTGTATATTGACATACAATAAAAAATTAATAATTAGTTCCTTTTTGCAGCATTTGAACCCCTCTAATGGCTGGGATATCTAACGTTAAAATTAAAAGAAAGATTGAAGATGAGAATAGACATTTTCAAGAAGTTTGGAGTAATAAATATTTTTTCATAGAAAATAGTTTAAAACAGATTATGTGTTCTAAAGGAACACTTGGGCATTTTCCGTCATATAAATCTAAGATAGAGAAACATGGAGCTGTCCACAAGGCAGATTTATACACAAAGAAAATTGAAGGACTTCAAAATGTTTTTGAAAGCAGATTTATAGACAGGAAGTTACAAAAATCACTACAAATGTTTGAAAATCCTTTCAATGCACGTCAAGAAGAATGTGAAACAGAGGCGTAATTAGAGCTAATCGATCTTCAAAATTCCACAAGTCTGAAAGAAATTCACCCTGACAAAAATATGCTCAAATTCTATAAATGTTTACCGAAAAAAGAGTATCCTTATCTATACAACAAAGCACTTAAATACGCAAGTTTATTTAGCTCAACCTCTATCTCTGAGCAAGCATTTAGCCTACTAAGCATAAACAAATCCAAATACAGAAACTAATTGACTAATGATAACCTTGCTTCCATCCTGAGGGTGGCAACAACTAAACTGCAGCTAAATATTAAAAATCTGGCAGAGTCCAAACAATACCAACCTTCTCATTAATGAAAGAAAACATTTTTGAAAAATCAAATCTCAATGAAAATATGTCTATAACACGGAATGTCTGAAATCCAAGGGATAATATTTAGATATCTTACTATCACTTCAAAGGATCAAAGGATGTTTGGTCGAATTTATATACTTATATGTTGCTCAAAGTTGAATAAAAATATGTTTGTACTATATTATTTTTCGCTATCCTTTTCTATTATATTATACTAAATACGGTTATAGTTAAAATACATGGAATTAATGGATAATAAAAGTCAGTTTCTCGAAAATCATTGCTCATTAAATAAATTTAATATGTAGATATCTTAGGGATAGCCCATGCGGCTCGTGAAGAGCTGCTGGGATAACTATTTGGCCCTCGACACCAAAAAGGTTGGGCATCACTGGTGTAAGTAAGAGGCTTATTGGGAACTCTTCTTTATCTTAACCACTGGTCAAAAATTAGTAGTTGACCTTGAAAGGGGGTGCCATATGCAGCTGTGTGAGAGATTTTGGGCCCTTCAGGCCCCGCCGCCTGAAGTTACCTTTTGCCGTAAAAGTTGAACTTGGGTACTGAGTAGGTTCTGGAGAGTTGGCTAAACCCAGCTCCTACCCGCACCAAGTAGTTACCTTCCTCATAGTTTTACCTCCCTAACTTCAACAATTTGTAGAGAAACCTCACTTTTATGACCCACCCCACGGGTCCTTTCCCGCTTTCGAGATAGTCTCAGACACAATTGTGCTTGATCTTCCCTCGTAAACACCCTCATCTTCAAGATTCCAGATTCGTTCCGTTTTCTCCCCTTCAAAGAACATTCCAGGGGTTTTCGATGGTAAGGTCTCAATTTCGAAGTTACTCAAGGTACCAGGGGCGGTCAATAAGTTTTGCAATTCGGATATAAGAAAACGAGATATGAGGGAAAGTGTTTTATTATTTTTCAATATAACTACCCTCGACTTCAATGCACTTGCGCCACTTATCCCTGAGGCTTCGAATTCCCGACAACCAGAAATCTCCCGACTGCTGTTCATTCCACTCCTGGACGGCGAGCTGGACATCTTCATCGTCCCTAAACCGGCGTCCACGCAGTGCAGCCTTGAGCTGGCAGAATAAAAAGTAGTCGCTAGGGGCCAGATCTGGACTGTAGGGGGGATGGTTGAGCTCCTCGAATCCGCACTCGCGCACGGCAGCTTGTACAACTCTGGCCTTATGGACTTTGACGACGTTGAAGTCAATCATGGGGCGTGAAGTTTCTAGGGACCCAACGGGCACAGACCTTGGTCATGGCCAAATTGTCGTGGGTAATGTTCATAACACTTCCATGTGATATTCCAAGTTCTCGCTCGATTTCTTCGACCTTCACCGGTCGATTTTAGAGGATGATCCTCTCCACACGGGCCATATTGTCCTCGTTGGTCACGTCTGACGGGCGTTCTGGACGGGGGTCATCTTCAAGGGACTCACGACCATGGCGGAACTCCCTATTCCACGAGTAATGGTTGCATAGGAAGGGGCGTTGTCGGTGTACACTGCAACCATGCCTTCATGGATCTCTTTTTGCATTCTTGCCTTCCTTGGTCAAATATTTGATCACTGCGCGGTGCTCAACCTTCTCCATTGTTGAAAAATTTGTGACTGACGATCTGCGATCAGCTACTGCTTCTTAAATAGACAAGGCATGAGCGTGCGGCTGCAGGTCCTGACTTGTCATAACTTGTCCTAACACCCGAACAAACAGCCATTCCCCTTACTCTGTTTTACCCTACCGATTCGCAAAACTTATTGACTGCCCCTCATAAGTACACAATTTCTCATTCCCGTGAGAATGGACGCAGTCCTTCAAAATTTTCATCTCTAACCGGTTTTATTTAAACAGTGCACTAACGAGGGTTCTCTGAGCTTACATCGCTTAGAGAATCTCCTCTGAAAATACCACCTTTATCTTTTCAAAAACTTTACTCTCATTTATCGTTTTCTCCTTTCCCTGGCATTCAGCCACTCCCCTTCTTGTTTACAACCCTAATACGTTGGTTTCACACCTTTCAAGCTAGGCGTTGGGACTTACAATTGGTTTATTGCATAGAGTCCCTTGGTTAGCGTGGATGAAGAGGGGATCCTAGGCGTGCCCGGTGTAGTGTGATGGTGGGCACTTATTGCTATGGTAACCGCAAACCATCACTGCCTACATTACAGTGTTCATTAACATGATGGAGAGTCAGATACCATCACGCGCATGCAAGGAAGCGACTTGTACACTTGTGCCTTCAAAATACCCCGTAAGCGCAAGTGGCCCAGTGCCTTCTACCGAAATTACGCCCCAGACCCTGTCATTCCCTTTCACCCCACTTCACCCTCCTTTCGTGGCAATTGAGCTTGCGTGTGATCGTCAAAATGACAGGTTAAGAAGCGGGGATCCCGCAAATAATGACCACCTACGACCCTTATTTTTAAGCCTAGATTAGAGGATCATCGCTCATGGTTCGCCCCTTAAATCAATGTCCTGCCAGTACGAATCCTAGAGTCATTCATTCTTTTTTTGTGCAAGGATTCATTAAAACCTATGAAACTTATAGATGGCATTTGATTGTTTTGTGTAAGATGCAACTGATAGTTAAATATTCTAATCTAATGAAGATTAGGATCAATAAAGTCCTTCTCTGCCTAACCTGGCTGATCTATTTCTAAAATAGAAGACATCCCAAACTAAAAATAGCGACACTCGTTAATTTAAAAATTGATAGCTAAATATATACGGACGCTTCTAAGGCTTCATTATAATTAAATTTTGCGTACCAATTTTCATAATATGAATGAAAATAGACTCATTTAAAAATACCACACACACTCATTAAGTCAGTTTCAAACACTATTGTTGATATGTACAAAAATTTAGAATTGATCTTCATTCTATATTTTGCCTCTTAAAGATCAATATTTTTATCAATAATTTTACTGTCTGTAATGTAATATACATGTCTTTAATGGATTTGATTTTCACCTCTGCATATGTAAACGTCACAAAGTAAAAGGGTCCTTATCTTCAGAAGTGAAAATACTATGCAATGGACAGTAGTAGTTCGCGCAACAGCACACGCCGCTCCTAAATATGAGTATTGCACAGGATTACATAATTATATTTTCAGGGTAATGTTGCGCTGTCTTTGGCAATTTGTGTTTATGAGAGAGAAACGAAAATACAAAAGACCATTTCCGTAATAAACTTCATGAAAATGTTCACATAATGGTGAAGTTAAGGGAAGTGAAGTCATCTCATAAGTAATGCGCAATTTTTTTCGTTTAGCATTATTTTATGCAAAGAAATCAGACTTTATTTTTTATATTTAAATAAGTATTTATTTAGCAGTGTAGAAAAATGGCTACATAAAGCATCCCGGAGGGCCAGGAGGACATTTCCCTTAAATTCCCTCCCCCCTTGTGGAGAAAGCCGGAGAAGCGAGCCCCATGAGGAGAATCGTGGGAACGGTAGCCGGCGAATAACAGTAACTGCCTACCCTGTTTGATTTCCCCGCCGCTTTGGGAGTTGGGGCTAACATCTGTTTTAAGGCGACCACATAAGGCCCTTAAACGACACTCTAACGATCCAATTACCTAGAGATCCATAAACCCGTGGTTATGTCACAAAAAAAGCGGTGCTAGTCAAAAGGCACGCCAAGGAGTGTGGCGGTTGAGAGTCTCTCTAATTAGCAAGCCGACTTGGGTACCTCAGTCCAACCTCTGCACTTCTCACTCTCACCAGATGCGAACTCACCATTCGCGCTGCCCTCTGTGGCCTTGCCCCTCCCCCCTTAGATGGGTGGTGATCTGCCTATAAATAAGCCCCGGAAAGAAAGAGAGAGGATTAAAATTCGATAAGAAAGAAGAAGGATCAGTTCGTGAAGATCGATCCTTCAGCCAGACAAGAAGGATTAGAATTCGATAAGAAAGAAGAAGGATCAGTTCGTGAAGATCGATCCTTCAGCCAGACAAGAAAGAGGAGAATTCGATAAGAAAGAAGAAGGTTCAGTTCGTGAAGATCGATCCTTCAGCGATACAAGACGATTTCCGTGAAAAACGATAGGATCAGATTGAGAAAATCAATCCCCCCTCCCCGGGCCGAATTAACATAAATCGTCAAGCTTTGTATCGGTGCCATACCGAAGAATCCTTTACAGACTTAGAAGAAGTCTGACTGGAGAAAAGTAAACCCGCTCACACTCGAGTGACTCTCACATCTCAAGCTACGTTAGGGTGAGAGGAGAAGAACCCAGCCCCAACGAGGTTCCGTTCTTTAATTACAGTAAAAATCTCACCGAATACCCCAAAAGCTAGGTGGACACACTACGTTGAAGAATCAGACACCAAGAGGCGTCAAGATCATTCAGAAGAGGACTCTTAGAGCGAAGAGCACCGTAACTCTCTCCGTCTTCTTAATTTAACCAGAGGCAAGTTTGCAATAAGAAGTGACCTCGCCGCATCTCCCACCCGCTATACCACCTCTCCGAAATTCAATCATCGGCCACGGCAACACTCCAAAGCGAGAAATAAGCCATCCAGCGACATCCGGCAATCCCTGATCCCTCCTGTCATGTAAGTTAGAAAGAACATTTATATTCATATTGCGATAGTATGTATTTAGTACGTCTCACGTTTTAAGGGAAGTAGAAACCATGGTTCGTGAACCTCAGTCATATTTGCTAGTAGATGAGAGTACTTTGATTTAATGTTTAGCGCTAATCAAACCGGGTCGCGATAAAAATACTAACCGGCAATTGGTGTGTTTACGTGTAGCCTATTTGTTTATTTTTGTAATAGGCCTAGATGCCAACCGGAATAGTCGAGTTTAGCATTAGGACAAGGATAGAAATGTGATAACTGTTTGTTTGTCATAGTTAAGTGTTACATTTAGAATATATGTTTATATTGGGATAATTCATGTGTGTTTTCTCTTATCCTTACGTGTTGAAGTGGCTCTTTCTTAAGAACAAAACAACCAAATTACCACAAAGTATACTGCGACAAAAGTGGTGTCAAGAGTGGAGTGATCAAAAAGAGGCATTGTGCTACAAGCAGTTTGATAAGTAATATAATTTACACCAACTTCTCTCTCTTAATCTCTATCTTTCTATAACTCGACCTATTCTGTTGTTAACATTTTCTTTCTCTTCAAGTGATTCGCTAAACTTCTAAAGGTATAGTAATCTGATGGGGCCAAGTCGGGTAAGTATGAAAGATGACTCAATAGTTAACAATCGAAATTGTTACCTTTTTGTATGGTAACTCTTGCCACATTAGCTCGCGCGCTGTCTTGATCAAAGTGCGCTCTTCTTCTCTAGATTAATGCTTGACTTTTTTTTCAAGTGATGTATGTAAAAGGTCCAACTCAGCGCAGTAAACCTCTTTGGTGATAGTTTGATTTGGGTTAAGATATTGTAAATGGATCATGGCATTCATATCCTACCAAACCCACTAGGGACTCTTCCGTGGATAAGGCTCCTGCTTCAGCTGGGGTATTGGTTCTACACCGGCTCTAATCCATTGTCTAGAACGATTAATATTTTTGTACATAACCTCTACTTTTATAAAGTATCTGCAACAATCCTAATAAAAATGGGTTCACTTTTGAGTCGAGAAAAGACAGATAAACATATGTTGATTCTATGTTGCAAGTATACCTCCGACAGTTCCTGAGAAATCCATAGCCCCAATCGTGAAACCTTGACTATCTCCTTTAAGAGACCATGTACTGTAGGATGAGTTGAATGTAATTTTTCACTCAATTGTTCAATAATTACAATCGGATTTTCTTCCACTATTGGTTTTCAATGATCTTCATAAAATTTCACTTCGAGACTACCATTTCCCGAGCGAAAATTTTGAAACTATCTTTTGCAAATGGCTCATATAATGTATATCGAAATGTAATTCCTGGATTAAGCTAAGACATAGAGGTACCTAGGCATTAAGTATAGTCGACCAGGCTAGTATAAAATAAACCTTCTTTCAATCATTTTAATTCATGAAATAACGATAAGCCTGAAAAATTGCTACATTATTTATCAGAGCTGACGTTATACATGATTCAAGTGGAATACTTATGGAGCAAGTAACTGGTCGGTTTCGTAGCTCTCCCAAACAGGCAGTGATAGAAAACCATTCTAATTTGCTTAAAACACGGTGACCTTTTCGTCTGTCTATATATTCTATAATAATATAAACATTAGATGTGTCATGGTCGCAAACCTTGATAACAATGTTGGCCAAATTTTTTAGATATTACCCCTAAAATTGTTCGTAGAAAAAAAAGTTATTATGATTACAGTACCGTCCAAAATAGGCTGTATTTCTATTACTAAATCTTCCATAACTTGTGCCAGAGAAAATTCTAAGTTTCTAAAATTGGGGTATGTCAGAGAGAGAGAGAGAGAAAGAGATATTCACGCAGACTAAGAAGCCTAAAGGGGGTATCTCACAGACAAGAGAATCTTTAACCAGCATCTTTCGGTAAACTTCCGGGGCAATAACGAAGCGAGACGAGTCTAGCTGGACCCCGGAACCCAAATCAGCGAGAGGGCGCTAAGCCTTTCCCAGCCGCGTCTTGAATCGGAGTGGGACCCGCTGGGACATAGAATAAGACGGCGTAGCTAAATTGTTGCTCCTACTGAACACCCACCTGAGGGATATTTTCATTTCCCTACCCTCAGAGGCCACAATTGATTATAATTTATCGTTGAAGGTCGAGCTACTTGCCGCCTATAATATGACCCCAGATTTTTACCGTGTGAAGTTTAGACAGTGAAGAATTCAGCCCAATCAAACCTTCAGACAGTTCGGGGTCAACATTACAACGACACCTTAATTTCTGGCTTGACGCATCAAATGTGCCTCATAATTACGATGCTATGATCAATTTTATTCTTAAGGACCAACTTTTGGCTTCACTTCCATCAGAAATCAGATCGTTCGTCAAGGACAGAAGATGCAGTAGTTTCAAGGATTGCATAAAAGAGGCTAACGTCTATGCAGCAAGCCACAATTGCTACCTTAAAGAAGGAAAGAATATGGAACCACCTTCTCCAAAATCGAAGGTAAATAAGCATAAATTCGTTCCTCACAACAAGGAAAATTTTGTCAACATGACAGGCCATTCCAAGCCGAAGCCTGTTCAAACACCCGTCAAACAAGAAGTCCAGCCTTTCTCCTCTAATCCACCTTCGTCAGCCTTCCCCAGGAAGACTATTGTGTGTTATTTCTGCGGAATCGAGGGCCATGTGAAAACAAGTTGCCCTTAAAACTCTCACTTGAGGAATAACTATTCCCACCAGGTGCACCAGGTGAGTGCCACCTCTTCTCAGACCCCGTCTCAACCGGAAACTCTTCTTTCTTTTAACTAACCAGGTTCCAACAGCCACCAGGTGAACATTTTGTCCAACAAAAGCACCCCGGGGGCCTTCAATTCGAGACTGGTGCGGTGAACGGCTGCCGTATCTCCACCCTAGTCCGAGATACAGGTTGCACGTGTATCGTGATCTCGGATAAGCTACTCTCACCTGTAGCTCCGGATCACGATCGGTTCACCATCGTGCATGATTACCTGGGACACGCTAATCGGTTCCATATCGTTAAGTGCCATATAGACTGCGCCTACTTCACTGGCTGGGCCGAAGTAGTGGCAGCCCCCATCAAGTTTTGTGCCGCTCTTATTGAGAAGAGCCCCAAAGATTCTGCACCTTCGGTGGCTAAACCCGTGACTACCCGCTCGCAAGCGAAGCAGGATTTGGAAGCACCCGCACCCTTGCGAACCCTTGGTGCTTCAGAATATAGCAATGTCGTAAACGAAGACTTTGTTAATAAACAGAAGGTGTGTGAATCCCTTCGTCCTCTGTGGTCTAAGGCCCAAAATAAGAAGCAAGAGTCCATTAGAGGTGGCAAATTAATTCCCTTCCTCGTTAAAGATAACCTACTCTGCAGCATATGCTCCGAGGGAGATCCCACCGAGTCTCGATCAGTATGTGTTCCCCGCTCTCATGTGCAACTTATTTTACAAACCGCACACGGCAGCCTTTTTCTCGGATCACCTCAGTCACACAAAGCCTGCACAACGAATTTTTAAGTACTTTTATTAGCCAGGGGCGTCGGGGGAAATTCTTTGCTATTGTCGATCATGCGACATATGCCAGAAAACTGCCATTAAGAGGCGAGTTAAGCCTGCCCCTTTTCAGAAGCGCCCCGTAATCTCAGAACCCTTCTCCCGAGTGGCAATCGACTTGGTTGGACCAATCCACCCACCATCTAGTGAGAGCCATAGTTATGTCCTCACTCTGGTCGATTTTGCCACCAGGTTCCCTAAGGCTGCCTCCCTCAAGAAGATCGACAGCATTTCGTGTGCCGAAGCTCTTATCTCCATATTTTCTCGCGTTAGATTACCAAAGGAAATATTGTCTGACTGAGGCCGTCAATTTACCTCGCATTTTATGGAGCAGGTAGGAAACGGCTGCCAAATCCAGCCGAACCATTTGGCATCCAGACGAACGCAAGCAAAGACGGCATCGGTTGTGTTTTAGTTCAATATGGAATCAATGACGAGAGTTTTCCTATTGCTTACGTCAGTCGAAAGTTATTACCGCACGAAAAGAACTACGCAGTGATTGAAATGTATTTGATAGGAAAGGAATTTGTAATCAAAACCGATCACAAACCCTTGTCGTACCCGTACCTCCGAAATATTAAAAAAACAACAATGGTAAATTAATGCGCTGGAGTCTGTTCCTCCAGAAATTCCAGTTTAGGATACTCTGTATGTAAAAGGCTCTGAGAATGTTATGGCTGATAGCTTAAGCCGAAATCCAGTAGATTCCCAGTCAAGTGAATCTTGAGCCTACTATTGTTTTCTAATTTTGTATATACATATGTCCACATAAGTTTAGGTCATAAACATGTAACCTTTTTGTATGTAAATAAACTTTACGATTATTTTTGGTACCGAGGCAGATGTACCCTCTCCTTAAAATTCAGTGTTTATAATCATGATTGTTGTATATTAATTTCATTTTGGGATAATGATCGATCTATGTACATTTTTTAGTCTCTATTGATATTTATTTTGCGCGTAAACGAGAAATTTAGTATTCAACCAGGAGGCAGGCACTGCTCACGTGGTATCCAAGCAGTAATCACGATGATTCATTGGAACCAGCCTAAGGACACACGCGCTTCTTCATTCGCGACTTCCTATTACTCTAAGGACTCGTAGGCCAGAAACCAGTTGTTCAGAACTACGGCAGTCAAGGACGTAAGGACTCATTCTGGAATACGCGCTTCGTTCCGTGCCCTGGAATGATACTCCCTCAAACCACCATTCGAGGCTCCTTCTCCCTTTTTGGAAAATCCTAAGTCTATTACCGTTTTCTTGATCACCGTCGAAGAGGTGTGTCACTTTCCGACTACGAAGCCTTACTCCTAATGTCCTCCTCTTTTCGCTCGGGTAAATATTGTGCTACTCATAGCTAGTGCCGAAGCATTTCATTGTAAATTAATTCCTTTGCTGAACGATAAGTTTTCCCATAGTGTATAAATTATTTTTAATTTCTGTTATTTGCTTCTATAATAATAAAAATTATTTTGTTTATCTTGTTTAAATCCCAGAACCACATAAAAACCGTTGATCTACTTTTTAATCGGCCAACGGAATACACGCACTCGAATATCCCCCATACTTAAAGGGACTTCCCTTCCCCTGCGTCTAGGGCGGCAAGCGAAGGTCAGTGAAATATACCTGAACTACAACTGTGTACGATTATAATCAACAGGTATAAACTACGTATTGTTATAGGTTATGTAAATTTTGACCAATAAAACGAAAGTTACGTTTAGATAAGCAATTGACTAGAAAAATTGAAGTGTCTAAAATGATCCGAAACATAGGGGAAACAAATTTCCATTGGAATATTTTGATTAAATTACTGAAATTATTTTTTACAAGTTATAAGTAATTAGTATTTAGAGTAGACACATTTATTCTCCAGGATGCTTTGACATCTGCTACAAGAACGAACCAGCTGTTGACACTCTTAAGCAGTAATTATGATCCATTTATCTTGAAGAATTTCATAGAATTCGGATTCTGTGCATGCAAATTCAAAACAAGGATGTGCGCGTCGTCCAGAAAGCTATTCATTGACTTGGTGGTGTGGCAAAGGGAAGGCGTATTATCTCACATGAAAATTGCAGATTGGGCTTCGTTGGGTCGCAGATGAAGCAAAGCCTGTTGTCGCAGCAATTCCTTTTGGACCTGTACATTTACGGTGCCCCGTAAGCGCAAAAGTGTGACAGTGTCTTATACCGAAATTACGCCCCAAACTATGTCACCTTCTCCGCTCTTTGCTTCAATTGACAGATAATCTTTCGCCTGATTCTGCCATCGAATCCAAATAATTGAACTTTTAAATTCTTCACTGAATCTAACTGAATCTGAACTTTGATTCGCCACTGAATCCAACTAAATCTGAACTTATATTCGTCACTGAATCTATCTGGTGTAGAAAATTATTCATCGTTCGGTTGGTCGATACCTATCATGAGTGCTGAAGGGTAGATAAGTTCGTGACGGTCATCGGATTTGAATTCATAGGCAAAGTTATAGCTGCCTAACTAGAGGAAAGTACCATAAGGGATATGTGTATAACTTCACACTCTCTCTAAAGTACAGGTAAAATTGAGCGAATGAATTCGACTGTAGTTAGGATGGTGTGGTTGAGCAAAAGGTTATAGAGTTGGTAGATGAGCTCCAGGAGATCACGCTCAATTACAATGAGACGAGACGATAGTATAGAGATGACCGCAGTACAGCTGCTTCTAACAGAGGTGCACGAATTGATTCTAGGGAAGCTCACATCCTCGGAATTTAGAAAGGGTTGTTGGTAAAGGGTTCCTAATTACTGTCCTTACCAAGTTGGTAAGTCGGTACTAGTACGAAAGAATCTCATTAGTAACTTAAGTTGAGCCGTCACTATATGAGGCCCTTCAAGGTAATAAAGTGTAGTCGAGGGTCTCATATCCAACCCTGGACTCGGATCCCTAAGCTGAATGGTTCACCGATCACTTGCAGGTAGTTAAGTGATTTGATAGTCCTAAATATATCAAATGTAGATGGTATCGTAAAGCCCTTCAGTCTGAGCTTAGGATAAATGCGGAATATAACGAGCGTGTGATAGTGAAATGCGATAGAAGCCAAGAAAGTAGTCTGAAGAATTATAAAATTTCAATTACGCCAATTAACACTCGGGGAGGTTAATCAATATGCTAACTCGGAGAACCCAAATGGGGATTGAAGTATTCCAGGGTTGTGGGAGATAGACCATGAGGATAAGGTAGAAGTGGGAAACTAAACGTGCACTGTAATTACTATCTATTGTTAAGGCTGCGCGTGTATAATGGCACAGGATGAAAGCTTCTTTTACCCTTTCGGGTGCTTCCCTTTCCGAGCACTTCCATTTCGAGAGTTTTCCTTCTCTCCGACAGACGGTTCGGGCGACGAGGAAGGCGCCAAGTGATCAAAATCCGCTCTGATATATCCTCACAGAATTTCCGCAGCAGGAAGAGTCTACCCTAGGGTATCGATTCCTACGTGTGCACTTCTGTGTTTGATACGTGTATACGCATATATTTATGTTGTATATTTTAATATTAACATAGGGCATATTTATTTAACGAGGTTTCTTAATAGTCTTGATATTATATCTTTATTTTTACTGCTTATCGCCATTTCATGTGATTTATTTAGATTTTGGATAAGGTTAAGGTGAATTCATTCTTTATTTATTGCTTGCAGGTTAATGTGATGATTTAAAAGAATTTATAACCCTTAGGAGAAATAAACCTTAGTAATTCTTTAATATTATCCCTCTCACTTTTCGTGGATTGCTCAAGTGGGAGATTGTGCGAAGGAGCGAGTTTCTGTCATGAATCTATCTTGTCAACGGCAAGTGTTCACGAAACATGTAATTCCGCTTCGAAAAGTATGAATAGTTAATTGGTAAGTTCTATTAACTACTGAATCCGTATTATTATTCTTAAATAACTAAGAAAAAGAATAATAACCCAAATGAGTCCTAAGAGAGTATTAAAAACATTCAGTACCTGAACAGATAGATAAAACATATAGTTAGAAATGGAAGAGAAATAATAAAAGTGGCTACATTTACAAAGTATATAATAATCTTATTATGTTCATCAATCTTATTCAAATTGAGTGATTAATTGTGATGAAAGGGTTAATTTCAAGTTCAGCACAAAGTATTACTGTCTAAAAGTAAAATTAATAAGTTTTAATTCATTCCCCCATCAAAGAAGAATTATTTATCCAAGGGATAACTGGAATGAATTGATAGTCATTTTCTCTGTATAGATTTTTAAGATATCCTTCGATAAGTACTAATACACATTTGACGAGATTTCCCACGACGTTTGTTTCCACTCTATTCATGAATATTTATATTATAATCATATATATTCTTTAAATTAATTAAACTATACAAAAAAAATTCAACTTTTACTTGTTCCTGAATCAAAAGTGTTATTTTTTCAAGTTGTTCCTAAGTGAAAAAAAGTCTATTTTGATAACAAAACTTGGCTTTGTAGTCTGGTCACAGAATTTCTAAATTTACCCATTTGAAAAATACTGCTAGAGTATTAATAATTTCGAGGGGATAATGAGAATGATATGAAAGGATATAATCTTTAATTTTTTCAAAGCATGGTAGTAAATTGTAAATCTTATTTATGAAAAATGGAATGTTGCAGAATAATATTTGTTTTAAGGAACCTTCCAAATTTTTAAAATTTAATGAGAAATTTCTAGAGTTTAATAGAATTTTAAGAAATTTCAAGAATGTTGCATAATTTGGCAGAACCTCGCACCCTGGAAACATCTAGAGCCTTGTGGAATATCACTTCAGAAATATTTATACAGGGATTCACAGATCTGCTATCATTTCAACCCTAGCTACGATAATGAACACATCAGAAGATAAATGGTATCAAGAGGCTGCAATCATTCTCCAGATACATTGTTATATCTGCAGACAGTTCATCACAACAAGAGCAAAAAAAGTTCGGTATGACAGTATCTATGATAGTGTGTGAATCTTACCAAGTGGGGATCAAGAAAAACTCTGGGTACCACTTCATTTTGCTTGTGAATACTGCAAGAAAACTTTGGAAGGTTAGAAAATTTCATGTAAACCAGTTGATTGACAGCTTCTCGAGAAACATTAAAGCTGGATTTCTCCATAATTGGAATAAGCATTCCTCCCTTCCCTCGGTTCATTCAGTATATCTTAAGGAGGACTAGAACAGTTTCAAGCTACTGCTACAATCTTTGAATTATAGAGTATGGCTGGGAAGTGATTAGAGACTTCAAAATGGTAGCATTTTTGATGGGTCTCCAGGGAAGTTTTAGCAAGTTTTCCTGTCATCTATCATTTGGACAGTAGGAATACCACAGCACATTACCACCAAAAGCACTGGCCACAAAGGACTAAGTTTTCTGTTGGTGGAGATTTGGAATTACATTGCATATAAAACTAGGTATCATGAACAGGGTTGGTTGGGAAAAACCTAGGACATTTTTACCCAGTTTTTGCCGGGTAAAACTGGGTAAAACTGGGAAAAACACAAACATAAAATTTCATGTAAGTATAATATTAATATAGATCATAGAATCAACCTCAGTGGTCTTTGTTATATAGGTTCCATAGCGTTATCAACTTGAACTTTTAGCAATATTTAGTCCAAAATTTTGAAATTTTACATTTATTTTTTTTTGTTTTACCTCAGCTACTAATGTTATATATTTTTTTTATATTATATTTTAAAATATTTAATATTCCAAAATATACAGATTTACAGAGAAATCATGGTATTCTTGGTGCACGGCCAAAGAACTCATTGTGGTCTGAATATGAAGATACTTCTAGCAATAAAGTTCGTTGCAAAAAATGTTTAAGAATAATAGCAAAAAGAATTGATCGAGTAAAAGACCACCATAAAAAGTGTTCAGTAAACACTTCAGCCCCATCTGTAAACGCCAAAGCTATTAATCCTAACCAAGAAATTCAGCATTACTCCCATGGATGGTCAATATGCTAATAACTGCAACACCGATGATATAAATGTAACAAATGAAAGCAATGATCAAACAAGTTCTACCAGAGAAATTGAAAACTCGCAACCAGTTTCAACAGCATCTCTCTCAGAAACGTCTGGTTCTGATATACTGGCTGTAATCAACCACTGACAAATTAGTTCAACTCCAGTGAAAGTTTGTAGTAATTCTGATGTAATTTCAAGGCAAAAAGTTATTAAAAATAGAAGGCTTAAATGAACTATTAATCATATTGACAAATTTATTCAGCCAACAAGTGATGCGAAATTTAAAGTGATTCAACAGAAGTGGGCTCAATTTTTCTACAAAGTAAGTTTGCAAATTAAACATGATCAAGAATAGGGTAAATTATGTATTATTATTATCAATATCTAAGATTATCTGGAGCTGCATTAAGAATCACTAATAGAGTTCCTATTATAAGTTTTGATTTATTGTTCATTTAGAAGTTTGATTTGCTTAAAAGATCACCCAAATCATCATTAATAACTTTATAATTTAAGAAGGGAATTTTTTGAGTATTTGAATAATAATTTAATCTTAGTTTGGTTATGACTTATGTTATTTTATCAAAGTTATTTCTAATAATTATTTTATAATATCAAGAAACAAAATGGTGAAGTTCAGGAATAAATATAAGTATTGAAATTTGGTGAAATTTTTAAACCCCAAAGAATTACAAATGGTGAAGTTCAGAAACTTTATTTTTATATATCTTCTTCTACTACTCTATATTTTAGCAACATAATATTTTGGAGGGGGGAAAATTTAGTTTAGAGTTCCTTTTCAAAATTATTATAATTGGCGAAGTTCAGTAAATTGATAAAAATTTAACCATGGCTGCTTTCTTTTAGATTTTAAATTTTAATCTTAGTAGCGAAGCGCAAGCTCCCCCCGTAGGGGGGAGTGGCGAAGTCATTGCCTCGTATTTATCATATCTTTTTAGATCAATAACATTCAAATACATTATAAATTATATTTTATGGACAGGATGATCACGACAACCTGTCAGACTGTGTTACTGCTTGGCTTAATCTCATCGCAGATAGCAACATCAATGAAGAAATAAGAACTGAAATAAAGAGAATGTTCAATGAAGTTGTGAGTCCACAACACCTCCTTTGCTTATTCAATTGATCACCGAAGACGAGATGCCATTGAAAAAAATGAAAAATGGATTGCTTTAACGGACGAACAACAGGATATTGCACGTAACTATGTTGGTCATTTGGCTGAAAATTTAGTGGTTGTCCTGACAGCATATGAGAGAGAAGACATCACAATATTTCCAAAAATAGCTTTCCAGAAATCTCTGAGCAGATTATTACCTCAAAAATATTGGCAGTATAGGATAAAAGTTTCTTCATTAGATCTAGTTAAAAAATTCTGGTCCTTGATGTTATCTATTTCACCATGTACAACTTCTACTGCTGGTATTGAGAGGTTGTTCAACACAACAGGCCTTATTCATACAAAGCTAAGAAACAGACTCAAGAATGAACGTGTTGCTAAGCTTATTCTCGTACACAGCCATTTTGGATGGAAGGAACCAAGGGATAATGAAGACAATAATAGCATCATAAGTAAAAGCCAATCAACTTCTAGATATTCTTAGGATGACCTTAATGAATTTATGGATTTCTGATAATCAGAATTATGTGTATCTTTGTTTGTCGGGGCATCGTATAATTTTTCCAACTAGTAATGAAAACCAATGTTACGCCAACTAATCTATTATCATTATTATTATGGAGCTATAGGTATATAGTTTAGTCTATCTGTTCCAATATAGTAAATATATCAAACTTAAGTGCATAAATTTATTAGTAATCAATTAAAAGTTCAATTATCCCTTTTTTATCCTTTCTACTAGTTTTTCACAAAAAAAAATCAGTTTTACCCAGTTTTTCCCAGGGAAAAACTTACCCTTTTACCCAGTTTTTCCCAGAGGTTTTCCCGGGCAAAACAAAAGTGGGAAAAAATTACCTTGCCAACCCTGATCATGAAGCAGTTAGCTTGAGCTCTTAACAGAGTCTGAAACCTTCAAGTACCTTCAAAATTTCTTTCCCAAACTCTCTGAAGCAAAGGTGAGAGCTGGTACCTTTTTTAGACCACAAATCAGAGGAAAAGCATAGTATGTCCAGAATTCCCTTGAAAAGCTTACTAAAAAGGAAAAAAAAAAGCCTGGAAGTGTTTAGTTTCTTTAGTTTCGGTGTGTTATGGTTTGGGGGGGGCGCAACCGCAAGGCTGGCAGTTATGTGAAACTGGTTGAGAACTTAGTGAAAAACTATGGCCGAATGGGCTGCAAGATGTCCCTGATGCTCAACTTGAGAAGGTCAAGGAGAACCTGAGAGCATACTTAGAGGAGCAAAGGGAGCGTTTCCGTCAAGATATACTGAACTTTGAACAAAGATACCAAGGAATATACATTGAAAATATGATGGGAGACTACATTTGGGGGTTTGTACGGGAAAGAAATGTATATTACAAACGGAAATCGAGAAAAATGTTAACTTCTAACTTTTTTTACTCGTTTTTATATATTTATTGTGAAAGTTTCAATAAAATTGCATAAATTTAACTGGTTTTGTTTTTAGCGCTGCAATGGATGGAAAAATTCCAAATTTGGCAATTTTTAGTAACTATTTCATCATGAAAACTACAAAAGCAAGTTTTAAAACATATAATGGCTAGTTTCTATTGATTTGCAATAAAATAACTTTGAAAATAACACTTACTGGTCAGAAAAAAATTGTGTTAGTGTAATTTTAATTTCACCAAAGATGAGTTATATTGATATGACAAAAAAATATAAGTTTGAACCCGCTAATATTGAGTTTAAGTCACTTAGTTTAACTTCTTAAAAACATTAACATTTGTAAAGTGTCGGCCAAGTAACTTCGGTAGATCCTTAAAGTTCTTACTAACCAGCATTCGCCAGATAACTATTCCTCAAGCTAAGAACATTGCTTTGCGAAGAAAGTCTTCAAATAATCGGTCTTTTATCACCGCACAGCCATAGGTTTCGCGGCCATTTTCATGACGTCTATAAAGTTATTGATGGTTTGACTGAATTAAATTCTCACATACACTCAGACAAGAGTGACTTCAACCTGATAAAACGGACTCATAAAAAATAATAACTGCTTTCATTCTAAGATTTGCGAGCAATTTCTTCCCTTATAAAATAAATACCTTCTGAGATGCTCTCTAGCAAATTGTCATATTTCGATGAATAACCTTTTGCGGGAGCAATTCTTACTTAAATTTACATATGTGAACATTTATAATTAATGGGCAAGAAAGAGCAATTGGTTCATGATGCAAGAAGTAAAACTGATCCCACTCTCTGCTGCTTGAAAAATGTGTACATATTTTTCCAATTTTCTTCTTACCTTTCATTTCATAAAGGGCGGGAGGAGAAAGGAGATAGAATTTAGGAAAAAAGAAGAGATAGAATTTAGAAAAGAGAAGATAAGAGATATAAATTCTGAAAATGGAGGAGATAGAAAGTAGAAAAAGAGGAGATAAGAGATAGAATTTGAAAAGAAGAGGAAATAAGAGATATAATTTAGATAAAAGACGAGATGGGTGAAAGAATTTAGAAAAAAAGGAGACTAAAGATAAAATTTAGAAAAAATATATGATATAATTTAGATAAAGGATAAGAGAGGAGATAGATTTTTTTAAAGAGACGATAGAAATAAAAAAGAGATAGGAGATAAAAAAATTTTTTTTAGATAGAATAAGAGATAGACACATTAAAAATGGGATAGGATATAAAATTGAGAAAACGGAAATAAAATTTAGAAAAAAAGAAGATTGGCGATATAATTTCGATAAAAGAGGAGATAGGAGATAGAAAGTAGAAAAAAAGGAAGAGATGCATATAGAATTTCGAGAAAAGAGGAGATAAAAAAAGAGATCGGAGATATAAATAAGAAAACAACAGATAAGAGAGAGAGAGAGAGAGAGAGAGAGAGAGAGAGAGAGAGAGAGAGAGAGAGAGAGAGAGAGAGAGAGAGAGAGAGAGAGAGAGAAGTTAGTAAGATGAGATAGGAGAAAGAATTTAGGAAAAAAACAAGGGAGAGGAGATATAATTTAGAAAAAGAGGAGATACGAGATAGAATTTAGGAAAAATGAAGAGATGGATAAATCATTTAGAGAGAAAAAGGCTACAGTAAATAGAAATTTGAAAAAAAACGAGATAAGAGATAAAATTATCAAAAAAGATATAAAAAAGAGTTTAGAAAAAGAAGAGATAGGGGATACGAGAATAGAATTTCAAAAAAGAATTAGAAGATACAATAGGCCGCCTACATGAAAGCTTAGGCCGACCAATTTCCTGACCGTATTATACAACGGGGGGGCGGGGGGTCACCCATTTCAAGTATGGATCCATCCCCACGACCGCCTTCTACGAAAGGCAACTTATCACTAGGATAATATTATCATTCCTCCATTACGGGATAAAGATAATTCCGTTAATTTTAGTTAATCGGCAGTGTTCTAATTACTTTCTGTCGCAATTACATTACATTCCATTTCCCTACATCTTTTCTCGAATAAGAAAAAAATGTTATCTCCGTACTATAAATAAGTTTCAATTAGTGATGTAAAAGAATTAAGATGATCCCGTTTAATTTACAATCCATAATCAACCTCTCTAAAGATTCTTGCTTCCGAATCATGGCTCCACACATTCCGAAATTTCCGACATATGCCAACCATAACACGAGATCTTTCTCATCGGTATTTTAAAATTTCTTTTTTTTTTCGATGCAGTATTTTAAAATTTCTTTTTTTTTCGATGCAGTATTTTACTGTATTCAGTTTTATTGGAATATCCTTATTTCCTGATGTTGTATGTTACTATATTTATTTTATTGCACCTATCTTGTTTCTGGATGCAAGTTAGTTCACTCAATTCTGAAGCTGCATTGTTTTTAATATTAGCTAAAAGAGAATATGTTTCGTTATTAAATCATTAATAAAAAAGATATACAGAAGATGTACGAGATTTAAAGATAGATAGGACAGGTTGGTAGATAGAACGATCTTCCAAAGTTCAGGGTTAGCAGAAGGAAGCGAATTTCGGCTCCTTAAGTGCGAGCGAAGTCATTTTATCTTATGGGATAATTCGAGGAGTCCCCGAAGGATGACTCATATTTAAAGGAAAGTAAAGGTTTAGTCCTAAGAATGCATTTTTATGAAGAAATAAACAAGTAGAAAGAAAGTATAAATAGAAAGAATAGACGTATCAAGGATTAATTAATATTCCCACCCAAACATCATATCAAAACATCCGAGAATATATAAGACAATGTGAACATGTTCTAATTACATTACCTATTAACATTTCATTACCTGATGGATTTGTCCTTATAAGAAATTATTTCTAATTAAGGAAGCGAGAGGTCGAAATGCACCTACAAGTGTCTCTATTTCTCTTTCTCCCTCCCCTCTCTCTCATTCACAAACTCTAATAAAAAGTAAATTGGTTAATTTTGTCGTCTTCTCTCCTCCTGACCGTCTTAATTAGGGCTCGGCGTGAGCGAAGACCTGACTCATTCCTTTCAGAAAGCCTCTCGTTTCTCGAAGGAGATCGGCGACGCAGTGGATAACAAATGATCTCTAAAATCTGTCCTCGTTCACAATATCCGGAGCACAAATTAAATAAATGCATCACATATTCGAGTCTTGGTTTGAAATCAAAACAATATTATTACTTAGGTGGATGGAAATGTCTTGATTGGAGGAATCTTCAGGAAAGGCGTTCTTTTTGCAGAGATTGCGCTTTTAAATTAACAGAAAGGAAACTAGCCTAATTTAGAGGCGGATATATATATATATATATATATATATATATATATATATATATATATATATATATATATATATGAAAAAAGCTCACAAAGTTCAGTGAGTCAAAGTTATGCAGATACACCCACAAAGGAAAAGTGAAAAACGATTCCGAGCGCTTTCGTTTTTATTCTTAAAGACCTTTTCAAGGAATGAACAGGAGGCAGGACATACATTGCCTTAAATAGTGGAAAAATTTTAGAATGGCAATGGAGAATTGTTCGTCCCCTGTACTCGCCAACCTATACATGGAATTCTTCGAATCTAGAATACTTCCCCAAATTTATGAAACCCCTATAGCCTGAATGCGATATTTGGCCTAATAATTTAAATATTAATACATTTCTTACTAAAATTAACACCTTTCTGCCCTCAATTAAATTTACTTTAGAAGTTGAAAAAGATCGCACACTCCCTTTCCTAGATATTCTAATTCACCGGACAAACCATTGTTTCAAATATGAAATATATAGAAAACCCACAGCCATAGACTCTTTTATACACTTTTATTCTAACCACCAAAATGACACCAAACAAAGTGTTTGCGTGCCCTTAGAATTGTCTACCTTGACAAAGAAGTCGATAGAATATATAAAATAGGGATAAATTTGCGCTACCCTTTGTCCTTTCTCGACAATTGTTATAAGTCCGTCAAGCGCTCCTATTATCAAACTAATGTTACTATCCCTAAGTTTCAGGCCAAAAACTTATTAGTTTTACCCTATAACCATATTTTCATTAAATTACCTCGTTTATTTAGACCTCCGAACATAAATGTTATTTTTAAGTACGAGACTACAATTTATCGCATCCTTGTCAAAAATTCCCCCCGCGACCTGCCATTGTTTATTCGATAGGCTGCAACAACTGCCAAAAATGTTATGGACAAACCGGGAAAGAACTAGATGTCCGAGTTAAGCAACATTAAGCCAATGTTCGTAACCACAGTGAACAATCTGAGCTTTTTCTACATATGTACAATTTAACCAGAGCATTAACTGGAATAATGCCAAACCAGTCATAAAATGCAGTAATTATATTTCGAAAAATATATTAGAATGTATCTCCATTAACGCGCTCCCAAATTTCAATCTTAGCCCTGGTTCGTTCAGGCTAGACCCCATTATCACCACATACATAAAATCTCAACTAAAGTTGTTTCAGGATTCTGTACCCCCTAATTAGGGTTCAGAGGTGGGTAGTCTAATCCCCCTGTCCTATTTAAGGTAATGTATGTCCATGTAAATGGACCTACGTAACCGAACACGAAGAAAGCTCAATTAACAAACTGATATGGAAAGACCGCATCAGGTTCTATCCCAATGATATTAAATTAATCAAAAGAGAAACTTTCAACAAACTCATTAACGGCAGATTTAAAAACAGAAAGGATAAATTTAAGAAACAAAACTAATACAATGGATAACACAAACAGCAGACTTAAAATCTTACATCTTAACACCGACGGGTGGAAGAGTATGGCAATTTATTCAGGAATCTGGACGCAGATATAATTTGTATCTCAGAACACAGTATTAAGGACACCGAACACATGAAAATCACCAATTACGACGTCATAGAAAAGAACCCTACTGGAGAAAGATATGATGGCACAGCGATCGCAGTAAAGAAGAACATTAGATACACTCAAGAACGCGAATCTGGAGATGGAGTTTACTCCAATCACGGTTGCGGCGGCCTATCAACCTCCCCGCCGCTCGTACATTCTGGTCCACTCAGTGATGAGGATAATTAACAAAAATAATCCTACCATCTTACTGGGGAACCTGAATGCACGTCTACAAGAATCAGGCTACCTCACCCAAAACAACGCCAGCCGCAACCTAGAACTCTTAATGGACAGGAATATACTCAAAAGAGTAGGCCCTGACTTTCCGACCTTTATAACTGGGCAAGCCTCCAACCGCCCGGATATAGTAATGACGTCACTAAACTTTCCATATAACATCTATATGGAACCAATTCCCATCTCTTGTAGTAACCAAATTGGAATTCACGTAACCATTAACCAGAATCCAAAAATGGTCCCCATAAGTCCCAAGAAGTCGTATAAGAGAGCGGACTGGGCAAAATTCCCATCAATACTGGAAAAATACTGCCAACCAAACCCGCAGGGAAAAAACCTGGAAGAACTAGACGATATGACAGACAGTCTGAACAGAAAATTAATAGAGGCCGACGAACAGATCATACCGAAAAGCAAATTCAAAACCATGCCACACCTAAAGTGGAAAACGGAAATGAATAGGAAGGCAAAGGAAATCAGAGAGAAATACCAAAAAAATAAGAGACCAAGGGACGAATCGGCAGAGAAGTAAAGAACTGAGACAAATGAAAGGTGAAATGGTTTTTCTAATTGAAGAACAGCAAGAATAAATGTGGAAAGAAATGGTAAGGAAAACGGAAACAACCATAGATGCAAGTGAGGCATGGAGGTTAATAAAGATAATCAAAGGCATACCACCAAGGAAACCAATTAAAATCACCCATAATAATAACGAATATTTGAGGAGTAATGAAGAAATAGAAAGAAAATTCAGAGAACACTGGAGCAAAATTTACTCAATAGAAGAGGCAGATAATGAAGGATTCGATAGGGAGACAAAGAAAAGAGTCGCCAATATTTACAGACTTACACCAGAAGAAAAAGTAGATAACAGAGTAGGAGAACATCTAGGACTAGGAGCCACTATAACGACGGAGGAAATTAAAAGAGCCATTAACACCTTCAAACAAAAGGCACCCGGGTCAACAGGCCTAACCAAGTAAAATTACGAGAAGGCCTCCGGAAACATACTTAATTGTATACAAGACCTATTCAATGCCTATGTAAATATAGGAGCCTTCCCTGAGAAGTTCAAAGTAGCGAACATGGTTTTTCTGCCAAAACCAGAAAAGTCATCATATATGGTCTCGAGCTATAGGCCGATTTTGCTGCTGAACTTCCTGGGGAAGGTTTTCGAAAAGATCGTGAACGGGAGACTGAACACTTTCCTCGAAGAAACAGACAAACATAATTAACATCAGTAAGGATTCAGGAAAGAAAAAGACTCTACCATGGCTCTAGCAGTCATTACAGAAAAGTTGGTACAAGCCATTGCTGAAAAGGGTTACGTGGAGGTAATCCACCGCGATGTCGAGAAGGCCTTTGACAAGGTTTGGGTCGAAGGACTAAAATATAAACTCCGTCAGCTCAATCTCGGTATCAGGATGGAAAGACTCCTGGCTGATTATCTAACACACAGGTTGGCATATATAAGTAACGAGGGACTAGAAGGCCCCCATCTTTAATCTCCAAACGGGGGTCTCACAGGAGGGTGCCTGAGCCCACCCTGTACTCCATTTTTACAGCAGACCTACCACCTCCAATTTTACCAGACTGTATGAATATTCAGTACGCAGACGATATCAACCAGGTGATCTCATCCCGCTCCACGAACCCTAGATGGCAAGCAAGAACCACCGAACGAGAAATAAAAAAATATAAACGACTTTGAAAAGAAATGGAAGATTAAGACCAATGTCACAAAGTTCAAGATTATTCCAATCCTGAGGAGGAAAAAAAAGATCAAATTAACGTCGACGAAATCAAGTACCAATACTCAACCGAAGGAAATGTGTTAGGCCTACACATAGGTACAAGAGGATGATACCACAACCATATAAAAACCAGGACAGCAAAGGCAAAATCAGGCCCTAAAACTGATTTACAACCTTAAGAATTTAAGTCGAAAAAGAAAAGGGACGCCATACAAATCTTTTGTTGAATCCGTCCTGGTATATCCACCGATACCATTGCACATGACCTCGAAATCTTGCAAAAAGAAGCTACAACGAGATCAAAATAAGGCGGATTATTTGATCACGGATACAAGAAGAAGAGATAGAAAAAGAATCCGAGAAACAATAGAAACAGCCATAATCGACCCAATAAATAAAACCCTGGAAAAGTGGGCAAAGAATATATGGACAAAAATCGAGGAAAAGCTCGAAGATACGAGAGAAGAATTAACGATACCACAGAGAAACCGACTCCGCCAAAAAAATACCCGAGTAGCAGGCACTGCTACTCCAAGGAGGAACACCCGATCCTAACGTGAACAATAAAAAAAACAAGAGGAATAAAAATAACCCAAGCATACCTAAAAGAAAAAAGGCACGAATGCCTTAAATAAATAATATATATATATATATATATATATATATATATATATATATATATATATATATATATATATATATATATATATATATATTCAATAATAATGAATAGAAGTAACAACAAATCAAACTAAGAAAGAATAAACAAACAAAGAAATACAAGAAAGAGAAGAGATCAGACAGTATCCTGAAAATTTACACTCTCACACACAACTACTCTCCATCCCCCCCTCCCCAATTATTATTATTATTGTTATTTAAAAAAAAAACATCTCCCATGCTATCCATCTATCACCCCTTCTTCTCTCACCTATCTCCTGTTCACTACTTGAAAAGGTCTTTAAGAATAAAGACGAAAGCGCTGGGAATCGTTTTTCACTTTTCCTTTGTGGGAGTTTATTATATCCCATGCAAAATTTGCAATCAAATTTATACAATGGGAAAGCAGCAGATTGATTGTTTAAGAGAATGAACGAACACAGATGAGACATAAACCGGTTTTCAATTACAAAAATTGTCTTATCTTGCCATACTTTGTCTCACTCGTATTTTTAAGCAACTTAATGTCTCTGTAAATTTTAGATATGAATCTACTTTTTATAAAATGTTAGTCCACAATAATACAAGGAAAAAAGTTGGAGTATATTCTATAGAATGTTCTATTTGCCATTTACCTTACTTCAGGCAAACTGCTAAATCTTTATCTACGAGAATTTACCAACATAAGTATAATATTAGAAGAGGTTTGAACTAAACAGCGCTTTATTTTTACATTTATCCGAAAAAAACCACCTCATTGACTGGAACTCTGCAAAATTCCTTTATCATTCCGTTGATTTCACAAAAACAAATATTGAAGAGTGTTCCTTAATTGCCATCTTACCTAATATCAATATTTCCCCTATCTTATTTAAACTCGACCCTGTTTTAAAAAAAAAACTTGTACTAAATGAAATAACTTCATAATGCAGCCTGTTGTCACTCTTTTATTAGTGTAATCTTATTTGCATTGCCTGCCCCACCACGTGTCTCTGTTGTGACTCTGGATTAACTTTTAGTCCTAAATGTGTTCCCTCTAATGACAATCCTTTAGAATGTTTGGGTTTTCGTTTTGTTTTTTCACCCACCATATTCCATTCATATACATGGCGTTGTTGTGCGTATATCGTTTTAGGGATGCATATGTCTATTATTAGTTGCCGATTTTCTTTTTCTTGGTATTTTTCTGTCTTGTTTTTGTGTTTTTTTTCATTGGTTTGTACTATGTGATGGGCGTTTCCTTCGTATCTTTGTACCCTATATAAGGCTGTCTTCTCCATTTTCATGCTATGAACTTACAAATATAGTTCGAAAGTACTTGGATTCTTCTTTTCATTTTCCTGTGGGTTAATTTTCATATTATTGCTTTCCTCACGTGCCACTTTGTGAGTTTTTTCATTATATATATATATATATATATATATATATATATATATATATATATATATATATTTATATTTATAACCAACTTTTACTCACAAGCTAATCGGAAGGAAAAAGTATGTAATAATAATTATATTACATTCCCATACTCGCCCCAATTAATTAATTTTAAAAAGTTGGCACGAGCCAACAACATCAATGTTGCCTTACAATACAAAAAAAAACGATCCGAAATAGTCTGTCTAAAAATACATCCAACGATAAAGAAAAGGAAGTTTATTATAATCCATGCAAAATTTGCAATCAAATTTATACAATGGCGAAAGCAGCAGATTGATTATCTAAGAGAATGAACGAACACAAATGAGACATACACCGTGGAAGCCTTTCATCTAGAATGTTTCCTCACATGTCAAATGAAAACCATTCAATTGAGATTAATAATGCAAAAATAATTTATGTCTCACAACTATATACATAGCGTCTAATCGAATCAGCTCTTATAAAGAAAATTTCAAACGTTAATACTTCCGAGAGGCAATTCAACACTACTCCGTTGTTAAGCAGAATATTTGTCCTTCTTCTGCTCAAAAATGCCGCTACTATCCCATACCGCCCCCTCCTAATTATATTTCGACTTGTAAATTTGTATGTCCCTATGCTTAAGCATCTCTCAGGGTTCATTAGTTTACCAGCAATGGAAGATGACGGATGTCTCCGTCGAAACTATATATATATATATATATATATATATATATATATATATATATATATATAATGTTCTATTTTTAATTTACCTTACTTCAGGCAAACTTCTAAATCTTTATCTACTAGAATTTACCAATATAAGTATAATATTAGAAGAGGTGAAATAAACAGCGCTTTATTTTAACATTTATCTGAAAATAACCACCCCATTGATTGGAATTCTGCAAAATTCCTTTATCATTCCGCTGATTTCACAAAAAGAAAAATTTTCGAGTGTTCTTTAATTGCCATCTTACCTAATATAAATATTTCCCTTGGCTTATTTAAACTCGACCCTGTTTAGAAAAAAAACTTGTACTAAATGAAATATCTTCATAATGTAGCCTGTTGTCACTCTTGATTAGTATAATTTCATTCGCATTGCCTCCCCCACCACGTGTCTCTGTTTTTACTTTGGATTAACTCCTAGTCCTAAATGTTTTCGCTCTGATGACAATCCTATGAAATGTTGGGTTTTTTTACCCACCATATTCCATTCATATACATGGCGTTGTTGTGTGTATATCGTTTTAGAGATGCATATGTCTATTACTAGTTGCCTATTGTTCTTTTTCTTGGTATTTTTCTGTCTTGTTTTTGTGTTTTTTTCCATTGATTTGAACTATGTGATGGGCGTTCCCTTCGTATCTTTGTACCCTATATAATGTTGTCTCCTCTATTTTCATGCCAGTCCTTGAAAATGAACTTGCAAATATAGTTCGAAAGTGCTTGGATTCATATTTTCATTTTCTTGTGGGTTGTGAGTTTTTTCATTATTTCATTGTATATATATATATATATATATATATATATATATATATATATATATATATATATATATATATATATATATATATATATAAGTGATACTCATATATACATATATATAGTGTATATCTCTCATGGACGGAAGAGAATGGTGAAATGAATCAGTCATACCGCAAAGAAAGAGAGAATAGACGGAATTTTTTTTTTTTAATGTTTTTTACTAATCGAGAAATATCTGTGCAGATGAGGATCGTATCAATCATCTTTCTTTGCTGTGTGACTGATTCACGCGCGCGCGCACACACACACACACACACACACACACACACATATATATATATATATATATATATATATATATATATATATATATATATATATATATATATATATATATATATATATGAAAAACTGATAATTTATTCGATCGTGAACTTTCGCTTTCCTTCAGCATCTTCGTACGAGTCATATTTGTTCTTGAGCCAATGGTGATGTTCCATTTGCATTGGGAGTTGCCTCGTTTACAGGTGGAACGGTTGAGCGACGAACGTGAGTAGCGAAGAATGAAGCTCGAAATGAAATAAAAGTGAGAGAGGGAGAAAAATATATAGATCGCCGGGCCCCTTCCCACAACCTCTCCCTGGTCCTCCTAAATGGAGGAGCCAAGGCAGAGCGAGGGAGGGCGGTACTCCTTATTTGTCCTCCAAATTCTTTTCCTGACAGAGCCTTTGTAGACTCAAAGGGAAAGAACTTTGGAGGGTGGAGAGAGAAGGATGGGAAGAGGAAAAAGCAAAGATTAACCAGCTGGAATTATATAAAGTAGAAGACATTATAGTTGCCTTTGAGGTTCGATGGACCTACGGTTTAGCGTTAATTTATCTTTGTCATGTACTGTCCCTGTCCTATCTGTCCTGTGTTTGGCTAGAGGATTCGATAGTGATAATATAATAGGGAGAAATAAAAGGAAATATGAGATTTGCAGAGTTGCAACTTTGTGTGGAGATTATGCTTATCTCTGGCAATAAACTGAAAGGGAATTAAAGTTTGAAGTATTAAGGGAAAAATGTTTATCTGTTTGTTTATTTTATGCTTGATGTGCAGTGTGTTTTTGGCGTTCAAGCCGTTGTTATAATTTTGTTCTGTTATTACTGACAAGCAATATTCACGCATTTTCTCTTTAATCCGTAAAGGTGTTTATCTGGAAGTAAAGGTGTTTATTTTAAAGTAGTTATATTTTTCAATTTTTTAGCGTTGTTTTTAACTTATCATTTTCTTTGTTTCCTTTTGTTTTATATGTTGTCTTATTTATTAATTAATTTCTTACCATTTGTTTTTTTCTTTTTCCGTATCTTTCGATTCGGGTATTTTTTTCAAAATCGGTTATAGCTCTCCATTCGGTAGTTTATCTCGAATTTTGGTGATTTTAAAGTCTTATTTTCTTAGTCATTGTTGGGTTTCAACTATAAACAAATTTCTCATCTTCTTTTTGATTTGATTTTGTTGTGGCGCTCTGGAAAAGGCTGTGTTGTCCTCAGTCTGCTCCTAATGCTATATGGCTGGCCTGTTCTTCGCCAATCTCTTCCTGTGATATTCTATAATTATTTTGCCTTTTTTTATTTTATTTTATTCCAAGATTCTATGTTTAGTTCATTATTTGGGTGTTTCTATTTACGCCTTTCTGCTCATCTGGAATCCGTCGTTGCTAAAACTGCTTTATTCTGTATCCGTTGCATTCTCTAAAGCCTACTTCGGGAGATTGTGTATATTGCAATTGCTGGATACACCAGTGGTGGTTGTATTATAGCCTGGTATATGTTCTTGTTTTTTCATTTGAGGAATCTTAGTTTGAAGAGTAGTCTTACCCCACCCTTTCCTATATCTATTCTTTCAGCTACGTGTTTCCTGTAACTCTTGTAAGTAATTATTAGTATCTTGCCTTCTGCACTGTATCTGTATCGTTCGCCGACGACATAAATGTGTGATAACCTTTTGTAATGCATCGATATTATCTTGAATTTGTTTGTGTTGGTAGTACTTATCTTCCATTTTTTCGTATTCGTTTAGGTGGCCTGTAGCTGTATGTTTCTCTAGGGGCATGAAATCAGTTGTGGTAAATCATCGGCGAAGTGTATGTTTAGCGATAGCTCGTTCCTGGGTAAAGGAATATCTGATGTGTAAACAGAGTATAACGTCGGGCTTAGGCAGCCTCCTTGGAGTGGCCAGTTTCGAGCTAAAATTGTTCTCCTCGGTAATTTATTATATATATATGCATACCTTTCCATAACGTAGTCGCATAGGATCCGTTCCAAATTGCTGTCTATTCCAAGGCTCAGAATCTTCTATTATATGCCCCTTTGCCATACTTTGTCGAAAGCCTTAGATGTGTCTCAACATAATATATAAATGCTTGCTTCTTCTCCTTTCGTCCTAGTTATTTTCTCATGGTGTTTTTCCAGATTTTGAAATGAATATCACTTTTGCAATCTTTAGTTCATCGAGGTAATATTCTGTGTTTAAGGAGTAATTAAACATTCATTAGTCACTTAATTATGAGTATATTGTTTGGTGCCTCTATGTATTTATCCCTAATGAGACTGGACTTTTCTAGTTCTTTTTGTTGGAAACTTCAGATTCTATTAGCTCTTCGATGGTATTTTTTGCGGAAAGTCCCACGTTGGTCTCTCTTTCTTCTTCAATATAAGGATAGGGGTATATTCTTTCATTTCGTTTGTTTAATGATTTGACTATTTGGTTCCTCACTTATGTTGAAGACTACTCTCCAGTGTTCTTTAAATATACTTTCGATTTCGCATTCTCTTCTTTGTATTTCCTCCTTTGTCTTTTAATTTAATTTTTCCTTGCTTTGGGTGGTTTGCATTCGTTTTACTTTCTTCCAAAATTCTCTGGGCGTTATTTTATTGTTATTTTGAATAGCTTTTGTCCTCCTAAGATTTAAATAACTTTCCTTTCTTGGTCTGTTTTTTGGATGCTATCGTTTAATAATCTTATTTTCAGGTTTTTTTTTCTCTCATCTCTGTGGTTCATTTGAAGTATTTTATTGTCTTATAAACTACTATGGGAATAGCTTCATTATCTGCTGCAGGTATAATGATCCTTATTCTGTCTAGTTCGTTGGCGATCTCTTCTAAAGTTGTTTCGTTGAGTCCGTTTGGTAGGTAGGTTCTTAGTTCTCGTTTATATTTTTCTCAGTCGGCTCTATGATATGCTTTCCATTTCTTTGTGGGGATCTGGATGGGTTGTTAGCTTATGTTGAGTAATGTTGTTATGTGGTCACTGCAGAGTAAATCTATCAATTCCATATAACAAATAAATGGTAGGTTGTAATTTGAAAGGCAAATATCTGGTGTTGTTGCCTTGTTTGTATTATAAATAAATCATGAAGGCTGGTCTCAGTCGTTTTACTATCCGTGGTTCTATTTATGTGTGTAGTCCGGTTCCAGCTCTGTTGTTAGTTCTGTAATGGGTATCGGCGCATCTCATGATTGTGCTTTTGGTGTTGAACAATTTGATAAAGTTGGTTACCGGAATATTGGAGCGCCAGGGTGGTTGGTATCCTGTGGCAACTATTATATTGGATAATTCCAAATTTATTTCGTTTGAGAGGTTAGATTCGGTTAGCCCTTGTATTGTTGTGTAATCTAGTCATCTTTTTATTTCCTATGGCTGCACTGTCGTAATGTTAATCCGTATGTTTAGTTGTAACTACGACGTGGTTCCATATATTTACAGTTTCGACAGTTAAGTTTACGAGATGTTCAGATTAATATTAGAATTGTGTCTGGATCGATCTCTCTGAAAATATTTCCATATATCTTTTCCGTCTTTTCATCGCTCAGTATTTAGTATTTAGCTGTGATATTCTTAGTCTTCTTCCTTCCATGTTCGTTGAATGAGGTTGTTTTTATGGAGACTGGCGTTTGCTTTAGGCTTTAGCACTAATTTTTCTTTATCGTTTTGCTTTTCCGTTCTATTTTTGTGCAGTTTTCTTTATCACATCTTTTAGTAATGGGAGCACATATATATATATATATATATATATATATATATATATATTTATATATTGGTTAGGATGCGCATGCTGTAGGCTAAGCCTTCCCTTTTCATTAACTTTAGGATGTCGTGTATTTTTAGCTATAGTTATTGTTTTTGTAGTTCCTGTTTAAGTTCCTCTGGTGAGTGTTCCTACGCACGATTAACCTTACGACAGGCGATGCTTCGGTTTGATACAATTCGCAAGGGAACTCTTGCTTCTGAATCTATCTTTTTATGGGGTGAGGCTTTCGGCCGATAAAATGAGTTTTTTCACGTCATTGCTATTTGGGCAGATCCCTAAAAATCCTTTCGGTGTCTCAATGCATTTAATCAGCTATTCGAAAGTCTATTAAGATGCTTTACGTCACCTCTTGAGGTTTCATTTTCGTACTATTCGGAAACAGTCATAGTGGTAGTCGTTTAGTAAAATCCGGGAGGGGGGGAGGATCCGTTTATTCCTTCTCATGCCGCCCCACCGGAGGTATTTTTATTCGGCGTTCATGTAGAAAGAAGTCCTAGCTCCGTTATTAGGAGGAACTGTTTATCTATGCATATCTCTAAATCGCTTCGTCACCTCTATCCGAGGTCTTTCTCTGCCCCCATATCCGAGTTTCCTTCAGAAGTTCACTAAATCCTCTACCGATTGGTTCTGAAACCTTGCTGGTGATCAGATTATGTTGTGCTATGTGGAAGTACAGTAGAAAAATGAAAAGTGGTTAAATAAGGGGAGGGATAGATTCAAAAAAGTATGTGGATATCAACGCTTTGAGGTGATAATCCCATGGATCGGAAACAGGAGGAATCACCAATCAGTCCTACCCACACATATATTTCTTTTTCTTCTGGAGTAGCTTTTCTAGCACTGTCCGAAGTTAGTACACATGGATCAGGTCCATTATCTTCTGGAAAATCTTTTATGCGAATTTTACTTTACCAGCGAGTCAAATAGTAAAAAGAGAGCGAATACTCGTCCCTGTCGTTCTTTGGTGCTTTAATAGGTCAAAGTCTGGGGTAGCGTTCACTTTTAGTGAAAGAGCTGCAGGACTCGCTCGGAGTTGGTGCACTGGGTATTTAGCTAAAACTCGTCTCTTTGATCAGTAGAGCCTCAAGGATTTTCAGGCGGCGAAAATCCGAGTTTATTCTAAGGATGGTGGTGTTTTCGAGACTAGTATTTTTCTCGTGACTTGCTGATTGTGTTCACTGTAATGTAACTTGATTGCGCTTTATTTCAGGTGCATTGTTAAACGTCGGCTGAGAATAGTACTGGTCATACCACAATGTATTGATTGTTGGAATGAGGCCTGCAAGCCTTACAGGGACTTAAAAATAGCTAAACTATTATAATTCCTACTATTCTAATATAAAATTGACGATAAACCATGAGAAGGATAATTCTATTTCATTTTTTTTACGTAAATTAACTCATAAATTTGTCGTCTCAATTTACCGTAAACAAAATTCTCTGGTATGACTCTAAGTTATTTAAGTTCTTTGCTCCCATAATGTAAACATCATCTTCAGGATGGGAATCGCTAAAGGACATGTTAAGAGTTTAAGATCTAAGGCAAAGAGGCTAAAATAGGGTATCTATGGTTGACGGGCTTTAGTTTAAGATCGTCGGGGAAAAGGGTAAGCATTAGTATCTAACCAAATATATTGGACAGCTTTGTTTTTTGTGCACCTTTAATTATTTTACTTCACTATTTGTATTTCAACTTTCTTTTTGGGGGGTTTCAAGAAGGTAGTCGTACCTCTGCTTGGTATTGTCCTTTACTTCCTTATAAATATTTTGTTCGTGGTTGCTACATGTGCTTTTTCTGCTCCGGCTCCCACCGGGATTCTTCATGTTAATGGTGATGTTCTATTCTTCTTCTACGAATATTTTGTCTTCTTCTATTTAAGCAATACGTTCATTATATATATATATATATATATATATATATATATATATATATATATATATATATATATATATATAAGGAGCGGGAGGAAAGAGTGATTGTTCGCGCAGAACAGACTTATAATAAACAGGGTTTTTTTAATCAATTGTTTCTCGCTTCTTTAACTTCGCCATTCAGTACCACTCTTTCTGTCTCTCTCGCTCTCTCTCTCTTTCTCTCTCTAAATATATATATATATATATATATATATATATATATATATATATATATATATATATATATATATATATATATATATATATATATATTCATTCAATTTATCTCAATCGCAATCCCTCTCCCCAATCACTATTTTTTTCCTTCATCTCTCATATTCTCCATCTCTCTCCTCTCTTTCTAATATTTTCCCCCTCTCATTCTCTCTCTCTCTCTCTGCAATATTTGCCCTTTCAAGCAGTCAAGGGGCCAATCATCTTATCTATCTTTCATTCTCTTAATCACTCACTCCTCGATCTTTCCTAGCAACTATGATCTTTATTCCTGTCTCCTGACGTCCCGGACTTTTTCCGGTCCTTGACTCCTCCTCTCCCATTCCTCCGAGCGTGGGTGTGCGGGTGTACGCTTTGAGGTGGCTTTCTCTCTCATTCTAATCCCCTTTTTTCACTCTGTCCTCCCCGCATACAGAACGTACCTCGATAAATACGGGTCCTTTTCCTCACGACCCTCTTCTCATCGTCAATCGTCCCGACCTGTTTGTTTGTATGTGCATCTCTCCGGTCCAGGTTCGTTGGAAGACGGGCTGAGTCCTCTGCAAGGCAACGAATTTTCCCGCACCTACTCTCCAACCAACCCTATTCCCTTGCATCAAGAATATCCGCGAAATCGCTCGAGTGAGAGAGAAAGCGACCGAGTGTGCGATGGCTTCCTAAAATGTGAGCCTGTACGTATTTGAACGCACATTTCTCGCTGTGCGTGTGGCAATGAGCCTTTTTTTTTCTCTCTTTGCAGTTCCTTCACCTTAGGCACCAACGCCGCGCGCACAGGAAGGAACGGGATAGCAACGTACATGTAAACGCTTCGTTGGTGCTTTTGTTGATAAAAAATTGGGCGGCAAAAAAACAGGAAAAATAGCGGAGCAGTTAAATGCCGAAAATTCGATAGAAACAATCACTTAGTGACGAAATAAAACTGAATACCTTCCTTTAGAAATGTTTCCCTTTTATCTTAATGGATTTTTTAGGTCCTTAATGGAGGTTATCATCGAATCGTAACCAGTGTATCAATTAGGACGTTTATCTATCAAATGGACGTATTTTTTAAGTCAGGTTTGAGGCTACTCAATATCGTTTTTCATCTTTTCCCCCACTATACAGTCTAAGTGGATTTGTGAGTCCGAGAGATTCTTCTCGATGGGGTCATGATGAGTTTGACCAATTTACGTCAAGAGATCAATTCCTTTTGCACCATAGATTAATTATTTACTGTTCTTCTATCCCACTGAGCAATGCTTTACCGATGCTCATCATGCTTTACTTTCTGCATGGTTGAGACATTCGCCGTTGTCAAAGTCGTTTTGAATGCATTTACGAGCCAAGTTGCTAACAACTTTTCCGCGTCGATCAATCCGATATTTAATCTCTTGATTCGACCATTTTTTCACTCCGAGATCAGTTTCGATTCGTTGTCGTAATTAGAAGAGTAACATGGATTTCTGCTTGATTTGTACATTCGCTGATGCTTATTAGACTTAAGGGACTCTGTTTTTCGATCAGGCAAGTATTATTATTATAGCGAAACCATTGACTCCATCTCCGCCACGTTTTGGAAAAAAGAGGTACACTAAAACGTTCTGAAGTTAGGGGTTATGAAAGTACTTAGGAGAGAGTTTGAGTCCGGGGAAACAAAATTCTTCATTTTCTTGCGCGTTGTAAACTCGCAGCAATTCTTCCATTGCGTTATAAACTGAAAGCCATTTTTTCTTGCACATGGTAAACGCGAAGCAATTTTTGGTGTGTTGTAAACTCGAAGCAATTTTTCTTGTGCGTTGTAAACTCGAAGAAATTCTTCTCTGGCGGTATAAAATGGAAGCCGTTTTTTTCTTGCACGTGGTAAACGCGAAGCAATTTTTCTTGTGCGTTGTAAACTTGAAGCTATTCTCCCATCTCGTGATAAACTGAAAGCCGTTTTTTTTCTTACACATGGTAAACACGAAGCAATTTCACTTGCAAGTTGTAGTCTAAAGCGACTGCGTGTTATAAACTCGAAGCATTTTTTCTTGTTCGTTGTAATCTCGAAGCAACTTTTCTGTCGCGTTATAAAGTTAAATCATTTTCTTGCGCCTTATAAACTAGAAGAATATTTTTCCATCGAGTTATAAACTGGAAACTGTTTTTTCCAGCACATGGTAAACGAAGCAATTTTTATTGCATATTGTAGAATCCCAACGATTTTTCTTGCGCGTTGTAAGCTGGAAGCAATTTTTTTTCCGTCAGAAACTGGATATCGAGTTTTTATTTCACATTGTAAACGCGAAGCAATTTTTCTTACGCGTTGTAAACTCGAAGAAACTTTTATGCGCGCTGTAAAGTCCAAACATTTCCTTGCCCGTTGTAAACTGGAAGCAATTCTTCTGTTTTTCCTGCATTTGGTAAAAAGAAGCAATTTTCTTGCATTTTGTAGACTCAAGACAAATTTTCATGCTCGTTGTAAATTCGATTCTTTTTTGTTGCGCGTTGCATACTTGATTCTTCTATTCCCTTAAAACTGGAAGCCGTGTTTTTTTTTTGCACATTCTAAATGTGAAGTATTTTTTCTTACAAACTCGAGGCTCTTTTTTCTTCTATATTGTAAAGGCAAATGAATTTTTGTTACGCGTTGTAAGCTCTAAGCAATTCTTCCGTTGCTTTATAAACTGGAAGTCGTTTTTTCCTGCACATAGTAAAACGAGGCATTTTTCTTGAAGGGTTTTAGACTCAAAACTACCCTGTTTGTGTGTTGTAAATTAAAAGCAATTTTTCTTGCGCATTGTAAACTCGAAGAATGTCTTCTATCTCGTTATAAACTGGAAGCCTTTTTTGCTTGCATATCGTAAACGCTAAGCAATTTCATTTTATGGGGTAGATCCAAACGATTTTTCTTGTGTGTTACAAAATCAAGGCATTTATTTCTCGCTCTTTGTAAACTCAAAGCACCTTTTCTTTCGTGTTGTAAACTGAAACAATTTTCTCATCGCAGTATAAGCTGTTTTTTTAAAGGGAAAGATAAAAGCGAAACAGTTTTTCTTGCCTGTTGTAGACTCACAACGACTTTTCTTGCGAGTTGTAACCTCGAAGCAATCCTTCTATTGCGTTACAAAGTGGAAATCGTTTTTTTGCATGGCGAAGCACTTTTTTGGCGCGTTGTAAACTCGAAGTATTCCTTCTATCGCGCTATAAACTAGAGGCATTTTTTCTTGCACATTATAAATGGGAAGAAAATTTTCTTGTAAGTTGCAAACTTAAAGTAACTTTTCTTGTGTGTTGTAAACTCGAAGCACTTTTCTTGCGCGTTGTAAACTTTAAGCTATTTTTCTTGCGCGTTGTAAACTCGGAAATATTCCCTGCGCATTGTAAACTTGAAGCACTTTTTCTTGTGTATTGTTAACTCGAAGTAAATTTTCTTGCATTTTATAACCTAAAAGCAATTTATCTTGCGCGTTTTAAACTTGTACCAATTCTTCTATCGTTATAAAAGGCAAGAGTTTTTTTAGTCGCGTGAGACTCTATATCTCACTCTGTCGGTCTGTCGGTCAGTCCCCGTTTTGCTTTTTTATTGTTTTTGTAATAAAATTGTAACTATTCGGCCGATTCTAACGAAATTTGAAATTCTTCTGTTGTTCTACGCCCTCTTTTGAATGATACAATTGCCAAAGTCCTCCCAAGGTTAGCCATAAATTATTTTGTTTTGGCAATAACATCATAACTATTCGGCCGATTCTAACGAAATTTGAAACCCTTATGTTGTTTTACATTCTTTTTCGAATGATATAACTTCCAATGTCCTCTTAAGGTTAGTCTTTGAATTATTGAAAGTTTTGAAGGTCGTAAGGTCATAAATCAGAATAAGTGAGAGCACGTGACCTTTTGGTCAGCAGACTTTGTTCTTTCCCATTGTAACCACGAAGCAATATTTTCATGTCGGAAGTTGAAAACAACTTTTTTCGCGTTGTAAACTCAAAACAAATTTTCTTGTGCTGTAAACTCGAGACACTGTTTGAGCTCAGACATTCATATACTTTGGGGTAAATGAATAAATTAGAAGTTATAAAAAAAATCCCTGTAATTATGCATAATTATCAGTATGTTTGGTAATTCTTCCTAGAAAAAAGTTATAAATTTAAGTAGTGAAATAGAATTTATTAGTGAATTTCCTTAGTTACCAAACTTAAATTTCTCAATTTTAACAAGGGCGTTTGGTACCAGTAATTATGAAAAATCACAAGTTAATTGATTAATATACTAAAGTTGATCAAAATTTACCAAACACCGGTAATTACCCCTAATTAGCGACAATTACTTATAAGTTCCGATTTCTCACATTTACTCCTAAATATTAAAGGGGGGCCAAAGTCAGAACTGTGAGTTGCCGTATATCTAAATCATTAGAAGGAACATTTGTAATATAGAAAGTGAGAAAAAACCGAGAATAGAAAGTGATTATAAACATAGAGGCGATTAGAAATAACATTGCTAGGATCAGCTCAAAGATTCCCGCTACGTTTAAAAATGTTGTATTCACGTGTTATCTTAAACTCGAGCTCTGATTGGAGGATTGGAATCCTGAAATTTGAGCCGAGCCAATCAGTAATGCGTTATGTGGCACATGCCAAGACTTTCTTCTTCTTTCGTAGATCTTTGCTATAGTTCGTTTTTTACCTGGGCTTTTCTTGTTTTGTTTTGTTTTTCCTTAGTTTTTTTTAGTTTGGGGGCACTTCGCCTCTTTTATTTACGCTTTTCTTGTTTGTTTTTCTTCGTTTTTTTCAGTTTGGGGCACTTCGCCTCATCTATTTACGCTTTTCTTGTTTTGTTGTTTTCCTTCATATTTTAGTTTTGGGCACTTCGCCTCTTTTGCTTATTTGTTTCTTTTTGTAACACCTTGTTGATCTTAATCTAGGCATTTTCCCTCTTCTGTTTTTAGTTTTCATATCCGGTTTTATGGTCTTGATTTTGTAGCATGTTCCTTGTAATGGTTTTAAGTGCAAATTGGTCATATGTTTTCTCTTACACAGTTTCTTCCACTTGAGAATAACGATGTTCTCTCGACTGTGTGTTGCCTTTGTTGGGTTATATCTACCAACCTATTTCACCCCTGTGAAACCTACCACACATTTTATCACTTACTCCATAAGTAAACAAAATGTGAAGACTGTAACGACTGACATATGTAAATCCATTTCATCATTCGAAATTAATTGTATAAATTGACAAAAATGCTTAAAGCAAGTAAACACGCTAATCCTCGAAGTGGGTCAAATAATGTCATCGGACCGTCTAAACCGTTGCCACTCTCAGATCTACCAACACAACGAGATAATTTAGCCTATATTTGCCTTCTCGAGGTGATTGACAGTAAATTAGATGTGTTTGTCTGAGAGAGAGAGAGAGAGATGGCCACATCTTGAAAAAGATTGAGGATCGACGAGGTGAAAAATTTCATTGGTCAATTTGTGACCTCCATACAAATGAACTCGCGACCAACGATAACCAATCAGAATGCAGGATATTGATTAGATTCTTAAATATGGTAATGAATTACTAAAAATAGCTCTATGGTTGAATTGTCCGAACGTAAGTTGTTTTTTTTTTTACATTTTGCATTAATTAATTATTGTTTAACTGATTTTTTGTTTACATCCTTTTATCTTTAAAATAGGCCGATTTCATTCTCCCTTTACTACATATACACTTATAGGTACTTGAAATAAGGGGAAGGGGCTGAACTATTCTGTTATCTGTGTCCTAGTAACCAAAACTGGACGAGAAAACCAGTATCTTCGACGCAAAGGCGTTTACAGGAAAATCTCGCAGTTCATGAAGGAGCCGGACCTGAAAAAGCGCGCGAAGCGAGGTTACCGCCCTGACTGGCATCACGGGGAGTTGGGTCTTGCCCTGGCTGACGTCCTGTTGAGAAGCTACATAGCTTGATATGAAGACTAAAACCAGCAAACTTTAACATATGATTACATAGAACTTACATGATGAAAAGACATACTACCAACAATGTGAATAAATCAGTACTATTTAAGCATTTTATTATTTTGTTTTCGTTCGTCCTGTTGGAGCTTACAGTAGCTTAAGCTAAATTCAAGAATTACCGATCTGGACCTTGATTAAATTAATTTATGAGTCCCAATTTTAACTCAATGCTTAGTTTTTTTTTATATTTTAAACAGTTGTTTTTAGCTATCACATTTCTCTTCGTTAAGGGGGGCTATTTTAACGTAGCAACTCTTGATGGAAGCATTAGCTGTTCGCGAAGTGTATAAAACGCGCGAAGTTAGGGGTCACGAACTTTGGAGTTTACATGTATATAGAGTTTTAGGAAAGTCTTTGTTTCCAAGCACCAAGGGAGAATCAGGGGAGGAATAAGAGAGAGAGAGAGAGAGAGAGAGAGAGAGAGAGAGAGAGTGAGTGAGAGAGAGAGAAAAAAAAAGTGGTTCTCTCGTCACTAATCAGCCATGTTAATTCACTTGAAAGAAGTGAGTGGCCAATAACGCCAGTGATAGCTATCCTTTTTCTTATATTGATATTCTCTCTTTTACTCTTTTCTTTCCCTCATTACACGTACACGGATACAACTACGAGAAATTTACATAAAAAAGACTGCATAAATTTAAACCAGCTTAACTTCACAGGAGTAATAAAAGCGAAAATACCAAACGAAAGCCAAACGCGTGTCTTAACTTACTCTGGCTCTGCATTTCCAGCGTCGCTTCTCCCAATCCACGTTAAATAGCGAGGAAAACGAGAGAGGGAAAGGAACTGTGACCATCTAAAGGAACGGGACTGGAGTCATCAACCGATGCTAATAACAGGCTAACGAATGTAGCCAATTCCTTTCTTCATAACCGACCACGCATGGTGAAAGCAGACCAAAATGGCGGCGGGGATTTCTCAACAATTCTTCCAGAACCACGAAAGGGGGAAACGGTTTTTATTATTTTACGCTCTAAGTGATAAGGAAGAGAAAATAGGGCGTTCGCCATTAGAAACGGAGTTTCATTGACAATAATAAGGGAAAACTCCCGGGAGGCCTGAAATAAACTACAGGTACGAAGATGTATTTGAAGCCATCCATGTTTAGTCCTTCCCCGTGACGTCATACTTCGTTCGCGTGGCATAATGATTCGATTAAGCGTTAATTAAGCGAGGCTTTGCTAGCGGAGAATAAGGCATACTCTAATGAATCAAAGCTGGACGAAGCGACCAAAAATATGCCTTGCGCGGCTCAATTACAATAAAGGCGTAGGATGAAAAACGGGCAATGTTATCGTCTGAAGTTGCTTAATGTGTTTTCTAAGCTTGTGTATTTTGAAAGGTTTGTTTTACGTTTTAATCCTCGTGGGTATTTTTTATCAAGTTGTATTTTTTTTATTTCATCGCTTTTTTGCAGTCACATATTTTCTTCTCCAACATCATTTAATTTACGAGCCTCTTCGAAAAAGTTTTTTTGGGAGACTCGACCATTTAGTGGGGTTGGGGCAAAGCCCTATTTTTTTTAAAAGCGACCTTTTAATCACGCCACTGTAATCCTTATTATTTAGTTAACCATCTCTTTCAAACCGTAGACGAGATCTCCTTTACCGGTTAATGAAGTTTACATAAAGGTCATAATGACAACGGGGGGGGGGGGGTTCGTCATCAACAAGCAAACAGGAGACCCATCGTGACCTATGGGGTATTTATCCTTGTTCAAAATCAACTTTTTCTTATTTTTATAAGTTTCTGCACATTTTCCTGTTTTGGAGGTTTCTTTTTTTTCCCCTCAAAAAGTCAAAAATCCCAACTATTTTGACCCAGGATATTGGGAAATATTGTCGCATAGACCTTTAAATTTTCTGCCTTGAAATCGACCAAAAGCACAAGTTCCGGATTTAGAACCTCCAGATGCAAGCCAGGAACTGCAGAACAACAGACTGTTAACCAAATAGAAGAAATATGAATGGATCAGGTTCTACAAAGACTGAAAGGAAAGGTCATATGACTGATTAGGACAAAATTTTTGATACAAAATACCTGCACCAAGCAGCGAGAAAGAAGGACTTCATCATAGACAAGAACGAGGTAAAACTAATTACTTAAAACGTCACAAATGTTTTAGGTTTTATTCCATTGCGACATTTAGCATGTGAAGGGTCTTATTCTTTTGACATGTCATACATTTGAAGTCTAATAAAGTCAAGAATAATTTTGTGATCACAATGAAACTTTCAGAAGTTGTTGGTAATAGTTGTATGTTATTTGTTCTAGAATGGCTAATTGATCCATTTATTATTTTAGAAGTTATGCTAGTTTTAGTAAATCGGTCATATTTTGCTAGAAACGGAAAGCGTTTTTTAAAAAAGTTTTGTTAAAAAAAGTGATTTTTGGAATACTCGATTCTTAGCAAAACTTTCTCGAAAATTGGTAAGTAACAAACTTACTAGAATCATAGGCATTCGTAGACTATAAAAGAAAATGTTTCTAGCAAAAATCATTATTAAGAAATTTTTCAAACTGAAAATATCGAAGCTCCTGGAAATGATTGGACTAAAAAAAGAAAGAGTTGAAACATTCTTGAGATGCAACTGTTCAGTTATTTAACACAACGACAGATGAGACGTGAAGGAGCTCAAGACGTACCATCACGACGAGCGATATACAGACTAATTACAAAATTTAGAGACACCAGTAGCCTACAAGATGGACGAAAAGGATGTGTTGGTAGAAAAGGTGTAGAACAACATAAAATTGAAGAGTTACCTCTAAACTTCGAACGGTCACCACAGAAATCATTGAAAAAAAAGATCAGAACAAGTGGGATTGTCAAAAAGTGCAACATGCAATGTAATGAAGAAAAAACTGAAACTTAAGCCATACAAGATTCAGGTTGTGCAAAAATTAGAAGACAACGATTTCGCGAAAAGAAAATCGCATGCAGAAGAATTTAGACGAAAATTTGTGGAAGTTGATGTATTGCCCGTGATAATTGTCTGACGAAGCGCACTTTCATCTCAGCGGATACAATAATAAGCAGAACAACAGAATATGGTCGGATCACAACCCAGAACCTATATACCAGAAAGAGCTGCATCTTGCAAAAAACACTGTGTGGTGTGCGATACCACCTCAGAAGATCATTGGGCCGTATTTTTATGAGAATGAAAATGGAAATTCAGTCATTGTGAATGGCGAAAGATACCGACACATGCTTGAAGAATATTTTTTACCGAACTTTCGAATGCTTCGTAATAGACAACTGTTTTCCCAGCAAGATGACGCAACATCACATGCATCGAATGAAACAATGTAGTAGTTGTTAAGATGAAACTTCTCGAAAAAGTGAATTTAAGTGGCCTCCAAGTTCCCTCGATCTAACACCTTTGGATTTTTTTTAGGGAGATATTTAAAAGATCGTGTTTACTGTAATAATCCTAGAAGTATCCAACAACTAAAAATAATATCGCTGAATAAATTAATAACATCGTCACGAGTAAATGAATGTTATGAGAAGAATGGTCGGCATTTGAAAAGAAGAATCTTTTGTTAGTCCCAACGCCTAGCTTGAAAGGCGCGAAACCTACGTATTAGGGTTGTAAACAAGAAGGGGAGTGGCTGAATACCAGGGAAAGGAGAAACCGATAAATGAGAGTAAAGTTTTTGAAAAGATAAAGGTGGTATTTTCAGAGGAGATTCTCTAAGCTATGTAAGCTCAGAGAACCCTCGTTTGTTCACAGTTTAATTGAAATGGGTGAGAGATGAAGGAAAATTTGAAGGACTGCGTCCATTCTCGCGGGAATGAGAAATTGTGTACTTACCTTGAGTAGCTCGGAATTGAGACCTTACCATCGAAAACCACTGGACCGTACTTTGAAGGGGAGGAAACGGAACGAGTCGGGAGTCTTGAAGAGGGAGGTGTTTACGAGGCGAGATCAAGCACAATTGTGTCTGGGACAATCTCTAAAGTGGGAAAGGACCCGGGGGTGGGGAAGGAGGGCTCCATTCCCCGCATCCTAGGGATTCTTTGGGCAATAAAGTCAGCACACGTGTGCGTGTGAGATAGCGTGGCGAATGCATGGTCCATTTTTCTTACACTTCAAATAAATTGAGTTATGTTAATTATGCAAACTGATTATTACTCTTAGCTTTTTGTTAATTTTAAGAAAATCAAGTTAGTTAAAATAAAATTGGTTTTATTAGTCGATAAATATCTAAAAGTTCCGCAAAAATTGGTTAAAAATTAATACTTCACTAAAACTGGCATTACTTCTAGAAAAATAAATTATTAAATTAGCCATTTTAGAATCAAAGACATACAATTATCACCAACAACTATTAGAAGTTTCATTATTATCACAAAATTATTCTTTATTTTATTAAACTTCGAAAGTAGGACATACACTATTTTACAGCGGTAGTAGAACAAGACGCAGTTGTTCATGTGGATGACAATATCTGGGGTCACTCAATGACAACAGCACAAACACAAAGGACATGGGTTCCCCATCAGCATCCTTACGGTGACTATTGTGACTTTGGCGTTTCCAAAGAAGGTCATAGATTGTGATGGCATCTACAATACAGCTGATCGTCTTGGTTTATCAGACAATCAAGTCACTGCCATGATTTCTGCCTCCTTGAAAGCTGGAGGGGCTGATCTGGATAACTTCTTTATCTCAACCTCAAGAACACGGCGCAGTAAAATGTTGGCCGAGTTTAATATCAGCCAGAGTCCAATGTCCAAGTTTTATGACCCCCCCCCCCTCCCCCACTGTACGCTGCCTTAACACTGCTAGGAAAAGCTGCTCAGAGATGTGTTGTGTAGTGAACCTGGAAGAACTTCAGAGACTTTAGCTCTGCTAGTTTCTGGTCCACATTCATACACTGAAGGAAAGTTATTGTGGCTACCTGCCATCGATAATTCTTCGGGTACAGCTCAGGTTGAGGGTCCAATGGATTTCCTGGAGACATGGTTGCTTACGGATGATGTTACTCTCATTATTTTTGACTCTGCATCCAGTAGTAGTGGAGCTCACAGAGGAACTGCCAAACTGCTAGAAAAAATGCTAAACATAGAGGTGTTTTATCTGGCCTGTGGAAATCATATCCTCATAGTAGGAGGAGTTTGGGAAGTTGAGCATCTGAAGGATTTTTGGACGGACTTGTCCAAGAAAATCCCAAAGATGCTGGCTATCAACAGCGAATGGTTGAAGGAAAAGAATAAGAACAGTGAAGAAATACTCCAAGACATTCTAACAACAGAGATGGTTCCAAAAGCCGACAACAAAGAAATGCTGAACTAACAGTCATTGTTGTTGGAGGAACAGCTCTGGTTTCAAACAGGCCTCATAAATCAGGCCAAATGGATGGCCAGGAAACGTTAGACTATGTTAAGAATCTGAAAACGGTGAATGACATTACTGAACGTGGTATGAAGATGAGCGACTTTGCAAATGCCATAACAGATGCCAAGCAAAGGGACTTTCTCTTTCAAGCTGTGGAGTTTAACAGACACCGCTTTGAGAATTAAAAAAAACAACAAAATCTCAACAAATGACTGTGTAAATGTAATTAAGCAATTAATCATCATATAATTCTTTCACTTCTTGATCGAATAAACTTGTGACAAAATATTAATCTCAAATTGTTTCAAGAAAAAAAATGCCTTGTTTGGGTTGAGAGGGAGAAAAGGAATTTTGTGATATTTCTGAAAACTTTGTTTTTTTTTCCAAGAATATCACAATTGTATAAGTTAGAAAGAGGATCAAAGCAATTTAATTTAGTCTCTATTCTGTTGCTCTTTCTTGTTTAGATAAATAGTTAGAGTGAAAAACATGATTCAAGGGAGCCCGGAACTGGTGCTTTTGGCCGATTTCAAGGACGAAAATGTAAAGCTTCATGTGGCAATGCTTCTCAACATCCTAAGTCAAAATAGTTGCGATTTTCGTTTAGTTTTTTTTTTTAGGTTAATAAACATGGGAAACTGTACAGAAACCAATGAAAATAAGAAATAGGTGATTTTCGAACAGGCCTAATGTGATATGTGGGCATGGAAACCCCGTCGGAGGAGTGATATGTAGTGCGCGTGAAGAGAGGACTTAAGAGGAAGAGGTAGTGGTGTTTTTATTGGCCCTGTGTGCGATGACATGTGTATAACGAGCTACTTGCTCACACGGACAAGCTCACGATTTCCACCAATAGGCCGCCAGTATTCCCCTCCTTACGCTGAAATTTTATGCCCGCTCTCGCTGTAATTGAACCCGACACCTATGCGTTGGAAATCCAATACAAAATTCAGAATCAATATTTACTTTTTTTAAATGCGAAAACCATCGAGGGCATCTGCCCTCCTCTCCTATTTTTAAAAAATAGTTTCGCAAAAAGAGATGAAGGGGGAATATTTTTAAATGGAGCATACCCGAGACGTCTAAAGAGGAAATTACATGGGGCACGCTAGAGACCAGGGAGACACACAACTCACCTTAACCTTCAATATGCAAAGAGAAGAAACCCAAGTTATAAACGCAGCCAAAAAAAAAGCTGAAAATGATGTAACCAACGAGGAATTTTCACTCAGTGAATAAAGAAAGATGGAAGTGATAGAGAGAGGGAAGAAAAGATAGATAAAGATAAAAAAACATAAAAAAATTGAAAAGATAAATATAACAAAGACTAACGTAACAAACACCGCAGTTTGTGAGGGATCCGAGAGTGGGGTGAAGGGAGGTGGTGGGGGTGGAGATGAAAGAAGGTTGAGGCAGGCGGACGAAAGGCCCACAAATGTGAATGAGATGGAGGTAAAGAAGATTTGGAAGCAATATATTTATTTGTTTAAGTTTATTTTCTAGATTTTAATTTCTTTCATTAATTTTTATTTTATTTGTTTATGGTTTATTTTATTTATTTTAATTTCTTTCATTAATTTTTATTTTATTTGTTTATGGTTTATTTTATGTATCTCTTTTCTCTGTTTGTTGTTTCTTTTAACTCTTTTTCTTTGCGGTTTCTTTTACTTAATTTTTGTGTGTTGTTTGTATTATTTCTTTCTTTTCTCTCTTGTTTCTTCTATTTAATTTTTTCTCTGTTGTTTTTTTTCTTTTTCCCATTGTTGTTTCTTTTCTTTCGTTATTTTGTTTGTCGTCTCTTCTACTTATTCCTTTTATTTATTTTTTTCTCTGCTCTTTCTTTTTCATTCTTTTAGGATTGTTGTTTCTTTTTACTTCTTTACTTTTCTTTTTTTGTTTGTTGTTTCTTCTACTTATTTCTTTTATTTCATTTTTTTGCTGCTCCTTCTATTTCATTCTTTTAGGATTGTTGTTTCTCTTTACTTCCTTACTTTACTATTTTTTCTTTCTTTTGTTTGTTGTTTCTTCTACTTATTTCTTTTATTTCATTTTTTCTCTGCTCTTTCTTTTTCATTCTTTTAAGATTGATGTTTCTTTTTACTTCCTTATTTTTCTTTTTATACAAAAAATCCCCAAACAATATCTGGCTTTTCGCTTTGAGGTACATTTTAGATAAAAACAAGAATTTTGGCCCAGATTCTTTTTTCATTTCTCAATAATCTCGAGAAATTAAATTTCTGAACTTTCTAACAAAAAATAAACCCACCCCCTACTAGCACACACACCAGTAAATCCATTACAGCTTTGTTCCTTCCTAAAACAGTCTAGGTGCGACCAGACGCGACTATGATAAACAGTCACCGTTTTTATCACATCTAACGACAAGAATGTTATAACATACCTCTTTTTATTTGGTCCTAACCTTGAGATGCCTGTATTCATCAAAAGAATGTTCATAGCACATTTATTATTATTTATTCACCTCTGCTACTAAATACAATTGTCTACATGGCAGCTAATAAAGACAGAACGCTGGGAATCATAGCAGCCGGGAGTCTTAAGTTACCTCATTCCTTCTTGTTGTCGGTAAAATTTATTATAACGCGTCATTTCCTTTGCAATGTCATGTTTCCATATGATATTTCATATTTAGATATAAGTTTGATCATGTAGGATGATAACACGAGTTTATGATAGGGCGAAAACTTGGTGAGACAATTTATATGAATGTTGGGGAAATAATGTATTAGTGGTGATGGGCAAGTTATATCGCCTAGAGGTAGTTAACTAGTTAACAATTTTCTTAAATTTGTCTGCATGTATTTCGGTGTGATGAATTCAAATATAACAATTAACATTGAGAGGTTGGCCATTGTTTAAAAAATATAAGGTGTATGATGTTTGCATTATTTTGTTATCACACAACGTATTTATATTGTGTACAGAAAGCTTTTCAATAGAGGAATGCAAAATTAAGCTGTTTTATTATCATGTATTTTTGGTTATTTCACTCAGATCAGTTAAATGGCTTTTTGTAACAATTTATAGAAATTACTTCATAATTTACTCCTAAATCGATGTCTTCCACACACCTTTTAGCTTCTAATCCTTAAGAACATCTCGCGTCAGTGTCTAGCAATAGTATACAAGCAATGCTGAGCTCCATTTGACTTGGTACCGTTTCCCCCTTGATGAAATGTCTTGGTAACATCGCTCGCTGTGTTCCTCACTTACTGCTCTACAATTCGGTGGAAAGAAATCAAGAGGAGAATCCGCCCAAATGGATCTTAAATACATGTCCCATATATTTATATGCTTCGATGAGGTTTGTTACCAACTCCTTGTATTTCCTTGCCCTCAGTTCCCACCACCTTTCCAATCAATGTTCACCTTTCCACGGAATGCAGGATCAAATTCACTATCTCTAAGAATGTCTCGAATCTGAGGACCAATAAAAACACCTTCCTTTATTTTGTCATCGCTTAAATGTGGGAAATTTTAAAGTGAAGTATTTGATAGCTTTATCTGTTTTGTCCATAGATTTGACAAAGTTATTTATCAAGCCCCATTTTTATGTATAAGAGCGGTAACAAACTCTTGCTTGATTCAACAAATAGTGGATGTTGAACGCTTTTCTTCCTAGGCTCCAACGATGGACTGAGCGGACAGTCTCTTGACATATCTCTTGCACTATTGTCCCATTCAGAGAGAAAACAGACAGAAGTACTTTTTTAACCATAGAATAGAAGTTATGTTGTGTTTCTACGATACAAAAATCAATTGGCCACAAATGCAGCAGAGCTTTTCCCCCTTGTTCACACCTATGTACGAGGCATCTGAAAAAAACCCCCAAAATAAAAATGATTTATATACAGAAACGATACATCAATGTGAAAGACTAATACAAAATATTAGCATAAGCACTACACGGACTAAATACGCAAGGCATCTTCGTGGCTTATTAACAATTTAATATTATAAATATTTATATTTAAGTAGATAAAATTAAAATATAAATAAAATAGGATTTTATTTTACCTACAAAAATAAAGAACTTTGCATAACAGATCCATCTGATTCGGCAGCTGAAACACTACTAAAAGAATGTGAGTTTTTACGATGTGCATGAATGTTCACGTTTGTACTCTTCGTGTTGAAAAGTAGAGCTAATAACAATTTGTACTATTATTTTCGTTATCATTGACTCAGGATTAGTAAAAATTAACAAACTTTGATTCAGAAGCATTTGAGGCTTTGTTCGTCAGTCTGTTTGTTCGTCAGTCTGTTTATTCGTCAGTCTGTTTGTTCGTCAGTAGGATCACGTTTCGGAATCTTAATGAGGGGGTTTAAGTTCTCGAGGTCAGAGGCGCAAGGACCAAATGATTAGGCTGAGGTGGTGATTAGACATCTTCCCAAATATCGCTGCGGGGGGATGTTGACCTCCGTTGGGAATAAGTAATTAGCGAATATTATTATTTCAATCTTCATTATAACTTCATTTTTACTGTTTATTTCTCTATTCATTTCAGTATTCTTTTTAACTATTCACTTTCATTATTTATTTCACTATTCATTTCAGTATAATAATACTTCTTCTTCTTCTTCTTCTTCTTATTATTATTGTTATGATTATTATTATTATTATCATCATTTAAAACTAAGAAGCGAAAACCAACAAGGGAATTTCGCCCCCCCACAGCAAGTTTGTAAAGAAGGTGGTGAAAATGTGCAGAAGACAGTCTCAGATTTAGCCTCGGGCGTTGGGGCCTGGGGGACACGCAATCCTCCAGATGTCACCTGCAGCGTGGTTGCTCAGTTTACCTAAATACTGGGAAAAGAGGTCAGCACCACCCACCCTGGCTGCGTTCGAACACGTACTTTGGAGTACCTGTCCTCTTTGTCCGAACTTGTTCTTGGAGTATTTGAATACACCCTCCCCCCGGCCGAGTTGATACACTGTTCTCTCTTTTTCTGTCTGTCTTTCCCCTCACTTCCGTGTTGGGATTACCCCAGGTGGACATGATGCAGCTGTCATCTAGCGGATTTCTCGCCCTTAACAACTTTCTTGCGGAAATTTCCTAGTTGGTTTTTGGTTTCTAGTTTCAAGTAACCACAATAACAACGGCCTCAGGATCCCTCTCCTTCCATCAGTTTGGGAGGGAATCCTTCACTCTCGTGAAAGAGGAAAGATTCATAATTCTGTGTATTCACTTCACTATTCATTTTCACTTATTTTTACTATTCATTTCAGTATTCATTTTCACGATTCACTATTTATTTCACTATTCATTTTCACTTCATTTTTACTATTCATTTCATTATTCAATTTCCAGATTCACTTTCACTATTTATTTCTGTCAGAGAGAGAGAGAGAGAGGGAGAAAGATAGATAGAAAGAGAGAGAGAGAGAGAGAGAGAGAGAGAGAGAGAGAGAGAGAGAGAGAGAGAGAGAGAGAGAGAGAGAGTCACGCAGACAAAGAGAAAAAAGAGTATCTCACGGACGAAGAACATTCCATCGGAACCTTTCGGTAAACTTCCGGAGCGATAAGGAGTCAAACTGGAGCCGGGACACCATTTAGCGATACGGCGCTAAAGCCATCGCCGCCGTGTCTTTGGGACAGAGTCGGAATCGCTTCCATCGGCAAACAAAAGAGTTTACGGCGGAGTCGTATATATTTCCAATCTCGGGAATGATCAAAGGAGTATTCTCAGAGTATTCGGGACGCGAGCTGTGTCCACGCCGCTTTCACGCATGCAAGATTCACGCAGTACTCTCACAGTACTCACGCAGCATCTTGAGAGATGATTGGAATCATCTAAGGATGACGTGCATTTCTCGAGAGACACCCGGCACCCTAAGGGCTCGCAGGCAGAAACCATTATTCAGAACGACGTAGGTCAAAGACCAAAGAATAACGCACTTAGCTACGATTTCCCCGAGAAGAATAGTCCCCCGAGCGACTACTCGAGGTCTCCTCCAGAAAATCGTAAGCCATTACATTTTCTTTTTCCTCGTCGAAGAGGCGTGATGCTCTCCGACCGCAATACCCACTTCATAGTCTCCCCCCGATCTCTCTCGGGTAATTATTGTGCCTCGGACGGCTCGGACAATATCATTCTTTGTAAATCCGTTTCAATTTCATTTGCCGAACGATTAACGTAATTGTTAGGGTGTATCATTCTTGTTAATCTCATTTGTTGTTTGAATAGTATTAAATCTTAATTTGTTTCACTTGTTTGTATCCTCTAACCAGTCGAAGCCTATTGAAATCGTATCAAAGTGAGCCAATATTAGAATTTGCACTCGTCTTTAATTCCCACTCACTTAAGAGGGAGACATTTCCCTATATTTGTTTGGCGCCCCCTTCTCTCACATCTAGGGAGGGCAGCAAAGGTCAGGGAGAACTACCTGACCCTACGACAATTTCACTATTAATTTTAACTTCATTTTTACTATTCATTTCTCTATTCATTTTAATATTCCTTTCACTATTCACTTTCATTATTTATTTCATTTCATTTTTACAATTCATTTCACTATTGATTTTCACTATTCATTGCACTATTAGTTTTCACTAATTATTCCACGATTCCTTTTCTTCGGTTTACTATTCATTTCTCTATTAATTTTCACTATTTATTGCACTATTAATTTTCACTATTTATTCCACTATTGATTTTTATGATTAATTTTCACTATTCATTTTCACTATTCATGGCACTATTAATTTTTACAATTTATTTCACTATTCATTTTTCCAGTTCAATTTTTAAAAAATATATTCGTTTTTGTCCGTTAAATATATTCGTTTTTGTCCGTTAAATATATTCGTTTTTGTCCGTTAAATATATTCGTTTTTGTCCGTTAAATATATTCGTTTTGTCCGTTTTCCCTAAACTAAAGTATTGTTTACTATTAGGAGAAAAATGCACCTGATTAATTCGACGAAAAATGAGACACCCCTTTGTAATCCAACGGAGTAAAGGTCACCTGTGTAAGCCAATAGAGAGATGAGCACCAATATAATCCAACGAAATAAAGGCGCTTGTGTAATCTAACCAAGGAAAAAGCACTTGTGCAATCCAATTGAGGGAAAAAGTCACTTTTAATTGTAATGCAAATGAAACAAGGGCAGTTATATAATCCAAAGGAGAAAAGGATCCCTGCTTAATCCAACGGAGAAAATGGCATTGAATATTCTTCGGTGATTACCCTCATTGAGGGAGAAATGGGGGAAGGCGCGTCTTTAAAAAAAAATACTGACAAACTAATGAAATGATAGCGTGGAATACCAAGGATTTAATGGCCAAATTTCGTTAATATTTATGATTGGGGGGCGGAAGGAGGGTACTTTTCACAAGACTGCCTTCGAAGAATGAATTTGGCCCGAGAAACCAGTTTGCGAGGCTTTTGTATTGATATTCGTCCTGTGATGAACAACAGTGTGCAGAAAGCGATAAAAAATATGTTGATAGATCGTCACCTGACTACAAAAGTTGTGCCGGTTATGAATAATAATAAAACCATCTTCATACAACACGTTGTGTAATTGCAATTGTTGGGTTTTGGAATCTTTATACTTGCAGCGTTCTGTAAGATCAAAATTAACTTAAGCTCACTCTCCTAAAAAAAATATAACAAATCCAAAGAGGATAAGAGCTAACTTTAACTTAAGCAAAACAAGAAGTCGCAATAGGATAAGAGCCGCCTACGTAATTGTCCCAAACCCGTTTCACCAGGTTTTTACCAATCCATGTGAAGTCCCCACCTCTTTACCCTCCCTCCTCGTTTTTCAAGGAACTTAAGGTCATCACCTCATCAAAATCCACCTCACGAGATAATATCAGAATCATTAGGGTTCACCGCATTTATTCGCGGGCCTATGACTGAGCCTTGGGGAAGAACTACAAATATCCTACCACAATTATCGATTAATTAGCGGATGTTTATATTTTTAGTTGTTAGGAGCAGAATATGAAATAAAGAGGAAGAAAAAAATGGCCTTGATAATTCGTGGTAGGACTTTAAAATGGCTCATGGCAAAATTGCTGGCCTCTTATAAAAAACTTTCCGGGAACATCTTCGTTGACACATTTCGTTAAGATTTTTTTTCTTGTGCAATTCATGTAGACAGATTTCATAAATGTATATTTGATTTGAAAGGTCTTGATTTGTGTCTTAGTTTTGTGCCCAGTTGAGCTATTTTGCGCATTCGATTGTTTTTTTGTAGTTTGTTTTTAATGGCTTGTAGATGAACACTGCTCGAACCAAATTACATGGTTGCTACAACATTGAGTAGTGATCCTTGAAAACCATTGTCCTTACATTCAAATTATGTTTGCTCTTATTATTGAGTTGTTGACTTTTGTTTACTTTTCACATGATTTGATTTTTGTCGACGTCATTTTGGTAGAGATTTGTCAAGTCATTTCACTCGTGGCAGGTTGTTTGTCAAGTATTTGCTCGTGGTAGTTTTCCAAGCCGATCGCTCTTAAAATTTTGTCAAGATATATATTTTTTATTGTTAAATCATTTTTAATATAAAATACATTTGTTCAGCGGGGTAGTTTTTATTATTATTGCCATTATTGACAAATCATTTCACTAAGCAGTGGATTCCTTTTCTTGAAGGATTTATTGGAGGGGTGTTGATGGTACCGGTGAATGTTACCAGTTTTTGTGGTGGTATAGGTTACCCGTTTGTGGGTGCGAGGTCGATAATTATAAGTGCGTGTATTGAAGAGTCCTCGTTGCTATTGCGTTCTACGGGTGATGAGGACTGTAGGCAGTGGGCTTACTTTACGCCTCTGTCCTATTGGTTCTGACTCCTTATAATTTCTCACGAGGGTTATGCGTTAAGCTGGGCTTAGAGAAGATGGCTCGGTAATCGGGGTAATTAAATGACTTGGAAAGGACGCGGCAAAGAAAATATAACTTTATTCTTGAATTGGCCTACAAAAAAGAGCAAGCAGGAACGTCTCGAGTTCTTTGTGGTCAATGAGTAGGCTTTCTGTTTTACGCGAAGTATCGAGTCTAAAGGCGGAAAGATTTAGACGAGGAAACAGGATTCCCTAACACTACTAAAGGAATGAATTGAGTTGAGGAATAATGAATGAATGCTGAGAGTCTGTCTGTCTGTCTGTCTGTTTCTCTCTCTCTCTCTCTATATATATATATATATATATATATATATATATATATATATATATATATATATATATATATATATATATATATATATATATATATATATATATATATATATATATATATATATATGTGTGTGTGTGTGTGTGTGTGTGTGTGTGTTTCGTCTCCAAGGGGCGTGACTTTGACTTGTCCGTGGGTCTTACCCAGTGATCTAGTTTGTTCGTTATTTTCACTCCTTGAGCGGAGTTTTCGACAGCTCTATGTACCTGTTGTGCTTAGATATTTCCCATAGATTTAGCTTTATTATAGGGGATCGCTTGTTGCAGGTCTCTGTGAAATTTCATTTCTCTGGTCAGAGACTATATTTGTTCAGCTGCTGATAAATGTTCCCAATACGCTTATGTTTGTTTATGTGCGATCCTCGGATTTACCAGATTCGTGGGTTTTAACGCGACTCCAACGACCGCTTGCCACATATCTATTTACACAGTTTAACACATACATATAGTTTCATTTTCTAATTCTCTTTGGTTCTTTATTTATCACACTTGGCATATTATTTCCTCAATTTACACACATAGCCTATCAAATCCTGCACTTTAGGGCCAGAGGCCTACCTATTTTATAGACCGAGCCCTACAGATTAATTCGGTTTTGATGAAATATAAGATTAGATATCCACCTCTTTCATATCAGGGTATATATTGCTATTTAAGTGATGGTGTAATGGCTTAACTCAATAGGAATCTACATACATGGTGCAAGGTCCGATGAATATGCAGGGGGAAAAAGAACTTCCCAACTTAACGCATTCATTTTTCCTTGGATCAACCGTGGTACCTGTGGTCGCGCAAGGTTGTTGTTGGTGTTTGCAGCTCACCAGGAGCAGATGGCATCTCTGCTCCTTCCCATCGCATAAGGGAAGAAAGTCTTTCACCCTACAGACTCTGCTGTAGGCCCCAGTGAACGTTACCACAATTAAGTGGGGCAGCGCTTTCTTTGAGACTGTCATGAGGGAGGCTGTTGCATGCTAGGAAAATTTTACACCACCTCTTGCGCTACGGTTGCATGCAACAGCTAGGAAGTGGAACCTTAATTGCAACTTAACCTCAATCTGGATGCATCTGAGTGGAGTTGTCCCATTCCAGGGAGGGGGGGGGGGAGCATATCACTTGGAAATGACTGTGAACACTTGACAACTTTATTTTGCCTTGCCCTAAAGGATCGCTAGAGATTAAATAAGGTCTGCTGACCAAAAAGCCACGTGCTTTCATTTATTCTGATTTATGATCTTACGACCTTCAAAACTTTCACTAATTCATGGAATAACCTTAGAAGGACTGCACAATTATATCTTTCAAGAGAGAATGTAAAACAGCATAAGGGTTTCAAATATTGTTAGAATCGGCCGAATAGTTATGTTATTGCCAAAACAAAATAATTCCCGGGCCAACCTTGGGAGGACCTTTTTAATTATACCATTCGAAAGAGAATGTAAAACCACACCCGTCAGTATTTTCTTGAAAACACTCATTTTATTTATATGAAAATTGCACAGAAATATTCTTTAAAATTTATCTCTGATGGTGGCACCGCTTAAAAAGGTTATGAGGAAACTATTATGTATTTGAAGAAAGGATGCATCCAAAACTTGAGAACGATAAGTATAAATGTAGCCATTACCAGAAAACGACATAATTATCACAGGCCATTTAAACGAAATATTAAGAACTACGTAGATCTTTGTTCTGAATGACCTGGGCACCTTTTCGGCCGCAGGACTTCACCAATTCGTCGCATTGTTTGAGCGTGATTTTATTCTGTTCTTCTTCTGAGCAATAATCGTCCCACAAAGTATCTTCTATAGGTTTATTATCGGGTTTAAATCAGGTCTCTGCGCAGGTAATTTGTTCATTTCGTCGATATTTTCAACTTCGAAAAGCTGCTTTAACGCCGAACATTGACTTGTATGGAAACAGATCTACATACTCCCAATGTTCGGAGAAAGAGGATCACATGTTCCTCAAGCAGACTCTTGTATGCTGCATCGTTTTCTTTGCCACGTAAACGGACGAGCGGACAGAACATGCCCTAAACCACAACGCTGCTACCTCAAAGTTTTACCTTTCTTTTCGTGCATATAGAATTTAATCTTTCATCTGCACGACGCCTTGCAGGCTACTTTCCCTCCGATCCCCAACAAATTAAATTTACTTTCATCGCTGAGAAACACTTTCCCATTTTTCAACATGTCACATGACCTACTCAGTAGCGAAGTTCAACCTAACCACTTATTCTTTTTAATTAGGAGTGGTTTCTTAACATGGTAGCATGATAGGAACCACACTCCTCTCATGTGAGACAGTGTGGTGAGACACATTAAGATGCATGTTCTCGGCAAATTGACGTGAAATACAGACTGCTGTCTCAAATCAGCCCTTCATTGACATCTGTTGCATTGTGTGATCTTTCCTAGCAGTGATTTTCCATGCGTGACCATTTTTCTTCGTCGAGTCGCACGCCCAGTATCTCCTTGGAGCTTATTATGCATGAAATTACACTTTCTGAGGGATTATAATGGCTCGAAATTTGTCATTGCTTCACTTTTCAATGGACAACCTACTTTGTAAAGGATTTATCGAACTTAACTCTTCTCGCCAACCTGATAAATGAGCTGCACCATCAGTAGTGGCCTATATTACATGTGGGACACTGTTGCCATATATGTATATAAGTTACGAATTTGTATGTGTAAACTGAAAGTTATAAGTTATCGGTGTCTATCTAGTCTGAGTAGTTTTGGACGCATCCTTTCTTCCTCATAGCTTTTTAAAGCGGTGTTCTATGAAATGAAATTTGGACTCTAATCAAAGGAAAATTTCAAAAAATATTTGGCGCAATTTTTATGGAAATTAAATGAGTATTTTCACGAAAATGTAGACTTGGGTATTTTGTTTTCTAGTTTGGTAGACACGAGTACTGTAGGTCTGCAGTAAATGATGTTTGCTTATTATTGAGGAGTTCATAATGAATAACTCCGTTCACATCACACCAAATGCAAGGCATGCTTCTATTGGAGACCACGTGTAGGTAAATAGTTTGCAATCAATCCATTGTTTTTGCGGTTTATATTGCAGTAAAAGACCGATATTTCATCTCTGTATCAATTCTGAACAGCAATGGATCGCAGGTATTTCGAGCCAATAGGGATGAAGTTATATTTACAAGTTGTATGCATTATCCTTCAGACAGTTCATGTGGCCCCACACCTTATTTATGGAGTTTTCCTATACTTATAAGATGTTTACGCATTATTTTATCTGTAGCTCTAAAATGATCCTAAACACTATTACTACAGTTAACTGTAAACAGAATGTAGCACATCTGGAACAACTTAAGTAACTCCAAGAAGAATTTTGGGGGGTATTCTAAAAACTACATTAAATTCTTGACAGACTAATAGAAGTTTGTTAAACCGTTCGTTCGTAGGAGTTTGTTAGGCCGATTGCCATTGTCTTTACTATTATCTGCCATTTTCCTTAATATCGAACTACATTTCTTTGGCTTTACTGCCATTGTCTATGATATCAATTGTACTCGTCTGTACAATTAATTATCATTTTCTTTGATATACACTAACATCGTCTGTTTTATCAACTGTTATTGTCTATAGTATCAACTGCCATTGGCCCTTTGTATCAATGCTATTTTCGTAGGTATAAACTGTCGTTGTCTTTGATATGAGTGTTATCGTATTTGATATCAGCTGCCATTTTTCTTTTTATCAACTGTCATTATCCTTTATATCAATGTCATTGTCATTTATATCAACTGTTATTGTCTTTGGTATGAGTGGCATTGTATTTGATATCAGCTGCCATTGTTCTTTGTATCATCTTCCATTGTCCTTTGTATCAACTATCATTGTCCTTTATATCAACTGTCCTTTTCTTTGGTATAAACAGCAATGTCCTTGGTATCAACTGTCATTATCTTTGGTATCAAGTGTCCTCGTCCTTGGTATCAACTACCATTGTCCTTCATATCAATTGTCATTGACATTGGTATCAAGTGTCATTGTCCTTTGTAAACGTTTTTCAAGGACACGGGCCTTCACAAAGGCGCCTGTTTACCAACTAAAGGAAAGGCTTGAGAGGAGAAATGGGTGTTCAGAGCACTAAGGGAAGGAGTGGAGCGTATGGCAGCAGGCGGACTCCTGTCATCAATCTTGACATTAAGAAATCTTGGACATTCAGGAGGTAGATCTGACATTGAAACATGGATATGTTGGGGTCACTATCATAAACTGGAATTTAATGGTAATAGTGCATAATTACTAACATGCTTGGTAAATGTGATAAACCGGAATTTAATGGTAATTATGCAGAATTACCAACATGATTGTTAAATGTGATAAACTGGAATTAATGGTAATTATGGATAATAACCAATATGATTGGTAAATGTGATAAAATGGAATTTAATTTTAAATATGTATAATTACCAGCATTTTGTTAATGGTAATAAATTTAACTAAATAAATTTTACCTGTCATTTGACAGTTACCAAACTTCCCACTTTAAGCTAACTTTGATTAATTTAGTTAAATATACATATAATGTTTATCAAAGAATTAGATAACTATGAAAAATCAACGGGTAATTTGAATTATTTTCTTAAATTATCATATCTGCCAAGCATGCTAGGTAATTATACACATTTATTGGTAATTGTAAATAATTGCCAGTAACTATGTTTAATTACCAGATGTAATGATTTAGCTCTGATCGGATTTTTATTAAAATTACCACATACATAATTACTTGTGAAGTATTTCCTCAACGTTTTTAAATGGTGAATCAGTGATTAGTAATTTAATAATTAATATTGATTTTTATTAGAATTACCACAGAAATAATTACTTGTGAAGTATTTCCTCAACGTTTTTAAATGGTGAATCAGTGATTAGTAATTTAATAATTAATATTGATTTAGTGCAGGATAAGAAATCCAGCTATTACGAGAAACGACAGACATACTCGAAAGAAAGAACCGAGAATAAAAGGTGAAATGAATGTAAGATATACTTAAATCGTGGTTTTACTCGTGAGGCAGTAATTACAATGGGTTATAATTACAATGGGTTATACAAAAAATCTTTGGAAGTCTTCATATTTTTTCAACTGATTTAAGAAAAGTTTGCACCGCTGAATCAAAAAAATGACATTCGTTTCTTGCTATCAGGTCAGGTTTTTGTGCTACGTGACATTTTCAGTTGATTTTTATTTAGATTTCTCATCAGAAATAAGTTTTTAAGATAAAAAAATATCGTTTTCTAATAATTTATCGATTAAATGTTACCAAAATGTATTAGTGTACATTGAAAAGTAGACATTGATAAAGGTAATTACATATAAATTGGATATTAGGTCATCATTGTTCAGATGCCCATGGTTCATCTGAGGTTTCTGAAAGTAGTCAGCTATTGATGACAAGTCTGTGTAGTTCCTGGCCTTCTTGTTGCCAAGAAAGTTCTTCACGCCACACCCAGAACAAAATCTATCCACGCTTCCAGGTCTACTTCGTCCATTGAGTTTTCAAACTCTGGATCTCTGATGAGCTGACGAAGTTGATGACGATAGAAGATGCCAGCTTTCAACTTCTCCATGGTCAATCCTGGAAAAGCGTGGCATAAGTAAGTGAAATAGCCATCAACTTTGTCCAGAGCTTTGGTGAAGTGTTTGATCAAACCAAGCTTGATGTGCATCGGTGGGAGAGTATCCTGTCTCTGTCCACCAGAAGGTTGCTTATGACGTTTCTTGCTCTGCGACGCAACAATTCCTCCCGTACAAGTCAGTCATTTTTCGTGCAATGCTGAGCTCTGTTCCTACTATCACACATACACAGAAACCACGGGTGCTTGGTGAAAGCGGACTGTTTGTTATAACAACAAAAAGTTCACCATCTTCAGGTCAACACAAATCACACACTCATGCTGATCATAAGGAATTTTCTCCAGCACTTACCGCTTCATACTTCTTCTTCAGTGTATTCGAGTGAAAGAGGAGTATAAAGGCAAATTTGTTGCCGTTGTTCAGTAGAACACATTTTAACGATCACTTGCTGCTGTTGATGAACAGTCTCCACTCTCTAATCTTCGGGTTGGCACTGTGGCACTCCAAGCTTGTGCAGAAGCTACGCGATATGTGTATAGTACATAAAGTTCTTCTCTTCAGAGAAAAAAACGGAGGTACTCTTGATGTTTGTTGCGGTAGAAGGTGATGCGACCACTATCAGAGAGGATGTTTCTTTGTTCTTCAATCTGGATGCCAACAGTTAGGCAGAAAACATTAACAAGCTGAGATCGTGAACTAGATCATTTAACTCCTTTTGGGAAAAAAGGATGTGTAACATCAGCAAAAAACACTTCTTCTTCGTTATCTTCAACATTGGAGCAATGAGGAAGTTCTCCAAAGACAGGTATTAGAAGTTCATCACAATGAGCTACAGGACGACGTGCTGATTGAAGATCAGAATACTTGAGGCTTCTCCGCTTCTTTCTATTGATCCAATTCAAATCATTAACGCAGAACTATCAGTCATTGCCATGGTTTGTCGCCTCCCCCCAAACCATGGGAATTTTAAACTTCAGACAACTCTCCTTGCCCTTGGTTCAACGACACTGATACTCGGTGCATGTTTTGCATACCATGTGTGGCCCAAACTTTATCCTGGTCACCAAGTTTCATACTGATATAAGCATGCTAACCACGCATTATTAAACTTTGTGACTGCATTCCTGTTAGCAGAATACATCGGGCTTATTTTTGCAAGATTTTCTGGAGCCGAATCCATTTCATTCACCTGAAAAAGTAAAATTCCAGTTAGTTAAAAGATTGTCTCATGTAAACTCTTTAAAATTCGTTTATTTAAAGAAATAAGGAAAGAGTTTTGCATCATATAAATAGGTAATACTCGTACAATTAAAATACCCGTAAAAACATCATGTGGGGATAAATAAAAAAGTTGACCTGATTGAGCAAAACCAATCTGAATTTAGGATTTAGCACATCAAAAGTGTCCTAAATAATCTAAAAAAAACAACTTAGACAATACAGTTGATGTTGAGTAGTGTTATTGAGAGAACTTTGCAATTATTAACAATCGCCGGACTACGTAGGTAAAGATCAACAGAACCCAAAATATGCTCGTAAAGATAAGCCACCACGACTGATGACTCTTTGTATTAAATAAACAAAACTGAAATATTAAATATAGCCTATATTTAAATAAAATAAAATAACATAAAAATGAGATAGCATTATTAAAAGGTAAATGACTTCATAAAAAATTCAGATGAATTGATATTGAACTTGTCCCGCAGAAAGCAAGAAAAGCGTCTTTCTTATTTCTTTCTCACCAGATTTAATTTTTTTCTAGCACTTATCTGCCAAGTACTAACAAGGACTTAAGTCGCCGTACTATATCTCACCACATAAACTCCTGAAGATATAAATTCAATAAGTCTATTTTACATCTTTACATATTCCTGATTTACGCTTAACCCAATAACTTCATCTCATTTATAGCTGGCAGAGGATCTTCATGTATAGGTGGTTTAATGGCATATTATCCTAAGTTAAGCGGATCATCATGTGAGAATGAGTATCCAACAAACATGAGCTAAGAACTAATCACTATGTTCATATACATTAAATAAGCAAGTTTCTAAAACCACTAGAAGTTAAATTATTTTAAGCAAGTAACCATTAAAAAAAAATAAGCTTGTAAAGATAAGCTGGAGCTGCTGAACTTTGCAACGTCCGACACATAAACATAAAAATTCATTTTGAATTGAGATGAAAGGAAACCAGCCTAACCAACGAAGCAATTTCCCTCTGTGATGATATAATGAATGGGTGGGAGGGGAGAGGACATATAATGAAAAGGGTGATAAATTAAAAATAGAGACGTGTAGGAGGAACATGCATATGAAATTAAGCCAAATCTAGTACCCTATAGGTGAGAAGCGGAATGGGGAAAAAAATAATACCAACAGAGGAATTTGTAACCTAACCAAAGCAGAGGGTCTGATTTAGCAATGGCCTTTTTTTCTAAGGCCCTTTTCCATGTCATTGATTATGTAGGCGGATTTCATGAGGATAAGACTGAAAGATGGCATCGCTTTATAGAATACTAATGGCACTGACTGACCTTAGAAGGCAGACATAAGTTCGTCCTTTCGAATATATCTGTCATTTCCTCTAGGATTTTTTGCTCCTCCACTAAACCAATCTTGAGGGCGGTCTTGGTCATCAAATATTTATCCCTAAACACAGAATAAGAACCCCCCCTTCAAATTTAGGTATCTTAAATAACTCAAAGGAGAAACAAAAGATTGAAGGGATGAGGGGGCGGGAATCCACTGTCAGGGTCTACTCAGAAAATCCGAAAACCAAGACTTATAGTTGCTGAGGGTATTTTTTAGACCAATATCCGTTGTGCCAGCGCATATCCAGGATCAAACCCTCGTTTTATTTCTCAGTCTACGCTTTTAATGGCAAGACCTGGATCGCCGATTGGAGGACACCCGAATCCAGTTTCCCTCTGCATCACTTCAACCGGAAAAATGCTGGTTTGGGACCGCCAGAAAATAAAGTGAAAAGGTATATGCCGGGGGTGACCTTAAAAAAATAAAGACTTTCCAAGAACTTTCGAAGCAATTACAAGTGAAAGCAATTGCTAGATCGAAAACAAACCTTTGAGCCTCTGAGGAGAAAATCAAATAACCAGTGATCAGCATCGCCTTCGGACGCCGCCACAAATGAAATCGTCTATGACCTTCGACTTGGCGAGGAGCAACGCGTGACGTCGCTCGTCGTCAAGGCCTGGAATGCGACGAATCCTCACGAGGTTTGGCGATATTGTTAGGTCAGGGGGTGTTTAGTAAATACAAAAGAGAAGGTATTAGCTTTGACACAACTATTTTTATTTATCGTAGCTAGATTGAAGATGAATTTCTTAATATATCTGATCAAGTGAAGGAAAAATGGAAGGCTTAAAAAAGGTTTACATTTTGTCTAATCAAGATGGAGTTTGGGGATGAAGCGGAAGGTATTTTGGGCGCGGAATTTCTAGTTAGGAAAACCATGGCAATTTAGGGCGATGATAAAAAAAAATGACAATTGCAATACTTGTGCCATTCGGGGCTATTATTACTTTCTTTTCCCCGAGGTATATAAATTAAAGGGGAGGAAACAAAAACCTTTCACCAGGAAGCAGTTTTTGCCTCCTCGAGTGTACAAGTCTCCACATTTGCTTTAAAATTGATTGAATTAATTAAAAATTTTATTGAATGATTATTTATTCTATTCAAGGTCATTATGGATGTGAAATCGCACGGTCACCTTTTATCACCTCCCTCTCTGGTATCCCTATCCTTCATCTTCGAAAGAGTGTGAATTTAAGAGAGTGAGTTGCAAACCCTACCTGTCTCTAGTGCTTTGAGTAGTCACCTCTTTGGACGACTCGATTATGCATTAGAAGTTTACACTTCATCTAACATAACCAATATATATATATATATTTACACTGTCGTGCATTGACGGACTGAATTTGGATTCTTTTTTAGAAAGGAGAGCTGTGAGCGCGCTTAAGGAAAAGTTCATTTTCATTAAAGCTAACTTAAAGAAAGAAGAAATATATGCGCCCTCTGGACTGATTGGAGATTCCTCCTGTTTCCAGTGGACGGGGTGCTTACCCTAAAGGGGTAATTCACCCTTAATTCCTCCTTATTCCACGCTTTGACTTCCACTTATTTCAGCGACTAAAAGCAACATAACACGACCACTGCTGTGCGCAGAGCCACTTAAAGTAGGGTAGAGTGAACCCCGGAAGGAAGCCACAATAGGGGGCGCGAAGAAAGGGAGTCCTTAAGACCACGAGCCTGAAATTCTGTGGAGGCGCTTCTTAGCTTAGGTCTATTTAAGTAGGATGGTCGTGAAGTGCTAAAATAAGTAGGTAAATAGGGAACCATAGGCGGCTAGGTGATAGGGAACGTTTTCACTGTCCTTTTTTACAGATTTAGAGAGGAAGGAAAAAAAAAACATAGGCTTCAAAGGAGGAAACGAAGAAAAGAGCGCCTAGGCGCTCGACTAGCAAAAGGAGGTGGGATCATCCCCCTCTAGGGAAAGGAGGCAGACTGGAATGCCTACGAGTATCTCTATTATCAGTTGACCAGGAGATCAAACCCGACAAAGGAAAGCTCTGCGAGACATTATTTGGACAGATAAAAGTAGCCCTCGTCAAAATTATCGACATCACAAATGGCTACGTGGTAATTGCAAGTAAGGAAAAAGAGGTATAAAAATGAGTATCCCAAAGAGGAATAGAGACACTAAAGAGAATAGGACTAACACCCAAAATCCCGCCCCAGATAACTGCAAACAGAAGCATCATATGCAGGAAAGTAGACGTTTGGGTAGGTTCCCATGACAAAGAGGAAATGAAAGATGAAATAGAAAAAAATCATGAAGGCCTAAAAATAAATGAAATAGTTAAATTTGGCCACCACACACATGTCTTTAAAATTGTTTGTGCAACAACAGATATTGCAGCAAAGATATTTCAACGAGGACTGCTCATGTTTAACATGAGAATTCCACCAGAGAACATGGAGTGCGATAATCATATTAATATTCAAATGTGCTTTCGCTCCTATAAGATGGAGGACCACTTGACGCGTGACTGCACTGAGAAAGATGCAGTATGTTCTGAGTGCGGACAGAAGAACCACGAATGGAGACAGTGCAAGGAAAGTACTAAGAAATGCGTGAACTGTCATGGGCCACATAGGACTATGGCAATGGCATGCCCCAAAATAAAGGAGATAATAGAACGAAAGGAAAGAGAATCGAGAAACTAGGAAGAAACTAGAAGAAATGCCACATACGCAGGAGTAGCTAAAGCAACTGTGAAGCAAATGCAGGAAGCATTTGCTCACATGCATACTCTATGCCCATGTGATGAATATTGGGAAACCGGGCACCTTCGCTACGACACTCAATACAATGCTAGAGAAAAATGGAATGAAGAAGATGTGGTTCCCTGACAACCCATCCTTATCTGAAATCCTTAATATCAACGTCGCCTCAGCGTCGGCACCAACGAGTAATGAGGAACACACTACTGAAGAGAACGCAATTTCAAACATGTCAGTGCAAAGTAATGAAGAAGACAAAATAGTACGCATGGAAGCACAGGAATTTAAACTTAAAGTCTAAAACGATGAATGCTCGCTCCTCCCGAGGGGCAAGAAGCAGGACGACATCATTAAGGCAATTAAAGAAGGAAAATGCAAATGGGCATTCAAAGGAAAGACAGGAGAAGAAGACGAGGCAGAAGTACAAAAACTCTTAATGGAGAATAAAATTCGAATCTACCCTGGTGTCTGCGTTACTCTATGCCATTCTACATTTCAAAGTATGAAGAATGGTAGTTTTAAAGGCAACGAAGAAGAACCCAACAAGAGATCGACCCGCCAGAAGTCCAGAGATCTCTAGACGACAAAGCTTAATAAACAATGGAACCAGAAAGGAGAAGAAATCTCAGCATTCTGCAAATCAACACTCAAGGATGGATCGGTAAAACATCGACATTAGGAAATAACTTCAGAGAGATAAATCCATACATAATATTAATATCAGAACACGGAGTGAATCCAGAAGAAAAAACAAGGAAACAATGAAATTGTTCGATTACACCGTTATAAACGCGAACCCTTCAGGCGAGCGTCATGATGGGACGGCCATAGCAATAAGAGGGCTGAAGTTCAAAGAAGTTAATAATTTGGATGAGGCATACTTGGCCGTAAAAATTGAAAAGGAATTAACGCCAATAATAGTAACCACGGGATACCAAGCACCAACAAGAAATTACCTTCCCCTGCACAATCTATTTAAAATCTTTGGCACAGGTCTCCCAACCATCTTTATGGGAGACCTCAATGCCAGGTGCAGTGCAAATGGATACCGCTACAAAAACAACAGAGGAGCCAACTTAGAAATGATGTAGGGAAGAAACATTTTCAAGAGAATAGGGCCAGACTTTCCAACATATGTCACAGGCAATGCAGCTACAAAACCAGACGTCGTGCTAAGTAGCTTCAATATGCCATACAATATCCACATGCAACCAGTTACCTTTGCATGTAGCGACCATGTTGGAACACATTTGCTCACGAATCAATACCCGATTCAGGTACCGGTACAGGCGAGGAAGGACTACAAGAGAGCAAACTGGGCAGGGTACACACAAGGTCTTAGTAACTTCGTCCCAAAGGATCTCACTGACGCCAACCTGGAAGATATTGATGAGGAGAACTCAAGATTAACAAGAACGATCATTGAGGCGGACGAAAGATATATACCAAAGACAAGATACCGTACTTTTTTTACATCTTCGATGGACAGAGGAAATGAAAAGAAAGAATAAGGAGCTAAGAGGAATACTAGACCAAATAATTTTTCAGGACCAAATAGAGAGCGATACGAAGAAATCAGAAGACGGAGAGAAGAACTGAGGCATCTCATAGAAGAACAGCAAAGCCACATATGGGATAGCCTATTAGAGAAAATAGACGAAGAAAGAAGATCAAAAGAGAACTGGAGACTAATAAATAGACTTAAAGGCAAACCCCCGAGAGAAAAAATAACAATTAAGAATGAACGGAGAGAAAAGATCCAAGAAGAGAGGACCACAGAAGAACTTTTTCGTAATCACTGGAAATTAGTGTTCTCCATAACACCAGAGGAGGACGAAGACTTCAATCCAGAGGTAGACGAAATGGTCCACACACTCTTGCGAGAAAACATAAACAAGATCACTCCAACACCAAGTGTAGAGCGAGAGGGGGAAGAAATTCTAGGACCAGGGGTCTACATAACAACGGAACAGATCAAAGGCGTAATGCAATCATTCAAACAGAAAGCGCCAGGCCCCTCAGGAATAACCAGAATTAATCTTACCAAGGCACCTAACATAATCATCAGAGCATTAAAGAATAGTTTTAACGCGTGCTTAAACACAGGTTACTTCCCTGATAGCTATAAACTAGCGGAAATGATATTCGTCCCAAAGCCAGGAAAACCACCAAACCACCTCAGCAGTTACCGGCCAATATCGCTATTGAACTTTATAAGCAAAGTCTTCGAGAAAATCCTTAACAGAAGACTAAAAGAATATCTTGAAGAAAATGACCTTTATAATGATTATTAGTTCGGATTCAAAAGAGGCAGAGACACCACAATGGTACTTGGCATAATAACAGAGAAAATAGCAAAGGCCAAAGCAGAGAATAACTACATCGATCTGGTCCTGAGAGATGTAGAAAAACCATTCGACAAAGTCTGGGTCAGACGAATGCAATATAAGATCTTAATTCTCCAGATGAATAGCAATTTGGAGAGAATTCTTTGCGATTATGTCACAGACAGAAGAGCATATGTGAAGATCAATGGTTATTCAGGACCACAATTCGAATTGGAAGCTGGCCTCCCGCAGGGGGGCTGTCTCAGCCCCACGCTGTATTCAATATACATAGCAGACCTGCCACCACCAATAATGCTTGGTTGCCTAAATATACAATTAGCGGACGACATAAGCCAACTCGTCGTCACTCCGTACAGGAACGTACGCTTTCAGGAAAGGACAACAGCTTTAGAAATCAGCAACATCAACAACTACGAAAGAGATTGGAAGATAAGGACGAACAGGAGGAAATTTACAATAATCCCAATCTCCAGAAACTAAACTGCTAAAATTGTAGTTGAAGATCAGAACTACAAATATAATAGTGAGGGCAAAGTGCTAGGACTCAGAATAACAAAAAGAGGCTACAAACAACATATAACGGAGAGGAAGAACAAGGCGATTACGATGCCTAACCTACTGTACAATCTAATAGGGTTAGGCATGAAAAATAATAGAAAAATCTATCTTGCACTAGGAAGAGAGGTACTACTATACCCGCCAACTCTTACCAACGGTGAAACAAGGACCAAAAAATTGGAACTCCAGAGAATACGAAATAAAGCTCTCTACCTAATCACCAACACTCGTAGGAGAGAGATGAAAAGACTACAGGATCTACACCAAGAAGCACGATTAGAAACGCTCAATATCAACATCAGGAACAGAGCGGAGAAAATACGGAGGAAGATAGACGATCTACCTCCGATATTTGCAGAGCGCACGAACACCAGAGCTGGAGTCCCCTTTAACACTCGATCTCCTAGGGGCAGACAACAGCTGAGAATCGAGGAGGTTCCCATGTTTACTTAAGTAGAAATTCAAAAAGAGAGAAGGAACGAGCATAACGATAAAGATATTTACACGACTATATACAAACCCAACCAACGAAATAACCAACCAAGACACCAGATTGATACCCTAATAAGACAACCGAATTTAAACAACCTAAGTAGAAAGAAACAACCGACTAAGAAGACAGCACAGATCAAAAGTGTAAACAGTAATAATGCGAACAAAATGAACTAAAAGTGTAATGAGTGAACTATATTAAAAAAAATTTAAAAAATGATAGTGAAGTGAAAGTTAAGAGTAAAACAGAAATAAAATAAACATAGTAAACTAAAAGTGTAATAAGTGAACTATAGTATTAAAAAGTTTAACAAAGTGAAACTTAAGTGAAAAAGTGATAACAACAAGAGAAAGTGAAACAAAGTAAGGAAAGTAAAAACAAGCAACATAACAATACATAAACAAAGCTCAGAGATAAGATAACTCAAAACGGCATGAATGCTACAATAAACACATAAATGAAAGATGAAGAGAATAAGGGAACAGAGATTAGGCGGTCCTCCCGTTTCTGGATGAGGAACATAGGTGCTAAAGTGTGAGAAAGGAAGTAAACATGATGAATGATGAGTAAATGCATAACGGTGGTTCGGAATCCACGTTAATCAGCAGGTTCCCCTTGTCCCTCGGGCAAGGGTATTCCACCCCTACCACCTTTGACTACCGAGGTTGCTCAATCTGCCTCCTCACCAATCTGTCCTCTTTTAACTCAAAACTTTCCGTCTCCCACAGCTATAAACCCTCTTCTAAAGCTTGTTCCGGACTTCCCATTAAGCACTTCACTATCGGTTCACTTGAACTGAGAGTCAGAACTGTGGGGAGTTTCTCCAGGAGCAAGACGGCCGCGGGCCTCCTCCTCTTTTGTGCCCCCCCCCCGATCGTGGGAGGGGTACAGAGGGGAGGAGTAACGGCGAGCCGTACATTTTCTCCCCCCTAAAAAAAATATATATATATATACGAGTATACTGCCTGGCCAAAATAAAGGTCGTTCACTGAGTTTTGATACATTGTATGTTTTTTGCCACTAATTTGTTTCAGAATCCTTTAGTTTAGAGTAAAGCTATATGGCAACATTCAGTAGTGTCTCTGACGTAGCAACCATCTGGTATAGATGTTATAACTGTCCTAATTTTTACAGGAGTTGCAAGAATGAATGTGTCAAATCAACACGTGATATCTCTACAGCAACAGGCATAGGCATGAGGACTATACAATGAACAATTGCACGCTGGAAACAAGATGGCGAAGCCGGTTCATCGCGTAGCAAATGTGGTAGGCATCAAATTCTTGACGAAAGAGACAGGCGCTCCTTGAAGCGTTTGGTCAAGAAAAATCGGCGTTTCTCGCAGTAGCAGTTAACCCGCATGTTCTGTGAATGTCCACAAACTATTTCGACGAGAACTATGCGTCGTGAACTGATACAAATGCATGTAGGTAGCTGTGCCTCAATCAGGAAGCCACTTGTGACTGCAACAAATCGAAAAAAAAGCTTCAATTCGTCAAATAACATAAAAACTGGAGTGTAGAGGATTGGAAACGTGTCATGTGGTCCGATGAATCTAGGTTTACCCTCTTTCAGAGTGATGCGCACATTAGACTATGGCGACAACCTCATGAATCATTGGATCTATCACGCATTGTCCCCTCCGTGCAGGCATCTGGAGGCAGTGTGATGGTCTGGGGCTGTTTTACCTGGTCTGAACATGGATCTGTAACCCTCTGCATCAATAAGCTGAAGTCCCGCGAGTATTTGCAGATCCTGGACGATCAAGTTCACCCCTCAATGGACTCCTTTTTCCCTAATGGCAATTGAATGTTTCAGAACGATAACGCCTGCATCCACCGGTCTAACATCGTCAAAGATTGGCTCACCCAGCATGAGGGATCATTTGGGCATATTACGTGGCCACCACAGTTCCCAGATTTAAATCCCATAGAGAATTTATGGGATAAGCTTGAGAGGGACTTGCGTGTCTCATCGCCTCTTCCATCATCATTGAACGATTTGGGTCATCGGCTGTCGGAATTGTGGCCGAAATTGAAGCTACAGAAGATGCAAAAGCTTGTAGAATCAATGCCAGATGGGATGAGTGCTTTAATTCTATCGAGAGGAGGTCCAATAGCTTATTAAATAATTATTACACTGAATGACTTTTATTTTGGCAGGCAGTATAAATATATATATATATATATATATATATATATATATATATATATATATATATATATATATATATCACTCAAAACCGAAGCGTAATAGCGCCATTTTCTTTTCTCGACTTTAAAGCGCAATAGCAGCGAGGCTGTCTCATGCAGATAGTTTGTAAAGAAAGTGGTGAAACTGGTTGAAGTGAAAATGCGTTGAATACATAGTCTCAGATCCTCCTCTAAGCATTGAGGCAGGTAGGGCACACAAACTTAGAGATGTCGCCTAAGATCCGCTTGCGGGTGAATCCAAGTCATCGATAACAATCTGGGTCTTCCGCTGAGAACCAAAGGCCAGCACCCCCCCTTCCCTCCACCATCCCCTCAAGGGGATGTCAATTTTGGCTGGGGGCGATGCTGCAGCTGACATCTGAAGGATTGAGTGCCATCCTGTCTCAACCCGGGCAGGAGGATCGGTGTGTATATATCTTCCACTTCCTCAACTTCCATCTCCTTCTTTACATCTTCCAAAAATCACACGGCTGATGCCCTCGTTGGTGCTCGCTTATAGAAGTCCGCGGGTCACCCAGGGTGACCTTTGAAAGTTAGGATGCCCTTCTGATTTACCTTTTTCCTAAGGGGAGCACCTCTCCCCACCCCCCAGGAAAGTTTCATTCAATGTCCAGAGTCGTCTCAACCGCGGCTGTACAGGCAAATCGCGTAATCCAACGGCGGCATATTCCTGTAGTTGAGAAAAAACAGACGTAGGGTAAAGTAAATAGGAATAAATGGAGAAATGCCAATGATGGAAAGAGGGAAGAGGATTTAAGTAGTTTTAAAAGAAATACATTGACTCCTAAAAATTAAAGAGAGGGGGGGAGGGGATGTTATTTTTCATGACCATCTCTCCAGTTGCCACGCCCGAGAATGACCAGCTCCCAGTTGCTACACACGAGGGTAAACATCTTCCCAGTTGCCACTCACGAAGGTGAACATATCCCCAGTTGCCACACACAAGGATGACTATGTCTCCCGTTGCCATACAAAAGGGGGACCATCTCCCCAGTTTCGTATAAAAAAGGCAACCATCTCCCCAGTTGTCAAGCACGAGAATGACCAGCTCCTAGTTGCCACACACGAGGGTGAACATCTCCCCCAATTGCCACACACAAGGGTGATCATTTCCCCCATTGCCTCACACAAGGGTGACCATCTCCGCAGTTTCCACATAGAAGGGGGACCATCTCCCCAGTTGCCCCAAACAAAGGTGACCATCTCCCCAGTTGCCACATACGAGAATGACCAGCTACCAGTTGCTACGTACAAGGGTGAACATATTCCCAGTTGCCACATACGAAGGTGAACATCTCCCCAGTTGCCGCACACAAGGGGACCATTTCCACAGTTGCCACAAACAAAGGTGACCATCTCCAGAATTGTCAAGCACGAGAATGACCAGCTCCCAGTTGCCACACACGAAGGTGACCTTCTCCCCAGTTGCCACACACAAGGGTGACCATCTCCCTCGTTGCCACACACAAGTGGGGCCATGTCCCAAGTTGCCACAAACAAAGGTGATCATCTCCCCTTTGCCACGCACGAGAATGACCATATCCCAGTTGCCCCACACGAGGATGACCATCCACCCAGTTGCCACACACGAGGGTGAACATCTCCCCAGTTGCCACACACAAGGGTGACCATTTCTCCCGTTACCACGCACAAAAATGACCATCTCACCAATTGCCACATACGAGTGATCATCTCGCCAGTTGCCACACACGAGAGTGACTATATACCCAGTTGCCACACTCGTGAGTGACCATCTCTCCAGTTGCTACATACCAGAGTCGCCATCTCTCTAGGCTTACTATCTTGCCAGTTTTCACCTTAATAGAAAGTGGTAAAAACCGTAGTTAATCTAGAATCCGATAAAGGAGGAAACAAATTGCTATCGAAACCAGGATTTGTGCCCTGCCGTTTTAGACTCACGTAATCCTGTGAATTGTTGACTCTCTCGCGGCGCTCAATCCTCCGTCTTCAAGGGTAAATGGCAAATTGAGGTTGTTTCTTCATATTGTCCTCAATCAATTTTCAAACTCAACATAGGAAAAAATGCAAATAGAAATAAACGAAATAATAATTTGTTGTGATTTACCACCGAACTTTACTCATTTTGAAGCCTTTTATTTTCCAGCGGGAGACCTACTAATTAAGGTGTGATCCGAACCACGGGTATCTATAGCTTATCGCAGTACTTGTTTAAGCCAGATCCACCCTACCCTCACAACCTACAGGGGAGATCAATTACACTACATTCAATACATAAAGGCTCTGTGTATATGTGGCAATAGTGTGGTAATATTGGGTGATTTTAATACCCCGAGGAGGGTTCAGAGATCCATCCTGATGTGCTCTGGACGAGTGGGAATGAATTAAGAAATTTACACTACCGTATATAAATACACATACATACATGTAAATATCCACTCCTACATACGTGTGCATATAAATAAATGCACAGCGTGTATGCATACTGGCATGGTAAACAAGTCCTCTGAGAATGTTTCCTTTTGATTCCCCTCTTTGTTTCGTTTTAAAGCGTTTCCTTGTTTCCTTTGTTGCTTTCGTGTGATTTATTGTTCCCTTTTGGTGATTTATGGTTCCCTCCTTGATATTTCTGGTTTTCTTTTGTTTCCTTCACCAAATTTCCTGTTTCCTTTGTTTCTTCTGTGTATTTTCTTCTTTCCTTATGGTAATTTCTTGTTTCTCTTCCGCCCCATAATCCGCGATTTCTCATTTTCCCTTTTGTCCCTGCAGGTAGCCCGCTTTCACACTCTCACCCGCCACCACTCTATCTAATTCTAACACAATCATCTTTAAATACGGCGTGAAATGAACTTTCACCATTGGACAGTAACCTCGTGAAAGGGTGTGAGTGTGGAGGTGTGAATGTGTGTTACCTTTCGATTGGCTGGAAGCTCAGAAATGAGCGAGGGGTCGTTGGATCACGTCTTTGTTTTCAACTTTAACCGTGTTACTTTTTATCTTCGGGGTTGTTTCGGTTGTTGTTTGAGGTTGTCCTTGTGTTGTTTTTTACCGTCGTTTGTTTTTAGATCTTTGTTTGTTTTCGGTGTTTGGTTTTGTATTTGGTTCCTCGTTTTTCGGGGTTGGGAATCTTTTTTATTATTATTTTAGAAAGTTTAAGTCAGCTTTAATTTTTGATTTATTATCATCATCATCATCACTAATTCTTATAATTTAAGAAGGGGATTTTTTTGAGTATTTAAATAATAATTTCATCTTAGTTTGGTTATGACTTATGTTTTTTTTATCAAAGTTATTTCTAATAATTCTTTTATAATATCAAAAACCAAAATGGTGAAGTTCAGAAATAAATATAAGTATCGAAATTTTGTGAATTTTTTAAACCCCAAAGAATTACAAAAGGTTCAGAAAAATTATTTTTATATATCTTCTATAACTCTATATTTTAGCAACGTGATATTTTGAAAGGAGGAAAATTTAAGAAGGGGATTTTTTGAGTATTTGAATAATAATAATTTCATCTTAGTTTGGTTATGACTTATGTTTTGTTTTAGCAAAGTTATTTCTAATAATTCTTTTATATCAAAAAATAAAATGGTGAAGTTCAGAAATAAATATAAGTATCGAAATTTTGTGAACTTTTTAAACCCCAAAGAATTACAAATGGTGAAGTTCAGAAAATTTATTTTCATATATCTTCTTCTATAACTATATTTTAGCAACGTGATATTTTGAATTATTAAATTTTAATCTTAGTAGCGAAGCCATTGTCTGCTTACATTATACTTTCATTTTTACAAATATTTTGTTCTCTTTGAAAAATCGGTTTAAATTTTTATTTCATCGCAACGTTTCGTCAATTTATATTTGTCATCTTCAGTCATCCTAAAATGGGATAACCCTCACTTCACTATTATGGACAATGAGCAGAAGGAGGAGGTGAGTGTGTTTCTTGTGAAAACGTACAATCTTCGTCAGGATATAAAAAATGGTACACTATGTGGCCTTTGGGGTTTTTGTGGGAGGAAAAAAATGTATGCTTAATATGCAGGTGGCTCATGATCCTTCTCAATTCTATCATGAGGCACCTACACATTAAACAACCCTTTTTTCCTAAAAAAAAGCACTTAAAGGCCTCTTACTGTACCACATTATTATGTCCTGACGAAGACCGCACGCCTTCACACATTGGTTTCTATATAAATCACGTAAAACGCACACACACCTTATACATGGAAAATCGAGAGCATCCATTCAACCTCAGCGCTTTAGACAGATCCTAATCGAGCAAAATCTCAAAATCTTAGAAGCGGCAAAAGTAAATAAACCCATAAAAATTTAATGAAATTCAACAAAAAATCCTTAATAATTCTGCGACCAAGTATATACATATATACATCCAAGATCATATTAAATAATATTTTAGTTATATTTCTACATTTTCTCCGTTTTTGTTAAAACACACACACACACACACACACACACACACACACACACACACACACACACACACACACACACACACACCTTCTCATTGTTATTAATAGCGAAGTGAGTGTTATTCCATTTTAGGATGACTGAAGATGACAAATATAAATTGACGAAACGTTGCGATGAAATACAAATCGAAACCAATTTTCCAAAGACAAGAAAATATTGTGGAAACGTAAGTATAATGTAAATAATAATGAGTATTATCAATATTTCTGGCGTTGGGATCTGGTGCGAAAGTTTGTACTGAAACACTGAAACGTGTTTCTTGTGAAAACTGTACCAGAACGTTCTTGCCCATTTTGGTGCAGGTTTTCTTATTTTCTAAACTCTTAGGTTTTTACTGTTTGTTCTCAGTTTAGGAAGAATTCTTTATCTTGAATCTCAGTCGTGGAAGAGGTTTTATCTGGAGTCTCAAATTAAAAAATAAAACAAGTTGAATATAGTTGTTTGGAGTTTAGTTATAGCACCTATAATCCTCTCTATCTAGGCAATTCCTCTCTTTATCATTTCTGGCTACATTCCCTCTCCAAAATAAGGTCTTATTTCCCCAACTCGAGGGGTTTAGGGGAAGATTTTTTCATTTATTTTTTTTTATTTCCATGATTGTTCTACCGGGTACCTTCACTCTTCTCATATGTTTGGGGTCTATCACAACAGTGTTGGGAAGTGCTTATGGAAAGTACTGGAGAAGAATGTTAAGTCGAGCGACCAAGTCCATTTTTTCTCAAATATTTAGGGCGTAAACCATCGATGACGTCTCCTGCAGAAAGTTTGTATTGAGAGATCCTCCGCAAATAAAGTGGCGATAGAAAAAGTAAAAATGTGTGAAGATAGCCACAGATTCTCATACAGACATTGTAGCCGGGAGAGAACGCATCGACAAATGTTGGGGCCGGGAGGGAATGCATTTCTCCATAGGTAAGCAGGAGAACAAACAGATCCAAGACATCCGATTGGCTTCTAGACAGAAGGGCGTTAAGAGTAATCGGATTGCACATGCCTATAACCACTTTAATGTGGCAAACTACATGAATAAATACAAGCCTCATATACAAGAAGATTGAAAGGAGGGCGTTCTCTTTACAGACAACCTACAAGCATTACTACCCTCACTACAGTAGTGGTAAACATGAAATCAACCGAAAAAATGCAAACAAAGAGGAGAAGATAAACTCAGATAAAAGTAGTTCCCACCGCTTTCCAAAATTATCCTTCCACTCAAAACTACACATACACATTAATGCAAACGCACATGTAACCAACACGTTATGTTACTATGTTAAATCGTTGTCAACATTGATCGAAACCTGGAAAGAATTGTGTAATCGGAATGTTGTTTTTTTCATTATGGTCAAAATCAATTAGACTAAAAATACCCTCCCCTTCCTTACTTACATATATGCCATAGAATGAGGTAATGGGTAACCATTTATCTGTTTCTTTACGGGAATTTTATTTTTGGGTAATGGGTAAATCTGGTTCTGCCATAACAAGACGATTCTCTCTGAACATGACCTTCTTGCACGGACAATAGAGTATTAGCCGAACATTGCGATTGTGATAGAACTTGACGATTCTGGCGAACGACGAAGATTCCGGCAAAAGAAGAAAATTCTGGCAAACAACGAAGATTCTGGCAAAGGAAGAAGGTTTTTGCAAATAACGAAGATTCCGACAAAAGAAGAAGATTCTGTCAGAACATAAGGATACTAGCAAAAGGCGAGAAATCTGGCGGAACGCGGGGATAATAGTAAAATATGAGGATTCTCGCAGAACGCAGGATACTGGCAAAATAAGACGATTCTTGTATAACACAGGGATTTCACCTGATCAAAAAAACATTAGCTGAGCACGATTTTGTCAGAACACGAAGATACTGGAGAAAGACGAGACTTCTGGCAAAACACAGGGATTTTCTGGTGGAACAAGAGGATGTGGACGGAACTCGAGGATTAAATAGAACTCGGGGTTAATAAAATCATAAGAATTAGAGTTTGACAAAAACCACCTTGTCCACCCAAGGTAGACATCACCCTCGTTCGTATCTAATTGTCCCGTGTATTCTCACAAAGAGGGGGGACCAATTCTACATTCCACCCATGTTTTGTATTGCGTGATTTATTCTTAAATATGGCCATGACAAGAAATCTTCTGATAACTCGGTCTATTTATATTTTATTCGAACTTCATTTATTATTACAACTTATGAACCGATTTTCGAAACCATTCTACAGCTGATATACGAGATGAGTTTTAACCAGTTATTTTTTTCTATTCCACTCTATCCGTGGAATGTGGAACCAACCTTCTGCAGCATGGTAGCTGGCCTTCAACGACCTTGTCAAAGAAAGCTTGATTTCATATTAAAAATACCCCAAAACATTCACTTCCGAACCCCACATTTATAAAAATAGCATTAAAGGAAAGCAAAAAAACTATAAACAAGTATAAATAATAATTAATAAGCAATAAAATAAGAAAACAAAACAAAGAGGGCACCAAAACCATTACTAATTTTTGGCCAAAGCCATGGATAAATATTTCAAAAATATAGAAGTAAGAATATGGAATTTAGGAGTGTTTATGAAAATTCTAACAAAGGAAATTTCGGACATTTCTGTAAAATTACAAATCTAGATTTTATAAATCTTGTCAGAATTTTAAAACTTATTTTTTTAATACTCTTAGCACCTATGTTCTAGATTCTATAATTGTGTAAGAATTCTTAACCTATTTTTAGAATATTTTTGTTAAGTAAAAACAGGCAAGTATAATCTCAAAAGCTTAAAACAATAAAAAACTAATGTAATTACCAAAAAATATTTTTGTTGGGTATAATAAAAGAGTGTTTGTTACTTTGCTGGTGGTAACTTTTCTTTTATAATTTTCTCCTGGCTGTGCAGCATTGCGTTTGTTTCCATCACTCCGTGTTTAGCATTTGACTTAATGTTTTTGTTTTCTACTCCATTTAACTTGATGTGTTTGTTTTCCATTCCATTTGACTCGATGTTTTTGTTTTTGACTCCATTTGACTTGATGTTTTTGCTTTGCGCTCCATTTTACTTAATGACTTAGTTTTCCAATCCATTTGACTTGATGTTTTTGCATTTCATTTGACTAAATGCTTTTGCTTTCCACTCCACGTGACTCGATGTTTTTGTTTTGCACTCCATTTGACTAAATACTTTTGTTTTCCATTTGATTTAACTCGATTGGATATTTTCTATCCATTTGACATTTTTTTCTCTCCACTCCATTTAACTTTATGTCTTTGTTTTCCATTCCATTTGACTTGATTTTTTGTTTTTCACTCCATTTGACTTGAAGTTTTTATTATCCACTCTATTAAACTTTATGTCTTTGTTTTCCATTCTATTTGACTTGCTTTTTTTCCACTCCATTTGACTAAATAATTTTGTTTATCACTCCATTTGAGTCGATGCTTTTGTTTTCCCATTCCATTTGGCTTGATGTTTTTGTTTTCCCCTCTATTTAAATTGATGGGTTGTTTTTCCTCTTCATTATGTCAGAGAATCTGAAAGGAACGCTGAAGCAAGAAAACCGGAGTTTTTAATGATTTGTGTGAGTTGCGATACCAAGTTGTTTTTGATAATGGTAAAATGATTGACTTTGTGATACTACAATTTCAACACGAAATAAATATAATACGCATCATTTATATTACTCATAAAAACAATAAATAGGCCAAATTAGAAGAACCTCGAAGAATTTCATTGCCATAATTGAAAGATGCAAAACAAAAACTACGCTAATTATTCAAATAATTTAAAATAGGGTCTTTGGGGACGAGGAAGGTAAAATATTTTGTGATGCAGAACTAAAAACGTAATTTATCACTGATGTTTTATGATCCTAGGATCCTCAAAAGTTGAACAAGGTAACTATTTGAAGAATAACTCATGCAGATCGAGAACATGAATTAGACCTCACCGCAACTAATCAACATAAAAAAATATTCCAAAAGTAAGCAATATTTTTTTAATAGCTTTTCATGAGTCAACTGGTTCTACTGATTCAGAACAGGTATTAGGTTTTGTTCGTACCACATCTGAGGAATTTTATTTATATGAAGAATTACTCATTTTGGGTACCATCATGAGGAAGACACGAGTAACCAACAATTTTAATAATTTCATCGATAAATGTTTGGAACAAGGACTAAAGTGTACCAAGTTCGTGAGTGCATGTACGGAGAGTACACCTTCTATGACAGGAAAGCATAAAATATTTATTTCACATCTTAAACCCCCACCCCCCGTCCCTCCGAATCAGATGCCTTTATTATGTGCCAAATCTGGCATTTTAAATATTTGGGAAATTTATAACTACATATTGTGAACTACATTCGAGCAAATGCAATGCGGCATTGACAATTTTGCACCTACTCATTATAGGCATTCGTACTCGAATGTGTGATGGTCATCGCAAGGACAAGCATTAATAAGACTTTTTCGTTATGAGAAAAAATAATTCAGTTTTTTAAGGAAAAGAACCAATATTGGAAATTATAAGGTTACAAAAAAACGATAGAAATGTCGCGTTTCGGTGTAATATAATGACCATGCAAGATGAGTTGAACATTTCATCGTAAGGTTCAAATAAATATATATAAGACATATTGCAAGAAAAAAAACCCGCTTCCTGCTCGTTCGAAAATTTCTGAAAAAAACTTTCTTGAGCTAGCAAAGCAATTGATGAGGAGGAGTATCTCTGCAAAATCTCTTGAAGGATACAAATGCGTTGTAGACTCATAAATAAAAGAATACAGTGAGAGGTTAAAGGATTTTTAAAAGGATGGTATCGTTATATGAAAGAAGCACTTCAATCTCACTTAATTGATTTATCCTATTCATCAAAAGAGCTGCAGAAGGTGTTAATTTAGCTATATGAAAATAATATTTTGGCCACTTAGTTTCATAGGAAGAAAATTATAAATGAACTAAAAAAATATGGAAGAATATCCTCGCCCCCAGGAACATGCAGGAAGAAGTCTTTCTGGCTTCTCTACAAATTATCTTTGTGAATACATATTTACATAACAAACATAAATTTATACTTCTTTAAAGGCCCAAATGACATAATCACCTGAAACTCTTTGAGAGCCTAAATAAAGTACTCATCGTAAACTCTTAGGGCCAAAATGGCTTACTCACCTGAAACTTTTGAGGGCCCAAATGACATATTCTCCTGAAACTCTTTGAGAGCCTAAATAAAGTACTCATCTGAAACTCTGAAGGCCCAAATGACTTACTCACCTGCAACATTTGAGGGCCCAAATGACATACTCTACTGAAACTCTTTGAGAGCCTAAATAAAGTACTCATCTGAAACTCTTAGGGCTCAAATGGCTTACTCACCTGAAACTTTTGAGGGCCCAAATGACATATTCTCCTGAAACTTTTTGAGAGTCTAAATAAAGTACTCATCTGAAACTCTGAAGGCTCAACTGGCTTACTCACCTGAAACTTTTGAGGGCCCAAATGACACTAGCCGGGAAAACTTTGAAGACTTGCGCCGTCGTCTTCCACACTCCCCTGTCCCTCCAATTCGCTTGCGCTTGAGGGTAAAGCGTATATATATATATATATATATATATATATATATATATATATATATATATATATATATATATACATATATATATATATATATATATATATATATATATATATATATATACATATATATATATATATATATATATATATATAAAAATTGATCCCCTTTTATTATATATATATTAAAATTATATTTTGGGGTATTGTTCTTTATATATCCTTTGAACTACAACTTGGCCAGCTATTAGTCAAAACACGGTCAACCGTAAACCGCACTCTTTATTAATCGCCCCAGAACATATCTCAAGCGGCCTTTGGTCAGCTGTCTGCCCGTGATTGTGTACGGCTCTGTGCGCCGATCTAGTCTATACAGGCATACCTCGACAGGCGTTAACATCTTGATTTAATAATACTGTTAATGATAAGAATTTCGTATGGGTTCAAAACCACACTCCTTCACGGAGTGCCTATCTATCAACTAAGAAAAAGCCTGAGTGAGGAGTTGGTCTTCAAGTCAGGCAAAGTGCAACCATGTATGATACAGACTACTACAAAAATTAGAAAATATGGGAAGTATGCAGAGCATTTGGTTCCCAGAAGTTGAGATACGGCCAATGAGGAAGAAATATAGGAGCGATTTGTGGTATTTAAGGTCATATATATAAAAAGGAAGTTTAAGGTTATTCTGTATAGAAAGAGGAGATAGTGAAGTTCTCGAAGAATACATGCTGCAAAGGTTTGAACTAGTTGGAAAGGTAGAAGAGTGGTAGCTTGTGATTCAATGAGAGTGGAGTTGCATTACTCAAGGCGGAAGGTGATGATGTTATCCATCGTAACCTGAAAGCTGTTGTTAAATGTGAGCAAGTGCGGGGCAGATGACGGAGAAAGCAGAGAGAAGATTTGCAGACAGCGAAATGATTTTTGAGAGATAACTATCAAAGGTGAAGCCAAGATTTTTTACAATACCAGAAAAAAAGGGAGGCGTCAAGGTTATGGTAGGGAGCGAGAGATTTGCAGCGAGCTCAAATGCACTAGAGATACAACTACAAATTTCTACAAGTTTGATAGAGAAAGGAAAAAATAACACTTCCTACGAAAGTTTACAATCAAAATGTATTCATACCATGTACAATTTGAACACATTGCTTAATGACACACATGAAACTATTATTATAGTTTGGGATTAGGTTAAACGAACTTGGGCTGGAATTTTATCCCACTCGTCTTTGCACAACTTATATTCATCGATGTTTATTGGGTGTCTCGCAAGGAGGCAGATCTTCAGTTGATGCAAAAATTTTCTAAGGGGTCGAGGTGTGTTTGGCGTCTTTGTCGTGGTGTCAAATACCATTCTTGTTCTTAGTCCAAACTTGCGAGCATCGCTCTTCAGATAATCTTCAAGAATCTGTTTGCAGTATTCTTTATTTGTCTTTCCGCTGTTTCATAACATAATAAATCCACTTGCATGTTTTACTGTGGGAAGTGGTTTTGGCAGTCTAGCCTCATCATATTTACACTAAACATACCGGACATCTTTTGAGCTGAACAATTCAATCTTCCTTTCATCTGACCATCGCACATGGCTCCCCCCAGATGATCGTTGCATCTCCACATAATCCAACATAATGGACACTTTTCAAACATCCACACATTCCCTTCCTAACTGATAGTTCATCTCCTTCTAGTTATCTGAGGGCTATTTTTAACAGATCTAAGGACCCCCTCGAAGCGTACGGAGTGTATATTTCCGAGGAAGAGAAAATCGAGACAGATTTTCAGTTGTTTCTAATTTACTAAAACTTTGTATTACTGAATGCACTGTAGATTTATGGACATTTAGTTCTTCATAAGTCTTCTTGTAGCTCATCTTATGTAGATTTGAATTTCGTAATTATTCTTGATTTGATGTCAAGAAGAGGGTTTACAATCTTCCGCCATGATGATCACTTATAGAAAAAGGTTGTCGAGTAGAAAAGGTTATTTGGACGTTCTAGATTATTCCTGACTAGTCCAAATTATAAAAAAAAGGTTCCAAAAACTACTCGTGCAGTTTTGAAAATGTCATAATTTAAACCATATTAACTAAACCTATGGATGTGAAAATATATATAGTATAAATACCATAGGTCGGCGCGATAACGAAAAAAATGTATCACGATAACCGATAAATCGATAACGATAACCTTATCGGCGATAACCGATAATCGATAACTGGCGATAAATTTATCGCTCGATAAGGTGATAACCGATAAATCGATAAATCCAAAATTATAATACAATATTGATTAATGACTATATATAGCGTTAGTTTATAATATAATAGTAAGAATATTTAAATACTGTTTCTTAGTTTCTTACCTGGTGAGGCTCTCCTTCATCTCCTCATAGGTTTTGAGGATCCTCCTCCCAGCTCGGACCTACCTATTTCTGCCTCCAAGGCACGCACGGCTTGACCCTGTGCTAAACTGGAACCAAAAACTGAAATTATCGATTATCGCTAGTTTGGAACCAAAAGTATTGGCGATACCGATGAATTGATAAGGCGGGGGAAAAATATCGGGTAACCGATAACCCGATATCGTTATCGCGATAATTTATCGCGGTAACGCCCACCTATGATGAATACCTTTTGGTGGCGAATTTTCGTAAAAAGTGTTATTACTTCATTTGTCTATCAAACATATTGAATTTCTGCACGTGTGTCAATTAATACGTCTGTGACAATGCTTCCAAATTATGTTATGGAATAAACGGTTAAATATTTTTTTATTAGGTTGGGGCATGGATACTTTAAGGAACAAGTGTACCTTTGTTTTGCCATTATTGAATTCCAGAAAGCTGCCCGGAGAGTAAGTTTCTAAGAGTCTCGACAAACGAAACTGGGGAAAAGGAGTAACAAGGAGTAACAAGGAAAGTAAGTACCCTAGGAGACCTTACAGTCCATTCAAAGAGCAGGCACATGGCTGCTCAATTGTTTTGCGTCCCTGAACGGCCGCTTTTCAAGACTTTATCTAGTCTTGACTTGAACTGGTCAACAGATTCACTGTTGACAACTTCCACTAGAAGTGCGTTCCACTTACCGCAGATACTGTAGGTGAAAATATTTCCACACAGATTGCGGTGGTAACGCTTCAGTTCAAGTTTGAAGCCGTGATTGCGCGTTCTGTTCTCACTCAGTGTGAAAATATCCCGGTAGTCAACATTGTCGAACCCTCGAAGTATTTTGAAGACCTCGATGAGCGGACCACGCAGTCTACGGGTTTCCAGTGAGAACAGATCTAACTCCCTTAGTCTATCCTCATAACTTTTATGTCGGATAGAGTGAATCACTTTGGTTGCCCTAGCTTGTACGCGTTCCAATCTCGCGATGTCCTTTCGCAATGAAGGACTCCAAAATTGTACGGCATACTCCAGGTGCGGTCGGACAAGTGGGTTGTACAGGCACAGTACAATCTCCTGGTTCCGATAACCAAACTGGCGCTTAATATAGCCTAGCATCCTTTGAGCCTTTTTCTCCGCCTCAATGCACTGTTTCGAGAACTTGAGGTCACTAGTGATAGTTACACCCAAATCCTTCTCAGTGTCGGTGGATTCAATAGCAGTGCCCTTAAGGATATACTGAGATTAGGGGTTTCTGTGGCCGATATGCATCACTTCGCATTTCCCCACGTTAAAAGGCATTTGCCACGTGTCCGACCACTCCCCAATCTTCCCAAGATCTTCCTGCAGGCGGGCAGTATTTACATCCTTTGCAACGTTCATACCAAGCTTGGTATCGTCGGCAAATTTGGAAATCTTGGCAACCAATTCACCGTCCATGTCGTTGACGTAGATGATGAATAGTAGTGGTCCCAAGACAGAACCTTGAGGCACCCCGCTAGTAACAGGCACCCACTCAGAAGACTGTCCATTTACCACCACCCGTTGCCGTCTACCACTTAGCCAGTTCTCGATCCAGCCGGCTACCTTTCCGTCTATGCCAAGCGCTTGCACTTTCCGGAAAAGGCGGTGGTGTGGTACCTTTTTAAAGGCTTTCTGAAAGTCTAGGTAGACCACATCCACCGCCTTGTCCCGATCGTGCTCACTGAAAAACGAAGTGGAAGAATTCCACAAGGTTCGTCAGGCATGACCGTTGCCTTCGGAAGCCGTGCTGGGAACTCCTCAGTAGCAGGTTTTGACTCTAAATACGACGTCACTTTGTCAACCATGATGCTTTCCATGAGTTTACAGACTATCGAAGTCAGACTGATAGGTCGGTAGTTCGACGGTTGGTTACGGTCTCCTTTCTTGAAGATAGGAGTCACCTCCGCCTCACGCCAGTCTCTAGGAACGCATTTGGTCCGGATTGACATGTTAAAGATAGCGCACAGATGTCGTAATACTTCATCGCACACTTCCTTCAACACTTTAGGTAGAAACCTGTCCGGTCCAGGGGACTTATTCGTCTTTAGGTCAGCGATCTTTTTCTTTATTTCTCCTTCGGTGAAGTCCATTGCCTCTAGCTTTTCCCCCGAGTAGGAATCCGTCGGCTGGAGAATGGGACCACACTCTTCACTAAACACTGAAGAGAAGTAGTCGTTGAGGAGGTTAGCATTTTCTGCATCTGAGTGCTTTAATGTCCCCTCCTCATTCCTCAAAGGGCCAATCGTTCGACGGATTGGTTTACGGCTGTTTACATATCCAAAAAACTCCTTGGGATTCTTTTTACAGAGTCTCGCCACTCAGAGTTCCTCAGACCACTTAGCCGCCCTTATGCTGGACTTCACTCTCCTGGCTAGCCTCCGGTATTCGTCAAAGTCACCCGAGTTCTTCGATTGCCGGTACACATTTCTCTTCTCCCTAAGAAGTTGCCCGATTTCTCGATTAAACCACTTTGGTTGAACAGAAGACCGACGGGGGCATTTCAGAGGGATAAAACGCGATTGAAGACTCATGAATGTGGTTTTGAGACTGTTCCAAGAGTCTTCAACAGCCTCGCACTCTTCTAGCCTCGCGTCAGTCAGTCCCGCGCGTAGACCTGCAAAGTCTGCTCTTCTCAAATCGAGTTTCCTTGATTTACTAGTTGCAGGCTCTGCCTTGGGGACTTTGACTACAAATCTAATTAGTCGGTGGTCACTGCCACCGAGCTCTAAGCCAACAGAGAGGTCCCCAACGATGTCATCCTCAGAGGTGAAAACCAAGTCGAGAATATTGTCTCCTCTCGTTGGCTCTCTCACCATTGAGTGAGGAACTCGTTGTTCGTGAACTCCATGAGTAGTGCGTTCTCGCCACAGGGTTCTCTGGTTTCCCAGTCAACTTGTGTGTTGAAATCACCCATGACGATACACACTCTGTCTTCGACAAGTTCTCCTAGTAGCTGGTACAGATCTCTGTCCTTTTCAACGAGTTGGGCAGGAGGTCTATAAAGCACCAGGGTCCTGTATTTGGCAGGACCTATCTCTAGGTCAACACCTAGTAGTTCATGGTCGGATACGATGTTGCAATCCGTCGAGTTGAGAGTATCCTTGACATACAACATCACACCGACACCCTCTCTGTCTCAAATTTCGTTAGAATTGGCTGAATTGTTACAATGTTATTAAAAAAAAAAGCAAAACGTGGACCGACCGACATAGTGATATGTAGAGTCGCCCGCGCCTAAAAAGTCACAACTTTCTACAAGTTTATTAAAAAGCAGAACTAAATTATATTAAAATATATATTTTTTTAATTAAAATTGCAGGCCTTAACTTTTTGACCACCTCTTTTATGGAATTGGAAAGGCGAAAAAATGGTCACACCCTAATTGCATAATCTAGAATAGCACATTATAGCATAGTATAACATGGCATAGCATATTATAGCAAAACATAGTAGCCAAACATAGTATAGTAAATTATAATATATTATAGTATATGTAGTATAGCATCGCCAAGCATAGTATAGCCTCGCATAGCATATCCTAGTATAGCCTAATATTGTCTAGAATAGTATAACATTTTATAGCATAGCCTATTATAGTCTCTAATAGTAGCCTGGCAAACCTAGCTTACCGTAGGCTAGCATACCATAGTATTACCTCAACTAGCATAATAAAGCCTAGTATAGTATAGACTAGCCTATATTGACTAACATAATAAATCATGCCTAGCCTAGCCTAGCATATTATATAATAGCATAGTATAGTATATCATAGTATAAAGAGTAGATTTTGTCATAGCATAGCCTATCATAGTATGACCTAGCCTATCATCGGATAGCCTAGTCTAGCCTAGCCGAGTTTAGTATAACCAAGTCTAGCCTATAATTCCCTATAATAGTAGAACTTACCATACCATACTCTAGCGTAACTAGCACAGTATAGCCTAGTTTACATAGTATAGTTTAACCTGGCATAGTATGATAAGCCTAGACTAATCTAGCCTAGCCTAGCAGAGAATGTATAGTATGGCCTATCTTAGCCTAGAAACCATAGTAAAGTCTAGCCTAGCATAGACTAGTACAGCCTAGCATATATAGGATAATAAAGCTTACCATAGTATAGCTTATCATAGCCTAGCCTAGAATAGCATAGTATAGCATAGCCTAACCTAGTATAGTTTATAATAATATAACATAGTATTGCCTATCCTATCCTGGCAAGGCCTAGGCTAGCCTAGTCTTGCAAAGCCTAGCATAGTATAGTATATCTACCATATCCTACCTTACCCTAATCTACCTTAGCATAGTATATTATAAGCATAGTATAAATTAGTCTAGTATAGTATAGCCTATCTTAACATAGTATATCCTATCCTATTCTATCATGGCCAATCTTGGCATAGCATATCCAACCATAGTCTATGCTAGCTTAGCATAGTACACTATAATCTAGCCTAGTCTAGCGTAGTACACTCTAGCATAGCATAGCATAACTTTGTATAGCCCAGCCTAGTATATCATAGCATATAATGGCCTAGAATAGCATAGTATACCCTGGAGTAGCCTAGTATAGGCTTGCATATATAGCCTAGCATATTATATAATAGAATAACCTAGCTTAGTACAGCTTATTACCTAGCACAGCGTATCCTAGCCTAGCCTAACTTATCAAAGTATAGCCTAGCCTACCTAGCAGAGTATAACCTAACCTAGCTTAGCGCAGCCTACAATTGTATATTAAAACTTAGTCTAGTCTAGCCTAGCTTTGCTTACACTAGTCTAGTATAGCCTATCTTAGTATACCCTAGCTTAGCCTAGTTCAATGGAACCTAGCCTAGTATATTCTATCCTATCCTAGCCTAGTTAGCATATTCTAGCTTAGATTAGCATAGCTTAGTATAGCATATCCTAGCCTATCTTAACCTACCCTACCCTAGCCTAGTTAGTATAGCATATCATAGTATTGCCTAGCCTAGACTAGACAATTAGATCTTAGCTTAGGGTTGCATAGCATGTATAACATAGCCTAGCCTACCTTAGCAAAGCTTCGCTTATCCTAGCTTGGTATAGCGAAGACTAGCCTAGTGTAGCACAACTTAGTATATCATAGCTTAACCTAGCATACCATAGGGTAGCCTACCTTAGTATAGCCTTTCATGCCATGCCTAGCCTAGTATAGTTTAGCCTAGCCTAGCATAACCTAGCCTAGCATTAACTATCCTTGACATGTATATCTTATACTATACTATTATACCCTAGCCAACCATAGCTTATTATTGTCTATCCTCACATATGTATTATATGCTATCCTATCATAGCATATTATAGTCTAAATTAGCATAGTATATTTTACCCTTATAGATTATATCTTATTATAGCTTAGCCTATAATATCCTATCATAGCATAGCCTATTCTAGGCTTTCCTAGCAGAGTATAGCATATTATAGACTAGTCTAGGCTTTCAGAGTATCGGCAGAAAAGTTATGATGCTATGGCTAAAACAAAATAATTCCCGGGCTAAGCTTGGGAAGACTTTGGCAATTATATCATTTGAAAGAGAATGTAAAACAACATAAGGGTTTCAAATTTCTTTAGAATCCGCAGAATAGTTACAATGTTATCACAAAAACAAAACAAAAAAGCAAAACGGGGACCGACCGACCGACTGACATATGAGATGTATAGTCGCTCGCGACCTGACTCGCACGTGACGAAAAATGTGGAGAAGCGCCGATAAATAGGGTATGTTGGGGATGTTAAAATCTCAATTAATAAGTAAGGTTGTAGAGTGGTTAAAGAGGGTTAAGAAAGTCTCATAACCTATTGATAACGAATCCATTTTAACGAGAGAGGGAGAGATGGAGGCAATAAATAAACTATCGAATCCGCAATAAGGTTCGTCACAAATGGCTTCTCATTCCAATCAACTTAAATTTTTGCAAGTGAGTTCTAGAAATCGATCGAGTGGACCCCATGCCTCGTCCTTTGTGTTCCAGTCACAACAAGTCAATCGCAGGTAGCATCGTTTCTGTTCGATCCACACAAGATTAGATTCTTAGTGGCTTCCTTTATGCCCTAGTCACAATCGAGTCTTTTCTTCACGCTTCCTTTCTATCTCAGTCACACTCCTGTCAATCATTGGTCACTCCCCCACCGTTCAAGTTAATCTTGCGTCGACACTTCGTCACTTCCTTTATGTTATAGTCAGACTCGACTCTCCCCTTGGTCTCTTTCTTTCTGTTCCAGTAAGAAAATTGAATTGACCCTTGGTCGCTTCTTTTTTTGTTCCAATCACGCATTAGTCTATCCTTAGTTGATTCTTTTCTGTTGGAGTGGCACTTCAGTCTACACTTGGTTGCTTCTTTTCTGTTCCAGTCACATTTCAGTCTACGCTTGGTTGATTCCTTTTTGTTACATTCACAATTCAGTCTACCCTTGGATGCTTCTATTCGGTTCCAGTCACACATAACTCTCCCCTCGGTTGCTTCCTTTCTGTTCCAGTCTCAGTTCAGTCTTCTTTTGTTTGCTTCCTTTTGTTACACTCTATTTTGGTTGTTTCCTTTCTGATCCAATCACACTTTAGTCTACGCTTGGTTGCTTCTTTTCTGTTTCAGTCACAGTTCAGTCAACCTTTGGTTTCATCCTTTCTGTTTCAGTCATACTTCAGCCTACCTTTGGTTCATTCCTTTCTGTTCCAGTCACACGTCAGTCTACCATTGGTTGCTTCCTTTCAGTTCTTGTCTCGCTTTAGTCTATCCTTAGTTGCTTTAATTATTTTCCAGTCACATCATTCTACTCTCTGGTGCCTCATTTCTGTTCTATTCACAATTCAGTCTACGCTTGGTTGTTTCCTTTCTTTTCCACTTGCACTTCAGTCTACCGTTGGTTGTTTCCTTTCTGTTATAGTCACACGTCAGTCTACCCTTTGTTGCATCCTTTTTCTTTCAGTCTACTTTTGGCTGCTTTTTTTTCCTGTTCCAGACACACTTCCGCCTACCTTGAGTTGATTCATGAATGTTCCAATCACACTTCAGTCTACATTGGCTGCTTCCTTTCTTTACCAGCCACATTTCAGTCTACCTTTAGTTGTTTCCTTTCTGTTCCAGTCACACTTCAGCCTAAACTTGGTTTCTTCCTTTCTTTTCCACTTACACTTCAGCCTACCCTTGGTTGCTTCCTTTTTGTTCCAGTCACACATCAGTCTACCCTTGGTTTATTTCTTTTCTTTTCCAGTCAAACATCCGTCTACTCTCAGTTGCTTCCTTTCTGTTCAAGTGACAGTTCAGTCTAATTCTCAGTTGTTCCATACATGCATCCACCTACCCTTGATTGATTCCTTTATGTTCCAGTCACACTTCAGTCTACCTTGGTTGCTTCCTTTATTTTTCACTCTCACTTCAGCCTACCCTTGGTTGCTTTGTTTCTGTTCCAGTCACACATCAGTCTACCCTTGGTTTATTGCTTTCTTTTCCATCAAACTTCCGTCTACTTTTAGTTGATTCCTTTCTGTTCCAGTGACTTTTCAGTCTACCATTGGTTGTTTCATTTCTCTTCCAGCAACACTTCAATTTTTTTCGAGTCACATTTCAGTCTACCTTTGGTTGCTTCCTTTCTGTTCAAGTCACAGTTCAGTCTAATTCTGGTTGCTTCATTCTGTTACAGTCGACCTTTCGTTGCTTCTTTTCTGTTCCAGTCACACTTCAGTCAAACCTCGTTTTCTTCCTTTCTGCTTCAGTCACACTTCAGCCTATCCTTAGTTCATTCCTTTATGTTCCAGTGACACTTCAGTCTACCCTTGGTTGCTTCCTTTCAGTTCCAGTCTCACTACAGTCTACATTTGGTTGCTTCCTTTTTGTTCCATACACGCATCCACCTACCCTGAATTGATTGCTTTATGTTCCAATCACACTTCAGTCTACCTTGACTGTTTCTTTTCTGTTCCAGTCACACTTCAGCCTAACCTCGGTTGCTAACTTTGTGTTCCATTCACACATCAGCCAACCTTGGTTGCTTCCTTTCTGTTCCAGTCACAATTCAGCTAATCCTTGGTTAATTCCTTTTTGTTCCACTCACAATTCTGTCTACCATTTGGTTGTTTCTTTTCTGTCCCACTCAGAATTCAGCCTAACCTTAGTTGCTCCATTTCCGTCCCAGTCACACTTCCACCTGTCCTTACTAGATTCTTTTCTGTTCCAGTCACACTTCAGTGTACCCTTTGTTGCTTCTTTTCTGTTCCAGTTGCACTTCATTCTACTCTCGGTTGCTTCCTTTATGTTCCAGACACCCTTCCGCCTATCCTGGGTTGATTCTTTTATGTTCCGTTCACACTTCAGTCTACCTTGGCTGCTTCCTTTCTGTTCCAGTAACAATTCAGTCTAGTTTTGGTTGCTTTATTTCTGTTACAATCACACATCAGTCTACATTTAGTTGCTTCCTTTCTGTTCCACTCAAAAGAAAGGGCTGCTCCAGAGATTTCTAGTATAAAAGAGGAGAGCCAAATAAATGCTGCTCCTGAAAATAATAATATGTTAGGGACCGGCAAAAGCAGTTTTCTTCCAAAAGATCTATTGTTCTCAAAGCCGGTGATAGCCGAAGAACAGTTTGCTTCGGCGACAAGATATCCCGAAATCCATGAAAAATATGCTCGGTTCAATAGTATAAACAGTCGTTTAGATGTTTGCAACCATAACTATTTTCTCCTAAATGATTCAAAATTAATTACTATTCGTTCAATCTTTAATGACATTCCTGTTCATGAATGGATGACATTTGTTGTTGTTCCTATGCACGAGAGACTTGTACAACCGCATGAAAGAAATTCTTTTCCCGAAAAATTAGATGTTTCTGACTGTCTACTATTTTATTTGTTCCACTTTCTCATAGTTTTGGCTAGGTTAAGTTATATTTCTTACGCGATACATTTATCTTCCATTTTCTTTATTGTTTCTGATTCAATTATATTCCCTTACTTCAAGGAAGATTACTCATGTATTGGTTTTCTTCCGTAAAGTTATACTCCTCGCCTCACTCTCTCGTGACCTTGAACGGTATATGTTCGTTCAATCATTTGCACAAGTTTCAAAGCTGAGTCGCTTTCTATTTTAAAAGGAGTCGTGAACACTGACTCTTTCATTCGTCTCTATCCGTCTCTTATCCTTGCTGTATGCACAATTTACGTCATTCTACCCGAATTAATCTCCCGTTACCATCTTCTTTTACTACCATTATCCATGATTATTTCTTGTTACCAAAACTAATAGTTACCTTATTTATTTTTTCTATTCTCATAAACACATTTACTGATAATTCATTATTCCTCACTAATATCATATTTTATATCACCGTTTCCTGTGTTGTTTTTTTAGTTGATTCATTCTCTAATAATTGCCTTTCATATGTTTATTTTAACATGTTTTATTTCAACCACCGTGTTAACTCCAACTCCCATTATTGGAAGTTTATCAGTCGATCTCATTTCTACTTAAGTCAGCATTTTAGTGACTTTGACTCATTCTTTTCCCGCTAACTCGTCCATTTTTCTTAATATTAATGCTATTGACTTTTCTTTCAAAGCTTCGTTTACTTCGAACCACTTTTATTTGTTTGTGTACTATGGCCTTTTCCACCTTCAATACATAACAACGTGTTTGTTGATGATTTTCTTTTTCATTTTTGTTTTATATCTTTAGTTCTTGTTTCCTTAAGATTTGATTCACTTCATTTGTCGAAAACTGATCTCTTACATATATATTTACTCTATATAATATCTTTAATAAATGAATTATTTAATATATAACAACATTTAAACTTTAGTTTTATTGTTTGGCCTCATGAACTAAATTTTAGGTATGGTTATTCTTTTAAGTCTCTTTTCTCGGATGAATTACTCAAATTCTCTTCCTCGATTGGACTACACAACCTTCCCTCTTCTAGAGGTTTGCTAAATTTTGTCGCAAATATCTTATTTTGTTATATATATATATATATATATATATATATATATATATATATATATATATATATATATATATATATATATATATATATAGGTTAAAGGCTTTGCGAATGTCTTCGCAGACCTTAGAGCCCTCAAATTATTTTAAAAACAAAATAATAAAAGAAAAAATAAACTAAAATGACTATTCGGAACGGCTACTACGATTTGTCTAAAAAAAACAACGTATATGCACAGATATCCACTTCCACAACAGCCCTGGCAAAGGACCAGCATGGATCTTTTAGTACCTCTTAGGAAGATACCATGTAACAATAAATATATGTTAGTATTTACTGACCACTTTACTCGCTATAATGAATTGGTAGCGATTCCTGACCAAACAGCTGAAACAGTTGCCAAAGCTCTCGTAGATCGCATCATCAAAACTCACAGCGCACCCGAAGTACTGATCTCAGATAAAGCTGCCAACTTTACTTCATAATTAATGGAAGAAATCTGTAGGTCGTGCAACATAACCAAAGTGCACATAGTCCCCCACCACCACGCCGCAAATGGGTTAGTGGAACGGCAAAATCGGAAAACTTTGAATCTTCTCCGATCAATAGTCGAAATCTCGCCCCATTGGGATGAATGTCTAGCCCTCGCCCAGATTGCCATCAACGGCGCGTATCATGTATCAATTGGAGATACACCCCACTTTGCATTATTTCACTATGACAAACGTTTCCCCTACGATATAATTGACTCGGAGGTCGCTTTGAACCCTGACTAGGGTACACGATCCTACAACACAGACGTCGCAAATGAATTCACAGAATTCGAAGGGAACTAAACCAACAGAATACTCAAATGGAGCACCAACAACACCGATGGACTTCACCCCACGTGCCATCTTCGTCAGGATGCGATGCTATATTAAAAGTATCGTACCCCCAAACACTAATAGGATGGACCCTATAGAATAATGAAAGACTTCGGAAGAAACAGGGTCGAAATCCTCGATCTAAGGGACCTAAAACGCGCAAAACTAGTGAATGGAGATCATCTAAAAATAGGCCCCGAAGCGACCATTTCCAAAAGGAGATGCCGCAATGGTCGATCCGCATATCCCCAAAGAGATTCACCTCCAGTAAAACCCTCCGCGAAGGAACCCGTCTCGTCAGAAGCGAAACAACCTGTTGACCGAACCGACACGTCGAAATCTTGGTACCTTAAATCAATTAAAAGCGATACATCTCAGTCCAACCATCCACCCCGGAAATAGTGAGACCACCTTCACCTTTACAGGAAGAACTCGGAGCAGTAGGTCTGCCACCAACTGAAATAGGTACAAGAACGACGGAACCTCCCGAAGTCCGAGACCTGTCTCTCCCATCACCTCCATCCCCGCCCGATCCACGACCGAAAAGCCGACCCCACATACAAACCATCATTGCCCTCTAAGACTGGTAAAATTCTCCAAAAATATGTTCTCCGAAGGTATAAACCCTATTAAGATAACTGTCATTATTTTATTCTTGATTTTAAATGTTTCAACCTCGCCAAATCCAAATTGACCCCAAATGCTACTTCCAATGGCTAAAGACCCCATTAACGAAACTTAAGCTTATCACTCGAAAGCAAGTCTAGTATTAGAATATCATTGAAAATTTTTTGTTTACTCCCTAATTACCATCTTGTTTAATTAATATGTGTAAAAACTGGTACGTTAAGTTTGTAACATAGAATAGTTAGATGAAACTAGAAGCCGACGTCTCACCTTCATACATTTGCATATAATTCGATAGATAGATAGATAGATAGATAGATAATAGATAGACGGATACGAATGAAACGCTTCGCAGTTCACAAAGCTTAGGTTTTGTTTTCAAAGCTCAGCTCTGATTTGTGTCTCCGTCGCTCGTTTTGAACCCAACTTTGGAATTGATTTTGTAATCGAGACGCGAATAATTAATGGAGGGGGTAAATAACCCCCTTTGAGGGACTAAAATTAGCACCCCACGAATTTAATGATCACTTGTGAGAGTCAAAATTACACCAACCTACGAGGTAATAGGCCTTAATTGGAAAAGGGAATAATAATAATAATAATAATAATAATAATAATAATAATAATAATATCAATACCGCAAAAGAATAAACACACTAACACTAACAATAATAAGAACAATAACAAAAACACTAACAATAATAAGAAGAACAATAAAAAAACACTAACAATAATAAGAAGAACAATAACAAAAATAATAATAAGAAGAACACTAAAAAACAATAATAAGAACAATAACAAAAACACTAACAATAATAAGAAGAACAATCCAAAAATAATAATAAGAAGAACACTAAAAAACAATAATATGAACAACATTAACAAAAACAAAAAACAAAAAACAATAACAATAACACATAAAATAACAACAAACAATAACACTGTTACTATTACTACTACAACTCCTACTGGTACTACTATTCCTACTAATATGTGAGTACCCTCACTCAAAAATGCGACTGCGACGGGTCAATCGCCATTTATCCCCTTGATTGAACCCCCTAACCGGGGCCTTGGCTGAAAAACGATGCCCATATCTATTCAAAAGGCTCGAAAGTCTCGCTCAACCTAACCTAACCTAACCCAACATAACCCAACCTAACATAACCTAAACTAACCTAACCTAACCTAACCCACCCCACCCTGGGCTCCGAATCTCAATGCCTCCGGAACAAAAGTGGCGTGAACGTACTTTGTCCACTGTGGCGTTGTGTTGTTTATCTTGGCACTGTATGGTGTCTATCTAGGTGGAATCCGACGCAAAACAAAGTCAACCCTAATTGAGGCTCTTCTTCCTTTGACTAATCATACCCGATGTGGCTTAACTTTGCTCAACCTGTGGGAAAATGTTTCAGTCGTAGCCTCGATTTGGAGTGTGGAGGTGGGGTAACGTGTGTAAGGGTTTTGATAAAAAAATATCGATTAAATGATAAAATGGATGATTGATCGATCGATCAACTAATATAATGGCTAATTTATCAAGTGGCAACAGTGATTTCCCGTTGCTTGATTGGTTGATTTGCTTCATCGATTGCTCGACTCAAAAGCGAACCATTTTTTGAGTAGGATTGTTACAGGATACAAAAAGGAGGTTATGTAAATAATATTAAACCTTCTCGGTAATGGGTTTGTCCCAGGCGAAATCAATACCCCAGCCGAAAGAGCCTCATCCACGGAAGAGTCCCAAGTACGTTTGGTGGGGGTATGAATGGTATAATCCATTTTGAACTTCTTAACCCAAACCGGACAATCACCAAAGAGGTTTACTGTGCTCCGTTCGACCTTTTACAAGCAGCATTAGAAGAAAAAGGCCATCATTAATCGAGAGAAGAAGAGTTGTGAGCTTTCATCAAGGCAACGCGCGAACTGATGTGACAAGAGTTACAAAAGGATAACAATTTCGATTGGGAACTGATGAGTTATTCTCCATACTCACCCCCAACTCACCCCAACTCACCCCCAACTCACCCCAACTCACGCCCAACTCACCCTGAACTCACCCCAACTCACCCAACTAACCCCCAACTCACCCCCAACTCATCCAACTAACCCCCAACTCACCCCCAACTCACCCAAACTCACCCCAACTCACCTAAACTTACCTCAACTTCTTAGAGCAGGTAAAATTGTTTCAAAAAATTGTTTTAAAAATAACTTGTAAAAATGCCTCGGCCTTTTTAAGTTGTAATAATGTCTAGGCCTTTTTTACGTTATAGCAATGCCGAGGCAATTTTGAGTTGTAATAATGCCTATGCCTTTTTAAAGTTGGAATAATGCCTGTGCCTTTTTTAAGCTATGGTAATGCCTAGGCCTTTATAAACTGTCTTAAATCTGAATCATATTTTAAACTAGTAATAGTAATGCTTAGGCCTTTTTAAAGCTATATTAATAGTAATCTAGTCCTTTTTTTAAGGTTTACTAATTCCTTAGCCTTTTTAAGTTGGTAATGCTTTGTGGCCTGTATAAGCGGATAATGTCTAGGCCAGTGGTTTTAAACTTTTTATGACAGTGGCACCCTAATTGCTATCTAAAGGCAGCCGTGGCACTCCAATGTAAAATAATTTACTTATAAATGCTTAATTGCGTGGAAAGCACTTCAAGATTAACCATGATTGACATTTAATTTAATTTAATCAAAATAAGACATAAAATTTGGAAAATAAATAAAATCTTACCTTTAAAAGTTTAATGGGGAATTTGAGATTGATGATTATAACATAATTCTTTAATAAAGTTGACAAGGCAATTCTCATTTCTTCATTCACTCTTTCCAATATTTCCCTTTTCGTTGTTTTTATGTTGTACAATGCAGAGAAGACTGTTTCAAATTACATTAAAGTGTCGTTAGATTTTTTTATAAAAGTTCACAATACATATTTTTTCCAATTTAGGTATTTCAAAAATGATTTCTTCGTCGCTCTGGCAGCATCCTTAGTTAGCTCTGGTGGCACCCTTAGTTAGCTCTGGTGGCACCCTTAGTTTGCTCTACGGCACCCTTAGTTGGCTCTTGCGGTACCCTTAGTTGGCACTCACAGCCGCCTTAGTTAGCTCTCGCGGCACCGTTAGTAGGCTCTCGCGGCACCCCTGGTTGGCATTCGCGGCACACTATATTGCCTTTTGCGAAACACTTAGTTAGCTCTCGCGGCACACTTATTGGATCAGGCGGCACCCTTAGTTGGCTCACGTGGCACCCTTAGTTTGATCAGACGAAACCCCATAATTGGCTCTCGTGGCACCCTAAGTTGGCTATCGCGGCACCCTTAGTTTGATCAGACGAAACCCATAATTGGCACTCGTGGCACCCTAAGTTGGCTATCGCGGCACCCTTAGTTGGATAATGTGGCACCCTTACATGGTTCTCGTGGCACCCTTAGTTGGCTCTCGCGGCACCCTTAGTAGGCTCTCGCAGCATCCTTAGTTGTCTCCCGCGGCACCCTTAGTTGTCTCTCGCGGCACCCTTAGATGGCTCTCGCGGCACCCTTAGTTAGCTCTCAGGGCACCCTTAGTTGGCTCTAGTGGCAACCTTAGTTGGCTCTCGCGGCACCCTTAATTGCCTCTCACGGCAGCCTTCGTTGGCCCTGGCAGCACCCTTAGTTGGCTCTCGCGGCACCCTTAGTTGGAACAGACGGCACCCTTAGTTGGCTCTCATGGCACCCTTAGTTAGCACCCGCGGCACCCTTAGTTGGCTCTAGTGGCAACCTTAGTTACCTCTCGCGGCACCCTTAATTGCCTCTCGCGGCAGCCTTGGTTGGCCCTGGTGGCACCCTTATTTGGCTCTCGTGGCACCCTTAGTTGGCCCTAGCGGCACCCTATTTGGCTCTCACGGCACCCTTAGTTGGCACCTGAAGCACCATTAGTTGGCTCTCGTGGCACCCTTAATTGGCCCTCCTAGTAACCTTAGTTGGCTCTCACGGCACCCTTAATTGCCTCTCGCGGCACCCTTAGTTGGCTCTCGTGGCATTCTTTGTTGGCTCTCGTGCCACCCTTAGTTAGCTCAGGTGGCACCCTTGGTTGACTGTCTCGAAACCTTTAGTTGGCTCTCTCGAAACCCTTAGTTGGCTCTTGCGGCACCCTTAGTTGTCTCTTGCGGTATCCTTAGTTGGCTCTCGCAGCACCCTTAGTTGGCTCTCTCGGCACCCTTAGTTGGCCTTCGTGGCACCCTAAATTGCCTCTTGCGGCACCCTTGGTTAGCCCTAAGTTGGCTCAGGCGGCCCCCCTAGTTGGCTATCGTGGCGCCCTCAGTTAGTTCTCGCGGCACCCTTAATTGCCTCTTGCGGCACCCTTAGTTGGTTCTCGTGCCACCCTTATTTGGTTCTCGCGGCACCCTTAATTGGCTCTCGTGGTAATCTTGTTGGCTCTTGCGGCACCCTTAATTGCCTTTCTCGGCATACTTGGTTGGCCCTCGCGGCAACCTTAGTTGGCTTTCGCAGCACCCTTAGTTGGGTCTCGCGGCATCTTAGTTGGCTCTCGTGCCACCCTTAGTTAGCTCAGGTGGCACCCTTGGTTGACTGTCTCGAAACCTTTAGTTGGCTCTCTCGAAACCCTTAGTTGGCTCTTGCGGCACCCTTAGTTGGATCTTGCGGTATCCTTAGTTAGCTCTCGCGGCACCCATAGTAGGCTCTCGCATCACCCTTAGTTGTCCTTCCCGGCACCCTTAAGTACCTCTCTCGGCATCCTTGGTTGGCCCTCGCTTCACCCTTAGTTAGCTTTCGCGCCACCCTTAGTTAGCTCTTGCGGCACCATTAGTTGCCTCTTTTAATACCCTTAGCTGGCTCTCGAGGCACCCTTAGTTAGCTCTCGCGGCACCCTTAGTTTTCTTAGGCGGCCTCCTTAGTTAGCTCTCGCGGCACCATTAGTTGGCTGAGGCAACACCCTTAGTTGACTCTCGTGGCACCCTTAGTTGGCACTCTCAGAACTCTTAGTTGGCTCTGTCGGAACTTTTTTTTGGCTTTCTCGGAACCCTCAGTTAGCTCTTGCGGCACCCTTAGTTTGCTCTCGCGGCGCCCTTAATTGACTCTCGCGGCCTCTTTAGTTGGCTCTCGTGGCACCCTTAGTTGGCTCAGGCGGCATTCTCAGTTGGCTTTCTTGGCAACCTTAGTTGGCTCCCGCGGAACCAGTAATTGCCTCTCGCGGCACCCTTGGTTGACCCTCGCGGCACTTTTAGTTGGCTCTCGCGGAACCCTTATTAGCTCAGGCGCAACCCTTAGTTGGCTCATGCGGAACATTTAGTTGGATCCCGTGGCACCGTTAGTTTGCTCTCGTGGCACCCTTAGTTGGCTCAGGCGTCACCCTTAGTTGGCTCTCGTGGCACCCTCAGTTGCCTCTCGCGAAACCCTTAATTGGCTCTCGCGGCATCCTTAGTTGGTTCTCGCGGAAGCCTTAGTTGGCTATCTCGACACCCTTAATTTCCTCTCGCGGCACCCTTATTTGACCCTGTCAGCACCCTTGGTTGACCCTCGCGGGACCCTTAGTTGGCTCTCGTGCACCCTTATTTGGTTCTCGCGGCACCCTTAATTGGCTCTCGTGGTAATCTTGTTGGCTCTTGCGGCACCCTTAATTGCCTCTCTCGGCATACTTGGTTGGCCCTCGCGGCAACCTTAGTTAGCTTTCGCGGCACCCTTAGTTGGGTCTCGCGGCATCTTAGTTGGCTCTCGTGGCACCCTTGGTTGACCCTCGCGGCACCCTTAGTTGGCTCTCGTGGCGCCCTTAGTTGGTTCTCGCGGCACCCTTAATTGCCTCTTGCGGCACCCTTAGTTAGCTCTTGCGGCACACTTAGTTTGCTCTTACGGCACCCTTAGTTGGCTCTCGAGGCACCCTTAGTTGGCTCTCGAGGCACCCTTAGTTGGCTCTCGCGGAACCCTTAGTTAGCTCTCTCAGAACTCTTAGTTGGCTATCTCGGAACCTTTAGTTCGCTCTCTAGGAACCCTTAGTTTGCTCTTGCGGCACCCTTAGTTGGCTATCGTGGCGCCCTCAGTTAGTTCTCGCGGCACCCTTAGTTGGCTCTTGCGGCACCCTTAGTTGGTTCTCGTGCCACCCTTATTTGGTTCTCGCGGCACCCTTAATTGGCTCTCGTGGTAATCTTGTTGGCTCTTGCGGCACCCTTAATTGCCTTTCTCGGCATACTTGGTTGGCCCTCGCGGCAACCTTAGTTGGCTTTCGCAGCACCCTTAGTTGGGTCTCGCGGCATCTTAGTTGGCTCTCGTGCCACCCTTAGTTAGCTCAGGTGGCACCCTTGGTTGACTGTCTCGAAACCTTTAGTTGGCTCTCTCGAAACCCTTAGTTGGCTCTTGCGGCACCCTTAGTTGGATCTTGCGGTATCCTTAGTTAGCTCTCGCGGCACCCATAGTAGGCTCTCGCATCACCCTTAGTTGTCCTTCCCGGCACCCTTAATCCCTCTTTTGGCATCCTTGGTTGGCCCTCGCTGCACCCTTAGTTAGCTTTCGCGCCACCCTTAGTTAGCTCTTGCGGCACCATTAGTTGCCTCTTTTGGTACCCTTAGCTGGCTCTCGAGGCACCCTTAGTTAGCTCTCGCGGCACCCTTAGTTCTCTTAGGCGGCCTCCTTAGTTAGCTCTCGCGGCACCATTAGTTGGCTGAGGCAACACCCTTAGTTGACTCTCGTGGCACCCTTAGTTGGCACTCTCAGAACTCTTAGTTGGCTCTGTCGGAACTTTTTTTTGGCTTTCTCGGAACCCTCAGTTAGCTCTTGCGGCACCCTTAGTTTGCTCTCGCGGCGCCCTTAATTGACTCTCGCGGCACCTTTAGTTGGCTCTCGTGGCACCCTTAGTTGGCTCAGGCGGCACTCTTAGTTGGCTTTCTTGGCAACCTTAGTTGGCTCCCGCGGAACCAGTAATTGCCTCTCGCGGCACCCTTGGTTGACCCTCGCGGCACTTTTAGTTGGCTCTCGCGGAACCCTTATTAGCTCAGGTGCAACCCTTAGTTGGCTCATGCGGAACATTTAGTAGGATCCCGTGGCACCGTTAGTTTGCTCTCGTGGCACCCTTAGTTGGCTCAGGCGTCACCCTTAGTTGGCTCTCGTGGCACCCTCAGTTGCCTCTCGCGAAACCCTTAATTGGCTCTCGCGGCATCCTTAGTTGGTTCTCGCGGAAGCCTTAGTTGGCTATCTCGACACCCTTAATTTCCTCTCGCGGCACCCTTATTTGACCCTGTCAGCACCCTTGGTTGACCCTCGCGGGACCCTTAGTTGGCTCTCGTGCACCCTTATTTGGTTCTCGCGGCACCCTTAATTGGCTCTCGTGGTAATCTTGTTGGCTCTTGCGGCACCCTTAATTGCCTCTCTCGGCATACTTGGTTGGCCCTCGCGGCAACCTTAGTTGGCTTTCGCGGCACCCTTAGTTGGGTCTCGCGGCATCTTAGTTGGCTCTCGTGGCACCCTTGGTTGACCCTCGTGGCACCCTTAGTTGGCTCTAGTGGCGCCCTTAGTTGGTTCTCGGGGCACCCTTAATTGCCTCTTGCGGCACCCTTAGTTAGCTCTTGCGGCACACTTAGTTTGCTCTTACGGCACCCTTAGTTGGCTCTCGAGGCACCCTTAGTTGGCTCTCGAGGCACCCTTAGTTGGCTCTCGAGGCACCCTTAGTTGGCTCTCGCGGAACCCTTAGTTAGCTCTCTCAGAACTCTTAGTTGGCTATCTCGGAACCTTTAGTTCGCTCTCTAGGAACCCTTAGTTTGCTCTTGCGGCACCCTTAGTTGGCTCTCGCGGCACCCTTAGTTTGCTCTTGCGGCACCCTTAGTTAGCTCTCGCGGCACCCTTAGTTTGCTCTCGCGCACCCTTAGTTGGCTCTCGCGGAACCCTTATTTGGCTCAGGTGGAACCCTAAGGTTGCTCAGGCGGAAACCCTTAGTTGGCTCTATCGTACCCTTAGGGTGCCCTTGCGGCACCCTTAGTTGGCTTTTGTGGCACCTTTAGTTGGCTCTCGCGGCACCCTTATTTAGCTCTTGTGGCACCCTTAGTTGGCCTGCGCGTAACCCTTAATTACGTCTCTCGGCATCCTTGGTTGGCCCTCGCTGCACCCTTAGTTGGCTTTCGCGGCACCCTTAGTTGGCTCTCGCGACACCCTTAGTTGGCTCTCGTGGTATTCTTAGTTTGCTCTCGAGGCACCCTTAGTTGGCTCTCTCGGAACTCTTAGTTGGCTATCTCGGAATCTTTAGTTGGCTCTATCGGTACCCTTAGTTGGTTCTTGCGGCATCATTAGTTGGCTCTTGCGTTACCCTTGGTTGGCTCTCTCGGAACCCTTAGTTGGCTCTCTAAGAACTTTTAGTTGGCAATCTCGGAACCTTTAGTTGGCTCTCTCGGTACCCTTACTTGGCTCTGCGGTACCGTTAGTTGGCCCCTGCGGCACCCTTAGTCGGCTCTCGCGGCACCTATAGTTCGCTCTCGTGGCACCATTAGTTGGCTCTCGCGGCTCTATTAGTTGGCCTTCGCGGCACAGTTAATTGCCTCTCTCGGCATCCTTGGTGGGCCCTCGCTGCACCCTTAGTTGGCTTTCGCGGCAATCTCAGTTGGCTCTCGCAGCACCCTTAGTTGGCTCTCGCGGCACCCTTAGTTGATCCTCGCGGCACCCTTAGTTGACTCTCGCGGCACCATTAGTTGGCTCAGGCGGCACCCCTAGTTAGTTCTGGAAGCACCATGAGTTCACTCAGGCGGCACCCTTTTTTGGCTCTCGTGGCACCCTTAGTTTACTCTAGCGGCACCCTTAGTTGACTCTCGCGGCACCATTAGTTTTCTCAGGTGGCACCCTTAGTTGACTCTCTTGGCACCCTTAGTTGGCTCTCTCACAACTCTTAGTTGGCTATCTCGCAACCTTTAGTTGGCTTTCTCGGAACCCTTAGTTACCTCTTGCGGCACATTTAGTTCGCTCTCGCGGCACCCTTAGCTGGCTCTCGTGGCACCCTTAGTTGTCTCAGACAGGACCCTTAGTTTGCTTTCGTGGCACCCTTAATTTCTTCTCGCGGCCTTCTTGGTTGACCCTCACGGCACTTTTAGTTGGCTCTTGCGGAACCCTTATTGGCTCAGGCGTAACCCTTAGTTATCTCATGCGGAACCCTTAGTTGGCTCCCGTGGTACCCTTAGTTTGCTCTCGTGGCACCTCTAGTTTGCTCATGCGGAACATTTAGTTGGATCCCGTGGCACCCTTAGATGCTCTCGTGGCACCCCTAGTTGGCTCAGGCGTCACCCTTAGTTGGCTCTCGTGGCACCCTCAGTTGTCTCTAACGGAACCCTTAATTGGCTCTCGTGGCATCCTTAGTTGACCCGTGCAGCACCCTTTGTTGGCTCTCGTGGCACCCTTAGTTGATTCTCGCGGCACTCTTAATTGGCTCTCGTGGCACCCTTAGTAGGCCCTCGTCGCGCCCTTAGTTTGCTCTCGCGAAACCCTTAATTCGCTCTCGCAGCATGCTTAGTTGGTCCTCGTGTCACCCTCAGTTGGTTCTCGCGGCACCCTTAGTTAGCTCTCGCGGCACCCTTAGTTGGCTATCGCGGCACACTTGATTTCCTCTAGATGTACTCTTGGGTGACCCTGTCGGCACACTTAGATGGCTCTCGTAGGACCCATAGTTGGCTCTCGCGGCACCCTTAGTTTGCTCTCGTGGCACCCTTAGTTAGCTCAGGTGGCTCCCTTAGTTGGCTCTCGCGTCACCCTTCGTTGGCTCTCTCGGACCCCTCAGTTGGCTCTTGCGGCACCCTTGATTGGCTCTCGCGGCACCTTTAGTTGGTTCTCGCGGCACCCTTACTTGGATAATGTGGCACCCTTAATTGGCTCTCGCGGCACCCTTAGTTGGCTCTCGCAACACCCTTAATTGGCTCTCGCGGCACCCTGAATTACCTCTCTCGGCATCCTTGGTTGGCCCTCACTGCACCCTTAGTTTTCTCTCGCAGCACCCTTAGCAGTCCTTCGCAGTACCCTTAATTTCCTCTCGAGGCACCCTTGGTTGACCCTGTCGGCCCCCCTGGTTGACCCTCGTGGGACCCTTAGTTGCCTCTCGTGGCACCCTTAGTTGGTTCTCGCGGCACCCTTAATTGGCTCTCGCGGCACCCTTAGTTCGCTCAGGCAGCACCCTTAGTTAGCTCTCGTGGCACTATAATTTCGCTCAGGCGGCACCCTTAGTTGCACCTTTAGTTGGCTCTCGCGGCACCCTTAGTTAGCTCTCGCGGCACCATTAGTTGGCTCTCGTGGCACCCTTAGTTGGCTCTCTTAGAACTCTTAGTTGGCTATCTCGGAACCCTTAGTTGGCTCTTGCGGGACCCTTAGTTTTCTCTCGCGGCACCCTTAGTTGGCTCTCGTCGCACCCTTAGTTGGCTTTCGCGTCACCCTGGATTACCTCTATCGGCATCCTTGGTTTGCCCTCATGGCACCCTTAGTTGGCTTTTGCGGCACCATTAGTTGGATCTCGCGGCACCCTTTGTTGGCTCTCGTGGCCCCCTTGTTTGACCCTCGTGGTACTTTTAGTTGGCTCTCGCAGAACCCTTATTTGCTTAGGCATAACCCTTAGTTGGCTAATGCGGAACCCTTAGTTGGCTCCCGTGGCACCCTTAGTTTGCTCTCGTGGCCCCCCTAGTTGGCTCAGGCGTCACCCTTAGTTGGCTCTCGTGGCACCCTTAGTTGGCTCTCGCGGAACCCTTAATTGTCTCTCACGGCACCCTTAATTAGTTCTTTCTGCCTCCTTAGTTGACTATCGCGGCACCCTTAGTTGGCTATCGTGGCACCGTTAATTGCCTCTCGCGGCACCCTTGGTTGACCCTGTTGGCACCCTTAGTTAACTCTCGCGGCACCCTTAGTTGGCTCTCGCGGCACCCTTAGTTGGCTCTCGTGGCACCCTTAGTTGGCTCAGGCGGCTTCCTTAGTTGGCTCTCGCGTCACCCTTGGTTGGCTCTCTCGGAACCCTTAGTTGGCTCTCTCAGAACTCTGAGTTCGCTATCTAGGAACCCTGAGTTTGCTCTTGCGGCACCCTTAGTTGGCTCTCGCGGCACCCTCAGTTGGCTCTCGCGGCACCCTTAGTTGGCTCTCGGGGCACCCTTAGTTGGCTCTCGCGGAACACTTATTTGGCTCAGGTGGAACCCTTAGTTGGCTCAGGCGGAACCCTTAGATTGCTCTATCGTACCCTTAGTTGGCTCTTGCGGCACCCTTAGTTGGCTCTTGCGGCACCTTTAGTTGGCTATCGCGGCACCCTTTTGGGCTGTTGCGGCACCCTTAGTTGGCTTTCGCGGCACCCTAAATTTCCTCTTTCGGCATCCTTGGTTGGCTCTCGTGGTATTCTTAGTTGGCTCTCGAAGCACCCTTAGTTGGCTCTCGCGGAACACTTATTTGGCTCAGGTGGAACCCTTAGTTGGCTCAGGCGGAACCCTTAGTTTGCTCTATCGTACCCTTAGTTGGCTCTTGCGGCACCCTTAGTTGGCTCTTGCGGCACCTTTAGTTGGCTATCGCGGCACCCTTTTGGGCTGTTGCGGCACCCTTAGTTGGCTTTCGCGGCACCCTAAATTTCCTCTTTCGGCATCCTTGGTTGGCTCTCGTGGTATTCTTAGTTGGCTCTCGAGGCACCCTTAGTTGGCTATCTCGGAACCTTTAGTTGGCTCTCTCGGAACCCTTAATTAGCTCTTTCGGCACCCTTAGTTTGCTCTCTCTGCACCCTTAGGTGGCTCTCGCGGCACCCTTAGTTGGCTCTCGCAGCACCCTTGGTTGACCCTCGCGGCCCCCTTAGTTGGCTCTCGTGGCACCCTTACTTGGTTCTCGCGGCACCCTTAATTGGCTCTCGTGGTACTCTTAGTTACCTCTTGTGGCCCCCTAATTGCGTCTCCTGGCCTCCTTAGTTGGCTCTCGCGGAACACTTATTTGGCTCAGGTGGAACCCTTAGTTGGCTCAGGCGGAACCCTTAGTTTGCTCTATCGTACCCTTAGTTGGCTCTTGCGGCACCCTAAGTTGGCTCTTGCGGCACCTTTAGTTGGCTATCGCGGCACCCTTTTGGGCTGTTGCGGCACCCTTAGTTGGCTTTCGCGGCACCCTAAATTTCCTCTTTCGGCACCCTTAGTTGTCCTTCGCGGCACCCTTAATGGCCTCTTGTGGCACCGTTAGTTGCCTCTTGCGGCACCCTTAGTGGGCTTTCGCGGCACCCTTAGTTGCCTCTCGTGGCACCCTTAGTTGGCTCTCCCGGCATCCTTAGTTGGCCTTCGCGGCACAGTTAATTGCCTCTCTCGGCATCCTTGGTTGGCCCTCGCGGCACCCTTAGTTGGCTTTCGCGGCACCCTTAGTTGGCTCTCGCGGCCCTCTCAGTTGGCTCCCGTGGCACCCTTGGTTGACCCTCGCGGCACCCTTAGTTGCTCGCGTGACGCCCTTAGTTGGTTCTCGCGGCACTCTTAATTGGCTCTCGTGGTACTTTTAGTTGGCTCTTGAGGCACCCTTAGTTGGCTCTTGCGGCACCCTTAGTAAGCTCTCGCAGCACCCTTAGTTTGCTCTTCCGGCACCCTTAGTTGGCTCTTGCAGCACCCTTAGTCGGCTCTCGTGGCACCCTTAGTAAGCTCTCGCAGCACCCTTAGTTTGCTCTTCCGGCACCCTTAGTTGGCTCTTGCAGCACCCTTAGTTGGCTCTCGTGGCACCCTTGGTTTACCCTCCTTTTTACCCTTAATTGCCTCTCGCCGCACTCTTTGTTGTCCCTCGCTGCACCCTTAGTTGGCTCTCGTGGCACCCTTGGTTGACCCTTGCGGCACCCTTCATTGGCTCTTGGTACCATTAATTGCCTCTCGCGGCACCCTTGGTTGACCCTGCCTGCACCCTTAGTTGGCTCTCGCGGCACCCTTAATTGACTATTGCGGCACCCTTAACTTACTCTCGCGACATCCTTAATTAGCTCTCGTGGCACCCTCAGTGTGCTCTCGTGGCACCCTTAGTTGGCTCTCTCGCAACCCTTAGTTGGCTCTCTCGGAACCCTTAGTTGGCTCTTGCGGCACCCTTAGTTGGCTCTCTCGGAACCCTTAGTTGACTCTCTCGGAACCCTTAGTTGGCTCTCTCGGAACCCTTAGTGTGCTCTTGCGGCCCCGTTCAGGCTATCAGATTACTATCTTTTCATGACTTAGCGAATCACGTCAACAGAATGAAGGTGTCGATAACATAAGAAGTCGAAACAACTTTAAAAATATTTGTTAAATCAAAGTTAAAGAATTTTAGAAACATTTTATTAAAAAGTTATTAGAAAGAGGCAGACTAGTAGTGGTAGCAATTGGTAGAAAATATATTACCTATTAAGTTAATAAATAAATACTTATTTAAATATAAATGACTTGAAAGAGCTGTTAGATTTCTATCTCTAAAATAATTATAAATATAAAAAAATGTCGCATTACTTAATGATAATAATTTTACCAATAGATTGATTAATTTAATGATCAGTCAATTGAGGGCCCATTGATTGATTATTTGACTGATCAATCAATCCATTACTTATTGATTGATTGACTACCTGGTTGGTCGATCGATCGAGGGATACATGTGTTGATAAATTAACTCGAATAAAAATAATTGCAAAGTTGTGTAATGGAACGACGGAATGCCCACTTATCCCTAGAAGTGGGAGAGTGAAGACAGGCAGGAATAGAAAATTCAACAAAAAATAAATAAAAAACAAGAACAAATTTATGTCATCTTGAAAATGGAGTGATTACAAAACCCATCGAGAAAATGTCAACCCCCTTCACAAAAAACCCTTAAGGCAAGGTCCAAGACAGGCAAGGGTGATTGATGAATTGCATTGGTGTGATGACGTGGAAGATTGGAATCTAGCGTCATATTTTCTAGTGCAGTGTTTCCCAACCGGGAGCCGTAACACATTTGAAGGAAGTCACAACCTATTAAAGCTTGAATTATAGTTTGGCCAATGGCTAATTTTAATTTATGACGTTGAATTACATTTAATAAAATATTAATACATCTATTTTCCTTTTTTTTAAGATATTTTATAATATAATTTCAATTTATCTGTAATCAAATATTTTTGAATATTACAAGCTTGTGTAAAAGAGAAAAAGTAAGGTCAATAAGGCGGCCATAAGCCAAAACCGGTTGGGTCCCAATAGAGAACGAGACCTAAGGTTACAAGATCTGCTACAAGATTTCTTGCTAGTTTTGGACATTTTCTTAATATTTACTATTTTAATATGTACTATTTGGCTATTATTTGACGTTTATATTTTACTATCCTTGTCTTTTTCCATTTCTTATATTTTCAGGTCTGTTCCCTCTTTTCCCCAATCTGTCCTCAATGACGTATCGTCGTTGGATCCTGAATTTTTTTTTTGTTTTTATAATTTAGCCTCATTGGTTTTACGAGGGTTTTTTTTTGTTTAAATATAATTATTCCTACTTGATATACAAGTCTCTGTTTTGTTCTAATTATTATTAACTTATCAAGGAATTAATGCCTTTTCAAGAAGGGGTAATAAAATACTTCTTAGAGTTGTTTAAATTGTACCAATTTTACTGCAAATGGGTTAAAAATGACTGAAGTAATTCCTAGGCTCTTTTTAAAGTTGTATAAAAGCCTAGGTCTTTTTAAGTTGTAAAAATCCCTAGGCTTTTTTAAGTTGTAAAAATGCCTAGTCTTTCTTAAAGCTATTGGTAATGGCTAGGGATCTTCAAACTCTAGTAAATCCCAATCATTTTTTAAGCTGTAGTAATAGTGACGCTTAAGCTTTTTAAGCTGTAGTAATAGTGACGCTTAGGCGTTTTTAAGCTGTAGTAATAGTGACGCATAGGCCTTTTTAAGCTATAGTAATAGTGACGCTTAGGCCTTTTTAAGCTGTAGTAATAGTGACGCTTAGGCCTTTTTAAGCTATAGTAATAGTGACGCTTAGGCCTTTTAAGCTGTAGTAATAGTAATTTAGTCCTTTTTTAAGTTGTCGTAATTCCTAAGCATTTCTAAGCTAGTAATGCCTGAGTTTTATAAGCGAGTAAAACCTAGGCCTTTTTAAGCTAGCAATATTTAGGCCTTTTTAAGCTAGCAATACTTAGGCCTTTTTAAGCTTGCAATATTTAGGCCCTTTTAAGCTACACAAATGGTGTTTCAGTGCTACATGAACTATTTGAAAAACAACCTCTATAACGTGTGAATATTGCTTCATCCCTCACCAACTTATATGTTTAACAATTACAACGTTTAATTGAATCTCTTGAACAAAACTATTTTTCATGTGCGAATCTAAAGAGTCTCTTCCTCTTCGATTACAATGCACGGGCACACGTGCACATTTTCTTCCATAGTCACCGCCCCCCCGCACCTACTGATTCGTCTTTTATTTAAGTCATTACAAAAACACCTAAATGACAGAGCTTACTATGTTAAGAAGGTGGTGGAAAAGGATATCAAATTATATATTTCATCAAAACCGGATGAATCCTTCAAGAAAAGGAATCCACTACTCGTTAGGCGATATCAATAATGCTAAAAAATTACTTGGCTGAATATATTTTTATTTTGTTTATTAGAGATGATTTTCTTTTTTTAAAATAAGTATTAATTTCTTGACAACTTAATATAATTAATCATCTTTGGATTACACGGATTTTGCTTTGTTCTAATAATTATTATCTTCTGCTGTCTAATTAACCCATCCTGGATCACAACGTGTTAGGGCTTCTTCTCGAAGGCAATGACGATTTGTTTCGTTAGAGTGAAAAATAGACTAAAACCTTAGATAATAAAGGTAAAACTTCTTGAGTTTATTTATTTGTATTATTACATTTAATTATTTTTAAAAAGCGAGAAACAAAGGAGAATCATCGCGCAAAAGTGTTGAAAAATGGTTAGTGAACATGGGTGAAGTTAGGCAAGTGAAATTGTATAGATATATAACCCAAATAGTGATAAAAGGAGTCATTTTACAGGAGTAGAGACCTGGATGGTTCGTAACTCTCCTATTTCTGGATTTGAAATAACTAGAAATGAATTTCTTGAGTTTTAATTACAAGATCGACTTTCGAGTCGTCACCTTCCGTCTTCAAGGGACGAAAATGGACTTTTTTCCCGATTCGCCCAGACGACAGGAAACTGGTGTTATTCTTTTTTCTTGCTCAACTTTCAGAAGCATCTCTGCATTGCGCCATTTATGCCCTGCTCTCTTCATTTATTGGAAAATAAATCACTCTTTAAATGGAGTAGAATTTGAGGTTGCTCGTTACTACTCTTCGTGTATAACCATTCGTTCGTAAAAGGCTTTATATGCTGTGGATGTGGGAAGATTTATTTCGAGATATTCATCTCAAGGCATTCCAGAAACTTTGCTGCAATGCATCATTCCCAGATTACAGCTGCCAACTTGTGGTTCATCTTTAGTAGAGGTCTATAACGTGGCGAATGAGGAATCGTTCTGTTTATGTCTTGCGAGAATTGACTCCTTTTATGTACAGGGAGAGCAGATGGGGTAAACCACCGTCAACTGTATCTGAGAGATGTAGAGTGGTGAGAATCTTTTTCACTGCTCAAAAAGTTCTTTCCTTTCCGAGCGGTTCTTTTTTTTTCTTTCAGCGCCTTTCCGCTTCAGACCTAATTCTCTTTCTGAGACAGTTGCCACAAATTCACACTCAGTTCAATTTGTGGATGCGCTCTCGGAACCTCTCCAACTTTAAGCTACCGAGACCCGAGATATGGAGGTAAGCTCTTGAATACCTGTTTGTTCATATCTAAATAGTTGGTGATCATCATGAAATAACCTAGAAGAGTATTTATGACCGCTAATGCTACGAAAAACTTGAGTATAAAAAAAGTGCGATACATAAAACCTGCAAAGGATAATTGAGGCTTTCACGGGGAAGTATGTTTTTTGTTCAAACACCACACATGGGATGTTTAGCCCGGTCTACGGGGAACCAAGATTGATGTAATACATCCTTTACCGGATGTTGTGCCTGGCTTACGATGAAGTAAAATTGATAATGCAACATCCTGTACCGGATGCTGTGCCTGTTTTAGGAATTTATTTCACATTAATCAACTTACACATATTAGGGAGCAGCATGTTTTGGAGCATTCTAATATACTTCCTGATTATTCTATTGATAATTTAGGCCATTCACGAATTATATGTAATATTTATAACAATGATATATTATTTTGTTATGCCACTTGATTTTAGATTACAATATAGCTATCATTATTGAATGACTATAATATAGTTACATAATAATTATAGCATTAATATAATATTAATGATAACCAAAGGTGTGAAACACTCAATATTATGCTATGATTAAAATAATCACAAGAACTATGTCTTAATTACATCTAATTACCACTTCATAATTACATTATTATTATTATATTCTTCTTCATAGTATTTCCGGACAATTGATTTGTTTTGTTTTCTTTCAGCCTAGAATGTTCTATTGTGTAACTAGTAAGTACTAGGGGATTCTTCCCCGATGACTGGTGAGAGCGAAGAAGACAGTGCCACATATATTGATGAAGAGGATGGAGCCAATAATCTTGAGTACCAGTAGCACATCGAAACTGCCTTAGCTGACGATGTTGAAGAAGAGGACATTATGTCACCTCTTAGGAAGAAACCTTAAGGTAAATTGTAATTTGTGGAACTCATGCTTATGTTGTTTTTCTTTTATTGCAGGAAAGATGTACTGCTTGAGAGAGAGATAGAGAGAGGAAGAGAGAGAGTAACAAGGAGTAACAGGGAAAGAAAGTACCCTAGAAGACTTTACGGTCCATTCAATGAGGGTACCTTTGGGCTAGCAGTCGAGCGGGCACATCTCTGCTCAAATGCTTTATGTCCTTAAACGGACACTTTTCAAGATCCTGTCTAGTCTTGACTTGAACTGGTCAACAGATTCACTGTTGACAACTTCCACTGGAAGTGCGTTCCAACTACCGCAGATACTGTACGTGAAAAATTTCCCACACAGATCGCGGTTGTAACGCTTCAGTTCAAGTTTAAAGCCGTGATTGCGCGTTCTGCTCTCAACAAGTGTGAAAATAGCCCCGTAGTCAACATTGCCGAACCCTCAAAGTATTTTGAAAACTTCGATGAGCGGACCACGCAGTCTACGGGTTTCCAACGAGAACAGATCTAATTCCCTTAATCTATCTTCATAACTTTTATGTCTGATAGAGGGAATCAGTTTGGTTGCCCTGGCTTGCACGTGTTCCAATCTCGCGATGTCCTTTCGAAATGAAGGACTCCAAAATTGTACGGCATACCCCAGGTGCGGTTGGACAAGTGAATTGTACAAACAGAGTACTATTTTCTTGTTCTGATTTCCAAACTGTCGCTTTATATAACCTAGCATCCTTTGGGCTTTCTTCTCCGCCTCAATACACTGCCTCGAGAACTTGAGATCACTAGTTATAGTTACACCCAAGTCCTTCTCAGTGTCGGTAGATTCAAGAGCAGTGCCCCTAAGGATATAATGAGATTGAGGGTTTCGGTAGCCGATATGCATCCCTTTGCATTTGTTCATATTAAAAGGCATTTGCCACGTGTCCGACTACTTCCCAATATTCCCAAGATCTTCTTGCAGGCGGGCAGTATTTCTATCCTTTGTAACGTTCATACCAAGCTTGGTATCGTCGGCAAATTTAGAAATCTTGGCAACCATGTCACCGTCCATGTCGTTGACGTAGATGATGAATAGTAGTGGTCCCAGGACAGAACCTTGTGGCACCCCGCTAGTTACGGGCACCCACTCAGAAGCCTGTCCATTCACGACCACCCGTTGCCGTCTGCCACTTAGCCAGTTCTCTATCCAGCTGGCTACTTTTCCGTCTATGCCCAGCGCTCGCACTTTCCGGAGAAGGCGGCGGTGTGGTACCTTATCAAAGGCTTTCTGAAAGTCTAAGTACACCACATCCACCGACTTGTCCCGATCGTGCTCACTGAAGACGAAGTGGAAGAATTCCACAAGGTTCATCAGGCATGACCGTTGCCTTCGGAAGCCGTGCTGGGAACTCCTCAGTAGCAGGTGCGACTCTAAATACGACGTCACTTTGTCCACCATCATACTTTCCATGAGTTTACCGACTATCGAAGTCAGACTGATAGGTCGGTAGTTCGACGGTTGGCTACGGTCTCCTTTCTTGAAGATAGGAGTCACCTCCGCTTCACGCCAGTCTCTAGGAACGCATTCGGTCCGGATTGACATGTTGAAGATTGTGCTCAGGTGTCGTGACACTTGGTCGCGCACTTCTTTCAACACTTTAGGTAGAACCCATCCGGGCCAGGTAACTTATTCGTCATTAGGTCAGTGATCTTCTTTTCTATTTCTCTTTCGGTGAAGTTCATATCCGCCAACTTTTTCCCTGAGTAGGAATCCTTTGGCTGGGGGATGGGACCACACTCTTCAGTAAACACTGAAGAGAAGTAGTCGTTGAAGAGGTTAGCATTTTCTGCAGCTGAGTGCTTTACTATTCCCTCCTCATTCCTCAAAGGGCCAATCGTTCGACGGATTGGGTTACGGCTGTTTACATATTCAAAGAACTCCTTGGGATTCTCTTTACAAAGTCTCGCCACTCGGAGTTCTTCAGACCGCTTAGCCGCCCTTATGCTGTACTTCACTCTCAAGATATATATATATATATATATATATATATATATATATATATATATAGAGAGAGAGAGAGAGAGAGAGAGAGAGAGAGAGAGTGTTTGATAGGAACTCGAGGGAACTCGCAGAACCAATGCGAGAAAGAGGGTATAAAAGCTTAACCTGGTCGGAGAACCCGGGCGAGGACCTACTTGTGTGTTAGAGTCGTTCACGGTGCGGCACACTTCCGAAGTTCTGTCCGTCCGAATCCAAGAGTTTGAGGGAAGTTTTGAGAGTTTTGAGTTTGGTTCTTTCTTCAAGCTTCAGAACGGTCCCGCCCAGAGTCCAAGAGTTTGCGAGGAGTTTCAATAGTTGTTTCTTAATCCAGCGTCTGATCGAGAGTGCCCGTTTGTCGCTCCTGCAAGAGGGTTTTCAAGAAACCGGGAGGGGGGGAAGCTGGGAGATAATTAAGGGGGACGACACGAGGAAGGCCGGCCTTTGAGGTCCGAAACGCGTAACTCCCTGTGCCCACAACAAACCAATAAACCACCGATATGAGGAGCGGCGGTATGCGTAGGCGTCTCGTCTCCATGCCCAAGATGCCCAACTTTCCTTTCTCCATTGTATAACCATTAAATATTTTGTCTTTGATTACCTGAGAATAGGCCTGAGAGAGGGAGGGGAGTAGAGAACCATCCAAACTATTCTCCTCTGACTTACATGGGTTCATGCCCGCTTACACAGATATGTGCAAGACGGTGTAATAAGCTGTAATCTTAACAGTCGAAAATCACTGAAACTGGTGTTTTTGGTCCTTTGCTCCCATGTTATCCATTTATCTTGAAAGTAAGAGATGCTGGCGTTTTTCGTCCTATACTCCTGTGTTGTCTATTGATCTTGAAAGTCAGTGATGCTGGCATTCTTTGTCTTTTCCTTCTACGTTGTCCATTGATCTCGACAGTCACTGATGCTGGTGCTTTTCCCTTTTTCCTTCTATGTTGTCCATTGATATCGACAGTCACTGATGCTCGTGTTTTTCTTTTTTGCCTTATATGTTGTCTATTGATCTCGAAAGTCACTGATGCTCGTGTTTTTCTTTTTTACCTTCTATGTTGTCTATTGATCTCAAAAGTCACTGATGCTCGTGTTTTTCTTTTTTGCCTTCTATGAAGTCTATTGATCTCGAAAGTCACTGATGCTCGTGTTTTTCTTTTCTGCCTTCTATGTTATCTATTTATCTCGAAAGTCACTGATGCTCGTGTTTTTCTTTTTTGCCTTCTATGTTGTCTATTGATCTCGAAGGTCACCGATGCTCGTGTTTTTCTTTTTTGCCTTCTATGTTATCTATTTATCTCGAAAGTCACTGATGCTCGAGTTTTTCGCAACAATATATCTTTTGCTGTCATTTGGCATCTGTTATATTCAATTCTAAAGTTCACTTCTTATATTTGGATCCGTTTATCTGATTTCTGCCTCAGCATCTCTGTTTGTTTATGTAAATTGACTCAGCGCGATCTGTCTGGTAATATGATCTCCCGAAGATCCGCTAAGTAAGTATGGATTATCCTGAATAGATCATGAGATCAGTCGATCCCTACTTTTTAGTTCTAGTAATATTCGTGCAAGCTTTTTTCGGTATGGTCTTTTCTCTTCTTGATGTCTTCTGGTTTTGCGCTTGTCTGACAAGAATTAAACATTCTAAACCATAAAACAGACAGCAAGCAAAACATTCCGGAAAATTATTAAGAGACTTTCCAACTCAAAACAAGGGTGAGCAAAACGCACACGAAGCCATATACCAGAACGCAAAAAGGCCCAACTTCATCAGACGTGCAAACACCCTCATACCTACAAGACACAAAACTCAGTAACAGAACTCTTGACCTCTGGTACCGACCCACAAGCAAACACTGCTCTCACTTGCAATTGAATACAACGTGCCCATGCAATTCAACGTAGATATGGTATTCCGGGCTATACGGATGGACCCCTTCCCCCTCTATTTGAAAACATATGAAACATTCATCTAAAACAGTGTTTCCCAACTAGGGGCCCTGACACATTTAAATGGAGCCACAGGAAAATGTTAAGATTTAGCCCGGCCACAGAATCCATGAAAGACGCCACAGAATCCATGAAGGAGGCCACAGGAATCAAACTATTGAAGCCTAAATTTTAGTTAGGCCAATAGATAATTTTAATTTATGTTGTTAAATTGCATTAAAAAATATTAATACATCTATTTTCCTTTTTTTTAGATATTTTCTAATAGAATTTGAATTTATCTGTGAACAAATATTTCGCATCTTGCAAATTTGTGTAAAATTGAATTAATCTGCATACTACCTACTAAAAATAATGGTTGTGGGGGCCGCTGGAGGAAAATAAGGTTCCTAAGGGGGCCATAAACCAAAACCCAGTTGCGAATCCCTAATCTAAAACATCTTGGACCAAGAGACCTCAACGCTCTCTCAAAACTCTACAACCACTCTATCTTTAATATCTCTATGCCTCGACATCTGTCCACATCAGGCCAAACAAACTCTCACACCACCCTGGATCATACAACTCAATCCTCCTACTCTACCCAATCTAAGATCATGGAACCTCCACTAATAAATCAACCCACACATCCCACTCGATTCTCCCAACACGGACTCCACCCATTGCCTCAACAACCCTTGTACTTCTTAACATCGCCCAACACATACAAGAAGGCTACAACAATCCCATACTCCAATTAGGCTTCATGCCAACAATCGGTATAAGCCTTCAGCAAGTACCCTGATACATCCTCATCTACAACTTCTAAACACTACACTCCACTCTAAAAAATGGCTCTCCATCTCTCAAAAAGCAGAGGAGTAAGAACACCTCCCATACACAAGTCCCACAGGAACCCGTATTTCCCACCACCCTCTTCAATCTTTTTTGTCACAACAACGCACCCTCTTCCGCAATCACAACATCACACTCTACAGCTATGCAGATGATAAAACCATTCTCGCACAACACCTAAAACACACCCAAGCAGCTCGCGATCTAACATTCTACTCTACAGGAGTCGAACGATGACTACAGCAGAACAAAGAATGGAGGCCTCATCTTCCAAATCTTCCGTCACTCTTTTTACAACCTACAGATGGGAATATAGCTCATGCTAGCCGAGTGGATGGCGCGTCGGTCTCCCAACGTCGTGGTACCGAGTTCGATCCCAGCATGAGCGGACACAAATGTCAGCGCTGTGGACGAGCTGTGCTCAGTCCTTTGCTGGGGTGGGAAGATCTTACACTTATCACACAACAGCACAACACACACACACACTCTCTCTGTTCCAAGGAACAGGTCCCCTTGCCCCGGGGTGACGAAGGTTCCACCTGAACGCTGGTGGTGTCAAAACACCTCTTCCCAAAGAGGACCAGCCCCTGGTGCCCTCGGACTCTCCAGTGATTGTCATACTGACCTTTATGTCAATTTCATTATCCTGTCGTGATCCGCCTGGATGAAGGCAGGTTGGCTAACCACTACTAGTACAAACGGGTAAACAACAGCCACACCTACACAAGCAATATATATTCATCCCTCACTTGCCCATGCTTCCACATCCTTTCCCCCAATAACCTCAGCACAGTGCAAAATACACAGAACCAAGCACTCCTTCGCAACAGTTTTTCATCCGCAGCACCCCGATTAACTACCTGCACCATGAAGCAGGGGGCGGGGCAGTAAATCACCACGGCCTCCGGGGAGCAAAATTGACTCCATAGTACTCAAGAAACTCAAGAAACTCAAGCCACTACGACCTCCAAACCAAGGCTTCATCACCCATAAAATTATACACAATCTCTAGGCCGAAAACGCCCCCTCAACGCCATTCCACCATCAGCAACACAATTCCCATTCGCTGCAGTCCCCATTCAAAACTAAACTCATAAACATACCGCGCCGGCCATGACCGATACAAACTTCTTCTCCGGTGAACCAGACACAATACACCATTTAATAACAACATGCCCAACACAACATGGCCGAAACAAAACCCTCAGACTTAGCGAGCGCGGAATCTCGGGCAAAACTCCATCCTATCGGCCAAGTTAATCGCAGCTGCCGGCTTAGAGGAGAAACCCTTCCTGGGGGAAACATGAGTAAATAAAATCTGTTTATATTCAATAAATAATCCTGATGTTCTTTTGTGTTTTCGTTTGATTATTTCAATTTCTTCCTAAATTATCACGATATATCTCATTGTCGAAAGGTTACCCCACACTTGACACCAGAATATAATATAGATGTCGTCGGGTGACCGGTGAAGAGGGCACGCCAGAGAAATTGGGATACAGATCTCAGTGCGAGGGTTAAATAAACAAAATCGAGTGCGTTTGGCTTAAATAATTAATTCTTTGAGGTTATGTGATTAGAGAAACTAATGGTAGAAAAATAACTTTACTATATACAAAGAAATATTAATAGCACAAGCAAATAAATGACAATAAAATGAGACCCGGGGTACCAAACGGGGGAGGGGGGATACAAATGAATCGACGGGTACGAGAGACCGAGAGAGGATTTACGGAGATTGCTTCCAAAGAAAATGGAAGAGTGCAATTATCGAGGAGACTCACGTAAGGCCCAATTGACTGGAGCCTTGAATACGGCGAGTAAACGGGGCACGGCAAAGTTGAACTTGCAAGATTCCTTCTTCTTTAAGCTCGCTGAGAAATGAGCGAGGATGTACTCAGGTCGTTGAACGAAGTCGATAACCGAGTGATAGATGCCTGTCCGTGTCTATCGTCTGTCAGCGGGAACTCTGGCCTTAGGTACAAACAAGGCCGGGTAGAAATGACGCGTTGCGTTCGAAGCTGGAAGCCGTTGTAAGGCGAAACAGGGTGTACGAGACTCTATATGGCTGCTAACCAAGACGGAGCTGTATGGTACTGATTTGTCAAAGCTTTTCTCGAAGTATTTATTCTGCCTCGGCGGAAGCAGGTTGCCAGCCCCCCCCCCCCAAGGGGGGACGGGGATCTCATTAGACTTGGCGCGCCAGGAGGGGGGGGGGTAGTCTCGAAGGCATCACAGCTTTGCGTCAAGGTCCTTGGCGCCGTGGGTCTGGCGCCGATCAGACGAAGCAACTACGAGAAATGAAACCCAAACGGCTCACACGGTTCCGCGAAAATCTCACGGCTCCCTTGGGGCTGTCAGGTGCCACAGGTAGACGTTAGGTTCTAGGGGTAGGGTGGGGTAAACCTTCTCTCTCTGACACTCGTTTTGATATAAAACATTTAAAACCAGTACGTAGCTTTGCCATTCATTTGGCGAATTTTGCATTTTAAGCCCACGGTTTCTCAAACCCGCGGTTTAGCGAACATTCTTACGCCTGGCAACAAACGATTTTCTGTCATATTTGTGATCGTACAGCTGGAAAATAGAAACTTTTCGATGTTGACGCCCATTTGGGGATAAAGTGTTAAAAAAATAGTTAAATAACATAAATTTGTATTACGCCAGCATTACATCTCATATCTGCCTCTGCCACACAATACCACGTTAAATTCATCTTCGTTACCAGACACACTGAATATAGAAAACTATGATTAAATGAGTGGTTAATTATTTTTTTTTTCCATTTAATATCAACTTTAACTTAAATTTATTTATTTTTTTATTCTCTCCTGTAATCCTTATTTATTTTTCCGTTTTCTCACAGCATTAAAACCCACTGGTTCATCGTTCGATACCCGTTTATGGCTAATTGTAAAAATTAGTTTCTAATCATAAGAATAAAGAAAAATGAGGTAACTATAAGTTTTTAATTGATTACCAAAGAGCCACGAGTCTGACAATGATCCTATCTTCTTTCAAGTTCCACCCAAGAACCCCTACACCCTCCTCTCCATTGCTCCCCTGCCCCCTCTTCGATTTGCAAGGGTTTACAGTTCAGGAAAAATCGCTTTCAACACCACTGCAAATACCCTCAATATATATTTTCACATTCTCTAACTCCTCCAATTTTTTTATCATTCACTATACACAAACTTTGTTGCATAGATGACTTCGTTATTATTTTCTTTTATTTTTCTAGTAAATACCAACTCACCTTGCCACTTAAATATTGGCTATTCCTTATTTCAAATTCTGTCTTTTTACACAAGCGATGATTCCAGTTTAGGAGCGTTACATAACGTGTTATGTAATAATCTGAAAAAATTACATAAATGCAATTCTTCCCCTTTTTTTTTTCTTTCATTCAAGGACATAATTCCAGGAAAAAAGTATGACGTCTTATTCAATAGTTCTGGGGATCGAAGTAATCCTGGGAGTCATTTAAACATAAATGAGGGGCAGGAATTTTCGTGAACTCGTAAGTCAATAGTCAATAACCTAAACCGATTTTTAGACAATCTCACCTACCCTAACCTAACCTAATCTAACTTTAATTAACTTACTCTCTATTTATATAACCTTACCTACCCTAACCTAACTTAATCTAACTTTACTTAACCCAATCTCTATTTAGGTAACCTTAATTAACCTCTTTTTAGATAACCTTACCTACCAAATCTAATCTATCTTCACCTAACCTCTATTTAGGTAACCTTACTCAACCTCTTTTTAGACAACCTAACCTAACCTAAGCTAACCTAATCCAACTTTACCCAACTTAATCTCTTTTTAGATAACCTTACACTACCTAATCTAATGCAACCTTACCTACCCTCATTTTAGACAAGGCAACATCAAGAACCAAAAACCGGTCTCATTGTCAATCAATGCAATCAATCCATTAGAGGATTAAAAAAAAAGAAAAATAGTCTTGAAATTTTGATTCTGGGGGTAAAAAATTCTAAAAAAAATATCGAGGACGAGTTTTATTTTTCGAGTAGTGGGTCCTCAACCAGGTGGGGATTTCTTTTAAGGAGTAATTTTAGCATTCTAAGGAGGGTGGGTTGAACTCACATATTGATAGACTCAAACTGTTGATCTTTCTACAAAATTCTACAGATCCTACAATGGATTACGCTCTATCGATTACCGCAGATTAAACTAAAGGTAAATATTCGACTTGAGATCTGTATAATAGTCCATTCGTAGTATGAGTACCCTTTAGAGAGGGAGTGGGGCGATGGTGACATCGAGCGAAAGGTTGGGAATCACTAGGCTGTAGAATAATTCTCATCGTTATTTTAGAAGAAGTTCCGCCATTGTGAACGAGATCCCACTACTGGAGGATGAAATGCACATAAAAATCAGAATGACAACGGATGGTAAGCTAGAAGGAACCAGGAGCCAATGTTTGTTGGGAGGGGGGGAGGGGTAATGTATTTTGACACCATCTAACGATCGTAGAACCCTTCGTGGTTTCGCGTCAGGGGTATCTGCGTCTGCGGGGCCCCATAGGGGGCCCTATTGAAGAGGGGAGATAGAGAGGGGATGTTGCGATGCGAAGATGGGGAGAGGAATGACAGCGGTGTTGGGATTAACCATATGCATGTTGATGCCCGTTAATCAGCGTATCCGCCTAATGGGCGGTCAGCTCTTGACGCTGCTGGGAAGTTTTGTGTCTGTGCCCGCTGGGGTCGAGCCCGTGGGCCTCGACGCTGGAAGTGCAACGCTGTATCTACTCGCCCGGCGACAGGTACTCGTTGCTAAGCGACGAAGATGAACGTGGAAGGAAGATTATGAATGTGGAGAGTAGCAATGAGGTATAAACCCGTTTTGAACTTGGTCTTCCATCCCCGAAGCTTCTCTCTTTTCCGACTGGCCATTATCCTTTATACCTCTTTACCCTTTAGATCGCAGGTATTAAACGCTTAAGTTTATTTACTCCGAGCATTCTTTTGGTAGGGAGATAAGAATAATAATGCGGCGTCAGTTGCACGTCGCAGAATTAGACTAAATGTGACACTAACCAAAATTGGTCAAGATGGTTAATTGCAACCTCCCTATGTAATAACAACATGTCTTGAATTTCTGTGAATTAGGCCTAGACCTCCCCCCCCCCCTCCACCTGCAGAAAAAAACACTTCTTTTGTTTATCTCCTTTTGTTCACATCATTTGAGATCGGTACCTACCAATGCAACAACCACTCTATCACCGCTCAGTTTTTTGTTATTAGACTGAAGAAACTAAACTGAACATTTACTTAACAGATGTTACGTTCTCCAATTACAAGATACCATACCACTATTTGCCACCATAAGGTGGTTTATAATAAAAAAACACATCCTATCTTCATTAACCTTCAAACACTCATAATGGTAGATGACGTAACAATAATTAAAAAAAAATTCAACCAAATTCTCCCACTTGCATAGATTGTTTGAGCCCTCTTGGGAGATTTCAAAGACCATCCTTGATTTCATAATAAACCATTTGTTTAACTTGTAAACACGACCAGAGAAACTCTGATTGCACTAATTATTATCTCCGATCTCATCAATCTGATTGGGAAAATCTCCCAAATCCCAAATTACTCCTCTTGCCGAAAATCAGTATCTTTATCAGAATTTATAACGCGCCTTCAGGCAGGAGAGAGCGGCTTACTGAATTCTGCTTCCCGGTTCTTGGATTCATGACGTCAAGGGGAATTCCGTTTTCGGTTTTTGCTCATTCAATGGCGAAGCTGAAATTTGTATTTTCGAGTGTCGATACTCATACGATATTATTTCTTAACACGGTGAAGAGTCTTGCTACAGCTGTTATCTGATCCGCGATCTTTCTACATCATTTAGTGACCTTTAATCCTGGAAGGGAGTATCAGATGCAGCCTGAGAAACTATACTGCAGCTGACATCAGGAGGACAGTGGGTCTTTCCAGTTCCAATGCCCGCAGTTGAGTGCCCTTCAAGCTCAATGCCCAGAGTGGGATATGATGTTATATACCTTTTATACATTTTTATTTCCACCCTCTTTACTCGTCTCTCTCCCGGCATACATTCAATGGGAGATGCCTTCGTTCGTTTTCGCTTCTTAATTTGTAAGTAAAAAAAATGTCAGAAAATGTGAGGGCTTTAAAAAACAACAACAAACAAACACCATGTCGAAACTTGGCAGCTAAGTAGTTATTGTTTTACCGGAGTTCCCTCCTCCCCAACCCAGACACCTGGTCAGCCTCCGGGCTGAACTCCTCCTACGGATGGACCCTGGTATGTTGGTCTTAACCCTGTCACGCCAAAGAGTCCGCGAGGATTCTGAGACCGGACCAGCGTTTCGCTCTTCCTCACACAGACTACATGGCAGGAATACGGGCAGCTCTTCGGACTGCTTGGCAAAGAAGATGGGAGACGGTCGAAGGGAACTTAAAGTTGCGTGCCATTGCGCCGCGACTGTTCCCATGGACCTATCCCCCAATGCCGCGACGGCTTCAGGTCGCTTTCTGTCGTCTCCGAATCGGACACACTCGTGTGACGCATCGCTATTTGATGGAGCGCTCGCCTGCGCCCTATTGTGCAGACTGCGTCGTCCCTCAGACTGTTCGCCACATTCTTGTCGAATGTCCTAGTCTGGGTGATCTTCGCGCACGATACTTGTCCCGATACCGGGATGGGCGGGGTCGCTACCGCCTGTCCCTTTTGCTCGGGACGAGTTCGTGCACATTGACTTGTGGACTTGTTGACTTTTGGGGGGAGGCCGGGCTTCTCCCCTTTATTTAAAAAAGATTCCTTTTTTGTATTTTTTTTTTGTTTGTTATTTTTTTTTTTGTAGGTTGCACGCTCCTGCACCGGGGTGAGGGGGACCTCCCCCCCGCTGCCGGAGATTGCTTCCTAATTGTTAAGTTTTTCTCATTTTTATCATTGTTATGTTTTCATATTTTTATTTTAAAGTAGCCTAGTTCTAGGCTGTGTCGTGTATCCGGCGACTTATGCCCAAGTGGGCAGTTGCCAGATGGGCTCTATAATTAAAAAAAAATAAATGTCACGCCGTCCGTCCACCTCTATTCCTAACACATTATATAGGATGTAGTGAGTTAAGAGTCAATGCGATCCTGTGAGTCGCCATTTAGTGATTGAGTCACTCACACAGACTCTCAGCTCTTAGGCCTTAGGCCTACCGGTGAAACTTCTATTGTAAGGGTACTGTTACTGGTTGCGCACACTATGAATAAAATTCAATGAATACATCTAACACCATCCATTCGTATGGTTTTGAATCTGGCTATCTTGTTGAGCTACCTGATTTTTCCCCATGGTATTGGTAAAAGTGCTTGGCGAGGGTTGAAAGGCCTCTAAATCCATGGATAACATTATCTAAACTCTCAATACACATACGTTTCTCAACAATTTTTGGTATTTTCTATAAATAGATTATTTTATTCCCGTCCTTTCTGCACTTTGCCAGAATGAGTTTTTGTGCCTTCTTTGTACTACTCCCATTTCAACATGATACCATCGCTTTGACCCAAGGAAATCGGAGCGCTTATCAAGCGTTACATAGATTCATTATGGAGTACATAAAAGAACCGCATTTATAACTTAATTTATACACTCACACACTCTCTCTCTCTTTCTCTCTCGCTCACCCTCTTTGTATCTCATGATCCGGTAGTCGAAATTTAAGAGCTTGTTAAATATGACCTCCTGCAAGCCTTTATTCAACAAATAAGGTTTGTTTTTATTAATCCGTCGATAAAAGTAGGAAATTGTACAATCGCCCAGGTCATTTAGGCGTTTCCCTTGCCAAATGATGTTAAGTAATGTCTTTGTTTTTGTTGAAGAAAAGATACATAAAAGTTAAATATCGCTACACTGAAAAATGATGTGTAGCAGTACTCGATTGTGGTAACGCTGATATACGAGTAGTAGTTGGCAGGCATTAGTTGGCCAATGTTAAACGTCTATACGGGTTGGGCACAGAGGAAAAAAACAATTAAAAATAATAAGTACGCTGTTTTATATGGCTTTCTTTAAGGGGCCTCCGAGCTTTACTGAGAGCCTGTCTACTTTCTAAGAAACTGTTTGAAACGTTTGAAGGAACCAAAAGAACACCATAACCCATATAATACAGGTACAAACAATAAAGGGGAAGAGTTCGAATGTGGAGCTTTCATGGCCAGGAGGCGTTCAATGGGAGAAAACGGGTAAGAGGAAGTGGGGGCAGCATTTAAAATTTCGAGGCTAGGAAAGAGGACCTTAAAGACGATGTGGGACCGGATGGATAGTCAATGTAGTGAACAGAGCAGGGTAAGCTACCCCTGATCTGTCAACTCATGGTTCTTTTTAATGTCCTTAAAATCTGCTGTGCGTCGGAATGTTGACCTCATGTCCACCATACCCATCTGTCTGACAGAATGACCTCCACAAGCATTAATGAGATCCTCCATTCTGGCTTCTAGGCTGGACACATGATTGAATCCAGTCTCCTAAATGTAACTAAGCGACTTTGTCCGTCGAGCTGCTGACACTTGTCAGTCTCCCATTCTACTCCTTCTTGACTTCTTGACAGCCTTCAATATGGTTGATATCATTTTTCGGTGCTCGGACGTTTCGTCGATGGACATTTCGTTGCTGGACATTTCGTTCAACGGATATTTCGTCGCTGGATGTTTCGTTGAATCCTCAATATTTCCACCCCCTACTCAACAAGGTAATTATTTATACCTACCAACCACGTAATTCCGCAATAGGAACCAACCAACCAGTCTCATCAGCTGGGTAAAGACAATGTCCCAACGTTATTTGGTTTGTAACTTATAAATCATTGAATTCGGTAAAGTGTAGACGACGTGACTGAGAACTGTATTTTAGAGGTAAGTTTTGTTTTTGTAAGTAATCGGAAAAACGGCGGTAAACAAGCCAAAAAGACCTGTCTGACATTGAATGGGTTACTTTCTGTATTTAGGTGTGGCATAGCTTCTTTGGCGGCGAGCTAATTTATTAATAAATTCATTTCTAAATTTGTGTTTCATTACGTTGTATAGTTTCACGTAAAATTATTATGTTTTCGTACTTTTTTTGTTCATGTCATTTCTTTGGCTCGTTATACCAATATACAAAATCAACCTTTAAAAATGAAAACACTCGATTATTCTAGAAACATTTCAGGAAACACAAAAATAAAATGGTTTCCGACTTTTGCTCAGTAGTGGTTAAATAAATAAGGTTACAGCGCTAAATCAAATAAAAAATAATTAAAATTTTTTTATTTTACAGTCCATGGAATTCACTCTTACTAAACCAACGCGGAATGTTAGAGAAAAGACCTTAGCCGTAATACCTCGCACAAATAATTTTGTCGAAGGTTGGCACCGCGCATTTTAACTGCGGCTAGCAATTAGTCATCCAAACTTAGCTCGCCTCATTACAAAATGGAAAAAAGAATAAAATAGTTGGGAAGTAACAATACAACAGGTTTTAAGGGGTATTATACCGCGAGATACTAAAAGGAAATATGCAAATGTTAATGAAAAGGTTAAAAAACTATTAGATAACTATGCAAACTTAGCTTGCAATACCTAAAAGCTATTTGCCCATAATTTGTAAGGTTATAGGGACACAATTTTTAATTTTGTAATGAACCTCCATTAAATTAAATGCATTTTTTTTTTTACAATATTCCAATAAGGGAAATAAATCTACATTAAATTTAATGCATTCTATTTAATGTCCGTTCGATGAAATGTCCGGCGACGAAATGTCCGGTGAGGAAATGTCCGGTGACGAAACGTCCGGCCACGCATTTTTCTTTTTCAAGTTCTCGTGAGTTCCTGGGAGTTTCTTCAACAGCCTTTGGGTGGTTTCCCTTTTACCCATCATCTCGGACTTCCACTGTTCAATCGAAAGTGATAGATCTAGGACAGTGGAGGTGTGTTTTGATGATCAGCAAGATTTTGATAACCTTTCTGCTTCCCTTTGATATGCTTGTCCGTTACCTCGATCGATTATTTCATTTATTTGTCGATTCCGTTTTTGCTGAGAGTCTTAGAAAGCTTCTATCCGTGTTCGCATAATTGCGGTGTGGCTCTCGGACAACTTTTGTGAACTAATCATGGCAAAAACGGAAGTGCAGCTGGTAGGTACCGCTTCGATTGTGGTTCGCTATAAAACTATTCCTTCCTCTCTAAAACTTGGTGGAAATGGGAGGAAAAATAAAACTCCAAATAAGAAAAAAACTGAGAGAAGCCCTATACACCAGGGCAACACTTAACTTCTTTTTATCTTTATATACCTACCACACATTTTCTACTTCTTACATCAATTTCAATTTCAATTTCAAACTTGGTGGCTCCACAGTTCCGTTTTTCAATGTTCATAAAATCTTGACAGTCAGCTATCTCTTGGAGCTCACGCAACTCATGACTGCAGGTCGTCTCTCTGCTGGCTCGGTAATCTTAGCCGTATCCGCTCCCAATTTTACCGCAAGAGCATATATATTACCATCTCGCTTTCGTTACCTCCCGCATTAAATAATTTAACTCTTCCCAGTGGATCCCATTCTTCCACTCTTCGAACCCTTCACTTTATGCAGCATGTTTTCTTCTCTGTCAATAAAGTTTTACACGTGCAACTTCCTTTTATGTTTTATGGATTGTAATGGCTATCTACCCGGCGCCACATCGCGTTTAAGGTCCTTCCTTCTACCTACAAAATCTTAAATGCCGCGTCCCCCGAGCTTACCCGTTTTCATCAACTCTGTTCCTTTAAATGCTTGTACCTTGTCGTCATCTGTGCTGTTGGGGCGATCGTCCTCCATCGATATCTACTCCTAATTTATGGAATGAATTTCCTCTTGTTATATGCCAATTCCTTCTGAAGGGTGCGTTGAAAATTCACTTCTTCTCTAGAGCCTTTATAGTTGGTAAATTAAGGAATTAAGGCCCTGATATCGAAAAGCGTGGTAATATATAGGGTGAATTACAAGGGATGAGGGCGAGAAGTTATGTTAATTGTGCTCCCTTCTGGCCTTATAACTATGGCTATAGCGCCAATGATCCTCAGTTGGTAGATGGGGCACGCAGTCAAGGAGATCAGGCAATCGGCGCAACGGAATCCTTCTTGGTGAGAAAGAACTGCCTGGTAGTTTGATACACAGTGAAATCTGACGTTGAAGGATGATTCTTGCAAGGAGTTCGGTCGAAGAAAAAGAGCGTGTGACCCTAAGTGGTCAGAGCAACTCAACGTAATGCTTTGCGTTGCCCTGAATAGCGACACAAGTGTTTTGCTTGCCCGTCTTTGATGACCCGGTACGAAGCAATGGCGCAAAGCAGAGGGAGCTGTATGACTTTAGCTTTATTCAAAATACGAAATTTGCTCAGACTACCTGGGGATCTAGAGGTTACAAGGGTTTTATATAAGGTTTACATTGAGTAAGTAGGGCTCATCTCCAAAGGAGTTTACCATTAGGACACTATTTAGGAGGAGCTATTGACTAATTTAATGGAAGTCTTTCAATCCTATATTACGTGGGAGGAGTTTTCACATGTTTTTTTTAAGTGGGTCTACCAAAAAAATCACGAAGTGCCCGAAATGCGTTTCTGTTTGAACGTCCATTTTCGTAATAGGCTTCGATAACTTTAATGCGTTGTTCGATTGTTAATCTTTCCATGGTTGAAATTGCTAAAGATTGAAGTTGTTAAATCTGAAAGAAAAAGAAAAAAAATCATTAGACGCTTAACCTTAACTTACATTTAAAATCGCTTTAAGTTATTGGAACACCCTTTATATCATAATGCCAGACTTATTATACTATGCAGTCTGCTCTAGTGAAGTTTTCTATATTTTTCTTATACATAATAATATTATATATAATAATAATATAAAAAAAAAATCAGGAAAATGAATAATTATTTAATCTCTGCCCTCTATGCGTAATGGCAAAAACTTAATTATTACTAATTTTTTACATCCTCGCCGGGGCCACTGAAGCGTGGAGCCCGTAGCACGTGCTACATGTGCTACTAGGTTAAACCGGCACTGTCTGGTCGTTTAGTTCGCTTTGAACAAGATCAAAAATTTTAAAAGCACATTCTGTGAATTCATTTGCGGCGTCTGTGTTGTAGGATCGTGCACCGTAGTCAGGGTTTAAAGCGACCTCCGAGTCAATTATATCGTAGGGGAAACGTTTGTCATAGTGAAATAATGCAAAGTGGAGTGTGTCTCCAATTGCTACATGATACGCGCCGTTGATGAATCTGGGCGAGGGCTAAAAATTCATCCCAATGGGGCGAGATTTCGACTATTGATCGGAGAAGATTCAAAATTTTCCGATTTTGCCGTTCCACTAACCCATTTGGGGCATGGTGGCGGGGGACTATGTGCACTTTGGTTATGTTGCACGACCTACAGATTTCTTCCATTAATTATGAAGTAAAGTTGGCAGCGTTGTCGGAGATCAGTACTTCGGGTGCGCTGTGAGTTTTGATGATGCAATCTACGAGAGCTTTGGCAACTGTTTCAGCTGTTTGGTCAGGAATCGCTACCAATTCATTATAGCGAGTAAAATGGTCAGTAAATACTAACATATATTTATTGTTACATGGTATCTTCCTAAGAGGTACTAAAAGATCCATGCTGGTCCTTTGCCAGGGCTGTTGTGGAAGTGGATATCTGTGCATATACGTTGTTTTGGGACCACTCCCTTTATGTATAAGAGATACAGGGCATTCTTGGGTGTATTGTTGACTTCTGATAACCATATTTGACAAATGGTACCTTTATTGCAGGTGCTTTACTGTTCTTTCCGAGGTCATGTGGCTAAAGAGGGGGTGTGTCATGGCCTAAAGCAATGTAGATGTTAACTAAATCGTCTGGGATTTCGATTAACAGTCGCCCAGTCGCATCTTCATAGCAGACTAGTTTGTCGTGGATTTAGTATTCCTTGGTAAGTGGTGAGTTTGGCGCTGACATTAATTGAGTGAAGATCTCTCCAACTCATTTGTCTTTTTGTCGTGGATCCAGAAGTAACTGGTAGTCAAATGGTTCTGACGCATGTATTTTGTTCACTGGTTTTATGCGTGATAGGACATCTGGGATGATTTGTAGTTTTCCTGGTCTATATTCTATTTTTGGGTGGTAGTCTTGTATTTGTAGCACCCAACGACTTAATCTACCTTCTAGTAATTTGTCTTTAAACACATACACAAAGGGTTGGTGATTAGTTCTCGCAATAATATCATACCCGTATATCGTTTCTAAACTTTTTTAAAGCCCAGATTACAGATAGCGCTTCGCTGGCTGTTGTATTGTAATTCTTTTGTGCTTCATTTAATAATTTACTAACATATGCAATCGGCATTTCTTTTCCATTTTTTAATTGCAGCAAAACCGCATCCATGCCAAAAGAACTTGCGTCAGTGGCTAGAATGAAGGGTTGCTTATAGTCGAGGTACTGTAAAATTAGTTAGTGGATTAAATGTTCTATATGACATTTAAATGATTGTTGTTGTTGGGGACCCCAATTGAAGGTAGCGTGTTTTGCGAATAGGTCGGTGAGGGGTTTGTCGATCTCCAAGAATTTGCGAAAGAAGTTACGGTAGAACCCTAAAAAAACAAGAAAGGTTTGGGCTTCTTCGACTGATTTTGGTGGGGGATACTTTGGAGTCCGTCCGTTTTCAAGGTATACAAGCGATTTTTGGAAGAAATTGCATTTTGATAGGCTTACTTTTAAGTTTGCCCTCCGCAATCTATCGAGTACATGCTGTAGCCTAGTAAAGTGGTTGGTAGATCCTTAATAAAATTATGATGTACTCGTAGTCTAGCTAGGCTAAGGCTAATGAGGAGAATTACTTCGAGTCTCCTAAATTCTGAATCATTTCGGTCATGTTTGGTATAGGAAATCTGTCCGGAATTGTGACACTGTTTAAGCGTCTAAAATCTATACATAGACTTATTCCTCCGTCTTTTTCTGACAACAAATTCATGGGGAAAAACCACGGACCAAACGAAAGCTCAATGATGCCTTGATGTAACATGTATTGGACTTGCTCTTTTACAATTTCTAACTGTAAATTATGAAGCCTATAAGGATGTGTATATATAGGCATTGTTCCGGATTTAAATTTGATTTCAAAAGGCACTAATTTAGTTCGCCCTAACTTATTTCCGGATAAATCAATAACATCTCGATTTGATATTAAGAGATCGAGTAAGCTTTTCTGTGTGTTCGTCTCTAATAATGCAATCGAAGATTTGAAGTTATCCGTTAGACATAATTTGTGTTTTCCCGACAATTCTCTTTTATCCGTGCTACCTTGCTCGTCCGAGGACTGTACCAGTCGTATTGGGGTTTCATTCTCTTCTGTGGCTTTTACTTGGGTAACAGCACCTAGTTTCTGACCCTTAACTATCTTAACTATACGTGGGCCAGTGATCAACACCTCAGCAAGAATTGACCGATAGCCTCTGCGATAGATAGTCTTCTGTTTATACATCCCTTTTCTATAGGATATAACCCATTCTTAGGTTCAGTATTTCCTTCAATTACTCCATTTATTTTTACACTGAATTGAACTCTTCCTGAGGGCTGTATTCCTACTTTATCTGTGACACACAATTCTACTCTTATTTTCATTTCCACTGTGAGCTCTATTGGTACTTGCACCTAACTACCAGCTAAATTATTTTAAAACACAGAATCTACTTTGTCATGGCTCGTCACGCGACCGTAATTTTCTATAATTGTATTAACAGGGGTCACCACACTACTCCCTTGATTTAACCCTACATCTGAGGAATGTGACCCTTTATTTCCTTTGAGACTCAAGTCATGAACTCCAATTTGTTCCGTAGACTCACCACGGCTCGTTGATGGCTCTCGTAGCCCATCGAAAGTAAAACAGGGTGATGGCTCTCTTAGCTCATCTTGAGACACATTCATCTCGTTAAAGTGGTCGCACACGGCTCTGGAGTCTTGAGTCTTGAAAAAGTAAGAAAAAATAAAATGTACGAGGGGCGGTCAATAAGTTTTGCAATTCGGATATAAGGAAACGAGATAGGAAAAGTGTTTTATTATTTTTCAATATAACTACCCTCGACTTCAATGCACTTGCGCCACTTGTCCCTGAGGCTTCGAATTCCCGACAACCAGAAATCTCCCGACTGCTGTTCAATCCACTCCTGGACGGCGAGCTGGACATCTTCATCGTCCCCAAACCGGCGTCCACGCAGTGCAGCCTTGAGCGGGAGGAATAAAAAGTAGTCGCTAGGGGCCAGATCTGGACTGTAGGGGGGATGGTTGAGCTCCTCGAATCCGCACTCGCGCAGGGCAGCTTGTGCAACTCTGACCTTGTGGACTTTGACGACGTTGAAGTCGTTCATGGGGCGTAAGGTCATGGCCAAATTGTCGCGGATGATGTTGATAACACTTCAATGTGATATTCCAAGTTGTCGCTCGATTTCTTCCACCTTCACCCGTTGATTTTCGAGGATCATCCTCTCCACACGGGCCACATTGTCCTCGTTGGTCACGTCTGACGAGCGCCCTGGACGGGGGTCATCTTCAAGGGACTCACGACCATGGCGGAACTCCCTATTCCAGCAAGCAATGGTTGCATAGGAAGGGGCGGTGTCGGTGTACACTGCAACCATGCGTTCATGGATCTCTTTTGCATTCTTGCCTTCCTTGGTCAAAAATTTGATCACTGCGCGGTGCTCAACCTTCGCCATTGTTGAAAAATTTGTGACTGACGATCTGCGATCAGCTACTCCTTCTTAAATAGACGAGGCAGGAGTTTTGCAGTTGCAGGTCCTGACTTGTCATAACTTGTCCTAACACCCCCACAAACAGCCATCCCCCTTCCTCTGTTTTGCCCTACTGATTCGCAAAACTTATTGACCCCCCCTCGTATAGTAGAAGTTGAGCGGATAGAGATTGTAAAGTAAGAAAGGAAAAAGGTTGAGTTGATTGTAGTTGCTGGGTGACCAGTCATCTCTTTGTTTCTTCTTGCTTCGACTTACTTTTAAATCTTCTTTCGCTGTTGTTTGGAAGCTTTCGCGGCTCTTTTGTTCTTCGTTTGTACTTCGTTTGCTTTTACTTTTCAATGCAGATGTAATATTCCATGTTGTTTTTAGCACTCCAAAGCAACATCAGTTATATGTGTAGACAGGTTCTGGTACCCCTCTTGGGTGCGGTTTACCGCTCTTAAAGTTGCCTCTGAGTTAATCCTATGTATTTGCGGGACTTTCATATATCTTAATTCTTCTTCATCTAGGATGTCGTTCCGATTATCCCATACCTTACATGCCCTTTTGTGTAGGGATATATTAGTAACTAGAAGTTTGATTTCCTGGTGTAAGTCTTGTAATCTCCTTTGCTCTTCCCCCGTCATTATTGTTAGGTTCCTCGTGGATATTCTTACTTTAGAAGATTTCAAACAGCAATCCTCACCTCTATTCATTCTAAGTGAGATTCATCGGTCCCTCTTGGAAAAGAAGATTTTTGAAGAGACTACGACAGATTGATAAGACGTTGACTGAACGCATTACAAGGACGGTCCTTCCCTTTCTGTCTACCTTATTTAGCGCAAATCGGCTAGGGAAGCTAAGTCTCCATAGGAACCTAATTGAGCAGGAGCCATATGAGAACCGGGAGGCTAACTTAGCGCAGGCTGAAGCCTAGCCCGGGACGGGTTAGTACTCGCTTGTGAACCGGATAGCAAACCGGATTAAACAGCGCTCTGAATCACTTTATCTTCCTCTAGCCTCTCCCCGTTTTTTCTCTTTTTGCCTTCTTAGTAGTTGAAAAAAACACAAGAAGAAGATTGGCTAAGACATCGATGGACTCGACCAAACTGGTCCCTTTGCGTGTATGTAAGGGCGCGCAAAAACCCTATCGGACCTCTGCATTCAAGATTATATACGTGGAACTCGGCGCGGTGCTAGTTCGCTTACTGGACTATTCAAATTCGTATATTGCCATATGCCAGCACAACAAAGTCGTGGATAGATTACTTGCAGAAAGAGCTGCAATTTTATTAGAAGGTATCGGTTTGGAGGCAAAAACACCTCCACAAATCGAAGCCCAAAAGACCGTTTACTGTCGCCAGATCGATCCGTCGATAGGAGAGCATTCTGCCGACGAGATAAAAGATAATAAAGTTCAATAAAAACAATGGTACAGAATATTCTCACGTGTTTTAAAGTTATTTTCCGGGAGACCGAAATGGCGAGTAAAGCAAGAGAATTCGGGTTGTTAGCGTTCCATTTGAAAATAACCTCAGAACAGATAAAAAGTGACGAGTTCATTAGCGTAAAAACATGTTTCAATTGTTTTACTCTAGAGGAACCTACTACCCGCGAATGTCCACTAAAGGACATCAAATGGTGCTCCGAATGTAGTAGTAAAACACACACGTGGCGCGAGTGTGACTCCCCAGTAAAGAAGCGCTTAAACTGCAACGGCAGCCATCGAACCATGACAATGGCCTGCCCCACAAATTGTGAAATTATAGAAAATAAGAGAAAGGAGAAAGTTAGGATCGAGGAAGATAAACAGAACATCACTTTTGCTAATGTTGCGAAGAGGACAGCGGTAGCGCAACAATTAAAAACAACACAGAATATAATCGAAGTCATCAAGCTGAGCCACTTAACACTATAACATTTACTTTACATGCTCATGTACTAAAGAATTGAACTTGATGTTAAAAAATAATGGACTGTATGAGATGTGATTACCTGAGAACCCTCCGTTGGCAGATATCTTGAGCGTGCGACACAAACCTGAGTCTTACGGCCAAGTACAACAGCAGCAGGAAGCCACCAGCAAGCCGGAAACACAGCCTCCAAATGCAGCGGAATCAAGAGATCCTAGAATCAGGAAAAGAACGCAACAGCGTACTGTAGAAGCAATGGAGACTAGGGAAGCCACAGTGGAAAGTAGTCGTAAGGAGATTAATCCTTCAGCCTAAGCCAAAACCCAAGAGGTAACGAGTGAAGCATCCACCGCTGAAACGATCGAGGAAGACGGAAATGAGAAACAAGAATTCTACTTGAGGTTCTTCGCGTCGGAGGAGAGATCCTTCCCGGAGAACAACGAAGAATTAATTCAAGGGATATAGAAAGGATACGTGAAGTATAAATATGAAGGTCCGTACACAGACAGAGAAGCTTACAAACTCATTACTGGTGGCCACTTATTCCCCGTAAACTATGTGACAGTGAAGAATTTAAGAAAAAGCGAAGCGGGAGAGCTAAATCGCCCATCATTAAGAAAAGCAGAAAAGAGATCGAGTTCGAAAGAAAAAACATCAAAGTAATGGTTCAGCGAAGAAAGTTAAAAATTATTAGTCGCTATGTTGCGTGCTGGAACGAAAAGAGACATTCACTAATCAACGCATATTTAAAAGAAGACCCCAAATTATAATATTAAATGAAATTAATATAAGCCCAGCGCTTAATAAAATCAAAATATTTAATTAAACAGTATAATAGCCAAGAATACAGACGATGTCAACTTTGACGGCGTCACAATTGCGATAAGAAACACGGCTGTTAGTTTTATCCTGAGACATTTTCAAGACCTCTTTATCCAGCAAACTGTCCGAAAATGCATCACTCAACTCGAGTGCCTTTGTGCCCTCAAATAGCTCTGTGGGTGCATCCTCCTCCTCGAGGTTCGATGCACTTGACTCGCGGAAAAACATTGTGATTGACCATTGCCGTCGGTCAACGCATGTGTATTTCTTCTACCTCGAACTCGCTTATCGGTGGGGTATATTTCCCAAGCATTTTGGTTCATAAAGTCCATACCCAATAAAAAAAAAATAGTTGAAAGGGCAACCCTATTATCTACAATTTAAACTAGGATTGAGTACACAGCATCATCCACACATAAATAGAATTCTACTTGACCAAAAGTAGGGATTTCGCTTACTTGCGCGTCGGGGAATCTAACGCGAGATTCGGTGATATGATACCTGCCTTGATACTAAGTTAGCAATTTATCCACAAAATGCTCGTTTTACTAAGGAACTTGCCGCTCCGGTATCCAACATAGCGGTAGCCGGCAATTGCCTTACTCGTCCTCTTACTACTAGTTTTTGTAATGGGTTTATTGGTACTAGCCTAATTGGAAGGGATTTACTTAATACTGAGGTGGTCCTTCGTCTGGGGGAGGACCTCTCTTCCAAAAATGTTCCGTATAAGACGGGCTCTCAACCTCCTAGTGAAGCTCAGGATATCCCAATTCTTCTTCATAAGCAGTGGAAATATCGTCTCGTTCGGATCTAACTACATGAATATTCTTTGTAGTTGACCTTACAAATTTATTCCCTGTTCGATCGGTACGGGTTCGTTGTGGTTTCGATGGAAACACCATTGCATTCCTTGGTGCTGAAGATGCCCGGCTGTAACTTTTACATTTTGAGGTTTCACTTCTCTTGTATGCGTCTTCACGGCATACAGCACACTATGGGGGATTTTTACATTCAGCAGCATAGTGTTCTTTGACCTCACAATTATGACACCTAGGGCTTTCTCTGCATTGTATCATACTGTGTCCAACTCGATCACAGTTAAAACAACACCTCTCTACCCTGGGAGTGTTTGCATGGTTATCATTCGTAGGTAGACTATCCTTCCACTTTTCATTTCTATCGTTCGCATACCCGTGTTCGTATCTGGTTTAGGTTCGTTGATCGGGTGTGTGAGTTTGCGCATGTATATACCAAGTACTTTGAGCTAAGTAGATACGGCTGTTTGTTTCCTGCGGCCGTTGGCTAAAAGCCTCTGATTTATCCTCTCTCATTTTGCTTAAAGCGATGTTAACATCCTCATTTAACTTAATTTCATGCTGGAATTTCTTTTGTGTAGCAGGTGGAATGTTTGCGTAAATTGCAGTTGCAGCTAATAGATTCCATATCTCTTTCATATTACTACACCGGAAGTTTAATGACGTTTCTATGTCTTTCAGTGTTTTATGTACCCTGCATGTAAAATTGTGTATATCCTCTTGTCTTTATTCCACTTCAGAGCGAATACCGCAGCTAATCCAATCAAAAGCTGTTCTTCACTAATTTGTTTGCAATGATGGCGGAGCGCCTCTTTGAGCTTGCCATGTTGTGGCATTTTTTAAACTTGGTTGATATTCAACAAATCGATTTGCCTCAGTGATTTTTTCTTGGACAGTTGGAACTAACGTGGGTTCCTGGTGGAAGTACTTTTATAGTTCATTAAACCATGTGTTAAAGTGAGGTTCTACCCATACACCATTTACTGTTCCTTTTAGTTTTCAAACTGGATTTGGTAATGATAGTGGACGTGTTATGTTCAAAGTGTGTGGGTAAACAGTGTTTGATGAGATTGGATTTAGGGGGTTTATAGGGGTTTGGTCCATCATCTCAAAAGGGGGTTCGAATCTCTAGGGGCAGCAGAAGAGGGAGTTAGGGGGAAATGATGGACTATGGTATCGTCACTTGTTACTATGATCACTAAGAGTAACCAAGGGGAATGATTAAACTGATATATTAAAACCACTAAGTGCCTGGCCAGTATTATCACGTTTCCACAAGAAATAAACAATGCCTACTCTAACTAAAATTGATAAGAAAATATAAAAACGTATTTTTAGCTCAATTATTTCGATAAGAGATATCGTAACTGTTAAAAATTCTTTAAAGCTCAGTGCTCGAATAATCTGCACTAAAACTGCTCAACTGAAGCTTAAAGTTCTCGTCTTCAATATTCGTACCCGACCCATAAGGTTTTGATCTTAATTACAGAGTAAACCAAAAATTATTTCGTATAAATTCACTAATAATTGAAAAGTAAAGGAAAAATCGCTTGTCAATATAAAATATTAAGGTGCCACCACAAAATAAAGCTAACGGCCTAAATGCTCTTTACGCCCCAAGGTCGTACCTGTGGGTTGCGTTGTTTTCTCGACGCATTCAATCCTGTGGTTTCGTCATAATTTGATTCCTAAATCTTCAGGCGTCAAAGATTCTTTTAAAGGTGTCTCGCAATCCGCACTCGTGCCGTGCTCTGGTAGAAGGCTACTATGTCCCGCGATGGCTTCAGAGGCATAGCTCTCCAAAGTACTCTGGGCTAGCACCCCACTGTTGTGATCCTGACAAGGTCGCCAGTATTGACGTTGGTTGTGTTCTCTTCTTCTGGCCTTGTAACTATGGCTATGACGCTAATGACCCTCTGTCGGTAGTTGGGGCACAACGTCAAGGTGATAAGGAAGTCGGCGCAACGGAATGCTTCATGGTGAGAAAGGACTGCCTGGTTGTTTGGTACACGGTGAAATCTGACGTTGAAAGATGATTGTTGCAATGGGTTCGATCATAGAGGAAGGGCGTGTGATCCTAAGTGGTCATAGCAACACAACGTAATGTTTTGCGTTGCCCTGAGTCGGACAGTACCTCGAGTGTTTTGCTTTCCCTTCTTCGAAGACCCGGTATGACGAAGTGGCGGAGAGCAAAAGGAGTAGTGGTGGCTCGTAGCTAAAATTTGTGTGGGTGCTGCATCAGAATTTTGTTAGCATTGTTTCAATATTATGTAAAAGGAAATAAACATATAAAAACAAAATCTATAGTTAAACCTGATAAAATCCTAAATAGAACAAAATCAAGCATTTTTTACTTACTAATAGTCTAAGTTGTTACAGTTCAAGCTTGATCCATTCATTTAAAAACGAAATCCATTCTTCTTGTTCTAATATGCGCGAAATGATTAATTATTTTCTCTTTGATCTCTGGATGACTACTGAGGAACTTTTTCTCCATTGAAAGCACTGCAAGTGCATTTAGTCTTGCACAATTCATTTTGGCTCATTTAGAAAAGTTCTTATTCTTTTCAGTGTTGAAAAACAGCGTTCTGTCTCTGATATAGTCATGGGAATTGTCAAGAGGATTTTTATCAGTTTCGTAATTTCATTAAGAACATCATCAAGATTATTTTTCAAGATAAATTTCAGCAGTTGAATTAATTAATTAATAAAAGAACCACAAAAATATGAATTAAATTCGGCACTTTATCACATTCAAGAATATAAACACGTTATTAAGCACAACACAAGCGGAGTCAAAAGGAAACACTACCTTCCACCAGCAAACCAGGATCGGCACAGCGTGAATCACAGTGCTCTCTCTCCCTATCGTGTAGCTTCCTATCTCGGACATGTGAGCATGCGCACAACAGCCAAACGCCGCGTCAATGGAACTGTGAAGCGCACAGTTTTATACAAGGATTTTGTATTTTTTTCATAAACTAGGGGATAACTACTGACTTTAAGCTTAAGGAGTATATAATCTACACGAGCCGCCACTGAAAAGGAGCTGTATGGCTTTAGCTTTATTCAAAATACAAGATTTGCTCAGACTGCCTGTTGATCTAGAGGTTACAAGGGTTCTATATAACGTTTACATAGGGTAAGTAGAGCTCATCTCCGAAAAGGTTTACCAATAGGACACTACTTAGGAGGAGCTATTGACTAATTTAATGGAAGTCTCCCAATCTTATATTACACGGGAGGTTTCACAGTTTTTTTTTAAGTGGATCTACCAATCTAACCTAAGAAGGGCAGGTCACTCTGCAAGACTGTCTATTTATTTGTTACTTTTACTACCAGTGGGCGGGCATACATTTTTTCCTTACCTATCTTAGAAGTGGGTGGCACCAGTGAAGAGGAGAGGATTTTTTTTATCGTATAACAGATTCCTAAGCAATTTCTTTTCAGCAGTGTTTTGGTTTTGTTGCTTACATGGCAGATATTTGCAGCAATATCATTGAGGATGGAAAAATCAATTACATAATTTGATAAACATGAGAGAATTGGATATAAAGAAAAGCTGGGCTTTTTCAGCACTGTTTTAATTTTGGATGCTTAAATGGGCGAATTTTATGTAAATACTGTAATTAATCTATTTTTCAGAAAGCTTTCTTTCATAACTTTTGATTTTGATTGAAAAGATAGCAGAGAACTGTGTATCACAAGATTAGAGCTATTCATTATTTTTAAAAAATCACTCGGTGTAAATAGAAACTAGAAAATGCAAAAATAACCCTAATATATTTTGCTACTCATATGGCAAAGTAGCGTTGCCTGGGCAACAATCGAATATCACAGCATTTGTAAAGACATACTATCATGCCTATTTTTGGCATAAAGATGGCAAATTAGGATGAATACTTCAGACGATGGAGCAGATGAAGCCTAAAGGCAATGCGTTTTGTTATAGAGGGAAGGAAAGGACCATGTGACAGATTTCTACTTCTGCATAACCAACTTACAAGGTAGGAAATTTCGTGCAACTTTTCTCCACAGAGATGCACAATTTGTGATTATTCGGAGGTTCTCCAAATTTAAAAGCTACTTGGCCTATATAAGTGAAAGTAATTCCCAAACTAACGATTATAATGACTTAATGGATTCTTGTAAAAAAAAGTAAACATTCTGGTTGTCACTTGGTTACCAAATGAAATGTAGGAATTTCTAATGTTGATAAATTAAATACTATTTTCGTTAGAATCTAATGCATCCTGTGTCTGAAAGTAAGGAAACTAGTGTTTGCCTCCTTTTTTTCAACATGGTAAAAATTACTTTAAATATCTATCTTTTGTTTCAAAAGAAAACAAACAGGCTGTTAAATACCCAGATGTGTCATCTGCCATAAAGCAATTACCTCGAAACTCGGATCTGAATAAAGTTGGTGATAATGAGTTAAAAAAAATGAGGACAACTCTGAAACATTCAGCCTACCATCATATAGTTTCAATGAACCAAAACCATTTACACAAACACTCAAAAGAGATTTAGGACTATCAAAAGAGTCGTACCAGCTTCATAGTCCTCATTTTAGGGAGAGCAATCGATTGGCACCAGAAACAACATATTATTGTTACAGAAATAAGGATAAAGAATTCATGGAGTTCTTTTCTTTTCTTGAGAATTCAGCCTTGGTGTACTACTCGGAGAATAAGGGTTTGGTCGAAGCTTTAGAAGTTGTGTATCAACCATCTAAATGGAGACTATTTATCGACTTATCAAATAGAAGTCTCAAAGTTGTGCTCTTAAATAATAGACAGAAAAGGAACGTGAGTTGGAAGATAGAAGTGCGCGAATAGCAAAATATTAAGTTTGGAGTAGATTAAGTGACCGACTTTGCTACTTAAAGTAATCTAATAGCAAAATATCATGAGGCTAGTCACGGAACACAACATAGATTAATTGACTGATTTTGCTACCTAAAGCGGATTGTTGAGTCAGCCATCAAGCAGAGACGTTTGTCGCATTCAATCGATAACCGTCGGCGCAATTCAGACCCACACCATTCGATAGCCATGAATCGTCCTTCGATAGATTCTGGAACAGAACGTCTGGGAGGCCGCCTTTGTAACAGCTGTTCACGAAAGAACTTCCCTCTAGACTCATGACTGCTGATGACTCTAAACGCGTGATAAGTATGTTTTCACAACCTTCGAATTTAAAGTGCAAATACGAGGCCATATCACAAAGAATGTTAGGAGAAATCTTGAATGAAAGTAGTGAAAGTAGACGAAGCGAAAATAATGGAAGATATCTAGACACAGTTCCTTCTGTAGGTATTCGGGAAGGGGATTCACAATTGCGGGTATTGAGACCGGGAGTGCGTTTCTCTAGGTTTCAGTTGGGAGAGGCGAATTATAACGCTGCTACACCATCTACCCCTTACGGGTTTGTGTAGTGATAATGTGAAGTGCCGAGTACAACGAAGGTCTAATGATTTACATATATGTATATATAATTATATATGGAGTGAAAGTTGAGTTAACTAATTGCATACTCAAACCGACACGACATCCAGCTTGTGGAAAACTAATGGTAGCTTCTTTAACTTCTACACAATCCCTAGAAAATAGGATTTTCCAGTGTCAAAGTGAAAATTCTAAATTCAAACTGATACACAGTATGTGGTTGATGTGAGTAAAGTCGGAAAAAAAATCTCTTTCACACATACTCCACTAAAGTTTCTTAACTTGACCCCGATAAAGACGACGGGAAACAAAGGTTAAAGTGGTAGGGGGAGATCAGAACAACATCCCAACCGAACTGGAGCATCTAATACACGATCGCTTCCAAATTATTGTTATCTACATTATCAAATCGGAGAGTCCTACCCGATAAAAATGCAACCATTATTCATTCCAAATGCAAGAATCGAACATTTTGGGATATATGCTATGAGTGAGTAATATTTTACCTCTTATTTATATGGTCCTGGGTGAAATCTCACAGACGCTAAACCGATGATCCAAAGTGAGGATGAGCAAAGATTATTTCAAGACGACGTTGCCATATTCGCTCTCACAATTGATTCCCACCATTACTGGAATAATGTAGCGCTATTTTACTGTTCGGTTGAATGTATTTTCAGAAGGCAAACCCCATAATTGGTATAAGAGAAAGAGAGTTGTAACCACGTAACGACCACCCCTCCTCAATGCACTCATGGTGGAGGTAAAGGTGCAATAGAACTTCCACTTCCTAGCTGGTGCATAGGCCACCAGCACAGGAGGGTACGCACCTCTTCATACAAACCTTGTCAAGAGATGCCTTCGTTAGTTTTTTTTTTAATTTTAACTCTAAGACTTCAACATCTACCAGTTCATTCAAAGCAAAAAGACCCCAAACACGCCGCCTTACAAACCTCATCCATGCACACATATCCACTTACCCTTCAGTGAGCTCTTTCTCTGTCATACTCACATCAATCAATCCACCTTATACACCCACTTTTAACCCTTTCTCACACCTTGAGACTCACTCACGTATATTCTCTCCACAAGTCTCTTTTCTTCCATTCTTCTTACACATCCTTACCACCTCAGAAGAATTTCAGTAACAACCTATTCATATCCTTCTTTACACCATTACTTACCTAACTGATCTAAGCCCCTATGTTCATCCCCTATCGATCCATCAGTTATCCTTCTTATATTCTCAATCAGGTTTTTAGTCGCGGGCGACTCTATGTATATCTTACTATGTCGGTCGGTCGGTCCCCGTTTTGCTTTTTCTTTGTTTTGGTAATAACATTGTGAGTATTTGGCTGATTCTAACGAAATTGGAAACCCTCGTGTTGTTTTAGATTCTCTTTCGAATGATATAATTGCCAAAGTCTACCCAAGGTTAGCCCGGGAATTATTTCGTTTTAGCCATAATATCATAACTATTCAGCCGATTCTAACGAAATTTTAAAACCTTATGTTTTATTTTACATTTTCATACGAATGATATAATTGCCAAGGTCTTTCCAAGGTTAGCCCGCGAATTCTTTTGTTTTGGCAATAACATCTTAACTATTCGGCACATTCTAACGGAATTTGAAACCCTCATGTTGTTTTAGATTTTCTTTCGAATTATATAATTGCCAAAGTACCCCCAAGGTTAGCCCGCGATTTTTTTTGTTTTGGCAATAACATCATAATGATTCGGCCAATTCTAACGGAATTGGAATGTCTTATGATGTCTTACATTCTCTTTCAATTGATATAATTGCCAAAGTCCTCCAAAGGTTAGCCCGGGAATTATTTGACAATAATCTCTTAAATATTCGACCGATTCTAACGAAATTGGAAACCCTTAAGATGCTTTGCATTCTCTTTCGAATGATACAATTACCAAAGTCCTCACAAGTTTAGCCGGAGAATTATTTGCCAATAACCTATTAACTATTCTGCCGATTCTAACGAAATTTGAAACCCTTATGTTGTTTTAGATTCTCCTTCGAATGATATAATTGCCAAGTTCCTCCTAAGGTTATTCTAGGAATTAGTGAAAGTTTTGAAGTTCGTAAGGTCATAAATAATGTTCATGCAACATTTAACTGTTCCTGTAGTTCAGGTATTCACTCCTCTCCTCCACCGATATACAGTCGTGAACAAAAGTTTGGGGTATTTTTTCATATTTTTCATTTGTTTTTTTTGTTTTTTTTAATTTACATGATAGGAATAATTATTTGAATATTTAAATCATTACAAGATTATTAAAAAGTCAGAATTTCAAAAATAATAAGAAAAAAATGAATTTCTTCGCCGAATCAAAAATCACGCTCTCATCCTGCTCGTGCAAGTGAATTTCAGCTGCTGGAGCTTTATTATTCGATCAAGAGGATAAAATGATGATAAATATGGGTTAAATGAATGATGTGTAAGTATAATGCATTTCGTAACATTTTTTTTGGGGGGAAACTAAATGTTTGAATCTTTTTCAATTCCAAAAATGGTTCTTTCCAAAGAAAAGAGTATAACCATTTCTGCTCTGCACCAAAGTTGCTTGAAATGCAAGGTGATGGTTGCTAAGAAACCCCATCTTTAGGATCATTAATGACTTTTAAAAGAAAATGTGGAGATTCATGGATAATTCATACTTTTCTTTTTAACACCCAGAGAACATAATGATTTATCATGCCATAAATTATGTTGTTAATTGCATCATTTATCCCTTTACAATTGTAAATGAGGTCCCCCAACCTAATAATGAAATTTACTCGAAATATAAGAATAAAAGAGAATAAAAAAAGGTGACAAAATGCGACAGTTATGTAAGGCATATTATTCAATTCTTACTTTATTCCTAAAAGAATGTGTGGTTGTCATTACACGTCAACATCAAACACCCCCCGCAACACTTTAGTGAATACACAAATGCCCTTAAATCATATGCCTTCATTGCTCAGTGCTACACTAAATACAGAACTAAATTTCCTTTAAACACACGGAAAACGCCACAAAAGGTAACACAAACATGAACCTCTTCGAAACATTCACACCAATCACATTAAGGAACTCCAAGGAATTCATCTTTCACACATACAAACAATACATACACGTCTCTCACTCGCCTATGCGTCCAGAGCATGGTCACCAGACCTCGTACCCACTCACCTCAGAATCATGCAGATGACAGAAAAGCATACCACCTCGCACCATATTGCACACACACTTAAACGATTACCCACTTACACAACGAAACAAAGGTTGTGCCACCAAAACACCACTCGACCTCCGGCTAACACAATTTCTCCTTAGCACACGACATCCATGTCACTACACCAAGCCTCATTCCCCCCTTCACGTAGCAAGCGCAAAACTCCAAGGACTTACTACACCAAGACACTCCAAGAAATTCCTCCACCCCTAATAAGATTCCACCAACCACAAAACTATCAAAACACACTTAACAGACCAAGGCATACACTATTATGGTACAACCTTCCTCCACACCATTCCACCGGATATATAACCCTGAGGAGTAATCTATCTCACGCTGCAAAAAGACCACCCCAACAAGGATCCGGTGTAGCCCCCACCCCAAATAAGGCCTTGCCAATCTAGACACCAAAATGACCTTCACTGCTATAATGCTAGAAAGAAATGACCTCTACGTCTACAAGGCTAGAAAGAAATGACCTTTATGTTAACGATGATGGAAAGAAATGATATTCACGGCTACAATGCTAGAAAGAAATGAGGTCCACAGCTACAATACTAGAAGGAAATGAGGTCCAAAGCTATAATGCTAGAAAGAAATGAGGTCTACAGCTACAGTGCTAGAAAGAAATGAGGTCCACAGCTACAATGATAGAAAGAAATGAGGTCCATAGCTACAATGCTAGAAAGAAATGAGGTCGACAGCTACAGTGCTAGAAAGAAATGAGGTCCATAGCTACAATGCTAAAAAGAAATGAGATCCACAGCTACAATGCTAGAAATAAATGATGTCGACAGCTACAATGCTAAAAAGAAATGAGGTCCACAGCTACAATGCTAGAAAGAAAGCATATCTTCGTAAGACTCACGTTGCAGCGAGGCTGAAGTTTGCAAATGGCCACATTCACCTTGATCCGGCAATTGAAAAACATGTGAATGGAATAAAAAGAAAGTACATACACCAAAGAAACAAAGCATATAAGCCTTTATTATGTTAATTATGCAAACTGATTATTAGTCTTATTTTTTGTTCATTTTAAACAATAAAATTAGTCAAAATAAAATTGGTTTTAATAGTCGATAAATATCTGAAAGTACAGCGAAAATTTGTTAAAAATCAATGCTGCACTAAAACTGGCATAACTTCTACAAAAATAAATGACTCAATTAGCCACTTTAGGACCAAACACTTACAACTATTCTTAACAACTTCTGAAAGTTTCATGACGATCACAAAATTATTAGAACATGTAAAAAGAAAGACCCTGTAGTTGCGATATCATTCGAAAGGGCCACATTCTGCCTGCACGATATTTTCCAGCCGATATCTGAACTGGTTACGTGCCCTGGTTAGGAGGTCCTTGCCAATGGATGGTATTACCTCCCCACTGGCGGCTCTCAGTGATCCTAACATCCTTTTCAACAACACTCCACACGAAATAATCTAGGGTGGGGGTTGCAGTCGGGGGAGCTGGGCGGCCACAAATTTGGGGACCAGTGGTGCGGGACATTGTTGAACAACCACGCCTATGTCTTCCTTGTCTTGTATGTGGGAGCAGAGTCATGCTGGATATTTGGTCCATTAAAGGCTTGATTACAGTCAAACATCTCAATGTTGACGTCCACATTGAAAATGAGGCCTTGGGAGAAGATGTGAAGAGGAAAAGAAATTTAAGAAGGCATCATTGAAAAAACGATGTATGGGTTGCACGAGTCCCATGCTGCTGACAAGTCCTTAGCTGCTTACCACGCTCAGAACCATCAAAAAGGCGGTCAATTTGCATTGCATTACCATAGACACTTCCGATGGGTCTTTCAAGGATCATTCTACCAGTTCATCTTCCTGTCCTGCACGTATATTTTCTTTGGAGAAGAAACGAATAAAGCTGGTGCCATCGTGCTTGACCTTTTTTTGATGAGTGCTTGTGCCTTCACTATATGGCTTTCCTTGGTAGCCTACATGAGAAGCTGGCACCTCTTCGACCCATGAGTGGTAGCCCGGGTCCGGGGGCACTGCTGTGTGGATGGTTGACTTTCTCACAGCCATCTTCTTAGCAATTTTGGCCATGGACTGACCAGAGTCCTCGGAGACCTTCTGTCTGATACTGGCGACGAATTTCTCGTCCCTAGTGGTATCAGAGCAACGTCTGCAAAACTGTCGTTCGGCAGTAACTTCGTCCTTATTTTCTTTCTCCGGGTAGTTATAAAAATATCAATCTCCACACTTCTACCGACGCGGAGGGCCGCGAGTATGGCGTACCGTTTTTCGATTTCATCTTGCATTCTCAGAAGAAACTACGTATGGTGTTACCTGCATGTAAGCTGAACTCTTACTGAGCGTGTTCAAGATCGAGTAATCAACAATGGCGCGGTCATTAACCCTAAGCTTAGGCACACTTTCAACTTTTACCGATTTTCCTGAAATGCTCTGTACAACATTTACTTTATTACCCCAATTACTCAAATACTAATCTACATAAATAAAAAAAACTGCCGTTCATTTAAATTTCTGGTCCTAACTGTAGAGGGCACTGGTACTTTTAAATATGTTATTCTTTAGGAGGCTGATGCACATAGGTGTTGTGAGGGTGACATTGAAAAAAATTAGTAGACGAATATTTTACTCTGGTCGCTTTTATGTTCCATTGAATCTAACATGTTAAATAGAAAAGTACACAACTTCAGCTCCATTGAGCAACATTATTTTTTGGGTGTGTATATTAGCCATTGTCCTCCCTGATTTTTTCTCCTTCAGGCATCGCGTCTTTCAGAGGGAGCAAAAACTTCTTTGAAAACTCATTTCTCATCGTAAGGAATGGGGGGGGAGGGCTAATTTTTCCCTGTGAAGCTTGATTGTTTCTTTAATTTAAAGCTAAAACTTAGGAGGGCATGACTCTCAGAAAGTTTGTGAGTAGATATTTATAAAGAAAGTAATGAAGGTGGTGTAGTAAGTTGCGCCATTGGACGAGATCTCCCTACTGGATAATGAAATAAACATAAATATCAGAATGATAATCGCTGGAAAGCCAGAAGGCACCAGGAGCCGGTCCTCGTTTAGGTAGAAGATGGGGGTGTCAGGTAGTATTGTGTCTTGACACCAACCTCTGCTAAAGTAAATAAAATCTACTCATAATAATAGACTTGAGTCGCATATTCTTAAAAAAATAAGGATGGCAAAGATGTGCTAGTCCTGCAGCCCCGAGTTGAGGAGCTTATCCAACGTAATCAGATTTTTAGGATAAAAAAGTATGGATAATCCGTTAAAAAAAGATCGTTGTTCTCTTCACAAGAACTTCGCGAGCGATTATTTTCTCGAAGAGTTACTTCGTTAGTAAAAAGTAGTTTGAAAGAAGATGAATGGGAGTTTGAAGTTAACAAAGTTTGTTCGTTTGTTTAGACGCTAAACGTAAAGAATATGAGAATTCGAGAAAATGAGATACAATTCTTCTGGAAACTTTTATTCAAGAGACTCGTTTCGGGAGAGAGTGACTTCCATGTTCCGTCCGAGATCACTGTTTCTCACTTGCTCATTTAGAAGCCTGATACTGAAGTAAGTGGTTTCGTTTGAGAGTTTATCAGTGAATGATGCCGATTTAAAGCTCAGCCTCGACCATCTCCTCTATACACGTTGATGCTGAGATTTAAATCGGCAATGTTGTTGTTGATAGCTCCCCAGGAGCAGATAACCTCTGCAGTAAGCCCCGTCAACGTTACCGCAATTAAATGGGGCAGTGCCTTCTGTGAAGCTGTCCAAAGGGAACCAGGTTAAAGTAGAGTGAGGCCGTTGCATGCTGTGGGAATTTTATAGCGCCCCCGCTATGTTCATGCAACAGAAATCGCATGTCGATACCTCATCAATCTATCAAGAAAGCCTAAAAAGAATTAAGTTCTAGGGAGAGTTGGACGAATAAAACAATGGAAGTTTAAGTTAATGTAACATAAACTAAATAAAATTTATATAAGAAACTAAATTAAGAAATTAAAGTAGTATTAAATTTTAAGTGACCTGTGTTTATTGAGATTGTTGCTGGTTAATTAATTTCCACGTCGTTTCCTGATTTAGGTTGGAGGGGCTTTTTCCCTTCGAGAGAAAATACTCCTTTTTTTTTTACTCTCAGAAAACGGGCGTAGCCCGTCGTGAGAAATCTGGAACACATTCCCTCATTTAATATATAGACCTCTGTCCTTGTTTATAGTATAAAAAGGATACCTTAAAAGGATTCCATGAAGTTATGCAAGCGTTAAGTTCGTTACTATAGTGAGTTTGTAGTAATTTTCTATACAAATCTCGAGTAAATAATTCAATTTCCTAGAGTTCCTTTCGTTAAGAGAAAAGGCCATTAACATATTAAGCCGCCTAGGAATTAAAGGACATAAAATTGGAGGAATTGTAGATTGAGGTAACGATTTCCTTAGTTTTGCTTTACAATCTTGTTTAAAAACAAGGTCTGCTGACCAAAATGTTGCGTGCCCTCACTTATTCTGATTTATAACCACACCTAACATAATATAGCCAAGCGTATCATATAGACTAGTATAGCATACCATACCCTAGACTAGAATAACCTTGCATAGCTTTGCCAATTATAGCCTTGGGAGTCACCGAGAATGAGAGGGCAGATACAGCGACAAAGATCGCCGTCCTTCGGGCACTCAGGCAACCATACGAAGGGTTTGAAGGGTTAGATGGGCATACCTCTATGGACCAAATAAGATGAGACACATCTTCTAAAGCCTATCTACATGGAAGCCTTAAGGTTTTACTCACCCACAGGAAGTGAGGATGCACCGAATTCACATTGGACACGCATTAATTACACATATATTGTATTTTGCCCTTCACAAATACCCACCTCATCGCAGAATGTCCGACATATGGGCAACTCCGACCACCATTGCCTGTCCAGTAATGGTGGAGGAACCCTCTCCATCTTACGATCAGCTCTAACAACAGAGAATATCTCCCAGGCAGCTGAATCATCCGCTACCTAAAGGACACAAATCTCCCTCACAAATTGCATGTATATAAGAATCTCCAATATTTGGATCTGCATTTTAACAAATTTTACTTACCTCAGTCATCATCGCATAATCACCATACAATTCATTAATCTTTTGATCCATTTATCGCTTTAATCACCCATACACAATGACCTCAGCACTCACATAATCCAACCCATTGTTTTTTTTTTTAAGCTAGTTCAACAAACTTAGACATTACGAGGCAATCACCTCGCAGTGAGCGAGGGACAACGGACTCGTGCAACCCAGCCATCCTTTTTTCAATGATGCCTTCTTAGATTTCCTTTTCCCCTTCATTACACGGTCTCTTTAACTAATATAAAAGAGCTTCAATAACAATCCCATACTACTATATGGTCGGTTACAATTATAGCCTCATGATGGGTTGTATAGTTGAGATAATGGCTCTTAAACCATTTTTAGGGAAATCAGTGACAAACTCATAATACCCAAATGGTCAGTTAAAGTCACAATCTTTCGTTTACAAATGAAATATTACAATAAAACAGTTACCACGACCTTATTGGCTTGTGTGTGCGTATGTGTGTGTTTATAGCCCTGTCGGCTCATTTTCCTACATACTCAGACTGTAGGTGCACAATGACTTAGCAGATACGCTCTATAAAGAATACTTTTTGTCTCTATAAAGAAGACAATGAAGCTTATTTTTCATATCGGATATAGAATTGTCTCATTACATTAAGTTATACTATTATTGATGCGACCTGATTACATTTATATTAGTTCTAGTGCGAAGTGGGGACATCTCCACCAGGACGTTTGCGATGGGGTTTCGTAAAGAAAGTGGTGAAGTTAAGGGATGGGGAAATGCGTGGAATGTACGTAACCCGAATCATCTAAAGGGGAGACTACTCGGTGCGCTCGAGATGGATTATTCGAATTATCGAGAAATATGAATGAAGGCATATACAGACAGACGAAGAAAAGGAGGATAAATGGAGAAAGAGACAAAACGCCACAAATGACACTGGTTGGGAATCGCATTCTCCCTTGGGGGGTCTCCGCCAACTTGATAATGAAACCAACATCTAAATATGAATGACAATTACTGATAAGCCCATGGGGGCAAAAAAAATCCCCAGGGGTACTATGTATTTACCACCAGCCAGCGAGCGTTGGGGCCTTTGAGTGACTCAATGGAGATCACACCTGTTCAACGTGCGAGGAGTGTGGACCGATTCCCTCTTCCGCGGGTTACGGCAGATGAAGAAGTGATGTGTTGTGTGTGGAATAATATAAATAGTGAAAGAGACAGTAGGGTTGTAATTGGTATGTGCGTGAAGACATATGGAGATGGAACTGCCTTTACACATGCGTCAGACTTGGTGCCCCCCCCCCTCCCTGCAATAATGCTTAGAAGAGGAGGTTCTTCCTCATCTTCCCAAACCATGTGATTGCGATTTAATTAAGCCACCACAACATTTACCTAAATAGCAAAATTGACTCTGATGCGGAGGTGAAAAATAAAACAAAATCATACATTTGGTCAAAACATAATTTATTCATTTTAGAACGTTTAAAGCCCTCTTTCGCTTTTTATTGGGTCTAAGCAGGTGCGGAAAATATAGTGGGGCCTCGTGCATAATGCAAAAGGGATGAGTAGAGCACTTAACTAATTAGTTAAGCTGAGGTAACTAATATTAGAAGGTAGAAGGTCTTCTTTTATGGCCGCTTTGGGGTGGCGGGAGCTAAAAATAACTATTAGATTACCTAACCCTCTCTACTTACCTTTTTACAGTTTAAATTCGGCTAAGCTATATATATATATATATATATATATATATATATATATATATATATATATATATATATATATATATATATTTACAGTACAAGTTGGTTAGAAAGTCTTGGAATTCGTTCTAAATATTTTTTTCATTTTCTATTTCACATGTGTTTGATATTATTATATTTTTCCTCTATTGTTCTTATTATTTTTCGGTAGGGGATGACAAGACTTTTGGACCACCCTGTAGTTATACTAATTTTAAAATAGGTATCTTGCACCTAATGTTTTTACAAAGTGAATTTCTCATCTCTTTTTTTTCATAAGTTCTGTTTCTATTTTGGGTGGAAATTTTGAAAAAAAAGGAAGTTTAGAAAGAGTTATAGGGGAACTGAAACTGAGCAAGGCGATGCTTTATTTAATCCTAAAATTTTCCACAAGTTGGTGGTAAACCCACCTCGCCACTTAAACTCTCGTACCCCAATAAACTGAACCAATTTAATCTTGAGAAACCTAACTAATCTCCCATTTCGAGACGATTGTTAAAACTAAGACCGCGACCAGTTAACGGGAAGACCTGTGACTGTCATGTGTTGCCTTTTACCAAACCACTCAATAAAGTTGCCTTTAACGCCGATTGAATTTGCTACAAATCAGAGAAGATCAAAATACCACTTTACCACGCTCCCGGCAGGTATCTTGGTCTTCACTCTATATGGAAGCTTTAAAAAGCTCGAAGGCGTCGCCCCCATTTTAATTACTTTTCGTTTTTTACGTCTTATTTGTTTTGTCCAGTGTGTTTGTTGTCTTAGTTTTCCCGAGTTCTTCTTCGTATTCTTTGAACTTATGTTTGTCTACTTTGTGTTGCTTACTTATTTTACTTGGTTACTTTTGAGCTTTCTAGCCTTTAGAGGCGGTCGAGTTTAGCTGTTCACCTCATATTTGCGTTGGTTGTATTTTTCCTATTTTGTTAACAAAAAAAAACGTTTTCTCTTTGTGGTGTACTGTTGATTCATCGTGTATGTACTTTTAGGTAAATATAGGTGTTATATTCTCCTCGGAGCAGTGTTTAGTACTTTGGGATTGTCGATTGCGGGTGACTTTTTCTCGCAATCTTGCAGGTATAGTGATGTTGCCACCTGTTCTTCTTAGTTCTGGGATGATATCATTTGCCATTGTTGACCAGACCTTTTTGCCCAGTTTCTGCGTCACGATATTGATGGGCTCCAGTCGTTGTCTGTGATGCAGACCCCTTTGCCGAAGATAATCTCTCATTCTAACTTTGGTTATACAAAAGGTTGCAGAATTTTGCACTCGCTGGAGCCTTCTCATAGAGGTCTTGCTGGCCGCTTGGGTCACTACTGCAGGGTAGATGAGCTTAGCCTGGGTGAATATCAGGTATATTTTCATGATGTTGGCCGAGCTAAGATCTTTAAATCTGTAGAGCGTGGAGTTTTCTCTCTTCGCCAAATTCTGCCTCTCCGTGTAGTGCATCGAGTGTCCGTGGTCGGAGATTTTTAGGCCTAGGACGGTGCGTTCGGCTGAGTAACAGTATCTCCTCCCATCTATCACGATAAGGCAGGGAATGTCAGTTTGCAGTTCAACGGGAGTTTCCTGAACTTGTCCTCGTTGGTCCGGATCTTCCATCGTCTCTCGCATGGATTTATGTTGGAGATTTTTGCCATCGTTCTAGTTGCCTGTTCTCTTGCTTTCTTCTTCCTACTGGAAGCGATTTGTGTGATGTCATTTGCGAATTGCAGATACATCGTGTCCCTGTGTATCGGAGTAGGAAGCTCGATGGTGGAAACCAAGTAGAGCAGAGGGCTCAGGCAGCTTCCTTGGGGAACGCCCGGTTTAGTTCGAATTTTGGTCTTCTGTGTTCTTCGATCATGAGACACGCCCTCCTGTCCATGGCGAACTCGCATAGGACTCTTTCCAGGAAAGAGTCTAGCTGGAGGCCTAGGAGCTTGTATCGTAGTCCTTCCAGTCTTACCTTGTCGAAGGCCTTATGCACACCCCTCAGCACGATGTCTACATAATAACCCTTCGCTCGGCAATACACTATCTTTTCTGTTGGGAGCGCCAGGGCCGATAATGTGCCCCTTTTCAGACGAAACCCATGCTGTTGGGGGTTGTGTGCAACTAATTCACTCAGTTGAGCTTGTAGCCTATCGGATATTATCTTCTCAAAGATCTTGTTGAGTATCTCGAGGAGAGAGATTGGGCGATATAGTTAGCCACCTGGTCTAATGGCTTGTTTCCCTTTCGGGATAAAGATGACTTTGGCCCTCTTATATCCGTCTGGGAAGTAGCCTGTATTCAAGGCTGTGTTCAAGGTGTTCACCAGGCCCTGAATAATTTGTCGAAGGGCATTCATTAGGTTGCTTTTCATTATTCCAGACCAGCCGGTTGCCCTTTGATTGAAGGACTTTATGGTGTTCATGGTCTCCTCAAAGGTTATATGGTACCCATGCTTAACTATATCTCCCCCTCTCTCTCTAGATACTTGCGGGTGAGGGTGGTTCGTATGTATCATCGTTCAAGGTCCTCGAGCAGCTGTTCTTCGAAGTCTTGGTCAAAGTCATCGTTCTCCTCAGGTGATATCACAAATATTTTTTCCCAATGGCGTCTAAATCTTCTTTCGAAAGATTCTAGATCCTCTATGATGTTTTCGCCTTCTTTGATTCGTGTTTGGGGCTTGAAAGGCAATCTCCTAAGTCTTCGAATGTTTTCCCCCAAATTACAGGATTGCTTTCCATGTCTAGCCAGCCAATGAAATCGTCCCAAATGTTTCTTTGTTTTTCAAGGATAATGTTTTTCAGTTCCTCGCTTAGGTGTCTCATTCGGGCTATCCTTTCCCTGTTGGGGTCCTTCCTTACGATCTCTTCATATATTTCTCTGTGCTCCCTGGTGATATCCCTCATTTTGTCCGTCCACCCAGGTTATGGGAGCATTTTATAAGAGATTCTGGGGACGCATCACTCTTCGGTTTGAATGGGCAGATCAGTGAATTTGTATATCTCCTCGTCTATTTCCTCGAGATTTACATCGCCCAGATCAGCTGGCTGGTAGTCGCTGAGTATCCCTCTGTATTGCTCCCAGTTAGCTTTCGCATAACTCTTCCTGAGTGGGATGGGCTTGAGACTGGTGCATGCGATATGGTGGTGATGATGGGGATGTGATCGCTCGTGACCACTGGCCCTGGTTCGTTGCTATGTTAAAGGGAAAGTTTAAACTTGTTAGCACGATGTCCGGTTTTGTTGTTGAACAGTGGGTAAGGTAGGTTGGGAAATCTGGCCCAACCTTCGGGAGCTTAATTCTTTCGAGCAGTAGCTCCATATTCTTTATCCTTTGGTCAGCGCAACCGTAACCAGATGCTCGGCATCTGGCGTTTAAGTCACCTCTTAGCAACGTTAGCCTCCTGTGCCCGAAGAGGGTGAATAAGTTGTTGATCAGTATGTATTAGCGTCTGGGCAGCTGGTAGGCTGCCGCCATTGTCAAGCCTCCAACCAGGGTTTAGATTTCGACAGCCATGAACGATTCGTCTAAGTCTGGTACCATGTTGAACTTTAAGTTTTTGCGGATCACGATGGCTGTCTCGTCAAATCGTTCTTGCGTGTGATTTTTCTGCGCGGAATATATTTCCATAGGCAATGGATTTGCTTCCCATCCATCCCCATTCAGTGTGAGTATCTTTAGTTTGTTGTTGATGTTCTCCATTATTTGTTAGCTCTTGAATGTGTTTGTTCGTTTGACTTGTTTTACTGACGTGTACTTTTCCATTTCGAATCTTTTTGTATTCTGCACTACTAAGGGCGATGCAAGACTCTTTGTGGAATTTCACTTTCAATTCGTGGAGAGCTTGTTTAATTTCTGATTTTAGTATTGATGCTGTGTAGGTCCATTTGTACCTTTTGTCTCGTATTCCCTTATATATGTCCTTAGGGGAGGGTTTTTCTGGGAATGGTATCTACTCCGTCGTATATACTTTGAGGTCGATCTCCTCTCCATCGTATTTGTATATACTCTCTGAAGTCTTCAACCTACTCCTTGAACTTACGTGGCCCTTCGGAGCTTTGGGTTTGACTTCTTTAGCATCAGATTCTGAGGACGATGAGCTTATGAGATTTCCTTCCGCCTATTTGATCCTCCTTGCAGCTTTCTTCTCTTTATTTCCTGGGAGCCTTTGTGCCTCCAATCTCGGATTTTTCTTGACGGTCTTTTTGAGTCCTGTCGTGCCTTCCGTTGCTGTCTCAGCGCTTTTAGTTTTTATCTCTGTCAGAAATGGTGTAGCCGGTGCCTTTGGTGCATCTTTAGGTAAGAATTGCAGTTGGAGGACGTCTCCCGATGGGAAGGGGTCCGGAACCACATTTCTGACCTACCGTTCTTTTTGAGCATGAGATTTGTTTTTGAAAATGTTCCTGGTTTGGTAAGGTTGTTTATGTGTGCAAAGAGAATGCATGTAAGAATCTTGGTAAAATTTTTGTTCTCCAGCTCTAAATATGTTTTCGGTTGTTGTTCGAGAACTCTTGCTAGGGTGGTTTTCGTTGCCTGGGCGTATAAAGTATTTTCCCCCTCGTTTCTTCAGCTTTCTTTTCACTATTTTTCTTTTTGATTAATTCCTTTTTCTTGGGGCAGGACATGGCCATCGTCCCATAGTTCAGCCCACAGTTTGGGCATCTCTCTGTCTGCGCCTTGCATTCTATCCGTCCGTGCCCTTTTCCGCTGCACTTTGAACAGTTATCTCTTGTTTCTTGCACTATTTAGTCGGGCAGCAGACTTATTTACAACGCACCCCCCCCCCCGATGGTGTTTTAAGCGCGACTGCATCCCACCATATCACAGAGACGGTTTCATGTCCCTCTATGGTCTTGAGAGGACCCCTCCCGCTGTGATGAGCAGCGGAGGTCGCGGTCCGCCCCTTGTCCGGAACAGTTTCTGACATTGTTATCGGCTGTGGGTTATCCTCAAACCAGCTTCCTCCAATGCCCCCAATTATGCTCTTGCAACTGCCCGGCATAGTTGGGATTAAACATGAATGGCAATCCCCTCTCTCATCTGGCAGCAGTTCAGCAGTTCACGCAGGGGAGTGGGCCGAGGACTTCAGCAGTCATCTGCCTTAGTGGGACTGCTAAAAGAGAAAGATGAAAATTAGTAATGAGTGATGATAATAAGTACAACAGTATTAACACTTTTTAATAACTAGTTTCTATAAAAAATAGAAAACAGAATTTGAGGGCATTTTTTTCACTTTCAGAAACCGTTACTCCCTTTAACGGGTAATGGGAGATAAATCGCCAATGTAGTTCGTCCAAGAATTGCGAGCAGTCATTGTTCCAGAAGTTATTGTCGTCATGCAACAACATCAAAAATATCCACTCCTTTATGGAACCGACTTTATTGTGTATGGTGTATATTCAGTGCATATTTGCTTATAGTTACCAGCCTCATCACCCTTAGAGTTGAAATTTATTACAGAGCACTAAGGTACATGAACTTCTAAAGTAATTGGTCAGGCTACAACAGATCTCATAGGTCCACTAAGAAGAAATCTAGAATCTGTATAGAAGGATTAGCGCATCGTTAAGTACAATTATGATAATAGTTATCTTCGCGATCTCAACAGACTTATGATTTGTTATATTCACCACGGAGATTTTTCAAGCTTCCCGTCTTTTATTTTTTATCTGTCTTGTGAAGTTGTTATAATAAGTCATATCACATTTATCAAGATGTTTCAGACAAAGGAAAGTTAACTAATATAAGGATTTATATGGTTTATAAATTCCTGAATACTTTTCGATACCTGTCGGTAGGCCTTGATGTGCTGTTTCCAGGTAATGTTTTTCATAACAAGTTAGGTTGGAAAATTAATTATAAGGATAAAAATAGCCAAATGTTAATGCGATTTTTTTTGTGATAGCAATGATTAAATATTAAGTAAATATCTAAAGCTAATTTAAGCTGGAAAAAAATGGGGGAATTTTGGCAACCCTCTTTTGAAACAAAAAGCCGTTTCAAAATGTTTCAAAAATACTGCTTGAAATACCACATTAACGTTTACAAAAAATTACTAAATTATTTTATTTCATTGGTAAATCTCCTATCTAGTTTATTTATAACTAAATATACCATAAACACATTATATCTCATCAAATAATAATATATTAAATGGTCACCCTGAATGAAATTCAGCGTAAAGCAAGACATGACTAATTTGTCAACTGTACACTTCTTCTGTTTCATGATTTTCCTGCTTGGACCTTGGAATCTTGGTTGTATCTAAGTCAATATTCAAGAAAGGACATCCAGCTATTAAAATTAAGAGGATTTAGGGCAAAACCAAAAGGGCCTCCTCTCATCTCTCTCTACACACCTCGTCCTGGAGTTCTTACTGGGGCCACGGCAGAGAATTTATTTCTATAAACCATTGGCTTCAGAAAATTAACCGATAAATAGAATAAAATTAGTGGAAAATTATTACTGCTCAAGTTAAGAGATTTATTAAATCATTGTGGAAAATTATGAGAGAAATGAGTAGGTAATTGATTAGTAAGGACAATAGTTGTGAAGAAAAACACCTTGAGGTGTAGTGTAAGAGATGAAGGTTTCCAAGACACCAGTAGGTTTCTACCTTTGCAGCTGTCGGAAAGGTGAAGAAGATAAACGATGGATTCCTTGGGAACCTATCTCTTCCCCTTTGGTCAGGAACACAAAGGATCCTCTATTGAAGAGAAATAGTTATTTGTGGTGGGAAATAGATCCTTTACAACAATCAATAAAGTTCTCCTTAATAACAAGGAGAACATTATGTTCTGCTAAAGTACCCAGAAATGTTATTAAATTTGTGGCTGAGTAAATGAACAATCTATCATTCATTTTCGCAACCTTATGAAACAATTACAGCACAATCACACCGTCATCAAGTTGATGAAATACATACAAAACTAATCTTAAAACAACCAACACTTGAACGAAAGATGAAACAGTTTGGTTACATGCCAATCCCACATTCCGCAAATTATCCCATCAATATTAAGAAAATTGCGGTTTCGATCGCAATCTTTCGCCCCATTTCATCTGCATCGGGCGCGTTAGAGGGATACTACGGCTACTGGCCTGGTGTAGCTGAGGAGCGGGCCCATAGCGTGCTCGATCCAGATTCAACGGGGTGAGAGATTGCTGTCACAACAACATATCCCAACTACGTCATTCCAGCTAATTAAAAAAAAGAAGAGAATTTAAGTATATAGATTGCTACCACCCGCTATACTCACCAATCCTTTCTCCCCATAGATTATAACCTTTATATAAGCACCTTTAACCTTTTCTCCCGGATAAAGGTTTAATAATGGAGGTATAAAAGAAGTATTTTAAGTTATGGTTCTTTTGACTATTCGCTTTATACAGCTTCCATATATTTTTCCACAGATTTTTCATTTCTCCCTTAGTTTTCCCTTCTTTGAAATATAAGTGGATAAGAGGAGTGTTCAAGCTTTAATGAAAAAAAGCTCTGCGAGATAATGACTTTTTTATTTACAAGTACACGAGTAACTTTAGAGCATTACGCTCCTTTATCTGTACAAATATTGTAATATTTTATCAGTCTTTGTACAACTGAAGGATGGAGCTTGGCGCTTCGAAACTAATCTTGTATATGTGAATAGAATATTTTCTCTCAAAGAAAAATGCCCATTCTACACGACACCAACACCAGCAGGTGCCCAGTCTTTAACCCCGCATTATATTCAATTTCGGTCTTTGTGCGATAAATTCCTCTCCGTGCATCTCTCAATTTAACGCGAGAAATTCAGTGCCATAAATGGGTACGCGTAAACGCCAGATGCTTCCTAACCCGACCCTTTGTAGAAAAGGGTTTAACTTATTTAAGTGGGAATTTCCTGCGATTATTAAATGAAACATTGCCATAGAGGTCGAACAAAAAGGAGTAATTCACTTCCCAGAGCGATCTGCCGCACACCATCTAAACTCCAACATACCTTACCCTCAGAGCTTAGCAGAGTGGTTATTGATGGAAGCTCGCACCCTATCCCTCTCAGTTTTCCATGAGTCGAAAGGTGTGTTCGAGCTTCATCTCTTAATGCCATTTTATTCGTCTGCTAATGGGCTTTTATTCACCTATAAACGGGAAATGGGCTTTTGGCTGCCGGGAAATTGGATGCTTTGTTGAAAATTCTTGTAATCGTGAATAAGCAAAACGCCCAAGATGGAAAGAACCTGGACCTAACTTACTATAAAAGCTTCTTTGCGTATTTTTTCAAGGAAAGAACTACAAAGGCATCACCATATTTTTGGAAACTGGTTTTAAGTTGTGGTGATATTAGGGAAAATGAAAGTTTGTGAAAGCTCCATACCGTGAGGGTCACAAAAACAAACTCTGTGTGCTAAGGAATGACAGGTCACGCAGCTCTCCCCAACCTTACTCCCGCTCCTAAACGAGAATGAGCCCTGTCTGGAGGACGGATATGCACTTGGTGGCATTTGGGTATGCGCAGTTCTGTTGCGAAGGTGTGGTTTACCCGATGGTTACCACTTAGTTTTCCTACCACACACGACGGATGGAGGAATGAGTGGCCAATGAGAGGAAGTAAAGTGAAATATTTTTCTTCCTATTTTTTGAGAATTAATTAGAGTAATAATAAAGCAAAGACAATTCGTGTGACTCGTAGAAAGAGTTATTATTATTATTATTATTATTATTATTATTATTATTATTATTATTATTATTATTATTATTATTATTATTATTATTATTATTATTATTATTATTATTATTATATTATAATATATTATATTATTATTATTATTATTATTATTATTATTATTATTATTATTATTATTATTATTATTATTATTATTATTATATTATAATATATTATATTATTATTATTATTATTATTATATTATAATATATTATATTATTATTATTATTATTATTATTATTATTATTATTATTATTATTATTATTATTATTATTATAATATATTATATTATTATTATTATTATTATTATTATTATTATTATTATTATTATTATTATTATTATTATTATTATTATTATTATATTATAATATATTATATTATTATTATTATTATTATTATATTATAATATATTATATTATTATTATTATTATTATTATTATTATTATTATTATTATTATTATTATTATTATAATATATTATATTATTATTATTATTATTATTATTATTATTATTATTATTATTATTATTATTATTATTATTATATTATAATATATTATATTATTATTATTATTATTATTATATTATAATATATTATATTATTATTATTATTATTATTATTATTATTATTATTATTATTATTATTATTATTATAATATATTATATTATTATTATTATTATTATTATTATTATTATTATTATTATTATTATTATTATATTATAATATATTATATTATTATTATTATTATTATTATATTATAATATATTATATTATTATTATTATTATTATTATTATTATTATTATTATTATTATTATTATTATTATTATTATTATAATATATTATATTATTATTATTATTATTATTATTATTATTATTATTATTATTATTATTATTATTATTATTATTATTATATTATAATATATTATATTATTATTATTATTATTATTATTATTATTATTATTATTATTATTATTATTATAATATATTATATTATTATTATTATTATTATTATTATTATTATTATTATTATTATTATTATTATTATTATTATTATTATATTATAATATATTATATTATTATTATTACCATTATTATTTTAAAAATAAGAAGAAAAAACAAAAGAAGGTACATTTACCCCGAGGTTTGTCAAAGAGAGTTTCGTAAAGTGGTGAAGTTATGGGAAATGAAAATGTGTGTCAGGTACAAGGTGCAATAACTTGGGTACTTGGGGACCAAGGGGATACGCAACTCTCCATAACTCACTCAGTGTCTACAATTAAATCCTCCCCCTCTAGTCGTTGGGGTTGGGAGGGCACGGATCTTGCGGGTCTCAAGTGTGGTCGGTTGCCACCTACCCCCCTCGAGGGTAACCCCCAAGAGGGAACGAAAAGGTGGCGAGAGTCAAAAAGAAGTGAATGAAGTGAAAGAAAATTAAAAGTGAAGACGGAGCATGGTCTACCACAGTGACCCTTGTCCTACCTGGGTACGGGGGGAGGGGACGGGTACGGTCAAAGGTCGTGGAACTCGTAAGGATGAGAACAATTTGTTGGGGGGGGGGGCAACAATCCCCATACCCTACTCCAGCACCTGTCCTAAAAGGCGCTAAGACGTGAAATGGCATCTGAAAGCTTTGCTCTTGCGAGCGCAATAAGGGGAATGAGCAAGGGCTGTCACCCATCCACTCTGACCCGAGTAGGTGAGTGGAATTGGGTGTTATGTGTGATATGAAAAAAAGGGTGTAGTAAATGCTACGATATGTGAGACAAACATGAAAGGGAATGAAGAGTGTGGCTCCCATAACTCAATCTTATCACCAAACCTCATATCCTGACCTCATCATCAAAACTGACATCATCGCTAAAGCTGATAACCTCACTCCATGACCAAAAATGACTATCAATCACATCATCCAACCTCTTCACCTATGATCTCACCTAACGACCACCATCAAAGTCACAGCCGCTGAAATCCCAAACGAGGGCATATATTTACGCTATATAAAAAAGAGAAAAAAACACGAACAAACAAAAATTGAGGCCAAAACAACAACAACATCAAGGCACGTAGTCACCTCTCTCCTCCCGGTACCGGGACAGATGGCGCGCGCGGAGTTCCCCCAAGCCAACAGTCTGGAGGAGCAAGCAGTCGTCGCAGAACGATTCGAGGTAGCGCTCCTTCTGTAGCTCTGCATCTCACGAGTGTGACCGATCAGAAGACGACAAATAATGACCTGGTACCGTCCGGGCATTATGCAAAGGCCCGTGGGGAGAGGCGTGGCTCGATGGAGCGTAGCTTCAGGTTGCCTGGAGCCGTCTCCCATCTTCTTTGTCACGTAGCTCGAAGAGTTTACGTGATCTTTGCTATGTCGTATGTGTGGGGAAGAGCAAAACGTCGGTGTGGTAGCTCAGGCTGTGCAGCTAGTCTGGCTTCCTCTTCAGTGCCGCCTCAACAATAAACAAACAGTTTTATCTAAATGTTCAACGATTGCAACCTTTAAATGAAGCTCTTAAACAAAGAGGTACTTCACTGCTCAACCGAAAGGAAGTTCTCATCTTCCATATTCACCCCAACTTGCACTATATGGATTTCCATTTATTTAAGCCATTACAGCATCACCTAAATGATAAAGTTCTCTAGGATATGAAAAACGTGGAAAAGAATTTCAATTCATTCATTCCATCAAAACCGATAGGAGAGATTTGCTAATAATAATGGAAACTGGATTGTTGATAAATGTATATTTTTATTTGGCATATTAATAATTATTTTATTTCCTTTTAAAAATACATTAATTACTCGTCAACGGCAAATAACTTGAATAAGTTTGACCAGGTTTTGCAATATATTTACCCCCTGGACAAATTTTCCCGCTTATATTCGGGTAAAAAACATATAAAAGACTAATAAAAAAGAAAAAAAATGCGCCGGAAATTTCTGGGATCGAGAAGAAATAACACATAGAAATTAGGAAAGACCCCACTGCTCCACATAGACGAGAAATCGAAACTCATGTTACTTTAACTTCAATCTATTGTATGTGGTTGCTAGAGCAATGGTTGCTGACACTGCCTCAAACATTGCAGTGTATCTGAGCCATATTCATTAAATAGGCATAGATTAAGAATTCTATACTTCAAATGGGCATAAATTAGGAATCCTACTCTTCAAATGGGCAAATGTGAGACCTTTATTGTTCAAATGGGTCAAATGGGACCGTTGTTCTTCAAAATTTCAAAATTCTTATTTAATCGTAAGAAATGTATTTATTATGCGTTGAAAAAGTGAAGCACTGGCAGTCCTGGAGTTACTAGGCATCCATAAATACGACAATGAAAGGTACTCCAAAAAATTTATAAAAATTTAACCATGGCTGCTTTTTTTTAGATTTTAAATTTTAATCATAGTAGCGAAGCGCAAGCTCCCCCCTCTCCTCCTACGGGGGGAATGGCGAAGCCATTGCCTGGTGTATTTATAATTTCATATCGTTGAGAATGGGTTCCTACCCGAAACGTCGGTACCAATAAGTTAATATATAATAATGAACTTCCTAAATTTAGCCTGCTTATTTATCCTAAATATATATATATATATATATATATATATATATATATATATATATATATATATATATATATATATATATATATATACAAGAGGAGCGGTTTTGCCATTCCTACTTACAAGAGGAGCTTGCACTTCGCAGGCAGACCTTCGGACTGTAGCCAACGTCTTATCCGGCTTTGTCAACGGCCTATTGATCCAAAAAAAATTTTAAAGTTTCTATTTATTTTTAAAATGAATTATTATTTTCTACGCCTAAAAGCCTCCTCCCCATTTTTTTATCGTAAGTCTTTTAAAATACGAAAAAAAAACCCAATCCTCAGGATTCTTTTTTCTCTCCATTTAAATTTGATTTAATAATTTTACTATGCTTTAATCTTTTTTAGGGGCCAGACGCTCTTTCCTCCTGATAAAGATTAAAATTGAAAATTTATTTTAGAAATAACTTCGATAAAACTTTCGAATATACGGAAAAAATAGCAGCCATGCCTAAATTTTAATAAATTTTCTCAACTTAACAATTTGTAATTCATCTTTTTTTTTATTCCAAAACATTCGATTCTCATATTTATTTCTGAACTTTACCATTTTGTTTTTTAAACTTTAAATTAACTTTTAGAATAACTTTGGATAAAAACTAAACATATACCTAGGTCACAACCGAGCTAAGAGAGAAAAAAATCAACCACTCCTCAAAATCCCGTTCTTAATATTTATATATATATAGTGAACCCACTGTATAGGAGACAAAAGTTTAATTTACGAGACTGGTTTCGGTATGTAGTTTATCATATCCTCTTCATTCGTATACTGAGAATGCGATTGCTACAAAAGTCTGTAAATAGCTTATAAATCAGAAAAAAAGAAAAGAAAAAACACAAAGAAACATAAAGCCGGGGAAAAAGGTCAAAAATCAGGGGGTGCGAGTCTAAGATCGTTGACTAAGCTGTTTACGATGGGGTTACGGGAATGGAGGCTGCATTTCGATTGCCCATCTGACAAATTAGAATTGGGGATTTCTCCTATTAATATAGATTCCACTATTTTTCTTTTACGGAAATCTTTACAGTTATATATGATGTGTGCCTTTGAATAGTCAATTTGGTGGTTGAAATTGCTAATATGATTAAAAATACTGGATGTGGTAAGGCCTCGTCTGACATCACCTTTATGTTCATAAATTCTTTTTGTTAAGTTTCTTCCGGTCTCTCCTATGTAGAATGAGGGACAGTTTGTAGAGCCACACGAGATTAAATATACACCTACTTCATTTGGCTGACCTACGGGCTTGGTCGAAGGCAAAGATTTAAGTATAGAAAAAGGGTATTTAAATGTGGAGAAATAACTTTGTTCACTCCTTTGATGTGGGGAGAAAAAGAGATGGATAGACACTTCGTATTACTAAATTTTTATTTATCCTTGGGACGGTAAAGAGTAGATTTTGCTTTAGATAAACTTCCATTGATCACGTGGAGGGGATATTTTAATTCAATGAAACTGCAGGTTATATATGTAATCTCGTCTTCTAGAAAGCAAGGGTTACATATCCTAAGTGCTCTCAATATCATACCTGATGCAACGGCTCGTTTAATGTTAATATCATGATGAGAAAAGAAATGGATATAAGAGTTAGAATGGGTTGGTTTTCGGTACACAGTGAAGCTAATTTTGTCAGTCACTCTAACAATTTTCGCATCAAGCAAGGATATACAATTATCTTTTTCCCAATCTACTTTAAAATTGATAGTGGGATGGAAGTCGTTAAGATTTTTATGGAAATTGTCAAATAAGTTGCTTGATGCGAAAATTGTTAGTCATTGACAAAATTAGCTTCACTGTGTACCGAAAACCAACCCATTCTAACTCTTATATCCATTTCTTTTCTCATGATATTAACATTAAGCGAGCCGTTGCATCAGGTATGTTTTTGAGAGCACTTAGGATATATAACCCTTGCTTTCTAGAAGACGAGATTACATATATAACCTGCAGTTTCATTGAATTAAAATATCCCCTCCACGTGATCAATGGAAGTTTATCTAAAGCAAAATCTACTCTTTACCGTCCCAAGGATAAATAAAAATTTAGTAATACGAAGTGTCTATCCCTCTCTTTTTCTCCCCACATCAAAGGAGTGAACAAAGTTATTTCTCCACATTTAAATACCCTTTTTCTATACTTAAATCTTTGCCTTCGACCAAGCCCGTAGGTCAGCCAAATGAAGTAGGTGTATATTTAATCCCGTGTGGCTCTACAAACTGTCCCTCATTCTACATAGTAGAGACCGGAAGAAACTTAACAAAAAGAATTTATGAACATAAAGGTGATGTCAGACGAGGCCTTACCACATCCAGTATTTTTAATCATATTAGCAATTTCAACCACCAAATTGACTATTCAAAGGCACAAATCATATATAATTGTAAAGATTTCCGTAAAAGAAAAATAGTAGAATCTATATTAATAGGAGAAATTCCCAATTTTAATTTGTCAGATGGGTAATTGAAATGCAGCCCCCATTCCCGTAACCCCATCGTAAAAAATATAGTCAATGATCTTAGACTCACACTCCCTAATTAATGACCTTTTTCCCCCGTTTTTGTGTTTTTCTGTGTTTTTTTCTTTTGCTTTTTTTCTGATCTGTACGCTATTTATAGACTTTTGTAACAATTGCATTCTCAGTATACGAATGAAGAGTGTATGATAAACTACATACTGAAACTAGTCTCGTAAATTAAATTTTTTGCTCCTATACAGTGGTTTCACTAATATATTTATCCTCAATATTAAATGCAGGCTTCACGGCCGAGCTCCATATGGATATATATATATATATATATATATATATATATATATATATATATATATATATATATATATATATAATGATGCATTCTAATATAATACGTTTTCTTAGCTGGTGAACTAGAAGTGATCGAAATAATACAGAATTGAAAAATGTGCTTTAAATTAATAGGCTACTGCTACTTCATACTAATCTCTATTTTGCTTCTTTTCTTTTTTTGTAGTCTACTCCCTGCCTTCTTTCTCCTTAGTTTGTTGTCAGGCGCATTTTCTTTTCCCCATAAAATAAAAATCGAACTGTATTATTAAGGAGATAAAACCTACATTCATAGAACGTTATTATCGGAAATTTTACTTCAAGAATATTGCGTGACCTCTGTGAACTCGTATCCATGTATTAAGATAACGTATATAAAATACACTAATGGGTTTAATTAACCATAAAAATAACATGTCTAGGAAAATATCTAACATCTACTCCCCGTCGAGCCACAACTTGAAGTAGTTTATTGAAAAAAAACTCATTAAAAATTGAGGATTTCATTTTTTGTAAAGATTAAAGAACCCAGTCGGGGAGCAACCAAGAAAAATTCCAATATACATTGTTAATAAAGATAAATTGTGAGCGTATTTACCGGACCAACCCTTCCACCAGCTTTAATAACGGCAGGAGAATTACCATAGGAATGTCAACACACGTTTGGACGAAGGAAACTAAGAACTAGACTCTAGACTCTTGTATAATGATTTATCATCCGCCCCCTACACATAGCCCTTGATTTCATTCCATGGACCCACTAGGGAAAGGTGACCTTACCTAACCTAGGAAGGAATAATGGACCTATCACTTCTTCAATATATATTTACAGCAAATGAAAATTACCGGTAATAAGTGGTTGCACAAAATTCGGAAAAAAATTCCGTTGTATCGCAGATACAGTTACTGCAAACTGCAGATGGAGGGCAGATATTATCTGCAGGTCTCTTCTTTCTCTGATCTATTCAACATCTTATTTTTGTCATGGCCGGGGTCTTTATTCAGTTTTACGATGATTAGTTTGTTTCTCATAAGATTTAGTGAATCACTAGCGTTTGCATACCAAAAGAAAACTGCTATTAACTACTGAGAATCTATTTAAATCGTGAAACGAGAAATCCAAATTGACACAACGAAAAATTTGCTGGAAATCCAAACAACTATTATTATAATAATATAATTAGTAGGCTTGATAGGAACTGCTCTTACTCTCACGAAAACTCGATGCTATATAGATACATATTATCTGATAACAAATGTTTGGAACTATAGGTAAGATTGAAATGCATTTCAATGCAGAAGTTATCACCACTGCTCAAATTGGCAACCTCTAGCTTCAAAGTTTTAAGAATATCTCATTGAACTTTGATTAGGGTTTCATTATTGATGTTTTTTTCGTTTATTCATCATTTCCACACCCGGGTACAGGATTTGATTCCCCGCCAGAGCGATAACACGCCATTTCCCCCCTCCCAGGTAGCAACGGCCATTCAGGCGGAGGTTCGAGTCGAAGCACCGGCCCGAGAGATCTCCGGCCCGAGAGATGTCTGCTCCTTTGCTCTTCGCTGATCTCTTCACACACACGTCATGTCGCTCTAACGTTTCGGAATCTACCAAAGAGGTTTTCATATCCACACTCCCTTAAACATAGTATTATCTTTCTCTATGCAACTCTTCCGTCAACGATGATTAGCCCTTAGTGCACATGGGTTTGATATCGATAGTCATTCTAATTTTTGTGTTGATTTTATTATCCGGTCGAAGACCTCACTTATGACCAAAAAAATGAACGGGAGGTGAAATTAATTCCCATAATTTCCGACCCCTCCTAAAAGAGAGGGGGGAGTATTTAGATCAAGAGATAAGATCAAAGAAAGCCGTTGAATTCTTAAGGGGGGCCTCCCACCCTTAAGGGGAGATCCCTGTATTAAGGGAGTCATTTATCTTAATGTGCTCTTCCGGATCTTAAGGGAATCCTCCTTTTTAACGGGGTTTCTCGATCTTAATGCAGCCTCCCTATATTAAGAGGGTCCTTTCTGTTTTAAAGGGTCCTCCCATTCTTAAAGGCTTTTCCCATCTTAAGGGGGATCACCCTGTCTTAAGGTGATTATTCCTGTCTTAAGGAGCTCCTCCTTATCTTAATGGGATCTTCCCGTTCTTAAGGGATTTTCCCGTCTTAAGGGGGATCACCCTGTTTTAAGGTGATTATTCCTGGCTTAAGGAACTCCTCCTTATTTTAATGGGATCTTTCCTGTTCTTAAGGGGTTTTCCCGTCTTAAGGGGGATCACCCTGTCTTAAGGTGATTATTCCTGTCTTAAAGAGCTCCTCCTTATCTTAACAGGATCTTCCCGTTCTTGGGGGGTTCTCCCGTCTTAAGGGGGATCACCCTGTCTTAAGGTGATTATTCTTGTCTTAAGGAGCTCCTCCTTATTTTAATGGGATCTTCCCGTCCTTAAATGGGTCATCCCATTATTAAAGGTGTCCTCCCCTTCTTAATTATCTCTCCTTCTTAAAGAGGTCTTCTCGTTCTTAAGGCGGTCTCTCGTTCTTGAGGGAGTCCTACCGTTCTTAATTGAATCGTCCTGTTCTTAAAAGCGTCCTCCTGTTTTTAAGGGGGTTCTTCCGTTCTTAAAGAGGTCTTACTGTTCTTAAGGTGATATACTGTTCTTAAGGGGGTCCTTCCGTTCTTAATTGAGTCATCTCATTCTTAAGAGCGTCTTCATCTTCTTAAAGAGGTTTTCTCGTTTTTAAGGCGGTCTCCCGTTCTTGAGGGGGTCCTACCGTTCTTAATTGAGTCGTCCTGTTCTTAAGAGCGTCCTATAGTTCTTAAGGGGGTCCTTCCGTTCTTAAAAAGGTCTTCCTGTTTTTAAAGCGATCTCCTGTTCTTAAGGGGGTTCTTCCATTCTTAAGTGGACCCTTCTGTTCTTAAGAAGGCTCTCCGGTTCTTAAGGGCGTCCTCCCGTTCTTAAAGAGGTCTTCTCTTTCTTAAGGCGCTCTCTCGTTCTTAAGGCAGTCTCACGTTCTTAAAGTTGTCCTCCCGTTCTTAAGCGAGTCTCCCGTTCTTATGGGGCACTCTTTTTCTTAATGGGTGCCTGATTCTTAAGGGGGGCTGCCGTTCTTGAGTGTGGCCTCCCATTCATAAGGGCTTCTCCCGTTGTTACGGGGGTCCTCTACTCCTTAAGATCTCTTTTTCTCAAGGGATGGTCTCCTCACAAGCATTTTTTAATTTCAACGTTTCTTTCATCTGACAATCCTCTCGTGGATTCAAAGAGACTCTTTTCTAAATTCTCAACAATTGCTGTCTTTTCATTTCCACCTTTTGGAAAACCATCGCGACTTCCATTCGGCCGTTTTCTCTTTTTTCTAACCTCTTAAACTCACTGTCAATAGGTTAGTTTAGAGGCTTATCACCTCATCTTCTCCAGTCAAAATAAAGCCAAAAGTCTCTAAATATGCCCTATACTGAAGAATCTTCTGTTCTCATATTTGCTTCTATAGAGTCATTTGATCGGCGCAGACAGTCAATCCGCCATACCAACATTTTCTTCTATTGAGTATCCGATCAGGGTATACAGTGCGTTCCTCCACACCAATATTTGCTTCTTTCGAGTCATTTGGCCAGCGTATACAGTTCGTGCCTCCATACCCACGTTTGCTTCTATTGAGGCATTTGTTCAGCGTATGCAATGCGTTCTCTATATCAACATTTGTTTCTTTTAATTCATTAGATAAGGGATATAGTGCCTTCCTCGATACCAACATTTGCTTCTATTGATTCATTCGATCAGGGTATAAAGTGCGCTCTTTCACAACCAAATTTGCTTCTATCGAGTCATTTGATCAGGTTCTACTGTACAGTGCGCTCCTCTATATCCACATTTGCTTCACGTGAGTCATTAGATCAGAGTATACAGTGCTTTTATCCATACCAACATTTGCTTCTACCAAGTCATTTGATCAACACATAGAGAGCGTTCCTTGATACCAACATTTGCTTCTACCAAATCATTTGATCAGCACATAGAGAGCGTTCATTGATAAAAACATTTGCTTCTATTGAGTTATTCGCGTATACGGGGCATTCATCAACATTAACATTTGTTTCTATCGAGTCATTTGATCAGCGTATACAATGCGCTCCTCCATACTACATTTGATATTATCGAGTCATTTTATCAGCGTATACAGCACGATCCAAAATAACAACATTTGCTTCTATCGAGTCATTTGATTAACGTATACACTGCCTCCCTCCATACAAACATTTGCTTCTATCGAGTCGTTTTAATAGCGTATACAGGTGCCTCCTCCATACCAACACTTGCTTCTATTGTGTCATTCAATCGCCGTATGCAGTGCGTTCTATATAGCATTTGCTTCTATCGGATCATTTTATTTGCGTGTAATGTGCGTTTATCCATACCAACATTTGCTTCTATTTTATCATTTGATCAGCATAAACAGTGCGGTCATCCATGCTACCATCGCCATCACCATCCACTCAATACAAAAATACTGTATCTTATGTAGGAAATCTCTTTTACTCTCCATATCTACCTTTTACATTTGTTACAGTTACAGTGTCTTGTTCAGGCCGTAGTGCATCCCACTCAAAACCTTCACTGGTCACAGGTAACAGGGACTAGGGTATATTTGACTAATTTCTCTATTGCTCCCTCTCCCTTCTCTTGTATATCTTCCATTACTTTAGATTTACATTCAGTTTTATTTATTCCATGCTATTCGCTACCCTTCCAAGATACTGCAATTCATTCACAGATTCCAGTCCCACACTATAGATACATTTCAAGCTTCCATACCTGCTTCATCGACTATGAACTCCGTAGATTTTCTTTCAGAACTCTTCTCTCACACATATTTGCAGATTCCGACACCTATACACGATCATGATCAAACAGCAAAGTTCATTGCCTCCAAGTCACCCATCTTCACCTCTCTCTTGCTAATATCCACGTATACTTCTCTTACTACACCATCAATAAACACAGTAAAAAGACAAGGAGATATTACACATCTCTGGTGCATACTAAAATACCAATAAACCACCCCGCAGCTCCAAATCTACATTTAGATCATACTTTCAAAGTAGAAACTCTACATTGGTTTTAACAATTAATCACCCACATCATTTACCCAGCATAAAACACCATAAAACCAGAAATCACCACACATTCTCTCTCGGGCGAATTTTCAAACAATTGTCTCAGAACCAAACTCTTACACCTTTCAGATCTAAATTTCTCTGTCTATCCTCAATTATACCATCAGTTACTTCACATAATCTTTTAATCATTATCTTACCCTAAACTTATTGATTTACACTAGAGTGTCTATTTGCCACTTTCACACTTACTTTGTTAAGAGAAACGCTCTTCCTTTAATGACTTTCAGACATTCTCCTCGACTCATCGTTGCAACATAACATCTACCCTGCCACTTTTTTTTACTCATCAAACTTTACCCTTTGCCACCGATATTATACACACCCGTCGCTTTCCCAATCTTCACAATTTACACCGGTGACTTCACCTCTCAAGATAGTTTCGTAAAAAAGACCACACACAATTAAAAGTATGGATTTGACCTCGGTTGGTTGTCTGGTTGAATATATTTTTCTCTTATTTGTTGTGGATGTCTAGGGCATGACGGGAGTAGAAATTCGCTTGGAATAAAGAGATACAAATACTAAAAGGCCACTAAAAAGCTTTCTCACATTCAAGTTTAGATGTTAATTAAAAATTTCATTAAAATATATTAAACTATATCCCATGAAGTATCCTGCGCTTGAGAGGGATAAATTAAGGTTTCTCAAAACAAGAAGCGATTTACAACGCTTTTCGACAATTTCACTTAAGCAACACTAGAGGGAATTTAAAATTTAACCTCTACAAATTTTACATCACAGAAGAGAGCTTGTTATTTCGGGTAATCAGATCCAACCCTTCCAAATAGTTACCTCACCCCCGGTATTATTAATCACTTCACCTTTATAAATTCCTGGAAAACATCGAAAGGTTTCTTATGTATGGGAAGGGATTGTCTATTCTTTATATTATTTAGTAATACTTTGACGATGAAAGGTTCAATTTAACAGTGAAATTAATGTTTTAAAGGGATAAAACGTTTTGAATTGGGTACAAAAGTGTTTGTAAATGATGCTTAATATTAGCATTTTTGGACTGTTCCTAATCTTCCATGAGAATGCAATGTCCAATATATTTCTGATATTTCCAAGATCTTTAATGCGTCATCATTTTTGTGATGAAAATGTTAATATTCCTTCACTGGCTACAAAATATAACCTTGTATGAATTCATAGGTCTGATTCGCTTCTATTTTCCACATTAGGCAGTGTCCTTTCAACATCCAACCTTCACTCAGGTAAATTGGCAGGAATTGCTTCTAATGTGACCTCTGTAATTTGGTGTTTGTACGATACCAAATCGAATCAGCGTAAATTAAATTGTACCCTTTGCCTGACTTATGGCTAACCTCAGCAATTCCTTGAAGCCATGCATAGAAATATGAAATTGAACATATCGAAATATTTCAGTGCGTTTGACTCCCCCCTTCCTATCCCCAAAGCTTGTGACTGTATGCATGTTTGTTTCTTCTATTTAATGTGTGTGAACTCGTGTCTGTATATGCTGACATTTAGCTCGGTTCAATTGTACACTTCATAAGCTTGGCTGAAACGTAAACTAATCATATTCATATTTAAAACGACGTTCCTGAAATATAAAAATCACCACAGGTCATCTTGAGGCGGGGGGTCGGGGGCACCTAATAAAACAAAAACATGTTCACTAAAGGACACGCCCCCGTGCGAACACGTTCATTTTAGAGAAGGTTACCTTGTGGCAGGTAAGATAACTTAGGATTGGCGAAGATTTATGATTTAAAATTTAAGGCTTATTATCATTATTTTCATTATTAAAAAAAAAAATGAGCGTTTAGTGTGGATATCCTTATTTATAATTTTGAAAACGAATTATCTCTGGTATGAAAACATAGTAATATATCTTCAAGACTCATGCGATAGGTTTGTCCGAAGCTCGGAATTAAAAGATTATAGGACGATAAGCTAAGATGTGGTTGTAGCGAAGTGATATACGATATCAACTGAGTCTGAGCAGAGCGCGAGTTCAGGTGGAGCTGAAACCGACATTTAAGTTTGTCTCTTTCAGTCTGATGTGAAAATAAATGTTTTGGGAGACTCGAACTAGACCCAACAAGACACCAAGGGAAAAAGGAAAAGGAGAAGATGATTCCAAGTAGTATGGAACTTAGAATAGAGTTAGAAAGTACATGGAATTTTCTTTTTATTTTCCTTGTGTGATTTTCCTTGTAAACTTTCTCGCGATTCCCTCGTTGGTTTTCGCTTAAAAAAAAGAGGAAAATTCACTAAAAATTTGCTCGAACATTGAAATGCCACACTTTTGGCCGAATGGACTTGTCATTTTTTTATTTTTAATATTTTTATTTTTTTTTAGTTTGGGCATTACTAAAACTGGTCTAAAATATATATATTAATTTTTGTGTGTGTGTGTGTGTGGGTGGGGGGGTTATTCATAGATTTTTTTTAAATGGCTATTTATTTTTCTCTACTGAATTATTTACCTTTTAAAAATACCAAGAACTTACTACAGAAATTAATACCCAAACCATTAACAAATAAAATGAACATTGTTCTCCTAACTAACCTTTTGGCAGTCGAGCATCGTTCCTATTCTGCACCATTTTATCCAAGTTTCTTTTCTTTTTCCTGCTAAGGAGACTTAATTTTGAGACCCATAGTTGATTTCCGCGGTTTCCTTCGCTTGAACGTTTCTTTCGCCTGCGGGTTTTTTTTTCGTTTGAGGGTTTCTTTCGTTTGTGGCTTTCTTTCGCTTAAAGGTTGCTTGTGCTTGAAGGTTTCTCCCCCTTGGAGTTTTTTTCGCTTGAAGGTTTCTTTCGCTTGAGGGTTTCTTTCGCTTGAATGTTTCCTTCGCTTTAATGTTTCTTTCGCTTGAGGGTTTCCTTCGCTAAAAGGTTTCTTTCTCTTGAATGTTTCTTCTTTCACTTCACGGTTTTATTTCCTTGGAGGTTTCTTTCACTTGAGGATTTCTTTCGCTTGAGGGTTTCTTTCGCTTGAGGTTTCTTTTGCTTGAATGCTTCTTTCGCTTGAGGCTTTCTTTCGCTTGACGGTTTCTATCGCTTGTAAGATTCTTGCTCTTAAAAGTTTCTTTCGCTTGAGGCTTTCTTTCGCTTTAAGGTTTCTTCCCTTGAATGTTTCTTTCGCTTGAAGGTTTCTTTTGTTTGAAGGTTTCTTTCGCCTTAAGGTTTTTTTCGTTTGAAGGTTTCTTTTGCTTGAGGGGTTTCGTTCGCTTGAAGGTTTCTTTAGCTTGAATGTTTCTTTCGCATGAAGTTTTCTTTCGCTTGACGGCTTCTTTTGCTTGACGGTTTCTTCCCCTTGAAGGTTTCTTTCGCTTGGGGCTGTTTTTTTACTCTAGGGTTTCTTTCTCAAGAAGCTTTCCTTCGTTTGAGAGTTTCTTTTGCTTGAAGATTTCTTTCGCTTGAAGGATTCTTTCGCTTGGAGGTTTCTTTCACGTGAGGGTTTCTTTTATTTGGTGTCTTCTTTCGATTAAAGGTTTCTTTCGATTGGAGGTTTCTTTCGATTGAAGATTTCTTTCGTTTGAAGGTTTATTTCGCTTGAGGTTTTCTTTCGCTTGAGGGTTTCTTTTATTTGGTGTCTTCTTTCGATTAAAGGTTTCTTTCGATTGGAGGTTTCTTTCGATTGAAGATTTCTTTCGTTTGAAGGTTTATTTCGCTTGAGGTTTTCTTTCGCTTGAGGGTTTCTTTTATTTGGTGTCTTCTTTCGATTAAAGGTTTCTTTCGATTGGAGGTTTCTTTCGATTGAAGATTTCTTTCGTTTGAAGGTTTATTTCGCTTGAGGTTTTCTTTCGCTTGAGGGTTTCTTTTATTTGGTGTCTTCTTTCGATTAAAGGTTTCTTTCGATTGGAGGTTTCTTTCGATTGAAGATTTCTTTCGTTTGAAGGTTTATTTCGCTTGAGGTTTTCTTTCGCTTGAGGGTTTCTTTTGCTTGAATGCTTCTTTCGCTTGACGGTTTATTTCGCTTGAGGTTTTCTTTCGCTTGAGGGTTTCTTTCGATTGGAGGTTTCTTTCGATTGAAGATTTCTTTCGTTTGAAGGTTTATTTCGCTTGAGGTTTTCTTTCGCTTGAGGGTTTCTTTTGCTTGAATGCTTCTTTCGCTTGACGGTTTATTTCGCTTGAGGTTTTCTTTCGCTTGAAGTGTATGGGCACATGATCGTTTGCAATCTGACAAGAGCATGGAGGATGTGCCACATGACTTCACTGCAAGATTCGACAGACAAGCCCATCCAAAGAGGACGATACTACTTTGATATTATTTCATATATTGTTCCTTTATTGTTCTTATTACTTTTTGGTAGGGGGTGACAAGACTTTAGGAAATCAGTATAATGATTAACATCACATTGATTTAAACGTTAATTTAACTACGACACAGAAGGTTGTTTGAATTCGGTTAGTTTTTAGATATTTTATATAAAGAGTTCGTGCTCCCCTGTTGTATTATTCGAAGTTTCGTGAGAAGGAACAAAAGCAGAACAGTTCTGTGTCAATATATACAAAACGTACCAGAGGTTAGGTTAGAGCACTTCTTCTTGTAATATTATAGGTCGATTTCTGTTTTTCTTCTTAGACGGTCAGTAGCAAAATACGGGTCAAAATTGAGGTTAAATCAGATTTCACCCAAATTTGGCAGCCAAAAGAGAACAGATTTGGACCAAACGCACAAAATGCTACAAGAAGTGATATGATGTACAGAAACTGTGAGGACGGTAAATTAAAAACTAAATAATCCATTTTTTTTAGGAAAAAAATTCGCACATAAACATATAGGTTAAGTTTAAGATTTAATCTATTTCAAAGCCGAAGCAAAATTTCTAAAAAGGTCAAGTTAAAAAATAGTATTTGTAGACATTTCTAATGTCTTCTGTAACAGGAATGCAACAAAATGTCACTTTTTTCTTGTTCCTGTGTTAAAAATGACAATTCTCAGTTGTTCGTAACTAAAGTAAATGAAAAGGTCTATTTGCTTTCGTAGGTACGTGCACTAAATTTCTAAATCTGCCCTTTGGAAAATAATGCTAGCGTATTATTAATTTCGGAAAAAAATTGGGAATATATAATAATTTGTAGTTAATTTCGAAGCATGGTTGAAAATCTGCCATCATTTCAGCTCTAGCTGCCATAGTGAACACATCAGAAGAGAATGGCATCAAGAATGGCAATCATTCTCCAGATCCATTAAATCTACGGACGGTTCATCAAAACAAGGGCAAAGATGTTCGAAGTGGTAGCATCTATGAGAATGTATGAAGCTTATAAAGCATACTTTGGCATGCCAATTGGGGACCAAGATAAACCATGGGCACCTAATTATGCTGGTGAACACTGCAAGAAAACTTTAGAAGGTAAGAGAATCGTTGCAAAAAGTCAAATATTAAATGTTACAAGTATTTAAGTTATTATATTTGTTTTTAAGCCAAAAGAGTAATAAGGAAAAGACATGAAGTTTGCTATTCCCAGGATTTGGCATGAATCCAAAGACCAAAAGACTACTCAAGAAATTTCTACTTCTGCATGGTTGAGCGACCTATCCAAACGTCTAAGTTGCAAAAATGCAATTTTGTGGCATTGCTTTTATAAAAGACCTTACATCATCTATTTTACTCATACCACACAGTGCTGATCTTCGTGTACCTACCCTTCCAGAAAGAAATAAGCGACACTCAGAAGAAAGCAACAATTAAGAAAGAGCAAAGATCAGTGAAAATGTAGACTACAGTGTCAGAAATAAGGCTGTTTAGAGGAACCCATTTTATCCAAACCAAAGAGACTTTAATGACCTTGTCAGAGATCTTGGCTTGTCAAAGTGAAATGCTAAGCTTTTGATTTCCAGCCTCAAAGAGTGGGATTTGCTGGATGAAAATGTGCAAGTGACAAGCCAAAGGAAACATCATAAACATTTATCAAAATTATTTACCTATTAAGCTGTGCTATGATACTGCAATGATGTATCTGGTCTCTTTGGTGCAATTGGAATTACATGCAATCAAGATGAGGGAAGGCACTTTATTGACAGTTTATCAAGAAGCATTAAAGCTGTACTTCTTCATAATTGAAATATGCATCCATCCCTTTCCTTGGCTCATTCAGTATATCTCAAGGAGGTCTACAACAGTGTAAAGCTCCTCCTACAAGCTTGCATTATAAGAAATATGGCTAGGAAGTGATTGGAGAGTTTAAATTGGTAACTTTTTTGATAGGTCTCCAGGGAGGTTTCACCAAGTTTCCATGTCATCTCTGACTTTGGGAAAGTATGGATATTTCAGCACATACCCACAGGAAGTACTGGCCACAAAGAACCAAGTTTTTTTTTGGAGGGCATTATGTCCGTCATGAGCAAATAATAGCTCATTAAAAGGTATTTGGCCCCTCTATTGCATTAAGAAAATCATAGACTGTTCAGAATTCCATGAAAAGCTTACTAAAAGAAAAAGGAAGCCTGAAAGAGTTTTTTTTCGCTGTGTCAAGGCTTTTTGAGCAACCACAAATATGTCAATTATGTGGAAAAGGTTAAGAACTTAGTGAAAAGCTATAGCCTAATGGGCGGAATGATGTCCTTGTAGGTGCACATCTTGATTCACATCTTAACAAGTTCAAGAAGAATATGTTAGCATACTCAGACGAGCAAGAAGAGCGCTTCCATCAAGATATATTGAACTTTTAACATCGATGCCAAGGAGTATACAATGAAAACACGAGGGGAGACTACATTTGGGGGCATGTACGGGGAAGTGATTTTATCTTACAAACGAAAATCGAGGAAAGGTGTCTACTATAACATATTTTTACTTGTTTTTATATATTTCTTGTGTAAGTTTCAATAAAATTGTATAAATTTAACTTTATTTTTTTAGTCCTACAATTGATGAATGTGTCTATTTTTAGTAAATATTTCATTATACAAATCATAAAAGTCAAGTTTAAAACAAATAATGGCTATTTTCTATTGTTTTGCAATAAAAAGAGTTGGAAAATAGCAATTACTGGACAAGAAAAAAACCCATTGTGTTACATAGTGATCTGCCTCCTTCCATTAGAATCTCCCCCCCCCCCCAATATTTAGATGGGATTGGAATAAGTGGATTGCAACTCCCATAACAAAGAAGAATACCAACTCCAGCATTTCAAATAGAGTTAGCTTGCCATTGATGCGATTATTAAAGTATGTGTAATAAAAAAATAAGACTGCCTTTTCTCTTTGATCAGGATGTTTTGACATCCTTTGTTGGGGTATCGAAGCATCGGCCCCAACTCGTTATTACATTCAGGCTTACTTTTCTGCAGCATAACATTTTCGCATTTACTCCATAGTTCTGCATCTTGCAGGTTCTTCAGAATAAATAACGTTGCGATAGAAATCCTTTTAAAAACAATGGTAACGAATTATTGGAAAGTCTAAGAAACAAATATCACAACCACTTCGTATTTCCAGCGAGATTAATTAAGACGGTGATTTTTTTTCCTTTACTTCTTCTTTTAGTGTTTTTGTTTTATCTTGGTAAAAATATACTACGTTATTGTATTATAAATTTAAAAAGTATTATAAATATTTTTTTATTGTTGTAATCAGTAAAATATGAGTTGATCTTTGTTAGATCGAATATTAGTGAGTTCAACTGTAGACGGGATACTATAATAGTACCCTTTTTTTTCTTAAAGCCACGTGACGGTTAAGGATAATGGAAATCCCAGTGTTGAATAAATACGCTCATGACCTACCTTAAGTTGCCCCTAGCTCAGGTTCCTTAGGTCGTCAGCCCCGTCGAACAACCACGTCGACCTGACCAAATTTTTCCTTAATCGCGCAAGTATCGGGCATATTTTATCTATGCCCACTTGTGAACATGTCCACTTCACACAAACGGCGCAGGTAAGATGAACAATATATATATATATATATATATATATATATATATATATATATATATATGCATATAACCACTTCCGACGTCCAATTCAATATTAATACCTTAATAAGCAAGAAATTCCTACTTCCGTTTCTCAAAAATGCCGACACATTCTCGCATCTTCCACCTTAGCGCCACTGATTTGTGTGTTTGCACGTTAATAACTTTTGCATCTCATTTGTTCACGAGCGATTGACAATGACGGAGATCTCCGTCGAAAACTGGTTTCGCATATAAAATTAATCCTATTACTGTGGTTTTATCTCTATAGTTACACGTACGCTGCTGTACCTTTTTGGATATAAATATATATATATATATATATATATATATATATATATATATATATATATATATATATATATATATATATATATATATATATATATACTGAGAAGATTCGAATAGTTGCGCGCTACAATTTCCTATCACTGCAAGCCGCTTCACTGTTGGGTTTCTGGAGTTTTGTGTCTTTCATTTCACCCAATTTCACTAACTCTTAATCTCTTCCAATCATTTACCTCTGGAGTCTTTCTCCAGATTTCCATAACACCTCCTATTTTCACATGAGGCTAAATAATTCTTTACTACAGACGTTTGTAATCAAATTTTTTCTCATTTTGAATCCTCCTTGTCATCAAAGTGTTCCTCTACCCCCTTCCAAAGATCCCCACATTTCAGCTTCTCATTCTCCTTATTAATCTCCCCCTTCTACTCTCTCTCCTTCCCTCCACTTTTTCCCCCGAAAATAAAAAAAATTGCAAAGAAGTTTGCATCCAATTTTTTCATCCTGAGTTTTCTTTTGTTCCTCTCTTTTATACTCCCTCTCACCTAATTTTTGTTGTTATACTGGTTCTTTCTTTTATCCAAGTCCATTGTGAGGAAGCCACTCCACATTATGATATTGCTTTCTCACGCGCCACACGGTCCCTCGCTTCATTCTACATAGTATTCCTTTTCGCTTATTAGATCTGTTACTTGATATCTATATACACCTTAAGTATTATACATATTTACTAGAGACACATTTATTTTTAAGTATTTTTTCTTTTTATTTGTTTTCTTGTTTCTTCTCTTTTGCGTATGGTATCATGGTAGGACATAAAACATATTTTCATTATCGACCGGGAAGAAATTCTGCATGATGTGAATACAGTTTTTATTTGGTCACATGGAAGCTTCTGTTTAACGTTAATACATGTAAAGTGAAGCACATTAGCTATCATATTGGTCATTTAGAGTATACTTTAGGAGATCAGGTACTAGCTATAATGTGCAGGAGATCTAGGAGTTCTAGTTTCAAACGACAAAAGTTTCAAAACATTGCACTAAAGTTAGAAAACAGGAAAAATTCACTCTTGGATTTATCGAGAAATTCTTTGTCTATAAGAGTAGAAACATAGTGTTTCAGTCAAGTCAATCGTTCGCCCACAGATTGAGTATGCTATCCAATTTTTTCATCTTTTTTGCGTAAAGATATCGCTATATTGGAGACGTTCAACGTGTGTGATAGAACTTATTGGAGAATTTTGTAACATACTATACGATGGAAAACTTAAGGAGAGCTAAACTTGCTTTATCTAGAGCAAGGATGGCCAAGTTTATTAAAACCAAGGTCAACTTATGACACATTCTGAATGTTTAACGGCTGAAATTTTTTTAATGAAAAGTATAAAATATATTTTAAAGCTTTACTTTCGACAATTGAAATATTACAGTTGATGCTTTAAAATGTGGATGATACAATTAAAAAAATAAATCAGTTTTAAAAAGCTCAGTTAAGTGTGTAACTTTGAGGGCAGTACGATGTTTTGACTTGACATTTTTCAGTTGTGAGAGGAGAGATTCATAATAGTAAGTTGTTCTAAGAATTTATAGGAGTTAAAAACTTTCCTTTGTTGAAGGTACTTTGACTCTGGAACGTGTTTCTAAAGGTCGGTAACTATAAGTTGTTTTGCATAATCTTTAAACCCACATCTCTTGAAATTTTTTTAGTTTTATTTCTATCGATGCGAGTTTCTTCAAAAAACTAATAACAGGACAGCAAGCTTTCTTAACGTCAATATGAAACGGATTTGCAAGAACTTCAAATCATGGTTTTAACTTCTTTAGTTCATTAAACCTACGTTGAAATTATCATTAAAGTCTTCTAGTAAAATTTTTAACTCATCAATTTTACAATCTTGAATTGCTACATTTGGGAAAGAGTTTGACTTTTGACTTAAATCAGCAGCAAGACACAAATAAAGACTTTGCAGGCAGTAGTTTGGTCAACGTTACTCTAGAAGATCGGCGCCTTTGTGGTCAGTTGCCTGAGTTATTTAAAATTATCTAGCAACTTGGCAATATTCATTTTAAAATACTCTTCGAACGAGCGCCCGAATGTAAGACGGTGCAAAAGGATTTAAATTTAAACAGGAGCGATTCCAGTCAAGAATTGTGGGAAATTTCTTCACCTATAAGATAACCTCGAAATGGAATTCTCACCCAGCGATTGTAAGTGAAAGTCCTTTTGGAAATGTTCCTAAAAATATATTAGATAAGCACCTTTATAACCTCTAGAATGGATTACAGGCACAAAGGACGTATTTTAATGCGGTACTTGCAGGCGACAAAGCCGCCAGGTAGTTCCTAATAGAAGTAATTAGGATTCAAATAAAGTATGATAGTAATTCTGACTATTATTAACCTATTTAAATCACTTGTCTCCTAAACACTTTTGAATCGTAGACACATATATAAACAACAAAATTTGCAAATCCAATACACACACAAAATATTAGTTGTACCTGAGATCTGAAGTATTACGTGCCTTCCCGACCCTAACACCCAAAGTTGGGCAGGCTGGCACCAATGCATGCAGGATGACCTACAAATATATACTCCCACTCAATTTTAATTTTTTTAGCTTCTGAACTGTTAACATTATTTATCAATTTTCCATCAATTGACTATCTAGCCGCCTTCGTTTGTCTATTTTAACCTGTGTCCTCAAGATTTCATCTCGAATATCCTCTTCAAGTCGGTGGATTTATGGTTTATGGCTTTGTTTTTCAAACTTAGAAATGTCTGCATCAAAGTTTTTTTTTTTTTTTTTCCTTGTAGGTGGGGACCGTTTGGCTTTACTTCTTAATAAATGTTCGTTCCCTTAGCTTACCTAGACTCTAACTTGTGGCGATGGTGGGGGGGAGGTATTTACAGTACTCCTTTACTCCTTTGGGGAGTAGGACAGCCTTCACCTCAAGTCGGAAAAGAAATTGTTTACTTTTTGAAAGTAGAACATTTCCTGGGTCCAGAAGAGAAGAATAAATTCCATCTACCTTTCATGTTTCTTTTTATTCTATACCACTACTTTCAATCTCCTCACCTTTCCATTCCTTTCAGACCTCTATCTTTTTCCTTCATCACTTCTTCACCTTTATCAAATTTAACTTGTAGTGAATATTTTTCGATGAAAATCAGGACTAACAGCACTGAAGGGCGCATTATAAATACCTATTATTATTATTATTATCGATGTGGTAAGTAGCCTCATAATTCATTCATTTCTAGTCAAATTCAGCGTCAAAACTCCGTTTTACAATTTCAAACTCCCTATCGTCAAACTACGTTTCAACTTTAATTAAAACGCCTTTTCAACCTATTCGACCACTGATTCAGAATGACCAACCAGCCAGAGGAGATGAATTATTTTTCTGAGATAGATAATAAATTTCTCAATTGAACACTCTACTTATGTTATTTGTAGATGCACGATCGGACACAATCCTATGGACGCATTTTGTGGGTGGGTTTTGACAGATGCGGATGACCTTTGATAGGCCCTTGTGGCTTTTGTCCTCTGTGAAATTGTTATGTTCCCAAAATTTTCAGAGTCAAATCAATAGTTTTACTCTTTAACTCGGAGCCGTAAAGTGACAATACCAACTTCTCTACCGATCTCCTCTCACAAGCTTTCTCGCCGATACGATTCGTTGGTATTGCCGTTTCAATACGAGCAAAGAATGTAGCTTAAATAAAAAAAAAATGAACCGGTAAAAAGGTATAAATAGAGTTAATCGAATATGTATAGGTGAATTTAATATAATCTCATTTTTTTAATTAGATTCAACTGGTATATAATGTAAATACAGGGTGGGGCAGAGAGGACGGACGTTTTTGAAAAAAATCACAAAATCAATTAACAAGGTAGTGGACCATTTAACAAATTAAATAACTACCTACTAGTGTGTAGTATATTAAAATCAAATAATGTGCCACTGGTGTTGTCAGCCCCATCCCCCTCCAGGGGCTAAGTAATAGACATTTCAAAAACGTCCATCCTCTCTGCCCCACCCTGTATAAGTTATCCTTTTATTATTACTAAAGAAACTGCCGAAGTCACGTGATGATACTTCGAAACCGAACGGAATTCTCTAATTTGTCAAATATCTTTCTCCTACGCATTAATAAGGTGTATGTATTAAGTGTAAGAAGAGGTGTACGTATTGATATGTATATGTATTAATGTACGTATTATAAGTATACGTAAAGGTGTACGTATTAATATGTATATGTATTAGTGTACGTATTAATAAGTATAGGTAAAGGTGTACGTATTAATATGTATATGTATTAGTGTATGTATTAATAAGTATACGTAAAGGTGTACGTATTAATAAGTATACGTAAAGGTGTACGTATTAATAAGTATACGTAAAGGTGTACGTATTAATATGTATATGTATTAGTGTACGTATTAATAAGTATAGGTAAAGGTGTACGTATTAATATGTATATGTATTAGTGTATGTATTAATAAGTATACGTAAAGGTGTACGTATTAATAAGTATACGTAAAGGTGTACGTATTAATGTGTATATGTTTTAGTGTACGTATTAATAAGTATACGTAAATATGTTCGTATTAATAAGTATACGTATAAGTGCATGTAAAGGTGTACCTATAAATATGTATACGTATTAGTGTAAGAATTAATAAGTATACGTTTTAGTGTACTTAAAAGTGTACTTATTAATATGTATACGTATTAGTGCACGTAAAGGTGTACGTGTTACAAGTATACGTATAAGTGTACTTATTAATGTTTACATATTAAGTGTACGTATTAATAAATATACGTTTTGGTATTATTCCCCCTTACATTTGTCTATAATTCTGTAATTCTTATTCTTCTGCTTCGTCTTTCCTTCTTCTCTTTTCATTCGTCTTCTCACCTTTTCCTCGTTTTTATTTTCCTTTCTTCTTCTACCGTAATGAAGGTGTGTAGGAGATAAGGGATGGAGGAATTTGGTAAAAAAAATAATCTCTCCCCTCCCCTCTCCCCCCTCTCTCTCTCTCTCTCTCTCTCTCTCTATATATATATATATATATATATATATATATATATATATATATATATATATATATATATATATATATATATATATATATATTTCTAAAGAAGCCTGGTGAGTCCCCCGATCAAATATCTTTTGCCTATTTATTAGATTATTACATCGGAGACCCGGTTGCTAAACCGAGAGCGTCTTTCTATCGCGCGCCTCATGTGGTTCTTTTCTGCCTCGTTCAAAAGATCAAGTTTCTTTTTCTTCTCCTAAAATAATAATGATAAAAATAATCCCTTTGATTCCATCACCAGTTTTCCCCTTATTATTTCGCCTCATTTCCCTCCTCGCAAGTTTGACTCGGATTGCAGGTGCAACTAGTAAGCGATTAGAGAGCGGTTGCTACTAGGGCATATGCAAGTGCTACCATCAGCATTTCCACTATCATAACTATATCTTTAGCCTACTAGGGCATATGCAAGCCTTACCACTAGCAGTACCACGCCCACTACTATATTTTTAACTTAATGGGTCATATGCAATCTTATCGTTATATGTTTTAGCTACTAGAGCATATTCAACTGGTACCAGTAGCATTACCACTATATTTCTAGGGTAAAAATGCACACGGAAGCGCTCCTGGTAAGAATACGAGGAACTCTCCTTAATTCGCAGCGCCCAACGTGGCTGCCTTGGATCCCGTAAACGGACCTTCTTCCTTCTTCCTGTAAAGGGTACAAGTGACGGAGAGTTGCGCGGCCTTCTATTCATTAGTATCCCAAGTATTATCCGTTTTTACCTGACTAAACCTGCCTTCCGCGTAAAAGAAAGGTCTTGTGGAAATGCCCCGGTTAGTTTCGATTTATTTGCTGCGAGCAGGACCGAAGGGCATGAAAAGAACGGTGAGGATCGAACGTAGGCCGATCAATCTCAACGGAAAGAAGAAATAGAAGGTTCTGGGCTGAGTAAAAACACGGGCTTAGTGAGCAAAGCTAAGCTACCTCGGGTGTGGTCAGTCGCCGGATGGAGTCTGATTCAAGGTAGACTTCGCAGCCACTGGTATCGGCTACAACGATTCGGGTTTTGAACGCCACGTCAACAAGATCGCCGCTATCATCGCCAACTTCTTTGCTACAACGGAGGATCAGCGCCCATCAACGCTACTGAAACCCCTGTATGGTTTATTAAACGTAAGTGGTCAACTCTCATTTGGGTGACCTTAATTTTCCATTCGTGCTGAAGGGGCCCAGTCAGGGTTCATCCCTGGGCAGTACCCCTCAAGCCACCCCATTGCGCCACCTCTTTTCTCACGTGCAGGAAGTCCCACGACTGGATAATGAAGTTCACATAAAAAGCAAAATGACTGCCGCTGGTAAGGCCGAAAGCCACCTGAGCCGCTACTCGTTGGACGTTAGGAGAGGAAGTGGAGGGGGAGGGGCATAAGTACTTTGTTTTGTAACCTCTCAGTGAGCAGGGAACCATTCGTGGCCCGAGGGAAGGCCACCTATTCCGCGTCAGGGGAGTGTGGATATGAAAGCTCCTTTGGTAAGACCCAACACGGAAGAGTGATGTGTATGTGCGTGCTTTGTCTTTGTAAAGCGAAGGTAGATGGAGGGGCTAAAAGCGATGCGTTTGCTTTTGTGTGTTGAAGTACCTGGATGGAGCTGTCTGCGCGTATGCCCAAGACTCGACGCACCGCCTGATTCACGGCTGATCCCTATGAAGGCCGATTTTTTTGTGTGTCCATTGTCATCGGGAGTCGAACCCAGTAACCAAACATGTAAATCCGTCGCTTTATCCTCTGGGCTAGGGAGTGCTCCTACTTTTTACGCCCTAAAATTCAATAAAAATTATCATGATGTTTTAATGAATACCTTAATTTGTCTGATTGAGATTTTTATTCTTTTTAAATAATTATAACAATCATATTTATTTTCAAAAAATTCATTTTATTTAAAAATTTGAATAATTATAGTAAAAAACATGGTCATTTTAAACTTTCAAGTTTGTTCAAATTTGAAAATTAGAGATAATGTTGCTATCTTTTAATTTTTTTTTAAATCAATATTATACACCTACCAGATCTTTTCCATCCACGAACACTAGTCAAGTTTATGTTCTCCCCACTCGTCTCCATAGCCCCCCTTTACTGCTTATCCCCCTTCCTGCAATTTCTCAGCAATTTCCTCAGGAAAGATTCCATATTCTCTGCAAAACCCTTCACTCCTAAGCCACGCTACGGGGCACTTCAGCTCCCCTCATCCAATTCTGTTCTCTCGGGCCTGTGGCACCAGAAGTCTCTTTAAAAAGAGCTCTCAGCCGCTACATTCATTCCCTCTTAGTCTTTATGGCTAGTTTCTCCCTACCCCTCCCCCTCCCTCACCTCAACATTTTAACAATTCCCTCTCAACTGGTGGGGTCACATTCAACTGCAAACATGCTGGTGTCTGCCCCATTCTAAAGAAACCTAGCGTGGATTCAATCAACCCTGCGAGCTACCGTACGATCTTACCATCCTTCTTCATTTACTACGCAAAGTTATGGGCGTCTCTAGAAACGCTCTTGACTAGTTTCTGTCGTCTTTCTCATCTTGATCTTAATCTGTCTACAATGGGAGTGAATTATTTAGGGCGTGAGTGAGGTGGACTTTGGTGTCCTACAAGGTTCGAACATTGGTCTACTACTCTTTCTTATTTATCTTCTTCCTCTCGGCACTCTTATGCGTTGCCTCGTTCTTTCATTTCATTTCTATGCTGATGATACTCAAATCTATCTATCTGTAACTCTCTACTCGTTCGCTGAGGCTCGTTGATCCTACACTTTACTTACGATATCAGCATGGAATCGTTTTCGATCAACTTTCTGAAATTTAACAACGATACAACTAAGGTGTTATTGGTGGAAATTACATCGGTCGCTGTTCAATGTAAAGTTATTGCTCCTTTTCTCCAGTTTGGTGGCTCCCTAGTTCCATTTCCCCCTAAATATTAAAACCTTGGTTTCGCTCAAAGCTCATGTAACTCGTATCAGCAAGACTTCCTTTTGTTTTCTCCGTGTTCTTATTGGTAATCACCTCCACCGTGATCACATTAGTTTCGAAACCTTTATCCTCTCTTTCCTTGTTTGCCGCCTCAAAAAATGCAACTCTCTTCTCTTGGATTCCAAATTTTCCCTACTATTAACCTCTAACCCCCTCTACTTGTTCAAAACTATGCAGCCCGTGTTGTTCGCCTGGAACGTTTATCTCGTGCATCACCCTTCCTCAGAAAACTGCAGTCTTCCAAATCGCTTCCACATCGTCCCTAAGGTTTTTCTTCTAACGGGATTTTAAATATCTCTGTGTCCTCTTACTTTATCTTTTACGGAACCTCACCTAAACCAAAAGAGCGTTAGGTTTGAGATCTGCCCATTTGTCGCATGTAAAATTAGTTGCTAGTGGTGTATGGTTGACCGTGCATTTTCAATCCTCACCCATAAAATGGGAAATGAACTGGTGGCCACTCTACACTCATCCTCCTCTCTCGTTGGCTTCGAGAGCAGCTCGAAGTCCAACCTCCTTCCTAAAACCTTCACTCGGTAATGGACAGGCGCTCTGCAAGGCACCACGGCACTGAAGAACAACATAAAAATGGAATATTCATTCCCGTAGGCCACGAAAATTTGTGTACACGCGTGCATACACAGATACCGATCAGGAATACCTTCTGATTTGGTTTCCTGCATTTTCCCAAGAAGCGCAAGGAGGCATTTCCCCGGTCGATTAGACTTCCTTACCTGAGTCCTGACCATAGTTTAATAACCGGCTACGAATCCCGTTTGCGGCGTGCGCATTGCTCTAATCCATTTGCTTCCACTAACAGCATGATTCAAGTTTACACAACTCGAAAAGAACAAAACTCGCTTGTAAATAAATAGATAAATACAAGACTTAAAGCTTCGCACAAATTTAAATAATGCCAGTTAATTATTCTTACAGTTATTAATCAATTAATTTATTGAAAAAATTAAAACAAATTTTAAATTTATTCTTGTTATTATAGTTGATTATCTTAACTACTTTTTTAGTCAGTTTTAAAGCAAATTTAACTATTGCCAAGCCATATTTTAACTTTTAAAACATATAGTTTTACATTATTATACATTTTATTGATATTTTATTATTGGTCACCTTTTAAAGCAATTCACTGTCTTATTGACCACTACCTTTTCATGTTTTCTTCATAGGTATTAGTTTTAGTAACATTGTATTTTAACTTGAAGATGAAAACTTGTAGTTTTCGAAACGTTGTGAAAATGAAAAAATATTACATGTGTTTCTGGTGGCTCTAGGATTTATCCTCAATATATTTACATATCTTAGATATACCTATATAGCTTCTTCACTACTTAATGTGGGCAAATTAGTAATTATGATGTTATGACGAAAAATAGATTGGCCATCATCTTAAGAGGATTATATGTATGAAATCAAGGAACGCGGTAGAAAAACTAGAGGCCTAATGACATTTAGCAATCGCCTCTGGATTCCAATCTAATGCTAAGCTTTCGAATTAGGAATATTACGAGTTTTTTTTTTAATTGCGGTGCGTGGGGGTAGGTGTAACCCCCAAATTATGTGGGGGTATGGAGGCAAGGCCCTCCTCATTTCTAAATTAACTTAAAAATGATATATAATACAATTTGAGACGATTGCAATAGCCTAACAACAAAAAACCCCAATAGCACTTTTTTTTAATTTGCCTAAGAAAAAACATTGTCTACATTAAGAAAAAATTGTTTATATATATATATATATATATATATATATATATATATATATATATATATATATATATATATATATAGAGAGAGAGAGAGAGAGAGAGAGAGAGAGGTAAAGTTACGCAATATATTTTCATCGTAACAAGTTTTGTTAATTTGTTAAAAGCGACTGCTAATTTTGCCTTTGTGATTCTTTTTTCAAATCTTTCAATTTGTCTTATATTTGCCTTTGTGTCTGGATTGAGTCCATGTATAATTTCTCCAAAGTTCATTATAGCACGATTTCGAAATTATAGCGAGGGAATAGAAGAATCCTTGTTTAAAAAACACTTTATTTATCTGACGCGTTTCGTTACAACTCGTAAGATCTTCAGAAATACAAGAAAATACAAGAGAAAATTATAAGAATTGTTTTATATATCATGGGATTGACGTGTCCCACCCTGTCTAGAAGTTTGCCAATGCACCCTACTTGAATGGCTTCTATGTTCGTCTGTACGTTTACCGTCTATCCATGATATATAAAACAATTCTTATAATTTTCTCCTGTATTTTCTTGTATCTCTGAAGATGTTATGAGCGTAATTAGGAAACAAATTGGCAGAAGTACAAAACGATTAAGTCTTTCGAAGTCATTCTCTATTTTACCTTGAGGCAGTTTTTAATCTCACCCGAAAGCAGTCAACCACCAATGACTGTATAAATACTCAAGTAGCTTAAATGATGGTTAACAAGGTCTGCTGACCAAATGTCGCTTGCTATCACTTATTCTGAATTATGAGCTTACGACCTTCAAAACTTTCAATAATTCCTGGACTAACCTTGGAACGATGTTGGCAATTCTATCATTCGATAGAGAATGTAAAACAAGTTAAGTGTTTCAAATTTGTTAGAATAGGCCTAAGAATTATGATGTTATTGCCAAAACAAAATAATTCACGGGCTAACCTTGGGAGGACCTTGGCAAATTTATTATTCAAAACAGAATGTAAAACAACATAAGGGTTTCAAATATCGTTAGAATTGGCCGAAAACTTACAATATTATTACCTAAACAATAAAAGCAAAACATGGACGACTCACCGACATAGTGGGATATAGAGTCGCCCGCGACTAAAAATATAAATAGGAAAATGACATTAAAACATACTAATGAAATCATGAGTTAGTGGCAATGACAATTACACATAACCTCATAACTTCTAAACAATCCATGCTGGCAATAGTGGAAAAATCTAGAAACTGTGCGCAAGATACAAAGTGTTCAGTGAATAGTCGCGAGATTAACAAACTGTTCCAGGTCAACTATCTAAACTCTTGCTCAGAAAATGCTGCAATAAAATCATATTATATTCCTTTGAATTGTCGATATCGTGCGATTCTACATTTTACTGTCAGTCGGTCAGTTTTGCCTTTTCTTTTTTTTTGGCAAAAACATCATAGTTATTTAGCCGATTCGAACGAAATTTGAAACCCTTATGTTGTGTTTCATTCTCTTTCGAATGATACAATTGCCAAAGTCCTCCCAAGATTAGTCCGGGAATTATTTTGTTTTAGAAATAACATCATAACTATTTGGCTGATTCTAACGAAATTTGAAACCCTCATGTTATTTTACATTCTCTTTCGAATAATATCATTACCAAAGTCCTCCCAAGGTTAGCCTGGGAATTATTTTTGTTTTGCCAATAACCATAACTATTTGGCCGATTCTAACGAAATTTGAAACCCTCATGTTGTTTTACATTCTCTTTCGAATACTATCATTACCAAAGTCCTCCCAAGGTTAGCCTGGGAATTATTTTTGTTTTGGCAATAACCATAACTATTTGGCCGATTCTAACGAAATTTGAAACCCTCATGTTATTTTACATTCTCTTTCGAATACTATCATTACCAAAGACCTCGCAAGGTTAGTTCGGGAATTATTAAAAGTTTAGAAGGTCGTAAAATTATAACTAGGAAGAAGTAGGAGCATGCGATTTTCTGGTCAGCAGACCTTGTTATTATTATTAAAAATATACATTTTAAAACTTTTTAATTCATTAATTGTTTTTGCACATTTTAACTGCCCCTTAATTATATTTAATAATCATCCATTAATAATGTTTTTATCGCCATTTAGCTGCTAATTTTATGTTACGTGGTTGCTTTTATTTCAAATAATTTCTTGCTTATTTTAATTGTCTTCCAATTATTTTTTTTTTTAATTCGTATAATATTTTTCTTAATATTTTACTCGCGTATTTTACTAATATTTCATTCTTCTAATTTAAAATGACATTTTGGATATTTTAATTGCCTTTTAATGTTTGTTTCCTAATCATTAAATCAATTTTTTGTGTGTACTCTTTCAATATTCTAGTCGTTCATGATCGACTCGGTTTGAGGATCAAAACGTCCGGCTTATATATATATATATATATATATATATATATATATATATATATATATATATATATATATATATATATATATATATATATATATATATATATATATATATATTTATATACACGATGGCGGTTAATATGTGTTGCGAATCGGTAAGGAAAAACAGAGGAAGGGGGATGGCTGTTTGTGGGGGTGTTAGGACAAGTAACGACAAGTCAGGACCTGCAGCCGCACGCTCCTGCCTCGTCTATTTAAGAAGCAGTAGCTGATCGCAGATCGTCAATCACAAATTTTTCAACAATGGAGGAGGTTGAGCACCGCGCAGTGATCAAATTTTTGACCAAGGAAGGCAAGAATGCAAAAGAGAGCCATGAACGCATGGTTGCAGTGTACACCGACACCGCTCCTTCCTATGCAACCATTGTCAGGAATTCGAAGCCTCAGGGACAAGTGGCGCAAGTGCATTGAAGTCGAGGGTAATTATATTGAAAAATAATAAAACACTTTTCCTCATATCTCGTTTCCTTATATCCAAATTGCAAAACTTATTGACCGCCCCTCGTATATACAGGAAAGTGGGGTAAGACGGACTACTTAACAAAAGAACGAGTCTAGAAACCATATTTATATAGTTTTGTGAGGTTTTAGGGGTTGTGGTGGTGCTTTGGTGTGTTATGATTACAATACGCACCCTGGTCATGGTTTTTGTAGGAAAAGATTGAAACACGGAATGTTCAAAAAAACATTTTAATGCCACCAAAATAAAATATGACGGGGTAAGACGGCCCTTAGGGGTCCATCTTATCCCTCTAAATGTTTGCCATAATCTTCAACTTTAAAACAAAGAAACATCTTTACTGGCACAAATGACATAGAAAACCATTTTCCTCATCATCCTGTACCCATGTGCATTGCCCATTTTACTCCTGTATGGGTCCTTCATAGCGCTATACCATAACATAAAGAAACTGATCATTACCTGCATAGTTCACACACAAAAACCTCTTCATCATATTGCATTCCTGCACATTGCTCCTGTGCCCTTCACTTGCAAACAAACCCACCTTTCACCTCTCAGAGAATTACCAAATTTGTCATTGTGATACAAACAGACAGTTGATGAACCCAGAATGGTCCAGCTTTTGATTGCTGTTTTGTTTTTTGTTTTATCATGCTTTTGTTATGACGTTTTTTGGATGCTAGAGTTTCTGGTTTCTTCTTTGCATCTCTCTTTGCGCTTCTTTGCTAGCGTGAGTTCTTTTTCATTTTTCTTCTGATTTTCTGACTCTAGCTCTTTCTTATATGGGGATGCTGTCATAACAAGAGCTCGCCCTTGAGACCTGGGTCTCTTCTTTCGTGTAGTTGTGGCCACCTTTGGCAAGGGAATTATTTCCTGGGGTGAACTACCTGGCCTGAACAGGTTCCGAGTCACGTTTGGTGCTACAGGTTCAGGCACAGCACTTGGGTGTTCTGGTTCATCAGCTACTTCCAATTCAGGTTCAGTCTCACTAGTCATGATTGGAGGGGCAACTGGGTCGTCCGAATCTTCCTCTTCCTGTTCACCATTTAATGGAATATCTGTGGCGTGGGCAGGTAAAAAGTCAGCTTCGCCGAAAACATGCTTATTCGATGGGCAAATTCCTGTTTTCTTAAACCCATTGATGGCTGTGTTTGGAAGAGCAGCCTGTAGATAGGCCTCTCCAATCAATGCACTTAGTTTGTAGATGGTCACCAGCCTGCCAGGATTGTTTCTGAGGAATGTTTCCATAGCCCTCACATAGTAGGCATTTAGTGGTTTCATGAAGGCAACATCCAGTGGCTGCATTCAGTGACTACAATGTGGTGGCAAAATGACAATCATGACATAATTGTCCCTGGCAAGACTTATGACATCAAGATTCCTTATGTGAGTCATGTGGCCATCCATAATCAATAATGTTGGATCATCCATCCACTGATGGTTTGGTGTGGGTTAGAAAGTGAAGAAGCCATTCATTAAAAAATGGAGAGCTGCATCCACTCAGATGGATGGCATGCTATCCAGTTGCTGAAGGAGTACCATCCTTCAGTTCTTGCTTCATTCGAAGTCGTGGAAAGATGAGGAAAGGTAGAACCAACTGACCCCCAACAGACAGTCAGTGTGCCAACCTGTTTTTTACCCCGCAGACCGAGGATTATTGTAAGCTTTGTCTGAAGCGTTGTAACACCTGTCTCATCGACATTAAAAATCCTATGTGTTGGAAAGGAATGCTCAGCTTGCACTGAAGATAAGATGTCAAAAAACTTGTCAATATTTGTCTGATTAAGGCATCTTGCTCGAGCAGCAGAAGTTAGTTCTAGAGTTCGAATTGCAAGTTCTGGGTGGCGTCGTTCGAAGCCTAGTAACCAGTCTTTACTAGCAAGTCCAACCTGGTTAAAAGACAGAAACAGGTGCTGTAATTGGAATAAAAGCAAACTCCTATGTGTATCATACTAGGATGTAAACTAAGCATGAAATGAAGACACCTGTTTCATAGCAAGATCTCACCATTTTGTTAAATTTGTGGTCCACTTTATTCCTTTCTGCTGCATGAGATGCAATGTAGCGAACATCCCTTGTAGTCAGTCCAAAAAATCGCTTCTCCATCGATAAAATGTGAGTAACCAACTCTGCTTCTTGTGCAGCACTGAATACCGCCGTGATAGGGCCAAACATCTAGAGAATGAGAGATGCAATTTGTTAGAAGTTTGAATTAAAAAAATATGACAAAACATAAAATATTGCAGGACAACAAATAGCAAACATTAAAGATAATGGTTAACAGGAATCAATGCATAAGTCATTCAAAAAGGTTAAACTTTCAGGAAGTGCTAGATATGATAGTTAACTTTGGCATGTGCTAGACGGTTTCTTAGCTTTGTTGAACCAGTTGCTATCTTATTTTTATCTCTGACACGGCGACGGAGAGTAGTCATGGGTACATTGAATTTTTTTGAGGCTTTTTTCAAGCATATCTTTTTTTCTCTAACTGCATCTATTGCAATGTTCATAGCTTCCTCATCCCATTCCCCTCTACCACTGACGCTCATGTATTTCCGGGGCATCTATAAAGAAAAAGGAAAGAAAATGTTAAGGGTTTGTGAAATATTTAGGGTGAGTGGTAAGAGGGAACCCCATGGGTTCCATCTTACCCCCAAAGTAAAATATTCAATCTCAGAAATTTTCAACAGAACATCCATGTTTTGTATATCAATTTATGGCACATGCCTATAATGTACACACAAATGGGCATATGCAGCATAAATAGTAAGTCATTATAGCTAATATGTCAATGCAAACGTCAGCACCATGAAAAACGTAACTTGCCCTCTTGAACCCAAATGGACAACTGAGAGTGACTTCTGCCTGCAAATACATCACTTAGGGATAACGTGAAGGACATCTAGCAGCTACAATCTGAACCTTATCTTTCTTTTTGGATTAGATGAGGGGTTCCATCTCATCCCATGGGTCCGTCTTACCCAATTTGTATAACTGAAAACCGGTGGGTTATCCTTTTCAGTTATAAAATGTTTTTGGTCTCACCCGTATTTTTAAGCAACTTAATATCTCTGTAAATTTTAGATATGAATCCAGTTTATATAAAATGTTAATCCACAATAATACAAGGAAAAAAGGTGGAGTATATTCTATGGAATTTTCTATTTGCAATTTACTGGTAAATCTTTATCTACTAGAATTTACCAACATAAGTATAATATTAGAAGAGGTGAACTAAACAGAGCTTTATTTTTACATTTATCAGAAAATAACCACCTCATTGACTCGAACTCTGCAAAATTCCTTTATCATTCCGCTGATTTCACAAAAACAAATATTGACGAGTGTTCATTAATTGGCATCTTGCCTAATATAAATATCTCCCCTTGTTTATTTAAACTCGACCCTGTTTTAAAAAAAAACTTGTACTAAATGAAATAACTTCATAATGCAGCTTTTTGTCACTCTTTATTAGCGTAATATCGTTCGCATTGCCCCCCCCCCCCACACACACACCATGTGTCTCTGCTATGATCGTGGATTAACTCTTAGCCCTAAACGTTTTCGTTCTAATGATAATCCTTTAAAATGTTTTTGTTTTTTCACCCACCATTTATATTCATATACACGGCGTTGTTGTGTGTATATCGTTTATGGGATGCATATGTCTGTTATTAGTCGCCTAATGATCTTTTTATTGGTATTTCTCTGTCTTGTTATTGTTTTTTCCATTGGTTTGTACTATGTGATGGGTGTTCCCTTGGTATATATGTACCCTATATAAGGTTGGCTTCTCCATTTTCATGCTATTCCTTGAAAATGAACTTGCAAATCTAGTTCGAAAGTCCTTGGATTTATCTTTTCATTTTCCTGTCGGTTAATTTTCATATTATTGCAATGTTTTTATAAGAAACAATTTATTGTTCCAGCTATATTTTTTTAACATGTTATTTTTTATTTTCAGATTTCCTTAAGATACCTGGATTGGTAGGCGTGGTCCAGTTGAGTGGCCTTGTAGGACCCCAAATCTCAGGCCTCTTAATTTTTACCTTTGGAGGGACCCTTGAAAGCCACTGTGTATCGTGAAGAGATAAGAGACATCAACCATTTAAAGGAACGCATCACCAACTCATTTGCACACATATCTCCACATGTGCTATTGCGAGTTCAGAAAGAGTGTGGCGGGAGGAACGTATTGTAATGTGTATTTAAAACAATGGTAACCATATAGAACATGTTACATAAATAGGCTATGCTATGCTAGGATATTATAGGCTAGGCTATACTATGCTACGCTATGCTAAGATATAATGTACAAGGGTAAAATATACTATACTACTTTAAGCAAAAATATACTATGATAGGATAGCATATAGTATATATGTTAGGATAAACAATAATTAGCTATGCTTGACTACGGTATAATAGTATACTATAAGTTATACATGTCTAGGATAGTTAATGCTAGGCTAGGTTATGCTATGCTATGCTAGGCTAAACTATATTAGGCTAGGCAGGGCATGAAAGTCTATAATAGGCTAGGCTACGCTATGGTATGCTAGGTTAGGCTATGATATACTAATCTATGCTACACTAGGCTAGTCTCCGCTATACCAGGCTAGGATAAGCGAGGCTTTGCTAGGGTAGGCTAGGCTATGTTATGGATGCTATGCAACCCTAGGCTAAGAACTAATAGTCTAGGCTAGGCAATACTATGATATACTATACTAACTAGGCTAGGGTAGGGTAAGGTAGGCTAAGATATACTATACTGGCTATACTAGTTTAGGGTAGAATCTGCTAACAAGGCGAGGATAGGATAGAATACAATAGCCTAGGCTCTAGTCAACTAGGCTAGGCTATACTAGACTAGGGTAAGCTAAGCTAGGGTAGACTAAGTTTTAATATACAATTGTAGGCTGCGCTAAGCTAGTCTAGATTGTACTCTGCTATGCAGGTTAGGCTATACTTTTATAATCTAGGCTAGAGTAGGTTAGGATACACTGTGATAGGCTCAGGTATACTATACTAATCTATGTTATTCTAATATATACTATGCTAGGCTATATAGGCAATTATATACTAGGCTAGGGTATAGTAGGCTACTCTAGGGTATACTATGCTATGATATTCTAGGCTAGGCCATACAAGGGTATGCTATGCTATGCAAGGCTAATCTGGACTCTACTACGCTAGACTAGCCTAGATTATAGTGTACTATGGTAAGTTAGCATAGGCTAGGGTAGGCTAGGCTAGACTATGGTTAGGTGTGCTATGCTAGACTAGTTTCTACTATACTAGGCTATGTTATATTATGCTTATACTATACTATGCTAAGCTAAATTAAGGTAAGGTAGGCTATGGTAGATAGGCTACCCTATGCTAGGCTTTGCAAGGCTAGACTAGCATATGATATACGAGGATAGGCTAGGCAATACTATGTAAAACTATTCTAAACTATACTAGGTTAGGCTATGCTATACTATTCTAGGCTATACTATGATAAGGTATACTATGCTATAATATGGTAAGCTTTGCTATCCTATATATGCTAGGCTGTACTAGGATATGTTAGGGTAGGCTTTACTATGGTTTCTAGGCTAAGATAGGCCATACTATACATTCTCTGCTAGGCTAGGCTAGATTAGTCTAGGTAAATTTGAAACTCTTATGTTGTTTTACATTATCTTTCGAGTGATATAATTCTCAAAGTCCTCCCAAGGTTAGCTAGGAAATTATTTTATTTTGTCAATAACATCATGACTATTTCGACCATTCTAACGAAACCTGAAACCCTTATGTCGTTTTACATTATATTTCGCATAATATAAATGCCAAAGTCCTCTCAGGATTAGCCAGGGAATTATTTGTTTTGACAATAACATCATAACTATTCGGCTGATTCTAACGAAATTTGAACCCCTTATGTTGTTTTACATTCTCCTTCGATTGATATAATTGCTAAGGTCCTCCTAAGTTTAGCCCAAGAATTAGTGTTTTGGGGCAATAACATCATAACTATTTGGGTGATTCTAACGAAATTTGAAACCATTATATTGTTTTACATTCTCTTTCAAGTAATACGAGTATAATTGCCAAAGTCCCCCAAGTTTAGCCAGGGAATTAGTTTAGTTTTTTTTTGTAATAACATCATAACTATTCGGCCGATTCTAACGAAATTTGAAACCCTCATATTGTTTTACATTCTCTTTCGAATGATAGAATTACCAAGGTCCTTCCAAGGTTACTCCGTGAATTATTGAAAGTTTTTAAAGTCGTAATGATATAAATCACAATAAGTAAGGGCACACGACCTCTTGGTCAGCAGACCTTGTTGGTCATAGGACCTTGTTTATCGTTGTTCCTATTTCATAATTATTAAAAAACGTATAGATTAGGCTAAATTTTAATCTCGGCTGTGCCCTTGAAGGCATCCGTAGGTGCGACCCCTCTAATTTATATAAATAAAACCCAGAGCGGCAGCGTCGATGAACTCCAAAGACCCGATGGGGTTCTTCCAGAGATCGCGCACTCCGTGTAACTGGAGGTTTTGTCTCAACTGTGCATGTGTTTAGAATGTTGTAGCAGATGTCAATGTCGGTCAGACCAGTGCAGAATTTGTATATGTATAATTTTCGGTGGTAAACTCACCGAAACCTTGACAAAGTTACCCGTGAGTGATGTAGGATGGAGGTTCGAAGTTGATATCCGGTAGAATGACTTTGAAGAGGTTAATTGGACCAAAGGATTGGCTGCTTTGCTGTATTGTGTTTGTGTATGTATGAGTGGATTCTTTTTTAGTTAGAGATGGCCTCGTTACGGCGATGTGCGATTCTTTTGAGTAGCATTTTCATGTAGTCTTGCGCATGTTTCGTGAAAGATGGTTAAGTCTTGCGTGTAATGGCATGGGCGGCATGAGAATCACGCACTATGGAGAAATTTCGTTTTGCTGACGTCATAATTCTTTTTTGTTGGCAGGACTTTTGCGTGAGAGCGTAGGTGGGTGATCGGCGTGCTTCGAGTGAAGCCCGTGGTGGAGAGGAGTGTTTTATTTTGTGCATAGTGTATTGTGTTGAGGTGATTGGATAAGAGAGAACGCGCCCAAGACATATAGGTATAAGCAAGTGAGAGATGAATGTATTGCCTGTGTGAATCATGGATTTCCCTTATGGAGTTCTTACGTCGTTCTTTTTGCATTAGTTTTTTTTGTGTTTCCTTTACATTATCAGAAACGTAGCTCTGCATCCATTGTGACACCGAGTGTGGGTTGTGATGGCGGAAGAGAGGATTTTGAGGTTGAGAAGATCACATGTTTTGTGCCAGTCAGCGAAATTAGACAACACGAAGCGAAGATGGAGATCTCATAGCTTTAGAGTGTGACGTAGGGATCGTGGTGGTGGATGTCATAGAAGAAAAGTTAGAAAAGAGCTGGAGAGAGTATGTATCCCTGCGGGATTCCATTGTGTATGTGATCGGCTCGTAATAGATAGCCATGGTATTACTTGTAATTGTGACGAGGTTAGCAATTGGGGTATTTCGAATTGGAAGGCTTCTCGTGGGGTGTGGGGTTTATTTAGTTGATTACTAGACTCTGTAGGATTTTGGAGAAGGCGGAGAGTAGATAGGTATGGTGGTATGATGCGGGACCACTGGGTAGTTGTTTGAATTGCATGATTGATATTATGTGAGCAGATTTAAAGTCATTCGGAATAGAATTTTGGGTGAAGTGAGGTTGAAAATTTGGGTGACTACTTAATTAGATCTAGCACCGGAAGGATCGAATAGAAAACCTTGTCAAAATAAGTTCTTGCAGAACTCGATTCTCCTTTGAGTTGAATGTATGTATGGAAGAACAAGCAGAAATAGTTTATGCGATGGTCTTTTGTAGAAAATGTCAACGGAATGAAATGCAGTGATGGCGATAATGTTTGAATAGGGATACCTTCATTCTGAGGCTAGAAAATGGGAGTGAATCAGCATGGGCGAAGCTTCTTTCCTTTCATACACAAATCATTCAATTTAGAGAAATAAATTCAATGGTGTTTAGAAGTCTTATTTACAAACTTAACTCAAAACTGGCTCAAAGTTCAAACGCCTCCATAAAGTTAAACACACTCAAACCTTCTTATTAGAATATTTTCTCCCTCTAACTTCCATAACGGGTTGAAATGTTAGTTATGAATTTGGATATGTTATGAATACCAACAATAATGGAAATGGAGCTTTCTTGAGAGGCTTGAAGGAAGTTTTCGATAATTTAAAATTGGCGACTTGTGACGAGAATACGCGAGTGTGTGTCAGTATTGGCGGAAGGTTATAAGAACGCGTAAAGGCGAGTGATTGTGTGTGTTTGAGAGAGAAATGGCTGACCGAAGAGGAATCGGATGATATGGTGTATGAAGGGGGGGTTATGATGGGACGTATTTGGGGCCTTTGGTGACTTTGTGCTTATTAGGGCATGCATGAGGGGTAAGGGGGGTAGTTTTAATGGTGTGGATGAGAGCCAACCACACTTTGTTAGATACTGATAGATTGTGAAGTTTAAGTTGAGTTCTTTAACTTTTCTGATTGAGTGGTGTCCATTGTATGCGGGACGGGTTCGTGTACACAGACTTGTGAACTATCTGACTTTTTGAAGGAGGTTGGCCTCCTCCACTTTATTTGACTTTCTTTGTTGTAGGTCGCATGCTCCTGGGCCGAGGAGAGGCGGGCCTTCCTCCGACGCCGGAAGGTGTTTCTTCCCATCTTCTTGCTTTTTTTATTATTTTGTTGTTGTTTTTTGCTTGGTTCATTGCATTTTCTTTTGTATTTTTGTTTTTTGTGTGTGTTTTAAAATCTACCCTAGTTTTAAGCTGTAGCGTGATTACGGCGACGTTCGCCCTACTGTGGGCAGTCGTCAGATAGGCTCCTAAGAAAATAAATCTGATTGAGCGAAAAATATTGTAATTTGTTACAAGTTGAGTTTTATGTTCCAAGTTTGATGTTGTTCCTGCGATGAGTTGTAAATCTCAAGGATGGTCGTCTGTTGGTTATGAATTCCAAGGTTGAACTTGTTTTCGTGATAAAGGCCGAGATTTTGACATGTCACCTCTAGGGCTGCGGAAAGATTTTTAGCGATCGTACAAAAATTGGATGAAAAAGTACCCCAAAACGTACCAAATCTAAAAAAAATAGTTAGATGGTATAAATTAATAGATATTTTACTTTTCTTTTAGCTAATTCCTGAAGAATTTTTTTTTTCATTCAGATATCATCAGAAGTCAAAATATTATTTATTCGAGTTCTTAATTGTTAATTTAATAACTCAGAAAAGTAGTTACTTTAAATAGTATATACAGTCATTGAGTTGTTTATCGTTTGTATATGCTAGACAGAATAGGATATGAAAACTATGTTTTCAATATACTTCATTATTGTATGTATTCAGTTGTATGTATTACAGTAATGACAGACATATCACGATAAATACCTGCATATATATATAAAAAAATTATTTAAAATATTTAAAATCCATTGAAATGAGACATGTATATATTAACTAAATAAAAATACATTTTAAAATGACAATGTCAATATAACTAAAGTACTCTAAATAGCCTGATAAAAAATAAGATTCTTTTTAATTCAAATAGGGTGAAATAATTTATAGCTCCTAAAACTTGATTGCAATAATTTTTACCAATTCCGTTTTTACAATCTACTTAGATGAGTTTGGATTTAAAATGAAACTCTAGCTTCTTCCTCTGTCTTTGTATACCGATGCTTTTCCTGTAGTTTGAGGCAAAGCTCTCCTTGAGGAACCCATGAAGTTCTGTTTATATTTTTAAGTAGTGATTTTGATCGCAATAGTGCTTTTAATGTTGTTGACTTTAAGGCGTTTTGATGTTATTAAGGAGAGAAAATGCTATTTCTGCTGCGGCTGAAGAATACAGTAGCGATATGAACTACATCATGAATTTGGACATTAATGGGTAACGATGTTAATCACTGCATTTTTCTTGGGAAACTTGAAACCAATATTCCTCGGGAGTTTTCTCTTCATCGAAAGGTACGTCTTCTTGAAAAGACAATTCTCTCCCTTCACTGTTTAGCTGTTTATAGCAGTCCTTATGGACAAGATTGGGAAATTTCATTGCCAATGGTAGTAATGACGTTGATTTATGTTCGGAAACATGAACTCGGTTTATAGCTTCTAATAGTTCTAAGTTGGCGAAAATACCATAGGACAGGAAGCGCTGTATCATTTGCTCTGTTGAACACACGTAAAAATTAAGTATTTTTACTTTCAATTGTTGCCGCTCGTTTCGAGACATCGCTCCAGAGTTTTCAATCGCAATGCTTTCGGCAGCAGCTCCAAAATACATATCGTCGATTTTAAGGTAATTCGAAGGATTGTGTAAATTAATTTTTCTGATATTATTTGATTTAAGCAAATCTCTCTTTTTAGCAAATTAACTAAGATAGATTTCGGTAATTTAAGACGATGATAGCGCCGCCTACTTTAGGATATTTGCGCCCCAAATTAAAAAAAAATAGGTACCTTAGAAATGAGGGGCTTCGCCCCCATATCCCCGACACATCCCGCAATCTAAAAAATAACTAGTAATATTCCTAATTTGAAAACCTTCCGCAGATTCGAATGCATACCGCGATTGTTAAACAAAAAAAAGCTTCGTTTCCTTATCTTATAATGTTTCTAAAGGCGGATACAACGTGCTAACCGCCTTCCAAAAATGGTGAAATCGATCCTTTAGTCGAGGAAACTTTTGGCAAAAGAAATGAAGTGCGACCCTGAAGTTTGAACTTGACACCGTGTAAAGTCCTTGCCACAATAAACGTGTTTATCGCACTGAAATTTACCTAAATTATTCAATTTCAGAATAGCGTTACACCTAGGACAGTTATATTTGTCTTTAAGAACATTGTGATCAACTAAAAATGCAATAATAGACTCGAAATTAAGGTCGTACCCTCCTTCACAAGTCATTTTGATAAATGCACTCGGGCAAAAGCATATTGCGTCTAAGACTATCTGACTTGCGATTGTCAGGTCACGCATGCGTCGGCGACGCACTGTCTTAGGTAAGAGGAAGGAAGACCTATTGAAAAGCCAAGGGAAAGAAATATCTGAACTTAGAAAAACTAACCAAATTTCGAAAAATAAATTTCTTCAGGATTTCATAAATAAATAGGTATTCATATGTAGTTCGATGAGCTGAATAACATTGCTTCTATGACTTTCTCTAATTAGAAGGCTCTACAACCTTAGAAATGACGGCACTATCTTCGTCTTAAATTACCTGAATTTCATTCCAGTATTAAAAGAACGTCTCAAAGTGTGAATTCTAAATCTCCCTGCTTGAAACTCAAAATTTAGCTTATTTATTAAAGGCAAAATATAAGCAAGGAGGGTAAAATACACTTTTGTAATGGGATTTTGCAGATTCTTCAATACTCCAGGAGCCATGGGAATGCCATGTTCTAGCGATTCAGACGTGAAGAACAATATAAGTGCAGGCCAAAGTCTCAAAATACCGCGCACAACTTGCTCCAAAGAAAGCTTTTGTGTGCAACTGATATGAAGAATTTTATGTGGACTGATATTTGTGAGCGTTTGAAATTTTTTCTATTCATTCTAACATTTCGGACTGTTGCTTAGGTATGAACAAAAATTCTTGCTAATTCCTAAAGATAATTTGGTAATTCAATACAGGCTTTAGATGCACAAAAATGCATGAGTGACATACGCACGGTTGTATGAATATATTGGGATGGTTGTTTTGCTTTAACAAATAATGAACAGCTTCCTTACTTCCCATCATTACACTTGCGTTATCCCCCCGCAAAGGGCACGGCGAGTTGCTTTCCTGGCCGCCGTGCTAACGGGACTTAGGGCCCCGTCCGCCCCCGGCTTAGCCTCTTCTCCTTCTTTCCGACACCCTGTCCTCTTACCTTACTTCCTCACTTCATCTACAAACTTTCTCTGGTCGGCCTCTAATTTCACAGAGTAAAGGCCGACCAGCTTCCTCTCAGTCAACCATCCCGAAGCGAGGATGATGGGGGAGGGGAAAACGACCCTTCATCCCTGTATTCCAGTTTGGAGAGGGCGTTAACAACCTACCCCACACTTTCCTCACATAACCTTTCTATCTCCTTTCAAGATCTATCAATTTTACCCCCCACCCAAGGTGGAGCTGCCCTGCCGAAGGGATGTTTGGTCCTTGGGCGAGAGGAGTGGTCTCAAATGGCGGCAGCTGGCTTTGCCAGCCCAGTATTCACTCCTTGCCAAACGCGCTACTGAGTGGGGTGATTAACATTTGCGCCCCATCAGCGCCTTGGGCCCTTTTTTGTTGTTGATTTTTTAGCCGTTGTCCTTTTTATCTTTGTTATTTAAATTTACATATTGCTATTTGTTTTTTTAATATAGCCTAGTAGTGAGCTGTGATGAGTACGCGACTTTAGTCCTAGTAGACCGTAGCTAAATGGGCTCCTAAAAAAATAAAAAATTGCGTTATCGCTTGCAAAGCCGATGAGGTCTTTAAAAGGGATTTTATTTTCATCAAAGAATTACTTTAAACAAGTAAAGATTCCAACGGCAGTAGAGTTTTTTTTTAATAAATAATAATTTATTAATAAGGGGCAGAAAATTCTAAAACGTACCAAAAATCATCGCCGTAGTACCAAACGTACCAAAACAAAACTTCTCGAACAAAAAGTACCAAATTTGTACAAACGTACCAACTTAGGCAGCCCTGGTCACCACCCGTTATTACTCCGTTGTTTATCATCGTGTGAGTCAGATTAGTTACGTGCAGTTAAAATGGTTGGTGATGTTTGGACATTAAACAGCGTCTAAGATTCGCCTTATCATCAAGTTTCAAGAGTTCGACGACGTGACGAAACTCAAAATCGAGACTCTCGCCAATTAAGCATCAATGGCGAATATGAGATTAAGTAAGAATTCTTGAAATAAGATTTTGTTGTCTTTAATTCTATACTTAAATCTACCTTAATTAAGCTGGTTTCTAACGAAAATATTTTAATCTCCACTAAGTAAATATCTACATTAAATAAAATGAATTTTTCTTAACTGGGGAAGTTAACCCACACAACAGTAGATTTCAACGATTTGTCGACGCCTAAGGAACTCTGTAGTGATAGAATGTTATTTGCTGTAGCTGCCTGGCCGGTTATTATAGTTCCTTCCTGGGTAGAAGGACCTAAGCACGCCTCCTCATGCACACTCTCCATGCTATCATACACACTATCATCCACTTCGTTTTCTGTCAGCCATTTCTCTCTCAAACGCTCAATCATATAATAGGCCACTTTTTGCACGCTCTTTCAATTCTTCCTCACCCTCATAGATCCATTTTACAAGGTTATTCTAATTCATTCTTCATACACCTGCATACCACATCAGAACACACTCTCACAACCTCATTCACACCCTTCGTACTATAATCATCTCTCACTCACTCATTCGTTACTCTATCCACTTTTGGCACGAAATACTAGCGATAACTCACATCATTTACCTAAAGGTGACCTGAAAAAACACTTGTTTATACTTTATGTTAATTAGGTTTCATTCGAGGTTTTTCTCTTGCGCCTGAAGGACAAATATTGCATTTGCATTATATTCTCCCTGCATCGTCATTCATAATACGTACCATAAGACCTTTTGCTGCCTGAAGGGAGTTTGTACACAATGACCGCTGTGAGACATCGAATATTCTCTTGCGTAGAGGCAAAGATTGATATCCTTGAAATACAAGATGGATAAATAGTAAGATGGGGAATAACGAAAAAGGTTAAGTAAAGCTCGTTAATAGGAGGAGTTAATGGGAATCATTACGAGGGACCATAAAGCTCTGATCGAATTGAGTTTATATATATTCGAGGCTGTTAAGATAGAGTTTGTGGAGGCATATACTTCCAAGATAGAGCTTTCTATAGAGAAGTTTTCAAGATAAAGGGATCCTGATAAGGCTTGTCAAGATAGATGTATTCAGGTAGAGCTTTCCAAGATAGAGACTTCGAATATAGTTTTTTTTTATATAGAACTTCTCTAAGATAAAGATTTCCATATATAGGCTTCGAAGATAGAGCTAGCCAGATAAAGTGTAGAAACATAGAGCTTTCCAGACATCGATTTTCAAGATAAAGCTTACATTCAAAGCTTTTAAATATATATATATATATATATATATATATATATATATATATATATATATATATATATATATATATATATATATATATATATATATATGATGAAAATTAATGCAATATCGCAAGAAAAGATGAGAATTAAACCACATTCTCCGAAGACAATTTAATTCAGAACAGTTTTGGTGTATCTCACACCCTTTTTCAACTGACACTGGGTAGAAAATATAAGAGAAGTGCATATAAGCATAACACAAGATCCCCTCTTTTTTCACCCCAATCCCCTACTTGTGGCTAATCTGGGGGGGAAGGGGGTTAGGCCTAAACATATTGAAGGGCTGACATTTTACTATTTTGTTTATTTGCTTTCTTATTACAGAATTAAAAGAAAATTGACCCTCAGATAGATTTAAATTAGGAACTGACGATATCAAGAATCGTAGAATTGAGCTTGATATCGTCAGTTCCTAATTTAATATATATATATATATATATATATATATATATATATATATATATATATATATATATATATATATATATATATATATATATATATATATATATATATATATCCTTTCAGATCGAGCTTTCCAAGATAAAGCTTTCCTAATTGAGTTGTTCATTGTTGAACTTTCCACATTCAACTTTACTATTGACGGTGTAAAACGTAACTCTCGAGTGTTGTCTTGGAATTTAAGAGCCTTAGCTCGGGTTGAGTGTTCCTTGCTTTATCCACCAGAGGACTCGAATATACGCTCGCTCAAAGGATACTTGCCCGTTAATGGAGGCCGTTGTAGGTTGAGATCCCTTATACTGTCCCCCAGACGGATCTGCACAATCTTGATAAGTGTCCCAGTCTGGGTGATTTGCGCGCACGTTACGTGTCCCTGCACCGGTCGTTACTGCTGGTCCCTTGTACTTGGGACGGATTCGTGCACACAGACATGTGAACAATTTGACTTTGGGGGATGTTTGTCTTTTCATTTTTATTTGACTGTCTTTGGTGTTGGTCACATGCTTCTGCACCAGGGAGGGGGGTCAGCCCCTCTGACGCCGGAGCGTACCTCCTTCTTTTTGCTTTTATTTAATTTCTTGATTATTTTTATTAGTGTTTCGGTTTGTTTTTGTCGGAATTAAAGCAACCTAGTACTAGGCTGAATTTTTAATTACGGCGACTTATGCCCTTCGTGGCGTTCTCCGATGGTCGTTATCGGAATCAAATTACCTCGATCACGCGCGCGCAACTTCTTTATTACAGCAAAGCTCTCTTCTCAATTGAAGGGTTCGGCAAATTTACGAGGTAACTTCTCTTAATATTAAAAAAATAAAGCGATCGGATATCGATTTTGCTGCTTAATTACTAGAATGGATGCGTGGTGTTGAAGGGAATCGTGCGTCCACAATTCAGCGAAAGGGAAATTCAGCGCAAGACAATTCAGTGCCGACCGTTCAGCGCAAGACAATTCAGTGCCGACCGTTCAGCGCACGACAATTCAGTGCCGACCGTTCAGCGCAAGACAATTCAGTGCCGACCGTTCAGCGCAAGACAATTCAGTGCCGACCGTTCAGCGCAAGACAATTCAGTGCCGACCGTTCAGCGCAAGACAATTCAGTGCCGACCGTTCAGCGCAAGACAATTCAGTGCCGACCGTTCAGCGCAAGACAATTCAGTGCCGACCGTTCAGCGCAAGACAATTCAGTGCCGACCGTTCAGCGCAAGACAATTCAGTGCCGACCGTTCAGCGCAAGACAATTCAGTGCCGACCGTTCAGCGCAAGACAATTCAGTGCCGACCGTTCAGCGCAAGACAATTCAGTGCCGACCGTTCAGCGCAAGACAATTCAGTGCCGACCGTTCAGCGCAAGACAATTCAGTGCCGACCGTTCAGCGCAAGACAATTCAGTGCCGACCGTTCAGCGCAAGACAATTCAGTGCCGACCGTTCAGCGCAAGACAATTCAGTGCCGACCGTTCAGCGCAAGAAAATTCAGTGCCGACCGTTCAGCGCAAGACAATTCAGCACAAGTCAATTCACCACAATGGTTAGGTTAGGTTAGGTTCTTCGTCCAAAGCCCCTTATCTTAAAGTGAGTTAACGGATGCCAGCATTGCGTCACTCCCGTAAGGAAGGGCACGCCAGAAGATAATATTGTTGAAGTATTTGAATCCATACAAAGTTCAATGCCGCGTGAACTGGAAAAATATACCAAACTATTTCGAAAAAACTCTTACTTTGATTGGTTGCCCGTTCCGGTGTGGTAGAACAGAGCCTATTTTTAAACCAGCAGTGTAGAGTATCTTTGGTCGTGTTCAAGAAGATCTACCGAAGACCAACACTTTAATAGAAATGTGGCACTGCGCCATTCAGGTGTCACTTAATGGTCTTAACCATCCAACTGAATATTCCTTGTGTTGAATTATCTAGCGTTGAATTGCCCTGCGCTGAATTGTCGGAGTTGAATTATGTTGCGCCGAATAGACGGCGCGAATCGTCTTGCGCTGAACTGTCGGTGAGGTGAAGGAAAGGAAGGAGGATGGAAGGCTCCCCTCTACCTGAAAGTTGTAGTTTAAGGGTAATACAACGGGGTACTGGATCGTTCGGGAATGAACGCAGTGAATGAATAAAAGTTCGTCGTCTCTTACCAGTAGGGTGTTTCACATAATTTGGGCAGAGGTTCGGTGTCTGAAAAGGATCAGGAGAAAGTTCGTGGTCAGGTGAACATTGGGCAGAGTTTCTGGTTTTCTCTGGTTGGGAAGGGAGCAACTACTCTGGCTGTCTATAAAATTAAGCCAATTTATACCATAATTTTCAGTGACAGAGAGAGGGATACTAGAATTTGCCTCTTAACTGCTGTGAGTTTGCGGAACGGTTATATTCTGACTCACCTTCGTTTAAGCTGACATCAGCGGTTCGTGTGGCGCCTTTTGCATCCGATGTCACTATTTAACCACGTCGAGCTTCGTATCTGATAGGGATTTTGCATAACTCAAACTGGATCGTCTCCTCATTCTATCCTTATTGCTATGGTAAAATGGAGTATAAGAAGATGTGTGAATGCGAAATTCCATGTTTCCCGAAACCTGTAGGTTTTCTCGTTGCGTAGATATAGGGTTGTATAAGAACAATACTCATACCTTACCCATCATAGTTATTCATTTTCTGTTACCTTTCATGCTCTTGTGTGCTTCCACCTCTCTTTTACTGCGCCATGTGAGTAGGATCTCGCTGTATTACACAAGTTTTCATTTTCTCTTAAATGACAATGTAAGTAGTTGTAGCATACGTGGGGAAATTCACCCACACATGGATTTAAAAATAAAAAAATTAAGAGCCCATCTGGTGACTGCCTAGTAGGGAAAAGGTCCCACACATGGACTCATGTAATAGATCATATTATGCTGCACATATTTTTTTTACAACTGCGAAACTTTTAGATTGGTCTATTGGTGACTTGCTTGGCGTGGGTGAGAAGCGTCCTCCTGACATTGCCGCTGGCTGGTGCAGTACGAAGTTGGCTAAGTATTGCCATGACAACCCCATAAAATATTACTCTGATGAAATCATTAGGGAGTGGAGTAAAAGTTTCAATGAATATTTTTAATCCTAATTGTGAAAATGAAGATAAGAAAGAGTGTATAATTCACCAAGGGCATGCTCACTCACTTCGCTTGTTGTTGTTATTTAAAACTATGAAGTAAAAGACAACGAGATCATTTCCAGCAGAAAGTGTGTGAGAGAGCTGTAAAGGAAGTGGGGAAGATAGAGATGGAAATTTGTGGGAGATTCCGTAGATTCAGAGGCTGATGTTAGGACCGAAAACGAGGGGGGTGAGGAAAAGAAGGAATAAATGAATACTAAAAGGTTAATAATGATATATAAAATGATAAAATGGTGTGTAAATACAAATCTTGTGATTTTTTATCTGATAAACAGTAGTGAAGTTGAACGAAGTAAAAATGTGTGGGAGAAGAGAGATGATTAGTTTGGGCAGTATAAAGTAGGTTGGATTGCTTGCTTGATCGTCTGCAATTTAATACAGTCCAAAAACTGCACAAATTTCAGTTTGTTGATTGGCAGGAAATTAGAATTTAGAGATAATTCGATTTGCTATTGTTAGCTTCTTTTTTTTATCCTAGATAATTTAATATTCGTTTTTTATCGTTTCTTTCACTTATGGCAATTGATTTCTTCCGGAAATGAAGCAGGTTAAATGGATGCAGAGAAAAATGCAGATAAATTGCAATATATTCAGGTTTTATTTTAAAATTTTGTTTTCTCTACGACCATTGTCCATCCACTTAGTTGAGTAGTACTTGGCTCAATACAGGTTTACCACTACGTCCCTCTTTACCACTTTACCAGCTCACGAAGGCTGTATAGAGCTCTTGCTAGACGAGTGGATACGGCGTTTGTCTACCAACGTTGTGGTACCGGGTTCGATCCTGGCAGGAGTGGCCACAAACGTCAGCGCATGAAGAGATCTGGACGTGCTGTGCTCCGCTCTGTACTGGGGTGGGTAGATCTTATACTTCTCATCACACACACACCCAATTAGAACACTGCTTTCTTTCCTGTCCTGTCTTCGCAGCACAACACACACACACACACATACTCACTCCTTCTCTCTCTCTGTTCCAAGGAATTCCGTCAATGGGTATCTATATCCACATATCTCTGACAGATAAATAAATCAACTGGAACTGGCTTCAAGGGCTTCTGATTGATATTCTCACCACAGCAATGAAGAAGACTGTCCTTTCATCGATGAAGGGGAATACGTATGTGGCTTTGTAAGCCAAAAACCAAAGCACAAAGGGGGCTGCAGATGCGTCATGAAACGCCAGTTGTGTGTGGTCTGGCGCTCCGAAGATGAGTTTCTTGAATGAATCCAATAGATGGATGATCTTTGAGTCGCGGTCAGCTGGTCAGGTATTTTTGGATGTTCAATTTTTTAAGCGACAATTTCTAGTCCCCAACGCATGTCAAATTTGGCGCATAGAAATAGCTCCCCCCCCCCCAATCCTCTTTGGCTTGTGTGGATGGCCATGTCTTCTTTGTGTTCTTACATGCCCTTTGCTGGATCCCATTTGGGGTCGTTGAATCATTGCGATATCTTTCACCTCTTCCGCTTGAAGTCTTTCCATGCTGGGGGGAGCAAATCTATAATTCACCGAGAGTTTGAGATGCATCGACTTCCCGTACCTAGTTTGGCCCACTAGTCAAACTAGTGTCATGGAGTGTGGCCGGTGTCGCACGTAAACAGCTACTTGGAGCCAATGGCTTGAACCAAAAGTGGTGATCTATCCCTAACCAGTACGACATGACCCTCCAAAAGTTACTCTAAAGTATTGACTGAGCTCCCTAGTTGATTTATATCTGAGCAAATAAGCTCATCGGACAAAAGATTAATCACGTGGCGTGTTTAAAATAGTTTAGATTACAGGGGTCTGTAATTAGCATTGGACGGGGAGAATCAGGATGTTATTACCAAGGAAGTGTCTGACGGGATTCATAGATATGGCAAAGGTGGTACGGTGCAGTGCCTGTCTCGTACGCTGTGTAAAATGGGTCGTGAGGCAGACTCTAGTGAATAGAAAAGATGAATGATTGCATTCGGGCACTTAAAAGGCCATTATATGAATGATGCAATGTATTGGATCTTGTAGGTGTATTTACGCGTACGGTCATACGGGTCTACTTGTAATGGAAAAAATCCTAGGCTACAAGAAACTTCCGCCAGAATTGTGGCCGAAAGACGATACTAAAGGACCGGGCCGTCGGGGTGCTTCACGGCTTGTGGATAAAAATCATTTCGCTTCGAGGCAGGAATTGCGAAAGAAGTCAAGCCAGTCCTTCGGTACCTATTACTAAAATAACAACACTCCAGGGAATTGCATACCATGAATATATGAGGCAGAGTGGTAAGCAAAAAGCCTTTGCTCACTTATACCCAAATGCTACCCGATTACATACAATGGACGAGAAGCACGTTTCTGCCTGTATGTGAATTAGCCCCGGCGTCATGTTCATCGTAGAATTCATGAGTACTTCAAGGAACACTGCGTGAACGATGCAGTTCAAGCTGGAGGAAGCTCTGTAATTTACTGGGGGGGGGGGGGATTTAGTTAAGCCGAACTGGGGCTTTTGATTGAGGTGAAAAACAACTTTGACCAGTATGCCTACATCGAGCTACGAGACGACCAAGTTTTGCCGTTTGCACTTCATCTTAACGCAGAACGTAATATTCCAATCCCTGTCTTCCAAGATGGCAACTCCCTCTGGTTCACTATGCTAGAGCTGTGACTGACTGTCATGATGAACGTTCAAAAACAATTACACATCTGCATTCGCAGGTAAAATCACCAGATCTGCAGCCCATAAAAAATCTATGGGACTACCCCGAATAACGAGTCAAACGTCAGGGATAGCATCCACGCAATCTGGCAGAATTGTACAATTCTTTGATGCCAGACTGGCTGAAAATTGATGTCTCCTACGTGCAGAAACTTATCCATTCTATGCCACGTCCAATCCAAGTTGTTGTCTAAGATAGTGTAGAGGGTAAACGTTATTAGATACCCTCCCGTCCCAGGTGACAAATATTTGTACAGTAAATATATATATATATATATATATATATATATATATATATATATATATATATATATATATATATATATATATATATATATATATATATATATATATATATATATATTAAACCATTGTTTAGGAGCGTAGTATTTTATTCACTAAACCAGTTTCGCATGTAGTTTGTCATGCCATCTTCAGTCGTATACAAGAATAGATGCATTCACACCATACATGAAATATATATAGGGACAAGAGATCAGATAAAATTCCTAATCAGGGGAAGGGGGAATTTGAGGTCATTAAGGATATCTTTCAAGATTAAATTTTTGATGTAGGGGATGCATTACATAGGCGAGACAGGAAGAAACCTGGAAAAGAGGATCTATGAGCACAGAGGAGATGTCAAGCACAGCTTCTAGTATTTTCACACACTCCAATAATTTTAACCACCCAATAGATTTTCCCCAGGGCAAACTAATTTACCCCTGTAAAGATTTTCGCAAAAGAAAGGTAGTTGAATCCACCCTTATCAACGAAATCCCGAATTCTAACCTTTCGCTCTGGCAATTCAAAATTTTGACAGAGATAAAGTTCGAAAGCAGAATTATTGGTTTACAAGTCAAGGGCCAATAATTAATAGTTATAGGGATCTTGTGCTGACGGAGTTTAGGGGGAGATAAATGAAGCTCACATAATCGTTAGGCGATACCTAAGTGTAGGAAAGAACTAGTATATAAATGTGCACAACACATGGATCACTCTCTCTCTCTCTCTCTCTCTCTCTCTCTCTCTCTCTCTCTCTATATATATATATATATATATATATATATATATATATATATATATATATATATATATATATGTATATATATATGTATATATATATATATATATATATATATATATATATATATATATATATATATATATATATATATATATATATATATATATATATATGTCTTCCCTCTCTGGGACCTTTTCTTTCTCCAGGGGTTGGTCCCAGAGAGGGCCTGACATTTTCGTTGTGAGGGGAGTCAGCCCAATGGCCCTTAGGGGCCCCATGATGCTGAGACAAGACTTTTAATATACCCCTCTTCCCCTCCTATTACTTTCTTTTACTGCCCTTTATTTCCCCCTCTACTTTCTTCTATCCACATTGTTTTTTTCGGAAAGATTCTGAATTGTTCTTTTATGGAGGTCGGAGTTGGTTGGGCATCCTCACCGCCTTCGTCTACCGATGCCCAAGGACAAACCCATTATTGGCCCATTTTCTCCGCACTTAGGAGAACTCAGGCCGCCTCTTCGGCCTATAAAGATGGTGTGGTGGATCTGTATCCATTACCCAGAAGCACCTAGCGGAAGTAACCTAATATATAGTTGCAGTAGCGACGGGCCTTTGTAGGCCTCCATGGTGGGGAATCCCGAGGGAGATGTGAAGTATTTCTATTTGCAATGGCTTGCCATAAACCTAAAACTTCCCCTTCTCGTAAGGGTTCTCGAGCCAAACGTTCTTCAATCCCCCTTTCAGCCTTCCCTCGCCCGTTGGATCTCTATGCCAACGATGTAGATCCAGATTTAGATTATCCACACTTTCTTGTCATGAGTTCGTCATCTGACACCCTACTTGCAAAAGTCGATGTGTTTGACGTTAATTAATCATTTGAGTCCCGCTGTGGTGAACCTTGTCGGATGTAGTCAAGAGGTAGTAGTGATATCGTAGTTGAGGTGTCATCTCACTCTTAACATATTCTTGTGCTAAATTTGTCTTTGATAGCGGAAGTTCTCGTAACCGTTTCGCCCCATCCACGTCTGAAATTTTAAAAATGTATCGTCAATTCAAACGAATTAAGGGACTGCGACCTCACCCGCCTCCAGAGCAAGCTTAGTACCCAATGCGTCACACATGTGCACAGGGTGACTGAATTTAATAGGCTCTACTAGAGTCCCAACTGCCACATTGACTTTAACGTTCAAGCTTCAGGAACTACCGCAGTTTATTAAAGCTGAGTACCTTCGTGTCCCGGTAAGCACTTACGTCGAACTACCCAGACTTTGCTTCAATTGTAATCAATTTGGACATGTTGGTCGTGCCTGTCGGAACCCCCGTTCTTGCATGAATTGCAGTTCTGATTACCATGGCCCTGAATGCACCCAAACACCGTACTGTGCCAACTGCAGTGGTGCCCACAGTGTCGCGTCAAAAATCTGCCCAATATCCTTATATGAAAAGGAGGTCCTCGCTTTGCGCGACTCTCTGTGTCTGGAGGTGGGAGAGGTTGACCAACATGTTCTAGCCCAAACCTCACCTCTTGGCCCTCTCTTCTCAGACCGTTTGCGTGACGCTGGACGAAACCGACCATCACGTTCGAGTTCCGACACGCCCGAAGCATCTCATCACCCATCTACCGTTAATGTCAGAAGCATTCACGATATACCGTCGAAGCATCGATCTCATATCGAGATACCTAATGTTGTCTCCGTCTCTCCAGCGGTTCTAGCCAGGACCGACGCTCAGAACTTGTAGACATCAGACGTTATCTGAAAGAATCTTCTATATAGACTTGTCAATCTCTTCTACGCAGTTCCGGGACCCAAAGCCCCATGGTAAGAGGAAAGACTCCTCACCTGGTTCATCGGCCACCAATAAGCGGGCAGCCTCTGGAGTTGACTTGACCGAGCCTCAGAATCTTCAATGGACTCTTCTCCTATTGCTTAATATTATCTACCCTCAAGCCCCTCCCGCCATTCACAGGACTTTGTCCATATCGGCTGCCTCACCCACTCAACCTGCTACCCACGATTCGATGGAAACAGATGATATTTCACCATCACCAGACGCGGTTGTTGGATCAACTCCTCAGACATCGAAAGCGACCTCGGCCCATCAATCCGGATCTACCGTCCGAAAATATCTACTCGGTCTTCCGTTTCTGCTTGGCTGTGCGCCCAAATTACAGCCATGGGCCTCGGCCGCTTCCTCAAAACATCGGACATACTCCTTGTTACTGTTCCTTCCAGGACCTCTTCCCCTGCCATAGCAGGCTCTTAAAAATCTGTTCTTCGTCCCCAAGCTCTTTGGGACGCACCTCAAACTTAACCTCAGCTACAAAACAAAAAAAGATATCTACTGTGGTATCTAACCGTCCCACATAATATCCTCCATTTACAATGGAATTATCAAGGCGTTCTTCCCAAGTGGGAGGAACTTAAAGTTCTTTTGACGACTCTGCACCCCACTGTTATTTGTCTTCAGGAGATTTTAATGCTCGTCACCCATATTGGGGGGGGGGGGGCATCACTCGGAATGCCAAAGGCAATGTTTTAGAGTCTCTTTTATTATCTGACTTGCTTTGCCTTTTAAACACATCTTTATCATGTCCATACGGATTATTTTAGTTGTGTTGACCTGTCTCTCTGTTCCCTGGATTGCCTCACTGATTTTCGATGGTTAGCCCTTGATGACCTCCATGGGAGTGACAACTTCCCTATTGTTTTGTCGGCCGTTCTTCCTAGCCCTTGTAAAACCATGCTTCTCAAGTGGGACTCAAGCCATGCCGATTGTGAAGGCTTCCGAGGGTAGTCTTTCACAAGTGCCTCCTTGGGGACCTTCAATGGTGTTGAATCAGCAGTAGCGTACTTCACATCGATTATTTATAACACGGTCACACAGACCATTCCACAGAGGCAAGCCGTAACGGGTCGCTCGACCGTGCCCCGGTGGACTTCGGATTGTGGAACTGCCGTCAAAATTACAAGTTAGCTCATACCGGATTACGGCGGACCACAACCTTGTGCAATAAGGTTGACCAAAACCGAGCTCGGGCGCTTCGCCAAAAAACCCCTCGTCAGACTCGCTGAACTTCATGGTACCGCTACGTTTCATCAATTTCCTCCAAAACCACTACCGCGAAGAACTGGAGAGGATTAACAAGATCCGGCGTTGTTATACCGGCCATAACACAACCACACTCAACTTACAGGGATCCCTAGTGAATGACAGCTTGGTGGTCAGCAATGGCTTGGTCGACCATTTCCGTGCCGTCAGCATTGCCAGCCATTATTACAATAAAGCTTTTTTTGCCTATAAATCAAACGAAGATTCTGATCACTTCAAAAGAATACTTCAAAGGAATCGGTTTTCCTGTGTCTCTGGTGGAGAGGACCAGAGCGATATTTTTAAATAAAATTTTTCCAACCGAAAAAGAAATTCTCATCTGTCTGCAAAGATATACGTTACGTAGTTTTTTCAAGATATGGGTTTCTTTTTAAACCAAAAATTTAAAAAAAAGATTACAAATTTATTAATGAAGTTCTTTTTCCATACCAATTTTAAGATCATTTTTAGAAATAAACACAATTTAAAACGATATTTCAATTTAAAGACAGAAACACGTGAGATGCGAAGTGCTCCGTTATATACGAATTCACTGCCCCAGGTGTAATCTGGGGAAATATATTGACAGTACGGTGCGCTCGCTGAAGGCAAGGTTTTGTTCCCATATGGGAATTAGCCACACGACCGGAAAAGTTCTCGTCTGTTCGGTTACATTATTAAACCGATGTTACTTTAGAATATTTTTAAATTTTGAAAACCTCCCCGATCCTGACTCTTTGCAGATTCAATAATCAATGTACATTAAATTCATGTCTTCTTCTCTAAATTCAGATTCCTCTACTCATCCAACACTTGTGCTATAAAATATAAACCAAGCTCCTAATCTTCTCTTTCTTCTGACGCTCCTTGCACTTTTCCACCAGTCTTTAATTCGTAACTGATTGGGCAAGCCTAGTGTTTTCTAAATGTGCATGTAGTGTTTCCTTAAATTTCTATAACTAATTTTAATATCTAAATTTGAGAAGATAAATTTTAACGGGCAAAATCCACCATAAATTCCATAATTTGAATGTTTTAATTGTAACCTTCAATTCATGAATTTGTAATTTTTCAGTAACAGAAGATGGGTGAAATAAGTCGTATATCGAAAGATTAAATATACTAAAACTACCGACTTTCGAAACTAGGCGATTGCGAGGTGAGCTTATCGAAGTTGTCAAAATTGTAAATAAATTTGAAAACGTAAATTATGAGAAAAATTTAAGTACGACCCTGGTATCACACGTAACAACGGTTTTAAACTGAAAAGACGATGGAGGTTTCAAATGAACATAGCTAAAAAAAATTCACCTTTAAAATCATCGATAAATGGAACGCACTCCTCACGGAGATATTAAATGGTAATAGTGTGAATAGTTTTAAAAACAAAATTGACAGTTATTTTACGAATAATATTATTGCTTAAATACGAAACTCTGTTGTGGATTGAATGTAGCGTGAGTGAGAATCGTGGCCACAATGTCCAAAGTAGGGCTACTAGCATACTAGTATAGAATGGGACTGACCTTTGATTGGACTAAGTAGTCCTTTCTCGCTCCCTGTAATTATGTGATAAAGAGCTGAATTTCTTCCTCTACGTCCTTTCGTTCATTCAGGTTCAAGCAGGTTCACTGGCCAACTGCATGGACATCATTGAATTTGCCTTAATGTGCGAACTATGGAAGAACATTTTGCATCGTTTCAACTGCTGTAGTAAATTACTGCAAGGCTCGACCATCGAATTAACACCCGCTATTGGTTTGCTGCTTGGATAAACTTTTTGATGAATGCCAAGAGAAGTTTGACTATTATGAGAAAAAGGCAAGTAAACGCAGTGGCTGCAGCACATACAAATCTGAACGTCGGCGAGTGCCTAAACGTCAGAAGAATGCTATTGATAGGATGCTACAGATGTTCTGGAAGGGATGTCTTGCCAGGAAAAATTTAAAGTTAACCCCTTTTATTTCATTATCGATCAACTTAAAAGTGCCCTGCAGAAACGTATTAGGGCCTATTCTACAGTGCTGCAGAGGTTTGGTGTTTTGACTCAGTATGACTGTACGTCTGATGAAAATATCGACGCTGCTATTACAACACTTGTCGTTCTTTATTTGAATGACCTTTGTTCAGATTTTCCTGCTGAATTTCATCAATTTATATGCCGGTGTGAAGAGCAGATACGCGATAACGATAAAATAGCATCAACTGGAAATGCACAAAAAATGTTTACAATACTCTCCACTACTATAGTGTTTCTTCTGTTTTTCTGAACACGGAAATATCATTGCGAATTTATTTATCATTAATGGCTACAAATTGATCAGAAGAACGTACCTTTATCATCTAAAGAGAATTAAAGTCGTGAAACGATCAACGATGGACCAGCAACAACTTGGAATGCTAGCTAACATTTCTGTCCATTAAAAGTGATTTACTGCGTAAAATTGACACCCAAAACTAATTAATGAATTTGCAGTTACAAAAATGCGCAAAGTTGTGATGTAATTTATATAAAAAGTTATTTGATAATAAAGTGTAATCATTTAATGTTCAAATGATTTATTAATAGTAAGAGCATTTTTTAATTTGAGTAATAATTTTACGAGAGGTCATAACTTAAAATTGGACAAACTCCTCTGACGAACTAGTGTTCGCAAGTGATTTTGGTCTAACGCAGTCAGTGATGTTAGAAAGTTTGTCAGTATCTTGTATAAATGCTGAGTCACTAGATACTTTTAAAACAAATTTGGATCAGTTTGATTTTCTTTTGGTAAAAAAACTATGTTCAATGAGTAATCATGTTCTGATTTTTTTATTTTTGTCCATTTTTCTTTTGTATATATGAGTCTATAATTCTAAGTAACATATCACATATAATGTACATGGCAATAATCATCCGGCATACGATACAAGATGCCCAACATTCAAGGATCAGTGCAGCAAGACTGGATACGCCTTTATAGAAGTAGAATTGTAATAGTGTATTTTTTCACTGAATAAAGTATTTGTTTGTTTTCAAATACATACAAATAAACGTTGAAATGTGAAAGCAAGTGGTGTTATTGGGGGATGTGTATTTTCAGGCCGATTTTCAAAGTATGCCTTGGGGTCAACATGGTATTAATCCGGCACTGTTCAAAACAGGCTGTAGGCATTTTAACCATATAACGGCCATAGTATTATTTTAGACAATTTCATTTGGAAGATTACACGCCCCCCTCCCCAGTCCCCAACGCCTGACTGTGGCTCTTCGACTATAATCCCCAAATTTTCACTCGCTCCTGGGTTATTTTGGTGGTGGTTGTATCGTTAGGTAGGTGAGGTTGGTAGCATTAGGTTGTGGTGGCTTGAAAGTGGGTACGTCACCAGTTACTGGAGTTGCTCTCCGAGGGGAAATGCAGTTGTGAGGTTCTCCACGGCCTCGGCGGTGAACCGTCCAAGTACTAATCCGACCCGATGTTGCTTAATATTGACGATCTCGTTACAAAAACACACGGCAACCTGGCGCTGACCTGAGGCAGACTCCAATTATTCGAGGGAAGATAATATTGTCCCTCGGCTTGAGGTTAGGTAGGCTGGTTATGAAGATCGATGGGGATTACCAGTAGGAAAGGAAATCCCAAACGGCTGAATTTCGGCCTCTTTATTTAGGACGTAGAACTCGGGTTACTTCGGCGTAAGATGAATTCGAAACGGGCGTGTCGTGTACAGAGGTGGGCGGTCTGATTCGGAAGTCCGATTATCCGATTAATCGGACTCGCATTTTCGAATCGGATAATCGAATCGGACTAACTCCCGCCAAACGAATCGGATAATCGCAATCGGACTACTGAAAATTTAAAGCGATTTGCGATTAATCCAGGTCGACTTCGTCTTTGTTTTTTCGCAATAGCAGTTTCTTAATAAATTTTTCTATATTTTTCTCAAGTAAATATTTTTTCGTTTTATTCTTTTCTATTCACACTTTCGTATTTTTTCTATAATATAATGCGTAAAATATCATGATTAATTATTAAATCATATAATAAAAAGGTTATATTTTACAAGTATAAAGTAGCTATAATACGTGTTTAGTTTTGGTTTTTCGTACGCGCCGCACCAGTTTAGAGCCAGCCGTCGTAAGAGCAAGCTGCTGCTGCGCTGATCCCTTGCCCCAACTTGTGAACGCTTCGAAGTAATCCTTCTGTTTTCATTTTCCTGTTATTTCGGACCCCAACAGCAGTAAGTTGCACCATTAATATTTGCATTTAGTATTTCTATTTCGTTCTAATGGTATTCATATGATCATATCTAGACTATTAGTTTCATAAAGTAACGACAAATCAAGCTTAAAGTTCGTGAATTAGACATTTCATACAAGTTTCATCATGTATTCGTGCGCATCGGCTTCTTACTTGTGCGCACTTGCTTGTTGCTAGTTAGCATTTATTTGTACATTCAACTTAGCATTTATTTGTGCGTTTCGTAATTTTGTTTCTAAATACTGAATTTATGTACAAAATTTAGCGCGTGCAAAAGAAGTAGCCTTGTCGAAGACGGGGTTTATTCACACCTTTGATAGCGGACGAAGACGCGTCCGTCACATCCAGTATGGAACGATTTCTGACTCCCTAGCCAAGGAACAGGAACGCCAGCGGCGCAAACCAGAAGTCCCTGGGCTCCCAGTACAGCGACCAGGCGGCGGCGGACCTGTTGATGGCTACGGCGCTGCACCCCTACCATAAGCTCGCCATGGTCAGGGCCATCTGCATGATACAGGACAATAAGGTTTGTAGGAGAATAGCATAATTCACCCACATTTCTCCACCTCCCTTCCGGGTGGTCCGGTTATCAAACTTTCCCTTTCCGGCCCGATATATGATGGTCTCCCGCCGGAAGAACCCGCCGACCATTTTAGCTAACCACCACTTTCCTTCCTCGACTGGTTATCGATAGATGGGAGCCCATCTTGGCTTCCGATGGTTCCCGGAAGTTTGCAAAGGACGAAATGGAGGAGATAATCAAGTCTCTCTCACACAAAAGAAAGGCGTTTGATATCAAATCTACTTCCGGAGCCATGTGAACCTCTCCCGAGTTTCGAGTATAAAAGATGAATTTTTTTAACCCTCAGTAGTAGAGCTTGCACAGAGTCTGGAGGGGCAGGAATTGCCATCTATCTCGGTGTAGTGATAAATCGTCGAAGCACCAAGTCTTCAGAGAAGCAATGGGTCCCAGTTAGGGAGGCTCCTTACCCACGTGGTCTGCAAGTCAGTGCGGACCCAGGCTCGTACTCACGTTTTCAGAGCCGAGGCTACAAACGGCCTCACTCTGGTTCTTTAAGCGAGAAAACTACATCTCAGCTTTTCTCCGTGACCCTACGGGTCGGTAGGTCACTTCGCCTCCCCCCCTCCTCACAGAGGCACCCAAGATTCCTCGGAGTTCACGAGCGTGGAGCCCTCTTTAACAAGAAGCTCTCGTCACTGCCTTCTTCTAGCAGAATCGTCACAGAATTGTGGGATCAGATCGGTCCCTGGAGAACCTACCTGATCGTCTCCACCCCTTATCTCACCACCTTCACTCACTAGCGCCACCCGAACATCAGGTTCCAAGGTAACCTTTCCCTTTCACATTCCCTAACTTCACCGCGAAGCTTACCAACATTAAAAGTATATAGGGATTTACATAGTGAATAGTTATTTACAAGCCAAGTGAGATTTTTGAGATTCACTTATTAATTTATCTCTCAAAGCACCTTTTTTTGTATATATTTATATATATATATATATATATATATATATATATATATATATATATATATATATATATATATATTAATTCTTGTTTAGTGTTCATTAAAACTTTATTTTCATATTGTTGTAAATCTAACTTCCTTTGGGCCGCTTGCTGGCAAAGTTCATTCCAATCCCTCCGTAGCCAACCTCTAAGCACTCTGAGTCAATAAACCCATTCAAGGCACCGGCCGAACGAAGTATAAGGAGTAGTACGACGACTCCTCCGCATTCGGGATAATAGGATATATATATATATATATATATATATATATATATATATATATATATATATATATATATATATATATATATATATATATATATATATATATAAGAGTCGGGGAAAACTCCAACCACTCCCTTGACCTATTTCTCGACAAGGTCCACTGCGACCTGGTGAGGGATAAGTTCATCAAGGCCTTTCTCGCCCTCGTCCAGCCGGACGAGCACCTCGACCCTGCACCCCAGCAGGGACCCCAGCCAGGCTCTAGCAGCACGGACTACCTTTTCACCATGGGGGATGGGCAGCAAGAGGAGAGCCTCGAGGAGAAGTTCAGGGAAGAGGTCAACAACTGGTCCAGGAAGCCGCTGAGGGGGAACCCGGTGCTCTCGGACAATCTCTTCCCGCTCGAGCTCCGTGATGCTTGGGTAACACTCTTCCTCAAGTATAACACGTCGCTCCCGAGCTCCACCTCGGTCGAGCGCGTGTTCAGCTATGGGTCGGACATCCTCAGGCCTAAGAGGGCGGCCCTCGCTGCATCGAACTTCGAGGCCCTCGTCTTCATGAAGGACAACCTCCACCTCCTTAAGAAAGCTCACGAGGTGGAGGAGGAAGAGGAGGACTAAGCTGGTGGTTTTATAGTAGAGTAGAGTGGAAAACTTTAAATAGTATGAGGTATATATGGAACAAAGTTGTTAGTTGACCCTATCTTTTTTTTGAGATAATAAATTAGTATTATTGTGTGTATTTTGTGTAATATGCACTGCATAGTTTAAGTTTTTGTTATATTATATTTGAATTAAAATGTAATGTTTATTTTTCACCTTAAAAGCTTGGTTTCTCTTTGTATTAGTTAGAAATGGATTTCGGGTAAAAAAGCATTAAATTCCCTTTAGAAACATTGAAAATCGCTTTGAAAACATTGAATCGCTTATAAAAATATCGAATCGCATTTAAAAAAATTAATCGAATCGGATAATGGCAAATTGGAATTAGATTTTGTGCACCCGAATCGGATAATCGAATCGTACTTGACGAGCTGGTGAATCGGTAATCGCTAATCGGACTTCAATTTTGTCGAATCGCGCCCACCTCTGGTCGTGTATTCGGGTGAGCCTATTCGTTGTTTTCGGGTTGGTATCTTAACTGAATGCGACTGTGACTGCAATCGTGAAAGTCCCCGTGACTCTGATTGACTGAATTACTGCAAGACTGTCCTTCAGTCTACCCAAGATAGTATATATGGTGGCGTACACCGTGGGTGTGGCTTACCATTTATCAATGATTTTGTTTGGGCTGAGCATCCTCCAATATATGCTAATTTGTGTCTCTGGGGATAAAGATTCATTTTATCCCAAATTCTAAAAGATGCGATTTTGCGTTTCGTGGTTTCCCGCTAGCAAATAGTGATCGCTTCTATCGTGCTTTCGGTTCTGCACCTGCTACCAAGCTTGTTTGAAAAGCTGACCTTTTAGCGTGACTGTGGAAATTGCTTTATTTCGTTTGACTGTGTATGTGTGTGTACATGTGCACAGTTTGATAGCGTGTGAACATCTTGAATTCATTCTATTCGCCTTGGCCTTTACAAGCAACATATATATATTATTACTTATATAGAATATTGTTATAGTTTCTGTGTTACAAAAGCTATACATTATTATATTACAGAGATGTTACATATTATTTATACAAAGAGTTATTATTATTTATGAAAACTGATATACCTATTTTAGATTATTTGCATGTGCATGGTTGTAAGCGTGCCCGTCACAAGCCTTCATGTGATTCACATAATGCTCATGCGTGAGGCCTTATTGTCAAACCTATTCCACCTTGCACAGTGACACTACATACACTCCATTTTCGCCACTTTATAGTTGGTTTTCGAATCATATTTCTAAGAAGCAACAATCACCTAAATACATTTTAAGTAAATAATTTTCCAGTTCTAGTATTACCACAAGGGTATTTTTAAACCAATTAAAAAAATCAAGGGTCACCAAGGAGGGACAGGCACAAAGGTTAGTTTAGATTTGTATTCTTGCTCGTGTTCAGGTGAGGCTTGGTAAGAACACTGTTGCAAAATGATAGGAATACGGAATAACACATTCGTTTTTAATAGCTAAAGAAGAAATCTGAATTTGTACAAGGTGACCCCTCAAAAAACGTGCCCCAAATTTCAATAGGTTTCATTTCTTAATTCGAAAAATAATTAATAAATGAAGCCTATCGAAGAAATAAGATAAGCCATTCCCAAAATGGGGATTAATTGTACCAATCGTGAATGAGGGGCCTCCTCCGGATAATGAAATTCATGTAAAGATCAGAATGACAATCGCTGCCAAGCCGACGGCACCAGGGGTTAGTCATCGCTGGCGAGGGAAGGAGGTGAAAGGGAAGTGATAGTACTGTGTTTTGCCACCAATCCGCGAGCAAGGAACCCTGTATGGCCCAAGGGCGGGCCACTCGTTTCGCGTCAGGGGACTATGGGCATAAAACCATCAGTATGTTACGGGACGGAAGTGATGTTCGTAAGAAAAGAGGGAGGAAAAGACAGTGGTGCTGTGATTTATTATGGGTGCGGTAGTGTATGGATGAATCCGCCTGCGCCAATACGCTAAACTCAGTGCACCGCCAGAGTGCCACTAGCTCCCTGCGACAGTCTAAATGGTTTGTATCCAAACTCACTGGGACTGAAACCAACATCCAGCCAGGGAAAGCCAACAGCTTATCCACTGGGTTAGTGAGTTCTGCACAACTTTACCACCCCCACCCTCCACCTAACCTCATAAAATGTACCCCCAGCCTCTTAATATGATCTCCCGTCTTGCAAGAACTGCGTACAAAACCCCACAGAATCCGACCCCTTACAATTCGTAGCTATAACACTAATAACAAAACTAGATCTAACCTGGGAGGTCACAAGAGGTCACTCAAACCTCGAATATCCGAACTGGCAATGACCGTGGTGACTGCTCTAATTTAGGCAGACCTCTTCCGATTTAAATGACGGTGACTCGCGCCACTGAGAGAGATAAAAGAAGGCCATTGGTTTCGCATTCTTGTGCTCGACATCCGCCGGAACGCCTCGCCCATTGTGTCACCCTCCATTAAATTAGGGAGAAGGGGAAGGAAAAACAAGAATTCCTCGCGTGTGATGGAACTACCAAACATCGGTAATTTCAACTCAGGAGGTGGTTGTCTCCGATTTGAGTTTAGGGGAATGTCCACGCCCCTTTATCGCACATTCTTCTTCGACCGCTCTTCGTTTGTCAAAATTATCCAACCGAATTATTGGACCTAAAGGGCCGTAGAAGACCCTAAACTACATTAAAATGTGTTGATTTGGAACAATATAGACAAAGGAGGATGCCTTGCTACGAAAATGGAATCATCCACCGGGAAAATTAGATATAACTGGAAAAATTTGAAGATTAAATGGAAATATGTCCCTCATTTAGAAATTAAAATCGAGCAAAGGCGAACAAATACAAGAAAGCAAATTTCTCTAACCATCATCTCTCTATATGCTTGGAATCATATGTAGGTACGTGTATATATGAGCAGTTATTTTTTATTGAGTTGATTCATTTGAGGGTTTAGATCGTTTCTGTGAGGATTTTGGGTACCCGAGAGCGCCAGACACGTTTTGGTAGAACGTCTGTCGCTGGGTGCCATAGGCTGAGAAAACGCACCGCCATTTATACACTTTATTACAATATGTTTATAATATTTCGTTCTTGCGCTCGTGTTTTGCAGACGATGGCGAAGACGGTGGTTGTGAGGCGAGAATCAGAGAGACTCAAGGCCACTGCCGAAGCGAGAATGAGGGAAGAGAGAGAGAGAGTAGGCGAATGCTTTGACGGCTAAGGCTCAAGTCCTTCCTCGCTTCAAGTCACATACCTCGCGTCACGTCCTAACCTGGGGGAGCTAAGAGTTCTTTGATCTTGGATGAGTTGTCTTCTTCCAAGATATTTAAGTTAATTTTTTTTAGTAAAGATACTTTTTCTATGACGTGGACCTGTGTCTTAGAAAACAACGGGCCTCCTTTTTTGTCCAATTTATGTTTGTTTTTCGCATAAACTTATAAGTACATGTGTATGTGAGTATGCATGATTGTATCTTTATCTAGCTTGGAGCAGAGGTTTAAATATACGTTACTGCCTTTGTTTTATTATTTGCAAATTAATATTTGAATAATTTTGCTCATAAATTAAATGTTAATCATTCATTCGAAACGTAAGACAAAAATGCAATCAAAAGAATTCAGAATCCCGAAAGAATAATTTCAGAAACATTACAAAATTGATCACCGAACAGAATTCTACATACATAATGGATAAAAATAATAAGTACTATTTTGTAGGATGATTTTTGTTAGTAATTCGAGCTGTCAAATGTTTGTAATAGTTTTATATTAACTTGTAACAACATTCGCTAAAATTTTGCCTCATTCCTCCTCTCTGTGTATCCACAAGTCAGCCATATTCTTTAGGGTTCTTTGGTTGACGCGCTTTTATAATCCCATCCACACATTTTCTATGAGGTTTCAGATCTTGGAATTGTGATGTTCATTTCCAAAATATTAATTTCGGAATCTTAAACCATTTCTTCGCTACAGAGGCTAATATCTTTGTTTGCGTCGTTGTCCCGTTAAAAGTAAAGCTACCTTCTCAATTTCCGTTTTATTGCTGATGGTCGAAGGTTTTCTTCATTGTCCCATCGATTATAGGAAGCGTTCCTGTACCAGTAGCAGCAAACTAAACCCATAACACAATGGGTCCCCCAGCCTTTTAGCGTTTCGCCATCTTTCCGCAAGACATGGTTTCTTTGATGGTGGCAACTATTTGTTTTTTAGCTACCTGCGTCGCTCTATAACTCGTCACTCCGACTAGTTTTATCACAATGGCGACGCGTTCATTTGCAAACGTGAACCTTGCGTCAAATTTACTTCTGAGTGGGAAACCTTTTGCTTAAAATGTTACGAATATCAGTGAGTGGTAATTTGGGCTTGATTTCACTTGTTTGCACAACTCAGGCTCATCCGCCTGGGTATTTTCCATATGCAGGTAAGTGAGATCACCCGACCACATAATGAAATGCATATACAGATCAGAAAGACAATCTCTGGTCGGCTCCAAAGCACCACGTTCCGGTCCTTGTTGAGGGGGGTGGGCATGTCCGGGTAGCATTGGGTGTTTAGGTAGTCCAACCAGCGATGGTGTGAACCTTGGTGACCACAAGGGGGCGCACATTCTTCGTCAGGAGTATTTGGGTATGAGTACTCCCATAGGTGCTCCTTGAACCCCATCGGAAGGGATCAGAAACAACGGAGAAGGTGGATTCGCTCTTCTCCAAAAGACGCCTCCTGTAGAATCCTGAGATTCATACAGCTACAAAACTCCGGGACGTTTTATTGGACATAGTTTGATTTCAAGTATGAGTTTGCGGAAACTTAACATGTGTATGTATACATCTACCTGGCTGTACAGATATATATGATCATACTAAGTCTGATATGTATATATATATATATATATATATATATATATATATATATATATATATATATATATATATATATTTAATGGGGATAAATAGATACAACCAAGAGTGAGGACAGGTATCGCGAGTCTCGGAATGCATAAACCCAGTAGCCATTAATTTTATGAAGAGAAATGTTTACAAAATATTAAATCGGACAGCAGTACTGCTAGGTATTACTGATTCCAAATATCTAAAGGTTAAATTCCTTAGTATTGGGTGTTAGAGTGGTAATTCATGGCTGTCTGCCGTCATGGCAAACTCCTCAAACTGAGTTAAATATATGACTTAATTGACCTAAAATGCGTAGCCCTAATTCTCTTATCTACGCAGTTGCCTTCTCCTGATAAAAGATGGCGCTCTGTAGGCCTAAGTCGATAACACCTCCGTGAATCGGGCGGTGGTTGACATTATTAGGTGAATCGGAGTTACCTTATTCCAATCACGGCTTCTATACTATCATCCTCTGTCCAGCGACCACAGCTCTTCGCGGGGTCGGGGGGTAAAGGTACCGTTTCTCGAGTCTGAAATATTGAAAACAAACGTTTCTCGTTTTCGTAATCCTTCATCGGTCTTTGATCGTGTCGCTATTTTTTATCTAATCAGGAAAATTGAGGTTTGTTTACTTAATGAAATTTGAGTTCAGGGATTTTGTGAGACAAACTTTGAATAACGAAGCTTCTGATGAATTAATTTGTTTGGAAATTCGATTTGTGTTTTCTGTATGAACGGTTTTAAGGTCGTTTATAATACAATAGATTCCATTTATTATTATTTTTTTTTTTTTACTATATTCTTTGTTATTTTTAACCTGTTCTATTCTTTTTTAATATATTCACCTCTTTCCTACTTCTGTCCATCTCATTCTTCTAGCAACAACTGCCCTAGTAAGTTATGGCACATTCCTCTCTTTCTTTCATTACAAAACAATTATCTTGATGCCTGTGTACTACAAAGACACGAAATTTTTTTCCAATTTATTACACCTAGGGGTTTGCGTGCCTCCCTGCCCCAACGTATGCAGGTGGATCTTCCTGTGGCAATATTATATCATTCGTGCATTTTCTCTTCCTCTATCTTCTCCGCTTTCATCCCAGATCTTACAAAGTGTCTAGCATAGATGTCCTCGCTAGTTTTTTATTCTTAGGTTTAGATAAAAGATAATAATAATTATGTCTAATAAAATATCTTATAATCGCAGAGATTTCAAACGCTATCTCGGGAAGCCACCGAGAGGAGAAACACTGCTTCCCATTACAGCGAAGTTAAGCCACATCAACTGTTGTTTTTCGTCGGATGGGAGTCCCACTACGTGCCCCCTTCACGGCAGCTCCCACACGCTGTAGTAACCAAGGATTGATTTGACGTTAAACTCTAGGTCTCAACTGAGAGATAAAAAAAAAATCAAACGGAGGGTGTTAAAAGAACCTACCCAATTATCCCCCCCCCCCGCAAAAATTACCCAGTAATCCTGAACGGTGTAAACGGGCGGCAACGTCCCTAAAGTATACCCTATTAAGTCAAATACTACTCGAAGACAATAAAAGGTGGATTTAATAAACAAATACAAGCAAAGCAAGGCATTATTTGCCTACGTATCTCCTAACAAGGGATTATTTGCCTACATATCTCCTAACAAGGCATCATTTGCCTACATATCTCCTAACAAGGCATTATTTGCCTACATATCTCCTAACAAGCCATTATTTTCCTACATATCTCCAAACAAGGCACCATTTGCCTATATATCTCCTAACAAGGCATTACTTGCCTACATATCTCCTAACAAGGGATTATTTGCCTACATATCTCCTAACAAGGCACTATTTTCCTACATATCTCATAATAAGGCATCATTTGCCTACATATCTCCTAACAAGGCATTATTTGCCTACATATCTCCTAACAAGCCATTATTTTCCTACATATCTCATAATAAGGCATCATTTGCCTACATATCTCCTAACAAGGCATTATTTGCCTACATATCTCCTAACAAGCCATTATTTACCTAAATATCTCCCAATAGGCATTATTTGCCTACATATCTTCTCAAATAGTACAAAATATCAAATCACTTGAGGATATTTGTCTTTTGCTTTGCCTTAAAAGCCTTTTTGGACATATTTGTGTATTTATGTATGGGTGTTTATGTGTATGGGCTGAAAGCCTGATCTTGAAAAATAGAAAAAAATGTTTTGGTAGACTTGTTCTGGCTTGGGTCAGACGATTTAGTACGTTGTTTATTTAAGCAGTTCAGCTTTTATCTTTCATACTATTCTGTTTCATTCACTTCTTCACACCATCCCATACTCATACCTACACACCCATATGGGGTGATCAGGTGTAGCTTGGAAACCATGGTGCAGATGACACCTGAAAGATTGATTATCTTCCCGGGCCCAACGACCACACGTCTTCCTTCCCGGCCTCAATCTCTGCATGATTTGCGGCTTTATATCTTCTACACTTTCTCACTTTCTCCATCTCTACCCTTTTTACAAACTTCCTTTCGTTTTTGTTTTAATTTTGACGCCCCCTCCCCTTCACTCCACCCCATCTCGAAGAATACACATCTACAGATTCTCTCCCTGTTCGCGGATGACATCAGTTTCATTTTTCTTTTCAATAATTAACAAATACAAGCATTTGCCTGCAAATAAAGAAATATATTAAAGGGATCATAGGAAATATAATGGTATACAGTGGTCCAAGTCATGGAAACAGCGCCAGTCGCCATGGATACAGATTTGATGCAATTAACATCTGAGTAAATTAAAGTCCCGGGCAGGGAGGAGAGTTTCTCTATACAAATGACTTTGATAGTCATGATTAGATTCCAATTTTCCCAAAGATGATGTAAAACTACTTCTACAGGTCCATCAAGTCTCCAAAGAAGAGCAAAAGGTTAAAGACGCTTATTGATTTATTGCAGAAACAATCTTATTGATGAAAAAGAAACAGAGTGTTGTAGGGGAGATGTTGATAAGAGCCGTTCGGAGGACAGTGAATAAATCTGGTGGGTTCCTCCTCTAATCCCATCTCGACTGATATGGCCTTCGTACAAGGTCCCGGACCTGAACTCGTTTGACCTTTAGCTTGGAGGTCACGTAATCAGTAAAGGTTATGGAAAGACAAAAAAAAAGTGAAGTTCAAATGGGAATCAGAGATGTATTCTTGTGAATCCATAACAACAGGTGTTTATCGACTTAATATCGGCTTTTGAGGTTTACCAGATGGGAATTGAGATGACCTGAACATTATTGCTGTTTAACACGCTCGTTCAGATTTGTCTTAAGCTGCGCTGCATTGTTCTTAATCCAAGGATTCTTTGCTCCGACGAACCACGATTCTCACAAAGTCACTTACACTACGACTGCTTCCTGTACACTTCAACTTAGGACACCTCGACCTCTTTGAAATGGTATTTTGAGAAGGGAATACCCCTTGTGTGGCAAGGTACAAACATTTGATCCTGCTTGAAGGTCAGGTTTCAGCTAGTTGGGGCCTCCCACGTAGTAAACTGATAGTAGGGGGTAGGACACGCCCCATATGTAACAATCCCGAAATTACATCCATTCTTGATTGCAAAGATTGCACGAAACAAAGACATACAATGTACCTATCAATTACTTTATTGCATAGCAGTTTATTTATATATATATATATATATATATATATATATATATATATATATATATATATATATATATACTATTGAAGTCCACAGCTGTGAAATTAAATAGCACGTACATACAAAATGGCCTTTTACCTAATTATATATATATATATATATATATATATATATATATATATATATATATATATATATATATATATATATTGTCGAGGAATAGGTCACTCCCCAGACAATACGTCTATATATACATATATGTATCTATTGGTTGGGAGGAAAGAGATAAAAGCCCCGAGAATATGCATATATACAGTTACATACACATATATCCTCTAATGCATGTACGCGTCCTTCGCTACGTACAGGTACGTTCACTTTGTAAAAGTAATCCGTTGATTACGAGGTATAAGAGTGCGATTTCAATAGAGAGGCCGATAGCGTTTAATGATTTTACCAAGTTGCAGTTCAAGGATATATTTAAAGAGTGAAAACCCAAAATATAATTTTAATAAGTCACTAGTTAACATATATATATACAAAAGGGGAAAAATAGAAAATGTAAATAAGGATAATACTGACAGAATATAGAAAATTGGCAATCGGATAAAGTTAATTACTTGTTAATTAGCTTTTAAATGGGATACTCTAAATCAGTTATACAGAAGGAAAGGAATATTTAAAAGTCGGAAAGCGGCTCGATTAACGGGAGATGCATTCGTTTTACCTTAAAGGGAGTCCTCGAGGAAGGGGACTCCTTTAGCGAGTCGGCGCGGGGGAATGGAGACGGAAAATGGTCGTGAATCTCGGCCGAATATCCTGATGGTAACGAGGAGGAAGGTGTGGGGGGACCAAAAGACGAGTTCACGATCCTCCTTGAAGACGGACGAAGGCACCTCTGCTCCAGAGAAGTGCAGCCTCCAAAAATCCAGACTATGATGTGGCTCGGCGCGAAATCTCACAAGGGACACTGGAGATCCTTGAAGGGGGGTTGTGATGAGACGAGAAGAATCCCGACCAGTCCTTCGGGGACAAAACGATTCGAGGATTTGCTCTGAACAGAGTGAGCCTTCACAAAAGAGAGGGATCTGCCTGGTGAGATCCAATAACGATGATATACGCGAAACCAGAAACATGGAGAAACAGATATGCGATCTGAACCGAAGGCGACGAGATCTGAAACTCGATCTGCTGATATTTGAAAAACCCAGGGTATTTATATGACGGGCATTTTTATGGTGCTCCTTTGCTGCAAGGCACAGACGTCTGAAAGAAAGCTTCCGGTGCCGAGAGGGATTAGCTTTTGTTGACTGACCCCGGTCTTAATCGTCTCCAACGATGTGGGTGGGAACTTTCGGCTATCCTTTTCCCGACTACAGAGATTAGCATTTTATCGGTGAGGTGAAAGCTTTTAGCGCTTAGCTTAACTGATATTCAAATTCTTTCTTCTTTTATTTTTTTCCTTGGATACAGAACTTTTTACTCCACGTGGAGTTAAAGTTAGAAGAGATAGGGAGGGAAGGAATTCGAGAAACAAAAGAAGGGGGTATTCTGCTTGGCCTCCACTTTTCCCTTGTTCTGCGTGTAGTAACAACTAGTACAGAGCTTTCGCCAAATTTAATTTTTGTTTTTCAAAAACCTTTTGAAGGTAGATGTTGTAAGTGCGTTAGAGATATAGTGTAGAATCCCTTGGAGGTTCCTAGCCTAGAGAAATACTAGGTTTGATAGGGTGACAATTTGGGTGGTTTTAGATTGTTGTGCCTGGTAACTTAATAAAAAGGGCATTTGACCGGTAATCAGGAGATAGGAGAACCGAGTTAGATTCCCATCCAATATCATTTTAGTTTTTTATTTCATTAACGTCATTTTTATCTTCTCAGTATGGATTGCCTTCATTATGCCGTTCTCTGCTCTCGTTGATCTTTGTGTCTTTCATCCAATGTCCCCTTCCTTGTCTTTAAAAATGTCCTGGTTTTTGTCTCATGTGCTCATTTACGTTCACTTTTTTCTCTTTCTTATATATATATATATATATATATATATATATATATATATATATATATATATATATATATATATATATATATATATATAAAGATGAATCCAAGCACTTTCGAACTATATTTGCATTCCTTGAAAATGAACTTGCAAATATAGTTCGAAAGTGCTTGGATTCATCTTTTCATTTTCCTGTGGGTTAATTTTCATATTATTGCTTTCCTCACGTGCCACTTTGTGAGTTTATATATATATATATCGGTGTATAATGGAAGCAGCTTTTCTTCTATGCATTGTATTTTGACTTTACCACTATTATTTTAGAACCATCTAACAAGCGAATGCAGTTTTGGTATTTGGCTGGAGATTAAAAATCAGCTGATGAAGATCCATTTTATTTGGTCGTATTTAAAATTAATTCAAATTTTGGTCTTCAGCTTTCGCCTTTCTTCAGGAATCTTCAGACAGAAGTCTTCGTATTGTAGAGGCGGCAATTATGTAGAGTTTCCATTCGTGTTGCCTCCTTTAGCGGCGATGTAGTTAATCCTGGTTGTGAGCAGCAAAAAATGAAGTTCCAATTACCAATTAACCAATTAATGTAAGTGTGTGTGCGTGTTTGTAGGGAGACAAAGCATGTGTGGATAGACAGGACGAAATAAAAGGGGTGAAAATTGAAGGTAGTGTAGGATATTTGCAAAGGGATTTTGGCTCTTCCCTTTTCAAAACTTAACTTTGTTAACTCCCTTTGTCCTGGGACTTTGTCGCGCAATGAGTGGAGCACGCTGAGTACTTACTCCTCGGCTATCTCAACGCCCCCGTCGCGCTGTCTATCCGTTTCGATGTTTCCGTCTTCGTTTCTAATTTCCATTTTCTTCGCTCTTCCAGTCGATCCTTTGGGATTCCTGTTTATTTATTTTTGCCAACAAACTATGGAAAATTTATCCTGATCGAGGCTTTTGTTTGCAATCGTCCCATCTTCTCCACTGTTGTTCGAGGATCATTTGATTGAGTTCTTCTTTCATCTCTTTACTTCCTTGTATTGAGTCAATTGATGCATTTCTGATGATAATCTCATATAATAAATTCAGATCACGGTACAAATCATTCATGTTTTCTGTCCATCTATATGATGAAATGAACCTATCCTCGGATTTCCCAAATGGAGTAATTTAGAAAAATTGGGGGGGGTAATGGATGTGCTATGGATGTGGATGTGCTAGGTGAGGGAAACGAATATGAGGTTGGAGAAAAAGAATGCATCGAGGAGCCTTTCTTTTATTTTTCGGTAAAATCTGGCAACAATTTTCCTAATTAAGTGGCATTTTGCCATGTTTTGAACATGCCTCTTTCAGATTAGTTGATGAATTAGTAGAGCTGATCAAGTGATATATTAATTATTTACATAAGGTGAGTTATCATATAATCTATATAATATTTACGTTTCTGTATAGACTTTTGTGATTAAAATTTAACAAAAGTTAAATATATAAATATAAGATTAGTTTAGACTTTAGGATATTTTAGTTATTTTTCAAAAATGGAAGTCAAAAGACCTTAAAAAAGTGATAGATTTGTCCTTCATTTTCTGATGGCATCAGCAAAGAAAAGGACATATCAGGCAAAGTTCCTTAATTATGGATTCATAGAAAAAGAGGACAAAGGACAAATGAAACCTCAATGTGTCGTCTGTATGAAAGTACTGACTGCCGAGTCTTTCAAAAAGAAACAACTGAAGAAACACTTGGACAAGGTTCATTCACATCTGTCTTGCAAACCACGGGAATACTTTGAGAATCTGAAAAAAAACAGTCAACAAGAGTGCAACGTTTGACCAAAATTCAGCAGCAATAGCTAGTTTTGAAGTGGCATGGTTAGTTTGTCGAAACAACAAACCACATACTATTGGTGAAGACTTAATCAAACCGGCGGCTGTGAAAATGGCAGAAATAATGTGTGGGCAGAAAGTAGCTAAACAACTGAATACAATGCCTTTGTCTGCAAGAGTTATTAAAGAAAGAATTTCCACCTTGGCAGAAAATGAGAGAAAACAAGTGATTTCTTCAGTAAAAAAGAGTAAAGAGTTTGCCATTGAACTTGATGAGACTACAGATGTCAGTAGCAATTCGCACCTGATGGTATTCATTCGATACAGGGGTTCTGATGAAATTTAAAGAAGAAATGTTGCTATGTTCTCCTCTTGAGTTGAGAACTTGTGGTATTGATGTGTTCAATAAGGTTGATACATACCTCAAAAAACAAAGTGTTGATTTAAAGTGGGAAGATTGTATTGCAGTATCAGTTGATGGAGCTCCTGCCATGCTTGGTCACGTTACTGGTTTTGTGGCTTTGGCCAAACAACAGAATCCAAATATTCAGGTCATCCATTGTATGATACATCGCCAGGCATTAGTTGTGAAGGATTTGGAACCATAAGTGGAACTGTGTTGAATAATGTAATTAAGATTGCCAATGTTGTAAAAGGGCATGCACTAAACACAATGATGTTTCGTGATTTATGTGAGGATGAAGAGGCTGAATATTAAACCCTTCTTTTCCATACGGAAGTGAGGTGGCTTTCACGTGGAAATGTCCTGAATAGAGTGTGGGCTCTGAAAACCGAACTTGAAATATTTCTGACTGATCAAAAACACACACTTGCAGGGAAGTTCAGAAAATCAACTTGGATAGCTCTTCTTGCATACTTAGCTGACATTTTTGGGCATGTAAATGCACTGAACAAGGAATAGCAAGGAAAGAAAATTAATTTCATCTTAGCAAGGGAAAAATTTTCAGTATTTGTATCAAAGCTTCAGTATTGGAACCAAAAAGTAAATGCCAATAAGATTGCTGTCTTTCCAAACCTGGCAGAGTTTTTGGAAGAATGTGAAGACTGCAGTCTTAGTGACATTAAGGAATCAGTCACAAGGCACCAGAGCTTGATTCACATACTGTCAGCTGGTTTATAAATCCCTTCAAATGTGAACTGGCTGATTTGTCTGAAGAGCTTGAAGGATTGGCAGAAGAGTTTATTGAACTGCGTTCCAACAGTGAAATAGCATGGAATTTGAGACCAAGGATTACCTCTCAAGTTTTTGGATGTCAAAAGCTGTAAGGGCTTATAAAACTGCCAATTTAGAAGCAACTAAAATGTCGTTACATTTTGCAACAACCTACCCTTGCGAACAAGGTTTTCCTACCCTTGTAAATCTAAAAACAAAATATAAAAACCTACAATTTTGTCTTATGTGCTATTTAAATGCCAAAAAGACGGACTTTTATTTCCTAATGATAGATGAAATAAAAAATTAAACATTATCCCAATATAAATATTTTGTGTCTTTATTATCCCTAATTTTCATAAGTAAATTAGTTCGATCCGCAGAGTACTTCAAACTCAGGGGTAAATTCATTTTACTACAAATTCTTTTTGGGTAACACCCCCAAAAGCTACCCGACCCCTGGATTAGATGGTTGTTAAAGTCGTTGAATGCCTCGCCAATCTCCTCAAGGATTGCCTCATCTAAAGTAGGAGGACGATAGTTCTCGAGGAAAGGGTGAAGAAAGAGGATCTGCACAGAGCGGGAAAGATCAGGCCACTTAACATATTACTAAAGGAAAGAGAAGCAACGAGCTGAAAATTATAGTTGCCTCATTCTATGCAGGAAAAGATGAACTATAAACGAAGGAACTAATTGATAAAGACAACCAATCAACCAAAAACGAACAAAACCGAATCTGAAAAGTAAAAATCCGTAGAAGAGAAAAATTAACCCCCCAAAAAACCCAGACAAAACCGATAAAGGAATTTAACAAGAATATTCAACAAAGAAGAACCTACGAAAAATAAAATTAAACTAAGTAAATATAATGAAGAAAGTATACAAAACAAGTACAGAAAACAAACAAACCATCTTACTGAGGCACCAACTCGACTCAACGGGACGCTCAACGTTCTCACTGCGCAACTCTCCCACTCTCACTCGCATCACTCTTCAGTTAGTGACACAATTTAACAAAATTTTAACTTACAGTCGCAGATATGGTCGCAAAACCTCTCTCTAGCCAACTTGCTGAATCGTCAAATTTGTATCGACTCACGAATTTATGTTAACTGATTATTTTTTTTTAAATTCACTATATTCATGTTTACTCTCATTGAATAATTAAGATAAACTGTACACTAAATAAACTCATTTTTTATTCCTCTACGTTCACACTGAATTGACGCACACGCATCCAGGTGACCTACTGTTGAATAAAATGAACTTTGACCACCGTGTTTCAAAATGTATCGTTTAAGATTTTAAAATGTAACATTTGTATATTTAAATTTCATCATGTAATAGCGTCTTAATCATTATTACGCACTCTTTACACAAATCTGACCTAATTATTGTGTATAACTATGTTTAATCATTATTTTACTTAAATGATATCTGATGTATCGAATTAACATTTAGTTCACAAGAACTAATGTCATTTATACTCGTGTATTATTTCAATCAACTAATAAGTGTACATCTTAGCTCATACTTTTATTTATTAATTTACCACGCTAAGGAATATTCATTATTTTATTTTTACTCAATCGATTAATTCTGATTGAATTCTATCACTAGTTTGATTCGATTGCCCATAATTGTTGCTACTTTCATCTTACTTCATAATTTTTATATTTTATATATAACCACACAAATTCAACTACATTTGCAAATTCAGAAGGCTGAGTGATTTTTGCGGTGATCCATTTACACAAAAGTCACACACATTCTTGTACAAGGTGTTCCGACCGGGCCGACGATTGATTTTGTGTGCCTTTGGTCATGGTATCTTACTTTAGGTCACAACAACTTTCGTTTCAACATAACTACATTTAACCATTTCGTTTTATTTGTATATTAACGCCAATCTGCTAGACAGAATCCTATAAACATTCCTTTTCTCGCTCTCTATCTATAAAATTCCTTTGATAGACAATCTCTGTTCTCTCTCTCTTTCTTGAACACATCTCAACGAACATTCATTTTAGACAAAGCTCCTCCACAGAAACGACATTGGTCACGCCAACAACCTTCTCTACTTATATAAAAAAATCAGACATTAAATACACTCATTTTCTATACAGTCGATAAAATCACTTCGTCTTCACATTGTCCTCCATCCACCGCGGAGGCAGTCCTCGGTGGATAGGATTCACAAGTCCGCATTCACACTTACTCCCTCTACAGAAAAAGGGATTTAAGCTCACCAACTCCAGTCATTCATCTCATTAAAACGTCAAGTTCAAGGTAAAGTTATTTTATCAAATTGTTTGGAAATCTAAATACGAACTTATTTAGTAGACACACTCAAACGAACTCGAATCCCGAACTTGGATTCATGTAGCAAAGAAGAAATATTTATTCCAACGTGGAAATGTTGACCCCTGCCACGATCAAGCATCAACCCCTTCTCTCGTTATATATATATATATATATATATATATATATATATATATATATATATATATATAAAGAGAGAGATAGAGAGAGAGAGAGAGAGAGAGAGAGAGAGAGAGAGAGAGAGAAAGAGAGATAGAGAGAGATAGAGAGATAGAGAGAGATAGAGAGAGAGAGAGAGAGAGAGAGAGAGAGAGAGAGAGAGAGAGAGAGAGAGAGATTAATCCATGTACACAAAAGCTGTGCACACATCAGATGTCCCAGCTAGCGAACATCTGAACCCTCTTTGTTCAATTCATCTCCTATTCAACCAGTATTTATTGACTCTTTTCCTCTAACACCAATAATTCTCTTTTACAATTCCGTATCTCCTCCTTGAGTCTGTCGACCTCGCTCTCTCTTTCTCTCTCTCTCTCTCCCTCTCTCTCTCTCTCTATCTCTATCTCTCTCTCTCCCATGGTCGCGCTCACCTTCTTTAAAACAAGAGAGCTTATGCTCAGGGACCCAGATCAGCCTTAGAAACATCGTTGTGATCCGTTCCAATTCGGTGAATGGATTCACCAAGCTCCAGTCCTTCATTTTTAACAACTTCAACTTCATAAATAAAGTAATATTTTCATCAAGTTGTTTATAGAAATCCAAGTACGAATTTATTTGGTCGGACATCCACAAGAAAGAACAGACCCCTCTCGTTAAAAGTGATGACGCCTGGAGTGACCTAATTTTTTTTTAAAAATCAGCATTATCGATCGGAGTGACTAAAGAATTAAAAATATCATCATCATTGAACGGAATGACTCGAAATTTTTTTTAAATCTGATCACCATACGAAACCATCACATCAAATTTCTGGAGTCATCATCGAATTCTTTCAACGCAACTAAATACAGCCATGGACTCCATCCAACCTTTCATCAAAGAGCCCCATTCATCTCACCGAAGCACCAACTCTACTCAACGGGACGCTTAACGTCCGCGACGCGCAACTCTCACCGAAATACCAACTCGACTCAACGGGACGCTCAACGTCTGCGACGCGCAACTCTCCCACCCTCAACCACACCACTCTCTAGTAAGTGACGCAACTTCGACAATTCAACTTAAACCGCAGATATGGTCGCAAAATCTCTCTCTAGCCGATTTGCTAGATCGGCTGAAGTTCATCACATAATTTTTTATTGCACTCACATAGTTATATGGCAACGTGCCATCAAATTATTCCTCTAGCATAGTGCTATGGCAACCTGCCACCAATTTATTATTAGCATTCGAATAATGCTAAAGCAACATTTGCAAACTTGCAAATGCACAAGCTATGCAACGCTTATAGTTTTCACTTCACTTCACTCAAGATTTGCAGGTTTTATCGACTATTTCGTTCATATTATTTACTAAGTTAAATAATTATTTTTTAAATTCACCGTATTCACGTTTACTCTCATTGTATTATTAAGAGAAAATGTGTGCACTCTTCCCCCATTTATGTTCCTTCTATGTACGTTCACAACTATAATAAAACACGCGCGTTTATGTTTTCTAAAGCTGGACAAAAATTACCTCCTGACCACCAACTTTCAAAGTTTATCGCTTGACATTTCAGGGTATACCATTTTATAGGCTTTATCGTGTTAATGCCGACTTAATTATTATCATTCACGTTATACAAATTTGACCTCAATATTCTCTATAATTATTTTAATCGTCATTCTACTTTAATAATGCTTGATGTGTCGAATTGATATTTAGTTCACAAGAACAAATTTAATTTATACTCGTGGATTATTTTAACCAACGAATTAGCGTTATAATGTAAATACGGACTTAATTATTATTACGCACCCTGTACCAATTTGACAGAAATATTCTCTATCAATATTTTTAATCATCATTTTACTTTGATGATATTTGATGTATTGAATTAGGGTTTTGTTCACAAGAACTAATGTCATTTGTACTCGTGTATCATTTTGACCAGTGAATTATTGTACATCTTACCTTATACTTTTATTATTCTATTTCCCATGCCATTGAATCTTCATTATTGTATTTTTAACTAAGTGATTAATTCCAATTGAATTATATCTTTGTTTTGATTCGAATGCTCTTAATTATTGCTATTTTCAATTTATTTCATAATTCTATAATTTGAATGTACCACACAAATGTAACTACATTTGTTAAATCAGAAGGTTGGGTGTTCATGTAGAGAATAATCCATGCACACAAAAGTTGTGCACGCATCAGATGTCCCAGCTAGCAAACATTTGGACCCTCTTTGTTCAATTCATCTCCTATTCAACCAGTATTTATTGGCTCTTCTCCTCTAACACCAATAATTCTCTTTTACAATTCCGTATCTCCTCCTTGAGTCTGTCGACCTCGCACTCTCTCTCTCTCTCTCTCCCCATGGTCGCGCTCACCTTTTATAAAACAAGAGAGATTATGCTCAGGAACCCAGATCAGCTTTAGAAACATTCGAAGACACTTCTTCATCGTTGTCATCCGTTCCAATTCGGTGGATGGATTCACCAAGCTCCAGTCCTTCAGTATAACAACTTCAACTTCATAAATAGTTATATTTTCATTAAGTTGAATATAGAAATCCAAGTATGAATTTATTTGGTCGGACATCCACAAGAAAGAACAGACTCCTCTCGCTATATATATATATATATATATATATATATATATATATATATATATATATATATATATATATATATATATATCTCTTAGAGGGAAATATTACTACTATTTAAGGGTTCGATATATTTAATAGGAATCAGCTATTACTTTCCACACAAGATGATGGACGAAAACACTTTACAACCTGATTTTTTTCACAGAAATAAACTTTTCTGCTAGATAATTAAACTCTTTAATACTGCCTGGCCTGTTGATTGTAGGCCAACACCACTAAGTTAGTACCACAATGTCTGGTGATCGGAGCGATCGGTAACAAAGTAGCCCATGGACACACAATGGCGGACCTGTGATGATTTTAAAAGTTATGGGTAGAACGAGATGAAGATGAGAGATCAAGAACTAATTAATTTTACTAACTTATATTTTTATATGCTTAATCTTGGCTTTCGAAGTCGCAAATTAGAACCTCCCTTTTAAAACCAGTCAGTAGGGGGAGGACCTAAGAGAGTTGAGGTGTGTTGATGGGCTAACATCTGATAAGAGTCTAAAGTATGGTTCTGTTCGAATCTTTGCGTCCAAGCGTAAAGTTTCGTGTGTGAATTGCGTATGCTTTGTAATCTAATCAGTTTCAATATGGCGCTAGATTTCTCTGGTTTAGAAGTCATTTCTCCTGTGAGATATCTCGTTAGGGGCGCCAGCGTGTATACTTATCTCATTCCTATTTTCAAAGCCTCAGTGATAGAAAATTGTTTGGCTATCAGTATGTTTAAATATTTGTCCAGTGGTGGTTCTTGTATTTTGATTTGGTGGTTGTTCGTAATAAAGTTTTATTTAAGTTCGAATTTAAGATATTAATCTAGGAAGTTTTGAATTTGCGTGTCTGTGGCTTGATGAAACAGTATGTTTCTGGCACCACAAATGCTTGTGTAGAGAAATGGCTACATTAAGCATCCTGGAGGAGTATACGTACATTCAAGCCCCCCCCCCTCCCCTCATGAGGAGAAGCGTGGGAAAGGTAGCCGGCGAAAATGCTTACCATGTGTGATCTCCCCGCCGCTGTGGGCAGTTGGAGCTAACATCTGTTTGAAGGCGACCACCTAAGGCCCTTAAACGACGCTCTAACGATCGAATTACCTACGAGACCCATAAACCCGTGGTTATGGAAAAAAAAGCGGTGCGAGTCAGAAGGCACGCCAAGTAGCGGTGCGGTTGCGAGCCTATTTTTTGCGAGCTGACTTGGGCACCCCAGTGCCACCTCAGGAATTCTCGCTCTCCCCAGATGCTAACTCACCATTCGCTCCCCCCCCCTTTTTCCTCTGTGGCCTGGTCACTTCCCCCTTTAGATGGGGCGGCAATCCGCCTATAAATAAGCCCCGCAAAGAAAGAGAAGAGGATTATCAGAAGTCGATACGCCAGAGGTGGATTAGTTCGTGAAGATCGATCCGTCGGCCAGACAAGAAGATTATTAGTAGTCGATTCGCCAGAAGAAAGATTAGTTCGTAAAGATCGATCTTTCAGCCAGACAAGAAGATTAGAAGTCGATACGCCAGAAGAAGGGTAGTTCGTGAAGATCGATCCTTCAGCCATACAAGACTATTTCAGTGAGAAACGAGAGGATCAGATTGAGAAAATCGATCCCCCCTTTCAGGGCCGTATTAACCTAAATAGTCAAGTTTTATATCGGTGCCATACCGAAGAAGCCTTTTCAGTCTGCAAAGAAGTCCGACTGAAGAAAAGCAAAGCCGCTCACACTCGAGTGATTCTCACATCTCAAGCACCGTAAGAGTGAGAGGAGAAGAACCCTGCCCCAACGAGCTCCCGTTCTTTAATTACGTTGAAGAATCCGCCCCCGTCACAGGCGACGAAAATTCCACTAGCGACCACCACACTTCAAAGCGAGAGATAAGTCCTCCAGCGACATCCGGCAATCCCTAATACCTACCTGTAAGTTAACAATAACATTTATATCTCTATTGCGATAGTAGAAGTTTAGTACGTCCCACGGTTTAAAGGAGAGTAGAAACCATTATTCTTGAACCTAGGTCATATGTGTTTGTAGATGAGAGTACGTTAATTTAATGTTTTATGCTAATCAAATAGGGTCGTGATAAAAATACTAATTGGCAATTGGTATGTTTATTGGAAGCCTACTTGTTTATGTTTGTCATTGAAAGATCTTTGAGGCCAAAGATAGAAATGTGTTTACTGTTGGTTTGTAATATTTAATTTAAAATACATGTTTATTTTTGGTAGATTCTGGTGTTTCCTCTTATCCTTATGTGTTTAAAAATAGCTCTTCCTTAAGAACTAAACCCCTAAAATAGCACTCTTAGAACAAAGCCTACTTCATCATAGAAGTAACTCACGCCCCTTAAAGCATACCGCTACTAAAAGGGTGTCAAAGAGTAGAGGGATCAAAACCACGATATAAGGAAAGTGATGGAATTCATCCTACCCTGGAGATCTACGACAGCTTGTTACTGGCATTATAGAGCACCGAACCATCTAAAATGAAAGAAAACGGAGAAGGAGAGTGTCCAAAGTGTTCATGGAGGGGTTTGAGGTGAAGGACAGCAGAGTGGTCAAGGAACCAAAAGTGATTTCTATTCGCGAGACTTACTTCCTTTAAGATTTCCACTCAAGAAATTATTCGAATGCAATCATAAAATAAAGGTGGCTCCCTCAGTCACCCATCAAACTTTTTAAAAGGGCCGTTTTTCAAGCTTTATTTTTGAGAGAGAGAGAGAGAGAGAGAGAGAGAGAGAGAGAGAGAGAGAGAGAGAGAGAGAGAGAGAGAGAGAGAGAGAGAGAGAGAGAGAGGCCGATTTTCCAGGTTATAACACGAAAAAGAATAAAATGAATGATTCCTCTCGTCTCGTTTTTGAGAACATGGTAAATGCATTATATTTTATTCTCGTGTGTTCATTTGAGAGAAAAATATGAGACAAATGTAGCCATTTGCTAAAAAAGAAAAATATTCCTTTGAAAAGAAGAATAAGGAAAGAACATATAATTGAGTATCGACTCTTTAACTGTATTATGCAACAGCTCACCATTTCAACGACCATACCATGAGCAAAGAAAGAGTTTTATGGGGAAAGGGATCACATGATTATGAGGTAACTGAGCGTTACTTGTAGTGTTAAATTAATGTTCCTTTGGTACATTTCTGGTGGCGTTGGACTTCATGATGTCCATCTTTACGGGCATTTTTTTGTCGTAGTGCAGAAATTTATGAATCTCCTATTATGTCTGTGGTTGTGCATCGATGTAAGCTGGTTTAATATTTCGAAGGAGTGTACGTAATTTTCCCCTCTTTCTCCTTAGTGTGTATGCGTGTTTGTGTATCTGGAGGATTTTATATTGGTCTGAGTATGGTAGAGGAAACGGGCTATATCTGCATGACCTTTTCCAAGACATGCGTATAGTTTTCCAAGTCCTGTCGGATAGAGGATTCAGGGTGAGTTGATTTTCACGATATAAGGAAAGTGATGGAATTCATCCTACCCTGGAGATCTAGGTGGAATTGATGCTGGAGAGGATTACATTCACGAGAGACGAACATGTCTCTCGGAATACGCAAAGCGCAGCCATAGGTATTCGGCTGGAGGAAAATCGCTATCCGTTTTCAGCGAATTGCGAACCACGAAAATGACGACTGGTAGGATTGGCCACCACATTAAATGAGGTCCTTTTGTAAGGAAACGTGAACTTAAGATACAGTGTTATCTTTCCAAAACTAAGTTGGCAGTTGGATTTGCCGCGAAGGTGTAAATATGTTTAGTGACCGTGAGCTTTAATCGCTGTTTCGAGATACCCGATTGGAATTGCAGTCCGAAATTATTTGGTCAGTAGTCCAAAGCGCGATATGTAGTTGTTAAAAAATCCCACTACGGAACCTGCCCTGATGTCCTTGAGGGGGAAATTCTCTTCGTCCGGTTTATTGATGAGGTATTCATAAATGCAGATATCTCTGAACTTGTCCTAACCATCATTCAAATATTCAACGTCTCGACGTACTCGTGCAATCTCAACAGACCCGTTTCATGACTGAAGTTTACGTTAAAGGTACAAATCTGGGATTCTTCATGAACGGATCCATCGAATGTCCTGATCGGTAATAAAACGCTGTAATCAACGCCCCCATCAACAGAGCCTTCTCTCTCACTATACTAACAGTATAGCAATTGGTGCATAAATATGAAGAGTATATCAGCTCATCGTCGACAATGACTACCCATAAATTCAATTGATACTGTCATGAAGCAGAAGATGGACTCATACTACAACTCAACACAAAGAAATGAAAAACCAATGACACTAGAACTTTATTATCAACTATTCATGAACACGGGATACATGTACAGTAAGGAGGATGAGAAAGTTCTCAAAGCTATTATTCACCGTAGCGTCATTACTATCGACCCAATAAACAAGATTAATTCAGTATTTTTTTCCAGGCCAAAGAAAAGGCACTCTTGTCATCAAGAACTGCTGCTTTCCTGATACCGGCCAGTTGCAGGGGTACTTTTTGTACAAGTACCTATACTTTCAACACCAGGGACTGTAAACAACGCACTTCGTCGTGTATTGCAATGACTTCTGAAATTCTGTTACGGCGGCTAACAGCACATCTATCAATAAGATAGATCCACTAAACGTCAAACTGCAAAGGCCATCACCGGAGAAATGATGAATAAAAAAAATACCATATTTTCCCGGAGAGCGATCGCAGATGACTGCCATGGCTGAAGCCGTCACCATATGGAAACGAAGACCAAAAGTAAACCTACAACTCCAGCTCGAGATCAGCTTGCCTGCTACTTGTACTCTTAATATCAAAGGCATTGACTCCTAACCCACTTTCCTAGCAGATGACCCGCGAAAAGGTTAAAAGACGTTTTGCCTAATAAACAAATGCCACTTGTTAGCATTTTTCTCTCGTTACGGTTTTTGAAATGAGCGTTGTTGGAAAAGTTAAAAAGGTGCTACGTAAATCAACAAAGCAGAGATATATATATATATATATATATATATATATATATATATATATATATATATATATATATATATATATAGAGAGAGAGAGAGAGAGAGAGAGAGAGAGAGAAATAGAGATGTTATGATGCCATCAGATCAAGCCTAATATAGTCATAGAAGACTTTAATGCAAACATCTGGCAAGCTAATGTGTTAAGCATAGAAAATTTCTCAATGGGAGTACAAAATGAAAATGACCAAGATCTTTGAATTTACACTGACTCGTGACCTCAAAATTAGCAAGACTATGTTAAAAAGAAGCAACAACAATAATGGACTTGGAGAAGCCCAAACTGAGATATATACTGAAATTTATTACATGCTAGTCGACAAAGAAAATCACTGTCAATAATTTTCTAATAATCCTAAAAAAAAATAATAACATTCAGAAAGAGGAAAAAAGTTATTTAATTAAAAAAAAATCAAGATCCATAAAAGTCTCGTTCAAGAATTCCAGCGCCATCTTCAGATAGCATACCATGAAAATCCTCTTTACCCCATAAGCACAAGCAGTATATAAGTGATGATAAGTAACTTGATGAAACACATGACAGGCACTGCTGAAAAATAGAGGGAAACACAAAATAAGAACAACAACAAACTCTCAGAAGAAACCCTAAATCTAAGGAAGAAGCGTAAACAATACCAACCAAAAAATTTAATTAGCAGAACTAAACAAACTCATTAAAAAGAAAAAGAGAACTGACATATGGAAATATAATACAACTATTGTTGAGCATATCATCAAAGGAGGAAAGTGGTATAAACGGCTAAAAAGAAACTTAAAAAAAGGAAAATCTGCCATGGTAGTAGCTATAAAAGAGGAAGATTGTACAATCCTCCAGGATCGAGAAAGAATAGTTAAAAGAACTAATAAGTACTATGAAGAGTTGTACTCAAGTAACGACACTATCTATAACCACAACCTACCAACAACACTAAATAATGTCCTGGCCATTCTTAAATCAGAAATTGAAATTGCAATCAAACAAATGAAGAGCAACAAAGGATCTTGCCAGGACACCAGCACTTCGGACTTGCTGAAATGTTCTGGAGATGTCATTGTGGAAAAACTAGTTTGCCTCGTCATTGAATGGCTAAAACAAGGCAAGATTCAGAAGGACTAGCACAATGCCATGATAATCCTTCTACATATATGGTGATGAAATAGATCTTACAAACTACATATCCATCAGCCTTCTCTTGTGCGTCTATAAACTCTTCACAAGAGTAATTACTAACATACTGCAAAACCAGCTAGAAGACTAACAACCGAGAGAACTAGCTGGCTTCAGAAGAGGCTTCTCAACGATTGACCTCATACATACTCTCAACCAGCTCAATGAGAAAACTTCAGAATAAAATATACATTTATAAGGCATGAAAAGACACAAGAGAACAAGAATTGGACTGGTTCACACTGAACTCGTCAAACTATACCGATTTCGAAACCCCTCTCTCTCTCAAAAAATAAAACTATACCTAGGATTAGTAAGATAAAAATTGTTATACCCTACAGTCTCGCTCAACACAGCATCAAAGAGCAGTATGATACGACAGCAAAGGTTGCAGAACTAGGAACTCCGGTTCATCACAAACACAAGTTGGCAAGAGTTCCGGACATCAAGAGGCCTACACAAGCAAAGAAGGCTAAACCCGTCAACATTTTACTACACAGAAGAAACGGGATATTTGGGACAAGCTCGCCAAAATCTCCACTAGGGAGACACTGGCAGCCATAAGCCCAGAGGTAGACGGAGGCAGCTGCAAACGTTTTCTGCCAAACACAAGAACGGAAGAAACTGAGCCAAGGTACAAGTGATTCTCGGTAACTTCTGAGGAACCACAACCAACAAAATAACTCAGACAGCTCGAAAATATAATAAAAACAACTTCTAAAAATACGAAAATGAAAATACTAAGGATCTCAAATAAGACAACAACAACAAAAGAATAATAATAAAATCTCAAATGAGACAAGGAAAAATCTCGAAGTGGGGTGAAACTCATCGCGAAGAAAAGTGAAACTGCAACACTTTTACCCATTTCTTTTTCCAATATTTCTCTTTCCTCCCCTCTTTTGTATTCCTTTGTAATCTTTCATTTAAAAAAATAAAACAGAAAATCAATTTCCTGAAGAAGCATGTCCAGGGCGAAATGGAATAAACATTCTCTTGAATTTGTGCCTTCTCTTTCTCCATACCTCATCACACACGCACACACACCACACATCTAACTTATGTAAATATATAAAAGGAAATAAAGTTCCTTTATACAGATATATTTACTAGAATTACATGTTAAAGACTTGAAGGATTTCTGTACTATTCATTTTATTCAATAAAATAGCCGTTGGATTTAACCAAGACCTCCAGACGGCGTCGGAACTTGCTACTGACCTTATCTATGGGCTAGCTCCGTGTAACTAATTGAAAACTGTGGTGATTTTGGACCTATGCTACACGTTGGTGGTGCGCGGGGACTTGTCGGTGTCTCGCTCAATCACGCCCAACACATAATAGTCCGGGGGTTGCAGTTTGAAGAGTTAGGAGGCCTGATGTTCTGAGTAATGGGTCAAAGAAATTGGCTGAGAGCCAAGAGTAGATCATGTTGTAACTGCGGTACGGTGCAGAGTTTTGCTACCACATTTACGGCCTTCCAACAGCTACCTGATAAATTCAGGGCAACATCCCAAACACCATCATCTGGACAAGGAACTTAGACTTCATGACTCTCGGTACATCTTTGCGGGACACAGAAAGGGAGTGGTTGTTTTCGACTTGTCCTGGCCGAAGTTCTTCTCGCCTGAGAAGAACCAAAGCTTGACTTGCTTGAGGTGGTGCTTGGGTTTGTTCACAAGCTTCGCACCACGTTCCTTCTGCTTGTCCTTTATCTTCGGCGACAGAAAATGGCCCTTTCTCATTTTTATAAGTACTAGTGAGTGTCCTCATGGCCTAAATGCCTGGTGAAAGACTCTGACACTCCATTATCCCTTGCTATGGACTACAATGATTTTCTGGGATCGTTGTCAATGATGGCCTGGATCTTCGCGAAAAATTTGCGGTTTCTTTTCGTACCAGAACGCTCAGAATGAGGTTTCTGAGCGCCACACACTCGTAATCAAAGCCTGACTCGTCCAACTCTTTCTTGATCCTCTGTACTGTACTCAGATTGGCACTCGAGCACTCAGAGATCTTGGCCATGCTATTACTTCATTCGCAGGCGATGTACAACTAAGTCTACTATGATAGGGAGAAGAGAGAACCAACGACAGACAACACGCATGGGCGAAATTCAAAGTTGCCAACTGCAACAAATTACATAACGCCCTGCACTATATATATATATATATATATATATATATATATATATATATATATATATACAGTGGGGTGAAATAAGTATTCATACACGTTCAAAATTAAATTTTAATAAACTTCCAACCCATCAAACTTGTTGCGCTGCAACAATCCTTTGCAACATTCCTTTACAGACCCATTCGCGAGTAGCTTTCGCGATATGCTTCGGATCATTCATTATCTTGTTGAAAGATCCATCCCTCTCCAAGTCCAAGCTTCTCTACAGAAACGAACAGATGTTATTCTAAAATGTCTCTGTAGATTGCCGAATTCATGGTCCCATCTATATGTGGATATTGCCGGTACCCTTGGATGAGATACATCCTCATACCATGATGCTACCTCACCCAACTTCACGGTAGGGAGGGTGTACTTAGGGTCGTAGGCACTGCCATCTTTCTTCCAGATAGGACGGCCATCGTTACGGCCAAACAATTATATTTTTATTTTGCCTGACCACAAGACATTATCCCAAAACTCTGCATATTTCTCCAAATGCTCACGTGCGAACATCAACCTTTCAGCTCTGTGTCTCTTCAGCAGCAGATGTGTCTTTTTTGGCCAGCGGGACTTAAAATCATGCCGTTTCAGTTCATTACTGATGGTTCACTTTGTGACCGACATTCTTGCCGCCAGTAGGTCATCTTGAATTTCCTTACAGGTCGTCATAGGAGTAAAATCTAACCTTCCAGATTATTAGACGAGAAGCATTTGGATAAAATCTTCCGTGGAACATATGAACCTTGAAGGTTGTCGATGATTCCCACTTTTTTCCACTTCAGAATGACATAGGCAATGGTGCTGAAAGGTATTTTCAGCTGCTCGGATATCTTCCGGTAGCTCAGCCCATCACTATGGAGCTTCAAGGTCGCCTTTTTCTGGTCATTGGAGAGTTCTTTATTCTTCACCATGATAATGTCTCTACTGCGGGAACGTCGACTGCTGAATGGCAGTCCAATCTTCCCTGGGCTCTTGTTGACTGCTGAACATATTATTAAAACCTTTTAGAAGGATCTCTGCAGCGTCATAGCTAAAAGTATTTTAAAAATGAGTTTCGTTAGGTTTAAGGTTCTGTACGAATACTTTCACCCCTGTTTTCATTAATTTCAATTTTACTTAATATCAATTCTGTTTCATGTCTTTTTGTACACAGAACTTTTAACCTTACATTAATATACATCTATTGTGTAAATTTAATGAAGTTGTTTGATGGGTTGGAAGTCTATTAAAATTGAATTTTGAAGGTGTATGAATAGTTTTTCACTCAACTCTCTCTCTCTCTCTCTCTCTCTCTCTCTCTCTCTCTATATATATATATATATATATATATATAATCACAGTAAAATGAAAGGTGGATTACAAGTTCGAAAGTACTTGGAATTTGCCTTTCATTTCCTGTGGGACTTTTTGCATTTATTGCTCTACTCACGCGCTGCTTTGTGAGTGTCTCATATCTCTCTCTCTCTCTCTCTCTCTCTCTCTCTCTCTCTCTCTCTCTCTATATATATATATATATATATATATATATATATATATATATATATATATATATATATATCCAAAAAAATACAGTAGCGTACATGTAACTATAGGGATAAAACCAGTTATATAATCGACACTTAATTGAATCAGCACTTATAAAAGAAATTCCCAACTATAATACATCCAACGACCAATTCAATACTAATACCTTATTAAGCAAGAAATTCATAATTCCGTTTCTCAAAAATGCCGACACATTCTCGCATCTTCCACCTTAGCGCCACTGAATTGTGTGTTTGTGCGTTAAGCAACTTCTGTATTTCACTCGTCCACCAGCGACTGACAATGACGGAGGTCTCCGTCGAAACCTGTTTACGCATATAAAATTAGTCTTATTACTTTGGTTTTATCCATATATATATATATATATATATATATATATATATATATATATATATATATATATATATATATATATATATATATATATATATATATATATATATATATATATATATATATATATATATATATATATATATATATTTGTGTTCCGTCCGTTCATTTTTCATGACCCGTTTTTGTTTTTTTCTTTTATTAATTTATTTTCGGATGGAAAGCTTTGTTTAAATAACTGCATATTTATCGTTAAATTTTCTGAACTTCGCTAATTATAATAATTTTTAAAAGGAACTCTAAACTAAATTTCCCCCCTTTCAAAATATCACGTTGCTAAAATACGAGTATAGTTATAGAAGAAGATATATAAAAATATATTTTCTGAACTTCACCATTTTGAATTCTTCGGGTTTTAAAAAATTCACAAAATTCCGATACTTATTCCGATATTTATTTCTGAACTTCACCAGTTTTGTTTTTTGATATTATAAAAGAATTATTAGAAATAACTAAACTAAAATGAAATTATTATTCAAATACTCAAAAAAATCCCCTTCTTAAATTATAGTTACTTTCATCAGACCATATGACTCACTGGTCCAATTTGAGTGGTTTTTGGCCCACTGAAGACGTTTATTCATATTCGCTTCAGAAATCCATGGCTTCTTCCTCGCTTTACAGCCTTTCAGACCGTACTCTCCAAACCTTCTTCTAACAGTTCTGGTTGATATATGTGATGTACCTGCCTCGTTGAAGTCCGCACAGAGCATTGACGATGTTTTTCTCCTGCTTCTGAGCGACTGACGGATGATGGATCCGTCATTACGAGGCGTTGTAACCTTTTTTCTACCTGTTCTTTGTATTGTCTTCACATCTTCTGTCTCTCTGAAGCGCTCGAGACTCGTGTTTCACGTGTTTCATTAACATTGAAATAGCAGAACCCAGAAACACTGGGGTGGCCTAATACTTTTGGCCAAGGTTGTATATATATATATATATATATATATATATATATATATATATATATATATATATATATATATATATATATATATATATATGTTAATTACGTGATTTTTTTAAATATTTTTAATTTAAAGATAGTGGACGAGTAAACTGATATGAATTTCCAGTGCATCCTTTACCCTCCCTCCCTTTCCGTCCTCCCTCACTCCCCTCTTCCTCCCCCTTTCTCTCTCCCCCTCCTCATCTCCCCCCTCTCCCTCTCTCCTTCTCCACCCCTATGGCGAGAACGCACTACTCCGGGAGTTCGCGAACAACGAGTTCCTCACTCAATGGGTGAGAGAGCCAACGAGAGGAAACAATATCCTCGACTTGGTTTTCACCTCTGAGGATGACATCGTTGAGGACCTCTCTGTTGGCGAAGAGCTCGGTGGCAGTGACCACCGACTAATTAGATTTGTAGTCAAAGTTCCGAAGGCAGGGCCTGCAACTAGTAAATCGAAGAAACTCGATTTGAAAAGAGCAGACTTTGCAGGTCTTCGTGCTGGACTGACTGACGCGAGGCTAGAAGTGTGCGATGTTGTTGAAGACTCGTGGAACAGTTTCAAAACCACATTCATGAGTCTTCAATCGCGTTTCATCCCTCTGAAATGTCCCCGTCGGTCTTCTGTTTAACCAAAGTGGTTTAATCAAGAAATCGGCCAACTGCTTAGGAAGAAGAGAACTGTGTACCGACAATCGAAGATCTCGGGTGACTTTGACGAATACCGGAGGCTAGCCAGGAGAGTGAAGTCCAGCATAAGGGCGGCTAAGCGTTCTGAGGAACTCCGAGTGGCGAGACTCTGTAAAGAGAATCCCAAGGAGTTTTTTGGATATGTGAACAGCAATAAACCAATCCGTCCAACGATTGGCCCTTTGAGAAATGAGGAGGGGGCATTAAAGCACTTAGATGCAGAAAATGCTAACCTCCTCAACGACTACTTCTCTTCAGTGTTTACTGAAGAGTGTGGTCCCATCCCCCAGCCAATGGATTCCTACTCGGGGGAAAAGCTGGAGGCAATGGACTTCACCGAAGAGGAAATAAAAAAGAAGATCAGTGACCTAATGACGAATAAGTCACCTGGCCCGGATGGGTTTCTACCTAAAGTGTTGAAAGAAGTGCGCGATCAAGTGTCACGACACCTGAGCGCAATCTTTAACATGTCAATCCGGACCAAATTCGTTCCTAGAGACTGGCGTGAAGCGGAGGTGACTCCTATCTTTAAGAAAGGAGACCGAAGCCAACCGTCGAACTACCGACCTATCAGTCTGACTTCCATAGTCGGTAAACTCATCGAAAGCATGATGGTGGACAAAATGACGTCGCATTTAGAGTCAAACCTGCTACTGAGGAGTTCCCAGCACGGCTTCCGAAGGCAACGGTCATGCCTGACGAACCTTGTGGAATTCTTCCACTTCGTGTTCAGTGAGCACGATCGAGACAATGCGGTGGACGTGGTCTACCTAGACTTTCAGAAAGCCTTTGATAAGGTACCACACAGCCGCCTTCTCCGGAAAGTGCGAGCGCTGGGCATAGATGGAAAGGTAGCCGGCTGGATCGAGAACTGGCTAAGTGGCAGACGGCAACGGGTGGTGGTAAATGGACAGTCTTCTGAGTGGGTGCCCGTTACTAGTGGGGTGCCTCAAGGTTCTGTCCTAGGACCACTACTATTCATCATCTACATCAACGACATGGACGGTGACATGGTTGCCAAGATTTCCAAATTTGCCGACGATACCAAGCTTGGTATGAAGGTTGCAAAAGGATGGAAATACTGTTCGCCTGCAGGAAGACCTTGGGAAGATTGGGGAGTGGTCGGACACGTGGCAAATGCCTTTTAATGTGGGGAAATGCAAAGTGATGCATATCGGCCACAGAAACCTTCAATCTCAGTATATCCTGAAGGGCACTGCTATTGAATCCACCGACTCTGAGAAGGACTTGGGTGTAACAATCCCTAGTGACCTCAAGTTCTCGAAACAGTGCATTGAGGCGGAGAAAAAGGCCCAAAGGATGCTAGGCTATATTAAGCGCCAGTTTGGTTATCGGAAACAGGAGATTGTACTGTGCCTGTACAACTCACTTGTCCGACCGCACCTGGAGTATGCCGTACAATTTTTGAGTTCTTCATTGCGAAAGGACATCGCGAGATTGGAACGCGTACAAGCCAGGGCAACCAAGCTGATTCCCTCTATCCGACATAAAAGTTATGAGGATAGACTAAGGGAATTAGATCTGTTCTCGTTGGAAACCCGTAGACTGCGTGGTCAGCTCATCGAAGTCTTCAAAATACTTCGAGGGTTCGATAATGTTGACTACCGGGATATTTTCACACTGAGTGAGAACAGAACGCGCAATCACGGCTTCAAACTTGAACTGAAGCGTTACAACCGCAATCTGTGTGGAAATTTTTTCACTTACAGTATCTGCGGTAAGTGGAACGCACTTCTAGTGTAAGTTGTCAACAGTGAATCTGTTGACCAGTTTAAGTCAAGACTAGACAAGGTCTTGAAAAGTGGCCGTTTAGGGACGCAAAACAATTGAGCAGCCATGTGCTCGCTCGATTGCTAGTCCAAAGGTACCCTCCTTTAATGGCCTGTAAGGCCTCCTAGGTTACCTGCTTTCCTTGTTGTTACTCCTTGTTGTTACCTCTTCCCCCTCCCTCTTCCCATTTCCTCTCCCCTTCTCCACACTTCTACATCTTCCCCCCTCCCTCTTCCCATTCCCCTTTCCATCTCCCCCCTTTCCCTCTCTCCACTCTCTCTCTCTATCCATCTCCTTTCTCTCTCCTTTCCCTCTCTCCACCTTCCTGTCCTCTATCCTCAAGCCCCTCTTCATATGCTCCGTCTCCCTCTTTCGCCTCCCCCTCTTCACCTTTCCCTCTATCCCCTCTCTCCTTGCTCATAACTAATGCCTACTCACGCATGAGCGTAAACTGCCGAGCATGCGCGATGAAACGTTTACTCATTTTAAGTATATTATATGATAGGGAAAGTGCGCACCTCTCCTGAATCTGCCATAAATTTAAAAATAATAATAATCAGCAAGTATAAATATTTTATGACACATTATAAATATAAGGATTTCAAACAATTCATATATATATATATATCTATATATACTATCAGAGATACCCGACAAAATATGTGTTCGGAAATAACATAAGACTTTTTATCCAAGGAATTGCCCGTGATAAAAAGTCGTGTCATAATTAATTTGAGATGACCATTGTTCGAAATTCTTATATTATTCAATTACTGATTATTAGAGAGATAGAGTGAGAGAGGTGGACTAAGAGAGGTAAAATACTTAGGGAAAATATGGAGGATTAGGGGGCAAAGGAATGAGAAGAGGTGAGGGGATGATGTAGGGGGAGGAGTAGATGAGGTGATAGGGGTAGAGGAAGAGGGAGATGAGAATTGTTTTAAAAGATCAAAGAGGCCGAAGGCCAACAGCCCGAAGTGCTGATAGCGAGCGCAAGTTCACCACGTAGGGGTAAGTGGCGAAGCCATATATATATATATATATATATATATATATATATAATGTGTATGTTGTTAATATGTATGAATATTTTTTAATTTTATTGAATTACTTAATATTTTACTAATTGGTGTGTAATTAAGTAATATTTAACCAACATTTCTTACTTTTCAGCTTAAAACTAAAACTGTGTACTCAATATCGTTTTAAATACGTAATATAACTAAACCTAAAGAACTTTGAGTAGCCCAGAGAGCGCATATCTGAGTTCTTTATACCCAAGCATTATCACAAGTAGAAATTGTTAAAAAATTAAATTGTTTAAAATATGCTGCCGAAACCAATATAAAACGCTATCAAGAGAGAAAAAAGCTTTGTATCAAGAAAGAGACAGGGCAGAAAACGTCTTACAACACTTAGATAAGACATGTATCATTCGCGTTTGATTATAGAATCACACAAACACATCTTCTGAACTTGCTGGGGAGTTAAATGAAGCTTCAAGTTAGGCGAGGTAATATCTGCTCGCTCTCCCTCTCTCTCTCTCTCTCTCAAACAAACATCAATGGGCATTCATTTCAGCATATCTCCTCCCCCCAAAAACCATTGATCACGCCCACTTTCTCTACACATGTATCAAGTCTTTCCATCCGTCAAGTTTAAAATAATGTTATTTTAATCAAGTTGTTTGAAAATCCAAATGGTGGAGACTCAAAACGAACTCGAATTCATATAGCAGAGAGAATATTTGTTCCAACTTGGAACTGGTGACCCCCGCTACAATCAAGCAGCCTCTCCTCTAGCTACAAGCATCAGCCCCTTCTCTCACTAGATATATATATATATATATATATATATATATATATATATATATATATATATATATATATATATATATATATATGTATATATATATATATAAAAATATATATATATATATATATATATATATATATATATATATATATATATATATATATATATATATATATATATATATATATATATATATATATATATATATATATATATATATATATAAAGTCAATTGCCACGAAGGAAAATGAAACACGGGGGATCTGCGAGGCCTTTCGACTAATCGTCCCTTACAAAGCAGACTGAAGCAGGGAGAAACATAAGAAGAAAGAAGATTTTTTTACAAAGAAGACACACACACCTATATGACAGATGGGAACATTAGGATTATAATGGCATTAACAGGTACCTGGAAACCATCCCTATTAAAGAATTAAGCCTGCTGAAACAGAAGGTGACCATTGAAAAAAGGGGTTTACAAAAAAGAGGAGGGGGACTCAAACCGTCCAAACTAAATTAAGATTACAATTTTATAATTCTTCTACACGGGGCCGCTGAACCGTGGTTTCGCTCTGCTCCGTAGATCCCCATTTCAGTAGCAAACATGGTGTGGACGGGAGCACATTGCGGCTTTGCCGTGCGCGCGTATTTTGAGAACAATCAATATGTGATTGCGACGCAAAGAGCTTTTCGGCGACGGTTCAATATTCCGCGCAACGATGCCGTTCTTCAGGCGAACTCAATTCGGTCCTGGGTTAGGAAGTTGGGGATAACTGGTAGCACACTAAAAAGAGATACACATGACCGACGCAGATCCATCAGAACACCAGAAAATGCGGAGATGGTGAGAGCAGCGATCGTGCAGTCGCCGAGACGTTCTGCTTGAAGGCATGCTGTTGATTTAGGAATTTCCAACCGCAGTTTGAGGAGGATTCTGCATATGGATTAGAATTTCAATCCCTACAAAATAATGATGGCTCAAGAATTGAACGAAGCAGACTTTGCCAACCGCCAAAATCTCTGTGAAAATACGCTTGCACAGATCGCTCCCGAGGCAACTCTCTTCAGTAGCGACGAGGAACATTTTCACGTTTGTGCAGCTGTGAATAAGCAAAATTTCTGTATTTGGGCTGAAAATACCCCCGAATTATCCATGAAATAGCGCTACATTTCCCTAAACTAACGGTGTGGTGTGCCATATCACAATTTGACGTGATAGGCCCGTACTTGTTTGAGGAGGAAGGAATGACCGTGACCGTGAATTCGAACATTATGTTTTAATGTTGCACAATTTTCTGCAACCCAGAATGGATGTGATTGTTGAAGATGAGGGATTGGGGGACGTGTAGTTCCAGCAGGAGGGGCTACAGCTCACACAGCCCGAAATTCACTCAATGTATTTAGACGAATGTTTCCCGGGCGTCTGGTGTCTCTGAGCATTTGTGACTTCTTTCTTTGGGGATATCTGAAAGAAAATGTGTTTAAACGTCGCCTTCACACCCTACCACAGCTAAGGGAGCGGATTATTAAAGAAGTTAACGCCATACCCCGCAGTATGTGCGAACGTGCTGTACGAAACTTCAGAGATCGACTCCAACAGTGTGTTGCTGTTAACGGCCGCCATCTTCATGACATTATTTTCAGAACCTAGGGATTATAAATGGTATGTACTGTTAACCTCGAGTATAATAACATTTCTTCTCTATATACCCCCCTTACTTTTTTATAACTCCTTAAAACTGCTCAATTTATTCTGCCGCACCCTGTATTTGAGAAGCAATAACAATATAAGAGATGAAAATTATCAAGATTAAATGATCTCTTAAGTCAGGGTTTCCCAACCGGTCGCCATGGCACATCTGAAGGGGGCCACAGGAAAATTTTAAGTTTTAGAGGGGCCACAGATCCATGAAGGGGGCCACAGGACTCAACCTATTAAAACCTGAATTATAGTTAGGGCAGTACCTAATTTTAATTTATGCAGTTGAATTACATTTTAAAAATATAAATACATATATTTTCCCTTTTTTTAAATATTTTATTAGCATAATAGGATTTACATTAATCTGTAAACAAATATTTTGCATCTTACAAGCTTATTCTGCGGCGCACTCCATTGTGCGCTTGATCGTTATGCGCCTGGAACCGTTGTTGGCTTGATGAAAATACTTTAGGTGGAACTTTAAATCCTTACAGTCTGTTTATCAAGTTGTTCGGCGTTATAGTATGGAAGTAGCTTCTATTTGATTACCCTAATACTGCGAAGTTGTAGTAATTTTACTAGTTTTTTTAAATTATAATAGATTGCCACAAGCACAATAATATAAGACTTTTATAAGTAAATAACTGAGCATTTTTGTTTGTAAGTAAAGTGTGCCATTGCTAGGCCTACATCAAATCATTTTTTTTTCCACTTCGGTTTCACTTAGGGCTTATTTACGACATTAGCATTTAATCTTAGATTCTGATGATTGTACTTATCGTTTTGTATCTGCACTAATTTGAGTAATATATGTATATATAATATATTACTGAAATAAATGCAGATGTACCCCCCTGAGGGAGTACATTTCTGCTGTTTTGCATTTAGGTACAGGTACAGAGTACCAGGATGTACAATCAACAACGAAAATTTCGGACATGTCCAATTAATAGAAACGCTCATAAAAATAGTTGCATTGTTTTACGGTTCTTTTTTGGGGGTTAAATATTTACCATCAAGGGCAAATATTTAGCACAAAAAAAGAAAACAAAATTTTCAATGCAGCTGTTTTATGAGCGTTTCTAATTATTGGACATGTCTGAAATTTTCGTGGCCGACTGTAATAGGAGTTGGTGTTGGCTACAGACTCGGTGCTCTGCACAGGGAATGGAGGTTGTTTCTGGGTATTTTCTCAGAAATACTCTTCCTTTTTCGCCGCTCAGATAAGCGCCTTTCATTCTGTTGCGGTGAGCTTCGGCTCTAAAATGTAATATATATATATATATATATATATATATATATATATATATATATTATTAATATATTGAATTTCTTCTTCACAGATTACCCATGGTTATGGCGACGAATAAAAAATGTCGACAATACTCCAATGAGTATTTAAACTTATGGTTTTATACATTCACCAGACAATATAACACAACCATTGTCTTTTATGTATGGCTACACTTTCTAATGATAGTATGCGACCAAGTAAGCTTAAAATACATTTGGAGAATAAGCGCAAGGACAAAAAAGACAAAACATTAGATTACTTTAAAAAGCTGCGGGATGATTTCCAAGCAAGGAGCACTATTAAAGATATATTTAGCAAAACAGTGGCAAAACTCGACAAAGGTTTAATTGCATCTTATGAGATTTCCAAGCTAATAGCGAAATCGGGAAAACCTCATAATGTTGGCGAAGAATTGATTTTGCCTTCAGTATCTGTGGTTATTTCAACTGTCATGCAACAAAATCCCCCCAAAATCACTGAAGTAATTCTGCTGAGCAATAATACAGTATCAAGACGTATTGAAGAAATGGCAAAGGATGTAGAAGAAAAACTCGTTAAACATTTACAAGTAAAGACCTTTGCATTACAAATTGATGAAACGTTATTACGTGATAACGAAGCCCTTCTCATGGCGTATGTTAGGTTTTTGGATAAAGATCAACTCAGAGAAGAAATGCTTTTTTCCCGCAGCCTCGTGACAGATACTAAAGGTGAAACAATTTTCAAAGAAGTAGTGACCTATTTCAAAGAAAATGATATTCCACTTGGAAATATTATGGTTTGTGCAACTGATGGCGCCACTACTATGGTAGGTAGATATAGGGGATTTATTGCACATTTAAAAGAGGCTGTACCTAAAGTTTTTTTGCATACACTGTGTTGTCCACCGTCAACATCTGATTGTAAAGAACCTAGGAGGACGTCTGAAAGATTCACTTGATACTGTAATCAAGACAGTCAACCTTATCAAGTCAAATCCACTTCAAGAGCGTCTTTTCCGAAAACTCTGTGCTACCAATGAAGAAGGGTTTGAGTGCCTACTTTTGCATACAGAGTTGCGATGGCGTTCTAAGGGCAATTGTCTGATTCGCTTCATTGCCCTTTGGGATAGTGTTGTGTAATTTCTGGATGGTAAGCAACTCGGAGTAAAAATTATTGCTGCCAAATGTGACATATTCTACCTTACAGATATATTTGAAAAGCTAATTATCTTGAACAAACAGTTACAAGGTAAAAATGAAAATATTTTAACTTGCAAAGAGTCTATTTGTGCATTTATGGGGAAAATTAAGCTGTTCAAGACAAATATGGGGCGAAAAGAGTTGATACAGTTGCCAACCCTCCGCACTATTGAGAGTGAGCTGAAAGAAGATGATATTTTAGTATACATTGATCATTTAGAGAAATTGCATAGTGATATGGAAGTTAGGTTCAGAGATCTTTTACAACTCGACATTCCAGGTTGGGTGGTAAACCCATTTGGAATTAATGCAGCTGATGTTGATATCAGATTACAAGAAAGCTTCATTGAGTTACAGAGTGATCAAACTTCTCTGGATAGATTTAAGCATGGTGTCAGGAATTTATGGACAAGTCATGAAATTGCTATGAAATACCCTTTGCTTTGGGACGAAGTAAAATTATATTTTATTGCTTTTCCTACTTCTAATCTGGTTGAGTCGGGTTTTAGTAAAGTGTCACACCTCCTATCAAAGGCTCGCAGCCGCTTAGAAATAGTAAGAAGAGGTGATCTTCGTCTGTCTCTAACAACTATAGACCCTGATATTGAAAAACTTGTGAAACTGCATGAAGCACAAGGATCGCATCGAATGAATATAGAGTTGATGATATATTTATTTCATTTTGCTAAGGGATTTTATTTTTTGTAAGACTAATTATTTATTTTAAAAGAGTATTATATTTTTGTTAACCACTGTGTAATTTTTGATATGTTTATAGTCCTATATATGTGACAAATATACTTGTACCTGAACACAAATTGCTTTTTTAATATCTTTTATCCTTTAAAGTAGAGTTAAACTGCACATCACCTACTGAAAATAATGATTATGGGACACAGAAAAAAATAAGGTTCCTAAGGGGGCCTTAATCCAAAATCGGTTGGGAACCATTGTCTTAAGTGACAACACTACTTATAAAATTTTTAAATTCTAATCCTCTGAACAACAAGACGAAATCCTTTAATGGCGCCATCAGAAAAATCTTAGGTTCAAAATCTGAATTAACCAAAACCTTTAAAACAATCAACCCTTCCTTCCTCTACATGTACGGGTTACCGAAAATCCATAAAGAAGGTATTCTATCACGCCCAATTATGTCTTGCATTGGCTTCCATAGTTATAAGCTATCCAAATTGTTTGCTGGAATCTTATCAAATGCGGTGGGTAAAATCTCTCACTCACATATTGCCCACTCATCGGACCTTATTTCCAAAATTAAAAATCTTGACCTCAGCGGTAAAAAACTGTTAAACTTTGACGTAAATAATTTGTTTACAAAAGTCCCGGTCGATTAAGCGCCCGACGTTTTATCGAAATTTCTTCGCAATTTAGATATTAATCTAATTGAACCCATCCCTAAAATTATTAAATTAGTGCGCTTATGTCTAACAAATAATGTATTTTTAACCGAAGATAAGTTATTTCGCCAAAAATATGACCTAAGTATGGGTAACCCCCTTTCCCCCATCCTATGCAATCTATTTATGGAAAATTATGAAGTGACTCTCCTTCCTAGAATCCATTCCCAACCTCTTATCAGGTTCCAAGATGTAAACGACATCCTGTTGGCATGACCCATAAACAATAACAATTTCACTGAATTTTTCAACAACCTGAATTCGTTACACCCATCGATAAAATTTAAAGTAGAATGGGAGCAGAATTATTCTCTACCGTTTCTAGACGTAAATATCCACTGTTTAAATAATTATATTCAGTGCTCAGTCTATCGAAAGCCTACAAATTCAAATGCTTACATACATTTTTTTCTCACTAAATGACAAATCCGTTAAGATATGTGCTATTTCTTCCCTCTTTCTCCGAACCTATAGAACGTAGACCCAATCTTCCTTCAGGATGAAATCGACTACCTTATCTGCAATTTCATTGATCTAAAATATCCAATTCACCTTATAACTAGATGCCATTCGAAAGCACGAAGAAACTTCTATGCCACCTCCACACCACGAAGGGACGATTTTAATAAATGTATTAGTTTCCCATACGCTTCAGCCTTGGTTCCTGTAAAATCATATGCGAACGGAAATAACATAAATATTACATTTAAATATTCTAATGCCATTCGAAAATCGTTGACTAGACTGCGCCCAATCAATCTCGATGCTGGAGTTTACAGTATACCATGCTATAATTTTAAATTAACATACATTGAAGAGTCAGGTCACTTTAATAGGAGTATGAAAGAATATTTAGCTGATATCAGAAGGTGTATAAACTCTTTAAGTCTCTTTACGCACATGCAAACGTACGACCATAGAATTGATTTTAACCATGCCAAAATCCTTTATAAATCAAACAATTAAATTGAAAAGAGAATTGCGGAATCCATAATCATCAACAAAGTTGATAATTTCAATTTATCTGAAGGGCAATACAAATTTAACAAATATATAATAAATAGAGTCGCCAATCTTATTTATAAGCCACCAGGCGCAATACGTCTTGAGGATTAGCAACTCCCCAGATTGTTTCCGGTTCCATTTTATTTTGTTTAACTTGTCATTCACGCCAGATTCACTCAAGTTTTTTTTTTCCAGATTGTTTCTTGCTGTTTCATTTTGTTTAGGATGCGTCTTACCTTATATATACTGTACTCCTTGCGTAGTTTCTTCATTATTAGTTGAAAATGGCATCTGGACGAAACTAGTCCGATAGTTATAAATAAAGTCTTGATTCAAATATTGTGGTTTACTATTATCTTTTATTTATATACATCACACCTAATGTGATATCTTCCATTTTATATATATATATAGGGGGGGCGATCAATAAGTTTTGCAATTCGCATATAAGGAAACGAGATATGAGGAAAAGTGTTTTATTATTTTTCAATATAACTACCATCGACTTCAATGCACTTGCGCCACTTGTCCCTGAGGCTTCGAATTCCCGACAACCAGAAATCTCCCGACTGCTGTTCATTCCACTCCTTGACGGCAAGCTGGACATCTTCATCGTCCCCAAACCGGCGTCCTTGAGCTGGCAGAATAAAAAGTAACGCTAGGGGCCAGATCTGGACTGTAGGGGGGATGGTTGAGCTCCTCGAATCCGCACTCACGCAGGGCAGCTAGTGCAACTCTGGCCTTGTGGACTTTGACGACGTTGAAGTCGATCATGGGGCGTGAGGTTTCTAGGGACCCAACAGGCAGAGACATTGGTCATGGCCAAATTGTCGTGGATGATGTTGAAAACACTTCAATGTGATATTCCAAGTTCTCGCTCGATTTTTTCGACCTTCACCCGTCGATTTTTGAGGATCATCCTCTCCACACGGGCCACATTGTCCTCGTTGGTCACGTCTGACAGGCGTCCTGGACGGGGGTCATCTTCAAAGGACTCACGACCATGGCGGAATTCCTTATTCCAGCGAGTATTGGCTGCCTAGGAAGGGGCGGTGTCGGTGTACACTGCAACCATGCTTTCATGGATCTCTTTTGCATTCTTGCCTTCCTTGGTCAAAAATTTGATCACTGCGCGGTGCTCAACCTTCTCCATTGTTGAAAAATTTGTGACTGACGATCTGCGATCAGCTACTGCTTCTTAAATAGACGAGGTAGGAGCGTGCGGCTGCAGGTCCTGATTTGTCCTAACTTGTCCTAACCCCCCCCAAAAAGGCCACCCCCCTTCCTCTGTTTTGCCCTACCGATTCGCAAAACTTATTAACCGCCCCTCGTATATATATATATATATATATATATATATATATATATATATATATATATATATATATATATATATATATATATATATGTATATATATATATATATATATATATATATATATATATATATATATATATATAAATATTTATATATATATATATATATACTTCTTTCCATTTATTTGAAAATTGATTTCTAGCTCTCCTTTTGTCTGGCAAAGAGCATCTGACCTCGAACACGAGCGCCCATCCCACTTTCCGCTGTCCAATTCGAAATCTCCTGGGTTAGCGAAACGGAATTTGACTGACTCATTCCTTCCATTGATGGCGTCCTTCGGAGTCACTATTTATCCATCCTACACAGTGTCCATTAAAAGGGGACTTGAAAGAAAAATTAATACTTTGTAAAGTATTAATATAATAAAATAATAAATGCAATAATAAATATAATATATTAAATATATTATATACTTTTCTTTCGGGTCCAATATTTAATGAGCACACACACACTATATACATTATATATATTTAATATATATATATATATATATATATATATATATATATATATATATATAGAGCCCCTCGTGTATATATATATATATATATATATATATATATATATATATATATATATATATATATATATATATATATATATATATATATATAGTACAAGAAAGAAATTGGACGCGAATGAGCAATGAGACAAGAAACAGGAGTTTTTTTTAGAGGCAAGAGAAAGGGACATTAGAAGAAAACTAGAATCATAGAGAGCAGAGGGCGGCACAATGAAGGCGATCCTTTACCGAGAAGACAGAAATAACGCCAGGGAAAAAAAGTTTGAAATTCCTGGCCGTGACTCAAACCAGGGTCTGCTGATTGCCGGTCAGATGCTCTACCGCTAAGCTACCAGGCACAGTGACTCTACTTCGCCCAGAGCGTTACCCCATCAAACCCAGTATCTCTCTAAGCTAGGAACCTCCATGGAATTTTTATACCAAATCTTCTTACCCGCTCACAATTTAGAGGCTCATCCCCAAGTCACATACAAAGAAGAAAGAGCAAATGCAAGTTCTGCGGGTGATAACAACCACCAGAGGGCTTTCGCCATATTCATTTTCTGCCTTTCAAAACAATTTTGAAGACAGAAATAAAGGTGCAGAAACGTTGCATTGCAGACTATATTACAATATAGTACAGGAAAGAGAAATTGGACGCGAATGAGCAATGTTTTGAAAGGCAGAAAATAAATATGGCGAAAGCCCTGTGGTGGTTGTTATCACCCGCAGAACTTGCATTTGCTCTTTCTTCTATATATATATATATATATATATATATATATATATATATATATATTTCAAGTTTTCATCTTCAGGCTAGAATAAGTTTACAAAGTTAATACATATAACTGTGATAACTTGCTGCCCATACTTGGTATAGATATATCCATATGGATTTATCCTCAATATTAAATGCAGGCTTCACGGCCGAGCTCCATATGGATATATCACGAGAGGTAACACGTGAATAAGTATAAATGTTTGGTTATACCACATAGGGAAAAAGAAAGATAACGAAAAACAAGCTCCAATTATTATTTCTTTTTCCTACGTGGTATAACCAAACATATATTGTGTTTGTGAGAATGGGAGAATGCCCCCTACCCATGTTTTTTAGGGTCCCCATCTTCCCTGAGAGTTGATATCTCAATCTTTAACTCGCCCTAACTACACCACTTCGGGCAAGAATGCCCTCGTTAGTCTCTTATTAACCCTGCCTCATTTTCAGCCTCACACTTCAACATTAAAACTTTCTGCGCGTTCTTAAGAGAAGAAATTTCGAGGGGCTCTTCCAAGATCCGAGACCCTTATCTAGGTTTAGTTGCCTTTTAACGATAAGCACCCACCATATTTTACGTTTTCTGCCTCACGTACAAAGGGGAAGTGTTAAACCCATTAAAATAATCATTTATTTGCTTTTAGGTGGAGTTCGAACCCTCGCCCCTGCGTTTCTTTTGCCTTGTTTCTCATTTCGCTCGCGGTTTATTTATCCTCACTTTAATCCTTTTTGAGAAACAAATAAATATTTAGTTTTGGACTGTAACAGTGTAAGTACTATTCTGAAACCCCTGTATGTTCACTCCATTTTGCTAACTATTCTGAAACCCCTGTATGTTCACTCCATTTTGCTAACTACTCTGAAACCTCTGTATTTTCACTCCATCTTGCTAACTATTCTGAAACCCCTGTATTTTCACTCCATCTTGCTAACTATTCTGAAACCCCTGTATGTTCACTCCATTTTGCTAACTACTCTGAAACCTCTGTATTTTCACTCCATCTTGCTAACTATTCTGAAACCCCTGTATTTTCACTCCATCTTGCTAACTATTCTTAAACCCCTGTACTTTCACTCCATCTTTGCTAACTATTCTTAAACCCCTGTATTTTAATCCCATCCTGCTAACTATTCTGAAACCCCTGTATTTTAATCGCATCTTGCTAACTATTCTGAAACCCCTGTATTTTAATCGCATCTTGCTAACTATTCTGAAACCCCTGTATTTTAATCGCATCTTGCTAACTATTCTGAAACCCCTGTATTTTAATCCCATCTTGCTAACTATTCTGAAACCCCTGTATTTTCACTTCATCTTGCTAACTTCACCCTTCGTCATGTACACTGTATTTCTGATTACCCTCCTGGATTCCTTCTACGAATATGTATATTCCGTTAAACTCAGAACTCTAGTTGACATTCATTACTCTTTTAAATTGATTTTTCTTTTCTATCATTTCATTTTTATTCTATCTTCTTTTTATTTCCCCATTTTCCTCTATTATTTAGCCCTGACCTCTACCTACTAAGTGCTTTTCGTCGTCAGTTTTCTCCAGTCTCCTTTCACTGCAACAAATCAGTAATTTCCTTGGCCTTTCGTTGGCTGACGCCAGACAATTTTATCTTTGAGAGGGGGGAGGGGGGACCTTTCTCCTGGTGGAAACGGCTTCAAATCATGGTTCAATGGCTTAAACCTTTTTCTCACTTTTTTTTCCATTTTCTGGCTCCTTCATTCTTCTTTTTTCAATTTTCTAGCTCCTTGCGTCTTTTTTTTCTTGTTCTGGCTCCTTCATATTACCTTTTTTATTTTCTAGCTCCTTCATTCATTTTTTCATGTTCTTGTTCCATTCTTTCTTTTCTCTTTCTCCCTTTCCTTCATTTTTATGTTCTCACTTCATTCTATTTCTATTTTTCTTCCTTTCATTCTTTTTACATTAATTCCATTCCGTCTCTTTTAAATTTGCACTATTTTACCTGATCGATTCTTGATGTTCCCAAATGGCTGCTGTATTTAAGTGGGGGAGATGACATTTTTGTTTTTAAGTTTAGGAGATAACATTTCTGTTTTTAAGTGTCGATGAAATAGGAGATGAAATGGCTGTTTTTACGTTTAAGAGATAAAATTGCTGTTTTTAAGTGTCGATGAAATAGGAGATGAAATGGCTGTTTTTACGTGTCGATGAATATGGAGATGAAATGGCTGATTTTAAGTGTAGGAGATAAAATTGATGTTTTTAAGTGTCAATGAAATAGGAGATGAAACGGCTGTTTTTACGTTTAAGAAATAAAATTGCTGTTTTTAAGTGTCAATGAAATAGGAGATGAAATGGCTGTTTTTACGTGTCGATGAAATAGGAGATGAAATGGCTGTTTTTAAGTGTAGGAGATAAAATTGATGTTTTTAAGTGTCGATGAAATAGGAGATGAAATGGCTGTTTTTATGTTTAAGAGATAAAATTTCTGTTTTTAAGTGTCGATGAAATAGGAGATGAAATAGCTGTTTTTAAGTTTAAGAAATAAAATTGCTGTTTTTAAGTGTCGAAGAAATTGAAGATGAAATGGCTGTTTTTAAGTTTAGTAGATGAAATGGCTGTTTTTAAGTATCGATGAAATAGGAGATGAAATGGCTGTTTTTAAGTTTAGGAGATGAAATTGCTGCTTTTAAGTGTCGAGGAAATTGGAGATGAAATTGCTGTTTTTAAGTGTAAGAAATAAAACGGCTGTTTTTAAGTGTAGCAGGTAAAATGTCTCTTTTTATGTGTAGGAGATGAAAAGTTTGTTTTTAAGTGTAGGAGGTGAAATGGCTCTTTTTATGTATAGGAGATGAAATGCTATTTGTGTGTGTAAGAGTTGGGTAAAATTATTGAAAGGCAAAAATAACAATATTAGTGCCACTTCTACCAGCGCTATAGTACTCCTAGTAATCACACTTGCATTCATAGACGAACAATAGTAGCTCCAATACTAACATCGGTGGAACAAGAATCAATGCTACTACCAATATTACTAACACTAGTCCCACTACCACCAACATTATTACCTCTTTTTATACCTTTTTCATCACTTATACCAAAACTATGACAAACTAGTGCCAACAGAAGCTACAGTAATAGAAACCATCGAGGAAAACGCAAAGGAGTTGCGAATTCAGAGCGGTGCTACGGACGAATGGAGGCGCAGAGATGGACGCATTTTTCCGCCCCCATAAAAGGAAGGTTGAAAGCAGGGAGGCTCTTTTCGCATTTCCGAGTCAGTTGGTTATTAAATGGATTTCGTACGAACAAACTGACTCGAAAATACGGCATTTGAACTATTCTGTTCCTTAAACTGAAATCCTCCTTTATTCACTCGTGTTCCTGGAGGTTTATAGCATTCCTTACTGGCCCCAGCCTTTAGCGCTGATGAGGCTGCTATTGCTTCTATTTCCATTGTATCCTGCGTTTGATCTTTTGATGTCCACACGCAGACATCCAACATCTCACCTTCATTCCCACACACTTTTTTATCACACATACATCCAACTCTCCCTCTTACATGCATCCAACATCTTCACCCCGTACTCCCCATCCATCTAAAATCTTTACACACACCTCCACCTTACATTTAAAGTTACTCAAAATTGGAATCGGCTGCCCACCCACGTAGTAGATAGCACTTCGGTTAATATGTTCAAAAATCGTCTCGACGTGCATTTGAATAGTTTAAATATAACGTAGTTGAGCACTGTGAATTTGGACGTCCTTGCAGAGAGAGAGAGTTTGGAGCGGAGGTTTAAGGATATGAAATTATGATGACTAAAAATGATGCCGGCGATTCTCTGCATGTGTAGCTTAGATGTCCCATTTCTTTTCCGCCTATCCTATAAGTAGTCTCTATCCCTAAATTAGTTTTTCACCACTAGCAGTCGAGTGGCTGCGGAAGATGAGAAGAAAAACTTTCTATCTCCCCCGACCCCTAGTTTGATTAGTTAAAATTGCACGATAATGTACACATGTAGATAAGTGTGTACAGTAGATAGTATTAAAAAAAAAAAAAAAATAGCATGTTAGAGATACACTCGTAGATAAGGGTGTATCGTAGTTTTTGATTTAGTGTAGCGGACTAGCCTCGAGCGGACCTTAGGGTCTTTGCTGGTCCTAGATTCTGTAGTTCTGTAGTTCTCAAACACCTTCACATACATACTCAACATTCTCCCACACAAATACACCCGACAACCATCATTCCTCATAACAACTTCACACACACACACACATACTCAACACTCTTTCCCACACGTACTTCCGACAACCCCCCTCTTCCGGATACTTTCACACAAATATACTCTACACGCTCAGGCACATATATCTCCGACACACACCCCTCCCCCTCCTCAGAAGGCGCCGATGTACCTAGCGGTAGAGCGACAACAGCGGGCCGAAACTGAATGGCGAAGGAGCGCCTTCGATTTGCAGTGTGAACATCTCCGATCTCGGGAGCAGGTCTTGCTGAGCTCCCGCGACCCTCGGCGCCCACGAGATTCTCTATCGCCCACGGCTGAATTTAGCGGACGGAAATCTTCGCGTTCCGCTTGGTTAAAACAACCAGACCTCAATTTGGAATCTCTGATACGCTTGGGTGGGGTCATTTTAAGGTGGCCTTTCTTAAACAAATTCTTCTCTACAGGTAAAATAGTTTAGTATAAATTTTACTACCGATCTGCACTCATTTTTTAGGGCCCATCCCCCTCAGTGGGGACCTAAATTGCGTGATCAGAACGCCAGGCTGCAACAGCGTATAGCAACCAGTGGGCAAGCGACTCGAATGAAGAGTCCATACCGCGATTAACCACACTCGATGTGGTTTAGCTTCGGTAAATAGGGGGGGGGGGTCGCTCTTGGCTAGGGCGTAAGGAACCCACAAAGAAGAGATTCTACTATTGTCTGGGTGCAATTACGACCACATAAAGATCAGAATGACACTCGTCGGTGATCCCAAAGGTATCAGGGACTAGTTCATGTGGAGTGCGTGGGAGGAGTGGCTGGAGGGTATTGTTTTGGAGCACCAACCAGCGATCATGGAACCCTTCACGGCATCAGAGGGGTAGGAGGGGGGGGGGTGACAACCCGTTGCACGTCATGGTTATGTGGATATGAGTACCCCCATTGGTGGGGTTCCCTAACAGAAGAGGCACGAGATATATTGCGGTTGAAAGACGGGAAAGATGATAGTGGTGTTAAGATTGATTCTGTTGTGATGTGTGTAGGAGGTACCCCTGCGGGGGATAGGTTTAGCGCTTCAGCCCCATGGGAATGAAAGCCTGTCGCTCACATACGCTGAAGTTTTATGCCCGTGCTCGCTGGGATCGAAGCCGGTACCTCGAAGCTAGAAATCGAAGGAGATCCCCTTGGGGCAGTTATACCCCCCTATGCATTTTAAGTGTTATATCATCTCCCACGTTCCCTATTCCCGTTCGAAATTGCCATCCTAACTCTCCTCTTTAAGGGTATTTTTTTCCACACTAAAATTTCTTTTAAAAAATCGACAAATGTAAAATAGAATTGGCCAGACTTTTTTTCTGCTCGGTGTGATTTATAAAATGAGTCGGCAGCATATTAGAATTGTCTCACATTTTGGAGCGTCTTTCTTTTAGATCCGATTTTCCATTCCTGAATGAGTGGTGGTGCGGCTTTGTTGAGGAGGTTGGGCAAGTGCTCGAGAGTTGCATGCCATCCTAACCCTATTTCTAGGGTTATGTACCTTCTACACAATTCTAATTCCCCCAACTTCGCTGCTTGCTTTACGAACCTATCGTCACAAACTTCCTGAAAGATACCGTCTCCTGTCAAAAATTCCTTGAAGAGGCTGAACAATGGACTAAATAACAAATAAGAGGAGATATAATTAGAAGAAATCACCGCAATAATCAAGGAAATGGTTTAATAGGAGAATAGCTTCGGAAGCCAATGGACTTCCGAAATTCGCCTCCTATTAAACTGTTTTCAAGGACATTGCGGCGTTTCTTTCTGGTCAATAGTAGTCGCTCCTTAAGCAGCTCGTCTACAGGAGTCGGGAATAAGTCAAGCAGATGGAAATTTATGGGGTTCGGCTACTTTTTTCAGCCGTAAGGAAAGAATGGAACAAAAAAGCTTAATATAATCCGAAGAAGGAAATAAACCTATTTATATTAATGTTGCTTCTTTAAATAGTCTATGGATGTCCATGAGCTCGAAGGGCGCCATGTATAAACACTCTTATTATTATTTCAAGCCACTGGAATTTATCCTTCACTTACAAGGCTGTACACCAACCATCCATACCAGTTAGCATGCACCCATACCATACAAACTTATATAAAACCATGGAAGTTTTGTTAATAATCTTGACTAATAGAAATGAAATTCAGTATTTTAGTAACTTTCAAGCACATTCAACCTTTTGCAATCTCGTAATTATTTGACTACCTAACGGACTGACCAGGAACATATGCGCTGAAGTTTTATGTCCGCGCTCGCTGAGATATCCAGCAAAAATAAAGTATCGAATTGTTCTTTGGTCTAACGCACGCAATTCTCTATTTGAGCTATTTCATGACAACCCTGTATTAGCAGGTAAACAGTATTCATATTCATTCAATGATCGATAATAACACATCGAACGGCATGTTCTATAACCTCGGGGAATTCTCACCTTTGGAATAACCGGGCACAGGTGTCATATTACAGTGTATATATTGTTCGACGTGACTGCAATAATTCTTCATATTTCCAGGTCAACATTCGATTTTTTCCAAGGCTGATAATTCTCCAAATACTTGCGACCGGTGACCTTGTAACCAACTTAAGCGTGAATTTGAGGCTGAATTAGAAAATACTGGAATGTACGACCAACGCCTTAGCTCCAGGATTGTGCGTAGTGGTTCTCGTTTTATCTCTGCTCCGTTACCTTGTTACACATCTTCCCAGGATTTAAGTTGCCAAATTTGATAGGATTGATTGAATTTATTAAATTATTCGACATATGTACAATATATAATTATCTTGCATATATATATATACAGGGGTAGCCAAAAGTCACCCATAAAGACTTAATATTCAATTTTATTTATTAATTCCAGTTATTATTGTCTAATAATTGAATGCTCTGAATGGAAATCACCATTAATTTCAACATTTGTTTTTATTAGCGAAGTCTTATTATAAAATATTGTTATTTAAAATAACTACAAATATGGTAATGCACAAAGAGTCCGTCAAGAATGGATAAATGGTTAAGAAGGACTTTAATTTGAACAATTTGTATGATCTTGAATATGTAGATGCTTTTATAAAGTTCATTCAGTTTTTAAACATAAATAAATCTTGGAATTAAATCGTTTTTATTTACTGCCGGGGGACTTTTGGCCACCCTTGTATGTACTACTCAAAAGAAAAGTCCTTAACTTTTACCAATAAGTTTTGTGGGTAAAAAAAATAAAGCCACTTTAAAAGATTTTACATTTTGTAAATGTTTGACGCTTTGGACAACGAACAAAGAAAGGAAGAAATGATTTAGTCTTTTGAGGAACCAAGAATCAACTCGAAGGACTACTACACTTTAAGGCCAGGGAAGGAAGTAATTCTCTGAATATTAAAGCAGAGGTGTTAGAAAAGTTAACACAGGTATAACTGGCTTGTGGCAGCCAAGCGTCCCCAGCGACGTTGCGGTTTGAGCCTTCTATGTCAGCTCTTCTTATAATTTGCATCGCGGGCAAACATCTCATTCCCTTACTCAAAATTCCCCAGCTATTTTTCCGTCTTTCCTAAATTATCTATCATACTAAAAGGAGTGTACTAGATGCTTCTGACCTTAATAATTGTTTTATTAAGATCTTCATTAATCTAGACCGAATCTGTCACTTTTATTCTCTTAATTCGAGTTGGGGAGTTATGACGTATTCGATTATAGTTGTGATGTCACTTGTGAAACTCCTTCCCATTGGTTGAATCTTCCTTGACCCTGTGCCATTAGGATGCGGTTGCTTCATCACTGCATTGACGCTAAAGGTCACACGCACTAAAATTATTTACAAATGCAGGTGATAGAATAGTTACGTAAAAAGAATAAAAAGTAATTATCTTTACAAATAAAGTAATCGCTACATAATTCTCTCCACCAGACGGGCGGCAAATCAAACCAAAAAACGTAAATGCTTTTATTGTAGATCTGTAAATAAGAACTGGGGATAGATTGACTTTTCGGTGTTTCTATTTTACATGCTAATTAGTTTAGGCTAGAGTTAGGTTGGGCTTATTTAAGTATCGAACCATAGTCACTTAACCTAATCCTGACGTAAATAAACTAAGTGACATGTGTTTTACGTTAATTACTTTAAGCTAGAGTTAGGCTAAGTGATTTTGAGTGTTTCTATTTTACATGCTAATTAGTTTAGGCTAGAGTTAGGCTTGGCTTATTTAAGTATAGAAACAGTCAGCTAGCTTGACCCTGACCTAAACTAAGTAGCATGTAAAATACAAAGACAACACAAAGAAATCCACTAGACTCAATTCATCCAACTCGGAGTACTCGCGGCAGAGTACAGCTGTGCGCAATTAGGGCCTGTTAATCGGCATGGTTAGAGATGAAGGGAACGAATGAGAAGTAGTAAGACTGGGAGAAGAGCGATTTGGTAATGTAGGGTGGGGGAGTATAGCGTAGGGGTTGAAATTCCTCGGGGAGAAGTGGGGCGAGTGGAGCTGTCGCTTGAGCTCAATTTCCAAGGTAGGTGTAGTGCATTGCAATGAAACAATAATTCAAGTGGTTGACCGGATTGCAAAGCGCCACACAAAGAGAAGGCCTTGGCGACAAGGTTGCACAGCCCCTCCCTTCTCTCACGTTGCCTATTTGCACATCTCTATTTTTACTTTTCTTTCATCTGTTTCCCACCTCATTCTTTCTCCAATGAAGTTTGGTGAACTCGTTGGTTACACTAGTTTCTGTATTTTCCTAATTTACCACTCTATTGAGATGGTAGAACGAAGAGGGAGGGTCCTTTGTTACTCTCTTCGTCCCGTTGTGTCAGCGGATGTGGCGATTCCCTTCTCATGGCTGTTTTCCCCCAAATTGCGGGGGTTTTGACGGAAAATGCCAGCCAGCCACACCTGTAATTTACCGCGGTCGTGCCGGATCTAAATGAGTCTTCTTACTTTTCTGGCCCCGAGAAGGAAGATCCTGGTTAGAAAATATATAATCAGAAAATGTGTTCGTACTTTTGAGTCCACCGAGGGGTTCTTGGTGGTTTATTTTTTCCGGAACTTTCGTAAAATCTTCTGGCATCAGGAATTCTCGGCACTTATCTCAATTACGGGGTAATATAATGAATTAAAACGTCCCTAATTAACTGTGTCCAGAAGAGATTTATAAATTGAGTCACTCCTTGGGGAAAAGAGTGAGGGAGAAAGTGCTGAATAAAAACAATGTAATGGAAGTTTGACGGACAATGAACACGACAATGACAAACTCTATCAACTTACTGGAGTTTGAAGGATCTGCCTCTCGAGCAGAAATGTTCGTAGAAAGAGCATAGTTATTCCTAATTACGAACATGGGGCCTCTTATGAGCAGAAGAAAGGGGTGGAGATAAAATCCCCTGACATGTGCAATTTTAAAATGCACATAAGGTTATCAGCGGCTCATCCTGGAAGATGGAATCTTGGCGCAGTGCCAAACTGCTCTTGTCTCTCAGTGCCATCCGGGAGATGGAACTCCATACGTCAGCCCCTAGAGAGGGGAGGGTTGGCTGTTTGCTGAATACTTTTGAACTCATCTAAGCCAGTGCACTCATGGTTTGATAAAGTTGTCTAGTAGAATGTTAATCATATCTTCCCTAAAATGCATCTTCACTTTACTACCATTTCATTTTACTCATTGTTTCCTGTTCTTTTGGTTGGCAGATCCCCATCGGATTACTCAAATTCTTTGCCTCGTTTAACGATGAGGATCGTCAGAGCCTCATTTAATCTTAAATGTTGGGGTAGGACGACAGAAAGATTCGGTCCCCGCCCCTCCCTCCCCTTAGGTTATGTTTACAGTTATACAGTCATGACCAAATGTTTTTAGCAGATGCACATCGGTGGGTTCCTAAATGGACTCCAATTTAACTTGACCATTCGCATTTACCTGAGGCATTTTTACAGGACCATCGAAATGCCACCGATGATTCGTAGCTTCCTTTTTTTGCCAATTCTGCAAAACGACGAAAGTGAACATCTCGGCTTCGTTCTGGCTGGACTCAATATCGGGGGCAAATCCCTAGCGACGGATCTCCATTCTTAGATTAATAACGAAACTTTTAGAACCTTCTACAATATTCTGGAATATTTTTTCAGAAATATTTATACATGGATTCACAGAACTGCCATCATTTCAGCTCTAGCTGCCATAGTGAACACACCAGAAGAGAATGGCATCAAGAGGCTGCAATCATTCTGCAGATGCATTAAATCTGCGGACAGTTCATCAAAACAAGGGTAAAGATGAGAATGTATGAAGCTTATAAAGCATACTTTGGCATGCCAATTGGGGACCAAGATAAACCATGGGCACCTAATTATGCTGGTGAACACTGCAAGAAAATTTTAGAAGGTAAGAGAATCGTTGTTAAAAGTAAAATTTTAAATGTTACAAGTATTTAAGTTATTATGTTTGTTTTTAAGCCAAAAGAGTAATAAAGTATATTTTTAATTTTACAGGAAGGTATAGAGGGAAAGGAAGAGACATGAAGTTGGCCATTCCCAGGATTTGGTATGAACTCAAAGACCACTCAAGCAACTACTACTTCTGTATGGTGGATGCTCCAAAATGTCGAGGTGGCAAAAATGCACCTGCTATTTCCTATCCCGATATTCCATCTTCTATTGCACCAGTATCACACGGGGCTGATCATCCTGTACCTACTTCTTCTAAAGGAATAATTCACCCTCAGAAAAAAGCAACAATTCAGAAGTTTTAAAGAGCAGTGAAGATGTAGAGTACCATGTCAGAAATATGGCTGTTGAGAATAGGCCATACTATTCAAACCAAAGTGACCTCAATGAACTTGCCAGAGATCTTAGCTTGTCAAAGTCAAATGATGAGCTTTTGATTTCCAGGCTCAAAGAATGGGATTTGCTGAATGAAAATGTGCAAGTAACAAGCCAGAGGAAATGTCATAAACATTTTCTCAAGATTATTTCCTTATCAAGGAGGACTAAACTACTACAATGGTGTATCTGGTTTGTTTGGTGCAATTGTAATTACATGTAATCCAGATAAGTGGAAGCTCTTCATTGACAGCTCTTCAAGCAGCATTAAAACTGTACTTCTCAATTATTGGAATAAACATCCATCCCTTTCCTTGTCTTATTCAGCATATCTCAAGGAAGAATACAAGAGTAAAACTCCTGCTACAAGCTTTGAATTATATGGAGTATGGCTGGGAGGTGATTGAAGACTTTAATATGGTAGCATATTTGATGTGTATCCAAGGAGGTTTTACCAAATTTCTATGTCATCTCTGTCTTTGGGAAAGTAAGGATACCCCGGCACATTACCACTATAAGCACCGGCCACAAAAGACTGAGTCCTCTGTTGGAATGCATCGTGTCAAGCATAAGCAATTATTAGACCCTCAAAATGTGTTGTTCCCTCCAATGCATTTAAAACCAGGTCTCACGAAGCAGTTTGTTAGAGCTCTTAACAAAGAGGCTTCAGACTTCAAGTACCTTCAAAATATCTTTACCAAACTCTCTGAGGCAAAGGTGAAAGCTGGCGTCTTTGTTGGACAATAAATCAAGAAAAGCATAGACTGTTCAGAATTCCCTGAAAAGCTTACTACAAAGAAAAAGGAAGCCGGAAGAGTTTTGTTTCTTTGTCTAAGAGCTTTTCAGGCAAAAATGAGGCTGAGAATTATGTGGAACTGGTTGAGAACTTAGTGAAAAGCTATGGCTAAAATAATGTGCTCCATGATGTCCCTGAAGGTGCACATCCTTGATACCTATCTTGAAAAGTTAAGGGAGAATATGGGAGCATACTCATAGGAGCGATGGGAACGCTTCCTTCAAAATATACTGAACTTAGAACTTAAATACCAAGGATTCTACTTTGAAAACACGATAGGAGACTACATTTAGGGGGTTGTACGGGAAAGTGATTTAAATTAAAAACGGAAATCAAAGAAATCTGTTTATTTCTAACTTTTTAAAACTTTTTTTATATATCTCTTGTGGAAGTTTTAATAAAATTGTATAAATTTAACTATTTTTTAAGAAAAAATAGTCTTTCTTTTGTTTTCCAATAAAAGGAGTTGGAAAATTTTGCTTACTGGACAGAAACAAAAATTGTTACATAGTCTAATCTTCTAGAAAATGTCAAGACATGGAAAGTACCGAAATAAAAAAATCAGTTACAAGTGTGCGACTAGCTAGGAATCTTTAAATCTTCCTTTGTTTTTTCTACACCAATGATACTTCAATTGTCAAAAGAGAAGGGCATAAATTAAACCATAATCCGGGTAACTTGTAACTATGTTTGAAGATGTTTAGAACAGTTCTCTTTTGGGGGCCTCCCAAGTGACGAAAAAAATGAAACAAAAAAACAACAGTACACAACTTTCTTCATCTTGAGTATGAAAAAACAACAACAGTACACAACTTTCCTCTCATCTTGAGTATGAGAGGGGACCAGGTAGTAGCTGGAAGGCGGACATAAGAGAAAATGGCTTTGAGCCGAGCGACAAAGTATCGAATTTAGACGCGTTTTTCTAGACAATTTGCTCATCTTTCCTACACTGGAGGAGATTTGCTCTTCTTTCCTACAGTGGAGAGGTTTGCTCAAGATTTACTCTTCTTCCATACAGTCCTACATCGAAGTAGATTTACTCAAGATTTACTCATTTTTCCTACAGTGGAGGTGTTATCCAGATTTGCTCGTCTTTCATACAGAAGAGGAGATTTGCTCTTCTTTCCTACAGTGGAGGATATGCTCAAGATTTGCTCCTCTTTCGTACAGTGGATGGGATTTGCTTTTCTCTCCTATAGTGGAGAAGATTTGCTCTTCTTTCATTCAGTAGAGAAGAGTTGCTCAAGATTTGCTCCTCTTCCGTAGAATGGAAGAGATTTTGTCCCACTGCTCACACAGCGTTATACTCTCACGACGATATGAATTAAGAGGGAGTGATTTGATGGAATCCTAAAGATGAAACAGCAGTTTGATAAGAGTCCCCATTTGGACATCAGGAAATTAAGCCAAACAAGTAATGTTTGGTAAAGTTGTAATAGTAGAGGACTAAAATCACTGATCTTTTGGCGCATCGTCCCCATAAATCATCGATAATTCCACTCTTTTCCAATCTCACAACTCCACTAAGACTTCGGTGTTTGGCCTCGCTTCCATTTTAACTTTGGCATTTGTTACTTAAACAGGGGCATTTTTTTTTATCCTACTGTTTCTTCCGAGCAAACCCCACCGAATCACTTCCTCTTTATACACATGACAACACAGTGGTGAGAGTTAAAATTTGATGCTGAATTTTTGTGCCCCTCATAATGGGGTCATGTTCTTAATGGTGGGTGGTATTGTGCTTTGTACGTTTGAGGGTTACATGGTTTGTGCCTTCGGGAGCTCGATTTTGACATTTTGACGGGTAATGGCCGAGTGTGTGTGTGTGTGTGTGTGTGTAGGGGTTGGGGCCCCCAGGAAAAACAAGTCCTTTGTCCTGTCTCCGTCGAGGGACATTGCTGTCTCCCTTCATGATGGTTGCATTAGTTCCCGAGTACAAACACTCTACGGGGTGTACACATACGCTCAATCCCTGCCTCAGGGTTGCAGTCAATTATGGTCATAATTCGATGATAAAGGAGGAGAAATAAAGGAAATGCGCTCATGTGCGAGGGCATAGGAGAGGGAGGGGGGGGGGGTATTACATGTGTTAGGAATGAAGATGAAATAGGTAAAATTGTGAGGACGAACAAGACTATAGTGGAGAGTGAAAGAGGTATCTAAGTTTACAGTTTTAGTAATTAGGGTTCTGAGTTTGTACTTTGGAGTTTCTTTGTTTTATGTACGAACATTTTAATAGAATTCAGAGATACGTCTCCCTCTTTGAACAATTTAGAATGGATGATGGGCGCTTCTAATGTCCTTGCCATATTCGATCTCACCTCACGAGTCCAATCTATCGATTTATTCCTTACCCGTCCCGATAGAGTCCCAGACACGCTACCAAACATCCGTCGCTTACACCTTTACCACACTCCTCTACATCCTACCTCAGTCTGTTCTCCACTTACCCTAATCACTTCCCTAGCAGCGCCCCTCCCCCGAACTCCAGCCACCCCCGGCAGGGACGGCGCTGCCTAGCGGACTCATCCATTTCATTCATGACCGACTCGGGCTCAACCGAGAATACCGGGTCATCGGCCTTTGTAGGAACGTGCGACACTATACGCACACAATCACACGTACATAGCATCCATAAGAGACACCATATATATGTATATAAATTCAATTTGACCTTATATTGTTTTATATTGGTGAAAGACAAGATAACGAATTTTAGGCATTTATTGGGAATAAAACTGCGATTTTCAAGTTAACTTTTCTATTTCATTTGTTTCGGAGGAGAATTTAAATAGTCCCATTTTTCACAATTAATCTTAAAAGACATCCCTAATGACTTGGTATTTTCATACCCTGATAAATGATATGATTTTATTTCTTATATTTTCATGTTTTTGATTCGGTGTCTGTTCTTAGTAGACGACTGAAGATAGTATGATAGACTCCATCCTGAAACTGGTCTTGTGATTACGGTTCTATACAGCGGTTTTATTATCGTTTAATATATTCCTTATTAAATAAAAGGAAGCGGTATATATATATATATATATATATATATATATATATATATATATATATATATATATATATAAATAAAGTAAATTAATGTATATGGGCAGAAAGTTTATTAAGACGGGACTAGTCTAGTCTTAATTAACTTTCTGCTTTTATACAGTGGTTTACTTTATACATAAATTTACCCTTTATTGAATAAAGAGTATAAGTTAGGACAATATTATTGGTGAGTCTGTTGTTGATGGGGGAAGGGGGGTCAGTGATGATGTGAAACAACTCTTCTTTGTAGCAAAGCGATTGATGGGTGGAGAGGGAAGAGGGATGCTAGGAAGAGATCGTTACGAGGAAACCATCGGTCCTCATAGGCAGAGTTGACCAGAGAACATTGAGGATTTTTCATCGGGGTGAGGCAGACACGGTTGAAACTCGCCTTCTTTCGTGTTGAAGTATAAACAATCAAATTTTATTGTTCGAATGCGACCTTTCCCACACTTTGTATTCGCCGACACCCTTAAATAGTACAATGGAAATTGACTCTATATCTTTATTGTCCATTTGACCTCATTCATCTTTTTCTCGCTCAAATACTCATTCACAGAATCAAACCCGCTTTTTAAGCGATCATATAACCCGTCTCTCAACCTGACCCTCAATATCGTATATTCTCTTCACAGACCATTTACACTTATCTTATTTACATACTCACATCACCCTTTAACACTCAGTCACAACCTCGTTCATACATTCATTCCATGTTTCCTTATTTCTACCTACCTTCGTAACCCAAGCATACCTCTCATGTCGTCCATTTTTAATTTCTAATTCTCGTCTTCTTCTTCCATTATCCTGTGTTTCGAGGATATACACGCCACACACTTTGGATTATTGCACATATTGCCACTAAGTGCTACCTAGTTTCACCTCGATCGTCCCGGATTTAAATAAATCTCTTGAGTGCATCCGTTAATTACGTGAATTTGCTCCCACTTAAGAAAAAAAGAAAACCCGTAATTATTTCGGGTGTAAGAAGAGCAATCGTTCTTTTCATTTCTTTTATAAAGGTTGATCTTTTTTATGCTGTATAAAATACTACATTTTATACGCTCGAGTGAATGAGCCCTAAATCCTACAGAAGGGAATTTGCGTGAGAAGGAGTGAAGTCGTGCATAAGAGCTATTAAAGTATAGTAACTATGATTTGATTTTTCCATCCCAACAATGAGTAAATAAATAGATAACTTTCTCATTTGGATCCTGGTTGCTTTGCAAAGCACTAAGTAAGCACTAATTCATAAATGAATGGTTTCCCTAAAATAGGACAGTCAGGAACATAAGAACATAAGAAAAGAAGGAGACTGCAAAAGACCATTCATGTCCTACACTTGGCAGCTCCTGTTCCAGTCAACACACAAAAGATTTCTTACCAGAGAAAAGTCATCAACATTGTCACCCTTTACAGGAGTTCGTCAGATCTAATCTACAATATACATAAAATGCATCCAGAGGATTATGTCCATTCATGCAACCGCAAAATATAATCTCCCCACTCCTTAGAAAAATATATACATATGTACATAAAAAAAAGTCAGTCCCATCTAGCAGCTTCATCCATATATTTATCTAATCTATTCTTAAAACTACCCAGAGAGGAGGCTTCTATCACATGTCTAGTGAGCCTATTCCATTCATCTACCACACGATTTTTAAACCAATTCCTCCCAATCTCCTTCCTAAACCTATACTTATCAAGCTTAAACCCATTGCTACGTGTCTTGTCATGTTCACTAAGTATAAGAACCTTACCCAGATCTCCTTTATTATATCCTTTTACCCATTTGAAGACTTCAATCAATTCTCCTCTGACTCTTCTCCTTTCCAATGTATGTAGATTTAGTTTTATGAGCCTTTCAACATAAGGTAAAGTTCCTTAGCCCACTAATCATCTTTGTCATCCTTCTCTGCACAGACTCAAGCAAATCAATATCCTTCCTATAATATGGTGACCAAAATTGTACTGCATAGTCTAGATAAGGCCTAACTAGCGCCAGATACAGTTTTAGAATGACTTCAGCACTCTTATTGCTTACACTCCTCCTAATGAATCCCAATATCCTATTAGCTTTATTCTTAGCATTTAGGCATTGCAATACAACAGCATCAGAATCAGCCCTAATGGCCCTACCTAGCTTAGTATCATGAGCAAATTTACTCAGGTCACTACTTATACCTATGTCAAGATAATTAATATAAATTAAGAATAGCAAGGGACCCAAAACAGATCCTTGCGGAACTCCACTGCTAACACACCCCCACTCAGATTTAACTCCATCTATACTAACTCTTTGCTGTCTGTCACCAAGCCATGACTGAATCCACCTAAATATACTGCCATCGATCCTGTGTGCTTTAACTTTGCTCAGAAGCCGTAAGTGTGGCACTCGATCAAAAGCCTTACTAAAGTCCAAGTATAAAATATCATAGTTTTCATCATTATCTGCTGCTTCATACACCTTACTATAAAAAGACAGCAAATTAGTCAGACAGTTACTGGGTATAATTATGATTTGTTTTGTTTTAGTTATTGGTCAAATAGAGTGGTTAAATTTGGTAAATAGTAATTGTAAGGAAAGTACATACGCAGTTTGTATATCGATAAAACTGCTAAGAAATGCTACTTTTGGGCAGCGGCTTAAAGTTTATAAACTAAGGTTTCTTACTTGACGTGAAGATCAGTTCAGCTCTGCTTTTGGCGAAGGCCAGGCTGATACCAGGTTAATATGTTGTTGGTTTCCATGAGCCGTTTCCATTTTTCATTCACTATTTTTTTCCAATAATTTGCTAAGGCAACTATTGAGTGTAATTGGGCATAGTTTACGGGAAGAACGTGCCTTTGAATCGCTTTGGAAAGGGAAGCAAAATAGTGGTTCTTCAATCAGAGAGTTAGTCTCCAAAGATCCAGATCATATTGGAAATGTCCAGTAAAAGTGGTTCCGTGAGAAGATGAAGTGTGTGTATAAAGGAATAGTGGTTTTCTTCTGGTCTAGGTGCAGTTGAACTGCATTTTAAGATAGTTGATGCAGTTCACTTATGATAAACAAATAAATGATTGTAATGGTAGGCCATGAAGGTGGGAAAATCAAGGGAGTGATGTTTTCTCAGTAACTTTAGCTGTTGGGAGTCAGCTAGGTTTCTCCTGATGATGCTAGTTTCTGCGGAAAAGGAGGCAAGCATGTTAGAAATCAACCTCAACTTGGTCAGTGACTATTGATCCGTCTACTTTCAAGCATGGTGAAGAATGGCTGGTATATTTGCCCTGAATTTTGTTAACCCGTTTCCAACGTAGGTATATGGGGTAAATTTTCTGGATGGGTATTTTTTCCACGACTTAAGACAGTCTCGGCGTAAGTTTCTCTGCCGAATGGCTTTAGTTCTGTTTCGGTCAATGTGTCTTCTGTGAGTGAGATTCATACAGAATCGTTTGTGTTCCGTTTTAACTGTAAACTGCTAATACATAGTCACTGTTCCGTCATGGAACACATTTCTTCGTTGAACCGTGGTTAGATTTTGGAATTAAGAATGCTGCTGCTGTTTGTAGTACACTTGTAAAAAAAATGAGTTGCAGAATCTACACCTTGGAAGGTGCTTATAGCCCTCACAGTACATATAAGATGCCCTGTGAAAAATATTCCATTTGTCTCATTTAATGTTCCAGCGAGTTGGATTTAATAGAGAGAGGTCCTGTGCTACTTTATGTACCTAAATAGAAAAATGGTAACTACCTTCAAAATCTTCTACGTCTGCTTGGAGAGTTTTACGCAGAGGAATTGGTTGTGCGAAGCATCATTTATCAGCAATGGTGTTCCCCCATGTGCAATTTCACCGGGCGGGGGAGTTAAAGACAAATGATCTGATTGAGGGAAATGGTCGCTCTCCATCCAGGTTTATTACCCTGTGGGTACATCAAATTGCACAACTTTTTAATTAGCAGGGTTAGTTCTTCCCCCTTGGCTAGAACATCGTGGTAGTTCCACTGGATGAAGCTCGTTGTTTAAACCGTCGCGTCACGACGGTAGAAATAGGTAATTGACGAGCTGATCCTTTCTTTTTGGACGGATCCGTTGGTGTTTGCGTTTTGGCAAATTACTAATGACCTTAGGGCTAAGATCCATTAACATGAGATCTGAAGATGACTTAAGTAGGGGTGTGGGCAATTTTTAAAATGCTGATGATAAATCGTATCCCTTTTCAGTTGTTGCTTGCATCTTGGCTTAGAGCATCGGTCGTAGCATCTGCTTAATATTTGGTTCTATGAGTAAGAACGAGAGGAGAGAGGAAATTTTTTGATGGATGTTCAGATTATGTTTGCTTTGATCCTTCCGAGAGGATGTCGGAGAATCGGTTAGGACATGATAGATTTAGTATCTTACTTTGAATGCGTGCTAATAGTGCAGTTACGTGCCATTTGTATTAGGTCAGCTTTTTTATATAACTTTTCTGGATTTCCTTACCTTTGTGGTCATATTAGCGGAACGTGGTTGATTTTTCTCGTTCTATTCTATTAGAATTTTTGAGATCGACGCCTGGGTGTTAGGTTAGTTCAAATTTGGAGGTGAACGGTAAGGTGGTGATTGTGGTGTTGGCGTTGGTGGTAGAGAAGTTGGGACAGGCTGTAACTCTACAGATGCCTGCATCTTACTGAAGTCTGATGTATTCATGGTGGGTTTGGGTGAACTGTTGAGAATAGAGACATTTAAAAAAACTAATATCTGTTTCTGAATCAGTCTCGTTGCAGTTAGAGAGGTCTTCATATTGAATAGAATGTTTGTTTTCAGGCGAATTTGAATGTTGCGATCCCTTTTTCTTGCGCCGTAGTGTCACTATCCTTTCGTATGTCTGAGGTGCTGGATGGGGATTCTCCATGTGAATAATTCAAAGTACGCTTTAATATCGTCTAAGGCTCCTGTTGTATCGATATGATGCTTCGTCCTTCCTTTGGAAACAAAGGGACGACTGAAGGTGGTGTCTAGCGATTGATGTTGCTGCAATAGATGGTGCTGAGGTGATAGACACTCTATTGACATTCTGATCTGTTACTAGAAAGTGCGGCTTTTGGAGAGAGTCTTTCATGCTGTCTCGAACACATGTCTGGGTTGAGCAAAGAGGTTAGTTATCGCCAGGCTGAAAACATCTGAGAAGCTGACCTCATTCGATATAAATTGCTGGTGATCCTAGCGACGGGTTTCTTGAGTCTCAAGTTTGAACTTATTTTGCACTAATAACACCTATTTTTCAAAGATCTAAAGAGGAAAGAGGCGATGTGTGCTTCTCTACAGTTAATGTAGTTCTTTAGTTCTTTAGAAATTCACAGCCTGGGCTATGGTTGAGTTTTACACAATCTACATATATGAGAGGCTGACTACATCTTTTACTTACATATCCATACATGTTGAAGTTGAAACATCGTCGAAGTTTATTTATATGTTAGCAAACAGGAATACGAAGATAGGTTGCCTTCACATAAAAGAGAAGTACTTGGCGCTCAAAGGTGTGTAGCAGTGTTTGAGAATTCATCATAACACAATTTCTTATTCTCGTTACTCTGAATGTCTGTTATTATTTGTCCAGCTAGCTATGTAGCTTTGTCAGATCGTAATTTATAAGTCCATTACAAAGAATCACTTCCTTAATAAGTTGAAAGTTGGGTTGGGATTTATCTAACTTGATAAACCAGGTCCTGTTAATTACGGGAAGTTACCTGCACAACTATGGTTCCATAGTTATGGGGCCACAGACGCTTTGGCTCACCACAACGTGACTCAGAATTGTCACTAACATCGAACACAGCAACCTTCGATATGGGAGTGCCAGCACCCTCTCCTAACCTTCCTCCTTCCATTTCCCTCGCTTCCTCCCTCTTTCTCTCCCCTCTTACTCTCTCTCTTTTCTGTTCGAATTTTCTATCCATGTCTCCATAATTGCGCTATACAAAGTCTTCGATCGCAACTAAGCCCTTCGATTCATCGATCTTGTTTCTCAAGCTTTTACGATGTGAGCGGGAAACTTTCGGCTAGCAGTTTCCCGACTAAGGAGATTACCGCTTTCTTGGCGAGGTAAAAAGCTTTAATACGCCCAACTTAATTAATTGCACCTGTGAGGCGGCTGACGGATATTCAAATTCTTTCTTCTTTTTTTTCTCTTTGGATTCATAGATTACTCCACGTGGAGTTATACTTAGGAGACAGAGAGAGAGAGAGAGAGAGAGAGAGAGAGAGAGAGAGAGAGAGAGAGAGAGAGAGAGAGAGAGAGAGAGAGAGAGAGAGAGAGAGAGAAAAAAAAAAGAGAGACAGAGAGAGAGATAGAGGGAAGGAATACAAAAAAACAAATGAAGAGGGTATTCTTCTTGGCGTCCCTATTCCCTTACATGCCTACCTTCCAAAGATGGCGTTTTTCCCGACATGAAGCGGAAGGAAAAAGGGCCTCTTGATCAAAACCCATCGGTATTAAAATTTCAGCCGACACTGCGGCCGTCAAGGTACAAGATTTGCTCCGTTTGATCCCAGATGACAGATAAAACACACATACATTTAGGTTAATGGGTAATTAATTACAGAATTAAAATATATATAGTTTCATGTAAAAGCAATACCACAATTTAGAATAAGGAATCAATCAAGCGGAGGAACAATCAAGGAAATAAAAAAAAATCAATCATTAAACAACACGTATATACAAGCAATACACTAAAATACAGGCGTACGCACAAACACCTAAAAATAATTTTTACATGGGAGAGCAACGAACTCGAATATATACATGAACTTATAGGATGTATGGAGTTCTACCTTGAGGGAGGAGAGTCATCTACTGGATTCCTACTAAGACTGTCTGCTACACAGTTTTCACTACCTTTTAAATACAAAATTCAGAATTGATATTCCATCAATAGCAGAATAGCAGACTCCAGCGCATAAGCCCTCCGTTTTGGCTTTTACAATTTCTAAAGTACACCAGAGGACGGTGATCCATTTCGATCACGAACTCCTGACCTATCAGATACATTCTAAACTTCCGGACACCAAAAACTATTTCTAGAGCCTCAAGTTCTATTACTGCATAGTTTCTTTCGCGCGGCAACAGATTCCCGCTTGCATAAGTGATAGGATAGCTATTCCCATCTTTTTTGTACTGCAGCAACACGCAACCGATGTCATCGTTGCTGGCATCCGTACGGGTTCCAAACAATTTGTTCGGGTTCAGGAGCCGCAATATGGGGACAGATATTAGCCTATCCTTCATCTGCTGGAAGTGGGAAATTGCCTTGGGGCTACAAACGAGGGAATAGGGGGAGTTTTTATTAAAGAGGAAGTTCAGGGGGGACGCTAAGGCGGCAAAGTTGGGAACGAAGCGACGGTAGAAGGAGGTTTAACCCAAGAAGGAAGATAACTGCTTCTTAGTACGGGGGAGGGACATATCTGAAATGTCCCTGACCTTTCCTTGCTGGAGGGTTATTTGTTTTTCCCCAATGTGAAATCCAAGGTACTTGATAGTGTCTTAAGCAAAATGACACTTGGAAGAACCCATGGTTAGACCATGCTCTCGGAGCCTATTACAGAGGGAACGAAGGGAGATTAGATGTTTATCCCATGTGCGTGTAGCTACGTACACATTATCAAAATAGAATGACACATTGTTCAGACTATCTAAGATGCGGGGCATCATTATGTCGTAATTACTACAAGCAGTAACTAAACAGAATGGGAGGCACTTAAATTGCATAAGCCCCTTTTCTGTAGGGAAGGCAATGTATTCCCGAACACTATCTTTGAGGGGAATTTGATAGTACGCCTTGCATAACTCTATCTCAGAAATAAATTTGGCGTTCTTGTAGAAATGTAGGCTCTGGTCAATAAACAGGATCGGTTCGGCATCGAAAACCGTCACAGCGTTAAGTTTTCGAAAGTTCACACACATTCGAAAGGACTGTTCCGGCTTCCGAACAACAACAATGGGGAAACAATAATCTGACGAGGAAGGTTCGATTATTTCTAATTTTAGTAAATTTTAGACCTCCGCATTGAAGGCTGATCGCAAATAAATGGGCAAAGGGTACGGCTTGGATCGGATAGGTTCTTGCGTGGTCAATACTATGTCATGCTTGAATTGGTTCGAACAACCAGGCTTCTCGGAAATGACGTCCGGGTAAGCCTTTAACAACCGGGATAACTGGGCTTTCTGAGCGAGTTCCAGGTGGGAATTTAGATCGATCTCCTAGGTGGAGTCTTTATATGTTCCGGGGAGCAACGGGGAAGGGTAGTCATTGTCAGCTTCTACGCAAACTGTCTGGACTAGGTTAAGAGGTTCGGGTGGATAAGAGGCTTCCATCACGTCCTCTTCGTCCAAGGCAACAATATTGTTGTTGCAGGCGTGGCGGTTGTTACGTTTGAGCATGTTGACATGAAACAATTTGTTACCGGAGGGCGTTTGTATGAGGTAGTCCACGGGGCCACGGGCTTCGAAGACTGAAAGGGGGCCTTTCCATTAGGAAAGAAGCTTATTTGTCTCCGTGGGCAGGAGAAGCAAGACCTCGTCACCAGGCTTGAACCGTCTTTCTTTTGACTTAATGTGAAAATAGGTCCTGTCATAAGAGTGGGGAATACATAGCGAGCATGTTGGGAGGTAGTTAGGAACGGAGGTGGCACGGAACAAAATTTTACCCTCAACGGGGTAGGAGCCCTCATTGTGACCACAAACGGATTCGCGCTAGTTGGTCCTCGACTTTTCCCACAATGGCTGTAGGGAAGGACACTCATTCTGAGCCTTTACAAAAGACTCGTTGTTTAGTCTCGTACTCGGGGGGGGGGGTCTAAAGTCACGGGGCGGTGCCTCGTTCTTTATAACTCGGGCCCTCGTGATGGCGGGCTGACCAACGGGACTATGTGAGAGCTGCGGGCTCTAGCCGACTAATATAGCGTACAATTTAATAGGGGTTGCTACGACGTCAGTCCAACCGGCGAAATATTGGCATTCGATGAAATAACGGACCACAGGGAAGCGGTTGGCTCGTCCCAGGTAGTCCTGGACTAGTGCAAATTTATCGTGGTTAGGGCTCACTGGGGGCAGCAACTTTTCCGATACCACGATGCACGTGCATCCCGTATCTTGGACCAGGGTTGAAACCTGGCAACTATTAACCGATCCGGTTTCAAATTCGAGCCCACCGGGGGAGCCCTCGTTAAATAAAAAATAATTTGAGGTCCCGGGGGGCTATTCGCTGGTGGGGAAGCAGGCGTTTCCGGGCGAGCAGACGGAGGAGAATGTGAGGCGCTTACTTGGTGGACTTGGTGGTTGGGGTCAGAACGGAATTGAGAATTTGGGGGATAGTTCGTCCTTACATGCCCGGGGGTTTCGCAAGAAAAACAGAGGATGGGTCGTCTGGGGTAATCCGAAGCAGGGGTATTAAAGAAGGGTGGCTTAACATTTGAAGGGACCTAGGACCTTTACGAATTTGGGAGCGTTCTCCGGGTGGAATTTAGGGAAGTGGCCTTTACTCTTGGGGGAGGGAAGATGACTCTTCTTGAGATCTTTGGGGTAGAGATTATGATTGGCCGCGTGCAAATCCGCTTGTTCGATGCATTCTTTGAAGGAAGCAACTCTTCGGTCCTTCACGAATGCACGGATTTCAGAGGGCAGCGTAGCCATCAATTGATCCCGCAAAATGAAGTCAGACAGAGACTCATAGTCGCCGTTTACCTGGGCGGAGTCCAACCAAAACTTCAGACTTCTGCTGAGGGTGAATCCGAACTGGCGGTAAGTCTGGCCTGGTTGCAACCTTGCCTGACGAAACTTTGCCCTGTAGAGGTCCGGATTCATGTTGATCGCAGCCAAGAGTTCGGACTTAGGGTCGAATAGTCGTGGGTAGCCTCAGCGCGTACCGAAATAAAAATATCTCGCAGCTGCGTATTGAGGAGAGTCAAAAGTCGGGTGACTCCATCAGTTTGGATATCCAGGTGATTTACCTCAAAAATCTTTTCGAAATGAGTAAGGTAAGCCCTGAAATCATCACCGTCCTTAAATGCTAGGAGCTTTAAGGCGGGGATTTTGGGGGCTTCATCCCTGGAACTAACTGAGAGAGTTTCTACGTTATTCCTATTTAACTCCCTTTCATGGTGCCTCACCCTTTCTCTTTCTTCAGCTTCTCTTCTTTCCTCAGCTTCTCTTTTTCTCTTCTCAGCTTCTCTTCTTCTCTCCTCAGCTTCAGCTTCTCTTCTTCTCTCCTCAGCTTCTCTTAGTTCTTTCTTCTCTGCTCTTTCGTTTCTCTCCTCATCCTGAATATAGGCGATTAGCTCATTACCGGAGAGACCGAGCATCTCACCCTGTTGCCTAAATCTCTCGAAGGACGTCATCTTGTTTACTTACGTGAGCCTTAGCCACTCGACGCGTTCAAGAATCTTACAGGAAAGAAAATAGGGCTCTTGCAATAGTTCCTCCAAATTCTAAATAAATCGTAATTCTTGTGACCACACACACGGACAAAAGCAATAATTATGATAAATATACTAATTCCTATATGAGTACCTGATAGAAGACCTCTTAATCCGGCACGGGGATTACAAGGAGGGGAGTTTGAAAGATTTTCTCTCAAAACACACACAAATAAATGGCTTGTTACTAAATATGGCCTCACGGGAACAACAAAAAGACTTTTACTCAAATTAAAATAAAAAAATGAGAAAAAAAATTCCGAATTTTGAATAAACTTGACCCAATTTGGTAAATTTTATATTAATTCAACTGAGAGACTTGAAAACGAAAGGGGTCCTTAATTAACCCAATAAACCTAACACTAGAATTTATTATATATATATATATATATATATATATATATATATATATATATATATATATATATATATATATATATATATGTCGAGTGATAGGTCACCTCGCCAGATAATAGTCTATATATACATATATGTATCTATTGGTTTGGAGGAAAGAGATAAAAGCCACGGGAATATGTATATATATGTACACTTATATATATCCTCTAATGTACGTACGTGTCCTTCACTACGTACAAGTACGTTCACTTCGTATGAGTAATCCGTTGATTACGAGGTATAAGAGTGTGATTTACTACAGGGGCCGATAGCGTTTAATGAGTTTACCAAGTTGCAGTTCAAGGATATATTTAAAGATTGAAAACCAAAAATATATTATCAATAAGTCACTAGTTAACATATATATATATATATATATATATATATATATATATATATATATATATATATATATATATATATACGTACGGGAAATATAGGTAATGTAAATAAGGACAATTCTGACAGAATATAGATTAATTGGCAATCGGATAATCTTAATTACTCGTTAATCAGCTTTTAAATGAAATACTATAAATCGGTTATACAGAGTGAATATTTATATGACGGAAAGCGGTCGATTAACGGGGGATACAAGCAAGGGTCCTTTTACCTTAAAAGGGTCACCTCGAGGAAGGGGAATCTTTTAGCGAGTCGGCATGGGGAAATGGAGACGGACAATTAAGGTGACTTTCGGCCGAATATTCTAACGGTGACGAGGATGAAGTGTAGGGTGGGGTGGGGGGACCAGAAGACGAGTTCACGATCCTCCTTGAAGACGAACGATGGTACCTCTGTTCCAAAAAAGTGCAACCTCCAAAAATCGAGACTCTGACGCGGCTCGGCGCGAAGTCTCACACGGGAAACTGGAGATCCTTGAAGGGGGGTTCCAGATGAGACGAGAGGAATCCCGGCCAATCTTTCGGGGACGAAACGATGCGAGGCTTGCTCTGAACAGAGTAAGCTTTCACAAAAGAGAGGGATCTGCCTAGTGAGATCCAACCTCGATTGTATAAGCGAATACCAGGGACTTGGGGAAACAGACACACGATCTGAACCAAAGGGGACGTTTTCTTAAACTCAATCTGCCGATATTCGAAAACCCAGGGTATTTACATGACGGCTATTTTTTTCGGTTTCTCCTCGTTGGCAGACTGGGACGACTGGCTGACCACTTCCGGAGGCCAAATGGATTAGCGTTTGTAGCCTGATCCAAGTTTTAATAGCCTTTACGATGTGGGCGGGAAACTTTCGGCTAGCAGTTTCCCTACTACGGAGATTAGCGCTTTCTCGGCGAGGTAAAAGCTTTTAATACACCCAACTTAACTAACTGCACCTGTGAGGTGGCTGACGGATATTCAAATTCTTTCTTCTTTTTTTTTCTCATTGGATTCATAAATTTCTCCACGTGTAGTTATACTTAGGAGACAGAGAGAGAGAGAGAAGGAATTCAAGAAACAAATGAAGTGGGTAATTCTTCTTGACGTGCCTTTCCCTTACAATATATATATATATATATATATATATATATATATATATATATATATATATATATATATATATATATATATATATATATATATATATAATCTTGACACGAATTTGTGTAACATTTAAAAAGTTGCTAATGACACGAAACTATGTACTAACGAAGAATAGCATTAGTCAATGTGACCAATTTCAAAGAGACTTAGGGTAATCAACTGGTCGAAAAGATGGCAGATACAATTTAATTTGAGCAAATGTAAGGTAATGCAGATAGGTAACGATAATCTCCGAAGAGATTACAAAATGAGTGGTCAAATTTTAAACACAGTCGACATGGAAAATGATTTAGGTTTCTTAATCCAAAATTTCTAAACAATGTACTGTAGCGCCATAAAAGTCAAATAGGGTTCTAAGATACATTGTATAAAGTGCTTGTAAGATCTCCTTTGGAGTAAGAGTACAATTATGGTCTTTATACATGCACAAATGACATTGTAATATTGGAACGCGTCCAAATTTATTCCTGAACTTAGAAATGGATTGCACGAAGTAAGACAGGAATCTAAATTAACTTTCATTCGGAGATTGGCATCTGCACGGTGAACCTAGTGAAGTCTTTAAAAATAGTAAACATGTTTACTAATATAAACTAGAGAACACTCTGAAGTCGAGTACATCCAGTAAAGTCAAGCTTAGTCACCTTTCACAACACGCACTGGAAAACGGTATGGTATTTTTCCTCCCACACATACAAGCTAAATAATAATTGCAGATTGCTAAGAAAGTTGGAATTTTATTGAGTGCAATCAACTGGTCGCACGGGTGGTTGCAGATTCAGATGACCGTGTTACCAATACCAGTCGCTTCTAACTTCCTCATATGTTTCGTTGGCGTGACATGGGTTCATTTTAATCAGTAAATTTATGGGTAAATTCCAACAGATTCAACATCGGCGAATCCTAAGCCAAGAGAGAAGAGCTTTCATCGTCTGTTTACTTATGCGTGTGGATGTCGGTTTAGGAAGGAAGTGGACAAAATTTCCTAAACACGAGTAGTACTTTGCTCTGTAAATAAGAGGGGTGAGGCTGTCTAAATTCCGTGCGGTGGACAACCACAACTTACCTGTTCTTATCTTCAATGGGAATACCCCCCCCCCCCTTGCCCCTAGTAATCATTCTTGCCGTTCGCACTCGAGGAATCGTGGAATTTCATACGTCGTTCCTCGGTTCAATGTTCCGTGGCGTCACAACTTTTATGAGGACTTAATAACTGGCTTTGCTCTCTCGCCTTCGTCCTCTCTCTTGTTTTTCTCACGGAGAGACCTCCTCTAATCAGTTTTGCTTCTGTATCTCCGCTCACACACCCAATCAAACAGACATAACACGCACGCACACCCGTAAAATTCCGGTGGATAAGTGAACGCCCAGCTCAACGTTGTAGAAAAAGCGAGCTTGGCTTTTCCTAATTATCGTGCGTGTTTGTGTACGTTTCAACATATAGGTTTACCTCGCCCCTGTGTAAACGCTTGTAAATGTGAATGTGAAAGAAAGAGAGAGATGAAGCAGTGCTGTCCTCAGTCCTGCTGCTTTGGTTGAGTTGTTATTGTCGTGGTTTTTCGTGGAGGGACAAAGTCCCTGACAAAAGCCGACTCAACCATTGTTGGGTGGGAAATCGAACTCACCAAGTGTGGTTGGTTTCAGCCTTTCTCACCTGGGACTTAATTTACGGTACTTCATTTACAGGATTCTAAAGGTCCAAGATTCATTTTGATTGCCTTCGTCTGCTTTCACAGGCAATTGTTTATAAGTGTACTTTTACGACATATTCTTGGTATATTTTTAATCTGCATTTATGGAAAATAATTTGCTCATTTAGAGAGCTGCATTAAAGGGAGCCATTTAATAGAATGTATTTACTAGGCTAAATTTACAGGACTCCGTTAGAAGCCCGTATGTATTTATAGGTAACCTCGTTGCTGTACTCTAAATTACAGATTACAGGACTCTATTCATGAAAAAGATGGTGCTGAATGCTTGTTCTTGTGCTGGCATTCATAGAAAGGATGGTGTTTTTCTGGCACTGATGCTAGAAATTAATGAAGATATTGATGGTGACTGCTAGCTAGGCCCGGTGCTAGAAATTAATGGAAATTTAATGGTGAATGCTGGCACTGATGCTAGAAATTAATGAAGATATTGATCGTGATGCTAGCTAGGCCCGGTGCTAGAAATTAATGGAAATTTAATGGTGAATGCTGGCACTGATGCTAGAAATTAATGAAGATATTGATCGTGACTGCTAGCTAGGCCCGGTGCTAGAAATTAATGGAAATTTAATGGTGAATGCTGGCACTGGTGCTAGAATTTTTTGACTGGTGGTGGCATTGATGAATAAGATGGTGCTGTATCGATGATGCTGAACTTGATTCGGGATGAGGAGATTCATATCTGTGTTTCGCGGAGTTGCATTTAGGGGTATTTCCCCTTAGCAAGGGGAGACCCCGGAAGGGATGCAGGTTCTGGAGGGGTGAGCAACCACCCCCTCCTAATCACCCAAAGTGTTCACTTCAGCTCCCCACCTTCTGCACATTTTCCCTTTCACTAATTCACCGCTTTGAAAGCAAAAATCTTCATGAAGAAGATGCCCTCGTTGGTTTCGATTCATATAAAATGACCATGCTTAATTGATCTCCCGATCTTTTCTTTCCCTTTTTTTTACCACGATTATTTTCTTCTCCATTTCTTATTATTATTATAATTATTTGCGCCTCCAGTCCATTTCTTTCGGCGGATTCTGAGAACGGGAGAGTGATGTGTTAGGGGTGAGAAGGAAGAGACTGTGTTGTTTTAATTGGCTATTTACATGATGGCGTATGTGGAAGGAACTTCCGATACATGCGCTAAGCTAGGCACCCGGCAGTGATTGGCGGCAGCTCCCTACGAGAACCGAAATATTTTGTGTCCGCTCACGCCGGGAATCGAACCCGCTATGCAAACGTGAAGATCCAGCGCGGTATTCACTTGTCCACGAGAGATTCTGCAAATCTATTCCACCCTAAATTTTGGGTGTCAATTTACGTCTCCAGGAGCAAACTGGTGTAAAGACCGCAAAGCTAAGAACTAAAGAGATTCTCGTTCCCATGGTAACGTGAAAGCTCGATCTGGACTCCGTCACCGAGACTGAGGAGGCAAAGGATCTCTGCAGACGGATCGTCTTCGTGGAAACCCCCTCAGGGGTAAATAGAAGTCACGTGGGTCTCATATATCCCCCCCCACAATTCTTCCTCCCACCATTGACACAGACTTCCACCCACATGCATTTAAATGCACATGCTTAGACCCGTTAAAACACGGGTGTGTAGAGGGGACGAGAGGAGATCCAAACGGAATCGCTTATTAAATTTCTTTATATGACCTAGCGATAGGGGTCATACCTCCCCCCCCGCGCGGTGAGAGCACACCCAGAGATTAACGGATTAGAGTTTCTGGGACATACGCACAAACAAATGCATTCCTACATGTACAGTTTGTACGGTATGTACGCGAACGAGGAATGAGAGTGGCACATGTCACAAATCATTAGCACTTATACAACGAGATTAAATCGATGTAAAATAATAGTCTCTCTCTCTCTCACACACAGACACACAAAGGCATGTTTTATTTCAGGCGTTTAATAGCAAACATTTGAGCCTTTGGCGCAATAATTAATTAGAATTTGTAGGCAAACAACTCACTAGAACAGAATTATTCATTAGATGATCAACTTTTACACTTGCTCTCGTTTCAGGCATTATATATATATATATATATATATATATATATATATATATATATATATATATATATATATATCATCTCTTAGGCCACTTGGCTACGCGGAAAACGAAAAAAATCATCCGAATAAACAAACTTTTAAGCTACGATTCGCAAGGTCGATCGGGGCTATGAAAGAGAGAGAAAATTAATAGGGAATTCAAAGGATAAAGGAGAATTGAGGTAAACACGCGGCGAATATACAATGTATAAATCTTTCAGGAGCGCGAAAGAATGATGAAAATGAATCCAACAAACCGCAAGAAACACAATTGTAAGTTAATAAAATATTTAAAAATTATTAAAAAGGTAAATGAATTAGTACCTGGTAATAACAGGCTATTATAAGTGAATGAATTCATACGTGGTCAAATATTAAAGGGAATAAAATCCAAACTTATCGAATATAACTAAATATAGAAAAGTGATGCTAATATCTCATAGTGAATACTCCTAAAATTGCATATATATGAGCTCACTGGATAAAAGATCAGTCACTTGTAACCATAGTAAGGGCCTCTTGCACGCCACTTTGCTCCATATGTTCATGCTTTGGAATTCCCTGTGTAATGTTCTTTCTGAAATGGGTGGTAAAGGGCCAGAATTGACGTTGTGTAGCAATTCCTGCCTGGAATCAAATCGATTTGCAATTACAAGACTGGAGATTCTACCACGGTCCCTGTCGGTCAACACCTTCTTCCGTCCGAAATTCTGGCGAGAGTTTTTGCATTTTAGGAGGTCTGCCATTGCTTGTGAATCAGGATGACTGTAAGCGTTGAAACACTGCCAAATTCCGTCACCTACTTTATAGGATGACTTTTGGCGCGCCCAAATGCAATCACACCTTTTTGCCATTCCGTGACGTCGCTTTTCCGGCTCATTTTAAGTGGAGCTGATTTGCTATCTACAGATCTTCACTCCATCTGCGACACAAATAAAGCCTAAATAACGTTTCAACGTAAACTAAGCGACCATCAAATTCAATTTATGCCACGTCACCTCCCTCCTCCCTCAGTATGAAAGCACTACCAGCCTGAACGGTTCTTTGTTGACAAATGAGTCTATGGCTTCATGGGGAGTGAGCTACATCTGAACCCTACAATCAGCCTGAAACAACTGGAACCGTAGCTTACCGGACCACGTCAAACACATGTTGTCATCCAATCAGGCAACAATTCGCGACGTCACGAGCACACGTGTGGCCCTGCGTTCCGTGTTGTTGTGTTAACAAGGACACTCTGGTAGGTCTTCTGCTACCCTATTCCGCTGTGCTAACCTGATGAATGCGATTTAAATCATTGTTGCTTTTCTGGTACCATGCAAAATGCTAGCCATACGCCACTGTTTACCATAACTAAACATCTGTGGTAGGCCATGAGTTATTCTTGGTACACACTTGAAACTATCGATCGAAGGATTTTGAATGTCCGTGCATTTTTAGAAGTGGAATTTCCGACTCATCTTGAACCCACTATTATGCTCCGTTTGAGCTCCCCCAATTCACGTAACCATGCCATGAGTAATCTAGTGATCCACGAGATGTCTGATCACAACTGATACTAGTCTGGGAACTTCCATGACGTCAGGGTACTGTTACGAGTGGCTCTGCCGACCATTCTTACCTTTACACTCGGCTATCCCAATGATTCGGCAATTGAATGTATAATTAGATATATGTCATAAGTCCGTGTATTCTATACTGTACAAAAGCCTCTCCAGAAATTTCCATCGATCGTTGTTCAGTCCACGAGTCTGCAACGTTACTCTTGCCCGGTCAGGCCACCTAGCTCATTCCACTCCATGCTGCCTAGTTCATTTTGCTAAATGCTCGCAATAAATTCTTACTGTATTTGTTTTCTGGGACTAATTGATAACTCTTTCTCTACGAGTTTATTTCTTTATTTTTATTAATTCTTAAGTTTTTGATTAACCTATTTTGCTCGTTTGGGAAATTTCATTGTCTATATTGCTGCTACAGGTTACAAGTGAAGAGCAGCTTTATCAAGGAACATTAATTTAACCCCGATTTAGTACGATTAAACTTGACCAAGTTGCTTAAGGTCTCGTCTGTACGTACACTTCAGGTTTATTTGCAAAGGGGTATTAACCAGGCATTAATCACCCCTTTTTATTACTGGAAAACCGTCAAAGTTTGTTAAAAAAAACCGCGACTATTCCACCCTCTCGAGAGAGCTTTTCAATCAGGCATTCTTCAGCTGAGGGCGATGTTTTTCACTCTAGTTCGCTGGGAAGCTTACCCGACACAGCCAAAGCCGAGAGTGCCAGTTATAATGACTAAATTTTCAGTTTTAGGTTCTGGCTAAGAGTAAGTTTATTTTGAGATTCGTCTCGCAGGAGAATTACTATGGACTACCTAGAAGAATTCTGTGAAAATAAATCAACGCGACGTAGGAGTTCACGCTATCCAGGAAGCAGAGTTGAGGATCTACTCGATTCTGTGGACGATTTCACGAACGGATCTATACAGAGAGACTGTTTATATTAATCATGTTTGTATTAATGGTTTTATCTACAAGGTATGAGGAACTCTTACGAAGGTACCGCTAAATGGTGAGAAAGCTGAAGGAACAGATAAATAACATAGCGTTTACTTGTATTCTTCTGAGAATATGTGCAGCGAATGTTTTCTACTGAGTAGCCTCATACATTATCAACTCTCTTCACGTTCTCTGCCAGGAAGTAAGGGTGCACTTTATTAATATACTAGCAGTTGGGTGCCCGCTGTCGCTACCCGATGGCATTCGGTTTTGTACGCGTATCATTTGGAGGCCTATTTACATTCTGTTACTCTGAGAAATAGATATCCAACATCATTTTTATTCTGGGTGTTATTCCCTTTTTGAATTTACACGTACTCCCTCGTCGAAAGAAGAAACAATTCATGGATGTATTAATTATATTATTTGAGACAATCCTTTTTAAAGTGATGAGGAGGCTAATTGCAGTACTACTGTACTACTTTCTTATAATCAAAATTTTCTAACATCTTCCTTGCTGACTTTAACGATACATCTTGCTGAGAGCAAACTGGGCACCTCTGGCTCGAAACTTATTTTAAAAAGCATAAAAATTTTGAATCATAAAAGCACAGGAAAATTGATTGATATAACATTAAAAAATGAGATCAACTGTTAAATCCCAACACAATTTGTATTGATTTAAATGTAATAAAACATGTAGACATTATTAAAATTTAGTAAACCAAATAATGGCAACTACTGCAAAGCTGCAGGATATACAATATTTTTTGTCTTTCCATTTCCATTAAGAGTGAGAACAAATAGATTTCTCCCATTTCCAACTCTTGAGCATCCAACATAAAGCTGACCATGAGAAAAGCAAGGCTGTAGCAAATGAAGTCCGACAACCTTCAGAGACTGGCCTTGGGCTTTGTTGATAGACATTGCAAAGCTGACTCTAATCGGAACTTGTAGTCTTTTAAATTCAAATGGCATATCTGGAGGTATCAGTGGAATCCGGGGAGTGGGAACCAATTCTCCTCTTCCCTGACCAGTTAAAATTTCAGCTTGAAGAAGGTGAGGCATCATTTTTTTTCAGAATTAGGCTTGTTCCATTACATAGCTTCAGAGGGTCCAAATTTCTTGACAACATCACTGGCGCTCCTTCTTTTAAGAAAAGCTTATGAGAAGGCATTCCAGGGGGATCAAGGGAGTTAAGAAACTCAGTGGGATAGTTAACTGCTTGGTCAGAGTCAACAGTGCAATCATAAGAGAAATAATTTTTTATCTCTTTTGGCAATATTGAAGAAGTCTCCAGTTTATGGCACGCACTGGTTCATTTCTTGGGGCTAGAATTTCCCTTTGACAGAGTCAGTTCTTGTTTTTGAAGTGATGCTGTAGGTCTGGATAAGCCCTAAGTTGCAGTTCTTCAATATCTTTCACCAAAATTCCACAACCTCCTGAAAATGAAATATCCCCATATGCATTATTTTCAATTGTACCATTTCCTAGCTCCATAAGTTGAGAAGCAAATTCGCAGCATTGAAATCTCCATGTAGGTGAAGCCTCATGTTTTTATTCAAGGACAGTCTTTGAACATGACTCCAAAGGTAAGAATTCTTTAAGCAGGCATTGAGTTCATCAGCTGCTGTTCCTCTCTTAATCACTGGCAGAGTTTGTCTGAAGTCTCCTGACAAAAGAAGGGTCACGTCGCCCATGAACTGGTTGTTTTGACTAATGTCCTGCAGTGTTTTATCCAAAACTTCAAAAGCGTTTCTGTGAGCCACAGTGCATTCGTCCCAAACAATAACTGAGGCTTCTTGCAAAAGATTTGCCGCAATGGTTCCTCTCTTGATGCTGCAGATTGGATTTTCATTAACATTTAAATTCAATGGAAGCTTGAATGTGGAATGGGCTGTTCTGCCTCCTGATAGAAGTGTGGCAGCAATGCCAGATGAGGCTACTGTAAGTACAATATTTCTCTGGGTTCTCACAGCTAATAGAATCAGGTTTATAACAAACGTTTTTCTAGTTCCTCCTGGAGCATCCAAAAAGAATATTTCACCCTTGGCGGAATGTGCATATCTTAGGGTCATTTCAGATGCTATTTTTTGATCCTGATTTAAAAGTGGCTCCTTGATCTGCACTATGACAGCAAGTTTCTCAATATTGTAGCTCGTCTCTCTCAAGATTTCTTTGTTCAATGAAAGTGAATATCTTTTTGGTTTCGGAATCCCAAATTGACTCAAATCCCTTTGAGTTAAGGATATAACTTTGTCTTCTAATTCACAGAGTGCAATATTTGCATTTATTGGGTTCATTTCTGCTCCAGGTTGTTGTAACTTGAACTCATGAAGAATATCTTCAGAAAGATCTTCCTTATACTTTTCCCAGAGAGCCAAGGGGTTAGATAGCTCATAAGTGACAATCAACAAGGTAAATAATTCTCTCATTGTCTTTGGAGCCTGTCTGGTAGCTGCCTCTTCCAAAGTTTTGTCCCAATGTTCATCATTTTCTGTTAGTTTAAGAGCAATGCATGCTTGCCTATAGGTTTCCATTTCATTTGCATTAACCGTTCTAAGCATTTTGAAGTCAGTTGGTCCTCTCACATGGTGCAATAATAATCTTAGAAAGAAACATTCTGGATTTCTCGGGTGAACAGTATATGCTCTACCAAGAACATCACTGCATCTGATTCCTGAAGGTAAAATATTTAAATACTTCAGGATATAAAAATGTTTTGGCAAACTCGTATTCTGTACAGAGGTTGAAAATGGCCATTAGGGTTGTAGAAGTCTAAATACTGCGTACATTAGTGTACGCAGAAATACTCCGACGCAAGCTGCGTGACCCTCCAGTATTCTAAATTCGAGACGGCCGTTCAGGAAAATGTCTGCCGCTAAAAGACACCTACTAGCTGACGAAGGTCCGAGTTATCGTGCGGTCGTAAACTCCGACTGTGGGCGAAGGTGTGAAAGATTTACTCTGTCTGGCAGCAGGTGATAAGGTCTTTCGCGCGGCGATACGGATTTTATGAGAATTCGGTGCTCTCTCTCGATTTCTGCCCGTGAAGGAAATAAAAGGAAAACTTCTCCCTGGAGTCTGGTAGAAGATCTTGGACCTACGTTGTGAGGAGAGCTCGTCCCACATAAGAAACAGTTCGCCCGTTGCAAGAAAGGAACTTATCGGGGAATTGGTTGTTACCGTCATGGTACTTTTAGATGCAAAACTTCTCGCAGGCCCCCTCATTCAGAGTCAGAGGTTAAAAGGACCTCCCTCTGCGGATAACCCTAGACGTAGCTAGGTAATCGGTTTTGGCTACCCACTCCAGGAGTCGAATAATCGGACAGTCACTTCGAGGAAGAAAAAGTCCGATTTGAGCCGCAGTTTGGCTCGCATTCTTGATCCGGGATATGATCATTATATCACCGGTCTAGGATTAACTTCTCATTCGGTAACCTCGGACGGCCGGACTAAGTGCGATCATCGTCACCAGAAGAAGATCTTCACCGTCATTCTCAAAAATACTTACGAACTCAAAAATATCGTTAAATTGAATTATCCCCTCACCTAACTTCACCAGTTTATTTGTGAATCAGAATTCCCATCCCGAGCCCATAACTTCGAGTATTAGAAGTGCTTAATTCAGTGTTTAATTCAATAATACTATTCCATTCATTCTGTCAGGTGCCATTAAGACGCAATCATTCTAGTGAGTAATTTTCAAGTAATCCCCACGACATTTTTGTAGACTTACTTATTTAGTGCAAAGATTAATTCTATTTATATCTATATACGTTGTTGTTTATTTCAAATTCATGTACATTAAAGATTATTTTTGTATTTGTGTGTTTAACTATTTTGGACGATCCTTTGGCAATTATTAAGCAATCCACTCGGCTTAAATCTCAATTTTACACCGGTCTATCCTTGGATGGCTGGCTTTTACTGAGTGGGGACACACTCAGGGGATCAGGGAAGGCAGCATAATTTCACTTGAAAAGTCAACGCTGAGAAGATCTCATTTTTGGAAAAGGAGGAAAAGTCGGAGGCAAGGGAGGCTCAAAACGCCATTTTTTGGAGCCTCATCATCCTTACGGGGAGAATTCATTAACGAATTTTACACCGGCACCTAGAAGACTAGATGTCGTGCTAACCCCCCCCCCCTCCCTCTACGGAGTCGCGACGCTGAAATGAACTGAACTGCCACTCATCTAGTCTCGCCACAACTATGTCGGTCCAATTTGATAGACATAATTGGGGACGTAAAGGAAAGCAGGTTTGAGGATTAGCCCACTGTGGAACTCTACGGAAGAGACCGCCCGGTTACGAGGCGATGCTGAAAGCTTTGGGGAAGAGTTCGCTCTAATCTCTAAGGGTAACTTCCGGCCAGGACCACAGGGGGACACACAACCGTCCCTGTGTAAGTTGGAAACAGCATCGATATCCAAACCCCAGATGGGGCGGCACCCCGGGTGGTGGTAGTTGATTCTAACACCACCCATCATCAAGTCCGCCACTCATCACCCATCTGAGGGGCCTCGCCCGGGTTCACCCTCCATCATTCATCCCCCCCATTTGGCAATAAAGTTCACGTAAGCTTAGAGGCGAAGTAGAGGGAGCCCCCCCCAAATAAACCAACACAGAAGAACACGTAGAAGAAGAGGTGCACCATACTGATCAACAGCAAGTTCCCCCACAACGAGAGCATCTGGTGCAACCAATCATCAACGCTAAGGGGCCACTCTCTAGAAGAGATGGCACAAGATCACACGACCCGGATTCCTCTGCGGGTTGTCGAAGGGCAACCCAAGCCCAGCAGGGAATCCACATCGAGGCCGTGTATGGTAAACTGGGAATTGCCATGGTGAGACTCCTGGACATTCCGTCGGGCTATATCGCAATATGCGAAACCGAAAAGGACATCGAAGATATTGCCAAGGAGAAGGCAGTCGAAGCCCTTCGGGCCATAGGACTGCAGCCTGCAGTGCCACCCCAGATCCTGGCGCACAGGAGTGTTGTATGCCGCCGGATCGATCCGTGGATTGGGCCGCATACAGCAAGCGAGATGAGAGAGGAGATAGAGCTACGGCAGGCCTGGGCTAAGGTAGCTGAAATTATAAAATTCAAGAATCGGAGGGACGGCAGCGATTACTCGCACGTGTTTAAGGTAGTCTTCACGGAGACTACCATGGCACAGAAGGCGAAGGAGCAGGGTCTCCTCATGTTTAACGCCAAAATTAGCGGTGAGCAGGTGGAAAAGGGTGAGTTCACCCCGGTCCAATACTGCTTCAAGTGCTATAAGATGGAGTCCCACGCCACCAAGGACTGCAAGGAGCCACAGGAGACCTGCTCCAAATGCAGCCAGCTTGGCCACAATTGGCGGAATTGTGTCAGCACAACTGAAAAATGCGTGAGTTGCGGGCAGGGCCACCGAACGATGGCCATGTCTTGTCCCGCCAAAAAAGAAGTTATGAGGAATAAACAGGAGGCAAAGAGGAATGAGGTCACACGTAGGGCGAACACGTCCTACGCACAAGCGGCAAAGGCAGCCATCTCAGAGGTGGATGCCAGAAGAACATACCTCAAAATTGAAAATGAGGGATCTACGAAAATCATGACGTGCATACTTCATGCGCACGTCATGAATCTGGCTCGCCCAGGCACATTCGCCACCGTGTTGAACCAGATGTTGGCCAAAAACGGGATGGAACAAATGTGGTTCCCGGATAACCCCCCTTCTGGGGACGTACTGCATTTGCAGATGACCCCAAAAGCCCAGCAGACTAAGGTGCAAGCTAACCCAAGTAAACAACAACCCGAAAAAACGAGTAACGAAGCAGTCGAGACGAAAACTCCTGCTCCCACCCAATCCATGACAAGCACGGCGAAACAAGCGAGCTCGGAAACGAGCAGCTCATCAGAGTCTTCGGACTCCTCAGACGCGGAAGCATCCAAACCCCTGGAAAAGAAGGGTAAAAAGAAGAAATCCAAGAGATTGCGGGCGAACTACATCAACCTGAGGGTTTACGCCTGCGATCAATTCCCCTTCCCAGAGGAATTGGAGCCTAGTCGTATTTTCCAAGGGATTAAAGCAAAAATCTATAAATGGGAGTACGACTCTGAGATAGACCCTGGTACAGTGGAAGAGGCCCTGCTTGCACAGAATGTGATCCTTCATCAGAACACATGCGAGCAACTCTCTAACGCTGAATTCAGGAAGAAGAAGAATGGGAGGAAGAAGAACGTCACCCAAAAACACTAGGTGACTCAAGATGGAAAGAGTAAGCAATAAAATGAGGATTCTGACACTCAATGTGAATGGTTGGGAGGAGAAGGCCACGGCATATGGTAACATATTCCGTGTGCTCGACCCCGACATCATTCTCATCACAGAGCACGGTATCGACACAACAGCTGGTCGCAAAAATACCGGGCTACAGAGTGCTCATGAAGAATCATTCCCAGGAAAGGTTTGATGGCGCTGCAATAGCTGTCAAGAGGAACATCTCCTTCAAACAACTGCCAGAACTCGATGAGTCCTTTGTGGCAATCGAGGTTCACACCCTGGTCGGAGACCTCGTGATAGCTGCGGCATATCAACCCCCTCGACGAGCATATCTCCCGTTATGTAATTTTTATACACTGTTTGGGCACCGCAGAATGGCATTCTTAGGGGGAGACCTCAATGCCAGATCCTGAACGGCGGGCTATGGTAGCACCAACGATAGAGGCCGAAACTTGGAATTGATTATGGGAAGAAAAAACATCCAAAGGATAGGGCCGGATTTTCCGACCTATATCACTTCCCGGTCAGCCACTAAACCTGACATAATCTTGACAAGTGAAGGCTTCCCCTTCAACTACCATAGCAAGCCAGGCCCAACAGTCCCTAGTGATCACATCGCGATTCTCACAACAATATCTCACGCACCAATCCAGCTCCCAGCCCCTCTCCGGAAAAACTACGCCATGGCCAACTGGGATCGCTACAAGCAGCGACTCAGCGACTATGCGCCAGCTGACCTCAGCACGGCGTCGTTAGAGGAGATTGACAGGGAGTTGGAAAGGATAACAACGTCCATACTAAACGCGGACCGCGAGAGCATACCCGTAACAGGGTATAAAACACCTCCTCAGCCCAGATGGACCGAGGAGATGAGAGATATCGCTCGTGCTCACAGGGAAGTGTATGAGGATGTAAGACGGGAGGGTCCCAGCCGGGAAAGGAGCTTGCTGCTTCGACGCCTAAGTTCAGAGCTTAGAGAGGCTATCAACCTCCAACAGGAGGACATATGGAACACCTTGATAGCCAAAATCGACAGCGAGCTTAGCCCGGCTAAGTTCTGGCGCCAAGTCAGGAACTTAAAGGGACTTACTCCAAGACCCAAAGCTCGGATAAAGGAGAACGATGACTACATAGAGAACCCGGTGGTTCTCGAGGATAGGTTCAGGAACTTCTGGAAAAGCGTTTTCAGGATTACCCCCGAGGAAAACGCTGAGTTCGACCAGGAATTCGAAGGTCAACTGATTGAACTACTAAATCAGGAAATACATCGCACGCATCCACTACAGCAAGCCAACGAGGGCAGGGAGATGGCGGGTCATGGACGCCCCATAACATCAGAGGACGTCATGGCCACTGTGAAAGCCTTTCGCCAAAAGGCACCAGGCTGGACGGGTATCACCAGAAATAACTTGGTTAACGCCCCACAGCAGATCATTCAGGGTATCGTTAACGTCTACAACGCTTCCCTGAATACGGGCTACTTCCCGGAAGGTTTGAAGATTGCGAAGATGATCTTCATACCCAAGGGAGGTAAACCCCCTGATAAACTGGTAAACTACAGGCCCATCGCCCTGCTGGAATTCGTTGCGAAAATCTACGAGAGACTCCTAGCTAACAGGCTCCAAGAACAACTTGCCGAGCTGGGAGTCCACAACCCTCAGCAGCACGGGTTCCGCAAGGGACGAGGAACGGAAACGGCCCTCGCCCTCCTTGCGGAGAAACTCGCCTGCAGTAAAGCTGAGAGGCGGTATGTAGACGTAGTGCTGCGTGATGTAAAGAAGGCCTTCGATAAGGTTTGGCTGAGAGGACTACAATACAAGATCCTTAACCTCCAGCTTAACCCACTCCTGGAAAGGATCCTTTGCAATTATATCTCCGATAGGAGAGCCCGAATTTCAATCGAGGGCTGCAAAGGACCCGAATTCGAACTCGAGGCGGGAGTTCCACAAGGCAGCTGTCTCAGTCCTCTGCTGTACCTAGTGTACACTATAGACCTACCTGCTCCAGTGAGGTTCGATTCGAAGTATCTGCAATATGCAGACGACATCACCCAAATCGTCCTAAGTCCATTCCGGAACTCTGGTAGTCAGGCGAGGGCGACAGCTGTCGAAATTGATAATATCAACAGATATGAAAGAAAGTGGAAGATCAAAACCAACCGCCAGAAGTTCACGATCATTCCGATGAACCGCCGGAAAGTTGATGACTTCATCGTCGACAATGAACACTACCCATACTCCAATGAAGGTAATGTCCTGGGATTGCGACTCTACAAATCTGGATATTCGACTCATATGAAAACCAGTCTCCCTAGCCAAACGAGAGCTGAAGAAACTTTACCGTTTCCGAGGCCTCAGCGTGCCTAATATCAAAAAACTGTACATGGCCTTGGTACGCTCAGTCCTGGTGTACCCGGCCGTGATCACGCAGATGGCAAGCTGTACATCTCTCAGAACGATGCAGAGAGTACAGAATAGTGCCACGCTGCTGATAACAGGCACGCGTAGGATCGACCGTATTCGGCAATCGATTCTACACCAGAGAATCGACCTAAAGCCGATCAACACGGAGATCCAACGGCTAGGGAGAAAAACTTGGGACAAGATAGACCAGACTATACTCCAAAACTTAAACCTAGACATCAATATACGTGCCAACCGGAGACGCGCTATAGGTATAACTGCTCTGTTCCCGAGCAGTAGAACCTGCGCGAGAGAAGCGGTACTACCCATGTTTACATAGGGTTAGTCCACTCCTCTAATAGGTCCACGACTCAAGAACCTAAAAGTTGACAAGTAGTCCAACAGTGGTATCGATTCTTACAATTTTTAACAACCAATTGAAAAAGAGGCGAAGTGCCCACATTAAAGTCCCCTCCCCCCGTCCTATAATTACATAGCAAGTATTAATAAAATAATACCAAAATTAAATATAAAAGAGGCGAAGTGCCCACACCTAAAAGTCAAAAGTAAAAAATTAAAAGAGGCGAAGTGCCCAACTCCCCAACACCCATGTTACAATTAATTAGTTGAAAGTCAAGAATTAAAAGAGGCGAAGTGCCCAACTCCCCAATTCCCATTTATCAAAAGTCAAGAATTAAAAGAGGCGAAGTGCCCAACTCCCCAATACCAATGGTCAACAAATAACCCAACAAGTCAACGAATACCAAACTAAGACAAGGGCTAAATGCCCACATTAAAAGGAATTGAAGAATAATCAACACTGAGATCATTCAGCTAGAAAAGTCAACCTTGAAAGGCTTGAATGCTTCGAAGGTGGAAATACTTATTACACAGAGATTTATTTATATATATTTATACGGAGGAAACTGACTGTCAATGACAGTCAGCTACTTTTTTGACGGAGGAATTTTTTTTTTTAGTTAACCACGACATGAAGAATGCTAGTGATGCCCTAACACCAGGGCAAACTAGAAAACTTATTCACACCTTTATATACCTACCACACAATTTCACCACTTTAACCTAAAGTAAAAGTAAAAAAAAGGGGATCAGGAGGAGTGACAGGACTGATCGGAAATCTTGGGCAGAAATACTTCGCGGCACGCATCTCCTTGCTTGGCAAAGGAGGAAAATTTTGGGGCAATTTTTGCCCACGCCTTCAAAAATTTGGTTCCTATTTTTAGGGCCAAATATTAAGAAAGAGAGCTATACCCTGGTGTCACCCCACCCCCCATCATCATTCACTCCCTATTAACCATCATCATCTTTATCTACAGCGGCCTAACTTAAGCATATGACTGCTTAAGTCCTCGGCCAACCCTCCTGCGTGAACCACTGTCAGATGTGAAGTGAGATTGCCATTCACGTTTCGTCCCAACTATGTCAGGCAGTTGCTTGACCATAATTGGGGGCATTGGAAGAAGCTGGTTTGAGGATTAGCCCACAGTAGAGGACAATGTCAGAAACATTCCGGACAAGGGACGGACTGCAACCTTCGGTGCCAATTACGGCGAAGGCCCCTTCCAGGACCATAGAGGGACATAAAACCGTCTCTATGGTATGTTGGGGAGCGGTCGCGATTCAAAACCCTCGGGGGGGCGGCGTTGTCAATAAGTCCGCCATACAATCACACCCCTGAGAGGATCCCACCCGGACTCATCCCATCCATCATCATCCTTCATTTAAAAAGGCAATTCTCACTTTCATCCAGGCGGCCGGCGAGCGTGGGGGGGGGGGGGCTCTCTCCATCAAAGGTTAAAAAACGTAATAAACCATACACCTAATACACATACGAACTTAAACACACATACACACATCACAGAAACAAACACTTAAGCAAAGAAGATCTGCATCCCCCCCCCCCGGACAGAGGGGCTGCAGAAATACTAAAATGGCGGCCCACCCAGCCACAAGAGTCCCGTTAAGGGTCATAGGTGGGCACCCCAAACCGGACCGAGGTACGGTGTTTGCCACGGTCTTTGGGAAGCTGAGTGTGGGTATCCCGAGGCTGATAGATACCCCAGTCGGCTATTCTGCAGTCTGCGAGAAGGAGGCAGATGTGGAAACCCTGACAACGGAGGAGGGTCAAAAGGTGCTTAAGGAAATAGGCCTCCAGCCTAGCACCCCCCCTCAGATACAGGCACACAGAAGTGTGGTGTGCAGGCAGCTCGATCCATGGATTGGGCAGCACACAAAGGAGGAGATCAAAGAAGAGATCAACCGTAATCAACCGTGGGCCAACGTGGTGGAGGTGTTAAAGTTCCGCAATAGGTGGGACAACACCGAGTACCAACACGTGTTTAAGGTGATCTTCAGTGACACCAAGATGGCGCAAACTGCCAAGGAAAAGGGGCTTCTCCTCTTCAATGCAAGAGTCTCAGCAGACCAAATTGAGAGAGAAGAATTTACCCCAATCCTAATTTGCTTCAAGTGCTACAAGATGGAGCAACATGCAACAAAGGATTGCAGAGAACAGGTAGCCACATGCTCCAAATGTAGCGGGAAAGGTCACGGTTGGCGTGAATGTAGGGCCACCACGGAGAAATGCCCTAACTGTGGACTTAACCACGGGGCAATGGCTATGTCATGCCCAAAGAAAAAAGAAATCATTAAGATGAAAAAGAATGAGGCAAATATAAGGAGCTCCACCTCCTATGCTCAAGCTGCTGCATAAAGAGCCTCGCCACTTTCAACCTCAGGCAAGCAGTTGTCGAAAACATATCTCAAACTTGAGAATGAAAATTCGACAAAGATACTCACGTGCATACTATTCGCGCACGTGAATAATCTCACCAACCCGGGGACGTTCGCGAAAACCCTCAATCTCATGCTAAAGAAAAGCGGCATGGCTGAGATGTGGTTTCCGGACAACCCCCCATCGGGTGACGTGCTGCAGCTGCAGTTTCAACCAAAAGAGACTACCGAGGCACCGGCGACTCCATTTCCCCAGGAAAGAGAGGTTGAACGTCTGGCAAAGGAGGCAAAAGCCCCAGCGGCAAAAGCCAATCCCACCAGGGCTGACCCTAGGCTGGAGGCACAGAAACGCCGAGAAAAGAGGGAAAAAAGAGCAGCCAGAAGGTTGAAAGAAGCAGAAGGAAACTTAACCAGTCAATCGTCTTCGGAGTCTGAAGTTGAAGAGGTCGAAGACAGGGCAACCAAAAGCCCTGTTAGCTCGCGAAGTAGGTCAAAAACCTTGAAGCGTACCTACAAGTACGACGGAGAGGAGATTGACCTTAAGATCATAACGAGCGAGGTGAACCAATACCCTCAAAGACTCTCCCCCAAGGAGATATTTCAGGGTATCCACCAGAGAATTTACAAATGGACCTACACAACAACAGACAGAGAAAAAGACGTAGAAGAGGCAATACTAGAAGGCGCCGTAAAACTACACAAAGAATCCTGCATCACCCTAAGTGATGCAGAATTCAAAAAAGTAAGAAACGGAAAAACACATTACACTTAAACACAACAAACTCCAACACACAAATACAAGAAAAACATGGAGAACAGAAACAACGCGCTAAAAATACTTACACTGAATGTGAATGGATGGAAGGGAAAATCTCTTCTCTACGGGAATATCTTCCGGAAAGAAGACCCAGACATCATTCTCATCTCAGAACATGGAATAAACACAAACACTGACACAATAAAAATCCATAACTACACAATCATACAAAAAAATCATATACAAACAAGATACGATGGCTGCGCCATTGCGATCAAGAAGAACTTAAAATTCAAAACACTTCCGGACTTAGATGAATCATTCGTGGCTATCGAAATCCCTACCCTGGTTGGGGGTCTTACAGTGGCGGCAGCCTATCAGCCGCCCAGGAGACAATACCTGCCGATTAACAACTTTTATACCCTCTTCGGGCACAAAAGGTTAGCATTGTTAGGCTGAGATCTAAACGCCTGTTGCCGAGCATCCAGCTACAGGCGGGTCGATCCAAGAGGACGAAACCTGGAGCTGCTTCTTGATAGGAAGAAGCTCCAGAGAGTTGGACCAGACTTCCCAACTTTCGTGACAGATAATTCGGTGTCAAAACCGGACATAGTGTTAGCAAGTCCAGAATTCCCCTTCAATATAGCCAATGCCCCAGGACCTGTGGTCCCGAGCGATCATATCCCGATCATCACTACCATCTCGCTTGCGCCTATACTCAAGCCCGTCACACTTAGGAAAAGTTACGCGAAAGCTAACTGGGAGTTGTACCGCGAAATGCTCAGCACCTATCAACCAGCTGACCTGAGCGACGCTAATCTCGAGGAAATTGATGAGGAGATCGACAAGATCATTGGTCTCCTCACTCAAGCCGACGAGAGATGCGTGCCCAGAATCTCGTACAAAATGCTCCCGCAACCTAGGTGGACGGATGAAATGAGGGATATCGCCAGGGAACACAGGGACATTTATGAGGAAGTCGGCAGGACAGGCCCGAACAGGAAAAGGGCAGCCCGAATGAGACAACTAAGCGAGGAAATGAAAAACACTATCCTCGAAAAGCAGAAAGAAATCTGGGACAATATCATAGGCAAACTAGACCGGGAGACTAATCCTGTAAGTTTTTGGAACAGCGTCCGAAGACTTAGGGGATTGCCTCCCAGGCCAGGAATAAAGATCAAGGATGGCGATATTATCATAGAAGATCCGGACATTCTGGAAGAAAAATTCAGAAATCATTGGAAACAGGTCTTTGCAATCTCACCTGAGGAAAACGACGACTTCGACCAGGACTTCGAAGACCGACTGCTCGACGAACTCAGACCGATGTTACATAGGACCCACCCACAACCTCAAGTTTCTAGAGAGAGAGAGATGGTTGACCACGGACGCCCGATCACTGTTGAAGAGACTATTAATACCATAAAGTCCTTCAAACAGAGGGCTCCAGGATGGTCTGGGCTCACTAAGAATAACCTAGTGAATTCCCCAAGGCAAATTATTCAGGGCATGGTGAACACCATGAATGCATCCCTGAATACAGGCTACTTCTCCGACGGATATAAGGTGGCAAAAATCATCTTTATTCCGAAGGGGAACAAGCCCCCAGACCAAGTGGCCAACTATCGCCCTATCTCTCTCCTAGAATTCTCCGGCAAGATCTTCGAGAAGATTTTAGCTAATAGGCTACAAAGTCAACTCGATGAGTTAGGAGCGCATAACCCCCAACAACATGGGTTTAGACCTAAAAGGGGCACGGAAACGGCCCTGGCGCTCCTAACCGAAAAGATCGCTCACTGCCGAGCAATGGGTCAATATGTGGACATCGTGATGAGGGACGTGCAGAAGGCCTTCGACAAGGTTTGGCTGAGCGAACTACAGTACAAAATACTCGGTCTCCAGCTAAACCCGGTCCTGGAACGGATCCTTTGTGACTTCATCATGGACAGAAGGGCATGCATCATGATTGAAGAGCACAAAGGACCTGAATTCGAACTCACAGCGGGCGTTCCCCAGGGGAGCTGCCTGAGTCCCCTGCTTTACCTGGTCTTCACCATCGACCTCCCTGCTCCTATACACCGGGACACGATGTATCTGCAATATGCAGATGACGTCACCCAGATCGTCCCGAGCAGGGTCAGGAGAGCGAGGGATCAGGCAATCAACACAATTGCAGAGATCTGTAACATCAACCAATATGAACAAAAATGGAAGATCCGGACAAACCGGGAGAAGTTTAAGATTCTCCCGTTGAGCCGAGAGTCTACGTGGCCCATCATAATAGATGGGAGGAGATACGGCTACTCCGCCGAAGGCACCATCCTGGGCCTAAAGATCTCCGACCGCGGATACTCGAGTCACTACAAGGAGAGGCAGGCTATGGCAAGGAGAGAGATCCCCAAGCTATATAGGTTCCGTGATCTTAGCTCGGCGAACATCAGGAAGTTATACCTGATGTTCATCCGAGCTAAGCTCATCTACCCTGCAGTAGTGACTCAAATGGCCAACAAGACCACTATGAAGAGACTCCAGCGAGTGCAGAATTCAGCAACCCTCTGCATCAACAAGACGAGGAGAAGGGAGCAGATTCGGCAGAGGGTACTGCACCAAAGACAAAGACTGGAGCCCATTAATATTGCCACCCAAAAACTGGCCAAAAAGGTCTGGTCAACAATGGCCAATGAAATAATCCCAGAAGTAAGAAGAACTGGCGGCAGGATCAACATCCCGGCCAGATTGCGGGGGAAGGTCGCCCGAAATCGACGCTTCCCAAGCACAAAACACTGCACCGAGGAACACATAGAACACATATACACATAAACACAAAAATAAAACCATCATACAAGCTATAGACATACAAGAATACAAGAAGAACTACGTAAACAGTACACAAACGCGAAGTGCATAACAACATCGAGCACTAAAAAAGGCTCGAATGCTCGAAATCGCGACAAAAATAAGTACACAACACGATAAAGACAAACAATAAGAAGAACACTAAAGAGACACAATCACAGAGACACCCGACAAATAAAACAAACCAACTGCAACATAAAAGACAACAAACGAAAACAAAAACGCCTGCGATGCCCCTAAAACAAGGGCAACCCTACCCCATTTTTCACCAACTTTTTTTACCTTCTACTATCTTTTCATATAGAGTGATTATTATACCATCCAGGAGTGACAGAGGACAGAAACACTCGTCGTCGTGGGATCTTCAACTCAGCAAAGGAGGAAAATTTTTAGGAAAATTTCTCAACCCTGTGAAAATTTTTGAAAATTTCGAATAGACTACCAAACTAGTCTGGCACAGCAAACTCACCTGTTCAGCCTCGAATAGCAACCCGAGGCTTTAACGCTGAATAGCAATCGGCTCGACTGGGCTCACGCCCTGCCTATACGATCTAATAAGGAGAGCCAGACTGATTGGAGATTCCTCCTGTTTCTGTCTTGACTAGATCAGTGTAGGCACCTAGAGAACAGTAGTGAGCTGTGCTCCAACTAAAGTCAGGGTGAAGAGAGGTGTTAATTCGCCGCCCCGGAATCTCCTTCCTGATAAAGGAGGTAAAGTTTTGGGAAAATTTTCAATCCCCTCGAACTTCCACGAAACCAGCACACCCTCAATTGGCAGCTCCCAGCCACGCGTGCTCATCACGGTGCTACAACCGCCGACTGGCACATTGCTTCCCTGGAACTTAGACCTGCCTGAGTGATCTAATAAGGAGAGCCGGTCTGATTGGAGATATCTCCTGTTTCTGGCACTCCTCGGTCTTGACGGATTGATTAGAGATTCCTCCTGTTTCTGTCTCGACTAGACCACCCAAGGCGATAGGCGTCTAAGCAAGCAAGCATCTGCCCGAAACAGAGACCATAGCCCTTCAACGTTGAACCTCTATTCCGGTAAAGGAGGGAAAGTTTTGGGAAAATTCCCAAACCCTAAACTGCGAGGCTCCTCCCGCTGACAAGTGCACTGCCCCCTGACTTGGTGGCGGCGGACTGATTGGAGATAACTCCTGTTTCTGCCGTCGCTTAGGTACGGGTCATAGCCCTGGTGGACTGATTGGAGATACCTCCTGTTTCTACCGGGGTTATAGCAGTGGTGGGCCCCCAAGCCCTTACTTCTCTGCCACACAAAACTAACTAGGAGTGCCGGACTGATTGGAGATTTCTCCTGTTTCTGGCGCTCCTTGGTCGGACGGACTGATTGGAGATTCCTCCTGTTTCTGTCACGACCAGTTTAGTGTTGGACACGAAACGCCATTAATGAGAAGTTACCCTCACCATGAACGTGAGGGGGAAGCCGCTGGACTTTCGAGTCCCGCTTAAGCTAACCGGCAATCAAAAACCGGAAAAGGCCGAGGTGTTCGAAGCCATATTCGACAAACTGGGCATTGGTCTCAAGCGCTTTCTTAAAACCAACAGAGGCTATACGGTCATCTGCCACACGCAAGATGACCTTGAAAAAATTTCGTCCGAAGCAGGCTCCCAAGAACTCGGCAAGATCGGTCTAGAACCTCGACCATCTCCGGCTCTGGCTGCAAGGAAAGCAGTCATTTGCAGAAGGGTGGACCCTTGGGTAGGAGAAAGAACGGCAGAAGACATAAAAGCTGAAATTTTGAGGAACCATCAATGGGCGGAGGTGATCGAAGTTGTGAAATTTCGCAGCCTTTCCCATGTCTTCAAAATTGTCTTCCAAAACATGGAAATGGCTGCAAAAGCCAAGGAATCAGGTCTCAGGTTGTTCTCCATGATCATCTCCTCGGACCAAATTGAGCAGGAGAGGTTCTTCGAACTTCTTACCTGCTTTAATTGCTATAAGGTAGAAGATCACACAACTAGCGCCTGCCCAGACTCTGGAAAGCCCAAGATTTGCTCAGAATGCTCGCAGACCGGACATGACTGGATGCACTGTGTGAGCAACACGAAAATGTGCATCAACTGTGCAGGTAACCATTGCACCCTAAGCATACAATGCCCAGTCAGAAAAGAAGAACTTAGGAAGAAAAGAGAGGCTGCAGACAGGCCTAAACATTCATATGCCGCTGCCGCTAAAACGCAAGTACTACCAAACACAGCGCCGACTCAACCGCAGATAGTACTGCAATTAAGCGACAATACTCCGACCAAAATGCTGGCATGCATTTTACATGCTCACGTCATGAACCTTGCTTGCCCTGGTTCATTCAACACTGAGATGAACAAAATGCTGGCAGCTAATGACTTGGAGACAGTCAAATTCCCGGACAACCCCGATTCAGAAAAAGTCCTCTCGGCATCATTCAATAACACTAAACAGCCACAAACAGAAACCATTCAGGTTACCTCTAAACCTCATGACATCGAACTAGCATCAGCTCAACAAAAGTCTGACGCCCCAGCACCCACACCCAACTCGCCCAGGTAGAAAAAACCCAGGAAAGCCAAAGTGGAGCCCAAGATCCAGGCAAATGAAACCGAACAGAAAGAGGATGATCTCGTGCTTGACGGCAGAGAGATCAGACTCACTCTGGTGATTAATTCGCAAAACATCGATAAAAAAGAGATCTCCACAGAGGAGGTGGCTACCAGAGTCAAGAAAGGACAGATCAAATGGTGTTACGACGCCCCAGTCTCCGGTGAAACTATTAGAGCCTCTCTACTCGCGTGTAAGACTAAGCTCTACAACGAGAACTTCAGGCTCTATGACCCGGAACTATACAAGCAGATAAAATCTGGCCGCCAAACGGCCAAAGATTAATAAAGACTAGCGGGATAGCCAATAGAAACAGTAACAGGTTAACCATCCTGGCACACAATGTGCAAGGATGAGAACCTAACAAAAACCATCTGTATAACGTCTACAGAGAACTAGACCCTGATGTTCTTCTGCTGTCAGAAACAAGTGTCAAAGACTTGGACAAGCAGAAGATCTTTGGATACAATGTTGTACAGAAGAACTGCACCGGCGAAAGATTCGATGGTGCGTTAATAGCAGTAAAAAAAGATCTTCAATACAGAATAGGCAACCCTACGGATGAATCCACGCTGTCTATCATCCTAAGGTGCTCAATGGGTGACATTGAACTTAGCGCGGGATACCAACCCCCTCGCAGGTCATATCTTCCATACCATGACTTGTACACCCTGTTCACTAAAGAGCACCCTGTTCTATTCGCTGGAGACCTCAACGCCAGGAACAGAGCAGCGGGATACTCCTCTACTAATTCAAGAGGCAGATCACTTGATCTCTTGACGCGTAGAGGTGTTGCAGAACGCATTGGTCCTAACTTCCCCACGTTTTTTTACCCCGGGACGGCCACTAAACCGGACGTGGTGCTCACGAACCCTAACTTCCCGTTTCACCATCGTGTTGCGCCCGGACCCCTAACATCTAGCGACCATCTGCCTATGATAATTACCATAGCAACAGCCCCTATCCCAGTCCCAGTTATCCCTAGAAAGGACTTCTGGAATGCAAAATGGGAAGAATACAGGAATGCATTTCCAGAAGTTATCCCTGATTTACAAGACGCATCCGAAGAAGCTCTGGATGACGAGCTAACTGCTATTAACGACCTCATATCAGACGCCGACGCTGTAGCTATACCGACGAAGTCACACAAATTGATCTTGTCCACAAAACCTACTCAAGAGAGAGTGGTGCTACAGCATCGTTTCACGAGAGTCTACGAGACCATCCTCAATTTGGGCTACACCAGACCCATGGACTTTCGTAGCGTTCAAAATTTGAGAAATCAGCTGAATTTCACGATAGGAACGGAAATTCGGAATAAATGGAATTATCTAATTGAAAAATTAGATACTGAGAGGAACCCCAAGACCTTTTGGACGACCATTAACAAGCTAAAGGGAAATGCTCGCATCCCTGGTCGAACGGAAATCAGGCATGAAGGTACTAAGGCGGTCACTCCTAAGGAGAAAGAGAAGCTTTTCCGCGGAGTCTGGGAGAATGTCTTCAGAATCTCAGATGAAGAAGAAGAAGACTTTGACCTAGGCTTCGAGGATCAGGTTCTTGAGTACATGGAGAGGAGAGAAGGGAGGTTTGACCCTTACAGTACCACTTGCTACCTTCGATTTCAAGGAACCTCTCAGGACGACAAGAAAATCTCAACCGAAGAGCTAACAAATTCCATTTCCTCATTTAAGTCTAAAGCCCCAGGGCTAAGCCTAATCACTATCAGGCACTTAAAAGAAGCCCCGGAAAGACTTAAGACCAGACTGCTGAACCTGTTCAATGCGTCTCTTGCAATGGGATACTTCCCGGATGGCCTGAAGACATCCAAAATGATCTTCATACCCAAGCCGGGAAAACCATCTAACCAGGCCATGAACTATAGACCTATCTCACTGCTAGAGACCATTGGGAAGGTTTTTGAAAAAATCCTCAACAGCAGACTGGCTAAACACCTAGCTGAAAAGAACCTCCTGAACGAAGAACAGCACGGGTTCAGAGAACATCGAGGCACAGAAACGGCGATAGCCCATATGCTGCAACATGCGGCAGCATATCGAGCTAGAGATTGTTGTATCGATGTCGTCTGCAGAGATGTAAAGAAGGCCTTCGACAAGGTCTGGATCGAAGGCCTCAAATACAAAATCTCTAGGCTGAGACTCGCTCTACACTTCGAAAAAATTCTCTGTAGCTATCTCACCAACAGACGAGCGGTGATGGCATTCGAAGGACACATAGGAAAATCCTTCGACCTTGCCTCCGGTGTTCCTCAAGGAGGATGCCTTAGCCCCACTCTCTACACAATTTTCACAAGAGACATCCCTAAACCAGCCGATGGGAAAACTCTCAACATACAATACGCAGATGATGTCACCCAAGTTGTGGTGCGAAGGACAAAATCGGCAAGGCTGATGGCCATGGCCTCGGCGGCAGAAGCCGAGAGAATCTCCAGATTCGAAAGTCGCTGGAAGATTCAGACCAATGTGGCTAAGTTCTCCGCAACCGCAATTGGAAGACAGCGTACCATCCCCTTCAAAATTGGAAACACCGACATTGAGTACACTCCTTGCGCGTCTATTCTCGGTTTCGGACTCTCCAGTTCCGGAATGAGCAAGCACGTGAGGTCCCGAATTGGATTTGCAAAAACCGAACTCGACAAACTCCACCGATTTAAGAATCTTTCTACAGCCAATAAAAGAAAATTATACATCAGCTTGGTCAAATCCAAGCTGGTATACCCAAGCATCCCACTCAATGTAGCATCCAACAGGAACATGTCGATGCTACAAAGAGTACAAAATCAAGGACTCAAATTCGTTACAGGCTCCAAATAGTACGACTTCCGGACCTCAAGGAGCCTGCACGAACAAACGAAAATTGAGCCAATCAATTTATACCTCTACAAAAGAGGCAAAAGCATCTGGGAGAAACTGGAAGGGTTTCTCCCAAACGAGACACTCGTTGCTCTGGATTCCGAAGAGGGAGGTTACATGAGTTACCTCCCAAACACCAAAACTGAAGAGCCAGAACCCAGATTCAAGTGAGTTGAACTAAAAAAAAGAAAGGAAAAAAAAATCCTTATATACATATTCATATATGGAAGATCAAACAAATTAATTGTTTGAGAAAAAAATAAAAAATAAAAAACAATTAAAAATTTTAAATAAGATAAAAAGTTCAATCAACACATTTAAGAATCTATTCAATGGAGATGGCCCGTACACCGGGCAACTACACTGTTAACCTAATGCTTTTTTCATTTTCGCATCTTTCGCCCCTCCCCTCTCTTTACTCACTATCTACCCCCTCTTTTTCATAACTTTCTACAACTAATACTAATACAGGGGATCATCATCTTAATTTTGATCAAAAGGTACGCAGCGGGGTTATTCTTATTCACCGGAAGTGGCTACAGTAGGTGTATTGGATACACTTCACCTCCGCTTCACCTCGGTGCGGTAATAAAATATATGTCCAGGAAGTGGGACTGGGATTACCCACCCACTAAACCTCGACAAGGGTAGTGTTTTTTGGTCTTTCAGCCAGCTCTCTTGCATTTTCCTCAGTGTAATAGACTCTGACCATTCTCCAAATGCACAACCAGGTGCTGAACTGAGGGACTTCTGCCATGAATAGGGAAAGGAAGTATTCTCCAGACTGCCTCATTAATGGAAATATATGTTCCCATTTGAAATTGTTCAACTTCATTATGATTCTTCAGGCTGAAAACAGCTTGATCAGTACCTTTGTTTATGTAATTGCAAATATATTTGATAGATTTCACACTGTTGCAAAATTCCACATTGATGTGGGTATTTAATGTTTTGCAAAGGAATGAATATCCTCCATCTTCTGCTGTTTTTCTTTTATAGATTGGATATTTTTTGCTGCAGCTTTTGCCTACCATACAGGGGTTATTTGGATTAACAGAACCACATGGTCCATCGATCATATTCTTCTTGATGATTTCAAACAACATTGGATCTGTTTCAGGATTTGGTACTTCTGCACTGATTATAATGTCAATCTCGTTTGAACTTATTTTGTCTTTCAGCCAAATTAGCAAATAGGCATGTGTCAAGCCTCGCTTTTGCCATTCAATTGTATACATATGATATCTCACTTGTCCAAAGAGCTTTCCTTTAGTAATCAGATCTATGAGTTTGTCCACTTTAAGCTTGAATACTCTTGCCACAATATCATGTCTGTCAGTAGCAGATTGTCCAGAAAGAAGATTCTCTTGCACTTATTTCCATGTAGGATTACAGGTAAAGGTAATGAATAAGTCAGGTTTGCCATAATCTCTGACATAGCAAGTTGCATCCTGTACTCTCTCCTGCATGTACCTAGGACCTCCAGTAGAAGAAAAAGGCAGAATCACCATTTGTCCAGCATTATTTGCAGTGCCATCACTTAAAACCGCATCTTTTAGGTGGGTGTAGTCCTCTGCTCTGAGCTTTTTCTGATGCAGCTTGATGAACAACAGTCTCTCTAACTCAATCTTGGCATACATATCAACTAAGAATTGATTGAGAACTGCTTAAATCTCATTAGCAAATTGAAATTTTCTTGCCTTATCTTTATTCTATAGGCATAAAAATCCTAAACATATATTTTCTTGTTATTCCTTGTTCGAGTTTTTGGATCTCTTTGCTTCAAAACTCTATGAGTTTCAGCGACTTTTTTCAGGTTTCCATCTTTATATTGTAGAAAAAATATCTCTTTTTTCAAAGTCTTGTCCTATAATCAAAGTTTCAACTTCATTTGTTATAGAAGAATTGAATCTTCTTTGATTTTTACTATTCGGAGTTTTGTCTTCTCTGATGAGCAATCTGACTTCATCTGTACTTCTTTCCAAGGATGTCTTGAATTTTCTGATATAGACATTATTTTGGTGAAGGAATTCTTGGAGATTCAGCACTATGTCTAGCTGTAAGTCTTTATACATATTTGCTCTGGTTTGTGCTTGAACTTTATGGTCCCCAATGAAATAGATTTGAAGAAACTTGCTTGGCTCATTCAGCAAAGGATAAATTTAACCAATTCTGTGATAGATTTGGCCTTGAACTCTGAATGTTGACTTCCACCCTGGCAAAGTTACATCATTAGCTCCAAATGATGCCATATAAAAGCAGTTGTTAGAAGCTATTATGACTTAAGAATTCAACTGAAACTGGATTTGATCCATCTAATAGGGAAAGTAATGGTTGACTTGAAATAGGTAGTTCTTTCAACTGAACTTTTCAATTTCTGCAACAAAGACCATTGAACTTTAGTGCTTTGCGAAACTTACGTTCCTTTTTCAAAGTTCCAATGGACAACTTCGGGTGGTTTGAATAATCTTCCTTGGGATCATAATTAAATGCTGCTCTATGTAGATCGGACAAAAATGCACCTCTCACTTGTCTCATTTGTGCAGCGTTGGTTGTTCTTCTGGTTGCCTTTGATAACTGTCTTCAGAAGCTCTGACTCTTCTCATCCTTTCAGCATTAGCTTCTATCCTCTATCTCCTGTCATCTGGAGTTCTAGAGGCCCTTTTTTGACGCTCTCTTTCAGCTCTTGCAGCTTTGGATACTCTTCTGTTTGGCGTTTGATTGGGATCTTCAGCAACTATCTGAGACTCAGCACGATGGTCCTGTCGATAATACCTAGGCTAAATTTCTATATCTTCTTCTTCTACACTTGAGCGAGATAACATTTCATGCGATGGTAAGAAGAGATCGTAGTGAAAGTTAAAACAATATACTAAAGTGATGATTATATTTGCGTTTTCATCATTGATATTTATCAATGATAGGTTGTTTCTATTAAAAAATTGTACTATAGCATAATAGGCTTCGGCCAATAACTGGATTTCAATGTGATTCCCCCATTTTTGCCCAGATCGAAGTGTTTGCAAGTAGTTTTTGAAGGCCAGTTCAGGGTCACCAGAGTCTGTATCAAGAAAGAGTAATAAACGTTCTTTTTTCGATTCCAACAGTTCTGAAGCAAGAGCTCTAAGCGACAGATGATCTGCCTCAATATCAAGTCGCTGCAAAGCTTTGGCAAGGCTATGGAATAAACAATTACCATCCCCAGGTGTGCGTTCATAAACCAAATCAAATTGGTTGGCAAAAAGAATGAAATTATGCACAATGTCTGCGGGGGCAACTGCATTAATAATCATTCCCACATGGCTGACGCAAGAAGGTTTAACGCAACCCACAGACATCGAACTGATCCCTGAATCCGGTTTTAACTTTTTGGAAGGAACATCATCTACGCCTTTGGAAGTGTGCTTCTTTTTAAATTGGTAAAGGTTTTTCAAAACTCTTTCTGATTTTCGTGGCCTCATGTTCTTGGCTATAAAGATTTCTTATCCTCTTGAATTTCAAGATATGTCCAAAATTTACTTCTCTAAGGCGACATTGGTCAATATTAGACTGATGCACTAAAGAGAAGCTTCTGAACAAACAGCAATTGACGTTAAAGTAAACTTATTCATTAGAACAAACATTGAGCAAACAACTGCTAGTTTCTAATACTTCCTTTATAATATAAAAAAAAATAGCATTTTGAAGTTCAGAAATAAATATAAGTATCAAATTTTTGTGAATTTTATAAAACTAAAAGAATTACAAATGGTGAAGTTAAGAAAATTTATTAAAATTATGGCATGGAAATTATTAGAGCAAATTTAGACTGAGAAAAAAAGAGAATCATGATAGGCCGTAGGCCAGAGACCGAAAGTCTGCCAGCTAAGCGAAAGTTCCTTCTCTAAGGAGGAGTGGGTCCCACATAGTTTTGTGGCCCCAAATGAGTATATTATGTACTACTTGACCCAAACCCCATCTGCATGCAAAATTTGTTAAAAAATCTGTGGAGCCGTTTTTGAGATGGGAACACACACACATATTCGCTTATATTTATATAGATGATACGAGTTTTACGAGTGCATCGAACGGAGAAAGCTCGACAAGACGAGGAAAACTTTGGAATAATGGTTTGATGGAGTTTCAGGTAGAAATGCCCCAGAGATGGAGTTTCAGGTATGAATGCCCCAGAGATGAAGTTTCTGGTAGGAATGCCCCAGAGATGGAGTTTCATGTAGGAATGCCCCAGAGATGGAGTTTCTGGTAGGAATGCCCCAGAGATGGAGTTTCAGGTAGGAATGCCCCAAAGATGGAGTTTCAGGTAGGAATGCCCCAGAGATGGAGTTTCAGGTAGGAATGCCCCAGAGATGGAGTTTCAGGTAGGAATGCCCCAGAGATGAAGTTTCTGGTAGGAATGCCCCAGAGATGGTGTTTCAGGTAGGAATGCCCCAGAGATGGAGTTTCAGGTAGGAATGCCCCAGAGATGGAGTTTCAGGTAGGAATGCCCCAGAGATGGAGTTTCAGGTAGGAATGCCACAGAGATGGAGTTTCAGGTAGAAATGCCCCAGAGATGGAGACCTCGTAATAATCATACACTAAAAAAAATATTCTGAAAATATAACAAGAAATTTGTCATCTTTTTACACAAACGATGGCAGTTTGACGAACAAGATTGATGAATTGAAGGTCTTCTAGTTTTGTAGCAAGATTTTTATATCATGTAAAGAAAAAAAGTTAAAAAGGGCACTTTGTTGCAGAATTTAGACGTGGTAAATATATCACGTCTGAGATTTTAGATATCGAGTAATTAAGTAAATTATGCTGTGATTTGTAGGACACCAATGTAAACACGAATAATGTAATATTATTTTTGAAACTTGTTTGGCCCTAACTAGACAAAAAGTAACGGAAATATGCAGTGAATTCACTTTTCTCAACGTATATTTTCTAAATAAAACAGTGAACAATATAGGAAATCGACTTCTAAAATTTGTAACTGATAACTACTCCCTGCATCAAAAGAGCGACGAACCGATACGCGAACAAAATATCTTAGAATTAATTTTGACAAATGAAGTTAAATGAGCAGAAAATATACGCCTTTGAGAAAAACTTGGTAACAGCGATCACAACATAATTCGAATTATTTAAATATTCTTAAAAATGTTTGACGAGTGCTCGGATTTCATCCTGAGCTTTAAATCTTGTATTTTTTTATATTTTCCTCTCCCGTTTCTAATAAATCAAACCAAGGTTGGGGAATAAATAGTGAGACTAAAATGATTCATAAGGGAACGTAATCGATTGTATAAAATTTTGAAAAACAGCATTATTGTCGAGAATCGAAATCATCACTTTGATATTGTCCGTCAAATACAAAATAAGAAAAATAGAGTAATTATGAAAATGAACTAACATCATTGACTAAACACGATCTAAAAAGGATTTTATAGATAGTCTATTAAAATATCCATATGGCCGATGCAAGATGACGAGGACACTGATCTTTCAAATAATGACATAACAAAAATGAAATCAGTTTTTAAATCAAGAAAATGGAAATATTAAAAGTGCCGGATTCCGACAAATCTACCCATTCTACCTTAAGGAATTAGGAAGCGACTTGTTAAAACCCACTAATTCTGCATCTACCAGTTTTCCATAAAGAAGGGTAAGCAAGCCTAAACCTACTCGCCCCATCCACTCCATTCATGCCCTTTTGAGCACAAGACCACCCATAACTTCATCTTTTGCCAAAGACTCCGATCACGCAACCTCCCTAAACATAGATTAATAGGAAGACTAAAACCAACAAACATTTTAACTCTAACTTTAATTCTTCGTGGTCTTGTAACACTTCTCACACCTTGTCACTCACTCTCGAAAATTCTCTTCACAAGTATATGTATTTGCATTCATTTTTCTTACATACATGTCCAGACTACCTCTGAAGACGTTCAATCACAACTTCATTCGCTCTTAGCCAGTCGTTCATCACTTGATTCAAAGTTCGGCCACTAAGCATCATTCTCAAATTGTCTATTTGCACTGCTAACTTTTTTTTTCTCTCTCTCTCTTTCTCTCTCTTTCTCGAAATTTATTTCTCCTTCCATAACATACTATCACTTCCATAATTAACATTTTTCCAAGCGTACTTTCATGCAGCTTCCTGCACATTCCACTTTCAAACTCTTAGCATTCACTAACGCTCTAATCCCTCCAAAGACCTGCCTACCATTGAAAATCTTGCAGTTGCAATCTGTCTTAACAGTTCCATTATAATTCACAACTTAGAACTTCACCCTTGTTTAAGTGAGGCACCAAGGACTGGGACATTAGATCTCACCCCATTCTTACCTCCAAATACCAGCATCTTGCTCATTTCTCTTCATTTTTAGCTCCTTCCTCTCACTTACCTTGTCTCACTCTGACTCTCAGCCCCCAACACGAGGTCATGAGCTTATACCAACATAGATAAAACTCTTCCCTCACGATTCCTCATCAATCTCATACCTATTTTTCTCATTCGAATATGTAATCTCAGTATTCCATTTATAAAGAGAGTAAACAGTCATGACGACATCACACATTCTTGTTTACCCTCAGCGCATGGTAGACCATTCACGCCGCCCTTTTTTTCACCCTAAAATACCCCTTATTTGAAACATACTGTAGATACTCATCCCACCATCCAACGGTTTACCACACTCCATAAATTCTTAGCACCTGCCATAATGGTTCTCTATCTACACGATCATAAGCTTTCACCACATTCATGAAACCAACTTTTCAAACTAATTCTTTATCCATATTCTCTCTTTCCTTTACCCGTCCTTCACCTCTGGCTTATACCCTTTCTATTATTTCTTGAACTAGGGATTTTGTTGGTTTTTAAATCTGTAATGCCTAATCTACTAGATGTCAGTCACACTTTAGTGAATGTCATGGAATAAATTAAGAATATAGAAATGATTCATTTATTTATCTACAAAATATTCCTTTTATTATTGTGTTAATATTATTTTGAAAGAGCCCTTTAGGTACATATTTGAGAGAGGGAAATAACATTCTGACATATAGTGAAAAACGTTCTAAATAATTCTACCAGGAACTATATGAAAACAATGCCCACCTTACACCAGATGGCAACTTGTTAATAAATGACGAAGAAGCCTTACCTGTAAAGAAGGATGAAATTTTACACGCACTTAACAGCATGGAAAATAGTAAAGCGGCCTGGTAGGATGTTGTTACAATCTACTTTTTAAGGACTTGGATGAACGTGCTGCTGGCCTATTAGCTAGCATGTTTACAGAATATTTAAGGGAAAGCTGAATTCAATCGCACACAAACATATTTTATCTTTCGGCGAAGTTGATCTTAATGTTGAAAGATACGAAATCCTGATAAAGTGATTTCGTATTAGTAATTCATTCAATACAGGTAGTTTAGTTGCAGTCTATTTATACCCTTAGTCCTTGAAAGAGTCCCTATAGAGATGATCTTATTTTTCTCGAGCTCGTACTAAGGTTGCTTTATCATGAAGTAATTCTGTAGCCGCCACACACGGATCGCATGGATCAGCATAGATAACCGAAAAACATCTATGTAGATAAAGGTTACCGTAGGTACGAACCAGCCGTCAACCCGCAGACTCCACCATAGTCATAAGGACGAGCGTTATGCAAACATCTTCAGAAAATTCGAAGTTTTGCCTACTGTAATTACCCACTTTCCATGCGATTATATTTCCCTATAGAATACATGATGAACGAGGTATCACACTTGTTTTTGGTCCTGGCATGGATTGTCTCTTCAATTAAGTACCGAGGTCACACCTGCTTCTCTCCCTACCATGGATTGTCCCTTCATTTAAGTACCGATGTCACCCCTGCATCTGCCCTAGCCATGGATTGTTTCTTCATTTAAGTACCAACGTCACACCTGATTCAGCCCTAGCCATGGATTATCCCTTCATTTAAGTACCACATTACATCTGTTTCTACCCTAGTCATGGATTCTCCCTCCATTTAAGTACCGACATCACACCTGTTTTTGCCCTAACTATGGATTGTCCCTTCATTTAAGTTCCGACGTCACACCTGATTCAGTCCTAGCCATGTATTGTCCTTTCATTTAAGTACCGACGTCACACCTGATTCAGCCCTAGCCATAGATTGTCCCTTCATTATGTACCGCATTATACCTGCTTCTACCCTAGCCATGGATTATCGCTTCATTTAAGTACCGACGTCACACCTGCTTCTGCCCTAACCATAGATTATCCCTTCATTTAAGTACCGACGTTACACCTGCTTCAACCCTATCCATGGATTGTGCCTTCATTTAAGTACGGACGTCACATGTTCACATCATCTAATAGCACTCTTCGGGACACACATTTTGTGAGTTTTATCCAAGGTACGAAGTAATCCTCAATTACACACACATCAGCTTCTTCACACACGCTAAACCTACATTAAAACAAGGCAAGCAATCGCCCATTCAACTCAAGCATCTACTTGCTCAACTCGAGAAATGCAATCAATCACTAAATCAACATATGCTCGAACTTAATGACCACAGACAAGGAAAGACAATCACTTATTCAACTCAAGCTCGCACTTACTCAATTCCCACAAGGTAAATATCAATTCAATCACCTCAAGTGTCTGGCCATTCAACTCGAGCAAGTCAAATAATCATCTAATCAACTCAAGGATGCAATCAATCAATTCAAAAAGGCAAACAATCAGTCAAATCAAGCACGGACATAATCAACTTAAGCAAAACAATGCAAAACGATCACTCATTCAACTCAAGAACACACTTAATCAACTAAAGAAATGCAATCAATCTATCACTTAATCAACTTGAGCAAAGTAAATCGATGTTAAGGGTGTGCAGCTAGTTTAATTATCATAGGTCCCTGGCTCAAACTTGTAAATAGCTAGTCTAATTATTATTTTGTATAGTTAGTGGGCTAGACTTTTTTATGCTTCATTTAAAAAAAATATCCATCTACTTTCCAAAATAATATTATATGTATCTTTGAGAATCAATTCATGATCCATCACAATATATCTTCGGTCTCAGAAGTAAAGAAGATAGTATTTATTGCACAGTAATTAGGAGTAGCAATATTTTCGGAAATTTCAGCAATAGCTTTATTTTGTGTTTAAGATCTTTGAGGGGGGAATAATTTGGTTATTATTTTGCATAGTTAGTGGAATACCCATTTTTTTTCAATTTTGTGCCGGGTATTTTTCATTATTACAAGTATTGGAGTAAGTGAGAGTGTGAGCAAAGGGCAGCGATTAGAGTTAGGGTATGCAAGGATTTCTTTATTAGGTAGCGAGGTTGGTAGGTAGGAAACACGAACCGTCTCTATTCTAAAACGGAATCCCCCTGACCGGATAATGAAACCAACATAACGTTCAGCATGTCAATTGCTGGTGAGCCCGAGAAGAGTGTATCGTGCCTTGAAGACGGGGGGAGAAAAGACAGCGGATATTATAATTTATCATCTGTATGATGATGGGTGTAAGATATACCTACCTCCGTCGGGGTAAGCAAAGCGAATCTACCGAACGGAGGCCTGACCTTTAAGTGCGTTGACGCTTGTGGTGTCCACACTCGTTTGGGATCGTACCCTTGCCTTGACGTCAGAAATCCAACGCCGTATCCACTAGGCTAGCAAGACCTCCTAGCCAGGCTAGTTCAAGCCTGGTTAGGTACGGTGACGCCTATAAGAGGCAAATAAATTTATATATTTTTTCGGATTTTTATTGGGGGAAGGGGGCGTGGAACAGGAGATTTTTTACACCCTTAAAATCGCTTTTAAGGAGGCTTTCACAGCTTTATTAACCCCGCCATTAATACCAGGTTCCAGCCCCCTTGTCTCTGTGGTTTTCATCTTTTTTTCATTTGGCGGGTCCTGAGGCGCCTCTAACAAATATTCTAGTGTTCAACTTCAAAAGGGCTCCCGATCCTCATAAAAATCCTCCCATTATTTTTTTCCGATTTGGAAGAATCGAATTGAACTCTTTGATTTAAATATCGATTTGTCTAACTAACATTATTTGGTGCGGTACTTTTTTATTTTGTCAGTTTCGTTTAGGTTTTTACAGTAAATTAGACTTCACTTTCCTATCCAATAGAGTAAACAAAAAAGAAAGTTTCTTTACCTCGTTTGTGGCAGAAGTTTTTAGGCATCAATTGTATTTCTACTTCTACGAGTAGATCCTCTTTTTTTTTAATAGTGAAATGGATTTTCTTATGAATTAAAAGAATATATATATATATATATATATATATATATATATATATATATATATATATATATATATATATATATATATATATATATATATATGAGGAGAAAGGGAATACGATAAAAATGGTAATAAAGCTTGGACATAAGGTTTTTCATGTGATTTTAAATTTTAAGAAAGTTTAACACCCTCTGTCACCCTTTGTAAGGTCTAATTGGGACGAAGAAGAAGTCAGATGTATCATAAAGATGCTAAAAACGACCCGAAAGAGCTCCAGTTTCTTATTGGGCGCTAGGGTCGAGAGGGCGCTCTTCTGCCCCATGTTCCAGATTTAGTATTTCGAAACTGGTCTCTTTGAAATGGGCTCGAAACCTACGCAATGAATAGTGGGTGGAATACTTTAGCGCAGGGATGGCGAATCAATGACCCATCGCCATTTTTTAATGTCACACCAACATTTCTATTCATATTAAACTATTACATTCTTTTTTAATGATTCCTTCATTGTTTTAAATTTTAGAAACTTATCTCGGTGCTACTATAGCGTGCGGCCTGCCGCAGGATCCGTAGTCTACACTATGAAATGACCTATAGCGTGCAGCCTGCCGCAGGATCCGTAGTCTACACTATGAAATGACCTTTAGCGTGCGGCCTGCCGCAGTATCCGTAGTCTACACTATGAAATGACCTTTAGCGTGCGGCCTGCCGCAAGATCCGTAGTCTACACTATGAAAGGACCTTTAGCGTGCGGTCTACATTTTATGTGCCTACCTTATCTTTATTATTTTAACCTAACCTAACCTAACCAATGAATTCCCCCATAATGATAACCATGAAATGTGCAAAAAGGCCTGGTAGACCACACGTTCAAGTGAAAAAGTTCAACTAGACCGCAGGGTAAAGTACCACCCTAATTTCTACACTGCTTGATAATTATTTAATTTTTGTAGCCGAATGAGCAACTCATAAGCGAATTCTATGTGCAGAGTTGACTTGAATGAATTTCTGACATAAATGAGGTAGAATAAGTTGATGGAATTTGTAAGATAGTGAAACTCTTTGAAACAGAAACTAGAAAAGAATCTCACACTATTGTAATTGTATACATTTTTTTTCATCTTTGATTTTAAAAGTCACTATTTTATTAGAATTCTTATTTTAAAAAATCAGCTTTGGAAGAATAAATAAACAATAAATTCGAAAAACATCTACCAATTTTTAACTGTTTGGATACTTTTAGAATTATTTATGGTTTTATGATTCTCTTGTCTCGACTATGTTTCAGTGTCAATCAACATTCTTTTAAAAGGATTTCTTGTTGTAAATTCGGTCAATATTATGAAGTTGTAAAAAAAGTTGATAATTTCTTTAGGATTGCGGAAATTATAACTCATAAAAATTACTAACAGAAAAATGAAAATACAAAATTTTACCGATTTTAAAAAATTCCCTTGGGGCTTTTAAAAGTCTATATTTTATTTTTCTTCTCTTAAAGTTATATTCAAATAATAAAACATCCTCTTTTGAATGAAAAATAATATGAACCAGAAAAAGCTCTAATAATTTTTAACTCATTTAATATTTTTGTGGTTCCGTTGCTTCGGCCATTTTTCAGTGTCAGTTGGCATTCTCTAAAAAGAGTTTGGTCGGAAATTCTTTTCATATTCTGAAGTTGTAAAAAATGTGATAATTCCTGTATAAATTCTAAATGTAGTAGATGTGGAATTCTTGCTATCCTAGTAGATATGGTGTTAGGATTTCTATTGTCGAGGCAGGAGTTCAATCTTAAGTGGAATAGGACATAAATATCCGGAAATGATTGACACGAATTACACGAATCCTTTGCAATTTTGGTTCGATTTTGCATTGCATTGCAATTCCTTAAAAAAATTCAAAGCTCATTGGCATATTGTACTTTTAATGTTTGAGCATATTAATGTATTAAAAAATCGAGTATTTTTCAAAAGATATGGACGAAAAAGTTAAATATTTTTCCATTAGTACAGAAAGACTTTCTCAACCTCTAATTTTTCACTGATCTTCACTTTCCGATAGGTTTTCACGAATCCGAGAAAATCGATGCCACCTTCCAATTTTCCCATTCAATTTGGATATTTTTAATTTTTTGAGTTAAATTGGCTTACGATTAGAAACTTGGAGGTGGAATTAGTCAACTTCCAAGAAATTGCAGTGTGGAAAGGTACAATTCATTACCCTTACTATGAAGTTTCAAGAAAATAAAGTGGAAGTATCCTTCATGAATGTAATGAAAGATTTAAGAGTCGTTAGAAAATAGAGTAGACAATCTCATTCTTTTATAATGAAACTAATAACTTAACTCAATGGCGTCAATAAAATAATTGGCTTTAACAATATTGACAAAAGTCTAATCCAATATGATTAACCGCCTTATTTCAACATATCAGCCAAATTATCATAGCATCAATTGGGAAAAGGCAGAATTCATTTATACCTCAAACGACTGGCTAGAACGAACGATCGTGGAAGCCGAATTAATCGATTTCATCCAAAACCTTAATAACTCTAAAGGCAATTTCAGGCTCAACCGAATCATTAGGTCACTAGTCACATCCAAGCCGCGAATCCTGTGATAAAGCAATTTTATAAATATTTCCTTCATGCCGCTCCTATTCTATTTGGCGTTTTTTTTTGTAATATGATATTTTGTTGTGTTTTTTTGCGTGTGAGTCTTATTGTCCATTCTTCTTTTTTGCATATACAAAATATTGTCTCGTATTGTCTTTTATGGCAATACGTTGCAGGCCTTTGTACAGATGAAAGATGGAACGTGATGATCCGAAACTGGATTTGCACTCATACCATAAAAGAGTTTTAATTATCTGATTATAAACTATTTAGTAAATATAAAATAAGATAAGAAGAAACCAGGAAAATATTTTTTAGCAGATTTAAAAAAAATAACACGCGACAGGTAATGATATATGTCGTGGAACACCACTCTATACCATACACTACTCCTATATTATGTGGGGGGGTGACTCAATCACCTACTGCAACGCGAACCGTTTAACGACTGTTCGCAGGGATTAAAGATCGACCAGGAGGTCAAACTCGAAGCGTTGGTTTAAAATCCTTAACAAATCAGGCAGATTGCAAAAATGGTTGGCAAGATTTACTTAAATAGGCTGAGAGTATCGTTCAAGGTTAGTTAAAGATGAAACAACAAAAATATAATTTTATTTACAAATATTAAAATAAGAATGAAAATAGGCAAAAAGGAATTATTTAAAATGAAATAGTCTCTTGATAATTATGATAAGGATGGATTCTCAAATAAAATTAATTAATTAGCGTGACTATGCTCAGATCAAAAGGGGAAACTTGACAATACTAATAGCTGAGGGGGTTTCAATCTTACGAGTCGGTGACTTCAAGGAAGGTCCTGCTTGTGATTAGGCAAGTGGGGCACGATCCTGATGAGGCAAATGGGGCACGATCTTAATGAGGCAAGTGGGGCACGATCCAGATGAACCTTCTGAGGAATAGCGATGAAGATAGCAAATCTTCAAGGATGACGTTCGACGGGGAAATGTGGGATTACTTGTAATTCCACTGGAAGAGGAAACTTCTTTTCCTCAAAGATAATCGATGCCTATTTTCTTCGGATCGATTAAACGATGGGAGACTGTCACGCAACTTCAAAGGATTGCCATTCACAGAAGCTACCAATTGACTCGGGTAGATCACGGTGGAGAAAGTCTTGCTGTCTGATGAACGCTCACGGGACTTCGACTCAAGACGATGAAGACGACTTTGAGGTGCGTGCTAGACTCACCGATCTCAAGTCAAAACCGGATATTTGTACAAGTGATCCTGAAGGGGAAGGGGGAATTGGGGAAGGAGTGAGAAGGCTCGAGACATCTTAATCCGAGAGGCGGACGAAAATTCAGCTTTTAGCGGCAAGGCGCGAAAAAATACAATCAAGCCCGTTCTCTCCTCATCGCCGGGGAGGGGGGGGAGGGTTCTGGACAAATTCGCAGGATTTGGGGATAATTCCCGAATACGGCCAGGAGTCGAAACTTCTCGAATGTTCCCGAACAGAAAGTGACGTTTCCATGGCAGGATACAATCACACGTGGTCTCCAAATAACGTGGGGTGGTCAGTGGTTATTTTTGTACAATATTGATAGACATAATCAGAGAAGCAAAGATCTGTTAATTGCTAAAGTCGAGGTGAAACGCAAGAAAATTAATATCGCTGCTCTTTACATGACTCAAAGAGAACTGAAAATGCCGATAGTATTATTTACCACATAGCTTTGGTTTTGGTTGACAAAAGAACAACTATGTGATTTTGATAACGAAGTGTCAGACAATGAACGAAAATTTTCTCGTAGATTTCATCAATCAAAACTTTGATAACTTTCTTCATCAAAGACTTGATGAACAGACGCGACACCCCTACCGTTTGGAAATTGTATTTTGACAAGTTGTGATAATTTAGTAGAATATTTATATGGAAAATGATTAAGGAATAGTGTATTAAGGAAAATTCTCAGCCACTTTCGGACTTTAAATCTTGTAATTTGCTTAGTTCCGCCATTGCATAAAGCGCGTAAATTGTGGTGAAAATTGGAACTGACGCAAAATGTCTGCAGCATTTCACTAATCGTTTATTATTCTAAATATTGAGCCTGTGTTATAATGCTAGAGCTCTTAATAGATTTATAAAAGCGCCTTAATAGAGATATTAAATAATGCATATGGAAGGTAACTGATGGTATAAATCTTTAGGCTAATAATAATGTCGAAAACAGGAAACGAACTAATTTTTTAATGCGATCCTAAGAGATTGTATAGATACGTTAATAGTCGTGAACCCATCGTGGATTGCATCGCCCCACCGCCGTGGAGTATTCTGAATTTGTGCTAGGTGACAATCCAACTCATGTCATAAACGCAATAAATGAACATTTTGCAAACGACTTTACAATGGAAGAAACCATAAAAGCTTACCTACAGACCCCAACGTAATTAATTTTGCTAATGACAATACAATTTCGAATATCCATATAACTGAAAACAAAATAAGTCTGTCTATGAAGAAAAGGAAAATATACATAGATTCAGGTCCCAATAAATTCTATTCAATTTACCTTTATTAGAAAAAGAATTAGTAAAACCATTTTGTAACATTTTTAATAAATCAATTAATGAAGGAATAATTCCAAGAGAGTTTCAAGAATGTGACCTCGATTTTCAAAAGATATATCAAACTAATCTTGGATATTTTTTTTAATACAAACTTGCTAGAATTTTTTCACCAAATTGAATGGACTTAAAAATACGTGAGGGGTATAACCTAAAACGGTTTCGTAGGCAAAATATTTGGCTCTATTAATCTCGAGAGACTTAAATATTCAAAAAGAATTGTCTTGTAGCAGCTCCCCCCCCCCTCAAAAAATATACTTATGTTACATAGAAAAGAGGTTTGTATTTTTATCGAAAGATAGTCTTCCATAAAGCGCTAATCAGACCTCATTTTGAACATGTGAATTAATTTCAGTCTCCTCAACTTGGAAAATTATCTTAGAACATGTTTAACTTTGATCGAGGAAAATAATTTCTAAACTTGTTTCTTTTATTTGTTTTTCTTTTTAATATGCGTAAACCTATATGGTCATAGACAAAAAATTCCCAAACTTATAAATCATATGAAGCAAGATTAGGAAATCTTAATATTTGCTTTCCCTGGAAAAACGTCGTTTTCTTTGCCCGCTCATAGAAGTTGATACTTGAATAAGATAACCGAGCGGCCATTGCAAATACATAACTGTTTCAAGCTTATTAACAAACATTTGACACTATGGTGGCAACAAACTTTATATCGTAAGTAATTACTTAGGTATGGAATAATTTACCTACATCGGTGGTTGAAAGCGCTTTAGACAACATGTTTAAGAATAGAATTGATAATTCTATAACATATAAAATTACCATAAAGAGTAACATTGCATGTAACTGATATAAAATTTATAGTCTATTTCCCCTTCACTCTAATCTTCTCTTCTCCCTTTATTTTCGTTTGTGTGGACTGGTCTCGATTGAATGGTAGTTTTGGGACGGTCTGTGATTTTGTAAGTTTTGTCTTGTAAAAGTTCATTTTAAGTCCAACTCTGTTACGGGTTTCTGATAATTATGTTATAATCAAGTACAAATCTTCGTGATTCGAGGCAGGTAAGGCGATGTCATTAGTAAAGCTAATGGGACTTAAATATATTCTATTAAATCTGATTCTCTTTTGTTCCCCAGCTCAAAAGTCCTCAAATATTTTCAAGTACTGTTGTAAACAGTTTGGGTGAGACGGGCTCACCTTGTATCACTTCTTTGTGTTGCACCATATTATTGACTGAATCCAGCCTAAAAGACGATGTTGCATGACTATATATGTGAGTATCTCAATGAAAGTTTCGTTAATTCCTTGTTCTTGTAGTGCTCTTATAATAAATAAATTTGTGTTTACTTAGTCAAAGTCTTTTTCAAATTCTACAAATAGCATAAAAAGATGCAGTACGTATCCATTTTGTTCTCTGAAATACGAGTAATTATAGAACAGTCTGCAGATAGTCATTAGCTCTATAGTTACTTTTAAAACCAGTTTGTTCCGGTGGTTGATTGCAATGTATTGTTTGTGTTATTGTCTGCTGAGTATGACTAATTGTCGTGGTATACGGCCGAGTATGTATGTACGTTTGTTCTGTACATGAATAACTCCGTTCCACTTTTCTCTAAGAGTGCTATAGTTTATATTTTTGTGATTCTTTAACCTTATACTAAGGCTATAATAAGAAGATTTAAATAAAAATTAATACTACCAATGAGTACTACGCGATGGTTGACGCAAAAAATCCACTTTAGTATAGAATGGTAACTAAGGAACATGAATAAGTTTTGGATTCCTTTTACCTTTAACTAAGAGGGAGTCTTGCGTTGGATGACATTGAACGAGAACCTCTTTGATGCGATGGGCGGGTAAAGTATCGTACCATATGGAACGTAAATGTTGACGCTGTGTAAACAAACTAGCGTCTGTTTGTCCTCGTGATGTTGATTTCCCCACATTTCCTCCCTTCTAAAGAAATTAATGTGGGTGGCGAGAACTCAAATGCAAAAAAATAAACGACAAAAAAACATTTCTTGGACTGCACTTCCAAATCCGACTGTTACTGTGAAAATACAGTGGTCAACCATCATCCTAAACTAAGGCTTATTGAGATTGTACGCACACGCGAGCACGTACATAGACAGGTGAACAGCGGACATTAACCTTGCCTCGTAAGGCCAAGCAGTCCGGATCACACACTACAATTTAAAAAAACCCCTATCAATTATAAAAAAGAACAAGAAAAAGAAACTGACTATTAATCCGTACCTAGGCAGTTAATTACGTACACAAATAAACCTTAACACATTAATATTAACACAAAAATAAATTCGTCTTGAGACAAAAGGGAGTTTAATTAGCCCTCTGTGGGGTTTCGGCTGAAGTTATCAGCTTTATACATATCGGAGCCTTTTATATAGTTTATTTAGAAGTTATCGGAGCCTTTTATATACGAGAGGCAGTCATTAAGTTTTGCAATTCGGATATAAGGAAACGAGATATGAGGAAAAGTGTTTTATTATTTTTCAATATAACTACCCTCGACTTTAATGCACTTGCGCCACTTGTCCCTGAGGCCTCGAATTCCCGACAACCACAAATCTCCCGACTGCTGTTCAATCCACTCCTGGACGGCGAGCTGGACATCTTCATCGTCTCCAAACCGGCGTCCACGCAGTGCATCCTTGAGCTGGCAGAATAAAAAGTAGTCGTTAGGGGCCAGATCTGGACTGTAGGGGGGATGATTGAGCTCCTCGAATCCGCACTCGCGCACGGCAGCTTGTGCAACTCTGGTCTTGTGGACTTTCACGACATTGAAGTCGATGATGTTTATAACACTTCCATGTGATATTCCAAGTTGTCGCTCGATTTCTTCGACCTTCACCCGTCGATTTTCGAGGATCATCCTCTCCACACGGGCCACATTGTCCTCGTTGGTCACGTCTGACACGCGTCCTGGACGGAGGTCATCTTCAAGGGACTCACGACCATGGCGGAATTCCTTGTTCCAGCGAGCAATGGTTGCATAGAAAGGGGCTGTGTCGGTGTACACTGCAACCATGCCTTCATGGATCTCTTTTGCATTCTTGCCTTCCTTGGTCAAAAATTTGATCACTGCGCGGTGCTCAACCTTCTCCATTGTTGAAAGATTTGTGACTGACGATCTGCGATCAGATACTGCTTCTTAAATAGACGAGGCAGGAGCGTGCGGCTGCAGGTCTTGACTTATCATAACTTGTCCTAACACCCCCACAAACAGACATCCCCCTTCCTCTGTTTTGCCCTACTGATTCGCAAACCTTATTGACCGCCCCTCGTAGTTTATATTAAATTGGTACTCCATGAACGATCGATTCCATCGCATGAGTCTGCCGTTCTGGCTTTTGCTGTTACGCCAATATGACCGAATCCTGTGATTTAATTTCCCGTTAAACTCACTACATTTTACATATAAATTGAAGTTTTTTATCCTCCAAATTACGGTTAGCGCTTCCTGTTCTAATAGTTGCATAAGCTATGGGAACAGGAGTATCATCGTCATCATATTGTACCCGATTCCTTCACCACCGGCATCGGTGCGGATTCCAAACTGCTTTGGGGGATTGAGTATTGTAAGGATGGGGGGCCGAACTTAATTTTTCCTTTACTCGAGCGGACACTAGTGAATCTATGAGCGGGCCAAAGTGGGGTTAAAATCTAACTCAGTGGATGGGTCATCTTGGGAGAATGATAATGAAGGTAGAGGATACTCGTTATCTGACTCTACGGACACCGTGTTAAGCACCTGAACAAGTTCACATGGGTATAATGCTTCCATGGTTCCTTCTTCATCTATCGTCACAATATTTTGCAGGGGTTTCTTCGTAGGTACTTGCCTAGCTCCGGGCCGGGATACATTGGCCTTGACTTTCACCTGATCCTTGGTCAATGCCATTTCATGTGCGATTATTCATTCTCTCTCGTCTCTTTCCGCTTGCGCCTGTTCTCTTTCCATCTGTATTCATCTTTCTTCTGCTTTTATTTCCCTCTGTATTCTTCTTTATTCTGCTTCTATTTTTATTTGTGTTCTTCTTTCTTTGGCTTCTCTTTCTGCTTGCGCCTTTTTCCATCTGTATTCTACTTGTTTCTGCTTCTCTTTCTATCTATATTCTTATTTATTCTGCTTCTCCTTCCATCTGTATTCTTCTTTCTTCTGCTTTTATTTTTCCCTGTATTTTTTATTCGGCTTCTCTTTCCATCTGTATTCTTCTTTCTTTTGTTTTTTCCATCTCTATTCTTCTTTCTTTTGCTTATCTTTTCATCTTTATTCTTCTTTGTTCTGCTTCTCTTTTCAACTGGATTATTCTTCTTTTGTTTTTATTTCCATCTGTATTCTTCATTCTTCTGCTTCTCTTTCTATCTGAATTCTTCTTTTTTTCTGCTTCTCTTTTCATCTTAATCTTCTTTCTTCTGCTTCTGTTTTCAACTATATTATTTTTTCTTTTGTTTTTATTTCCATCTATATTATTCTTTCTTCTGTTTTTCTTTTCATTTGCACCTGTTCACTCTTTTCCTCTCTTTCTATCCTTTCTCCTTCCTGGACGTATTGCCATTAGTTCTCTTAGCCTGCTAGTCCAACAATTCAGCCTTAGTGGTGGAATCTTTCGATAGAAGACATTTTACCTATGTCCGCCAAAAACTCACCGATGTAAGCTAAAGGTACTTATGCAACCACGAAACAAGTAGCGCTATGTCCTACCTAACCTTACCACCCACTCTTTCTGTTAATTGGAATACCACAAAAAACTAATTAACACCATTAAAGGGCTAACCACAGTCAATTAACAAAAATTCATAGAACAACTTTATCCTCTTATTATGTTTAATTTTCCTCGAACCTTTAGGCACAAATTTGTTAGTAATCAAGGGGATACGGCACAATCAACAACTTTTGAGTTCTTCCAAATAAACCCCAAACCTGACACCAATTATAAATGTCGTGGTATACGGCCTACTATGTATGTATTTTTGTTCCGTACATGAATAACTCCATTCCATTTTTCTCTAAGACTGCTATACTTTTTTTATTTTTGTGATTCTTTAACCAGGCAGGATTCGTAATATTATATATCTATTACCATATGCAGCGTTTCGAGGATTTAATTAAACAACTAGAGCAAAACAATACTTTTAATTGCATACAAAATGAAATATTAAAATTTTAAATATACTAATAAGAGAATCGAAATAATATTTAATACTACCAATGAGTACTATGCGATGGTTGACGCAAAAAAATTCTTTTAATACGGAATGGTAACTAACGAACATGAATAAGTTTTGGATTCCTTTTAGCTTTAACTAAGAGGGAGTCTGGCGTTGGATGACCTTGAATGAGAACCTCTTTGATGCGATTATTCGAGACGTGAGGATGACACGAAAAACAGCTGTCCGTCTCTCCGAGCTAAATCGACGCTGGTTGAGTCTATTCGTGAATAACAGCTGATGTTTATTCCGAGATAAGTGGGGCGCGTGTGGCGATGCTTCTTGACTTGAAGATATAGGCCAGGGTATTGTTGATGTAGGGTTATCCCAATCCCTGGGTTACACTTGCGGGCTTCTCGATGATGAGACTTGACCAAGAGGTGAATTTTTTTTCGACTGGAACTTCACATTGGTATTCCTCAATGTTGAGGGATATCTCTGTTTTTATTTAGAAAAATAAAAACGAGATTGGTTTGAGAGTGGAGTGATTCTCGATACCGCTAGTATACTCTTCGATGTGACCTAAAGGAACAGCCTCGGGAAGAAAAATCACGCTCGGTTCCACTTTCTTCTTGATTCCCCGTTTGCCTCCGGGACTCGTCTTCTTTCCCTAATTGCTACCTTGATCCTCTCTTCTTTTTCTTCAGGTCGAACTATATATACGTCGATTATCCCCTGGGGATAAAGGGAGGGAAGATGAGGTCCCACCTAGGGCATCACTTTTCAACGTTGTGCCTATTTACCCTTCTGGTTTAGGTCGGAGAAAGTGAAATTTCGTCTATTTGGCGGAAATAGGCATAAATAATCGGACGGGACAGTGAGTATGTTCATAGATTATTATTCTAAAGGCTATCCCACCCTACTGTGTTTAAATTAACGGACTACGAAATCTACTGATGGTACTCCTTTTTTACGAGCGATCTCGGGGATTTGGGGGACAGCGGAGCAAAAGGGGGGGTGTAAAGTATTGCACCACATAGAAGGTAACTGTTGACGCTATGTAAACAAACTAGTGTCTGTTTGTCCTCGTAATATTGATTTCCCCACACTAATGTAATTAGTTATATTTTGATTATATGAGAATGATTGTCCTATAGTCCTTTAAATCTTCCATGTTACCTGTTTTTAAAATAAATACAACTAAGGCGTTAACTATGTTATTGGAATCCTAATTTCACTTAAATAAACATTTCGTAAGTAGACTAGCTAGTACGTCAGCAAGCCCTTTACTCACAATTTATACTGTCGATTGTAAATCCATTGTCCCTAAGTCCTTTACCATTTTTCATGCTTTCAAGTGCGTGCGAAATTTCATCCTCCTTTACTGGTGGGCATTCGACTTCATTTATTAAGGGGTCGTCATCTGGTGTATCGTCTCTATTAGTTTCTGATAGAATTCCCTAACTCTTATAATGATCTTTTGTCTGTTTGTGATTTTATTTCCCTCTATATATCTTTTGGTATTGCCATTTGCTGTATGCCAATTATTAGGTGTTGTTTTATGTAGTTTAGTGATTCGTTAGTTACTATACATTTTATTTATTAGATTTGTATTATACATAATATATTTCCAACCTAGACTCGTTTTTAATAAGCTTCACTGGTTCTGATTGTTCATCATATTTCCATTCCGTCTCATTTTTTCCCTTTTGTCAACCACCTACTTCGTTGTTTTACTTATTTTGGTGTTTGGTGACATTATTTTAATGTAATTTGTCCATCTTGGATAAAAAAGATCATTCCTGTTGTATACAAAACGCCTTTGGCCATAATAAGACTAGTCTGAGCTGGGAAATAAATGACTAGATTCCAAGTCATAGATCATACATAGGATTATTATATCAGAGCTGGTCATCAACCCGCATCTCTACCCATGTCATTCTTGGATAATGTTACCTTTAGTCTCCGTTTACGACTCGCAACTGTCAACGTGGTGATCGATTTAATAATACGAGGGAAAGTCAATAAGTTTTACGAATCGATAGGGCAAAACATAGGAAGGGGAAATGCTGTTTGTGGGGGTGTTAGGACAGGTTATGACAAGCCAGGACCTGCAGCCGCACGCTCCTGCCTCGTCTATTTAAGAAGCAGTAGCTGATCGCAGATCGTCAGTCACAAATCTTTCAACAATGGAGAAGGTTGAGCACCGCGCAGTGATCAAATTTTTGACCAAGGAAGGCAAGTTTGCAAAAGAGATCCATGAACGCATGGTTACAGTGTACACCGACACCGCCCCTTCCTATGCAACCATTGCTCGCTGGAATACGGAGTTACGCAATGGTTGTGAGTCCCTTGAAGATGACCCCTGTCCAGGACGCCCGTCAGACATGACCCACGAGGACAATGTGGCCCGTGTGGAGAGGATAATCCTCGAAAATCGACGGGTGAAGGTCGAAGAAATCGAGCGAGAACTTGGAATATCACATAGAAGTGTTATCAACATCATCCACGACAATTTGGCCATGACTAAGGTCTCTGCCCGTTGGGTCCCTAGAAATCTCACGAAACCTCACACCCCATGATCGACTTCAACGTCGTCAAAGTTCGGAGGAGCTGCTGCTCCTGTACAACTAAGACCCGGCGAGATTCAAGTCACGCATAGTGACAGGTGATGAAACGTGGGTCCATCACTGGGATCCCGAGACCAAGCTCGAAAGCATGGCGTAGATGCACAGAGGCTCTCCGACCCCCATCAAGTTCCACACCCAACCCTCATCCGGAAAGATCATGGCCACCATCTTCAGGGATTCTGAGGGAGTGTTGATAGTGGACTATGCGCCTTGTGCAAAGACCATCACAGCCAATATTAAGCCGAGGAACTGGCTGGGTTGAAGAATTGCATCCGTCAGAAGCGGCGTGGCAAGTTGACATGCGGTGCCCTGCTTTTCCACGACAATGCCCCTGTCCACAAGGCCAGAGTTGCACTAGCTGCCCTCCGCGAGTGTGGATTCGAGGAGCTAAACCCTCCCCACTACAGTCCAGATCTGCCCCCTAGCGACTACTTTTTATTCCGCCAGCTCAAGGCTGCACTGCATGGACCCCGGTTTGGGGACGATGAAGATGTCCAGCTCGCCGTCCAGGAGTGGATTGAACAGCAGTAGGCAGATTTCTGGTTGTCGGGAATTCGAAGCCTCGGGGACAAGTGGTGCAAGTGCATTGAAGTCGAGGGTAGTTATATTGAAAAATAATAAAACACTTTTCCTCATATCTCGTTTCCTTATATCTGAATTGCAAAACTTATTGACCGCCCCTCTTACCCTCAATGAGGAATACATTGGATATGGTCGCAATTGTGAAGATTAAAGAATGAAGGATTTCCTTCGTGCCCCGTGCCCAAGGGACTTCCTTAATGTTTGGTTCGATTAAACACGCATGAGTTTGCTAGTGAAAATTAGTCAACACTAGTTTAACATAATAAGCTACCATTCAACCTAACCCAAATCATCTATCCCGAAGAAAAGGTAACTCGAAAAACTCTTGGGGGGGATGGGGGTATTTAAAAGAGATCCGTTTATCTTAGCTGCGACAGACTAAGGAAGGTCACTTATTCAAGAATATTCAGCATGATGAGAGTGAAAAGTGGGGCACCTCAAAGCTCTGCATGATCTTGGTTTTTGTTGAGGATGGCCGAGTGGGAAAGCGCTTGGCCGTCCGTCTGCACTCAGCGACGCGGTGTCGGTTCTCCATCGGTCCTCTTCCTTCGGTTCTTCATTCTTCCCTTCACTTTTAGATGTAATTGTCAGCATTGACATCATTATGTTGTCTTTTCTCAAAAAATAAAGTGAAAATAAATGAGAGCATCTACCGCGTTGGGGCCGAGAGGACACGCATTCCTTTCGTTGCCCGTTACAGCGTGGTTTCCATTTGATACCCGGCACACCTCGTGCGGGGGAGAGTACATAATAGAAAAAAAAGATGAAGGCAGTGGATGGAGAAAAGGGTGGGGAGAAAGCCGGTATGATAAATACCCTCACTCCGTAGGCAAAGGGGAGGAGGGATCATGCTCGGCCCTAACCAGGAACTACTGGACGAAAGCTGGTCGGCGATTAACTTCTAAAATTAGGCACTGGCCGGCGAAAAATAGAGGGAAGAAGGGGCTTGCAAAGGAAGTGGCAAAAAAGTGGTAAAAATGGAGATGTCTGCAAGGAATAAAGCCCACGGTGTTTTAATCTAGTTTCAGACTACTGGGGTTAGTTGGGTCTGGAGAACGTACCACTCCTACACGTGCCATCAGTAAGTCTACCCCGGGCATCGAATTACACGGGGGTATCTGAATGAACGCTCCCATAAAAGGGGGGTTGGGTGTGAACCCAATCACCTCGGTGCCCAAGTGTGTTAGCTGCGACCTCTTTTTGGTTTTGGATTTCTCTCTGCGCTAAAAACAATAGTTTATGACCACCGCAGGATGGTCGAGAATGGTAATTTGGAGATGGTTCAGAATTGCGTTTTTCTTGAACTGATCTACAGTGTGGTCCGAAAGTCTTGTCATCCCCTACCAAGAAGTAATAAGAACAATAGAGGAAAAATATAATACTATCAAACACAAGATTTCGGTCATTTGAAATATAAAATTAAAGCAATATTTGAAATAGAAAATTGAAACAAAATTTAGAGAGAGACAAGATTTTCGGACCACCCTGTATTTAGAAATGCAAGGTGGCCTATTAAGTTTCAGTAGTATGATGTACTTTGTAACCTTAGTGGTATTGTTTCGTAAGGTTGGGATGAAACTTTGCCTAACAGATTAAATGGAAGAGATTAATTGGTTTATGACCACCACGGTCAGGTTTAGGAACAGAATATTTTTCTAATGGAAAAGGGGAAGATTAAATGGAAGAGATTCAGTTGTCTGTGACCATCACAGTTAAGTTTAAGAACAGAATATTTTTTCTAATGTAAAAGGGGAAGATTAAATGGAAGATAATCAATAGTTTATGACCACCGCAGGAAGGTTTATGAACAGAATATTTTTTCTAATGTAAAAGGGGAAGATTTAATGGAAGAGGTTCGTTGATCTATGACCAACAAAGTCAGGTTTAGAAGGAAATATCTTTTCTAATGGAAAAAGGAAGATTTAATGGAAGAGATTCAGTTGTCCATAATCACCACAGTCACGTTTAGAAATAGAATATTTTTCTAATGGAAAAAGGGGGAAGATTAAATGGAAGAGTATCATTGGTTTATGACCACCGCAGGCAGGTTTAGGAACAGAATATTTTTTCTAATGGAAAAAGGGAAGATTAAATGAAAGAGATTCATTGGTCTATGACCAACAAAGTCAAGTTTAGAAGGAAATATCTTTTCTAATGAAAAAAGGAATATTAAATGGAAGAGATTCAGTTGCCCGTGACCACCACAGTCAGGTTTAGGAACATAATATTTTTCTAATGGAAAAGGGGAAGATTAAATAGAAAATAGGGAAGATTAAATGGAAGAGAATCATTAGTTTATGACCACCGCAGGCAGGTTTAGGAACAGAATATTTTTTCTAATGGAAAAGGGGGAAGATTAAATGGAAGAGATTCATTGGTCTATGACCAACAAATTCAGGTTTAGAAGGAAATATTTTTTCTAATGAAAAAAGGAAGATTAACTGGAAGAGATTCATTGGTCTGCCCACCACGGTCAGGTTTAGGAACAGAATATCTTTCTAATGGAAAAGGGGAAGATTAAATGGAAGAGATTCATTGGTCTGCCCACCACGGTCAGGTTTAGGAACAGAATATCTTTCTAATGGAAAAGGGGAAGATTAAATGGAAGAGATTCAGTTGTCTGTGACCACCACATTCAGGTATCGGAAGATTTTATTTATAATGGAAAAGGCGAAGATTTCTGTTTACTCGAACGTCCTTTTTTTGACAGTCTTTGGAGCATCTTCATTGAAATTGAAGAAACTTGTAGAAATCTTCTCGAATTTTGCACTTACATTAATATTTGTTTACGTAATAAAGTCATGTTGAAAATTAATATTTCCTCAAATACTCGTATATTTGCGTAAAATAAATATGTTTTCGTTTACACCTTTTTGCAGATTGGCCTTATGTAGTGTAGTAAAGAGAGGTGATATTAAATTCACAAGGTCCTAAAGAATTAATCTATAAAACAAAATATTTGTGATGAAAGTATGAATGACTTAGTTTTTGTTCAATCTGATGAATAGAATGTTTGGTGTTTTCTGTCCTTATTTTGGTTTGTAAATGACCTGCTAGACAGGAAGATTTTCAAAAGATTTTATTTTCACCTCTACATAAATTTTCTCGTGGAGATTTTCGAATCCTGTCAATTTCTATTGCTTTGTTATTGTCCTACAGCTTAGTTTTTTTCCTTCGCATTTCATGAATACAAGGGATCCACTGGTAAATCCTCGTTCGTAATTAGGATTCTGTCCAGTTTTCAATGCACAGAATTAGATTTAGGTGTTTCACCCATTTGTACCTTTCTTAAGGTAATTTTTCTCCCTCGTTTATTGGTGTCATAAAAGAAAATGTCACTTTCTAGCTATACAGAAGTCATCATAAACTTGCTAGTGGTATAGAAAATATAGTTATCTCCGTTTCTCAAGACGACATCATTCACCTCTTTAGCATTCACCGGAATGTCCTGTTAGCTTCATTTAAGATTCTCACTGCTTCCATAGAGTTCGCCTTAACAGAGACGTATACCGTTGGCAACCCTCAACTTGTCGATATTTGCGCCACTCACATTTCCCCTTTCAGGATAGATTCTTTATCTATGGGGCTGATCCCTTAGACCCTTTTATTCCACCAACTCTAATAACCGCTCAACCAGATTAAATTCCTAACCCTTCCTCTTCGCCTCATAGGCTGAAAATAACTTCGCCCCTCTCTATTTCCCTTTTGTGCCTTCCTTCTTTGAGCTTCCGCTTGATCGGTCTTGATCCCTTGGAACAAAAAGAGCTACCCTTTTCCAATACTTTAGATCGACGAAGCAAAGCGTTCTAAAGGGGCCTTTGAGCTTTAAACCCCATTTTATTAAACATCTGTTAATTATTATTATCCCATTTATAGGTATATCGCACTTCCAAGAATTGATTTAAAATATATGGGCGATAATTAACACGATAAAGCTACGTTTATATATATATATATATATATATATATATATATATATATATATATATATATATATATATATATATATATATATATATATATATATATAATCATTAAGAGCACCTTACCGGCTCGTTTGTGGTGTTTGGTTACAAGAATCTATTTGCATCTATTTTTCATATTTAAAACCTTGAATCTTGTTATTTGGTCATTATTGGTTACAACATCGGTTAGATTCTTCTTAATTAAAATGATGTAACAAAATATTATTTTTTATTATATGTACATTAATATTTGATGACCTTTTCGAAAATGTTTAGTGAGGTTCTTTAGGAGAATATCTTGTCTCCACTCCTATTTAACTATGTATCAAGAGAAATTAGTTTCATTCATGTGCTAATATTTAGCGATTCTTCTTTTCATCATATTATCACTTCTATTAAAGGTGATACCAATTTTAATATCAAAATACGTAGTGGATTCGCTGAAGAATAGTTTTACTTATGTGAAGTATAGTTGACCCATACTTCAGGAGTATTTTTATCACTTTAACCTACCGGTTCAAAGTCCAGTCGGAAGCGACCTGTCAAAGGGATTTGAGACGAGAAGCAGTTTCGGAAAATGTCCTTTTATGGATGTTTCTCCTAACGACAGACATCTTGGATGTGTCTAAGTAACCTAACCTAAGTTGCAGGTTATATGTTACATTAGAGCTACAGCTTATCCGAGAGTAGACCTCGCTTCTAACATGAGTAAAATTAAGCCACATCTGCTGTGCCTAGTTGCCGGATGGAGTCCCAATTCAGGTCGTCTTATGACGACTGCCAAACGTTGTAGATACCAGAGGCGCGGAACCCACGTTAAAGTGTAAGGCTACACAGAAAAACAAATGGACTCCCCAAAAAGGGCAGACAGGGCTAAAATCCCTGCTAAATTATTCACAATTATGTACATTGAAGTATACAACCAACGCATAATCCCAACCTATGAAGCAGAAAATTGGAACCAGACCAAAAATCTGACATTAAAATTTAGAACAACACGGAGATCCCATCAGCGCAGTATGATGGGGATAACTTGGCCGTGACATAAAATTTGCCACCTGGATACGTGGATAAACCAAACTTCAGGATATAGTGGAAGCTATAAGGTCATGAGGCAAGATTCTAAGAAGATAGATGAAGTAGAAACATTACCGATTGAACTCCACTTCATAAAGGACGACCGAAAAGAAGACCCGAAACAAGATGGAGAGATGATCTTCACAAATATGCTAAAGAGTGGAAACAAATTGCACAAGACTGACAAAGATGTGAAGGGGTTCCTCTGAACAGTGAGAGGAAAATAACTAAATTGATGAGGTACATTGAGGTAAACTTGGCATTAACATGGAAAAATAATGAAAAATGCGAACTAATATTTTAAAGTGACACTTTTTATCTTCAAAAACTAATGTCACTTTGTTTGTTTGTTTCGGATTCAAGATTAAAATTGTTCAAGAAACTTTTTATCTTGTTTCTATTTTTTAACCTCAATTTGGCCTAACTTCTGCTATTGCTAAATAGTTAAAAACTTCACCACCAATCTTCACTCTTGGTAAGGGTTTACTACAAATCTTCACTCTTGCTAGGGGGTTTACCACATATCTTCACTCTTGGTATGATTTTTACCAGAGATCTTCTCTTTTGGTATGGTATTTACCAGATATCTTCACTCGTGGTATGGTATTTACCACAAATCTTCACTCCTGTAAGGGTTTTACCACATATTTTCACCCTTGGCATGGTATTGACCACCTACCTTCACTCTTGGTAGTAGTTTTGCCACATATCTTCACTCTTAGTATGGGTTTAACCAGAGATCTTCACTCTTGGTATGGTATTGACCATCGATCTTCATCCTTTGTATGGGTTTTACCACATATCTTCACTCTTAGTAGTTTTTTTGCTACCAATTCGCACGCTTGAGAAGAATTTTATCACAAATATTCATTCCTGTAAAGGTTTTACCACAAATCTTCACACTTGGGTAAGGGTGTTACCATCAATCTTTAATCTCTTAGAGGCCTTTTATATGTCAGTGGCGACCTAATGATGGATGTGGGGACCGAACTCAGGGGGTCTCGACAGCGTTCTACTGAGTGCTTCGTTGAGTCATCAGTGAGGTACACCCGTTCCATGTCATGAGTGTGTGGATGAGAAGACCTCCATTGGCATGTTCGAGACGGAGGAATGAATGCTATATGTGTACGGGAGGGAAGGGGGGGGGGGTATGAGCGTTGTGATTGTCTATACGCCTGATGTCATGGGGTAAGGAGCAACTTGTCGCTCAGTCTGCCAATATGAGTCCAGTTCAGTTCGAACGCTAAAGTTTTGTGTCCGATATCGCTGGCTTTGAATCCGGTACTAAGGAGGTAACGGACTAAACATAAGTGAATGATTTATGGTTTGGGTAATAAGGCTGTGACGAACAAAACAATATGTTAAGTTTCTGGTTTTATGGACCCAGTACTAAGGCGGTAACTAACTAAACCAATGGTTCCCAACTGATTTTGGCCTATGGCCCCCTTAGGAACCTTATTTTTTCCTGTGGCCCATAATCATTATTTTCAGTAGGTAATATGCAGTTTAACTCAACTTTAAAGGATAAAAGATATTAAAATAGCTATTTGTATTCAGGTACAATTATATTTGTCACATATATAGGACTATAAACATAGCAAAGATTAAATAGTGGTTAACAAAAATGTAATACTCGTTTAAAATAAATAATTAGTCTTACAAAAAATAACATCCTTTAGCAAAATGAAATAAATATATCATCAACTCTTTATTCATTAAATGCGATCCTTGTGCTTCATGCAGTTTCACAAGTTTTTCAATATAAGGGATCTATAGTTGTTAGAGACAAACGAAGATCACCTCTTCTCACTATTTCTAAGCGGCTGCGAGCTTTTGATAGGAGGTGTAACACTTTACTATAACCCGACTCAACCAAATAATAAGTAGGAAAAGCAATAAAATATAATTTTACTTCGTCCCAAAGCAAAGGGTATTTCATAGCAATTTCATGACTTGTCCATAAGTTCCTGACACCATGCTTAAATCTATCCAGAGAAGTTTGATCACTCTGTAACTCAATGAAGCTTTCTTGTAATCTGATATCAACATCAGCTGCATTAATTCCAAATGGGTTTACCATCCAACCTGGAATGTCCAGTTGTAGAAGATCTCTGAACCTAACTTCCATATCACTATGCAATTTCTCTAAATGATCAATGTATACTAAAATATCATCTTCTTTCAGCTTACTCTCAATAGTGCGGAGGGTTAGAAACTGTATTAACTCTTTGCACCCATATTTGTCTTGAACAGCTTAATTTTCCCCCAAAATGCACAAATAGACTCTTTGCAAGTTAAAATATTTTCATTTTCACCTTGTAGCTGTTTGTTCAAGATATTTAGCTTTTTAAATATATCTGTAAGGTAGAATATGTCACATTTGGCAGCAATAATTTTTACTCCGAGCTGCTTACCATCCAGAAATTACACAACACTATCCCAAAGTGCAATGAAGCGATTCAGACATTTGCCCTTAGAAAGCCATCGCACCTCTGTATGAAAAAGTAGGCGCTCAAACCCTTCTTCATTGGTAGCGCAGAGTTTTCGGAAAAGACGCTCTTGAAGTGGATTTGACTTGATAAGGGTGACTGTCTTGATTACACTATCAAATGAATCTTTCAGACATCCTCCTAGGTTTTTTGCAATCATATATTGACAGTGGACAACACAGTTTATGCAAAATACTTTAGGTACAGCTTCTTTTAAATGTGCAATAAATCCCCTATATCTACCTATCATAGCAGCGGCGCCATCAGTTGCACAAGCCATAATATTCCAAGTGGAAAATCATTGTCTTTGAAATAGGTCACTACTTCTTTGAAAATTGTTGCACCTTTAGTACCTGTCACAAGGCTGCGGGAAAAAAAAGCCATTTCTTCTCTGAGTTGATCTTTATCCAAAAACCTAACATACGCCATGAGAAGGGCTTCGTTATCACGTAATAACGTTTCATCAATTTGTAATGCAAAGGTGTTTACTTGTAAATGTTTAACGAGTTTTTGCTCTACATCCTTTGCCATTTCGTCAATACGTCTTGATACTGTATTGTTGCTCAGCGGAATGACTTCAGTGATTTTGGGGGGATTTTGTTGCATGATAGTTGAAATAACCACAGATGCTGGAAGCAAAATCAATTCTTCGCCAACATTATGAGGTTTTTCCGATTTCGCTATTAGCTTGGAAATCTCATAAGATGCAATTGAACCTTTGTCTAGTTTTGCCGCTGTTTTGCTAAATATATCTTCAATAGTGCTCCTTGCTTGGAAATCATCCCGCAGCTTTTTAAAGTAATCTAATGTTTTGTCTTTTTTGTCGTTGTGCTTATTCTCCAAATGTATTTTAAGCTTACTTGGTAGCATACTATCATTAGAAAGTGTAGCCATACATAAAAGACACAATAGCTGTATTATATTGTCTGGTGAATGTATAAAACCATAAGTTAAATCTCACTGGAGTATTGTCGACATTTTTTCTTCGTCGCCGTAGCCATGGGTAATCTGTGCAGAAGAAATTTAATATAGTAATGATATATATATAATATATATATATATATATATATTTATATATATATATATATATATATATATATATATATATATATATATATATCTATATATATATATATATATATATATATATATATATATATATATATATATATATATATATATATATATTACATTTTAGAGCCGAAGCTCACCGGAACAGAATGAAAGGCGCTTATCTGAGCGGCGAAAAAGGAAGAGTATTTCTGAGAAAAGACCCCAAAACAACCTCCATTTCCACTGCAGAGCACCGAGTCTGTGCCCAACACCAACTCCTATTGCAGTCGGCCACGAAAATTTCAGACATGTCCAATAAATAGAAACGCTCATAAAAATAGCTGCATTGAAAATTTTGTTTCCTTTTTTGTGCTAAATACTTGCCCTTGATGGTAAATATTTGACACCAAAAAAAGAACCGCAAAACAATGCAACTATTTTTATGAACGCTTCTATTAATTGGACATGTCCGAAATTTTCGTTTTGATTGTACATCCTGGTACTATGTACCTGTACCTAAGTGCAAAACAGCAGAAATGTACTCCCTCAGGGGGGTATATCTGCATTAATTTTACTAATATTATATATATATATATATATATATATATATATATATATATATATATATATATATATATATATATACATATATATTACTCAAATTAATGCAGATACAAAACGATAAGTACAATCATCTGAATCTAAGATTAAATGCTAATGTCGTAAATAAGCCCTAAATGAAACCGAAGTGAAAAAAAAAATGATTTGGTGTAGGCCTAGCAATGGCACACTTTACTTACAAACAAAAATGCTCAGTTATTTACTTATAAAATTCTTATATTATTGTGCTTGTGGCAATCTATTATAATTTAAAAAACTAGTAAAATTACTACAACTTCGCAGTATTTGGGTAAACAAATAAAAGCTACTTACATACTAAAACGCCGAACTTCTTGATAAACAGACTGTAAGGATTTAAAGTTCCACCTGAAGGATTTTCATCAAGCCATCAACGGTACCAGACGCATAACGATCAAGCGCACAATGGAGTGCGCCGCAGAATAAGCTTGTAAGATGCAAAATATTTGTTTACAGATTAATGTAAATCCTATTATGCTAATAAAATATTTAAAAACGGGAAAATATATGTATTACTATTTTAAAAATGTAATTCAACTGCATAAATTAAAATTAGGTACTGCCCTAACTATAATTCAGGTTTCAATAGGTTGAGTCCTGTGGCCCCTTCATGGATCTATGGCCCCTCTACAGCTTAAAATTTTCCTGTGGCCCCTTTCAGATGTGCTATGGCCCCCGGTTGGGAAACCCTGAACTAAACAATAATTGCCTAATTTTATGAACGCACTACCAAGGTGGTAATGAACAAAACAGCAAGTTTCTGGTTTTATGGACCAAGTAGTAAGGAGGCAACGAACTAAACAATAATTACCTAGTTTTATAGACGCGGTACTAAGGCAGTAATGAACAAAACAGCAAGTTTCTGGTTTTATGGACCAAGGAGTAAGTAGGTAACGAACTAAACAAGTCTCTCGATTTATGGAACCTTTTGCACGGAAGTAACAATATCTTCCTCTAGTTCTTACACTCAGCAGTTTCTCCTTTATCCTTATATAACGGTACTATTAAAGGCATTATTTTAATTTTATTTTTCGCACCCTTACAAAATAAAGAAAAATTTAGATACAAACCTACTTTATCAATAAATACAGTCAATTGATGATCCTTATCAATATTTACAATGATGCCCCTTGTTCTTCAGAACTGCTTCACCTTGTTTTGTCATGCTGGAGACCAAATTTGTGATATCTGTACTGATATTGCTCCATTTTTGTTCAATAAACACCCGCAACTGCTCACAATTGGATGTATTTTTTTATTATTAAATATTGTGGAGAAATCAATATCGCAAGGACCAAACAGGCGCTAGTTCGGTTACACAGCGTCAACAGCTACGTGGCATATGGACCGATACCTTAACCCCTTCTTCCCTTTTGCCCCGCTCGCACAACAATCCTCGATATCGCTCGCAAGGAAACATTATAATCATCAGTTTTCCTCGCCCGCTAGTACAAACAAAGAAGGGTGGTATAGCCTTTCAAATAAAAAACTATGAACAGGTTCACTATCCTCTCCAATTGTTTAGGTCTAGTTTTGCTAAATAGACGAAATTGCCTGTTTTCGAACGTAAACCAGAAGAGACCAGAAGGTCTAAGGGTCACACGTTGAAAAGTGATGCCCTAGGAGAGATGCTTAAAGGCGGGCACTCATCTCCCCTCCCCCTCGGGGATAATTGAGGTATATATAAATCGATCTGGAGGAAAGAAGGAAAATCGAGTTAGCGATTGAGAGAAGACAAGTACCGGAGTCAAACCGGGAATTAAGAAGAAAAAAAGTGGAACCGAGCGGGAGTTTTCTTCCCGAGGCTGTTCCTTTTAGTCATATCGAAGAGTAGACCATCGGTATAGAGAATCACTCTCATATCCATCTCATCAGAGAAACCGCCTATCTCAGTTTTCGAATAAAACCCGAGATACCCATTACCATTGAGGAATACTAAAGTGAAGTTCTACTCGAGAAAGGATTTACCTCTTGTTCAAGTCTCATCATCGAGAAGCCCACAAAGGTAACCTAAGGAGTGGAATAATCTTACCTCCACTATCCCCTCGCTTATATCGTCAAGTTAAGAAGCTTCGCCACGCGCTCCTCACTCACCTAGAAGTCAGCTGTTTCTCCAGTCAGCCTCACGTCTGTGAGACCCTCTCCTCGCTTCGCCTCGAGTCGCCTCTCATCCTCAACGAGATTCTCGTTCAAGGTCATTCCATGTCCGACCCCACTGAGTTTAAAGGTAAAAAGATTCACAATTAATTATGTTTGTCATGGTATTGCAAGGACCAAGTGGTGGTGTACGTACATATAGTTTTGTTACGTACTTCAAAAAATCCTTGATTAATTTTTCTCTAAGAGTGCTATATTATTATTATTATTATTATTACGTTCTTTTTAATCTGTGAAGGTTTCTAGTGCCATGCTCAGCGTTTCGAGGATTGAATTAAATACTTCTAAGAAAATAGACCTTTAATTACAACGTGAACCAAAAATGAAATCTAACAAAACAAACTACGCAGTTATGAATTAAACGAGTTTAAGTGAGAATTACTAAATTACACAAATGAATATACAGTAATGGTTGACCCAAAGCTCAATTTAATATTGAACGCTAATTGATCTGCAAAAAAAAGATAATGGATTTTATTTATCTTTAAAAACAACCACAAGGGAATCTGGTTGGAGACTGACCTTGGCCTCAATGTTTAAGTAGACGCAAGAATGATGTTTGCGAGCAGGCGCGTGGACGTATTCTCAGGCACTCCAGCTGTTTGACTAGGGTGGGGATAGGTTTAAAGCCACAGATGAATTCGGTGCGTGCGACCGATGGCGTTAAGCACGTTGTCTTGGTAAGATGATTTCACCAACGGGACAGGAAAAGTATGCTTCTTCCAATCTTTTGGTTAATCTTGGAATAATTCGCACTGACGAGCTGAGGAGTGTTTGAGGAAGTTCACTTTGGGATATCCCTTAATTGCGACGGCTATCTCTGAGTTTTGTTGTAAACCAGGATAGGGGGTTTCTCTGACGAGAGATAGTTGGGCTTGTTTCTCAATACAAGCTAACTTAAATTTCGGTGTGACCACCAGGAACTGGCTCAGCATGAGCTTTTTCTGTATTCCTTTCGCAGGGTTGCCGGGCACTGAGCCGGACTTGTCATCTCGATCGCAAACTCGATCTTCCGTTGACATGATGCTAATTTTCGGTGTGATCACCAACAACTAGCTCAGGATGAGCTTCTTCTATGTCCCTTTCGTTGGTTCCCGCGCCTCTAGCCAGAATTCGTCGTCTCGATGACTAAATCGATCTTTCCCGTTCTTCTACAATTATCCGCATACATACTTCGCCAGCCCAGCGGGGGTGGGGGAAGGAGGGGCGGGGATGAGCTCTTCGGAATTAAGCCTCCTCCTCTCACGGTGCGTCTCCGAGCGTCTTTCACTTAGCCATAAAGGCACCTTCTGGCTTTTTGTCGACTCTCCTCTAATTTCGTCTATGAAGTGAAATTAAATACCAACCCTTAGGGGAAATATTGCCGGTTTAACCAATGTTAGGCTCGCCGGACCCGAAACCTGATGATTCGAGAATTATGTGGTTGTGGGAAACCTTTCTGGTGATCCTCGAGGCGAGGAGAGAGAGGGGGGTTAAGTAATAGGGTTACTCTGCCAAATGCCAGGACGTTGCGGTTACCGAACATGGCCTCAGTTTTGAGCGTGGGATATTGATTTCCCTACAATGTTCTTTAATTAACATTCCGTACTATAGTGCATGTTTACGTCAACCATAGCGTAGTACTCATTGGTACTATTAATTTTTATTTAGATCCTCTTATATCCTTAGTAGATTTAAAATTTTTAATATTTAATTTTTTTATGTAATTAAAAGTATATTTTTGCTCTAGTTGTTTAATTAAATCCTCGAAACGCTGCATATGGCAAAAGATATATAATATTACGAATCCTCCCTGGTTAAAGAATCAAATCAAAAGATAAATAGTAATATAGCACTCTTAGAGAAAGAAAGGAACGGTGTTATTCATGTACGGAGCAAACGTACATACATACTCGGCCGTATATCACGACATATATTATGATTGATCTTGATTTTGATGAGTCTTGTTGATGATGCTTTTTGTTTTTGATACATTCTTGTGGTTGGTTCTAGTTGTATACTGTAGATACATGATCTGAGACAATCCTATGGATGCATTTTATGGGTGGGTTTCGACAGATGCGGATTACCTTTGATAGGCCCTTGTGGCTTTTGTCATCCGTTATATTATGTTATGTTATCACAACCAATTTGATAATTATCGCCCATAATTTCTCTATTGGTTTAAAATCTGGCAAACTCCCGAGCCAAGGTTGCAAAGGTTTTATTTTATTTTCAGCCAAGAACTTTGTTTATGCCTTTTCCTTTGTAACAGGGTGCGCTATCAGGCTGAAAAATGCAGTTATCATCACCAAATCGTTCTTGAACGTTTAGCAAAAGGTGAAGATCAAGTAAGTTTCGGTACTATTTTAAGTTTATATCAGTGTTCTTGGGCAAAATTGTTAGTGCTCCAGTTCCCTTAGATGAGGAGCAACCACAGACATGGACAATGTCTGAATGCTTCACTCTGGGCACGAGACAGGGCTCGTGAAAGCGCTCCCATTTTCTTTCCCTAACGAGGGATCTTCCAGAAGCTCGAAAACAAGCGAAAGGGAGCTTCATCAGAGAATATCACTTTGCTTCAGTCTTCAACAGTACATTCTTAATACTTCCCTTCAAACGTGGGGCCTAACGTAAGGTTCTTTTTGGTGAGATGAGGCTTGTTCGCAGCCCTTCTCGAAAAGTTTCCGCCTCACTGAGCGCGATGAATTGTTCACACCTGCTTCTTTCCTCGTGAGCAAGCTTAGAACTGGAGGCAACCCGATCATTGAGCTAAGACCTTACCAAGAGGCGACGTTGGAGTTCATTTGAAGCTCTTTGGCTTCCAGAAAACTTCTTCATATGAGTGTAACTAGTCTTAATTATCCTCAAGATGGTGCTCTTTGATGTAATACCCTCACTAACTATCTCCATGCATTTCAGTACAGTGGTGCAAAGCAGCAAAGGTTGCCCACTTTTCTTTGGAAAGCAAAATTTCTGGAATTAAAAAATATATCAAAACATTTGTTTATACAAATAACTATTAGGAAATAAATTATAATTATACATCATTCATTTAACCCATTTTTTTCATCATTTTACCATTTTGATCGAATGGCAAAATTCCAGGGATTGAGACACTTATAGGAACAGAACCAGAGCGCGATTTTGGATTCACTGAAGGAATGCATTTTTTCTTAGATTTTTTTGAAATGCTGACTTTTGAATAAACCTGTAATAATTTAGATATTAAAATAATTATTCCTATCACATACCTTTTAAAAACGAATGAAAAAAATACAAATATATATTAGTCTCAAACTTTTGGCCACATTTGTTTTATCCTCATGTTAACATTTTATTTCTCATACTCGCTGATTCAGCAATATTTAAATTTTCATTCTCTATTACTTTCCATCTTTCTCACATCCTCTCATCCAAGCAAACCCAACTCAACGATGCCAAAATCACGTGACCGGAGTATCCCATACCATACAGCTTTCACATCAAATACACCCTTCAGGATATTCCCCTTTACTAAGCACATATCTATCTTACCCCCCCCCCCCTTCTCCTTTGCCCAACCCATGACTATTAATGAATATCCTTGTGCTGGAAGAGCTTGTTTAACACACAAGTTTCCTTTCTTTCACCACGTAATCTCACCACCCACCTTCCATTTCAATTAACTTAGAGGTACCAAAAACTCCAGCTATCCCACCTCACACACTCTCACCTCTTCAACCATTCATGTCTCTTACACCCCTCCACCGCTTCCCATTCCCAATTTCATTCACCACTCTTCCCCAAAACATCCCAGAAACTCTTTCTTCGCTTTATTTCATTCATTACCAGGGTTCATACACTACAACCAGCCACAGTTTCACCCATTCATAATTCTCAAACTTACACGTTCATATCCAACCATTTTATCATACTACTCATCACTCAATTGCACTTCCACACTTCAATCCTGCCCATCCGACTCACCCGATTGCACTCCATTCATTCTATTCCACACACACCTTTCATTCACTTTCATGTTCGTCTCACAGTGAGCAAGCTTCTGTAATATCCTAGTTTTAAACACGTTGACTATCACCCCCTTCTTCCCCACCGAACATACCCCCCCTCAGATTCTCACCTCCACGCGGATTAACCAGAGTGACAGGATGGGATCCACGAGTGCGCTGCTCGTTACCGCCATTACTCAGGACGCTCGTAGGAGACACATTTAAGGATTACTAGTCTCCCAGGCTAACGCCCATATCCGGGCTTAGTCGCATAATAAAAAGGCAATGACAGGCGGCCCTCACAGGAGTGGTGGCTTCTCGCAGGGCGCTTGTCTACAGGACTATATGAAGGATGGAGGGAAGAGGCGGGTCTTTAAGGCCCCCAAGATTGCCTGCCAGGGAGGATAATAATAATAATAATAATAAATTTCTTATAATGCGCTCTTCAAGGCCGGAGGCCTTCACAGAGCGCACGTTCATTCCACGTCATGCAGAGGAGGACCCGTTTAGCGCCGCCCTCGACTACGAGGCACATGATGTGTATACATACATACAACCCAAGGTCTAAGAGGTTAGTTACCAAAGGCGAGAGAGAGGGGATGGGAGATAGGGACCGGGGAGAGGGGAATAGAGGGGGAGAGGGAGCGAGCGGAAGAGGGGAGGGGGATAGGGACATGGGTTGGTGGAGAGAGAGGGGATGGGGAAAAGGGGGCGAGAGGAAGAGGGGAGGAGGATGGGCATAGGGGAGAGAGAGGGGGTGGGGAAAAGGGACCGAGGGAAAGAGTGGGGAGAGGGTTCAAAGGGGAGAGATGAAGAGAGGCGGGAGTGGGAGAGATGGAAGGTGGGTGAGGGGAAGAGATATGGTGAGTGGGGAATGGGAAAGAGCGGGGGAGAGTGGAAGATATCGGGAGAGAAGTTGGAGAGAGGTTTGAGAGAGGGGGAGAGGATAGGAGAAAGGGGGGATATGGGAAGAGATGGGAAGTGAGTGGTGAGGCAGTAGCGGAGGAGAGGGAAAAAGAGGGGAGTGGAAGAGCGTGGGGGGGTTGAAGAAGAGAGGCGAAGAGATGGAGAGAGAGGGGATAGCGGGTGAGAAAGGGAGGGAGAACGGAGGAGAGCGGGGATAGAGGGGAGAGGGGCAGATGTGGTGGAGATGCTATCTTAATCTTTGCCATCACCCTTATTGTTTCCTCCTCTTCCCTTTATATATATATATATATATATATATATATATATATATATATATATATATATATATATATATATATATATATATATATATATATATATATATATTCCTTTTTCCGTCCAATGTCCCTCCTATCATCGTTTATTCTCTTATCCAAAATGCCCTCGTTGTTCTCTCAGGTTCCTCTAATTTTTCGATTAAATATAAAGTCCTTCGCTCACTTTAAAGATGAACGCTCTGTTCAGGCGGAGCTCTTCCGCCCAATGGCGGGACCATTCGGAGAGAGAGAGAACCGAAGCCTACCGAAGCCTTCTCCTCCGAGGCCGAAGATGATCAAAGAACGAAAGCTGTGAATAATCTTACCACGAAAAAGGAGGATGCTGCGCCTGGCCGCCGCGCGCTGTTTTAGTGGCGTTGCCAATTGCATTTCATGATATCAGTTATCACGATGGAATGTCCTCCCCCGAGTCTCGCCCTTCATCCACGTCTCGAAAGAAGGGATGACTCCTTGAAATTGCGTCCCCTCTCCCCAGCCTCAAACAATAAATTAGCCCGCAGCGACGAGCAATGGGATCAGACGCGTGGCAGAGCCAGACTGTCTGGGTGGATTGTAGGTGTGTGGGCACATGTATGTGTTGGTGGGTGATGGTATATTCATTGCCCGACAGTCTTTCTTCCGTTGCCCGTCTGATTCCGTTCTCTCTCTCCCCCTCGTGATCCTTTGTAACAAGAATCAGTTGACTTGTCTCTATTGAAGTCTGTTTCTGTTTACCTTTATGTTTATCCCTGTTTCTGTTTCTTTGGTCTCTGTCTCTACCTGTCTTTTGCACTTGATTTTCTCAATTTCCTTTTTCTCCATAACTCGATCAATATCTTTGCTCTCTCTCTCTCTCTGTATCTATGCCAATTCCTATTTTCGCTACTGTTCTCTCAGCTATTTGCCACTCGTATCTTTCTGCCCATTTTTCGTTTGTTTCTATTCACTTGTTTTCGTTTTTCTTTTTAATTTCTTTTTCTACTCTCATTCTTTCTTCCATTTTCTCAAGTACCTATAGATTATATTTCCCGCTCTGCGTCTCTCGAACCCCTGCACGTTTCTTCCTGAGTTGGTGGTCTCATGTCATTGTTCTTTCAGTACGAGACTTCCCACCCCTTTTCTCGCGTCCATTCTTACAAAGCCCTGCTTGCGGAAGAGTCCCTGTGTAACCCGACCCGCAAACTTGAGTTTTACTTGCAGCTGTGAAAATAAGCCGCTCTATCGGAGAGAATCGTTTTAATTTTTCCTCTTTGCCTAAAATTTTCAATTAGATTTGGAGTACCAATCCAAGCGCTTAAGTGTGTAACTTCATTAAATTCTTTTAACTCGAATTCGGTTGGAATCAAAAGCTTATTTTTCGGTGTACGCGAATGAGCCGCGATATTTGCGAACCGATTAGTTTGTATTTTAACCTAAGCCTGAGCGTAAGTAGACCAGACGGTATTTTCTGGCACTTATAAACTTATTTTAATACGAGTTTGAGTAGTTTTTGAAAAGGATCTTTATATTCGTTATGTAGCGCAGATTTCAGCTTAATTAAAATCAAAATACACAAATGAGAAAACTGATTTGAGAGCGAGGATAAAATAAGTATCCCAGCTTTGGTGAAAATCTTGGTCTCACAATGAACGTAACATAAGTGACCGCTATTGTTCTGTGAATGTATGCACACTAGGGAAGGTATAAGAGTCCCTGATTTTGAGTTTTATGGTTTTGCATCGTTTATTTTGGGAGACAAAGCGAGGTAAGGCGAGTATCTTCAACCCGAGCGGAAGACCTAGGTCGCAAATCGATTTAAATAGCTGAGGCAAGGTGGTTTGCATGAAAATTTCAGCGGTACCTTAACCGCCATCTGTAATTGGGTCATTCCACTAGGAAAGAATGAAAGGAACTATAAAAAGAGGAAGAATAAAAGGGTAATGCATAGAAAGCAGAAGTAGCGAGGCAAAGGCAAACATCATAAATCTTAAATGGATGGACCGAGAGCGTATATTTGAAGTCTTTGAAGACAGGACCCGTATAATAAACACATAATCAGACGCAAAGCTTTGAAACCCCCCTTGTGGGGGCATTTACTTGTAGATCAAATGATTACGAGAGCGGAAGGGGAAGGCTGATTTTTTAAGAACGGGTTGGTTATGATTTGAAGAAACAAGTGTGTTCCGTCAGGCAGCCGAGGGTCAAATAGACCAGCCTCGACAAGTCTTTGATCAACACAAATATGGCCTTGCCTTACTCGCCAGGAGAGCCAACCTTTCAGCCAGAACGCCACTCGTAAACACCAGAACTAGAGACAACCTTACAGATAACGGCTAATATTACACTGGTCTGCGTCAAAAATGTACCTTAGGTTTTTTTTAGTGTTTCTTAATATAATTGACCTCCTAAATCCGAGTCTGGCATCCGTTTTTCTCTATTAGGTCAAATTTTTGCGATACAGGGGTGATAATAAATTTATAGTTCATACATGTCTAGTATGTATTACATCAAAATCTCAGTAGTTTTTGCACTACTGTATTCGCAGTAAATTTTGTGTAGATTTTAAGATAATAGTGTTTGAGTTTAAAATGAACGGAAAATGTAAGAATAGCTCCGACAGATTTTGCTATGTTTGCTGCAAAGTCACTTTTTCCGAGTAGCAATGTACAATTTCTCCTGTAATTAAATCTTTGTATCATGCATATTTTGGAGTAAAGCTAAGAGATCGAGATAAAAGTTTTGCACCACATATCTGCTGCAAGGGATGCTACATAAGTTTAAGACGTTGGAGTCAGGGCGAACAGAAGTCTCTCTCTTTTGGTGTTCCCATGGTGTGGAGAGAGGGAAAGGACTACACTACGGACTGCTATCTTTGCATGCCAAATCTTAAAGGTGAGCATTGTATCAAGTATTTAAGCTTTCTGTATTATACTGGCTCCTGAAAGTGTCATTATTATGCATAGACTGAGCATAAAATTAAAAACTAACATAGTTCCCTTCAGCATGAACATATCTTTTACTAAACATTTATGTACTATCTGCAACTCTAAATCAATTCCTTTATGTAATATGCAATTATATTTTGCACAGGTATAAATAAGAAGAATAAACACAGTGTGGCATATCCAGATCTTCCTTCTGCCATCAAACCCCTGCCCCATGGTCCAGGAATTCCTATACCTTCTCCCCTGAACATATAGAGGTCCATGAAGAGATTAATATGGAAGTATATCAAGATTATGACACATCTGAGTCTTATCAGGTTTCTACACATGATATGGTCGCAAGACCATTCACTCAGGTTCAGTTAAATGAACTAACCAGGGACCTGGGGCTTTCAAAGGAGGATGCAAAACTTCTTGGCTCTCGACTTCGTGAAAGTAACCTTCTCGCTAAAGAAACAAAATTTTGGGGGTACAGTAATAGAGAACAAGAGTTTCGAAGCTATTTTTTACAGCATTCTTCTAGCTCTTTAGTATACTGCGCCAATATTAAAGGACTTGTTGAGGCCCTTGGAATTCCCTACAACCCATTAGAATGGAGACTTTTCATGGATTCCTCCAGTAGAATTTTAAAAGCTGTGTTACTGAATATTGGTAACAAGATAGCTTCCGTTCATATAGGCCATTCAATCCAACTGACTGAAAGTTATGAAAATATGAAAAAATTGCTGGATGCAATAAATTACTCTACCCACAATTGGAGGATATGTGGTGACTTTTTACACTTAGCATTTCTAAGCTCTTTGATAATGACATTTTCAAATTTAATTGTTAATACTTGTATACACCTTTTGGTCAACTTACATTTTACAAGAATGCAAATCTGGAAATCATGAGTCATTTTTGAGTTATATGTTTTTGATGAAGCGTGTCACTATAGGTTAATGCATCCTTTTAGGTTAATGGGGAACTTATCCTAATTGAGAAGGTATACAACATAACTCAATAAACTCAAAATAAGATGTACATATATCCAATTAGTTCCAATACAATGATTAAATGCATCGGCATACAGGATTTTTCAGTACATATACATATTTTTATTGTTTTAAGAAATATTATTTTGAATTTATTTTTAGAAATATTACACTTTGAATTTACATACCCTGCTAAAAGTTTTTTCAGGTATTGTCTCTTATACTTAGGATGCAAACAGGCTACACGAAGTATCCCTGTTTCCTATGTTCATGGGATAGTCGTGCAGATAGTATGTGTCGTGGTATGACATTACATTATATCAATACCATATTATATCTATGGGAGAGGACCACTAGTTTGAAAGCGAACCGACAAAAGGGACGGAAAACCACGCGTTCAGACGGGCTGAGTAACGAGAGAGTGCAACGAGGTCAGGTAAATTATGGACAATGGCAAAGTTCAAGGTTATTCAAAGAGACTTGTACAAAAATATAATTTTATTTACACAAAAAAATTAATAAGAGAATTGAAGGGTAAAATTACCTCAGAGAATTAACGGGCAAAAATCACATCAATAAACAAAGGGGAGAAGATTAACTCAATTGGGTTACTGAAGGGTGAGGGGGGGTTGGCTTACGGATGTCTTCTGTACTTGAGGTGAGACCGCTCGGACTTCAGAGCGGGATGTTGGAGTGATGACGGTTCTCCAAAAGCAAGAAAGGGGGGGTAACTTCCGGTCCAGGGGAGAGTATTTCGGCTACCCGAAATAAGGGGAGCTTTGACAGGAGTTGATGAAAGAAGTCGGGAAAATCACTTGGGGCGATCTTTCAGTGGAATTACCTCCTGGCTGGGGCTAATTCCAAATACACAAAAAATTAGTCCAGCTGTCACTTTGCTTTGTTGCTAGCACTTGACTTGAAATCATGGGAAAATCTTCTTGGTTCTGGCGAGACTTCTCAACTCTGTCTGTCTTCCGGGGAGTCTAGCGTTATTTATATCCGAGGCTCTCGCCGGAGTTGGGGGTTAGCGGGAAACAGCTCTACTCTCGAAGGGCCTCGAATCTTCTGGCAGAGCTATTTTAGCCCGCATAAAGGTGAATCGTGGGGGACTCGATTCGAGGCTACCGCTTGTGGAAAAGAAAGGCGGGGTAGGCTTACCACTTTAGTCCTAGCCGGGCCTTTTGCTGCACATGGGAGTTCCTTTCTGCTAAAGATCTTCCACGTGGGGATTCCCTCACAGTATGCACTATTAGAAGAAGGTTTGGCCTCCGCGAGAAGCATTCAGAACTGGATCAAACAATGTGATAGTTGAACCTTTAGTGCCTCCTCACAAAATAATGCTTCCTCCACTGCATATAAAGCTTGGAATAATAAAATATTATGTCAAAACCCTAAATAAAGAAGGCCAAGCTTTTAAATTTCTTCTTCAAAAATTTCCACAAATCAGTGACGATAAGCCCCATGCGGGAATTTATGATGGATCTCAGATCAGGAACTTGATGAGAGATCAGCAGTTTGAGGCATCAATGACGGACATAGGAAAAGATGCATGGAAAGCTTTCATAGCTCTAGTTAACAATTTTCTATGCAATAAAAGAAGCCCAGAATATGTTGCCCTGGGTAATCAGGTCATAACAAGTCTCAAATATTTGGGAGCTCGAATGTCTATAAAGATACACTTTTTACAGTCCCATCTGGCTTATTTTCCCGACAACTGCGGGAATTACAGTGAATAACAGGGAAAATGATTTCACCAGGATATAAAAACAATATAATTCAGGTACCAGGGTAAATGGGACGTAAACATGCTTGCTGACTACTGTTGGTGTTTGAAGCGTGATGCACCAGATGAGAGGCACAAACAAAAATCTTCAAGGGCGTCTTTTCTTGGAAATTAGAATTATTTTCTTTATTATGTTGCATTCTTTAATTTTTTTGTTTTATTAAAAGGATTATAGTTTACATACGTTTATTCCTGTTTCTAACAACAATAATGAATTATTAGATAGAGAAAGGTTTTTTAAAAAAAAATTCATGAAAAATGAGGTAATCTCAATGAAAATGCTGTATGCTGTATTGAGAAAATCTGACCTGATTGAACAAAGATACATTCATTTTTGACCTCAGGAGGTTTGATTCATTAAGAAACTACAAAGAAATCCTAAGGAACATAATTTTTCTTTCAAACGCAGGCCTGTGTTACAGGTTTGATTTGCTTATAACAATTTTTATTATTATTACTGAAAACTAATAAAGCGATAAACGAGGGCATCAATATTTACTCGCTTTAAGTATCCTAAAACCCCACATTATGAAGACCTAAATTCCAGATGACGAGAAGAATATATCGCTCAAAATTCATTCAATGAAGATCACCAGATAAATTTTGGGTATAAAGAGTGGATAATTTGTGAGGTGCTGATACGCGGCAACCTTATTTTATTGGAAAATGGTTGATGATGATAAATTAGCCCGATTTTGTTTGTACCCACATATAACACTTTGTGTTCCTTTCCCCTCGGCATTCCTTGGGGATGATGTACGAGATAAAGTTAAGTTGTTCTGGTATAAAGTGATTGGAATGATTTATTTGCAAAATATCCTCTTTTGCTTTGTCTTATTTTAATAAATACAAAAAAACTACCCCATGTTTATTGTCCTTCCTACCACTGGTTTGGCTTCGGAGTAACCATTATAGGGTAAATCAATTTTTTATATCGAGTACAAAATGAAATAGTAGGCAATAGTAAGGTCAACTTCACTGTACGCAATGATGGTATGCGATTAGTGTAGCATCGGCCACACCCCCAAGGCTGGGTAAATAGATCCCGTGCCCCAGGGGTGGGTGAAAACGATCCCGTGCCCCAAAGGAGGGTGAAAACGATCCCGTGCCCCAGGGGTGGGTGAAAACGATCCCGTGCCTCAGGGGTGGATGAAAACGATCCCGTGCCCCAGGGGAGGGTGAAAACGATCCCGTGCCCCAGGGAGAGGGAAAACGATCCCGTGCCCTAGGGGAGGGTGAAAACGATCCTGTGCCCCATGGGTGGATGAAAACGATCCCGAGCCCTAGGGGTGGGTGAAAACGATCCCGTGCCCCAAAGGAAGGTGAAAACGATTCCCTGCCCCAGGTGAGGGTGAAAACGATCCCGTGCCCCAGGGGTGGATGAAAACGATCTCATGCCCCAGGGATGGGTGAAAACGATCCCATGCCCCAGGGGTGGATGAAAACGATCCCGTGCCCAAGGGGTCGGTGAAAACGATCCCGTGCCCCAGGGGTGGATGAAAATGATCCCGTGCCCAAGGGGTGGGTGAAAACGATCCCGTGCCCCAAGCGTGGGTGAAAACGATTCCGTGAACTGCAACGGCAAAAGTGGAGATTAAAATACCCAATTGATACAGTTCTATTTTTTTTTGGGGGGGGGGGCTGTTAAATTGGTCTATTGGACACAACTCGGCATGGATGAAGTGCGAAGATGGCATACTAACCGCATAGTAGGCAAAGTTGTGCTTAATAAATAGTAAATGATAATCATTATTTCTATGGTTCTACATCACTTGGAAAATCCCTTTTCTCCGACGGTGTTTAACGCCAGACTTCGGAAGAAATGAGGGGAATTAGGGAGAGAATAAGAAACAAACTCCTCCCCCAAAATCGCGGAAGAAAAGACACCGCAAAACACAAAGCTAATGGCTGAGGTTCGGAACACCTCTTCCCCCCACTTCGAATACACCCACTATTTAGTCCAACTAGCAGATTGGAACCACAAGGTTTTAAACTTTTTAGCCCAGATGCCCTCGTTCGTTTTCGCTTCTTAGTTTTATGTAACACAACAACTGCTATATTGTGGTCTGTTCATAAGTGAACGGTGAGATGTGATCTTCTGTATTTTGAGGACTAGAAATTCGAGATTGAACCCCAATGTGTCAGTCGTATCTGTATCGGAGTCTGTTCTCACCTATATGAACCTCAATTTATCATGTATATCATTATCTGGGCCTGTCGAACCAATATGAACCACAATGTGCCATTTATATCTGTATTGAAACCTGTTTGAGCCTATATGAACATCAATTAGGCATTTGTATCCGGAACGGGGTCTGTTCTCTCTTATATATACCACAATTTATAATGTATATGATGATGTGGGTTTGTTTGGACCTATATGAACCCCAGTGTCATTTGTATCTACATATATCGATGTCTGTTTGAACCTATATGAACAATAATTTGTATCTGTATTGAGGTCTCTTTTAACCTATATGAACATCAATTTATCACGTATATAATCATGTGCGTCTGTTCGCACCTAAATGAACCTCAATTTGTCATTGTTATATGTATCAGGGTCTGTTCTCACCTATATGAACATCAAATATTAATTGGTATCTTTATCAGGGTCTCGTCCCACCTATATGAACCTCAATTTTTCAATTGTGTCTGTATCGGGGTTAGTTTTCACCTATATGAACTTCAATTTATCATGATATAATCATTTGGGTCTGTTCGCACCTATATGAACCCAAATGTGTCATTTGTATCTGTATGGTGGCTGCTCGCACATATATGAACACCACTTTGTCATTTGTATCTTTATCGTGGTCTGGTCCCACCTATATGAACCTCAATTTTTCATTTATGTCTGTATCGGAGTCAGTTTTCACCTATATGCACCTCAATTAATCATGATATCATTTGGGTCTGTTTGCACCTATATGAACCCAAATGTCTCATTTGTATCTTTATCGGTGGCTGCTCGCACATATATGAACACCAATTTGTCATTTGTATCTTTATCGGGGTCTGTTCTCACCTATATGAACCTCAATTTATCATATATATTATGATCTGGGTCTGTTTGCATCTATATGGACCTCAATTTATCATGAGTATCATCATCTGCGTTTGTTCGCACCTATAAGAACCACAGGGGTCATTTTTATCTGTATTGGGGTATGCTCCCAACTATATGAACGCGTAAATTGTCATGTGTATCATCAGCTAGTCCTGTTCACACCTACATGAACCTAATTTTGTCGATTCACCTGTATCGGAACCTGTTCACATGTATATCAACACCACTTTGTTATTTGTATCTGTACCAGGGTCTGTTCTCACATATATAAACGCCACTTTGTCACTTTTATCTGTATTGGGGTCTGTTCTCCTATATATGAGTCTCAATTTATCATGTATATCACCATCTGAGTCTGTTTGCACCTATACGAACCCCGATGTGTCATTTGTATATGTATTGGTGTCTTATCGTACCTATATGAACAACAATTTGTCATGTATATCAGAATCTAGGTCTGTTCGCACCTATATGACCACAATGTGTCATTTGTATCTGCATCGGGGTCTGTTCTCACCTATATGAACACGAATTTGTCATTTTGTATCTGTATCGCGGTCTGTTCTCACTTACATGGACCTCAATCTATCACGTACATCATCTTCTGGGTCTGTTTGCAGGTATATGAAACCCGGTTTGTCATTTGTATCTGCATCGGTGTCTGTTCGTACCTATATGAACTCCAATGTGTCACTTTTATGTATATCGGTGACTGTTTGCACCTATATGAACCCTAATTTTTCATTTATATCTGTATCGGGGTCTATTCGCATCTATATGAACATCATATTGTCAATTGTATCTTTATCGGGGTCTGTTCGCACCTATATGAACCCCAATGTGTCATTTATATCTGTATCGGGGTCTATTCTCACCTATATTAACCCCAATGTATCATTTGTATCTGAATCGGGGTCTGTTTGCATCTATATGAACACCAATGTGTCATTTCTATCCGTATCGGTGTCTTTTCTCGCCTATATGAATCTCACTTCATCATGTATATCATCATCTGAGTCTGTTCGTACCGATGTGAACCCCAATATGCCATTTGAATCTGTATCGGGGTCTGTTCTCACCTATATGAACATCAATTTATCAGGTATATCATCATCTGGGGCTGTTCGCACCTATTTGAACCCAATTTGTCATTTGTAATTGTATCAGTGTCTGTTCCCATCAACATGAACACCACTTTGCCATTTCTATCTCTATCGCGGTCTGTTCTAACCTATAGGAACCTCAATTTATAATCTATATTATCACCTGGGTCTGTTCGCACATATATGATCCCCAATCTGTTATTTGTATTTGTATCCGTGTCTTTTCGCACCTATATGAACCCCAATTTGTCATTTTTTATCTGTATCAGGGTCTGTTCTCACATATATGCACCTTAATTTATCATATATATCATCATCTGGGTATTTTCTCACTATCTGCACCCAATTTGTCATTTGTATCTGTACCAGGATCTGTTCTAACCTATATAAAACTCAAATTGTCAATTGAATCTTTATCGGGGTCTGTTCGCACCTCTATCAACACCAACGTGTCACTTTATCTGTATCGGGAACTGTTCTCAACTATATAAACGACATTGGGTCATTTTTGTGTCTATCGGTGCCTGTTCGAACCTATATGAACTACAATGTGTCATTTGAATCTGTATTAGGGTCTGTTCCGACCTTTAAAAACCCCAATGTGTCATTTGTATCTCTATCGGTGTCTGTTCGCACCTATATGAACATCAATGTGTCATTTTTATCTGTATCAATTATGTTCACACCTATATGAACCCCTAATTTGTTATTCGTATCTATATCGGGGTATGTTTTCACCTATAGGAACCACAATGTGTCATTATTATTTATATCGGGGTCTGTTTTCACCTATAGGAACTACAATGTGTCATTATTATCTTTTTATGGGTCTGTTTTCACCTATAGGAGCCACAATGTGTCATTATTATCTTTATCTGGATCTGTTTGCACCTATAAGAACCACAATGTGTCATTATTATCTTTATCTGGGTCTGTTTTCACCTATAGAAACCACAATGTGTCATTATTATTTCTATCTGTCTGTTTTCACCTATATGAACCGCCTAATTTGTCATTCGTATCTATATCGGGATATGTTTTCACCTATATGAACCATAATGTGTCATTATTATCTTTATCTGGGTCTGTTTGCACCTAAATGAACCCCAATTTTTAATTATTTTACTTTTCTTACAATTGAAGTGATCCTCAACTTGTCACTCTCTCTCCCATGCTTTGGTAGAGCTCAACTTGATATATTCTCCTTTATTTTCGGTCTGTTCATAACTAAAGTGAACGTACACTTCTTATTTTCTTTCTTATACTTACTTTTGTGTTCATAGGAAAGTGAATCTCAACTTCTCATTTTCATCATTTTGGAGTATTTTCATTAGTTAGCGAACCTCACACATGCATTTTCTTTAGTTTTGTGTCTGTTAAAATAAAACTAAACAACTTGTTATTTTGTTTATATTGACAAATATTCATTCCTAAACTTCAACTTGTCATTTTCTTCCAAATTGGGGGTGTGGGGTGGTGTATCGTATGAAACTGATTCTCTACCTTGAGATATTTATCCTTTGGGGTGGTGGGGTGGGTGTTTGTTCATACGAAAGTAAATATCGACTTGTAATTTTCTCCCTATGTTCTAATCTAATGATATAAAAGTCGATCTAAACTTGCCATTTTTTTAAGTCGTGTGCGAGTCTAGACGTAAGCGACTCTACATCTCACTATAGTTGGTGGGTCGGTCGGTCCCCGTTTTGCTTTTTTTTGTTCTTGTAATAACATCATAACTATTCGAGCGATTCTAACGAAATTTGAAACAATTATGTTGTTTTATATTCTCATTCGAATGCCATAATTCCCAAAGTCCTCCCAAGGTTAGTCCGGGAATTAGTTTGTTTTAGCAATAACATCATAACTATTCGGACGAGTCTAACGGATTCTGAATCCCTTACGTTGTTTCACATTTTCCTTCGAATGATATAATTGTCAAAGTCCTCCCAAGGTTAGCCAGGGAATTATTTTGTTTTGGCAATAACATCATAACTATTCGGTCGATTCTAACAAAATTCAAAACCCTTATGTTGTTTTACGTTCTCTTTCGAATGATATAATTGACGAAGTCCTCCCAAAATTAGTTCGTGAATTATTTTGGTGGTCAATAACATCATAACTATTCAGCCGATACTCTGCTAGACTAGACTAGGCTACAATATGCTCTACTCTGCTAGGCAAGCCTAGAATATGATATTATAGGCTAGGATATACTATGCTAAGATATAATGTACAAGGGTAAGATATACTATGCTAATTTAGGCTATCAAATGCTATGCTAGGTATAGCATATGGTATGTTAGGAATAGACACTACTAAGCTATGCTTGGCTCTGGTATAATTGGATAGTATAGGCTATATTTGTCTAGGATAATTAATCCTAGACTAGGTTATACTATGCTAGGCTAAGCTATGCTAAGCTACACTAGGCTAGACAGGGCTATACTATGCTATGCTATGGTAGGCTAAAGTATAATAGGCTAGGGAACGCTATGCTCTGCTATGCTAGCTAATACTAGGTTAAGCTACGATAGGCTAGCTGACCAAGGCTATAATAAGCTAAGCTATGCAAGGATATTCTAATCTAGAGTATGGTATGCTATTTTAGTCTAGGATATACTAGGCTATGCTATAATATCATACGCTTGGCTATATTATGTTGGGTCTGGTTATGCTAGGATAGGCTATACCAAGCTAGCATATAGTATGCTAGGCTAGGCTATGGTACGCAAAGCTTATTGGCTAAGCTATAGTAGCATATTCTAGCTTGGCTATACTAGGCTAGGCTCTGGCATACAATGCTAGATCCTAACTGGTTAGGCTAGGTAGGCTATTGTAAACTAGGATACACTAGGCAATGCTACGCTCTGGCAAGGCTATACTAGGCTAAGCTATACTATAATATGCTAGGTTAGACTAGGGTCTACTAAGCTAGGATAAGCTATACTAGGATACGATAAGCTAGGCTATACTAAGCTAAGGTAGGATAGGTTAGGCACGGCTCAGCTAGGCTATCCTATGTTTGGCTAGGCTTAGCTATACTATACTAAAACAGAGTAGGTTATACTATGATATGATATGCTATACTAGGCAAATTTAGGCTAGGCTATGCTAGACACTACTTCGCTATGCTATGCTAGGCTATTCAGAACTAGTGAGGGCACGCGACCTTTAGGTCAGCAGACCTTGTTTTTCTTCTGAGTGGGTCACTTAATACGAAGGTGAGCTTCAAGTTGTCCTTTTCTTTTTTATATTTGAAGTTGCATTTTGATCCATCTTAACATCTACAGTGTACATGTACAACTTATAGCCATGTTTAGTTTATATCTGTAACTTATCATGCATTACTTACCACTATTTGGCTTGGAGGTACTGCAAGTTTTGTGATGAAGACCTAAGTGTCTGAATCATTATGGCCGCTACTGTGTATATGTTCCACCTCACATTTTTCATTTCCTTCCTACCCGAATGCCGGCAGAAGGAACTGAATTTGGTAAATGTTCGGTAAATGATCGGCCAACCGAGGGCAATCTTCATTATATATTGCTATTCAATAACACAAATTAGCTTGAGACAAGCTCCCAAACATTGGGCAAATGGTTCTTCGCGCTATAATGCTGTACATAAATCTTCCTGCCAGTCATGGTGTCCGACGTGAGTGCTGCCTGAAGGGAAGCGTCAATCGAAAGGGAAGATAATGTCGTTCCAAGCTGTAGTCACTATTTTTTCTTGTCCCAAGCCTTTCATGATCAAGTCTCACCCAAGAAATAAAAGTGTGTAAATTAAAAAAAACCCTGTTTTGAAGCAAAATTTAATATGAATTGCAACTAAATCAGTTAACACAATGGCTATCAATTCGTCAACTTGTGCTGGCTGATCCTATACTTTAAATGAAGTTGATTTAATTTAATACCTTTCAATCAATCATTTCCTGTGGCACCCACGGGAATGCATAGGGCCTCAATGAACTCACGCCACCCACGCTTTATCTTGAGCTAGTGCGTCAAGATCTTCCCAACAATCATCTCCTGCTTCCCGCCTCAGAGTCCTTATCCAAGTCTCCCTAGGCCTACCTCTACCTCTTCTACCAGGGGCCACCAACCCTGGTGTATCCTGCTTTCTATAATAACGGCGGGCCCAAAAGTTACTTCACATTTTAAAAAATTAATATTATATTAATTTAAATATAATATCCTTCAAATGTTCTCCATTATTGTTAAAACAAAGGCGGATTCTTTGCACCATATTTTCCATGACATTTTCCAAAACATCACGAGTGATTTTGTTGATTTCTTCAACGATGTTTGTTTCAATTCTTGAAGATTATTAGGTTTATTTACGTATACCTTTTCTTTAAGGTATCCCCAAAGGAAAAAATCTGAAGGGGTAAAATCAGGTGATCGTGGTGGCCAAGAAACGTCACCTAAACGTGAAATTAACCGACCAGGAAAGGCTGCTCTTAGTGTTGTCATGGTTTCTCTCGCTAAGGGCAGCCTTCACTGGTCGCTTTTTTTTGTGATAACATTGTAACTATTTGGCCGATTTGAACGTAATCTGAAACCCTTATGTTGTTTTGCATTCTCTTTCGAATGATACAATTGCTAAGGTCTCCCCAAGATAAGCCCGGGAATGATTTTGTTTTGCCTATAACATCATAAATATTCGGCTGATTTTAACGAAATTTGAAACACTTATGTTGTTTCGATCCTAAAATTGCCAAAATCCTCCCAAGTTTAGTACGGGAATTATTGAAAGTTTTGAATGTTGAAAGGTCAGATATTAGAATAAGTGAGAGCACGCGACTTTTTGGTTAGCACACCTTATTTTGACAATGAACATCTATCGTTTTCTCTTATATTTTTGCTAAATAGCAACTTGGAACCAACAGATAAATATAGATTCTTTTGTACTCAATAATTAAGACTACAATATTAAAAATAGTTAGCCGGGGCTGGGTACAAAGTGGTTGGGAAACACTAGTCTAAACTTAACTGGAATCTTCCCGACCGTGTTTTACCTCTCGGGCATCAGCGACCAACGGAGATCCGTCTTATTTCAAAAGTGAGTCACCCTGACAATGCTTCAGTGCGGTCATCATCCAAATTAATACATACAAATTCCACCTCCGAAATGACCGATACTGATCTGCACCCAATGTACCAGGAACCAGAGGTATAGGGAAGAGTGGGGACACATTGAACATCTTTTTACATAGGATATCTGTCCGTTTTATTTTATCTTAAATTTCAGATGTTATACAAATGCTGCGTTGTACTGTTGCCAGATGTCAAGGTTTTTTTTTCAGGGTGACTTTTGTAAATGAAAAACAATTGTATACTGGTTCAATTTGCCCCAAAGGTCGGGGGCATTGATCCATGTGCACCTGTGTCATTCTGAGAAAGAAAACGTATTTGCATTCACTGCTTTATATTTATTCCTCTCTTTCCAGCTCATAAATGACCTAGATGAATAAGAATGAACGAAGGACATCTTATTATAAATTAAATATTGACCTTTTATGTATTGTATACAAAGTGCGGGGGTGTAATTTGTGGCCTAACTGAAACACAAAAGAAAATAATAAAATTTTATTTATACAGAAATATTTACCAAAATTACCTGCCAAAGACTTGAAGGATTCCTGTACTCTTCATTTTATTCAATGAAATCGCAGTCGGTGTCAATGCGGCGTCAGAACCTGCTGCAGGCCTTCTCGACGGTTCCCTTTGCTTAACTGAGTGAAAACTGTGGTGATCCTGGACCTAGGTTTCACCATAGTGGTTCAGAGGGACTTCTTGGTCTCTCTCTCAACCACGCCCCACATAATAGTGCAGGAGTTTGCAGTCTGGGAAGATGGGAGGCGAGATATTCGGAGTGATGAGGTCAAAGAATTGTCTGACATCCAAGACTGGGTCCTCCTGCTTGTGTGGTATGGTGCAGAGTCCTACTACCCTATGTAGGCCTTCCAACAGCAACCTTTTTGATCGAAAACAACTCCTCCAGGCACTTGATGTAGCCCTCCGTATTGAGTCTGAGGCCAACAGGGAAGATAACGTGACCCTCGCTATTGACCACCCAAAACACCATCGCGTAGACCGGCAACGTGGTCTTCATGACTCTGGGTACATCTTTGTAGGCACAGCAGGCCAGCGCTTGTTTTACTAGTTCCCCACCCTCTCCTAGCAGAAATTCTTCTTGTCTAAGAACCAATGCCTGGTAGGCTTGAAGGGATGCATCAGTTTGTTCATAAGGTTCGGGGCACGTTCCTTCCGCTTGTCCTTCATCTTCTGCGACAGAAACTGGCCTTTTATCATCTTGTACAAGTAGTAGCGGATGTCCTCATCTACTAACTGCTTGTTGAGAGACTTTGACACGCCCTTGTCCCTAGCTATGGACCTCAGTGACTTGTGCACATGCACCTCTTTATTACAGCACATATAAAATAAATGGTCATGAACTATTTATATATGAGGCGAGACCATTACTAACGTTTACTTTATACAGCAAAGGCAGACCGATAATTTTAAGTTTACAGGAAGCCGGCGAGGAGACGAATCCCAGCCCGCGGGTCGGTTGTCCGTTATATACGGCTGAATCAAAGACGTCATAAGTTTGGTGACGCCACGAAGTAGGAGTCACGACGTCATCAATGACGTCACCAAATTTGCGCCAATAATGTTAGGATGACTTGACCGATCCGCAGGGTTGAGTTCGGAGGGGACCCAAGTCCCCACCGGTCTCCTTTCCAAAAGCAAAAAGTGAAAGATGATTAGCAGGCGATGGGGCAGAAGGCCCAAAAAACAATGCAAAATCGCCGCTTTACAAATCAAGGCAAAGGATGCTGTTGAATCCGAGTACAGGTGGGCGTCTCGATGGGTAAGAAAGGCGATCAGAAGGGCGGTGAATTCTGTGCGTACGGCGAACGTTGAATCCTGCAGAATCATACATAGGGGTGCACCATTGGGAAGGATCCATCCCAGGGAATAGGGGGTAGCATCGGGGTAAATAGTTCCATGCTTATGAGGAGGGAACCAAAGGACCCACTCGGAGGAGAGGAGATGACCCAGCAAACAAACACGATTAGCCCGCGCGTATGCAAGCTGTGCCTAGAACCTCTGGGAAGAGGCTGCCCCACAAACAAAATTAAAGAGACCCCCCCAGCTGGCCCCAGTATGGGGAAGATTTGGGGACCTCGGGGGCCCACATGAGCGCAGTCCGGGTTTTCCGGAGCATTTTGGGGGTTAGACGCGTTGCCCGCTTACGAAGGTCGATCTCAACTCCAAGATAGGGCGGGGACTTGATCGGCAGCAGGGTGGACTTGGGGACGGTCACACCTGGAGGGACGAAGCGTTGATATCCTGGGAACCCAGGAGGAGGATATCATCCAAGTACGTATATGCCGCGCACTGCCGGGCCCTAGCCATGGCCTGGAAGATGGGGGACATGCACTGTTGCATTATGAAAGGGCTTCCACCGAATCCAATGGGCAGTCTCGTAAACCTATACCGCCGGGAACCACAACTGATCCCGAACCATCCCCGGGCCCGGGGATGAATCGAGATATAGTAGAACTCGTGGCACAGATCTATTTTGACCATCCATGCATTCTTGGGATCGTCCTTTAACACCCTTCCCAGGGAGGGGAGCTGGAAAGGGGGGCTTATAATGGGGGGAGTCTGTCAGCGGAGACATGTCGTATACCAACCTATCCTTGGATGTATTCTTTGGGACCAGGAAAACCCAATGACAGCAGCGGATCTCCCTGGACTCCTCAAGGACCCCTGCTCCCACCAAGGTCTGAAGAATTGGTTCCATATCCGGCGCACTCTTTAAAAAATGTTTATACGTACCCAAATAAACCTTAACGCCCTCGCCCGCGGCGGTTCGTGCGATGTTGGAGGGGCGGGGACAGCTTTGGATCTCCACGACAGATTCGGCGGTTTAATTTGTATGAGAACACTAAGAGTGAAGTTTCCAAACCGACGTACCCTCGTCATCACAGCTTCACTCATCCAACTCTTTCCCGATCCTCGAGTGGCGATACAAATAAACAGTAGAAGATGTTTCTCCATCTTCTGTAGCAGTTCCAGATATTTTTCCGAATATAAACTATCCAAATATAATTCACCGTTTTCAGTTTTATTAGAACCAACTTTGATGGTTGGCCTTCAGTATCCTCATCACCAAAACCTCATAATCACTTGCTTTCTTACGAACAGAAAAGTTTGCACAAAACTTCTTCCTCAGTCTCATCTTCGGCAACATCGCAACTGGTCTCTTCTTTTTCTTGCATTCCTTCTCTTCCTGTTTCTTCCGTGCATGTTCTTTTCCGGAGTGTTTGTAATTATCTTGGAGCCACCATCCTTCCTTTTAAAACATTTCTTAGCTGGTCTCAAGGTGAATTGTCGCTTCGATAATGGTCTCAACTCGGTCAGTTCTTCGTAGCTCGTGTTTTGACTCATCACATCCATTGAGCAAGATGCTTGGCGAGTGTTGAGCACCGAACCTGTTGATGACGCGGTGGCATTGGGTTTTCGGTTCTGAAGAAACTACAATTTTACTTTCATTATCATCATTGCTGGAATTGTTTATCTCCTTAATTTATTCCAGAAATCCTTTGCTGGCGGGAAGTCATCATGGAAGAAGATTTCAGAATTTAGAGGCCAGTGATCTTTTTTTTTAAGCCAGATGTGATGTTTTCTAAAGAGCACGATCAAATTCCTAGGTGAAGCATTCGAGATTATAGATGAAGATTATTTTTCCAGGTTTACTCTCAATACAGTCATTAAGTTTTTGTAATGGGCTTCCACATAATCGTACAGTGATACGTCCAATGATTGCATCATGTGTTCGAGGAGTATACTAAGGATAGCACATGAGCTCTTGCAATTTGAATGATCTCAAGGGATATGTGACTTTCATGGTTATCCATGAACACAATGGCTGGGTTGTCTGTTGAGCAACCAATATGCTTGATGAAGTAGTTCAGAACTTGATGGAAGATATAACTATTCATTCAGCCACTTTAGACTACCAAACCTAGAGTTATCGATGGAGCTCCTTATGGCATAAACTCCTTGCAGTGAACTTTGGGTAAAATCATAGTTAATGATAGTACTCTCCCTACTGCATTCAATCCATAGCACACAGTAACTATTGAACTCCTTTATGTCACTATAATTTGTCCAACCTGCTTCCATCCCAACATTACAAGTGGTAAATTGTAAATACACACTGTGGGCAAAATTGTTTATCAGTCAAAATTTTGAACCATAAACCAAAGAACTCTTCCACAGGCTTCTTGTTGAAGCCATCTGCCGTTGCCATGCTGGTTGTCTCAGGTGCACGAAAGTTTGTGATGACATTTCATGAACTCTGCCATCCAGGATTTGCCTGCCATATAGCTGTTGTTCCAGGATTCTGGATACTTCTTCCACATCTTCACTGCATATTGATAAACAAGCTGCCTCACTGCCATAATTTCGTCACCATGGAACATTGAGGAACAAGTTTGGATGTACATACTCCACAGAGCCTTCTTCTTCTTCTTCAATGATAAACATTTGAAAAAAATAAAAATATATACAGGGTGATTCAAAAGTCGCAATACATAGGAAAAATTAATGTTTTTCCAGCTTTATATTTTTTATTTTCAGATACCCTTAAGATGCCTGGATTGGTAGGCGTGGTCCAGTTGAGTGGCCTCCTACGTCCCCAAATCTCAAGCCTCTTAATTTTTACCTTTGGGGGGACACTTGAAAGCCACGGCCTATCGCGAATAGATAAGAGACCTAAACCATTTAAAGGAACACATCACTAACTCATCTGCACACATATCTCCACTTGTGCTATTGCGAGTTCAGAGAGGGGTGGGGGTGGGGGGGGGACGTATTGCAATGTGTAAAACAATGGTAACCATATAGAGCCTGTTACATAAATAAATTGTTTCTTATAAAAACATTAATTTTTCCTATGTATCGCGACTTTTGAATCACCCTGTATATATGGACTGTACACGCAGATTGAAACCATGTCATTAATTTTAGCTTATTGTTTAAATAAACTTATAACAGTTTTTTTAGCCGAATATCAACCTGTCTGAGTTGTAGTTTGGTGTGAAGTCCACATTGACCAGCTTTGAATTTCTTGATATACCTCGATAAGGTAATCTTGTCAATGACAAGATCATTACTAACTTCTCGAGTTGACATTCCATCATTTACAAACGTTTCAAAAGCGCTTTTCATCAAACCTCCGTTAGCTATACTCCTATCAGTTTTGGCCTCGTAGTTCCGCACCATTATCCGAAACACACGTATCATTCAAATCAATAATACATGCTCAGGAATAGATACACGCATAATTACCCCGCTGTAGTGGCGATAATATCACAGAGTGCATAAACTAAATTGAAACAAACTCCACATCTAGGGGGCCACTTTGTTAATGTGCGGCACATTGAATCATGTTCTAGGTCTCTCATTTGATGCTATTTTAAATAACATACCGTTAAACCTTGATACAGGTATTTTTTATATCAAACCAACCTTGCTTGATTAGTATATACTACTATATTATCCATAATCAAATTAAAATTTACTTTGAAATCAAGACAACTAGTGTGTTTGCTACTCACCTAAGAAATTATATTTTGTAGGTCAAATTGAAGGAAAAGTCTAGCAACACAACATCCTATCAGGACGGCTGCCATAGTACTGGACTACAGGCGAGTGGCGATAGCCGATAATGCACGTGTTTATGAAGGGATTCTCCACTAGAGACATGTCCCACACTCGCACAACCTAGTCGCACAAGTAAGACATTTACGGAGTGAAAGATCTCTGGGAGAATCCTGTACGGGAGGGTAGGCCTATTTATTTAATAATTAAATTTAGAACGAAAACCAACGAGAACATATACAACAGAGTTTGCAAGGAGATATCTGTAAAGAAGGTATTGGAGATAGAAAAAGAAGATTGTGTTGAAGATTGAAGATATACACCCTTGGCCTAATTTGGGTGAGCTGAATTCAAGTCTGAAGTCAGATTTTCTCTATATGCTACAGATCTTTTTGCAATTCAGTTTTTTCCATTTTTCCGCAGACTTTGACACCTTTCACGTAATGTCATGTTCTATCGAAGCAATTTATTGTCATATTATGTTAAAATTAGGTTTGAAACAACCATTTAGGCAAATAATCTGTATTTTTCTCAACAGCGTTTATATTCATCCCAGGTAAAGGCAAAAGAAATCAAATATGCAGCGTAAAATTATGTATTACTACTAGTCAAATCTGAACCTTTTATCCATAACATCCAAATATCAGTTTACACCGATGCGATTCACAAAGACCAATGAAATAGAAAAGCTCAAATTGTTTCTATTATAGCAAGGATTTACATTTGAAAACTTTGTCAAGGGCATCTTGTTTGATAATCCACTGCTACTCCGCCATCATATGTCTGTCCCATCGCCCTTAATAGGTCTCTTCTATCCGCATAAGGTCTTGTTCATCAGTTACAACTTCTAGAGTTTCACGGATAGGCCTTCTAGGTCCAGCGTTTGTCTCGAGTTCGACTGCCTCACATGTAGATAGGAACTTATTGAAACCTTTCTGTTGGCCAAGGAGTAAGTTGACCATTTTTGGACCCACACAAATGATGCAGTTATGCTCTTGATATCTGAGTAAGTCAATGACCATTTTTCTCTCGTCATGGTTTTCTTGCAAATGCACCAGTGAGCAACTGGGACTGCACTAAAACCATTGTCATTATATAAGTTAACACATTTGAAGCTGCGCTTCGAGCTACCCCAAAACAATCTCCAGGGAATACTGGGATAGGAGCTATTATGCCAGCTTTTCTTGTCAACAGCTTTATGTTAACCAGGAAAAATAGCAGTCATTTATGTGGTCCTTTGGCTCTTGCCTACCATGGAAACTCCAAAAGGTAGACTTTTTCGTTTTCCTTTTGTCCACTCACGAAGACTATCCTCGCAATTATGACACTGTGTGTAGAGCCTACTTCTTGTCTTGGTCACTTATGGTAACGACAAAATAGGCCTTATGGCACGGCACAACAACTCATTATATTACGCATTTGACCAATAAGTGTGTAACAGCCACAAATGTAACATAACGCATTATGATCATTTATGTCTACTTGAAGAAGCCATCATTAAATCTGAAACAAAACATGAATTGGGTTAATTTCAGTAAATCATAAATTTCAAATATCATAAAAACTAGACCACATAGACAAACCCTTATTTTAGATTCGAAATCAGTTGAAAAACTAGTTAGAATCGATTAAAAAATCCTATGAAACGGAAAATGAAAAAAAAAGTTCACTAGTTTATTCATAAATACGTATGATAATGCTGTACTTAGCTAATATGTTTGAATATTTTGTTTGAACGCCAGTATAAATAAACTCGAGAAAAAAACACACGGAAAAACTAAAAGCATACACAAAAACCCCCCCAACTTCTAAGCTAATACTTATGCACATAAATTCTAACTTAAATATATGGTTGGCCAGAATGTCCTGACTCACTTAGGAAGCGGAAAGAAAACAACAAAGTTTTATGGAGCAACACCAACATATATTCTTCAAAATAAAATCCAACATTCTCTACGATCTTCTTCCAGCGAGCAATCAGCATCCCAACCTGTCGCAGATACCAGTCAGCTGACTTTGAATAAAAAAAACCAAAGTCTGCTGACCAAAAAGTCGCGTGCTCTCACTTATTCTGATTTGTGACCTCACGATCTTCAAAATTTGAATAATTCTCGGACTAACCTTAGGAGGACCTTGACAATTATAATATTTAAAAAACAATGTAAAACAACATAAGGGTTTCAAATTTAGTTAGAATCAGCCAAATAGTTATGTGGTTATTGCCAAAAGAAATAATTCCCGGGCTAACATTGGGAGGACTTTGGCAATTATATTACTCGAAAGAGAATGTAAAACAACATAAGGGTTTCAAATTTCGTTAAAGTCGGCCGAATAGTAATGATGTTATTTCCAAAACATAATTATTCCTTGGCTAAACTTGAGAGGACTTTGGTAATTATATTATTCGAAAGAGAATGCAAAACAACATAAGGGTTTCAAATTTCGTTAAAATCGGCCGAATAGTTATAATGTTATTGCCAAAAAGAAATAATTCCCGGGCTAACCTTGAGAGAACTTTGGCAATTATATTATTCGAAAGAGAATGTAAAACAACATAAGGGTTTCAAATTTCGTTAAAGTCGGCCGAATAGTTATGATGTTATTTCCAAAACATAATTATTCCCTGGCTAAACTTGGGAGGACTTTGGCAATTATATCATTCAAAAGGTAATGTAAAACAACATAAGGGTTTCAAATTTCGTTAAAATCGGCCGAATAGTTATGATGTTATTTCCAAAACATAATTATTTCCGGGCTAACCTTGGGAGGAGTTTGGTAATTATATTATTCGAAAGAGAATATAAAACAACATAAGGGTCTCAAATTTCGTTAAAGTCGGCCCAATAGTTATGATGTTATTTCCAAAACATAATTATTCCCTGGCTAAACTTGGGAGGACTTTGACAATTATTTCATTTGAAAGAGAATGTAAAACAACATAAGTGTTTTAAATTTCGTTAGAATCGGCCGAATAGTTACAATGTTATTAAAAAAAAAAAACTAAACGGGGACCGACCGACCGACATAGTGAGATTTAGAGTCGCCCGCCACCAGACTCGCACGCGACTTAAAAACTGTAAAAAGCTTCCTTCACTCCATCAAAATTGTTGAATCGCTGGTCGCTGAGGAAGTGTGCCATTGAGCGGAATAGGCCATAGTCACTCGGAGCAGCATCACTACTGAATGATTGATATGGAAGAATCTCAACAGCTCTATATGTTTGGATTACTCTATAGTCAACCTGGCAGTGTATGGCCTCGCATTGTCTTGCTGAAATAAATCCTGACGACGATTGATCAAAGCAAGATACTCCTTTTTTAGTTTGTCGTACACGCGGTCTAGCTGCTGGCAATACAGTTTAGCGTTGATAGAGCAACCATGTGGAACAAGCTTAAAATGCAGCACTCCTTGGAAATTCCATCAGACAGAGAGCATGACCTTCTTGTCAAACCGATTTCGTTGTGGAAAGGATGCCGGCTGTTCACCTCGCGGAACCTATTTCCTCTCCCGATCGTGATTAACCAAGTACACCCACTTTTCATCTTGTGACAATTCGCCTCCAGAATCGGTCGTCCATTGAGTTATTGAGAAGTTTGCTGCAAATCTCTACTTTAGGTACAGCTTGTGTTTCGGTCAGATGATATGGATTCAATCGGGGCTTCTTGTGAATAAAATCCATTTGATGCAATCGGTTCAGCACTGTTCGATAGGATGACACCCCAATAACTTTCGCAAGATCACCGTTGCTTGCAGAAGGTTCAACTTTCACTGCTGCACTAAAATAGGAACGTGGTTGATCGTCAAGGGTAAGATCCCCGGAGTTAAAACGTCTGTACCACTCAAGACCTTCGCCTGACTGAATGTGCCTTCTCCTTCACTATCGCAAATTTCCTTCATAGCAACTCTTGTAGAAAGTTTTCGCTTGGTACGAGTACATTAGCAAATCAAAACTCTAATTCCACTTTCATCCAAACTCATTTCTGTCAGTTGAGGCTTACACAGAGAAAAATAAACTGTGCAGGAGCAACAAAGAACAGTAGCGTACGGAGGCCGATAGTCGAATGAGTAAGGCTAACCTAACTTAATATAGTTAAATGAGTAAGGTTAACCTAACCTAATGTTGTTGTTGCTCTATAAAATTTTGTTGTTTTCTTTCCGATTCCTAAGTGAATCAGGACTTTCTGGCCAACCATATATTTTAATAAAACCATATGAAGAGACAAAAAACTCTGTATCAAACAAGAGAAGTGGCAGAAAACGTTATACAACTCATAGAAAAGACAATCTAGGATTCGCAAAAATGCATCGTCTGAAGCTTCAACTTCAAAATATCTCTCAAAACAGTTAGAAGGAGACAAAGATCTACACCTCAAATAATACAATTCTCCCCTAAAATCATAGATATCTGAGATCAACAGAAATATAAGGTCTTCGGTGGGCCAAAGATCACAAAAATTAGACACAGGAACAATGGTCTAAATTTATCTTTTAAGATTAAAGTAATTATCAGGTATGTAAGAAAGACTATTGTATTATTGTTTTACATGTAATTTATGTAATTCCATTCTTAAATATATCTTGGAAGAAAATTATTACAAATTTTACTTTTGCAACAATTTAGAAGATTTTCAGAACTTATGGAGCTACATGTGTGACACGAAGAGTTAGAGAGGCAGTTCACCCTGCTTGTGTAGTACCAACTGTGAACCAAGGAGTTGGTTCTATCATGGCCTGGGGCTGCATATCTTCATCACGGCTAGGAGAGATGTTTTTTATGCCAGGGAAGAATGAAATTCACAACTTATACCACCATGTCACAACCTTTAGAGCCATATATCCGGAAATTGCAGCCCACAACACCGATAAATGAAGTTATATTTCAGAGGACCCCGCCGTGCCATATATCTAACCGGACAGAGAATTGGCTTGAATAAATGGGGACCAACCTTATAGAGTGCTCGCCACCGAACTCAAACTTAAATTCAATAGAACACTTGAATTTACATTGCCATGCACATCTCTAATGTGTTTCTTTTACGACTAATGTTACATACATTATTATTTTTCTTCAGATTGGTCTTCAAGTCCGCGGGAAATTCAAAGATTCAAGGTAGGCCTATTATCCTTATGCAATTCAAACATACTCCATTTTAATTGCGGAAAGACTTTAGGATCACCCGGTATGTTTGAAATGCCCCAAGCGCTTTGCTACACCTTAAAACTTTGAATCGCCCACGGACATTACGAGTACCCTGTTGTATTCATAAAATATGATATGCCTTGTGTGTGTTTCATTGACTCCATCACTAATGAAATGTTTTAAAATATATATAGCTTAAATAAAGGCCTAGGTATTATTAGCATAAAAAGGCCTTGAGATTGCTACAGCTTAAAAAATGGCTTAGGTGTTGCTAGCTTAAAAAAAGCCTATGCATTACAACTTGCAGCAAATATTAAAAATATTAAACAATTCTAAGAAGCATTTCTTATGTCTTCTAAAAGCGACATTAATTTTTTATAACGTTATATATATATATTGTGTAACGCGTTTTAGGATTTTAGAGTAATTTTAACATAGTTTCCTGAGAATGGTAAAAAGTATGTCTTATTTGAATTTAAGAACTCAACGGCTTAAAATATTTACTGTGAAAAAATTCAGAGAAACCAACTTATGATGAAAATTTCACAAGAAAGAACAGATGATTTAAGAAATTTTTGACAAGCAAATTTATCAGGGGCTTTATTCAAATATTTATCTTCTAAGTTATTCAAATTATTTCTTCTGCGGACTTTTCATTACTGCGATGAAAAGCTTCTTTCTAAAAGACAATAACACTTAGTAAACATCAACAGGTATCCAAATATTTGATGAATCCTATATATACCATCAATTTCCAGATGCTCCTAGTAGTCTTCAAGTATAGTTCGTCGAAAGAAGAGAACGCGAACCTATCTACCATCCAAGATGATAAGAAGTCCTTGTAATGAATACCAAGAAAGATCCAAGTGGCCGACGTTTCAAGAATACTGTACAATCAGAGACTTCGTCCAGATGCAAATACATAACGCAAATGGATTCCCAGTCCAGAATTATGGAGACCATCTCTACAACACTTTACTGACGATGGAAAACCAATGGCAGTATCTAAGGAGGTTGAACGGGGTGATAAATAATTCAAATTTCACCCCCTACTACAACGCTTATCCATCTCCTTCAACCGATCAATCTACACCACCACAGATACCTATTTACCCCAATTCTCGCGTAGGAGAACAGAGTCGCCCCCTGGAAAAGAAGACTCAGAGAAAAACCAAGAAGGTGAAACGCAACGATGGAAAACCGAAGCGACCATTAACGAGTTTTATGCTGTTTCTAAGAGAATTCAGGGTCGATATTGTGGAATCATTGCCGCAGGGGGCTTCATCGCATGACGTCAATAGAGCCGCGGGTAAAAAGTGGCACACACTTGCCGAAGCCACCAAAGAAAAGTACAAAAAAAGAGCCGCTGAAGCATTGTTGGAGTGGAAAGCCAAAAATTTCGCGGAAGAAACCCCACCCACCATACAACCAGAAACCAAGAAAGAACCACCTCCAAAGATAGAAAATCTCTCGGATGACGAAGACAAAACGGAAAGTGACGATGAGAGCTCGAATGACCCATCTTCATCAGGATCATCATCAAGCGATAATGATTAGCAATTCGAGTTAAATAACTTTTAGCAGCCGTTGATGTTAATTGGGTAATCGTTATTTTAATCCTCAAATAAATTGCTCTATTTCACCGATTTTTAAAAATCCTAAACCAGCTCAAAATAAGAAAAACTAAATTCAAGGTTGATCGAAAGCAAGGGATGTGTGTGTGTGTGTGTGAGAGAGAGGGGGGTGTAACAGGGACAATGCCGCTGCTACAATTAAAACAAGAAGAACCTCACACACTCCCAAACTTACTGCCCCAATAAAAATTGGTACACTCTCTCCGGTTGTCCTTCGCATCTCTTAAATCGCCCACTATCTTTTCCACGCCTGGATAGACCCATACAAGGGTGAAAGAGGACGTCAATCTTTCTAAAATAAATAATATATAAATATATTATTTTAAGATCTAAAAATGCGTAAGTTTTCGGCAAAAAATAAAAAGTTTCAAGTTCATGTTCAAATTTAGTCTATTCTTCTTCTTCTCGGCTTTTTCCTAGCCGGGGACGTCGTTCTTCACGAGTCGCTTCTAAAGATTTCTCTTTAGTTCTCTTCTTCTATTTATCCCTCACTCAATTCCTTGGCTTTATCTCCTATCCATCTGGTTTCTTGCGCGCATAGCACGACCACTTTCCGCCTTCTCATACGGTCGGGAACCACACGGCCTTTGCCGGTCATGGTTCCTGCATTGAGAGTTCGAATTCACCGATCAATTGTTTGAGCTCTCTTTTTTGGTCGCAGCCCCGCTCTTGATGTGGGTCGCTTATGGGCGACATCCAAGCGTTACTCTCATTCGGTAAAAGACTCATCCATTAAAGGTTCGGGCAAAGACTTTACGGACAGATGCCCTTCCTAACGACACCTCTCCCTATTTATCCGGGCTTGGGATAAATAAGAACAGTATTATTTACAAGGGCTTACATTCGCCCATTTCTAAACTTCCTAATAAATTTATTTATCTGTAGCATTTCTGGATTTTAATAGTAATTTTTAATAGGTATAATTACGTTCTAATAGATTAACGGAATTTCAAAACCTGGTGGAGCGGCGAGCCCACCCCACCCCAGTACTTCAAGAGATAGTGGTGCTCTTTCGAGTAAAGGAAGAGGTTAATTTTTACGAAACGGTGCTATTAGTATACTTTATAAATAGGCCTGTCTATTCTAGTGATTAGATCTTTTTACGGAACAGGCCCGCCAGCTAATTTAGGAAGGCTCGTAGTGTGAGTTTGGCCTGTCAGTCAGTCAGTCACGTGGATAGATAACACAATAGTTAGCGTCTCATTCATTCATTCATTCATTATTTATTTATTTCTATGTTAAATCCTTAAAAAATGAAGTCAATTTAAGAACTTGCGAGATGAGTTAAAAACACAAGACGCTGGGGTGTTTTGCATGAAAAGTGACTTTGCGAAAAAGGATATTTTATGAAACTTGCATTAGCATCTTCGCGTTGTCGTTGGCGCTGTAATAAGCGTGAATGCGATTTCAGTGTTGGATTGCGAAAAGACACTTGGTTAGAAGAATCATAATCATCTTTTGGATCGTTTATTTCATTCACGCCTACTGAAAAGGGGTTGACGACTGTTTTTTTTTTTTGTGTTAAAGACTTTAGGTAAAAATGTCAACAGAACTCATAACTGATTGAAAAAAACTTTTGTGCGGGAAGTTTACGTCACTTCCTTTCTCCAAACACCAATTAAAATTCGTGGTGAAGGGTTGACAGTTGAAATAGATGTATCCTGTTTCTCAAGACGAAAATATAACGTAGGAAGAGTGTATCTTCAGCAGTGGTTGTTTGGTAGGATTTGTAGGGAGACAAGTGACTATTTTATATCTGCTGTGCCCGAAAGAGCAGCGCAAACGTTATTAACTGTACTGTATTACTTTATTACGTAATAATGTTATTAACTGTACCTGGCATAACATTTATTTCAGACAAGTGGCGTGCTTATAATGGCATAGCGTCATTGCAAGAGATGCGCTTTTAAACATTTTACTGTCAAACAACCAGAGAATTTTAAGCATCTATTGACAGGGAAGACAAAGATAGTAGAATCCTTTTGGGAAATCGCGGAGATGCGAAACAAAAAGAAGAGACATCGTAAGGGATTTAATCGACTCGTACGAGTATGTGTGCGAATTTCTATGGCAGATCAGAAACAAACTAAAGAATTTGGTAAAAAAATATATATACCAGGCAATGGTTACCAAACTAACCTAACCTGACCTAATCCAACCAAACTAACCTAGCCTAACCGAACCGAACCGAACCGAACCGAACCTAACCTAACCTACCCTATCCTAACCTGACCTAACCGAACCAAACTAAGCTAACCTGACCTAACCGAACAAAACTAACCTCAGCTGACCTAACCAAACCAAACTAACCTGACCTGACCGAACCAAACTAACCTAAGTTGACCTAACCGAACCAAACTAACCTGGCCTAACCGAACCAAACTAACCTGGCCTAACCAAACCAAACTAACCTGACCTAACCGAGTCAAACTAACCTAACCTGACCTAACCGAACTAAACTAGCCTAAGCTGACCTAACGAAACCAAACTAACCTGACCTGACCGAACCAAAATAACCTAACCTGACCTGACCGAACCAAACTAACCTAAGTTAACCTAACCGAACCAAACTAACCTGACCTAACCGAACCAAACTAACCTGGCCTAACCGAACCAAACTAACCTGACCTAACCGAGTCAAACTAACCTAACCTGACCTAACCGAACTAAACTAACCTAAGCTGACCTAACGAAACCAAACTAACCTGACCTGACTGAACCAAAATAACCTAACCTGACCTAACCGAACCAAACTAACCTGACCTAACCGAACCAAACTAACCTAACCTGACCTAACCGAACCAAAATAACCTGACCTAATCGAACCAAACCAACCTGACCTAACCGACCCAAACTAACTTGACATAACCGAACCAAACTAACCTAACCTGACCTAACCAAACTAAACTAACCTGGCCTAACCGAACCAAACTAAGCTAACCTGACCTAACCGAACCAAACTAACCTGACCTAACCGAACTAAACTAACCTAACCTGACCTAACCGAACCAAACTAACCTAACCTGACCTAACCGAACAAAACTAACCTGACCTAACCGATCCAAACTAACCTGACCTAACCGAACATAACTAACCTGACCTAACCGAACAAAACTAACCTGACCTAACCGAACAAAACTAACCTGACCTAACCGAACCAAACTAACCGTGCCCTAACCGAACCAAACTAACCTAACCTGACCTAACCGAACCAAACTAACCTGACCTAACCGAACCAAACTAGCCTGACCTAACCGAACCAAACTAACCTGACCTAACCAAACCAAACTAACCTAACCTGACCTAACCAAACCAAACTAACCTAACCTGACCTAACCGAACCAAACTAACCTGAACTAACCAAACCAAATTAAGCTAACCTGACCTAACCGAACCAAACTAACCTGACCTAACCGAACCAAACTAACCTGACCTAACCGAACCAAACTAACCTGACCTAACCGAACCAAACTAACCTAACATAACCTAACCGAACCAAACCTAACCTAACGTAACAAAACAAACTAACCATAACCTTAGCCTAACCTTAACCTCGCGATAGCCTCAAACTCCTAATCCGCTGATAGTGATACTATCAGTACCAAGAAACTTGTAGCCTCTTACAATATATAAATTAACGGTGATTTTTTTGGGGAGAAATTTCAGTTTGGTTATTAATTTTAAGAAAGCTTAACATCCTCTTTCACCCTTTGTTGGGTCTATAAAAGGTATACAAATGATAATCCCATACGCCATAAAGTCATAGAATTCATAAATGCATACAAGTCATAAATTTATAGAATCCATAAAATCAAGTCAAGAATTCATCGAAATAACAAAATCATACAAGTATTAAAGCCATACAAGTCATAGTCATAAAGTCATAAAAGTCACAAAAAATACAAGTCATAAATTTATACAAGTCATGAAGTCATGCATGCCAAAGTCATACAACTAATAAATTCATACGTCATATATTCATAAAAGTCATAAATTCATAAACTCATAAAGACTTAGAAGAAATAAAGGTACACATGTCATAAATTCATTCATCATAAAGTCACAAATTAAGTCACCATAAGTCATAAATTCATGCATGTCATAAAGTTATACAATTCATAAAGTCATACAGTCATAAATCATACAACTCATAAAGTAATAAATTAGTACAGGCCATAAAGTCATACAGCGATAAAGTCATACAAAACATAAAAATCATACAAATCATAGTTTTAGAACTGATAAAGTCATATAAGTCATAAAGTCATACAAGTCATAAAGTCATAAAGGAAAAATTCATGGAAATCATAAATTCACATAATGTCACATAAATCATAAATTAATTCAGGTCATAAATTCATACGTTATTAATTAATACAAGTCATAAAGGTAATAAATTCATAAAAGTCACACGAGTCATTAATTCATACAAGTCATAAAGTCATACAATCAATAAATTCTGAAAAGTCATAAAGTCATACAAGTCATACCATCCATACAAGTTTTTAAGTAACAAGTAATAAAGTCCCACAAATCACAATCACATGAAAGTCCTACAAGACATAGTTCCACATTAGTCATAGTTCTAAAACCAATAAAGTAATACAATTCATATATTAATAAGTTCCTAGAATTCACAAAGTCTTGCAAGTCATAAAGTCATACAAACCCTAAATTCATGCGAGGCATAATGTCTTACAGATAATAAAGTCACACAATTAATAAGGTTATACGAGTCCTAAATTCATAAATCCCATAACGTAACACAAGTTATAAATTCATACAAGTCATAAAGTGTTACAATACACAAAGTTACACATCATAATGTCCTTCAGGGCTCTAAATCCCTAAGAGTTATAAATTCCCATTACTCATAAATCCTTAAAAGTCATAAAATCACACAATCATAGTCTTACAATACAAGTCATAAATCATACAAGTCTAAATTCAAAAAGCCTAAAATCATACAATTCAAAGTCACGATTACATACATACAAGTCCTAAATTCCTAATTCATGGGAGTCATAACTTTATACAAGGCTAAAATTCATATAATTCATTAGTTCATACAAGTCAAAGGGTTTTGCAAGTCATAAACTCACATATCATAAAGTTATACAGGTCAAAGGTTCATACATTTCCTAAATCTATAAAAGTCATAAAATTCATAAATTCATGCAAATAACACTGCCTTACAAATCATAAAGGTACATAAGTTATAAATTATTAGAAGTCATAAAGTCGCACATGTCATAAAGTCATATAACCAATAAAATCATACAAGTAATAAATAAAGTCGTATATGACATAAATATATGCAAGTCATAAATTCATACAAGTTACAAATTAATGCGAAACATAGTCATACAAGTAATGAATTCATACAAGCCATAAAGTAATACAAATCATAAAGTAATGCAAGTCATACATTCATTAAAGTCATAACGTCATACAGGCAAAAGTCATAAATTCATGCAAGTCATAAAGTTATACAAGTAATCAATTAAAACACGTCATACAGGTAAAAAATTCATATAAGTCATAAATCCATACAAGTCATGGAGTCGTACAATTCATAAAGTCATTCAAGTCATTAGTTCATAGGATTATTAGTCTTACAATTCATAAAATTGCTAAAGTCATACAAATCATAATTTCATACAAGTGAAAAGTCGTTTATTTTTACAATTCAGTAGAAGGACGTTGTTACTATTCTATATTATACGTTTTGTTTTAATATTAACTGAAATATTTATTTTTACTATTCAGGATAAGGACTCTTTGCGTTGCTATTCAGTATTAGACGTTTTGTTTTAATATTTACTGAAATATTTATTTTTACTATTCAGTAGAAGGTCGCTGTTACTATTCTGTATTAGAGGTTGTGTTTTAATATTAAGTGAAATATTTATTTTTAATATTCAGTAGAAGGTCGCTGTTAATATTCTGTATTAGAGGTTGTGTTTTAATATTAACTGAAATATTTATTTTTACTATTCAGTAGAAGGTCGCTGTTACTATTCTGTATTAGAGGTTGTGTTTTAATATTAACTGAAATATTTATTTTTACTATTCAGGATAAGGACTCTTTGCGTTGCTATTCAGTATAAGACTTTTAGTTTTAATATTCAGTGAAAGGACGCTTTATGTGTTACTTTCAGTACAAAGAAACTTGTGGCTTCTTACAATATATAAATTATCTCTTAATGACTTGGTCAAATAATGACAACTGAATGGATTGTAAAATTTCGACTTCTTGGCGATGAAATTTTGAATGACCTTCCTAGTGCTGGGCCTTATCAAGTAGCGTCCTCATTCCTCTACCAGACCCCCCCCCCCCACACACTATTTAGAAGTGTTGATAAGTTCAGCACTTCGCCCGAAATGACTTGCGAATGTAGGATGAACATTAGCCTCCTTTTATAGTTACAGATCGATCTATTATCACCGTCTTTTTTTCCCCCGCCAGCCATTATCTCACTCCTGAGTGGGGACTTTTATAATGAGATGAACTACCGATTTATGATTCAGTAAAGGACATGTGTCCGTATTTTGTGCCGAGATGGGACATCAGATGTGTGCTTGAAAGAATTTGTTATTATTTTTCATTATAGTTTTGTATCTTTGTGGATGAAATAAATAATGCAAAGGTAATGTTAGAGCGCACATAAAAATCTGATTCTCAATCCCGAAAATTAGCAGAGCCAGATGTAAACAAACCCATGTACTATCGACTATTTGTTTTAGTACAAATTCACAAATGCTATGCGATCAAAACGAGGGAAATCTAACTGCACACCGCTACACACCAGTTTGCTTTCACTCAACTGCACTTCTTCACCATGAATCAAATTCCTTCCATACATTTCAAGTGAGTAAATTTTTTCCCATAGCCGCACAGTACCAAGCCAGTCTGTTCTTAGAGTATGCTTACCCTCTCTTTCTTCCATATTTCCTCGATCCAAGGTTTATTTTATTATATTCTTTCCCTTATCCATTCCTTTTGGTTTTTATTGACCTTTTTACTCAACGGAGTCATACACCTTAGACATTACTTACTTATCCATCTTTCATGCGTAGCCAACCTCCTATTGCTAAAAAAATTTAAAATATTCGTATATAGTTTATCCACTAATCAAATTTATTCGATTTACAATAAAAAACAAAATACAGAAAATTCTTTCATATTCAACCATAACAAAAATGTGTCCCTAAACATCCAATTTTAACATTCTAACTCTACCATTGGGAAACTCTTAAGTTTCCCTCACTGCATACCATTTTGTTTCCTTTCCTCAATCATTCTTCCTGTACAAATTATACTCCCTTGTACCTGAAACATTTTATACACCCCCCCTTACTGATCTCCTTTACTTACCCGTTTAATATTATTAGTGCATTTACTCGTACATAAACCACGTCATTTTAATCTCTCATTTTACTCTTGCACCGTATACAGACCATCCTAAATTCATAAACCAAACATTTGAATTTCTCTAAGTTTTCTGGGTATTGTTGTTTGCAAACGAAGACAGAGTCCCTCTTAATTTTATTCTCCCCTTTATTGTCTGGAGCTGAGTCATAATTCTAAAAGCTCAAATCCTAAAATAATTAAATACCGAATGACCCAAGGTAAGAGACGAAAAAAGGGGAATTATAAAAGAGAGCACGCCAAACAGTAACAATTTACAACCACTAAAAACGGTTTGAACGTTAGCACAAATAAACTTTAAAAAAATACACGGAAAAACTAAAAGCATAAAACTAAAAAAAAAAACAGCAACATATAAGAGGATACTTTTAAACATAAATTCTAACTTAATCACCTAAACAAAACACCAGAGATTAGCTTGACCTCCAGGCAATCAAGCAGCACTATGCAAACCTCTTACTTTCTTCAATTTTAACCTTGAAACTTTCACTCTCTCTCGTAACATATATCCACCGGATCTATAGTTAACACAAGGGATGGAAAAAAATACTGAATATAAAGTGATATAAAATTGCACACAGTGGTTCGGATACCACATTAAGCTGTAGGTCAATGCCTACCTAAGTCACCTATATTGCCTCTTACTATACTTCTTGCTGTTCTTTTCTTACCCTTTCTTCTTCCCCTCTCTCTCACTCCATCTCCCGAGAATTTTGCACTATGAGTCTGGTGAGAATCTGATGGAAGGAGCTCGGAGGCCTATAAGGGAGTGCTTATCCATCTACCCCTCCACCTAGCCTGGCAACTCCAACGAGTGCCACGGGGTAGTGGTGGGGGTGGTCGGGGCCGGTTGATCTTGAATTTTTCTCTCACTTTTTTCATTTCATTTCAAAGTTCGGGAATACCTTACTAAGCCTAGGTGATTCTAGATTTTGTCCAGCAGTAGCATTTTGTGTATCTTTCTTTATGGAGTTAAGACAACCACGAGCAGAAATTGTATTGCAAACATTTTGAACCTAAATAAGATATGAGAGGAAAATAAGTCATATTATTGTTGGATTCAATATTTTATGTCAAGAGATCATGGGCATATTAATTTGTAGCAATACATAGTTTTTTTCAACCTGCATATAGAAAAAAATTATATAATAGCAAATTATAACGAGTTTAAACGACTTATATGAAGTAATTTTAAGAAATATAACGAAGGAAAATTAAATGAAACATAATTTTAATATATTTTTAAGAGTTACCGGGATAACTTTGACCAGTCTGTTGTCTACAGATGAAGTCGAAGTTTTTAGGCAATCAACAGATTCTTTGCAGCATCTTGGATGTCATTCCAAAGGGTTTTTTGGTTAAATCTTACTATCTGCGTATTTGTCTGTCTTCAAGATGATCCATTTGTTTTCCATTGGCTTTAGCTCACAATTGTTGAGGGCCAAGTTGTTAGTAAACTTGTAGACATGACTAGAAACATTATCATGCATGAACACAAGTGGCTTACTCGTCCTCATCGGCTGTCCCTCGAACCAAAGTAGGAAGTTTTCTCTAGGAACTCGCCCTACACACTAAACACAACCATCTACTTTGAAAGGTGCTATAGAATGTCTCCAACAATTAAAGACATCGCAATTCTCCTCCTCATTGTTTTCGTCTGGGGAATACTCCACCTGAAACCATTTATAAACTAGCCAAAGAAGAAAAGACCTTTCTCATGGTCATTTTATCAGAAAAACGCTTCTTTCAAAAGCGTAATCGAATTTTGTAATCGAATTTGGGAAATTTGACTATAAACTAAATACATGGGATAAATATTGTTGTGGGTATCTAATAAATTGCACTCATTCTATTCCTAAACGTATCTGAAACAGAAAAGAATTCTTAGATTTTTCCGAAAAATCATAAGCCACTAAAGAAATATTACCAATAATTTATATACATACTTTATATTACCTGTTATCTCTTTCCCTTTTCCTCCCTCTCATTCGTGCCTGTCCATGAGCACTCTGAAAAGTCTCGGAGATATGAGGCATCGCTTTCATGTATCGATGGATAAATCTATCTCCCTCTACTCTTCCTGGTATGAGGACTTACCTTCGTTGCAGAATGGAAATTCAAACCCGAGTATTCCACTTCGACGGTGGAACTTCCATACGCTTTTTATTATACTTTCGCTACTTTCTTTGTGAACTTATAAAAAGTGCTTGACTTAGATGCTCACTTTGGTTTATCTTTTTTGTGATTCTCTATACCTCAGCAGGGTCTTGGTGGGTAATCGGTTCAGAAAAACTTCAAGGAAGTTGCCCACCCTTCCTCTCTTTAGCGCTTCAAGTAGTCTCCTCCTTTGGAATCCAAGGGTAAGTAAATTCAGCAAATTTTCACTTCATTTCTTCCTTTTAGAACCTCTTAGCACATATTTCTTAGTTGCTTTTTCAGATCGATTATTTTGTTTTAAATTTGGGCAGCCCTACAAACATAGCTAGTACCTGGGCACCAGGGCTCTCCTTCGGACCTACCTGCAGAACAACTCCCGCCAGGCATGGTCTCTCCTACAGACCCACTTGTGCATCAGCTCCCAGCAAGCATGGTCTCTCCTTTAGATCCACCTGTGGGTCAGCCTTGTGAACGTCTTCGACCAAGACGTCTAGCCGCTTCTTTAGCTCAAATAAGAATAAGAGAAATATTGAACTAATTTAAGGTCCAATTGACCACTTTGTGCGTAATTTTCGATAATGCTACGCCCCTTTATGTATTGAAGATCTTTCTCCTTTAAACGTTAATGTTGTCCCCGCTTACCAGTGTGTCGCAAAATATATCTTCCGACATACAGAATATAAAATAAATTCATATTATATAGTAATAAGCCTTGTGTCTAGGGACAAATGCGTGTGACCAAAAAGTCTCTAAAGGTACATACTATTGTACGCCAGGCAGCCACTATCGGCGCTGCGCTCAGTACGACAAAGGAATATTATGACGCAAAAATTAAGTAAACTAGGTCCGGGAAAATTTATAAATGATCCTATAAGTTGGATTGAATCAAAGATTTAGTAAAGTCTATTGGGTTAAACCAAATGGGGAATTCTTCTTAGGACTGGGAACGAAGAGGTGGCTCCAGAGAGAAGTAATCACAACTCAATATTAGTCTGCGGGACGGCAGGAAGTCTCAACCAATTTAGTGAGACAAGAGAAACCCAGTACAATCTTCCAGGGCGTAAACAGGTTTCCATAATCTTCCTCTGATCAGGGTGGATTACGCGAAGACGATCTGCTGACGAGATCACAAGGGCGACGGGGACCACTTCACGGGAGACATATACTAGGGTCTGGATGGCAAGAAGCTCGGGATCTCTCTATCTGTTGAGGATTTGTAGACATCACCTTAAATAGGAGCCACAGCCATGGTCGACAGAGGGCTGCGCGCAGCGAGGGCGTTCCAAGGGGATATCGGACGCAGCTTAAGCAAACCTGGACCTTGATAATTTCGGGCATAGACGAGGCGAAAGGAAATTAAGCGAGATTGCCAAGGGATATCGGATGCGGCTTAAGCAAACATGAACCTTGATAATTTGGGGCATCGACGAGGCGAACGGGAAATAAGAGAGATTCCTTTCAACCTTAAGAGAGGGAAGATGGACAGGGCTGCCCCCTGGGAACGGGACAGCGTTATCAAACTGGGGGAAAGATAGTGATAAAGCACCCCAAATTAAACATAGCTGTGCTGGTCTGTCTCGACCAGAGAAATTCTGTGTAATAACGGCGTATTGAGTTTCATGCTCCCACACGCCTCTCTTCCTAAGATGATTTTTATTTTCACAGACACGTAGGGGATGAAAAATGTCATTCTCCACAAATGAGAGAGATAGGAATTGGAGAAAACTATTTACCTGACGTGATACACAAAATAATTAATTTATATGAGGTTGTGGAACGTAGGAGTTTACGATAAGTAATAATAATACCATAAAAACAAGAAAAAACCATGGTAACCATTACAATTAATTACCAAAAAAATAATTAAAGGCTAAATATATACAGAGGGACAAAGCTTAACAATATATACAATTGTGAGTACACACCCTCGGTGAATCGATCTTACGAGGTAGGAGAAAGCTCCTCTATGGGGTTCCTACTAAGACAGTCAGCGATACAATTTTCGGAACCTTTAATATAAAATATACGAAATTGGTTCTCCATCGCATGAGTCTACCGTTTTGAGTTTTACTATTTTTTAAATATGCTAATGGGCGGTGATCCGTTTCGATCACGAACTCCTTTTCCAATAAATACATATAAAATTTTTGTGCCCCCCCCCAACTATCGCAAGAGCCTCACGTTCTATGGTTGCGTAGTTCTTCTCACGCGACGAGAGCTTCCGGCTCGCGTATGCAATCGGATGGCTGCAATTACCATCATATTGCAACAACACGCATCTGACTCCTTCGTTACCAGCGTCGGTCCTGATTCCGATAGGCTTGGTCGGATTGGGGAGTCTTAGATTGGGGGCAGAAATGAGCCTATCCTTAAGTTTGTCAAAGTAGGCGGATCCCTTGGGGTTCCACACGGGGGGATTTGGGGATTAGTTCTTTAACAGGGCGCTAAGTGGAGAAGCTAAGGCGGAAAAATTGGGGACAAAACGCTGGTAAAAAGATGTAAATCCCAAAAGGAGCGGAGCTGTTTCATCGTACGCGGAAGATCCATGCTGGCAATACCTTTTACTTTATCTCGCTTGGGGGGGGGGTCACTTGGTTTTCCTCGATATGAAAGCCTAAATAACTAATGGAATTATAGGCAAAATGACATTTACTAGGCCCAATGGTCAATTCGTGTTCCCGTAACCACATGAGGAGGGAGCAAAAGGAGACTAGGTGTTCTTCTAATGTACGTGTGGCAACGTACACATTACCTAGGCCATCCAGGATTCGCTGCATCATTCTATTATAGTTACTGCAAGCAGTAACCAAACCAAAAGGAAGACGCCTAAATTGAATTTGGCCCTGCTCCGTGGGGAACGCAGTGTACTTCCGAGCACTATCCTTGAGGGGAATTTGATAATAGGTCTTACATCGGTCTATTTCTGGGATAAATTTGGCCTCTTCAAACAGGTGTAGGTTCTGGTCGATGAGCGGGATTGATTCTGCGTCAAAAACCGTCACAGAATTTAATTTCCAGAAATCTACACAATTTCTGAATGTTTGATCGGGCTTCCTTACAATTACAATGGGGAGCAGAAATCAGAGGTGGAGTGCTCAATGATACACAACTTTAATAGGTTTTCCGCTTCTGAATTAAAGGCCGACGAAGATGCACAGGCAAGGGATACGGTTTAGTTAGAACAGGCTCCTGTGTTTTCAGAGAGATGCCATGTACAAAATGATGCGCACATCCTTGCTTTTCCGAAGTCATCTTCTCAAATTCAGCTAATAACTTAGCCAGTTGAGCTTTTTGCAGGGGTTCCAATTTGGGGTTTAAATCGAGTTCCGGGGCGGTTTCTTCACTGGAACCGGGGAGTGAAGGTAGAGGGCGCTCCTTATCTGACTCGACGCAAAATGTCTGTATCAGATTGAGAGGTTCGGTGGGGTAAGCGGCTTCCATCACCGCCTCTTCGTCAAGTGCGACTATGTTATTGTTACACGCGCGGCGGTGGTATCGCTTAAGCATGTTTATGTGATATAACTTATCACCGGAGGGGGTCTTTATGAGGTAGTCCATGTGTCATCGTGCTTCTAACATGGGGAGCGGCCCTTTCCACTGTGAAAGGAGCTTATTAGATTCAGTGGGAGGAGCAGTACCTCATCACCGGGTCGGAGGCGCCTTTCTTTTGTCTTTACGTCGAATTAAATCCGATTTTTCTCCAAATTAAGATCCATATTTTTACACGCGATATCGGCGCATTCCTCTAAGCGGTTTCTCAGGTCCAATACGTATGAATACGAGATTTTAATTTCTTCATCGAGGCGGGGATTTGCGAATAATTCGTTGAGAATACTCATAGGGCCTCGGACGTTTCGCCCATACAGGAGTTCGAACGGGGAGAACCCTAAAGTCCTATCAGGAATCTCACGGCACGCAAAGAGAGCGACTGGCAGATACCGATGCCACTCTTGAAGCTGAGCGTGGCACAGCTTCTTCAGGACGGTCTTCTGAGTCCCGTTTAATTTTTCGCAGACTCCGTTAGCCGCAGGGTGGAAATGGGTTGTGAAGAGAGGTTTTATCAGGATAAGTTTTCCCACGTATTGCATGGGTTCGGACGTAAATTGTCTGCCTCAGTCAGACACTAAATCTTTAGGGATGCCGAACCGAGAAAAGATAGCTATTAATGCTTCCACGCACATTATGCTATCGATTTTCTTTAGGGAAACTGCATCAGGAAACCTTCGCTCGACGGGGGGTGAATTGGGCCAATCAAGTCGATAGCCACTCTAAAAAAGGGTTCAGAAACAATGGGGGTCCTTTGAAGGAGGCGGGTGCGATTCGTCCTTTTGCCGTCGTCTTTTGGCAAATATCACAGGATCGACAAAATTCTGCAATTTCTTTGGCAGCGCCGGCCAAAAGAAATATAGAAAGATTCTTTGGGTGGTTTTATTGTGGCTGAAATGGCCAGCCAATAACCCATTGTTGGCAAGGCGAAGAACCTGATAAACGCGAGAACGGGGGATGCAAAGGGGGCATGTCTTAGCACTAACTTCAGGAGAGGTAGAACGGCAAAGGAGGTCATATTTTACGAGATATATAACCTTCCTTGGGCCACAATCAGAAACTTGATTGTCCTGCTGAGCTTTTTCCCACAGGGGTTGGAGAGAAGAGCACTACTTATGTTCACTTGCGAACTCCTTGTTATGGGGGGATGCAAATTCTGGGGCATAAGGAGTTTCTAAAGGCACGCGGTTTGCAATCTCTTTTAAGGCCTGAGCCCTCGTAAGGATGAGCTGGGCAACAGGATTAGGGGAGCTCTGGTGATTCTGGCCGACCAACACAGCGCAGAACTTAATGGTAGCTGCAACGGCCTCCACTCAACCGGTGAAGTATTTGCATTCTAGGTAGCAGCGAACCACGGGGAACCGGTTGGCGCACCCCAAGTAGTCGTGGACTACTGCATGCCTATCGTAGTCGGGACTTACTGGGTGGAGCAATTTTTCCGACACTACGAAGCAGGTGCATCCGGTCTCTCTCACAAGGATTAACACCCGGCACCCGGCACCTACTTTTAGCAATTGCATAATTATGCAATTGCTGAAACTAGGTTGTGTAATATGAAAAATCGACTAAGACAAAGAGATCCCTCACAACTAAACACTTATGACGAAATCTTTAAAGAACAATTGAACAAAGGGTACATTGAAGAGGTAATTCCAAGAAGCCCTCATATAGAGGGATCTAAGATACACTATTTGGCGCACCATGGAGTTAATATCTGATTCCGCTACCACTCCCTTGAGGGTAGTTTTTGATTTCTCGACAGGCAAAACTAGTTTGAACGACTGTCTATACCCGGGGCCTTCTCTTGTTAATAATCTATGCCACATTTGAATAAGATTTAGGCAAAATTCATTTGCCTGCATAGCCGATATAGAGAAAGCCTATTTACAGATACGCTTAAAGGAAGAAGATAAAGACTCTGCTCGTTTTTTAGGGTGGAGGTGTCCTATGGATCCAAATAGCCCTCTTGTTACTTATCGGTATAAGGTCGTGTTTTGGGAGTCAACCAGTAGCCAATTTTTGCTAAACGCCTCACTTCTTCAGTCAATTGAAGAAAAGGGCGCAGGATATTCTGAGATGTTAAAAGTGGCCTTTATGTTGCCAACTTACTTTGTTCTTTCCCTATACCGAAAGAAAGTAGAATGGGACCAAGTTTTAGACGAGGAGAGTCAGGCACAATGGAGCCATTTAACACCCAAACTAAGGGAATGATTAAATATATCATTTTCTAGACAAGTTTTACCCTCGAGCAACCTAGAGTTGCATTGTTTTGCTGACTCTAGTTCGAAGGCATATGGGGGTATGGTCTACTCTGTATTCGGCTAGAAGTTTGCCTCGTTATGGGTAAAACAAAAATCGTGAGTAAACCCATTACCGTTCCAGAATTAGAATTAACCGCCGTTCTTTTAGCGGCTCGCCTTTTACAGGAAATAAAAAGAGCTCTAAATCCATTTATAGGGGAAATTTTCCTATAGTCAGAAAGTCAAATCGTCCTTCAATGGCTTTGCTCCGATTCATGTAATGAGCTATACGTGAAGGACCATGTAGGGCAAATTAGAGCACTCTTCATTGACCATGAGTGCCGTCATGTAGAGTCGCATCTCAACTCCTGTGATCTGGTCACCAGAGGGTTGAAAACTAGAAGAATAAAAAATTCCATCTGGCATAAAAAGCCACAATGAAATTTAAAGAGAATTATGAGCGGATCCAGTACGCATTCCTGATAATATCTACCTTTCAGATACCTCAAATTGATATCAACAGGTCAAATGTGATAAAGGTCACCATTCTAGTTGTCAGTTTTTTTCCTTCTGAAAGGTAAGATTGTTTCAAGTCTTTCCCTACAGGATCCTACTCTTACAATATCACGGCAAAGGAATACGGAGCCACGATGGACTATTGGATAAAGTAAGTCCAATAGAAAAAATACGGAGAAGAGAGGAAAGAACTTCCCTCTAAGCCTAATAGGCCTATGAGCCGAATTCTCTAGCTTCTCTTATTCCTCGAAGCAGGTATTATTAGGTGTAACAGGAAAATTGATTTAGCTAATCTACCCTACCACACTAGGTTCCCAGTTTTTTTGCCAGAGGACCATCAGTTCGTAGAACTATTACTATTATATCTCCACGATTCTTACGGACACCCAACGGTTGGACAACTACTGATGATCATCCATAGTAAGTATTGGGTGACTCGTGCCCGACAGGGAATAAAAAGGGTAACAAGAAAATGTTACATCTGCCATCAGTTGCGAGTAAAAAGTCACAGGACACCAGATGCCCCCGCGTTACCTGCAAATAGAGTAGAAATGGCACCCCCTTTGTCCACTATTGGTATTAACTATACTGGGGCTATCCAGATAAAAGCTAAAAGGGGGAGATAAAAGGTCTATTTCCTGTTATCCATCTCTGCCGCTACTCGTGCCATCCATCTGGAGTTAGTAGCTGACGGGGGTTTTGAAACCTTTATTCAAGCCCTTCGGCGATTTTCGGCTCGATACTCTTTCATTAGGAAAGTGTATAGCGATAATGACGGTACATTTCGTGCGGCTGATATATATCTAAATACTGCGCATGATGGAGAAGAGTTTAAGGGCATCCGGTGGATGTTTAACCCTGCCAAAGCGCCGTGGTACACGGGTTTCGTAGGAGAGGTTAGTCGGTTTGACTTGACCAAGAATACCCTTAAAAGGATTTAGGGTAACAAGATAGTGGGATGGGATGAAATATCTACTCTCTTAGCAGAAATAGAAAATTTCCTTAACCATAGGCCTCTCACGTATGTTACAGACGATGCTTATGACCTGGATCAGTTAACTCCTTCTGATCTTCTTTATGGTTTTAGGTGGGTTCCTCTGCAGCTCACCTTTCGGGATGATGATGATCCAAAATATGGAAAGCCCTTTGCTTTAACCAGACTTCAGAGGGAAATGGAGAGAATGTGCAAACGAGCTTGGACTAGATTAGCACTATGAGTACCTAATGGCTCTGAGGCCGACAACACTCGCCTCTCGGCAGGGAGAGAATCCTGCTGTCGGCGACGTGGTGCTCGTCCATAATGAAACTCTCAGGTGAAATTGGGAGGAATTACCGTTTGCACACGGAAGGCGACGGCAAGGCTCATTCAGCAACGTTACGGATGAAGACTGGGATCATAACAAAGCCAGTGTCAAAAATTTATCCACTAAAGATCAAGGCTCAGCCATCGGACCCCCATGCAGGTCAACTCCCGCCAGGCATGGTCTCGCCTTCAAATCCACTTGCGCGTCGGCTCCCAGCAAACATGGTCTTACTCTCTTACCCACTTGTGCATCGGCTCCCAGCAAATATGGTCTCACGCTCTGACCCACTGCGTCAGCTTCCAGAAAACATGGTCTATCCTCCAGATACACTTGACTTTCGGAGTCTTACAATACTTAATACATTTTTCGGAGGAATGAGATGTACATTTTAATCACACATTATTACACAGACTTAGAGTTCTATTGACCTCGGGTATTAGCCTGAATCGGGTAAGTGCCCTACACGAATATTCTTAACCACATAAATTTTGGCACCAGACAGAAATTATACTTATAATGGCGTAATTTTAAACTTACTTATCATTAGGAACTGGACCTATTCGAAATACAAAAATGAAAGGTCTTTAGCAAACGTTATCCGTCTACCAGATCGATTGACTCGGACCCACACCTGCGTCGCATCTCGTAGTTATTTAGGTACGAGCGATTTCGGCATTGAGTGCAAGTGTCCTTCGGATAACTGAGTGAAGTCCATCTGTGACATTGCTTTAGCCAATTCGTTGATGAATTTGGAATCAGTTCTGGGTGAGGAGGACAAAACTAAGAGCTTTGTGCAGAGAAGGGTAGTAGTCACTGTAACTGCCATGAATGGCGAGAAACCAGAATCGTTGATCAAGGCACGAATGCCCCAAAGAACAAATGGTAGGGCCATTAACCATCTTTGCCGACGAGCCATTATGGAACTCTTAAGAGTCATGTGTCCCCTTTCCACAATCCCGTTTGTGGTTGGTCGGTACGTGGGCAGATAATTCTTTGAAAGGCTCAAATTTGATTTGGGCACCTATGTCCGTTATTACATATAATGGGACCCCAAACCAAGAAATCCAGCCGTTTAAGAAGGCTAAAGCAACCGTTGCAGCTCTAATATCTGTGATCGGTAATGCTTCGATCCATCTTGTAACTTGGTCTATGCATGACAGAAGGTAGCGGTTATGTGGTGGGTAGGAGTGTCCAGGCAGTTTGCACGGTGGTAGTGGTCTAACGATGTCGATGTGCACCGTCTCGAACCTTGAAGTGGGAATATTAATAGGCAGAATTAGAGATTTGGTATGGCGATTAATTTTGGAGACTCGGCACGAGAGGTATTCTCGTGCTCAGGAATGGATGTTCCTGTCCATATTGGGCCAAAACTATCTCGCCTTGATCAGCCGAAGAAATGCCTTAACTCCATGATGAAATAAGTTATATAATTGCCTGAGAATTACCATCCTGTAAGTTGTGTGCATAAACGCTCGTAGGTTTGTTAGATGATACTTCACACCATAGTTCAGTGTTTGCGTGAGAAAGAAGGTATTTTAATCCAGACTGTAATAACTTCATTTCTTCATATTTTTTATGTGCTGTTCGCAGAAATCGGAAGTCAAATGAGTCAATTTGGACTGAATTGACGTTCCTTGATAGGCAATCAGCAACTACGTTATCTTGACCCCGTACTTATGCTACATCGCTAACATATTCCAAGATTGCCGTCCAGTTACGTTGCTGCCTCTTTATTTTGGCACACAATGGCAAAGAAAAAGCTGACACCAGAGGTTTGTGGTCGAGAAAAAACCCAAGGTTTGCGGGAATCCATTTACCATTGGGTGAAGGGTAGCACCTATCACGTATTGGGAACTGTCCGTCACTAGCTGATATGGCGAGTTGTTAATTAGCGGATGACATGGCTTAACTGAGTTTGTCAAAGCTAGTTTAGTGGCATTAAATGCTTCCCGTACAGCATCATCACAGATAAGCTCACGAGCCTTGGGTTGAATTTGCGCAAGGTCAGTTAAAGGTGCCGCAATTACAGCAAAATTTGGTAGCATCCTTCTGTCTTAGCCTAGCATGCCCAGTCATCGGCGTAGTCCCTTGTAACCTGGCGGTAACGCCATATAGCTGATCTCTCTTATCTTATTAGGTGGCGGGCATACACATGCAGCCGAAGTACGATGACCCAAGAAATTGATTTATTCTTTCATAGACTTGCACTTTTCCATCGATATGCGTAGGATTTTGAATACATGGTCTAAATGATCGTTTATCCTGTCTAAAAATATAATAATGTTGTCTGTATAGACAGAGCCGAACTCCAATCCACGAAATAAATTTTCCATATGACGCTGGAAATGGCAACTTGCATTTATGAGACCAAAGGGTAACTTACAAAATTCCCAGAACACAAAGGGGGTTACTACAGCGGTCTTTTCTATGTCACTTGGCTTCATTGGAATCTGATGGTAGGGTTATATCATTTCAAACTGAGTAGCGGTGTGAAGGAAGTTTACAGGTGGTGTGGGTGTCCAATCAAGAATAAAATTAATTCTCTAGCAAATATGTTCCTTGGGGGCGGGAGAACAATCCCAAAGATATTCTTTTTCACTAGGAACACAGATACATCTCACAAACAAATTTAAACCGGAAAAAATGAATCTTTAAATAACAAGGGCTATCCCTAACTACAGGAGGAAGAGTGATAAGATGACCTCGTCAACTGTAGGTAGGCTGTACTATAAACCTTGAGAAGAAGTAACTAAACAGGAAGTTAATATGTACGTATAAATTACTTCTGAGAACAGAAAAATTCGAAACATCATAAACGTTACGTGACGAGCGTTGTATTCAATGTATAACGCCCTCGCGGCAAAACGATATTTTTCCTATAGAATTCAGATACGGACGTCTACTGATGGCTTTACGCCAGCGCGAGGAAATAACCTAGGGACCTAAAGGATCGAAATTCCAAGACTCTTTGTTTACTAAGTATATCAAACGTTTGGAATGAAAACATTTTCAACGAAACAAGAGATGTGACCTTGCCCACCAATGGGAAGTGTGGGAAGACATCAGGCACGCCCCCCAAACATTATAGTTAACCCCCAAAGGTGAGTTATGGGAACGCTCACTTTTCAGTGGTCGAATATAACCAACCGGTTGCCAATTATTGTCTTTTTTCCACATATTTAAAGCAATGTAAGCCGAACGTGTATTCCTTAGCTATTATTACCATTGTAATTACCATTTTCTTACGTTGAATTAACTTATATCAAAATCATCTCAGTCTTGTTTCACTTAGCACAAGCCGCGCTCTATGCTCATAACTGTTATTAATTATTTTAAAGGATATTTTTCCTATTAAATCCTCTTTGAAATCCAGAAACTGTTTATCTTCCTTGACACAAAATTGGTCGCCTAAATTGAGCCCGAACGCCTAAATGCCCGACACTACCTTTACAAGTCTAGCTACTCCCATAGAGTCCTCCGACAAACCATGTGATCGCACCAAGAGTGGCCTTTCTTGGCAACAGCCTTGCAACTTTCCCAGCCAGACGGCTCGAGTACCGTAGTGAGCCAAGCCCGTTAACATCACTCTCTATCATAGAACTAATTTTCTCTTTAGATATGATCACGAGCAATCACAACCCTGTAAATCCTCCACCTTGTCCTTTTCCCTACTACATGAGCGACAGTGTCTCTCCCGTATTAAGCGACTCGAACAGCCCTTGTACCTACGCGACGCTCAAAGCAACGATCCTCGAGTGTCATGCTTTTTACGGTAGCTCAGAAAATGGAGATGTTCTCCAAGACCAAGCAACACTCTGATCTATACCGTGTGAGCTTCCTCAAAAGATTACGGGACATGCTGGCTGATATCATTAGCCAGGACTTCCCTAGGGAATCCTGTACGCGACAGATGGCGTCCTACATCCAGCAGATATTTCAGATATTATCGCATGAAACTCCCTTCGACCAGTTAGCGACCGTAGCATTACGCGCTCTGGAAAGAGTGAGCCATTGGTACGTCATCCTAATCAAGAAGAGCTCACTTCACAAAATGTGCATCAAAATACCAGCATCTATGGCTGCCCTTACTGCCTATGTCGCTACTATCTCAAAGAGGCTAGCAAAGGTGGAGAAGTCAAAGCCCCCCCCCCCCCATCGAAAGCAAGATTCCCCATATCCACAAAAAGTTAATTAACAGCCAGAATTCATAAAGAGTGGCTGAAAATTGAGCCAATCACCTGTGCGAACTTAGTCTCAAGTATTCACAAACGCATAAAAACGGTTATACAAGCAAAAGGAGGACACTTTAAATATTAATTATTGATAGAATATACGGAAAAATGCTTATTTCTATTATGTCAAGTATGAAATAAATGAGTTTCAATCGTATTTTTCACTTTTTCATACCTGCCCCATAATTTTGGCCAAGGCTGTATGTATTCACTTTCACGTGGCGGGAGGATCACCCATCATGCGATTCAGAGAGAGGACTCTAACGCTTACTCTCGAGTATCGACAAAATTCCAATTGGAACTTCATAGTATACGATCTGAAAACCGCAATTATTGGTGCCTAATTTCCTCTCCCACTATAACTCCATAGTAAATCTTAAGTGCGAAAAATTTATTATCGACTAATTGGGGTCAATGATTTAGTGTCTCTAGTGTCTATATCAATTTCATAAAATTCACTGTTCAGTGTCGTTCTCTCAGTGGTGAAGTTGGGGGTAGTAAGGAATTCAGCGTTCCCTCGTCATTCTTACATCAAATAATTACTAAAGTTCAGTCTGTTGCATGTAGACCCAGAAGACTTTCACCTTAAATCCGTTACCAAAGACAATCCAATCATATGTCCACCACTAAAATTCACCTTTCAAAATTACCTTTTGCGAGACTTATAAATTTAATTCAATAGCCAAACTATTAAATTCAATAACATATAGGAGAGGGTTTTTTTTTGTCTGAATTAACTAACTTTACAGCAATCTTACAAGATTGCAAAGTATTCTCGAAGGTTGATTTGAAGGGCACCTTTTTCCTAATACCTACAGAGTCAGCTTTTATAGAGAAGACGGTTATGTGCATCGCCGCTTGGGTTGTTACAGTGGGTTGCAATACTACAAGAACTTCGAAAGAGTTTCCAATCGTGCCAGTGACACATTAATGATGTTTTGAGAGAATTAGCCTTCGTGCTCACCTTTGTGAACGACCTGCTACTAGAAAATAAGAACGATGTAACTATTTGAATTTGTAGGTTTTCCATAGACCAACGAGCACTGAATCTGATTAATTATTTGAGCGGTGGATTTTTACGTCCAGAAACAGTAAGTAATTGTTCTCTTCCCATTCTACTTTGAATTTTATCGATGAGTGTAACAAATTCAGATTGTTGAAAAATTCCTTAGAATTATTATCATCTAAGGGCTATGCCGATATGATGTCATCTACATATCAGAACCAGATAAGAGGTTGGGAATGGATTCTGGGGAGAAGGGACGTTTCGTAGTTTTCCATAAATAAATTGCATAAGATGGGGGAAAGAGGGTTACCAATGCTTAGGCCATATTAATTTTAATGAATTGTTCAACAATCTAAATTTGTTAGATCCCTCGATAAAAATCAAAGTAGAATGAGAAGAGAACAATTACTTACCGTTTCTGGACATAAAATCAACCGCTCAAATAATCAGATACAGTGCTCGGTATATAGAAAACCTACAAATTCAAATAGTTACATACATTTCTTCTCATTGCATAATAAATCTATTAAGACATTCGTCCTTTCTTCCTTTTTTCTCCGAGTCTCAAGACTATGCCACCCAATTTATCTTCAAGATGAAATTAATCACCTCATCCGCAATTTCATCGAACAAAAATACCCAATTTACTTCATAAACAAATGCCATTCTATAGCACGAAAGGATTTCTATGCAATGTCCACACACCAAAAGGATGAATTAAAAAAATGTATTAGTTTCCAATATGCGCCAGCATTAGCCCCTTTGAAAGTGTATGCGAACCAAAATGACATAAATATTACCTATAAATATCCAAATACAATTCAAAAATTGTAGACCAAACTGCATCCTACCAACCAAGATGACTGCGTATATCTTATACCGAGCCAGAATTGCAACTTATCTTTTATCGGTGAGTCTGGTCACTTTAACAAGAGAATAAAAGAACATGAAGCTGATATAAGGAGATGTGCAATTTCTTCCAGTCTCTTTACGCACATGCAAAATTACGACCATAGGATTGACTTCAACCATTTAAAAATTATTTATAAATCAAACGATTAGATTTTGAGAAAAATTGCTGATTCAAATTCATCAACAAAGTTGATAATTTCAATTTATCGGAAGGGCGATACAAATTTAAAGAATATATCTCGAATTACGTTGCCAAACTTATTTATAAACCGCCCAAACCATCTTAGCATCTTTGCCCCAAGTTTCACGCAAATACTTATTTTTCCCAGTTTGTTTCGTCTGATTTCATTATGTTCAATGTTTATCCCGGAACCACTCCTAATATTTATATTTATGTTTTCACGTTTTGGTTCCTTTAGTTTCACTTTGTTTACTCTTAAAATTCCATTGGGAACCAAGCCAAATGTTAGTTTTTTTCCCGTTTTGTTTTCTATGATTTCTTTTTGTTTCGTCTTTTAATTCGCCTTCATATACTGGATGGTGCTAGCTTCATTCTTCATTAGACAGTTGAGGATGGTTGCTGACAGCTGAAACAAATTCTGTCACATTCATATATTGTGGTTTATCATTACTCTTTTGCATTGGCTATATATCGCGTTAATGCGATGTCTTCTAATCTCTCTCTCTCTCTCTCTCTCTCTCTCTCTCTCTATATATATATATATATATATATATATATATTATATATATATATATATATATATATATATATATACGAGGGGCGGTCAATAAATTTTGCAATTTGGATATAAGGAAACGAGATATGAGGAAAAGTGTTTTATTATTTTTCAATATAACTACCCTCGACTTCAATGCACTTGTGCCACTTGTCTCTGAGGCTTCGAATTCCCGACAACCAGAAATCTCCCGACTGCTGTTCAATCCACTCCTGGACGGCGAGCTGGACATCTTCATCGTCCCCAAACCGGCGTCCACGCAGTGCAGCAATGAGCTGGCGGAATAAAAATTAGTCGCTAGGGGCCAGATCTGGACTGTAGGGGGGATGGTTGAGCTCCTCGAATCCGCACTCGCGCAGGGCAGCTTGTGCAACTCTGGCCTTGTGGACTTTGACGACGTTGAATTTGATCATGGGGCGTGAGGTTTCGTGGGGTTTCTAGGGACCCAACGGGCAGAGACCTTGGTCATGGCCAAATTGTTGTGGATGATGTTGATAACACTTCCATGTGATATTCCAAGTTTTTGCTCAATTTCTTCGACCTTCACCCGTCGATTTTCGAGGATCATCCTCTTCACACGGGCCACATTGCCCTCGTTTGTCACGTCTGACGGGCGTCCTGGACGGGGGTAATCTTCAAGGGACTTATGACCATGGCTGAATTCCCTATTCCAGCGAGCAATGGTTGCATAGGAAGGGGCGGTGTCGGTGTACACTGCAACCATGCGTTCATGGATCTCTTTTGCATTCTTGCCTTCCTCGGTCAAAAATTTAAACACTGCGCGGTACTCAACCTTCTCAATTGTTGAAAAATTTGTGACTGACGATCTGCGATCAGCTATTGCTTCTTAAATAGACGAGGCAAGAGCGTGCGGCTGCAGGTTCTGACTTGTCATAACTTGTCCTAACACCCCACAAACAGCCATCCCCCTTCCTCTGTTTTGCCCTACTGATTCGCAAAACTTATTGATCGGCCCTTGTATATATATATATATATATATATATATATATATATATATATATATATATATATATATGACAAGAGAAGATTGTTCTCTTCGATTGGGGTGGGAGTCACCAGTTCTTTAGGAACAAATAATAAAATCATATATTGATTTTTAAACAATTTAATAAAATTACTTTATTGGAAGTTGACGTTGTGGTTAGATGAATGAGTGGACTCGGTGATTTTAAGTCATTTTCGCTTGATGGAGTGATGCACAGTTGTAAATCTTTCCACCGAAGATTGCTTGAGGAGGTGAATGGGCGATCTTTAGGTGAGTTGAAATTCCTTCCTCGTTAGATGGAGCACAATTTGAAGACGAATTGAAGAGACATGTGCTTCCTGAAGTGATATATATGACCGACTCTAGTAATGTAATGTCTGATTATTTATGCGTAAAGAAAATGGGCGTGACCAGTTTTGATCACCAATCTGGTTTTCTCCGGGGGGAGGCTTAATCTGGAAATGAATGTTTATTTGTGTGTGTTCGTTGGGGCAGATGGAGCAGGAATTATCAAATATTTTTATGAAAGTGGAGATAACTCCATAAACAAGGATTGATAATAAGTCGGGAGAAAGTTTAGGAAAATGTTTAATATCATTCCATGTCTAGCGGGTTGGCGTGAATAGAAAGAAATTGTTAAATGACAGTTTCGTGTGATTCAAGGCTGTTGTGATTTTAGAAGAAGAATTTGACAGAATAGAAATAATTATTACAAAGTTTGGTGATATAAAAATGTTTTACTAACTATAGTAGAGAACGCATGATAACACTAAACCATGAAATATTTTAACAGATGATTATTGGAAGAATAATATTACTATGGTTTTGTAAGTGAGGTTTTTACTGAACAAACAAGAGGAAAGGCCGAATTACCTAAATTCAAATTTGGTTTTAAGGATTTAATATATATTGATTATGCTATCCCTAGTGTGGTCGGACATTTATTGTTAGCAATGATTTGAAAGTTTTTTATTGTTATTGACGTCTTACAATTTATTAAGTGATCTCTTACACCGACACACACACACACATATATATATATATATATATATATATATATATATATATATATATATATATATATATATATATATATATATATATATATATATATATGAATCCATTAAGCCACATTGAAAGAAAAAACGGAATAATTTTTCCTTGCAGTAATATTTTTTGCGAAAAGATCCGTACAGGAAAGCGATTCGAATCATGCTACTTTGAGAGATATATACATTTGTATATTTACCACGCGTTTAACTATTCCTCATTTATTATTTGAATTCCCAATTAATTTTCTATTTCTTTCATAGTCCCCGTTCGAGCTTGCGAAAGTGTTCCTTAAAAGCTATTCTATTCAGAGAATTTTTTTGTTATCTGCGTAGCATAGTGCACTAAAGGCATACTTTTAACTGTGATCAAAGCGGTGCTCGCTGCCTCAGTGTGCATGGTTCGAATCGCTTCCCTGTACGGATTTTTTCGAAAAAAAGGTAATAAAAATATTACTGCAAGAAAAATTATCCCGTTTTCTCTTTCAATGTGGTTTAATATATTCATTTTCATCCTTCTCTCGCGCTACTTTGAGATATATATATATATATATATATATATATATATATATATATATATATATATATATTGGAGGAAGAAATACAATGATAATGATCAAGCCTGCAAAAGTGTAAACATATTAAACAGCACAGTTGCTTGTTGAAGAGGTATAAAAATGATAACTTTCTTATTAATGAATAAAAACCTTTTCTTTTAGTAATAATGATAAGAAAAATAAACAAAAAATTAACTTCTGGAAAGGTTAAGTAATATATGTAGGAAATTAAAGAAAACTAAAGGGCATCTTCAGAAGCTAGTTTGTAATTAATTCAGGAAACTTTGCGATATGACGCTCCAACTGCAAATTAAATTTAATATTTCCAGTTCCAATTTCATAATCCTAACTTTATCTCTGAAGATAGCGCATTAGTATTTTATTTTTGGCTAATATCAGGCGTTTTTATTAGCTTTGCAAGAATTATAGTTCTGTAATTATTATTACATTATCATATAAGCGACCAATAAAAGGACAATATAAGCTTTAAGGAGTTTATGTGACCTTTCGAAGGTATGAGGGTCTCCGTGGAATAAGAATCCTTTGTTCATTTGATCCTAATTCCGAATTCATCTTTCCTTTGTTTAGCGGCTCTGGGTCGTAAGGACTATTCAGATAATTTTAACTTATTGCGTCATAGGTTCACTTGGGAGAAATATGTTAAAGGGATTCAATATGGAAAGTAATGATAAAAGCTCACAAAGTGCACGTGAGTCCAAGTTATGCAGATAGACCGACAGAGGAAAAGTGAAAAACGATTTCGAGCGCTTTCGTCTTTATTCTTAAAGACCTTTTCAAGTAATGAACAGGAGGCTGGACATACATTGCCTTAAATAGTGGAAGGGGTGATTAGACTACCCACTTCTGAACCTTAATTATGGGGTACAAAATCCTGAAATAACTTTATTTGAGATTTTATGTTTGTAGTGATAATGGGGTCTAGCATGAACAAACCAGGGCTAAGGTTGAAATTTGGGAACGCATTAATGGAAATACATTCAAATATATTTCTCGAAATATAATTACTGCATTTTATGACTGGTTTGGTACTGTTCCAGTTAACGCTATGGTTAAGATTGTACATATGCAGAAAAAGCGCAGATTGTTCACTGTGATTACGTACATTAGCTTGATGTTGCTTAACCCGGGCATCTAGTTCTTTGCCTGTGTGTGCATAATATTTTTGGCAGTTGTTGCAGCCTATCGAATAAACAATGCCAGGTCGGTGGGAAGGGGGGAGGAAGGCACGGTGAATCTTTGACAAGGATGCGATAAATTGTAGTCTCGTACTTAAAAATAACATTTATGTTCAGAGGCCTAAGTAAACGAGGTAATTTAATGAAAATATGGTTATAGGGCAAAACTAATAAGTTTTTGGCCTGAAACTTTGAGATATTAACATTAGTTTGATAATAGGAGCGCTTGGAGGACTTATAACAATTGTCGAGAAAGTACAGAGGGTAGCACAAATTTATCCCTATTTTATATATTCTATCGACTTCTTTGTCTAGGTATTCCGGTGAGACAATTCTAAGGCACGCAAAAACATAGAGGAGAAAACACTTTGTTTGATGTTATTATGGTGGTTAGAATAAAAGTGTATAAAAGAGTCTATGGCTGTGGGTTTTCTATATATTTCATATTTAAAACAATGGTTTTCCGATGAATTAGAGTATCTAGGAAAGGGAGTGTGCGATCTTTTTCAACTTCTAAGGTAAATTTAATCGAGGACACTAAGGTGTTAATTTTTGTAAGAAATGTATTAATACTTAAATTATTAGGCCAAAGGCAAAGGATATCATCAACATATCGCATCCAAGCTATAGGGATTTCACTAATGTGGGGAAGTATTCTAGATTCGAAGAATTCCATGTATAGGTTTGCGAGTATAGGGGTCAAACAAATCCCCATTGCCATTCCAATGGTTTGGCGATGAAATTTTCCATTAAAGGTAAATTTGCAATTGTTGATGCAAAGAGCCATGAGTTTGATGAGGGTAGAAGCGGGTATAGGGAGATCAACTGTGTCGAGGTGTTCTTTAAGGAAATTCAAGAGATCGGGTACGGGAACTTTAGTAAAGAGGGAACAAACATCGAAACTAACCAGGCTAAAATTAGCAGGGTAGGGGAGCTCATTAAGTTTACTAATGAGGTGCATATTATTGATAATATGTGAATTGGAAATGGTCCCAACCAAAGGGCTTAGTAGAGAAGCTAACCATTTTGATAGGGTTTAGGATACACACCCAACAGAGCTAATGATGGGGTGCATTGGGTTATCAGGTTTATGGGTTTTAATAACACCATTAAGGTAGGGAAGGGAAGGATTTGAAGATTTAAATTTGCTAATGAGGTCAGCGGATCCTTTAAGTAGAGAGCGAACAGTGAGTAAAATTCTCTGTTTACCTGGTCATTAGGATTCTTTCTAAGGGTCTCATAGGTGGAGGTATCCGAAAGTAAAATATTTATCTTATCTAAATACAGGGATTTGTCAATTAATACAACAACGGCAAATTTCCCAAATTTCAACCTTGGCCCTGGTTTGTTCATGTTAGACATCATTATCACTACTGACATAAAATCTCAAATAAAATTGTTTCAGGATTTTGTACCCCATAATTAAGGTTCAAAGATGGGTAGTCTTAATCTCCCCTTCCACTATTTAAGGCAATGCATGCCCAGCCTCCTGATCATTCCTTGAAAAGGTCTTTAAGAATAAAGATGAAAGCGCTCGGAATCGTTTTGCACTTTTCCTTTTTGGGTGTATCTGCATGGAAAGTAATATATTTAATTATTTGATTTGGTTACGTCTACGCAATTCAACAGATGAACAATTCCAGCGCATTCAAAGGCGCTTTGTTATAAAGATCTCTATATATTGTAAATCGAAGATATACACTATATAGCACTCTTACTAATTAAGGCGCGCATATTTCTAATTATGATGTTATGAAGAAAAAAGGATTGGCAGCCATCTTGTCATTGATAGCTTGTTTCGAACCACCAAAAGTATGCTTGGGTTAGGTTAATTTTGGGTGGGTTGGTATAGCTTGTTTTTAGTGGGTTGTTAGTTTTTGTGTGCTGTTTTTCCGTCGGAAAGGAACCCCAAATGAAGCCTATTCTAGTGACACACCGAGGCATGTCGTTTAGTCCAAAAGGACAGTTCTTTATGATGGTTGTGAAATACTGTACTTGCATTCTGGCGTGAATATTATGGTCGTTACGAATAAATTGCCTAATCCGAAAATACCATGCTTGTGATGATGCGGGAGTCAGGCTGAATTAAATTTAACGAGTAAGATAAGGAGATGACAGAGAAATTTGAAGTTTTGAAGACAAACAAAAGAAAATGTAACTAGTAGGATTCATTTTAAAAAAAAAACACTTAAAACTAAACGTGTTTAAATAAATTACAACCTCCATCTTTCTATATTGCAGTTAAATTAGCATCATCGTTGATAATATTGATTTCGTGAATCGGTGCAATTAAATTCTCTTTCCCACAAGTCTTATGACGTCATAGCAGTGGCAAATAATAACTTTATATATTGAAAAATGAGATTCGAAAATTAAAGAAAATGTTTAATTAGAAATTAGAAAACAGACAAAGTATTGATCTATCGAACACTGGCATTTAACGGCAGTCAGGCGGACAAACAAAAGCGATGTCTAGAGCAAGAGTCAGAAGGACAAACATAAGGGATGGCAAGAACAGGGGAGGAGGGGGGGGGGGGTTGCGGACAAATAGAAGTGATAGCTAGAACAGGAACGGTATTGAAAGAGTTTTACCCTTGGGGCGAGTGAGATATCTATGATAACCTCAATTGCTGCTTCATTATTTAGCAGAATTAAGAATCCTTGAAATATACTCTTAATAAACTACAGCATTGTTACACTCTTTTATTCACTGGAACTCAATTGAAGAAATTATGATCTTTATATTATGCAAAATTGCTCACACTCTTCAAAGTTTTATTTAACATGTAAAACATTAGAGGAAAAAAGGGTGTTTGTTTAGCTTGAATAGCTCTACAGTCTCTCAGTGTTTATTCCTTTATTCTTAACCCAAACATATACTCAAGAAGATTCTTCTTTATTCCTTTCGCTCGCTTCAGGGAAACCATTTTCCTCTCGCTTTTTTACATTTCTTCTATTGAGAGCTTCTGGGGCCACTAAAAAGGGCAGGAATATTTTGTTTTTGAAATGAACTAAAAACATTTATGGTTTTATGAGACCAGATACTCAGGGGAGGGAAATCTCGAGATTTTTTTTAATCTGCAAAGAAGCTGGAGTCCCTGTGATCTGCTAGGACGCTTGATCCTTGTGACCTAGAGGGAAACTCGAGACAACATTGTGATCTGTAAGGAAACGCGAGTTATTGTCATCTATCGAGAAACTCGAGACAGTCTTGTGAATGTAGAGATAGACGAGTTCTGATCTACAAGGAAACGCGAAACAATCTTGTGATATTTAGAGAGACGCAAGTTCTTGTGGTCAACAAGAAAACTCGACATAATCTTGTGATTTGTAGAGACACCTGAGTTCTTGTGATCTACAAGGAAAGTCAAGGCTACCTTATGATCTGTATAGACACTCAAGTATTTGTGGTTTACATGGAAATTCGAGAAAATGTTGTGATCAGTAGAGACACACGAGCGCTTGGCATCTACAAGCAAAGTCAAGACAACCTTTTGAGATGTAGAAAAAAGCGAGTTCGTGTGATCTACAAGGAAAGCCAAGACAAACTTTTGATCTGTAGAAACAAGTGCGTTTTTGTGATCTGTAGAAACACGTGTGTACTTGTGAGCTACAAGGAAACTCGAGACAATCTTGTAATATGTAGAGACACGCAAGTTCTTGGGATCGACAAGTAAACTCGAGATAACCTTGTGATCTTTAGAGACACTCGTGTTATTGTGATCTACAAGGAAACTCGCAACAACCTTTTGATCTGTAGAGACACGCGAGTTCTTGTAGCCTACAATGAAACTCGACACAATATAGTGATCTGTAGAGAAACGCGAGTTCTTGTGATCTACAAGGAAAGTCAAGGCTACCTTTTGATATGTAGAAACACGCATGTACTTGTGATGCACAAGGAAACTCGAGAGAACCTTGTGATCTGTGGAGACACGCGAGCTCTTGTGATCTACAAGGACGTTAGAAACTACCTTTTGATTTTTAGATGCACGCGAAATCTTTTGATCTATAAGGATACTCGAGACAACCTTTCGATCTGTAGAGACGCACGAGATCTTGTGGTCTAGAAGGAAACTCTAGACAACCTTTTGATCTGCATAGAAACGCATGGTGTGTATGTTGTAGCATGGCCTACTATTTTTTAGTCTACATCTATATCTAGAGGATTCAGTGCCTTCCTTGCTGCAACACCAGCTGGCCGCTCTGCCTTAATTTTTGAGGTTGAACAGATGCTGGACAGTTGCGTACCCCTGTCGGAACACTTTTGGGGATATCCGCCTCAATTGCGGAGATAAGACAAATTTAGGGGGGGGGAGTTGCGTACCTCCTGTCTCGAACGCGCCAACTAAATCTGCTCTTTTGACCTCAAACTATGTACCGTCGTAAAAAATTTGCTTCCCATCTAACTTCAATTATATGACCGCTTCCTCAAAAACGCTCTGTTTAAGGTGGATCCGTCGTTTTTCCTTTGATAACAATAATAATAATTCGGACTGGTAGGTACCAATTTTGTTAGAAGTTAAGGCACCAGTGTTAGTTGACTTTTCTTAGGACCAATTCCCCCTCTCGTTAAAATGGGGTCCCCTTGAAGCAGAATTGTGTTGCTAGGAGGGCCTAAAGTTCCTTTCCCTACAACCCCCAGAACGCAGCTTTGGCGTCCTTCGTTGAAGATTGAGCTCTAATTGATGCGTGTGGGATGGGAGCACCTCCGGCTCCCGTTTGCGCAAGACTTAGAGCCTCCAGCTTCCTGACGTCTGAAAATTCGGAGGTCGGCGTTGAAGCCTGAATGTGAAAACGAGTGAAAGCTACCGGATGGGAATTGATTCAGGTAAGTGCCGTGGTAGGGGAAGGACCGAGTGATGGCTAGAGGTCATACGTATAGGTTGTTTACGTACTTCAAATCTCCTGGATTACGTTTTATCTATAAGAGTGCTATATTTTTGATTATTATTGATATTATTATCGGATTATTTCTTCTTTAATCTTTGAGGGTTACTAGTGCCTTTCTTAGCGTTTCGAGGATTGAATAAAAATTTGTTTAAAAAGTACTAAAAATTTAATTAAAAGCAAAAAAAAACATGAACCAACGAAATTTGACACCTTAAATACACAGAAATGAATTCAATAAATTTAATTGAGGCTTTCTAAAATGACATACTAGAAATAATAGTGATGGTTGACCCACAGTTCACTTTAATATAAAAAATGCAAACGGACTTTAGTGAAACGGATACCGGGGTTTAAATACCTTTATAGATTTCTGCTAAAATCGGGTTTGACTATGACCTTGAACTCAATGGTTACGTCCCCTGAGGAATGTTGTTGCCAGGATGACGTATGACGCTTGTCCAGATGTGTTCGTACGAGAGAAATAGCTTTAAAGCCACAGAGTACTTTGGCGCGTGTGGCAGATGGAGAGCCACACGCCTTCGGTAGGAAATGATATCACCACGGAACAGTGAACGAATGTTTCTTTCTTCTCTTCGGATTACTCTGGGGAATAATTAGCACTGGCGAGAGATGAGTCAATACTTGAATCCTTTGACTCAGGGCAGTGCTGGAGGGAGTTCACTCGGGGTATTCCTCAAGAGCGAGGACTATCTCGGTGCTTTGGGATAAACCAGGATAGGGGGTTTCTCTGACGAGAGTAAGTTGAACTTGCTTCTTAAATCAAATTAAATTAAAGTTCGGTGTGACCGCCAGGAACGGGCTCGAGGATGAGCTTCTTCTTAGTTCCGATATTCCTCAATGACGAGGACTATCTCGGTGCTATGGAATACACCAGGATAGGGGGTTTCTCGGACGAAAGTTGAACTTGCTTCTTAAATCAAGTTAACTTTAATTTCGGTGTGACCACCAGGAACTGGCTCTAGGATGAGCTTTTTCTTAGTTCCACTCAGGGAAGTGCTGGAGGGAGTTCACTTTGGGTGTTACTCAAGGGCGAGGACTATCTCTGTGTTTTGGGGATACAGCAGGCTAGGGGGGTTTCTCTGACGAGAGTAAGTTGAACTTGCTTCTTAAATCAAGTTAACTTAAAGTTTGGTGTGACCACCAAGAACTGGCTCTAGGATGAGCTTCTTCTTAGTCCCTCCTGTTGGTAGCCGGTCTCTTGCCGGAATCTTCGTCGCCTTGATGACTAACGTAATCTACTTCGTTTTTCCAAAGTGGAGGGAGGGTGATTTGGGGACAGGCCGCATGAAGGTTCCTCCTCCAACGGTTTTTCTCAGGGCGTCGTACAGCTGGCCTTGAGGGACCTTCTGGCTTTAGGACGACTCTCCTCTCCTTTCGCATATGCAGTGAAATTGAATACCAGCCCTTAGGGAAAATTTTGCTGTTTTAACTGATGTTATGGTCTCGGGTCCTGACTTGAGCTGATTATTGCATTATGTGGTCGGGGACAAACAGTTCAGCTTTTTCTCGAGACGAGGGGCGAGAAGGAAGAAGGTTAAGTAGTCGAGCTGCGCTGCCTTCACTGACAGGCCGTTGTGGTTAAAGACCAGCAGCTCAATTGTGAGGGGCTAGAGGAGCATTTTTACCCTCACAGAAAGTATGGGCGTATTTACTGAAATTGGAAATTCTTTCTCTCTTACTCACAAATTCAAAGACAACCGGTTTTCAAATAGGCTGGTATAAGTTTTAATTTGTAGAATTTCATGTAGTAACTATGTGCATGAGATGCATGGCACTTACAATGTCATTATTTTTTATTCCAGACGTACTTTTTTTCATTTTAGAAATAGAGAGAGGAAAGGGGGAGGAAGTGAGAGAGGAAATGTGAGAGAAAGAGAGATGCTGAAGACACGCGCTTTCTCTGTCCCTTATCTCAATTCGCGTAGGCAGAGAGAGCCAGCGATATGTTGTCCTGAGTTATTCCGAGCCACCTAAGCGTACATGCGTGTCGTCTTTCATTGTTAAAGAAAAGCAAGCATTAGAGACTCTACCAAACCTTTTTATGTTCAAGTGGCAGGGAAATCATGAAAACTTCACCCTACTACACAAAAAACTAACAAAGACCCAGATTTTTCCAACAATGAGTTTGACTTGCATATATACGCGTAGCCATCTTCGCAAGGAAGGACGTATGTCAAAAAGAGAACGAAAAATCTAATCGCTCCATGTCACCCGTACTGGGGGAGGCGGGGTCAGTTTATCGGCAAGGAGAGCTCAAATTTTGGCTTGTTTTTTGACTCCCTGTGTTCTTTATCCAAACTTGTTCCAGGAGGCGCTGAAGGTGGTCCCTCTCCCTCTATCATTTTCTTTTTGGATATTTTTCACTATTTCTTTTGTTGTTTGATTTCTCTAAAATGTTTCAAGTTTGCGCCCTTTGACTAGTTGTGCTCCTTGTACAGACCTGGTTTCTACTGTGCCCTACCCGCCCAGGTATTTAGTGTTAACGGAATATGTGATCTTCGTGATCGTTAACCTTTATCGCTATCGTTGTTCTATTTATTATAGAATTATAGAATCAAGACAAGCAAAGAGCCTTAGATCTCTTTATTGTTAGTCGTTGAGAAAACGGAACAGGTAGGGTAAGGAAGTCTTTAGAGGACCTTTAGAGTAACCCCCCCCAAAAAAAACGTAGCACCTTAAAACTATAGTTTTATTTTGTTTTAATAATTAAATAGGTGTTTGTCTAATTTGATTGATCTCCTCTGAACTACACTAGCTGGAAGAGAGTTCCCAGTTGAAAAGATTTTATGTGAAAAAGTTTTCCACGATATTCGTCCGATAACGCTTTATTTTCAATTTCTGACCATTTGTTCATATAATATTTTCTGTGCATTTAAAAAGTGAAGCAAAGTTTATATTCTCTCAACCATTCAGAGTTTTTAAGATATTTATCAATTGGCCGACAATGAGCCAATCTTCAAGCGAAGTCAATTTTAAATCTTTAAGTCTCTCTTTATTAGGTGTTTTGCAACTCCGGAATGAGCTTTGTCGTCCTTTGCTGTACTCTATCTAAAGTGGCGATATCCTGTGGCAAATAAGGTAACCAAATATGAGTTGCATATTCCAGTTATGGATGCACGATTGATTTGTACAATTAAACTACTATTGATTTATTCTTATATTCGAAATTTCTCGCAATAAAACCAAGTGTTCTAATTGCTATTTTGACTCGGTGTTTGAAAGTTGATATCACTCGGAATTAATACACAGGAAATACGTTCTTCTGACACGTTTTTAAATTGATGATCTCCTAATATATAACAAAAAATTCCATTTCGATAGCCGGTGTGCATTATTTTCCAATGATTGAGATTAAAATTTATCTGACATATAACTGATCAATTAAATATCTCTTTTAATTTTTGCTGTATTTCCTCCCGATCTGAGTTGTATTCTGCTATATAATCAATTTATTATTCGTCGGGGAACTTGGCTATTTTGTTTAATAGTCTTAAATCTAAGTCGTTTATCAAGATTAAAAATAATACTGGACCCAAGATTGACCCGTTAGTGACTGACCCAATCAGATGATTCTTCATTTATAATCCCTCTTTATGTTACGGTCTGTAAGCTAATTCTCGATCCATCGGAATGGGCAACCTCTTAACTCATGTGCTCCAAGCTTTCACAAAAGTCTCCTATGGGCAACCGAATCGAACAAATTCGTTAAACATGAGCGACATCTTCTGAATCCGTGTTGGTTATCTTTAACTAAATTATGTTTATCTAAGTGATCCACCATGTCTCAAACAATTGACTCCAAATGTTTATCCACAACTGTTGTTAAGCTAATAGGATTATACTATGGGGGATTACTCTTCTCCCCTTTTAAAAATTGTAGTAACATTTGCGAACTTAAAGTCATAAGGAACAATACCGTCTTTTAAAGATTTGTCAATAATTTTGGTTAGTGGCGCTATGATCTTGTATTTTAACTCCTTACTATTCAATAAATGAATTTACTCTGGTTCCGGAGATTTCGGAAATTCAATTTATCTATATAATTTGGGTGTTCAATCTCTGAGTACTTATGTTTGGCAAGTATGTTTTCTACATTATAATCAATTACACCGATAGAAACGGGGATGTGACGTCTTCCAGGTAAACGTCTTAAAAAAATTCCAATTAATGATTTGGGCAACACCTTTTTTGTCGCTAATTAGCTTTCTCTCGTAATTTTTAATTGATCCTATTGAATCTTGAATCGATTTCCTATCCTACTATAAAAATAGGCATATGACTGTTTGGATGTTTCTTTACACGTTTCAGAAAGCTCAATTTGACTTTGTATTTTTACTTTACTTTCAACTTGTAGTGCCACTGTGCAAGGTGGAATAGGTTTGACAATGAGGCTTCACACATGAACATCATGTGAATCCTATGAAGGCTTGTAACAGGCACGCTCACAACTATGAACCTTCAAATAATCTAAAATAAGTATAGCAGTTTTCATAAATAATAATAACTCTTTGTGAAAATAATATGCAACATCTCTGTAAAATAATAATGTATAGCTTTTGTAACAAAGTACATATAACAATAGTTCATGTAAATAATATATTGTTGCTTGCAAAGGCCAAAGCGAGAAAAATGACTAAAGGACGTTCACACGTTAGCAAACCTGTGCACATGCAGACACAAATACATAGTAAAACGAAGTAAAGAGATTTCCACAGTCACGCTAGAGGCTCAGCTGTTCACACAACCTTGGTAGCAGGTGCGGAGCAGAAAACACGATAGAACCGCGAAACGCAAAGTTGCATCTTTTGGAATTCGAGATAAAATGAATCTCTATCTCCATGTACACAACAATTAGCACTGAGTGGAGAACGCTCCGTTCCCCCCCCAAATCATCGGTTAATGGTAAGCCACGCCCACGCTGAGTGCCACCCTATATACATCTTGGGTAGACTGAAGGATAGTCTTGCAGTAATTCAGTCAATCAGAGTCACGGGCACTTTCACAAATGCAGTCACAGTCGTAGTTGAAGTCGCAGTCAGTTAAGATACCAACTCGAAAACAAGGAATAGGCTCGCCCGAATACACGAGACGCCCGTTTCGAATTCATCTTACGCCGAAGCAACCCGAGTTCTACGCCCTAAATAAAGAGTCCGAAATTCCGCCGTCTGGGATTTCCTTTCCTACTGGTAATTCCTATCGATCCTCATAACCATCCTACTTAAGCTTAAGGCAGAGGGAGAGAATTATCTCCCCTTGAACAATTAGAGTCAGTGCCAGGGTGCCATGTGGCACTGTAACGAGATGGTCACTGTTAAGCAAAATCAGTTCAGGTTAGTACTTGGATAACCTCACAACTCCATTCCCATCATAGAGCAACCCTGGTAACTGGTGACACACCATATTCAAACCACCACAACCTAACGCGACCAACCTCACCTACCTAAAAATAATAATTATAATAAAACACGACACCAAACACCTATATACTCGACACCGATAATGAATATAATTTTGGTGAATTCCATTGTTGCTATTTTCTTTCTCGTATAGCAAACTTTACGCTATTATTGATTCATGGCGAGCACCTATTTCCAGTGGGTATGCCTTTTCTTTTTTGGAACGAATTCGTTATCCTATTTAAATATTTTTTTCAAAAATAGTCGTACACTGAAGAGATATCGTTCGTATTTAGAACTTTCGTCTAGTCGACTTGCTTGATTTATCTACGAAAAGCATCGAAATTTGCCTTTCTGAAATTAGGAAAATTACTTCTTCGGCGTTTTCTTTGAAGAGCCACTTTTATGTTAAATAGAATAGCGCCGTTGTCGCTTTGGTCTTTATTATGTTGGCTGCCTTTTTCCTCTTTCTTTCCTTTTCATCAATTCTCTCATGAGGGCAAAGTACCTCGTCGGTTGCACGTTTACTTTCATTAAGGAACTTAGGAATATCATATACTTGTATCTTCTTGATTAAAGGTAAATGAAGATTTTAAACATTTTCACATATTTGCTTCCATCTTCTCAGCTTTATTGATTGATCTCTCTTTAGAAACTTTCTAGCGGTGATGCCCTCATTGAGTTTCGTTTATTAGTTTCAAGTAACAACAACCTTTTCCTCCAATGTCTAAACTTTCAGAAATTGTAATGCAAAGCAGAAACTGCTGCCATACCGCGTATGAATGTTAGGTATCAAGCAAAATTTGTCAATGTGCCAAATAATGCTAATCTGGGTTAACACGTTTGCTACGTGTGTGAATATGTGTGGTTGTTAGTTTTGGGTCATTTTGCGAATTTCGTTATCTAGAATTCAGAAAGAACGCAACAAACTTACTAGCCTCTATAATTGTCTGTAAAAATTGTAAAAACTTAAAAACTGTAATGGTATTAATGGTAATAATATACAAAATTACTCTTAGTTCAATCATTTAAAATTGATCCTGTCAACTGGCGATAACATACGTTCTAATTGCCTTTTTTGCGTTTAATGCCTTGTAGTTTGTCAAAACTTCATGAGGTATCCTCGAATATAGCTGTAAAATAATACACGGTTCTTCTCACCCTGTTTATCGTATGAACTTTCTAATCAAGTTTTAATCAACCATACATTGGGTTGATCACCATCAAAACCCTGGTAATCTAGGTTAAAACCAGACAACATCGATTAGCGCCCGCAAAGCTCATGGAAATAGAGATAAGGCACCAAATATTACCAAGTGTATTACAGATAAACGAAGCAAACCAACTGGTTTTGTTGATACAACCCAAAAGGCAAAACAACATTGCCGTAGTGGAAAAGCTCACTGCTACTCCGACTAGAAAAAAACTAGTCACTTCAAAAGCATTGTGAAATCAATCCCTGAGACACTTTGCTTCAAATGAAGTTAATTCTTCATAATGAATTCATTAATTAAGTAGCATTATCTCACGTTTCAAAATGACTTTAGGAGGACCTACGAAAGAAACTTTCTGACAAGCGCTGTAATGATGGTTGGTTATCTCATTATTATAGAAGGAAGACCAGGATGTACCCTTGGATCCGCTTTGTGGCTAGTTGTGCCAAAAGTGAACACTGTAAGGTTAGAAGGTATTTGGAGAACCTTAAAGTAAAAAACAAAACAAGTAGCACGTTAATTTCTGGTTAGTATTACATAAGCTTTAATGAGGGTGTTTTGTACTACATTAACTAGAGGAGCGTTCTAAGTTGAAACGATTTTATAAGTGAAAAAGTTCCTCATGATCTTCATCTGATAATGTTTTAACTGCAATTTATGACCATTTGTTGGCGTTATTTTTAACGCTTTTAAAGAGCAAATCAAAGTTTATATTAGCGTATTTTGAATACTTCTATCGTTTGGCCGTGAAGGCGTCTATCTTCAAGCTACAACAATATTAATTATTTTTTGGAATGAACTTAGTCGCTCTTCGCTGTACTCTTTTCCAATGTAGCGATATTCTTTTGCAAATAATGAGACAAGAACTCAGCTGCATAGTCCAGCTGGCGGGCACCACTGACCAATAATAGATTTGCTATGTATCTACTCTTATATTTAAAATTCTCGCAATAAAACTGTATTGCTTGCTTAGGTATTTGGACGCAGTGTTTCGAAATCTTGAAATCACTCGAAATTAATACACCGAGATCCAGTTCTGACACGATTTATAATTGATAATCGCCTAACGGATAATGGAATTTTCCCTCTACCTATTCACAGAGTTCTTATTGTTTTGTATTTGTGGTTGTACGTTGCAGTTGTGGCTAACCTTATATTCTCAGGATATGGTATTTCTATAGATTTCGACACTAAGACATAATCAGCCTCATGTTTTATGCCCAATTCTCCTCCAAAGGATATGGCAAAGGATCCGCATGCAATGTATAAGCATGTTAGCATATATTATGATTTCACTCACGATTGAGAAAAAAAAGAAGTTGTGTTCTATAATGGTAAAATAAGCAAAAGGATATATAATTTCTTGATTAGTGAGGATGAGACATATTTACAAGGCAAGGGAAGATGAAGTCCGAAGATGCTTAATTATTGATTAAGCAATTGTCTCACAGCCTACTCCACATCGAGGGCATTCTAAGAAACGAAGGTTAGCATCATATTCTGTCCCTCCCGCCCCGAGTCAAGGATAAAAAGTAACATCGAAAGTACTCTAGTTGCAAGACAACTAGATTATGTCCCTCTAGTTTTTGTAATTAATAATCTTTACTAATGACCCTTGAGGCCTCCAGACATGGTACAAGACCCTTCGAATGAACCACGTCGATCCATTACCGATTTATTTTTGTTGTTATTTTCATCTGTTTAGTATTCATATCTTGTCACCCTCTACCACTGGGTCTACCGAAGGAGTTTAAATTAGGATCAGAACAACATCGAGTTTGCGGTTGGGGAACGCCTGGAAGATCCTTTTCATCCACACCAAGCAATTTACTACATTCACTAGACCAATCTAACAGTCCTGAAAGGGATTGTATCACTTGTGTATCTTAACTTTCGCTTTTACTGTCGCAGTACACGGGATCGTTTTCCCCTACCCGAGGGGGTACACTATATCTATCAATTGGATACAGTCACTCGCTTGGCGTGGATAAAGAGCGCCCCCTAGGAGTCCCCGATGCAGTTTGAAGGGGGATACTCATTGCTATGGTAACCACATAGCATCACTGCGTCCAATGCAGTTAACCTCGGATTTTCTCATAAGGCAGAGGTCTCGAATAGGGACTTCCTCTGGTGACATCAATATACCAATATTTATGCTCTGTTTGGTCAGGATATTTCGTACTTAGATGACTAGGATTGGGATTCTCTGGTGTAATTTTAATCCTGAAGATACTTTATACCATTCCATTTCTTTCCTCCTTTTGATGAGGCAGAGAAATTTAACTTGTTTTAATAAATTTAAAGTGAAACCAACGAGGGTATATCACGTAGTTTGCAAATAAAGTGGGGAAGATAGAACAAAGGAAAATGTGTGTAAAAGTTATAGCCACATATCTTTTGTGGGTATTAGGGCTTGAAGGGCACGCAATAATTCAGATGTCAGCTGCGGCATGCAGGCACATGTTACATAACTCATGCCCCATTTAATGGTACATACCCTATGCGGTGGGTGGGGCTTAGCTTTTATTCCAGGTTTAAGGTGTATTAGGGTCTTTACTCCTGCTACACAATCCACCCTTTTAAGGGCAATGTGTATGTTTCAGCAACGATCTTGACCTTGTTCCTACACAGTACTTCGAATTCATTATTTGGGGTGATTTTTCTTTGTCAACTTGTTCCTTTAGGCGTATAATAACGGTTTCAAGCCCAATATTTACCGATTACTATTTTTCTATCTACTATTTTCTTAATTTTCTTCCGAATAAAGGAAAGTTTACTGGTTTCTTTATAAATTAATGACCTAATTCTAAAAGTGACACTTACTAGGTAGCGTCATCCCCCCGCATTCGTCAAATACAGGCAGTCACGTGGAGGCATAAGCAATTGTCATACATACGACGGTCGCTGCCACTTTCGCTCGATGCCAAGTGACAGCCTTCACATCACCCTCCAAAGAGCTCATATCCACGCGAGCTGCGAACCACCTGGCTTGAGTTAACCAAGAAGAATTCCAACCTGACCTTGTTAATAATAAATAATATTACTAACACTAAAAAACAGAACCGTATAAAGTTTATCCTAATTTTAATAAAATATTCAATTCATCCTGATAAATAAGTATAAAGAACAATCGCAAATAATAACAGTTTCATTTTGTTAACTTTTGTAAAATCAACTTCCGGATGAAAGTGAATTTCATTTAAAGAGTAAAGTTACGAAATTTAATAAATATATGCATTTTAGTATTGAAAAATTAATAATAAGAATGATAATACTAAAATAAATATAATGATTCCTTAAAATTACCACCTTTGTTTTACAGCCCTCGTACAATGTCCTTTTCCAGTTTAGGGAATTAATTTCTAAAATCGGTGTCATTTTTTATGGTACGGCTACAAATACTCTTCAATAAAATATTAAACGCAGCGGAAAGGAGAAAGATTAACCATTAATTCTGGCTTTTGCGAAAGGTGAGAGATGATGAAAAGTTTCTCAGATTCAACCCGATGATTTATCTGTAGAAAAAGACTGAAATAAATGGAAGTTTTCCTCACCTTCGAGAATTACAACGGGAGCCTAAATTGCTCCTAGTCTCTAATTTGTCCGTTTAACTCAAGTAGTTGAGAATGCAAATCCGGCAGTTGTTCATCGGAGGTCATGTATTATTGAAATCTCAACCAAAATTAATATATAACTTCATCCTAATTTCTACACCATATTTGAGATGCAATCTTCCATTCCGATTCAGGCCAAAGCGACCACGGAATCATAATTATCTTCCTGTCGCTTCTTCGACATTCAATCAACTCCCGCCCATCCATACTTGAAATAGCAACTAAGGGATTACTAATACTACTACAATAATAATAATATATAATAATAATATCAGTCGTGTATTTATTTATAATTTTTTTTGTCAGTAACACTCGAATCTTTTGAAAAGTTTTGTAATTTATATTTCAACGACTTTGTATTATCTATAATAATGAAATATAGGTCTGACTTAAAAATAATGCCGTCATTTTTCACGGCACAGGTACACTAGTAAAAATAATGATAATAGCTATTTTTTAGGTTTAAATGTTTCGCAAAGCTTCTTTCTCGCTCAGAATATTTTTTCTACTCTATTGCTTCGCGTGTGGATGGTTCCACTACCATTCGCTCTTCATACTAGGGAACATCATTCATTCCCAGATGGCATAAATAATGAATTACACTTTTTTTTTTAATATTAATAACCTATTTTAAGAGACAACTTGCGAATGTCTGAATTTTCAACAAAAAAAATCAGTGATAAAATGCATTATTGAACTTCTCAGACATTTCGTTGTTTATGAGGTTGAAAGTTGTTAAATTTGAGACCTTTTGTGCTTGAACCATTTCGTTTCAGATTGAATTATGGTTTCAACCATAAACCCAACTTTTGAAAGTAGTTTTAATTGCGCAGAGATTTTGGTATGAGTCTTTAGAAAAATCTAAATAAAGTTAAGACATATCTTCAGTTGAGATGGACGGGTGAGCTGGCCTTTTGGTAGATGCACCTATCTTCTAATATATTTTTTGCAGACGCTATCGGGCTAAGTCAATATTTAACGACTCGTATATTTTTTAAATTACATTTAAAGTCCTTTTATTATAACTGTAGTAAGGTTTACTTAGATTGTTAATAGTTTAATATTTCCTTAAGTAATTAATTGATAAATTCCTTTCCAATAGCACTCCTCTTTTAATTATTTATAAATACCCACAGAATCACCATTGACTTATTGGCAATTTTTCTCCTCCTCTGCTTTTGTTTTCTTATTTTTATATTAGTTTAAATTCTCATTCTGTCGGTTCTATTCCTAGTCTGTTTCCAAAGAGTGTCATTCTTTTCCCCTTGAATGCTATTTTGGGGACTACTGATTAACGTGGATTCCGAAACACGGGTATCTATAGCAACGTTGCCATTTGTTCATGCCTTAGCACCCCAAAGTCAGAGACATTTATAATCTGAAGGAGTTAAGGATAGGATATCTTATAGCTGGAGATTCTCAAAGAGTTTCATCGAATTTTAAAAGTTAAATAGTTATTTAAATTGATACCTGTAATGACATAATTTACCCCTTTTGTATTAATAATTCTTCATTACCTCCGCTTTTGACTAACTCTTGAGTTTCGTGGTCTTCTTCTGCCTTTTTTTAAATTTTCTTAATATTAGTTCAAATTCTGATTCTCTCTTTTTTTCCTAGTCCGTCTCCAATGAGTGGTAGTCTTTCCCTTATACTACTATTTTGGAGTCTACATGGTCAATTAATTAAGTCCCTCTATGTGGAATTTCCGACTTATTTTATAAGTTCGGTCAAGGTTAAACTTCCTTGGAACTCATCAGAAGGAGAAAGAGGCGAAGAGTGGGGAAATAAAAGCAAGGAAAAACAAGATGAATTTTGGAAATGTTAATTCTGCCTCTCACCGTGTTAATCCCCCCTCCCCCCTTTGTAGCTTGGGATAGCAAGAACTCATAATTATGTACTATACCCCCTTCGAGCAGATTAATGCCAAGTCATTTTACTTTTGCGCCCAAATAAACGTTATTGATTAATGAATATGAAATAACATTGCTGATTCCTCAAGGACCCTCAACGCCATAAAGGTCATCAAACTGTGATCTCTTACCTTGCCGTAGAGGACCTTCCTGTCCTTCTTCCGTTTCGATTTTCGAGGTCAATTGTAATGATACACCCGCTGTGATGACGCGTTCCAAATTCTTCTCGTCAAGTTAAAAAAAAATCAATATTGCACTGTATGTCAAGGTTACAATGATTTTCATAACATTTACTTCCTTCTTGAAGATTATGCTAATTTATGCTGTGCAGTTGCCAGGATTACATATCATTCATTAAAAGTTGAACTTTTATATGTCCTTGGTAATATTAATTATGAGAAATCCATTTTGCTTGAACATATTCGGTTTTAAAAATTAATTAGTGTTTTGATAAACTAATTGGTGGCTAATTTTATGATAGGAATTTGAAAAAACATGCAAATTTAAGCTTAAAAACTGCAGTGAGTTTGGAGATTGCCATAAATTTACTAGGAAATGGCGGTAATATGTAATTATAACTTGTTTAAAGAAAAAAATGGGAGAAAATTTAGGTCCATATGTGAATATGTAACTCCAAACCGAGTGAGAAAATGGTAATATTACCAATGACTTGGAGTCTACTATTTATTAAATGAGACTGGTTTCGGCATGTAGTTTCTCCTACCATCTTCAGCCGTACAATAGATACCATATTATCCCTATTAAAATGAGACAAAAATCGTTCACTTCTCACTAACCAGGGGTAAATTTCCCCCAAATAAGCCACTTCTCACTAATCAGGGATGATAATCACAAATCCAGATCTCGCGTTCCTAATTAATGGTGAAATTCATTGTTTCTCCACAGGTGATGGATTTTTATCCTATTATGTTATGAAGTCCTTGATGACTTCTCTCATCGTATACCATTGAAAATGGTATGAGAAACTCCCAACGAGAAGTAGACTCGTTTAATAAATATCAAGCTACAAATCTAGGGTATTATTATCATTAGGTATAGACCATTCATGTAGAAATTCACCATTATCTGGGGATGCAATACACACATCCAAGCCAGATCATGCCTCTAACGCAAAAATTTTCTGGATAAATTTCTGGTACTCGACGAAAAGGGATTGTTAGTTAATCTGACGGAGTCCTGTTGCAGCTATAGACAGTAAATTTTGCTTTTCTATAATTTTCCCCATTTTCCCCACTATTTCTCCTACTAAAACCCTCTTTTACTATATTCCTCACTTTATATGTCCAATGTCCAATGTCCCAATACTCCTTGTCACTCTCAATTGAATACTAGTAAAATATAAACAACAGGGGGAAAAAAATGCTTACCTTCATGACCTAATAATACACCTGAAGTTAATGCTACAAGTCTTAGTTGAGAACTCTAAATTGCCCCATGAACGGCAACAAATTTGCTTTATAAGGTTGGCGAGGATGAGTGAGCAACTCCGGCACAGCCATCTTGAAAACAGCCGTAATATTATTAAGAGAAATGATGGAACATTCCTCCCCGCCAAACATGATGATCAGCAAGTCTTTTGGGAGGGAGTTGGAGTGCAGAAAAATTTCTGATGATGCAAATTTTGTGGGGGAGGGTTCAGACAGTTGATATTCACCAGGCTGGTGATCGATAGCCACAAGTGTCAATTATAGTGTTATGGTTTGGGGAGTCGTAGGAAGATCATGCTCGGTTATATTAGTGTATTAATTCAGAAAAATACAAACTTCTATTCTTAATAGAATGAGTCATACGGCAAAGAGAGTGAAGATAAACGGAATTTATTTTTCTCACGCTATAGCCGAGTGGTCTAAGGTGTTGCTTTAACTGAGACCAAAGCAGTGCCAGCTGCCTCAGTGTGCCTGGTTTGATTTTTACCACTAGCACGGGTTTTTCGCAATTAGTCAAAGACATTTTTCCGAAGAAAAAATATTCCATTTATCTTTTTTCTCTCTTTGCGTTATGCCTAATTCCATTTCATAATTCTCTTGCGTTCGTGAGAGATATTTTCTATTCTTAATGAGTCTTATTGTTCTATTCTTAAATGATCATATCGAAGTGAACACATTGCTGAACTCCATATTGAACTTTTAGCTACTTCATGTCAAAGGTCCAAACTCCAGCCACAGAAATTTTGAAAGTATATCGCCAAGTATGACTAGAAATACCTAAGCTTCAATTTCAAACTTAATCACCTATGCTTTAGGTGAGATCCTGCTCATATATTAGCTTAAACTTAATAAAGTTTTAATGTCCCAATCTAAAATATTCAAGAATCCTAGTTTAAATTTATAAATATAATTTGGAAAGAAAATTAATTATAAACAGTCGGGGGAAAAAATTTAGCCAAAACTAACATCTCGAATCTCCATTTCTTCATGACTCGAGTATTTTCAGCTTATAATCTATCTCTCTCTCTCTCTCGCTCTCTCTCTCTCTCTCTCTCTCTCTCTCTCTCTCTCTCTCTCTCTACCAAGTTAAGAATACATCTTTACTTTTGCATTAATGTATTCTCCAATGGATTTCCTCTTCCAGAGATTATATTCCACCCCTCCTCCATCGAATCATACAAACGTTGTATTATTTATGTAGTTATTGATATTTAAGGTCGACTATATATATATATATATATATATATATATATATATATATATATATATATATGTAAAATCAAAGTTTCCCATTGGTCTCCCCTTCCTCTTCCCTCGGCATTAGCATACCAAACATCTCGCCACTGTCTCGAACGAACCGAGACTGGTTCATTGTCGACGACTAGACTCAAATTGATTTTCTCCTCTGAGACTCGCAGAATCGACGCTCTGCAAAGCCCATTTGACATTCATTGTGAAAAAAATGGAAAAATGCGAAATGACCCCAGCACAAAAGGTAGAATACTTTGTTAACAGGTACAGAGAAGGAACAGAAACACGGAAGATGAGAATATGAATAACTACGATTTTTGAACATGTTACTCGAAGGCGAGATATTTTCCAGGATATTACGAAAAATCTTAAAGGAGGGGGGGATGTTCAAAGAGAAGTACATGGATTAAAAGTGGTAATCATCGCAGCAATTTAAATCAATAGATCCTTTTGTTGCACTTAACAATGGGAGAAATCTTGTTTAGTCCTCGTTTAGTCTTCTGATTTTGCTGTAGGATTCTTAAGAAAGTGTGAATTTGGGGAATTTTATATTCTTAGTAGTTCCGGAAGTTGTGTCATGGTTTCTTGTGGCACCATTAAGTTTACAGATAAAGTTAGGCTTCCGTCTAACACTTCCTTTAACCAATTCGTGCAAAATGATGTCTGTATTTCAGGTCAAGGAGAATTGCGTGCCCTCAACATCTCTAACATTCCCAAATATTGTCGTTTTACCTAACTTTAACCTTTTTCCGAACCTTTTCAAAAACGTTTCTAGTTGAATTGCGCTGACGGATCTCGTCCATTTTTGGTAAGAGAAACCCCATTCACCATAGATCCTAAACCCTGGGTTCGAGATGCGACAAACCGTGTTTTACCTTAGGCGCAAAGAGGGGTTTCAATGACTCGAAGACCAAACAAGCAAAGCAGAATGACAGATCTTGCAAAGAGGAAAACTGAGATGGGAAAAAGAATACGGGAAAATATAGAAACACGAATGAGATTTTCCTAAATAAGGAAAGAAAATTTCTCCAAGATTGTTGTTTTTTAGGACGTTTAACGCCATCTTTCACCCTGTGCTTGGTCGACACAAGCGCGAAAAAGATATTGGGAGGTTAAAAAGAGGTGGAAAAGATGATCCGAGAGAGGGCCTTATTTTTTCACGGGGCAATGGGGTTGGGAGGGCGTGCTACTCGTCCAGGTTTGAGTTGTAGAAGGGGAAGTGCCACTGCTACATCTAGCCCCTTGCATGGTCTCCAAAATATAATAAAATTAAATCTTAAGACTGGCCACCTCCTACCACTGACCGAAGCGCTTTGAAGAACTGTCCACACGAGCTGCCTCGAATGGGCTATTGATTAGCCCTTTGCAAACTCTTTTTTTTCTATGTTCTTAACATCCATTTTTTCTCTTCTATCCAGAAAGAGAAGCGGACCATAAAAGAGAATTAAAGGATAACGCACTGCCTAATAGAAAAAAAAGACCAAATAGAAAGAAAGAGGAATTGAATGCATCGAAAAATCACTGGAATAAGAACAATTAAAATTCCAAACTAATTTCCTGAGTCCCCCTTCAGAGGAGAAACTTGACTAATACTTGAGTAGTCGCTGAAGCTTTTTGGCGAGACGTCCGCTTGTTGTTTTCCTCCAATTTAAGCTTCCACAGCTGGAAGTTTCACCCCCCATCCCGGGCTAGGTGCATAGTTTGTAGGATTATGGCTTATGACAAACCTTCCCAACTCCTTCCTCTTATTCTCCAACGTCCATCTGAGAGGGAGTTAGTTCGGAACCTGTTGCGCTCAATATCATTCATGGTTTCGAGAAATGGGAGTGAGGAAAGCTTAAGACACGTGCGATAAAGATAGGAAGAAAGGATGGGGATGAAGCAAAAGGATCGCTCGTTACAGCCTTACATGATACTATGAGATGGAAGTGACAGGCTCAAATCTTCGCTGGTACCAAATTGTTTACAAGGACACAATCGAGTGAGCTTAGAAATCTTTGGTTAAGGATTAATTAATCAGAGCTCGTCCTTACACGAACGCTCTCTCGCGTTTCCTCTCCTATCCCTCTATTTTTCTCTTTTCTCCAAGGAACAAAAGCGGGAGGAGATCAAATTCGTACTTTTAGCCATGTTTCCCAATCCACTAAAAGAATCAAAATAAAGATCAGAGTGACAACTCAGAGGGCATCAAGGGTCAATCTAGAATGAGATGGCTTACTGTGTTTTTCCACCAGGGTTGCAACTGGCTATGCAAGCGATGACGGAGAGGGTGGAACTGCTTGCGCTCATGCGCAGACCTCGCGATGTCGTCATAGGCGTGAGTTCACTATCAGTGTCGAACCCGATTCCCTGGTTTAGAAATCGAGTAGGCCGGTCCATAGGGAAATCCACATTCAGGACGATGCATGCCAATCGTTAGAGAAAAAGGAAACTCCTGCAAAGACCGCGTGGGTCTTTCACGGCCAACCTTGTTAATTAGAATTTACCAATCTGAAGTATTCATCTATGCCACCTAATTTTCAGGTAAGCGATGATAATGATTTAAAGGCTAATGGTGTTTGAAAGAAAGGGGTCGGTTTGTAAAGAAAGAAGTAGCGTGGGGCAAGATGTTATTGACTGGTGCCCAGACCCCTAGGCCATCCGGCAGCTTAGGAAGATGCGTCCGAAGTGAGTTTGTGGCTTGAAATTATTGCTTCCTTTTCTACTTAAGTAATAAGTTTAAAGAATGAATGAGATGAGTTCTCGCTAGCCAAGTCGATATAGGTTTGGTCTCTTAACTTCAAGATACTGAGTTCGATCGCAAGTGAGAGCGGGCAAACTTTAGCGCAGGTAGAGAAATCTGAACACCGATTGGTAAACGCGCTATGCTTACCCTCGCGGAGGTAGGTAAACCTTACACAAGTCATCACACACACATAGCCAGCCATTACACGGCTATCTTTCCTCTCACGGGGTGAAAAAGGTTCTCACCAAATCGCTGGTTGCTGGTCAAAACAACAAATACTTCCCAACACCCCCACCCCAAAGAAGATTGGCCCATAATATTTATGCTTGTTAAATTATCGAGAGGAAGCATCTTTTATTCAGGACTAGGGATCAGGCTCACGAGCCAAAGACGGATAGAGCAACATAGTAATAGTAATGAATCAGAATTAGCATTGACAAAGCCGTTTAATATCTCAAACTCTTACTCAGTTCATCCCTCAATCAACGTGTCTGCGATGAGTGCAAATTGAGCATCTGCCCCTTTCCCTCTTATGATCTCCGTCGCAATATGGGGCCCACCTTAGTTGCACGGCGCTGCCTCCTTGCGACACAATTTCCACATCCCTTCGCAGATAAGGACACCGGATTTACATCGCATATTCCAAGTGCGACCTTGTGATACATTTGTGCAATGGAAGAACAAACTCTTTAAAGTTATAGGAAAGATTATATAGATAACACATACAACTTTGTTGTTATTCTGATCGTTATGAGCATTTCATAATCCGGTCAGGGGATCTCGCCCACGATACCTGGGACGAATCACGCAACATACGTAACTAACCTGTGGGAGAAGAACGAAACAAACTATCGCCTACCCCCATTCTTGTTCTTTTCAGCCCCTAAAAATGACAGCCACCCAACTCTCCCGCAGCGATGTGCAGAGGAGTTGGGTGGCATTAATTTAATACAATTTAAATTAAATCTAATCATTTATATGTAATATTTTTTACCCTAATTTGAGCATATAAGGAGTGAAGTAGCGTCCTTTGTGGTAGGATTATTTTTACATTAGCCTTCTCTGCTTTTTGTGTATTTATAGTTAGTGAGATGGTCATTTATTTATGATTTTTTTGTACCTGGATATTTATCATTATTTTAAATATTTAAATGAAGAGAGAGAGAGAGAGAGAGAGAGAGAGAGAGAGAGAGAGAGAGAGAGAGAGAGAGAGAGAGAGAGAGAGAGAGAGAGATATGGAGAGTGCACGGAGAAGCGATTGGAGTTAGGGTGTTTAAGTTCTTTTTCGCTCTCTACCCAGGTTGGTTCAGATCAGGTTAGGTATGGTAGGCCGTAAGAAGAAACAAATAATTTTATATAATTTTTTTTCTCTCTTAATATTTCTTTGCACAAGTCGGTAGATTTGTACATCTTACGTCGATTCTATTGAAAGCTCTTTCTCTTTGTTAATCGCTCTTCATCTCTGCTAATCGTTTTTCTTCTCTGACGTTTTCGTTTTTTTTTCTTTGGGCGAGGCCTGGTAGCGCCCCTAACAGATATTCTAGTTTTTCCCAATCTTTTTTTTCTTCAATCGCCTCTGTTGTTCTTATTATTTCAATTTATCTTTCTCTTTACCGTATTGGAACATAACATAACGTCCAATTTGGTATTCTACAATCTCTAGTGAGGCTAGAGGGGCTAGAAGCCCCCCTAGGTTCATTTAAGGACCCTTGAGTAAGAAAAGCTTGGTGAATGGTTTTTGTGGTATGGTAGTAATATATTTTTTTCAAAGCTAGTTAATGCTATGAATGAGAATGAAGGATTGGGTGACTGGTTGAGAGCTTGAAGAACTTAAGGAGATGACGACTCAATTGAAGTCCATGATGCAATCTTTGGGACCTGCTGGTATCGAGGGCTCCCGGGAATTAGGTAGTTCGAGAGTGTTCGAGTTTAGTAGTTTAATGATGGAAAAAGGTTCGAAGATGTAAGAGGTGAAATGAGGGTGTAAAGATCTGAGGAAAAGCAAAGAACACATATAGTAAATCCCATAAATTAGTTGATACAGTTCTAAATAGCACAGAGCTTAATGAGAGAATTGAGGAGGAAGGAGGCGATAGAACTCTCCGAAGATGGTGGCGAATCGACTGAGATGAACCTCTAAGAAGTCACGTTGGCGGGGTTTATCAAACCTAAATTACCAGGTGTTTGGTAAATCTTACATTAAGAAACAATTTATCGGGTGGAGGGGCTGGTTAGGGAGGTTCATAAGTTAAATAAATCTAGGATGCATGCTTTCCTTTTCCCTGTGATCTATGGATGTGAAATTTGGTGAGATATCTCGAAGGATCCATTTCTCAGTTGTATCATAATTTTAGGGTATGAAGTTCATGACACCATAAAGAGTAAACTAATAGAATGGTTGATAGCCGTCAAGGAGGCTAATGGCTACCTTATGGGTCAGGTCCACGCGGCTCGGAAGAGGAAGAGTCCATTTCTGAAGCTGCTGTTAGGGTCAAGATTCTCTTCTGGAAGGAGAATTCTGGACAGATTTCAAGCGATCGGATTAAGTCTTGAAAAGGTTCTTGGTGAGGTAGAACGGTGGGTACCAGATGATGTAAGGAAGAGTAAGTACATTGATAACTCCTTCACTAATACTTCCATAGGTGGTTTCTCCTAGCCAGACGGTTAAGGTGACGAGAATGCGTAAGGTAATCCGAATCCAGTGGAATATACCCTCGCAGAATTTTCGAAGGAGGAACTGAGAGATTTCACCCTCTGGTATTGCTATTGATCCATACCTGGACAATTATATGTAGGTAAACATATATATGCATGTATTTTATAATATTTAACTTTGGCACATTTATTTAATGGGTTATCTTAATGGTTTCGATATTATAATTTTATGTATTGTTTACTCCCTATCTTTTAGTGTTATTAAATTTTAGTATAGGGTTGGGATGCAGTCATTCTTTATTGCAGTGCAAGCTCAAGTGCAGATGTAAAAAAAAAGTCCTCCCTGATTGCCCGGCTTTTTGGGGTAACTGGCTTTAAGACTTGTAAAACAACAAAAAAATGATGTTTCAGAAGACATTCAGCTAAATGCTGGGGAAGACCATTTTCACGGACCAATGTTTTTGAATTTTTTATGCAGGTGCTCGATCAGAGAAAGCTTATTGGATTCTCGGATGTTCAGGACGACTACCTCAGTTCGGTTTGAGATGGTGACATGGGCACACATCATCCTAATTGGAAAAGGAGGGTGTGTATGGTTCTTTTCGTGAAAGATGCCAACGAAGATGATAAAAACTAAGCATGAGCAACCTTGTGATCATCGTGATGTAGGAGTGTCATGGAACTCCGCACCTTGTCGTGCATGAAATGGAGCTCGGAAAGTATTGATGAGGGATATAAATCCCTACGGAAGGTTGTGTGGGGAAATAAACTATCGTTCTCCCCATTCTTCTCTTGTTCAGGGCTGGAAATGACCGCCACCCAACTCTTCCGCAGTGATGCGCGCCCACTCTGCAAATTGGGACATTATTGTGTCATTGGATTGGGAGCTCTTGGTCAAGTCATTCCTGTCGAAACTTAAAGTACAAATCTAATTCAATTAAATTTAAAGCTTATTCATTTATATTTAAACATAAATAATTATATCGACTGAAACGAAATTTGCAGCTATCTTTTTGTGATCCTCACTTGAGCATTAGAGGATTGATCTAGTGTGTACTGTGCATAAGATTAGCCCAATTTGGGAGATTTTGGCAATATTATAGCTTTCTTATTTTGCATGTTTAAGATCTATGAGTGGGAAATAATTCACTCTTTTAATTTTTGATATACATATTTAATCATTTTTTGGTTTGAGTATTTTTCGTTGTTACAAATGTTGGAGGGAGTGTGCAAGGGGAAGAGGTTCAAGTAAGGTTATGTGAGTTCTTTTTAGTTTGGTGTCCAGGTTGATTCAAATTCGATTAGATTGGGTTAGAGTTTGATAGAACAATCCTATATTTCTTTCCTTGTTATTTTCTTTGCCCGGTGGTTGGGATATTTTTGGTAGGCCATTGATACTTTCTTAACCCCACCGTTTATCACATCTCTAAGTATTTTTCTTTGGGTGGGGCTTGGTGGCGTCTTTAACAAATATTCTAGTGCTCAACTTCCCTTTTTTTCTCTTTTATTCGCATTTTTTTTGTTTTCTCTCACTTCGCCCCATTTTGTAACCTCTCTACTGTGCTGTGGCAAACTAGTTCGTTGTTGATGGACACTTCTATATCTTTTCAGTGTCCATCTTACGAAAGGACATTCGTAACGTACTGTCATTAAATTTTTCGCTTCTCGGTCCGATATGCAATTACAAGTCTTTTTTTTTAATAACATCATTTAAATGACGGCCGTGAAAGTCGATGCAGTATTGAAGTCTCACTCGGAATTTTTCCAATGACCTTCAAACCACGTCGCGTGGAATCGCAGCAAATTTCCTGACTGGCGTTGATACATGTGATTTCCGGTGCCCCGCAGAAAAAAATTACAAGTGGACAAATCCAGCGAACGTGGGGCCACCCGATATTTCCCGTAAAGAGACAAGATGACCCTGAAACACTTCTCGGAGAATTTCGAGTGAACGTCCAGACGTATTCAATCGTTGACTTTTAGACTGAGAAAATTCGCGATCAGTTCACAATAACGATCTGATGTTACCGTCATTGTAACACCATCCTCTAAAAAAAAATAAGGAGCCCATACACCGAAATCACCTACAACATACCAGACAGTAAGATTCGGACTGTGGAGAGGTCGCCAGTAGAGTTCACGAGGGTTAGTGTTAGACCAGTTCTTAAAGTTCTGTTTGTTGCCCATCTCCGATAAATGGGAATGAACTTCATCACTGCGGATCAGAATAGATGTTAAGGGAACACTTCGCAGAAGGTTCCCACGCAAAGTTGCCCGTGTTTCATAATCTCCCGCACTCAACTCCTACACCATCACGTGTAGGGAAGGCCGCGTTTCCGTGCAGAACGCCTGGAGGACTGCTGTATCAAATCTCTCCCAGCTGACACATTTCCCGCTCTGTCACGGTCCTCCATCGGCTAGGACTTTTACCTGTTCGTTTAATGTTCGATACTTAACGACGAATTGTTTTTACATTTAAAACGGGATCATGACGCCCAAGCCCAAAGCGTACCAGGAAGGCACGCTGCGTCGTTATGACGGATTCACCATTAGTGACATACTATTCGACAACAAAAGCACGATGCTTCTAGCCGACACCATGTAGGTAACTAAAAATGCATTATCCCAGGGGCCTAAAGCAACAACCCTGAATTTAGTGTCACAAATTCTTTCGCCCTTAGGGCGAAAAGACCTAAAATTTCTATGGCATTTCTAAATTTCCAATCGGCTGAAAAAAAAATGAAAATAAGTAAATAGGAAACGTGTTTTTCTAATATAATTTCTTGAAACTAATGTTAAACATTCATAGTAACATCTTCATCATCATCGCTACTTTCACTGAAACTATCACAGTTGTCACAGTTGTTGGATTTTCCATATCTTCGACTCTTTAGATTCAGTCACATTTCTATTGGTGTTTGAGGGGCAATGCTGAGGACATCTGGAGAATTGAGTTGGACCATCGTTAGATTGTCAAGAGAAGAAGAGTTCAAAGTACATCTGCTTGCAGTTTTTATCTGTTGCATTGCCGAGAATTCACGTTCACTATCGTGGGAGGTAGCAGGAAGCGAAAGTAGAATGTCGATGCGCGGGAGTAGATTTGATAACTCTGCTCCATACTTACGATTCAGTTCCTGCCAAGTAAATGTCTCAAGATTTTGTTTCCACTCCTTTTAGGATCGACCATTCATCTCAATATATTTTGCAGGATGTGAATTTCTTTGTCCCCCCAACCTGGCCAAACATATTCAAATATTCAAATGGATATATTAATTCTATATTAACCAATTATCATTCCTAAAATATTTTATCTCTAATTTTCCATCAAATTGAATTTTATATTAAAATTAAATATAATTTCATATCCAAATATTCTAAACATTAAATATGAATATTTCTATTACAATTCGAAGTAATTGTTTAATAACTGAATTTAACACTCACTCACAATAGTAAAATATTAGAAGAATTAATTCATACAAGACTTTATCAGTTTTTAGTGGCGGGCGACTCTTTATCTCACTATGTCGGTCGGTCGGTCGGTCCCCGTTTTGCATTTTCTTTTGTTTTTGTAATAACATTGTAACTATTAGGCCGATTCTAACGAAAATTTAAAGACTTATGTTGTTTTACATTCTCTTTTGAATGATATAATTATCAAAGTCCTCTCAAGATTAGCCCTGGAATTATATTCTTTTGGCAATAACATCATAACTATTCAGCCGATTCTAACGAAATTTGAAACCCTTATGTTGTTTTACATTCCCTTCCGAATAATATAATTGCCAACATCGTCCTAAGGTTAGCCCTGGATATTTTTTTCTTTTAGCAATAACATTATAACTATTACGTCGATTCTAACGGAATCTGAAACTCTTATGTTATTTTACATTCTCTTTCGAATATTATAATTACCAAGGCCCTTCCAAGGTTAGTCCAGGAATTATTGAAAGTTTTGAAGTTCGTAAGGTAATAAGTTAGAGTAAGTGAGAGCACGCGACTTTTCGGTCAGTAGACCTTGTTAAATATCAATAATTTAATATCCAATAACCAATACGGATTCCGACCCCCCAAAGTACTTACTGCCTTGCACTTAACGGCTTGAGAATATCAAATTTATAGAATAAATGTTTACATTTATACTTTCAGAAATTTTAAAAAATGCACTTGATAGGTAACATTTGGTAGTTAATTTTTGTTCTCAATAAACCTTTTCTTTTAATTTCTTTTTTTACTTTAAAATAGTAAGTTTACTTCATGGATTTCACCATCAGGCCAGTTTTTTCAGTCTGCAATATTCTTAGCTTCTACGACTTCTACCTGTGTGGAGATTATTCGCCTATCAAAAGAGATTCCAGAAAATTGACACTAAGTGAGTTTGAGGCACTGACTAAGTAAGAATCTGAGCCGTTCAGGGTGAAGCCAGCAAATTCGTGACAATAAAATACCATTGAAGAGGAGGTCTTTTTTTTGTACTTTTGAAGCACAATTACTGTTTACGAAAGGAATGAAGGCGCTTCTGAGCCGTTCAGGGTGAAGCCAGCAAATTCGTGACAATAAAATACCATTGAAGAGGAGGTCTTTTTTTTGTACTTTTGAAGCACAATTACTGTTTACGAAAGGAATGAAGGCGCTTCTGAGCCGTTCAGGGTGAAGCCAGCAAATTCGTGACAATAAAATACCATTGAAGAGGAGGTCTTTTTTTTTGTACTTTTGAAGCACAATTACTGTTTACGAAAGGAATGAAGGCACTTCTGAGCCGTTCAGGGTGAAGCCAGCAAATTCGTGACAATAAAATACCATTGAAGAGGAGGTCTTTTTTTTGTATTTTTGAAGCACAATTACTGTTTACGAAAGGAGTCAATGCACTTCTGAGCCGTTCAGGGTGAAGCCAGCATATTCGCGACAAGAAAATACCATTGAAGATGAGGTCTTTTTTTGTATTTTTGAAGCACAACAATTACTGTTTACGAAAGGAATCAATGCACTTCCGAGCCGTTCAGGGTGAAGCCAGCATATTCACGACAAGAAAATACCATTGAAGGTGAGGTATTTTTTTGTATTTTTGAAGCACAATTACTGTTTACAAAAGGAATCAATGCACTTCTGAGCCGCTCAGGGTGAAGCCAGCATATTCGCGACAAGAAAATACCATTGAAGATGAGGTCTTTTTTGTATTTTTTGAGCACAATTACTGTTTACGAAAGGAATCAATGCACTTCCGAGCCGTTTAGGGTGAAGCCAGCATATTCACGACGAGAAAATACCATTGAAGGTGAGGTCTTTTTTTGTATTTTTAAAGCACAATTACTGTTTACGAAAGGAATCAATGCACTTCTGAGCCGTTCAGGGTGAAGCCAGTATATTCGCGACCAGAAAATACCATTGAAGATGAGGTCTTTTTTTTTGTATTTTTGAAGCACAATTACTGTTTACGAAAGGAGTCCATGCACTCCTACTCGTAACAATTCACGAGTTTGAGAGTTAAGCGATAACTAGAGGAGTGGTTTGAGAACTGTCTGAAAATACGAAGCTCACTTGATGATCGATAAATATTTCAAAAGTCCGATGATCCCTTTAGCCTTCTTGCGTTTTACCCCGTTTGTCTCGTCTTTAGCAACCTATAAAATATAATATATCATATATCCTTTTTTAATATCGTATATTAATATATGTTTTATTTTAAATAAATAAATATTAAAAAATAAATATTACCTTAGAAAGATGATGCACCAATCCGGAAAATCGTTTCAGTAAAATTTCTATCGCCCTCTGAAGATGATACAACTATCTCGTGCCACTAATTCTTTTGGGATACATAAGCGTTTTATTTAAGGTGATCAGGATTCTTTTAGTTTGGCTCTATTTTCGACTGACTTTTTGTAAAATATGTTAAGTGATTTTAGGAGGAGAAGCAACTTATTAAGACATTCAGTGTTTTTCATGGAATCTTTAAAACAAAGTTCAATGTGATGAATCGAGATGACGCCCTCGTTGTCTCCTTTTTACTTAGGCAAAACTCTGTTTGTTTCACTCATCATCAGTGAGGCTCCATCAGCTGCAATTCTTACCAGTCTTTGAGACCAGATAGTGTGACTTTCTCCTGTAATCCTGTTCATGATTTGCTTAATAGCTTTCACTATTCCATCAACATTCGTCTCTGTCACAGCTTAGATTCCAAAGAAACGGACAAATATTTCTCCTTTATGAGCAAACCGCCAATAAAAGATCTCTTTTTCAAGTGCTCAAGTGTCTGTTGATCCATCGGATATTAACGAGATAAGGAAGGCCTTCTTTTCAAAAAATGTTTTTTTTATTTTTCTCTTTCAGTGATTGCAATGGCTTCAGTAAATTCTTTTCCCTTTTTTTCTATTATTATATTGCTTACTCACATCCAATCTGTTTGATTTGTCAAGCTTACACAGGTTTTCAAGTTCAGTGTAATGTTTACGAAATAAAAAGCTGAGGTTTTTGATTCGACTTCTGTTCATTGACAGAAAAGTCATATCAGCTTGGGTTTCTCCAGGTTTTGTATTTTTAACAAACTTCTTTTATATTCCTTTGAGTTTTCTTGTTTAGCAATATTTTCCTATTTAGAAACTTTGCTGCCAGTTGCAATGGGAAACTCCTTTCTTGTTGAAAATTGTTGGAAAGGAGCATATATCATCAAAGTTTTTCTTCAATTAGTTTGGATTTTTGGAGGGGTGGATTACCGCTAAAGAAACAGGAAATGAAATTTTGATACATTTGTAGAAGAATGTAAGTAGAAAAACAAAAATTAAATTTTAAATTATAAGAAAATAATAATTTTCATATATTTATTTATAAATCATATTTATCAATAATTCAGTAAGTAAATCTTGTGTAACAAAGCAAAATTTAATATTTTACATCTTTTATTAAAAAATGCAGTGATTTTTGTTTTTTTAATTTATCATTTAATACTTTCAGATCAAATTATTAAAAAAAAATATTTGGCAATAAGTAAGAAATGAAGAGTGTAACTGAAAAACATGAAACTTCATTGAATATAAATTATTGGATTTTATTGAATTTTGTATGGTTTATGACATTTATTATATTATCAATAATTTAAAAAGAGTTGAAAATATTTGTTCCATTGTATATTGTAATGGGTTATATATGGTCCACTGGTAGTCTTCGATCAACCAGTGATAGATAGTGAATAGAATATAAATCCATAATAAGTATAAAAATACAATGAAACACAATCCAAAATATTGACCTAAAACATACTAATATCACAATGACACAAAGGCAACTTTTCTAAAGGGTCATAATTTCAATAGGAAAGATTTTTATTAAGGAACACTTTAATTTAAGTGCATTTTTAAACATTTTTCTTCACTAAAAAGTTATAGGCATTTAAAATTGCAGAGGGGGCATTAAAGCATTCAGATGCAGAAAATGCTAACCTCCTCAACGACTACTTCTCTTCAGAGTTTACTGAAGAGTGTAGCCCCATCCCCCAGCCAATGGATTCCTACTCGGGGGAAAAGCTGGAGGATATGGACTTCACCGAAGGGGAAATAAAAAAGAAGATCAGTGACCTAATGACGAGTAAGTCACCTGGCCCGGATGGGTTTCTATCTAAAGTGTTGAAAGAAGTGCGCGATCAAGTGTCACGACACTTGGGCGCAATCTTCAGCATGTCAATCCGGACCGAATGCGTTCCTAGAGACTGGCATGAAGCAGAGGTGACTCCTATCTTCAAGAAAGGAGACCGTAGCCAACCGTCAAACTACCGACCTATCAGTCTGACTTCGATAGTCGGTAAACTCATGGAAAGCATCATGGTGGACAAAGTGACGTCGTATTTAGAGTCAAACCTGCTACTGAGGAGTTCTCAGCACGGCTTCCGAAGGCAACGGTCCGCCTGACGAACCTTGTGGAATTCTTCCACTTCGTGTTCAGTGAGCACGATCGGGACAAGGCGGTGGATGTGGTGTACTTAGACTTTCAGAAAGCCTTTGATAAGGTACCGCACCGCCGCCTTCTCCGGAAAGTGCGAGCGCTGGGCATATACGGAAAAGTAGCCAGCTGGATCGAGAACTGGCTAAGTGGCAGACGGCAACGGGTAGCGGTGAATGGACAGGCTTCTAAGTGGGTGCCCGTTACTAGCGGAGTGCCTCAAGGTTCTGTCCTGGGACCACTACTATTCATCATCTACGTCAACGACATGGACGGTGACATGCTTGCCAAGATTTGATCATTTGCCGACGATACCAAGCTTGGTATGAACGTTGCAAAGGATGGAAATACTGCCCGCATGCAGGAAGATCTTGGGAAAATTGGAGGGTAGTCGGAAACGTGGCAAATGCCTTTTAACGTGAACAAATGCAAAGTGATGCATATCGGCCTACAGAAACCCCCAATCTCAGTATATCCTTAAGGGCACTGCTATTGAATCCACCGACACTGAGAAGGATTTGGGTGTAAATATCACTAGTGAACTCAAGTTCTCGAAACGGTGCATTGAGGCGGAGAAAAAGGCCCAAAGTATGCTAGCTTATATAAAGCGACAGTTTGGATATCAGAACAAGGAGATTGTACTGTGTTTGTACAACTCACTTGTCCGACCGCACCTGGAGTATGCCGTACAATTTTATAGTTCTTTATTTCGAAAGGGCATCGCAAGATTGGAACGTGTACAAGCCTGGGCAACCAAGCTGATTCTCTCTATCCGACATAAAAGTTATGAGGATAGACTAAGGGAATTAGATCTGTTCTCGCTGGAAACCCGTAGACTGCGTGGTCAGCTCATCGAAGTTTTCAAAATACTTCGAGGGTTCGACAATGTTGACTACCGGGATATTCTCACACTGGGTGAGAACAGAACGCGCAATCACGGCTTCAAACTTGAACTGAAGCGTTACAACCGCAATCTGTGTGGAAATTTTTTTTCACTTGCAGTATCTGCGATAAGTGGAACGCACTTCAAGTGGAAGTTGTCAACAGTGAATCTGTTGACCAGTTAAAGTCAAGACTAGACAAAGTCTTGAAAAGTGGCCGTTTAGGGATGCAAAACAATTGTTGCGGGAAGAGAGCTTGTGTGTACCTTTGACTTTCGAGCTATGTCGGCGGGAGTACCTCTTCTTGGTACTCCTGGTAGGGCTTCACTTGTCGATTTGGTCGGAAACCAGGTTCCAGACTAAGTGCATCCTTCTTTTTTCTGCTCTATCCATCTTTTTTTCACTTTTATCCTATCTCTTCCACTTACTATACAAAAAAAAAAACTTACTCCTATCATGTCACTCTTTCCCTTTTTTTTCCTCTATCTTCCTATAGGGACCTGGCAGCTACCTCATGCGTCAGAAGAAAGGCTTTGGAACCTCTATAAACAACGCCAATCGACGCTTACTGATTGCGTGAGAATAGGACTAGAGGTGTCCTAGGCGTTGGGGTACGATGAATGGGATGAGGGTAGTGCACCATTAACCCCTTCCCTGGCGCGTAATTATTGACCGTTCCCAGGGCCCGTTGACGGGTGCTTCTGGTAGCATTGGTCCGAGGTGACGGCCCTTTGTTCCCATGTTGGTTGCCAGGCCAATAAAAAGCCTTGGGTTGAGTTCCTTGGTGTGGCGGGATATCCATTGAACACTACTCCGAGATCCTGGCCGTTGTGAAGAGAACTAGTAGAAGTTTAGTAAGGGGCGTGCTTCGTTGTTGTTCACTTGGTGACAAATCGATGTCCCCTTCGAGGACCGTCTGTGCTGCTTGGTTGGGAGCCACGGCACGCCGAAGCTTGACGACTCGGTCGGACGAACAGCAGCACATGGAGCGTGCCTTCTGGAAGACTCCGGACGACTCCGATCAATAGGCGGGAGCGACTCACGTGGGGAGAACTCACGAAACCCCCCTTTTATATATTGATTGGTCACCTGCATTAGAAATATAGTGTGTTCAAAATGGCAGGCGAGAAAGGTCCAGCAGCGCTAAAATTTACGTGTGCCACATGTAATAAGGACAAGTGGTGCGTTGACTTCCCGGAGGGCTGCTATGCCAAATGCCACCCAGGCAGTGTATGCACCACCTGCATCTTAAAGAAGGAAGTGGAAGAAGTAGTGGCATACTACAGGGAAAGGGCGACAGACCTTGAAAAGAAAATCGAGAGGCTCAAGGAGGAGCACTCCCACCAGATCCGCAGGCTCGAAGAGAAGTTAAACGAGCTCTCGAGTCCTGTGGCAAACACCACCTCTACAGAAAGGCCCGGCTCGAATGTGGCAGAAACGCCAAAAGGAAGAAAATAAAAAGAAAAAGACGAAAAAGGGAAAGAAAGAAGAGGAAAAGAGAGAAATAGGACAACAAAAGGTAAAAGTTATTGAAAAGGATGACAAGGGGAAAAAGATGATAGAGAAGAAGAAGAAGAAGAAGAAGAAGAAGAAAAAAAAGACTGAAAAGGCCATGATGGAGAAGAGAGAGGAATCGGAGAGCTTGCCTCTGAAAATATAGAATCCGAGCTCAGCAGGCAAATGTGCCAGGGTCAGCCTTGTGGGCGATTCCCAGGCACGGGGCCTGCAGCTCTACTAGTGGTCTGCCTCCGCACAAGCGTTAAGGTTAGCTGCCTCCCAGGCTGTGGGAATAAGCAGATAAGAGCTAAGGGCCGAGAAGTCTCAGATTTCTGAGACTTCAGTCGTTGTCCTTATGGTAAGTGACAACGGAGGTAGGGTAGGCCCTACAGGCGACATTATGAAGACGGTTATGGGCGCTGTCGACGACTGTGGATTGAAAACCCGCAAACGCGTCGTAGTCGAGATGCTCCCGAGGTGGGGTCCAAGCCGGACTGCCCACGTGAGGAACATGTTGCTAAACTGGCGCCTTGCAGACCTCTGTACGGCGGAGGGTGTCTTTTTTGTGGACCCATACGCCGTATTCTATGTTAGAAAAGACCTCTTCCAAAGGGATGGGGTGCACCTCTCATTTAAGGGCAAGGCTTTCCTAGCCAACCTCATCCAGGATGTCGTGGAGCGCACCCAAAGGAGTGTCCGGCCCATTGGGAAGGCGGACGTACGCTAGTACGCCCGAGTCACTCCCCAAACAACCTTCTCGGAGGTTGTCAAAAATGGTGCCACCGCGACAAACAAGAAGCCGGGAAACGGAAGAGTATAGGGGGTCCTACATTAGGGGACTCCCTGAAAGTTCTTCTGTTCAATGCGAGGTCCATCAGGAACAAGTTTCCTGAGCTCCGTGGCCTCGTAGCGACGGAAGAACCCGAAATGGTAGCCATAACAGAATCGTGGTTAAAAAACTCAAACCGAGACTTTGAAGGTGAATTCACGGTTCCTGGCTACCAACTCTTCCACAAAGATAGGCCAGACACAGAGGGTGGCGGTGTAATGTTGTATCTCAAGGATACAATCAAATCTACGAACTCCAACATTATATCCGATCACGAGCTTCTAGGCGTTGACCTAGAGATAGGTCCTGTCAGATACAGGACCCTGCTGCTTTACAAACCCCCTTCCCAACCCGTTGAGAAGGACAGGGAACAGTACCAGCTGCTGAGTGAAATTGTTCAAGGCAGAGTGTGCATCGTTATGGGCGACTTCAACAGACAAGTTGACTGGGAAACCAGAGCAGCCTGTGATGAAAGCGCGCTACTCCTGGAGTTGTTCGCCAACAACGAGTTCCTCACTCAATGGGTCAGAGAACCGACGAGAGGAGACAATATCCTCGACTTGGTCTTCACCTCTGAGGATGATATCGTTGAGGATCTATCTGTAGGCGAAGAGCTCGGTGCCAGTGATCACCAGCTAATTAGATTTACCGTCAAGATCCCGAAGGTAAGGTCTGTTGCCAGTCAATCAAGGAAACTTGACTTAAGAAGAGCAGACTTCGAGAGCCTTCGTGCTGGGCTGACTGATGTAAGGCTAGCGGTATGCGAAGAGGTTGAGGATTCGTGGAACAATTTCAAATGTAAGTTCATGAGTCTTCAATCAAGTTGCATCCCTCTGAAATGCCTCTGTCGGTCTTCTGTTCAAACAAAGTGGTTTAATCGAGAAATCGGCCAACTGCTTAGGGAAAAGAGAAATGCGTACCGGCGATCGAAGATCTCGAGTGCCTTTGACGAGTACCAGAGGCTAGCCAGAAGAGTGAAGTCCAGCATAAGGGCGGCTAAGCGGTCTGAGGAATTCCGAGTGACAAGACTCTGCAAGGAGAATCCCAATGAGTTCCTTGGCTATGTAAATAGCCGTAAACCAATCCATCGTAGGATTGGGCCCTTAGTGGACGAGGAGGGAGCATTAACTCACTCAGATGCAGAAAATGCTAACCTGCTCAATCACTACTTCTTTTCAGTGTTTACTAACGAGTGTGGTCTCATCCCACAGCCCACTGATTCCTACTCGGGGGAAAAGCTAGAGGTAATGGACTTCACCGAAGGTGAAATAAAGAAAAAGATCGCTGACCTAAAGACGAATAAGTCCCCCGGACCGGACGGGTTTCTATCCAAGGTGTTGAAGGAAGTGTGCGATGAAGTATCACGGCATCTGTGCGCTATCTTTAACATGTCATTCCTGACCGGATGCGTTCCTAGAGACTGGCGTGAGGCAAAGGTGACTCCGATCTTGAAGAAAGGAGACCCCAGCCATCCGTCAAACTACCGACTGATCAGTTTGACTTCGATAGTCGGTAAACTCATGGAAAGCATAATAGTGGACAAGATAACGTCTTATTTAGAGTCAAACCTGCTACTGAAGAGTTCCCAGCACGGCTTCCGAAGGCAACGGTCATGCCTGACGAACCTTGTGAAATTCTTCCACTTAGTGTTCAGTGAGCATGATCGAGACAAGGCGGTGGATGTTGTGTATCTTGACTTCCAAAAGGCCTTTGATAAGGTACCACACCGCCGCCTTCTCCAGAAAGTGCGTGCGCAGGGCATAGACGGCAAGGTAGCAGGTTTGATAGAGAGCTGGCTAAGTGACAGACGGCAACGCGTAGTGGTGAGTGGTCGGGCCTCTGAATGGGCGCCCGTATCTAGCGGTGTCCCTCAAGGTTCCGTCCTGGGACCACTACTGTTTATTATCTATGTCAACGACATCGACGGTGACATGGTTGCCAAAATCTCCAAATTTGCCGACGATACCAAGCTTGGTATCAATGTGGCAAAGGAGGGGAACACTGCCAGCCTCCAAGAGGACCTTCAAAGGATTGGGGAGTGGTCGGACACGTGGCAAATGCCTTTCAACGTGAACAAATGCAAAGTAAGGCATATCGGCCAACGAAACCCCAAATCTCAGTACTTCCTTAAGGGAACTGCCCTTGAATCGAGTGACACTGAGAAGAACTTGGGTGTTACTATCACTAGTGACCTCAAGTTCTCGAAACAATGTATCGAGGCAGAGAATAAAGCCCAAAGGATGTAAGGCTACATAAAGCGCCAGTTTGGATACCGTAACAAGGAGATAGTACTTTGTCTGTACAACTCTCTCGTTCGACCGCACCTGGAGTATGCCGTACAATTTTGGAGTCCTTCCTTTCGAAAGGACATCGCAAGGTTGGAACGCGTACAAGCTAGGGCAACCAAACTGATTCCCTCTATCAGACATAAAAGTTATGAGGATAGACTATATATATATATCGCCACCCGGGCGATAGATGACAAATTTTCTTTCGACATTCAAGACTTTTTATCGCCTTTGGCCACAGGGATACGCTTACATCCACGGTTGTAAAGCGATCACGCCCACTCCAGTACCTTCCTCACAAACTGAGCAATGTCCCTCCAAAATTATGGATATCTTATTGCTGCACCCTGTATTTCTTCATTGTTTTTAATGCTAATTAGTATTAAACGTTGGTCAAAGGCCATCCATGGTTGGACAATTGGAATATCTTCTCATAATTTTTGGATCGCTGTTTTCTCTACTTTAGATTTTGTCAATGGAAAAATGATGTCTTGTTTCACTTTCACACTCTTCCTCTCATCGATCCTGTGAAAAGCAACAATCCACATTTCCAGATCCCTCTCACTTTCACCCACAAACACTACGTCATCAACATATACTAACATAGATCGAATCCATCTCACACCATTCCTCATTAATCTCACACCCATTTCCTCCATTCCCATTCATACTTATTTCAATACTCCAACAATAAAAGATATATTAAACAGCAATGAAAACATCACACAACCTTGTTTTACCCCACCATGTACATTCAATCATTCATTCTGGTTTTACTTCATCATAACACACGTCTTACTTACAACATAAATACTCTTGATACCATCTAACAATTCAAGCATAAGCTTGACCAAGATCTATCAGCGTATCCTACACTTTACATCTCTTAGCTCACTGTATTAATGCAATTATGCTACCCTTGCACACCCTTAACTTCTCTAAACACCTCTTTACCATCCTGAATTGATCTCTCATTTATTCTTCTCATACACCCACTCAGAGTGGTTTCATACATTTTACCTACAACAACAGATCTATCGCCCCGTAGTACTTGCATTCATCTTTCATTTTCCTCCATACGAAGTAAAATTACTGCACTCTTCCAGACCTTAGGCATTCTTCCACCTCCAAACGCCTTACAGCACATTCCCAAGACCCATTTCATAATACTCCAGCTGCTTTCCCATATTTAAACCTCTTGCAGCACTAACAGTCTCTTGCATACTTATTTATTCCATATTTCGATACACCACCCGATTTAGAATCACGAAGTCAATCATCTTTACATTTGTATCATCTTCCATGCGCCCATTATACACTCATCTTAATATTCTCGCTAGCTACTTTAGACCTCATTGCTCACAAGTACTCTGCCATTCATGTTCCTGGTGTTCAAACATCTATTCATTTCATGGTTCCTCACCTTTCTCACTCCTTTCCAGACTCACTTCCTGTTCCCATCTGGATTTTCTTTCATAGATTGCAGCACAATGATTACATATTAATTTATATATAATATTATGGTGAAAAAAATATCTACTAATTAAAAGTTTAAACCAAATTTGAGATTGAAGTCGGCGCTACTATATCAGCTGTAACCTCGAAAGTTCCTTCCTAGTGATTATTTATTGGTCATTTACTCGGCTCATGGGCGTGGCTGCAGGATACACGCTGAAAATCTGGGTGAGAACGTAAGGTTCAAGATTCTTTTGCATTAATCATTATGCACTATTTTTTATTACTAATAGAACAAAATTAGACAACACTAGAGTGACTTTTCGAAGGTTTTATTCAGATTAGATTCTAATTTGCTGATTTTGTTATGTAAATAATAACAAATGCTACATAATATGTAATCATTCCATCTTTGCCACCCTCCATGGTTTTAATTAAAAAAAATTAATTAATTCAGTAATATCGGATTTTTGGGTTTGGTGAATTAAATTTTAATAAAAGCATTTTAATCAAACAGTTTTTTTCTCCGATTTCTTTCTTTTGTCGAGAAAATCGAATGTGCTTAAACCATTAAACAACTAGTTCCAGCTATGAATAGAGGATAGCTAGTTAATCATAAATAACCATCGAACAAAAACAATCCCTCTATTTTAAGCTAAAGTTTTATAGCAATACTATATAATTTTTAAATACGATGATCAAGCCGATGACGTTTAATTAGCAAATATTTAAACCTAAGTCCTTAGGAAAATAATTAACCTACTGATGTGCCGCTCAGCGACAACTGTTCCCGCGGCTGTTTATTTATGTTAATTTTTGTATTAACCAACATATGATTATGTAAAATTGTCTGTTTACATAACTGAGTATATTTTCTATTAAACTTGAATATGTAGGCTACTTGGAGGAACGTAAGTTAATGTACATACATGTATATGAACGGGAAATCACAATAATAAGTACATGACACGGTAGATGCTCAATAACTCATAGGAAATAAGGAAAGATGATACAGAGGCGATATCGTCTGTCTATAAGACCAAACAAGGATCAAACATAGATTGAGAAAATAGGGAAGCGAGAGCTAACACACGGGATAAAACGATATAAACTCTTTTACCAGCTAAAGAAAGTGAAAAATAGGTGAGGTTCGAACCTGTGCTATTTATTGATCGTTCTTTGCTTTTTAAGCCACAGTGCCTACCACTAGGCTAGTTAGTGGTTAGCGTAGTGGCCTGGAAAGTTCTGTCTCTGTCATCGTCCGGCAAATTCCAACCAGGATCACACATCCCTAGGTTCATGTTTCCTTATACCGTCATCGAAGGAATCACACCCATCCTAAGGAATCCTAGGACCCTTACTTACCACACACTCCAAGCCATCATTTTGGAAAAATTCATCTTCCTTACGACAGAAAAATGAAGCCTCTTGCAAGTAAAACCGAGCATTCACATTTATACCCAGAAGATAACAAAGAAAGTTCGACAACTTTAGGTTACAAAATAAGTCTGGAGTTTCTCCCAGAGTCATTTGGCAGACGCTTTCTCTCACACATTCAAGAGGCATTGGGGATCTTAGTTCTTAAAGCACATGTCGATCAACTGGGCACGGAAGAGGCATCAGGGATCTTAGCTCTTAAAACACATGTTGATCAACTGGGCACGGAAGAGGCATCAGGGATCTTAGCTCTTAAAACACATGCCTATCAACTGGGCACGGCTGCCGCCCGTGCAATTAGCAGGACGATTCAAGTAGGAGTGACTCTCTCGCAAGAGATTTCCAAGCTTGAGAAATAAACACCCTTAGTGAATATTTTCCTTCCTCTCAAAATTTATTTCCTACCATCGTTCAAGGTACGTCCTGGTATGGACGAATTAATAAAGAGAAATCTCACCATTGTTTTCCTGGATGCCAATTCGATTTGGAAACTTCCATAGGACACGGCAGTAAATAACATACCCTCCGTCGTTCCATCCATATCTGTCTACGCGTACAAGATCCATTCAACGGCAGGATATTCTGTTTGACATAGATCCGTCATTTCGATCATTCCCGCCACTCTGGCATATCTGCAAAAGAGGAGAGTATGATTCCTTTCCAAACTATCACTCGTTCACCGATCATGGCTCTTGGAGAACCAACTCCGGTTTGAGAAGGAATTTTACATGTAAATTCTTCATTTGTGACGTAAAGAGTAAAATTCTGGGTGCAGATTTCCCGTTTCTCCAAAATACTTCGTTCAATTTAAAGCATGCATGTTTAATCGATATTGAAACGAAAATCCCAATATGCATTGATTTATGTATTGGGTTGAGTAATAAGTTCTTGCGCTTTTATCAAATTTATTCATTACCATTAACAATTTTAGAAAACTTCATTTTTAATTGATAACAATATGCCATTTAATCAATAATGTATTCTCCGTTGTTATTTACGACCTCTTCCCAACGTTCAACTAGTTTTTCGATGTCTCTGCAATAAAAATCTCTGGATTTTGACTCGAAGAATTTGTCTAACCAGGTCTTAATTCCACATCAGTATTGAACGAAACGCCACGCAAATTGTTGGAGAGCGATCGGAACAGATGGAAATCCGATGGAGCCAAGTCTGACGAATATGGAGGATGCAACAGGATTTCCCAATTAAGCGGTTGGATGGCGTCTTTTGTCATATTAGCAATGTGAGGACGAGGATTGTCGTGTTGCCGAAGCACTCCATAACGTCGATGAGGTCGCTTTTCCCGAATAGCTTCGGCGATTCGATACCTTTGTTGAACGTAGAGTTCTGCATTGACAATCTCGTTATTCGCAAGGAGCTCATAAAGAATGATGCCTCCACAATCCAACCACACACACATCATCGTCTTTCATGGATGAAGTCCTCGCTTTAATCGAGGAAGGGGCTTTTTATTGGGGCTAGGCCATTGTTTTCGATAGTTCATGTTGACATAAGCACGCCACTTTTCGTCGCCATTGATGATACGGTGAAAAAACCTGTCCTGATATCCACGAGTAGCCTTGTGACGAGCAAGCAAACCTGCGGCAATCGTGGAGCGTTGAAGTTTGTTGCTTTCGCTCAAAGTGTGCGGAACCCATGCACCGAGTTTTTGAACTTTCCCCATTGAATGAAGGTGATTCACTGCAGTTTTATGATCACACGCCCATTGTACAGCCAATTCTCTAGTCGATTGACGAGGATTTTCATGAAGAAGGTCGTCCAATCGATCTTCATCCAACTTAATGGGGCGACCAGAACGTTCTTCGTCATTAAGATTGAAATGACCGTTTTTGAAACGTGAAAACCACCATTGAGCTGTCCTTTCTGATAAAGCATTTTCTCCGTACACAGCACAAATATCGCAACGAGCTTTGTCTGCGTTTGCATTGTTCCCGTCTCGATTGAAAATGAATAACAACAAGTGTCGAAAATGCGCCTTTCTTTCAACTTGACATTCCATTCAGAGGGTACAGAACAAAAATTAAATTAACATAACTTTTAAATAAACCACAATGACTTATTACTCAACTTCAAGACGTAGCCTAAGCAAAAGCCTAATAGCCTACGCTGTTAAGAGACGTAGCTTAACCTCTGCAAATTTTGCCCTCATTATTCATTATTGTTTCTTAATAAGTGCACAAATCACGTCAACAAAACTTAAATCAACACAACATTAAAAAAAACGCAAGAACTTATTTCTCAACCTAATATATAAGCTGAGGTTCCTCCACCTTATTTCCATCATGCAATTACATAGAGATCCCGGTTACGTGCAGACCATGTCACATGTCCCCCAATTTCTTATATATATCTCGTGAGTTAATTCAAACTTTATTGGCCGAGGGGCGAATTCGTTCTAGTACGTCGTTACCCTTACAAAGATCCAATATATTTACTTAAAATATCTAGTAGAAGCTACTGTGCTACCTTCGACTAGCACTTACTCAATTCCGTTACAGTGAATACTAAGCAAATTCCAGGTGCTCTACTTGATGGACTTGACCGCCAACTTGCAAAACTGGAAGAAACGTGGATCAAGAAGAATGCGACAAGCGCTGGTGTTGGGTTGTTTGAATAAACCGTTCTCTTACAATGGATATCAAAGAGTTCTTGATCCTTCCCTCAGCAAAACGACAAAGGGTACACATCTAGATCAACCTTTTGTAAATTGATGTTTTATGGTTTGAAAATCGATCGTGCAAAGCGCCGAATGTTGGAAATGCCATTGATGACAAAATTGTTACAATTAGGGGATATCTGAGTCTAACACAATGGAAGAATTGCAAAGGTTACTTAGTTTAGGCAATTTTATTAGTTTTTTCAAAGGTGCTACTAGTACTCTCCCTCCTCTAACCAAACTACCCGAGAACGCAAATAAACATCGCCCAAACTTCCAATTACAATAGGGCGACGAAGATGAAGTTCCCTTCAATTCTATGAAAAAAAGATATAGTTGAGGCCACATTTCTCAACTTTCACAATCATGTATTTAACTATTTCTCAATTTAGCTTAATTGCGAATGCATCCCATGTTAAAATCAATTACGGATCAAATCGTATGGGTAAGTACATTCAATAATGGGTTAGAAACTGCTTGGATTCACAGAAATCAAAGGTGCAGAGGCATACAAAGATACTAATTATGTATTAAACACTCCGTTTTCTCGGGCCGTAGTACTGTGGGGGTTGAACCTAGTAAACATTTGTTTGAATATATGTCAAACGGTTCACACATTGAACTTTATAAATAGCAAGATAAACTTCCCGCTTTTAGTATCTCTCTTTTGTAAATAGGAAGATAAACTTCCCCCTTTAGTATCCCTCTTTTGTAAATAGGAAGATAAGCTTCCCGCTTTAGTAAACTTCCCGCTTTGTAGTATTTCTCCTTCGTAAACAGGAAGCTAAACTCCCCAGTATGCAGTACGATATTATGGGTCGGCTATACGTGGCTCCGTACAAAATAAATCTTGTTGTTGAAGTCCCCGTTGAGAAAAGTTAAAAATCGATGGCGTTTTCTTGAGTTGACTTGCCTTCAATTCTTTTCCTCCTTTGCCGGCTGTGAACTTTTCGGTGAGCTAATTTTCTTGTAGATTTCTTCCAAGTCTAAAAATAAGGAAAATTTCAATTAAGTTGAAGTGTGGGTGCGTGTAGGGAAGGACGATAGGGTGTGTTGATAGATAGAGAAAATAGACAAGCGATGAAAAGAGAAAGAATCATGGTAGGGTGCAAAGAATGCTAGAGCCTGGTGATCAGGCCTATCACTTTCATTATTTCGTCGTAGCACGTATTCTATGTTGTTTTAGTCGATTTTTTATTTTTATGGGGTTCAAGCCATTTGTCTTGCTAACTTTAGTTTAGATTTGTTGTGTGATATGCATTGCTAGTTTGTTTATGTTTTTTCAAACTTTTAAGTGCGTGCTTAATTGTTTTGTATTCTTTGTATGTATGAGTGTTTTAGTTTTTTTGTTTGTTTTTTTTTCATAGTCGGTTGAGTCTTCGTCGTATTCGGTGGTTATCTTCTTTCTTTGTTTTACGTTTGTCTTCTTCGGTGAGTTTTAGTCATAATTGTGAATTTTATTCTTGATTCGGTTGTTTTCTTAGATTAGATCATACATCTCATCATGCATAGAACGGCACTTCATCCCTACCAGCCACTCGGTTGGCGGAGCTCGGAAATCTGGCGCGACATTCTGCTCTTCTGTTCTGGTTAATCATCTGAGTAATTTCTTCACTCAGCTCTCGATTAACCAGATCCTGCATCTTCTGGGTCCGCTCTTCGATGACTTCTTTAATGGGAATTATCCCCGCCTCTCTGTGCAGGTCTTTTTGCCGTCTTCTTTCTCGCCTGCGTGTACCTGTGATTAGGTACATGCATTTATTTTGCACTACTTGAAGTCGCCTCTTTTGTGTTTTTGAGACACAAGAGAGGGTGGAGACGGGGTAAAGCAACGTAGATCTAACAAGGGCATTGTAGATATTATTCATGTTGCTTTCACGTAGATTTCTGAACGTATATAGAGTTCTGACAGCGGCCGAGGCTCGATAAATTCTTTCTTCGACGTGCTTCTTGTACCCGGTAGAAGTAATTTTCATACCGAGTACATTGCACTCATTGGTGTAGGGATAGCGAGTATCCCCCACTCTCACGTCTGCTTTCTGGTGCGTCCAATGGGGACCTCTTTGAATTTCTCCTGGTTAGTTTAATTTTCCATTGAGCCTCGTAGGTGTTTAGATTTTAAATTTCTATCGCTCTCATGCGAACTTGCCACGGTGCACTCCTCCATGGAGATATGATTATCTGGCTGAAATCATCGGCGTATTGAATATTGAGGGAAGAGGAGTACACAGGGGCTGGGACATCCGTGGTGTATATCAAGTAAAGGGTGGGGGACAGACACCTCCCTTGCGGAAGGCCCGCAGTGAGCGGAAACTTTGGTCCGTCCATGCACCCTAAACTGACATACGCCACTCTCTCCATGACGTAGTCACAGAGAGTTCTTTCCAAGTTTTCACTAAGACCCAGCCGTAAGATCTTATACTCCATACCCCGCTGCCACACCTTATCAAACGCCTTTGATACATCCCGACAAACAATATCTACGTAATTCCTGTCTCGTTTGGCTTGGGCAAGCTTTTCCGTAATGACATTAATAGCCATTTCCGTACTTCGCTTTTTTCTAAACCCGTTTTGGAAAGGGTCGTAGAGGAAGTTCTCTTCCAGGTGAGACACCAGTCTTTGGTTGAGGATCTTCTCAAAGAGTTTCCCGCCAAATTCTAGAAGTGAAATTGGGCGGTAGCTCTCTCTCTCAACGTTGGGTCCTTTCCATGCGTGGGCAAGATCATCTTTGCCGTTTTGTAAGCATCTAGAAAGTACCCCGTATTCAGGCATTCGTTAAATATTCGTCTCATTTCTTCAATGATGTTTGCTGGTGCTCTATCGTCGCAGGCGTCTTCTCTCTTCTTTCTTGTATTTTCTGTTCCTCTCTGTAAGAAATGTGTAATTATTATGTTTTGGGTGAGAAAAGTGATGTCAGAAGTTGTAAAGGAGGCAGAGCCGAGAGAGTGTTTGGAGCGTTAAAAGAGAAAAACGCTCCGGTCCAATTTCCTGTTGTCCCCCGCTCGGATGGTGCCGGGATGATGGGTGATGATGGATGGGGTGAGTTTGGAGTGGGGGCAACAGAGGGTTAAGCTTGGTGGACTTGATGTATAGCGGCCGAATCAACGATCACTAAGTTTTTCCCACCCCTCACGGGTACGTACGCCAAAACTGCATCCAACTACATAAAGACGGGTGTACTTCTCTCTATGATTCTGGCCGGGTCCCCCGGGCGATGAGGACCTCTCCTCCGCCCGGGACTCGCAGTTTTGCTCCAGATTCAAGAAAATTTCTGACTTGTGCTTCGGCTGTGGGCAAGTACTCAAACCAGTTTCCACGCAAGCCCTTAATTATGCCAGTCCAAGTGGCCGACATAGTTAAGACGAAATTAATGAAGGGCAGTCATCCGAGCAGGTTCCCACGCAGGGCGATGGACGGGAGCAGTGAGGTGCTTAAGCCCTTATTTCGTCACTCGCAGCGAAAAGATATCTTAAATCTTTACAGATCAACTGGGATCCTGATGACTAGACATTGGACATTGGACATAAAAAAGTGGTGAAATTTAGGTAGAGTTAGAGAGAAAGATAGTAAGAGAGAAAAGTGGTTAAAAGGGTGAATTTAAAGAATAAAGAATGTGTGGGAGACGGAATAAAAGGTCCCTGGTGAAAGGATAGCTCTGTTGTTTTGCTTTTTGTATGAATTTTGTTAGTTTTTTTATTTAATAAACTAAAAATTTATATTTTATTTAATTAAATTAATCGAGTTAATTTAATTTTTAGTTTTCAAGATCTTAATGATCTTTTGGCATTCAAGCCTTTATTTGAAACGGGGTTTTTATTCCCGCTGTGGGTATTTGAACAAATTTTATTATAGTTTTATTTGAGTTTGAATTTTTATCAATTTTGAATTTAAATTTATTTTGGAATTAATTTTCACTAAAGAAAAAACTTGCGCATTACACTAGTCATTTCTTGTCTATTGTCGATTTTGTCATGTGTATTTGGGAATCACCTCACCGTCAGACCGTATTTTGGTGCTTTTAAATGGTCTTATTTGTGGGTCAACCTCGATGTCTAGGTGTGTACGAGAGAATTCAGGGGTCAAGCGGGCACCAATGGTTTGTCATATCCTCTTATCTCTCTCATGGAGCGCCACGTTGATCGGAGATAATCCACCCGAGTCGCGGAGCTCCCTCTGTCGTTTATGTTCTCTTCTTCGGGTGTTTGTAATAAGCAAAACCGCTTTGTTCTGGATCACTTGAAGTTCCGCAATGTGGGTCTTGGCGCTCGCGTTCAACGGCAGCGGGGAGTACAAGAGTCTCGAGCGAATGAACGAATATCTTGAGTTTATTTGAGGGATTTAGGTCACGGACCCTATACAAATCCCTCAAATCTCTCTTGCTATTCGCGACCGTTCGTTCGATATGACTCTTGTAACCCCCTGTGATAATTTTGAGCCCCAGGACCGTCCCTTCCAGGCAGTAGGGGATTCGTTGCCCTTCTACCCGTATGTCATTGAAGGTCTTGCGAAACATTGGAATTATTTTGAATTTTGGGGCATTAGTCGATATCTTCCATCTCCTCTCGAAAGAGTTGGTATTAGAAATCTTCCTAGCCGTGTTTCTCGCCATAAATTCCCTGTGAACGTAAGCGGCTGTACAAATTTGTGATATATCGTCAGCGAACTGGACGTATATCGTACCTTCGGATAGAGGGTGTGGCAGGTCACGTGTATAGATGTTGTATAACAGGGAACTGAGACAGCCCCCTTGCGGGACCCCAGATTCGAGCTCGAACTCGGGGCCTTTGTGTTCTTTGATCTGTATATACGCTCTCCTCTCCATTATTTAATCGCATAGAATCCTTTCAAGAATGGGGTCGAGGCCTACCTGCAGGATCTTAAATTGCAAGCCTCTCTTCCAAACCTTGTTAAATGCTTTTTTGACATCGCGGAGCACCAGGTCGGCATGCCTTTTGTCTGCCTTGATCTTGGCAAGGTTTTCGGTGATAACGGCTAGTTCCGTATCAGTCCCTCTTTTCCTTCTGAAGCCGTGTTGCTGCTCGTTATGCAAGTTGGCTTCGTCGAGAAAAGAGTTGACTCTATTAGCCAATATCTTATCGACGACTTTGCTAGCAAATTCTAGGAGAGATATCGGCCGAAAGCTGGCAGGGTATTCCGGGGGCTTTCCCGACTTGGGGTGAAAATCATCTTGGCCACTTTCCACTGATCGGGAAACTAGCCCCTGTTCAGAGCGGCGTTCATGATGTTAAGTAGCCCAGTCCAAACGTTAGACGGGGCCTTAATGAAATTCTTCCTGGTCAGCCCCGTGGTACCCGGTGCTCCTTGAAGAAAGGATTTTAGAGCAACGGAGAGTTCTAAGGCAGTTATTTTACTACCATAGCCCTCCATCGCTCTTTCCTGCGACACACAATGATGAGGAGAGGTTCTGTGTAGTCCCTCCGATACTTCGCGGGAATCGATTTCGGTTGGGGAGGGCGCCGATTCGGGGGCATATAGCTTGAGATTGAAACCTCTCGCATGATATTTGAGTTGGTGTTCCCTGCCTTGTGATGAGGAGGTTGACCTTCGGCCACGAGTTTTTGATGTTTTTCTCGACCGTGGAGACCTGGTCTCTTTGAGCCGTACTGCTTCCTTGTTTGGTGTCTGGGTTTGAATTTTTGTTGTAACGGTGGTGTCTTTTGGGGGTATAAGAGGCGCTTGTTTTGCTGTTTGTGTTGTTTTGGGCTTGTTTAAATGTATATCGCGTGTGCTGGCTGTGTTTTTCTGTGCGGGTACCTTTGAACACGTTTCTTGGCACTAAGGGGCTACACTTATTCGCATAACCTCCTCAGAAGGAGGGTTGTCCGCGAGCCACATCTTTTACAGGCCGTTCTTTACGAGCATGTGGTTGACCTTGGTGGCAAAAGTACCTGGGTGTGTGATGTTGGCTATGTGTGCATAATAAATGCAGCACATTATTTTCGTAGAGTGTTCATTTTCAATGTGAAGGAAAGTCTTTTGGTTGTTCGTCTCGGCAATCGCGGCTTTGGCTACTTTTGTATAAGTGGAATTGGCCTTCTCTTCCTCCGTTTCACGTAGTAACTGGGCTTGCTTTTGGATTTCTTGTTTCCTGATCTGGCATGCTATGGACATAGTCCAGTGGGGGCCTTTACAGTTTAGGCATTTTGGAGAGGTACTCCTACAGTCACGCTAAAAATGGTTGCGACCGGCACAGATTGAGCATAACGTAAGGTCTTTTCTCAAGGCAGCTTGAAGTGGTGTGTTTACCGTACTTGTAGCACCGAAAGCACATTTGCAAGTCGATAAATTCTTCCCTTTCAATCTGTTCTGGGCAGATTCTTACGTTAAAAAGAAGCAAACCAATATCCTTAGCCTTTTGAGCCATTGCCGTATCCTTGAAAACAACCTTGAAAATGTGCGTGTAGATTTTGAACTTGATTACCTCCGCTACTTTTTCCCAAGGGCGGTTCCTTTCAATCTCCTCATTAATGTTTTGTGCCAAGTGGCTCCCTACCCAGGAGTCGAGGCGCCTGCAGAGAACACTATGGTGTGTTTTAATATGCGGCGGTGTGTGGGGTTTCAGGTTGATTGTCTTCAGGCATTCAACTGCTTTGCTTGAGGTCAAAGCTTCACAGTCGGCCTCCCTCGCGCAAATAGCAGAGTATCCATTTTGTATGTCGATGAGTCTGACCAGTACAATTCGTAAGTTACCGTAAATTTGTTCAAAAACTTTGCCTCTGTCCGGTTTCGGGCCCTCCCAGAGGACCCGAAGAGTGATGCCGAGAGTCTCCCTCATTTTCCCTGCATCCTATCGTAAGTTAGGTGATGAATTCTAGTAAATGTAAATATGTATACTCTGAGAGACGATCTGGAAAATATAAGAAAAGGAGGGGTGGGGGGAAAGAGAACTAAGGGCCAATGTCCAAGTACTTTGCTAAAAACTTTACCTCAATATTTATTATCCTTGCTTCCGGCTTGCGAGTGGGACATTTGAGGCTTCAGTCCTTCTCTCCACGAAGGAGTGAAGATTCGTCCTTCACCTTCTTTAATCGAAGAAGGCCAGTGGTCCACTTTTCGAACGTATCGAGCTTTTTCGCTTTACACAGTTTTTATTATCACTACTTATGACGAGTCACAATTGCACTTTTACTTTCGCAGAAAATTCACTTTTGCAAAACTTTCCGAATAAAGATTTGTCACAGCGGTGAAGCAGACTTGCTAAGGCAACCAGAGCAGTCGATCCTGATGACTCCTTGGACATTGGACATTGGGCATAAAAAAGTGGTGAAATTTAGGTAGAGTCAGAGAGAAAGATAGTAAGAGAGGAAAGTGGTTAAAAGGGTGAATTTAAAGAATAGAGAATGTGTGGGAGACTGAATAAAAAGGTCCACGGTGAAAGGGTAGCTCTGTTGTTTTGTTTTTTTATGTATTTTGTTATTTTTTTTGTTTTTTATTTAATAAACTATAATATTATAGTTTATTTAATTAAATTAATCGAGTTAATTTATTTTTTATTTTTTTAGATCTTAATGATCTTTTGGCATTTAACCTTTATTTGAAACGGGGTTTTTAATCCCGCTGTGGGTTTTCGAAAAAGTTTATTTTCATTTTCATTTACTTGAATTTGAATTGAATTGAAATTGTGAATTTAAATTTTAGTTTAAGTTTTGCAAAAATTGTGTTTACTTTGGGATTTATTTTACTAAAGAAACCTGCGCATTACATTGGTTGTTTTCTGTCTTTTGTCGGTTTTGTCACGTGCATTTTGGAGTCACGTCGCCGTCAGACTGTAATTTACTACTCTTGAATGGTCTTACTTCTCGGTCGACTTCGATTTCTAAGTGTGTACGAGAGAATTCAGGGGTCAAGCGGGCGCCAATGGCTTGCCATATCCTCTTAGTTCTCTCGTGGAGCGCCACGTTGATTGGAGATAATCCAACCGAGTAGGAGCTTCCTCTGTCTCTTTCGTTCTCTTATTCGGGTGTTTGTATTGAGTAGCACCGCTTTGTTCTGGATCACTTCTTTCCTGGAGTATGGTCCCTCGTACGTCCATTTGTACTCACCCGCAGCTAGGCCGATGATGAGTAGTTCCAGGTCATCTTGGGGGGCCGGGGACAGGGGGGAGCCGAAGACACGTAGACCCACGTCTTTCCTGTCGAAAGAGATACCTCTTTCGAGGATTTCTTTTTTCTCGGTGAGGGAGAACCCTTCATGCCTTTCGTCCTCCTCCTCTTCCTCGTCCGAAGTATGTATATTGTTGCTTCTGCGGTGTTTTCTGTGGGGTCTTCTTATTTTTCTTTTTTTTTCTTCGCACCTTTTTTCTCTTCTTCTTTTTCCGAAAGCGTTTGAATTTTCCTTTCTTATTCTTTTCCAGTTTATTTAACCCCATTACTTCAGGGTGTCTTCTTTTCTTCCTCGATGAACTCGAGGTTGAAAAGGACCGCCGAGTCTGGGTTTTCGGGAAACCAAACCTTTTTGTTGCAACCATTCTTCTCAAGAAGAAGGTTGAGGTGGGAAGAGAAGGTACCAGGGTTTGGTAGGTTTGCGAGGTGAGCAACCATGACCATGGCCATGATTTCTTGCTCTTCCTTAGGCATGATGAACTTCGTAATATTCGTTCGCGTCGGAGTGGAAGTCCTTGCTGCCGTATCCGCGTACGTGGATTTTTTTCTCTCTTCTTTTTCTTCCCTCATCCCATCTATTTTTTTTCGGATGGCCTCTTTACGAATTGGGCACCTCATGGCCAGGGCCCTGTGGTCACCCCCACAATTTATACACTTTTGCACCCTTTCCCTGCACTCTTTCCAACCGTGTCCGGTTTTGGCGCAGTTGGAGCATGCAGGGTCGGCAATTGTGCAATCTTTTGTGGCGTGTTTTTCGACTGCATAGCAGTCGATGACTCCCATGACAGTCGCCGTATTTATGTGTAAACGGTTAGAACGTTAGTAACATTTTAAATCTATCATGGCACCTGATTGGTTGAATTGTTATAGTGTTAAGTGTAGATGAAATAACTATTTATATAGGTGTATTTTTGTGTAAAAAGTTGAACCTAGGTGGACGGATGAAATGAGGGACATCGCTAGGGAACACAGGGAAATTTATGAAGAAGTCGGTAGGACAGGCCCGACCCGGGAGAAGAAAGCCCGAATGAGACATCTAAGGGAGGCTATGAAAAACACAATCCTCGAGAAACAAGGAAATCTGTGACGATATCATTGGCAGACTGGACTGAGAGACAAATCCTGTAGGTTTTTGGAATAGCATCCGAAGACTTAGGGGATGTCCTCCCAGCCCTGTGATTAAAATCAAAGAAGGTGACATAGTCATAGAGAATCCGGATTCCCTGGAAAGAAGATTCAGGGACCACTGGAAAGAAGTCTTTGCGATCACACCTGAGGAGAACGACGATTTCGAACAGGACTTCGAAGACCAACTGCTCGAGGACCTCGGAGTGATGATACATAGGACCCACCCACAACCGCAAGTATCTAGAGAGAGAGAGAAAGAGATGGTTGATCACGGACGCCCAAACACTGTTGAAGAGACCATTAACACCATAAGGTGCTTCAAACAAAGGGCACTAGGGTGGTCTGGGCTCACTAAAAACAACCTAGTGAATGCCCCTAGGCAAATTATTCATGGAATGGTGAACATCATGAATGCTTCCCTGAATACAGGCTACTTCCCAGACGGGTTTAAGGTGGCGAAAATCATCTTTATCACGAAAGGGAACAAGCCATCAGACCAAGTGGCCAACTACCGCCCAATTTATCTCCTAGAAGTACTCAGCAACATCTTCGAGAAAATTATAGCCAACAGGCTAAAAAAATCAATTCGACGAGTTGGGAGCGCACAACCCACAACAACATGGGTTTAGACCAAAACGGGGCACTGAAACGGCCCTGGCGCTCCTAACAGAAAAGATCGCGCAATGCCGAGCGACGGATCACTATGTAAACATCGTAGTGAGGGACGTGCAGAAGGCCTTCGACAAGGTTTGGCTGAGTGGACTGCAATACAAGATCCTAAGTCTCCAGCTAAACCCAGTCCTGGAAAGGATTCTTTGTGACTTCATCATGGACAGAAGGGCGCGTATCATGATAGAAGATCACAAGGGTCCAGAATTCGAACTCAAAGCGGGCGTTCATCAGGGAAGCTGCCTGAGTCCCTTGCTTTACTTGGTCTTCACCATCGACCTCCCTACTCCAATCCAAGGGGACACGATGTATCTGCAATACGCATATGACATCACTCAGATCGTCCCCTGTAGGGACAGGAAAGCAAGAAATCAGGCTATCAACACCATCGCGGAGATCTCGAACATCAACGATTTCGAGAGAAAGTGGAAAATCCGGACGAACAGGGAGAAGTTCACAATTCTCCCGCCGTGCCGTCAGTTGACGTGGCCCATTGTAATTGATGGGAGGAGATACGGTTACCCCGCTGAAGGCACCATCCTGGGCCTAAAAATCTCCGACCGCGGATACTCGAGTCACTACACGGTGAGGCAGAATATGGCGAAGAGAGAAATCTTTAAGCTATATAGGTGAAGAGAACTTAGCTCGGCGAATATCAGGAAATTATACCTGTTATTCATTAAGGCTAAGCTTATCTACCCTGCAGTAGTGACTCAGGCGGCCAGCAAGACCGCTATGAAAAGGCTCAAACGAGTGCAGAACTCTGCATCCCTCTTCATGAACAAATGCAGAAGAAGGGAACAACTTCGGCAGAGGGACCTGCACCGCAGACAGAAACTGGAGCCGATAAATGTCGCAATCCAGAAACTAGCCAAAAAGGTCTGGTCTACAATGGCCAATGATGTCATCCCAAAATTAAGAAAAACTGGAGGCAGGATCAACATCCCTGCCAGGTTGCACGGAGAGGTCGGTCGTAACCGGCGATTCCCAAGCACCAAATTCTGTTCGGAGGAAAACATACAACCAATTTACACTTAAACACTAACAACACATAGTATGAGACAAAAACCCACAAAATAACAGGATAAACAAACAATAAAAATACACATGAGGTACAAACACAAAAAACGCAAGCTAACAAAGGCTTGAAAGCTTAACAACACCGATACAAGTATACAGATTAAACGAGAAAAGGAGAACAAATATACAGAAAAACAATAAGAAGAACACATACAGAGTAAAACATGAGACAACAGAAATAATGACAAAAAGGAAAAATAAATATATAAAAATAAAGTATGCCTGCGATGCCCTTAAAACAAAGGCAACCCTACTCCCATTTCACCATCTTTTATCTACTACTATCCAAATTTTCCTAGAGTGCATATACCATCAAAAGTTGAAGACGGCCGAATATCCGACTACTGCGCTCTGCTAAAGAACCAACGGATACAGCACTTTTACTTGTTTAGTGACTGACTTTTGAGCACTGTTTACATAGACGAACGCCTATTCTGGAAGTCTTACGGTGAACCCAGTTTCATCCTTCAGAAAGAGAATATACCTTTTACGTCGAAGCCTCGTAATTCAATGATGGCTTAAGCACCTCACTGCTCCCGTCCATCGCTCTGCGTCCGAACCCGCTCGGTTGTCTGCCATTCATTGATTTCGTCTTAACTATGCCGGCCACTCGGACTGGCATAATTAAGGGCTTATGTGAAAACTGGTTTGAGGCCTAGCCCACAGCAGAAGCAAAGGTCAGAAATCGTCTCGATACTGGGGCATAACTGCGAGTCCCGGACGGAGGAGAAATCCTCATCGCCCGGGGGACCCGGCCAGAATCATAGAGAAAAGTACTCCCGTCTGTATGTAGTTGGATGCAGTAATGGCCCATGTACCCGTAAGGGGGTGGCAAAAACTTAGCGGTCGTTGATTCGACCGCTATGCAATAAGTCCACCAAACTCAACAAACTGAGGTCCCCACCCGAGACCCACCCTATACATCTATCACCCATCATACTGGCAGCATACAAGCGGGGGAACAACAGGAAAATGGACGGGAGCGTTTCTTACCATTAATTGGACCCGTTCACAATCTTACTCACACCATCCTTTACCTCCTTTACCACACCCTAACCTTCTTTTCACACACAAAATACATATTAACTACACTTTAGTTACAGAGAAAGAAGGAATTAGAAGAGGAACACGTCGACCATGGAGGCTCTCACTAAGAGGGTCCCCTTAAGGACCATCGCCGGAATGCAGACCTCAACCAAGAAGAACCTATGCGAAATCCTTTACATCGAGCTTAAGGTGGCACTGGTGAAACTCATCGAAGTTTCATCGGGATTCATCGCCATGTGTGCCGAAACGAAGGATGTGGACCAACTCCTATCAGAAGAGGGAGCGAGAGTCCTAAAGAACACCGGACTAGAAGCCAACCCCCCCCCCCACAAGTGGCAGCGAATAGAAGTGTCATCTGCCACAAAGTGGAGAGCTGGGTGGGAGAACATAAGACAGAAGAACTAAAAGAGGAGATTACGAAAAGCAATCCGTGGGTCCAAGTTCGTGAAGTCATAAAATTCCGCGAACATACCCATGTGTTCAAGATAACATTCTCCACTACTGACATGGCGAGAAAGGCAACCCAAAACGGTATTCTGGTATTTAATATGAGAATACCAGGAGAAAATATTCAACAGGAAAAGTTCAACAGCATACAAATGTGCTTTGTATGCTACAAATTGGAAGGACACACATCATTGACGTGCCCGGATAGAAACAAGCTGTGGTGCAGTGAATGCGCCACAGAAGGGCATAGGTTCGACAAGTGCGAAAGCTCCACAAAGAAATGCCTAAATTGCAAAGGGGAGCATCGGACCATGGCCCTTAACTGCCCCAAGCGCCGCGAGATAATTAGGAGAAAGGAAGAAGAGGAAAGCAAGGCAAAAGAAATGACTTACGCAAACGCCGCTAGGAAGAATGCAGAGGTGAAGACTGCATCGGCACCCTCACAAATGAACTTCACCGGGGATCTAAGTGCGAAGATCTTAATCTGCATAACCCATGCAAATGTGGCAAATGCAGTGAAGCCCGGTTGTTATAACCAAGTTCTCAACGCTCTCCTGAAGGCGAACAACCTCCCTTCAGTAGTTATGCCTGAAGACCCCGAATGCTCCAAGGCTTTCAAGGACTCTGTCATAAGAAGCAACAACGTCAAGTCCGGTTTGGAGGAGATTATTGAAGCTCCCTCATCGGAAAACACCGAGGAAGACGAAGAAGAAGAGGAAAGGGCTGGAAGCGAGGAAGGATCCTCCTCATCTGACAACGATGAAGGCTCCTGCACTCGTACACGAGCTACGAAGAGCAGGTCAAAAACCCCGAGTCCCCCTCCGAAAAAGGAAAAGTCTGGGCCGAGTAAAACCGCCCAGCCAGCCCCCAAGAAGAAGAAGAAGAAGAAGAAGAAGAAGAAGAAGCATAGGTAAAAACAACTCACTATGTTACGGAACGCACTAAGGATAATGGAAATTAGCACCAACGGCTGGACGACGAAAAGTATTCTTTACGGAAATGTATTCAGAGAAATTGATGCACACATCATACTGATTTCAGAACACGGGATCGACACACGTAGAACATAAATGAAGATCTTGAACTATGATGTGTTGGTTACCAATTATTCGCAAGAGCGGTACGATGGCACCGCTATTGCAATAAAGAAAGGGATCAAATACAAGCAGATACGGAATCTAGAAGAATCCTACCTCTCGATTGAGGTCGAACTCGACTTAGAAAAGTTGGTCATTGCTACCGGATATCAACCGCCAAAGAGAGATGTGTTGCCTATTCACACTCTCACTGGCCTATTTCGCAAAAGAGTCCCCACAATATTAATGGGGGATCTAAACGCCAGATGCCGAGAATCCGGTTACAGGGCCTACAACGGTATAGGGAGAAGCCTGGACCTGTTGCTGGACAGGAATATTCCTCAGCGAATAGGCTCCGACTTCCCCACCTATGTCAGAGAAAGATGTGCCACAAAGCCAGACATATGTCTGGTGAATCGTCAGCTACCGTTCAATTACTAAATGGAACCAGTCCAGGTACCATGTAGTGACCATATAGGGATCCTAATCACTATCAATAGGAACCCTATACAAGTCCCAGCAGTAGTCAGGAAGAAATACAAGAGAGCAGATTGGGCACGGTACGCGCACCTCTTCGAGGCCTACGATCCGCCCAACCTGGACGAGGCAATTCTCGAGGAGATTGACGAGGCACTCGATGACCTCAATAACCAACTCATCGACGCGGATAGGCCTTGTATCTCTAAATCCGAATATAGGACCATCTCGACCTACGAGTGGTCCGAATATATGAAGGAACTGTACCGTGAACTGAAGATAATGTATGAACTCAACATCGTGAATGCATCGGTTCACTCGATGCAGAGAAGTAAAAAATCGAAGAAGAATTGAACCAGTTGTTCCTCGAACAGCAGAATAAAAGATGGGAGGACGCGATCGATAGCCTCGATCACGAAACAACTCACAAAGAATTTTGGAAGAAGATCCGAATTCTCAAAGGATCGACTGGGAAGAAGCATAAGATTGAGCTACGAAAAGATGACGGAAACATTGAAACAGAAGAGGAAGAAGTTGAAGAAATATTCCGAAGTTATTGGGAAAAGATCTTAAGTGTAACTGAAGAGGAGGACGAAGACTATGACCTAGAGTTCGAAAGCAACATCGTCGACGCGCTAAACGAAGAAATATACAGGACGCACCCTCACCACCAGGAGGATAGACAGCGTGACGGAGACGCCGAGATTACAGAAGAAGAACTACTTGGCGCGCTTCGCTCATTCCAACAAAAAGCCCCAGGACAATCGGGCCTTACAAAGCTTAAATTTGAAAAGGCACCAGCCAGTGTCATAGAAGAAATGAGAAGAATATACAACGCCTGTCTCAATACGGGATACTTTCCGGATGCTTATAAAACAGGCAAGATGATTTTCTTGCCTAAGCACGGAAAGAACCCAACGTTGAAGGAGAGCTACCGGCCAATTTTACTTCTGGAATTTGGCGGGAAGCTCTTCGAGAAGATCCTCAACAAAAGACTGGTGTCTCACCTGGAGGAAAACTCGCTCTATAACCCACACAAATTCGGGTTTAGGAGAAAGAGAAGTACGGAGATGGCGATTAACGTCATCGCGGATAGGCTAGCGCATGCAAAACGGGAAAGAGTTATGTGGACATTGTTTGTCAAAATGTATCAAAGGCGTTTGCTAAGGTGTGGCAACGGGGAATGTAGTACAAGATCTTACGACTGGGCCTAAGTGAAAACTTAGAAAGAACTCTCTGTGACTATGTCATGGAGAGAGCGGCGTACATCAGTTTAGGGTGCACGGACGGGCCAAATTTTGCGCTAACTGCAGGCCTCCTGCAGGGGGGGGGGTGCCAGTCCCCCACTCTCTACCTGATTTACACCGCGGATGCCCCAGCCCCTGTAAACCCCACTTGCCTCAACATAAATTCGCCGATGATTTCACCCAGATAATCACTTGCCCATGGAGGAATGCGCCCTTGCAAGCTCGAATGACAGCAGAAGAAATTGAAAACCTAAACACCTACGAGGCCCGGTGGAAAATCCGTACTAACCAGGAGAAGTTCAAAGTAGTCCCCATAGGCAGGAGACTACTTGATGACGTCAGGGTGGGGAATAGACGATATCCCTACCCCACTGAATGCAATGTACTCAGCATGAAGATCACCTCAACCGGGTACAAGAAGCACGTCCAAGAACGAATCACCAAGGCCACTGCTGCAGTCAAGACTCTATACAGATTCAGAAATCTTCGCCAAAGCAACAAGAAAAAGATCTACACTGCTCTTGTAAGTTCGACGTTGCTATACCCCGCTTCCGCCCTCTCGTGTGTCTCAAAGACACAGAAGAGGAGACTACATGTGGTGCAGAACAAATGCGCGTACCTAATTACAGGTACACGCAGATTGGAAAGAAAAAGACAAGAAGAGCTGCACCGGGAGTTGGGGTTGACTCCCATTAACATTTTCATTGAAGAACGGACAAGGAATATGCTATAAAAGGTCAATCATGAACTGGACGACGAAATCGTCCAAATGATTGACCAGAATAGAAGAGCTATAAGTCACACCAGATTTCCAAGCTCCACCGGAGCTTTAGCTGGCGGAGCAGAAGTGCCGTTCTACGCAAGATGAGACGTTTTTTACCCAAAACAAGTCAAGCTAGCCAAATTGCGAAACCTCACTGATTTTGACAAAACCCTCCGATATTGACAAAACTCACCGATGAAGACAAACTTACCGAAGAAGAAAATCTACCGATGAAGACGGAAACACACCGTACAAGACATCAACGAAGAAACAAAATACACAAACTACACTCATTACAAAATATACGAAAAAACAAAGACACTAAACAAACATAGTAAGTAATATTAATGCAATTACCAAAACAACAGCAAACGCGCGCAGCATAACCAAATTACATTAACTAATTTGAAGACAAATACGTAGAAGACAGGTACGTAGACGTGGTGTTGCGGGATGTAAAGAAGGCCTTCGATAAGGTATGGCTGAGAGGGCTAAAATTCAAGATTCTCAACCTCCAGCTAAACCCACTCCTGAAAAGGGTCCTTTGTAACTATGTTACGGATAGAAGAGCCCAAATCGCGATCGATGGCTGCAAGAGATCCAAATTCGAACTCGAGGCGGGAGTTCCACAAGGCAGCTGTCTGAGTCCTTTGCTGTACCTCGTGTACACAATTGACCTACCTGCTCCAGTGAGGTACGATTCGATGTATCTGCAATACGCAGATGACATCACTCAGATCCTCCTGTGTCCATTCAGGAACGCTGGAAGTCAGGCAAGGGCGACAGCTGCCGAGATTGACAACATCAATCGCTACGAAAATAAGTGGAAGATTAAGACCAACCGCCAGAAGTTCACCATAATTCCAATGAACCGCTGGAAAAGTTGACGACGTCATCGTCGACAACGAACTCTATCCGTACTCTAACGAGGGAAAAGTCCTGGGCTTACGACTCTACAAATCTGGTTACAAGGATCACGTAAATACCAGAGTCTCCCTAGCCAAAAGAGAGCCGAAGAAACTTTACCGTTTCCGAAGCCTCAGCGTGCCAAACAAGAAAAAGCTGTACATGGCCTTGGTACGCTCAGTCCTAGTGTACCCGGCTGTGATCACGCAGATGGCAAGCTGTACCTCTCTCAGAACGATGCAGAGGGTGCAGAATAAAGCCACACTGATGATAACTGGCACGCAAAGGATCGACCGTATTCGGCAATCGGTTCTACATCAAAGAATCGGATTAAAACCGATCAATATGGAGATCCAAATGCTAGGGAGAAAGACTTGGGACAAAAGCGATCAGGAAATACTCCCGACAATAAACATCGATTTGAATATACGTGGAAACAGAAGACGCGCAATTGGTAGAACAGCTCTATTCCCAAGCGGTAGAACCTGTGCGAGAGAAAACGTTATACCGATATATACTTAGTAGTATACAAACGAAAATGACCTTAATGAAGTCGATTCAGATTAAAACACTAAAAAAAAATAAAAATTAACCTTAACAAAAGAGGCGAAGTGCCCAAATTAAAAATTAAAAAATTGAAACAAAAAGAGGCGAAGTTCCCAAACTGATTGAATCCAAATTAACTAATTTTACCAAAAAGAGGCAAAGTGCCCCATATCAAAAATTTAAAAAAATAAAATAAAAAGAGGCGAAGTGCCCAAATTTAACTTGATTCAAAATTAAATAAAAATAATTCATATTAACAAAAAGAGGCGAAGTGCCCAAATCAAATTTAAATTTAACAAACACAGATCATCAAAATTAGCCAGCTAAAACAAGAAGTGGAAGAGAGAATAAAGTAAACGAAAAGAGGCGAAGTGCCCAAACTATTACTCAAATTGAAAATACTAAATGAAAAACTTAATAAAATTTAAGTAGAGATATTTAGCATAATAAAAAACATTGTAAGGCTTGAATGCCACCTTGGTGGAATAAATTAAACTAAACAAATAAAAATATATATACATAACAATGGAGGAACCTGGCTGTCATCGACAGTCAGCATCATTATTGACGGAGGAAGAATACGTTATGAAATAAAAATAATAAGAATCATGCTAATGATGCCCTAACACCAGGGCAAACTAGAAAACATTTTCATACTTTTATAAACCTACCACACAATTCATCATTTTCAATAATTAATTAATGCAAAAGTTAGTCAGAAGAGTCAGAAAATTATTAATGTTTAAGAAGAAAAAGTTATATTCCCTGTTTGCCATATTCGAAGCTTATTCCAGCCATATACCCAGGAATAAAGAATCCATATATAACTATATATATTTTTCCTTCATCCCATAAGGAAGCGGTTGATCACTTAACCCAGCTTGCAAAACTACAAGAGAGAGAAAATACCATACCCTACACAAACCCTATAAGACATCACCATGGAGTTAATTGTGCCCCCCCAAATGATTCAATTACATTGCCCGCTTTTGGGTACCCGTTTAAATAGACTCGAATAACGCACTTTATTTTCAGTCCAGACCATTTAAATAGTTACTTAATGCTGAAGCCACGGATCACCGTTTCACCTCCTCTGGAAACCCCCAGGCTAACTATTTAATTGAAAGATCTCATCGTCTGTTCAAGCTACATACGAGGAGCGGTCAATAGGTTTTGTGAATCGGTAGGGCAAAACAGAGGGAGGGGGATGGCTGTTTGTGGGGGGTGTTAGGACAAGTTATGACAAGTCAGGACCTGCAGCCGCACGCTCCTGCCTCGTCTATTTAAGAAGCAGTAGCTGATCGCAGATCGTCAGTCACAAACTTTTCAACAATGGAGAAGGTTGAACACCACGCAGTGATTAATTTTTTTACCAAGGAAGGCAAGAATGCAAAAGAGATCCATGAATGCATGGTTGCAGTGCACACCGACACCGCCCCTTCCTATGCAACCATTGCTCGCTGGAATACGGAGTTTCACCATGGTCGTGAGTCCCTTGAAGATGACCCCCATCCAGGACGCCCGTCAGACGTGACCAACGAGGACAATGTGGCCCGTGTGGAGAGGATGATCCTCGAAAATCGACGGGTGAAGGTCGAAGAAATCAAGCGAGAACTTGGAATATCACATGGAAGTGTTATCAACATGATCCACGACAATTTGGCCATGACCAAGGTCTCTACCCGTTGGGTCCATAGAAAATACACACCCCATGATCGACTTCAACATCGTTAAACTCCACAAGGCCAGAGTTGCACAAGCTGCCGTGCGCGAGTGCGGATTCGAGGAGCTCAACCATCCCCACTACAGTCCAGATCTGGCCCCTAGCGACTACTATTTATTCCGCCAGCTCAAGGCTGCACTGCGTGGACGCACGGCTGGGGACGATGAAGATGTCCAGCTCACCGTCCAGGAGTGGATTGAACAGCAGTCGGGAGATTTCTGGTTGTTGGGAATTCGAAGCCTCGGGGACAAGTGGCGCAAGTGCATCGAAGTCGAGGGTAGTTATATTGAAAAATAATAAAACACTTTTCCTCATATCTCGTTTCCTTATATCCGAATTGCAAAACTTATTGACCGCCCCTCGTATCTCTATTACAAAGGAATAAACATGAATGTGGTTAAAGAATCTATCAACCGTTCTCTTAGGCACATTGAAATGCGCTGAAAACGAATAGATATTTTTCTCCTACTCAGATGACTTATGGTTGCGCGCTTGTAATAAAGGGAAACTTAATTTCTTATTGACAATGCGACTCACTTCAGCAACACTTTATCCTCGTCCTCGAGGAAGGAACGAACAGCGTGAATCCTCGTATTACACTAAATTTAGCTACCCAAGATACTTTAATCCCGAAGGATTCGAAAACCGTGTATTCGTGAAAGACTCGCAGGTACGACCCATTTCTCCCCACCATACACAGGCCAATATAAAACCTACAGTGATCTATACACGCCTACACACTATAAGGCACCAAAGGAAAAATCCAACATCTACATGATCTTAAACATTTTCACATGAATCATAAACATAGAATACGGCGAAGAAGACCGTGAAATGGAACTTGAAGTAAAACATCATCAGGTACATTCAAAGAACAACACACAAACTCAATATTCCAAGTCTCAGTAGAATCCCTAATTATGAGTTATTTTTCTTCCATAGTTGGAATCCCACAAGGATTGGTCGCTGAAAGGATAGTTAATTGTGGCCGTGCCATGTAAAATTATTAATGTTTCATCATTTTGGCTAATTCTTATTGTCCCCCATGGTCGCATTTTAATGTTAATAAATCTTTACCTGTCATTTTGTACATTTCGTATTAGCATAGCCTCGATGGTCACGTGAGAAGGTAAAAATGTCGTTTATCAGCTGTCTATTTACCCAAATATTTTATGTATTAACTGTCAAAGGCAAAAAATAGGCAGAGGTGAATCTTTTCCATTACATATTCATCCTTCTCATGTCAGACTCAGGAAACATCAGCTTACGTAAACTTATCCTTAATATTCTCCACATTGCCTCATTTTTTCCCTGGATCAAAATGCTGACTGGTTGTCGCATGTTTCCTTCTGCCCCATGTTCTAGTATCAGGTTGCATTCCCCGTTTTCTACATTCTTCCTGAATCCTTTCAGAAGATTCAAAATCTCTCTCAAGTCTCTTTACCACATATTGCTTAAATAGTAAATAGAAGTATAAAGCACCGTATGTAAACATTCCCAAAATGTAATTGGACCATTTCTGGTAAATGAATTCAATATATATATATATATATATATATATATATATATATATATATATATTATATATATATATATATTATATATATATATATATATATATATATATATCTATATATATATATATATATATATATATATATATATATATATATATATATATATATATAATCCAGCATACCGCAAGAAACAGTAAGGCAAGATAATTTTTCTAGGGAAAAGTTATTTCCTAATTCGAAAAATTCCGTACAGGGGTGGGATTTGAAACAAGCACACTGAGGCAGTGAGTGACCGCTTTGATCTCAATTAAACCGCTCCTTAGACCACTCGGCTACGCGGAATACCAAAGAATCTTCCGAATAAATAAGGTTTTAAGGATCTTTTCGCAAGGTAGATAGGGACTATGAAAGAGAAAGAAATTAAATGGGAATTCAAAGGACAAAGAAGAAATTGAGGTAAACACGCGGTGAATATACAATGTATAAATCTTTCATGAGCGCGAAAGAATGATGGAATGAATCCAGCATACCACAAGAAACAGAAAAACAGGATAATTTTTCTTCAAAGCTGTTATTCACTGCCTCAGTGTGCTTGTTTCGAATCCCACCCCTGTATGGAATTTTCCGAATTAGGAAATAATTTTCTCCGAAGAAAAATTATCCTGTTTTTCTGCTTCTTGCGGTATGCTGGATTAATTTCATCATTTTTTCGCGCTCACGAAAGTTTAATATATATATATATATATATATATATTAGAATTTATACTGGCGAAACAGTATAAATACTTCGGAAAAAGCTTTGAGAATTTAGTACCATACAGCCTCGTCTTGGTTAGCAGCCACGTACAGTCCCGTACGCCCTACACCGCCTCACAACGGCTTCCATCTACCCGGCCTTGTTGGTACTTAAGGCCAAGTTCCAGCTCAACAGACGATAGGCACGGACAGGCATCTATCACTTGGGTATCGACTTCGTTCTGCTCCGGAGTACTCCCTCGTTCATTTCTCAGCAAAGTTAAATAAGAAGAAATTTTACAAGTGGAACTTTGCAGCGCCCCGCTTCCTCGTCGTCTCCAAAGCTTCCAGTCACTTATACTTTACGTGAGTCTCCCCGTTATTAACACTCTCCCCTTTTTCCTGGAAGCAATCACCGTACATCCTCTCTCGGAGTCTCGTCCCTATTGAGTCATTTGTCTCCCCCCTCCCCCCTTTCGTACGCCGGGTCTCATCTGATTTATTGTCACTTATTTACTTTTGCTAATACTATTGTATATAGTAAAGTTATTTTTTTCCAATCAGTTTCTCTAAACTCAGAACCTCTAATAATTGAATTGATTATTTAGGCCAACCGCACTTGATTTTGATTATTTAATCCTCAAACTGGGATCTATCCCCCCCTCCCATTTCTGACGTGCTCCCTTTCCGTGCCACCGCAGAGTCAATCCTTTGCTAGCATCGATGTTCGACTCTATGACACAGGTCTCCCTTTACACCCATACTCATTTTGCTTTAATTTGTTATATTTGTACTTGAGGTACTTCTTATTGCTTTTCTAAGCACTGTCCACAAGTGTTCTATTAAATTTAAGTGTGGACTCTGTCGAAGCTATGCAGAGAGGTGATCCAGCTTCTCCAAACCAATATTTGGTGTGGTCGGATATATATAGCATGGGTAATGTCCTGCTGAAATATAACTCGATTTTTTGGTTTAATGGGATGCAATTTTTTGATATATGATCCTAAAACTTGTGAAAACATGGTGCTATAAGTTGTGGAGTGCAGTGTTTTTTGGCCTACAAACATTTTCCCTGGCCCTGAGGAAGAATTGCAAACGCAACCCATGATAAAACTACCTCCATGAGTGAATAAACAGCCTTTTTATGATTCAGCGTTCGAGATAGCAACGGTTCTTATTCTGTAATTGAGCGATTTTTCCCCCCCTTCTTCTTCGAGTTCGTCTGCTAGGCATCTCTATGTATAAACGCTTCCATTTTATATTTACTCATTCATTCATTTTTCATCATTTATTCTAGAAATATGCCCTGCTAATGTCAACTTTACGAACTAGCATATCTTTTTAATCTCCTCTCTCTCTCTCTCTCTCTCTCTCTCTCTCTCTCTCTCTCTTTCTCTCTCTCTCTTTCTCTCTCTCTCTCTTTCTCTCTCTCTCTCTTTCTCTCTCTTTCTTTCTCTCTCTCTCTCTCTTTCTCTTTCTCTCTCGTTTGTTCATTTAAGTGTGCTAGGATTAAATTATTAAAACGAATACTTATTTGAGTTAATTACACCCACTTCTCCTTTTTATCTTGAACACAGTCCCCTACCCGAATAGTGAAATTCATATAAAGATCAGAATGACAAGCCCGAGAGTCTCATGGGCCATAAATCAGTTATTTGTTTCTTTAATAGACCGGATATTCCTCCTACTTATCAAGCCAATCATAAATAATGAGGAAATAAATATAGACTAAATTTTAATCAAAATGGATTATTATAATTATTAAATTAAGAAGCGAAAATCAACGATGGAATATTAGCCACAAAGTTTGGGAGAAAAGGCTGGCAAAGTAAGTGGTGAAATTAGGGAAGTGAAAGGATAGTGCAACGAGGGAATTTATTAAGGTTGAAAGATAACATTTTTCTGAGCAGATTTACTTTTATGTCTACTTAATGACTAAAAAAAATGAATATAGCATTGGTACGATATCGGTTCTCGATTTTACTTTTTGTCCAAAAAGGAGGAAAGGGGAAGCAACCTCCTGTTAGGAAGATAACGAATCCCGCAGTCTAAACAACAGACTACGGTAAATGTTCGATTCCAATATCCCAAGCAGAGCTCGTCGTCTTGAGATGTAATTCAAGTAGTTGCTCTTTCCTAGTTAGCACTTATAACTTTAATTCATTAAGCATTGATTGAATAATAAGAGTACTATAGAAACAAGGAGTTACCAAAACCTATAGTCGAGGGCAGTTTCATTGGACGGTGGTCTCAGGAAGTGCGAATGGAAAGATCTATTTGGGAAAAATGTCTCATTTCTTGCTGTTGGTCTCGGTCAGTTCAGTCGGTAGAGCGTTAGTGTAAATAACCCAAATCCTGAGGTTCGAGTCCTTGCCAGTGAGAGGTATATTTAAATCTCATGGATTTTTCGCGAGGGAGACTCTTTTAAGATCTCTGTATATATATATATATATATATATAATCGGAAAGGCACAATATATATATATATATATATATATATATATATATATATATATATATATATATATATATATATATATATATGAGAATGGATGGGGAGAAAGAAAAGTCCAGACACTACACAGAGCTCTGTGTAGTGTCTGGACTTTTCTTTCTCCCCATCCATTCTCACCTATACGTCGAGTCTTTCATGATATATATATATATATATATATATATAGATATATATATATATATATATATATATATATATATATATATATATATATATATATATATAATCGGAAAGGCACAATATATATATATATATATATATATATATATATATATATATATATATATATATATATATATATATATATATATATATATGAGAATGGATGGGGAGAAAGAAAAGTCCAGACACTACACAGAGCTCTGTGTAGTGTCTGGACTTTTCTTTCTCCCCATCCATTCTCACCTATACGTCGAGTCTTTCATGATATATATATATATATATATATATATATATATATATATATATATATATATATATATATATATATATATTTATTTGTATATACAACGTAAGGAAAAGGAAAGATTGATTGGAGTTAGTACTTTCGTTATCTTAACATTTTCAAACTCACAATGGCTTATAAAATAGAGAGACACCGTATTTATACAAAGCAATGTTTTCCCTATAAGGTCAGATTTTTTTATGATCTCTAATAATTTTGATTTGAAGAAGAAAGATAGGACTGGGTTTAAGGAAAACAAACCGGGGCTAATATTTACATTTCTCTCCTTTGTGCTGGAGATTAGGAATGATTCAAAGATATTTCTGCTAATAAAATCATTTATATGCATTATGGTATCTGTTTTTGACCAATTAATCCGGTGACCCATCTTAAGCCTGTGGACAGCCAAAGCACTATCTATTGGGATATCCCTTAGATACTGCAATTTGATGTTGCTTAATAAATTACAATCTAAACAGGGTATACTATATATTACATTGCGAGTTTGAAAATGTTAAAATAAAGAAAATACTAACTCCAATCAATCTTTCCTTTTCATTACGTGATATATATATATATATATATATATATATATATATATATATATATATATATATATATATATATATATATACATATATCGTGCAGTGTTGCTCCTATAGAGGCGGATCTTCAGACTCAGGATGAAAGAAAATATAATTGAAACAGGATTCATATATTCTGACGTTTTGGGCTATACAGCCCATCTTCTTGGTACTATAAAACAAAACAGGGATTTGCAAAGGGTATATACGAGTTTAAAACTTAATTTGAGGTTATAAATCAAAACTACAGAGAACACTAAACAAAAATAAAATGATTAAATGAACATTAATTAATTCACGTGTATAAAAAGATCGCCGTACAGAATGAAGAGTCGAAGAAGACTGAGAAGGTGGAGATAATTAGTAACGAAGTTAAGTAGTGTATTGTGCTGGACAAATTAATGGTTGGTTGGGATTACGGAATTGAAAGTGGGAAGGAGGATACATAAGTCACTATTGAGGGAAGGATTGTATTGCTTGATAAACAGTGATTCCAATATTCTCAGAGACGCAAGGTCTTGAATAGAACCCAATATTTTAAAATTATTGATAGATATTTGGCCTTTACAACTGATGCTGTGTTGGCGAAGAGCCAAATTTTCTTTTTTACAAACGGCATTTCCTGTTCTAAGGCTAATTTCGAGATGTGAACAGACTCTGGCCTTTAAGGAGCGCACGGGGCTTCCTATTTTCTTTGGTTACACCTAGAGCTATTGAAGTTATATACCACCATGATTCTGCTTTCGAGCCAGAGTTTATCCTTACAATTGCAAAACATTCCTAATTTAAATTTATTAAATTTAAACTTTAAATATCTCCTTATCGATGCATTTACGGACACATATTCATAGAAGAAAAATTGCTTATACCCATACGCCACCAATTTTGAACATATAATTTTGAAACACCCTATATATATATATATATATATATATATATATATATATATATATATATATATATATATATATATATATATATATATGGACCCCATTTTCTCAAAGCTATTTAAGCAAAATATCAACGAAATAATAGTCTGCTAGGCTGATAACAAAAGTTGATTCCATTTAAATACATGTTTAAACTCCTTTAATTATCCGACAACATCATCCTATTCGCTTCAGTTTCAGAAGAATTATTGTAAATTATATTGGAACTATTACAAAGTATAGAAGTGAAAAATGAGCTTTTCAAAAACGAAAGAAATGAATAATAATTCAGCGGAAGAAAATCAGACATTAAAACTGATGATGAAATTTCAGCTAAGGCAGAGCCTTAAATTTATTGAGGATAATCTTGCAACTCGTCATAGTTGCTAAGGAAAAGAAAATAGCAAAAATGGAAATTTTGGCTGGAGGCCCGACAAAGTTTAGCTTCTTCTTTCGTAGGAGCAATGCTGATGTAATCAACTCTCCTCAACATTTAAATGCGATCCACGCATTTGCCCACGGGAGAGGGAAAAGCGACAAGGTAAAAACCCACTGAGATCGCCAGATGCTTTAAAACTGGCGCCTGTCCAAGCCGGGTTTTCGCTCCAAGGGCAGGACAAGATACATTTCGCTCCCTTTCGTTCGCTACCACCATCAACCCTTCGACTCCAATAATAAGCCAAAGAACACCAACCTGCCTGCTTCATTCAACCCACACATTCTTATATCATTCTAATACCTACTGATATCGCTAAATCCACATATTCTACCAATTTAATTCCTCCCGGTGTCGCTAAAGTGATTGTAGGCTTGCAACGTTCAGCAAAAGACTACTGCGCCTTCCTAACCTGGGGCCTCAGGACAACCTCAAGGAAATTATGGCCCCACCTAATTGCAATAACGTTGACGGGTTCCTATAGCACAGTCTGTAGGATCAAATCTTTCTCCCTTAATCTCCCTAGCAATTTGATGGAGCAGATATATCACCTGTTCCTCGGGAGCTAATAACAACAGCAACAACTACCCAACATGCAAGCAGCCCTCCTTTTGTAGAAATGAGACCGACTCAGGTGAGTTACGTGCCTCTACAGTTTAATACACTGGGAGTCTACTTGGGATATGCATGATTCAAATATCTTTATCTGCCCTTAAATTAAAAATCTTCATTAGAAACCTCCCTTTCAAAATTCTGGCAGATATTCGCTCGTTTAGTTTGTTTTATTTTTATTTCCGCTCTAGCATACATTAAGGAAATATTGATACGAAATATAAAAATAAAAATTTAAAAACTAAAGACAGCCCCCCAGAGAAACACAGAAAGTAACCTTAGAAATTACAATGCTGAGACTATAGAAAAACACTTGGATAAAACTACAAACAAGAGTTATGGATATTGTTAAAAAATGAATTAAGCTTATGAAACGGAGCTGAAAAGAACATATTGCGAGAAGAAACGATACAAAATTGACGGCAGAAATCGTAACGTGGAGGCTATTATACAAACAGAGCCCAGGAAGATCATCTTAAAGAAACCAGAAAGTGAAACTTTATCAAGAACAGAAGAATGGCCTCGATTCAAGATCCTTCTGATGATCACATCATGATGTTTTCTTTCTCAATTAGTGTTTCTACTTAAATTCTATGTCAATCGCCTACAAGAATTTGTCTGGGGTAAAAAAGTGAAGAAAGCGCCACTTGTTAACGTGAGTACAATGCAGAGTACTGAGAGAAAGTTTGCGAAAAACACCTGTGGAAAAGAAAAGGGTATGAAGGACCTGAGTGAAAACGAATTGAGACTAATTGAATAATTCTCTAGCAAAGTTTTCGAATATATTAGATATCAGGGAGTACTTTGAACACTAGAAACTAATTATACAAGAAAACAAATGAAGTTCTATGTAGTAGCTACAAACCCCGTCACGGGTGGATTCGGGAAGGGCATTACGTTTGAAGCGGAACAAATTTGACTTTGCGAAGCACCTAAATTACCTGATTTCGGAGAGAAAAACTCTCCTAGAAAGCTTCGACGGCAGGGATGCATAAACAGGACCGTTAAAAGGTGTATTCGACCCTTAATTGGCATTATTGCGCCTGGTGAAGCGTTGCCACCAACAGCAGGCATTTTGTTCTTCGCAAAATGTTGTGACTTTGGGGTTGGTAAGGCACGACGAGAGGCCCCTACTCATCCAGTTCTGAGTCTAGTGTATGGAGGTTGGGGGCAGAGAGAGGGAGAGACACGTAGGTAGAGCGAGTTAGCTTGCAGAGCAAAGATGGGCTGGGCATAGACATATTAAGCCAGAGAGAGGCTGAAAGGGAGAGACGCAAGAGCGTAGATATGAACAAGATGGAAAGGATAAATATTTGCAATTCTTGGCTTACATCTGTTTACCAACAAAGTTAATTCTATGTTTTGGCATCTGACACAATGAGAGTTTAGAGCATGCTCATTATCATGCTTCCTAACCTGCAAGGGGTGTGTGTGGTGTAGTATGGGCCACCATGTTGCAGTTGACATCTGGAAAGTGCGTGTCATCTTACCCTCAATGCCCACAAGTGCGTGCCCTCCTTGACTTCGTGTATGGAGGAGGATCTGCAACTATTTTGACCCAGTTTCATTCTTTACAGATCTCTCCTTAAAAGAATTATGTGGGAGATGCCCTTGTTGGTTTTCGCTTTATATAAAAATGATGGTTTTTAGAGAGGTCTAAATGAAGGTGGGGTTCTTATGGAGTAAATAGAATAATGGAATCAAAATTAGTGTTTTAGTTTAAGCCACAAAGTTGTGGTCGAGTGGAAATTGTGTTGTAAAGTAGCCAAAGTGGGAGAAGGTGGAAATAGATCTCCCCCATTAGAAATAATGGTACCTAAAAAGGGATTACAAATATTTAGCACTTTAAGTCGCTTCGCTTCCCTACCTCTTTGTCTATTTTCGGTCTTATCTATTTATCGTTTAGCTTATCTATCTCAAATTATCTCTGTCAAGAGTGCTGTTGGTATTACTCGCTCTGGAACTTCTACTGTATAAACTTTAGGTAAAAAAACAATCATTTTGTCACTTCATCTCCGTATCTGGGTTGATCTAATTTCGGGTCATTCGTTTTGTTCATTCAAATAAATCTGAATTTAATTGGTTAACAGCTGAATATCTTGGGTAACCAGAAATACAGAAGTCATTACACCAATTTATACATAGACAAAACACAATAAAACATATAAGAACATTTCATCAATACATACAAAAATAAAAACAGCGAAAATACAATGATTACAACACAAGAAACACGAGGTAAATTGTTGGCAATTAGAGCTAACAAAGGCTTGAAAGCTGAAGATTTGTAACAAAAATAAGTACAACTAATCATTTAAGAACAAACAATAAGAAAAACTTAAAGCTCATGAAATTACACAAACATAGGATAAAAAGATCAAACAAACAACAAAAGAAAAGGTAAAAATAAATATAAAATAAAGCGATGCCCTCCCTACTAGGGCAAAATCAACCCCTCCCCCGATTTAATTTTCACCTACTATATTTTCTACTATCGAACTGGGGACTGTAAAGAGCTATTTAGTTTGGTATTAAACCATATCTCTTAAGGGATCGACAAGTGTTATGTACAAGTTCAAAATATCACACAAGCGGTAAATGACTATCTAGAATTAGGAGAGATAAAAGAGGCTTTGCTTCTTTATAGACAGGAGCTAACATCAGTTGACGAAGGCATAAATGCTTTGGATTTTTAAAATTTTTAACTAATGGATGCTAAATAAAAATAAAAATTGCTAAATCCCTAAAATAAAAAAAATGACCTAATGTATGATAAATAATAATATTTTTGGCTAAATCCCTCGAATAAAGAAATGCCCCTACTACATTTTTGAAAAATTGCTAAATCCCTATATACATAAAGAAATGACAATGGATGTTAAAAAAAATCTATTAAAACTCTCAAATAAAGAAATGAATATAAAAAGAACGAATGATAAATGAGAATAAAATCTAAATTCCTAAAAAAGGAATAAACCAATGAATGATAAATAAACATAGATTATAATAAATCCTAAACTAAAGAAATGACTGAAAGTGTGCCTCCCCCCCCTCCCCCGTTGTTTAAAATGACAACATCATGTTTTAGCAATACAAATAATATTAATAAGGAAATGAGTAATTGAACACGGGATGTTTAGAAGATGGAATTCGTAGATTTTTATACTAACTCTGTATTAGCACGGTGCTCTTCTTAACATTGAGTGGATGCATTTAAAAATGAATGTAGCCCATGGAGTTAGTGTGCGAGAGATCTGCAACACTACCAACAGAAACATTTTAAAACTTCATCTCAATGAATTCACTACACAAGATGACCAATTAGTTCCTTCATTTGGAAAGAACAGTAAAGAATTATCAGGAGCAGCATGGAAAACCTTGCTGTGGACCACCACATTTGGACGATTATATGTGCCCAACCGCTCCCAAACCCAGTCTGCAATCCCGCTTGTAATGCTTGAGGAAGGATATGCATATAATATATATATATATATATATATATATATATATATATATATATATATATATATATATATATATATATATATATATATATATAGTGCCCGCGAAAAGTATCCGATCACCCTCAAAATTTATATTTTTTTCAATGATATTCACAGACGCATAATTCACTTTCTATTTGTTTTAGCGATATCTGGTAGCTTACATATATCGCTCTGATATGACAGTTTTCCAATGCAATCTTAAGTTAGTATTGTCGTAGCGTTCGTTTCGTGTGGGCATGCGTTAAATTTCTCCGATTTTAGGTTTTTTGCTATTTCGTTCTTATTTTGTGTTTGTTTACAGAAAGTGGTCTAAATAAAACTTATTTATAATGTGTGCTATTTACGTCAGTACCTATAAAACGATCTGGCAGACCGAGAAAAACAAATTTGTGAACAGACATGCTTATGAAAGGTTTAGTACTGAATAATCCAACAATAACTGTGAAAGAACTAAAATTTAAAAAGAATAATTTATTATCTGATGTTTCTGAACGAACTATCCAGGAGCGGCTACAAAAGGAACTCGGATTACCATCTCGCCATGCTGCAGAGAAACTATTCATTAATGAAAAATGCTCAACAAAAGTTTTATTCAGTGATGAGTCAACATTTTTAAGCTTCTGAATGTTAAAAATGTTGACTCATCGCTGAATAAAACTTTTTATCCACTCCTCAACAGTCCAGTGAATGTATTTTTTTTTTTTTACAAAATGCGACCCATTTGTTACGCATTTTTTCATTAATAAATGGTTTCTTTGCAGCATGGCAAGATGGTAATCCGAGTTCTTTTTGTAGCCAATCCTGGATAGTTCGTTCAGAAACATCAGAAAATAAATTATTCTTTTTAAATTTTAGTTCTCTCGCCCATGTTCATCGGTCCATTGGCTCAAATAGAATGGACCCTAAATACACCTAAAATACAATGAAACACCCTCCAAGGGTGATGATTTGGGGATGTTTCAGTTTCCAAATTGAGATAATGAAACCACTGTATATGAGCATAGAATTTATTTATAAGACTAGTTTCGGTATGAAGTTTACCATACCCTCTACAGTCGTATACTGAGAATAGAATGAACACATAAGTCACTAAACAGCCTCAAAATCCCGACAAAAGAGAAAAAAAACATTAATCAGGCAGCATTTTGAAGTTACTTTACTCCCTTATGTTATTCCACATCAAAATTTTGTATGGTTTGGGTACGAGTATGTAGATGTCCTATCATTCTGGCCTATAAAAAGGTTAAATTCATTCGACAATTTCCTTAAAAACCATAACGGCCTCCATCCCAACGTCAAGTAGAATCGAAAAAAGATTATTGTATAGCCTTTCTCGATGTCAAAATTGCAAGAGTCATTGACCAAATTAACTTCACTGTGTACGGTACACCAACCCATTTTAACTCTTACATCCATTTCTTTTCATTTCATGGTGTTAGCATTAAGCGAGCCGTTGCATCAGGTGTGTTTTTGAGAGCCCTTAGGATATGTGATCCTTGCTTTTTATAAGACGAGATTACATATATAACCTGCAGATTCATTGAATTAAATTATCCCCTCTACGTCATCAATGAGAGCTTATCTAAAGCTAAATCAATCTACTACCGTCCCAAGGATAAAAACAAAGTGAGAAACACGAATTGTCTATCCCTCTATTACACTCCCCTCCTCTAATGAGTAAACAGAGTTATTTCTCCAGGTCTTGCCACGTTTAAATACCCTTTTTCCATCCTCAAATCTGCCAAAAGAGGCAGGTGTATATGTAATCCTGTGTGAGTCCACTATCTGTCCTTCATTCTATGTACATATGAGAGACTGGGAGTACATTTAAAAAACGAATATACGTAGATAAAGGTGATGTCAGGCGAGGCAGTACTACATCCAGTATTTTTAACCATATTAGCAATTACAACCACCAAATAGATTATTCAAAGGCCCAAATAACATTCAATTGTAAAGATTTCCCTAAAAGGAAAATTGTAGAATTGATACTAATACTTGAAATTCACAATTTTAATCTTCCGGGTGGTCAATTTAAATGTAGCTCCTATTCCCGGAACCTGATCACAAACAGGTTAATTAATGATCTTAGAACCACACCCCTGATTGATGTTTTTTTCTTTTGTAGGGATTTTGAGGCTGTTTAGTGACTTGTGTGTTAATTCCATTCTCAGTATACGACTGAAGAGGGTATGGTAAACTTCATACCGAAACTAGTCTTGTAAATAAATTCTATAACATAACTCGCTACTGAGTTCTTTTACTTATATATATATATATATATATATATATATATATATATATATATATATATATATATATATATATATATATATATATAAGTGACCGCAGGAGAGAGGACCCTTCCATTTATTGTAAATACAAAAATTGAAGTTATTGTAAAACTTCTTTAACACAAGAAGGGGTCACTAAACCCGAGGCAGAGATACAAAGATAAGACCATATTACGGCCTTGTTAACATAAGGAATAACATGGTGTGGCTTATTACAGTCCTGTTATCAAAGAAAGGGGGAACTATTACCTAGGAGGGGGAAAGAAGGGAGGCGAGGGAGGGACAACTTCACGGGGGGTCCGTCGGTCACGAGTGGCAAAACGCCTCGCTGGAGAGCGGCCGCTTATATAGTCCTAGCGGCGAGCCAAGCTTGTGAAACCTGACCGAAGGATCTGGAGGCACCATCGGCAATATTGTTCTTGCTTGGGATGTACGCAATATTTGAGGGATGACCACTAGTATATTCGAGAGATTTTTCCGCGAAGGTCGACCGACATCTTTGTAACGAGAGAGAGAGAGAGGAATTTTTCCTCTTGAAGACTTGAATATCGCCGGAATGTTGTCACTAAAAATCTTTGCCTTTGGGAGTAGGGTGATTGATAGCCACAAGGCATCCGTCTCACCTTTCAAATATGGAGCCCGAGGTAGCAGAATCTAGGGGCCATGCCACTGTATGTGCCCGGGAGGAGACGGCAATGCCAGTGGGGCTTGCGTCGCAAGGAATCTCTAGAGGTGAAGCCCTAGGAGCCAGCAGGGTGAACCATTTGCCCGTTATTAATGATACCAATGGAGCGAAGTCCTCGGGTCTCGGAGAAGCGTATTGTTGGTAGCACAGTTGTATCCAGAAGAAAGGAAGGCGTATAAAGGACTTAACGAAATTGAGGGGCCCAGCTATCCTCACCCATACCTTCATGGAGAGACGATGTTCTGTTGCAATCTTAATTACATTCCGGAGCTCGTTGCAGGTAAGTGATGATAGTGCCACTCGTTTTTCTTCAGATCGATGTGCACTCCGAGGTACCTCAGGCGGGTTGCGGGAATTAGCGTGCTCTTTTCTTTGTTTATATTCAGGGAGGATTGCAAAATTATTCGTATGCAGGCACGCACGCGTCTCTTTGTTCCTATTAACAAGATGTCGTCCAGATATAAGTGTGCCTGGGACCCGTATATTTTGGCAAAGGCATTTATACTAGCTTCAAAGGCCATTCGCAGCAAGTATGGCCTTCCAGAGAATCCCATAGGGAGGCGAGTAAATCTATACCTCTGGCCATTTGATGAGATGCCGAAAAACCAAAGATAAGATCATATTACGGCCTTGTTAACATAAGAAATAACATGATGGGGCTGATTACATTCCCGTTAACAAAGATTGCTTTGTCCTTTTCGAAGAAAAAGAAGATGTCCTTCAATTCCATAATTATTTAAACAATCAACATCCGAACATAAATTTTCACTGTTGAACATGAATCCAATGAGGGATTTTCATTTTTGGACGTACACGTTACCTGTATTAATAATCATTTATCCACCTTTGTATACCGTAAACCTACCACCACACTACTTGGCACTAATTTCTTCAGTTTTACAATCGTTAAATTTAGGTATTCTTCCATTTCTTGTAGAATTTTCCGTGCCTACAAAATATGCTCTAACTGGGCTTTGTTCCACCAAGAACTTTACCTTAGAAAGTTCTTGACAAACTTACCAACCTTTATTTTAAATTAAATATATAATAGCTCAAATGGTAACATAAAACTTGAGAAAATGGCTATTTATTAAAAAATACCTTACATTGAATCTATTACAACCAAATTAATAAATTAATCACAGTCGGCGTTAGTTAAGAAATACCATCAATGTCAGTTTCATTTTGTTCCCATCAACGGTCTATCTATTAAAACTTTTTTCAACCATAAAGAAAAACTCTCCAAAATGCTTCGGTCCTCATTGGTTTACCAATTTTTGTGTGCAGGTTGCCAGGTTTGCTACGTGGATAAAACCACTCTCCAACTCCAATTAAGGATTGGTAAGCATCGAGGTTTCTCCCACTATACTAACAGACCATTAACTACGCCTGAATTTTCTTCCATTCGAAACCATTCAATGTCTCGTAATTCACAAATTTCAGACTTTGAATTCTCTATTTTTTATTCTAGTCCTAATTGTCATGATCTAGATATTCTAGAGTCGTTATATATTTCTAAACTCACCCCTAAACTTAACTACCGACAATCTTCAACTCCCCTATTAATTATTTGAAATAAAACAAACTTTTCCCTCCATAAACTACCAACTAACTTGCCACTAATAGTTATTTAAGTCAAATTTACCCACATTGACCACACTCTACTCAGGAACACCATCATATACAGGGACTCTGCCTGGTAAGCCAATTTTCTAATTCTCATTAATATACTTATTTAATTGTTTTTTGTTTTACTGTTTGTGTTTGCCTTTGTTTCTAATTTTTTCCAATTTACTATGTTATATTTTAAATTTGGTTTTAATATTTATTCTAATTTTGGTAAAATTGACAGAATATTCTATTGAGGATGTCCACAGCCGATGTACGAAACGTTAAGATTAAATGTTCCAACTCGTCGTGTTTGGCTTTAGTCTTCGTATGGCGCTTCCCGAGGAATCGGCCCATTAGCTCGATTGCTAGATCACGCTACAATGAAACCACTCTTAGACGTTTTCGCAGCTTGGAGAAACTAATATATATATATATATATATAATTAGGTAAAAGGCCATGTTTTATGCAGGTTCTATTGAAATCCACAGCTGTGGCCCCGTTATAAAACTTGTAAGAAATATTAAGAAAATACAAGTTAAAATTAATAACGCTGCCACAGCTGTGGACTTCAATAGAATCTGCATATATATATATATATATATATATATATATATATATATATATATATATATATATGTGCATGTGTGTGTGTATACGGTGTTCTTCACATATCTCCTTACAAGCGTAATACGGCGTTGTTGGTAATGCTCCTTAAATTCTAGGAAAAACTGGGAAGACACACACACGTGACTGTAGGTATACAGACACGCTTGGTAATTTCGTCTTGTTGCCAGAGCTCCAAGTGATGAAGTCCCGCAAAATCTTCCTTAACGGTTTCTCTCTTCACCTTTGGACGAGAGGTCATCCAAATGCAAGATGCTGGGCGCTCCATAATGAAGGATAGGCGGGGTGGATGATAAGCTCGCTTGCATTCGAGAGGAACACACTGCGAAACCGAAAGGTCGGGCAACATGGGAAAGGCAAAGAAGTAAAAAGAAGGAAGAGATAAAGAGCGAGCGCAACAAGAGACAAGATAGATAAATAGAGAGAGAAAGACAGAAAGTTATATATATATATATATATATATATATATATATATATATATATATATATATATATATATATATATATATATATATATATTCAGCAGAGACCTACTGATTAACGTGAGATCCGAACCACGGGTATTTACAGCGTATGACAGCTGCCTGGAAGACTACCCGATTGAGACTCCATCCGACGACTAACAAGACCCTATGTGTCTTAACTTCTGTAAGATCTGAAGCGGTGTTGCCACCCTCAATAAATGCAGTGGTTGCATGGTGCCGGGCGGGACCAGACCTGCGAATGGACGAATCCCACAATACTAAAAGAAATTGAAAATTTCTAAGTGGATACGAAGCTCTAGGGGGGGTGAGAGGCATACGAGATTGAGGCAACGGTGAGAGATGCATACATACATACATGCCTGCAAATACACATACATACACGCATACATTCATACATAGCTCGAGATTAGAAACGGGGAATTAATGGCGTAAACAGGTCCCTTCCCTTTTCCGCTCATCAACTTTCAGATAATTATTTTTTGCTTAATTGAACGAGTTCTTTGCACATGTGATTTCTCTTATGTGTATACGGGAAGTTATCTATTTATTTAAATTTATTTAATTAAACGTAAAACTTAAACTCTGCCTGAAAGTTTCTTGAATGAGATTTGTAAAGGAAACGAAAATGTATGGAAGCAAGTATACGGTTCATTCACACAACGGTGCTCTCATTTGTGTTTGAGGAAATTCAAGCTCTTCTTTTCTACATTCTTAATTAATGACATTTGTGCTCTGATTAAGTGATTTCTTTGAATAAAACACACCCTTTCAATATAAAATTTGGGGGTGATCGTAATATTTTATATAAAATTAAACATAAATTACAGAGCATACGGATAAAGAACTACAGGGTGTCCCCCAAAAGATTATATATGTACTCTTTATACCATCATATATTTGATAATTTGAATAAAAACAGAAAGTATATATTCTAATAGCAATCGCCGATGGAAAGAGGATTAGTGATCTATGTGATTAAAATGTTATATAATATAGTTATTTGTATATAAAGTTTAATTAACAACACCAAGTGTTCAAAATGTTCTCCAGCGGCTTGGATACACTTCCGTATGCATCGGCTAAGCCTGGCTTTGTTTTATCAAATACCTGTAATGGACGGAACGTAGTCAATAATAAACAAAAAATGAAAAATCAGTAGTTAAAGTAAATAAATGCCCGCGATGCCCCTCAAACTAGGGCAAACCCTACCCATCTTTCATCATCTATCTTCTACTACTATCCATATCTTCCACTATTGAGTACATCAGATAGTCGAGTCACCAACTAGCTTGCTTCGGGACAGCCTACGCACTCAGTCCACGATAGAAACTCTAACTATTCAATTTTATTTAATTCAACAAAAGAACACATGTTGCATAAGGATTTAGCATTGGAGCAACGAAAAAGTGTTCTGAAATTGTACTGGAAATTTGAGAATGAGGCCGAAGTCGAACGGCAATGAATCCTGGGATTTCGTGCGAAGCCACCGATACGTCTCCTCATTACAATCCTCCGTGACAAGTTTGCATAAACAAAGGTCTGGACGACGTAAATCTAGTGCGAGAGATAAAATTCCATTTTAGGGTTTCAAAAATATACTCGATTGCCATATAAATTAGTTAGGCATTGTGTCCATGAGATCGGGATCAACAAACCAACTGTTCATCTGAATTTAAAGTCGTAACAATGGAAAAGCTACAATCCAGGGCTGTTGTAAGCCTTGGATCAAAGTAACCCTGAACAAAGACTCGAATTTTGTGAATGGTTTCAATCAATCAAAACCGAAGAAGCAGTTTGCTAACAAAATCGTTGAAGCTACCTTTAAGTTGAATGGCACTGTAAGTCGACACAACTGCGGATAGTAGTCACTTCTTAGTCCACAAGATTACTCGTATGTGGATTAGCAAGTTAATTTACTAAGATTAAAAGTATGGTGTGGTTTATCATCCAGGTGTTTGGTTGGACCTTTTAATGGGCCAGTTACCGGTGACGCATATCTCGACATGGTGCGGACAAAAATTATAACTGCAGTTCAAGCGCTGTTTGGAAACTACTCTTACTTTTCAAAAAATGTAGTTCTCCACCTCATTATTATTGTGATGCCAGAAGGTAGCTCGGTGAAAAGTTGCCTAACTGTTGGATAAAACGAATAAGAAGCATTGAGTGATATCTACGTACAACGGACTTATGTCTAAATGGTCTATACTTGTGGAGCTACCTGAATGATGCAATTTATGGTACAAGCCTATAACACTCGAACACCTGAAAGATACACTTAGGGAAAAGTCCGGCGCCATCAAACCATTCACGTTAGTCAACGCGAATCCCTTAGTCGATGCATTCATAAATCATTCATGCTGCTGGAGAATATTTTGAGCATTTGATGTAGTTATTTAAATTTTGTATACAAACATTTTAATTAATTAGATCACTAATTTAACTTTCATTGGCGATTGCTATAACAATATATTTTTTTTCCTTCTTTTAGATGCTAAAATATGATGCTATAAAGAGTAGACTCGTATATTCATTTTGGTGGTGTGTATAATAATTTGCGACCATTATATCAAACAAAGTGTAGAAAAGTTAATGTTTTAATGTGATATCCTAATAACGATCGAACGAAGAAAAACAAAGAAGAATTAATTGGATATTATGGAGACGCCAAAAATCTAAACTGCATAGGTTTAGAAGCTAATTGAAGATTACTAGAAACAAATGAAAAAATACTAGTAAATATTACAGGATGTGTTATTTTATAAGAAAGGAATTTTTCGCTATCGGTGTATTAATATTTTTGTTTACTAGCTTGAAACCGTTATTTCAAGTGGATGCTCAGTTCTCTAGTTCAAATATTTAGTGAAGATTTATAATAGCGAACTCTTTATTCTCGGAATGAGGTCTTATAAGCGCTTTCTATTTTGGAAGAATAATATCTTTCGATTTAAACTCACGATGTCTAAGTATGTATCCTAGAATCTTATTTGCCTTTTGGGAAGCTACAGTGAATTATATTGAAAATTTTGGATCGCTCTAGAATGAGACACCTAAATCTTTTTCCATGTCGACTGTATTTAAAGTTTGATCACCCATATTGTGATCTACTCGAAGATTGTCACGACCTGTGTGCATTACCTTAAACTTTCCAATATGAAATTTCATCTATCACTTTCCGACTACTCTATTGTTATTTTGACCAGTTTTCACAGTCACTGATATGCTGTTCTTATACCTAGTTTCATATGATAATCATATTCTGAAAATGTTCTTACTTAATTCATGTGAAGATCATGAATATATGTTAAAAACAGCAAAGATCCGAGAACACATCTCTGAGGAGCTTGAGCCAAGACGATCATCATGCTCTGTCAGGTTTCGATATTCAGCTGTTCTCACCACTCGCTCTTTCATCCACTTCATCCATTTAGCTCTTGTTTTACTTCTCCGCTTCAATCATTCTAGTTTCTATTCTATTTTTTTGTCATTTCTTCGCAATCATACATTTTCCTTTTGCTTAAAATTAACCCAATACTAAAAGTGCTACACAAACGGAATTGTAACACATTTATACTATTCCATGCTTATACAATTTTATACAATGTTATTTAATTTTCATTCAGCCTGTAGTAAAATGACAGCCATAAGGGCAAAGAGACAAAAAGACTTACTTTCTTTACAGTTCCACCCCATAAGAACAGAACGCCTGTATTTCTATCACAAAATCTTTCATAACTTTTACCAGAGAGAATAAAAGGTTTCCAAAATTGGCACACGAATACCTATATACATGTATGAACTACAAATAGGTAAAGGTCTATATTTACTGCTTTACTTTTGTAATTTTTCTATCATGTTTCTATAAAACTTAATCCACTAAACAAAATGTATTTCTTCGATAATCCTGCTGGTAATCCTTGATGAAGCATTTTATCATATATTTATCGTTGTTTTTTTTTTTACGTTTCAATTCCTTCCACACGGAGCCATAACCTTGTGCATGATCGCTTCCTGCATGTTGTTTTCCTGACGCACCCCTTATTTTATGCTCCCCCCTCATCCCTATTAGGCCCATTTTCACAATAATTGATACATTTGTATTGGTAGTATCCGCCTACATTTGCCACACGGGCCGCAATTACGGGAGAAGGTCGCGAAATCAGGTTGGATCATTGTCTCCCTGAAAACGTCTACAGTCTCTCGCCGAAGCGCCATGGAGTCAATGAGCCGAGAGTCAATGAGCCGAGAGTCAATGAGCCAAGAGTCCCTGCCCCTGATTTCCGGAAGGGACAACAATAAGTTTATTGAACCTCTTTTTTAACTTCTCTGTGGAATTTGAACATCCATTATGGTCAATTTTGTTCATTCCAATGAATGTTGGATGTTCCATTAGCGGGGATATGGGATATGGGGTTTAGTGCACACGGTAAAAGGCACTTATATGGCATATACCTACATTTTGTGTCTCTAACTTAGGGTTGAGGGAAGGAGGGGCATTCTTTTCTTCTATATAAGCTGATGTATTCTGCATCCTTATTCATTCCTTGAAAAGGTTTTGGCAAATAAAGACGAAAACGCTCGGAATCTCCTTTCTTTTTCCATGTCTTTTTTTATCACATAGAATATACATATTACATCATTATGATTTAGAGTTAAGGGTGTATATCGAAACATTTCCCGGAGTAAGTGTGATGGCTCACCAGATAGCTTCGAGGTTAAAAATAACCCTGTGATGAGTAGATTGAAGTTTACAAATTGAGGGACCCACTTTTGACGGATTTAAACCTTCGAATTTAGAAAAATCCCAATGTGGATGTCGGGACTCGATTATGGTATCCATCCTTTTTGGGCGACAACCTAACCATAGAGGCTGGATCACCACCCCTTTCATTATTAATTACAAATAAGAGAACAGTCGGTAGTGGCGGATCCAGGCTAAAAATTGGGGGTGGGTGGGTCTAACCTGAATTCCTTCTTCTGAGTATCCTGAGAAAAGGGCATTGATTAATAAGGGTTATAATAGACAGTATTGATAATAGATAACAGCGTCTCATAAAGGAGTGAGCACTAACTGTCTCAGATCCGGGATTTTTTTTCCACACATCAGAAAATTATGAATTGTAGTTTATTGTAATTTTGGGACATCAACTAAGATAAAATCCTCAATTTAATAGCTATTTTTGAGATTTATGTACCTGTATTTTAGACATGTATCACATAAGGTACATTCGATCGCAATGGTTTAAAAAATTGTTTATATATATATTCTATATTATTACATAACTCTTTCTGAATAGCAGAATACAAGTATGGGTTAGAAAATATATTTAAACATAAACAGGTCTGATTTTATTTGGGGTGGCTCAGCATCCTCCCCCCTCCGGATCCGCGCCTGAGAGTCGGATGCCCATGGCCATAGGAGCCTAGATTTAAATCTGCGCTACTCCCTAGCTGTTACATCTCGCAATCTCTACGTCAATATCTTCCCCGATGCCCTTTTGAGGGAATAAAAATGAAAGTTCAAAGACCTCTTGGGGAGAAATGCCCCTTTTAAAGATAATAACAATGATAATCTCTAATGGAAGAGAGACTGCTGAGCGGATAACTAACGCGGAAGCATCTCGCGACAATAATGCGGTCGTTAGCTTAAAAATGACTTGGGGGATCGACGACCCCGACTTTTTTGCGAAAAACCCACATTCCTCAGCGCAAGACGAGGTCCTCCTTCGAGGACGACTGGAAGCATGAGACGAACTAGGTTAAATTGGGGGAGATAATTTCGATGCACTCTCCAAAAAAATGTGGGGGAGGAGGTGCGAGGGACCGACCCAAATCTCCAAATTGGGATACACATATTGTTGTTATTTATTTGATGCTAAGAAGCGAAAACCAACGAAGGCATCTGATCTAGAATGTAAGGGAGAGAGCTGTAAATAAAGTGGTGAAGATGGAGGAAGAGAAGATATGTGTAAGATATATCGCCGCTGATCCACCTTCGGGTGTTGAGGCCTGGAGGGCATGCAATCTTCAAAATGTCAGATGGATAACCTTTAGAGCGCAATAGCAACAATGCCGTATCAGGCAGAAAGTTTGTAAATAAATTGGTGAAATAGATAAAGTGAAGATGTGTGGGAGATATGTAGATGCAGATCCTTCAGGCATTGGGATCGAGGAGGGCAAACTCTGAATATTGAGGCCTAAAGGGAACATAAGAAGAGACTGGGTATGTCCTGCCTACGGGAGAAGGAACCTGCGCTATCGAAGCCAAATGGGACAGTGCAGCCTATGATCGTGACCTCACCCACCTGATAGTGACCTCACGCGCCGCATGATCGTGACCTCATCCGCCTGATAGTGACCTCATCCAGCGCATGATCGTGACCTCACTCGCCTGATAGTGACCTCATCCGAAGCATGATAGTGATCTCAGGCGCCGCATGATTGTGACCTCACCCGGCTGATAGTGACCTCACCCGCCTGATAGTGACCTCTCCGCCGCATGATCATGACCTCAGCAGCATGATAGTGACCTCATCCACCACATGTTAGTGACCTCATCCACCGCATGATCGTGATATCACCCACCTGATAGTGACCTAATCCGCCGCATGATCATGACCTTACCTGCCTGATATTGACCTCATCCGTCGCATGATCGTGCTTCACTCGCATGACAGTGACCTCATCCACCGCATAATCGTGACCTCATACGCCGAATGATCGTGACTTCACCCACATGATAGGGACCTCATCCACCGCATGATCGTGACATCACCCACATGATAGTGACCTCATTCCCCGAATGATTGTGACCTCACCCGCATGATAGTAACCTCCTCCGCCGCATGATCGTGATCTTACCCGCATGATAGTGACCTCATCCGCCGCATGATCGTGACCTCACTTGCCTGAGAGTGACCTCATCCGTCGCATGATTGTGACCTCAGCGCCCAATAGTGACCTCATCTACCCCATGATCGTGACCTCACTTGCCTGAGAGTGAAATCATCCGTCGCATGATGTGACCTCAGCGCCCAATAGTGACCTCATCCACCGCATGATCGTTAACTCACCCGCCTGATAGTGACCTCACGCGCCGCATGATCGTGACCTCACTCGCCTGATAGTGACCTCATCCGAAGCATGATAGTGATCTCAGACGCCGCATGATTGTGACCTCATCCGCCACATGATTGTAACCTCACTTGCCTGAGAGTGACCTCACCCGTCGCATGATCGTAACCTCACCCGCCTGATAGTGACCTCACCCGCCTGATAGTGACCTCATGTGCCCCCTGAACGTGACCTCACTTGCCTGATAGTGACCTCATCCGAAGTATGATAGTGATCTCAGGCGCCGCATGATTGTGACCTCACTCGCCTGATAGTGACCTCTCCGCCGCATCATCGTGACCTCAGCAGCATGACAGTGACCTCATCCGCCGCATGATAGTGACCTCATCCACCACCTGATCGTGATCTCACCCGCCTGATAGTGACCTAATCCGCCGCATGATCGTAACCTAACCTGCCTGATATTGACCTCATCCGTCGCATGATCGTGCTTCACTCGAATGACAGTGACCTCATCCACCGCATAATCGTGACCTCATCTGCCTAATGATCGTGACTTCACCCACATGATAGTGACCTCATCCGCCGCATGATCGTGACATCACCCGCATGATAGTGACCTCATCCCCCAAATGATTGTGACCTCACCCACTTGATAGTGACCTCCTCCGCCGCATGATCGTGATCTTACCCACATGATAGTGACCTCATCAGCCGCATGATCGTGACCTCACCAGCATGATGGTGACCTCATCTGCCACATGATAGTGACCCCATCCACCGAATGATCGTGACGACATCCACATGATAGTGACCTTATCCTCCGAATGATCGTGACCTCACCCGCATGATAATGACCTCATCCGCTGCATGATCGTGCCCTCACCCGCATGCTAGTGACCTAATTAGCTGAATTATCATGATCTGGCCCGCATGATAGTGACCTCATCTACCACATGATCGTCACCCCACCCGCATTATATTGTCCACATACATCGAATGATCGTGACTTCACGCGCATGATAGTGACCTCCTCCGCCGAATGATCGTGATTCCACCCACTGCATGATAGTGACCTCATCCGCCGCATGATTCTGACCTCACCCACATGATAGTGACCTCATCCGCCGCATGATCCTGACCTCAGTAGCATGATAGTGACCTCATCCGATGAATGATCGTGACTGAAGCCGCTCAATAATGACCTCATCTGCCGCATGATCGTGACTTCACCAACATGATGGTGACCTCATCCGCTGCATGATCGTGACCTCACCCGCATGATAATGACCTCATCCGCCGCATGATCGTGACGACACCCGCATGATAGTAACCTCATCCGCCGAATGATCTTGACCTCACCAGTATGATAGTGACCTCATCCTCCGAATGATCGTGATTCCACCCACTGCATGATAGTGACCTCATCCGATGAATGATCGTGACTCCACCCGCACGATAATGACCTAATCTGCCGCATGATCGTGACCTCACTAGCATGATGGTGACCTTCTCCGCTGCATGATCGTGACCCGCATGATAATGACCTCATCCGCCGCATGATCGAGACGACACCCGCATGATAGTAACCTCATCCGCCGAATGATCGTGGCCTCACCCGCATGATAGGGACCTCACCCGCATGATAGTGGCCTCATCCGCCGCATGATCCTGACCTCACCCGCATGATAGTGACCTCATCCGCCGCATGATCGTGATCTCGCCCGCATGATAGTAACCTCATGCGCCGCATGATCGTGATCTCACCCGCATGATAGTGACCTCATGCGCCGCATGATCGTGATCTCACCCGCATGCTGAGCGTCTCGACATATTCTCTCACGGGTTTCTTTGATGGAATTCTTGTAGTCAACGGCGAGCCATGGATGGCATGGCCGCTAAGTCAGGATAGGGCATCATCAGCCCAGCAGGACGACGTGGTGTTTTCTTCTTTCTTCTTCATGAATTCAACTCTCAATTGTGGAATGCCGCATGCCTATGAACAGGATAATTGGTACAAATTTGTGTCTTATACTTAAGAGTAAATTCCGAACGATAATGTAGAATTGAGAATTTGGTAAAGAAATTGGAGAATTTAGGGTGAGTGAAAATATAGGGAAGGTACATAACCCGAGTACTTTGTAGGCTTTGAACCTGAAGGGAATGAGAGCAAATCGCCCGAATGCCTTGACTCCACCCCAGGTCGCGTCAAATGGCCTATTGGGGCATCACTGATGAATGGGGGTCAGGGTTATGAAGCGAGATTGAGAATGACATAGATAGTTACAACGAAATGGATAATCCAACGAAGAAAGAGGATTAAATGACAAACCTCATCATCACTCCTAGATTCTGGGGCCGGAAGGGCATCTTACTAAAGTCAATGTACAAGTTTGCCCAAGGGGAGCAGAACCACGAACCGGAGGATTTGAACCCCAGTGCGGGTTTTCAATACACAAAGAGCCCAAAGGGAATTCCCGCCCCCCCTTATTTGAGAGGGTTGGCGACAGGTTTCTAACTATAGATCAAATCTGAGAGTAGTAGTGGTCCGACAACCTTCCTTTATGCAGGCGGATCTCCGACCGCATAATGAAATACATAAAGGTCAGTATGACAATCGTTGGTGAGACCGAGGGCACAACCGTTCAGTTGGAACTGTGGTCTTCACGGGGCAGAGGGACTTGTTCCGCGTCAGAGGTATGGGGATATAGATACATTCATTGGGGGGGGGGATAGAGAGAGAGAGAGAGAGAGAGAGAGAGAGGAAGAGAGTGCGCGTGTGTTGTGCAAATAAGAAGGGAGAGGAAAGAAAGCAGTGTTGCTCTGTGTGTTGTGGAAAGTGTGATATCTACCCACCCCAGTACAGCTCGTCCACCGACTGGTAGCCAGATCTCCATTTGCGCTGACGTTTGTGTCCGCTCATGGCCGGATTCGGGATCGAACCCGGTACCACGAGGTTGGGGAACCAACGCCGTATCCGCTCGGCTAGCAAGGGCTCTTCTGAGAGAGGTTAGTGCGATCATATTATCGTGTCGAGGCCGAGGGTGGTTGGGGAATGCGAGTAATCGAGCACCAGGCAGTGGTTGAGTGACGGGTGCCACACGTTTGTTGTTATGAGGTTGAGTGCAGGGGGCAGGTAGGCGTGGGGGGCAGTAAGGTTAATTTAGGAGAACACCCCAGTTTCCCCCTTTTCGCTTTTCTCAACTAGCAATATTTTTTAAAAAAAAATTGTGTTTTCGTCTGGTTATAAAACACAGAAAACTCGGTAAAAGTATATTTAACAGAAGAAACCCACATAAGAATGATTTTCTTTATATATAACAACAATAGCTAATAAACAAAAAAATAGCAGATAACAAAAGTATTTAATTAACTTAATAACATGCGAGAATATTGTCATTAAACAAAAGAAATCTTATAAATTCGATAGAAAAGTAAGATTAAAAATTCGAGAAATTTTACGAAACGAAACTGATGTAAAGTTCTCAATATTAGCACCGTCATTCGTTGATAAGAATTTCATCACCCATAAAACAGATTAAATCAATCAATCAATCGTTGATAAGAATCCTTAGAAAAAGGAGTTTGCTTTGAGCAATGCCGAAGAAGGTCAAAGAAGTTCCCCGTGCTATTCGATAGCAAATAATTAAACTTCATTCAGATGGATTATCCTATAGGACTATTTCTGAGCGAGTTAAAGTGCCTTATGCAAATATAGGTTCTATAATTCGAAAGCATCTCGAATCCTTTCCAACTTGTCAAAAGCTGATTATCCTCGCAAGATTAACGATCCGTCTGGACGTTACATGCTTCGAAAGATAAATGATAATGCAATGATTACTATAAAAGATCTAAAAAGAGATCTGAATTGTCAGAGACTAAAGTGAGTAAAAAAACTATTAGAAAGATCCATCGTAATGATCTGCATTTTTTCACTTCTTACAAAACTCCACTTTTAAGAAAAAGCATGTAACCAACCGTTTATAGTTTGCCAGAGAGCCTCTTAAAAAGAGAAGTGAATGTTGCATCAATGTTATATCGTCACATGATACTAAAATATAAAATTTCTTTTTTTCTAGTTCATTCAATTGAATCTTGGGATTGGCTCGGCACTTTTGGTATTTGGGAGGTATCTTTTATAATCTCCCTTCTCTGGATCGAGGGTGCCTAGTGTGTATCATCGGCGAGAATGTTTTCCAACTTCTCCCAAATGTCTCTTCCTCCTTTGTAGAGATACATGTTCAACGGCTCAAGACATATTTCTTCGTGGAGGCTCCTCGAGGTCCGGAAGTCGTATCACTTAGAACCAGTGATGAAACGGAGGCCTTGGTTCTGCACTCGTTGAAGTTTCAACATGTTCTTGTTCGATGATGCATTGAGAGGTATACTGGGGTACACCAGTTTCCATCTAACTAAACTGATGTATAACCTTTCCTTATTTGCTACTGTGAGGTTTCGAAATCGGTGGAGTCTGTCGAATTCAGCTCTTGCAAATCCGGTTCTGGAGCTCACGTGTCTGTTCATTCCGGTACTAGAGAGTCTGTAGCCGAGAACTGACGCGTGCGGAGAGTATTCAATATCGGTGTTTCCTATGTTGAAGGAGATGGTACGATGTCTCCCTATTGCAGTTGCAGAGAACTTAGAGGCGTTGGTTTGGATTTTCCAGCGTTTTTCGAAGTTGGAGATCTTTTCGGGCTCTGCTGACGTGTCTCTGATGGTCGGGACAATCCAAGCATTGGAAATAAAAAAGTAGTGAAATTCAGGTAGAGTTAGAGAGAAAGATAGTAAGAGAGGAAAGTGGTTAAAAGGGTGAATTTAAAGAATAGAGAATGTGTGGGAGACAGAATAAAAAGGTCCCTGGTGAAAGGGTAGCTCTGTTGTTTTGCTTTTTGTATGGATTTTGTTAGTTTTTTTGGTTTTTTATTTAATAAACTAAAAATTTATAGTTTATTTAATTACATTAATCGAGTTAATTTAATTTTTAGGTTTTAAGATCTTAATGATTTTTTGGCATTCAAGCCTTTATTTGAAACGGGGTTTTTATTCCCGCTGTGGGTATTTGAACAAATTTTATTATGATTTTAATTTGACTTTGAAATTAAATTTTTATCAAAGTTTGAATTTGGATTTATTTTGGAATTAATTTTCACTAATAAAAAAACTTGCGCATTACACTAGTCATTTCTTGTCTATTGTCGATTTTGTCATGTGTATTTGGGAATCACGTCACCGTCAGACCGTATTTTGGTGCTTTTAAATGGTCTTATTTGTGGGTCAACCTCGATGTTTAGGTGTGTACGAGAGAATTCAGGGGTCAAGCGGGCACCAATGGCTTGTCATATCCCCTTAGCTCTCTCAAGGAGCGCCACGTTGATCAGAGATAATCCAACCGAGTCGCGGAGCTCCCTCTGTCGTGTATGTTCTCTTCTTCGGGTGTTTGTAATAAGCAAAACCGCTTTGTTCTGGATGACTTGTAGTTTCGCAATGTGGGTCTTGGCGCTCGCGTTCAACGGCAAACATAGACATACCACAACCCATAATTGGACGAGTCACCAGGAGAGCCCTATTCCTAAGTGGAAGACTGAGCTCCCGGGAAAATCAAGCAGCTATGTACACATAACCAGGACAAAATGATTCCACTCACCAAAAAGAATTACCGAAAAGACTCCACGATAAGAGAAAACAAACACAAAAAGAGAAAAGAAAAACCAAAAGAGACGAAGTGCCCAATATAATTAAAACAAAATAAATACAATAACTAAATCGAATATTAAACAAAAATAATATAACAAAAAGAGGCATAGTGCCCACAACAGGCGAAATAAGAAACAAAACTAAAACAAAATAAAAATAAAAATGAAAGCAAACGAGTTAGCAGAAACATAATTGAAAGGCTCGAATGTCTAAGGACGGAGGGCATAGATTTATTTATATATATATATATATATATATATATATATATATATATATATATATATATATATATATATATATATATATATATATATATATATATATATATATATATTAAAAAAGGAAGATAACAATAAATAAATAAATAAGAAAACAGCAACAAAAGTGTCAGCTAAAACACTGACACCATCGAAAGAAGAAAAAAAAAAAAGGAAATAGAAAAAGTAAGAAGCTTGAGATGCCCTCTACACCAGGGCAAACTATAAATATTCTTCACCACTATCTACACCTACAACACATTTTCCCTACTTGTTACATTATTATCATCATCATCATCATCATCATCATCATCATCATCATCATCATCATCATAATTCCATTTCTGTTCATTCCCTGAAGATGACCTAACATGGTCGAAAGACGTCTAGGAATAAAGAATGTCATTCGCGGATGTTTTTTCTCGTCTCGAAGACCCCGTTAAAAGACTTGTAAGAAATATTAAAAAAATACAAGTTAAAATTAATAACGCTGCCAGAGGAGGGAGAGTATAAAAGATACCTCCCAAATACCAAAAGTGCCTAGCCAATCCCAAGATTCAATTGAATGAACTAAAAAAAAAGAATATATATATATATATATATATATAATATATATATATATATATATATATATATATATATATATATATATATATATATATATATATATATATATATATATATATATATATATATATATGTATTAGAGAAACCAATGGAGATGGCCCATACACCGGCCACCTAAACTACTAATCTAATACTTCCTTCCTTTCCGCACTATTTCCTCCCCTCCTATATTTTTAGCTAATCACCTCCTCTTTTTCCCCACTTTCTAAAGAAAAGAAAAAGAAAGAAAGTCCCACCTATGGAATATAAGAAGATGAAGAAAGGAAAGGTATGCAAGCCCAAGAAATAAGTAGCACACTCTAGAAGTAGAACATAAACAATACCTTGAAAATTCTAACACTAAACACAAATGGATGGTTGGAGAAAGCGAATGAATATGGCAACATATTCAGAAGAGCGGACCCCGAAATTATTCTAATATCTGAACACGGTGTTAACACTAATACTATACAGATGGAAATCCCGAGTTACCACGTTCTGGCAAAAAACTCCACACAAGATAGATTCGACGGTGTTGCAATCGCCATAAGAAGGAACATCACCTTCAAAAGGCTCCCAGAACTTGATGAGTCCTTCGTAGTGGTCGAAATCCCTACACTTGTTGGGGGACTCACGATTTCAGCAGCATACCAGCCTCCTCACCATCGATATTTGCCCATCAATAATCTTTAAACCCTAACTGCCCACCGCAGGAATGTTTTTATAGGGCGCGACCTCAATGCTAGTCTGGGTGCCTCGGGCTACACCAGAACAAACCAAAGGGGCAGAAATCTGCAGCTTGTCATTGACCGGGATAGGCTCGAGAGAACCAGGGCCGGAATTTTCGACCTACATCACTGAAAGATCAGCAACAGCCCTCGGCATAATATTAACAAGTACCAACTTTCCTTTTAATCTGATCAGTATGCCTGGCCCCACGGTTCCAAGCGACCATATCTCCATCACGACCACCATCTCCCTCGCACCTATCATGCTTCCTATCTCATTCAGGAAGAGCTTTGCAAAAGCAAACTGGGAGCTGTACAAGCGAATGCTCAACAGCTTTGAACCAGCCGATCTAAGCGAAGCTATCCTGGAAGAAGTTGACAAGGAAATAAACCACATAACGCTCCTGATCATGGAGGCAGACGAAAAGTGTATTCCATATATCACGCACATAAGCCCTCTGCAACCCAGGTAGACCGAGGAGGTGCGAGATATTGCCTCAGAACATAGAAAGATCTATGAGGAAGTCAGGCAATTTGGCCCAAACAGAGATAACACCAGAAGACTCCGACAATTCAGAGGGGAACTCAAAGACCGGATCAACGTACAACAACGGCCCATATGGGACGGAACTATCGAGAGGCTCGAAACAGAGCAGAACCCCTAGTAATTCTGGAAGGAGATAAAAAAAGCTGAGAGGTATGCCCCCAAAGGAGAAAATAAGGCTGGAAGATCATGGGGAAATCATAGAAGATCCGGACAGACTTGAAAGAAGGTTCAGAAGGTACTGGCACCGAACACTGGCTAGTTCCCTGATGAATACAAGGTGGCAAAAGTCATCTTTATACCAAAAGGAAAAAGTTGCCAAAACATCCGATGGACTACAGGCCCATCTCCTTTTTGGAAATCATCGGTAAGATCCTAGCCAACAGGCTTCAGAAACAAATTGATGGGAAGGGAGGCCACAACCCACAACAACATTGGTTCCGGAAGAAGCGTGGAACTGACATCGCACTCGCGCTCCTAACCGAGACAATCGCCAAGTGCTAAGCGGATGGAAAGTACATTGGCATCGTACTAAGGGACCTGCAAAAGGCCTTCGACAAGGTGTGGCTGAAGGGTCTTCAACATACGATCCTGAACCTTCAGCTAGACTCAATCCTGGAACGCACTAACTGCAACTTCGTCATGGAACGGCCCGCCCGAATCATGATTGATGGTCACCAAGGACCAGAGTTCCTCCTCGACGCGGAGTACCACAGGGAAGTTGTATGAGCCCCCTCCTTTATCTAATCTACACAATAGATTTACCAACTACGGTAAAGGAGGACTCATTATATCTCCAGTTTGCGGACGATATAACCCAGGTGATCCCTGGTACATACAGGAATCCCAGGGCTCAAGCTCTTGAGACTGAAAATGAAATCAGCAACGTAAATGAGTACGAAAGAAAGTAGAAGATCCGCACGAATAGCCGAAAATTCAAGATCTTCGCCCTCGGCCGCAGAAAAACAGCGGATGTAACAATAGGGGAGCTAATATTTCCTTATCACCAAGAAGGGAGTGTTCTGGGGCTCAACATCACCTCCACCGGGTAGAGCCATCACTTCATAACGCGGGAAAATCTGACGAAGTTAGAACTCAACAAACTTCACAGATTTAGAAATATTAGCTCTATCAACATCAGAAAGTTATATCTTATGCATATTCGAGCAACACGGTTATACCCCACAGTGGTGACCCGAACCCTAAGTAGGACTTGCTTGAAGCGCCTGCAAAGAGTCCAGAAGAAGGCGTCTCTCTATATAAACAAACACAGAAGAAGAGATCAAACAAAAAACACATCACTTGGAAGAATCTTTAAATCTAAGCTCTGCGATAAGTCACAGCCGGCAAAGGAAGAAAAGTCGAGGGATGCACGAAAAAAATGTTCCGATTTTTTGAAAGGCATACCGTGGACGGTAATCTTCAGACAGCCAGCTATCTACAGGATTCACCAAGCCCCGTCCCCTGCTCCCCCACACCCCTGAATAAAAAATCCTTTATTTCCCTGGAACGTCATACTAGTATGACGTGCTACCCCTCCCCATCCCTGCCCCGCCGTGACTTGGCTCTGTGAATTTGACTCTACACATAGAGCTCCGTTGCAACTATGCCGTTCTACTTAGAAAGGACATAATTGCAAACTTTGGGGAAAGGAGGTCTGAGGCTTAGCCAGCTGCGGAACCCAAAGGAAGGAGCAAATCTGGATTGGGACTCAGTAACCAACGCGAGGAGGTTTAACACCCTACCCTGCGGTACCGTCCAAGACCACAGAGGGAGACTCTACCGTCTCTGTAAGATGTCGGACAAACTGGGAAATACCCCAAACCCAATAGAGGGGGCGGCACCCCGACTGGAGTCAGTTGATTCTGGCTTCAGTCATCATTAAGTCCGTCAATATTTTCACACTCTCTAAGGAGCCCAACCTGGTCAATACTCACACATCATTTATCACCACATCTGAGTCATTTTTATAGGTTCGTTATCGGCGGGGTGGGGGGGGGGTCACCCATACAAAGAGAAAAAAGGAAATAATAAGGTAACGAAAAATGGCACTCAGTACTTCATACCTCACTTCTACACAGGAAGGACAAAAGCCTCACTATGGACAATCAACACACACTTCTAAACTTAGCCACAACACATGACACCCCCATCACAAACATAATAAAAATACACAGGCCACAAGCTCGTCTTCCGCTCACAGGAGGATGCAGTAACATTCCAACAAAACGCATCTGACACACTCGCCGCACTAGACCTTTAAACAAAATTAGACGACGGTGTATTAAAAAGACACCAGATACGTATTACAAAGACCAATCCCTTATGGTTGGCCTTCTCCACTGATGACCTCCGCATACACTTCAGACAGAAGTATGGGGAGGAGGTCATCACAGACCTGTACTTTAACCGTACTAAACAATGGGCAGTGATCACACTGTTCGACGTAAACAACAAAACACTGCTGCTAGACCAAGGTATCAAGGTCTGAGGCACACTAACATACCCAGATAACATCGAGTCAAAACATAACATAAGACCAACACAATGCCACCGCTGTTACAAAACCGGACACATAACACGAACATGCCAAGCATACCTAGTCTGATCAAAGTTCAGTGTAGCTACAACTTTGTTGTCGTCAACCCAAAATGCCCGCTTTGACGCCATAGCGGCTATACGGCGTCCTCAACCCACACACGTTGCTCCCGTCCCCCCTCCCCTCACAAGAACATTCGCAGCCGCTGCCGGCGCAGCGGTGTCCGCACCACCCTCTGTCCCACCCCAGACAAACCCAACCCCAGCAGCAACCCAAACTCACCTACATATTCCGTCACCCACCCCCACCCTAGCACCTTTCACCCAGAGACCCCCACACCACCCCCACCCCCACACCTAACGACACCATACACCCAAAAGCTACACCTGGCTACCTTGCTCTTAACGGTAGCAAAGGGCATGTCGATGGGTGACCCCCGATTATACTCAAAGATACTTCAACTGTTCGCCTCGCACGGTCTAGAGCAGACTATTTTCCCCGAGAAGGTGCTCGCTCTAATCGACGAGCACACAAACAGTAGACTTGCACTCCTCCCCACCCCCCGGTGGGCACGTACACCTCTCCCCATGGACCCAACGGCCCCCACCTTAACCACTCCTGCCTCCTCCCGCCTTTCTGTCCCTGCACCTCTCGCCACTGCACCTTCCTTACCTACCCCTCTGCCTACTGCTCCCACCTCTCTCCCAACTGCCTCTTCTGCTACCCTCCACAGCTTACACTCCTTCCACCTCTTTACCTAAACTCTCTGCTACCTCGGGAACCTCCAGTCCTCCCCCTATTGCCACCAACCGCCCTCCAACCATCCCCACCCCCTCTTACAGCCTCTAACCCCACTCCCACTGACACCACAACCTCCACCTCCTTCAAGCCCACCACACCCTCCACAACACCCCGTACGAAACAAAAAACCTACCACGACCCCCCCCCCCTTTCCTGCTTTTCCTTCTCCTCCCCCTTTCACCCCTCCTTCTTCGTCCCAACCTCTTCTCTCTCTCGACACCACCCTCTCATAATCTGCACCCCCCTATCTCTAGCCCCTTATCTCCTAGCTCTACTCCCTCTATCTCTGCTTCTAACTCCCCCGCTCCTAGAATCTACCCTCTCCAACCCTGCTCCCACGATCGCTATCTCTAAACATCCTTCCACAGAACACACTCTTCCCTCCACCACGGCTTGCCCACCCAACAACACCGCTGAAAACCTATACAAACCACAGCCGACACGCATAAAGGTACTGGCTCCTCACGCCTCCTGGGCAATAACCAAGGAGAGAGGAACGGTTCCGGGCAAATCACCTCACGCGCACTCCGCCGACCACAATAGGTCGCCTCAACGTGACACAATTAAACGTACGCAGTTGGAACGGTATTCGCCATACCGTTGCCAACTGGGTCCTAAGCACACAAAGACCTGACATAATACTCTTGAACTCGACCAGCATACATTCTCCCAACAACAGACTCCGCACCGCAGGTTACCACACGTACCTATCTCCACAGGCGCTGCACCTAGGATCAGCGATCCTAGTAAAGCGTTCGATACACCACTCCCTCATCCATACACAAAACGACTCTTTTCTAGCCTGCAAGGTACAGACAAGCTCCGGCCTTATTCTAGTGGCCACACACTACAGACCAACACGCCTACAATTAAACATAGAAGGCCCACTCCGGGCTCTATCAAACCACAACCTACCTATCTTCTTTGCGGGAAACCTCAACGCCTTTCACCCAACACTCCTTTCAAACACCACGAATTAAGCAGGAAGGTACCTGGCCGGTGCCTTGCCGTGCTATCGCTGCGAGCACATCGGCCCAGCCTTCCCCACAGTCTTCGGTCCTCACGGAGGTACCACGTCTCTGGACGTGGTTTTCTGCAACGACCATGCTACACGCTTCTACACGCACATTTCACCGGATCCCCACGTACTCTCTGACGACATACCTATATGCTTTATCATATTCAGATCTCCCATACTCATACCTACACTACCTCTCTTCGACTACAAAAACACGAGAGATACATAACATATAACACGCCACAAAACCTCGACATGGCCATACCAATCTAGACCTAATAGACGACCACTGGTGCCTTAATCTTAAACACTATAACCACAGCATGAAACCTACACTCAACAAAAAAACCTATACTTGCATAAAACATTTTAAATTTTCCATACACACTCAGAGACTGATCACACAGTACAATAATCACTACATTAGAGACCCACGACAACACAACATCAATCACTTACGTGCCCGCATTCTACAGTGCGTGCAGCTAGATATGAAGCGGCAGTGGCGAGAGGTCGTCCGCATCGCCGACGACACTCCTTGCACTAACCCTTCCTTCTTCTGGCGGCACGTAAAAAGGCAGCTAGGCACTGAGCCACCCAAACCCATCACCCTCCAAGTAAACAACCAAACACTCACAGACACTAACGTCATCCTCGACGCATTTAGGTCCCACTGGGACACAGTACATACACACAACCAACCCAAACCACACCCGTGGGAGCACTTCCAGGAAGAGGTGCCGTGCCCACGCTCACGAGCTAAGGCCCGCAACCCTGATACAAATGGAGCTGCTCGACTACACATCCACACTGACCAATCCCATCACCGTCGAGGAAACAAAACTAAAACGACACTAAAACGTGCCCCCGGCCCCTCCGGGCTACCAGCTACACTAATACACAACCTTCCCGAAAACATATACCTCACACTTACACACCTATTCAACGCCTCACTAGCCTCAGGCGACTTTCCTAAAATATTCAAAGTCTCTCACAACATACTTATACACAAAACGAACAAAGACCTCAAACACCCAAACAACTACATGCCTATCGCTCTATTAGAGCACCTAGGAAAAATACTTAAATGCATGATCAACTGCCACCTACGGAAATACCTGGAAGCGAGGGAGAGGTTCTCCCCCCACCAATATGAGTTCAGAAGACGCCGGTCCACTCAGGCGGCCGTGACCATCGTTAATGACAGAATACAGAAAAAACGCCAGGTACATCAAAAGACACTCTTCTTCAGCAAGGACGCGGAGAAGGCCTTTGATATAGTGTGGCACGAGGGACTCCGTTGGAAACTCGCCAACAATACGGAGTTACCTCTCTGCACCAGAAGGCTCCTCTCGCACTACCTCACTGAACGGAGATGCCACATAAAATTCATCAATACACTCTCACAACCCTTCACACCACGCTCAGGCGTCCCCCAAGGAAGCGTACTGGCACACATACTTTACATCATGTACACAAACGACACCCCACGCCCACCCGAAAACTTCTGTCACACATATATAGTGTCCTACGCCGATGACGAGACAATTCTCATCAGTGGCCGTGGACCAGACGAAATCGCGCTTCGCGTACAAAGAATGCTAGACGCTAAGACAGATTACGAGGATAAATGGCTGATTGCCACGAATCCTCAGAAGACACAGATGACACTCTACGGCGCAAGAGATCATTTCATGAACAACCTACAAATCTTCTCACACACCAGACATGATCCATCTAAACCTAACAAGGCTCGAATACCCACAAAACATAAAAATCCTTAGGGTATTTTTTAACAAGACCCTCAGGTTAAATATACACCAGAACCAAACACAAGCAAGAGCCTCACATACAAACACATCGCTGACCAGGTTCTACACTGCGGGCAAAAACTACAGTTACACCTTTACAAAACACTCGTGCGACCTATTCTCACGTACGCCCCACTGTCACTCGTGGCTGCAAGTGACACGTAGAAGCAGAAGGCTCGGCGCATTCAGAATTCTGCTCTGAAGCGCGCTTGCCGCTCTCCCTTGTACTCGAGAATGGCTACACTATACGACAACAACAAATTAGCACCCGTCAATACATATGCTCACACCAGACTCACAAAACAACTCGGGAAACTCGCCAGAGACCCATTATACACTGCACTACATGTAAGAAGGTATGCGATGGCACCGCGATACCCCGCGGCCCATGACCACCCGCAACCCATACCGTTCTTCGCATAAACTAAAGGCATCATGAATAATGCGTTTCCGACTGAACAGACACGCTCTCTTTCCTGATCAACCTCCAACCGTCGTCCAGTCACGAACACCTCGAGACTAACCAAACCACACCACGCATCGGTGTCTAGCCACCGACTTATCAACTCTTCCTATCTCTTCTCAAGTTATTTCCGCCCCCTTTCTTCTATGACTGCCTGTTCGCCTGAGTTACACAGTGATCCCTCTCTGTCCTTTCTATACACAAAATGAAAATGAAATGAGAGATCAAATACCCCAAAGAGAACTCCACGGAAGAGCCGCCTTGAGACCAATCAATCTGGCGACCCAAAGTCTGGCCAAAGGAACATGAGAGACGATTCTGAATGAAACGGCACCCGAACTAGCGCAGGGTCTAAACATCCCAGTGAACAAAAGGGAGGAAGTGACCAGAACTAGGCAATTTCCCAGCTCGAGACAATGCTCAGAGGAACGGTTGGCGCAGATGTTCACATAGAGACCACAGTGAACAAACAACTACACACACTATATATTAACAAATACACTCACAAACATTAAGAAAAAATAAAAATAAATAAACAAAAAAATAAAATAGAATATAGAAGAATTGGACTACTTAATTAACTACATATAGTATTACTTTTCAAAATTTTTATCTCTCTTAAAATAAGTATAATATTAAGGAGATAAATATATATATATATATATATATATATATATATATATATATATATATATATATATATATATATATATATAGAAGAAAAAGTATATAAGTATATATATATATATATATATAAATATATATATATATATGAAAGTGTAAATTAATAAAATAAATAAATATAATAATTTCAATAATTTAAACAAAAAATATATTTGAAAACTTAGGAAAAATATTTATACCGGTTGTTCCAGAAAAAAGTTAACCATAATCTGAATTAATATAACTCAAAAACTATTGGAGACTTTTGGTTCCTGCGAAAAGTATTTTATTTACCAACTATTTATCTGTCGATTCCTTAAATTTCATTAAATTTCCTTTTATGATTTTGATACACCAATGGGTTTAGTGGAGGCTATCAAAAATATGTTTGCGCAAGGAAGTAAAATAATTAAACGAAGCCTAGGAAGGCTAGGCCACCGTGCACTTTCAAGAGATGCCTAGGGATCCTAGGTAGTCTAGGTCACTGTGTGATTCTTCAAGCAAAGCCTAGGCCATTTTACAGTGGTTTTCGGCCACACTGTGGTATCGTCTAGTCATTATTGCTTACTAAGCAAATCAAAGCGTTTTTGTGTAAACATTTACTTCCATAGAACCTTTTTAATCATGCAATTATCAAAAGATCAATACTTATTTGTAGTCACAATCTTTATTAAGACTGGCAATATTAAACGAGTACAAGATTCATTTGAACAACGTTTTCCAGGTAGGCACCCACCAAGCAAGCCTACAATTTGGAAAAATATTCGCAAATACCAACATGAAGGAACATGCTTAAATCTAAATAAAGGTCGTTCGGGTCGTATGAGAACCATAAGAACAACAGAAAATATAGAAAATGTTCAGATGACAATTCTTCAAAATCCACATGTATCAGTCAGAAAGAATGGGTTACAATTGTCAAAGTCATCATTTAACCGTATTATTAAACATGACTTAAAATGGCATCCCTATAAGATGCATGCAAGACACCAGCTTCTTGAAACTGATTTTCCTCGTCGTAGACAATTTGTCGAATGGCCTCCCCATAAACTTGCTCGTTTCTTGGAAAACATTGTGATTGGTGACGAAGCAGCCTTTCTCATGAATGGAAAGGTAAATAGCCATAACATTCAGCAATATGCACCGCTGAACCACCCCCCAGCATTCAACTTTGACACACGTATTTGTCAGCAGAAAGTGTCTCTGTGGATCGGAATATGCGGGAATGGCTATCTTGTCGGCCCATTGTTTTACGAGAATAACTTGAATGGTGCTGCCTACCCGAGCATGATCAACGAAAGGATCTTCCCGGAACTCCGCCAGATTTACGGCAATCATTTCAATAGGCTTTGGTGGATTCAGGACGGCACACCAGCTCATAGACAGCTTGCTGTAAGAACAAAACTAAGAGAAACGTTTGACAACCGCATTGTCACGCTAAATCATGCAATTGAATGGCCCTCAAGATCCCCTGACCTAACACCGTGTGATTATTTCTTATGGGGATATCTAAAGAATAAGGTGTATTCTACTCTACCACAAAGCATCAACCAGTTAAGAGATAGTATCACACGTGAAGTCAATAGACTTAAGCAAAATCACAAGTTAATCAAAAAAGTTGTTCAATAAATGCGATCAAAGGCGCAACTGTGCTTGGAAAGAAATGGAAGACATGTGGAAGGAAATGATACTTAGAAAATAAAAAAATGAATTTGTATTACCCATATGAACAGGTGTTTTTGTTAAAAATGGATTTTAATATATTTGTTAATTTTAAAGTTCGAAGTTTCATTATTATACTTCCTTGCGCAAACATAATTTTGATATCCTCCACTAAACCCATTAGTGTATTAATACCGTAAAAGGGAATTTAATTAAATTTCCAGAATCGACAGATAAATAGTTGGTAAATTTATTTTGTTTTACAGAACTCAAAAATCTCCAATAGGTTTTGAGTTATACTAATTCAAAGTACGGTTAACTTTTTTCTGGGACACCTTGTACATATATATATATATATATATATATATATATATATATATATATATATATATATATATATATATATATGAAAGTGTAAATAAATAAATATATTAATTTTAATAATTTAAACAAAAAATATATTTCAAAACTTAAGGGGGAAAAAAAGGTTGCAAAAAATAAGTATAAAAGCGAAGCTTAAACGCGTTAAAACACAAAATCAGGTTCACACAAAAATACAAGTTACAGGATTGAAGGTCATGGAAAAAGAAAAAGAAATCTAAATAAATGAAAAGCGAAGCCCTCACTACCAGAGCAAACCTTACATACTCTCTTCACCCACAATCTATCATCTCATCTTCCACACCAATTTTTTTTTCTTAACTATTATTCATCAAATCAAAATCTGACTATTTGTCTCTCTGATCTCGTTTTCTGGCAAAGGAGGCAAACGATAATTGAAGTTTGAAAACATGCTTCTTTTAAAGGCGGTCAACTCGGGGACGCTAAGATGTCGTGAGTATGATTTCCGGCTGAAGTTGCACGTTAAGTGTCGGTTTCTTCATTTGAATGATGACGGCTTCGGTCATCCACAATCTTCTGCGATTTTGGAGTCTCAGGATGATGGAGGTGTCCTGATTCAGTTTTTCACGGGTTAGGGTAGTGCCGAGAGAGTGGGTGTATTTTTTAATCGCGCCATCTTGAAGGTGAGCTGTCAGTCGCCTTGACAGGGTTGTGGAGGTTACGCCAATGTACTTTGAATTGCGGTGTTCGCAATCACCGACTTTGCACGAATATTCGTACACGACGTTAGTCTCCTGGAGTTCGCTCGTTGGAGGGAGATAGCTGTTCTTCATGATGCAACTACTTGTTTTCTTGGTATTGTAGTACATAATTAGATTAATATCATTATTAGGGTTGGTTGAGGTCACGTTACGATGGAGAATGGCTTTGAGAGCCTTTTCGTCTTTACGGTAGCCGGTGTTCATATTGGCCAGGGCCAGCAGCCAAGTTCATTTTCTCTTTTTGGGTGGCGTCGTTGGATTCTTGTGGGTAGCCGTTGCTAACGAGAACTCGGAAAACCCTCTTAATTTCGTGATCAACAGCCGTCCCCGAGGATGAATGGGAAATTGCCCTGTTAACTAAAGCATTGATGAGTGATCTCTTGTAGCTTCAGGACACTCAGAAGAACGGTTTAAGCAGAAGCCAAGTTCGTGGCCTTAACGTATACTTGGGTCACAAATTTGGACTACTGGGCACTTATGAAGATATCAAAGCAAGGAAGGGATCCTTCATCTTCCGTTTCGTGGGTAAAATTCAGACACAAGTTGTTCTTGAATGTTTCAACTGGGCCGTTCACTTGTTTAAGGTTATTCGTATTCAAAATTATGTCATCGATATAGCGCGCGTAGATGGGAGGCTTGGGCGCTGACGTCCGGGGGAAGCTTGCGCTTCGCTACTAAGATTAAAATCTAAAAAGAAGAATCCATGGTTAAATTTTTATAAATTTTCTGAACTTCGTCAATTATAATAATTTAAAAAATGAACTCTAAACTATTTTCCCCCTTTCAAAAAAATCACATTGCTAAAATATAGTTATGGATAAAATAAAAAAGCAGCCTTACTTAAATTTTAATATATTTTCTGAACTTCATTAATTGTAATTCATGTTCTTTTAAAAAATTATTTTAGCATTGGTTAATCATATTTATTTTTTCTGAACTAAACTATTTTGTTTTTTCAAACTCTAAAGAAATTCTTAGAAATTCCTTGATAAAAATTTAAAATATATTTAAGTCATAACCAAACTAAGATGAAATTATTATTCAAATACTCCAAAAAATCCCCTTCTTAAATTATAGAATTAGGAATGACAATTATATTAAGACGTGAATTGCAAATCAATCATCATTATCAAAGTCGATAATTTTAATTAATCTGAAGGGCAATATAAATTCACCACTACATCTCAAATAACGTTGCCAAACTTATTTAATAACCACCCGAACCAGTTTTTCGTGGGGATTAGAAATTTAACTCCGCATCCACGGAAATATTTATGTTTTCCAGTTTGTTTCCTCGGTTTTTATTTGGTTTAGTCTTGTGTTCTTCTTTATATACTGGAATCACCCTTGCCTTAAATTTCATTATACAGTTGATAATGGCGTCATGATGCCGAAATTAGTCTTGCCTTTTTGAATAAATCAGATTCTAATATGGTGGCTTATTATTATTTTTTGCAATATATATATGAAAGATAATGGTAAACCACAATATTTGAATCAAAATTGTATTTATAACAATCGGACTAGTTTCGGCAAGATGCCATTTTCAACTAATAATGAAGAAACTAGGCAAGAAGCACAGTATATATCTGAGTAAGAAACATCCTAAACAAAATGAAACAGCAGGGAACAATCTGAAAAAAACTCGGGTGAATCTCTCGTGAATGACAAACCAAACAAAATGAAATGGAACCGGAAACAATCTGGAGAGTTGCCAATCATCGAGACGCATTGCGTCCGGGGGCTTATAAATACGATTGGCGACTCTATTCATTATATATTAGTTAAATTTGTATTGCCCTTCAGATAAATTGAAATTATCAACTTTGTTGATGATGATGGATTCCGCAATTCTCCTCTCAATATATTTGTTTGATTTACCGTTTCTAGACGTAAATATCCACCGTTTTAATAATTATATTCAGTGCTCAGTCTATCGAAAGCTTACAAATTCAAATGCTGACATACATTTTGTCTCACTACATGACAAATCCGTTAAGATATCTGTTATTTCTTCCCTCTTTCTCCGAGCCTATAATTGCAAATTAACATACATCGGAGAGTCAGGCCACTTTAATAAAAGGATGAAAGAACATTTAGCTGATTTCAGAAGGTGTACGAACTCTTCAATTTTCTTTTACGCACATACAAAAGCATGACCATTGAATTGATTTTAACCATGCAAAAATCATTTCTAAATCAAACAATTATATTGAGAGGAGAATTGTCGAATCCATCATCATCAACAAAGTTAATAATTTCAATTTATCTGAAGGGCAATACAAATTTAACAAATATATATCAAATAGAGTCGCCAATCGTATTTATAGGCCCCCGGGCGCAATGCGTCTTGAAGATTAGCAACTCTCCAGATTGTTTCCGGTTCCGTTTCATTTTGTTTAGCTTGTCATTCACGCCAGATTTACTCGAGTTTTTTTTCAGATTGTTTCCTGCTGTTTCATTTTGTTTAGAAGGTGTCTTACCTTATATATAACTGTGCTCCTCGCCTAGTTTCTTCATTATTAGTTGAAAATGGCATCTTGCCGAAACTAGTCCGATAGTTATAAATAAAATTTTGATTCAAATATTGTGGTTTACCATTATCTTTGACTGATATACATCACCTTAATCTGATATCTTCCATTCCAATATATATATATATATATATATATATATATATATATATATATATATATATATATATACATATATACATTTATCCGGCCAACGAAGGAATTTCATCCTCTCGTTGCCAAGTGAACGCTATTCAGACGCTTTGTTAATTTCCTCCAAGTTATATTATATCATTCATACTTCCCCCACATAGATGGTTTAATTTCGTTCCCAATAACTCATATATGTATCTATTTTATTTATCTATATTCATAGCAATTCCATTATATCCTTGAGTTGTTTAATTTATAAACTTCTTGTAAAAAAAGAAGGAAATTATTTCGTGTAAGAAATCGGACACCAATTGTGACGTCGCTTCACTGAGTCTTTTTTGAGACTCAGGATGGTGCAGTGAATTCGCCGCTCGCTAACAGTGGTCCAGTGACGCGGGAAGCTGTTCATAACTCACCTTCTTTTTTTCCTTTGCCCTTTTCATCCCCTCCTCTATCTACACTCCGACCTTCTTCGAGGTCCTCTTCTAGGTAACTTTATGTGTAAAAATTGTCCTATTAAGATTTCTTTTGCCTATTTTTTTCGTTCTTTACGGCAATGTGTCCTGCTCATGGTCACTTCGTAACCTTTATTTCTTTTACTATATGTTACCCGTGTTTGTTTTATCCTTATTATTCTCTTATCGTCCTTGATGGTTATTCCTGACATGTATCGTTTCATTTACATTTGAGGTTGCTTAGTTTCTGCTTTTTAAAGTGATCATTGTACAAATTTCACTCCCATACATAACTTAAAAACTAGCAAAGATGTAGTGATTAAATGCTTTGCATTTTGCGCATAGTATTGGGGTCTCACTCCTGAAGATGCAGATAGATGATTTTCTACCGCTCTCCAGCCTAGTTTTGTTCCTCTGCGGATCTCTTTTTCCATGTTTCTATCAAGAGTCACAACCTTTCATATAAGTTATATTATATCTGCTCTGAAATTGGATCATTGATTTTAATGATTCTATTTTCTGACAAAGTATTGATTATTATTTTGGTATTTGAACAATTCATTCCGATTCCAACTCTAGCACTGGTTTGAGAGAATTTGTTCTGTTTGTGTGAATGTGGCTTTCTTTTATTTAATAAGTAATTTGATCTCCCTCTTGAGTATTCAGCGGTTACTACCTGTGTTGAAAGAGCTGATAACTGGTATGTCCTTGATGATGTTTTTTTTCAGTTGAAGAGTTTGTTATTCCTCTCAATTTTGTTTCCTTCGACGACATGAATGTGAATTTTCTCACTTGTCTCATTTGGAAGAAAGACCGCGGTTACTATAGTACTGAGTACCCACCTTCATACTGCATCGGGCACGTCTGGAGGTCGCTCTTCATCCACACCAAGCAAGTGACTATAACCAATAAACCAATCTACAAAACCCTAAAAAGAAGGTTAAAATGCCCATTGAAACAATTCTTCTTTTTTTTCTTTCGCCTCCTTCGAATTTTTTACATCTTTGATTTGGTGGAAAATGAGATTTAATATCAATAAATAGAACGTTCTCGAAGTAACATATATTTTAAGTATACCATGTATATAGAGAAGACAAATAAATTTAACGAAGAGAAGAATTTAGAATTAGTAACTAAAGATTTAAATGTTATAAAGTAGCGTTCATGGCTCCAAGAGAGCCGTTCTTGGATTCATTAAACCTAGTTTCGGTTTCAAATTTTGTTAGAATCGGACGAATAGTTATGATGTTATTGCAAAAACAAAATAATTATAGGGCTAACCTTTGGAAGACTTTGGCAATTATAACATTCGAAAGAGAATGTAAAATAACATAATGTTTTCCAATTTCGTTAGATTCGGCCGAATAGTTATGATGTTATTACAAAAACAAAAAAGGGCAAAATGGGAACAGACCGACAGCCATAGTATGATGTTTAGTTGCTCGCGGATAAAAATAGTCGAAAGTACTCATGTCCTGAATGGTTCTCTTGTAGAGGAAATGTAGGGTGTCATCGGAAAGGACCTAGCTCCTAGGAGCGACACACCTTCAAATGTATTTTTACGGGGATGTCGGTTAGTCGGCGTTAGTGTACGGGTGCTGATGCGTGCTGACCTGACTGTAGGAAAGTAGTTAAATATAAAAGATACAGAAAGGAAAAAAAGGAGATCAATGAACGCATCTCTTTATGTCTGAAAATGTGTGAATGGTAAAGAGGTTAAACAAAATAAAGTGAACATCCTGTTATATTCTGTACATGTTTACCTACATATCAATGCTGCGATGTTCATTTGAGGAGTCTACTTGGGGCTTCGTGGGGGGGTGGGGGCGCATTTTTCCTGAACCTACTTCTATTACACATGAAAGGCAAGTCCTATGTCTGGGGTAAAGGGATGTATGCAAAGAAGAGACGATTAATCTACTGGGGTCCTTCAAGCGGAAAAGGGAACCCAAATGCGCTTCTACTCTTAGCAATAAACAAGCTCTGAATCACGGGGGGGAAACATGTCTGTCTATACGTATGTGTGCATATGTATGTGTTGGATAGGAAGAGAAAGACACCTTTTTTTCACCTACCCTTATTAATGGAAGCAGAAACGCAGGAATATTCACGGGCAATCAATCATAAGGAAGAGATATATAGACCTATTGTAACAGACACTAATGGTAGGAAACCAATTTCTCTCCCAAGCTCATCTGCATGAGCCTTGCGATCTCGCTGAAGCCGTGATAGTGGTTTTACTGCGAATGACATTACTCATTACCAGTCACTTTCCCAATTTGGGGGAAGAGGCGGCGGAAGGTAAACCAAGAGAGCAGTTCACCTGAGTGATGGATGGGGTGTAAAATGAACAGGAATACAATGAATTGATAATTACATCACACAAAAATAGCATTACCGATGATACTGCTAATCTCATTCTTTTATCCCACCAAGGGTGATGAAAACATAAATTGTTACGGCTTTAGCACCAATCTGCCCTTGGGGGGAGGGGGCTTTTATTTCTTAGTGGGGACCTTCATATTTCTGTGTAATCCGAATAACGTAAGCCTTCGTGAAGTCAACCCGATCGGGACTCGAACGGGGATTAACCACGACTTGGTGTGGCTTAACTTTGCTGTTTTTCACCTCCTTAAGGCTGTAGGAAGGGTGTCCTATCCCTGTGATAGTGAAAATGGGTCTGGTACAAGTGATTCTCTGTGTTGGTATCTAAATTTACCCTAATACTCGTTTTAAAACTTGATTAGAATTAAATCCTTTCATCAATGACATTTTCTGTTTCAAATAATGGAAGTTTGGCTCACAGCTGCCATAATCAAATTTACGAATGGGATTTGGAGCTTTAAATCAATGAAGCATCTTTGTCATGGTTTGGTTTGTTTTAGCTTGACCCTCTTTGTTACTTAACACTAAGAAGCAAAAACTAACGAAGGCATCTCCCGAAAAAAGTTTGTAAGAAGAAATCTGCAAAGAAAATGAAAAATTGAAAATGTATGGGAACTATTTCGGTGCAGATTCACCTGCGGGCGATGGAATCGAGAAGACAACCAATCCTCGAGATGTCAACTGCAGCATTGTTGCCCATGTTACGCTTGACACTTCCCTGAGGGGGCTAAACCTCTCTTTTATAGAAGCAGCATACAGACATGCAACATATTGTATAAAAACGGTATATTCAGTATGAACGATGAGGGAAGATACAAAAAGATGAATAGAAAATGTAGATAAAAGGAAAGAAAGGGAATACCGAAATTGTTTAAGGGTAAAAAACAAACAACTAATAGTCCTGGGTGACATAAAAGACCAGGGAGGAGTTCGTCTAATGAGCACCTTTACTTAACAGTACGAACTCAATTGCAGGGGAATGCGAGGAAGTGACAAATGTGGTGGTTTTGGTGACTAGTACCTGGTTGGTAGCTTCAAGAAACTATTTTAATATTTTTAAGGTAAATATTTTTAACTCACCAACCAGTGAGGGTATCTCCGATGAATTCTCAAAAGTGATTCTCGATGAAAATGATAAATTAGAGGAAAATGAAAAAGTACGTAAGATGCGGATTAGGTAAAAGAAAAGAGGCGATTGATCGCAGAAGAGACACGAAAGGGACTTTTTGATTACCATTGAAGAATTTAATCGAAATTTCTTTTTTTCATTTGCAAAATTTGGAGGGTACGAGTAAAGAAATGCATTAAAGCTTTTTACGAAGCCCAAGCTGTATTTTTTTAGATGCTGAGGTGTGAATATTATATTCGAATATATGTATGTGGGTGTGTATGAGTCAGGGATCCAATGGTGTTACAGCTTATACCAGGGGAGAAGAACCAACATTTTTTAGGCCGAATGTAGATCAAATCATTTTATTGTTTTCCTTAATAAAGTACTCTCGAAACAGTCATTAAAAGGTTAGTTAACTTTAAAATTGAGTATTTTTTTCATTTTAAGTCGATACATAGTCATAAAGGTTAGTTATATACATATATAAAATAATGTGAAACTTTCACTTTATCTAATTAATATATTATGAATGTGGCCTTTAATACAAGAAGATTTGACGCCCCTGGCCTATACGGTATTCTTTTTTCCTTAAAACGTGTTTTGTTATGAGTTCAAATAAAAGTGAGATAAAAGGTTTTGTGGGTTCGAATAAAAGTGAAATAAAAGGTGTTTGTGGGTTCGAATAAAAGTGAGATAAAAGGTATTTGTGGGTTCGAATAAAAGTGAGATAAAATGTGTTTGTGGGTTCGAATAAAAGTGAGATAAAAGTTGTTTGTGTGTTCGAATAAAAGTGAGATAAAAGGTGTTTGTGGGTTCGAATAAAAGCGAGATAAAAGGTGTTTGTGTGTTCGAATAAAAGTGAGATAAAAGTTGTTTGTGAGTTCGAATAAAATTGAGATAAAATGTGTTTGTGGGTTCAAATAAAAGTGAGATAAAAGGTGTTTGTGAGTTCGAATAAAAGTGAGATAAAAGTTGTCTTTGGGTTCGAATAAAAGTGAGATAAAAGGTGTTTCTTGGTTCGAATAAAAGTGAGAAAAAAGGTGTTTCTTGGTTCGAATAAAAGTGAGAAAAAAGGTGTTTGTGGGTTCGAATAAAAGTGAGATAAAATGTGTTTGTGGGTTCGAATAAAAGTGAGATATGAGTTGTTTGTATGTTCGAATAAAAGTGAGATAAAAGTTGTTTGTGAGTTCGAATAAAAGTGAGATCAAAGGTTTTTCTAGGTTGGAATTTAATGAGATAAAAGGTGTTTGTGTGTTCAAATAAAAGTGAGATAGAAGGTGTTTGTGAGTTCGAATAAAATGAAATAAAATGTGTTTGTGGGTTCGAATAAAAGTGAGATAAAAGGTCTTTGTGAGTTCGAATAAAAGTGAGATAAAAGTTGTGTGTGGGTTCGAATAAAAGTGAGATAAAAGATGTTTGTGGGTTCGAATAAAAGTGAGATAAAAGGTGTTTGTAAGTTTGAATAAAATTTAGATAAAAGGTTTTTGTGAGTTCGAATAAAAGTGAGATAAAAAGTGTTTGTGAGTTCGAATAAAAGTGAGATAAAAGTTGTTTGTGGGTTCGAATAAAATTGAGATAAAAGGTGTTTGTGGGTTCGAATAAAAGTGAGATAAAAGATGTTTGTGGGTTCGAATAAAATTTAGATAAAATGTGTTTGTGGGTTCGAATAAAGGTGCGGTAAAAAGAGTGAAGTAAAATGTGTTTTTTGTGTGTGTAAGGTCGAATAAAGTTAATTTTTTGCTATTAAAATGATTGAATGGATAAATACACAAAGAAAGAAATTTTCCTGTGTTAAATGATATTGAGTCTTGCTATATCTCCTCACGAGCCATGAATCTCTTTAGTAATATTTGGTTGAATTTTCTGGTGAAAATCTGCAGATCATTAAAATAACCACTAGTTTCTAACAGCCTGACGATAAGAACCAAAGTTCTTATTTTGGTTAACTAAACACAGTAATTACAGGCCTTTGTTGTTGTTTATTTATAACATCCAATTTAATTTCATTATCGTAAAAAATTAATCGTGCTTCATGTCTACTCATAAGCAAAGATAAGAATAAAGGATACTGAGTAGAAGTTATTATTTAATTTATAACACGATATTATATTAATGAAAATTTACATCCCGGTGCGCTAAACTCGTTAGAAGAACTAGTAGGCATGTTTTTGTGGGAGATGGTTACCTTCTTTTTAGGGTAGTATCTCGGAACAAACAAGTGTATGATGGCGATAGGTTTTAGGAAACAGCAGGGGTTTTGTCTAAGAGATAGGACCTATCGATTGACTTTAGTACGTGTAAACCCGCAAAAGTATTTGTGTGGTCAATTTTGATCACCGATTGACGCTAATACGAGGGGCGGTCAATAAGTTTTGCGAACCGGTAGGGCAAAACAGAGGAAGGGGGATGGCTGTTTGTGGGGGTGTGAGGACAAGTTATGACAAGTCAGGACCTGCAGCCACACGCTCCTGCCTCGTCTATTTAAGAAGCAGTAGCTGATCGCAGATCGTCAGTCACAAATTTTTCAACAATGGAGAAGGTTGAGCACCGCGCAGTGATCAAATTTTTGACTAAGGAAGGCAAGAATGCAAAAGAGATCCATGAACGCATGGTTGCAGTGTACACCGACACCGCCTCTTCCTGTGCAACAATTGCTCGCTGCAACAGGGAGTTCCACCATGGTCGTAAGTCCCTTGAAGATGACCCCCGTCCAGGACGCCCGTCAGACGTGACCAACGAGGACAATGTGGCCCGTGTGGAGAGGATGATCCTCGAAAATCGACGGGTGAAGTTCGAAAATTCGAGCGAAAACTTGGAATATCACATGGAAGTGTTAACAACATCATCCACGACAATTTGGGCCATGAACAAGGTCTCTATGCCCGTTGGGTCCATAGAAACCTCACGAGACCTCACGCCCCATGATCGACTTCAACGTCGGCAAAGTTCGGAGGAGCTGCTGCTCTTGTACAACCAAGACCCGGCGGAATTCGAGTCACGCATAGTAACAGGTGATGAAACGTGGGTCCATCACTGGGATCCCGAGACCAAACTCGAAAGCATGGCCTGGAAGCACAGGCGCTCTCCGATCCCCATCAAGTTCCGGACCCAACCTTCAGCCTGGAAGCTCATGGCCACCATCTTCTGGGATTCTAAGGAAGTGTTGATGGTGGACTATGCGCCTCGTGGAAGGACCATCACTGGCCAATATTACGCCGAGGAACTGGCTGGGTTGAATAAGTGCATCCGTCAGAAGCGGCGCGGCAAGTTGATACGCGGTGTCCTGCTCCTCCACGACAATGCCCCTGTCCACAAGGCCAGAGTTGCACAAGCTGCCCTGCGCGAGTGCGGATTCGAGGAGCTCAACCATCCCCCCTACAGTCCAGATCTGGCCCCCAGCGACTACTTTTTATTCCGCCAGCTCAAGGCTGCACTGCGTGGACGCGGGTTTAGGGACGATCAAGATGTCCAGCTTGCCGTCCAGGAGTGGATTGAACAGCAGTCGGGAGATTTCTGTTGTCGGGAATTCGAAGCCTCAGGGACAAGTGTCGCAAGTGCATTGAAGTCGAGGGTAGTTATATTGAAAAATAATCAAACACTTTTCCTCATATCTCGTTTCCTTATATCCGAATTGCAAAACTTATTGACCACCCCTCGTACATGTAAATTAACATGTATGTTTATGTGTGTAATGATGTTTATCATTATTTTTTGTAATAGAAAGCAGGTTTGTTTTCAGAATAGTCTAGTATACTAAACTCGAAGCCTAGATATCGGTAAGGCTTAGCCTAACCCGAGACTTGCAATTCGATATACCGTAGTTTCTGGGTTATTAATTTATTATTATTATTAATTTAATGTGCCTTATGGTTAAATCATGAATATTATGGGTGTCAAAAGAGTACAGGTGCAAAGTTATGCATTGGGAATTTTGAAAAAGCAAGACTTCTTAGTTAATTGTAGAAAGTTTGCCTAAAACTTGCGGAATTATTCGCTTGAGAAACCTCCTCTCAATGATAAAACTCATTCAAAACGACTACTAGAATTTGATTCAGATCTTTTAAAAAATATTGAGGAACAAAATCTAATTGTAAATACTGAACAATTGTCTGAAAAATTACTTTAAAATCATTCCACTGTGCAAAGTCATTTAGAGGAGCTAGGAAAGGTTTCACGATTGGGGCAATGCAACATTTGTTCAACTCGCCTTTTTCGACTAAAAAGTTAACCATTATTAGTAGGATTGTTATCGGAGACGAATAGTGGGTTATGTCAATAATATTAAACGTTCTAAACAATGAATTAATCCAGTTGGAAAACCAATAGCCTACCGAAACAGGAGTCTCATCAACGGAAAATTCTCATGCGTTTGGTTAGATATGTAGGAATGATATAATCTATTTTGAACTTAGTTCAAATCCTACTATCATCAAACTGGTTTACTCTGTTTATTCGGACCGTTTATATGCAGCACTTGAAAAAAAAAAGGCAACATTAATCAATAAAAGAAGAGTGATCTTTCATCACAACAACGCGCGATCTCACATCTCAAATGATAACATACAAAAGATTAACAATTGCGAGTGAGTACTAATGAGTTATGGTCTATACTCAACACGACTTAAACCCCATCAGATTATTTTTTTTTTTTAGGGAGTTTAACGAATCACCTAAATAGAATGAAGATGTCAACAATAAAAGTGGTCGAATTGACCTCAAAAAATATTTTAAATCAAAGTCAAAAATGATTTTAACAAAGATTGCATTGAAAAGTTAGTAGAACGATGGAAATTAGTAGTATAAACTGGTGAAAATGATATTAGTTAATAAATTAATACTTATTTAAATATAAATAACTTCAAAGAGTTGTTTGTTTTCTATCCCTAAAATAATGATAAACATGAAAACAATGCCACATTACTAATGAGATGAACTAATATGAACAATCAGTTGTGTTTGCATAGGAAATTATGACGAGCTGAAGACACAGGTACTTAAGAACCAGAAGGTGTATTTGTGGGAGAGATGATGATGACGCTAGTACGGGTAATCCAACAGCGTAGTTGTCTGGAAAACCATATGATAACAGATTGAAAGTAGTGTATAGGAATCAACTGATGTGTTTGTTTAGGAAATAGTTACCACTGATTAGCTTTAGGATTTAATGAACTACGAGTAGCAAGTCTATTTGTGTAGGAGATGAGATGGTGATGAGTTTTGTTTGTGGTAGTACGTAGTAGGTATCAGTTGCGTGTATGTGTGGGAGGGGATGAAGGTAACCACTGATTGACGCTTGTACATAAGAACCAATAGGTAACCTTAATTCCAGTACCGTAAATCCTAATGTTTATTTAGAAATGTTTCCCTATTATTTGTGTTCTGTTTTCACAATTTTCGTTAACTTTTAATAATAAATTAATTCTATTTTATTTTTCTATCTACCACTTATTTTTATATTCGTTCATGACGAAATACAGAGACGAATTTACATTTTACCAAAAAGGATTCTATCATATATTTCCACCCCTAAGGCCATATTGTAACTAGAGAACGGCGATGCGCGTCATAAATACGCGACTAAAATTTTCTCGTCCCACAGTTAAATATTTAACGAACCGTTTTCTGAAAAATTGCCCTATTTTCTACCTCTTATTCGACAAATACTGATATGCAACCGTGTAATTTAGATAACACGCAACATTATCACTCAGAGTTCTGAAAAAACAATTGCATCGAAATAAATTTGAGAAGTTGGTCGTATTTTAGTGATTTATTCGCTAAAAATGGTTAAGCATTGTTATTACAGAATTATTATAGGTTAAGATCCACTCTAGGCTAGTTTCAGAGAGAAAGGAAAGGGATAGAAATCCTAAATAATGGAAAGATAAAGAGGAAAAAACAATTGCATTGAAATAAATTTGAGAAGTTGGTCGTATTTTAGCGATTTATTCGCTAAAAATTGTTAAGCATTGTTAGTACAGAATTATTATAGGCTAAGATCCACTCTAGGCTAGTTTCAGAGAGAAAGGAAAGGGATATAAATCCTAAATAATGGTAATATAAAGAGAAAAAAACTATGCCCCTCCCCCAAATAACGCTTGTTTCTATAAGTTATATTCTAAAGATATTAACGATTGTATTTTTTAAGCCTATTTATTCTAATGCTTTCAGTGGCATTCCTAGCCAAGTTATTCCATGTTTGTTTTATTTTATAAGAAAATAAATTTTGTACTATCGCAGTGCTAAATTTTGTGTTTAAAATATTAGTGGACCCGTTTAATATTTTAAATACTTCGATAACTTGACCGCATTGGTGCCGATCTTCCAAGCGCAGTTTCGGTTCGTTTCGGTTCGCCAACCTTCCTTTAACCAGGATGATCCTGGATAAAATAATGAAATCTACATAAAGGTCAGTATGACAATCGCTGGTCGGTCTGAGGGTACCAGGAGCAAGTCCTCTTTAGGGAGAGGTGCCGGGAAGTATTATGTTTTGATACCAAACAGCGTTCAGGTGGAAGCCTTCGTCACCTCGGGGGAAACGGAACCTGTTCCGCGTAGAGGTACGTGGATAAAGATACCCTTCGGCAGGATTCCTTGGAACAGAAAGAGTATGAGTGTTCTGCTGCGAAGACGTGAGAGGAAAGAAAACCGTGTTGTAATTGGCTATGTGTGTCATTATAAGTATAAGATTCTACCCACTCCAATACAGGGGTGAGCAAAGCGCTTCCACCAATTGATAACCAGATTTCTACGTGCGCTGACGTTTGTGTCCGTTCATGCTGATATATATATATATATATATATATATATATATATATATATATATATATATATATATATATATATATATATATATATATAAGTGTGTGTGTGAATTTGGGCAGTATATTTTCATTATAACATGTTTTATTAAAAGCGACGCTAGTTTGGAATTAAATTCTTGGGGAAACTTCGCCTGTGGATAAGCGTACCGAAGTTTATCGGAGACTATTGTTTGTTATTTTGTTAAAATTAGACGTAAATTAATATAATTTAGCACTTTCTTTAATTTAACTGACGCGTTTCGATAAATCAAGTATCATCTTCAGAGTTACAATGGGAAATTATTACAAAGTATTCAGTTTATATATGTTACAAAATGTATTAACAAAGTTACGAACGAAACTACACACGTATAGGCAGATTGGATCCAGGTGATAAAAGGGCGGAGAAGTAGGTAGCCAGAGAGGGAGGAGGGGGGGAGAATTAAACTGCTTGCCAGAGGGGATTAGTGGCTAGGGGCAGCTTTGAGTACACCTGTCCCTCTGTTAGCTTTTCTTGCGCTGGGCAGGATTTCATTGGAGTTAGACTGTATGTTTAAATTCAGTTGTTTCTCTTGGATATATATAACTTCAAGGAAGAGCAGTTGACGCCTGTTGGGAGCATAGTCTAAAATTTTGTGTTTTCGTCTATCATTTTTCGGTTGAGGCAAGTTCCGTGTACTTCCTGTGTATGTTTTTTAGGTACACCATTGTTCAGATGGTATGACATTCTTCTTGAGAGAGTGGTTTCAGTCATGCCGATATACGATTAGGTAGGAGCTCACAGTCTCCTAGTTTACATGTGTACTCGTATATCAGATGTGTCCTTTGTTTCGGTTGTAGCGGGGGTTTGGGGTTATTTTTCATGAAGAGGGTTGAAGTATGTCTATTTTGATAGTAGATGATTAGTGCGATCTTTTTCCCGGCAGTTTACCATTGATTATGAGCAAACAATGTCGTGGCCGCAGACACCGATCGAGCGCATTATAGTTGCAGATTCAGTTTCATGTCCATCCGTAGAAAACTTTCGCCAAATTAGTTGGAAATTTTATCACCATAATTTTATATAAACAGGGGGTTTATTTTTTCAGAAACAAATCGTAGTTGAGAAAATGTATCAGTTGACTTCACCTATTGTGATTTTTTATTTGAAATGTAAATTAGTTTAAAATAGGGTAGGCTAAGTTAAGCTTGTTTAGGTATTGAACATAGTCACTTACTCTTGGCTTAATTTAATTAACAGGTGAAATACAAACACCGAAAATCTACAATTGGTGAGAAAACTAATACAAGTCGAGAAATCTCCCTCGAATTTTGGCTCCATGCGATTTTCTTGGATTTTTAAGGCTTGAGTACAATCCTGAATAAGCGATTGGGCTACAAGTTTCTGTTCGTGGTATCCATCGGAATTACCTAAAGTGGATCGCAATTTGTAAATGGAACAAACACAACTTTAATCAGCGCTGCTAAGCAATCGGAATGCCATTAGGTAACTACCGACATCCTGCAAAGGTCTGTTTTCGAGCAATTCTCTTTAATATACACTACCGAGAAAAATAAGAGAACGATATTTGCAAAAATATGATAGTAGGTAAATGAAAGTTCCATGGTACATAAAGGACTACATTTAATATACCTATTTTATGAAGATTTCATATGATACAATCGTATATTCAAGAAATTATACTAAATATACTAACAAAATAAAATATTGACACGTGCAAAATAAGAGAACGATTTTTAGGGAATATTCTGGAAGTTTCTTGAAATCATCTAGTAATATTTTGTTCAGTAGATAGGAACTGTACAACTGCCATTGTGGTCGGACTCACTCTGCAGAGATGACACCACACGTGAAAGTGACTCCTGAGATCCGTCAGAGAATTGTTCGCTTGAAGACTTCGGAAAGACTCTTTTTGCGAGTTCAAGAGAGGTAGGAAGGTCCAAGAGTGTGATTTCGCGCCTTCTGAAGCTATACAATGAAAACAAACCCTTAAATGCTTTGCAAAAGTGAGTCGACGCTGCATAACCATCTTGCGAAAAGACAGAGCTAATAGGCGCTTCTTTATAGAGGATCCTTTCGAGACTGCAGCAGGAATTAAGACCAATAGGGGTAAATAAATTAACTGTTTGACGTTGTCCCGTCGCTTCAATGCATCTGGTTTAAAGCTCCTTTTCAAGCAACCAACCAATCATCAGTAAAAAGAACCAGAAGGAGAGTCTCAAATATGCTGAAGCTCATGTTGTTTGGAGGGATGAAGATTAGGAGAGAATTCATTTCAGCTCTAAAACTTAATTTAATTTAGTTGGAGCTGATGGCAGACGCTTTGTTAGACGCACCTCAGGAGACAGACTTAACCCTAAGTGTGGTAAAAAGTCTGCCAGGCATAGAGGAGGCAGCGTCATGGAATTAGTGATGATTTCGTCTGAAGGAGTTGGTCCGCTTGCGCGAATAATTGGATAATTGGAACGGTGAATGCGAATGTATACCTCACCTCGTCCAACAATATGTTGTACCTTCACTCCGAGCACCTCTGAACCAGTCAGTAGTTTTAATGCAGTAAAACGGCGCCATGCCATATTGCAAAGTGAGGAAAATAATATTGCGAACAAGAAGATATCAAAGTAATGAAGTGGCCTGCTCGGAGCTTCGACCTGAACCCAATTGGAAACCTCTGGAAGATCATTGGAGACCAGCAGCCTACAACTATGGCGGATTTATGGATGAAAATGAGTAAGAATAAAACATAATATCCCCAGAATGTTGCAAGGAACCTGGGAGGTCCTGAGGTCGTCATTGCGCCGAATTAAAAGAACACAAAGGCTTCAACACCTCATATTAAAGTGCTTTAAGTTTCATCGTTGTCAAATTTTGCTTTGTTTGAAGTGTATTTGCTTGCTAAGCAATTCTGTGAATGATCGTTCTCTTGTTTTGCACGTGTCAATATTTTATTTTATTTACTATAATTTCTTGATTATACGAATGTATCATACGAAATCTTCATAGGATAAATTAAATGCATGACTTTATGTAGTATGGAAATTTCATTTACATACTCATCATATTTTTGAAAATATTTTAATAGAGGAAAACCGTTCTCTTATTTTGCTCGTTAGAGTGTATATATATATATATATATATATATATATATATATATATATATATATATATATATATATATATATATATATATATATATATATATATATATTATTCATTTGGGCGAACGAAAGGGCGTAGAGGGAGAAATTTATTTCTATATTACAACGTTTTGGGTGTTAATTTCGCTCATCATCTTGTAATGGAAAGATACAAATTCATGAATGGACTAACATTTAAAGTTAAAATTAAAACATTCAAATTATGGTATTGATGTTTGGATTTTGCCCGTTTATATAGGAAGTATTGCAGAACTTACAGATTATTGCCTTCAAATTTATGTTAGAAAATTTAAATAGTAAACTTGACTCTATAAATATGAGAAAACTTTACATGCACATCAAGAAAACAGTAACCTTTTCCAATCAGTTGTAAATGGAAGACTGTGTAGAAATCTCAAGTAACGTAAGAAGAAAGAGAGGATTTGGAGGTTGGTTTATATTTTATAGAAGTAGTGAATGGGGAGAAGAATCTGAATTTAGAGAAGGGGGTGGGTATTTGAAGTGCATCGAGTCTTGAATTCCCAAAGAGACAGGATCGGGAATAGAATGTAACCGAACAAGGAATAAGTCTTCTTAGAAAGAACTTTCCCAGTCCTGCGGCTAATTCCCATATGGAAACAGAACCTTGTCTTCGGCAAGCGCACCGTACTGCCAATATATTTCACGTGTATACATCTGGGGCAAGTAAAATCGTATATGACGGCGCACTGCGCTTCTAGCGTGACTCTGTCCTTACAATTGAAATAATGACTGAAATGATGTTTATTTCTAAAGAAATATCTTAAAATTGGTTTGGAAAAAGAACTTCCTTAAAGTTGTTGTAATTTCTCTTGAAAATCTTTGATTTACGAAGAAACCCATATCTTGAAATACTACGTAACCCATATTTTTACAAACAGTTGGGAATTTCAATGTGAGTTGGTAAATGTAATTTAAACAAGATCTGCTGACCAAAAGTCACGTGCTCTCACTTATTCTGATTTATCAACTCACGACCTTCAAAACTTTCAATAATTCTCGGACTAACATTGGGAAGACCTTAACAATCCTATCGTTCGAAAGATAATATAAAACAACTTAAAGGTTTCAAATTTCGTTAGAATCGGCCGAATACTTATGATGTTATTGGCAAAAGAAAAGAATTCCCGGGCTAACCTTGGGAGGACCTTGGCAATTATATCATTCTAAAGAGAATGTAAACAATATAGTAAGCGTTTCAAATTTCGTTCGAATCGGCCGAATAGTTACAATGTTATTACTTCCCCTCAAAAAATGCGCAAAACGGTGATCCACCAAAGACATAGTGAGATGTAGAGTCACCTGCGACTGGAAATTCGCATTGGTCCTCTCCATCAGAGATACAGGAGAACCGTTCCTTTTGAAGTAGCCACACGAAATTAAACTTCTTAATGAGGGCGAACGGAATACACTCCCTGTGACATTTAGTAAGTTCGTAAACTGAACCCAAATAAGACACAGAAACGTGCAGGAGGTTGTGTGTAAATGAATCTAAAACATTTTGGCTTTTAATATGAGCAAAAAACGGTTTAATTTGTCCTCCAACCTGAAGACCAACAAGGGGGGGAGATTCCTAGACCTTTTTAAACTGGGAGTTATCTGACAAAGTGACATTATTTTTTTTTAGGTTTTCTGACTTATGAAGAAGAACTGCACTTCTAACCTTTTCAGGTTTGGTAATGACTATCTCCTCTCTAATCCTTCGAATCTTTGAGGATACCCAAGTCATTTCGGCGCCAAAAAAGCGAAGAAAATTGAACTTAGGCAAAAGGCGAAATTCTTGAGCAAAATACGAGTGTGTTAAATGTTAATCCTGTAATTTGACGGTGATAGGCAAGTATTATAATTCGCTCAGTAGCTTTTCAAAGGGAAAGAAATAGTCGATATGATTAAGTTTTAATTAATTATATATATATATATATATATATATATATATATATATATATATATATATATATATATATATATATATATTGAACTGGTAAGCACCATCACTAAATTTTGAAGAGACACGAGGGTGCAAGGTCAAAAATAACTAAATATGATGTTAAAACAAAGGTTAAGCTAGAAAAGGGAACTGAACGCAAAGAAATGGAAAATACTACACGTTGACTCTAAAAACTTAGAATATAATTACACCATATTATAAAAGTGCTACATAAAATAACAATTAAGAAATGGATGTTTTTTTAAAATTTACCTAACTTTATATGTAGGTTATAATCACGCCTCTCTATAAAACTTTTTAAAACTCTCAATGTACCTTTATAAGCCTCTAAACCTAAACCTAACTTAACCTCTATACCTCAATATAAGCCCCTCTATATAAAACTCTCTATATACTTCGAGTATACAGTTCAATAATGGTCTGAACATTTGTCGTATTTGCGTTTCCAGAATGACTCAGTAAAATAGCGACTCCTAAAATGTGTTTGGGAAGTTAGGGTGTTTCGATGCTTTATTTTCCCTATGTTATTTTAACGTGATTTAAAAGTTACAAAAGTTACTTAGATTGATTTAGTTTTGTTGTTTTTACCTAACCAAACCTAAGGTACTAAAGATAGTCACACCCAAGTCATTCCTTGGGGTTTTCTGCTAACGAACATTTCATTGAACTGTCTGTTAATGGTAATTTCATGGTCCTATCTGGTAATTGTCATTCATGACAGAATAATTGCCATGCAATTACTCTGTTAATTTCCAATTCACAGCCTCAACTTATCAACCGTTTGGCTGTGAGAAAGGCTTTCAAAATTGCTCCGTAGCTAACAATGACTGCGCTCGCGAAAAGAAAATCTCGGTGTCTAGGGCCATCAAGGAGGAGGGCGACAAGAGCTTAAGGGGCGTCGAAAGGCCTCTGTTCACCGTAGGCGAGAATAAGGTCGGGAGAGCTGTCGTCGCTTTCTTAACGACGTGAAGAGTCATGTCAATCGAATTCTCTTTTTTTTATGAAAAATCCTTTATGGTCGATCCGGTCATTAACAAACAGAACAAACAAAAAGGAGATGTTGCCAGGATATCTCCGAGGTCCGCTACGTGTCCACGATCGAGCACCCAGCCTCCGAGATGATGCTCGACGTCGTCGTCGTGGCTTCGAATGGCAATAAGATGCCACCGGTGTGGTTCAAGGCCAGTTACAGACTCACTTCGGCCGATTGCACGGACATCTTGGCCACGAACGTCCAGCGCTTGGTGAGGCAGATCACGAAGAAGGCGGTCTACGTCTTTCAGCAAGACGGTGCTCCGCAGCCTCGCCACACTGCCAAGACCGTGCAAGAATGGTGGGAGTCGAAAATGAACTTCTGGTCGAAGGACCTTTGGCCACCGCAGTCGCCTGACCTAAATCCCATCAATTACTGCGCCTGGAGCGCGTGCTCGTCTCCTAGGGCACCCACATTGATTAATATTACAATTTAAACACATATTTATATGTTAAAATAATATAAACGTGTCCATCTGCATCAAAACAATCATTGTGTCCTTTGTTGAGAACGCCGAGACGAGTGTAACAGGACTTTTGCAATATCTCGTATCTCTCAACTTAGAAAACAATATGTACAAATATTAGGTTTGGGGCATTACAAACGTCTCTTTTCGGTATGGCTCGAAAGGTATTTTAAAGTACTTGCTTTCCTTGTAACGCCTTGTTAACTCCGATAGTTATTTAAAGCTTTAAATGTATAGGCACGTGGCAATAGGACCAACCTAAGTCACTTTGCCTTCATAAAATACTAGAATATTAAAAGAGACCTGCTCTAATATTATTACGATGTGACGTTTTATTTAATTATACTAATTTACAAAGAAATGAAGTTAAAGGGTTGAGGGCAAACCACAATAACTCAAATTCCCGGGGCACTTTTAGCGTTATCTCTGAATACTATGGTAGTTGGTAATTTCGTTTTTACTCTGCGTCATCATTCTCACTTTACCTTTCCCTCCTTCTTGCTTTTTGTCGACACTCATTTCTTTCCCTCTTCGTTGGCGCCTTTTTCGCTGCACTTGAAATGAATCAATTGATTATAATCTCTCGGAAATTAATGACCTCATTCGCTTCCGGCCCGAATTCCTGCGTGTTAGGAAATCGGTCCACGAAGTAGGAGAAAAAGAGGATCTCTCCGCCAGACCATCTCCAAACCAGGATTGGCACTTTATCATTGTTTTGGTGCCACGTTTCCTGCTCCCAGCCACCAATGAGAGACTCTTTGTTCTGCTAAAGAGTCACCACTCTCTGAATGCCAACGCTTCTCTTTTGTGGTGGGGGTAGGGGTGGATAGATCCGTTCATTTCTCCTCCGCGCTCAGTAATCTCTTCCTTCAGTTCTTCGAGATACGTTCTAAACATTCGCACTTTCACTATACTCACATTTCTTTAAAATCTTTTTGAAATCTTTCCCGCGAAATGACTCGTTAGTTTTCCCGCTTTTCTTCAAAAGGGTGAAAAAAAATCTTGTATTTTCTACGTGGTTTTTAAGATTCGTGTATTTTCTTTGTATTTTGCAGTGAGCACCACTCACACGGGACGAAAGCATCACAGATTAAACATTGAACCAAACATACAACATTTCATTCAAGATGTCTCCACCTTATCCATTCCTTTTAGTGGTATTCATATTTTACTGGTCTAAGATTCAGACTCGCGCTCTGAAAAGAAAAGGAAAATTCGGCTCAATTTTTTAATCTCTCTCTCCTTGCACGATCATCCGTTGCCAAGGAAACGGATGTAAGGATGACGTTATGAACGCCCGTAAGTTGAAACAAATAAACGACACCTCCACTCCAGAATTGAATGAACAGGTATAAGTAAATAAAAAAGAAATATACTAGCAAGGAATCCAAGAGAAATATGCCATAGTGAGGGGAATAATAATAATAATAATAATAATAATAATAACCAAATTTATAACATCACATTATTCTTTTGAAGAACGAGGTGGTGTACATAACGAAAGAGTTTTGACCTTGTTAAAAAAGAATATGTAAAACTGACTTCAAGATATGTTCTAAACATTCTCACCTCCTCTAACCTCACCACTTTCTTTACAAACTCTTTTTCCACTAGAATCCCGCTTCATAACACCATTCACAGGATGCATTCAATTAGAATACTATAACATCAAGCAAAACATCCAAAGGGCATTGTTATTCCATAAATGGAACTTAAATCGTCTATACAAAATAAAGTTGATTAAAGTATCCATATAGTAGACCAACCTGGATTTAACGACACCAAGGGTATCACCGTTAACTACCTCACTGGGAAAACCATACCAAAAACCTACCACCCTTTGACTAAAACAAAGTTCTTGAACACATTCGAATCTGTGAAAAGTTGAAATGCATCAATCATATCCTTAATCAATCTGCGTCTAGCAGAAAACATGTTCATTTTTCATGTTCATCTTCACATCCACCGAGTTCTGGGATAAGCTTAGTCGCCCTTTGCTAAACCATTTGAATCATATTCACATCTTTCGTCACGTCTGGAGCCTAAACTTGAGCATAATTTTTAGCTGAGGTCTTATCATAAGAATTATATAACCTTAACATATCTTTGTTCCTGGCTTCAAGCCACTGTTTATGTACCTTGACATCCCTCGACCTGATTGATACCCCTGTATCCATGAACCTTACATCTTTGAATTTCATATTATAAACGGTTGAAGTAAACACCTAGGTATTTAATTTCGTTTACTATTTTTATTTCTTCTATCTCCTCAGAGTGCTACATCATATTAAAAATTATAAAGTTGCCTTTGCTTTCGGTTCAACTATATTAATTTGCCAATTCAATTGGATTTCTAAAATTGTACTCTGACTTGGAAGGAAAAGGAAGGCTAAACAGAAAGTACAGAACAAGTGACAAATATTAAAGTTAACATAAATTGTAATAAGAAAACTAAGCCCCAATGGAACGCATTCTTAAGGGAGCAAGACTCGCGAATTTAACAAAAGCTATAAACGGAAAAAATGAGCACAAGAGAAGAAGCTTACAACGTTTCACGGTGAAACACGAGACAGCTACCATCCGAGACTCCACTTCGCCACTATATTGCGCTCACCGCAGCCCGGAGGGAGGTCGGAAAGGAGTAAGGTTTCACACACCACATGTACCCGCATCACCTACCAAGTCAAATGAGAAATCAGCTTGTCGCAGTAGTGCCTGGCACCCATTGGCGTTCATTCTGTACGTTCTCCTCTCTATATCTATCCCCATTCTGTTGCTACTGAGTACCATGCTCCTGTAAAAGGTCAACTGCATTTTCTTAAAACCCCCTTCATTTCCGCCGCTCTCAATGCAATGTACGGCCTACGACGAATGGACAATATCATCAATCATTCAACTGGAGAGAATTAAAAGCACCCCTCTACTCATTCATGTTAGTAATGAGGTATATTCATCAAGTCAGCCGTATTAACATACCATCCGTTATCAGCTGATAATTGCCGCCAGTTCAGCGCCGCAATCCTTAATCGAATGGCAGAGATCTGAAGTGGTCTAAGGCACATGTAGCTAATAGTTTCCTCTCTCAGTCTTGACTTTTCATGAGGTGGGGGGGTCGATTTCAATCTCTTTCTCTCTCTCTTCCCGCCTCCCCTCCCTCCCTCCTGTTCTCTTACGTCTGGCAAGGAAGTGTTGTCGTGTGCTCCGCGCAACGCCTGCCAGACACCCTCACATGTGCTTCCTCTTTTGGCCATATTATCCCATCCTGCCTCCTCCTGATTTTCAAGTGCCGGCGTGGCGTCACACCTCGAATTTCTCTTATTTGTCTTTTCGCTCTTCTTTTGTCATTTGAGAGCAGCTCTTTTAGGAAAATTATTCATCCCCATTTCCGCCATTGGCGTTGATCATAAATAGTAAAACTCGACTTCTTTATGAACCATTATGGGTTAGGCGGGAGTAAATGGGGGGCGTTCGCGTTAGTGAATCAAATAGATTTGAGAAGCTCGTTTGCGGTCAGAGACCTCACCGGGAATAACAACCGGTAGAGTAAATTAACTTAGGGGTGGCCGAGAACTCAACAAATTACCCCTGGTGTTTAAAAACAACCTCCAGATTTTGTACAGGGTGGTCCTTGGGCAATTCAAATATGCTGGGTGGTCTTAAAGTCCTTGTGAAATTTAAATATATTTAAATTGCACAAAGACTTATGACTTCCCTGTTCATTTGTGTTTTCTGGCGTGTCCCTCCCTCACGTTCTTTCTCTACGGAGTGAAAATGCCGATGTTGGTTAGGCCAGCTATTTTTCTACCCTCATTCTAAACTAAAGGAATTAACAATTAAATAGACGCACAGTTTTAGGATCAAATGTTTTTATTCCGTTTTTTTTTTTTGGGGGGGGGGGTCAATTGTCAGGCCAAAAATGGTCGGAATTAATACAAACTGTAATCACCAAACAAAGCAAACAAACCTCTGCAAAGGCGATTTCCAGCTCTAAAAGCCGATAAAGAGAAAAGACACGAAATAATAATAAGGTTGCTTTCATTTATCAAAATGCACTTCATTATTTATATTTAGAAATAAAGGTATTTCAATAATTAACCTTCCCCCTCCATCTTTCCCCTCCTACCCCCCCCCCCTCTCTCTCTCTCTCTCTATATATATATATATATATATATATATATATATATATATTAGGGTGGTCCAAAAATGTATGCAAAAAATTGAAATTAGTTGGAAATGTTCTCCACATGGCTAAAATTATGCTATAAGATGTTAAAAGAGCTGATGCAAAATATTGACTAAATTGGTGAATATTTAGAGGTCGCTATGTGTCTCCAAATTTTAAATTTCAGTCAAAATATTGGAACTTTTTAATAGTAGGCAATTATTGGTTGTTACTTATATACTATCATATATTTGTCATTGATAACTAATTCCTTATAAATTACAATGATTCGCAAAAAAAATCAAGATATTGCATTATCTGAAAAGTGGAATGACATTCACATACTCGGCGTATGATGCAATAATAATTGTTGTTTCAGCTTGGTGTTATATGAGCCCATTTGTAAAGTGATGACGCAATAACGCTCCCTCGTTTCAAATGGTGATGCAATCGCACCATTTCCTATATAAGTCAGCGAGGATTGATTAATTGTTCATTTGTAGTTGGAAGTTTAACAGTTGACGTAATACAAGTGCTGGTTTATGCAAGTGTATATATATATATATATATATATATATATATATATATATATATATAATTATTTAGGTAAGTAATATACTTTGTTTATTCGGTGCATAGATAATTTGCAGTTTTTTATCAATATCAGACTACTTAAAGAATATTAGAATTATATGTTAACACACTTTATGTTCATATTTTAATTCACAATATATATATATATATATATATATATATATATATATATATATATATATATATATATATATATATATATATATATATATATATATTTAATTAAGCATGACTGCCGTATTTTTTTACGAACACAGGAGCCTATTTATTTATGTCAAATGGAAGCTTATTCTTTCATGAATATTGAATATTTAAATATTTTAGAGTATAAAAAAAATATCTTCTAAGTATAACTAAATGGAGGGGAACCGTGAGCTCACTCAGTTACAATACATTTTTATTTCTGTTGTTTCAGATTATGGCTGGAAGTACTCGTTCATCTGCGGCAGTCTGACTTTTAGGACATCCTACTAGTTAGCTTTTATATGCAAGACTACCAGCATGTGGTGATGTGCTTCGTGATGTTCAGTACCACCATCAAGTGGAGTCAATGACTTTGACACAAAGTTACAGCCTCGCTTGCAAAAAAAGTCATAGAAGTATGGGAAAGAGCCCGAATTCCCCTACAGCGAATAGACTCTTGCGTTAGGAAACTCTCAAGGTTGTATGAAGAATACCTTTCTTTGAAGAAGAACCGCAAAACCGAACTGTACTCATGTAGAATGAATGAGCGTAGTTTCGAATCTACTCTTTCAAAACTTTTTGATATAGACTCAAAAAATGCTTTAAATGTGGTAAAAAATGAAGAAGACCGCCAATTTCTGTTGTTTCAGAGAGAGAACATTTTCTCATGCAGTTTGTCGTGCCGTGATAAGATTACTTCAGCCAAGGAATCCCGCAAAAGATATTGACATGAGAAGGCTTTACAATACAAAGATAAAGTATATACTTCTAAAAATCAAGCAGATTTCGAGTCATCATCATCTGAAGGAGAAAGTTTAATTGGGGCAGACATAGAGTTTTGTCCACCTTCTTCAACTAGAAAAAAGAATGCACAATGTAGTCCTTAAAATTAAAAAAAATATCTTTACAAATTCAGGTGTGGCTGCTGTTCTTGATCGTGCAAATATTACGGATAGAAAAGCAACAATGGTTGCTGGATCAATAGCACAAGCCTTGGGACAGGATATTGCAGCTATGACACTTTCTAGGAGTTCTATACGACGTTCCAGAAAGCAAGTGAGAGAGGCAACATACAATGAAGACAAAGCCTCATTGTCTGTTGAAGGACCGATCCTTCTTCACTGGGATGGAAAACTACTACCTGCTTATTGATGGGGCAAACGAAACAGTAGAACGAATTGCAATAATATTTTCTGTAAATGGAATGGAAAAACTTCTTGGTGTGCCAAAAATAACACGAGCAACAGAAGAAGAAGAGGCTATGGCATGCATTTCATCAATTAATGACTGGAATCTTCGTGACAAAGTTCAAGGCCTTGTATTTGACACAACTGCATCAAATACAAGCCTAGAAAAAGGAGCCTGTACCATAATTGAGAAAGTATTAGGAAGGGAGCTTGTTTGGATTGCGTGTCGTCATCATAATTTCGAAATTATGTTGTCATGTGCTTGCAATATTTTACTTGGGCCTACAAGTGGTCCAAAAAGGAGTCTCTTTGAACGTTTTTAAGAACAATGGTCGTCACTTAAAAAGGATTATTTTTTTAGAGGCGGATAGCAGTTTATTCGTCAATCCAGTAATGCATAATCTTCGAGGAGAAATGGTCCCATATTTTCAGGAAGCTTTGAAATCTCGTCAGTTGCGTGACGATTATGAAGAATTGCTGCGACTCACTCTCATCTTTCTTGGGGGCATTGATAAGATAGAAGTTACATTAAGAGCCCCAGGAGCGACTCATCATGCACGCTGGATGGCTAAGGCTATATATGTCCTGAAAATATACTTGTTTAAGCATCAACTGAAACTAACGGAACGTGAAAAGGCCAATATTACAGAGTGCTCTCTTTTTATTGCTTTGGTCTACTCGCGTTTTTGGAATGAAGCCCACTTTGGAATTAACGCTCCTTTAAATGACATTCTGCTCTTTAAAACTTTGCAAAAGTCCCCAAATCAGACAATATCTAAAGAACCAACCACAGCCCTTTACATCCACCTTTGATATCTTGGAGAACATCTTGTTGGTCTTGCCTTTTGAGATCATAGAATTAATGCTGAGACCAAACAGAAGATGGTCTCCAATCTCCAACGTAATGAAAACACCAAAGTTGGTTGCCGATTGAATCTTACAAAAAATATCGAAGATTTGGACTTGCATGAACTGGTAACTTAAAAACCTAAGCTAATCGTCAGTCTCCTAATGAAAGATGGATACAAGTTTGCAGAGGATACATTCCTGAAGACTAACCCAAGTTCTTGGGAAGAGAATACGTGCTTTCAAGAATTTCAACGTTGAGCGATTAACTTAATGGTTGTTAACGATCCAGCAGAAAGAGGTATTGCACTTATCAAATCGTATAATGCATCTCTAACAAAAGATGAAGAACAGAAACAGTTGCTTCTCAGACTTGTGGCAAAATATCACAAAAAATTTCCCTCATGCTCAAAAGGATCAATGTTTAATCAGCAATTTTAGTTATAATTTGTTTAAAAAAGAAATCATTTGCCATTTAACTATTTTCTTTTCACTTTAATATGAATATTTTTTAAAAAATTATCTTTCAACACCAAGATCTGTTTCAAATAAACTAGTATTTGCAAATACTGTTCATTTCTATCCCAAAGATTAATTTACCAGCAGACTAATAAGTTAAGATCCAGATAGCGACCAGTAAATATTGTTCGATTTTGATGAAATTGAGTATGTGACCTACTGTTCAATGTGGTAATACAATCAGGCATGTGGAGATAAAAAACTAAAAAAGTTTTTTGGGGGACCACTCTAATATATATATATATATATATATATATATATATATATATATATATATATATATATATATATATATATATATATATATCTATATATATATATATATATATATATATATATATATATATATATATATATATATATATATATATATATATATCTATATCTATATATATATATATATATATATATATATATATATATATATATATATATATATATATATATATATATATACATATATATATATATATGTATATATATATATATATATATATATATATATATATATATATATATATATATATATATATATATATATATATATATATATATATATATATATATATATATATTGTGATAGAACGAGTTGAATCTGTGTTAAATTCAACTCCTATCCCATATTAGTTAAAACCTCGAGGAGGCCCACGTGCATCTTCGATTCGAGGCTTGGAGTCTTATCAACAGCTGCCGGACGTCAATGTTTAAACAAGGAGGTTATCGTCCCCCCGTTCGCCCCCATACGCCGACCTCGCCAGATCGAGTTAGGCTTATGAACAGATAAGTCATTTTTCTCCGGCCCAGCTGTGCGTTCCCTCCAAGCTTTCACTCCATTCTCCCCCACGCCAAGGAGATGTCCTGGCTATTTATATGGAAACTTTACCACTAAGATCAGATTGGAGATCCAGATTTTCGTCGCGAAACATCACCACGACCCTCTCTCCCTTTGTGCGCCAAGGGACCTCGGCCTCGAGATTCACCATCACTTGTCCAGGAGGACAATATTCCTTGAGTGCCAAAGGTTCGAGCCTTTAGTGACGTCAAGTCCCCAAGGCATTCCCCCTGCTGTTCAAGGAGGACAGCATTAGAACAGCCATTGTTCGTTTTGAGCCCTTCGCCAAGAAACGGTTCTCATCCCCCCCCTGTTGTTCAAGGAGAACAACATTAGAACAGCCATTGTTCGTTTTGAGCCCTTCGCCAAGAAACGGTTCTCCCCCTCCCTGTTGTTCAAGGGAGAACAACATTAGAACAGCCATTGTTCGTTTTGAGCCCTTCGCCAAGAAACGGTTCTCATCCCCCCCCTGTTGTTCAAAGGAGAACAACATTAGAACAGCCATTGTTCTTGAGCCCGTAGACAAGAGACGGTTCTCATCCCCCCTTTGTTCAGAAGAGAACAAAGTAGAACAGCCATTGTTCGTCGAGCCGTTCGTCGAGTAACTGTTCTCCTTTCCAAGACGCCACGTCAGGATCATCTTATCCCCCCCCCCTTTGGCTGGAACTCGCCAGCGGACCGAATATTCCTTCAAGTACCTTCCACTGCACCCTAATGAAGTTACGTAAGCCAAGCGTCACCTTTTGAGTATTGATCCCTTATTTGTCAATTCTATCCTGTGCTTTAAATGGTTTATCGAACCATCCCATCTCTTTAACTCCATATTTGTTTTACCTTTTTTGATCCCTTAAATCCTTGGATTAGCCCGAGTCTCCACGACCCTTTCCATTCTGTTTGTCAATATTTTCCGTTTTTGTGTTTTGTTTATAGTTATTATTAATAAAACTCTATTTTATTAATGATAGCAATATTATTATCCTTGAGCTCAGTTCCATTTCTTAAGCATTTTGAAGATACATAATATCGGCCGCCAAGACAGTAAAACGCACTCTAGAGATAATTATGGAAGTTCCCTTAACGAATAGTGTTATATATAGTATCGTCGGGAGTCATTCTACGACATATATATATATATATATACTATTTATTTTGGTATCAGGTGTGTAAGGTTTAACGCTATATCTTTGCAAACACTGGTCTCAGTCAAGTAAAGCATAGTGTTATTCGTTACAATAATAGAATATAGTAGTTCCCTTTTGTTTTAACGATTGCTATCCCCTTTTTTTTTTTTTTTGAAACTTAAGAAGCTGGAGTAGCTCAAGGAACGGTTATAATAATTTGTTTGTTTTTTTTTTTATTTTAGACAGTGTTTATTTAGATTGAGAAACCAAGTACGAATAGGTCAGTGCCCATATTTAGGTAGGCTAATTCTATAGAGGCATAATTCTTGTTGCGAGGAATTTTAGTTGGTTGACTAGTGCGCCCCCAAGTGCAAAGATGACTCCGTTCGAAATCTTTAAAGCGCAAGGAGAGTCCTGTGGACTTTCCGGAAAAGAACTAATTAAGTACATTCAAGAGGAGCAAAAAAGAGAAAGAGAGGAACGGATAAGACAAGCTGAGCTTCAGATTGAATTAGCTCGGATTAAAGCAGAAGTTCAAAGAAAAAAGGTAGAAAAAGAAAGAGAAAGAGAGGAACGGGAAAGAGTAATCCAACAAGAAGAAAGAAGGACGGACTCGCGCCCCTTCCCAGGAAAGCTGACAAAGTTTCCGAGCCCCGTAAAACCCCCAAACTTCTTTCCCCAAAACCAACAACGGGACTCCAAACCTCCCGTTAAGACTTCTCCTCCATCTCTCTTCCCGAAGCGACCAACCATATGCTTCACCTGTGGTGTAGAAAACCACATGAGCTGGAATTGCCCCCAAAATTCTAGGCTTAAAAGCGGACCAGCCCACCAAGTTCACCAGATTAATGCAACCCCGGCTCCCCCGGTGGTGCAGACCCAAGCAGAAACTTCTCCCCCTCCGTCAGGCCACCAGGTAAATTTTGTTTTTGGTAAAAGTTCATCGGGAACTTTGAAATATGAGGAGGGCAGCGTGGACAGCTGTCAAGTATCGACTCTCGTCAGGGACACAGGATGTACATGCTTCATCGTGTCCGACGAACTCCTCCCAGTGGCCTCTAACCACGAAAAATTTGCGGTGGTACGTGACTACCTTGGGTGGGCGAACAGATTCCCCGTCGCTAGATGTTACCTGCAGTGTCAATATTATAATGGCTGGGCTGAAGTCATTGTAGCACCCATAAAATTCTGTTCCGTACTTATAGGACAGAGCCCCCAAGTAAGTTTCGACCCTGTGTTTCAGGCCGCCCTTCCTCAAGGCCGAGATAAGAAAGAAGCCCAGGAGCCCGTCCCCATCAGAACCCCGATACCGTCCGATTTCTCGGAGACCCCTAACCAGGACTTTAGGACGGAAAATGAGGAGTGTGAATCACTAAAACCCTTAGGTGATAAGGCCCCAGACAAGGACACGGAGACTGTCCCTGGACCCCAAGAAAAAAAGAACCCCCAACGCGCCCATGGAGATACCTTCGTAGAACTGGACGAAGCATCGGCGCTTGAAGAGGACTGCCCCGCGGAGTCCCTTAAGGTAATCCAGACAGTGTGCATCCAACCTGATGCCGAGTACCCTCCTCCTTCCCTACCAGGCAAGTCTTTGAAACCCTCTGACCTGGATAGTGACGCGCAGCTGACACCACGTCAGAAGAGTCAGCTCCAAGAACTAATTAAATGGAATCACCATTTATCCACCCTATTAGCTCTTTTCGAGCAACTGCGTGAAAATGGCCTCACCATTGGCCCCAGCAAATGCCAGTTTGCCCACGAAACCATTAAATATTTGGGTTTCAAAATAGGACGAAGCAAGTTAGGTCCCCACGAGAACAAGATTAAGGCAATCGCCGACATGCCCCTCCCGATTACAAAGAAGCCATTAAGATCGTTCCTAGGATCAGCTTCTCCCTATCAGCGATTTGTTCCGAATTTCGCTGCAACTTTGGCCCCCCTATGCCCCCTTCAGGAAAAGAATTTCTCCGGTCGTTTACGTTGGAATGATGTCGCTGTTTCCCATTTTAATCAGCTCAAAAATAAGTTCATTTCTGCCCCCATTTTTAAGTTGCCCAACCCGGAAAAATCCTTTGGGGTTAAGACCGACGTGATCAACGAGGGCATTGGAGGTGTACCCCTTCAATACGAGGATGACAGAACGAGTCATCCAGTTGCATATGCTAGCCATCTATTATTACCACGCGAAAAGAGATATGCCACTAGGGAAAAGATAGCTCTATCAATTATCTGGGTCATAGACAAATTTAAGCTGTACTTGATATGTAAAGAATGTCAAATAGGAACCGACCGCCGTCCGTTAGCCTATATTAGGAATGTGAGACACTCAAACGGCCGCATCATGCGCTGGAGTTTATTCTTGCAAGAGTATCGATTTAAAATAAATTATATCAAAGGTTCCGATAACCAGGTCGCTGACGCACTCAGTAGGAATGCGTTACCGAATAGTGTAGAACAATTGTATTCATAGGATTAGTATCTCCATGTAGGTATATACCGTCTTGTACGACTTAATTTAAGATTCTTTTGTAATATAGTTATTTAATGTATGTCTGAATTTTGTAACGCTCAATGTCTAATTTTTTTTTATGTATATATATTTGTTCTTATTAATTTACGTATAAATTATTTTGTCCCGTATGTACTAAGTTTATAACATTTCATTGTTCCATGCCCTTTTTTTTATTAAGTTGTATTAAAGGTTATTTTCCCCTGTAATCTTAAGATCAAAATAATCATGTACTGAGGTAATACTAGTTAGGTGCAGGAAGATACGGTTGGTACAAGAAAACGAGTTCCCTACAACGGAGCTCTATCGTTGTCCCTTCTCTCTTTTTTTTTCGAAGTGACAACTTCCCCTGGAATGGAGGGGTGTGATAGAACGAGTTGAATCTGTGTTAAATTCAACTCCTATCCCATATTAGTTAAAACCTCGAGGAGGCCCACGTGCATCTTCGATTCGAGGCTTGGAGTCTTATCAACAGCTGCCGGACGTCAATGTTTAAACAAGGAGGTTATCGTCCCCCCGTTCGCCCCCATACGCCGACCTCGCCAGATCGAGTTAGGCTTATGAACAGATAAGTCATTTTTCTCCGGCCCAGCTGTGCGTTCCCTCCAAGCTTTCACTCCATTCTCCCCCACGCCAAGGAGATGTCCTGGCTATTTATATGGAAACTTTACCACTAAGATCAGATTGGAGATCCAGATTTTCGTCGCGAAACATCACCACGACCCTCTCTCCCTTTGTGCGCCAAGGGACCTCGGCCTCGAGATTCACCATCACTTGTCCAGGAGGACAATATTCCTTGAGTGCCAAAGGTTCGAGCCTTTAGTGACGTCAAGTCCCCAAGGCATTCCCCCCTGCTGTTCAAGGAGAACAGCATTAGAACAGCCATTGTTCGTTTTGAGCCCTTCGCCAAGAAACGGTTCTCATCCCCCCCCTGTTGTTCAAGGAGAACAACATTAGAACAGCCATTGTTCGTTTTGAGCCCTTCGCCAAGAAACGGTTCTCCCCCCCCCCCCTGTTGTTCAAGGGAGAACAACATTAGAACAGCCATTGTTCGTTTTGAGCCCTTCGCCAAGAAACGGTTCTCATCCCCCCCCCTGTTGTTCAAAGGAGAACAACATTAGAACAGCCATTGTTCTTGAGCCCGTAGACAAGAGACGGTTCTCATCCCCCCTTTGTTCAGAAGAGAACAAAGTAGAACAGCCATTGTTCGTCGAGCCGTTCGTCGAGTAACTGTTCTCCTTTCCAAGACGCCACGTCAGGATCATCTTATCCCCCCCCCCTTTGGCTGGAACTCGCCAGCGGACCGAATATTCCTTCAAGTACCTTCCACTGCACCCTAATGAAGTTACGTAAGCCAAGCGTCACCTTTTGAGTATTGATCCCTTATTTGTCAATTCTATCCTGTGCTTTAAATGGTTTATCGAACCATCCCATCTCTTTAACTCCATATTTGTTTTACCTTTTTTGATCCCTTAAATCCTTGGATTAGCCCGAGTCTCCACGACCCTTTCCATTCTGTTTGTCAATATTTTCCGTTTTTGTGTTTTGTTTATAGTTATTATTAATAAAACTCTATTTTATTAATGATAGCAATATTATTATCCTTGAGCTCAGTTCCACTTCTTAAGCATTTTGAAGATACATAATATCGGCCGCCAAGACAGTAAAACGCACTCTAGAGATAATTAAGGAAGTTCCCTCAACGAATAGTGTTATATATAGTATCGTCGGGAGTCATTCTACGATATATATATATATATATATATATTATATGCAAATTTTGTTGAAGACAATTGTGTATTTTGCCTTAATTAATTTCATTTGGCAACTTTCTCTTCTTCTAACTATCTTTTTTATTCCATCTTGTAGATGGTGGATTACTTCTCCTATATTCATCTCTCTTTTAAATGAATGTGTTTGGTAAAAAACAAACTAAATTGCTAATCTTTCGATCTTATTTGATCATCTTCAGAGCGTTTTGATATGTTTTTGCCTCCTTCACCGATGTAATGAGGAGAGTGAGGATCAGGTAGAAAGTGAAAGGAATCATCAATTAATTAATCATATGAAAGTGGTGAAAAGTGTGGTAAGTTTTCAAAAGTGTGAAAATGTTTACTAGGTTGCCCTGGTGTAATCATTGCTTTCTTCTTGTTTGTTTCAGAAACTTTATTCCTCCGTCAATAATGTTGCTGACCACCGTCGATGACAGTCAGGTTCTTCCATTGTTATTTATATATATATATATATATATATATATATATATATATATATATATATATATATATTTATTTGATTTGTTCCTTCGTCGTGGCTTTCAATTGTTTTTTATTATGCTAATTATCTCTTGTTTTATTGTATTTAGTTATTCATTTATTATTTTCAGTTTAAATCTTAGTTTGGGCACTTCGCCCCTTTTCGTTTATGTTAATTTACCTTCCTTTTCTTATTATTATTTAGTTAATTTTTTTGATTTATCCTTCTTCACTTCTCTTAGTTTGTTAAATTTAATTTGGGCACTTCGCCTCTTTTTGTTAAAGTTAATTGTCTTAGATTTGAATTGAATTTGAATTTTGATTTGAATTTGGGCACTTCGCCTCTTTTTATCAAAGTTAATTTTCCTTTTGTTTATTGTTAGGTGTAAATAGGTGTTTTATTCTCTCTCGCACAGGTTCTTCCGCTGGGGAATAGAGATGTCCTTTCTACTGCGCGTTGTCTGTGTTCCGGTATGTCTAAATTGTTATTAATAGTTGGGAGTATTTCGTGGTCGACTTTGTCCCAAGTCTTTCTCCCTAGCAGTGAAAAAAAAGCGATTTTTATGGGGTATTTATTCCGCCTCGGTTAAACGTAACCAAGGCGGAATAAATACCCTTCTTTGAAACTCATCCAAACCACGCAACGCGAGATAGGAGAGGAAGTAATGGCCATGATCACCCAGAGACAAGAAGGAGGAGCACGTAGAGACTTCCCCACCAATACTTCAAAGATCAACGAAGAAGAGGACGAAGTGTTCACGTGATGAGAACAAACATGCGGAGTAAGTAAACAGAGTTAGAAAAAGCTAGAAATAATAAAAGAAACATAAAAGGATAAACAAGAAACGGGTATAATAAAATAGAAAGGAGAAAACTTTATACCAGTGGAGGAAAACAACTAAAACAACGGTTTGAACGCCACATCACAGCAACACGTAGAGACTTCCCCACCAATACTTCAAAGATCAACGAAGAAGAGGACGAAGTGTTCACGTGATGAGAACAAACAGGCGGAGTAAGTAAACAGAGTTAGAAAAAGCTAGAAATAATAAAAGAAACATAAAAGGATAAACAAGAAACGGGTATAATAAAATAGAAAGGAGAAAACTTTATACCAGTGAAGGAAAACAACTAAAACAACGGTTTGAACGCCAAATCACAGCAACAATAACACATATTTAAAAACATGACATAAAACGAACATAAAGGATAAACCTGATACTCAGGCAACTATTTCTATTCATTTGAATTCTAAACTATGACATTTCTCAATGCCAGAGAATAGCGTGACCTCCACGTACACTTTGCATTCAACTGCACATCTTCTACTTCCTTCTTTTCTATCTACATTTTCTTCTATCCTTCACACTGGGCTTAACACAGCATACGTGGGACAGGGACACTAGAGATTGAATGAATAGACAGGATATAGTACACACGTGGTTCGGATTCCACGTAAAGCTGTAGGTCCACCGACCACCTTGGTCTCTTTTTAATCTTCCACACTACTTCAAACTTTGCTATCCCCCTTTCCCTTTCCTCTTCCTCTCCCTGTCCTTCTCCCTGTTTCCCTCTCTCCTATCCAGAAGTCCAACAGGACTGTGGAGGGAGAGGGGAGAATGGGAGGGCCTGGTGCCCTTCCCCCCTCTGTTCATCTTAAGATGACCGCAGGGGGAGAGGCTCTGCGATCTATTCTATCTCACCTTCCACACCATTTCTATTTACTTACTTCTTTCACTTTCTACCAGATCCTCACTCCACTCATTACATCGGTAAAGGAGGAAAGAACATTTCAAAACGCTCCGAAGATGATCGAATAAGATCGAAAGCTCAGAAATTTACTTTGTTTTTTACCAAACACATTCATTTAAAAAAAGAGATGAATACTGGAAAAGTGATTCACCATCTACAAGATGGAATAAAAAAGATAGGTAGAAGAAGAGCAAGTTGCTAAAGGAAATTAATTAAGGCAAAATACACAATGGTCTTCAATAAAATTTGCATTCAAGAAAGACTGCTATCCAAATACACTAATATATATATATATATATATATATATATATATATATATATATATATATATATATATATATATATATATATATATATATATATATATATATAAGGTCAAGAAAGGGCATCTTATCATTTGACTCGACTTCCATGGTGAATTTGATGTTAGGGTGTAAAGTGTTCAAAAAATTAAAGAAAAGTTGGCTATGTGCAGGATTATTAAAAACTGCCAAGGAATCATCAACAAAACGGCGGTAGAAGGAGGGTTTGTAATCTAAATTAGTGGAAAACATTTGATCTTCGAGATGTGTCATAAAAAAGTCAGCTGCAAGTGGTCCCATTGGAGAACCCATTGCAACACCATCGATCTGGCAGTAAACTTTATTATTAAACGTGAACCAAGATTCAGAAAGACTTAATTCCAGCGCTTTTTTTAATTGGCTTCGTGAAAATCCATGAAAAGTATTTTGGGAATGGAATACCTTATTTAATATTAAACTGATTGTATAGTTTAGGGGAATGTTAGTAAATAAAGATTCAACATCATAACTCACAATATATCCATCGTTAACTTTGCTGAGTAATTCCTCTTTAAACTTATAGGAGTTTTGTATGGAGAACTGATTTTTAGATATATATATATATATATATATATATATATATATATATATATATATATATATATATATATATATATATATATATATATATATATATATATATGCATATTAACATAAACATACATATACAAATATATATAGATTAATTCGTAATCTAGTATGTACAGGGGAGTGTTGGAGAATGCAATCATTGCGTGAAGGTTTAAATATATTCATGCCAGCCATCGCTTCGCCACTCCTCCCTACGGGGGAGCTTGCGCTTCGCTCCTAAGATTAAAATTTAAAATCTTTAAAAAAGCAGCCATGGTTAAATTTGGATCAATTTTCTAAACTTCGCCGATTATAATAATTTTAAAAAAGGAACTCTTAAACTAAATTTCCCCCTTTCAAAATATCACGTTGCTGAAATATAGTTATAGAAGAAGATATATAAAAATAAATTTTCTGAACTTCACCATTTGTAATTCTTTGGGTTTTAAGAAATTCACAAAATTTCGATATTTATTTTTATTTCTGAACTTCACCATTTCGTTTTTTGATATTATAAAAGAATGATTAGAAATAACTTTGATAGAAATTTAAATATACCTACTTGCTTTTGGTCTAAAAAAAGAAGAAGAGCTTTTTTCACCTGAACTTGCTTTTATATAGTAGTCTTTTTAAAAATCCATCCCTTAATTTTAATACATTTTCTGAACTTCATGATTTGTAATTATCTTTTAAAAACAACGCAAAAATTTAAGTCATTTGTCCACTGAGGAAAAAAAAAGTATTAATTTTTTACCCATCTTCAAAAATCCCGTTATACAATTATAGAGTTAGTGATGATGATGATGATGATGATGATGATAAAGGGATTATTAAAATTACAGGGGGGGAGGGTGCCAAATGTATCTTCAGTTGAATACAAAATAAAATAAACATCCATACTCTCGAATGTCAGATTGGTCAGGACATCTTAAACTTTCCCTCCTGCGACTGCTCTGACTCAAGCACCAATTGACTCTACTATGAAGGGGATGTTTAGTTGACCCAACTATCATTGGGTCAACTAAATCGATAGATAGATTCCTGGTTTCACGGAATTCCTTTTCCCCCCTTCTCATCACCTCTTACCATTCCATTTTTTTTCTTGACCAAATCCAAAGTGAGAGTCACCACGAATCGGAACGCTTTGCTAAATCAGCAGCCTTGAGTGGCATTTGAACGATGCTGCCATCTTCCCCAAAACGGGTTTCTGGGGAACCTGTTTAAAATTTGAATTCTCCTTCTACGATTCTGGGAATTTCAAAAAAAAATTATAAGGGTTTATCCACGATCTGCAGTTTTTAGGGGTTTTAAAAATGTTAGAGGCGACCTGCGGTTTAACGCGAAGTCAACTCGAATCGGGACTATATGTGGCCAATTACCACAACCAATCGAGCTTAACTTCGCTATCATCGGAAGCGGTAGTTGCCACTCATGGCTCAACAATGATTTTCCCACTCGGTCTTCTTATAGAACCTGCATTTGTATTGCTGAACTCCTTGGCTTGGAGAACTGGAGAGGGGCATAACTAACCATGTTTCCCTATTTCTCGCTAACCCCAACTAATTCTGTCAAACCTCCCTGACCAAACAATCTATTCTATCCCTAGTCCTCCCTGCCCGCGTTCTCTCGCTCTCTCTCTCAATATGTGCCTCCTATGTGCCTTTGCACCAAACCCCAGCAACTATCCGGAAAAGAACACGAATCTCTGAACGTCCGCTCAACATTCTCCGCTTTTTTTTTAATCTCAGTCTCGATAAACCCTCTGCCGTATTAACAGTTTTCTGGTCCTAGGACATCCTTTCTCCTTGGCTCCCTACCACCAAACCGTGAGCAGTTTTTCAGCGTTGCATACTAAAATATCAATAGAGATGTTTAATGTGCAGCACTAGACTAATTCTTACTTTTAAAGTTCCGTTTTGCTGGCAGCAAGGAATATCTCTATTTTGCTAAGGACTTTCGTGATATCCCGGTGGAAGAACTCCTAAATAATCTTTTTTCTCAGTGAGTTGCCAAGGTCCTCCTTTTCTAAGAGAGGTCAGCAAGGAAAAAGTGCGTACCCCTAAATTACTAGTGGCCTTCAACTCTTTGGTCCCAACTCCATAAATTTACTAGGAAATAAATGATCCCCGGATCTGTGGATTCGGTATCCACTCGTATATGCCATCCCCTACTCGTTACTTAAAATGCAAAAGGTCCGGGCATGTAACCTCTGCCTACCGATAGGCTGTGATTCAATGGCCGAAATGTGGCTCTGCGTTCCACTCTCCTCTTTGCTCAGCAAACCTCCACTGCTTGAATTACTTTGGAAAACACTCAGGATCTTCACCCGACTAACAGACTTACAAGTCCGAGTCTACACACACTCGCTTTAAATGCAAAAGGTTCAGACACGTAAGCTCTGCATGCCGAGAGGGATATGCTTAGTGCTAGAGCTATGACTTTGCGTCCTATTCTCCTTCTTGCCTAGCAAACACCCACTGCTCGAACTGCTCTGCAGAGCACCCAGCCTTTTCTAACGGCTGTTCGATTTACAAATTCGACGTGTAGGTGCAGTCCGCTTAGAACTTTGCCTTCCTGAGTGATCGGTAGGCGCAGGAGTATATAGGTGAAAGTAACATCCCCGGTGGAAGCTCTGCGCTTCTTCTTCATATACGGCCTCTCTTGTCACTCCTCTTGCAGGCGTCATTCCCAGAGTAGCTTCCCCTGTTTCCCCCTCTAGGGCGTTCTTCCCTGACAGTACGCCTCTAGCCGTACCTACCCGTAAGCAGTGTAGAGTAAAGGTGGCAGAGGTGCATGCAGTATTAGGCCAGCCGCCAATGCTTCACCATTCCTCTCCGTCCATGAAACAATGTGGAACATCTTTGGGCCCTCCCCGCTCCCTTCCACTTTCAAATCCCCATAACTTATTTCCTCTAGACCTCTTCCAGAACAAACTACTATATTTAAGGCTGACAGGCTAACCTTCCATTTTGCCTTAATCTCAAGGTATTCATCGGATAGTCAACTCCCCTCCGTTCCACCACAAGAAATTAGGATTACAACCGCCTATTATTCATAGATGACCTGCGAAAACCCCTTTTTTCATGTCGATCCATTGCTTCTGGACATGAAGAAATCCTTTACTGCTTCCTACAGCATATCTCCTTATCAGTGCTTCGATTCCTCGTAGATCGTTTTATCAGAATCTGGATTGAGGACAATTTCCCGTCTGCCTGCCGTAAGCCAGCCGTGGTGCTTTACTTCAGGTCGGACTCTGAGCCCTCGCACGTTTCATCTTACTTTTTCATGGCCATGACCCGCTACTCATCTATTCATATAAGATCATGTAAACTGTGGTGGTCTCACGTCTCTCCTTTCATACCATGTCCTGTTTCCTAACTGCCAGGATAGTTTCCGCTAATTCTGAAGTGTGTTTGATATAATTCACCGCATCAGCTATGAAGTTCAGGATGCATTCTTACTTTGAAACCTCAGTTAATGATCAGCGGGTAGTGCCGTAGACATTATCCGCTGTTATAGCTAATTTATATTCCTCGTAGATTTCCCCTTAAATTCATTTCCCAGATCTTGCTCGATCACTCAATTATTTCATATCTGTTGCAAGTTCTTTAAAGATAACTGCAGTAATGCCTAGACTTATTTTTTAAGCTGAGTAATTTCTAGGCCTAACCTAGCATCTTTTCCGTTTGTCGGTAGACTCGTTTTTTCAACCAACTTTCATCAGTAATATCTATTTCATATGCTAAATACGAATATAACTTTTTCTTTTGAGAGAAATGAAAGAAAATATCGATAAAATGATTCGGCGTACGACAAAATTACAGAAAAAAATGGTTAATTTGAAGTCAACTATATCTTTAATACTTTTCTAAATGTTTATTCGCTTTGATTATGCTTTCGCCAAATAAACTCGCATAAGTACGAGTCTACCATCTCAAGGTGTGTAGTACAATGTCGTGCATTTCGGTGTCTGATGATATGGCTGATGATTTCAATACCTTTGGTATGGGCACCAGTATTTAGATCGACGAATTTTTCTGAATAATTCACTATTTGATGCAATAATTTTAGCTTTCTAGGTTTTCCATGTTTTGCTAGGCTCTCCACTTGTCGCCAATGAAAATATGCTTCTTTAGCAACTGTCAATTTTGGCCAATTCCTACAAGGCTTCCTAGATGCCATTGCCATTTTCCCCGTTTAAAAGCTTACATATTTCACACTAAATTCATGTACGACACTCCAATTTATGTACCACATTACAATATTGTCTTTACCCACTACGTTAACGCAGTACGGTTTTGCCAACCAATCATAACCTTTTCTTGACGCATTTTAAATTAGCCAATCAGAGTAGAGCTTCCCCTTTCCTGGCATCTCCTACACACCTAAATTTACTCACGTTCTCTCCACTCGCCAGACAAGGTCGGTTCCCACAATGTTTCTGTACTCAATATTTATTGACTGTCCAGTGTCCATAATATAATTTCCCCTTGTCCTTTATAATTCCAGTTCCCCGTCTGTCTCTATCTCTCGATCTCATCAATATCATCATCACACATTCAATATAAATTAATAACCATAACTTATCAAGATTTCATTTTTGTATTTATTTAAATTCAATTGCTACTCTCAACTCTATATTTCCAATCTTCACACTTGCTCTTAAATATATCTATTTATCCTTTGTGCGCAAGCAATGGCAGCCCATAAATATATATATATATATATATATATATATATATATATATATATATATATATATATATATATATATATATTAATTGTTCTGTGTATCTAAATACCCAATCATACATTATATAAACATTTCTAATTTATTTAATTCCTTGAAATATTTACCTGGTTTCTCATCTCAAAATCTTTATTCCTGTGACACTCACTCGATTTCCTTTTTTGTTTCGTTCCCTTTCTTGCGAAAGTCATTTTTCAGTAAACGTAATACCTCCAAATCCTATTTAATCCTATCTAAATTTAAAGCAGGTTAATGATTGAGTTATCTAGGAAAACATACTCATTAACCTGCTTTATTGGAGTCCCAAGACCAGTTTCATTGAAATAAATCGATCGTTTAGTTACAAGAAATTTATAAACTTTTATACATGTGTTCGTTTCGGCCCGCATGTATTCAAAATTCACAGCAACACAGCGTCCTCGCTCTGATTGGTGGCGGCACGAGCAACATTCCCCCCTCCCCTAATTGACTCACGTATCTTGAAACTTTCTGTCACATATTGAAATAATTTCACTTTCATGGTATCCTTAGAAAATCGTTTTGGGAATATCGTAAGCATTAAGCGGTACTTTGAATAGATATTCATTCTATCTATTTTTCCAACTCCTTTCTCACTATATGTATTTCTTTTTTTCTCTTTTTCCTAAACTTTCCAAACGTATTCACTGTTGCTCTCAAATTTTATTTTCATAAACGTTAATATAGTTTCTACCACACATCCCCTTGCACAAAATGGACAACACAATAATGATCACGATTCCCACATAATCGGCTGCCAACACATCTGCAACAATCACGACCATCCAAGCATACGAGTATCTGACATTCGCAACTCCCCCTACTGTGTTCAACTTGGCATCAACGATAAGCCATCAGTTGTTTTCGAGGATGATGTCCTCGTCCGAGGCACTTACCCTGCGATTGCTTTACCCGCGTTTTGATGCAGCCAAACCAATCACGTGTATAAAATATGAGGCAGAATCCATGCTTGTTAAAGATAGATGAAGATCGCCTCGACTTACAATTTCTAAGCGGTTTCGTTCTTTTGATAATCGCTGAGAGACTGCTAAAACATTAGTGTACTAGGTAAGACGTTGGAAAGGCAATAATATATAAATTAACATTTTTCCAGAGCAATGGAGATTTAGCTGCAATTTCATTACTTGTCCACAAGTTATGGAGTCCGTGTTTAAATTTAGCTCGAGCAGTTTGATTACTCTGAAACTCAACGAAGTTTGCTTCTAGTATGATGTAAACATCAGCTGCATTTGTCTCAAATGGGTCTACCGCTCAACTTGGAATCTTCATTTCTAGGAAATCTTTGAACCTAATTCCAGACCATCGTGTTTTTTTTTTTCAAATCATTGATGTAAATGAAATGCAAATGTCATCTTCATGAAGCTCCTCAAGAGGAGCAAGAGATAGAAAATGTAGCAACTCTTTACGCCCGATATTAATCTGGAACAAAAGAGGCTTTCCAAGAAAACCACTGATTCCCTCTTTGCAAATTAAAAGATGCGTACTTTTTCCTTGTAGCTGTTTGTTAAGCATATTTAATGAACATTTTAACACTTTTCCATCATTCAACGAAGCAACGCAGAACTTTAGAGAGCCATCTCACCTCTTTATGCCAAATTAGTGGCGCACTATTTCTTTAGTAACTTTTACGTTTTAGGGTCGTATCATATTGAATTATATATCATCATTTTGAAACGGGGGGAGAAACCTCCCATACCATTCTTTAATTGTGGAGTTTTTACCCCCAACACACCCCGTGTTTTTTTAATAATCTAGTAGTATTCCCTTGTAGTTAATCACTAACAAAATTGTGTGCCACTAATCTTAACAATTATCAATTGTAAGGGAAAAGTAACGCCACAAAGAATACCCTCTTCATTTGTTTCATGAATTCCTTCCCCCTCTATCTCTACTAAGTATAACTCCACGTGGAGTAATCTCTGAATCCAAAGAGAAAAATAAAAGAAAAAATAATTTCAATATCCGTCAGCGCCTCAAAGTGCAATTAATTAAGTTGGGCGCTAAAAGATTTTACCTCGCTGATGAAGCGCTAATCTCTGTAGACGGAAAACTGCTAGCCGAAGTTTCTCACCCACATCGTAAAGGCCATTAAGAGGTAGGTCAGGCGACAGATGCTAATCCATCTGGCCGCGGAAAGCAGTCAGTCACTCGTCAAAGCCTGACAAATAGGAGAAACCAAAAAATGCCCGTCATATAAATACCCTGGGTTTTCGAATATCGGCAGATTGAGTTTGAGAACCCGTCGCCTTCGGGTCAGATCGTGAGTGTTTCCCTAAGTCCCTGGTATTCGCTTATACCATCGAGGTTGAATCTCACCAGGCAGATCCATCTTTTTTGAGAGGGCTTACTTTGTTCAGAGCAAGCCTCGAATTGCTTCATCTCCGAAGGACTAGCTGGTATTCCTCTCGTCTCATCTGGAACCCCCCTTCAAGGATCTCCTGTTTCCCGTGTGAGACTTCGCGCCGAGCTGCGTCAGAGTCTCGATTTTTGGAGGTTACACTTCTCTGGAGCAGAGGTGCCATCGTCCGTCTTCAATGAGGATCGTGAACTCGTCTTCTGGTCCCCCTCCCCCTTCATCCTCGTCACCATCAGGATATTTGGCCGAGAATCACGACCATTTTCCGTCTCCAATCTCCCCGCCGACTCGCTAAAGGATTGCCCTTCCTCGAGGTGTCCCCTTTAAGGTAAAACGGCCCTTGCTTGTATCTGCCGTTAATCGACCCACTTTCCGATAAGAAATATTCCCTCTGTATAACCGAGTTATAGTACCCCATTTTAAAGCTGATTAACGAGTAATTAACGTTACTCGATTGCCAATTAATCTATATCTTGTCAGAATTGTCCTTATTTACATTACCTATATTTCGCGTATGCATATATATATGTTAACTAGTAACTGCAACTTGGTAAACACATTAAACGCTATCGGCCCCTGTAGTAAATCACACTTTTATACCTCATAATCAACGGATTAATCTTACGAAGTGAACGTACTTGTACGTAGCGAAGGACGCGTAAGTACATTAAAGGATATAAGGGTATGTATATATAACTGTATATCTACATATTTTCGTGTTTTTTATCTCTTTCCTCCCAACCAATAGATACATATACATATGTATATATAGACGTATTGTCTGGGGAGGTGACCTATTCCTTGACACAAATTAATTTTCTAACCTATTTATTATTAGCACAAACTTGTCGGAAAAGACGATCTTGAAATGGATTTGACTTGATAAGATTGACAACCTTTATTACATTTTTAAGAACATATTTCAAACGTCCTCCCAATTTTTGTGGCAATTACACCTTGGCGATGAACCAACATTAGTCACAGTCTCTTTTAAATATGCAATAAACCCCCTTTATCTACTTACCATAGCAGCAGCACCATCAGTTGAACATGCTATGATGTTACACATTGGAATAGTTTTTCTTGGAAATAGTCTAATACTTCTTTAAATATTGGTACTTTTTTGGTATCTGTCTGGCTTTACTTTTAACATCAATAAACCTAACATACGCTATAAGAATGGCTTGATTATTAGGTAAAAGTGTTCTATCGATCTGTAACGCAGAATTCTTCACTTGATCGGTCTTGATACTGCATCGTTGTTAACGGAATATAATCAGTAATTTCTTGGCGACTCTGTTGTATAACAGTAGAAACCGCCACAGATATTGAGGTTTTCCGGTTTTTGTTATTAGCTTGGAAATTTCAAATTTAGTTCTGATACTTGCGGATCTGTCTTTGGAAATCATCACGAAGTTTTTTGGAAATAATCTAAGGATTCGTCTTTCTTTTCCTTGTGTTTACCCTCCAGATGATATTTAAGTTTACGTGAGCGCATACAATCGTTAGAGGGTTCTGCCATACATACGAGACGCATTGGCTTTGTTATATTGCTTGGAGATTGTATAAAGCCGTAGGCTAAACACACGCTTGAGTATTGTCCGCATGGTTTCTTCTTATCAACCATGGGTTGTCTGTGAGGAGAAAATAGATTGATAACTACCAAAGAATCTAAATACAAATATATTGTTATAAGATTGGAAAATTGACTTAATATAATTAAGGATTAAACTGCCTATTTTAAGTAACAGTTATTCAGGAATGACCTAAAATCATTTAACGAAGTAATAAACTTAATGAAACAAATACACAAAACTATCAGGAATGTATATTCAGTATGTGCTACCTGTGTACGGGACAGGAAGTAAAATTAAATTTTAATTATTATATTAAAAATTAAATTCATCCAATAATATTTTTGGATTAACCAATTATTTGCAATCTACTTTTTATGCCCGCTCTGGTATACAAGAAACAACCTATTGCAGAACTCACGGTAGGTCACTGAAAACTATAATTTACGATTTGTTATACAAGATAACTATAATTAATATTAGAGCTGAGTAAAACAGTTGAAATACAGGTTGCTCACCTAATATAACAACAAAGGACTGTAGAACAGTTATAACTGTAATAAACAAGATTGTCACAGAACTGCAATGGTGGTGCAATCAATTAGGTATCAACTGTGCAGAAATAACCAGAAAAATTTCTTTTTACATTCAAAGAAAACGGTATTTTACAACGGCTGACTAATTAAAAAATCTCCAAAACACTAAGTAATTAGTAAATCACAATAATCTAAATATATTTTAATTATATACATAGATGTAATTTCATTAATCCAAAGATTAGGAGTCAATAAAAGTTTATGGCCCACAAAAAAATATATAATTTCTGTGACTTACCGGAAATTTGCCATGTGACCACAGGTTGAGAACCGCTGGTCTTTGCCTCAGATAAACTCGGGTTTATGAATCAATAGTTCCCATTCACGGTGGAAGCTGGCATAGCTCGCCCTTCTCCTTGGGCCTATTCGCTTCATATCGTACTAAAGTCCGCTCGGGATTAGTTCACACATGTGAGTGATTACAGGCGGATAAATACCTGTACAATCACATATCGAAGTAGATATCCACTCTCCTATCTTTCTGACTTCAACTCTGCTCTCTTAGGTTGTTAAATCTTTTCTTGACTCTGGTTCCTGCTTTCAACCAGAACCTTACTCACCCAGATGACATCCCGAAGAAAGCTACCACCATGCCATTTGGTTCATTCGTAATGCTTCGAATGCATTATGGTCTTCGCAACAATGGTCAGATCTTCCATCGTTTCATGAATCACGTTCTGAGAGGTCTTCGTTTCGTCTTTTGTTGCATGGAAAACCTCTCGATAGCATCTTCGTCTTTAGAAGACCATCTATCTCACCTTCGTCAGGTTTTCGCTCGACTTGTAGAGTCTGGTATCGTACTCAACACTTCTAAGTGTCTTTTTGGTATCACGCAACTCTCCTTTCTCGGACACCATGTTTCTCCTGACGGAAACACACAGTATATAAACATTTCCACTTTATTTAATTCCTAGAAATATTTACCCGGTTTCTCATCTCAAAAGCATCTATATCTGCTACGCTCGCTCGATTTCCCTTTTTTGTATTGGTTTCCCTTTTAACGTAATTTTTTTTACGGTGAACGTAAAATACCTCCAAATCCCATTCAATTATGTCTAATTTTAAAGCAGGTTAAAGATTCAGTTATCTACGCAAACGTACTCATTAAACTGCTTTACTTGAACGGATGATGTCTGTAATGTTGGACAACAGCGTTTTTTTCTTCTCTTCTAGGGACAGTATACAAGAATACTTCTTTGAGATCCTTGTATACTCAAACAAACACAGATTGTTCTGGAAGCGTTCTTTCCCTGTCATACATCAGCTCACTATAGCAGGTTTTTATCTATTTCTACAGTTAGTCCACACCCACACGATAACTGCAGGGCGAGCGAGGAAAGACGAAGCGCATATGTGAAATAGAGACGATTACACTAGGGTAGGTTGGTTAGGTTATATAGATTATAACTTCACCTTGGTTGTGTTATGGTAATTAGACTTACCACTCTTAAATAAATATCGAAATGAACTGTTTTACTGTAGGATATTTCAAGCTCTTTCTCGCAATACTTTATACTTATATATTCTTGTGACCAGGAGAGATAAATCGTACTTCCCTCTACCCACGTGTTTTTTCTTACAGATAATTTCGTATTTCACATCTTTTTACATCAGGTCCAACTTTACACACTTCCCAACGTCTATTTTGGCATACGGTGGTTTTGCTCCCATTGTTTAAGTAAGGAAAACTGTAAGGGACGAAGTGATGGTTGAAAACAATCCTGTGTACTGCGTCGACAAAAGTGAAAGTTAAAATACCTAATTGCTACAGTTCTTTTTAGGGCTTTGGGATTGGTTCATTGAATACAGTCACTTCTTGGCGTGGGTGAAGAGGGTCCCCGATGCTGTGTGAAAGAGGCTACTCATTGCAATACTAAACGCCTTTGCTTAGTTTCCTTTACATAATTCCATTGTAAATTATAATTAACATCCATTTTTTTACTCGAAATTCCAAAAATATGAATGAATCGCGCGGAATGGTCATATACATATATAGAGTTGCCATAATTATTCTATAGATTTGTGGAATTATTAAATATATATAAACAAATTAATGTTCATAAAGTAATTAGAATTTCGATGTGCTCTGCGTAAAAAGGTCATCAGCAACGTAAGAATGTTATATTCGTATTTAGCGCACGAAGAATTCTTACTGGTGAAAATTTGCTTAAATAACCCTCTTCTGCCACCAAAGGGAAAAGATCTCTAACTTAAATGTATGTTCAACAATTGCAACTTATAAATGTTCAACAATTGCAATTTATAAATGTTCAACAATTGCAACGTTTAAATGTTCAACAATTGTAACTTATAAATGTTCAACAATTGAAACTTATAAATTTTCAACAATTGTAACTTATACATGTTCAACAATTGCAACTTATAAATATTCAACAATTGCAACTTAGAAATATTCCACAATTGAAATTTATAAATGTTCAACAATTGTAACTTATACATGTTCAACAATTGCAACTTATAAATTTTCAACAATTGCAATTTATAAATATTCAACAATTGCAATTTATAAATGTTCAACAATTGTAACTTATAAATGTTGAACAATTGCAACTTATAAATATTCAACAATTGCAACTTATAAATATTCAACAATTGCAATTTATAAATGTTCAACAATTGTAACTTATAAATGTTCAACAATTGCAACGTATAAATGATCAACAATTGCAATTTATAAATATTCAACAATTGCAATTTATAAATGTTCAACAATTGTAACTTATAAATGTTCAACAATTGCAACTTATAAATATTCAACAATTGCAATTTATAAATGTTCAACAATTACAACTTATAAATTTTCAACAATTGCAATTTATAAATGTTCAACAATTGCAACGTTTAAATGTTCAACAATTGTAACTTATAAATGTTGAACAATTGCAACTTATAAATTTTCAACAATTGTAACTTATAAATTTTCAACAATTGTAACTTATAAATGTTCAACAATTGCAACGTTTAAATGTTCAACAATTGCAACGCTTGAATGAAGCTCTTAAACAATAAGTTCCTTTGTGCTCAACCGCAAAAGTTGTTCTCTTTCATGACGATGCTCCACCACATGTGGGGCATATTTGACACAAGAAAAAGATATTAGGTTAGGTTGGGAGTTTCCTCTCATTCCTCTTATTTGACAGAACTTGCATTATTTGGTTACCATTTATTTAAATCATTACGACACTTAAATGTCAAAGTTTACTCTGATATGGAGATAGAAAAGGATTTCAATTCCTATATTTAATCAAAACCGAATAAATTCTTCCGGCCACATTGAAACTTATGTAAAGCTTTGCGGGCCGCACTTAAACAGTTAAAAGCAAATTTCGAATACATATTAGTTCATTGCAATTAACTTTGTGCATTTGTTTTCACATACTTGATAGTCATAGATATTTGTAAGAGAATAGCCTATGGACCCCCCCCGTTTCCCAATCTCCCTTCCGGGCGGGTCGCTTATCAACCCTTTCCCTTCCGGCCCAATATCTGGTGGTCTCCAGCCAGAAGAAACCACCGGCCATTTCAGCTAAACCACCGAGTTCCTTCCCGGACTGGTTATCGATAGATGGGTGCCCGTCTTAGCTTCCAGTGGTTCCCGGAAGTTTACAAAGAACGAAATGGAGGAGCTTGATATAAAATCTACTTATGGAGCCCTGGGAACCTCTCTCGAGTTTCGAGTATAAAAGATGAATTATTTTAATCGTCAGTAGTAGAGCTTGCACAGCGTCTGGCGGGGCAGGAATTCCCATTTATCGGTGCAGTGGTAAATTTTCGAAGCACCAAGTCTTCAGAGAGGAGATCGGTTCCAGTTAGGGAGGCTCCTTATCCCGTTGGTCTGCAATTCAGTGCGGACCCAAACTCGTACTGACGTGTCAGAGCCGAAGCTACAACAGCCTCACTCTGGTTCCCTAAGCGAAAAAACTACATCTCGGCTTTTCTCCCTGACCTTACGCGTCGATAGATCACTTCGCCCCCCTCCCCCTCCCCTCACAGAGGCACCCAAGATTCCTCGGAGTTCACGAGCATGGGGCCCTCTTTAACAAGAAGCTCCCGTCACCGCCTTGTTTCAACAGAATCGTCACGGAATTGTGAGATCAGGTCGGTCCCTGAAGAACTTACCTCATCGTCTCCACTCCTTATCCCACCACCTTCACTCACCAGCGCCACCCGAACATCAGATTCCAAGGTAGCCCTTCCCTTTCACATTCCCCAACTTCACCGCGAAGCTTACCAACATTACAAGTGTATAGGGATTTACATAGTGGATAGTTATTTACAAGCCAAGTGAAATATCCGAGATTCACTTATTAATTTATCTCTCAAAGAACCTTAATTATATATATTCTTGTTTAGTGTTCATTAAAACTTTATTTTCATATTGTTGTATATCTTACTTCCTTTGGGTCGCTTGCTTGCAAAGTTCATACCAATCCCTCCATAGCCAACCTCTAAAGACTCTGAGTCAATAAACCCATCCAGGGCACGGGCCGAACGATGTATAAGGAGTAGTACGACGACCCCTCCGCATTCGGAGTAATAGGATATATATATATATATATATATATATATATATATATATATATATATATATATATATATATATATATATATATATATATATAAGAGTCGGGAAAAACTCCAACCTCCCCTCGGCCTATTCCTCAACAATATTGCTTACATTAATAACTAAGGGTAATTTTTTTGCATAGTTTTGCCACCCTTTTTAAACTCTTTCCAGACTTATTTCAGAGTGTGGACCTACAACTTAACTGGGAATCCGAACCACGATTTACAATCTATATAATGTGGTCAGTACCCAGGACAAGGCAGCTTCCATCCAAGTACTAACCATAGTCATCTCACCTTAACTTTCGCGAGAGAAAGAGACGGTGTGAATAATGGTAATGGGAATAAGTATTTATAAAGCAAGAACATTTTATCTACGAATGAAATATATTTGAAAATGATCGATTTAAGAATCTAACACTTACATAAATGAAAGAAAATGAGATGGATAGGTTTGTTTGAGGAATTAGCATGTCCGTCGAAGTCAGGAGTCAGCTCAGACCTAGAAATTGCTAATATTGGACTCAAATGTGACAGAATTCGCGTTTCAGGTGAGATTTTGGCAAATGTTGAATAATTAATTTTCAATATTTCGTCGAATTCTGAAATGAAACCTAAGGTCACATCAAAAAGCCTTCGCGGGCAACATGCCCACCTCTAATCTAAAGAGTGATATGTTAATCAACGATGCTCAGCATAGATTCATAAAAGATAGATTATATTTATCAAACACTAGAATTTAGGGAATATATAACAAAACAATTATGTATATAAAAGAGAGAATGTTGATTGAATTTAGCTATTTTTTAGCAAAGCCTTTGACAAGGTTCCACATAGGAGACTTGGTTAATAAGTTAAAATGACTTAGGATATGTGGAAGAGTATTGAATTGGTTCGCTGAATGGCTGAAATATAGGAAGCAACGACTAAATGCAGTAAAGTCATGATTAAAAGATAGGAAACAACGTCTAGTGTTGGTAGAAGGATATCCCTTTTTTCCCTTCTTTGCAATGCTTAGCGCGTTGCTGGGAGCCACGTGGTTAGTCAGACCCCACGCGGCCGAGAGTTACATGGCGAAGCAAGCCCAAATGGGCCCCTCGCCCCCCATTGTACGATCCAAGTAGAGTGTGGAGAACATCCCCTACGCGGTCGTAAATTCCATCAGTTTTCCCCGCGGAGATAGAGAGATGGGGTAAAAGAACTGTTTGTCGCTAAAGGTTGGCGCCTCTAGCCTCCCCTCTCCTCCTGGGAATTCCTCAAAATTAAGGTTATTCCCCATCTGCCGCATGAGGAAACTCTCCACATTTAAACCCTTTAGCCGCCTTGGAATAGTAATAATGAACAAAGCTCGCTCGCAGGAAAACATCCCTCATCCCAAGTCGGTGTTTTTGTGTGTACCCAACCGAAGGCTGGACACTCTTTCCACGGTCAAACGGAAGCCTCTACCCCCGCCGTCTTCTGAATCAGCTGCGCTGGATTACTCCTTCAAGTCCTCGAAGCACCCAGCCCCGTCGAAGTTACCCTGAGGTAACCATACTTCTCCCGAGAATCACCAATGATTCCAGCTCCTCCCTCGAGCCCCAGCTAAGGTTAGAACTTACGCCTTCACAGACCCAGCAGTAAGGTGCCGACCATACCCTTCCTTCCCACTCTCCTCCTGACGAAGATTCCTCCTTTGAATGTGCCGACAAGGTCGTCTCGCCGAGCCCCTACTTTCCCACAAGTCTCCATGAATTCGCTGTCGCCCTCCGATCCGTAAGCCCCCTTTTTTCCCCATTAATCTTGAGCCCATTTGGATCTGAGCAGGTAGCCAAAAACTACTTAATAGAAATTAGACTTTCCCCCCAGTAACGATAAATCATTATCCAACCTTTGATTTTCCTCTATATCCCTTTGATCATTTTTAATTTGTAAATAAAATTTATATTTTCTTATATTTATCTTTAATTAACCTGAACGTCACTCTCGGCGTCATTATTCAAATCTCACCAACCTCGGACTCGACCTGATTAGTTAGCAAAATGACCCCGTGCCTCAACCTGACCTTTCTAATACGCGCATCAACGTAGCGTTCAGTCATTGGACGGTTCGCTTTAATAGCCTGAGCTCTCCCCCTTCATACTAATAATATATATTATATTATATAGTCGTCTAAACCACCACAGTGTTAAATGGAGTAGAGTCACATTGGAGGGATGTTTTCAGTGGTGTTGCTTATGGATCAGTTCTGAGTTCATTATTATTTGTAATCTATATAAATGGCATTGGGAAGCAGTTAATAGCAGTGTCAATTTTTTAAGATGATACCAAATTGGTAGTGTCTGTATAAGAAGGTGAAAGTAAGTTTAAAGTGTACAGTGACTTAAACAAGTTATTTGCTTGGGCACATAAGTGGCAGAGGACTTTTAACTTTCAAAATGCAAAGTTATACACATGGGAAGAGATAATACAGAATTTAGCTATGAAATGGTTAGACATTGTCTGAACTGAGTAGATAATGAAAAGGACTTAAAGGTAGTAATAGATAGGCTATTGAAGTTTTCCTACCAGTCTATTGAGGCAAATAATAAAGCAAATAGAGTGGATGGCTTCAACTAGAGAAGTGATAGCTACAAAAGTAAGTCGGTTATCCGTATTTTTATAGCTCATATGTTAGACCACATCTTGAGTATTGTATACAGAAATGGTCCCCACATTTTAGACATGATATCAACCTGCTAGATCCAGTGCAACGGAAGGCCACAGAAGTAATACCTTTTGAGTAACTTTGAATATGTAGATAGACTGAGGGTATTAAATAAGTTCTCACTTGAAAGGTGTGCGAAAGGGGATATGATTGAGCTTTTTAAAATTTGTTCTGGATTAGTTGGATTTTGTAAAATGTTTCGAGTTATAGGGTAGTGATAGGGCTAAGGTCACCAGTTTAAATTTAGAAAACAGGGGTGTAGATTGGATGTAAGAAAATATTTTTTTTTCAATACTAAGTTGGTGGATTTCTGGAATGATGTACGACAGTAATAAAGAGTAGAAATGTAAATGTTTCAAAGCGAGTATATGTGAGTAGGTAAGGTATATTGATTGTACATATTTTAATATTATTGTATATTTTATTTGCATGGTAGAGCTTTTGCCATCTTTGAATGGCTTATATAGTAAAAAAAAAAGGAAGAAAATACCAGGCAACTTATAAAAGAGATTAATTTTAATAAAGTCAGTTACCAGATGGAAATTCATGGGAAGGTGCTTAAAGAGGGAGCTAGGAGTATTTGATTAGCCCTTGTAAATTTCTGGTTCCTACCTACTGAGATCTTTCTCAAATCAAAAGAGAATTGGCAAAAAACCCTCAAGCTAGCAACAAAGCCATTTGTCAAGCGGTTTGGGGTCTTATGTCTCAAGAGAAACAAATATAGATTTCTCAGGAAATTTCCAAACGTTAGGAAAAGAACCAAAAAGTCGTTCATAAAAAAAACAACAAAAGTACCTCTGTTGTGGGCCCAGACATACATACATGAGAAGTGACTTTAGTAAAGTTATCTCCACCGTCGAATCAAGTCACTCTGGGTTGGCCGGAGGGTTTGTCAAGACATTCGGTTGTCAATGGGCTTTAGACGAAGCAGTTCACTGAAAGACAACAAGGAGGAGGAGAATTGAAGATTTGGGTGCAATTGTTGAGTTCAGAGGATGACAGATCCTGGAGAAGAACTTCCTACAGTAATTCGAGGGACAGCCATTGAGGTAGAGTAAGTCACTTGTCATCATGTGGGACAATGATCGGAGTCTTCCCTCTAAGTTCTCTAATAATTTATTTAAGTCAAAATGATTTATAAGAGACTCAATCATGGACTTGCCTCCCAATAGTTGATACCTAAATCCAATAGAAAGCTTGAGGAACATCCTGAAGATAGATGTTTAAGCAGATATCAGACAATTTAACCTCAAAAACTACGTTTGGGAACCCATACAAGATGCTGCAAAGACTGCTTCTGCTGACTTCATCAAAATTTTGACTTTATCATGAGACAACAAACTGTTCAAAGCTATTCAGAAGAAGGTTTATTTTCGCCAGTAGCTCTTGAACCGTTATTATTTTAAATTATGCTTAATTTAATTTTCCTACATTGTATTTTTTTTAAATTACTTCATGAAAGTTGTTTAAACTTATTATAGTTTGCTATTATCATCATCACTTTCTCTATTATTTAAGAAGGAGATTTTTTTGAGTATATGAATAATAATTTCATCTTAGTTTGGTTATGACTTATGTTTTTTTATCAAAGTTATTTCTAATAATTCTTTTATAATATCAAAAGACAAAATGCTGAAGTTCAGAAATAAATATAAGTATCGAAATTTGTTAAAACCCAAAGTATTACAAATGGTGAAGTTCATAAAATTTATTTTTATATATCTTCTTCTATAACTATATTTTAGCAACGTGATATTTTGAAAGGTGGGAAATTCAGTTCCTTTTTAAAATTATTATAATCGGCGAAGTTCAGAAAATTTATAAAAATTTAACCATGGATGCTTTTTTAAAAAATTTAAACTTTAATCTTAGTAGCAAAGCGCAAGCTCCCCCTGTAGGGGGGAATGGCGAAGCCATTGCCTGATATGATTCGATAATTATATATTTAGTCTAAGAACTTTATTCCTACGAATTAAATAATCTACAAATGATATCTTGATAGTTAAATAGTCAACCAAAAAATAATTTGTCTTAAGTTCTTCCCATATGGCATTTAGATTCAATATATGAAAACCAGGTAATGGCTTCGCCACTTTCCCCTACAGGGGGAGCTTGCACTTCGCTACTAAGATTAAAATCTAAAATCTTAAAAAAAGCATCCATGGTTGAATTTTTATAAATTTTCTGAACTTCGCTAATTATAATAATTTTTAAAAAGGAACTCTAAACTAAATTTTCCCCCTTTCAAAATATCACGTTGCTAAGATATATAAAAATAAATGTTCTGAACTTCACCATTTGTAATCACAAAATTTCGATACTATTTATTTCTGAACTTCACCATTTTGTTTTTTGATATTATAAAAGAATTATTAGAAATAACTTTGATAAAACATAAGTCATAACCAAACTAAGATGAAATTATTATTCAAATACTCCCCAAAATCCCCTTCTTAAATTATATATATGTAAATTACATTTTCTGCTACTAACTTTCTTAACTCCATGAACAAGTGTTACAATAAATGCAGCTGTTTTTAGAAAGTTTTGATTATTTTTAATATACACAAATAATCTTTAGATAGAGTTTGTGAAGAAGAGAGTAGAGCTAAATGGAATAAATTTACAGTGGGAGAATGATATCATTTAGATCCTACAGGGTTAAGTTTGGGGGTCAATTGTTGTTTAGTGTACACTAGCAGGATAACTAGTTTAGATCAAGTATTTTGGGTTTGTTGATTTTAATTGATATTTTTTTAGGTTTTTGGCGTGCGATGAAAGTTAAGTCGAGTTATTTAGGTTTGTTTGTTTCATTTTTAAGTTATGAATTGTTTGCTGTGAAAAAAAGGACAAGTTTGTATTTGTTTGTCATATTTGATTTTTTGTTGTTTAACGTCTGAAGAAGGTTAGGTAAGGTTGTGTGGGTTTTATTTGATGCTTATTATTTATTTGTTATTTAACGAAATTGAAGTTAGGTGATTTGAGTTTGTTGGTTTTATTTGATGGTTATGAATAGTCTGTTTGTGTTACGAATGTTAGGTCATGTTTGTTTCTTTGTTTTATTATATGATTAAAATTAGTTTTGCTGCCATGATTCTTGGATTAAATTGGGTTTGTTGACTTTGTAGGTTTATGATTTTTGTTGTATGATTATTTTTTGTGTATCCTTACCTAACCTAACCTGACTTCCCTAATTAATTCGCAGGAAAAAGATGCATAAGATTCATTGTATTTCTATATCTCCGAGCGATGCTATTTTTCATTTTTATGGGGGAAATAAAAATTTAAGAAATTTTTGAAAATAAAATTCCCCCATCTTTTTCCATTCTTGGGAGCGATGGAGACGAAATATGCAGCATTAATTTCGCCTAAAAATTGCATAAGATGAATAGATGTCTATATCTATGTGACGCCGTTTTTGCAGAGTCACCCAATCCATTATTTTTTAAAATTTTATGTTAATAAAATTCCCATTTTTTTTCCATTCATCTTGGTAACAGTTACTGAACCCCCTGGACACCAATAGCGATGAAAAGTTTCTTTTAAATATAATACAACCATAATTAGTTTAGTTAACTCTATAAATGCTAAAATTGAGTTTGAAAGAAATAGATTATCAAGTTTTGTTTTTTATTGGGTCATTTTACATTATACCTATTTTCTTTTTTCAGATTTAAGATTAGGGGATGGAAAAGGGACAAAGCTATTATAAAAGCTTTACGAGAAGAGAAGCAAATGTCTTTTACATTAATTATAAAAGATTCTCCTGATCGCAGATGAAAAAAAAAAGAATTCTCTGGTAGGATTTTTTAGAAAACAAGAAACTGGCACCGTGCCACCGTTATCCTTGTAATGGTAGCCTCAACCAGAACTGCGGAACACAATGAGAATGTTAACGAAATTTTTTATAAATCAAGAATATAAACCAATTACAATGGAAGGTGAGCTTGAAAATTGAAAAGATCATCGGTACTTTGCGTTCTTGCATCAAGGAAGAAATTGGTATGTGTTTTACTACTGATCTGCACACATTTTGAGGCCTATTATTTCTAAGAGGGGATCGAGTGATTAACGTGGGATTCCAACCACGAGTATTTGCAGGGTATGTCAACCGCCGTGATGGCGACTCGAATTAGGACTTCATTCCGCGAATAACCACACCTAATGTGGCTTAACTTCGCTCTAATCTGAAGGAGTGTTTCCAGTCTGCTCGGCCTTAGCTCGATCTTCAGTCGAAATATTAAATTAGAGCGATCGGCATTTAATAAACGCGGAGGACTTGACTGTTACATCTTTATCCGAGTCAGAAGGCAGAAAACGAATTGATAGTTGGGAGGGGGGGAAGGGGAGACTTATGAGGAAATTTTTAATTTGATAAAACAGTATAAAATATCTAATTGGTTGTCTTAGAAACAAAAAATGATTGTGTTCGTTATTAAAATTCTAAAACAACAAAGACCGAGTTATCCTGGTACTTGCGAGGGAAAACTCAATTTTCGATTGTCTAAAGGTCTTTGGCTGCATCATCTAGGAATAGAACCTCACTAGTTTTACCCTTTGTGATATATATATATATATATATATATATATATATATATATATATATATATATATATATATATATATATATATATATATATATATGTATATATTTCTTAGTGAAGATGGGTCTCAGTTTTTCTTGAATGCAAATTTTGTTGAAGACCATGGTGTATTTCGCCTTAGTTAATTTCCTGTGACAATTTCTTCTCTAACTATCTTTTTTATTCCATCTTGTAGATGGTAGATCACTTGTCCTACATTCATCTCTCTTTTGAATGAATGTGTTTGGTAAAAACCGAACTAAATTGCTGAACTTTCGATCTTATTCGATCATCTTAGTTTGGTTTAACCAAACCCATTCATTTAAAAGAGATTAATATATATTCTACTATTCTTATTTTACGGAGATCTTAACAATTATACGAGTATATGATTTGTGCCTTTGAATAGTCAATTTGGTGGTTGAAATTGCTAATATGATTAAAAATACTGGATGTGGTACTGCTTTGTCTGGCATCACCTTTATGTTCATAAATTCGTTTTGTTAAGCTTCTTCCGGTCTCTCCTATTAAAATGAGGGACAGTTTGTAGAGCCACATGGGATTAAATATATATATATATATATATATATATATATATATATATATATATATATATATATATATATATATATATATATATATTATTTTCTGTAGGTAATTTGTTGCCGATATCAACTCAGAATTCCACGCAGGCGTGTTGTCTAGCCTCGCTTCTTTCTTATTCATATTATAGTAGACTTAGTTGTGCATTATCTGTGAAGAAAGTAAGGCCATAGCTGAATTCAATCTACTAAAGATTTTTAAAAGGTAAACTGTTCTTCTTGGGATTCACGTCTGGGGCTCTAATCCAAACATCTCCTAGTATTTGGGTATCAATGTGAAGATGGTGCAGAGGATCAAGAAAGAGTTGGATGAGTCAGGCTGCGATGACGAGGGTACGGCGGTTTGGAAACTTCACTCTAACTGTTCTGATACAAAATAAACCAACAAATTTGTTGCAGAGATCCAGGCCATCATGGACAACTATCTCAGCAAGTCACTGAGGTCCATAGCTAGGGACAAGAGAGTATCAGAATCGCTCATCAGGCCGTTTATGCACGAGGACATCCGCTACCACAGATACAAAAGCGAAAGAACCAACTCCTGCTGCAGAAGATTAAGGACGTGAAGTGTAGCTTCTGAACAAACTTAACCATCCCCTCAATCCTGGCGTTTTTTCGTTCTTCCTAGACGATAAGAATTTGCGACAGAACTTGCTAAACAACCGTTGTTTTGCTGTGTCTCCAAAAGATGTACAGAGGGTCATGAAGACGAAGTTCCTAGTCCACATATGGAGAATGGGTTGGCCCCCGTTTATCTTCCCGAAAAGCTATATAAAGTGCTCGGAGGTGTTTGTGTTGCCCTGGGTCCATGTGGTGGCAGTTAGAAGGCCGTACGTGAGCGTAAGTCCCAGAACACCACAGTTTTCACCCTACTACTCAGGTCCTAGTCCCCAGGAGGGCCTGCAGCAGGTTCTGATACATAAAATGAAGAGTACAAGACTAAGTGCCCTTGAAGGCTTTAACATATAAGTTTGGTAAAAATAGATGAACTCTGTCTTATTTTCTTTTATATTGAAAGCGACAAATTTCTCTCTCTTTCTCTCTCTCTCACACTGTCTGTCTGTCTCTTTCTCTCTCTCTCACACTGTCTGTCTGTCTCTTTCTCTCTCTCTCTCTCTCTGTATCTCTGTCTATGTCTGTCTGTCTATCTCTCTCTTTAGTATATAGTATTTCTAGTATACATTAACGACTTAGACGAAGGCCTTTTAGGCATAATATCGAAGTTTGTTGACGACACCAAAATTGCGAATTCAGTACTCACTAACGCACAGATTAAAGAAATGCAAAACAATCTCAACAAATTGTCGAACTAGACGCTAACACGGCAAATGCCTTTTAACGCAGATAAATGTAAAGTGCTCCATATCGGATAACGTAACGGCAAAGCAAATTACTCACCAAATAGTACTCAACTCTCAAGCATAGACAGAGAGATGGACCTAGGACTAAAAATATCGAACGACCTAAAACCAAGTCAGCAATGTTCAGAAGTCTTTAAGTAAGCAAATCAAATAATTGGATTAACTAGTAGATCGTTCGAGTATAAGTCCAAAAATACAATCCTTACTCTCTATAATTCCTTGATCCGCCCCATGGTAGAATACTGCGTTCAAGCCTGGTGCCCAAACTACCAGAAATATATAACGAAATTAGAACGAGTCCAACGAAGGATTACAAAAATGATACCAAGTTTAACGAAAAAAACATACGAAGAGCGACTTAGAGAACTAAACCTATTTCCATTAACTTAGCGTAGATTTACAGGGAACCTAATTCAGGTTTTTAAAATTATCAAAGAAATAGACAATATGGCTTGCAATAAGTATTTCTCTATCGACCAGTAAAATTACATTTTAACTCACGCGAATCTCAGAATTTCTTTTTCAACCGAATCGTCAAATTATGGAATGAAATTCCTCGTAAATTAATAGACTGCAACACCGTAGATACATACTTTCAAACGTCGTATAGATAAATAATTTGAATCTAATCCTCGACGAACAGCGCTTTTTAGCGAATGACTAATTCCCTAGCCTTCAGGTGACAGGTTCACCAAATTTCTCCTACTTTCCATCTCCACTATCTATCTTTCCCATAATCTTTATCTCAGGCCACCTAGTATGGACCACAAGGTCTGTTGTGACCTGTTTATCTATGTAACTCTCTCTCTCTCCCTCTTTCCTTTTCTCTCTCTTTCTCTTTCACTTTCTCTGTCTGTCTCTCTGTCTCTGATTCTCTCTCTCTCTATCATAAAGAAAGTAGAGGGAGATGTGACGCCCCCTTGTCGCGGGAAGAGAGCTTGTGTGTACCTTTGACTTTTCGAGCTATGTCGGCGGGGGTAACTCTTCTGGGTACCCCTGGTAGGGCTTCCCTTGTCGATTTGGTCGAAAACGAGATTCCAGACTAAGTGCGTCATTCCTTCCTTTTTCTACTCTATCATTCTCCTTTTTTACTTTCATCCTACCTCTCCCACTTATACAAAAAACAAAAAAACAACAAAAAAAGCCTAATCCTATCATGTCACTCTTTCCCTTTTTTCCCTCTATCTACATATAAGGACCTGGCAGCTACCTCACGCGTCAGAAGAGAGGCTTTGGAACCTCTATAAACAACGCCAATCGACGTTCACTGGTTGCGAGAGACTAGGACTAGAGGTGTCCTAGGCGTTGGGGCACGATGAATGGGATGAGGGTAGTGCCCCGTTAACCCCTTCCCTGGCGCGTAATTATTGACCGTTCCCAGTGCCCGTTGATGGGTGCCTCTGGTAGCATCGGTCCGAGGTGACGGCCCTTTGTTCCCAGGCTGGTTGCCAGGGCAATAAAAAGTCTTGGGTCGAGTCTCTTGGTGTGGCGGGATATCCATTGAACGCCGCTCCGAGATCCTGGCCGTTGTGAAGGGAACTAGTAGGAGTTTAGTAAAGGGCGTGTTTCGTTGTTGTTCACCTGGTGACAAATCGATGGCCCCTTCGGGGACCGTCTGTGCTGCTTGGTTGGGAGCCACGGCACGCCGAGGCTTGACGACTCGGTCGGACGAACAGCAGCACATGGAGCGTGCCTTCTGGAAGACTCCGAAATGACTCCGATCAATAGGCGGGAGTGACTTACGCGGGGAGAACTCACCAACCCCCCTTTTTATCATTGATTGGTCGCAAAGTATTGAAAGAGAGAAACTGTTCAGAATGACCGGCAAGAAAGGACCAGGAACTCTAAAATACACGTGCGCAATATGCCACATAGATAAGTGGTGCGTGGACTTTTCGGAGGGGTGTTTTTCGAAATGCCACCCGGCCAGTTCCTGCACTGACTGTATTTTAAACGGCCAAATCAAGGAACTAAAGGAAACATGCAGGGTTTCCGAGGAAAGATCCAGGAAGTTGAAGGAAAAAATAAGCAGCCTCGAATTAGAACACGCCGGACTGATTCGCAGGCTTGAGGTCAGAATAGCAGAGCTAACGTCAAGCTCTGTACTACACACTGCATCTGCAGTATTACCCCTAGAGCTAGGTCCGCATGCTATGGATAAACCATCAAGGAAAAAGAAAAGGAAGGGAAAGAAACAGGAAGAAGAGAAAGTTGAAACAGAAGATAAAGTAGAAGCTGAAAAAGAGAAAGTTGAAGAAGATGAAGAAAAGAGAAAAACAGAAGAGTATGTAACCTAGGAAGATAAGGGGGAAGAGATGAATAAGAAAAAGAAGAACAAGAAAAATAAGATGGAGAAGAAAGAGGGAACCAAGAGTTTGCTTCCGCGAGGAAAGCCTCAAACCTCTGCACGGAAATGTCCGAGGGTTACCCTTGTGGGCGATTCCCAAGCACAAGGTTTGCAGCCCCTGCTAGTGGCCCGCCTTCGCACTAGTGTGGAGGTATACTGCCAGCCAGGACGGGGAAACCACCACATCAGGGTAGAGGCTGAGAAATCTCAGATCTCCGAGAATTCAGTCGTTGCCCTGATGGTGAGTGGGAATGACCTCTAACTCCGAGGAGGCAAAGTAGGCCCCAGGGAGAAAATTCTCAACACGGTCATGGGAGCCGTGGACAACTGTGGATTGAGAACTCACGAACGGGTCGTTGTAAGGATGCTCCCAAGAAGAAGTCCTAGCCGGACAGCTCACTCTAGAAACGTGACCCAGAACCAGCGCCTGTCCGACCTCTGTACGGCGGAAGGGGTCTTCTTTCTGGCACCTTACCGCACCTTTTTCGGTCGAAACGACCTTTACCAAAAGGACGGAGTGCACCTTTCATTCAAGGGAAAGGCTGTACTCTGTAACTTAATCCAGGATGTCGTAGAGCGGACGCAGAGGAGCGTCCGACCCAGGGTGAAGGCGGACATAAGACAGTATGCCTGTGTCACTCCTGGAACGACGTTCTTAGATGTGGCAAAGAGGGGTACTGCCACACAAAAGAAGCCGGGAAATGGAAGAGCGTAGGGATTCCTACACTAGGGGACTCCCACAGAGTTCTTCTGTTCAACGCGAGGTCAATCATGAATAAGTTTCAAGAGCTCCGTGGACTCGTAGCAACAGAGGAACCTGAGATGGTGGCCATAATGGAGACGTGGATTAAAACCTCAAGCCGAGATTTTGAAGGTGAATTCACGATTCCCGGTTACAAGCTCTTCCGGAAAGATAGGCCAGACAGAGAGGGTGGCGGTGTGATGTTGTATGTCAAGGATACTCTCAACTCGACGGATTGCAACATTGTATCCGACCATGAACTACTAGGTGTTGACCTAGAGATAGGTCCTGCCATATACAGGACCCTGGTGCTTTATAGACCTCCTGCCCAACTCGTTGAAAAGGACAGAGATCTGTACCAGCTACTAGGAGAACTTGTCGAAGACAGAGTGTGTATCGTCATGGGTGATTTCAACACACAAGTTGACTGGGAAACCAGAGAACCCTGTGGCGAGAACGCACTACTCCTGGAGTTCACGAACAACGAGTTCCTCACTCAATGGGTGAGAGAGCCAACGAGAGGAGACAATATCCTCGACTTGGTTTTCACCTCTGAGGATGACATCGTTGAGGACCTCTCTTTTGGCGAAGAGCTCGGTGGCAGTGACCACCGACTAATTAGATTTGTAGTCACAGTTCCGAAGGCAGAGCCTGCAACTAGTAAATCAAGGAAACTCGATTTGAGAAGAGCAGACTTTGCAGGTCTACGCGCGTGACTGACTGACGCGAGGCTAGAAGAGTACGAGGCTGTTGAAGACTCTTGGAACAGTTTCAAAACCACATTCACGAGTCTTCAATCGCGTTTTATCCCTCTGAAATGCCCTTGTCGGTCCTCTGTTCAACCAAAGTGGTTTAATCGAGAAATCGGGCAACTGCTTAGGGAGAAGAGAAATGTGTACCGGCAATCAGAGATCTCGGGTGACTTTGACGAATACCGGATGCTAGCCAGGAAAGTGAAGTCCAGCATAAGGGCGGCTAAGCGGTCTGAGGAACTCCGAGTGGCGAGACTCTGTAAAGAGAATCCCAAGGAGTTTTTTGGATATGTGAACAGCCGTAAACCAATCCATCGAACGATTGGCCCTTTGAGGAATGAGGAGGGGACATTAAAGCATTCAGATGCAGAAAATGCTAACCTCCTTAACGACTACTTCTCTTCAGTGTTTACTGAAGAGTGTGGTTCCATTCCCTAGCCAACGGATTCCTACTCGGGGCAAAAGCTGGAGGCAATGGACTTCACCGAAGGAGAAATAAAGAAAAAGAACGCTGACCTAAAGACGAATAAGTCCCCTGGACCGGACGGGTTTCTACCTAAAGTGTTGAAGGAAGTGTGCGATGAAGTATCACGACATCTGTGCGCTATCTTTAACATGTGAATCCCGACCAAATGCGTTCCTAGAGACTGGCGTGAAGCGGAGGTGACTCCTGTCTTCAAGAAAGGAGACCGTAACCAACCGTCGAACTACCGACCTATCAGTCTGACTTCGATAGTCGGTAAACTCATGGAAAGCATCATGGTGGACAAAGTGACGTCGTATTTAGAGTCAAACCTCATACTTAGGAGTTCCCAGCACGGCTTCCGAAGGCAACGGTCATGCCTGACGAACCTTATGGAATTCTTCCACTACGTTTTCAGTGAGCACGATCAAGACAAGGCGGTGGATTTGGTCTACCTAGACTTTCAGAAAGCGTTTGATAAGGTACCACACCGCCGCCTTCTCCGGAAAGTGCGAGCGCTTGGCATAGACGGAAAGGTAGCCGGCTGGATCGAGAACTGGCTAAGTGGCAGACGGCAACGGGTGGTGGTGAATGGACAGTCTTCTGAGTGGGTGCCCATTACTAGCGGGGTGTCTCAAGGTTCTGTCCTGGGACCACTACTATTCATCATCTACGTCAAAGACATGGACGGTGACATGGTTGCCAAGATTTCCAAATTTGCCGACGATACCAAGCTTGGTATGAACGTTGCAAAGGATGGAAATACTGCCCGCCTGCCGGAAGATCTTGGGAAGATTGGGGAGTGGTCGGACACGTGGCAAATGCCTTTTAACGTGGGGAAATGCAAAGTGATGCATATCGGCCACAGAAACCCCCAATCTCAGTATATCCTTAAGGGCACTGCTATGAAATCCACCGACACTGAGAAGGACTTGGGTGTGACAATCACTAGTGACCTCAAGTTCTCGAAACAGTGCATTGAGGCGGAGAAAAAGGCCCAAAGGATGCTAGGCTATATTAAGCGCCAGTTTGGTTATCGGAACCAGGAGATTGTACTGTGCCTGTACAACTCACTTGTCCTTCCGCACCTGGAGTATGCCGTACAATTTTGGAGTCCTTCATTGCGAAAGGACATCGCAAGATTGGAACGCGTACAAGCCAGGGCAACCAAGCTGATTCCCTCTATCCGACATAAAAGTTATGAGGATAGACTAAGGGAATTAGATCTGTTCTCGCTGGAAACCCGTAGACTGCGTGGTCAGCTCATCAAAGTTTTCAAAATACTTCGAGGGTTCGACAATGTTGACTACCGGGATATTTTCACACTGAGTGAGAACAGAACGCGCAATCACGGCTTCAAACTTGAACTGAAGCGTTACAACCGCAATCTATGTGGAAATTTTTTCACCTACAGTATCTGCGGTAAGTGGAACGCACTTCCAGTGGAAGTTGTCAACAGTAGATCTGTTGACCAGTTCAAGTCAAGACTAGATAAAGTCTTGAAAAGCATCCGTTCATGGACGCAAAACTATTGAGCAGCCATGTGCCTGTTCGATTGCTAGTCCAAAGGTACCCTCTTTGAATGGACCGTAAGGTCTCCTAGGGTACTTACTTTCCTTGTTACTCCTTGTTACTCTCTCTCTCTCTCTCTCTCTCTATATATATATATATATATATATATATATATATATATATATATATATATATATATATATATATATATATTAGCGTTTTTAAGTGTCACCCTTGCTTTTCGAAGAGAATGGAAAATTTGTTTGATTCTCCATTTTCGCCACACCTTATAAATTGAGAAAAATTATTGCAGTAACGCAATTAATTATGAGGTTAAAAGGCTATTTTTGGCAAACCAGTCTTCCTTAAAGCCTTCGGAAGGAGCTCTTCTCACATACACGAAAAGGTAGCACTTAAAATAGGCGTTCTCTCAGATAGTCAAAAAACTATCTTTCGATTAGCGTTTTTAAGTGTCACCCCTGCTTTTCGAAGAGAATGGAAAATTTGTTTGATTCTCCATTTTCGCCACACCTTATAAATTGAGAAAAATTATTGCAGTAACGCAATTAATCATGCGGTTAAAAGGCTTCTTAATTTATAAGGTGTGGCGAAAATGGAGAATCAAACAAATTTTCCATTCTCTTCGAAAAGCAAGGGTGACACTTAAAAACGCCTATCGAAAGATAGTTTTTTGGCTATCTGAGAGAACGCATATATATATATATATATATATATATATATAGCTTGACTACATAATTCATTTTCACGATCAGGCATACAAACTTTAATACACAGGATTTTCCCAGGATTTTCCCAATGACCTAGTGCAAGCTGTAGAAACGGCGGCGGAGATCAAAAACATAGACTCGTACGAGCGTAAATGGAAGATAAAGACGAACGTCTAAAAGTTCGTCATTATCCCCATGAACCGTACGATATACGGCGACATCTATGTTGGCGATCAAAACCACCACTACTCTCAGGAGGGCACAGTGCTTGGGCTCAAACTTACCGTTCGGGGGTATAAGCCTCACGTTACAGACCGGATCAACTTAGCAAGGGGGGAACTGGTGAAACTGTACCGTTTCCGCAGACTGAGCAGGAGTAACTTAAGGAAACTCTACCTTTGCTACGTAAGACCAAAGCTTATATACCCAGCGGTAATCACCCAAACCTCAGGAATCATGACGCTGAGATCTATGCGGAGGATACAGAATAAAGTCTCATTGATTATTAACAACACAAGAAGACGTGAATGCATATCACAAAGAACACTACACGGAAGAGCGAGACTACAACCAACCAACAATTTAGTACAATCACAAGCAAAGAAGACATGGGACAAAATAGAAACCGAAATACTGCCAAATCTGAACCTGGACTTAGGCATTGACATGACAAGACTAAAACGTAAAATCACACGACGGACTAACTTCCCAAGTGGCAGGCGAACTGTTGCTGAGGAACTGACTGAGCGGTTTACATACGAGAGGCGGTCAATAAGTTTTGCGAATCGGTAGGGCAAAACAGAGGAAGGGGTATGGCTGTTTGTGGGGGTGTCAGGACAAGTTATGACAAGTCAGGACCTGCAGCCGCCCGCTCCTGCTTCGTCTATTTAAGAAGCAGTAACTGATCGCAGATCGTCTTTCCCAAATTTTTCAACAATGGAGAAGGTTGAGCACCGCACAGTGATCACATTTTTGACCAAGGAAGGCAAGAATGCAAAAGAGATCCATGAACGCATGGTTGCAGTGTACGCAGACACCGCCCCTTCCTATGTAACCATTGCTCGCTGGAATATGGAGTTCCGCCATGGTCGTGAGTCCCTTGAAGATGAGCCCGTTCAGGACGCCCGTCAGACGTGACCATTGAGGACAATGTGGCCCGTGTGGAGAGGATGATCCAAAAAAAGCGACGGGTGAAGGTCGAATAAATCGAGCGAGAACTTAGAATATCACATGGAAGTGTTATGAACATCATCCACGACAATTTGGCCGTTGGGTCTCTAGAAACCTCACGCCCCATGATCGACTTCAACGTCGTCAAAGTCCACAAGGCCAGAGTTGCACAAGCTACCCTGCGCGAGTGCGGATTCAAGGAGCTCAACTATCCCCCCTACAGTCCAGATCTGGCCCCTAGCGACTACTTTTTTATTCCGCCAGCTCAAAGCTGCACTGCGTGGACGCCGGTTTGGGGACGATGAAGATGTCCAGCTCGCCGTCCAGGAGTAGATTGAACAGCAGTCGGGATATTTCTGGTTGTCAGGAATTCGAAGCCTCAGGGACAAGTGGCGCAAGTGCATTGAAGTCGAGGGTAGTTATATAGAAAAATAATTAAACACTTTTCCTCATATCTCGTTTCCTTATATCCGAATTTCAAAACTTATTGACTGCCCTTCGTAGAATAACCTTTTTACATATTGTTTGACCCAAAGTTCATATAGAAACACTGTAATTATGACAAAAGGACTTGAAACTCTAACTTATGACTTAAATCCTTAATTTGTCTAATATTATTTACATTACTTATGTTGACAAAAGTTATTTAATAAGCACTTAAAATGTACTAATTCAGCCAAAATTGGAATATAAAGGCTTGCACACCTCAAAAAAATATAATTATTTAAAAAATATTTATATAAAGTAAAAAGACAAACATATACGAGTACGTAAATGTATTATTGTTGAACTAAAAATAAACAGATTTTTTTATTTATATAAGAATTGGTATGAATGTGACAAAGTTGAAAAGAAAAGGAAAAAATATGTATGAAAGCTTAAAGTTAGATTAAATATAAATGTTAAAATTTGTATGAAAAATTAAAGTTAGAATAAATATATATGTTAAAATTTGTATGCAAGTATAAACGTTAGAAAAATTATGTAAAAACTTGTATGAAAGTTTAATGTTAATTAAATCAATTATATGTTAAAAGTAGCATGAAAGTTTAAAGTTCGAACTAGGCAAAAATCAGTATGAAAGTGTAAAAAATTGAAAAATTATGTAACAACTTATAAAAAAGTTTAAAGCTAGTTCAAATATATGTTAACAAATTTTTGGAATGAAAGTTTAAAATTAGAATAAATATATGTCAAATTTATACGAAAGTAAAAAAAAAGAAAAAAAAGAAGTTATATACACGAGTGTATAAACCCCACCCCCAAAAATCAAACAGAATGTCTCTCATTATATCTGATTAGGTGCTATCTTGGTGTAGAACGCGAGCAGTCTTTTTTCGGCAGCTTTTGACGCCATTTCGGGGGTCTTTGAATGTCGCCTTAGATACGTGAGAGTGTTTCTCTGCGTTTTGTTTTTTAAATTTTATTATTTCTTCTATTTTGGCCCATTCTGGATTTTTTTCTATCTCTGCTTTGATTTCGTCTGCGGAATGCTCGCCTACCCACGGGTCAGGTCTTCTGGAGATTACTGACCTTTGAATTGCGACAGCAGGTGGTACTCTGGTAACTAGCCCTATTTTTTTCAGTTTCTTGGAAGCAATTTCGCTAATTAGGTTGTCTAGGTCCTTTTCCTTACCACACAGGGCTACATAGCCATTGTACTGGTCTTTTAGTCGTAGGACAACTACTCCAATTTCGTCGAAGATGGTTTGGAGGGTTTTTCCCAGGTCTGGCTTTGTGTGCCCTTCGAGAACCCTAAGTGGGACCCTCTTTGCTCGGTCGGAGTTATCCATTAGGCCAAAGGGGGTCCTGTCCCCCAGTATTGGATGTTCTTCCAATATATATTTTCCTTTAATTTCGTACCTGTATTTATATTTTTCCAGGAGAAAAAAAGATGTCATTTATATTTATTTTCGAGTGAGGAGTTTCCGCTGCCTCTTTGGGGACTTCTTGTGCCTGGATTAGGGTTGCTGCCTTAGATGAGTTAATGGGATAATGATTGATGAATGAATGAATGAATGAATGAACCTGGGTGCGATCCTCCGAGGGGTGTAGTATGGCGGATCTTTTGTTGGACGGTGGTCGAATCAACTCCCACTGCCAGGGGTGCCGCCCCCTTGGGGTTTTGGATATTCTACTCGTACGCTGCGTCCAACTTACATAGAGACAGGCGGTTTCATCTCCCTCTATTGATTGTGCCGGGCTCCCACGTAGGTTCTTTTGAAACACCCCGGGAATTGCAGCGTAGTCCCATTGACCAGATGCCTTTGACTCCGAGTTCTACAGTGGGATAGGCCTCAAACCTGCTTTCCTTGGAGCCTCAAATTATGCCTTAGCTCACTGCATGGCACAGTTTGAACTAGGCGGTGATGATAGACAGTTTCCCGATCCGGACGAGATTCCTCCGAGGCAGGGGAGGGTGGTGAAGTTAGCCGGACATACTAAAGTATGATGACTGGATGAAATGAATTATTCTCTTTTTTAGGGGGTGAGGTGAGTGAGTGAGGTAGATAAATAAGAGATTAGAGAAGGCAGAAAAGAAATGAGGATGAATTCGTTGGCAGGGTCGACGTGGAATTCCAATGAAGTTTCCCTGAGAATGGGATTCTTGAGCGAGAAGATTCCTTCAGTGTATAATTCTTCTCGATGAATGTAATTCTTCTAGCGTTGAAGAGTGCGATCAGGCAGAGTATCCGAGCTTTAAATAGTATGAGCGTGCTGAGCGGAGTCCAGAGGTCACAATGGAGCCTCTCGAATGAATGAATGATGTGTATAGAAAGGACAGAGAAGGATCACTGTGTAACATAGGCGAACAGGCAGTCGTAGAAGAAAAGGATGCGGAAATACCTTGAGAGGGGATAGGAAGAGTTGATAGGTCGGTGACTGGACACCGATGCGTGGTGTGGTTGGGTTTGTCTCGAGGTGTTCGTGACTGGACGACGGTTGAAAGGTGGTCAGGAAGGAGAGCGTGTCAGCTTAGTTGGAAACGCGTTATTCATGATGCTTTTAACTTATGCGAAGAACGGTATGGGTTGCGGGTGGTCATGGGCCTAGGGGTATCGCATGCCATCGCATACTGTCTTACATGTAGTTCGGTGTATAAGGGGTCTCTGGCGAGTTTCCCGAGTTGTTTTGTGAGTCTGGTGTGAGCGTATGTGTTGAGGGGTGCTAATTTGTTGTCGTCGTGTAGTGGGGATATTCTCGTGTACAAGGGAGAGTGGCAAGTGCGCTTCAGAGGGAAATTCTGACTGCGCTGCGCCTTCTGCTGCCACGTGTCACTCGCAGCTACGAGTGACAGTGGGGCGTACGCCAGAAGAGGTCGCACAAGTGTTTTCTATAGGGGTAACTGAAGTTTTTTGCCCGCAGGGTAGAACCTGTGCAGCGTTGAATTTGTAAGTGCGTTTTTGCTTGTGTTATGTTCTGGTGTATATTGAACCTAAGGGTCTTGTCGGAAGTTACACTGAGGATTTTTGTATGTTGAGGGTAGTCGAGCCTTGTTGAGTCTAGATGGTTCATGTATGGTATGTGTGAGAAGATTTGTAGGTTATGCATGAAGTGCTCTCTTGCGCCGAAGAGTGTCATATGTGTCTTCTGAGGATTCGTGGCAATCAGCCATTTATCCTCGTATTCTGTCTTAGTGTCTAGCATTATTTGTGCGTGGAGCTCGATCTCGTCTGGTCCACGGCCGCTGATGAGAATGTTCTCGTCATCGGCGTAGGATACTGTGTATGTGTGGCAGCAGTTTTCGGGTAGACGTGGGGTGTCGTTTGTGTACATGATGTAAAGTGTGGATGCCAGTACGCTTCCTTGAGGAACGCCTAAGCGTGGTATGAAGGGTTGTGTGAGGGTATTGCTGAATTTTATGTGGCATCTCCGTTCAGTGAGCTAGTGCGAGAGGAGCCTTCTGATGCAGAGAGGTAACTCCGTATTGTTTGCGAGTTTCCAACGGAGTCCCTCGTGCCACACTTTATCAAAGGCCTTTTCCACGTCCTTGCTAAAGAAGAGTGTCTTTTGATGTACCTGGCGTTTTTTCTGTATTCTCTCATGAACGATGGTCACAGCCGCCTGAGTGGACCGGCCCCTCCTGAACCCATATTGGTGGGGGGGTGAACCAGGCTCTCTCTTCCAGGTAGTCCAGTAGAGTGCAGTTTATCATACGTTCGAGTATTTTGCATAGGTACTCTAATAGAGCAATAGGTTTGTAATTGTTTGGCAGTTTGTGGTCTTTGTTCATTTTGTGTAGAAGTATGTTGCGAGAGACTTTGGATATTTTGGGGAAGTGGCCTGAAGCTAGTGAGGCGTTGAATAGGTGTGAAATTGTGGGGTATCTGTTTGCGGGGAGGTTTTGTATTAATGTGGTTTGTAGTGTGGAGGGGACGGGGCACGTTTTGGTGTTGTTTTAATGTAGTGTTTTGTTTCCTCGACGGTGATGGGAGTGGTCAGTGAAGACGTGTAATCAGGCAGCTCCGTTTGTATCAGGGGGTGGGCCTTAGCTTGTGAGAGAGGGCCCGATACCGCCCCTAGACTTCCTAGAAGTGCTCCCGCGCGTGTGGTTTGGATGGATTGTGTGTATGTACTGTGTCCCATTGGAACCTAATGCGTCGATGATGACGTTGCTGTCTGTGAGTGTTTGGTTGTTTACTTGGAGGGTGATGAGTTTTGGTGGATCAGTGCCTAGCAGCCTTTTTACCTGCCGTTAGAAGAAGGAAGAGTTAGTGTAACGAGTGTCATCGGCGATGCGGACGACCTCTCGCCACTGCCGATTCCTATCTAGCTGCACGCACTGTAGGGTGCGGGCACGTAGGTGATTGATGTTGTGTTGCCGTGGGCCTCTAGTGTAGTGGTTGTTGTACAGTGTGATGTGTCTCTGAGTGTGTATAGAATATGAGAAATGTTTTATGCCTGTGTAGGTTTTGTGTGGTGTGTGTAGGTCGCGTGCCGTGTTCATAGTGTTTAGGATTGAGCACCAGTGCTCGTGTAACATGTCTGGATTAGTGTGGCCAGGTCGAGGTTTTGTGGTGTGTTATCTGTTATGTGTCTCTTGAACTCTTCCCAGTTCGTGTTTTTCTTGTCGAAGAGAGGTGTGTAGGTATAAGTATGTGGATATGATAAGGAATGTCGATATGTGGTCAGAGAGTGCGTGGGGACCTGGTGAGATGTGAGGGAAGAAGCGTGTAGCGTGGTTGTTGCGGAGGACCACGCCTGGAAAGGTGGTTCATCCGTGAGGAGCGAAGAATGTGGGGAAGGCTGGGCAAATGTGCTCGCAGTGATAACGCGGTAGGGTACCGGCCAGATACCTTCCTGCATCATTCATGGTGCTGGAAAGGAGTGTTGGGTAAAAAGCGTTGAGGTCCCCCGCAAAGAAGATAGGTAAGTTGTGGTTTGATAGAGCCCGGAGTAGGACTTTTATGTATAATTGTAGGCGTGGTGGTCTCTAATGCGTGGCCACTAGGATGGGGTCGGAGCTTGTCTGTATCTTGCAGGCTAGAAAAGAGTGATCGTGTGTTTGGATGAGGGAGTGGTGTATAGAACACTTTATTAGGATCGCTGATCCTAGATGCGGCGCTTGTGGAGTTAGATATGTTTGGTAGCCTGTAATGCGGAGTCTGTTGTTGAGAGGGTGTATGCTGGTCGAGTTCAAGAGTATTATGTCAGGTCTTTGTATTTTTAGGATCCAGTTGGCAACAGTATGGCGAATACCGTGCCAACTGCGTACGATTAATTGTGTCACGTCGAGGCAACCTATTGTCGTGGGCGGAGTGCGCGTGAGGCTGATTTAGCCGAGACCGTTAACATAACATAACATAATTACACGGATGACAAAAGCCACAAGGGCCTATCAAAGGTCATCCACCTCTGTCCCCTCTCCTTGGTTATTGCCCAGGAGGCTTAGGGAGCGAGAACCTTTACGCGTGTCGGCTGTGGTTTCGAGGGAGTGGAAGGGTTGTCTGTGGTGTTATTAGATAGGCAGGCCGTGGTAGAGGGGGAAGTGTGTTCTGTGGAGGGAGGGTTAGGACCTCTCGGTCGGGAAGGTCCATATATACCCAATTGTCCGCCCACTGCCTCCAGAAGGTTGCTCTCCACACATAAATAAATTCCATATCACCTTTTTCAATGTATAAAATCTTCTATTTCTCGAAATCGAAAGTCATTCATCGGCTATTGGCCCAAATAGGCAATAAATCTAGATCATTTTGAATCTTAAAAAAGCCATCAACTTACAAATGCCACTAATTTGATGTCTTCTGCAATAACCGATATTTTGCTTTTTACTCCTAACACAAGGTCATTAATCTCTTTATGTAATTCAAATATGAATATAGAAATGGATTCATCTTATATATCTTTTCATTATGGAATTAATGGTCTATGGGTCATTGACCTTATTACTACCCCCTTCTTGGAATTCTTAATGTGAATCTTTACCTTCCCCCTTTCGTCTTCCTCATTAGTGATTTCTCGTTTTTGAGGCGATCTTTCATACTTTTCTTTCGTATATATTCTTCTAATATAATATTATTTCTTGTAGTTATCCTTGATAAGGAACTTAATAAAGTTCGAAAGTACTTGGAAACACCATTTCATTTTTTCCTGCGGGACATTGCATTCATTTGCTACTCTCACGTGATACTTTGTGAATTATATATATATATATATATATATATATATATATATATATATATATATATATATATATATATATATATATATATATATATAAATACATATCCTGCTACAAGTGCATTATCATCGATCGGAGTGACTCTCATCATAAAACGAAACCATCGCATCGAATTTCTGGAGTCATCATCGAATTCTTTCAACGCAACTAAGTACAACCTTGGACTCCATCCAACCTTTCATCAAAGAGCCACATTCATCTCACCGAATCACCAACTCAATTCAACGGGATGCTCAACCTCCACGACGCGCAACTCTCCCACCCTCTATCGCGCCACTCTTCAGTAGGTGACGCAAATTCTACAATTTAACTTACAGCCGCAGATATGGTCACCAAACCCTTCTCTAGCCTTTTTGTTGGATCGTTGAATTATCTGTGCACTTCACCTAGTATTAATTCATTATAATTTATTCATTCGCACTCACATAATGTATTTACTCGCACTCACATAGTGATATGGCAACGTGCCATCGATACTCATTAGCATTAACATAATGCTACCGTGACGCTTCTCAGTTAACATGTTCTCTGCTATGTGGCAACCCTGTTGTTGGGCGTCACTGCGGTCTGCGATTGCCTCAAACATCATTCTTTTTAACAGTGCTCACTAGAGCTTCACATGGAGTGGAGTTATTTTCTGTGTGGATATTCCTAACTCATTGAGAACATGAAAACATTTGGTCACCGGTGGGTCGGATCGCATTGAAATAAAAAAATATGTCTAGAATGCGAGACGACCCACCGGTGTCCATATTATGTTTTTGATGTTATACTACAGGTGCAATTAATTAAGAGGGGCGCTTAAAGTTTTTACCTCGCCGATGAAGCACTAATTTCCGTAGTCGGGAAACTGCTAGCCGAAGTTTCCCACCCACATCGTAGAGGCCATTAAGAGGTGGGTCAGGGGACAGATGAAAATCCATCTGCTGGCCGGAAGAGGTCAGCCTGTCGTCTGAGACGGACAACGATGATAAACCAAAAGAATGGCCGTCATATAAACACCCTGGGTTTTCGAATATTGAGAGAATAAGTTTGAGAACCCGTTGCCTTCAGGTTAGATCGTGAACTCGTTTTCTGGTCCCCTTCCTCTTCATCTTCGTCACCATCAGGTTATTTGGCAGCCGAGAATCACGACCATTTTCCGTCTCCATTCCCCCGAGCCGACTCGCTAAAGGATTGCCCTTCTTCGAGGTGACCCCTTTAAGGTAAAACGACCCTTGCTTGTATCTGCCGTTAATCGACCCACTTTCCGACATATAATTATTCCCTCTGCATTTCTGATTTAAAGGATCCCATTTAAAAGCTGATTAACGAGTAATTAACTTGACCCGATTGCCAATTAATCTATATTGTGTCAGATTGTCCTTACTTACATTACATATTTTTCCGTATGTATATACGAGGGGCGGTCGATAAGTTTTGCGAATCGGTAGGGCAAAACAGAGGAAAGGGGATGGCTGTTTGTGGGGGTGTTAGGAAAAGTTATGACAAGTCAGGACCTGCAACCGCACGCCCTGCCTTCTCTATTTAAGAAGCAGTAGCTGATCGCAGATCGTCAGTCACAAATTTTTCAACAATGGAAAAGGTTGAGCACCGCGCAGTGATCAAATTTTTTACCAAGGAAGGCAAGAATGCAAAAGAGATCCATGAACGCATGGTTGCAGTGTACACCGACACCGCCCCTTCCTCTGCAACCATTTCTCACACCAGTATAGGGAGTTCCGCCATGGTCGTGATTCCCTTGAAGATGCCCCCCGTTCAGAACGCCCGTCAGACGTGACCAACGAGGACAATGTGGCCCGGGTGGAGAGGATGATCCTCGAAAATCGACGGGTGAAGGTCGAAGAAATCGAGCGACAACTTGGAATATCACATGGAAGTATTATCAACATCATCCACGACAATTTAGCCATGAACAAGTGCTCTGCCAGTTGGGTTCCTAGAAACCTCACGCCCCATGATCGACTTCAACGTCGTTAAAGTCCACAAGGCCAGAGCTGTACAAGCTACCCTGCGCGAGTGCGGATTCGAGGAGCTCAACCATCCTCCCTACAGTCCAGATCTGGCCCTTAGCGACTACTTTTTGTTCCGCCAGCTCAAGGGTACACTGCGTGGACGCCGGTTTGGGGATGATGAAGACGTCCAGCTCGCCGTCCAGGAGTGGATTGAACAGCAGTTGGGAGGTTTCTGGTTGTCGGGAATTCGAAGCCTCAGGGACAAGTGGCGCAAGTGCATTGAAGTCGAGGGTAGTTATATAGAAAAATAATAAAACACTTTTCCTCATATCTCGTTTCCTTATATCCAATTGCAAAACTTATTGACCGCCCCTCGTTTATGTTAACTAGTGACTTATTAAAATTATATTTTTGGTTTTTGCTCTTTAAAATATCCTTGAACTGAAATTTGGTACACTCATCAAACGCTATCGGCCCCTGTAGTAAAATCGCACTCTTATACCTAATAATCAACGGATTACTTTTAACAAATGAAGGCACTTGTACGTATATATACATATTCTCGTTGCTTTTATCTCTTTCCTCTCAACCAATGGATACATATATGTATATATAGACCGTTTGTCTGGGGAGGTGACCTATTCCTCGACAGTCACATACAATAAGAAAAAGAAATCCAATAATTTGATGCTCAAGTAATTTTAAATATTATTTTAAAATTTGAGGTTTATTTTGCAGTATGATCCACCGGTGAGTGATAATGCAAGAGAAAGGAGGACATTATGACCGACCGGTGGGTCGTATTGTAAGATAATGGAGGACATCATGACCCACCAGAGAGTCGTTTTGCAAGAAAATGGAGGACATCATGACCCACCTATGGCTCGTATTGCAAGGTAATGGAAGACATCATGACCCAACGGTGGGCCGTATTGCAAGATAATGGAAGACATCATTACCCACCGGTGGCTCGTTTTGCAAGATAATGGAGGACATCATGACCCGGCAGTGGGTCGTATTGCAAGCAAATGGAGAACATCATGACCCACCGGTGGGTCGTATTGCAAGATAATGGAAGACATTATGACCCACCGGTGGCTCGTTTTGCAAGATAATGGAGGACATCATGACCCGGCAGTGGGTCGTATTGCAAGAGAATGGAGAACATCATGACCCACCGGTGGGTCGTAGGGCAAGAGAATGAAGAACATCATGACCTAACAGGGGGTCTTATTGCAAGATAATGGAAAGCATCATGACCTAACTGTGGCTCGTATTGCAAGATAATGGAAGACAGCATGACTACACAGTGGGTTGTAGTGCAAGAGAATGGAAGACAGCATGACTACACAGTGGGTTGTAGTGCAAGAGAATGGAGAACATCACGATCCACCGGTGCATCCTATTACAAGTGAATGGAGAACATCCTGACCCACCGGTGGATTCTATTGCAAGATAATGGAGGACATCATGACCCACAGGTTGGTTGTATTGCAAGAGAATGCAGGACATCATGACCCACCGTATAGTTTTTCATTTCATTTCACTCACGATTTGCAAGTTTGCTCGATTACTTCGTTCAAGAAATTATTTGTTTTGGTTAATAATTATTTTTTAAATTAATTATATTCATGTTTACTCTCATTATATTATTTACAGAAAATATATGCACTCAATCCCAATTTTTGTTCTTTCTATGTATGTTCACATCTGTAATGACACACGCGCGTTCATGTGATCTATAGCTGGACAAAAATTACCTTTTGACAACCGAGTTTCAAAGTTTATCGCTTGAGATTTCAGAATGTATCATTTGTATGGGCTTTATCGTGTAAATGCTTACTTAATTATTATCATTCACCCTATACAAATTTGACCTCAATATTCGGTATAAATATTTTAATCATCATCCTACTTTAATAATGCTTGATGTGTCGAATTGATATTTAGCTCACAAGAACTAATATAATATATACTCATGTATTATTTTAAAAAACTAGTTAGTGTTATTATTTAAATACTGACTTAATTATTAAATTAATATATATATATATATATATATATATATATATATATATATATATATATATATATATATATATATATATATATATATACATATATATAAAGGGTCTTTCAACAAGGACGCTCGAGCTTTGTCAGGTGATTGTGGCCATGTTGTTAAAGCGACATCTGGCAACTCACTATGAACTGTTCAGTAGTACTTGATTAGTCACGATGGACGGTTATAGCGTTGAACAACGTGTGCAAATTATTAAATGTTATTATCAAATTCAGTGCTCCGTTCGACAAACGTTCCCCGCATTACGTGATTTCTAATCTCACCACAATCGTCTTGCCGAGTACACTGCTAGACGCTTGGTGGCCAAATTCGAGGCAAAGGGTTGATTAACAATCAGCCAACACTCTGTAAGTCGCCGAGACGCAAGGTCTGCTAAAAACATTGCTGCCGTAAATGAGAGTGGACGGGAGAATCCGAGGCAATCAATTTCTCGTCGTTCACAAGAACTTGGCCTTTCTGCGACTTCAGTTTGGCGAATTATGCATAAAGACTTGAGTCTGCACCCGTACAAAATCCAAATTACCCAGGAACTTAAGGTAAACGACCATAGACAACGCCGTGTGTTCGCTGATTGGGCTCTAGAGCAGTTGGAAGTTGCCCTAAATTTCCCCCCCAAAATCATCTTCAGTGACGAGGCCCATTTTTGGATGAATGGATTTGTGAACAAGCAAAATTGTCGGATTTGGGACGAAAACAATCCACATGAGATACACCAGCACCAATTGCATCCCAACAAAGTCACTGTTTGGTGAAGATTTTCGTCTAACGGAATCATCGGTCCGTATTCTTTTGAGAACGAAGATGGGATTGCCATAACCGTCAACGGCGAGACCTACAGATCGATGATAAGCAACTTCTTGTGGCTTCAACTGGATTATTTGCCTGCTATGGATACTGACGACATGTGGTTCCAACAGGACGGCGCTACGTGCCACAATACGCACGCTACGATAGATATTTTGCACCAGCGATTTCAGGGTAGGGTCATCTCGCGCCGCAGCGACGTCAACTGGCCACCGAGATCATGCGATTTAACGCCATTAGACTACTTTCTTTGAGGCTACCTTAAATCGCAGTTCTATGCGAATAATCCGCAAACAGTTGATGTCCTCAAAGTCAACATAACGAACACCATCCAGCAAATTCAGCCAGATTTATGAGCCAAAGTCATCTAAAATTGGGCCTCCCGAATACGTTCCACCAAGCGAAGCTGCGGCGGACATTTGAATGAAGTCTCATTCCACACTTAGAGCCATAAAATATAGTTTCAAATTTAAAATAAATTGAGGTCATATATCACACACAACTTGTTTTATTTACATTTAAAATCGAGCGACCTTATTGAAAGACCCTATATATTGCCCTCGAAAAGTAGCCGACTTGTTTTTGTAGCCGCTCCTGGATAGTTTGTTTAGTAACATCAGATAATAAATTATTCATATTAAATTTTAGTTCTTTCGTTTACTAAGCATGTCTGTTCGAAAAAAAAATGTTTTTTTCGGTCTGCCAGATCGTTTTATAGGTACTGGCGTAGATAGGCTAACATTGTTTTTAGCACGGGAAACTCCCAAATTAAGAGTACTTTGGACTAGGTGTAATTCATTAGTTATCTGGCTTTGGAACTTCACACATTTATGAAGATCCACAATAGCACCTCGAAAATCACTCTCGAGTTGTTTCTTAGCACACATTAAAAATATATTTTATTTAGACCACTTTTGTAAAAAAAATCACAAAATAATAATGAAATGGTAAAAACATGAAATAGGACAAACCTGACCCATGCCCACATGCAAGGAACGCTACTACAATAATAACTTAAGATTGCAGTGGAAAGCTGTCATATCAGAGCGATATATGAAAGGTAAAAGATGACACTAGAACAAATGCAGATGTTCAAAGTTTTAGTAGTAGTAGATTTATATATAGTAAGAGAGATAGTTTGGTGAAAACACACCATTGATTTTATTTTGCCCTGGTGATTGGGGCATCTCTTGCATTATTATTATTATTATTATATATTTATTCTCTTTTGAATCTTAATGCTTTGACAATTCTTTTTTTTTGATATATTCTATATATCTATCTATCTATATATATATATATATATATATATATATATATATATATATAAAGAATATGATACCGGTGGGTCATGCTGTTCTCCATTCTATTGCAATAAGACCCACTGTTGGGGACTGATGTCGTCCATTCTCTTGCACTATGACCCACTGGTGGGTAATGATGTCTTCCATTCGCTTGCAATACGACCAACTGGTGGGTCATGATGTCCTCTATTATCTTGCAATACGAGCCACCGGTGGGTCATGGTGTTCTCTATTATCTTGCAATACGAGCCACCAGTGGGTCATGATGTCCTCCATTATCTTGCAATACGAGCCCCAGTTGGGTCATGATGTCCTCCATTTTCTTGCAAAACGACCCACTGGTGGGTCATGATGTCCTCCATTATCTTGCAATACGAGCCCCAGGTGGGTCATGATGTCCTCCATTTTCTTGCAAAACGACTCTCTGGTGGGTCATGATGTTCTCTATTATCTTACAATACGACCCACCAGTCTGTCATAATGTCTTTCATTCACTTGCATTACCACTCAGGGTAGGGTCATACTGCAAAGTAAACCTCAAATTTTAAAATAATATTTAAAATTACTTAAACATCAAAATGATTGGATTTCTTTTTCTTATTGTATGTGACTGTCGAGGAATAAGTCACCTCTCCAGACAATACGTCTATATATACATATATATATCTATTGGTTAGGAGGAAAGAGATAAAAGCCAAGAGAATATGTATATGTATACAGTTATAGACATATATATATTCTCTAATATACGTACGGCGTCCTTCGCTACGTACAAGTACGTTCACTTCTTAAAAGTAATCCGTTGATTATTGGATATAAGAGTGCGATTTTACTACACGGGCCGATAGCGTTTAATGAATGTACCAAGTTGCAGTTCAAGGATATATTTAAAGAGCAAAAACCAAAAAATAATTTTAATAAGTCACTAGTTAACATATATATACATACGGAAAAAAATGTAATGTAAGTAAGGACAATCTGACACAATATAGATTAATTGGCAATCGGATAACGTTAATTACTCGTTAATCAGCTTTTAAATGGGATCCTTTAAATCAGAAATATAGAGGGACTATTTATATGTCAGAAAGTGGGTCGATTAACGGCAGATACAAGCAAGGGTCGTTTTACCTTAAAGGGGTCACCTCGAAGAAGGGCAATCCTTTAGCGAGTCGGCTCGGGGAAATGGAGACGGAAAATGGTCGTGATTCTCGGCTGCCGAATATCCTAATGGTGACGAGGATGAAGGGGGGGAAGGGGTTTGACAAGAAGAAAAGTTCACGATCCTCATTGAAGACGAACGATGGTACCTCAGCTCCAGAGAAGTGCAAACTGCAAAAATCGAGACTCTGACACGGCTCAGCGCGAAATCTCACCCGCAAAACTGGAGATCCTTGAGGGGTGGTTGCAGATGGACAAGAGGAATCCAGGCCAGTTCTTCGGGGACAAAGTTATTCGAGGTTTTCTCTGAACAGAGTAAGCCTTCAAAAAAGAGATAAATCTATGATTCTTCTCTTAACATAGTTAGCCGATTTATATACCATTTTACTTCCATTGAAATCGATCATATGATTCTTGTCTCTAACATGGCAAAATATTCCACTGCTTTCGCTGCCCACTCTAATATCTCTTTTGTGTTCATACAATCCCTTGTGTAGATTTCTCCCCGTTTTCCCTATATAAACTTCATGGCAATTGCTGCATGGTATTGCATATACTCCTATGTTAATATGTTCTTTGGGTTTCCTGGCAATCATCAATTGGTTTAAGGAATTATTATATTTAAAGGCTAGATTAATACCCGCTTTTTCAAATATGTCCTTTAAACTATTTAATTTATTATTGAATGGCAATGTTATACATTTGTTGAGGTCATTAGTGCGGGAAGGCTTATTACCATAGAATGTTTTCCTAGCTGCAAAATGGGCCGACGATATGAACCAATCGGGGTAATACAAATTAGAAAAAATGGTCCTGATAAGGACAATTTATTCATCTAAATAGGAAGGATGACATATTTTGTATGCTCTAAGGAAAATGTTAGAAATTATCAATTTTTAACAGTATTATCGTGAAACTAAAAATAATGTATATAGGCATTCGAGTGGGTTGGTTTCCTATACACGTCAAGTTTTAATTCATGGTGATCTTTATTAATGAGGACATCTAAAAAGGGTAATCTATTATCACATTCCCATTCATATTTAAATTTGATGGAGACATGCAAATTATTCCAATTATTAAAAAAGGTATCAAAATCATGGCCATTAGGCCATACAGAAAATACATCGTCAATGTACCTTAACCATATAAAGTTAGGGGGAGAAATTGTAGGAAAAAGTTCAGTCTCAAAATATTCCATGAAGAGACATGCCAATATCGGAAATAAACTATTTTCCATGCTAAGGCCAAATATTTGTCTATAAAACTCCTTATTTACTCGAAACACATTGTCAGAGAGACATAATTCAACAAAATCGATAAATTTACTCGTAGAAATGGGAAGATCCAAATTAAGTCTATGCATGATTTCCCGCAGAAGGGCTATGGTTTGGTCAACCGGAACTTTGATAAACAAAGAGTTTACATCAAAGCTCACAAGTTTTCCATCCGGCAATTGCAATTAAATTAAATAGTTTAAAGGACATATTTGGAAAAGCGGGTATTAATCTAGCCTTTTAATATAATAATTCCTTAAACCAATTGATGATTGCCAGGAAACCCAAAGAACATATTAACATAGGAGTATATGCAATACCATGCAAGATTGCCATAAAGTTTATATAGGAAAACGGGGAGAAATTAACACAAGGGATTGTATGAACACAAAAAAGATATTAGAGTGGGCAGCGAAAGCAGTGGAATATTTTGCCATGTTAGAGACAAGAATCATACGATCGATTTCAATGGAAGTAAAATGGTATTTAAATCGGCTAACTATGTTAAGAGAAGAATTGTAGAATCGAGCTTGATATCGTCAGTTCCTAATTTAAATCTATCTGAGGGTCAATTTTCTTTTAATCCTGTAATAAGAAAGCAAATAAACAAAATAGTAAAATGTCAGCCCTTCAATACGTTTAGGCTTAACCCCTCCCCCCCAGATTAGCCACAAGTAGGGGATTGGGGGAAAAAAGGGGATCTTTCACGACCAGACCTTGTGTTAGTCTTGTATTCACTTTTCTTATATTTTCTATCCAGTGTCAGTTGAAAAAGGTTGTGAGATACACCGAAACTGTTCTGAATTAAATTGTCTTCGGAGAATGTGGTTTAATTCCTCATCTTTTCTTGCGATATTGCATTAATTTTCATCATATATATATATATATATATATATATATATATATATATATATATATATATATATATATATATATCTATATATAAATGCAAAGTCCACAGTAAAAAATTAAATGGTGTTTCCGAGTACTTTAGAACTTTATTAAGTTCCTTATCAAGGATAACTACAAGAAATAATATTATATTAGAGGTATATATATATATATATATATATATATATATATATATATATATATATATATATATATATATATATATATATATATATATATATATATATATATATATATATATATATATATATATATATATATATATATAATATATATATATATATATATATATATATATATATATATATATATATATATATATATATATATATATATATATATATATAATACTGATGATAAATCCTAGAGACACCAGAAACGGATGCAACATCTTTTAATTTCTCACAACGTTTCGAAAACTTCAAGTTTTCATCTTCAGACTAGAATAAGATTACTAAAGTTAATCCATTTGAAGAAACCATGAAAAGGCCAACAAGACATTGAATTACTTGAAAAGGTGACCAATTATAAAAGATCAATAAAATGTACTATAAGTTAAAATTTTAAATATGACTTGGCAATAGTTAAATTTTGTCTTAAAACTGACTCAAAAAAGTAGTTAATAAATTTAGTTTACTTCAGAAATTTGTAAAACTTAATTAATTATAAATTATAAGAGAAATTGGCCTGGAAATAGTTAAAGCGAATCAACTATAATAATACATTTAAACTTTGTTTTTAAATTTGTAAACACTGTAAGAGTAAAATACATTTAATAGAAAAATGGGTTAATTTTGGTACTTACAAAAGTGGATCCATACTAGAGAGTGAATGGTGGGTTTAATAAGGGGCTAGTATTTATAGGTTACAGTGACGCTTGGGAGAGAGGAACACCAACTAACCAAACAGTAGTTTAAAAACGAATCAACTAACAAACTGTAGTTAAAATTAGTCAATTAATAAGATATTGCACTTAAATCTTCATTGAGTGTATGTTTTAGTGTTTGATATATAAAGATTCGAAGGTTCTTGAGCAACGTTGGTTGAAAAATTATCAATAGAAGACTTCTTTATATTTAAGGGTTTGCTTGTGCGCCAACAAATCCCCATATGAGGAGAGAACCTAGCTCCAAGAGACCTGACAGTGCAGGCTTCACGGCCAAAATCCATATAACTACGAGTATATATATATATATATATATATATATATATATATATATATATATATATATATATATATATATATATATATATATATATATATATTATCTTTCTTGTGGATGTCCTACCAAATAAGTTCGTACTTGTATTTTTATAAATAACTTGATGAAAATAACTTTATTTCGGAATTTGAGGTTTTTATAATGAAAGACTGGTGCTTGGTGAATCCTATTCACCGAAGTGGACGGATCACAATGATGAAGAAGTGTCGTCGACTGTTAGTAATGCTGATAAGAGTTCATGAGTATATAATGTCTCTTTTATATGTGTAGGGAAAGTGGGCGCGAACAGAGGATTGAGAGCGCGAGGTCGACACAGACTTGAGGGGGAGATACGTAATTGAAAAACAAAGTTATTGGTGTTAGATATCAAGAGCCAATGAATACTGGTTGATGAGGAGATCAGATGTTCGCTAGCTGGGGCATCTGACTGCGGCAAGAACGAGTTCATGAGAGTGCACAACTTTTGTGTACATGGATCACTATATATATATATATAAATATATATATATATATATATATATATATATATATATATATATATATATATATATATATAAACAGGTGATGATTTATTTAGCCTAGTCTAGCGTATCCTAACTAAACCCAGAGATCATATATAATAAAAACTAAAATATCTAGAATTAATAAAAACTTATTTCATATCTTTTTTATCCTTGGACATGTCTAGGTGTTATATATAACCATTAACTCAGGAGGAAAAGATGTATAAGATAAATGTATTTCTATATCTTATAGCAATCACGTTTTCGAACCTAAAAGTGGGTGAACATGAAAACTTTGATTAGTTTTTTTCTATACACATGTTTTCTTAGCCTTGGATTTATCTGGATGACCCATAGACCATTAATTCCATAATGAAAAGATATATAAGATGAATCCATTTCTATATTCATATTTGAATTACATAAAGAGATTAATGACCTTGGGTTAGGAGTAAAAAGCAAAATATCGGTTATTGCAGAAGACATCAAATTAGTGGCATTTGTAAGTTGATGGCTTTTTTAAGATTCAAAATGATCTAGATTTATTGCCTATTTGGGCCAATAGCCGATGAATGACTTTCGATTTCGAGAAATAGAAGATTTTATACATTTAAAAAGGTAACATGGAATTTATTTATTTGTGGAGAGCAGTCATCTGGAGGCAGTGGGCGGACAATTGGGTATATAAGGACCTCACCAGACCGAGAGGTCCTAACCATCCCTCCGCAGAACACACTTTCCCCTCTACCACGGCCTGCCCATCCAATAACACCACAGACAACCTCTCCACTCCCTCGAAACCACAGACGACACGTGTATTGGTTCTCGATCCGCACGACTTCTGGGCAATAACCAAGGAGAGGGGAACGGTCCCGGCTAAATCAGCCTCACGCGAACTCCGCCCACGACAATAGGTCGCCTCGACGTGACACAATTAATCGTACGGAGTTGGCACGGTATTCGCCATACTGTTGCCAACTGGATCCTAAACACACAAAGACCTGACATAATACTTTTGAACTCGACCAGCATACACCCTCCCAACAACAGACTCCGCATTACAGGCTACCATACATATCTAACTCCACAAGCGCCGCACCTAGGATCAGCTATCCTAATAAAGTGTTCTATACACCACTCCCTCATCCCGATACACGATCACTCTCTTCTAGCCTGCAAGATACAGACAAGCTCCGACCCCATCTTAGTGGCCACGCACTACAGACCACCACGCCTACAATTAAACATAAAAGTCCTACTCCGGGCTCTATCAAACCACAACTTACCTATCTTCTTTGCGGGGGACCTCAACGCTTTCTACCCAACACTCCTTTCCAGCACCACGAATGATGCAGGAAGGTATCTGGCCGGTACCCTACCGCGTTATCACTGCGAGCACATTAGCCCAGACACTCCAACATTCTTCGGTCCTCGCGGATGAACACGTCTCCGGCGTGGTCCTCCGCAATGACCACGCTAAATGCTTCTACACTCACATCTCACCGGGTCACCATGTACTCTCTGACCACATACCGATATGCCTTATCATATCCACATCTCCCATACTCATACGTACACAGCTCTCTTCGAATACAAAAACACGAACTGGGAAGAGTTCAAGAGACAAATAACAGATAACACGCCACAAAACCTCGACCTGGCCACACTAATCCAGACATGTTAGACGACCACTGGTGCTCAATCCTAAACACTATGAACGCAGCACGCGACCTACACACACCACATAAAACCTACACAGGCATAAAACATTTATCATATTCTATACACACTCAGAGACACATCACACTGTACAACAACCACTATACTAAAGGCCCACGGCAACACAACATCAATCACCTACGTGCCCGCATCCTACCGTGCGTGCAGCTAGATAGGAATCGGCAGTGGCGAGAGATCGTCCGCATCGCCGACGACACTCGTTGCACTAACCCTTCCTTCTTCTGGCGGCACGTAAAAAGGCTGCTAGGCACTGATCCACCAAAACCCATCACTCTCCAAGTAAACAACCAAACACTCACAGACAGCAACGTCATCATCGACGCATTAGGTCCCAACGGGACACAGTACATACACACAATCCACCCAAACCACACGCGCGGGCGCACTTCCAGGAAGTCCAGGGGTGGTGTCGGGCCCACGCTCACAAGCTAAGGCCCGCTCCCTGATACAAATTGAGCTGCTCGACTACACATCTACACTGACCTCTCCTATCACCGTCGAAGAAACAAAACACTACATTAAAACAACACCAAAACGTGCACCCGGCCCCTCCGGGCTACCAGCCACTTAATACACAACCTTCCCGCAAACAGATACCCCACACTTGCACATCATTTAACGCCTTACTAGCCTTAGGCCACTTCCCCCAAATATTCAAAGTCTTTCACAACATACTTCTACACAAAACGAACAAAGACCACAAACAGCCAAACAATTACAGGCCTATTGCTCTATTAGAGCACCTATGCAAAATACTCGAAGTATGATGAACTGCACCCTACTGGACTACCTGGAAGACAGGGACTGGTTCACCCCCCCACCAATATTGGTTCAGGATGGGCCGGTCCACTCAGGAGGCTGTGACCATCGTTCATGAGAGAATACAGAAAAAACGCCAGGTACATCAAAAGACACTCTTCATGAGCAAGGACGTGGAAAAGGCCTTTGATAAAGTGTGGCACGAGGGACTCCGCTGGAAACTCGCAAACAATACGGAGTTACCCTTCTGCACCAGAAGGCTCCTCTCGCACTACCTCACTGAACGGAGATGCCACATAAAATACAACAATACCCCCTCATAACCCTTCATATCACGTTCAGGCGTTCCCCAAGGAAGTGTACTGGCATCCACACTTTACATCATGTACACAAACGACACCCCACGCCTACCCGAAAACTGCTGCCACACATTCACAGTATCCTACGCCGATGACGAGAACATTCTCGTCATCGGCCGTGGACCAGACGAGATTGCGCTCCACGCACAAATAATGCTAGACACTAAGACAGAATACGAGGATAAATGGCTGATTGCCACGAATCCTCAGAAGACACATACGACGCTCTTCGGCGCAAGAGAGCACTTCATGCATAACCTACAAATCTTCTCACACATACCATACATGAACCATCTAGACCCAACAAGGCTCGACTACACACAACATACAAAAATCCTTCGGGTAACTTTCGACAAGACCCGTAGGTTCAATATACACCAGAACATAACACAAGCAAAAGCCGCACTTACAAACACGACGCTGCAAGGCTTCTACCCTGTGGGCAAAAAACTTTAGTTACCCCTATACAAATCACTCGTGCGACCTCTTCTCGCGTACGCCCCACTGTCACTCGTAGCTGCGAGTGACACGTAGCAACAGAAGGCGCAGCGCATTCAGAACTTCCCTCTTAAGTGCACTTGCCACTCTCCCTTGTACACGAGAATATCCCCACTACACGACGACAACAAATTAGCACCCCTCAACACATACGCTTACACCAGACTCACAAAACAACTTGGGAAACTCGCCAAACCCCTTATACTATGAACTAAATGTAAGACAGTATGCGATGGCATGCGATACCCCTAGGCCCATGACCACCCGCAACCCATACGGTTCTTCGCATAAGTTAAAAGCATCATGAATAACGCGTTTCCAACTAAGCTGACACGCTCTCCTTCCTGACCACCCTCAAACCGTCGTCCAGTCACGAACACCTCGAGACCCACCCAACCACACCACGCATCGGTGTCCAGTCACCGACCTATCAACTCTTCCTATCTCTTCTAAAGTTATTTCCGCATATTTTTCCTCGACGACTGCCTGTTCTCCTGTGTTACACAGTGATCCCTCTCTGTCCTTTCTATACACATCATTCATTCATTCATTCGAGAGGCTTTATCATGGCTGCTTGACTCCGCTCATCACGCACATACTATTTAAAGCTCGGATACTCTGCCTGATCGCACTCTCCAACGCTAGAAGAATTACATTCATCGAGAAGAAATCTTCTCGCTCAAGAATCCAATTCTCAGGGAAACTTCTTTGGAATTCCACGTCGACCCTGCCAACGAATTCATCCTCATTTCTTTTCTGCCTTCTCTCATCTCTTATTCATCCACCCCACTCACTCACCTCCCTCCCTAAAAAAGAGAATAATACATTACATCCAGTCATCATACTTTAATATGTCCGGCTAATTTCACCATCCTCCCCTACCTCGGGGAAATCTCGTCCGGATCGGGAAGCTGTCTATCATCACCGCAGAGTTCAAACTGTGCCCTGCAGTGAGCTATGGCATAATTTGAGGCTCCGAGGAAAGCAGGTTTGAGGCCTATCCCACTGAGAACTCGGAGTCATAGGCACCTAGTCAATGGCACTACGCTGCAAGTCCCTTGGTGTTGCAAAATAACCTCCGGGAGAGCCCGGCCAGAACCATAGAGATAGATAAAACCGTCTCTATGTAAGTTGGACGCAACGTAGAATATCCAAAACCCCGAAGGGGCGGCACCCCGGGCCGTGGGAATTGATTCGACAACTGTACACAAAAAGATCAGCTATGCTTCACCCCTCGGAGGATCCCACCCAGGTTCATTCATTCATTCATTCATTCATCAATCATCATCCCATTAACTCATCTAAGGCAGCAACCCTAATCCGGGCACAAGAAGTCCCCAAAGAGGCAGCGGAAACTCCTCACTCGCAAATAAATATAAATGACATCTTTTTTTCTCCTTGAAAAATATAAATACAGGTACGAAATTAAAGTAAAATATCTATTGGAAGAACATCCAATACTGGGAAACAGGACCCCCTTTGGCCTAATGGATAACTCCGACCGAGCGAAGAGGGTCCCACTTAGGGTTCTCAAAGGGCATACAAATCCAAACCTGGGAAAAACCCTCCAAACCATCTTCGCCGAAATTGGAGGGGTTGTTCTACGACTGAAAGACCAGTACAATGGCTATGTAGCACTCTGTGATACGGAAAGGGACCTCGACAACCTAATTAGCGAAAACACTGCAAAGAAACTGAAGAAAATATGGCTAGTCACCAGAGTACCACCTGCTGTCGCAATTAAAAGGTCAGTAATGTGCAGAAGACTTAACCCGTGGGTAGGTGAGCATTCTGCAGACGAAATCAAAGGGCAGATAGAAAAAAAAATCAATAATGGGCCAAAATAGAAAAAATAATAAAATTTAAAAAACAAAACGGAAAGGAACACTCACGTATTTAAGGCGACATTCAAAGACCCCAAAATGGCGTCAAAAGCTGCCGAAAAAAAGACTGCTCGCATTCTACACCATGATAGCACCTAATAAGATAGAAAGAGAGACATTCGCGTCTCTCTTGGTCTGCTTCAAGTGTTACGCCCTCGATGACCACACGCCCTGAGACTGTAAGTTTCAAGGCATGAAATGCTCGGAATGCTCAAACACATAGCATAAGTGGGAACATTCTGAAAGCGAAAAAAAGTGGCGAAAATTGTGGAGATCTATACCCAACCCTCTCAATGACATGTCTCCTGAAGAAACAAAAACTAAGGAACAAAAAGACTGCAATGTTTGAAGAAAAGGAGAGGGAAAAGACAACAACTTACCCAGCGGCAACGGCAAGGCAGATACAGGAAAAAAAAACAATCGTGAATATAGAGAAATATAGGAGGCCAGATCTCATACTGTGCATTCTCCACGCACATTTTGTGACACTGGCAAAACCAGGGTCATACTCGGGAGAGCTAAATAAAATACTCATAAAAAATGCCCTAAAACCTATGTGATAGAACGGTTTGAGGCCGCTTAATTACAATCGCTATCACATGTTGTTTAGAAACACGATGCTACCCACGTGCATCTTCGCCTTGAAGCCGGGCGCGTTATCGCGCCACCTGAGTCAATATTTAACCAAGGAGGTTCATCCTCCCCGTTTCGCCCCATGCGCCGGCCTCGCCAAAGGGATGGCTCAACTATTTATATGGAAAACTTTACCACTAAGAGGAGATTCAGATCCAGATTTTCTTCGCGAGACATCACTACGAACCGGTCTCACCTTGTGCACCAAGGGCCCTCTACCTCGAGATCCACCATCATTGTCCAGAAGAGGACAATATCCCTTGAGTGCCAAGGTTTGAGCCTTTAAGACGCCAAGTCTACAAGGCTTCCCCTGTTGTTCAGAAAGAGAACAAGGTTAGAACAGCCATTGTTCTTTGAACCCGTTGACAAGAGATGGTTCTCTCCCTTCCCCCCTGTTGTTGAGAAAGAGAATAACATTAGAACAGCCATTGTTCTTTGAGCCTGTTGACAAGAAACGGTTCTCACCCTTCCCCCCTGTTGTTCAGAAAGAGAACAACATTAGAACAGCCATTGTTCCTTGAGCCTGTTGACAAGAAACGGTTCTCACCCCTCCCCTTTGTGTTCAGAAAGATAAAAACGTTAGAACAGCCATTGTTCTTTGAGCCCGTTGACAAGAAACGGTTCTCACCCCCGCTGTTGTTCAGAAGAGAACAACGTAGAACAGCCATTGTTCTTCAAGCCCATTCGTCAAGAATCAGTTCTCAAGACGTCACGTCAGGATCATTTAATTCCCCCCCCCTTCGGCTGGAACTCGCCAGCGGCCTGAAGATTCCTTCGCGTCGCCTTCCTCTGCACAACAACTGGTAATTACGTAAGCTGAACGTTACCTTTGAGTATTTAACCTTTTTGTCAACCCTATCCTGTGCTTTAAATGGTTTAGCGAACCATCCCATCCCTTTAATTTATATTTGTTTTACCTTTTTAAATCTCTTCCAAATCTTAATCCTCGGATTAGCCAGATTTCCCACGACCCTTTCCATTCTCTGTTTATGTCAATATTTTCCGTTTTGTGTGTTGTTGATAGTTTTATTAATAAAACTCTATTTTATTAATGATAGCCATATTATTATCCTTGAGCTCAGTTCCACTTCTTAAGCATATTGAAGATAAATAACCTCTGTCAATCAGATTACCACGCACTCGAAATATTAAAATAATTCCCTCATGAATAGTTATATATGGTATATCGTCGAGAGTCTATTCTACGACACATAACAAGCAAGTCATTTTACCATTATTAAACACTACAAAAAAATGTAATTCCCATTCGACATTAAACACTCTTGCAGCCTTCTTTTTAATTTTTTAGACATGATGGGTAGGCAAATGAATAAATTTATTTAATCTAAAAAACATAAATTATTGATTAATGGTAACAAGCAAAGCAACAAAATAATCATAGCAAATATCACACATTGATAGATGGACGCACAAACACGTACAACAACCACTGAAATCATATCAATGACTAACAGTTGCCAACAACTGACTTTATGGGTCTTATAGTTACGAGAAAACAGCCTAATCTAGGCTCTTTTGCTAGTTCAGTTCCCCCACCGACGACATATATACTGTATACTTTGCAAGTTTTCTTATTTATTATCATGCGTCTTCCTTAACATATATAAAAATATAAATAAGTGAATATCTGAAAAATATAGGTGTACGAAGAATTCTGGAAAAGCTTTAACTCAATTTGACAATCAGTGCAAATGACGCACCATTCATAAAGGTGCGTTCATTTTTCTTATTTTTAAGTCTACTTGTGTTTTGTACACATGGGTGTGAATGATTTATAAGGTTAAGGTAGTTATATTTCGTTCACTTTACATTCGGCGCGATGCTTTAGCATTAGCTAGCACCTATATTGTTTGTAAGAGTTCAGTGGCTATATTCTGTTATATATTATTATAACTGCTTGGCCTTGGAATTCATGGTTTTTATAAAAATTAAGATTTATTTCGATATGCCACCGGAGGCCGCACGTTTCCCACCCCAAGTTCTAGGATACTTTCTATTACGCCGGAGGAGTACCAAAACCAAGATGTGGTCCATGAACAGTGCATAATAAATGAATTACAAAATAGGGAGTACTAACATTCAACCTTTCCACGAAAGGACGAATCCCGCGATCAAAGGAACGAGGGTATTCCCTTCACTCCAGTAGAATTTAAAGCAGCCCTAGCAACATTTAAGCAGAAAATCCACCGGCATTAGCGAAATCACTAAAAACGGCATTACAAACGCGCCCGCCAATATCCACCCAAGCACTCCTCAAAATCTGCAATGCATGCCTGAATACTAGGCATTTTCCAGCAGCCTTGAAGACGGCGAGGATGATATTCCTTCCCAAACCCGGAAAATCCAAGGCCCACATCGAGAGTTATAGTCCGATCTCACTGTTGGAATTCATCGGCATTCAGGAAAAAACAAGGTATAGAGACAGAGCTGGCACTCATTACCGAGAAAATCGCAGTCGATATATCAAGAGACGACAGAGTGGACCTGACACTCCGCGATGTTGCCAAAGCTTTCGACAAGGTATTGGTGCCAGGCCTTAAAGCAAAAATAATCCAGCTCGGTCTTGAGACAAACCTAAGCACAACCTTGTGTAGCTATCTGGAAGACAGGAAGGCGAAAATCACCATCAATAACTACACTGGCAGTGCTTTCACTCTAAAAGCAGGGGTCCTGCAAGGTGGGTGCCTCAGCCCTACGCTGTACACAATGTACACCAGGGACCTCCCTCAACCCTTAGGGGAAAGCACGATGTATATCCAACTGGCCGACGATGTCACGCAGATCATCGCAAGCGATAGACAACAACCAGCAAATATCGCACAGCGCACTGCCAGATAGATCATAAATATAAATGAATTCGAAACGACACACAAAATAAAAACAAAAAATTCCAAATCATACCAATGAACAGGAGGAAGACGTACCGAGTCACCACCAACAATATCAACTACTCCTACAGTGAATGGGGTAAGGTACTTGGCCTAATATTCTCCAAAAACGGGTACAGTACGCAAGTGAGCCAAAAAACTACACAAGCAATAAAGACCCTTTCCTCTCTACAAAGATTCAAAAACCTCTCTGAGGAAAACAAAAATAAATTATACCTAGCCCTAGTTCGTCCCATTTTAACGTAACCCGTCATTCCGATTAACACTTTATCCAAAACGCAAATGTTAAAACTACAAGTAGTCCAAAATTACGCGACCAAATTTATAACTAACACCTAAAGACTGGAAGCAATACCATCAATAGAACTACATCGCAGAGCAAAGTTAAAACCATTCAACCAATTTCTCTACGAACGTGCCCCCCAAAATGGCACCAATTAAAGGAGGAACTCCCAAATGAAACATTAAATAAAGTTAGACCCACCAAAGGAGAAAACAAGAGACGACATTTTAAGCAAAGGTTTAAAACTAGTCGAAAAAATATACAAGATGATGTTGAACCACTATACAGCTAGAATACCTGAGAAAGACCCTAAATGTATAATTAGCTTTTAAGAAAATAAATTAGTAACTTAATAATAGTAAAAATAAAATACATGTATACATGTGTATATATGTGTATGCCATATAAAAAAAACAAATATATATATATATATATATATATATATGTGTGTGTGTGTGTGTGTGTGCACACATAAGTGGATATATTAAGGAGATAAATTAAATTCACATAGATGTAATAAATAAGATACAGCACTCGAAAGTGCACCAAAATTATCATAAACTCTTGAAAAGAAGTAAAACTTTAAAGAGAAGAGGAAAACAAAGGCTTGAACGCTTTCCTCGAAAGAGAAAACAATGAATAAATAACTATTTATAAAACCAATAAAACAAAGGCTCCGTTGCTGATAAAAGATAAATAAAGTAAAATAAATAAAAATAAAGCAACATAAAGCGATTCCCAGGCAACCTGGTACACACACACTCATCATCACACACATCATTGACACTATTAGCCTACCATTATCACCACATCAATCATCTTTCCTTTTACACTATTATTTCAATCTATCTTATATTATTCTCCCACATATCCACCACTTTTAAAATCTCAATCCCAATCCAAGCTCCATTGTCGTTTGGAAAGTGCTACCGACCGGTCATCGTCTTCTCGTCGGCTCGCAGATTCGTTTTCTCTTCCTTCCTTTGTTTCTTTTCCAGGACCCCTGTTAGAGCTACCTGGGATGAGCAAGAAATCTGGAGTAGCACATTCCGGCATCGTCCACCCAGCATCTGAGCACGGTCAAGAACTGGCCGCACTTCCCACATATGAAGAAGACAACAAGCCCTCAAGGAGACCAATCTTTTTTACCAAGTGAAGAATTCTCTATAGCGCATCTCCACATCGTCACTGAGAACGACAGCGATATTCCACCCACGGAACAGTAAACAACATCAAACTGTATTCCAAAAATCAGACGCCCACGGCCTATAAAATAGATGAAAAAACAATCAAGGGGATTAATGACGGTAACATCAAGGTTAAAAATAAAATAGAGAAAATTCAACTTATTATATATTATAAAACTACAAAAGTCAACAATCTCCTCATGAAAAACAACAACTGCCAAAACTCCTAGAATGTAAAGTCAACCAACATAGTTTACGAGTTCATCTGCCGCAATAAAGACTGCAAGCTTTATAATAACTCAAAATATATTGGCATGACAACCACCACCCTTTCGAGGCGTTTAACCATGCATTTACAAAGCAGAGGGCCTAAAGATCATATGGAAAGCGCGCACAACATCAACCTAACGAGAGAAATAAAGCAAGGCTGAACATCTTAGAAGCCATCTTAATAAATAAATAAAAGCTGGCCATCAATAGTCAAGCGGTAAGCTGGAATCGAACATTAAAGTTGCTTAGAATTCCACTCACCAGATTGGCTCGTTTCTTTTAACGTAGCGCTCAAGCCATGTGGAATAAATATCCCCTAAAAACCGGGGGGATTTGTGTTTTTTTTAGTGACTGCTCTGACTTCATTGAATATACAACGTTAACTCGGAAGAAAGTTCATACCCGATAAAGGAGCTAGACAAACGTGTAATTTTTTACACTTTCCCTACGGGGAATTTAAAGAGAGAAAAATGCATTTGGAACTGTGAATAGGTGACACATGTATGCCTAAACCCCCCTCTAAGGAACAGCAAGGCGGACGTGAACTGGATTGCCATTTATTTAGTCTCTTCCCAACTGTGTCGTTCTCTTTGATAGGCATGACTGGGGGCGCCAAGGAAAGCAGGTTTGAGGAGTAGCCCAATGTAGAACTTGGCGTCTGAGGCACCCGGACAACGGGCAGAACTGCAACCTCCGGGGTAAATCCCGGGGGCTCCAGCCAGGACCATAGAGGGAAGTACACCCGTCTCTATGGTATGCCGAGATGCAGTTCTGATACCCAAACCCGAGAGGGGCGGCACCCCCGGTTAGCGTTGGTTGATTCCACACTAATCAACAAAAGGTCCGCCATACAATCACACCTCGTGAGGCGCTCCCCCCGGTTAGCGTTGGTTGATTCCACACTAATCAACAAAAGGTCCGCCATACAATCACACCTCGTGAGGCGCTCCCCCCGGGTTCCCCCATCCAGGACTCTATGTTCACTAACGCTGCGCTGCTATTTGGAGGGGGTTAGTCACTGACTCAACCCATTTAAAGAGAAATCAGAGCCTCAAAGAAGAAGACTCAAGATATTCAACCATCGTCTAAATACCAGAAGAAAAAGAGAGGAGGCAAAAATCAGAAAGGCCCCATGGGGCCTCACTCAGTGAAAAATAGCCCAGTAGACTACCACAAGAATCCCCCTGCAGGTGATCAACGGGTAGAACAAGCCCAACATGGAAAAGGTATTTGAGCTAATGTTCGGTAATATTAAATTTACATGCGAAAAGGAGCTTAATTCCTCCATCTCATTTTTGGATATCCACATTCCCCGTGTCCCAACTGGATTTGAAACAAAAGTTTTTCATAAGTGCCATCAAAACACTAATATTCCGGGCTTTTAATATTTGTTCATCCTACTCTGGATTTCACCAAGAAGTCGTATTTCTGACTAATTTTTTCAAACAAAACGGCTTTCATGTGTCTCTGACTGAAAAAAATACGGCCTAATTTTTAAACAATATTTTCCATCCCAAATTTAAATTCCCTACTGTTTGCAAAGATATCCGTTACATAGTCTTTCCGGATCTGGGTTTTTTAAACAAAAGATTTTCAAAAGAAATTACATCTCTATTAAATAAATTCTTTTTCCATACCAATTTTAAGTTGATTTTCATAAATAGACACCACATAGGATTATACTTCAATTGTAAGGACAGAATCCCGCCTGAAGCGAAGTGCTCCGTTATTTACGAGTTTACTTGCCCCAATTGTAAACTGGGGAGATACATCGGTAGTACGGTGCGCTCGCTGAGGGCGAGGTTCTGTTCACATTTGGGTGTTAGCCACAGGACAGGGAAGGTTCTCTCTACGAAAGAATTCTCACCTGTTGGCTTCACTCTATTAATTTCTTAAACCGAAATCACAAACGGCGATTTTAAAATCTTGCAAACCACCCCTGATCCCATATCATTAAATATTTTTGAATCTATGTATATTAAATACCTTTCTCCTTCCTTAAATTCCGATTCTTCTTCTCACCCACTACTTCTACTCTAAACACATATATTACCAACCTCCTAACCTTCCCTTTCTTCTTACTCTCCTCGCCCTTTCTCCCCAGTTATCCTCTAACGGCTGATTGTTTAAGGTTGGTTTATCCTGATTTTTCTCATGTGTTTCCCCAATCGTTAATTTTTAACTCGTAACATAATAATCCAGAAATTATCAATTGCCTGTTAATTTATCGCTATCTCCCTTCTTAATTAACATTAAATACGTTCCATAAATTCGTCATTTTGATTATCTGTTTGGTTCTTAACTTAAATTATTTTCCACAAATTGTATTTCCAGTACCCGAAGATGGGGAAAAGGTTCACCCGAAACGTTGTAACAAGAAAATGAAATGAATTTTCCTTTATACGTCCTTTCGTTCATCCTTCAAATTATATATATATATATATATATATATATATATATATATATATATATATATATATATATATATATATATATATATTCATTAGAAAGTCGTGACGCACGAGGGCAGAACATTGGTTAACTAAGCAAAACGAAATTCTTTATTGACTTTACGCGTTTCGATATATATATATATATATATATATATATATATATATATATATATATATATATATATATATATATATATATATATATATACATATCATTTTCAAAGGCTAAACAGTTGTGACTAGGGAATAAAATACAGAGCTTTATATATGTGATTAGTTGTGTTAACATTTATACAAACATATTTATTGGAAATGGAATTTCTTTAAATGGTTAAAAGTATAATGGCAACAGGATTAAGATGGGGAGAGATTATTATTAGGGGCTGATGGACGGGAGGAAAGCCAGATGAATTGCGAATTTGTTTTGAATATTTAACTTCGGGTGCTTTTCCTTGATACATATGGCCTCTAATATAAGCAGTGGCGTCAGTCTGTGGTTTGTGCTAAGATTTTGGTATTCTCTTCAAGTGAATTCCTGTCCAATTGTAATCCATGCCTTTCCAACGTATGTATCCTGGAGGCACCGTTGTTTAAGTGATAGGTCATTCTTCGTGTAGCTTTGTTTCAGTCATTCTGATATATATATGAAAAAAATTGATAACTCACAAAGTAGCACGTGAGGTTCGCAATGTATGCAATGTCCCGCGGTTTCCAAGAGGCATGAACTTGACTTGTCCGTGGGGTGAACCCAGTGATGATCTAATTTGTTCGTTACTTCCACCCCTTGATAGGAGTACCTACATATTTTCCATGTATCAGATTTATCTTAATATAGGAAATAGCTTGGCTATTACAGTTCTATATGAAATTTTACTGGCAAAATCCTGTATTTGTTCAGCTTGCCTGTTGTCTACCGTTGTGACCTTTTTGCTGGTAATTATTCCTCGGCACGTGTATGTTTGTGTTTTTCCGGGTGACTCAGACGAACCGCCATCTTTTATATCTATTTGATAGTTGTACAATTTGATATATATATTTTGTTTCTTTATTTATTACACGTGGCATATTATTTCCTTAATTTACACAAATAGCCATTTTTAAGATTTGATTGATTCACCGAGCGTCCATTTGTTGAGTTCCTCGCTGGGCCTATTAAATCCTGCAAGTTCGGTGCACAGGCCACATATTTTACAACATGAGTCCCACAGAGGTTCCTAGCCTAGCGAGATACTGTGTTTGATAGAGTAGCGCTTTGGGTGGTGTTGAGTCATTGTGCTTGGTAACTTAGTGGTGGAGCATCTGACCGCCAATCAGCAGACCCGGGTTCAAGTGCCGGGCAGGATTATACAAACTTTTTTTCATCCTGGCGTTATTTCTGTCTTCTCAGTATGGACTGCCTTCATTGCACCATCCTTTGCTCTCTTTGATCCTTGTTTTCTTCCAATGTCCCTCACCACCCCGCTTCAAATGGGTTAGTCGAACGGCAAAATCGGAAAATTTTGAATCTTCTCCGATCAATAGTAGAAATCTCCCCCCCATTTGGATGAATATTTAGCCGTCGCCCAGACTGCCATCAGAGGCCCGTATCATGTAGAAATTGGAGATACACTACATTTTGCATTGTTTCACTATGAAAAACGCTTTCCCTACGATATAATTGACTCGGTCTCTTTGAACCCTGACTACGGTGCATGTTTCTACAACACAGACGTTGCAAATGAATTGAACGAATGACGTTTAATTTTGAATCATTTGGGGGGAATAGTTTTGGTTGCAAATACCCAAACCACTGTTTACACTATCGAACAGAGCATCATTTTCATGCTTTCAGCGTATCTTGTCTCCGAATTAAACTGTACTTTGGAAATCACTGGCTTTAAGAACAATAAATCTTTTGGAAGAGCACCGCTTTTGCCAATGCCTAACCTTTTTTAATTTTCAGGAGCAGCATTTAGTTGGCTCTCCTCTTTTAAACTAGAAATCTTTGGATCAACGCTTTCTTGGCTCTCCATTTGTAAACTAAGGATTCTTAGGGTAGATCATACCTGGTTCTCCAAGGGGGTTTCTACTCTGGTCGCAGAGCTCACTCTCTGACCATTAATTACCTCAATGATACGCGATCCGCTATTTAACTACTCACCAAGCAGTAACCCATCATTGCTATGACCGATTGTCTCTGCGATAAATAGTCTTCTGTTTATGTATCCCTTTTCTATAACATTCGAGGGGCGGTCAATAAGTTTTACAATTCGGATATAAGGAAACGAGATATGAGGAAAAGTGTTTTATTATTTTTCAATATAACTACCCTCGACTTCAATGCACTTGCGCCACTTGTCCCTGAGGCTTCGAATTCCCGACAACCAGAAATCTCCCGACTGCTGTTCAATCCACTCCTGGACGGCGAGTTGGACATCTTCATCGTCCCCAAACCGGCGTCCACGCAGTGCAGACTTGAGCTGGCGGAATAAAAAGTAGTTGCTAGGGGCAAGATCTGGACCGTAGGGTGGGAGGGGGTGAGCTCCTCGAATCCGCACTCGCGCAGTCAGCTTGTGTAACTCTGGCCTTGTGGACTTTGACGACGTTGAAGTCGATCATGGGACGTAAGGTTTCTAGGAACCCAACGGGCAGAGACCTTGTTCATGGCTAAATTGTCGTGGATGATGTTGATAACGCTTCCATGTGATATTTCAAATTATCGCTCGATTTCTTCGACCTTCAGCCGTTGATTTTCGAGGATCATCCTCTCCACCCGGGCCACATTGTCCTCGTTGTTCACGTCTGACAGGCGTCCTGAACGGGGGTCATCTTCAAGGGAATCACGACCATGGCGGAACTCCCTATTCCACGAGCAATGGTTGCATATGAAGGGGCGCTGTCGGTGTACACTGCAACCATGCGTTCATGGATCTCTTTTGCATTCTTGCCTTCCTTGGTAAAAAATTTGATCACTGCGCGGTGCTCAACCTTGTCCATTGTTGAAAAATTTGTGACTGACGATCAGCGATCAGCTACTGCTTCTTAAATAGACGAGGCAGGTGCGTGCGGCTGTAGGTCCTGACTTGTCATAACCTGTCCTAACACCCCCACAAACAGTCATCCCCCTTCCTCTGTTTTGCCCTACCGATTCGCAAAACTTATTGACCGCTCCTTGTATGACCCATCCTCAAGGTCAGTATTTCTTCCATTTACTACATATATTTTAACACTGAAACGAACTCTTTCTTAGGGCTGTATTCTACATTCTCTGGGACACACAATTCTACTCGGCTTTCAGTTTCCACTGTTAGCTCTATTGGTACTTGCACCAATCTAAGAGCTAAATTATTTTGATTCGCGTGTGACTCTACATCTCAGTATGTCAGTCGGTTGGTCAGTCCCCGTTTAGCTTTTGTTTTGTTTTAGTAATAACATTGTTGGAAAGTCTGCATTTTCGACACACCATTCCAAGTACCACTCCCAATACTGCACTCTTCACTATGGATCATCGTCATTAAGAGCATGAACTAATCTTGGAATGTAACTTTTGCATTGACAACGCTTCATAATGCGATAGACAGACGATTTTGAAATGCCCACCTCAGGACTGGCTTACCGCACAGATTTTCTTGGACTTCGGTGATACGGTTCCAACACTCTTTCTTACTTTGTGGGAGATGACGATGCTCGTGGTCTTCCGGAACACTTCTCGTGGACGTTCTGAACAGTTCCATCGGCTTCAGAATTATCTTTCATTCGATTGATGATAAGGCGCGTTGCTGGTTCTTTTTGAAACTCAGTCCTAAATTGCCTTTTACTTCAACTGCATTTTCACACTTCCAGTAGCATTTTAGAATGAGCTTCCTTTCTTCAAAGTTTAGTCTGACTGCCATCATTAATTCTGCAAAGTATTTTTTTTTTAAATAAACACCTACTTTACAATTATTTGAAGTGTGTATACATTTTGGGGGGACACCCGGTATATATATATATATATATATATATATATATATATATATATATATATATATTAGTGTAGTTGGGTAGCAGTCTTTCTTAATTGCAAATTTTGTTGAAGACCATGGTGTATTTCGGCTTAATTAATTTCCTTTGGCAACTTTCTCTTCTTCAAACTATCTTTTTTATTCCATCTTGTAGTTGGTAAAGTGATCCACCATCTACAAGATGGAATAAAAAAAAGATAGTTAGAAGAAGAGAAAGTTGCCAAAGGAAATTAATTAAGCCGAAATACACATGATTTTCAACAGAATTTACATATATATATATATATATATATATATATATATATATATATATATATATATATATATATATATATATATATATAATGGAAGACATGGCATTGACGTGATGTATATTAGTGGAAGATAATAGTAAACCTCTTATCTGGTTCCGATATGTAGGCAACAACAATTTCAATGAATTTTTCAACAACCTGAATTCGTTATACCCATCGATAAAATTCAAAGTAGAATGGGAACAGAATAATTCTCTACCGTTTTTAGACGTAAATATCGACTTTTGAATAATTATATTCAGTGCTCGGTCTGTCGAAAGCCTACAAATTCAAATGCTTACATACATTTTTACTCACTACATGATAGATCCGTTAAGATATCTGTTATTCCTTCCCTCTTTCTCCGAGCCTATAGAACGTGCGATCCAATCTTCCTTCTGAATGAAATCGACCACCTTATCTGCAATTTCATCAAACTAAAATATTCAATTCACTTCATAAATAGATACCATTGCAAAGCACAAAAAACTTCTATGCCACCTCCACCCCATGAACGGATGATTTTAAAAAAATGTATTAGTTTCCCATATGCAGCAGCCCTAGCTTCTCTAAAATCATATGCGAACGGAAATAACATAAATATTACATTTAAATTTACCATACTATAATTGCAAATAAACATACATCGGAGAGTCAGGTAACTTTAATAAGAGGATGAAAGAATATTTAGCTGATATCAGAAGGTTTATGGATTCTTCAAGTCTCTTTACGCACATGCAAAAAAACGACATCTACATCAACGTACAAACACAAGAAGAAATACATAATCTGGAAAAATCCTTTAAAGAATGTTCTTGCCTCAACCACTCCACCGAAGAAAGCCATGACAACCAATTACCATTCTTAGATATCCTCACTACCAATATAAATGAAATGGTAACAACTAAAGTTTATGTTAAACCCACCAACTCGGAATTTTGCATTAATGGGGATAGCGAATGTCCAAGCGCTTCCGAACAAGCGTGAAATCGTCGTACATCAATCGTGCTTTTACCCAACGCACAACATGGAAGGACACACACAACGAACTCGAGAGAGCCACTCGGGTACTTGTAAATAACGGATTCTCCAATAAAGAAATACAAACAGCCATAAGAATGAAAATGGACAGATAGTACCTCTCAGAACCTCAGAAGAACAGGAATACGGATAATGATGATATTATAAAACTGTTCTACAAGAATACTATGAGCACAGAACACCAAGCAGATGAAAGAGCTATCAAGGACATTATAGACCGAGGAATAAAACCCATAAACGCCGAGAAAAGATCGCACTAATCATCTACAATCAAAATAGACGTACTTCAACCCTCTTCATAAAAAAATAACCCCAAACCCCCGCTACAACCGAAACAAAAGACATATCTGATATACGAGTACACATGTAAACTAGGATACTGTGAGCTCCTACCTAGCTCGTATATCGTCATAACCGAAACCACTCTCTCAAGAAGAATGTCATACTATCTGAACAACGGTGCACCTAAAAAACATACACAGGAAGTACACGGAACATGCTTCAACCGAAAAATGATAGAAGAAAACACCAAAATTTTAGACTATGGTCCCAACAGGCGTCAACTGCTCTTCCTTGAAGCTATATATATCCAAGAGAAACATACAGTCTAACTCCAATGAAATCCGGCCCAGCGCAAGAAAAGCAAACAGGGAAACACGTGTACTCAGAGCTGCCCCTAGCCACTAATCCCCTCTGGTAAGCAGCTTAATTCCCCCCTCCCTCTCTGGCTATCTACTTCTCCCACCTTTTATCACCTAGATCCAACCTGCCTATACGTGTATAGCTTCGTTCGTAATTTTGTTAACACATTTTGTAACATATATAAACTGAATACTTTGTAATAATTCTCCATTGTAACTCTGAAGATGATACTTGATGTATCGAAACACGTCAGTTAAATTAAAGAAAGTGCTAAATTATATTATTTTCTTCTAATTTTAACAAAAAAAACAAACATTAGTCTCCGATAAACTTCAGTATGCTTATCCACAGGCGAAGTTCCCCAAAGAATTTTAATTCCAAACTAGCGTCGCTTTTAATAAAACATGCTATAATGAAAGTATACTGCTCAAATTCACACACACACTTATATATATATATATATATATATATATATATATATATATATATATATATATATATATATATATATATATATATATAATTGGATAAAAGGCCATGTTGTATGCATGTACTATTGAAGTAAGTCCACAGCTGTGGCAGCGCTATTAATTTTAACCTGTATTTTCTTAATATTACAAGTTTTTTAACGGGGTCCTCGAGGTGAGAAAAAACATCCGCAAATAACATTTTTTATTCCTAGACGCTTTCGACCATGTTAAGTCATCTTCAGGAAATGAACAGAAATGGAATTATTCATTGGACATAATAAGTTGTGAGAGGAAGGTATATGCACACATATAAGATTACAATTTATATATATATATATATATATATATATATATATATATATATATATATATATATATATATATATATATAATAGAAAGAGATGGATAGATTGGAATAGATTTCCCTGGCGAAAGGGAGATTAAAGGGTAGAAGCCCCTGGTGATAGGAAATCGCAGGCGTTTATCTGAGATTGGTGTTCTTCTCATTGTTTTTGGTCTTATATTCCTGTTCTTTTGCGTACTTTTTTCTGTTTTTTGTTTGAGTTGTTCTTGGTTTGTGATGGTATTGTATGTTTGTTTGTGTGTTTTTATTTTGTTTTATGTAGATTATGGTAGTTTCTAGTGGCGTTCAAGCCTTTGTTGGTGTTTTCTGTATCCTTTGTATTTCCTTCGTTATTCGTTTTTGTATTTTTAGTGTTCTTATTGTATATACTTTGCGTAGTGTATTGTTTGTCGTTGTTTCATATGCGTAGTCTTATGATTGATTGATGTAAAAAGTGGGAATGTATGTTGTAGGTATAGATAGTGGTGAGGAATATTTATAGTTTGCCATAGTGTAGAAAAGCATCTCGAGCTTCTTCCTTTTTCTGCTTCCTTTTTTTTCCTCCTCTTTCGATGGTGTCAGTGTTTAAGCTGACACTTTTGTTGTTGTTTACTTATCTTGCCTTTTTTATTTGTTTATTTATTTATTGTTATCTTTTTCTTTTATTATATATATATATATATATATATATATATATATATATATATATATATATATATATATATAATGTCTCTATAAAAATCTTTGTCCTCAGTCTTTAAGCATTCAAGCCTTTCAATTATGTTTTTGCTAACTCGTTAGCTTTAATTTTTACTTTTATTTTGATTTAGTTTTGTTTAATTCGCCTCTTTAATTATACTTATTGTTTAATGTTTGATTTAATTATTTTATTTATTTTGTTTTCATTATGTTGGGCACTTCGCCTCTTTTAATTTATTTATTTGTATTGTATTTATCATTTTTATAATTTTTATCATTTGGGCACTTCGCCTCTTTTGATTTTCTCTTTTCGTGGAGTCTTTTTCTTGGAGTCTTTTTCGTGCGTAGGATAATTTAGTCTTAGTTATGTATACATAGCTGCTTGATTTTCCCGGGAGCACAGTCTTCTACTTGAGAATATGGCTCTCCTGGTGACACGTCCAATTATAGGTTGTGGTATGTCTATGTTTGCCTCAGTATGTGGGAGAATTTCGTTTTCTACTTTTTCCCTAGCCTTTGGAGGACCATATTCAGTGGCTCGAGTCCTGCCTTGCGTGCAGTTCCGTCTGCCGAATATAGTCCATTCTGCTCGCGCCAGCTATAAGCCGGGTAGCAGTGTTCTGGACTCTCGGCATTAATCTGAGAGAGGTGGAACTAGCTGCCTGCGTTACCACTGCTGGGTACACCAATGTTGAACGCACCAGGACAGTTTACAGCTTCTTGATGTTTCTGAACCTGTCCAGTTTTCCAAGTTTTCTTTTGGCTAAAGAAATTCGGTTGTTGATGTGCGTCTTATACACTGTTGAGGTGATGCGCAGACCCAGGACTTTACCCTCGTTGGAGTACGGGTAAATTTCATCTGTGACTATGACGTCCTATTGTTTCCGGCGTTTCATTGGAAGAATCTAGAACTTTTGGCGGTTAGTCTTAATTTTCCACTTTCTTTCGAAACGATTGATATTATCGATTTTGGTAGCTGTCTCCTTTGTTTGAACTCCAGCGTTCCTATAGAAAATGGGGATGATCTGAGTGACGTCGTCTGCAAACTGCAAGTACATCACATTCTCCCCAACTGGAGCAGGTACAGCAGCGGACTCAGACAGCTACCTTGTGGAACACCCGCCTCGAGTTCGTATTCGGGTCCTCTGTAGCCCTTAATCTAAATTCGGGCTTTTCTTTCCGTGATGTAATCGCAGAGGACCCTTTCCAGGATAGGGTTTAGCTGAAGGCCCAAGATCTTGAATTGTAGACCTCTCAGCCAAACTTTATCGAAGGCCTTTTGTACATCTCGCATCACTACGTCTACGTACTTCCCCTCAGCCTTACAGTGGGCAAGCTTTTCGGTGAGAAGGGCAAGGGCTGTATCAGTTCCCCTTCTCTTGCGGAACCTGTGCTGCTGAGGGTTGGGAGCTTCCAGCTCGGGCAGCTGATCTTGTAGCCTGTTGGCTAGAAGCTTCTCGTAGACTTTGCCTACAAACTCAAGGTGGGATATTGGCCTGTAGTCCACCAGTTGATCGGGGGGCTCATTTCCTTTGGGGATAAAAATGATTTTAGCCATTTTTAACCCATCGGGGAAGTAGCCCGTATTCAAGGAAGCGTTATAGATGTTAGTGATTCCCTGAATGATCTGCCGGGGAGCATGCACCAAATTATTTTTAGTGATGCCCGTCCAGCCTGGCGCCTTTTGTTTCAAGGTTTTTATGTCTTTCATGACCTCTTCCGTTGTAATTGGTCCGCCATGGTCCACCATCTCCCTCCCTTCGTCGACGTAGGCTCGTGAGTGCGTTCGATGTATGATCTGATTAAGTTCTTCAATCAGATGGCCAGAGAATTCCTGGTCGAATTCCGCATCGTCTTCAAGTGTTATTGAGAAGATTTCGTTCCAGAACGTGCGGAACCTTTCCTCCAGGACCGACAGATCCTCCAAGTAGTCATTGCCCTCCTTGATGCGGGTCTTTCATCTACTTGGTAGGCCTTTTAGTTTCTTTACTAGGCGCCAGAACTTATCGGGGATCACCTCGCTGTCTACCCTGGTTATTAGGCTGTTCCAGATCTCAGCCTGTTGTTGGTTAATAGCCAGCTTTAGCTCATCACGCAATCGTCGTAGCAGCGAACTTCGTTCCTGATTCTTACCCGCTTTTCTGATCTCTTCATACACCTCCCTGTGCTCCCTAGCGATCTCTTTCATCTCCTCAGTCCATCTTGGTTTTGGAGGAGTCTTGTACCCTGTCATGGGTACACACTCGCGGTCAACTTCGGTGATAAGTGCTGTTATGCTCTCCAGCTCCCCGTCAATCTCCTCTAGAGTTGCTTCGCTTAGGTTGGCTGGTTAGAATGCACCTAGGATTTCTCCGTAGCGTTCCCAGTCGGCCAAGGCGTAGCTTTTACGGAGAGGGACCGGAATCTGGATCGGAGCGAGTGAGATGGTGGTACTTCTTGGCACTAGGCATCGTATTCCCACTTGTAGTACTTCTTTATGATGCCGACGAGTATCTTATTGGTGTCCTTGTCTTTTAGAAAGGGGAACTGTTCTGATGCGTAGATTGTGAGATTTAACTCATCCGCATCAAGAGGTCTTTTGGTCTCCCGTTTTTTTCTTTTCTCGGTGCCCAGCTTTTGGCACGACCTCTGCGTCCGAGGAATCTGTGGTTTCACTTTTATGATTAGGTTTGGTAGTTTTCGTTGATCTGGTAGCAGCTTCCCTTTCTTTCAATTCTTAAGTCTGATCTTTTGCTCTTTTCTTTGGGCTTCTCCTCTTGTTTGCTTTCTTCTTTAGTCGCTTTTGGGACCATTTGCAGTTGGAGGACATCCCCTGATGGGGAATCGTCCGGGAACCACATCTGGTTCAAGCCAATTTTGGCGAGCATCTGGTTTAGTTCTTTAGCAAATGACCCAGGTTGTTTTAGATTTCTGGCATGGGCATACAGGATGCATGTCAGAATTTTGCTCGCTCCTTCTTCGTGGTTTTGGGGTTGTTTGCCAAATACTTATCTTTTTCTGTGTATACAATAAATAAAAAGTTTCTTTTTGTAAATAAAGCGGTTGAGGGGGGCAACCCCCCTCACCGTTGCAAGCGAGCTTCCATGAACATGAAATGCCGGACGGAAAGATGAAATGATGGTGGGTGAACCCGGGAAAGCCCATCATATGGGTGATATGTGGCGTACTTAATGGTGGGTGGTGATTGAATCAACTACCACCGCCCGGGGCTGCAGCCCAGTCTAGGGTTTGGTTATCGATGCTGCTTCCAACTTACACAGGGACGGTTGTGTGTTCCCATGTAATGCTGGCCGGAAACTACCCTCAGGGACTAGAGCGAACTCTTCCTCAAAGCTTTCAGCATCGCCTCTTAACCGGGTTGCCTCTGACGCCGAGTTGGACAGTGGGCTACTCCTCAAACCTGCTTTCCTCGGCGCCCCTAATTATGCCTATCACACGAGCGGCATAGTTGGGACGTGGCTAGATGAGTGGCAGTTCAGTTCATTTCAACTACATCACCTCAGCAGGGGGAGGGGGGGATGCAAGGGCGGATTAGTTTGACATTCGTCGAATAATCAGCGCTCTATAAAAATTCCTCTTCTTTAATTCCCCGTAGGGAGATGTGAATAAAAATTCACGTTTATAAGCAGGTTGTTTTATCGGCGAAAAACGTCTTCGAGTAAGCTTGCTTTATCCAAATTTTTCTGTCCAGTCGTAGTCTTATGTACAAATTGCTACATTATATATAGTCTTTCTACGTGAACATAAGTATTACAAAAAATAGCCAATCATGGCGCGGGAAAATTTTTAAGGGCAAATTGGCGCTACAAGAAACATAAAATTGGAAGGCTCAGATTGTGAAGAAGATTACGACTAGAAATTTAATAAATAAATAAATATATATAAGAAATATGAGAAAGTAGCACAAAAAAAACAACAAAAAACTAATAAAAAAAAATAAAGATGCTCAATTAAGCAAAAATGAAAACAAAGGCTCGAATGCTAAATTTTTATATCTAATAAAATTAAAACCATATCAAAAAGCAAAACAAAACAAAAAGGAAAGCGTTAACCAGGCAACCTGGTACAAACCGCTATCATCTTCATCTCACCGTTCATCTTACACTCATTCTCATCCCATCAACACATACTCTTTACACAATATTTTCTATCTATCCTATCATTGTCTCCACATTCTAAATTTATACTATCTTGAATCTTGAATCTGACTGACAGAGGTTTAGTGAGTGAGTGGTGAGAAGAGATTCTACAACCAGGTAAAGGAGGAAAAGCTAAGGGAAAATTCCCCTAACGTGAACGTTTTTCAAACCAAGCTCTCGAATAAACTCGATCAGCCAAACCCACCAGTGTACCTCGAACTGGCAGAACACAGCCCCAAGTGTCTACTCCGGGGGAGCCCGCATTGACTGTCACACTATTCCCCAGCTGAGAAGCGGTGGACTGATTGGAAAATCCTCCTATTTCTGCTGCTCTCGACAGTGGGATAAAGCCCTAGTGGAGTGATTGGAGATACCTCCTGTTTCTACCGGGGTTGTAGTGGTGGCAGCTTCGGGACTCCCGAGTCTGAACTGTCCTGCCTCACAGATCTAATAAGGAGAGCCGGACAGATTGGAGATTCCTCCTGTTTCTGGCACTCCTCGGTCGGGGCGGACTGATTAGAGATTCCTCCTGTTTCTGTCTCGACTAGATCAGAGAAGGGCACAGCAAGTTAATGAGAACGCCCCCCCACCATAAATGGGAGGGGCAGGGCGTTGGACTTTCGAGTCCCACTGAGACTCACTGGAAATGAGAAACCTGACAAAACGGAGGTATTTGTGGCCATTTACGACAAACTTGGAATTGAACTAAAACGGATAATAGAAGCAAATAGATGATACACAGTCATCTGCCTCAAGAAAGAAGATCTAGTGAAATTAACCTTAACCGAAGGCACGAGAGAGCTGGGCAAGATTGGGCTGCACCCACGGCCATCTACATCATTGGCAGCAAGGAAGGCTATTATATGCAGAAGAGTGGACCCATGGGTTGGATAAAGATCAGCTGAAGCCATCAAGGCTTCAGAAAGAGAACAACGTTAGAACAGACATTGTTCGTTCGAGCCCGTAGACAAAAAACGGTTCTCCCCCCCCCCCCCTGTTGTTCAGAAGAGAACAACGTAGAACAGCCATTGTTCTTCCAGCCCGTTCACCAAGAAACGGTTCTCACCCTTCCCTCTTGTTGTTCAGAAGAGAACAACATTAGAACAGCCATTGTTCTCGAGCCCGTAGACAAAAGACGGTTCTCACCCCCGCTGTTGTTCCGAAGAGAACAACGTAGAATAGCCATTGTTCTTCAAGCCCGTTTGTCAAGAAACGGTTCTCACTTCCAAGACACTACGTCAGGATCATTTAATTCCTCCCCCTTCGGCTAGAACTCGCCAGCGGACCAAAAATTCCTTCACGTCGCCTTCATCTGCACAACAAATGTAATTACGTAAGCCGAACGTTACCTTTGAGTATTTAACCCTTTTGTCAACCCTATCCTGTGCTTTAAATGGTTTAGCAAACCATCCCATCCCTTTAATTTATATTTGTTTTACCTTTTTAAATCTCTCTTAATCCTCGGATTAGCTAGATTTCCCACGACCCTTTCCATTCTCTGTTTATGTCAATATTTTCCGTTTTGTGTATTTTTGATAGTTTTTATTAATAAAACTCTATTTTATTAATGATAGCCATATTATTATCTTTGAGCTCAGTTCTACTTCTTAAGCATATCGAAGATAAATAATATCGGTCGACCCAGACACCACGCACTCTAAAGATAATTGAATAAGTTCCCTCAACGAATAGTCATATATGGTATATCGTCGAGAGTCCATTCTACGACATTTATATATATTTATATATATATATATATACTATTTAAATTTGGTATCAAGTGTGTAAGCTTTAAAGCTATATCTTTGCAAACACTGGTCTCAGTCGAGTAAAGCATAGTGTTATTCGTTATAATAATAGAGTATAGTAGTTCCCTTTTGTTTTAACGATTGCTATCCCCTTTTTTGAAACTTAAGAAGCTGGAGTAGCTCAAGGAACTGTTATAATAATTTGTTGTGTTTTTTTTGTGTGTGATTTTAGTCAGTGGTTATTTAGATCGAGAAACCAAGTACGAATAGGTAAGTGCCCATATTTAGGTAGGCTAATTCTCTAGAAGGCATTATTCTTGTTGCAAGGAATTTTAGTTGGTTGACTATTGCGCCCCCAAGTGCAAAGATGACTCAGTTCGAAATCTTTGAAGCGCAAGGAGAATCCTTGGGACTTTCCGGAAAAGAACTAATTGAGTACGTTCAAGAGGAGCAAAGAAAAGAACGAGAAGAAAAAGAAAGAGAAATCCAACGAGAAGAAAGAGAAAGAGAGGAACGGAAAAGACAAGCTGAGCTTCACCATCAGATTGAATTAGCTCGTGTTGAAGCAGAAATACAGTTAGCCATTTCACGTTCAGAAGCATCCCCCCACAATTTCCCACTTAAGCTCCCCAATTTCAAGGACGGAGAGGATTTCGGAGCATTTTTAGCCCACTTCGAAAAGATCCTCGAAATCAATAACATGGATCTGGAGGCTGAAGGTGTAGTCAGATTACTTCCCTTGTTAAATTGTAAATTGCGCGAAATTTTTATATCTTTACCATCTGAATGTACAATTAACTACAGCACCTTAAAAGCTGAGTTATTGGCCGCTCATAATATGACTCCCGATTTCTACCGCCAAGAATTTCGAGGAGGTCGCATTAAACCCGGACAGACGTTCCGTCAATTCGGATACATTCTTCAGAGGAATTTTAAATTTTGTTTAGAATCCTCAAAGGTTGATCCTAACTACGAGTCTTTAACAGACTTTGTGTTGCGGGATCAATTTTTGGCGTCTCTCCCGACGGAGATCCGCGCGTTCGTCAAGGATCGTCGGTGCCAGACCTTTAAAGAATGTACCGAAGAAGCGGATGTCTATGCCGCAAGCCATAATTTATACCCAAAGGAGAATCGAACTTCTCACCAATCCCCCTACAAGGAAAGAAGGAAGGATTCGCGCCCCTTCACAGGAAAGCCGACGAAGTTTCCGAGCCCCGTAAAACCCCAAAACTTCTTTTCCCAAAACTAACAACGGGACTCCAAACCTCCCGTTAAGATTTCTCCTCCATGTCTCTTCCCGAAGCGACCAATCATATGCTTCACCTGTGGTGTAGAAAACCACATGAGCTGGAATTGCCCCCCAAATTCTAGGCTTTGAAGCGGACGAGCCCACCAAGTTCGCCAGATTAATGCCACCCCGGCTCCCCCGATGGTGCAGACCCAAGCAGCAACTTCTCCCCCTCAGTCAGGCCACCAGGTAAATTTTATTTTTGATAAAAGTTCATCGGGAACTTTGAAATTTGAGGAGGGCAGCGTGAACGGCTGCCAAGTATCGACTCTCGTCAGGGACACAAGATGCACGTGTTTCATCGTGTCCGACGAGCTCCTCCCCCCAGTGGACCCTAACCACGAAAAATTTGCGGTGGTACATGACTACCTTGGGCGGGCGAACCGATTCCCCGTCGTTAGATGTTACCTGCTGTGTCAATATTATAATGGCTGCGTTGAAGTCATTTCAGCACCCATAAAATTCTGTTCTGTACTTATAGGACAGAGCCCTCAAGTAAGCTCCGACCCTGTGTCCCAGGTCGAGCTAAGAAGGAAGCCCAGGAGTCCGTCTCCCTCAGAACCCCGATACCGTCCGAATTCTCGGAGATCCTTAACCAGGACTTTAGGACGGCACAAAAGGAGTGTGAAGCACTAACACCCTTATGGGATAAGGCCCAAAACCAGGACACGGAGACTGTCCGTAGACCCAAAGTCATCAGGTACCTTGAGCAAGGTGGCTTACTTTATCGATCCGCCGAGGACAGTAATAACGCTGTTACTACTGTCCTATGCCTTCCACGATCCCATGTCCCTATAGTGCTCAAAGTGGTTCATGACAGCATTTTTTCCGGTCATTTTAGTCACACTAAAACTGGCCAGCGCATTTTTTAATATTTTTATTGGCCGGGTGCGGCAGCTGACATCTTAAAGCATTGTCGATCGTGCGATGTGTGTCAGAAGACGTCCGCTAAGGGGCGGGTCAAACCTGCTCCCTTAAAAAGGGGACCAGTCATTACTGAACCCTTCTCCAGAGTGGCCATCGACCTGGTTGGCCCTATCCACCCCCCTTCGAGCGAAGGGCAGAGCTACATTTTCACCTTAGTAGACTTTGCCACCCGTTTTCCCGAGGCTGTCCCCCTTCGCCGAATCGACAGTATTTCTTGCGCCGAGGCCCTCATTTCCATCTTTTCAAGGGTAGGTGTCCCCAAGGAAATACTCTCCGATAGAGGCCGACAATTCACCTCTGAGTTGATGGAGTACGTAGGGAAGCTGCTCATGGTAAAGCCCCTTTTTACCACCCCCTTCCGGCCACAGACAAACGGGATGTGCGAGAAATTAAATGGAAATTTAAAATCCATTATTAAGAAGATCTGTGCCGAGCAGCCCCGCGAATGGCACCGATATCTCCCGGTCGCCCTATTCACCTATCGGGAAATTCCCCACCGTACATTAGGCTTCGCCCCGTTCGAGCTCCTTTATGGACGTAATGTACGCGGGCCACTCAGTATTTTAAAGGAGTTGTTAATCAAGCCCCAACTGGATCAAGAACTTCAGTCATCTTACGCCTATGTCTTGGACCTACGCCAGAGGCTCGAGAAATGCGCAAACATCGCCTATGAAAATGCCGATATCAATTTGGAGAAATACAAAACCTATTTTGATGTCAGGTCCGAAGATCGTAAATTTAAGCATGTTGATAAGGTACTCCTGCTCCTTCCCACAGCCAGTAATAAATTACTGAGCCAATAGAAAGGTCCGTACTCGGTCCGCGAGGTACAAGGACCGGTAGATTACCTCATTGGTACCCCAGCAGGCGATAAGCTCTATCACGTCAACTTATTGAAAAAGTACCACCAACGCGCCCATGGAGATACCTTCGTAGCACTGGACGAAACATCGGCGCTTGAAGAGGATTACCCCGCAGAGTCCCTTAATGTAATACAGACAGTGCGCATCCAACCTGATGCCAATTACCCTCTTCCTTCCCTACCAGGCGAGCCTTTTGAACCCTCTGACCTGGATATCAACGCGCAGCTGACACCACATCAAAAGAGTCAGCTACAAGAACTATTATGTCAGTTCGACGACGTTATTTCAGAGAAGCCTGGATGCGCTACTAGTTTCGAGCATGATATCAAATTAACAACCTTAGAACCTGTCCGTTCAAAACTCTATCCCATGCCGATTCATTTACGCCAAGCCTTTAACGCCGAAGTTGATAATTTAATTAGGTTAGACATAATAAAACCTTCCACCTCTAGTTATTGTTCCCCAATCGTCATGGTCAAGAAACCTGATGGCTCTTATCGGATGTGCATCGACTTCCGGAAGTAAAATTCGGTAACTCTGTTCGACGCCGAGCCCATCCCGTTGGTAGACCAAAACCTCCACCTTTTTAAAAACGCCAAGTTCATCTCAGAACTCGATTTGTGCAAGGCGTATTACAAAATCCCCCTCCGGCCTGAGGTGAAAGCATATACCGCCTTTGCAACGGAGAAAGGCCTTATGCAATTCAAGCGCCTTCCTTTTGGCCTCGTCACTGCTTGTAGCAACTATAACCGTCTCATGAGAAGGTTGTTAGATGGACTTCCGAATGTATCCTTTACTTCGATAATGTCTACGTCGCTACTCGCGAATGGAGTCACCATTTAACCACCCTATTAGCTCTCTTCGAGCAACTGCGCGAAAATTGCCTCACCATTGGCCCCAGCAAATGCCATTTTGCCCATGAAACCATAAAATACTTGGGTTTCAAAATATGACAAAGCCAGTAAGGTACCCAAGAGGACAAGATTAAGGCAATCGCTGACATGCCCCTCCCGATAACAAAGAAGCAATTAAGATCGTTCCTAGGATCAGCTTCTTACTATCAGCGATTTGTCCCGAATTTCGCTGCAATTTCGGCGCCCCTCAGCTCCCTTTTAAAAAAGAATTCCCCCGATCGTCTACGTTGGAATGATGTCGCTGTTTCCCATTTTAATCAGCTCAAGAGTAAGCTACATTTGCCCCTATTTTAAAGTTGCCCAACCCGGAAAAATCCTTTGGGATTAAGACCGACGCGAGCAACGAGGGCATTGGAGGTGTACTCCTTCAATACGAGGATGACGGAACGAGTCATCCAGTTGCATATGCTAGTCGCCAATTATTACCACGCGAAAAGAGATATGCCACTATAGAGAAGGAACCGACCACCGTCCGTTAGCATATATTCGGAATGTACGACACTCCAACGGCCAAATTATGCGCTGGAGTTTACTCTTGCAAGAGTATCAAGAGTATCAATGTCTTTTTTTTTGTATGTATATATATTTGTACCCATTAAATTACGTTTAAAATATTTTGTCACATATGTACTAATTTTATATCATTTCATTGTTCCATGCCCCTTTTTTTATTAAGTTTGCATTAAAGGTTATTTTCCCCTATAATCAAAAGATCAAAATAATCATATGTATTGAGGTAATACTAGTTAGGTGCATGAAGGTACGGTTGGTACAAGAAAACGAGTTCCCCACAACGGAGCTCTATCGTTGTCCCTTCTCTCTTTTTTTCGAAGTGACAACTTCCCCCGGACCTGAGGGGTGTGATAGAACGGGTTGAGGCCACTTAATTTCAACCACTATCACATGTTATTTAAAAACACGATGCTACCCACGGGCATCTTCGCTTTGAAGCCGGGCGCATTATCGCCGCCACCTGAGTCAATGTTTAAACAAGGAGGTTTATCTTCCCCCGTTCGCCCCATGCACCGACCTCGCCAGATTGAGCTAGGCTTATGGGCAGATAAGGTATTGTTCTCAGGCGCGGCTGTGCATTCCCTCGAAGCCCCCACTCCATTGCCTTTACGCCAGGGGGATGTCCTGACTATTTATTTGGAAACTTTACCACTAAGATCAGATTCGAGATCCAGATTTTCTTTGCGAGACATCTCTACGATCCACTCTAACCTTGTGCGCCAAGGGTCCTCGACCTCGAGATTCACCATCACTTGTCCAGAAGAAGGACAATATCCCTTGAGTGCCTAGGTTCGAGCCTTCGTGACGCCAACTCACAAGGCTTCCCCTGTTGTTCAGAAAGAGAACAACGTTAGAACAGCCATTGTTCTTTCAAGCCCGTAGACAAGAAACGGTTCTTACCCCCCCCCGCCCCTGTTGTTCAGAAGAGAACAACGTAGAACAGCCATTGTTCTTCCAGCCCGTTCGCCAAGAAACGGTTCTCACCCTTCTCCCTTGTTGTTCAGAAGAGAACAACATTAGAACAGCTATTTTTCTCGAGCCCGTAGACAAGAAACGGTTCTCACCTTCCCTGTTGTTCAGCAGAGAACAACGTAGAACAGCCATTGTTCTTCCAGCCCGTTTGCCAAGAAACGATTCTCACCCTTCCATCTTGTTGTTCAGAAGAGAACAACATTAGACGAGCCATTGTTCTCGAGCCCTTAGACAAGAGACGGTTTTCACCCTGCCTGTTGCTCAGAAGAGAACAACGTAGAACAGCCATTGTTCTTCAAGCCCGTTCGTCAAGAAACGGTTCTCATTTCCAAGACGCCACGTCAGGATCATTTAATTCCCTTCCCCCCCTGCGGCTGGGAATCGCCAGCGGACCGAAAATTCCTTCACGTCGCCTTCCTCTGCACAACAAGTGTAATTACGTAAGCCGAACGTTACCTTTGAGTATTTAACCCTTTTGTCAACCCTATCCTGTGCTTTAAATGGTTTAGCGAACCATCCCATCCCTTTTATTTTTATTTGTTTTACCTTTTTAAATCTCTCTTAATCCTCGGATTAGCTAGATTTCCCACGACCCTTTCCATTCTCTGTTTATGTCAATATTTTCCGTTTTGTTGATTGTTGATAGTTTTTATTAATAAAACTCTATTTTATTAATGATAGCCATATTATTATCTTTGAGCTCAGTTCCACTTCTTAAGCATATCGAAGATAAATAATATCGGTCAACCCAGACACCACGCACTCTAAAGATAATTGAATAAGTTCCCTCAACGAATAGTCATATATGGTATATCGTCGAGAGTCCATTCTACGACATAGTATGAGAATCCCAACTTGTAACATTCAAAGGGACCAGTATCACAATATATAAATATGTTTTAGATGCAACAAAATGGAAAACCACATCACCGAGAACTGCCCAAGAAAGGAAGGAGACATACCTTCAGACTGCAGGGGTCCACATTCTTAGAGGATCTGCACAAATTCCATGAAAAAGTGTGGTAATTGCGGAGGGAGCCACAGAACAATGGCAATGACATGTGCGAAGCGAAAAGAAATAATAAATAGAAAAGAAACTGTAACACAACAAAGAAATGAAGGAACAATAAACACCTCATATGCGGCGGTAGCAGCAAAAAAAACCATAGAACAACGACTCAAAGGACGCTTGACGGAACTCTTAACGTAAAAATACTGACATGCATCTACACTCACACGTCTTAAACATTGCCCAACCAGGAACTTATGCCACCACGTTGAACTCCATGCTCAAGGAAAATGGTCTGGAGCGAATGAAATTCCTGCAAAATATTGATTCATCAGCTATATTTTACATAAAAAATTTCAGGAGATACAAAAAAGAAACTCTTGGAAGAAACACAAAGAAAAAAATCGAAGCTGAACCAGAGGAAGACACAGAAGGCGAGGAAACAGAATTTGAGAGCAGCCCAGACGAGAATAATAAGCAAAACGTAAAAAGAAACACACGCAAAAAAAAAGAAAATCAACTAGGGACACCTCGCCATGCGACCAAAGACCGGAAATAGCAACCGTGAAATGTGAAACGGATAAGAGTCAGAACTCAGCAAGGACAGAGATGAAAAGCAGAAATACCAGGAAAAGATACAAATAAATTTACGTAATACCTCCACTCTCCCAAAAAGAAGAACTGCTTAAGAACATACAAACAAGATGGATAATAGAAAATTAAAAATTCTAAGATAAATACGAATGGCTAGAAAGATAAAGAAAACACATACGGAAATACTTTTAGAGAAATAGATCCCGACATCATTCTAATTTCAGATCACGGGATTACCCTTGAGACTCACAAAGCAAAAATATGGAACTACGACATAATAGCGACTAATCACCCAAACGAACCACATGACGGAGCAGCAATAGCAATAAAGAAGGGAATAGAGTACAAAACAAAACAAAGACTTGCCGAATCTTACCTCGCAATTGAGGTCAAAATGGAATTAACCAATATAATAATTGCTACGGGATACCAACCACCGCGACGACCGAGACTCCCAATATATAACTTTGTAAGAATATTTAACTATAGACTTCTAACTTTGTTTAGGGAAGACCTGAATGCAAGATGCACGTACACAGGATATAGGAACAGAAACCAAGCAGGAAAAGACCTACAAGCTCTAATAGGAAGACGGATAATACCAGACATTTGCCTAGCAAACAATAACATTCTTTTTAACTGCCACATGAAACCTGTAGATGTTATCTGCAGCGACCACACAGCAACACTACTCACCGTGAATCAACAACCAATACAAATACCCGCTAAAAAATGGAAGGCATACCATAGAGCAGACTGGGAAAAATACAAACAAGAATTGAATGACTACGAACCAAACAGACTAAATGAAGCTACTTTAGAAGAAATCGACGCCGAGCTGGAAAAAATAGGGACGCGAATACAAACAGCTGACGAGAATGCAATACCCAGAAGCACATACAAAACTGTAAAATACTTTATATGGACAGGCGAAATGAAAACTAAGAATGCAGAAATAAAAGAGATAAACGAGGAAATAATAATAAACGGAACATCAAGGGTAAAATATCGCAATCTGAGAACGAAGAAGAAAGAACTATTAAGCGCAATAACGGACAAACAAAGAGAATACTGGGACATAGCTGTTCAAAATATTGACAACGAGCTATTGCCCCGAGAATTTTGGAAAAAGATAAATTGAATGGGAAATACTAAAGCTAAAGAAAAAATAAAGATTAAGGACAGAAACGGGAAATTAATCGAAGATGAACGCGAGATTGAAAAATTATTTCAGGGAACACTGGAAAGGAATGTTCGACATTGGCGAAGAGGAAAACGAAAACTACGATATAGACTTCGAAAACAAAATAATTGACGAACTAAATGAACGGATTGAGAGGACTTTCCCATATCACTACGTAGAAGAGGAACGATATGCGAACGATGGATTTTACGCCAAAATCACAATCGAGGAATTAAAGAATACCATCTCAAATTTTAAACAAAAAGCCCCTGGGAAATCGAGCCTCACCAGAAAAAAACCTGATAGAAGCACCGGATAATATACTCGAAGGGATAAGGAACGTGTTTAATGCCTTAATAAACACGGGATACTTGCACGATGAGTAAAAGATAGCCAAAATGATATTCATACCGAAGCCGGGAAAACCACCTTCGGAGGTCGAAAACTTCTGACCTATATCCCTTATCGACTTCATCGGGAAGGTGTTTGAAAAAATCCTGAACACAAGATTAAATGAATATCTCAGAGAAAACAATCTCTGGAACAATCAACAATTCGGCTTCAGAAAGAACAGGAATACGGAGATGTCCCTCAGCGTGATTACCGAAAAAATAAACAAAGAGAAATGAGATAAATGCAGTATGGACATTGTATGCCGGGACGTATCGAAAGCATTCGATAAAGTCTGGCAAAGAGGCATACAACATAAAATTCTAAATCTGGAAATGAACAACTATTTGGAAAGAATTTTATGCGACTACGTCATGGAAAGATATGCATACATAGACACGGGGAATTACCAAGGTGAAAGATTCAAGCTTAATGCGGGCCTCGCTCAGGGAGGGTGTTTAAGTCCTTCGCTATACTCAGTGTATAACTCGGACATTGCCCCATCCAGCAACGAGGGCTGTGTAAACATAAAATACGCAGATAATTTCAGTCAATTAATTCCCTGTGTTTATCGAAACCCTCAGGTGCAGGCCAGAGTAACGGCAACAGAAATAGAAAATCTAAACGAGTATGAACACAAATAGAAAATTAAAATGAATAAAGATAAATTTAAAATTATACCTATGTATCGCAGAACACTATCCGACGTTTAGGTAGATGGAGAGCGATACGCCGATACAGGTAGAATGGTGAAGGCCAAATTTTAGGCCTAACTATTACCAAAAATGGTTATAAGAAACACGTGACCGAAAGAATAAACAAAGCACGAGGCATGCTAACTTTACTCTACAGATTAAGAAATATAAACATGAAAAATAAGAAAAAGATCTACCAGCCTATGATACAGCCTACCTTGATATATCCAACAATTGCCATGTATACGATTTCAAGAAGCAATCTAATAAGGATGCAACGTATACAGAAAAGGCAGTATACATAATTACGAACACGCGACGATTAGATAGGAAAAAACAAAGAGATCTATACATCGAAGCGAAAATAAAACCATTAAATAAAATAATTGAAAAAAGAGCCAAAAATATCATAGAAAAAACACAAGAAGAAATAGGAGAGGAACTAAATAATCAAATAGCACGAGGGGCAGGATGGAGACAACATATGCTGTTTCCTAGTGCTAAAAACAAAGCGGACCAAAGGGAAGAGGAGGAGATTTGCGTGTTAACCAATAAGGAAACCCAATTGTGACAAAAATTTCCCGAATAATGACAAACTCACCGGATTGGACTTGATATCCACAAGGAATGACAAAACTACCCAAAAAATGCAAATGAACGAAAAAGGAAAAACAACATGAATAAATAAGAAAATTAAACAAATAAATAACCAAGGGACATGAGCCCACACAACAGATACAGATACAAGAATTATGCTACAAAAATCATAGAAACTCCAGTTATTAACATAGCAGGAAAACAAATAATGCTAACAACGGTTTGAACGCCTATCTCATACACACATAACATAATAACAAAACAACCACATAAATAAACAAACAGACACACTTTCACTCTAACTTATTTCGAACTTAACTCTAAAATTAGTTTATAGTACAGAGATTAGCGTGACCTCCACGCAACTTGCACCTGTCTGCAAACATCCAACTTCCTTTCACTTCAATCATCTTCCTCCTTTACCGCTATCCAAGGATGGGCCAAACACTAACACCAGGGACAGGTACAGCAAATCGTAACAATTAAAAGCTAGGGAAACATAAAAACCCGTTGGTCCGGGTCCCACGTTAAGCAGGTCCACAGGCCAACTTGGTCAACTTTCAAGCCTTTGACTTTATTTCAGTCTGTCCTATCATTTCTTCTTTCTTCTTCCACTCCCTCTCTCCCCCTCTCCGGGGCTCTTTACTCTCGGTGCTCAGAGGGAGGAGGGCGCCGGGAAAACTCGGGGGAACCAGGCCTCGCCCCACCCAACCGGGTCCCTCCTCCGGGAGGGACTGGTCAGGGGGTGGGTAAGGGCCTCGGGGATCTAAAACTTATTCTCTCACTTTCCCTTTCGATTTTCAATTCAATTCAATTCTGACTATATATATATATATATATATATATATATATATATATATATATAAGACGATATCTCATTACCGTGATTTATATATATATATATATATATATATATATATATATATATATATATATATATATATATATATATATATATATATATATGTATATATATATATCAGTGAGAAGATAATAGTAAACCACAATACTTGAATCAAGATTTATTTATAACCACAGAACTAGTTTCAGCAAAGTTATAATTGCCATTTTCAACTAAGTAATGAAAAAAGCCAAACAAGGTCAGCAGAATATATAGGGCGAACAAAAGACTAAACAAAATGAAAAGGCAGGAAACAAGCTGGAAAAACTAAGTATTTGTGTGGACTCGGCGAAAGTTGCTAACCTCCGAGAGTAATTGCTCCCGGGCGTATATAAATACGATTGGCGACCTTATTCGATATATATTTGTTGAATTTGTATTGCCCTTCGGATGAATTGAAATTACTGACTTTATTAATGATGATAGATTCTGCAATTCTCCTCTCAATATAATTATTTGATTTATAGATGATTTTTGCTTGATTGAAGTCCATTCTATGGTCGTAATTTTACATGTTCGTAAAAAGACTTGAATAACTTGTACCTCTTCTTATTTCGGCTTAATGTTCTTTTATCCTCTAATTAAAGTTGTCCGACTTTCCGATGTATACCAAATTGCAAGTATGGCATGGTATACGGTAAACGCCCGTGTCGTGATTGATTGGACTTGGATTTGGACATAAGAAGTGGTGAATTTTAGGGAGAGTAAGAGAGAGAAAGATAGTAAGAGAGGAAAGTAGTGAAATAGGGTGAGTTTAAAGAATAGAGGTTGTGCGGGAGACAGAATAAATAGGTTCCTGGTGAAAGGGTAACTGTGTTTGTTTTTGTTTTTTGGATGTATTTTGTTTGTTTTTTAATAAACTATAAAAATCATAGTTTATTCAATTAAATTAAACATGTTAATTCAATTCTTATTTTTATATATGATCTTAATGATCTTAATGGTCTTAAATGGCATTCAAGCCTTTATTTTTGAGGGCCTTATTGTTCCCGCTGTGTGGTTTTGAAAAAGGTTTTCTAGTTTAATTTTGGATTTTGATATTTTTGCAAAGTTTTGAAAAAAGGGTAAATCTTAGTGATGGCTTATGAATTTCTACTAAAGAAATCTGAGCATTACACTAGTCGTTTTTTGTGATTTGTCGATTTTGTCATGTGTATTTTAGAGTCACGTCCCCGTCAGACTGTATCTTACTGCTTTTAAATGGTCTTATTTGTTGGTCGACCTCGATGTCTAGGTGTGTACGAGAGAACTCCGGGGACAAGCGGGTGCCAATGACTTGCCATATCCTCTTAGCCCTCTCGTGGAGCGCCACGTTGATCGTAGATAATCCAACCGAGTCGTGGAGCTCCCTCTGTCGTTTGTCTTCTCTTCTTCGGGTGTTTGTGATTATAAGCATCACTTTGTTCTGGATGACTTGTAGTTTCGCAATGTGGGTCTCGGCGCTCGCGTTCATTGGCACCAGGGGGTACAGGAGCCTCGAGCGAATGCACGCAATGAATATCTTGAGTTTATTTGAGGCATTTAGGTCACGGAACCTATAAAATTCCCTCAAATCTCTCTTGCCATTCGCTCGATATGACTCGTGTAGCCCCTGGGGGTGATTTTGAGCCCCAGGACCGTCCCTTCAGGGGCAGTAGGGGATTCGCTCCCCTTCCACACGTATATCGTTGAAGGTCTTGCGAAACATGGGAATTATTTTTAATTTAGGGGCATTGGTTGATATTTTCCATCTCCTCTCGAAAGAGTTGATGTTAGATATCTCCCTAGCCGTATTTCTCGCCATAAATTCCCTGTGAACATAAGCAGCGGTACACATTGATTGAACGCAGTCTAGTCAAGGATTTTTGTATGGTATTGGAATATTTAAATGTGATATTTAGGTCATTTCCGTTGGCATACGATTTTAAGGGGGCCAAAGCTGGAGCATATGGGAATATAATACAATTTTTAAATTTGTTCCTTCGCGGTGTGGAGATGTAGTAATCCATGTACACACTCATATACTCGTTCTTTCTTACGCTTAGGTGTTGCCTAGCGACTATGTGAGCTTCATTCATCTCCTCTTAAACTCGGCAAAAGACCCCTATAACTATTATTTATTGTCCTTTGAGTGGTAACACCAATAATTCTGCATTCTAACTTCGTTATCCTTCTCCCTCGACCTCTCTGTCAAATGTTTTGGATACACAACCTCGCTCTCTCTCCTGGGTCGTGCCCACCTTCTTAACACATATAAACAAGAGGCATTATGCTCATGCGATCAGATCAGCATTACCAAGGCGTTCGATCACATCACTTAGTTTAACATTTATTTCCTCTACTGAAAAAGGGATCTAGGCTCACCAACTTCAGTCCTTCATCTTATAAAACTTCAACTTCAGAAATAAAGTTATTATTTTATTAAGTCGTTTATAAAAATCCAAATACGAACTTATTTAGGCAGACATCCTTAAGAAAGAACAGACTTCTCTCCTTGAATATATGTAAGGAAACCATCGAATTGATAACCAATGCCATTTACCATACTGAAGGCTACCCACCCCTTACCATTGCCGAAGACATATTGCAACAGCTCCTCCAAGCATGCCCAAAAGGAGCCCCGTTCTACGGTCCCGATGGGAAAATGTATGTGCAAATTGATGGCGCCTCGATGAAGTCGCCCCTTGCCGTCCTCTTTGCCAATTTTTACATGGGCTCAGTTGAGAACAAGATTTTTAAGAACAATATAGTGCCTACCTTGAATACGAATAACCTTGAACAAGTGAACGGCCTAGATGAAACATAGAAGAACAACTCGTGTCTGAATTTCACCCAGGAAACGGAAGATGAGGGATCCCTTCCCTTCCTTGATATCCTCATAAGTGCCCAATAAGTGTGGAAATAAGCAGATAAGAGCTGAGGCCAAGAAGTCTCAGATTTCTGAGACTTCAGTCGTTGCCATTATGGTAAGTGGCAACGACCTCTACCTCAGAGGAGGTAGGGTAGGCCCTAAAGGCGAGATTATGAAGACGGTTATGGGCGCTGTCGACGACTGTGGATTGAAAACCCGCAGACGCGTCATGGTGGGGATGCTCCCGAGGTGGGGTCCAAGCCGGACTGCCCACGTGAGGAACATGTCGCTAAACCAGCGCCTTGCAGACCTCTGTACGGCGGAGGGTGTCTTTTTTGTCGACCCGTACGCCGTATTCTATGGTAGAAAAGACCTCTACCAAAGGTATGGGGTGCACCTCTTCTTTAAGGGCAAGGCTTTCCTAGCCAACCTCATCCAGGATGTCGTGGAGCGCACCCAAAGGAGTGTCCGGCCCATTGGGAAGGCGGACGTACGCCAGTACGCACGAGTCACTCCCTAAACAACCTTCTGGGAGGTTGTCAAAAATGGTGCCACCGCGACAACCAAGAAGCCAGGAAACGGAAGAGTATAGGGGGTCCTACATTAGGGGACTCCCTGAAAGTTCTTCTGTTCAATGCGAGGTCCATCAGTACCAAGTTTGCTGAGCTCCGTGGCCTCGTAGCGACGAAGAACCCGAAATGGTAGCCATAACAGAATCGTGGTTAAAAAACTCAAACCGAGACTTTGCAGGCAAATTCACGGTTCCTGGCTACCAACTCTTTCACAAAGATAGGCCAGACACAGAGGGTGGTGGTGTAATGTTGTATGTCAAAGATACAATCAAATCTACGAACTCCAACATTATATCCGATCACGAGCTTCTAGGCGTTGACCTAGAGATAGATCCTGTCAGATACAGGACCCTGGTGCTTTACAGACCCCCTTCCAAACCCGTTGAGAAGGACAGGGAACTGTACCAGCTGCTGGGTGAGCTTGTTCAAGGCAGAGTGTGCATCGTTATGGGCGACTTCAACAGACAAGTTGACTGGGAAACCAGAGCAGCCTGTGGTGAGAGCGCGCTACTCCTGAAGTTCGCCAACAACGAGTTCCTTACTCAATGGGTCAGAGAACCGACGAGAGGAGACAATATCCTCGACTTAGTATTCACCTCTAAGGATGATATCGTTGAGGATCTCTCTGTAGGCGAAGAGCTCGGTGGCAGTGATCACCAGCTAATTAGATTTACCGTCAAGATTGCGAAGGTAAGGTCTGTTGCCAGTCAATCAAGGAAACTTGACTTGAGAAGAGCAGACTTTGTGAGCCTTCGTGCTGGGCTGACTGATGCAATGCTATCGGTATGCGAAGATGTTGAGGATTCGTGAAACAACTTCAAAAATAAGTTCATGAGTCTTCAATCAAGTTGCATCCCTCTGAAATTCCTCCGTCTGTCTTCTGTTCAACCAAAGTGGTTTAATCGAGAAATCGGCCAACTGCTTAGGGAGAAGAGAAATGCGTACCGGCGATCGAAGATCTCGAGTGCCTTTGACGAGTACCGGAGGCTAGCCAGAAGAGTGAATTCAAACATAAGGGCGGCTAAGCGGTCTGAGGAACTCCGAGTGGAGAAACTCTGCAAGGAGAATCCCAAGGAGTTCTTCGGCTATGTAAATAGCCGTAAACCAATCCATCGTAGGATTAGGCCCTTAGTGGACGAGGAGGGTGCATTAACTCAGTCACATGCAGAAAATGCGAACCTGCTCAATGACTATTTCTCTTCAGTGTTTACTAAAGAGTGTGGTCCCATCCCACAGCTCACGGATTCCTACTCGGAAAAAAGCTGAAGGCAATGGACTTCACCGAAGGTGAAATAAAGAAAAAGATCGCTGACCTAAAGACGAATAAGTCCCCCGGACCGGACGGGTTTCTACCTAAGGTGTTGAAGGAAGTGTGCGATGAAGTATCACGACATATGTGCGCTATCTTTAAGATGTCAATCCGGACCGGATGCGTTCCTAGAGACTGGCGTGAGGCGGCGGTGACTCCGATCTTGAAGAAAGAAGACCCCAGCCATCCGTCAAACTACCGACCCATCAGTCTGACTTCGATAGTCGGTAAACTCATGGAAAGCATGATAGTGGACAAGATAACGACTTATTTAGAATCAAACCTGCTACTGAAGAGTTCCCAGCACGGCTTCCGAAGGCAACAGTCATGCCTGACGAACCTTGTGGAATTCTTTCACTTCGTGTTCAGTGAGCATGATCGAGACAAGGGGGTGGATGTTGTGTACCTTGACTTCCAAAAGGCCTTTGACAAGGTACCACACCACCGCCTTCTCCGGAAAGTGCGTGCGCAGGGCATAGGCGGCAAGGTAGCAGGTTGGATCGAGAGCTGGCTAAGTGACAGACGGCAACGCGTAGTGGTGAATGGTCGGGCCTCTGAATGGGCGCCCGTATCTAGCGGTGTCCCTCAAGGTTCCGTCCTGGGACCACTACTGTTTATTATCTATGCGACGACATGGACGGAGACATGGTTGCCAAAATCTCCAAATTTGCCGATGACACCAAGCTTGGTATCAATGTGGCAAAGGAGGGGAACACTGCCAGCCTCCAAGAGGACCTTCAAAGGATTGGGGAGTGGTCGGACACGTGACAAATGCCTTTCAACGTGAACAAATGCAAAGTAATGCATATCAGCCACCGAAACCCCAAATCTCAGTACTTTATTAAGGAAACTGCCCTTGAATCGAGTGACACTGAGAAGGACTTGGGTGTAACTATCACTAGCGACCTCAAGTTCTCGAAACAGTGCATCAAGGAAGAGAAGAAAGCCCAGAGGATGGTAGCTACATAAAGCGACAGTTTGGATACCGTAACAAGGAGATAGTACTTTGTCTGTACAACTTCCTCGTTCGGCTGCACCTGAAGTATGCCGTACAATTTTGGAGTCCTTCGTTTCGAAAGGACATCGCAAGGTTGGAACGCGTACAAGCTAGGGCAACCAAACTGATTCCCTCTATCAGACATAAAAGTTATGAGGATAGACTAAGGGAATTAGATCTGTTCTCGCTGGAAACCCGTAGACTGCGTGGTCAGCTCATCGAAGTTTTCAAAATACTTCGAGGGTTCGACAATGTTGACTACCGGGATATTTTCACACTGAGTAAGAACAGAACGCGCAATCACGGCTTCAAACTTGAACTGAAGCGTTACAACCACAATCTGTGTGGAAATTTTTTCACCTACAGTATTTGCGGTAAGTGGAACGCACTTCCAGTGGAAGTTATCAACAGTGAATCTGTTGACCAGTTCAAGTCAAGACTAGACAAAGTCTTGAAAAGTGGCCGTTTAGGGACTCAAAACAATTGAGCAGCCATGTGCCCGCTCGATTGCTAGTCCAAAGGTACCCTCTTTGAATGAACCGTTAGGTCTCCTAGGGTACTTTCTTTCCTTGTAACTCCTTGAAAATGTCCAAGTTTGTGATTCAAATATACGTTAAGGCCACGATCTTGGGCTTCTGCTTAAACGGTTCTTCGGAGTGTCCTGAACGTTACAAGAGATCAATCATCAATGCCTTAGTAAACAGGCAATTTCTCATTCATCCTGGTGGACAGCTGTTGATCACGAACCTAAGAGGGTTTTCCGAGTTCTCGTTATCAACGGCTACCCACAAGAATCCATCGACGCCACCATGAAAGAGAAAATGAACTTGGCTGCTGGCCCTGGCCAATATGAACACCGGCTACCGTGAAGACGAAAAGGTTCTCAAAGCCATTCTCCATCGTAACGTGACCTCAACCATCCCTAATACTGATATTAATCTAATTATGGACGATATCATCATCCAATTCACAATTAACCATTTCCTGTATATTCCTTGTCCGTTCTTCTATGACAATGTTAATGGGACTTAACCCCACCTCCCGCCTTTGATACATCCCGACAAACAATGTCCACGTAACTCCTTTCCCGTTTTGCTTGGGCTAGCTTCTCCGTGCTGACATTATAGCCATCTCCGTACTTCGCTTCCTCCTAAATCCAAATTAATTATGGGTGAAGAGGGAGTTATCCTCCAGGTGAGATACAGGTCTTCTGTTGAGGATCTTCTTGAAGAGCTTTCTGCCAAATTCTAGAAGTGAAATTGGCCGGTAGCTCTCCTTTAACGTTGGGTCCTTTCTGTGTTTAGGCAATAAAATTATCTTAACTGTTTTATGAGCATCTGGAAAGTATCCCGTGTTCAGACAGGCCTTTTAAAAGTTTAGCTTTGTAAGCCACGATTGTCCTGGGGCTTTTTGTCGGGATGAGCAGAGCGTGCCGAGTAGTTCTTCTTCGGTAATCTCGGCGTCTCCGTCGTGCTGTCTATCCACTTGGTGGTGAGAATAGGTCTTGTTTATTTGGCGTTAATCTTGTCGATGATGTTGCTTTAAAACTCTAGGTCATAGTCTTCGTTTTCTTCTTCAGTTATACTGAAGATTTTTCCCACTAACTTCGGAATAGCTCTTCAATTCTTCCTTTTTCCGTTTCGAGGTTTCCATCTTCCTTTTGTAGCTCGATCTTCTGCTTCTTCCCAGTCAATCCTTTGAGATTTCTGATCTTTTTCCAAAAATCTTTGGGAGTTGCTTCGTGATCGAAGCTATCGATCACATCATCCTATCGTTCCATTGTTGTCCAGGGATCAACTGGTTCAGTTCTTCTTTGACTTCTTTACTTTGCTGTATTGAGTGAACTGACGCATTCCTGATGTTGATTTCATTCAATAACTTCAGCTCTCGGTAAAATTCATTCATGTATTCGGTTCATCTGTAGGTAGAGATGGTCCTATACTCGGATTTAGGGATAGAAGCCCTATCTGCGCTGGTCAGGTGGTTATTGAGGTCTTCGAGTGCCTCGTCAATCTCCTCGAGAATTGCCTCGTCCAAGTTGGGCGGATCTTAGGCCTCGAGAAGGCGGCAATACCGTGTCCACTCTGCTCTTTTATATTTCTTTCTGACTACAGGTGGAACTTTTATAGGGTTTCGGTTGATAGTGCGTAGGATCCCTATATGGTCACTACATGGTACCTGGACTTGTTCCATGTAGTAATTGAACGGCAACTGACGATTCACCAGACAGATGTCTGGTTTTGTGGCACTTCTTGCTCTGAAAAAAGTGGGGAAGTCGGGATCTATTCGTTGGGCAATATTTCTGTCCAGCAGTAGGTCAGGCTTCTTCCTATATCGTTGAAGGTCCTGTACCCGGATTCTCGGCATTTGACGTTCACATCCCCCATTAATATAGTGGGGGCTCTTTTGCCACTGGCCCAAGCCAGTGGAAACGACCTGTTCCTACGGGGAGGCTCTGCAGGCTTTACTGAGCGCATCATCGAAGATGTCAGAAGTTTAGCAGCCTCGTTGAAAGATATAACATCAAAACCAATCGTCGTTGGGATCATACCGAGACGCTCCATGGATGCCTTGGCCAACCAAAAGGCTCTGAGAATAAATTGGAGGCTAGGTGAAATACTATCAGGAATGGGCGTATGTTTCGTCAACCCTTTCGACGAATTCTACGGTAGGTCAGGGCTGTTTAGTGAGGATGTCACTCACCTGTCTGTCCGTGGAAGAGGTGTGCTGCGTAAGCTCATCCGCCGTGGTTTATATTGGGTAAAGAAGTCCGATGTAGGGGGAAGGATGACTGAGAACCGAGTGGGAGAATCCCACGAAGTAGCGCCCTCGGCAGCCGAAGTCGAGCACCCAGCACCCAATCCTTCTGTCGATAAAGAGGAGGGGGCGGAAGTGGGTGATAGTCAGCCTCCAAATCCAGCTTCGGAACGGGGGGGGACGCACGACGAACCGTCGGGAAACGGAGAAGTGGAGGGGGCAGTAGGGCAAGCGCAAGCCCCCTAAGAGCTCTTCTATTAAATGCCCGCTCAATAAGAAACAAGTTCTACGAATTTAGAGCACTGATGTCATCAGAGAAGCTTGACATAGTGGCCGTCACGGAGTCGTGGATTCGTGCAGACACCAGGGACTTCATAGGTGAGTTTGAAGTACCCACTTACTCAATCTTCCCTAAGGATCACACTGACTGGGAAGGTGGTGGAGTTCTGGTGTATGTACGGGTCCATATATCTCCCATCAAATGCAAAACTGTCCCAGAGCATAAGGTGCTAGGAGTCGAAAACCACCTAGGCTGAATGCTCGTTAGTCTGACAGCCTTCGTGTGAACAAACTCGGCCTGACGCTCCATAAAACGATTCTTGAAGTCGTTCCATCGGACGGTATAGGTTGATATAGACCTGTACCAAAAACTGTCCAGTCTCTTAGACGGCCCTCCCTCGCTGCTGGTAGGGGACTTCAATTGCCGAGTTGACTGGAGTGACCGAACGGGCGACGGAGAGACATCTCGGCTTGTAGACTTTGCAAACAGCAACTTTCAGACTCAGTGGGTAGGCGAGCCTACCCGAGGGGGCAACGTTCTAGATCTAGTATTTACCACTGAAGGTGACCTCGTCTCTGACCTGTCAGTGGATGAATGTCTAGGTGGTAGTGACCATAACATGGTAAAATTTGTTGACCGTGCTCCTTGTACGCAAGGTACTAATGAACAAGCACGTAAATTGGATCTCAGACGTGCAGACTTCGATGGTCTCCGGGAGGCACTTGGTCAGATGCAACCAACAAACGAAGGCGGGACGAACTCCAAATGGAACGACTTCAAGAATCGTTTTATGGAGCGTCAGGCCGAGTTCGTTTCCACAAAGGCTGTCAGACTAGCGAGCATTCAGCCTAGGTGGTTTTCTCCAGAAATAGCTAGTGCTATTAAAGCTAGATAGACAGCGCACAGAGCATGGAAAAGAAATAGTAGTGCGTTGCACCATAAAGCTTATGTGACCCATAGTAGAACGGTTAAGGCACTAGTACGCACGGCTAAGCGCAACGAAGAAATTCGTGTAGCCTCTCTCTCCAAAGAGAACCCCAAGTAATTCTTTGCGTACGTGAACAGCCGAAAACCAGTACACCAACGCATGGGACCCCTGAGGGACGCGGGCGGCATTCTCCAGGATTCAGATGAGGAAATAGCTGGCATACTCAACGACTACTTCTCCTCGAAGAGGGAAAGGGACGGAGAGCTACCCAGACTGCCAATAGTAATAGATCGTGCGTTAGAATCACTAGAAGCAACAAGTACAACATATAAAGAGGTTGCTAGGAGGTGAAAGATCAGGTGAGCACTCATCTTTCTGAGATCTTCAACAGTGGCCAAGTACCTGCAGACTGGCGTATGGCCAATGTCACCCCGATACACAAAAAGGGGGACCGTGGCACCGCAGGAAACTACCGACCAATAAGTCTCACTTCAATCGTAGGCAAAGTACTAGAAGGCATTATAGGGGAAAGGATAATGAATCATTTAGAGTCTCACGACCTGTTGAGAGATACCCAGCATGGGTTTCAAAGAAAGCGCTCGTGCCTCACGAACTTGCTTGAATTCTTCCACGGAATAATGAGTGAGTTTGACAGAACTCGAGCGGTGGACATACTTTATTTGGATTTCCAAAAGGCTTTCGATAAAGTCCCCCACCACCGACTGATGGAAAAAATACGTGCCCTGGGAATAAGAAGAAAGGTCACAAAATGCTTAGAAAGTTGGTTGTCAGACAGGCGACAGAGGGTTACCATCGGAGGTCACACCTCTCGCTGGTTGTCAGTAACGAGCGGAGTCCCTCAGGGTTCCGTGCTAGGCCCTCTATTATTCATCATCTACATCAACGATATAGATGGAGGACTGGTGAGTCGTTTAGCGAAATTTGCCGACAACACAAAACTAGGAGCTAACGTAGCGAATCCCGAAAACATCGAGATGTTGAGGGGTGACCTACGTATGATCGGCGAGTGGGCTGACAAGTGGCAGATGCCTTTCAACTTAGACAAATGTAAGGTGATGCACATCGAGTATGCAAATCCCTGGTCAGGATACGAACTACAAGGTATGCGTCTTTAGTCTACTGATGTCGAGAAGGACTTAGATGTGCTGATTAGCAGCGATCTCAAATTCTCGAAGCAGTGCTTACAGGTGGAGAAAAAGGCTCATCGCCTGTTGGGTTACATCAAGAGGCAATTCAGCTTTCGAACAAAAGAGGTTGTTTTGCCTTTGTACAACTCGCTTGTGAGGCCCTTACCTAGAGTAGGCTGTTCAGTTCTGGTCTCCTCATTATCGAAAATTCATCGATCGTCTGGAAAAGGTGCAAGACAGGGCCACGAAACTGATCCCATCGCTAAGGAACAAGACATAACAAGAAAGACTGCAAGAGCTCGATCTCTATTCGTTAGACACTCGAAGACTGCGCGGTCGTCTACTAGAGACTTTTAAAATCTTGAAAGGAATTGAAAATGTTGACTCCACCAAGTTCTTTACCCTCAACCAGAATACGACTCGAAATCAAGGATGGTAAGTAGAGCTGCCCAGATTCAATACCATTCCGGTGGGTAAGTCATTCACATATGACATTTGCAGCACATGGAATAGATTATCAAAAAGAGTTGTTGAGAGTAGCAGTGTTGAACAGTTCAAGAGTAGACTTGACAAATTGTATTTGGAAACTTGATGATCTCATAGCAAGTAATTAGTACGGGCTAAGAATCGAAACCGCAAAAAGTGCCTCCTCGACATGGGCCGCAAGGCCTTTGAGGTACTTCTTTTCCTTCTAACTCCTTGTAACTCCTTGGCAGTTGATATCCGGTAGCAATGATTAACTTTCCTAAGTCAAGTTTGACCTCAATCGCGAGGTAGGATTCTTCTAGATTTCTTATTTGCTTGTATTTAATCTCTTTGTTTATTGCAATAGCGGCTCCGTCGAACCGCTCCTGGGAATAATTTGTGATCAACACATCGTCGTAGTTCCAGATTTTCATTTCTGCACTACGCGTGGCGATCCTGTGTTCCGAAATTAAGATGATGTCCGCATCAATTTCCCTGAATACATTTCCGTAAAGAAGTCTTTTCGTCATCCAGCCGTTGGTATTAATTTCCAGTATCTTCAGTGCGTTCCATAACATGGTGAATTGTTTTTACCTATGCTTCTTCTTATTCTTCTTTTTTGGGGGGGCTGGCGGGGCGATTTTACTGTTCCCAGGGATTTCCTTTTTCGGAGTAGGACTCGCGGTTTTGGACCTGCTCTTCGTAGCTCGTATATGGGCGCAAGGGCCCTCTTCGTTGTCAGAAGAGGAGGATCCCTCCTCACTTTCAGCCTTTTCTTCTTGTTCATCGTCGTCGTCTTCGGATTCCTCCGATGAGGGGGCTTTGACAATCTCCTCCAGTCCAGACTTGACGGTGTTATTCTTTATGACTGAGTCCTTAAATGCCTTGGAGCATTCAAGGTCTGCAGGCCTAATTACTGAAGGGAGATTGTTCGCTTTCAGGAGAGCATCCAATACCTGGTTATAGCTGCCAGGCTTCACTGCATTAGCCACATTTAGGTGGGTAATGCAGATCAGTACTTTTGCACTTAGATCTCCCGGCATGTTCCTCTGTGCAAGTGCAGGTGCAGGCTTTATTTCTGCATTCTTCTTGGCAGCGTTCGCGTATGTCATTTCCTTAGCTTTGCTCTCTTCTTCTTTCTTTCTTTTTATGATTTCGCGGCACTTGGGGCAGTTCAGAGCCATGGTCCTATGTTCCCCTTTGCAATTTAGGCATCTCTTCTTAGTAATCTCGCACTTATCAAAATCGATGTCCTTCTGTGGCGCATTCACTGCACCACAGTTTGTTTCTGTCCGAGCAAGTCGTTGTAGTGTGTTCCTCAAGTTTGTAGCATACAAAGCACATTTGTATGCTATTAAATTTCTCCTGCTGAATGTTTTCACCTGGTATTCTCATATTGAATACCAGTATTCCATTTTGTGTCGATTTTTTTGGGCCATTTCAGTGGTAGCGAATATTATTTTAAATACGTGTGTGTGTTCGCGAAATTTGATTATTTCGCGAACTTGGGCCTTCTTGGTGATCTCCTCCTTGAGATCCTCGGGTGTATGCTCACCCACTCAGCTCTCCACTTCACGGAAGATCACGCTTCTGTTTGCTGCCACTGGTGGAGGGGTTTTCGCTTCTAGTCCAGTGTTTCTGAGGACCCTTGCTCCCTCTTCCGATAGGAGCTGGTCCACGTTCTTGGTCTCGGAACATAAGGCGATGAAACCAAATGGGACTTAATAAGTTTCACCACTGCTACTTTCAACTCGAAGTAGAGGGTTTCACAGAGGTGTCTTTTTTCGGGGTTCTTTTTTCTGGGGATGCTCCTAGGGCAACCCTTTTAGTGACGGTCTCCATAGTCTTCTGCGTCCTCACTATGTCCTCTTGTGAGGTCTTCTTTTTTCTGAAACCAAAGTGTAATTATGGGGTTTGGGAGGGAAAAAGAAAGTTATGAAGTGGTAAAGGTGGTACCAGATCGTGCAGGTAGGTTCAGGTACGAGTTCCAAAAAATGGTGAAAAAACACCCCCGTCCACTTTCCTGTTGCTCCCCCGCTCATTTGCTGTCATAATGATGGGTGATGAATGGATGGGATGGGTCTCGAGTGGGAACCTCAAGAGGGGTGAATTATGGTGTACTTGATGCAGTAGCGGCCGAATCAACGACCGCTAAAGTTTTGCCACCCCCTCTCGGGTACTTACGCCATAACTGCATCTAACTACATAGAGAAGGGTGTACTTTCCTCTATGATTCTGGCCGGGTCCCCCGGGCGATGAGAATCTCTCCTCCGTCCGGGACTCGCAGTTATGCCCCAGTTTCGAGATAATTTCTGACTTACGCTTCCGCTGTGGGCTAGTCCTCAAACCAGTTTTCATATAAGCCCTTAATTATGTCAGTCCAAGTGGCCGGCATAGTTAAGACGAAATCAATAAATGGCAGACATCCGAGTAGGTTCACACGCAAGGTGATGGACGGGAGCAGTGAGGTGCTTAAGCCCCCATTCTGTTTGAATCTTCGATGAATAATAAGTATTTATCTTTTTGAAGGGTGAAGCGGGATTCACCGTAATACTTCCAGAATAGGCGCTCTTCTAAGTAGGCGGTGCTCAAAGTCCGTTACTAAGCAAGTAAAAATGTTTTATCCGAAAGTTGTCAGCAGAGCGTAGTAGTCGAATATTCGGCAGTCGACTACTCAGACTTTTTCTTTTTTTTTTAGGGGGAGAAAAGGTACGGCTCGCGGTTACTCCTCCCCTCTGTACCCCTCCAACGATCGCGGGGCACAAAAGAGGAGGAGGCCCGCTGCCGACACGCTCGTGGAGAAACTCCCCACAGTTCGGACTCTCAGTTCAAGTGAACCGATAGTGAAGTGCTTAATGGGAAGTCCGGAACAAGCTTTAGAAGAGGGTTTATAGCTGTGGGAGACGGAAAGTTTTGAGTTAAAAGAGGACAGATTGGTGAGGAGGCAGATTGAGCAACCTCGGTAGTCAAAGGTGGTAAAGGTGGAATACCCTTGCTTGAGGGACAAGGGAGA